>BSBN01000320.1:5000000-10000000 GCA_027924645.1 Cunninghamia lanceolata
ATTCTATAGACTACTTTTTGGCTCCATTACATCAAGCAATTACAAATAGTCCAATGCCTAGATTGCTTATATCATGTAGAGATTTCATTCAACTAGGAAAAGAAATACAATTGGCTGATTGGTACTTATTGGAAGAATATACTATACTAAGATTTTATGGATTAGGAGTAGAGCCATACAAACTTTCAATACATGTGATAGAAAGGGTTTTTGCATTGGAATATATAAGCTAGATGCAGAGTACTGACGAACTACACTTTGCCGGTCAAAAGATTTCATGTTTCATGGAGGGTTCACATTCGAGAGAAAAGCATAAAAGGTGGCACGTGATCTTTTGAAATTTTTTAATGTTGATGATGTCTGTCACTGGCAGTATGATAAATTTGACACCATTAAAACAATGATTATGGCCAATAGGAAGGCTACAAGTAGAATTCAACGTCAAAGTAAACCCTTGCTGGAAAAATTGAGAAACAAGGATTCCTAGGATGAGGTCAAAATAGCAATGGAGAAAACTGCTACTGAGAAAGGTATTTCTTTTGAACAGTTGTCAGTACAAATTATGGAATTGCACTAGGTCCAAAATATACGAGCACTAGTAGAGGATGAAATCAAGAGGTACAATTTTTTTTGTGGAAAAAGTGATAAACTATCTATTAGAGAAAAAATTCCAAACTCTCTAGATGACTCTATTGCAAAAAGATATTGGTCACAATAAAAAATTGTTACATTTTGGTCTATGAGGAAGGAGTTAGGTGAACCAAAAACTGTTGCAGAGTATGGATAAATTGATGAAGATGAAGAGTTTAGCAAATTATGGAATATAGAGCATCCCAATGAATGTGAAGATGAAAAAATTGAAAATGATGATGAACCTGATGATGATAGGGTTGAACAAAGCAATTTCAAACCTGATTTAAGTTAGGCCACAAAAAGACCATATACTTCAAAAGTAGCCATAGTTGAAAATACGGGCTATCGAGGTAGTGGTATGGGGTCTCAAGGACAAGGCATTTGGAACCCAATCGATGTAGTCACCACTGCTAGAAAACAATTTGCTAAACGAGGTGTTGGAGCTAATAAAATAGACCAAGGTCGAACAAGTAGAATTGAAAGAATTGATTATGTTACAGCTTCAAATCCTAATCCTCATGGTCAGATGCAATCACAACTTGGAAATGCACATGGTGGAGAGCCTAGTGCGTCTAGCACTACCACTAGTGGAGAACTTAGTCAACATGTGCTACAACAACAGGTCCAACAACAAATTACACAAGAGGACACCAATACAAGATACCACACAAACACTCAGTGGTAAAGGGATATAGAAGAGACAAAGGATTATGACAGATCCAAGTCCAACTACTAGTTCCACTACAAAGGAATTATTTCTAGGCACTCACCTAATTAGTGTGGTTGTAACAGAAATTGAAAGTACTCCTATTCCTTCACCATTCAAGCATCCCTTTATTCATGTGTCCTCAGATTTTGATTACATTCTAGAGTTTAAAAAGAAATCATAATTGTATAAAAAGGAAAAGAAGCAACTGATGGAGAGTGTGTCTGTTGTAACTTCAGATCCTGCAACAACCATGGAATTACCCACATTTAACCCAAATATAGAAATCATGGAGTACACAATTATTGTTCCTACAATTCAAAATAAACCACAAAATCAGATGGATTGATCTAAATTTCAGGTGAGCAGTTTGCAATTTAATTTTTCTAGATTAAAAAATACTGACAAAAATAATATATCAAAGAAGAACAATGAATTGGTGTACACATCATTGCTAAAGCATGATAGAGAGAAATAAAAGTGGCAGAATCAAATAAAAAATTATAGGCAAACTTAGCAAATGAGAAACTAATAGATAACAAGAGCAAAGAATAAAAAAATCTGCCTCTACATCAACAAGCAAAGAGGATAAACAAATAGAGGTGGAAATGAATGGACTAATGCAAAGGTTAGAAGAGAGAAAACAAATAGAGGTGGAATTGAATGAACTAAAGCAAAGGTTAGATAAGAGCAAAAAGAAATATGATGAGGAAAAATCTACTTCAGAAAAATTAAGAAAGAGCCCCTTCTCTTATATATATATAGAGAGATATATATCTATTTTCTCTCTTTCCCTAAGTTATATATCTTTCTCTCTCTCTCTCTCTCTCTCTCTGTGTGTGTATATATATATAAAAATATCTTTCTCTTTCTCCTCCTCTCTGTCTTTATTTCTCTTTGTTCTCTCTCTATTCCTCTATATGTATCAATATCCATCTCTATTCTCCCTCTCCCTCTCTCATTTAATATATAGATATCTATAGAGAGAGGGAGAGGGAGATAGAGACTGACATATAAATAGATAGATAGAGAGAGAGAGAGAGAGAGAGAGAGAGAGAGAGAGAGAGAACCAAGTAGAGGGAGGGAGAAAGATATAGAGAGAGAGAGATGGAGGATTAGAGAAGTGGAAAGAGATAAGTGAAACCAAAATGAGTACTCTACATTAAATAATTGTAAGGGTAAAACGTAGATCAATCAATTGAATTATATTAAACCCAAACATCAACAGAATAGATGAGAGCAAGAAAGATTGAAAGTAAATAGCAATGAATAACACAAAGCAAACCTTCCCTGAAATTGATGCTTCTGTTGTTTGCCTATTACAACCGTCCTTTTTGCAGATGAAGTAAGCCCTCAGAGAGTGCACTCCTTTAAGCTGTGTTCGAGGAAGTCAATGGTAAATGGCTGTTGTGATATGCAATGAAGATGAGCTCCAAGGCAAGTATGTGATCTCAAGCTAGTGAATGGTAAAAGGGTGCCAAAGGCACGTTGGTGAATTTCTGCAGAGTAACAATATCAAAAGCCTGGATGATTAGAATGGAGGGATGAAGCTTCATTTATAGACTCAAAAGAATAAAAATCAACGGTTGAGGGGAGATATGAAGATCAACGGTTGAGAATGGTTGAGGAATGTGCAACTAATAGAAATGTGACAAGTGTCCCAGCTCCATCATGAAAGAGGGGATGTGACAAAATTGATTGGAGAGTTAACTCCATTGACTGAACAGTTAACAGACTTGATTGATAAGTTAGAAGAGTAGATTATGGGATTGAGTGAATTGATTGACCAGTGAACTGGGTTGATTGAGGAGTCAATAGAATAGATTGACCAGTGAACTCAAATGACTAATTAGTTAACAAATTTGATTGATTGGTTAACTAACTTCTGATTTGAGAAGAAATAGGACATGTGGGTGAGAGAAAAAAAGGTAATTAAATATTAAATATATTTAATTACATGTGCAACCTGATGAGGTGGACAAGGTGAGGTGGAAAAGGTGAGGTGTAAAGGTGAGGTGAATTTTTGAATTTAGAACTTAGGATAGAGGAATTTGGATTAATTAAATAATTTATGATTATTTAATTGTGTAGGACATTTAGAAGAATTTTAATTAAATAAATAGATTTTATTTAATTATGGAACAATGAATTGATTAAATAAATTTAGAATATTTATTTGATTGGTAGAAGAATGGAATAAATATTTAGAATATTTATTTAGGATGATTTGCGTCATTTTTAGGCGTATACATTTTGCCCCTCTTTGATGCAATGCAGTTTATAGCGTTGCTTCAAAGAAATCGATAGTTTGAATGATGATACAAGCCCCAGTTTTCCCCTAGTACAAGTTTGATGACAGGATGCCCCTTGGGAGATTGGACGAGGAGGAGGTAGAAGGCGTGAGACGGACAATCTCACGAAGATGAAGGGAAGCTAGGTTAGAATGAAGAAATCGGTTGAAGAAAGAGTCGAATGATACGTGATGCAAGATGGAATGATGACACACACAAGCAGGCAAGTAAGTATGCACAAATGACACAAGAACAAACAAGGTATTGCCCCTGTCAAGCGGTAAACCAATGATATACTAATAATGATATACAACAATGTTGTCATGGCAGGGAACGATGTATCCCTAGACCAACACGGCAGGTGTGTTGTCATGGCGGGGAATGATGGATCCCTAGAGCAACATGAAGGATAGTGTCTGGTTCTATGAAATGCAGCATGTCATGTAAGACGCGTGTATTGGTCTGATTTCAACAATGCAACATCCTGTATAAGACAATTGATTGATTAACTGATCAAGTTGGTTTACGACCAGACAAGGATCAAGACCACTGATTGTGATTGGATCATTTGTGCAAGATTGACTTGACATAATTGATATGGATTAAGGATGGACCTGCATTTGGATCATTGCTCAGACTGACTGGACAAGGATGAAAGATCTGATGATAGATAGAAATCTGATTGATAGAAGAAAGACTCAATAGAAGGACTCGCAAGCTTTTGTAAACATTGATACTCTGCATTGTTGGATCTTTATTGCATGGGGTATGGTATGGATGTATAAATGGATATAGGATGGATGCTTTACTATTGGAGTGCTTTATTTCATCATTGGGCATCGTGTTTTTGGTACATTTTCTGAAATGTTGTAAGTGAATACAAGCATCTAGGTATAATTGAACCGAGATGACCTGAGTACCACTTACATGGATTTGGATTTAGCAAGTTAATAGAAGCATCTAGGTATAATTGAATCTAGATGACCTGAGTACTTCTTGCATATCAAGAGACAAGGATTGCCCCTATTCATGTTAGACCTTTGATGTCCTCAATGATCTTTTGCCGATTATGTCCTTAGACAAGGCGTCACATTACTAAAGTTTAATCCACAAACAACAAACAAAAAAAGTAATTATGCCCCCATCATAGCATCTCTAGCATTTGGCATCCTCGAGTAGCATAGGAAGGTATGATAGCAAAAAAAATCAGGACTCAAAATGTTAACCATGTTTTCAATCTACAAAGCATATTTGCGTTGATATGTTTTTATTTCTTGCCTTAATTTGCATAAAATCATTTATAAGACCTTGGGTATTTGCTTTGCATTGGACAGGTTAAGATGCTCATAGTCAAGATTTCTACTTGAGGCACGGGTTCTGCTAGCATTTGCTTGCTTGGTGAGAAGATTGCACAATCCTTATTGGGGAGACGGACCCTAAGGGACTGACCTAGTGCCTTGGGGGCTCATTGCTAAATGGCCTTGCCTACGTGATGACGCAGAGGCAACGTAGTTCGGGGTAAACCCTAATGGACCATGGATGGACTAGAAGAAAGATGACAAGAATGAAGACAAGAAAGGGGATGAATGTGACCATGGGAGAAATGGAAGCCTCGGGGGCGCATTAGAATAATGGCCTTACCTACATGACGGCGCAGAGGCAACGTAGTTCACAGTAAACCCTAACGGACCTAAGATATGGATCGGATGAGACACGATATGGATCAGATATGGAACAACTACAGATCAGATATGAAACAGATATGGATCAGATATGGAATAGATATGGATCAGACATGGAACAACTATAGATCAGATATGGAACAGATAGCACTGATGACAGAGGCTATGCTAGGTTGACACTGTGGATAGGATACAACCCCAGAATTTTGGATAGCCTTAATGCTAGATACTGATGACAAAGGAAACACCACGGATAGGTAGATGGATGGGTGATAGGGGATCAATGGTAGGGTAGGTAGAAGGAAACAAGGATGTGATCTCCAAGGACTATGTCGCATAAGAAAAACATGCCCCATTGTAGGTAGAGTACCTAGGATTTTTCATGACAATGCTAATGATGATAGGAGAATGAGAGGATAATGAAGGATTTGCATGGTTTGGAGGGATAAGGTATGCCAAGAGATATCTAAAACATTTGTCAACATTGTGCCCCCAATCTTTATCAAGATCAAGAAAAATAGAGAAATGGAGGATTAGGATGGATGGATGGGACAGTATAGGTATGTAATGGATAGAGGATAGGATAGGAAATGGTATGAAAGGAAATTGGTAGGAGAAAAGTGATATGCCGATGAGACAAAGTGCCCCCAAGTGTAGGTGACATAGAAGACCAACTTACACATGATGCCTATTTGCCAGGTTTTCATCATAGTACTTATCCAAGGCACCTGTTTGCCAAATTTTCACCATTGGATGAAGGGATTTTTCTTTACTTTTTTCATTCTTTTTTTTTTTTAAAAGGATAAGACGGATGCAGAAGGGAGAGACTCAAGTATCTAGTTCCTTGAAAGGTGATAGTCCCACTAGAAGGATGTTGTCGCATGGACTATGCCAAGTGTGCTCATAGATGTTGGTAAGGGAGTGCATGAAAGTGAGATATGAGTATGTAGATAGCGGATTATGGAAGGTGCAATAGTGGATGATGATGCAAAATACAGAAGGACTTATGCAAGGATGGATGGAAGGTTTATGCAAAAGCATGGACCATAGGATGAGGGAGATATGTAAGATAGTAGTGGAGGGGAGGGGAGATGGAGTTATATGGAAGTGTTGTGGAATGGAAGGGAACCATGACCAATGGTTGCACATACTGTGATAAACATTGAACCTGATGATGGGAAGGTGGTGTAGGAAGCAATGGAGAGTTTTTCTTGGTGGATGAATGATATAGGCCTTTAGGGACCCACATAGACTTTGCATTGTTTTGATTTTTGTTTATCATGTGGGATGGAAGGATTTGATACTTTTGGATGGAATTGGAGAAAGTGAATAGTTGGAATTCTTGAGAGGTGGATGCCTCATGTAACTTGAGGGCTTTTTGCTTAGGCACCCAAACAATTTTGTTTTTAGATAGTACTTGTGAAGGTATGGGTTTGGGTGTATGCAGTGTTTGTGCAGCTTCTGAGAGAAGTATTTGTTGCTTGGGGACCCACACTTTTTTCAATTTGGCATTGAGGTGTGTGGGTGTATGCAACTTTTGATATGGATAATTCTTTGATTCTTGGCTTTTATATCCTAGGTCTTGAGGACTCTTAGGATTTGTGACTTTATAGGTAGAGGCATCCACATATTTGTCATTGAATCCCCATGGGATGGTGGAAGTGAGGTTGGTGAAAGCTCCTTGTTTAGACAATATGTGCATTTGTCAGCCATGATTGGGATATTTAGAGGAGTCATAGATGGATGGATAAGGTGTTGGAAGAAGTGGTGGTAAAATGTATGGAGGGATATTAGGAGTTGGAAGTAGCGGAGGTAGATTGGATGATGGAAGGTGTATGGTCACATGCTTTTGACAATTGTAGGATGATGGAGGTGGAATGGCAACATATGTTTTGGGGATATGATAGGGTTTGCAATGGAAAGTAGTTGACTTAGGAGGAGTGGTGGAAGCACCAACATCTTGAGATTGCTCACCTTGGGGTATGTATCCAAGGCCGTATGAAGGGGGAGGAACATTGACATGGATAGGTTCCAAAATACCTTGTTCATGAAGGCCTAAGCCTTTCCCTTGATAGTTCATATCCTGGAGTATGCGGTGGACCATGGGATTGTGTATAGGTACACTAGTAGCGAGTTCCTTATTGGATGAGGAAGGCGAGATAGTGGATAATGGTTGTTGGTGTTCTAAGGAAGAACATTCATGAATGAAGGTGGTAAGACCAAGGATATACAGTGGAGGATTTGCAGCATGGTCAATAATGGATGGGGGATGAGTATTTTTGGTTTGATCTTCTATGCTTGCTTGGGAGGCAAGTCTCTCATCAATGGAAGTGGAAGTTACTGGATCTTAGACAGGACTAGATGGGGTTATAGGCTCAGGACCATGGAACACATAAAGTGGGCTCAGAGGATCATCATGGTCTGCTTGATCATAGATAGGCTATTCATCATAGATGGGATCTTGATCATAGATAGGAGTTAGCATGATGGGATTAAGGTGCTCGTGTATAGGTTCTTCACCAACGATAAGATCTTGATCATAGAAAAGATAAAGGTTATGCATGGGATGGAATTGGATTTCCTTTTCGTGTATAGGTGCTGGGAGATGGATAGGATCAAGTGGCTCATGGAGAGGTTCATTATTATGGATATCATCTTGATCATGGAAAGGATACATGTTATGGATAGGTTGCAAGAAAGTGATTTGATCTGGACTTAGACTAGGGATTAATGTTTCCTCATGCTTAGGATTAGACTCTTGACATAGCTCTTGAGTTGCTGGAATGGAAGTGGATAGCGCTTGGATAGCTTCTTGGTTGACAACATAGATGTTTGATGGACCGCGACTTTGGTTCATAGTAGGATGTTCTTCAATAATCTCAAGGGGTTACTAATGACATGAAGGATTTTTGGTAAGGTCAAGGACCGAAATTTGGGGACATGGTTGATTCTCTACTAGTAGCCCTTGGATCACATCCTTCGTAGGTGTATGGGTAGACAAATGAGGGGATTTAGCTTTCACCCAAGCTTTTCTCTAGTTGTATAAATTTGGAAAAACTCTTTCCCACCACTCATCTGATTCTTTTTTGTCATCCATTTAGAGTTTGAGGAACTAGATGGTGGTGTTGGTGTAGAACTAGTATGTTTCAGAATATTTGTCTTAGAAGATGGTGAAGGAGGACTAGTAGATGGACTGGTATAGAATTTCCAACTTAAGGTGGTGCTTGCCTTGTCATGAGCATCATTAAGACGGGAAATAGATTTATGAGTTCGGGGTGAGGCGTAGCTAGTACTGGCACATTCGGCTTGCAAGATTGCCATTTCTTGTTGTCTGACTTGGAGTTCTTGAGCAATTGCTATACGACCTTGGGGTGAGGTGTCTAGGGTTAATTACAATTTTAGGTATTTGAGTTCTTGAGCAAGGTCTTCTAATTCAGTTTTCATCTCCACAGAAATTGACACAAGACTGAAAGGGGTACTCAGAAAGGTGGAAAATTTTTCCTCAAAAATAGTGCAAATGCTCACTATCATGGATGCGCAGAAATAAATACGTAGTAGAAATGGATATATACGCAGGAAGTCGCAGTATATGTGCAGCACTGGTAAAGTATAAATGTGTAGCAACAGTCTGTATATGTGTAGAAAGTCTACACATATGCGCAGTAAGTCGATGCAAATGCACAACAGAAATGGGTATAAGCGCAGCTCTATTTTTTGGCAAAATTTTTGGATTTTTCTGGTGTTTTTGGGTACTTTTGGCTGGAAAAAGGCCTTCTTGTTCTGATTTTATGAATTAACAGCAAGAAAACATAACAAGCACAAGGAATATTTTGTAGTTTTTCATTGTTTTTGTAGTTTTTTCAACTCTATTTTGGACTAAACTAAACAAAAGCAAGCACAAAGATCCTAGGTGAGAAATGGATTACAAGGGTTTTTGGCCACTAGAACAAGAGGTGTTTAATGAGGGCAACCATTCAAGTGGTTACACATGCGGTGGCACTACTCTCTGTTATGGAGTCTCCCAGGCTCAAAGGGTTATGCCTTAGAGAGTTTTGGGGGAGGTTGGCCGTCGGTGTAACACAGTAGCACTCGTTGCAGGAGGTTTTCACCTCAAGCACAATTTATTTTAAGTGACTTGGTAGGGCTTGGCTTTAGCCTGTTACCACTCAAGGTCGTTCCCATTTGGACAGGCGTGCATCCAAGGGCAGGCCCCTCCTAAAGGTTAAATAAATAGAATGACAAGTCTGGCACTCTGATCACCCAAAAAAGGGTAGAGCATAAGCCTATTGTCATTTGCAAGCACAGAATACACTGGTTAATCCAACCTAGTTAAAATTAGAAAAAACTAAATGGGCTAGTCTACTTGTGCACTCACACAGTTGTTAACTTTGAAGTGATTAGGAGATAGCAATGATTCTTTCCTTTGCAAGATAGCAATATTCTTAACTAAAAGAGATATCCATATAGCAATGATCAATGAAACCAAGATTGCAATAATTTAGTTATCACCCTCCTAATTAGAAACTATGTGAGATTGGCATGCATGTTGTTACTTTCCTAATTAGAGTTGGATTAAAATTGTATGCAAGTTGCATGAATAATGGATTACTCCTTCCTAATTAGAACTAGATGAAAGTTGTATGCAAGTTGCATGAACAATGGGTTACTCCTTCCTAATTAGAACTAGATGAAAATTGTATGCAAGTTGCATGAATAATGAGTTACTCCTTCCTAATTAGAACTAGATGGAAATTGTATGCAAGTTGTTTTACTTTCCCCCTAGTTAAACTATGATGTGTGTGTTAAGGAAAATAAAACTATCTAGCTCTCAACCTTATAGAAGATATATCAGAAGTTTCTTTGCTCCTTTTTTTGACAAGTGTTTAAGTCAAGCTGCACAGATAAATCATTAGTTTTCAAGAAAAAATGCTAGATTTAATCTTGGAAAGATAGCTGAACTTTGACTATAAAAACAGCTAACAAAATGATAAAATCACTTCATCAAACCTGCTCCATTGTGAAGTTCGTGGAATTACCTTTCCAACGAGTGTTTATTTACACGATTACAAGTTCGTATGCTCCTGTTATGGCAAAAAGAAAAAGATACCACCCTTATGGCATGTAGAAGAAGGTAGGATGGAGAATTGTTGGATAAAACAATGCACCCTACGGAAGCACCTTTTGGACCATTGGATAAAAGGATGCGGAAGCAGCCTTTGGACCACTGGATAAAACAATGAACCTTGTGGGAGCACCCTTCGGACCGCTGGGTAAAAGGATGCACCCTACAAAAAAACTATTAGGACAGTTGGATAAAAAGATGCAGGAGCACCCTTTGGACCGCTGGATAAAGCGATGCACCCTACGAAAGCACCCTTTGGACTGCTGGATAAAAGGATGCACCCTGTAGAAGCACTCTTTGGACCGCTGGATAGAAGGATGCACCCTGCAAAAAAGCTCTTCGAACAGTTGGATAAAAAGACATAGAAGCACCCTACGGACTGCTGGATAAAGTGATGCACCCTATGGAAGCACCCTTTGTACCATTGGATAAAGCGATGCACCCTACGGAAGCACCCTTTGGACCGCTGGATAAAAGGATGCACCCTGCAAAAAAAGCTCTTCAGACAGTTGGATAAAAGGACGCGGAAGCACCCTTTGGACCACTGGATAAAAGGATGCACCCTCAAAAAAATCACAGAGATTTTTTTCAACCTTTGATTTTTGAGAATTAACAGGTGATTATAAGTTTTTTGACCCTTCTGAGCACGTTGGTGATGTCAGTTTTAGCACAGGAGGCCACCTTTTGATAGATCCTTGCAAAACTCAACAATGGGGTTTAGAGAAACACAAATTTTTACTACAAAAATTTGTAAAAAACATAAAATTGAATGGTGTGTGCCAAAAATGTAAGGGTAAAACGTAGATCAATCAATTGAATTATATTAAACCCAAACATCAATAGAATAGACGAGAGCAAGAAAGATTGAAAGTAAATAGCAATGAATAACACAAAACAAACCTTCCCTGAAATTGATGCTTCTGTTGTTTGCCTATTACAACCGTCCTTTTTGCAGATGAAGTAAGCCCTCAGAGAGTGCACTCCTTTAAGCTGTGTTTGAGGAAGTCGATGGTAAATGGCTATTGTGATATGCAATGAAGATGAGCTCCAAGGCAAGTATGTGATCTCAAGCTAGTGAATGGTAAAAGGGTGCCAAAGGCACGTTGGTGAATTTCTGCAGAGTAACAATATCAAAAGCCTGGATGATTAGAATGGAGGGATGAAGCTTCATTTATAGACTCAGAAGAATGATAATCAATAGTTGAGAGGAGATATGAAGATCAACGGCTGAGAATGGTTGAGGAATGTGCAACCAGTAGAAATGTGACAGGTGTCCCAGCTCCATCATGAAAGAGGGGATGTGACAAAATTGATTGGAGAGTTAACTCCATTGACTGAACAGTTAACAGACTTGATTGATCAGTTAGAAGAGTGGATTATGGGATTGAATGAATTGATTGACTAGTGAACTAGGTTGATTGAGGAGTCAATAGAATAGATTGACCAGTGAACTCAAATGACTAATTAGTTAACAGATTTGATCGATTAGTTAACTAACTTCTGATTTGAGAAGAAATAGGACATGTGGGTGAGAGAAAAATAGGTAATTAAATATTAAATATATTTAATTACATGTGCAACCTGATGAGGTGGACAAGGTGAGGTGGAAAAGGTGAGGTGTAAAGGTGAGGTGGATTTTTGAATTTCAAACTTAGGATAGAGGAACTTGGATTAATTAAATAATTTATGATTATTTAATTGTGTAGGACATTTAGAAGAATTTTAATTAAATAAATAGATTTTATTTAATTATGGAACAGTGAATCGATTAAATAAATTTAGAATATTTATTTAATTGGTAGAAGAATGGAATAAATATTTAGAATATTTATTTAGGATGATTTGCGTCATTTTTAGGCGTATACAATAATATAATCAATTAAATAATAAATATATATAAATCTTATATAAAAAATATTTAACTAAGTATACTATACAATGTATAATGTATATAAATATTAAAAAAAAATGAACATATATAAATATTGAAATTAAAAATTAAATATAATATAGAATATAATATATATTATAATGAATATTATAGATTTTTAGAGGAGAGAAAGAAAGAGTAGGAAGAGAAGAAGAGATAAAGAGAGAGAGAGAGAGAGAGAGAGAGAGAGAGTAAATATATGTCTATTTCTCTATCTCTCTATCCAATCCCTTCTTTCTTCTCATATGTCTCCTCTTTCTCTCTTATTGTCTCTTGATTCTTGATATTATGATTCCATATAATAAATAGCAATTATCTCTATGTCTCCCTCCCTCTATCTATTTACCTCGCTCTATATCTCTATATCTCCCTCTTTCTCCCTCTTTATCTTTGTATCACTCTCCCCCTCTCTATCTATCACTATCTATCTCTTTATATATCTCTCTTCATCTCTCTTTACTTCCCTCTCCCCATCTCTCTATCCTTTTGTCTTTATCTCTCTCCCCTTCTATCTTTTTTCTTTGTTTATTTCTTCTCTCACTCTCTTTCTCTCAATATCTCTTTCTCTCACTCTCTCTCTTCCTCTCCCTCTCTCTTTCTATTGCTCTATCTCTTTATCTCCTCATCCTCCTCCCTCTCTCTCTACTTTCTCTCTTCTTCCATGATAATATGTAATTAGGAACTAAAGTAATTCCCCCCCCCCTCTCTCTCTCTCTCTCTCTCTATATATATATATATATATATATATATATATATATATATATTTCTCTTTCCTTATTTTTCTCTCACTTTCTAACTTCTATTTCTACCTCTCTATCTAGACCTTTCTTCCTCTTTATATCTTTAAATATATATAAATATAAAATTAAATTAAATATTATATTGAATTAAATAACAAATATATATAAATATTATATACAAGATATTTAATTAACTATAAAATTAAATATATAATATTTTGTATTAAAATATATATAAATATTAAAATTAAATAGTATATTTAATTAAATAACTAATATATAAAATACAATATTTAATTAACTATAATATTAAATATATAATATTATATTTTAAAAAATATAAATATTAAATATTAAAATGTATATAAATATTAAAATTATATAAACTTTGAAATGAAAAATTAGAAATAAAAATATATATATATATATGATTGTGGTAATTGATAATCATAAGTTTCATATGACATATATAAAAATATAAAAATTAAAATTTTAATGTTAGCTCTTTCTAATTTAATTGTGTTTACATCATCCATAAGTATTATTATTATTTAAGTGTTATATTTTTTTGTATAAAGAATACACAAGCCATGAAATGGGTGCATTTTAGACTTCTACAATTTCTCAGGATTCCCAAAATTCAATGGATAGAGATAGAATCCATGAACAAATGGTCATCTTTGAAACAGTCATCTAGGTGTAGGTCATTGCATCTTTGTAATAGTCATCTAGGTGCAGGTCATTGTTGGCAACAAGGTACTTTTGCTTATTTATCTTTATCTACACTCAAAATGATATGATATTTTATTAAATTGAATTATTTCAACAAATAACTGTGCAATATACATAAGGGGCACCAATATATTGTAAGCTCCACACTCCATAAATTATAAATTTTAATGTCAAAATTGGATCCACACTCCATAAATTTTGGTGACACAACCAACATTAGGTAAAGAGGAGAAATAGTTTCCCTATAAAAAAATAAGTGATTGTTCCATGGAACAATGGAGCTGTGGCTAGATAATCAACTTTGAATAGTTGGAGAGTGATATGCCATGAATGGCCAATAGGAAGGCTACAAGTAGATTCACTTGGTGATGATGTCTGTCACTGGCAGTATGATAAATTTGACACCATTAAAACAATGATTATGGCCAATAGGAAGGTTACAAGTAGAATTCAACGTCAAAGTAAACCCTTGCTGGAAAAATTGAGAAACAAGGATTCCTAGGATGAGGTCAGAATAGCAATGGAGAAAACTGCTACTGAGAAAGGTATTTCTTTTGAACAGTTGTCAGTACAAATTATGGAATTGCACTAGGTCCAAAATATACGAGCACTAGTAGAGGTTGAAATTAGGAGGTACAAATTTTTTTGTGGAAAAAGTGATAAACTATCTATTAGAGCAAAAATTCCAAACTCTCTAGATGACTCTATTGCAAAAAGATATTGGTCACAATAAAAAATTGTTACATTTTGGTCTATGAGGAAGGAGTTAGGTGAACCAAAAACTGTTGCAAAGTATGGATAAATTGATGAAGATGAAGAGTTTAGCAAATTATGGAATATAGAGCATCCCAATGAATGTGAAGATGAAGAAATTGAAAATGATGATGAACCTGATGATGATAGGGTTGAACAAAGCAATTTCAGACCTGATTTAAATTAGGCCACAAAAAGACCATATACTTCAAAAGTAGCCATAGTTGAAAATACGGGCTATCGAGGTAGTGGTATGGGGTCTCAAGGACAAGGCATTTGGAACCCAATCGATGTAGTCACCACTGCTAGAAAACAATTTGCTAAACGAGGTGTTGGAGCTAATAAAATAGACCAAGGTCGTACAAGTAGAATTGAAAGAATTGATTATGTTATAGCTTCAAATCCTAATCCTCGTGGTCAGATGCAATCACAACTTGGAAATGCACATGGTGGAGAGCCTAGTGCGTCTAGCACTACCACTAGTGGAGAACTTAGTCAACATGTGCTACAACAACAGGTCCAACAACAAATTACACAAGAGGACACCAATACAAGATACCACACAAACACTCAGTGGTAAAGGGATATAGAAGAGACAAAGGATTATGACAGATCTCCAAGTCCAACTACTAGTTCCACTACAAAGGAATTATTTCTAGGCACTCACCTAATTAGTGTGGTTGTAACAAAAATTGAAAGTACTCCTATTCCTTCACCATTCAAGCATCCCTTTATTCATGTGTCCTCAGATTTTGATTACATTCTAGAGTTTAAAAAGAAATCATAATTGTATAAAAAGGAAAAGAAGCAACTGATGGAGAGTGTGTCTGTTGTAACTTCAGATCCTGCAACAACCATGGAATTACCCACATTTAACCCAAATATAGAAATCATGGAGTACACAATTATTGTTCCTACAATTCAAAATAAACCACAAAATCAGATGGATTGATCTAAATTTCAGGTGAGCAGTTTGCAATTTAATTTTTCTAGATTAAAAAATACTGACAAAAATAATATATCAAAGAAGAACAATGAATTGGTGTACACATCATTGCTAAAGCATGATAGAGAGAAATAAAAGTGGCAGAATCAAATAAAAAATTATAGGCAAACTTAGCAAATGAGAAACTAATAGATAACAAGAGCAAAGAATAAAAAAATCTGCCTCTACATCAACAAGCAAAGAGGATAAACAAATAGAGGTGGAAATGAATGGACTAATGCAAAGGTTAGAAGAGAGAAAACAAATAGAGGTGGAATTGAATGAACTAAAGCAAAGGTTAGATAAGAGCAAAAAGAAATATGATGAGGAAAAATCTACTTCAGAAAAATTAAGAAAGAGCCCCTTCTCTTATATATAGAGAGAGAGATATATATTTATTTTCTCTCTTTCCCTAAGTTATATATCTTTCTCTCTCTCTCTCTCTGTGTATATATATATAAAAATATCTTTCTCTTTCTCCTCCTCTCTGTCTTTATTTCTCTTTGTTCTCTCTCTATTCCTCTATATGTATCAATATCCATCTCTATTCTCCCTCTCCCTCTCTCATTTAATATATAGATATCTATAGAGAGAGGGAGAGGGAGATAGAGACTGACATATAAATAGATAGAGAGAGAGATGGGGAGAGACAAAGATGAAGAGAGAGAGAGAGAGAGAGAGAGAGAGAGAGAGAGAGAGAGAGAGAGAGAGAGAGAGAGAGAACCAAGTAGAGGGAGGGAGAAAGATCTAGAGAGAGAGAGATGGAGGATTAGAGAAGTGGAAAGAGATAAGTGAAACCAAAATGAGTACTCTACATTAAATAATTGTAATTATATTAAACCCAAACATCAACAAAATAGATGAGAGCAAGAAAGATTGAAAGTAAATAGCAATGAATAACACAAAGCAAACCTTCCCTGAAATTGATGCTTCTGTTGTTTGCCTATTACAACTGTCCTTTTTGCAGATGAAGTAAGCCCTCAGAGAGTGCACTCCTTTAAGCTGTGTTCGAGGAAGTCAATGGTAAATGGCTATTGTGATATGCAATGAAGATGAGCTCCAAGGCAAGTATGTGATCTCAAGCTAGTGAATGGTAAAAGGGTGCCAAAGGCACGTTGGTGAATTTCTGCAGAGTAACAATATCAAAAGCTTGGATGATTAGAATGGAGGGATGAAGCTTCATTTATAGACTCAGAAGAATGAGAATTAACGGTTGAGAGGAGATATGAAGATCAATGGCTGAGAATGGTTGAGGAATGTGCAACTAGTAGAAATGTGACAAGTGTCCCAGCTCCATCATGAAAGAGGGGATGTGACAAAATTGATTGGAGAGTTAACTCCATTGACTGAATAGTTAACAGACTTGATTGATCAGTTAGAAGAGTGGATTATGGGATTGAGTGAATTGATTGACCAGTGAACTGGGTTGATTGAGGAGTCAACAGAATAGATTGACCAGTGAACTCAAATGATTAATTAGTTAACAAATTTGATTGATTAGTTAACTAACTTCTGATTTGAGAAGAAATAGGACATGTGGGTGAGAGAAAAATAGGTAATTAAATATTAAATATATTTAATTACATGTGCAACCTGATGAGGTGGACAAGGTGAGGTGGAAAAGGTGAGGTGTAAAGGTGAGGTGGATTTTTGAATTTAGAACTTAGGATAGAGGAATTTGGATTAATTAAATAATTTATGATTATTTAATTGTGTAGGACATTTAGAAGAATTTTAATTAAATAAATAGATTTTATTTAATTATGGAACAGTGAATCGATTAAATAAATTTAGAATATTTATTTGATTGGTAGAAGAATGGAATAAATATTTAGAATATTTATTTAGGATGATTTGCGTCATTTTTAGGTGTATACATTTTGCCCCTCTTTGATGCAATGCAGTTTATAGCGTTGCTTCAAAGAAATCGATAGTTTGAATGATGATACAAGCCCCAGTTTTCCCCTGGTACAAGTTTGATGACAGGATGCCCTCTTGGGAGATTGGACGAGGAGGAGGTAGAAGGCGTGAGACGGACAATCTCACGAAGATGAAGGGAAGCTAGGTTAGAATGAAGAAATTGGTTTAAGAAAGAGTCAAATGATATGTGATGCAAGATGGAATGATGACACACACAAGCAGGCAAGTAAGTATGCACAAATGACACAAGAACAAACAAGGTATTGCCCCTATCAAGTGGTAAACCAATGATATACTAATAATGATATACAACAATGTTGTCATGGCGGGGAACGATGTATCCCTAGACCAACACGGCAGGTGTGTTGTCATGGCGGGGAATGATGGATCCCTAGAGCAACATGAAGGATAGTGTCTGGTTCTATGAAATGCAGCATGTCATGTAAGACTCATGTATTGGTCTGATTTCGACAATGCAACATCCTGTATAAGACAATTGATTGATTAACTGATCAAGTTGGTTTACGACCAGACAAGGATCAAGACCACTGATTGTGATTGGATCATTTGTGCAAGATTGACTTGACATAATTGATATGGATTAAGGATGGACCTGCATTTGGATCATTGCTCAGACTGACTGGACAAGGATGAAAGATCTGATGATAGATAGAAATCTGATTGATAGAAGAAAGACTCGATAGAAGGACTCGCAAGCTTTTGTAAACATTGATACTCTGCATTGTTGGATCTTTATTGCATGGGCTATGGTATGGATGTATAAATGGATATAGGATGGATGCTTTGCTATTGGAGTGCTTTATTTCATCATTGGGCATTGTGTTTTTGGTACATTTTCTGAAATGTTGTAAGTGAATACAAGCATCTAGGTATAATTGAACCGAGATGACCTGAGTACCACTTACATGGATTTGGATTTAGCAAGTTAATACAAGCATCTAGGTATAATTGAATCTAGATGACCTGAGTACTTATCAAGAGACAAGGATTGCCCCTATTCATGTTAGACCTTTGATGTCCTTAATGATCTTTTGCCGATCATGTCCTTAGACAAGGCGTCACATTACTAAAGTTTAATCCACAAACAACAAACAAAAAAAGTAATTATGCCCCCATCATAGCATCTCTAGCATTTGGCATCCTCGAGTAGCATAGGAAGGTATGATAGCAAAAAAAATTAGGACTCAAAATGTTAACCATGTTTTCAATCTACAAAGCATATTTCCGTTGATATGTGTTTATTTCTTGCCTTAATTTGCATAAAATCATTTATAAGACCTTGGGTATTTGCTTTGCATTGGATAGGTTAAGATGCTCATAGTCAAGATTTCTACTTGAGGCACGGGTTCTGCTTGCATTTGCTTGCTTGGTGAGAAGATTGTACAATCCTTATTGGGGAGACGGACCCTAAGGGAGTGACCTAGTGCCTTGGGGGCTTATTGCTAAATGGCCTTGCCTACGTGACGACGCAGAGGCAACGTAGTTCGGGGTAAACCCTAATGGACCATGGATGGACTAGAAGAAAGATGACAAGAATGAAGACAAGAAAGGGGATGAATGTGACTATGGGAGAAATGGAAGCCTCAGGGGCGCATTAGAATAATGGCCTTACCTACATGACGGCGCAGAGGCAACGTAGTTCACGGTAAACCATAATGGACCTAATATATGGATCGGATGAGACACTATATGGATCAGATATGGAACAACTACAAATCAGATATGAAACAGATATGGATCAGATATGGAATAGATATGGATCAGATATGGAACAACTATAGATCAGATATGGAACAGATAGCACTGATGACAGAGGCTATGCTAGGCTGACACTGTGGATAGGATACAACCCCAGAATTTTGGATAGCCTTAATGCTAGATACTGATGACAAAGGAAACACCACAGATAGGTAGATGGATGGGTGATAGGGGATCAATGGTAGGGTAGGTAGAAGGAAACAAGGATGTGATCTCCAAGGACTATGTCGCATAAGAAAAACATGCCCCATTGTAGGTAGAGTACCTAGGATTTTTCATGACAATGCTAATGATGATAGGAGAATGAGAGGATAATGAAGGATTTGCATGGTTTCGAGGGATAAGGTATGCCAAGAGATATTTAAAACATTTGTCAACATTGTGCCCCCAATCTTTATCAAGATCAAGAAAAATAGAGAAATGGAGGATTAGGATGGATGGATGGGACAGTATAGGTATGTAATGGATAGAGGATAGGATAGGAAATGGTATGAAAGGAAATTGGTAGGAGAAAAGTGATATGCCGATGAGACAAAGTGCCCCCAAGTGTAGGTGACATAGAAGACCAACTTACACATGATGCCTATTTGCCAGGTTTTCATCATGGTACTTATCCAAGGCACCTGTTTGCCAAATTTTCACCATTGGATGAAGGGATTTTTCTTTACTTTTTTCATTCTTTTTTTTTGAAAAGGATAAGACGGATGCAGAAGGGAGAGACTCAAGTATCTAGTTCCTTGAAAGGTGATAGTCCCACTAGAAGGATGTTGTCGCATGGACTATGCCAAGTGTGCTCATAGATGTTGGTAAGGGAGTGCATGAAAGTGAGATATGAGTATGTAGATAGCGGATTATGGAAGGTGCAATAGTGGATGATGATGCAAAATACAGAAGGACTTATGCAAGGATGGAAGGAAGGTTTATGCAAAAGCATGGACCATAGGATGAGGGAGATATGTAAGATAGTAGTGGAGGGGAGGGGAGATGGAGTTATATGGAAGTGTTGTGGAATGGAAGGGAACCATGACCAACGGTTGCACATACTGTGATAAACATTGAAGCTGATGATGGGAAGGTGGTGTACGAAGCAATGGAGAGTTTTTCTTGGTGGATGAATGATATAGGCCTTTAGGGACCCACATAGACTTTGCATTGTTTTGATTTTTGTTTATCATGTGGGATGGAAGGATTTGATACTTTTGGATGGAATTGGAGAAAGTGAATAGTTGGAATTCTTGAGAGGTGGATGCCTCATGTAACTTGAGGGCTTTTTGCTTAGGCACCCAAACCATTTTATTTTTAGATAGTACTTGTGAAGGTATGGGTTTGGGTGTATGCAGTGTTTGTGCAGCTTCTGAGAGAAGTATTTGTTGCTTGGGGACCCACACTTTTTTCAATTTGGCATTGAGGTGTGTGGGTGTATGCAGCTTTTGATATGGATAATTCTTTGATTCTTGGCTTTTATATCCTAGGTCATGAGGACTCTTAGGATTTGTGACTTTATAGGTAGAGGCATCCACATATTTGTCATTGAATCCCCATGGGATGGTGGAAGTGAGGTTGGTGAAAGCTCCTTGTTTAGACAATATGTGCATTTGTCAGCCATGATTGGGATATTTAGAGGAGTCATAGATGGATGGATAAGGTGTTGGAAGAAGTGGTGGTAAAATGTATGGAGGGATATTAGGAGTTGGAAGTAGCGGAGGTAGATTGGATGATGGAAGGTGTATGGTCACATGCTTTTGACAATTGTAGGATGATGGAGGTGGAATGGCGACATATGTTTTGGGGATATGATAGGGTTTGCAATGGAAAGTAGTTGACTTAGGAGGAGTGGTGGAAGCACCAACATCTTGAGATTTCTCACCTTGGGGTATGTATCCAAGGCCGTATGAAGGGGGAGGAACATTGACATGGATAGGTTCCAAAATACCTTGTTCATGAAGGCCTAAGCCTTTACCTTGATAGTTCATATTCTGGAGTATGCGGTGGACCATGGGATTGTGTATAGGTACACTAGTAGCGAGTTCCTTATAGGATGAGGAAGGCGAGATAGTGGATAATGGTTGTTGGTGTTCTAAGGAAGAACATTCATGAATGAAGGTGGTAAGACCAAGGATATACGGTGGAGGATTTGTAGCATGGTCAATAATGGATGGCGGATGAGTATTTTTGGTTTGATCTTCTACGCTTGCTTGGGAGGCAAGTCTCTCATCAAGGGAAGTGGAAGTTGCTGGATCTTGGACAGGACTAGATGGGGTTATAGGCTCAGGACCATGGAACACATAAAGTGGGCTCAGAGGATCATCATGGTCTACTTGATCATAGATAGGCTATTCATCATAGATGGGATCTTGATCATAGATAGGAGTTAGCATGATGGGATTAAGGTGCTCGTGTATAGTTTCTTCACCAACGATAAGATCTTGATCATAGAAAAGATAAAGGTTATGCATGGGATGGAATTGGATTTCCTTTTAATGTATAGGTGTTGGGAGATGGATAGGATCAAGTGGCTCATGGAGAGGTTCATTATTATGGATATCATCTTGATCATGGAAAAGATACATGTTATGGATAGGTTGCAAGAAAGTGATTTGATCTGGACTTAGACTAGGGATTAATGTTTCCTCATGCTTAGGATTAGACTCTTGACATAGCTCTTGAGTTGCTGGAATGGAAGTGGATAGCGCTTGGATAGCTTCTTGGTTGACAACATAGATGTTTGATGGACTGCGACTTTGGTTCATAGTAGGATGTTCTTCAATAAGCTCAAGGGGTTACTAATGACATGAAGGATTTTTGGTAAGGTCAAGGACCAAAATTTGGGGACATGGTTGATTCTCTACTAGTAGCCCTTGGATCACATCCTTCGTAGGTGTATGGGTAGACAAATGGGGGGATTTAGCTTTCACCCAAGCTTTTCTCTAGTTGTATAAATTTGGAAAAACTCTTTCCCACCACTCATCTGATTCTTTTTTGTCATCCATTTAGAGTTTGAGCAACTAGATGGTGGTGTTGGTGTAGAACTAGTATGTTGCAGAATATTTGTCTTAGAAGATGGTGAAGGAGGACTAGTAGATGGACTGGTATAGAATTTCCAACTTAAGGTGGTGCTTGCCTTGTCATGAGCATCATTAAGATGGGAAATAGATTTATGAGTTCGGGGTGAGGCGTAGCTAGTACTGGCACATTCGGCTTGCAAGATTGCCATTTCTTGTTGTCTGACTTGGAGTTCTTGAGCAATTGCTATACGACCTTGGGGTGAGGTGTCTAGGGTTAATTACAATTTCAGGTATTTGAGTTCTTGAGCAAGGTCTTCTAATTCAGTTTTCATCTCCACAGAAATTGACACAAGACTGAAAGGGGTACTCAGAAAGGTGGAAAATTTTTCCTCAAAAATAGTGCAAATGCTCACTATCATGGATGCGCAGAAATAAATACGTAGTAGAAATGAATATATACGCAGGAAGTTCCAGTATGTGCGCAGCACTGGTAAAGTATAAATGTGTAGCAACAGTCTGTATATGTGTAGAAAGTCTACACATATGCGCAGCAAGTCGATACAAATGCGCAGCAGAAATGGGTATAAGCGCAGCTCTATTTTTTGGCAAAATTTTTGGATTTTTCTGGTGTTTTTGGGTACTTTTGGCTGGAAAAAGGCCTTCTTGTTCTGATTTTATGAATTAACAGCAAGAAAACATAACAAGCACAAGGAATATTTTGTAGTTTTTCATTGTTTTTGTAGTTTTTTCAACTCTATTTTGGACTAAACTGAACAAAAGCAAGCACAAAGATCCTAGGTGAGAAATGGATTACAAGGGTTTTTGGCCACTAGAACAAGAGGTGTTTAATGAGGGCAACCGTTCGAGTGGTTACACATGAGGTGGCACTACTCTCTGTTATGGAGTCTCCCAGGCTCAAAGGGTTATGCCTTAGAGGGTTTTGGGGGAGGTTGGCCGTCAGTGTAACACAGCAGCACTCGTTGCAGGAGGTTTTCACCTCAAGCACAATTTATTTTAAGTGGCTTGGTAGGGCTTGGCTTTAGCCTGTTACCACTCAGGGTCGTTCCCACTTGGACAGGCATGCATCCAAGGGTAGGCCCCTCCTAAAGGTTAAACAAATAGAATGACAAGTCTGGCACTCTGATCACCCAAAAAAGGGTAGAGCATAAGCCTATTGTCATTTGCAAGCACAGAATACATTGGTTAATCCAACCTAGTTAAAATTAGAAAAAACTAAATGGGCTACTCTACTTGTGCACTCACACAGTTGTTAACTTTGAAGTGATTAGGAGATAGCAATGATTCTTTCCTTTGCAAGATAGCAATATTCTTAACTAAAAGAGATATCCATATAGCAATGATCAATGAAACCAAGATTGCAATAATTTAGTTATCACCCTCCTAATTAGAAACTATGTGAGATTGGCATGCATGTTGTTACTTTCCTAATTAGAGTTGGATTAAAATTGTATGCAAGTTGCATGAACAATGGATTACTCCTTCCTAATTAGAACTAGATGAAAGTTGTATGCAAGTTGCATGAACAATGGGTTACTCCTTCCTAATTAGAACTAGATGAAAATTGTATGCAAGTTGCATGAATAATGAGTTACTCCTTCCTAATTAGAACTAGATGGAAATTGTATGCAAGTTGTTTTACTTTCCCCCTAGTTAAACTATGATGTGTGTGTTAAGGAAAATAAAACTATCTAGCTCTCAACCCTATAGAAGATATATCAAAAGTTTCTTTGCTCCTTTTTTTGACAAGTGTTTAAGTCAAGCTGCACAGATAAATCATTAGTTTTCAAGAAAAAATGCTAGATTTAATCTTGGAAAGATAGCTGAACTTTGACTCTAAAAACAGATAACAAAATGATAAAATCACTTCATCAAACCTGCTCCATTGTGAAGGTCGTGGAATTACCTTTCCAACGAGTGTTTATTTACATGATTACGAGTTCGTATGCTCCTGTTATGGCAAAAAGAAAAAGATACCACCCTTATGGCATGTAGAAGAAGGTAGGATGGAGAATTGTTGGATAAAACAATGCACCCTACGGAAGCACCTTTTGGACCATTGGATAAAAGGATATGGAAGCAGCCTTTGGACCACTGGATAAAACAATGAACCTTGTGGGAGCACCCTTCGGACCGCTGGGTAAAAGGATGCACCCTACAAAAAAACTATTAGGACAGTTGGATAAAAAGATGCAGGAGCACCCTTTGGACCGCTGGATAAAGCGATGCACCCTACGAAAGCACCCTTTGGGCTACTGGATAAAAGGATGCACCCTGTAGAAGCACTCTTTGGACCGCTGGATAGAAGGATGCACCCTACAAAAAAGCTCTTCGAACAGTTGGATAAAAGGACATAGAAGCACCCTACGGACCGCTGGATAAAGTGATGCACCCTATGGAAGCACCCTTTGTACCATTGGATAAAGCGATGCACCCTATGGAAGCACCCTTTGGACCGCTGGATAAAAGGATGCACCCTGCAAAAAAAGATCTTCAGACAGTTGGATAAAAGGACGCGGAAGCACCCTTTGGACTGCTGGATAAAGCGATGCACCTTGCGGAAGCACCCTTTGGACCACTGGATAAAAGGATGCACCCTCAAAAAAATCACAGAGATTTTTTTCAGTCTCTGATTTTTGTGAATTAACAGGTGATTATAAGGTTTTCGACCCTTCTGAGCACGGTGATGTCAGTTTCAGCACAGGAGGTCACCTTTTGATAGATCCTTGCAAAACTCAACAATGGGGTTTAGAGAAACACAAATTTTTACTACAAAAATTTGTAAAAAACATAAAATTGAATGGTGTGTGCCAAAAATGTAAGGGTAAAATGTAGATCAATCAATTGAATTATATTAAACCCAAACATCAATAGAATAGACGAGAGCAAGAAAGATTGAAAGTAAGTAGCAATGAATAACACAAAACAAACCTTCCCTGAAATAGATGCTTCTGTTGTTTGCCTATTACAACCGTCCTTTTTGCAGATGAAGTAAGCCCTTAGAGAGTGCACTCCTTTAAGCTGTGTTTGAGGAAGTCGATGGTAAATGGCTATTGTGATATGCAATGAAGATGAGCTCCAAGGCAAGTATGTGATCTCAAGCTAGTGAATGGTAAAAGGGTGCCAGAGGCACGTTGGTGAATTTCTGCAGAGTAACAATATCAAAAGCCTGGATGATTAGAATGGAGGGATGAAGCTTCATTTATAGACTCAGAAGAATGAGAATCAACGGTTGAGAGGAGATATGAAGATCAACGGCTGAGAATGGTTGAGGAATGTGCAACCAGTAGAAATGTGACAAGTGTCCCAGCTCCATCATGAAAGAGGGGATGTGATAAAATTGATTGGAGAGTTAACTCTATTGACTGAACAGTTAACAAACTTGATTGATCAGTTAGAAGAGTGGATTATGGGATTGAATGAATTGATTGACTAGTGAACTAGGTTGATTGAGGAGTCAACAGAATAGATTGACCAGTGAACTCAAATGACTAATTAGTTAACAGATTTGATTGATTAGTTAACTAACTTCTGATTTGAGAAGAAATAGGACATGTGGGTGAGAGAAAAATAGGTAATTAAATATTAAATATATTTAATTACATGTGCAACCTGATGAGGTGGACAAGGTGAGGTGGAAAAGGTGAGGTGTAAAGGTGAGGTGGATTTTTGAATTTCAAACTTAGGATAGAGGAACTTGGATTAATTAAATAATTTATGATTATTTAATTGCGTAGGACATTTAGAAGAATTTTAATTAAATAAATAGATTTTATTTAATTATGGAACAGTGAATCGATTAAATAAATTTAGAATATTTATTTAATTGGTAGAAGAATGGAATAAATATTTAGAATATTTATTTAGGATGATTTGCGTCATTTTTAGGCGTATACAATAATATAATCAATTAAATAATAAATATATATAAATCTTATATAAAAAATATTTAACTAAGTATACTATACAATGTATAATGTATATAAATATTAAAAAAAATTGAACATATATAAATTTTGAAATTAAAAATTAAATATAATATAGAATATAATATATATTATAATGAATATTATAGATTTTTAGAGGAGAGAAAGAAAGAGTAGGAAGAGAAGAAGAGATAAAGAGAGAGAGAGAGAGAGAGAGAGAGAGAGAGAGAGAGAGAGAGAGTAAATATATGTCTATTTCTCTATCTCTCTATCCAATCCCTTCTTTCTTCTCATATGTCTCCTCTTTCTCTCTTATTGTCTCTTGATTCTTGATATTATGATTCCATATAATAAATAGCAATTATCTCTATGTCTCCCTCCCTCTATCTATTTACCTCGCTCTATATCTCTATATCTCCCTCTTTCTCCCTCTTTATCTTTGTATCACTCTCCCCCTCTCTATCTATCACTATCTATCTCTTTATATATCTCTCTTCATCTCTCTTTACTTCCCTCTCCCCATCTCTCTATCCTTTTGTCTTTATCTCTCTCCCCTTCTATCTTTTTTCTTTGTTTATTTCTTCTCTCACTCTCTTTCTCTCAATATCTCTTTCTCTCACTCTCTCTCTTCCTCTCCCTCTCTCTTTCTATTGCTCTATCTCTTTATCTCCTCATCCTCCTCCCTCTCTCTCTACTTTCTCTCTTCTTCCATGATAATATGTAATTAGGAACTAAAGTAATTCCCCCCCCCCTCTCTCTCTCTATATATATATATATCTTTCTCTTTCCTTATTTTTCTCTCACTTTCTAACTTCTATTTCTACCTCTCTATCTAGACCTTTCTTCCTCTTTATATCTTTAAATATATATAAATATAAAATTAAATTAAATATTATATTGAATTAAATAACAAATATATATAAATATTATATACAAAATATTTAATTAACTATAAAATTAAATATATAATATTTTGTATTAAAATATATATAAATATTAAAATTAAATAGTATATTTAATTAAATAACTAATATATAAAATACAATATTTAATTAACTATAATATTAAATATATAATATTATATTTTAAAAAATATAAATATTAAATATTAAAATGTATATAAATATTAAAATTATATAAACTTTGAAATGAAAAATTAGAAATAAAAATATATATATATGATTGTGGTAATTGATAATCATAAGTTTCATGACATATATAAAAATATAAAAATTAAAATTTTAATGTTAGCTCTTTCTAATTTAATTGTGTTTACATCATCCATAAGTATTATTATTATTTAAGTGTTATATTTTTTTGTATAAAGAATACACAAGCCATGAAATGGGTGCATTTTAGACTTCTACAATTTCTCAGGATTCCCAAAATTCAATGGATAGAGATAGAATCCATGAACAAATGGTCATCTTTGAAACAGTCATCTAGGTGTAGGTCATTGCATCTTTGTAATAGTCATCTAGGTGCAGGTCATTGTTGGCAACAAGGTACTTTTGCTTATTTATCTTTATCTACACTCAAAATGATATGATATTTTATTAAATTGAATTATTTCAACAAATAACTGTGCAATATACATAAGGGGCACCAATATATTGTAAGCTCCACACTCCATAAATTATAAATTTTAATGTCAAAATTGGATCCACACTCCATAAATTTTGGTGACACAACCAACATTAGGTAAAGAGGAGAAATAGTTTCCCTATAAAAAAATAAGTGATTGTTCCATGGAACAATGGAGCTGTGGCTAGATAATCAACTTTGAATAGTTGGAGAGTGATATGCCATGAATGGAGTATTATTGATTAAGGAATGATAATGGTTTGGTGTTGATGTAGAAACTTTAAAACTGATTTTATGAGTAGATCAATGATGCTCTTTAGAATAATGACCTAATAGGGTTTAGATTATAAGGCTCAAGGATCAATAAGAAATAAGGTTGTGAATAAAACCAGAGTACCTATGTCTAGTTTAAAGAAGAGGATGTGATCTTCATTAAGGATTAGGAACATTAGAAGTGATCCCTGAATTGATTTAAATTTAATATTTTTTTATTTTATTTTATTTTTTAAGATAAATTTTGTTAAAATAGATTGGTGAAAAGATTGGAGGAAGAACAAATTTTATAAAGCAAATTTGTGAAGATAAGTTGATAGAAAGACTAATAGGGAGACTACTTTTATGGCCTCGTTATCAATTGCATACATAAGTTTTTTTAGTCACTTGATCGCTTCAAGGGGAATGATGGCCTACAAGTTTAAATTGATGCATCAAGAGCAGAAGCCACATTAAATATAACTCTCCAAATCCTTTTTCGCTAATTTCACATTATAAAATTTAATATTATAATTTATTTAATTTAATATTATTGGCAGCATTACCTCTTGGATTCATGAAAGTATAAAAATATTTATATTGTATACTTTGTCAGCTGAATTTCAAAAGAAAGGAAGCTTACTGTAACTTATATAAAGTGAAAACCTTATAATCTATAAGGATAATTGGCTCCTATCATTTTTATGTGCCCTAAAATTATTATTAAAGGTAAAAAAAGAGAGAAGTTGAAAGGGGAAGTGGTAGCTGTGAAAAGAAATGAGTCCAAGTTTTAGCAAAAGATTAAAGAGGTGGTTTGCAAAATTTATCACCTGCTCAGGTAGTTTAATCACAAGTAATAAAAAGTAATAAAAATGGTTTTTGGTAGGTAGTTTTAACATTTAGTAGATGTGGTGGAAATTCTGGAGAAAACATGGAGATGGAGCGGTGTGGCCTCTGCTCGCGTGATAGGGCCTGTGTGCCCTAGCGCGCCATTTCTTCTAGTTTCGGCCGCGTTTGAGCCTCATCTGCTGCGTCGGGGGGTGTTGGGTGTTTTCTTGGGGTGTGTGGGTCGAAGGGAGGGTTTTGGCTCGCGTTTGGGCTGGGGGTGGCTATTCCCTGGTCTCTGCCGCGTTTCTTCTGCGCCGGGTTTGTCCTCGGCGGGTGGTGCTTGAGTTTTTGGGGCGCGGGGTCTCCTGCCCTGCCTTTGGCACATGGAAAATTGAGATTTTATTTCTTCCGGTGATTTGGAAATGGTTGAGCCCTCTTCTTCGATGCATGCCAGTGGTCTTGATCAGATGGGGAAACCCCATTCTGGGGATGGAGTCTCCTCTTCAAAAGGGAATTTTTGAATAAAAAAAGTAAACGGTTGTTTGGAGAGGTCTGAAGATCATCCAGTTTTGGTTATTCAACCTGAGCAAGTTTCAGAGGATGTTGAATATTGGGGAAACCATGCACTTATTTGTAAATTTTTGGGCCTTCACTTATCTCTACTGGTTTTGGATTCTTGGGCTCGTCGAGTTTGGAACCCTAAAGGTGATATGAAGATTATTCTGGCATCTAATAACTATTTTTTGGTCATCTTTTCAAGCATGTCTGACAAGAATAGGGCTTTCGAAGGAGGTCCTTATTTCTTTAACCAGGTAGGGCTCTTCATCAAACCTTGGCCTATGTGGATTCGTTTGCCGAGGCTTCCTTTGGAATTCTGGAGGGAGGATATTCTCCACTCAATCTCTCTGCTTCTTGGAAAACCTGTGGGATCGGCTTCCCAAACTCAAGATCGTAAGGTAATTTCTTTTGCCCGCATTTGTGTTGAAGTTTATTTAAATAATCCTTTGCCAGACTCTATGGAAATTTGCCTGGGATCTTCTTCTTGGATCCAATAGTTGGATTATGAGACTCTACCCTTCAGAGGCAGAATTTGTCATGAATATGGACATTTACACCGCAAATGCCCTAGATTTAAACCCTCCCCCTTAGCTGCTTCTGGGCCTCCCAGGGGGGACAAGGGAAAGGCACCAGTGTCTAATGAACCTATGGATAAGGAGGGTTTTATTCCGGTCAAGTCCCATAACAAAGGCAAGGGCAAGAAGAGATCCTGGATGGATAGGCAGAATGAAGGCAACTTTAACAGGTTTGAGGTTCTTGATGATTTGACCCAGGAGGAGGGTATTCCAGTTGAGCTCTCTTCTGGGACTAAGGGACTGCAGGATGTTCAGGAAGAAAATGCAAGGAAAGAGGATCAAGTTCTATCTGCAGGGGTTCATTAGAAGGATCAGAAGGCTATGGATTCTTCGGCCCTTGCTCAAGATTTTGGGGCTCTCCTGGAGTCACAGACTCCAAAGGACTCTGCTGCGGGGGCTCCTGTTCTTCCTGCTCCCAAGGGGGCTTCAGATCATGTGAAGGGTAACAAAGCTCCTCCTTCATTAGGCTTACATCAGAAATCCTTTAAAAAGGGGCCTCTTGATAAACTGTCAAAGAGTGGAAGAAAGACTGATCAAGAGAAGGTTAAGCTTATGGGTGACACTTTGGTTGAGTCTGGGTCTGTGAAGCCCATTGATTCCCATTTCTCCCACCCCCATAAATGATTGTTTTATCTTGGAATGTAAGGGGGTTGAACAGCATCCCTAGACAAAAGGCTGTTCACAGATTAATTGAATCTCAGTCACCGGATGTGGTCTTTATCTAGGAAACTAAGCTTACTTTTGATGGGTTGGCAAATTGTGCTTCGCGTATCTAGCCCCAAGGCAATTGGCAGGGGGTAGGTGTTGTGAATTGTGCAGGGGGTGTGGCCTGCTTCTGGAACCCAAGGAAAGTTTCCCCCTTATGTTGGATGTCTAGTCAGTCTTCCATTTCTCTGGTTTCTTCTAGTTTTGTGACTGGAGAAAGGTGTCTCTTATCCAATATTTATGCTCCTAATGATCTTTCAGGTAAGTTAAATCTCTGGGCTCACATTCGTTTCATCCAGGGCTTGGACCCGTTTCTCCCATGGATTATGGCTAGTGATTTTAATGCTGTTACTTGCTTAGATGAAAAACGTGGTGGGTTAGCCAAGTTGGAACCTTCTGCAAATCTTCTCAGGGATATGATTGGTACCTTGAATCTCATTGATGTAAAGCCTTCCAATGGTGTCTTTACCTAGAATAATAGGAGATGTGGTGGGGAGGCTATCTCTGAAAGGCTTGACATATTTCTTGTCTCCTGTTATTGGTTGAATAGTAGGCTAATTACCAGTTCTGAAATTCTTGATTGGAGGGGCTCTGATCACTGGCCCATTAAGCTTTCTGTCACCGCTTATGGTGTCACAAAAAATCCCTCTTTCAAATTCTAATTGATGTGGTTACGAGATCCATCTCTTCAGGATATTATGCTGGACTGGTGGTATGAGGGGATGCCTTCTCATGGGATGGCCATGTTCACTTTTAGTAAGCGGCTTCAGCATGTGAAGTTTAGACTAAAGAGATGGAATAAACAATGTTTTGGGAACCTTCAAGCTTAGAAGATGGCGGCCCAGTCCAAGTTGGATTCTATCACTCGTCAGATTCAGGATCAGGGGCTGACCTCTACCCTCAGTATGGCTGAATCCTTGGCTTTGAAGGTTTAGAAGAGTGGGAACTTCGTGAAGAGATCTTCTGGAAGCATAAATCTCGGATTGATTGGCTTCAGGAGGGGGATAGGAACACTGCTTTCTTTCATAATTCAGTTAAGGCTCGAAGACAAGGAAATTCTATCTCCTCTCTTGTTTCGCAGGATGGGGTTCAACTCTCGTCCTATGCTGATATTTCCAGGGAGGCAATCAATTATTTTTCAAACCTCTTTTCTAGGGAGAACCATGCTGCGAGGGCTGAGGAGCAGGCCATCATGGATTGTATCCCCCACCTGGTCTCTGCTGAGATGAATGGGGCTCTCTTATGTCCTATCTTGTAACCTGAGCTAGAGAAAGTGGTTTTTAATATGAAAAAAGGTAAGGCCCCTGGTTCGGATGGGTTTCCAATTGAGTTTTTCCAAGAGTTCTGGGAAATTATAAAGTTTGATCTCCTTGAGGTAGTTCAGGAATCTCTTAGGAACAAACAGATGCTCAAGTCTATGAATTCTACCTTCTTGGCCCTCATACCTAAGTTGGAAGAAGCTAACCGGTTATCTCAATTCAGGCCTATTGCGTTATGTAATGTGGTGTACAAGATCATCACCAAATTGATTGCTGAAAGACTCAAACCACTCCTTGGTTCTTTGATCTCGGTTGAGCAGGGTGGTTTTGTTGAAGGGAGACAAATTTTGGATGGTGTTGTGATCGCCATGGAATCTATTCATTCTATGGCTAATTCTAAGGAGAAGGCTATGTTTATTAAACTTGACATGTCTAAAGCTTATGATCGGGTGAGCTGGGAATTCTTACAGAAAACTCTCTTGGCTTTTGGCTTTGCTGAGGATTGGGTGAACTGGGTTCTTAGTTGTGTGACCTTTGCCTCATTCTCAGTTCTCATTAATGGGGAACCTTTAGATTTGTTTAGTGCTTCTCGAGGACTCCAGCAAGGGGATCCTTTATCCCCTTACTTATTTATTATCATGGTAGAGGGTCTTGGAAGATTTATTAAATCTCAGGTGAGATAGGGTCTTATCCGAGGCTGGAGCTAAAACAACCTTCTCCCTTCCTACTCTCATCTTCAGTTTGTGGACGATACTGGGCTAATGGGCTTGGGTAGAATTAGTGAGGCGGTGAACTTCAGGTGAGCCTTAGACATCTACCTGAAGACTTCTGGTTAGTGTATTGACGATGATAAATCTTCCATTTACTTCTTTAATACTCCTCAGCTTATTCAGAGCAGAATTGCTAGGATCCTTAGATTTCAGATTGGTTCTTTTCCCTTGATGTACCTTGGGATCCCTTTGGCTTTGGGAGCCCAACGGAGAGATTATTGGTAGGGAATTTTGGATAAATTTTGTAGCAGGGTTAGCCATTGGACTTACAGATGGCTATCTTCTGCTGGGAGAGTGATTCTTCTTAAGACTGTGGTGCAGTCTCTCCCCATTTATAGGTGTTGTGTGCAAGCTCCCCCGTCCACCTTTGTGTGAGAACTTGATGCTTTGTCTCGGCAATTTCTTTGGTCTGGCAACCTTCTTTCCTCAAAGTGGAGCTTAGTCAAGTGGGAGTCTGTTTGCAGGCTGAAGCATGCTGGGGGCCTTAGTCTTAGGTCTATGGCTCTTGCTGTCACAGCCTTGGCTGCCAAGCTGTACTGGAGGTGGTGCAACAATCAAGATCAGGACTGGGCTAGGATTCTGACCCACAAGTATCTTCCTGGGGCTGATTGCCTCGATGTGCTGCGTCTCCCTTTACTGGGTAAAGGTTCTTGTATTTGGGATACCCTTAAGAAGGGTGCTCAGCTGATTAAGGAGGGCCTCTTCTGGATCTATAATAGAGGCTCTGATGCTTTGTTCTGGCAGGACTCCTGGGATGGCCACCCTCCCCTTCTTTCTAGTTTTCCTTAGCTTCAACCTCTGTGCCACATTTTTTCTGTGGCCGGTTGGATTAAGGTGGAGCATTTTAAAACTGTCAAGCGTATTGGGTAGGTGGAGGTGGCTTGCTGGAAGGACCCTCAGAGTGGCCCATGGGGGCTTCCAATGAGGATCGTGTTGTTCTTTCTAGAGTTTTGGAGACTAGGCTCTGCAGCTCCCTTAATGGGAGGGATGTTCTGGCTTGGAATCCTAGTCCAAAAGGTAAATTTACTGTTGCCCAAGGTTATGCCATGCTTGACAGAAACCTATATGGTCCTACTGAGGTGCACTGGTGGAAGAAGGTTTGGGACAACTTTTCTTGGCCCAAATGCAATTTTTTCTTATGGTTGGTTGCTCAGAGGAAATGCCTCACTTGGGAAAATCTTCGCAAACGTGGCTTTCAAGGACCCTCTATTTGCCTTCTCCATTCTCACAGTGAGGAGTGTACCTCCCACTTGTTCTTCCTCTGCCCTTATTCTAGAGAGTTATGGCACAGATGGTGGGAGGCTTGGCATCATGGTTGTATTCATGCTACCTCCTTGATCGACTTTTGGGAAAGTTTGGGCAGACCTCCAGCAAAGTCTCCTTTCCTTCAGCTGGCCTAGTCTATTGGGCCTATCTTCATTCTTTGGAACCTTTGGTTGGAGAGGAACCGTAGAGTTTTTCGTGGTTCCAATTTGGGGAATCTTCAGTTGTGGAAGAAGATAATTAGCAGGCTTCAGAAGACTATTTCGGCTAAATGTGACATGTCTGAAACTCGTGATCCTGGTGATCTTGACATTGCGTGGAATTTAAGCTTGGGGGATCGTAGCCGGGGTTGTTTTGCTAGCAGGAGGCCTCGTCAGGTTTGGCAACGGGTGTGTCGTGATGGGAGGTGGATGCTTCCCTCGGAGGGGGTCCTAAAGATTAATACTGATGGTTCCTCTCGTGGGAACCCTGGTCATGCTGGTGTGGGGCGTATTGGTAGAGGTAATGATTGCGGTGTGGTTTTTGTCTTGTCTAGTTACAAAGGGCAGCATTCTAATAATTTGATGGAGGCCCTGGCTATTAAGATTACTGTGGAGCGTGGTTTCTCTTTAGGCTGGAGGAGGATCATTTGTGAGTCAGATTCTCAGAATATTGTGGATTTGCTGAACAACCAAAGGTTGGATGATGTTAGTTGGTAATTGGCTTCTGTGGGTAGACAGATTTTGAGTCTTTGCAGCTCCTTGGATTCTGTCTCCTTTTGTCATATCCCTTGAGAGTGGAACAAAGTGGCCGATTATCTGGCGAAGTGGGCCTCTGAGAATGTGGAGGGCTGGGATATCAGTGGAAAGGATGACCTTTCTTCTATTCATTTGGAGAACCTGGAGAGGTTATTAGTGGAGGCTATGAATAGGTAATGTTTTTACTGGCTGGTCTAGTGGTGTTTCTTTTTTGGGTGGGCCTTTGGCCTTTGCTTTGTACTCTGGTTCTGATTGAATAAAATTTTTACCCCTTCTTTAAAAAAAAAAAAAACATTTAGTAGATGTGGTACCATTCAAGAAAGATCTAGGTAAACCAACAAGATTAGGTCAAGAGTATCTAATTTTTAGAAGTTTCTAAGATCCCAATATGTCAAGTAAACTCTCTTTCTCTCTCTCTCTCTCTTCTACTCTCTCCCCCTCTCCATCTCTATACATCTCTTCATCTCTCTATATTCTTCCTCTCTTTTCTCCATCTCTCTCTACTTGTGTATCTCTCTCTCTCTATTTTCCCTATCTCTCTTCCTCTCTTAGTTCTTTATTTGATGATCTCTATCGTTTGTTTGTGATGTTTATGAGCCTTCTTTCATCCTAAGTTTGATGATACATGGAGGAGCAAGGCAACACCATATGGGTGGTTAATCAAATGGTAGGCATATATGCCCTTTGAGATCTACAGTGGTGCATGCCAGTGGATAGAGAAAAATGAACTTCCTCTAATTTGGTTGCTAGGGTAGTTTTGTCTACCCTCTAATGGAAGCACAACACATAGTATAAAATTATATTAAATAACATTTCACATTTTCTACAACTATAAAATGTCATTGTCATCTAGTACTCATCTCAATCTCAAATCATTATGTATAGAGTACTATTTAAGGAGGTGCCACAGATTTTTCTTACAACACACAACCCCCTTGAAGACTACTCTAAATATCTTCAATTATTGCAAACATGTGTTCTTAAGAATACCCTTTCACAAGGAAAAAAATTTCCCTCTTTCATCACTAAGTGGTGATTTACCTTTCCTACACACACAAATTTTCATATTAAGCTTATTTGCATGTATGTCAAATGTAGAAATTAGGTGGATGCTTGTAAAGTGTTTGACCACATGAAATAAAAAGACAAGTGTCATCGGATATGATTATTGTAGCGTATAGAAGACATAGTTAACCAAAAAATTTATATTGCTATGAAATGATTTGATCTCATAAAGCAATCCATGGTTTAAAATGCAGGAGATTTCTTAGCCAAGGTTTCTCTTGAAATTAATTACATACTAGTTATTAAGAAAATCTATGAATGAATACTTGAAAATTTTCCTATCTACATCTAAATATGGTCAATTTGCTATGAATTTAGGGCCATGGACATTCTTGTTGGCTTTGGGGATAGGTGGAACCCATTCCCTCCTCCTCGTTATGTTAGAATCATTGACTATGTCACCACCTCCTATCATTTTCCTTACCCCCTAAACCATTAATCATTGCTCTAAAATCCACAACCTCTACACATAAATTATTCTTTTAAGAATGGGATCTAGGAAGAAGTTCCAAAGTCGAAGGACTGAATGCCAAGACCTCCTCCTCCTCCTTCTCACTGTGAAAGAGGAGAAAAGTCTTCTAAGTGATGATGATTTGAAGATTCTAGTCACCAACAAGAAGATTTCTTTCCATCATCTTGCAACATTCTAGGACGTTGTCAAATGTTGATGTTGAAAGGTAGGTCATTCCCTCTCATTAAAGGGAGCACTTTCGATGTAATTAGTCATTTCGCATGGCTACTTGATTTATCTTTGAACTTGTTCAAATTGTCTAAAACTTGGTTCCAAGGGTTTGTCTAAGGCAAAACTCCTAGCATATCAAAATCCATTAGTATCTCTAAATATCATCAAGTTTAGATAATAAAGGCAAACATGTTTATGAAGATTAAGAGTGTGTAGATTGAAACCACAATAATAGATTTAAGATCAAAATTACACATGCGAGGATTACTTCCCTAGATGTAGGATTAAAGTATAGTACATCACAAATTATCTAGGAGGACATTTGAATACAAAAATCTCAAACTTGATAACAAAGTTTATGATTAAATCATTAAACACAGTCTACAATAAAATATATCTTACATTACAAATAAAAATAAATAAATATTACACCTCCTTATACCTTCTTTCTCAATTAAAAAAGATATATTCATATAAAATTACTATTACTACTACTTATATCACTGACTACATTAAATAATTTGTATAAGAAACAATTATATAACAAAACTAACTTTTTAAAAAAATATAACAAGACTATAGAGTAAATATATTAAATAAACTAGCAACAATACTAAACCAAAACATCCCCAATACACACCATCATTATGTTTTCATCAGACTTTTACGCAGGTGCAATTGTAATCTAAACAAGTGCCACATAGTGGCCAGTACCTTCCTTGTAGTTTTGTTATTATAGTATTTTTTTAGTTGTTTTTTTAATTAGCTATTGGTTGTATATAATATTTGTTTAGTTGTAATTTTTTTGTTGATTAGTTATTGGTAGTATAGACAAATTGCATTCCAATAATTGAAAAATTAATTTTTGAAGATTGTGGAAAGTGGGTAAATAAAATTGAAATCTCAAAAATAATCTAGGACTAAAATATTTCCTTAACTATAAAACTAATCTTTACAAAGCCTATTAAATAAAAAAAATATTTCCTTAAAATGTAATAATACTAATATTTTTATAATTTAAAATGCATTAAAAATATTGTAAGTTTGAAGAATAAAATAAAAAATGTAATAACATGGCAAAATATTTTTTTTCATCATACTAGATTTTTAACTTTTGACTAAATAAAATTAAAATCTTAGATTTTTAACTCTTGAGTAAATAAAATTGAAATCCCGAAAATAATCTAACCCTAGTTGGGTGTGGAGAGATTTGAAATGTCTACCTAATAGATTAAAATGTAATAATATTGAATACTATTACAATTTAAAATGCATTAAAATATTGTAAGTTTGAAGAATAATTAGACAATATAATAACAATAACATATTAGTATTTAGATAACTACAGTATTTTATCTTAGTCACTTAATTTTTTGTTTAAATAACTAGAACATGCTTTTAATTATTTTAATTAATCTAATATTGTGGTTTAGTGATAATTTTTTAGCATTTCAAATTTGTAATTATTATATTTCCAGAACTAAATTTATAAGGAAAGATTTATGTGAACTTGTTTTGAAATGTCTTGGGTAAATAAAATGGAAATCTCATAAATAATTTAATTTGGTAAAAATAAAATAGCACTAAAATATTTACTTAGCTATAAAATTAAACCTTACAAAGTCTATTAAATAACACAAATATTTTCTTTGACTATAAAACTAAACTTTACAATGTCTGCTTAATGTACTAATATTAATACTATCATAATTTAAAATGCATTAAAAAAATATTGTATGTTTGAAGAATAAAATAAAAAATGTAATAACATGGTGAAATATTTTTCATGATAGTGTAGATTTTTAATTTTTTAGTAAATAAAATTAGATTTTTAACTGTTAGTAAATAAAATTGAAATCCCAAAAAGATCTAATTTCATAAAATAAAATGTGTAGAACCATATATTATTATTAATATTATAACTTTGTACCTTTCACAAAAAGTAATTTTTGCATTTAATTAATGAATCAAAAAATTCTCATAATTATGGCCATCCATTTAGGTATGATTTAATAGTGGGAGATAAAATTTGTGTTCATAATTTGTTTGCTTGCCACATCTTCCCTTCAAGCCAAAATTTTCTCCATATTTATAACTTTTTGTTGCACTCTGGGACAATCCACACAGAAAGAGGTCCTTTTTTTTTCAACCAACGACAATATAGATAAATTATTTTTCAATTATTTTTTGTTAAAAATTTATCATGTTGACATAGGAAAAGTACAAATTTAAATCAAATTTAGCCAAAAAATAATCTTGTCTTTTGATTGGTTTGCAATCAATAGATTAATAACTAGATAAGTGTGAACTCATTACAATAGTACCAGCGGAAAGCAGGTACTAATAAAATATAGAAATCCCAACTTAAGTATTCTACTGGACATTTTAAGTCACACAAGACTTTTTCCGACATGATTTTTTCCTTGCATGAGAACAACTGACCGGCGTGCGAAAAACTAACGAGTTTCTGACATGGGAAAAATCGGTGAAACCCAAGCAAAAATGGAAACGGCGAAAAGCTGACGAGTTTCCAACATGGGAAAAATGGGTAAAACCCAAGAAAAAATGAAAACGGCGAAAAAAACATGGTGATCGCAAATAGGTGAAAGGTAACGAATAGCTAAGATCAATTACATCGTTTTGCACTCCTCTTGGCAATGCTTAGTTGTTGATATCATATGTTAGACCAGTTCATCTCAAAGAGGGAATGCTTTCCGCGTAATAATCGAAGTAGGTTGGGCCTCTACGGTCATATACTTGTAATAGCTAAAAGACTCTATATGGTGATATATAATTTTTAATACCTAAAAGACTAACAAAAAAAAAAAAACTATTGTAATTATGCTTTCAATACAAACATAGAGAGATAATAGATAGTAATTATTATTCATCATGACTACCAACCCCTCCTTAAACTTGGCAATTTTACCATTGATTTATTCTTCATATGTCAAAAGGCAACCATACAAGTTTCATTAAATTGACTTCTATTTCTCTAAATGCTTCAAAGAACAAAAATCCTATATTCCTAAGAGTAACCCCTCCCTTACTCTCCCTCTTCCATAGCTTCTCAGTAATTTATGAAGACTCTTTATTAATAAATCATTTCTTCATCAATATTAAACGTATATCTAATTTAACAAACAAATTTCAACTACAAAACACATATGATTATTACAACATTTGCTTTTACTTAAAAATTAGTTATTATATATTTTAAGTATACTACTATATTTAATATTTTCTCTTATTACTTTATCGATATTTAAGAATTATTTTCTGTACTATAGTATTGTCAGCGCCTAGCTCCATTCCATTCCATATTTGCCCTAGACCTATTTTTTGGATGATTTTAGTGTGTTTGTTTTACTCAAAATACTATTTTGCAAAATGGGTTCTTAATAGCTCAAATTTTAAGCCACCAACAAAAAGATAATTGATTTTCGGAATAATGTTTGTTAAATTTTTCTCATATAATCATAGAATAAATTTAAATTTGTTCAACATGATAAAAAACACTAGTACTTTGGATAAAAAAAATATTGTAATAGTACTGTCAAGGCAGGTACTAAAAAGAGAAAATGGTGTGAGAAAATAAAATTTATATTGGTTTAATAATGCTTTTCAATTATTATTATAAAAACCGTGTAAAAAAGGCACCCCGTGAAGAACACCGCCACTTGTCAAACTCGTTTCTACCTCAATTTGCGCCATCATCATCAGTGCCAAGATTACCATTGCACACCAACATTCATCATAACTACCAACCCCCACTTAAACATGGCAATTTTATCATTGCACACCAACATTCTTATATATATCACATAGTACTTAGCAGGAAACAATCCATCTACACTAAGAATTGCATCTACACAACTAAAAGAGAGAGCAGGAAAAATGGGCGAGAAGCAGCAGGTCAAGATCTGGCGGTCCAGTGTGAGGGTCTACGAGATGAATTCAGGAAGTCTGTGTAAGATGTGGGAGGACAATTTGAACCCTTCCCAACAATCCATTCTGGCGAAAGCGGGTATTTTTCCATTTTTGAAGGCTGTCACTTACAGAAGCGACAATGCTCTCCTTGGGGCGCTCATCAATTTCATGGTGGACGGTGAATTGACAGTTGGAGAAAGCCGAATCCAGATTACAGAAGAGCAAATTCGACGAGCTACGGGTCTTCCAAGTTCAGGTAAGGATGTCTCACCCTCACAAGATTTCAATCGAGTTGAAATGACAATGCGTCTTACTAGATCTGAAACGGGTGCGATTAAATATGGGTTGTTGGTGGATTCAATCATTGACCCAGTTTTGCAAATTGCTTGTAAGTTCTTGACTAACAAGCTGTTGGGGCTTGCTAAGACGAGTTTTATCCCGTTTAAGTATGTCGAGATTGCCATTGAGGTTTCTCAGGGGGTCTGCTTTAATTGGTGTAAATTTGTGAAGGAGAGGATGTTGGAGCAGATTAAATCTGTCCGCCAGAAGAGCAGCACTAGGACTTCGTTTACTTATGGCACTATTCTCCAGTATCTTGCATTCCAAGCATTCGGCGAAAAGAGTGGCATTCCTCGCAGTGATATTGGTCATGGAGATCCATGTATCAATGCATATGACATCATGGGAAGGGATGTTGGCATTAGTAAATTAGAGGAGAAAAAAAAGGCTAGGGAGGGGGTTTCATATATAGTACATAACATTATAAGAGAGCATGGACACAGGGCCCTTGGTGGAAGTGGCCCAGAGGAAAAAGACGAGGCAAAAACTGTACGAAATCCAGCAAGAAAAAAGAGGACGACAGGTCCTGTTTATGCGAATATAAAAGATAAGAAAGTCAGGCTGGAAGCTTGTGCGAATGAAATACCCAACATGCTCCAAGTGCCTGCAATTGGTGTGGAGGAAAACGGGTGTAATAAGTTGGCTGCTTCTTCACAGCTTCCCAAGAGTGGTGAGGAGCAAAAGGAAAAAGAACTTGACTGCGTCCACACTGATCTCTCCACATTATTAAGGGAGAAGTCCATGTGGGAAGCTCACAAGATATCCCTGGAAAGTGAAAAGTTGTCTGCTTTGGAAGAAAAGAGGCAGCTGCAGCTGCACATCTCTGGTTTAGAAATCGCCCTCACAACAGCTTTGGAAGAAAAGGAGGGGCTGCGGATACAAATTGCTCGGTTACAAACTGAAGTCAAACAACTCGGAAGAAAATTGAACAAAATTTCTGAATTTATTAAGATGGAGCTCGGAGACATATAGCAGATTGCTCTTTTGTTTCAGAATATATGTGTTTTTTTGGGTTTTTTCATGCTATTTTGATTTCACTCTAAACAATAATGTATTGATCTTTTTAGAGAATGCAGAAGAATGTTTTGCATCTGTGGAATGTTGATAATGTTTATTATTGTTACATGTTCAATTTTAGATCAAGATAAAATTGCTCAAGCATCTGTTAATTTGTTGGCTGTTTTTATAACTCTCCTGAATCTCAATAAATTTAAACTGTCTGTGGTTATAGTGTTTCATGCTCTTCTTTTTGAGATCCTTTTCAAAAGTTTAGCCTTATGTTTTTGCTTTGTAATTCAATGGGGATTTGGTGCCTTATTTGGTTCCCAGGACCTCCTTCATAGAAAAGCCTTATAAAGTTTTAATATATTGTATAGGTAGTTTCCATCTTTTGTTTAAAAAATATTAATTGCTTGGAGAAGGAGAAAAGAGATTCTAGTTTCAAATAGATAATTTAACTTATCATTTTTTTTAATTTTTTTTTACCAGAGAAAGGTGACGATGCACCTATAAAAATTCTATTGATTAATAAAGCAAATACAGAAGTCTAAAGGCGTCAAGCCTGGGTGAAACCAGAAAGATTATACATAGCATAAACCATAACATAGGCAGAAATAAAACGAGATTTCACAAAAAAATAGGTTCTAGACCAACCCGATATAGCAAGAAAAGAAACTGGACAGAAGAAACCACGCCGCCAACACTGCAGAACCTGAGCAAGATAAACCTGCACCACACACATCACCAACACTAGAGAGACACCGCCGGACCAGCCACTGAACCCCTGACCAAACCAAAGACCAGAAACACAGACAAAAGCTGCAAGAACCACCCCCAAAACAAAACCTGTTCACAGGCCCTCGGAAAACAAAAGACCGCAGATGAAGCTTAGGCCGCTGGCGAAGCCTCTGGTAAATCCCTAGCCTCCATATCCACTATGGCCGCTGACTGACCCCCGTCATCCAAATCTACCAAGGCATAGTAAGGCATCCCCGGGGCCATGTCAGATGCATGGACTCTAAGAAAACGAATCGCCGTGAACATGTCTCTAATTCGCTCACATTTTTTCTTAGAAAAAAGAAAACAGTATGCTCGAAGGGCATCCTCTAAATCCTCACTGCAAAGGGATTTAATACTGGACTGCAGAGCTCTGTAGATTCCCTGTTGAGGAGGAGAGTTCCGTAGGGTTGTCAGGGTAAAAAGCCCGCCAATAAGGGCGTCACCTTGCTCCATGCTGTAGTTGGACACTGCCGCCTCCCAACGCTCCACTGTGTATATATTCTTAAAGAATAAACCTGCTGCTAGAGAATGCACATAATCTCCATCCACAACCAGATCCATTATGTTAGAAAGAAGTTGTGATACAATATCTGAAAAGTTTAACACGCGGCCTTCAAATCCTCTGATCCAGGCGTGTCCCACGATATTCTGAACTGCGAATTGGATAAGAGTGCAGTCAGAGTCGATGAGAGTCATGAGATCAATGGCCTTCACACGCCCCCGTATCTCCGGTTCCCAGTCAAGGGCAGGGAAAAACAACCTCTGGTTCAAACGTGTATCCGCCATCATCAACTGGAGCCAAAAACTAGCAACTGAAAGACGGTAACAACACTGAAAGAAAGTAGAGTGTCGGAGCAAGGAAACCACGCAGAAGAAAGCCCTTAAAAGCACAAACATGAAGGGATCCTGAAAGAAGGTGAAGAGGAAAAGAGAACTGGCGGAGAAATAAAAGCGCTCGCGTCATCCGCACAGCTGAAGAGAAAGGTACTCTGCGAGCCCACTTGAGAACGAATATAAGTGACAACGTCTCCACTGCCTGCAGGAGGAGTCAGATGAAATAAGCCGTTACGCTGTCAAAGGAGATACAAGCAGTCCTAGCATGGCAGTAACTATAAATGCACACAAGGCGAGAGCAGATACGCTATCTTCCCCTTGCAGGCGGGACATCTGACTAACCTACTTTCGTCTAAATACATTCATCCCAATAAACTTAGAAAAGCGCTCTTGAAGAATGTCAGAGATCCTTGAAGGAGTATAAATGAGGAAATGAATGCGACAGCTTCCTGTCCCAAATCGAACCCAGTGAGAGAACATCCGGTCATACATCAGACGTGTCAACATCTTGGTACCAGTCAAGGAATAAAGTTACTCATCTGCCATATCAGCAGATAGGAGGGAGGTCAGTTGACATGGCAATTGGAGATCGCCACCATTGAAGAAAACAGTATCTTTATCACTATCTATTGCTACATTGGCGAGGAGGTCCGCCACCCTGTTACCTTCCTGTAGCGTGTGGGATATGAAAAAATTGTCCAATCTGTTCAGAAGAACCTTGGCCTAAGAGAGGATATAGGTCAATTTCCAGTTATCTAAACCTTTCCCCTTAATTGCATTAATTACTATCAAGGAATCGCCCTTAATCCACACATTCCTTAGTCCTTTTTCGAGCGCCAAGTTAAGTCCATGCACCAGAGCCCAAGCTTCTGCCTCATTGTTGGTGCCCAAGATAATTTAACTTATCATAACAGCCCACATTCATTTAGATAATCATTTAATGTTATGAAACCCTAATTTAACTCATAATAAAATCCATTGGAATCTAAAGTTAATTTCTTAGCAGTAGTACAATGAGATCCTATCATTGTAATTTAAGGAGAAAAATATTTTGGAGCAATCACAATTTATATTGATATCAAGTTTTATAATTCAATTCAAGGATATAAAGTCTATTTTCTATAAAGTAAAATTACATTGCCATCTATCTTGGTCATCAAGGATAAAAAATCAACATAACTTTTTTTATATTAAGGTTAAGCCCAAAATAATAGGCTATATAAACCAAACAACACTATTTATAATAGTGCAGATTGGAATAGCAAGTTTTGATCATGAGTAGACAACATGTCCATATGACACGAAGAAGAAATCTAAATAGAATGCCAAAAAAAAAAAACTATATTTTTCTAAACTTTCTCTTTTATTTCATCCATAGTAGGTTGGCAATTCACACCCATAACTTTCTCCCACCATTTCCATTCTATTTTGATTTCAAACTTAACAATAATGTATTGTTATTTTTAGAGAATGCAGAAGAAGAATGTTTTGCTTCTGTGTTATTATCTTCATATGTTCAATTTTACATCAAGATAAAATTGCTCAAGCATCTGGTAATTTGTTGGCTATTTTTATAACTCTCCTAGATCTCAATAAATTTAAATTGCCTCTGGCTACAGTGTTTCATGCTCTTCCTTTTGAGTTTTTTGTCAAAAACTTAGGCTTATGTTTTTGCTTTGTAATTCAATGGGGATTTGGTGCCTTATTTGGTTTTCAGGACATGTTTTATGTAAAAACTTTAAATCATTTTAATATATTGTGTAGGTGGTTTCCACCTTTTCCTTAAAAAAACTGCCTGTAAGAGAACAAAAGAGACTCTAGTTTCAAATAGCTAATTTAACTTAGTATAGGTAGTTTCCACCTTTTGTTAAAAAGAAAACTGCCTATAGGAGGAAAAAAGAGACTCTGGTTTCAAATAGCTAATTTAACATACTATAACAACACACATTCATTTAGATAATCGTTTAATGTTATGAAATCCTAATTCAACTCATAATAACAAAAGCCACTCCAATCTAAAGTTAATTTCATGAGAAGTAGTGCAATGTGATCCTATCATTGTAATAAACAATAATGTATTGTTGTTTTCAGAGAATACAGAAGAAGAATGTTTTGCTTCTGTATTTATTATTTTCATATGTTCAATTTTAGATCAAGATAAAATTGCTTAAGCATCTGCTAATTTGTTGGCTATTTTTTTATGACTCTCCTAGATCTCAATAAATTTAAACTGCCTTTCGTTATAGTGTTTCATGCTCTTCCTTTTGAGTTTTTTGTTAAAAGCTTAGGCTTATGTTTCTTCTTTGTAATTCAATGGTGATTTGGTGCCTTATTTGGTTTCCAAGACCTATTTTATGGAAAAAGTTTAAATCATTTTAATATATTTTATAGGTGGTTTTCACCTTTTGTTAAAAAGAAAACCTGCCTGTAGAGGACAAAAGAGTCTCTAGTTTCAAATAGCTAATTTAACTTATTATAACAACATACATTCAGTATAGGTGGTTTCCACCTTTTGTTAAAAAGAAAACTACCTGTAGGAGGAAAAAAGAGACTCTGGTTCCAAATAGCTAATTTAACTTATTATAACAACACACATTCACTTAGATAATCATTTAATGTTATGAAATCCTAATTCAACTCATAATAACAAAATCCACTCCAATCTAAAGTTAATTTCCTGAGAAGTAGTACAATGAAATCCCATCATTGTAATAAACAATAATGTATTGCTGTTTTTAGAGAATGCAGAAGAAGAATGTTTTGCTTCTATGTTTATTATTTTCATATGTTCAATTTTAGATCAAGATAAAATTGCTCAAGCATCTACTAATCTGTTAGCTATTTTTTTATAACTCCTATATTTCAGTAAATTTAAACTGCCTCTGGTTATAGTGTTTCATGCTCTTCCTTTTGAGTTTTTTGTCCGAATCTTAGGCTTATGTTTATGCTATTTAATTCAATGGGGATTTGGTGCCTTATTTGGTTTCCAGGACCTGTTTTATGTAAAAACCTTAAATCATTTTAATATATTGTATAGGTGGTTTCCACGTTTTGTTAAAAAAAACTACCTGCAAGAGAACAAAAGAGACTCTGGTTTCAAGTAGTTAATTTAACTTATTAAAAAAACATACATTCAATATAGGTGGTTTCCACCTTTTGTTAAAAAAAAACTTCCTGTAAGAGGAAAAAAGAGACTCTGGTTTCAAATAGCTAATAATAACAAAATCCACTCCAATCTAAAGTTAATTTCATGAGCACTAGTATAATGAGATCCTATCATTTTAATTTAAGAAGAAAATTATTTTGGAGCAATCATAATTTATATTGATATCCAGTTTTATAATTCAATTGAAGGATATAAAGTCTATTTTCTGTAAAGTAAAACTACAATGACATCTATCTTGATTATCAAGGATAAATAAAATTTTAACAAAAAATCGGCTCAAAAAAAGACGTCTTCTGGGAGGATTTTTGGAGAGTGGAACAAACACTTATAAATGTGGAGAGAAATTCAGTTTGAAGGGAGGAGGTGGCAATGTAAACAAATTATGAACACTAATGTTACCTACTACCAGTTACGTTATGCCTAAATCCATGGAGATAATTCTGAGAGTGAAAAATCATCAATTTCGAAGTCAGTGTGACACACCAGACATTAGGATGCGTTCCCCAAGGCGACATTTACTGAAATGCCATCATAGTCCAGCGGTATGAGTTCAAATCCCCTCCCCTACTCTTATTTTAGAAAGAATATTTCCATTTACAGCCATCCGGATTTAAAGTAGAGGGAGTAGAAATGGTTAGCATGCAAAGCTTTGATTAGAAGCTATCTGTTGTTTGGATTGATTTGATGTTGGTGAAAAGTTTTTCCTCTTGTCGCTTTAGCCTCTATAGCCAGAAAACTTGGCAAGTTTTGTCAATTATTCACTCTCTTCCACCCTTAATGTGGGTTTCTGCGTTCCCTGCGCAGTGCAACATGCATGCCTTTCATCCTCAAATTTTCCTTAGATATTTTCTTTTCAATTTATATTTTTCCATGTCTTTGTTACTGTATTGATAAATTTTGTTGTATTTTTGCATGTCTTTGTTACCGTATTGACAGATTTTGTTATATTTTTCCATGTCTTTGTTACTGTATTGACACATTTTGTTATATTGTTCCATGTGTTTGTTGCTGTATTGACAAATTTTGTTATATTTTTCCATTTCTTTGTTACTGTATTGACAAAATTTGTTATTTATTTAGTTTCTTAATGGATGGTCTTGGTTTGTAATGATTTTATTGTGCTTTCAAGAGCTATGCTGAAATGGAGAAAATATTTAAGATATTTGTATACAGAGAGGGAGAACTGCCTTTAGTGCGCCACGGGCCTTGTAAAGACATATATTCCATAGAAGGAAGATTCATTGATGAGCTTGAACTGGGGAACTCGATCCTCACATCGAATCCTGAGGAAGCTCATGTTTATTTCCTTCCCTTCAACGTAGTAATGATGGTGAGCCACATTTACAAGCCAAAAACTTATGATGTGATGTCCATTAAACGGTTTGTGAGTGATTACATCGATGTGGTTTCCAAGAAATATCCCTTCTGGAACCGGACCCTTGGAGCCGATCACTTCATCTTGTCCTGCCATGACTGGGTATGCAATCCATTTTTCTTCATAGGCTTTTTGTAATCGTTATCTTTACGTTTCCGGTTAATCCTAATTTTTATTTTTGGTGGTCTGAATCACTTTAATACTTGTAAACTTTAAAATCATTTTGTGGGTCACACTAAAAGAGAACAAATTAGTTAGCTTGACAGACAATAATTAAAACAATTGCAGCAGAAGGGATAATTTTCTGCAGTGTAGGGGGTTAAATATACCAATTTTTCTTAACTGTTCAAACATTTGATATTAAAAAATTCTCAAAATTTTTTGTTTTGGCACCTACTTATAAAGGGCAGTGAGTGTGAAGGTACGTCACTCCTAGTGCATTTGGGGAGCGTACTGTTGGAAATAATTGGTTAAAGGCTCAGTTTGAATATACAATTTACTTTAATGCTTGCTTTATTTTCTCAAAATTGTTATATTTGCAGAGATGCTTTATTTTTATGTCGACATTTTCTTTGTAATGGAACACAACAATCTCAACTTGAATTCTGAGTTTGACAATTTGACTCTATGGTTCTTTTTTATCCGTCATGTTGAATTTGTCAAATCAATTTTTTCGAATCCAAGTACTATATTAATTTAATTTATTATAAGCAGAAGTTTTGTCCACCAATGGATCCAGGGTTATATTCTGTGAGTAATTAGGGAGTGATTTTGAGGATGATATTATCTTGGTGATGCATTAAATCATCAAAAGATTTAAATTTGAGAGTGCTTTAGGATTCAACTATGTATGTTTTAATTTCTGTCAATTGCAGACTGTTGAAGCATAAATCTGTGGGTTTAATCCAGTAGCAATATGGGAAACTCTGAAATGTGGGAATGCTTCTCAGAGTGACTTCCAAGGAAGTTGGCTCTTCCGTTCTTTCAGTGGGGGTTTGGGAAAAGGTTAAAGAAAATGAGATTTGTAAAAATAAATCCTAGATCTAAGGCGATGCACTGGACTTCAAATTTACCTAGTTGCACAGTGTTAACCTTGTAAGATTTAACTAGAAATTAAGAAGCAAAATGCATGATTAAACCTAGTTTGTAAATACATTAAACAAAGGCAAAAGAAACAGAGAGATCAGAAACAAGAAACAGAGATCAATTCAGATATGCACAGAACAATATTCTCACTACTTGAATGGTAACCGGTTACACAGGCTGAAATTGCACAAAGTAAAATATTACATTTTCATGAAAGAACCACTTGCATAGGAAAAATAAATATCTGCTACTGCTAAAAAAAACTCTATGATCTGAAGAATATGTGGAACTTTGGAACTCTCTATTTCTACTTCCCAGATTTGCATTTATTAACCTAAAAACTCAAAGCCCATTGAAGATCTCCTTGCAACTGAAAATCTTTTCCAACTCAAAATCCTAGAGAAATTTGGCACAAAATCCAGCATCATATCTGAGAAGACAAGTGAAACTCTCCATGATAGAAAAATATTTGTGGCATGAAGAAACTAAATTTCTCGCCCCTCTATTCTTTATCGCAGCTTAAAAAATAAAATGGCGTGAATAATTTTAGGGCTGCATCCTTTTACTTCCTCTGAGTCAAAATTTATATTTTAATAAAGTTTCACTTTATTATTTATTGTGGCTTTTAAAACTAAGAGACTCTAATATTTTATTTATTAAAACTTAGCCTTAACTCTGAGGATGGCCCCACATTTATTTAATAAGAAACTCTTATTAAATCAAAGACTCAGCATTAGAAGTAGCCCGTGACATATGATAAATAAAATAAAATAAAATATTTTATTTATCTCTCCTCGAGTTTAACAATGTGGTGACTTCTGCTTATTTCTTTTCCTTCTCTTCAATACTACTTCCATGTGGTGTTCTTCAGGAGTCTCTTTTTGCTGTTCCTCTTTTATTCAATGTGGCTAGTAAAAATTAAATTTTAATAAAGCTTTCACTTTATTATTTGTTGGAACCCACATCATTAATATGATACTTAATCATATTTAAATCTGATTTTATCTCCCATGCTCCAAATGAGACCTTATGCATTTATTAAAATAAGGCATTTTAATTTTATGAAGAGAGGGTCCACTGCATCAAAAGAAACTCAATATTTTAATAAAAGACTTAGCCTCTCTAAATATTCACGTGACTCCCATAGTATTTTTATAAAATGAAATAAAACATTTTATTTCTCTCTTTGGGCTCAACCACGTGGTGGACTCCGCTCATCTTTATTTTTCCTCAACTCTCGTAGCTTCCATGTGGTGGCTTCCATTGGTCCCTTGAGCTGCTCTCTCTTTGCATTCTCTTCAGACACATGGTGGCCTCTGATGCTTGCCTTTGCTTTTTAAAACTCCACAGCCTCCATTGATCTCCTTGCATCTTACAGTGACTATTCGGCTGCACTAGGAATAGGAGAACTGATACATTGAAATTTTAAAATGGTGTAAAAAATTTGTCACCAGTTCTTGGTGACGGGCTGGGAAAATACGCCTGCCTATTTGAATCTAGAATCTCTGGTTTACAGAGTGGCCTTATCCATTGGGCATAGAGTCACATTAATTTGAAATTGAAACATTATGAAAATGAAGACACATCTGAATCTAAAGATGCATACAACTGAAACTAATTGCTCACTGACTACTGATAACCAATGATGACTTAAACGTTTGAAATTGATACAAAGCTGGAACATTACTAAACCATAGAGACTGATCATAGATCTTATATCATTGATACAAAGCTGGAACATTACTAAACCATAGAGACTGATCATAGATCTTATATCGCATCAAAGACTTCTTGAAAGCAAACTAACTAAAATCTGAAAACTAATGTTGTTGTTGCAATTTATTCTGAACACTAAAACTAACTTACTGGCATATCAAACTTATAGGAATATGCCCATTCACTAGAGTTTCAAAATAACTACAAGATTTGATTATTGTGTCCCACTAAACCCATTAGCTGATGATAGACCATACGAAATACATTAAAAAGAATAACAAGATTTTTTACCTTTTCACCTCTCAGCACTCCAGAGGTTCCTCTTTGGTATGAAAACACCAATTAGACTTATTTACATGTTGTTCATGCTTTAGCGGAGGGTGGGATGCGAAAATAAAGATTTGATGCTCATTCCTTAGTTTGAATTTGGAAACTTCTGCTGACATAACTTCTTTAGTGACTTCTTTGGCAGGCTCTTCAATGGGTCCATGACCTATGATAACATGAAAACCAAGTTGACAGGTGACAGAACTACCCAGAATAGTTTTGAATCTGACTAGGATTCCTTTATACAAGAAGAAAGGTGTAGAATCTACTTAGTTTGTCACATTGTGTGTGACTCTTGGATCTTTCAAATATCCCTTTGATTAACACACTTATGAATCTTTTGTTGCATATGTGGTTCTTCATCAAGAAGAAGATAATAACTATCTTCAAAAATAGAAAACAGTTCCTCATAGGCATCTACCTTTGTTTCAGCATTTTCTTTATGATCATCATCGATAGGCTTTGCAAAGTGGCCATTTACACGTTCAATGACAGGATCTTTTGCATTCAGTAACTGATAGCCTCATTGTAAAAGAAAGAACAAATCCTCATCTCGCTGTTCCAATTACTGCCCATGCACCTCTATTGTATCCTTCTCCAAATGTGAAACTTCATTGCAGAAATAAAAGCATTGATTTTTTGTTGACTCTACAATTTCCTCTATCACTTCTTTCTCAAGATGGAAAACAGATGTAGTATTACTCTGAACCTAGTACTTTTCAGCTTCAAATCCCTTCTTGGAGTACTTTTTAGCTTCTAGAAGTGTCACCTCATAAGCATCTTCTAAATCTGATTCATCTGTTATTTGAGTTTCTAAGTCACTCATTGCCATGGATACATGATGTTTAAGAACATAGGGACACATCGAATGAACAAGAGTCACATTCTTGCTTGCATTTTGATTCTTAAAACTTGATTCTTCTTGGATGTCAAAGTGATAAAGCACCTGATCTATGGCTTCTATGGACTAATTTCTGGCTGCAGAGGCTTGTAATACATAATTATCTAGATAATGGGGTAGTTTCTTGGCATGAGGAAGGATCTCTTCTATAATCTGAACGCACTGGTATGGTTGTTCATAAGGATCTTGAGGCATGACATATGGATCAGTATTATATATGCTTTGACATTTTAACTCATCAAGTTCATGGCTGAGGGTTCTTATAAGTTCTTTTACCTCCATCATCTCTTCATGATTTGGCAAATTAGTAGGGAGGGTGGGTGGACTAAAATCTATATGCATCTGGTTACAAGAAAGAGTCTGAGATAGGTAACTTGCAGGTGGCATCAAAGGTATTAAAGGCAAAGGACACAACTTACCAGCTACATTTAGGTTACTTTCAACCTTAATAGCAAGGTCATATGACTGGGGTAAAGTTTCACCTCCTAAGGCTTGGATCATCATAGAGATATTAGGATCTAAAACTTTTAAATAGTAAAGAAATGCAAAGACTGAAGATGGCTTGATATCAACAAAGAATTTCTTCCATACCTTGTCAAATCTTGAATTGAAATCATATATGGGCTCCATAGGATGCCTCTTGATGGTGATGAAGTTCTAAGTAAGAGTGCTGACATTTGTTCTATCTTTGAATTGATTGTAGATAAGTCCACCAAGCTGATCCCATCCAATGATCGAACTAGGCTGCAAGCTTTTGTACCATTCTTTTGCTTTTCCTTTGAGGGAAGATGCAAGCAACAAGAGGGCATGATTCTCAGTAGTGACATTGTGGATGGAGCATAAACTTGCAACATCTTGAATATGATCCACAGGACAAACTCAGCTATCTCTAAGAATGTGAGGTAATGCCTTCCATGCTATATCAGGAGCTTGACACTAGTGCTAAAGAACAAGATGACTTGAATCCCAAGTCACAAAAGGTAGATCTTTTTGAATATTCAGGTGTACATATATACCAGGGGTTGCCATGATCTACAGGAGTAAAGATCTAAGAAACAACATCCATTAGAGTTGCCAGATGGATGATTCATGCTCCTATGAGTAGATATTTCTATGATTTTCCTTCAAAACCACAAAATACGGAACAAAGATTTAATGAAAACAAAGACCCAAGTCTTTGAATCTAGTCCCACCGGGCATGCCAAAATCTGTTGATGCATAAATATGTGGGTTTAATCCAACAGCAACATAGGAAATTCTGAAATGTGGGAATGTTTCTCAGAGTGACCTCTAGATTTTAAGGAAGCTGGCTCTTTCGTTCTTTCAGTGGGGGTTTGGGAAAAGGTTAGAAGGAAAATGAGATTTCTAGAAATAAATGCCTAGATATAAGGCGATGCTCCAGACTTAAAATTTACCCAGTTGCACAATGTTAACCTTGTAAGATTTAACTAGAAATTAAGGAGCAAAATACATGATTAAAGCCAGTTTGTAAATAGATAGATTAGAAACAAGAAATAGAGATTAACTTGCACAGAACAATATTCTCATTACTTGAATGGTAACATATTACAGAGGCTGAAATTGCACAAAGTAAAATATTACATTCTCATGAAAGAACCACTTGCATAGGCAAAAGAAATATCTGCTACTGCTCAAAAAAACTCTCGGATTTAAAGAATATGTGGAACTCTAGAACTCTATATTTCTACTTCCTAGATCTGTATTTATTAACCTAAAAACTCAAAGCCCATTGAAGATCTCCTTGCAGCTAAAAATCTTTCTCAACTCAAAATCCCCAAGAAATCTAGCAAAAAATTTGGTACCTTATTAGAGATAGCAACTAAAACTCTCCATTGCTGGAAAAATATCTATGGCATAAAAAAAAAATCCCTGCCACTCTTTTTTATCGCAGCATGAAAAATAAAATGGCGTGAATAACTTTAGGGTTTTGTCCTTTGACTTCCTGGAGTCAAAATTATATTTTAATAAAGTTTCACTTTATTATTTGCTGTGGCTTTTAAAACCAAAGACTCTAATATTTTATTTATTAAAATATAGCATTAACTCTGAGGAGGGCCCCACACTTATTTAATTAGAAACTCTTATTAAATCAAAGACTGGACATTAGAAACACCCAGTGACATGATAAATAAAATAGAACAAAACATTTTATTTATGGTGATTTTTGCTTATTTCTTTTCCTTCTCTTTAACACTGCTTCCACGTGGTGCTCTCTCAGAGTCTCATTTTGCTGCTCCTCTTTTATTCATGGTGGGGAGTAAGAATCAAATTTTAATAAATCTTTCACTTCATTATTTGCTGGAACCTATATAGTTAAAATGATACTTAATCATATTTAAATCTGCCTCTATCTCACGTGCTGCAAATGAGACCTTATGCATTTATTAAAATAAGGCATTTTAATTTTATGAAGAGAGGGCCCACTGCATCAAAAGAAACTCAATATTTTAATAAAATACTTAGCCTCTCTAAAGATTCACATCACTCCCATAATATTTTTATAAAATGAAATAAAATATTTTATTTCTCTCTTCGGGTTCAACCACGTGGTGGACTCTGCTCATCTTTATTTTTCCTCAATTCCCGTATCTTCCATGTGGTGGCTTCCATTGGTCCTGTGAGCTGCCCTCTCTTTGTATTCTCTTTAGACACATGGTGGCCTCTGAGGCTTGCCTTTTATTTTTAAAACTCCGCAGCCTCCATTGATCTCCTTGCATCTTATGGTGACTATTCAGCTGCACTATGAATATGAGAACTGATACATTGAATTTTTGAAATAGTGTAAAATATTTGTCACCACAGACATTACCATTTTGAATGGCTCTAAACTAGTAGCATCTGCTATTCTTGATTTGGGGAGATGGGAGGGGATATTGTTAAAATTGAACCCATCTTGGTGGAGGAATTCAAACAAGTCCCTCTTGTTTGGCATATAATTTAGGAAGGAGAGGTGGTGTCCTTTCTCGAAGGCATGGTAGGACATGACAAAAACCTATCACAACAGTTCATGGAAACTGGGGACGAGCAAACCAGAGAGGTGAGAATTGGGAAAATTAGCTTCCATGTTTCGGAAGAGGTGACTGGGCAAACCACAGGGTTATCAACGAAAGGCAAAAAGCATTCGAGGAGAAGCAGAATCTCTGACCTTGAGCATATGAATCTTTTCTTCTGTGAGGGTGAGGCACCTATGAAGCTTCATGGAGGGTTTGAGAGGGACAAGCTTCCGGAGCCATGGGGTCAAATTTGTCTGATGATAATGAAATTCTTCATGCTGGAGGGAAGATTTCGAGTATACGATCACTACCACTTTGCTCTTTTGAATCATTTCATGAATAAGGTAGAGATTACCTTTCCCTTCTTTTTGCTTTCTTCTTTGAACAATTCTATAAGGCTTGTTAGGGAGCTCAGAGCTAAGAATGCCAACTACCCTCTTATTCCTATTCACGAAGGTCTTATTTTGAGGTTATATCAATTTCATCTGGCTTTCTGTCCACCCAAGCAAATCCAAGTCAATATTTCAGAGGACCCACAATCGAGTACTTCTCATGGGTGTAATGGCAAAGTGAAAACTTGCATTGGGACCCCTAAGATTAAGGGTGTCTCTCGTATGGTAGAAGAGAACCCTGTTGAAACCCCTATTAATGTTAAAAAGGAGAAATAGAAGCACGCCACCTAGCGGTTGAAAGGAAGAATGCCAAAAGGAATAGGGTGGAGGTTGAGGAAATAGAGACTACACTAAAGAAGAAACACAAGGAAGGTAAGGTGGTTTGTAGTGCCCCTCATTTTGGTTTTCTGATAGTTGTTCTATTTAGACATTATGACATCTTAGATTTACTATTTTGATATGATACTTGTCTATTGCTATGATGATACTATTAGAACTGTTTGTTATGCTTATATTATGTTTAGTTATGGGCTTAGTTGATTATGTGGATCAATTTTATCATGTGCTTAACACGATTATCTGATGATGCTTTCATTTAGTTGTTTAGCTATTGATGTGCATGCAAGTTATGGTTACTTCTTGATGTGATTGGTGGAAGGGATAGTGTCGAATTACTCACGTGTGAGTACCCTACTATGCTACGATTCTCTTCCATGGTGTGTTTGTTTGGATAGTTATATATATATATATATATATATATATATATATATATATATATATATATATATATATATATATATATATATATATATATATATATTCTTGACATTTCATTATTATTTTTTCTTTTAAAAAAAAACTGCCATTTTACATTGCATAGTTTAGCTTATCTCTAGGGTTTCATGGCAAGGTGTTACATTTGGTATTAGTGCCAGGTTTAAACATTGGGTACTCTGGGTGTGTATGAGCCCATTATGTTGTCCTAGTTGCTTAGATTCTATAGAGTATGTTTTCTCTTTTGTCATCCTCGCCTAGCATCCTGAGGTTGTTCTTTGATGGTTTAGTGTAGAAGATGCCTATAGGTCAAGGTCGGGGTCAAGGTAGGGGACACAGAAGAGGTGGTGGTAGTAGCCCTCCTCCTAGTTCTCCTCATGAGAGTGCTCAAGAAGTCACGGTATAGAATGCAGAGAATTAGGGTCAGCTTGAGGGAGCTCAGTTGTACCAATTGCTTGAGGAGGTTCTTGCTCGCATAGGCCCTAGATAGGAGGTTTTTCAGTCGAAGGAGAGGGAAGAGGAGAGTCTCCTAGGCAGAAGGTTGATTAGCCAGAGGTAATAGAAAGAGAAAGGTCTCCTAGAAGGAGAGAGATGACAGTAGAGCAGGTGGCTATCTAGGCAAGTCACATGAGAGATCTCTTGAGGGGACACCCTCCCACTTTTGATGGTTCTGGTAGTGGTTTGGAGGCAGAGACCTAGTTGATAGATTTGGGTAGGTGTTTTTCCATGCACCCGTATGGTAGTAACACCAAGGCGAGATGTGTCATCCTATACCTTTGAGAATTTACTTCTACATGGTGGCATTTAGAGGAGTAGAAGTTACATTTGGATATTGGTACAGTTTCTTGGGAATTGTTCTTGGAGAGGTTCAGAGCTCGTTTCTTGTCAGATCACTAGAAGTAATGTCATGCTAACGAGTTCCATGAGTTGAGAGAGATGCCGATGTTAGTAGAGCAATATGAGCATAGATTCTATGAGCTTAAGCAGTACATAGGCATTGGAGATGATGAGGCTATGTTGGTTCAGCACTTCATTATGGGCTTGAATGCTCGTATCAGCGGAGGAGTTCATGTCTTCGAGCCTATGACCATGGAGGTGGAAGTTGAGAAGGCCCATCTGGTAGAAGAAAATTTGGCCATGGCTCTTGGAGGCCATATAGGTGTACAAATTGGTAGTGTACCTCTGACAAGTGTTGGGTCTCCTGGTGGTCAGTCTCAGGCAATAGGCTCTTCTAGAGGCTATCATGCTCCCACTAAGGGTGAACAACAATAGCAGTAGTATTCCTAGAATCAGCAAGGTGGTGGTACCCAGTTGAGAAAAGACCGTAATTGGAGGTGGACCAAGAATTATCATCCCAATCAGCTAGTTCAAAGCACATAGTTTGTAGTTAGTAGAGATAGTTTTCAATAGTTCAATGCTTTCACAAGTGGCAGAGGTTATGACAGAGGTACAAGATGTTTCTCTTGTGGTCAGCAGGGGCATATAGCTAGGTAGTATCTATAGAAGAGCACTGTAGGATTTGGTCATAGGCCGGTAGCTTCAGAGTCGACCATAGGTGATGTAGGGATGTCTCATAGAGTGTTCACAGTGATTGAACACCACCATGCAGAGCATCAGGGGACAGTGTTGGAGACCGTAGGTAGAGGTTAGGTAGCTTTCATTGGAGTTCGTGCATGTTCTACAGCATCAGGAGTAGCGGTATAGAACAAGTAAGGGTCCAGTGGGATCCTAATGATGAGTCTTCAACTACTTAGGAGGTTGTGTCGGGATGCAAGATGTCTACCCTTATTTTTGTTGTAGGCTTCCATGAGTTAGCCTAATCCTAGGGGGGAAGATGTAGTGCCCCTCATTTTGGCTTTCTGATAGTTGTTCTATTTAGACATTATGACATCTTGGATTTATTGTTTTGATTATGATACTTGTCTATTGCTATGATGATACTATTAGAACTATTGTTTATGCTTATACTATGATTAGTTATGGACTTAGTTGATTATGTGGATCAATTTTATCATGTGCTTAATGCGATTATCTGATGATTTTTTAATTTAGTTGTTTAGCTACTGATTTGCATGCAAGTTATGGTTACTTGTTGATGTGAATGGTGGAAGGGACAGTGTCACATTACTCATGCATGAGTACCCTATTATGTTGCAATTCTCTTACACAGTGTGTTTGTTTGGATATATATATCAACATTTCATTATTATTTCTTCTTTTTAAAAAAAAAATTCCATTTGGATTGCATAGTTTAGCTTATCTCTAGGTTTTTGTGGTAGGGTGTTACAGGGTTTTTGCTGTGGAAGCTCCTGTGAAGATTGTGGAAGTGGATACTGGGCTGGAACTGAAGGATATCAATGAAGGTGGAGAGACTACTCGTTCGAGCATTCATCACTCCAAATGGATTATTGGGAAACTACTGCTGAACACCCAGGTGTAGAGATTTTAGATGGTTTTGAGTTTGTGGAAGATATGGTAATTAGGGAGTAATTTTGAGGATTATATTACTCTGGTGATGCATTAAATCATCAAAAAATTTAAATTTGAGAGTGCTTTAGGATTCAACTGTGTATGTTTTTGTTACAACATTTTAGAACATATTCAACTCTCTTCTTCCTGATGATGAATCATTGAGTATGATCCAATAGCTTGAAACAAAAACATACACATTTGAATCCAGAAGCACTCAAATTTATTGTCATGGACTGTGGAAACCTCATGAAAGATTTGTCTATGATGAAAATGTTTGGAAAAATTTAGTCAAAAATAACTAATTGTCTATTTTTGGGTTTGCACGCAGGCACCAGAGACATCTATGGAAAATCCATATCCATATGATAACTCCATTCATGTTTTGTGCAATACGAACACATCAGATGGATTTAATCCCTCAAAAGATGTAACACTCCCAGAGTTGATGTTGAAAGGCCTAGTGAAGATTACGATGGGCAGTCAGACTGCTCAGGTAAGGTCTTTTATTTCCTTCTTTGTAGGAGGAATCATGGATGAGTGAGACATTTAATGATTCAACACTAGAAAGGCAGAGACAAAGATATACAAGTGTATGAATATCTACCAGAGGGATTATCATACTATGATATGATGAAGGCTGCAAGTATTGCTTATACCCAAGCGGATACAAGGTGGCTAGCATTAGGATTGTGGAGCCCAGCTATAAATAGCTGGTGCAATGTAAATGACCCATTGTATGGCAATCCACTCGATTGACACAATCCACAAAATAGATCCTTTCTATAGTGCTCGTAGATACCTAGTCGACTGCCACATGGAGGATGTACAGTATTCGACCAACTAGTCGTTTAGAATGCACCAGCTGGTTACATTCTTCCAATTGTGGAAGTCATTTACACTGTGTGCCCGCCATAATTTTTGGCCATTATATGCTTCCCTTCAGTGATGTCCTCCATTGGCCTACCTTTTTTGTTGAAGTTCAACTCTCTAAAATACCATATAATATTCCTATCGATCTTTGTAAATAGATATAACTAGATGCAAAAAAGGGTCAATCATGTTTAGAGACATTTTACACTCAATCAGCCCCCAAACGTTAGGATATGCTCCACATGATTTCCATTCCATATGTCTTAGGAGACTAAACATTCAACTCCCTTTGAAATGGTAGAGGCCGACGAGAGCTCACCCAACATCTATACAGAGCCATTATAAATTGTAGGACAATATTAAGCAGAGCAAAATCATATCTAGAAATGTATAAAGCTTGTCAACGCCATCCTTTGCAGTTGGAAGTGCTAAATTTGATGCAATTATTTGAGCAGACTTGGTTCTCTTGTAAGCTTTTAGATTCTCATACCAAATTGTAAAATTGTTGAATTTCATGAGATTATTTGTTCGGGTTGAAAACAAAAGAGGTTTGTTTGGTAGGGCAACAAATATTTGTTGGAAAAGTACCATAGTTACATGGATTAAACTGTGACTAGCCCCCCTCTCTCTCTCTCTACACAGTTCTAATAGAGATTCATTCCTCGGCCAATGGAGGTAGTTTTGCAAAGTTGTTAAGAGTCCCTTTTCCACATTGTTTATTGCTCCTGTGGAGCTGGGGAACTTAATTACCACTTGCATTTACACCTTTTACTAAATGCACCTATGATATGATAGATTGTTTTTTAAAATTAGATTTTTTTTTCTGAAAATATCTGCTTATCTATTAATTATAAGATAAAATATAACACTTTCACAAAAAATAGTTGGGTTGTATAAAGGCACACCCCAAAAGCATGTCATATGGGCTTAGCCTAGAAAATTCTAGAGTATTAATGGGTACATACCCATAAAAATGGAATAGAAATTATAAAAACATAAGGAAATGTAGAATTAAGCAGCTAAAGCAACACCTGTAGATGGCGGATCCCTATCATCTAGGTTCCCCCATATTGTGGTGGGGTCTAGGATGACATCTGGTGGTGCCCATCCATCATCATTCTCCTAATTATCATTCTTTGTGTTTGACTCCTGGTGTTGTGGTGAGATAGCCAAATTTAAATGTGCAAAAACCTTAGTGTTATCCCAACTGGTGTTGGTTGGATTGGAAGTACTAGGGGCCATCCATCTTGTATTATCACCTGTAGGCCAACCTGGATTTTCTCCAGTAGGCCAGCCCACATTATCACCTACAACACTAGCATGATAGCCTAAAGTCCATCCATAATTACATGGAGAGGCTGAATGTCTATGATGGTGAGGTGCACAATGAAGAGTAGCCTAGGAATGTGGCTAAGAATGCCTGACTAATCCACTTCTTCATCTATGACCATGGGAAGGCGATCAGGCTCTGACAGAGGAAGGAGAAGAAAAAACCTTTGCCACTATAACAGAAGCATTTCCCCAATGATCCAACAATTCCTATAAGTGAGAAACTTCTAGAGCCACCTTGTTTTCCTGTACTTGTATCTATAGAAGAACATTAGAACATATAATTGCTTTAATGTAAAGAGAAATAGTTGTTCCAATGTGATTGTCTTAAAATATACAAAAATTACGATCTTTCCATATTGTAAAAAGAATCTCCACTCTGAAAATATGCCATATCTAAGTAAATTTTGTTGGAAACCTGGGAGAATCAACCAGAAGTATTATTTTCTATGATAAAGGCTCTAGTCTGAAAGGGCAAAAGAAATCATAAATCCATAGCCAAAATTGCTAGGCTCTTGTGCAATACCAGAAGAGAATCTGAAAAGTCTCAGGTTGTTCACAAAAAGGACAATGAGGATCCTGAACCCCAAGATTAAAAAGTCTTGCTCCAACTGACAACCCTTGAAAAAGAAGGCACCAGGCAAAATGTGCTAACTTTGTCTCAAGAATAGCTGACCAAATAGTTGTAAATCTGGTATCTTAAAGAACCATTGAACTATGAAGGAGCCATCGCTTAGTAAGTGTTTCTATCACTAGCAAATGGAGTGATAGCTACCTATAAGAAAGCCTTGGCTTATAATGATGCATTAGTGTGTCTAGATACTATTTCCAATCTTTCCACTAAGGTCTACTAGACTAGATTCCCACTTTATGAAACATTTCTATTGGAATAGTAATCACAATTCTATCATAAGTAGTTTGATCATCTCTATGAAGGTTAAATTTGACTCGAAGAGGTTCCCATGCTATAAGGCTCATCGTGGGTCTATGGAAAATATCTTGTAGCATTTGAATACCCCTTTTATGAAATTGAAGAGCCTTTATGCTAGGTAATGTGGCTCATGGCTGACCTACTTTGGAGAATAGAGGTGACCACCAGATATTATGGTGATTGAAACAAAGACCATCATGAAATCCATCACCAACCCAGTAGAGCCATTGTTTAACTTTCTCCTAGGCTTTCCAAATTCTTTTGGCCACAAATGTGCCTAAGATTTGAACTAGCTCTCTCATGATAAGGAGAGTTGACAAGGCAATGCCTTTCCAAGCAGGCTTGTGTAGAGGATGGCCCAAATCAATGTTGTGCCAGAGTAAAATTTTCCATGCCTCATTACCATCTAGAGAGCATGAATGATCGATTTGACACACAAGATAGTGCCTTGGCATTGAGTAGAAAATAGACCAAGGTTTCTTGAATCTCTGGGTAAGCAACAAAATTCCCAGGCAACACAGTGGAAGCCATGGCAAGTCTTAGAAGAGGTCCATAGAAAATCCCTCAAAAGTTTTTCTAGTTTGGCATATGAAGATTTGGAAGGTGCCCAAAGAGAAGAATAGTAGACATGAGTTGCTGCCAAAATTTTAGAATAAACTTGAACTTTTCTAGCTAGAGATAGTGGCTTAGTGATCCAAAATGCAAGTTTCTATTCCACACAGGTAAGAACTGCTTGCTAGAGATTAGTAGAAGTGCCTTTGAAAGCAATTGACATACCTAGAAATTAGAAAATTTCACCATGAGCAACTCAGCACCATCCATACTATTGGATCCAATGAGGAATGGGAAGAATTGACTACCGATAACATAAAGTTTTATACCACTGGATGGAGGAACTTGAGGCTAGGTAGAAGGTCTCTAGACATCCAAGCGCATTTTTAACTATGTTTTCTTCTTCCAGTAATGTTAAAAAGGAATCATCTACAAAATGACCATTGACCAGCTGGCTAGAAAAATTGGGTAGAGAAATTCCATGAACAAGCCCATTAGATACTAAATGAGCAAGAAGGTATCCAAAGCCTTCTGCAGCTAGAACATATAAGGTTGGTGCAAGAGGACATCCTTGCCGTATTGAATGGAAAAGGCCAAAGGTATGCGACTGTTTCCCATTTAGAGTGATACATGTAGAGGCTTCTGAGAAGAGCATTTTGATTGATTGAATAAAAGATGGACCAAACCTGAATGCTTCAAGCACTGCAAGAATAAAACACCATTGAATGGGATCATAGGCCTTTGCAAAATCAATTTTTAGAAAAATTGCTTTTTGATCAGATTTTATTGCCCATTCCATGCCTTCCCAGACTACTATGATATTATCTAAAATATACCTGGATTTAATAAATCTAGTCTATTTAGGGAAGACAATCAAAGGGACTAGGTATGAATTTAATGTTTCCTTGATTAATAAGTTTTCCTAGAAAGTTGGAATAAAAAGCTTCAAGGTAAACATTATGCAAATCCTTCCCTAAGGAATCCCAAAGAGCTTTGTAAAACTCACAAGGAAAACCATTAATTCCAGGAGCTTTACCATTACCCATAGAATAGACTACTTCTTTGAGGTCTTCAATGGTCAATAATTGATCACAAAAGCATGTCTGGGCTAACGAAAGTTGTTTTGGAACAATTACAAGACAATCATCCAGTGCACTTTATTACTCAAGAGTATAATCTTCAGCTATGAATTTTTTTTCATAATGTCATACAAAAGCCTTGAGAATGTTAGGTAATTCTAAGAGAACAACATTATCCTCCTTGATTTGCTTAATACCATGCGAGGAATGTCTAGCTTGAAGAGTGAGAAAGAATTCCTTGGAGACACGGTCACTAATTTTTAGCCATTGCATCTTGGCCTTAAGCTGTGCTCCTTTGGCAGCATGACTATCAGCCTTCAGCTTTTGATGTTGTAAAATGGGTTGGCTATCAATGCCACTGTGGCTGTGTTCAAAGCACTAATTGTAGCCTCATAATCTCTTCTTATGAAAAACTAAGACTTACTGGCACGTGGCTGTGTGACTTGCCATTCAATGGAAAAGTGAATTAGAAAGTGGTCTGATAACATCACATCCACTAATGGATGTACAGGAAGAGTGGATGATCTGGCAAAAGAGAAGAAAGATTGGGCCGAGATCTTGGAACGATCAAGACATTTGAAAACCCTATGAGACCTAGCTTAGAAATTACACCAAGTATGCCAAAAAGGATAGGATTGATGGTTGCCAACATTGGGATCAAAGAAACCCAATTTATTGTGCATATGAAACCACCAGGGACAACTTTAAGAACCCCCTCCTCAGAGAAGGTGCATAAACCTGGTGAATCATGTATACTTTCTGAGAAAATTATTAATTTACTGGTGAATTTTTTCATTTTTCAAGAAAAAATAATAATCTGATTTGGTGAATCCTTTGTAATCTCTAGAGGTCTATGGAAAATCCTGGTGAATTGTAATTTTTTTAAAACCAATTAAATATTTTCATAATTGGAGATTAAAACCTATTTTCAAACCAATTAAATATTTTCATTGGTGAATTAAAACCTATTTTCAAACAAGTAAAATATTTATGTGGGCAAATTAAACCTATTTTCTAAATAGGAAAATATATTTGCTGGCAATTAAAATCTAATTTCAAACAAAAAAAAATTATTTTCATTAGCGAATTAAACCAATTTTCAAAGCAATGAAAAAAATCATTAGCAAATTTAAATATAGTTTCAAACCAATAAAAAATTAATCGGTGAAATAAATTGTTATGCCAATAAAAAATCATACAGTGTGGTGAAAATATCAAATGGGTCATATTGTTCTATTTTGGGACAAATTTTATACACATCAAAATTCCTTCATAAAGTGTCCAGAATGGGGACAAGTGTCAACATATTTATTATGTTTGAAGCAATGTGTGAGTGTAAAATAATATAACAAATAATTGTTCGATGAATATTTGATGGATGGTTGTAGTTGCATTCTGGAAGAAAATGTCTAAAACACTAGACTGGTGACTTCAAGCCTTCGAAATAACACTTGAACTGTTAGATTTCCAAATATCAATGGTTGACATTTCATACGAGAAACCCTTTACATAATCTTATGCTGACTTGCTACCTTCGGTTGCTAGTTGTCTAAGTTGAAACTTGAGCCATCAAGACCATGTTGTTTACTAGCCCCTTATACCTAGCTATTCTTACTAGTCACTACTTGGTGGGGAACGGGTTAACATAGCAAAGTCCACTTTTTAAATGCGTTAGCAAATATTTTTAAGCAGCCCTAAGAGACTTAAAGGGTGAGCTATTAAGGATTTAATTAAGACACATGGGAAATTCCTTGGCAAGATGTTTTCATCTTAGCCATCTAATGTTGAAGAGTTTAAGTAGACAACAGATGGGTTGAGAAGTTAATGTTCGAGTAGGTTGTCAATTAGTTAAGTCATGACTTCATGTCCTAATATTCGTAAGTTGACAGGCCCCTTAATTTAGAGGTTACCCACTGTCATCAGTAAAATGATCTGTAGGAAGGGTGAAATCTAATGGTTGTGCAAGGGCACATGAGGAATATGTCAAGAGAGAATATTCACTACATGGCTATGATAGAATGACACATGTCAAAGAATCTAAGCTGGCATCCTATCCCACTAAAGACTCTGCATCAACTGAAGACTTGATCTAATGGTTGCACATTGTCGCAAGAAGAATCTCATAGGATGGAATCTATGTTGTGCGGTCGCGACATGGCAACACGTGGCATTCTCTTATTGGAGAAGTGAAAGGCAGGTACGTGGAGGCTAAGGCGTGCCCGCACGTGGTATGTAAGAGGTGGGCATAATGCAATATATTTTTCCCAATGCTTAACCCAGAATAGTTCATGAGAGTATATGAGACTAATTCAATTTACTGGCCTAAGTCATTCAAACCAGTTGCTTTTGACCAAGTGGATGAAGTGATTGGTATTATAGATAAGAAAAGATATAAGGATGCTATCAATATTTAATCCAATAATGATATCATTGATGGATATGGAGAAGCTGATCAAACAACACAGCCAATAGAGCAAACATGGGATAATATTTCATATGTGAATAAAGATGAAAGTATGGAAGATCAACTCTCCACATGGGATGAGGCTTACAATATTAAAGATTTTGTTGTGGATACACCACCTAAGGAATACATCAGTAATGAGTCAAATGATATAGAGGTGCAGCCATATATGTATTATCATAGCATTGAGAATAATGAATTAAAAACTAAAACAAAAGGGGACATCATGCTTTGCAACAATAAAGAGAGAAATAATTGCAATTAACCCATAGAGGATGGTGGTTCTTGTAGACATCATGAGGAAGAGACAACAAAGGTTATGGAAGAGGAGGCATGTTCACTCAAAAGTGAACTAATTTCAAAATTGTTGACTATAAATATTTGAAATATACACGTAAGAATGATGAAATTCTTCACTTAATTAATTATATTCAATAGACTAAAACATTTTAATTTTAACCTTCTTTATCTCTGAAATGATCTAGTTCTTGCTCGTTATTTGTGTAGAGTTAAAAATCTATATTTTAATATTAATTGGTCATGGTTGTTAGTTTTATTTCCAGTTTGTGTTCCAATTTGTGTTGTTATCTTTCCTATGCATGGAGAGTGCCACATGTCAGCATGGTGGGGTTTTGAAAATCTAAGAGAAAAGATGATTCCAAAATACGTACAAAGCGCCCATTTGGTAAGGAGATTAGAAGCAATAAGAATCATGATTGAGAGTAGCGGACAGTGCCATGTGTCTTCTTCTTAGTTCACGGTTCCTAGGTTCCAAAAAACTCTGCCATGTATGTTTGACTGTGTTTCTTTTGTATAACTTTTATCTGTTACCAGAATGAGCCATGTGTCACCCCCACAAGAATTCACAGAGAAACTTTTGAGAAAGGTATCAAGAAGGAACGTAGCAGTGCCATGTGTCTTTTGTTGTAATGTGCGGAGCCGACCGTCTATCTCTTTCTTTTGTAAGCTTTGAAGTATCGAGGTGCAGTATGGTGGGCCCCAAGGTATCATGTCTAAGGTTTCTAAAGTGCAGTAGAGTGTGCCACATGTTGCTAACATGGGTGATTGAAGGTTGAGAAACAAAAGAAGCTTTTGAAGATGTGCTAGTCTACCATCTATCCCAGTTTTGAGGCTCTTAGGTGTTGCCATGTTTTAGTAAGAAAAGAGGTAGAGTGCGCCAAATGTCATAGTCTCATGTGTTCTCCTTATATAAAAGGGAAGCTAAGCTCAAAGAGTGTAGGAGAGCCATGTAGCATTTTTTTGAGCCATTAGAAGATTGTAGAGGAAGCCACTTGTCTTAACATAACTAGTAGTCACACGGTCATATTTCAACTACCATTCAACCAATGGGCACACGAGGATCATATGGTTGTAGATTTAGATAGATCCTGTGCACATCGAGTTACAGTTCAATTACAGACAATTACAGATTCTTTATGGCTAGGAACATTTTTTAGCCCCATTTTTGCTTTATTTCAATACGCGGAGGTGATGCTGACTTTTGCACTTTTAATCCCCAGTTCACATTTGCAATGCATCTCATATTTTTTATGTTGAATATATATCTCTCATATTCAAAAACTTCACAATGTTTAACTTCTCTAATCAGGTGTAGACTTGTCTTTATGTGTTTGTATCACCTTTTATGTTCAATTGAATATTCTTTTCAGGTCCAATTCTATGTGTGCAATGTATACATGTGGTAGGGTCATGAAATTATCAGCTTTGAATTCCTTTTGACATCTGCCAATGTATATTGGATTTGTATATGATATACATGCATTATGATATACAAATGTGGATTTCAAACATTATGAAGAATGCTTATGAAAAGCTATCGAGTCTGGATTTGTCATAGGAATTATTGTGAGTTTTTAATGTAGGACAACTATCAGATATGTACTAATTGGACAACACATTGGCTTGACGTTTCGTTCACTAAAATAATTCACTTTATAAAAAAAACAAATTTTCTATTTTCTACTTTTTACTGCTAAGTGATTTTTTTTAAGTGAGAGTCGAGAGCGTCAGCACATGGGGAGATTTCATATTGCTTATTGCAGTGCACCAAGTACATTTCAGATTACTCATTGTAGTGCCATTTCCAACATAGCCGGCAAGACAAAACATAGAAACCCTACTCCTAGGCTACATTTCATCATTTCTGAAAATCTTATTTTGTCAAACTTTTTTCTTAAAATCTTATTTTGTCAAACTTTGCATTTAGGATTGAGAGACTTAAGAAAAATTAAGAACTTAAGAGGGAATTCACAATTTCACACTATATAAGCATGTCTACCACCACTAGTAGACCAAACAAAGTTTTTGGGAAATGTAGAGCAAGTACAAATAGAAAAATAGATTATTTTGAATTGCTTAAAACCTCATGTTTGATTGATGAATACCATGATATTTATGATCCTAACATGTATGGTAAATTTACCTTAAAACTTAGATTTTCATGTGAGAATAAGATTGCCAAGAAAAATAAAGTTGATAGTATCAATGCACTGTGGGTAATTGGATTAGGGTGCATGATGATACGTGAGGTTTTCCCTTGCCTAGAATTTATCATGGTCTGTGCCCACAATTATGATGGTAACAAAAGAGCAATTGTAAATAAGGATACCAAAGAAGAAATTTTATCCATTAATGCAAAATAATTTGAAAAGTGTTGGGGTTTACAACCGAAGAATTTGGAGACATCTACATTGACCTAGAAAACCTTGCTAGTGATTATGAAGTAGCGGATGAAAGGGACAAAAAAAAATTCCTAGATAAAATAGTTCAATAAAAACACAACTTCAAAGATAACATAAGCTTCCTTATCCTTTGAATTTTTTTAAATCATGGGCTCAGGATACAATTTCAATGCTAGCATTTTGCCTCTGACTAGATAGCAATTGAGAAGTGGATGCAAGCATCTTTGAAATGGTATATAATATCCATTACGGTATTGGTGAACATGTCAAATATAAATTTATTGAGAACATTGTAGAATCCATGCATAAACAATTTTTAATGATTAAAGGAAGATCCACCAAGACATTTAGGTTCACAACCTACTTGTGCTATTTTTTTCAAATTTAGTGGAATATTTTAGACAAACAAGCTTCAGATTCAGCCTTATAGTAATGCTGAGGAAAAGAAAATGGCTCCAGTATATGATTGGACCACTAAGATAAGGATGGATGATTCTCAAAGGAACTACAATTATTTTGTAGACTACTTTTTGGCTCCATTACATCAAGCAATTACAAATAGTCCAATGCCTAGATTGCTTATATCATGTAGAGATTTCAGTCAACTAGGAAAAGAAATACAATTTGTTGATTGGTACTTATTGGAAGAATATACTATATTAAGATTTTATGGATTAGGAATAGAGCCATACAAACTTTCAATACATGTGATAGAAAGGGTTTTTGCATTAGAATATGTAAGGTAGATGCAGAGTACTAATGAACTACACTTTGCCGATTAGCAAAAGAAGACCTTATTTCCTTATTTACCTTTTTCATGTGGAGGGTTCACATTCAAGAGAAAAGCATTTAAGGTGGCACGTGACCTTTTGAAATTTTTTAATTTTGATGATGTCTATCACTGGCAGTATGATCCATTTGACACCATTAAAATAATGATTGTGGCCAATAGGAAGGCTACAAGTAGATTTCAATGTCAAAGTAAACCCTTGCTGGAAAACTTGAGAAACAAGGATTCCTGGGATGAGGTCAAAATAGTAATGGAGAAAACTGCTGCTAAGAAAGCTATTTCTTTTGAACAGTTGTCAGCACAAATTATTGAATTGCACTAGGTCCAAAATGCAGGAGCACTAGCAAAGGATGAAATCAGGAGGTACAAAATTTTTTATGGAAAAAGTGATAAACTATCTATTAGAGAAAAAATGCCAAACTCTCTAGATGACTCTATTACAAAAAAATATTGGTCACAATAAAAAAATTGTTGCATTTTGGTCTATGAGGAAGGAGTTAGGTGAACCAAAAATTGTTGCAGAGTATGGAGAAATTGATGAAGATGAAGAGTTTAGCAAATTATGGAATATAGAGCATACCAATGAATGTGAAGATGAAGAAATTGATAATGATAATGAACCTAATGATGATAGGGATGAACAAAGCAATTTCAAACCTGGTTTAAGTTAGGCTACAAGAAAACCATATACTTCAAAAGTAGCCATAGTTAAAAATATGGGCTATCGAGGTAGTGGTTTGGGGTCCCAAGGACTAGGAATTTGGAACCCAATAGATGTAGTCGCCACTGCCAGAAAATATTTTGATAAACAAGGCCTTGGAGCTAATAAAATAGACCAAGGTCGTACAAGTAGAATTGAAAGAATTGATTATGTTACAGCTTCAAATCCTAATCCTCATGGTCAGATGCAATCACAACCTGGAAATACACATGGTGGAGAGCCTAGTGCGACTAGCACTACCACTGGTGGAGAACTTAGTCAACATGTGCTACAACAACAAGTGCAACAACAAATTACACAAGAGCACACCAATACAAGATACCACACAAACACTCAGTGGTAAAGGGATATAGAAAAGATAAAGGATTATGACAGATCCAAGTCCAACTACTAGTTCCACTACAAAGGAATTATTTCTAGGCACTCCCCTAGTTAGTGTGGTTGTAATAGAAATTGCAAGTACTCCTATTCCTTCACAATTCAAGCATCCCCTTATTCATGTGTCCTTGGATTTTGATTACATTCTAGAGTTTAAAAAGGAATCATAATTGTATAAAAAAGAAAAGAAGCAACTGATGGAGAGTGTGTCTGTTGTAACTTCAGATCCTTCAATAACCATGGAATTACCCACATTTGACACAAATATAGAAATCATGGAGTACACAATTATTTTTCCCACAATTCAAAATAAACCAAAAAATCAGATGGATTGATCTAAATTTTAGGTGAGTAGTTTGCAATTTAATTTTTCTAGATTAAAAAATACTGACAAAACTAATATATCAAAGAAGAACAATGAATTGGTGTACACATCATTGCTAAAGCATGATAGAGAGAAATAAAAGTTACAGAATCAAATAAAAAATTACAGGCAGACTTAGCAAATGAGAAAGCAAAGAGGAAAGGAACAGATAACAAGAGCAAAGAATAAAAATAAAAAATAAAAAAATTTGCCTCTACATCAACAAGCAAAGAGGATAAACAAATAGAGGTGGAATTGAATGGACTGACGCAAAGGTTAGAAGAGAGCAAACAAATAGACGTGGAATTGAATGAATTAAAGCAAAGGTTAGATAAGACCAAAAAGAAATATGATTAAGAAAAATCTACTTCAAAAAAATTAAGAAAGAGCCCCTTCTCTTATATATATTTATAGAGAGAGATATATATCTATTTTCTCTCTTTCCCTAAGTTATATATCTTTCTCTCTCTCCTCCTCTCTATCTTTATTTCTCTTTGTTTTCTCTCTATTCCTCCCTATGTATCAGTATCCATCTCTATTCTCCCTCTCCCTCTGTCTTTTAATATATAGATATCTATAGAGAGAGGGAGAGGGAGATAGAGAATGAAAGATAAAGAGATAGAGAGAGAGAGAGATGGGGACAGACAAAGATGAAGAGAGGAGGAGAGAGAGAGAGAGAGAGATGGAGGATTAGAGAAGTGGAAAGAGATAAGTGAAACCAAAATGAGTACTCTACATTACATAATATAATTAATTAAATAATATATATATAAATCTTATATAAAAAATATTTAACTAACTATACTATACAATGTATAATGTATATAAATATTAAAAAAAATTGAACATATATAAATATTGAAATTAAAAATTAAATATAATATAGAATATAATATATAATATAATGAATATTATAGATTTTTAGAGGAGAGAAAGAAAGAGTGGGAAGAGAAGAAGAGATAGATAGAGAGAGAGAGATAATAAATATATGTCTATTTCTCTCTCTCTATCCAATCCCTTCTTTCTTCTCATATGTCTCCTCTTTCTCTCTCATTGTCTCTTGATTCTTGATATTATGATTCCATGTAATAAATAGCAATTATCTCTATGTCTCCCTCCCTCTTTATCTATTTACCTTGCTCTATATCTCTATATCTCCCTCTTTCTCCCTCTTTATCTTTGTATCACTCTCTCCCTCTCTATCTATCACTATTTATCTCTTTATATATCTTTCTTCATCTCTCTTTACTTCCCTCTCCCCATCTCTCTATCCTTTTGTCTTTATCTCTCTCCCCTTCTATCTTTTTTCTTTGTTTATTGCTTCTCTCACTCTCTTTCTCTCAATATCTCTTTCTCTCACTCTCTCTCTTCCTCTCCCTCTCTCTTTCTATTTCTCTATCTCTTTATCTCCTCATCCTCCTTCGTCTCTCTACTTTCTCTCTTCTTCCATGATAATTGTAATTAGGAACTAAAGTAATCTCTCTCTTTCTCTCTCTCTCTCTCTCTCTATATATATATATATATATATATTTCTCTTTCTATATTTTTCACTCACTTTCTAACTTCTCTTTCTACCTCTCTCTATCTAAACCTTTCTTTCTCTTTATATATATATATATATATATATATATATATATAAATTAAATTAAATATTATATTGAATTAAATAACAAATATATATAAATATTATATATATAATATATTTAATTAACTATAAAATTAAATATATAATATTTTGTATTAAAATATATATATAAATATTAAAATTAAATAGTATATTTAATTAAATAACTAATATATAAAATACAATATTTAATTAACTATAATATTAAATATATAATATTATATTTTTAAAAATATATAAATATTAAATATTAAAATGTATATAAATATTAAAATTATATAAACTTTGAAATGAAAAACTAGAATATATATATATATATATATATATATATATATATATATATATATATATATATATATATATATATATATATATATATATATATATATATATGATCGTGGTCATTGATAATCATACGTTTCATATGACATATAAAAATTAAATACAATATTTAGTGGTCATTAGTAATAATATATAAAAGTTTAATGTTAGCTTTTTCTAATTTAATTGTGTTTACATCATCCATAAGTATTATTATTATTTAAGTGTTATATTTTTTTGTATAAAGAGTACACAAGCCGCGAAATGGGTGCATTTTAGACTTGTACAATTTCTTAGGATTCCCAAAATTCAATGGATAGTGATAGAATCCGCGAACAAATGGTCAACTTTGTAACAGTCATCTAGGTGCAGGTCATTGGCAACAAGGTACTTTTGCTTATTTATCTTTATCCAAACTCAAAATGATATGATATTTTATTAAATCCAATTATTTCAACAAATAATTGTGCAATATACATAAGGGGCACCAATATATTGTAAGCTCCACACTCCATAAATTTTAAATTTTAACTTCAAAGTTGGATCCACACTCCATAAATTTTGGTGACATAACCAACATTAGGTAAAGAGGAGAAATAGTTTCCCTATAAAAAATAAGTGATTGTTCCATGGAACAATGGCATTGTGGCTAGATAATCAACTTTGAATAGTTGGAGAGTGATATGCCATGAATGGAGTGTCATTGATTAAGGAAAGATAATGGTTTGGTGTTGATGTAGAAACTTTAAAAATGATTTTATGAGCTCTTTAGAATAATGGCCTAATAGGGTTTAGATTATAAGGCTCAAGGATCAATAAGAAATAAGGTGGTGAATAAATCCAAAGTACCTATGTCTAGTTTAAAGAAGAGGATGTGATCTTCGTGAAGGATTAGGAACATTAGAAGTGATACGTGAATTGATTTAATTTTATTATTTTTTATTTTATTTTATTTTTTAAGATAAATTTTGTTAAAATAAATTGGTGAAAAGATTGGAGGAAGAACAAATTTTGTAAAACAAATTTGTGAAGATAAGTTGATAGAAATACTAATAGGGAGACTACTTTTATGGCCTCGTTATCAATTGCATACATATTTTTTAGTCACGTGATCGCTTCAAGGGGAATGAAGGCCTAAAAGTTAAAATTCATGCATCAAGAGCAGAAGCCACATTAAATATAACTCTCCAAATCCCTTTTCCCTAATTTCACATTCTAAAATTTAATATTATAATTTATTTAATTTAATATTATTGGCAGCATTACCTCTTGGACTGGGATCTAGAATATTCAAAAATGAAGCTATGGTTAAATCCATGATCAGAAATGGAGATGCCAGGATAGATTCGTGAAAGTATAAAAATATTTATATTGTATACATTTTCAGCTAAATTTCAAAAGAAAAGAAGCTTACTGTAACTTATATAAAGTGAAAACCTTATAATCTATAAGGATAATTGGCTCCTCTCATTTTGATGTGCCCTAAAATTATAATGAAAGGTAAAAAAGAGAGAAGTTGAAAGGGAAAGTGGTAGCTATGAAAAGAAATGAGCCCAAGTTTTAGCAAAAGATGAAAGAGGTGGTTTGCAAAATTTATCACCTACTCAGGTAGTTTAATCACAAGTAATAAAAATGGTTTCTGGTAGGTAGTTTTAACATTTAGTAGATGTGGTACCATTCAAGAAAGATCCAGGTAAACCAAAAAGATTAGGTCAAGAGTATCTAATTTTTGGAAGTTTCTAAGAACCCAATATGTCAAGTAAACTCTCTTTCTCTCTCTCTTCTACTTTCTCCCCCTCTCCATCTCTATACATCTCTTTGTCTCTCTATATTCTTCCTCTCTTTTCTCCATCTCTCTCTACTTGTGTATCTCTCTCTATTTTCCCTATCTCTCTTCCTCTCTTAATTCTTTATTTGATGATCTCTATCCTTTGTTTGTGATGTTTATGAGCCTTCTTTCATCCTAAGTTTGATGATACATGGAGGAGCAAGGCAACACCATATGGGTGGTTAATCAAATGGTAAGCATATATGCCCTTTGAGATCTACAGTGGTGCATGCCAGTGGATAGAGAAAAATGAACTTCCTCTAATTTGGTTGCTAGGGTAGTTTTGTCTACCCTCTAATGGAAGCACAACACATAGTATAGAAGTAGATTAAATAACATTTCACATTTTCTACAATTATAAAATGTCATTGTCATCCACTACTCATCTCAATCTCAAATCATTATGTATAGAGTACTATTTGAAGGAGGTGCCACAGATTTTTCTTACAACACACAACCCCCTTAAAGACTACTCTAAATATCTTCAATTATTGCAAACATGTGTTTTTAAGAATACCCTTTCACAAGGGAAAAAATTTCCCTCTTTCATCACTAAGTGGTGATTTACCTTTCCTACACACACAAATTTTCATATTAATCTTATTTGCATGTATGTCAAGTATAGAAACACCACATGAAATATTGTAGCCTATAGAAAACATAGTTAACCAAAAATTTTATATTTCTATGAAATGATTTGATCTCATAAAGCAATCCATGGTTTAAAATGCAAAAGATTTCTTAGCCAAGGTTGCTCTTGAAATTAATTACATACTAGTTATTAAGAAAATCTATTAATGAATACTTGAAAATTTTCCTATCTACATTTAAATATGGTCAATTTGCTATGAATTTAGGGCCATGGACATTCTCGTTGGCTTTGGGGATAGGTGGAACCCATTCCCTTCTCCTTGTTATATTAGAATCGCTGACTATGCCGCCACCTCCTATCATTTTCCTTAACCCCGTAGACCATTAATCATTGCTCTAAAGTCCACAACCTCTACACATAAATTATTCTTTTAAGAATGTGATCTGAGAAGAAGTTCCTAAGTCGAAGCACTAAATGCCAAGACCTCCTCCTCCTCCTTCTCATCGTGAAAGAGGACAAAAGTCTTCTAAGTGATGATGATTTGAAGATTCTAGTCACCAACAACAAGTTCCTAAGTCAAAGCACTAAATGCCAAGACCTCCTCCTCCTCCTTCTCACCATGAAAGAGGACAAAAGTCTTCTAAGTGATGATGATTTGAAGATTCTAGTCACCAACAACAAGATTTCTTTCCATCATCTTGCAACATTCTAAGACGTTGTCAAATGTTGATGTTGAAAGGTAGCTCCTTCCCTCTCATTAAAGGGGGCACTTTTGATGTAATTAGTCATTTCACATGGCTACTTGATTTGTCTTTGAACTTGTTCAAATTGTCTAAAACTTGGTTCTAAGGGTTTGTCTAAGGCAAAACTCATAGCATAACAAAATCCATTGGTATCTCTAAATATCATCAAGTTTAGATAATAAAGGTGAACATGTTTATGAAGATTAAGAGTGTGTAGATTGAAACCACAATAACAGATTTAAGATCAAAATTACACATGCAAGGATTACTTCCCTAGATGTAGGATTAAAGTATAGTACATCACAAATTATCTAGGAGGACATTTGAATACAAAAATCTCAAACTTGATAACAAAGTTTATGATTAAATCATTAAACATAGTCTACAATAAAATATATCTTACATTACAAATAAAAATAAATAAATATTACACATCCTTATACCTTCTTTCTCAATTAAAAAAAATATATTCATCTAAAATTACTATTACTACTACTTATATCGCTGACTGCATTAAATAATTTGTATAAGAAACAATTATATTATATACCATGATTAAAGTCTCCCTTATCACTAATCTAACAAAACTAACTTTTAAAAAAGATATAACAAGACTATAGAGTAAATATATTAAATAAACTAGCAACAATACTAAACCAAAACATCCCCAATACACACCATCATTGTGTTTTCATCGGAATTTACGCAGGTGCAATTGTAATCTAAACAAGTGCCACGTAGTGGCCACTGCCTTCCTTGTAGTGTTGTTATTATAGTATTTGTTTAGTTGTTTTTTTCTATTGGCTATTGGTTGTATATAGTATTCATTTAGTTGTAATTATTTTGTTGATTAGGTATTGGTTGTATAGAAAAATTGCATTCCAATAATTGAAAAATTAATTTTTGAAGAGTGTGGAAACATGGGTAAATAAAATTGAAATCTCAAAAATAATCTAGGACTAAAATATTTCCTTAAAATGTAATAAAACTAAACTTTACAAAGCCTATTAAATAACATAAATATTTCATGTAATAATAATAATACTTTTATAATTTAAAATGCATTAAAAATATTGTAAGTTTGAAGAAATAAAATAAAAAATGTAATAACATGGCAAAATATTTTTTTTCATCATACTGGATTTTTAACTTTTGACTAAATAAAATTAAAATCTTAAATTTTTAACTCTTAAGTAAATAAAATTGAAATCCCCAAAATAATCTACCTAATAGATTAAAATGTAATAATATTCAATACTATTACAATTTAAAATGCATTAAAATATTGTAAGTTTGAAGAATAATTACACAATATTTATTTAGATAACTACAGTATTTTATCTTAGTCATTTATTTTTTTATTTAAGTAACTAGAACATGCTTTTAATTATTTTAATTAATCTTGTATGTTTGAAAAATAAAAGAAAAAATGTAATAACATGGCGAAATATTTTTCATCATAGTGTAGATTTTTAATTTTTTAGTAAATAAAATTAGATTTTTAACTATTGAGTAAATAAAATTTAAATCCCAAAAAGATCTAATTTCATAAATAAAATGTTATTAATATTATAACTTTGTACCTTTCACAAAAAGTAATTTTTTACATTTAATTAATGAATCAAAAAATTCTCATAATTATGGCCATCCATTTAGCTATGATTTAATAGTGGGAGACAAAATTTGTGTTCATAATTTGTTTGATTGCCACATCCTCCCTTCAAACCAAAATTCTGTCCACATTTATAGCTTTTTGTTGCACTCTCAGACAACCCACACAGAAAGAGGTCATACGAAAAGTACAAATTTAAATCAAATTTAGCCAAAAAATAATCTTGTCTTTTGATTGATTTGCAATCAATAGATTAATAACTAGATAAGTGTGAACTCATTACAATAGTACCAGCTATTCTACGGGAACATTTTAAGTGACAAGACTTTTTCCGACATGATTTTTTCCTGGCATGAGAACAACTAACTGGCGTGCAAAAAACTAACGAGTTTTTGACATGGGAAAAATCAGTGAAACCCAAGCAAAAATGGAAAAGGTGAAAAGCTGACGAGTTTCCAACATGGGAAAAATCGGTAAAACCTAGAAAACGGTGAATAGGTGAAAGGAAACAAACAGCTAAGATCAATTACATCGTCTTGCACTCCTCTTGACGATGATCTTACATCGTCTTGCACTTTTGACGATTCTTAGTTGTTGATATCACATGTTAGACCAGTTCACTTCAGAGAGGGAATGTCTTCAGCGAAGTAGGGAATGCCTTCCGTGTAATAACTGAAGTAGGTTGGGCCTCTACGACCATATATTTTTAATAGCTAAAAGACTCTATATGGTGATATATAATTTTTAATACCTAAAAGACTAACAAAAAAAAACTATTGTAATTATGCTTTGAATACAAACATAGTGAGATAATAGATAGTAATTATTATTCATCATGACTACCAACCCCTCCTTAAACTTGGCAATTTTACCATTGATTTATTCTTCATATGTCAAAAGGCAACCATACAAGTTTTATGAAATTGACTTCTATTTCTCTAAATGCTTCAAAGAACAAAAATCCTATATTCCTAAGAGTAACCCCTCCCTTACTCTCCCTCCATAGCTTCTCAGTAATTTATGAAGACTCTTTATTAATAAAGCATTTCCTCATCAATATTACACGTATATTTAATCTAACAAACAAATTTCAACTACAAAACACATATGATTATTACAACGTTTGCTTTTACTTAAAAATTAGTTATTATATATTTTAAGTATACTACTATATTTAATATTTTCTCTTATTACTTTATCAATATTTAAGAATTGTTTTATGTACTATAGTATTGCCAGCTCCTAGCTCCATTCCATTCCATACTTGCCCTCGACCTATTTTTTGGATGATTTTAGTGTGTTTGTTTTACTCAAAATAGTATTTTGTAAAATCGGTTCTTAATAGCTCAAATTTTGAGCCACCGACAAAAAGATAAATGATTTTCGGAATAATGTTTGTTAAATTTTTCTCATATAATCATAGAATAAATTTAAATTTGTTCAACATGATAAATAACACTAGTACTCTGGATTAAAAAAATATTGCAAAAGTACTGTCAAGGCAGGTACTAAAAAGAGAAAATGGTGTGAGAAAATAAAATTTATATTGGTTTAATAATGCTTTTCAATTATTATTATAAAAACCGTGTAAAAAAGGCACCTTGTGAAGAACACCGCCACTTGTCAAACTTGTTTCTACCTCAATTTGCGCCATCATCATCAGTGTCAAGATTATCATTGCACACCAACATTCATCATGACTACCAACCCCCCTTTAAATATGGCAATTTTATCATTGCACACCAACATTCTTATATATATCACATAGTACTTAGCAGGAAACAATCCATCTACACTAAGAATTGCATCTACACAACTAAAAGAGAGAGCAGAAAAAATGGGCGAGAAGCAGCAGGTCAAAATCTGGCGGTCCAGTATGAGGGTCTACGAGATGAATTCAGGAAGTCTATGTAAGATGTGGGAGGAAAATTTGAACCCTTCCCAACAATCCATTCTGGCTAAAGCGGGTATTTTTCCATTTTTGAAGGCTGTCACTTACAGAAGCGACAATGCTCTCCTTGGGGCGCTCATCAATTTCATGGTGGACGGTGAATTGACAGTTGGAGAAAGCCGAATCCAGATTACAGAAGAGCAAATTCGACGAGCTACGGGTCTTCCAAGTTCAGGTAAGGATGTCTCACCCTCACAAGATTTCAATCGAGTTGAAATGACAATGCGTCTTACTAGATCTGAAACGGGTGCGATTAAATATGGGTTGTTGGTGGATTCAATCATTGACCCAGTTTTGCAAATTGCTTGTAAGTTCTTGACTAACAAGCTGTTGGGGCTTCCTAAGACGATTTTTATCCCGTTTAAGTGTGTCGAGATTGCCATTGAGGTTTCTCAGGGGGTCTGCTTTAATTGGTGTAAATTTGTGAAGGAGAGGATGTTGGGGCAGATTAAATCTGTCCGCCAGAAGAGCAGTACTAGGTCTTCGTTTACTTATGGCACTATTCTCCCGTATCTTGCATTCCAAGCATTCGGCGAAAAGAGTGGCATTCCTCGCAGTGATATTGGTCATGGAGATCCATGTATCAATGCATATGACATCATGGGAAGGGATGTTGGCATTAGTAAATTAGAGGAGAAAAGAAAGGCTAGGGAAGGGGTTTAATATATAGTATATAACATTATAAGAGAGCATGGACACAGGGTCCTTGGTGGAAGTGGCCCAGAGGAAAAAGACGAGGCAAAAACTGTACGAAATCCAGCAGAAAAAAAGAGGACGACAGGTCCTGTTTATGCGAATATAAAAGATAAGAAAGTCAGGCTGGAAGCTTGTGCGAATGAAATACCCAACATGCTCCAAGTGCCTGCAATTGGTGTAGAGGAAAACGGGTGTAATAAGTTGGCTGCTTCTTCACAGCTTCCCAAGAATGGTGAGGAGCAAAAGGAAAAAGAACTTGACTGCGTCCACACTGATCTCTCCACATTATTGAGGGAGAAGTCCATGTGGAAAGTGAAAAGCCGTCTGCCGTGGAAGAAAAGAAGCAGCTGCAGCTGCACATCTCTGGTTTAAAAATCGCCCTCACATCAGCTTTGGAAGAAAAGGAGGAGGTGCGGATACAAATTGCTCGGTTACATGTTAGGGCGGTGAAGCCACTCACCACACCACGTGGTCTCCATATAACGAAACCTGTTGGAAGTTACAAAGTAACTTACGAAACTGCAAAATAACTTAAAAATAGTTTGCAACTGCTTCTGCTATTTCTGTTGGAGATCGCTTCTCTGCTGTGCAGGGTGTTGAAGCTGTAAATGTACATTGGTTCTGACTTCGTAGGAACAGCCAGAGTAAAGGCTGTGTGTATACTTATAACCAAGAGAATATATATATATATATATATATATATATATATATATATATATATATATATATATATATATATATCTCGCTTCTCGCTTCTCTGCTGTGCAGGGTGTTGAAGCTGTAAATGTACATTGGTTCTGACTTCGTAGGAACAGTCAGAGTAAAGGCTATGTGTATACTTATAACAGAGAGAATATATATATATATATAGCTGGGGATATCCCATTTAGTGTGGACGTAGCCTGCTATGCAGGTGAACCACGATATATCTGGTGTTTGAGTTTCATTACAAGTGTGGGTGTTTCCTTATTTCTCTGTTTTATTCTATTTTAATCTCAACAACTAGTATCAGAGCAATTTGCTGAGGATTGTGAGTATCAGAGAATTTGCTGAGGATTGTGAGAGCACTTTATTTGCTGAGGATTGTGGAATCCTTGATTAGAAAGGAGGATTCTGATAAATGGAAAATAGAAAAATTTTCTGGACAAAATTTTGGTCTGTGGAAACTCCATATACATGCTCTCTTAATTCAAAAGGACTTAGCTATTGCACTCCAAGGGAAAAATAGAAAACCAGAGAAAATGTTGGATACAGAATGGGACATCTTGGACCAAAAAGTAGCAGCCACTATTATCTTATCCCTGTCAAGCAATGTATTGTTCAATGTGGCTACGGAGACAATGGCCAAACAAATCTAGGAGAAATTATGTGACACGTATGAACGAGCTTCTGCTACAATCGAGTATTTTTGTTGAAAAAATTAGTAAATTTAAAAATGAAAGATGGAACTAGCATGTCAAATCATCTTAATGAGTTCAATGTAGTCATTAGTCAATTACTTTCGGTAGATGTCAACCTAGAAGAGGAAATGAGAGCTATGTTATTGTTATGCTCTCTTCTTGATAGTTGGGAAAATGTGATTATGACTATAAGTAACTCGGTATCTAGAAAATTCAGACCCTTAGACGGAGAAGATAAGAAAAAGGAAACCATGTTACAGTATGATGATGTTGCAGCCACGTTGCTAAACGAAGACATGAGAAGAGGGCAGCACAGAACAAGTGGTGAAGCCCTAACGGATGTTAGCATAGAGAATAGAGGTAGGAGTCAAGATAGAGGAAGGTATAAGGGTAGAAGGTGGTCAAAATCAGCAAGACATTCGAAGTCTAGAGCAAGACCGGATGTTTGCTAGTTCTATGGCAAATCTGGTCATACCAAGAAACAATGTTGGAACTACAAAAAGACTCAAGACAAGGTTCATACGAATGAAGTCAATACAGTTGAGATGGTATTATGATTTTATCTGACAATGACACAACAACAAACTCGTGGATCCTTGATTCTAGTGCTTCCTTCCATGCCACTCTATGCTGCGATGCCTTTATCAACTATCATGAAGGTATGTTTGGACAAGTATTTCTTGGAGATAATAAAGAATGTGAGATTGTAGGGAAAGGTGATGTTTCTTTATTTTTGCCAAATGGTAGTAAACTATTTTTGAAAGATGTATGACACGTGCCCTCTCTTAAATGCAATCTAATTTCTATTAGTCAGCTCTATGCTCAAGGCTTTAATGTAAACTTTTCACTTGAATCTTGGAAAGTAACCAAAGGTTAGTTGGTTTTAGCAAAAGGCATGAAATTAGGGAGTTTATATGTCTTAGAGTGTAATGGTGAAGTGGGAATAGCAATGGCTGCTACAAACAGTGGTGCCAAACTTTGGCATTGGCGTCTTGGGCATATGAGCAAGAAGGGGCTCAAAGTTATGTTACAAAGGAATTAGCTTCTGGGTCTTAAATCAATTGATTTGTCTTTATGTGAACATTGTTTATGTGGTAAACAACATCGAACCAAATAGTTACCCAACCCATTTCTGATCACTCCACTATTACACAACATTCCTTAGATGCGTCAAATCCATGCTCCTTGCCCTCACAGCATAGTCCGTGCTCCATAGAAGTGGCCCCACTCCCTTCTCCCACAGGAGATTCCTTATCATGCCAGTGCATTTCTTCTACCATGTGCCCCTTGCTTTCCCCTCCTCCAGTCGATGAGGTTTCACAGGTAGTGTTGATGCCTCCAGAAATATTACCACCACCTGTTGCCACTGATGTGGCTCCCAACTATCCCATTGATAGGGATATTCCACCTCCACGCCCAGCTAGTCTACCAGAGTCAGGTACACAACAGTTTTTGAGGGATGCCCCATTGGGTGATCAACAAGGACCTCATCTTCGGCGGTCCACTCAAGAAAAACAACATCCACAATGATTTGCTAACTATGAATGCCTTCTTTTTGAGTTACAAAGTACTCATCTAGAGCCTCAGACATTCAAACAAGCCTGCAATGATGTTAACTGTGCCAAATGGATGGCTGCTATGCATGAAGAATTGGATGCATTGAGCTCCAATGACACATGGGATCTTGTACCTCTCTCTCCCAACCGTTAAAAAACAAATGGGTTTACCGTGTGAAAGATAAAGTTAATGGGACAAAATGGTTCAGGGCTAGACTAGTTGTGAAAGGTTTTGGTCAGCAGCATGGCATTGATTTCAATGAAATCTTCTCTCCTATAGTCAAAATGACAACCATTCATTTGGTGTTAGGGATGGCTGCTATTTTGGACCTTGAACTGGAGCAACTAGACGTTAAAACAACGTTCCTTCATGGTGACATTGTCGAGGAACTGTATATGGAATAGCCTAATGGCTTCATTGAAAAGGGCAAAGAACATCTCTATTGCCGATTGAAACGCAGTTTGTATGGGCTAAAGCAAGCCCCGCGCCAATGGTATTTAAAATTTGATAACTTCATGATTCAACACAATTTTATTCACTGCGAATCAGATCTCTGTGTGTATTATAAATAGTTTCCCAATGGTGAGTTCATCATTCTGTTATTATATATTGATGATATGTTTGTTGCTGATACTAGTATGCGGCTTATCATTGCATTGAAGAAACAATTAGCACTTCATTTTGCCATGAAAGATTTAGGGGCAGCGAAGAAAATTCTTGGCATGGATATAATCCACAATAGGCAGAAGAGGGAACTCATATTATCACAAGAAAAATATATTTTGAAAGTGCTAAATAAGTTCAATATGTCAGATGCCAAGTCTGCTTGTACCCCCTTGGTTGATCATTTCCATTTGTCTTCTATTATGTGTCCCTCCACTCCAGATGAAGAAGATGACATGGCTGATATTCCATACTCCTCCGCAGTAGGTAGCCTCATGTATGCCATGGTTGCTACTCGTCCTAACATTGCCCATGCAGTGGGAGTTGTCAGCGGCTATATGAGTAATTCAGGCAAACCCCATTGGCAAGCGGTTAAATGGTTCCTTCGCTACTTGAAAGGGACATCTAACTTTGTGCTACGTTTTGCCGGTAAGGACACTCAGCTATGTGGTTATGCTGATTCTAACATGGCTAGCGATTTAGACAAGCGCATATCCACTTCTGGTTATTTTTTCACATTCGTTGGGGCAACGATCAACTAGGTCTCTCATTTGCAACTGGTGGTTGCTCTTTCCTCAACTGAAGCTGAATATGTTTCTCTCACAGAGGCAGCCAAGGAACTGATATGGTTACAGCGTGTGCTTGGTGAGTTATGGGGTCAACCTTCCACTTTTACCTTGTTTTGTGATAGTGCAAGTGCCATTCATTTGGCTAAAAATGTCGCTTTTCATAGCCACACTAAGCACATAGAAATTAAATACCACTTCATTCATCATGCTATTAATGAAGGTAAACTTCAGCTAGATAAAATTCATACTGACTAGAATCCAATGGATGCTCTGACAAAGGTCATCAAATGAGAGAAGTTCTTTTTTTGCCGAGCTTCTCTCGGTCTTATTCATCCTTGATTTGTCTATCTTGGGGTATCTCTCAGTTGTAGCTCTTCTCTGTTGGTGACTGGTCTTCAAGTGGGAGTTTGTTAGGGTGGTGAAGCCACACCACGTGGTCTCCATGTAACAGAACATGTTGGAAGTTACAAAGTAACTTACAAAACTACAAAGTAACTTAAAAATAGTTTGCAACTGCTTCTCCTATTTCTGTTGGAGATCGCTTCTCTGCTATGTCGGGTGTTGAAATTGTAACTTCGTCAGAACAGCGAGACTAAAGGCTGTGTGTATACTTATAATAGAGAGACTATATATATATATATATATATATATATATAATGCTGGGAATATCCTATTCAGTGTGGATGTAGCCTGCTATGCAGGTGAACCATGATATATCTAGTTTTTGAGTTTCATTACAAGTGTGTGTGTTTCAGAATATATGTGTTTTTCTGGGTTTTTTCATGCTATTTTGATTTCACTCTAAACAATAATGTATTGATCTTTTTAGAGAATGCACAAGAATATTTTGCATCTGTGGAATGTTGATAATGTTTATTATTGTCACATGTTCAATTTTAGATCAAGATAAAATTGCTCAAGCATCTCTTAATTTGTTGGCTATTTTTATAACTCTCCTGAATCTCAATAAATTTAAACTACTTGTGGTTATAGTGTTTCATGCTCTTCTTTTTGAGATCTTTTTCAAAAGCTTAGCCTTATGTTTTTGCTTTGTAATTCAATGGGGATTTGGTGCCTTATTTGGTTCCCAGGACCTGCTTCATAGAAAAGCCTTATAATGTTTTAATATATTGTATAGGTAGTTCCCATCTTTTGTTTAAAAAATATTAATTGCCTGGAGGAGGAGAAAAGAGATTCTAGTTTCAAATAGATAATTTAACTTATCATAAGAGCCCACATTCATTTAGATAATCATTTAATGTTATGAAACCCTAATTTGACTCATAACAAAATTCTTTGGAATCTAAAGTTAATTTATTAGCAGTAGTACAATGAGATCCTATCATTGTAATTTAAGGAGCAAAATATTTTGGAGCAATCACAATTTATATTGATATCAAGTTTTATAATTCAATTCAAGGATATAAACTCTATTTTCTATAAAGTGAAATTACATTGACATCTATCTTGGTCATCAAGGATAAAAATCAACATAACTTTTTTTATATTGAGGTTAAGCCCAAAATAATAGGTTATATAAACAAAACAATACTATTTATAATATTACAAATTGGAATAGCAAGTGTTGATCATGAGTAGACAACATGACCATATGACATGAAGAAGAAATCTAAATAGAATACCAGAAAGTATATATATATTTTTCTAAACTTTCTCTTTTATTTCATCCATCCTAGGTTGGCACTTCACACCCATAACTTTCTCCCACCATTTCCATTCTATTTTGATTTCAAACTTAACAATAATGTATTGTTATTTTTAGAGAATGTAGAAGAAGAATGTTTTACTTCTGTGTTATTATTTTCATATGTTCAATTTTACATCAAGATAAAATTGCTCAAGTATCTGGTAATCTATTGGCTATTTTTATAACTCTCCTAGATCTCAATAAATTTAAATTACCTCTGGCTATAGTGTTTCATGCTCTTCCTTTTGAGTTTTTTGTCAAAAACTTAGGCTTATGTTTCTGCTTTGTAATTCAATGGGGATTTGGTACCTTATTTGGTTTTTAGGACATGTTTTATGTAAAAACCTTAAATCATTTTAATATATTGTGTAGGTGGTTTCCACCTTTTCCTTAAAAAAATTGTCTGTAAGAGGACAAAAGAGACTCTAGTTTCAAATAGCTAATTTAACTTATTATAACAACATACATTCAGTATAGGTGGTTTCCACCTTTTGTTAAAAAGAAAACTGCCTGTAGGAGGAAAAAAGAGACTCTGGTTTCAAATAGCTAATTTAACTTATTATAACAACACACATTCATCTAGATAATCATTTAATGTTATGAAATCCTAATTCAACTCATAATAACAAAATCCACTCCAATCTAAAGTTAATTTGATGAGAAGTAGTGCAATGTGATCCTATCATTGTAATAAACAACAATGTATTGTTGTTTTTAGAGAATACAGAAGAAGAATATTTTGCTTCTGTGTTTATTATTTTCATATGTTCAATTTTAGATCAAGATAAAATTTCTCAAGCATCTCATAATTTGTTGGCTATTTTTTTATAACTCTCCTAGATCTCAATAAATTTAAACTGCCTTTCGTTATAGTGTTTCATGCTCTTCCTTTTGAGTTTTTTGTCAAAAGCTTAGGCTTATGTTTCTGCTTTGTAATTCAATGGCAATTTGGTGCCTTATTTGGTTTCCAGGACCTATCTTATGGAAAAAACTTAAATCATTTTAATATATTTTATGGGTGGTTTCTACCTTTCGCTAAAACAAAAACCTGCCTGTAGAGGATAAAAGAGTCTCTGGTTTCAAATAGCTAATTTAACTTATTATAATGACATACATTCAGTATAGGTGGTTTCCACCTTTTGTTAAAAGGAAAACTGCCTGTAGGAGGAAAAAAGAGACTATGGTTCCAAATAGCTAATTTAACTTATTATAACAACACACATTCATTTAGATAATCATTTAATGTTATTAAATCCTAATTCAACTCATAATAACAAAATCCACTCCAATCTAAAGTTAGTTTCCTGAGAAGTAGTACAATGAAATCCCATCATTGTAATAAACAATAATGTATTGCTGTTTTTAAAGAATGCAGAAGAAGAATGTTTTTCTTCTGTGTCTATTATTTTCATATGTTCAATTTTAGATCAAGATAAAATTGCTCAAGCATCTGCTATTTTTTTATAACTCTCCTATATTTCAATAAATTTAAACTGCCTCTGGTTATAGTGTTTCATGCTCTTCCTTTTGAGTTTTTTGTCCGAATCTTAGACTTATGTTTATGCTATTTAATTCAATGGGGATTTGGTGCCTTATTTGATTTCCAGGACCTGTTTTATGTGAAAACCTTAAATCATTTTAATATATTGTATAGGTGGTTTCAACCTTTTGTTAAAAAAACTACCTGTAGGAGGGCAAAAGAGACTCTGGTTTCAAGTAGCTAATTTAACTTATTAAAACAACATACATTCAGTATAGGTGGTTTCCACCTTTTGTTAAAAAAAACTTCCTGTAGGAGGAAAAAAAAGACTCTAGTTTCAAATAGCTAATCATAACAAAATCCGCTCCAATCTAAAGTTAATTGCATGAGCAGTAGTATAATGAAATCCTATCATTTTAATTTAAGAAGAAAATTATTTAGGATCAATCATAATTTATATTGATATCCAGTTTTATAATTCAATTGAAGGATATAAAGTCTATTTTCTGTAAAGTAAAACCACATTGACATCTATCTTGATTATCAAGGATAAATAAAATTTTAACAAAAAATCGGCTCAAAAAAAGACGTCTTCTGGCCGGATTTTTGGAGAGTGGAACAAACAATTATAAATGTGGAGAGAAATTCAGTTTGAAGGGAAGAGGTGGCAATGTAAACAAATTGTAAACACTAATATTACCTACCACCAGTTAAGTTATGCCTAAATTGATGGAGATAATTCTGAGAGTGAAAAATCATCAATTTCGAAGTCAATGTCACACACCAGACATTAGGATATGTTCACTATCTTCCCCCGTTAATGTGGGTTTCTGCGTTCCCTGCGCAGTGCAACATGCATGCCTTTCATGCCTTTCATCCTCAAATTTTCCTTAGATATTTTCTTTTCAATTTATATTTTTCCATGTCTTTGTTACTGTATTGATAAATTTTGTTATACTTTTGCATGTCTTTGTTACCGTATTGACAGATTTTGTTATACTTTTGCATGTCTTTGTTACCGTATTGACAGATTTTGTTATATTTTTCCATATCTTTGTTACTGTATTGACACATTTTGTTATATTTTTCCATGTGTTTGTTGCTGTGTTGACAAATTTTGTTATATTTTTCCATGTGTTTGTTGCTGTGTTGACAAATTTTGTTATATTTTTCCATTTCTTTGTTACTGTGTTGACAAAATTTGTTATTTATTTAGTTTCTTAATGGATGGGCTTGGTTTTCTGAAGAAGTAATGATTTTACTGTGCTTTCAAGAGTTATGCTGAAATGGAGGAAATATTTATGATATTTATGTACAGAGAGGGAGAACTGCCTTTAGTGCGCCACGGGCCTTGTAAAGACATATATTCCATAGAAGGAAGATTCATTGATGAGCTTGAATGGGTAACTCGATCCTCACATCGAATCCTGAGGAAGCTCATGTTTATTTCCTTCCCTTCAACGTAGTAATGATGGTGAGCCACATTTACAAGTCAAAAACCTATGATTTGATGCCCATGAAACGGTTTGTGAGTGATTACATCGATGTGGTTTCCGATAAGTACCCCTTCTGGAACCGGACCCTTGGAGCCGATCACTTCATCTTGTCCTGACATGACTGGGTATGCAATCCATTTTTCTTCATAGGCTTTCTGTTATCCTTATCTTTACGTTTCCATTTAATCCTAATTTTTATTTTTGGTGGTCTGAATCACTTAAATACTTGTAAACTTTAAAATCATTTTGTGGGTCACACTAAAAGAGAACAAATTAGTTAGCTTGACAGACAATAATTAAAACAATTGCAGCAGAAGGGATAATTTTCTGCAGTGTAGGGGGTTAAATATACCAATTTTTCTTAACTGTTCAAACATTTGTTATTAAAAAATACTCAATTTTTTTTGTTTTGGCACCTACTTATAAAGGGCAGTGAGTGTGAAGGTACGTCACCCCTAGTGCATTTGGGGAGCGTACTGTTGGAAATAATTGGTTAAAGGCTCAGTTTGAATATACAATTTACTTTAATGCTTGCTTTATCTTCTCAAAATTGTTATATTTGCAGAGATGCTTTATTTTTATGTCGACATTTTCTCTGTAATGGAACACAACAATCTCATCTTGAATTCTGAGTTTTACAATTTGACTCTATGGTTCTTTTTTATTCGTCATGTTGAATTTGTCAAATCAATTTTTAGAATCCAAGTACTATATTAATTTAATTTATTATAAGCAGAAGTTTTGTCCACCAATGGATCCAGGGCTATATTCTGTGAGTAATTAGGGAGTGATTTTGAGGATGATATTACGTTGGTGATGCATTAAATCATCAAAAGATTTAAATTTGAGAATGCTTTAGGATTCAACTATGTATGTTTTTGTTTTTGCCACTTACAGACTGTCGATGCATAAATCTGTGGGTTTAATCCATCAGCAACATATGAAACTCTGAAGTGTGGGAATGCTTCTCAGAGTGACCTCCAGATTTTAAGGAAGCTGGCTCTTCCATTCTTTCAGTGGGGGTTTGGGAGAAGGTTAAAGAAAATGAGATTTGTAAAAATAATTCCTAGATCTAAGGCAATGCACTGGACTTAAAATTTACTCAGTTGCATAGTGTTAACCTTGTAAGATTTAACTAGAAATTAAGGAGCAAAATGCATGATTAAACCCAGTTTGTAAACAGATTAAACAAAGGCAAAAGAAATAGAGAGATCATAAACAAGAAATAGAGACTAACTCAGATATGCACAGAATAATATTCTCACTACTTGAATGGTAACAGTTTACAGAGGCTGAAATTGCACATGGTAAAATATTACATTCTCATGAAAGAACCACCTGCATAGGAAAAAGAAATATCTGCTACTGCTAAAAAAACTCTATGATCTGAAGAATATGTGGAACTCTCGAACTCTCTATTTCTGCTTCCCAGATCTGCATTTATTAACTTGAAAACTCAAAGCCCATTGAAGATCTCCTTGTAGCTGAAAATCTTTTCCAACTCAAAATCCTGAGAAATCTGGCACAAAATCTAGCACTGTATCTAAGACGACAACTGAAACTCTCCATGGCTGGGAAAATATTTGTGGCATGAAGAAAATAAATTTCTCACCCCTCTCTTCTTTACTGCAACTTGAAAAATAAAATAGTGTGAATAATTTTAGGGCTGCATCCTTTTACTTCCCCTGAGTCAAAATTTATATTTTCATAAAGTTTCACTTTATTATTTGTTGTGGCTTTTAAAAGTGAGAGACTCTAATATTTTGTTTATTAAAACTTAGCCTTAACTCTGAGGAGGGCCCCACACTTATTTAATAGGAAACTCTTATTAAAGCAAAGACTCAGCATTAGAAACACCCGTGCCATATGATAAATAAAATGAAACAAAACATTTTATTTATCTCTCCTCGGGTTTAACAACGTGGTGTCTTTTGTTTTTTTTTCCCTTCTCCTCAACACTGCTTCCACATGGTGTTTTTTTCCTTTCTCCTCAACACTGCTTCCACATGGTGCTCTTCAGGAGTCTCATTTTTGCTGCTCCTGTTTTATTCATGGTGGGGAGTAAGAATCAAATTTTAATAAAGTTTTCACTTTATTATTTGTTGGAACCCACATTATTAAAATGATACTTAATCATATTTAAATTTGTCTTTATCTCCTGTACTGCAAATGAGACCTTATGCATTTTTTAAAATAAGGCATTTTAATTTTATGAAGAGAGGGCCCACTGCATCAAAAGAAATTCAATATTTTAATAAAAGACTTAGCCTCTCTAAAGATTCACGTGACTCCCATAGTATTTTTATAAAATGAAATAAAATATTTTATTTCTCTCTCTTTGGGCTCAACCACGTGGTGACCTCTGCTCATCCTTATTTTTCCTCAACTCCCATAGCTTCCATGTGGCGACTTCCGTAGGTCCCTTGAGTTGCTCTCTCTTTGTATTCTCTTCGGACACATGGTGGCCTCTGATGCTTGGCTTTGCTTTTTAAACCTCTGCAATCTCTATTGATATCCTTGCATCTTACAGTGACTATTCGGCTGCACTATGAATAGGAGAACTGATACATTGAATTTTTGAAATGGTGTAAAAAATTTGTCACCAGTTCTTGGCGACTGGCTGGGAAAATAGGCCTACCTATTTGAATCTAGAATCTCTGGTTTACAGAGTGGCCTTATCCATTGGACATAGAGTCACATTAATTTGAAATTGAAATATTATGAAAATGAAACACATCTGAATCTAAAGATGCATACACAACTGAAACTATTTACTCACTGACTACTGATAACCGATGATGACTTAAACCTTTGAAATTGATACAGAGCTAGAACATGACTGAACCATAGAGACTGATCATAGATCCTGTATTGCAGCAGAGACTTCTTGAAAGCAAACTAACTGAAATCTAAAAACTAATGTTGTTGTTGCAACTTATTCTGAACACTAAAACTAACTTACTGGCATATCAAACTTATAGGAATATGCCCATTCACTAGAGTTGCAAAATAACTGCAAGATTTGATTATTGTGTCCCACTGAACCTAGTAGCTTATGATAGACCATATGAAATACATTAAAAACAATAACAAGATTTTGTACCTTTTCAAATCTTGGCACTCTGGAGGTTCCTCTTTGGTATGAAAACACCAATTTGACTTATTTGCATGTTGTTCATGCTTCAGTGGAGGGTGGGATGCTAAAATCAAGATTTGACGCTCATTCCTTAGTTTGAATTTGGAAATTTCTGCTGACAGAACTTCTTTAGTGACTTCTTTGGCAGGCTCTTCAATGGGTCCATGACCTATGATAATATGAAAACCAAGTTGACAGGTGATAGAACTACCTAGAATAGTCTTGAATCTGACTAGGATTCCTTTATACAAGAAGAAAGGTGTAGAATCTAACTTAGTTTGTGACATTGTGCGTGACTCTTAGATCTTGCAAATATCCCTTTGATTAACACACTTATGAATCTTTTGTTGCATATGTGGTTCTTCATCAAGAAGAAGATAAAAACTATATTCAAAAATAGAAAATAGTTCCTCATAGGCATCTAGCTTTATTTCAACATTTTCTTTATGATCATCGTCGACAGGTTTTAGAAAGTGGCCATTTACACGTTCAATGACAGGATCTTTTGCATTCAGTAATTGATAGCCTCATTGTAAAAGAAAGAACAAATCCTCATCTCGCTATTCCAATTGCAGCCCAGGCACCTCTGTGGTATCCTTCTCCAAATGTGAAACTTCATTGTAGAAATAAAAGCATTCATTTTTTGTAGACTCTACAATTTCCTCTATCACTTCTTCCTCAAGATGGAAAACATATGTAGCATTACTCTGAATTTAGTACTTTTCAACTTCAAAGCCTTTCTTGGAGTACTTTTTAGCTTCTAGAAGTGTCACCTCAGAAGCATCTTCTGAATTTGATTCATCTATTATTTAAGTTTCTGAGTCACTCATTGCCATGGATACATGATGTTCAAGAACATAGGGACACACCGAATGAACAAGAGTCACCTTCTTGCTTGCATTTTGATTCTTAAAACTTGATTCTTCTTGGATGTCAAAGTGAGAAAGCACCTGATCTTTGGCTTCTATGAACTAATTTCTAGCTACAGAGGCTTGCAATACATAATTATCAAGATAATGGGGTAGTTTCTTGGCATGAGGAAGGATCTCTTCTATAATCTGACCACACTGGTATGGTTGTTCCTAAGGATCTTGAGGCATGACATATGGATCGGTATTATATATGTTTTGACATTTTGACTCATCAAGCTCATGGATGAGGGTTCTTATAAGTTCTTTTACCTCCATCATCTCTTCATGATTTGGCAAATCAGCAGGGAGGGTGGGTGGACTAAAATCTATATGCATCTGGTTACAAGAAAGAGTCTGAGATAGGTAACTTGCAGGTGGCATCAAAGGTATTAAAGGCAGAGGAGACAACTTACTGGCTACATTTAGGTTACTTTTTGCCTTAATAGCAAGGTCATATGACTGAGGTAAAGTTTCACCTCCTAAGGCTTGGATCATCACAGAGATCTTAATATCTAAAGCTTTCAAATAGTAAAGAAATGCAAAGACTGAAGATGGCCTGATATCAACAAAGAATTTCTTCCATACCTTGTCAAATCTTGAATTGAAATCATGTATGGGCTCCATAGGATGTCTCTTTATGGTGATGAGGTTCTGGGTAAGAGTGCTGACATTTGTTCTATCTTTGAATTGATTGTAGATAAGTCCAGCAAGCTGATCCCATATAGTGATTGAACTAGGCTGCAAGCTTTTGTACCATTCTTTTGTTTTTCCTTTGAGGGAAGATGTAAGCAACAAGAGGGCATGATTCTTAGTAGTGACATTGTGGATGGAGCATAAACTTGCAACATCTTGAATGTGATCCACAGGACAAACTCAGCCATCTCTAAGAAAGTTAGGTAATGCCTTCCATGCTATATCAGGAACTTGACACTACTGCTGAAGAACAAGAGGACTTGAATCCCAAGTCACAAAAGGTAGATCTCTTTGAATATTTAGGTCCACATATATACCAGGGGCTGCCATGATCTGCAAGAGCAAAGATCTAAGAAAGAGCATCCAGTAGAGCCACGAGATGGATGATTCATGCTCCTATGAGTAGATATTTCTATGATTTTTCTTCAAAACCACAAAATACGAAGCAAAGATTTAATGAAAACAAAGTCCCAAGTCTTTGAATCTAGTCCCACCAGGCATGCAAAAAACTATTAGATGCATAGATGTATGGGTTTAATCCAGCAACAACATAGGAAACTATGAAATGTGGGAATGCTTCTCAGAGTGACCTCCAAATTTTAAGGAAGTTGGCTCTTTCGTTCTTTCAGTGGGGGTTTGGGAAAAGGTTAGAAATAAAATGAGATTTGTAGAAATAAATGCCTAGATCTAAGGCGATGCTCTAGAATTAAAATTTACCCAGTTGTATAGTGTTACCCTTGTAAGATTTAACTAGAAATTAAGGAGCAAAATGCATGATTAAAGCTAGTTTGTAAACAAATAGGTTAGAAATAAGAAATAGAGATTAAATCAGATATGAATAGAACAATATTCTCATTACTTGAATGGAAAATTTACCCAGTTGTATAGTGTTACCCTTGTAAGATTTAACTAGAAATTAAGGAGCAAAATGCATGATTAAAGCTAGTTTGTAAACAAATAGGTTAGAAATAAGAAATAGAGATTAAATCAGATATGAATAGAACAATATTCTCATTACTTGAATGGTAATAGGTTACAGAGGCTGAAATTGCACAAAGTAAAATATTACATTCTCATGAAAGAACCACTTGCATAGGAAAAAGAAATATCTGCTACTGCTCAAAAAAACTCTCTGATCCAAAGAATATGTGGAACTTTGGAGCTCTTTATTTCTACTTCCTAGATCTATATTTATTAACCTAAAAACTCAAAGCCCGTTGAAGATCTCCTTGCAGCTAAAAATCTTTCTCAATTGAAAATCCATGAGAAATTCGACAAAAAACCCTGTGCCGACAGCAACTAAAACTCTCCATTGCTGGAAAAATATCTATGGCATGAAAAAAATAAATTTCCTACCACTCTCTTCTTTACTACAGTGTGAAAAATAAAATGGCGTGAATAACTTTAGGGCTGCATCCTTTTACTTCCCATGAGGAGTCAAAATTTATATTTTAATCAAGTTTCACTTGATTATTTGCTATGGCTTTTAAAACTGAGAGACTCTAATATTTTATTTATTAAAATATAGCCTTAACTTTGAGGAGGGCCCACACTTATTTAATTAGAAACTCTTATTAAATCAAAGACTCAGCATTAGAAACAACCCGTGACATATGATAAATACAATGGAACAAGACATTTTATTTTTGCTGACTTCCACTTATTTATTTTCCTTCTCTTTAACATTGCTTCCACGTGGTGCTCTCTGGGAGTCTCTTTTTGCTGCTCCTCTTTTATTCACGGTGGGGAGTAAGAATCAAATTTTAATAAATGTTTCACTTTATTATTTGTTGGAACCCACATAGTTAAAATGATAATTAATCATATTTAAATCTACCTTTGTCTCCCATGCTGCAAATGAGATCTTATGTATTTATTAAAATAAGGCATTTTAATTTTATGAAGAGAGGGCCCACCACATCAAAAGAAACTCAATATTTTAATAAAAGACTTAGCCTCTCTAATGATTCACATCACTCCCATAATATTTTTATAAAATGAAATAAAATATTTTATTTCTCTCTTTGGGCTCAACCACTTGGTGGACTCCACTCATCTTTATTTTTCCTCAACTCCCACAGCTTCCACGTGGTGGCTTCCATTGGTCCCATGAGCTGCTCTCTCTTTACATTCTCTTTAGACACATGGTGACCTCTGATGTTTACCTTTTCTTTTTAAAACTCTGCAACCTCCATTTATCTCCTTGCATCTTATGGTGACTATTCGGCTGCACTATGAATATGAAAACTGATACATTAAATTTTTGAAATGGTGTAAAATATTTGTCACCATAGACATTACCATTTCGAATGGCTCTAAACTTGTAGCTTCTGCTATTCTCTATTTGGGGAGATGGGAGGGGATATTGTTAAAATTGAACCTAGCTCGGTGGAGGAATTCAAACAAGACCCTCTTTTTTGACATATACTTTAGGAAGGAGAGGTGGTGTCCTTTCTCGAAGGCACGGCAGGACATGACGAAAACCTATCATGACAATTCGTGGAAACTTGGGATGAGAAAACCAGAGAGGTGAAAATTGGGAAAATTAGCTTCCATGTTTTGGAAGAGGTGATTAGGCAAACCATGGGGTTACCGATGAAAGGCAAAAAGCATTCGAGGAGAAGCAGAGTCTCTGACCTTGAGCAAATGAATCTTCTCTTCCATGAGGGTGAGGCACCTGTGAAGCTTCACGGAGAGTTTGAGAGGGACAAGCTACCAGAGCCATGGGGTCAAATTTGTCTGATGATAATAAAATTCTTCACGCTGGAGGGAAGATTTCAGGTATACTATCGCTACCACTTTGATATTTTGAATTATTTAATGAATAAGGTTGAGATTAGCTTTCCCTTCTTTTTGCTCTCTCCTTTGAACAATTCTATAAGGTCTGTTAGGGAGCTCAAAGCTAACAATGCCAACTACCCTCTTATTCCTATTCACCAAGGTCTTATTTTGAGGTTATATCAATTTCATCTGGCTTTCTGTCCACCCAAGCAAATCCAAGTCAATATTCTAGAGGACCCACAACCGAGTACTTCCCATGGGCATAATGGTAAAATGAAAACTTACATTGGGAAGGGTGGCTCCCATGCGGTAGAAGAGAACCCTATTGAAACCCCTGTTACTATTAAAAAGAAGAAACAGAAGCACGCCACCCCGGTGGTTGAAAGGAAGAAAGCCAAAAGGAATAGGGTGGAGGTTGAGGAAATAGAGACTACACTAAAGAAAAAACACAAGGAAGGTAAGGGGGTTTGTAGTGCCCCTCATTTTGGCTTTTTGATAGTTGTTATGTTCAGACATTATGACATCTTAGATTTACTATTTTGATGATGATACTTGTCTATTGCTATGGTGATAGTATTAGAACTATTGGTTATGCTTATATTATGTTTAGTTATGGACTTATTCTAGTACTTAATGCGATTATCTGATGATGCTTTCATTTAGTTGTCTAGATATTGATGTGCATGCAAGTTATGGTTACTTGTTGATGTGATTGGTGGAAGGGACAGTGTCGAATTACTCATGTGTCAGTACCCTACTACGCTACAATTCTCTTCCATGGTGTGTTTGTTTGGATAGTTATACGTATATATATATGCTCGACATTTCGTTATTATTTTTTCTTTTAAAAAAAATGTCATTTTACATTACATAGTTTAGCTTATCTCTAGGGTTTCATGGCAGGCCTTTACATTTGGTATTAGAGCTAGGTTTAAACATTGGGTACTCTAGGTTTGTATGAGCCCATTATGTTGTCCTAGTTGCTTAGATTTTGTAGAGTATGTTTTCTCTTTTGTCATCCTTGCCTAGCATCCTGAGGTTACCCTTTGATGGTTTAGTGTAGAAGATGCCTAGAGGTCAAGGTCAGGGTCAAGGTAGGGGACGTAGAAGAGGTGGTGGTGGTAGCCCTCCTCTTAGTTCCCCTCATGAGAGTGCTCAAGAAGTCATGGTATAGAATGCAGAGAATCAGGGTCAACTTGAGGGAGCTTAGTTGTGCCAATTGCTTGAGGAGGTTCTTGCTCGCTTAGGCCTTAGATGGGAGGTTGGTTAGTCGAAGGAGAGGGGAAGAGGAGAGTCTCCTAGGTAGAAGGTTGATCAGCCAGAGGTAAGAGAAAGAGAAAGGTCTCTTGGTAGGAGAGAGATGATAGTAGAATAGGAGGCTATCTTGGCAGGTCACATGAGAGATCTTTTGAGGGCACGCCCTCCCACTTTTGATGGTTCTGGTAGTGGTTTGGAGGTAGTGACCTGGTTGATAGATTTGGGTAGGTGTTTTTCCATGCACCCGTATGGTAGTAACACCAAGGCAAGATGTGCCATCCTGCATCTTCGAGGATTTACTTTACATGGTGGCATTTAGAGGAGCAGAAGTTACATTTGGATATTGGTACAATTTCTTGGGAATTGTTTTTGGAGAGGTTCAGAGCTCATTTCTTGTCAGATCACTGGAAGTAGCGTCGTGCTGACAAGTTCCATGAGTTGAAACAGATGGCGATGTCAATAGAGCAATATGAGCATAGATTATATGAGCTTAAGCAGTATGTAGGCATTGGAGATGATGAGGCTATGTTGATTCAACACTTCATTAGGGGCTTGAATGCCCATATCAGTGGAGGAGTCCATGTCTTCAAGCCCAAAACCATGGAGGTGGAAGTTGAGAAAGCCCATTTGGTAGAGGAAAATTTAGCCATGGCTCGAAGGCCATACAAGTGTGTAGATTGGTAGTGCACCTCTGACAGGTGTTGGGTCTTGTGGTGGTCAGTCTCAGACAATAGGCTCTTCTAGAGGCCATCATGCTCCCACTAAGGGTGAACAACAACAACAGTAGTATTCCCAGAATCAGCAAGGTGGTGGTACCCAGTTAGGAAAAGACCGTAATTGGAGGTGGACCAAGAATTATCATCCCAATCAGCCAGTTTAGAGCACATAGTCTATAGTTAGTAGAGATAGTTTTCAGTAGTTCAATGCTTTCTCAAGTGGCGAAGGTTACGACAGAGGTACAAGATGTTTCTCTTGTGGTTAGCAGGGGCATATAGCTAGGTAGTATCCATAGAAGAGCGCTGTAGGATTTGGTCATAGGACGGTAGCTTCACAGTTGACCATAGGTGATGCAGGGAGGTCTCATAGATTGTTCGCAGTGATTGAACACCACCATGAAGAGCATCAGGGGATAGTGTTGGAGACCGTAGGTAGAGGTCAGGTAGCTTTTGTTGGAGCTTGTGCATGTTCTACAGCATCAGGGCTAGGGGTATAGAACAAGGGTCCAGTGGGATCCTAATGATGAGTCTTCAGCTACTTAGGAGGTTGTTTTGGGATGTGAGATCTCTACCCTTATTTTTGTTGCAGGCTTCCAGGAGTAAGCCTAATCCTAGGGGGGAGGATGTAGTGCCCCCCATTTTGGCTTTCTGATAGTTGTTCTATTTAGACATTATGACATCTTGGATTTACTATTTTGATTATGATACTTGTCTATTGCTATGAAGATACTATGATACTTGATTATCTGATGATGTTTTCATTTAGTTGTTTAGGTACTGATTTGCATGCAAGTTATGGTTACTTGTTGATGTGATTGGTGGAAGGGATAGTGTCGCATTACTCATGCATGAGTACCATGTTATGTTGCGATTCTCTTCCACGGTGTGTTTGTTTGAATATATATTGACATTTCATTATTATTTCTTCTTTTTAAAAAAAATTGCCATTTTGCATTGCATAGTTTAGCTTATCTCTAGGGTTTTGTTGTAGGACGTTATAGGGTTTCTGCTATGGAACCGAAGGATAGAAATGAAGGTGGAGAGACTTCTCCTCTGAGCATTCCCTGCTCCAAACAGATTGCTGGGAAACTGCTGGTGAACACCCAGGGTGTAGAGATTTTTTATGGTTTTGAGTTTGTGGAAGAGATGGTAATTAGGGAGTAATTTTGAGGATGATATTACTCTTTTGATGCATTAAATCATCAAAAGATTTAAATTTGAGAGTGCTTCAGGATTCAACTATGTATGTTTTTGTTACAACATTTCAGATCATATTCAACTCTCTTCTTCCTGATGATGAATTATTGAGTATGATCAAATAGCTTGAAACAAAAACATACATAGTTGAATCTAGAAGCACTCTCAAATTTATTGTCATAGACTATGGAAAACACATGAAAGATTTGTCTATGATGAAACTGTTTAGAAAAAAATAGTCGAAAATAACTAATTGTCTATTTTTGGGTTTGCATGCAGGCACTAGAGACATCTATGGAAAATCCATATCCATACAATAACTCCATTCGTGTTTTTTGCAATATGAACACATCAGAGGGATTTAATCCCTCAAAAGATGTAACACTCCTAGAGTTGATGTTGAAAGGCCTAGTGAAGATTACGATGGGCAGTTGGTCTGCTCAGGCAAGGTCTGTTCTTGCCTTCTTTGCAGGAGGAATCATGGACAAGTGAGACATTTACTGATTCAACACTGGAAAGGTAGAGACAAAGATATACAAGTGGATGAATACCTACCAGAGGGATTATCATACTATGATATGATGAAGGCTGCCAAGTATTGCTTATACCCAAGCGGACAGAAGGTGGCTAGCCTTAAGATTATGGAGCCTAGCTATAAATAGCTGGTGCATTGTAAATGACCCATTGTATGGCAATCCACTCGATTGACACAATCCACAACATAGATCCTATCTATAGTGCTCATAGATGCCTAGTCGACTGCTACATGAAGGATGTGCAGTATTCAACCAACTGATCATTTAGAATGCACCAGCTGGTTACATTCTTCCAATTGTGGAAGCCATTTACACTGTGTGCCCGCCATAATTTTTGGCCATTATATGCTTCCCTTCAGTGATGTCCTCCATTGGCCTACCTTTTATGTTGAAGTTCACCTCTCTAAAATACTAGATCTCAAGACAATATTCCTATCGATCTCTGTAAATGGATATAACTAGATGCAAAAAAGAGTCAATCATGTTTAGAGACATTTTACACTGAATCAGCCGCCCAAACATTAGGATATGCTCCACATGATTTCCATTCCATATGGCTTAGGAGACTAAACGTTCAACTCCCTTTGAAATGGTAAAGGTCGACGGGAGCTCACCCAACATCTATACAGAGCCATTATAAATTGTAGGACAATATTAAGCTGAGCAAAATCATATCCATAAATGTATAAAGCTTGTCAACGCCATCCTTTGCGGTTGGAAGTGCTGAATTTGATGTGATTATTTGAGCAGACTTGGTGCTCTTGTAAGCTTTTAGATTCTAATAAAAAATTATAAAAGTGTTGAATTTCATGAGATTATTTGTTCGGATTGAAAACAAAAGAGGTTTGTTTGGCAGGGCAACAAATATTTGTTGTAAAAGTACCATAGCTACACGGATTAAACTATGACTAGCCCCCCCCTCTCTCTCTCTACACAGTTCTAATAGAAATTCATTCCTTAGCCAATTGTGGTAGTTTTGCAAAGTTGTTAAGAGTCCCTTTTCCACATTATTTATTGCTCTTGTAGAGCTTGGGAAATTAATTACCACTTGCATTTACACCTTTTACTAAATGTACCTATGATATGATAGATTATTTTTTAAAATTAGATTTTTTTTTATGAAAATGCCTGCTTATCTATTAATTATAAGATAAAATATAACACGTTCACATAAAATAGTTGGGTTGTATAAAGGCACACCCCAAAAGCATGTCATATGGTCTTAGCCTAGAAAATTCTAGAGTATCAATGGGTACATACCCATAAAAACATTATAGAAAGTATAAAAACATAAGGAAATGTAGAATTAAGCAACTAAAGCAATGCCTGCAGATGGCAGATCCCTGTCATCTAGGTTCCCCCATATTGTTGTGGGGTCTAGGATGACATCTGGTGGTGCCCATCCATCATCATTCTCCTGATTATCATTCTCTGTGTTTGACTCCTGGTGCTATGGTGAGATAGGTAAATTTAAGTGTGGAAAAACCTTAGTGTTATCCCAACCAGTGTTGGTTGGATTGGAAGTACTAGGAGCCATCCATCCTGTATTATCACCTGTAGGCCAACCTGCATTATCTCCAATAGGCCAGCCCACATTATCACCTATAGCATTGGCAGGACAGCTTGAAGTCCATCCATGATTACATGGAGAGGATGAATGTCTGTGACGGTGAGGTGTACAATGAGGAGCAGGCTAGGAACTTGGCTAAGAATCCCTGGTCAATCCACTTCTTTGTCTATGACCATGGGAAGGTGATCAGGTTCTGACATAGGAAGGAGAAGTAGAAACCTTTTCCACTATACAAGAAGCATTTCCCCAATGATCCAGTAATTCCTGTAAGTGAGAAACTTCTAGAGCCACCTTGTTTTTCTTGTACTTGTATCTATAGACGAACATTAGAGCATATAATTGCTTTAATGTAAAGAGAAATAGTTGTTCCAATGTGATTGTCTTAAAATATACAAGAATTATGGTCTTTCCATATTGTAAAAAGAATCTCCACTTTGAAAATATGCCAAATCTAAGTAAATTTTGTTGGAAACCTATGAGAATCAACTAGAAGTATGATTTGCCATGATAAAAGCTCTGGCCTGAAAGGGCAAAAGAGATCATAAATCCATAGCCAAAATTGATAGGCTCTTGTGCAATACCAGAAGAGACGCTAAAAAGTCTCAGGTTGTCCACAAAAAGGACAACGATGATCCTGAACCCCAAGATTAAAAAGTCTTGCTCCAACTGGCAACCCTTGAAAAAGAAGGCACCAGGCAAAATGTGCTAACTTTGTCTCAAGAATAGCTGACCAAATAGTTGTAAATCTGGTATCTTAAAGAACCATTGAACTATGAAGGAGCCATCGCTTATTAAGTGTTTCTATCACTAGCAAATGGAGTGACAACTACTTGTAAGCAAGCCTTGGCTTATAATGATGCATTGGTGTGTCTAGATACCATTTCCAGTCTTTCCACCAAGGCTTGCTGGACTAGATTCCCACTTAATGAAACATTTCAATTGGAATAGCAGTGACAATTCAATCATAAGTAGCTTGATCATCTCTATGAAGGTTAAATTTGACTCGAAGAGGTTCCCATGCTATAAGGCTCATCGTGGGTCTATGGAAAATATATTGTAGGGTTTGAATACCCCTTTTATGAAATCGAAGAGCCTTTATGCCAGGTAATGTGGCTAATGGCTGACCTACATTGGAGAATAGAGGTGACCACCAGATATTATGGTGATTGAAAGAAAGACCATAATGAAATCCATCACCAACCTAGCAGAGCCATGGTTTAACTTTCTCCCAGGCTTTCCAAATTCTTTTGGCCATAAATGTGCCTAAGATTTGAACTAGCTCTCTCATGACAAGAAGAGTTGACAAGGCAATGCCTTTCCAAGCAGGCTTGTGCAGAGGATGGCCCAATTCAATGTTGTGCTAGAGTAAAATTTTCCATGCCTCATTACCATCTAGAGAGCATGAATGATCCATTTGACACACAAGATAGTGCCTTAGCATTGAGTAGAAAGTAGACCAAGGCCACTTGAATCTTTGGGTAAGCAACAAAATTCCTAGGCAACATGGTGAAAGCCATGGCAAGTCTCAGAAGAGGTCCATAGAAAATCCCTCAAAAATTTTTCTAGTTTGGCATATGAAGATTTGGAAGGTGCCCAACAAGAAGAATAGTAAACATGAGTTGCTGCCAAAATTTTAGAATAAACCTGAACTTTACCAGCTAGAGATAGTGGCTTAGTGATCCAAAATGTAAGTTTCTATTCCACATAGGTAAGAACTGCTTGCTAGAGATTAGTAGAAGTGCCCTTGAAAGAAAATGGAATACCTAGAAATTAGAAAATTTCACCATGAGCAACCCAGCGCCATCCATACTATTGGATCCAATGAGGAATGGGAAGAATTGACTGCCTATAACATAAAGTTTTATACCACTAGATGGAAGAACCTGAGACTAGGTAGAAGGTCTCTAGACATCCAAGCACATTTTTAACTATGTTTTCTTCTTCTAGTAATGTTAAAAAGGAATCATCTACAAAATGACCATTGACCAGCTGGGTAGAAAAATTGGGTAGAGAAATTCCATGAATAAGCCCATTGGATACTGAATGAGCAAGAAGGTATCCAAAGCCTTCTACAGCTAGAACATATAAGGCTAGTGCAAGAGGACATCCTTTCCATATTGAATGGAAAAGGCCAAAGGTATGAGACTATTTCCCTTTGAGAGTGATACATGCAAAGGCTTCTGAGAAGAGCATTTTGATTGATTGAATAAAAGATGGCCCAAACCCTAATGCTTCAAGCATTGCAAGAATAAAACACCATTCAATGCGATCATAGGCCTTTGCAAAATCAATTTTTAGAAAAATTGCTTTTTGATCAGATTTTATTGCCCATTCCATGCCTTCGCAATGATATTATCTAAAATATACCTGGATTTAATAAATCTAGTCTGTTTAGCAAAGACAATCAAAGGGAGCAGGTTACAAAGCTTCAAAGAAAGGGCTTTGGCAGTGATCTTGTAGGAGACATTGAGGAGCGTAATGGGTAGTTAGTTGCAAATGTCTTTAGGATCTCCAGCTTTAGGTATGAATTTAATGTTTCCTTGATTAATAAGTTATCCTAGAGAGTTGGAATAAAAAGCTTCAAGGTAAACATTATGCAAATCCTTCCCTAAGGAATCCCAAAGAGCTTTGTAAAACTCACAAGGAAATCTATTAATTCCAGGAGCTTTCCATTACCCATAGAATAGACTGCTTCTTTGAGTTCGTCAATGGTCAATAACTAATCACGAAAGTGTGTCTGGGCTAAAGAAAGTTGTTTTGGAACAACTACAAGACAATCATCTAGTGCACTTTATTGCTCAAGAGTATAATCTTCGGCTATGAAATTTTTTTCATAATGTCATACAAAAGCCTTGAGAATGTTAGGTAATTCTAAGAGAACAACATTATCCTCCTTGATTTGCTTAATACCATGCAAGGAATGTCTAGCTTGAAGAGTGAGAAACAATTCCTTGGAGACACAGTCACCAATTTTTAGCCATTGCATCCTGGCCTTAAGCTATGCTCCTTTGGTAGTATGACTATCAGCCTTTTGCTTTTGATGTTGTAAAATGGGTCGGCTATCAACGCCACTATGGCTATGTTCAAAGCACTATTTGTAGCCTCATAAGCTCTTCTTATGAAATTGGCTAGCTGACAGCTATGGATGCAAAGAAATCTCACAATATGAGTGACAACATCATTCCACCAATTTATCCAACTAGTATAATGTAATGGGTGACATTCTAAATTCCATATAGATGCTATGTGTGCTAGGGTGGGTTCGTGAGCTAGCAAAGAGGTGTTAAGGAAAAACTAAGACTTACTAGCATGTGGCTATGTGACTTGCCATTCAATGGAAAAGTGCATTGGAAAGTGGTCTAATAACATCACATCTACTAATGGTTGTACAGGAAGAGTGGATCATGTGGTAAAAGAGAAGAAAGATTGGGCTGAGATCATGGATCGATCAAGACATTTGAAAACCTTGTGAGACCTAGCTCAGAAATTACACCAAGTATGCCAGAAAGGACGGGATTGATGGCGGCCAACATTGGGATCAAAGAAACCCAATTTATTATGTATATGAAACCACAGAGATAACTTTAAGAACCCCCCCTCAGAGAAGGTGTATAAGCCTAGGGAATCATGTATACTTTCTGAGAAAATTATTAATTTATTGGTATATTTTTTCATTTTTCAAGGAAAAATAATAATCTTATTTGGTGAATCTTTTGTAATCTCTAGATTTCTATGGAAAATCCTGGTGAATTGTAATTTTTTTAAAACCAATAAAATATTTTCATAATTGGCGATTAAAACATATTTTCAAACCAATTAAATATTTTCATTGGTGAATTAAAACTTATTTTCAAACTAGTAAAATATTTCTATGGGCAAATTAAACCTATTTTCTAAATAGGAAAATATATTTGCTGGCAATTAAAATCTAATTTCAAACAAAAAAAAATTATTTTCATTGGTGAATTAAACCAATTTTCAAAGTAATAAAAACAATCATTGGCAAATTTCAATATAGTTTCAAACCAATAAAAAATTAATTGGTGAAATAAACTGTTATGCCAATAAAAAATAATACAGTGTGGTGAAAATATCAAATGGGTCATATTGTTCTATTTCGAGACAAATTTTATACACATCAAAATTCCTTCATAAAGTGTCTAGAATGGGGACAAGTGTCAACATATTTATTATGTCTGAAGCAATATGTCAATGCAAAATAATATAACAAATAACCATTCAATGAATTTTTTACAGATGGTTGTAGTTGTATTCTGGAAAAAAATGTCTGAAACACTAGACCGGTGACTTCAAGCCTTCAGAATAACACTTGAACTCTTAGATTTCCAAATATCAATGGTTGACATTTCATACGAGAAACCTTTTACATAATCTTATGCTGACTTGCTACCTTTGGTGCCAGTTGTCTAAGTTGAAACCTGAGCCATCAAGACCATGTTGTTTACTGGCCCCTTATACCTAGCTATTCTTATTGGTCACTCCTTGGTGGGGAATGGGTTAACCTAGTAGAGTCCACTTTTTAAATGCTTTAGCAAATATTTTAAAGCAGCCCTAAGAGACTTAAAGGGTGAGCTATTAAGGATTTAATTAAGACACATGGGAAATTCCTTGGGAAGATGTTTTAATCTTAGCCATCCAATGTTGAAGTGTTTAAGTAGATAGCGGATGGGTTGAGAAGTTAATGTTCGAGCAGGTTGTCAATCAGTTAAGTCATGACTTCATGTCCTAATATTCGTAAGTTAACAGGCCCCTTAATTTAGAGGTTACCCACTATCATCAGTAAAATGATCTGTAGGAAGGGCGAAATCTAATGGTTGTGCAAGGGCACATGAGGAATCTATCAAGAGAGAATATTCACTGCGTGGCTATGACAAAATGACACATGTCAAAGAATCTAAGCTGGTATCCTATCCCACTAAAGACTTTGCATCAACTGAAGACTTGATCTAATGGTTGCACATCGTCGCAAGGAGAATCTCATAGCATGGAATCTGTGTTGTGAGGTCGTGAAATGGTGACATGTGGCATTCTCTTATTTGAGAAGTGAAAGGTAGGCATGTGGAGGCTAAGGTGCGCCCATGCATAGTAGGTAAGAGGTGGGCATAATACAATATATTTTTCCCAATGCTTAACCTAGAACAATTCATGAGAGTATATGAGACTAATTCAATTTACTGGCCTAAGTCATTCAAACCAGTTGTGTTTGACCAAGTGGATGAAGTGATTGGTATTATAGATAAGAAAAGATATAAGGATGCTATCAATATTGAATCCAATAATGATATCATTGATGGATATGGATAACCTGATCAAACAACATAGCCAAGAGAGCAAACATGGGATAATATTTCAGATGTGAATAAAGATGAAAGTATGGAAGATCAACTCTTCACCTGGGATGAGGATTACAATATTAAATATTTTTTTGGGGATACACCACCTAAGGAATACATTAGTAATGAGTCAAATGATATAGAGGTGCAGCCATATATTTATTATCATAGCATTGAGAATAATGAATTAAAAACTTAAACAAAAGGGGACATCATGCTTTGCAACAATGAAGAGAGAAATAAAAGAAATAAACCCATAGAGGATGGTGGTTCGTGTAGATATCATGAGGAAGAGACAGCAGAGGATATGGAAGAGGAGGCATGTTCAATCAAAAGTGAACTATTTTTAGAATTGTTGACTATAAATATTTGAAATATACACATAAGAATGATGCAATTCTTCACTTAATTAATTATCTTCAATAGACTAAAACATTTTAATTTTAACCTTCTTTATCTCTGAAATGATCTAGTTCTTGCTCGTGATTTGTGTAGAGTTAAAACTCTACATTTTAATATTAATTGATCATGGTTGTTAGTTTCATTTCCAATTTGTTTTATCTTTCCTGTGTGCAGAGAGTGCCACATGTCAGCATGGCAGGGTTTTGAAAATTTGAGAGAAAAGATGATTCTAAAATACACATGAAGTTCCCATGTGATAAGGAGATTAGAAGCAATAAGAATCATGACTAGGAGTAGTGGACAGTGCCATGTGTCTTCTTTTTAGTTCACAGTTCCTAGGTGCCACAAAACTCTACCATGTATCTTTGACTGTGTTTCTTTTGTATAATTTCTATCTATTACCAAAATGAGGCATGTGTCACCCCCACAAGAATTCATAGAGAAACTTTTGAGAAAGGCATCGAGAAGGAACATAGTGCCATGTGTCTTTTGTTGTAATGTACGAAGCCGGCCATGTGTCTCTTCTTTAGTAAGCTTTGAAGTGTCGAGGTACAGTATGGTGGGCCCCAAGGTATCATGTCTAAAGTTTCTAAAGTGTAGTAGAGTGTGCCACATGTTGCTAACATGGGTGATTCAAGGTTGAGAAACAAAAGAAACTTTTGAAGACGTGCCAGTCTACCATCTATCCCAGTTTTGAGTCTCTTAGGTGTTGCCACGTTTTAGTAAGAAAAGAAGTAGAGAGTGCCAAATGTCATAGTGTCATATGTTCTCCTTATGTAAAAGGGAAACTAAGCTCAAAGACTATAGGAGAGCCATGTAGCATTTTTTTAAGCCATTAGAAGATTGCAGAGGAAGCCACTCGTCTTAACAGAACTAGTAGTCACACAGTTGTATTTCTAGTACCATTCAAGCAATGGGCGTGCAAGGATCATATGATTGTAGATTTAGATAGATCCTGTGCACATCAAGTTATAGTTTAGTTGCAGACTCTTAATGGCTAGGAACATTTTTGAGCCCCATTTTTGCTTCATTTCAATACGCGGATGTGATGCTAACTTTTACACTTTTAATCCCCAGTTCACATTTGCAATGGATCTCATATTTTGTATATTGAATATATATCTCTCATATACAAAAAGTTCACAATGTTTAACTTTTCTAATCAGGTCTAGACTTGTCTTTATTTGTTTGTATCACCTTTTATGTTCAATTGAATATTCTTTTCAAGTCCAATTCTATGTGTACAATGTATACATGTGGTAGGGTCATTAAATTATCAGTTTTGAATTCCTTTTGACATCTGCCAATGTATATTGGATTTGTATATGATATACGTGCATTTTGATATACAAATGCGGATTTCAAACATTATGAAGCATGCTTATGAAAAGCTATCGGGTCTGAATTTGTCGTAGAAATTGTTGTGAGATATCAATGTAGGACAACTATCAAATATGTACTAATTGCACAACACGTTGGCTTGACATTTCATTCACTAAAATAATTCTCTTTATAAAAAAACAAATTTTCTATTTTCTACTTTTTACTGCTAAGTGATTTTTTTTAAGTGAGAGCCAAGAGGGTCAGCACATGGGGAGATTTCATATTGTTTATTACAGTGCACCAAGTAGATTTCAGATTGCTCATTGCAGTGCCATTTCCAACATAGCCGGTAAGACAAAACTTATTTTGTCAAACTTTGCATTTAGGATTGAGAGACTTAAGAAAAATTAAGAACTTAAGAGGGAATTCACATTTTCACACTATATAAGCATGTCTACCACCACTAGTAGACCAAACAAAGTTTTTGGGAAAGGCAGAGCAAGTACAAATAAAAAAATAGATTATTTTGAATTGCTTAAAACCTCATGTTTGACTAATGAATACCTTGATATTTATGATCCTAACATGTATGGTAAATTTACCTTAGAACTTAGATTTTCCTGTGAGAATAAGGCTGCCAAGAAAAATAAAGTTGATAGTATCAATGCACCGTGGGTAATTGGATTAGGGTGCATGATGTTACATGAGGTTTTCCCTTGCCTAGAATTTATCTTGGTCTATGCCCATAATTATGATGGTAACAAAAGAGCAATTGTAAATAAGGATACCAAAGAAGAAATTTTATCCATTAATGTAAAAGAATTTGAAAAGTGTTGGGGTTTACAACTGAAGAATTTGGAGATGTCTACATTGACCTAGAAAAGCTTTCTAGTGATTATGAAGCAACGGATGAAAGGGACAAAAAAAAATTCCTGGATAAAATAGTTCAAGAAAAACACAACTTCAAAGATAACCATAAACCTCCTTATCCTTTGACAATTTTTAAATCATGGGCTTAGGATACTATTTCAATACTAGCATTTTGCCTCAGACTGGATAGCAATTGGGAAGTGGATGCAAGTGTCCTTGAAATGGTATATAATATCCATTATGGTATTGGTGAACATGTCAAATATAAATTTATTGAGCACATTGTAGAATCCATGCATAAACAATTTTTAATGATTAAAGGAAGATCCACCAAGACATTTAGGTTCACAACCTACTTGTGCTATTTTTTTCAAATTTAGTGGAATATTTTAGACCAACAAGCTTCAAATTCAGCCTTATAGTAATGCTAAGGAAAAGAAAATGGCTCTAGTATATGATTGGACCACTAATATAAGAATGGATGATTCTCGAAGGAACTACAATTATTTTGTAGACTACTTTTTGGCTGCATTACATCAAGCAATTACAAATAGTCCAATCCCTAATTGCTTATATCATGTAGAGATTTCATTCAACTAGGAAAAGAAATACAATTGGCTGATTGATAGTTATTGGAGAAATATACTATACTAAGATTTTATGGATTAGGAGTAGAGCCATACAAACTTTCAATACATGTGATAGAAATGGTTTTTGCATTGGAATATCTAAGGCAAATATAGAGTACTAATGAACTACACTTTGCCGGTTAGCAAAAGAAGACCTTATTTCCTTTTTTACCTTTTTCATGTGGAGGGTTCACATTCAAGAGAAAAGCATTTAAGGTGGCACATGATCTTTTGAAATTTTTTAATTTTTATGATGTCTTTCACTAGCAGTATGATCCATTTGACACCATTAAAACAATGATTGTGGCCAATAGGAACGCTACAACTAGAATTCAATATCAAAGTAAACCCTTGCTGGAAAACATGAGAAACAAGGATCCTGGGATGAGGTCAAAATAGCAATGGTGAAAACTACTGCTGAGAAAGGTATTTCTTTTGAACAGTTGTCAGTACAAATTATGGAATTGCACTAGGTCCAAAATATAGGAGCACTAGCAGAGGATGAAATCAGGAGGTACAAATTTATTTATGAAAAAAGTGATAAACTATCTATTAGAGCAAAAATGCCAAACTCTCTAGATGACTCTATTACAAAAAAATATTGGTCATAATAAAAAATTGTTACATTTTGGTCTATGAGGAAGCAGTTAGGTGAACCAAAAACTATTGCAGAGTATGGAGAAATTGATGAAGATGAAGAGTTTAGCAAATTATGGAATATAGAGCATCCCAATGAATGTGAAGATGAAGAAATTGATAATGACGATGAACCTGATGATGATAGGGATGAACAAAGCAATTTCAAACCTGGTTTAAGTTAGGTAACAAAAAAACCATATATTTTAAAAGTAGCCATAGTTGAAAATATGGGCTATCGAGGTAGTGGTTTGGGGTCCCAAGGACAAGGCATTTAGAACCCAATAGATGTAGTCACCACTACCAGAAAACAATTTGATAAACAAGGCCTTAGAGCTAATAAAATAGACCAAGGTTGTATAAGTAGAATTGAAAGAATTGATTATGTTACAGCTTCAAATCTTAATCCTCATGGTTAGATGAATCACAACTTGGAAATACACATGGTGGAGAGCCTAGTGCGACTAGCACTACCACTGGTGGAGAACTTAGTCAACATGTGCTACAACAATAGGTCCAACAAAAAAATAAACAGGCGGACACCAATACAAGATACCACACAAACACTCAGTGGTAAGGGGATATAGAAGAGATAAAGGATTATGACAGATCCAAGTCCAACTACTAGTTCCACTACAAAGGAATTATTTCCAGGAACTCCCCCAGTTAGTGTGGTTGTAATAGAAATTGCAAGTACTCCTATTCCTTCACAATTCAGGCATCCCATTATTCATGTGTCCTCGGATTTTGATTACATTCTAGAGTTTAAAAAGAAATCATAATTGTATAAAAAAAAAAAGAAGCCACTGATGGAGAGTGTGTCTGTTGTAACTTTAGATCCTGCATCAACCATGGAATTACCCACATTTGACACAAATATAGAAACCATGGAGTACACAATTATTTTTCCCATAATTCAAAATAAACTAGAAAATTAGGTGGATTGATTTGAATTTCAGGTGAGTAGTTTGCAATTTAATTTTTCTAGATTAAAAAATACTGACAAAAAAATATATCAAAGAAGAACAATGAATTGATGTACACATCATTGCTAAAGCATGATAGAGAGAAATAAAAGTTGCAGAATCAAATAAAAAATAATAGGCAAACTTAGCAAATGAGAAAGCAAAGAGGAAAGCAACAGATAATAAGAGCAAAGAATTAAAAAAAAAAGAATAAAAAAATCTGCCTCTACATCAACAAGAAAAGAGGATAAACAAACAGAGGTGGAATTGAATGGACTGACACAAAGGTTAGAAGAGAGCAAACAAATAGAGGTGGAATTGAATGAACTAAAGAAAAGGTTAGATAAGACCAAAAAGAAATATGATGAGGAAAAATCTACTTCAAAAAAATTAAGAAAGAGCCGCTTCTCTTATATATATTTATAGAGAGAGATATATATCTATTTTCTCTCTTTCCCTAAGTTATATATCTTTCTCTCTCTCTCTCTATATATATATATATATATATTCTCTCTTTCCCTAAGTTATATATCTTTCTCTCTCTCTGTATATATATATATCCTCCTCTCTGTCTTTATTTCTCTTTGTTCTCTCTCTATTCCTCTCTATGTATCAATATCCATCTATATTCTCCCTCTCCCTCTCTTTTAATATATAGATATCTATAGAGAGAGGGAGAGGGAGATAGAGACTAAGAGATAAAGAGATAGAGAGAGAGATGGGGAGAGACAAAGATAAAGAGAGGAGGAAAAAGAGAGAAAAAGAAGAGAGAGAGAGAGAGAGAGAGAGAGAGAGAGAGAGAGAGAGAGGTGGAAAGAGATAAGTGAAACCAAAATGAGTACTCTACATTAATTAATATAATCAATTAAATAATAAATATATATAACTCTTATATAAAAAATATTTAACTAACTATACTATACAATGTATAATGTATATAAATATTGAAAAAATTGAACATATATAAATATTAAAATTAAAAATTAAATATAATATAGAATATAATATATATTATAATGAATATTATAGTTTTTTAGAGGAGAGAAAGAAAAGGAAGGAAGAGAAGGAGAGAGAGAGAGAGAGAGAGAGAGAGAGAGAGAGAGAGAGAGAGAGAGAGAAAATATATGTCTATTTCTCTATCTCTCTATCCAATCCCTTCTTTCTTCTCATATGTCTCCATTTTCTCTCTCATTGTCTCTTGATTCTTGATATTATGATTCCACGTAATAAATAGCAATTATCTCTGTCTCCCTCCCTCTTTATTTATTTACCTCGCTCTATATCTCTATATCTCCCTCTTTCTCCCTCTTTATCTTTGTATCACTCTCCCTCTCTCTATCTATCACTATCTATCTCTTTATATATCTCTCTTCATCTCTCTTTACTTCCCCCTCCCCATCTCTCTATCCTTTTGTCTTTATCTCTCTCCCCTTCTATCTTTTTTCTTTGTTTATTGCTTCTCTCACTCTCTTTCTCTCAATATCTCTTTCTCTCACTCTCTTTCTTCCTCTCCCTCTCTCTTTCTATTGCTCTATCTCTTTATCTCCTCGTCCCTCTCCCTCTCTCTCTACTTTCTCTCTTCTTCCATGATAATATGTAATTAGGAACTGAAGTAATCCCCCCCTCTCTGTCTATATATATCTTTCTCTTTCTTTATTTTTCACTCACTTTCTAACTTCTCTTTCTACCTCTCTCTATCTAGACCTTTCTTCCTCTTTATATCTTTAAATATATATAAATATTAAAATTAAATTAAATATTATATTGAATTAAATAACAAATATATATAAATATTATATACAAAATATTTAATTAACTATAAAATTAAATATATAATATTTTGTATTAAAATATATATAAATATTAAAATTAAATAGTATATTTAATTAAATAACTAATATATAAAATACAATATTTAATTAACTATAATATTAAATATTAAATATTGAAATGTATATAAATATTAAAATTATATTAAATATTGTAAGCTCCACACTTCATAAATTTTAAATTTTAACCTCAAAATTGGATCCACACTCCATAAATTTTGGTGACACAACCAATATTAGGTAAAGAGGAGAAATAGTTTCCCTATAAAAAATAAGTGATTGTTCCATGGAATAATGGAGTTCTGCCTAGATAATCTGTAACGCCCCTCCGTTCTCACCTTGGATGTACAGGTGAACTAATCAAGGCGCATGAGGATGAAGGTAAAATAACAGGAATAAATATGGTAAGGTATACAATTGATGTTGTACAATATAGATAGATGTTTCATCCATGTGAGGTTTCATATGATAGTTAATGTGTTTTATTGACAATCTCTATTACGACACTGATAATGCAGGCTTCGACATTATTTTGTATTCCAATGATCAAGATGTCGATCTTACTACAATTGTTATGGATCTCATGGACTGATTCTATTAGATTTATTTGTTATGATAATGCTTCTCGGACTTATTCAATGTCATGCACCTATATGTTTAGTGTATGGTTCTGTTCAGATAATGAGGTAGATTCGAGTGGTTATGATCACGTGTTATCTAATCTAGATTGATATGATGTGGAGAGGACGATGTCACATCACTTGCTTGCGAGTGCCCTGTGATATTGTGATTCCTTTTTCACCTAGTGATAGCTTTTGTGCATTTATATATATGCTTAACTGTGTCATTTGCTGCAGGATACAGGTATCTGGCATCGACTCCACCTGAAATAACAGGTCTTAGCGTGCCTTGAACCCAATGGATAAGTTGTACCGGAGATAACTTAAGGTCCCACATCCCAAGTCATCATCCTTTATTCTTGATGCATGACATGTCTAGTTAAATTGTGAGTTCTATCAGTATGTCAGGTCTTGCAATTGAGGTATATTTGATGGAGCTTGCTTGGTTAAGTGTGTTTTGGCCTGGCTTGTGAACATGTTTGATTCGGCTTTTAATGGCTGTTCTACTCAGTGGGTTATGTTATATGCTTTGATTGCATTATATAGTCATGTTATTATTTGATCCACTATAATACTTAACAGGATTACATCAATTATCATTATTAATAATAAATAAGGTTAAAATGATAACTGATAATTACCTAGCTCAAGGTAATTATCCTAAGTTGTTTGAATGTGAATTACTGTTAGTAAATTGAGTTATTTGGGGGTAATTATAGATGTAAATAAGTTTTAGTATCTTAATATTTTATTATGATTTCGCAATATTTATTTTAGTTTGGGGAACAATATTTCTCATAGTTATGTTTGTAAAAAGGGTCAGATTATTACTCATGTTATACTAAATAAAATACATAAATTAATTTGTCTTGGTTCAAAGGTTATAAAAATAAGGTATAAATAATTATAACATATATGATAAATATATATATCTATAGTATAATACTAAAATAAAACATTATAGTGTTAGTTGAAAATTAAACTATGAGCTGTAAGGAGATAAATTTAATTAATAGTTGTGATAGTTAGCATGGGATCATGTGCCAAGCCTTCTTCAAAGGTGGGAAGAATCTAGAAATTAGGGCAGATCTCTCCCTCTCTCTCGCTCTCTGGGGAAAAGGGGGAGGAATGGAGGAGAAGATAAGCATGACAGAGCTCCAATGTCGTGGAGGAATTGAGCTGTTGAGGCATAACCCTGCTCTATAAATACCTAATACAACAGTTTATGAGGGGCTATGAGTAGTGGTTTGAAGGGAAATTTTAGTTAAAGCCCTGGAAGCAAACCAGATTAATGTCGCACGATGCATCTCACCGGTAAGTATGATTTGAGATTTTAATTTTTGAATTTTCTTTTGATGCTCTTAAAATTTATAAGTTACAAATTCCTTCATGAAATTTTCCCCGATTTGGGAGATTTGTGTATTTCTCAGTTGCTATTTATTAATGGAGGGTTCACTTAGGGTTTAGAAATTATTTGGAAAATGTATTTAAATCTCTGCTAATTAGTGGAGCTTCTGTCAGGGTTTAGGAAATGATTTTTGCATAATTTTGTGTAGCTTAAAAAACTGAGTAAAGCTCTTACTGTGTTTCTTCCTCTCATTGCCATTAATTACTGTATTGTTTAGTGTATGGAAAAGGGTGGGCTCCGTGACTGGAGGTTGGAAGAAATTGGACTGGTCACAAGTTTTCACAATCCTAAATTATGTAATGGTGTTTTCCGTTAATGACAGAGATAATTAGATGTGAAGCGACATAGCATGGCCGTCCCATCTTGTTTGTCCTCTTTTTCCTTGTTCCTTCATTTTGCTTTTCTAGAGGATGGGAAAGTGTATAAAAGCCTATTCCATCGTATGACCTCTGCAACATTCTGCATCATTCCAATCAGGCTAGTCTCTACACTGCATTGTTACGGCCTAGGTGATGCCATATTTGCATGCGAGACATTAATTTTATTTGTGAAGCATGGGATTAGATTTGTCTCCTTTCAGATCTGGCAGGAACTGCTTAGTATAATATAAAGGTGAATTGATGGCTGTGATGTTTTGTTTGAAGCCATCAATTTACATGGGAAAGCTTATTTGCCGGAGAGGGAGAATTCAAAGGGTTGTGATTTTAGGTTTTTTGTCAAGGCTGTGATTTTAGACTAGGAAGATCCCAGCACACAGTTATGAACCTCCTAGACCAAGCTCATAGTAAAGTGTAGGAAAATTACCAATTCCAGAGTTTCAAAGATCAAGCCTTGGATCTGTTTCACATTACCTTATGAGCGGCAGTAACCCAGATTTTATAGTAAGAAATGGCAAACTGTAAAGCTTCGTTTATATCATACCGTTGACCCTGCATAATAAATAATATGTCTTTCTCCCGTCATCAGTGTGGTGGATAATGGTAGACAGCTCTAGGGTTCTAGACTTAGCAAAGGAAGGCGATTAAATATGAAGTTCATTGTATGAAATTAAAATAGCTTCTAATATGTGTCGAGTGTTTAATAGTAGATAATTCACACGATTTCATCTACATTGGCATCATACATTTTCCTAGTCCCATGGTCTCAGCATCTCTGCAAGAGAAATATGAGTGATATGATGTGCTCTGATATATGAAGGACGATGGAACTTGATGCTCATGTTACGATATATGAATGGAACAATAGATATATATATCTCTTCGTTGAATGAAATGGCAGGCTCATTGTGGCGAGATTGCAGTAAGGTTTGATTTACATCAAAATTAGATGCGGTGTCATTTTGGCATTTGAAATATCAAACTTGAAGCAACTTAATAAAAAGCTGGCAAAACAATGTTTTAAGTGAACGTTTTTTATATGATTCTTCACTTGAAACAATTAGAATACCTATCTGGATACTTATGCAGTGTTTGTTTAGGTAAATCTATCGGGTCTTAATTGGATTGTAATATTTCCACATCAAAGAGCCCATATTTGCCTTTTTAGTTTTTTCTAATCTACCTATAGGATAGACTGGCAAACTATGGTGGTGCTACTGATTTGCACATTGAAGTAATTTTTCTTGCAGCGAAATTTGTTTCAGTATTCAACTGTCTGTCATGATCCGGGGCTACCACTTTTGGTTTATAACTTATATTGCCCTTTTCATTGGAACTGTATGTGAAGTCGGTTTAGCACTTCTAGAGTTTCCCTGCAGACAAATTACGAACTAGGTCAGGTGATTAGTGGGTTTTTCTATGTAACAGTTCCTTGCAGTACTCCTACGCATAATATAGCTATTGCTTTGCCAACCCAGGAAACTAGCTTGATATAAGTTGCCGCCTCAGTGGTGTGATGTTATCTCCAGATACAAAGCTTCATGGGTTATTGCTGGTCAATAGTTGACGACCTCTAGTTTTGTTGCAAATCGTATCCTTGCAGAGCTAAGTTCTCACATTAGCTAAGTTTCTTTACCCCTCGGTGGATGTCCATACAACCTTCCAAAGCTCCCATTTTGACGTATGTGGAATGGACGCAGGCTTGGGGCAGGGAATAGGGTTCACCTTGCCATTTCAAAAGCTTTCAAAATCTTTTTCTTTCCTCGGCATAGTTTCGGGTGCCTAATATTTGCAAGTCTGCCATAAAAGACGCTTAGGGCCGGCCAAGCTGGTATTTGATCTTCATTAAGATTTAGGGTTGCCTCTTCCCATAAATTAGGATTAGATCTGCAAATATTTCTATGTCTATCATTTATTGGCAATAGGTAATTAATATATATATATCATTATATCTTCCTACACACGCCAGGGCAGTGTCGTATGCATTCCGTTACTTGCGCTCTCATCTCTCTTGGGCACGCTACACTCTTCAGCACCAGCTTCAACCATGGCCTTTCCATACTTGGAAGCAGTTGTTGGTTTCATGATCTTCATGTACTTTGTTGAGACATACCTTGATCTACGGCAACATGCAGCTCTTAAGCTTCCCCATCTGCCTAAGCCTATAGAAGGAGTGGTGAGCAAAGAGAAGTTTGAAAAGTCTAGGGCCTATAGCATTGACAAGAGTCATTTTCACTTTGTTCATGCTGCAGTGACAATCATTGGAGACGCTTTAATTTTACCTTTTAGAGTATTACCATGGCTTTGGCAGAAATCAGAAGTTGTAGTTTTAAAGTTGGGGTTGGATCCTCAAAATGAAATCATTCATACGTTGGGATTTTTGGCAGCTGTTACTCTGTGGTCTTAGTTCAAACCTGTGCACCAAGTTCAGTGTCACACTATGGGAAATTAGTTTTGTATGCTTGTAGGTATGCCAAAACCATGTGTCCCATTAGTTTAGGGTTTGATATCAGGATCTTTCCAATTAAAGAGCTATATAATGATTGTCTTTTTATATTGGAATAATTTATTAAGATAATTATAATGCATATGCTCTAGATAGATAAATTATGTTTGATGCATGTAATATTTAGCTGCTAATAAATTTAATTTAAATTGTTATTGAATTTATTATGATTTCTTGATAATGATTTGTTAAGATTGGGGATTGGATTGGTAGGTTGGAATTTAGAGGTATAATCATTGTAAGAAGTATTTGATTTATAAGAATTTTGTAACTAGCATTACCTATGCAATTGTTTAGCTTGAAGATTATGTTTATATGTAATTGATGACTGATTTATTATATCAGATAGAATTAATATTTATTAAATTAGATCGAAGATATATGAATTCTTGTGGAGATATTACTTGTATTTGGTTGTTAATATGATTAAATGTAAATTGATATGATTAAATAGTTAGTGTGGATGAAATGTAATCTAGGTTGATTGGTTTGGTAAAGATCATTTCATAAGGCTTTTGTTAAGTTGAAGTTGGGTTGAAAGCTTGGAGTTAAGTGAAACCTATAGGTAACTGAATGACTAAGAGATTGAATTGCTTTTGTAATAAAAATTTACGTTGTCAATGAGTTGATTAGTTGAAATCTCTTATTGCAAGCAAATTTTTCATGAGAGTGGGTCTATGTGTAAATTGTCAAGTTTAGATTCCAGAGGCATAAAGTAATAGGATTTGTTTGTATGTATTCTATTCGTAGTTGTCTTGAAATGAAGATGTTGTAAGAACATGATGTCTCTTGTCGGTGTATGTGGGTCTTGATGATGTACATATTGTGTCATGAATTTATTTCAATGGGTTTAATTTTCCTTCATGTATGTGTTGATATCAAGCTTGTGATTAGTATGGAAATGGGGAGATCTTGTCATTGTAATGAGAAACTGTTTTGGTTCATATCTGTGATTGGAAGAGCAAGATGACCCATACCTTGCTCTGGATATGTGTTATGATTATTGCGACTGATGACTGAAAGTTTTCGGACAATGATCTAAAGGTTGGTTATCGTGACTATGTTTTGTATGCAAGAAGGGAAATGCCTTGCATTGTTTATGTATACTTATCAGTATAAAAGTGACTGTCTTGCTTGATGGTTCGGGTTTCTAGATGCAGGCAGGGGAGTGGCTTTCACTGTGGGGCCGGTGCCCAAAGTGGCTGTCAGGATAACCCATTGAAAGTTGTTAATTAAGTGAAAACCTAAAAATAAACTGGGGGGAAAAAGGGTAAAATACACATTAACAAGATAATTGGATTTCCTCTCCCATGCCTGTAGTGCTCATTTAGACTAAGGATGGGTAGAGAAGGCCTGGTCGGCAAGATCAACTTCCTTGTCCTCACGAAAGGAAGGTTGATGCCGCATGAGTCACCCTATGGGGCCGGCACCTAGTGAGAGGCTATCAGGATAACCCATGTTAGGACCGTGCGATGACACTCTCCCTACTGCAGCCTAGCATTCCCTAGTCGTATTCTCCCCATTTGTCGTGTGTTGCCTCTGGAAGCGATATTGAGTTGTTTGTGATGTTGTCATGTGTTGTGATGGAGTTATGTTTAGTCCTTGTTCCTGTTAGGCACTTGTCTACCTAACTGTATGATGTTGTGGGACCTTATGTTATCTCCTAGCATGGGGGGTGGACCTCAGGTTTCCACATGGTCGGGTGGATGTGCTTTATCTCCGTTGGTTTTTCCTTGCCATTATTCGTGTGCAAGAAGGTTGTAACTCCTGTAGCAGTTTCAGATCATGTACCAGTTGATGAAGACAAATATTTATGCTCATGTACTATCCTGTGTATCAGGTTATTAATAATGTTTGTAATCCATTGTAAACGAAAGTTGGTGATGTAAACAATATTATGTTGTATCCTCTTATGTATGAAAAACTGAAGTTGTATTTATTATGGATGATTATTTATTTGATGTCATGGAAATGTATAAGGTTATTCAATTAATGTAATAAATTTAGAATGAATTATTGTTGTCAAGTTAATGTGTGATGTGTGAGAGAACATGATCGAAGTTTTGTCAGTAATGCCGCCATGGAACCCTGGGAGAATGTTGCTTAGTACAGATAAGTTAAATGTTACCTTGTTATTCCTTGTATTTAAAAAAAAAATTGTCCGATTTGTTTAGTGTAATTGTGTTGTTCTCTAGTGTTTCATGGTGGGGCGTTACATCTGGTATCAGAGCCAAGTTTGCAACACTGGGATCTCTGGATTCTTGTCATTGTTCTAGGTTAGACATTTTTCTCCTTATGGTGAGTTAGTAATAGTACCTCTCACCTAAGAACCTTAGTATGGTATTAGAAAGATGATAAGCTTACAGATTTGTGGTTGACTGTAGAAGAAATAAATCCTTGATGCTTTGTGCTACTTGTGTGTCTGTTATGCAAAAATGTGATGATTTATCTAACAATATGTATTCCCTGAACACTAGTGCTTGCCGATTGTTGAGGCCTCCAGTTCCTCTTGTGGTCTTTGGTGCTTTAGAAGCTAGAAGCACGGTTACTTTTAGTGCATGGAATAAAGAGAGTGGAATTTATCCCCTCTAGTGAAGTATTGCAAAAGTACAATGGTTCCTTGTTTTCCCTGGTTTGCTAAATGACCATACCTTGGGAGGTTATGTTTAGGACGGGGAAGCACCATAGTATCTTTATGATTTGTGTAAGTATTGGAATGATTTGGAGGCATCATGCATTACAAGGTATGTGGTTCAGTGGTATAGTCGTAGTTCGACATCTATTTTATTTTAGTGGCCATGACTTCATGTGGAAGTTCTTTTGTGGATTATGAAGGTTATCATTGTATAAGTATGTAAAAACCAAATGCAGGAGATCAAATTGGAGCTTGTGTTAGACCCATCTCATATAAATATGATACTTAAAGTAAAATGTAGCCTTGATTAAGTATGTTTGTGTGTGCAATATTATCTATTCTTTCTCACATAAAGAAATTGTATTACATTTAAGGTAGAAATTATTGTAAATAAATAACGAATTGTTTTCCTTAAATCCTAGTATAAAAGTTGTTTAGGTACGAGGATGAAAATAACCTAATTATCTGTGTTGTTGTACATTCTCTAACGCATTCTGGACCTGATGTCCTTGGGTGTTGTGTAACAGATACTCCCTTTATGTGGCCAAAATTAGCCACTTTGTGATGTGGGTTTGTTTGCAATTTGGGTAATTTGAGAATTCTGATGGTTGTTTCATGTGTTGTTAGGGGCTATCAGTGAATTTATTTTCTTTGAAATTTCTTATGTCAGGAATGGTCACTAAAACTCTTTTCTCTATACTTGAGTTATTGTTGGAAATTGCCGGTGTTTTGTGATTTAAGATTTGATTTGGTTATTTTCCCATTTGGGTTTTTATCTCCTTCAAAATTTTGATGGTGACTATTCCGAATGTTTGTTTGTTAGCCCTGTACTGTGTCAAGTATTGTTTCTATCATGTTCATGTCGAACCTCTGATAGTGTGTACAAGGGAGGATTCTGCGGAGAATTGTACTTGAATGCAGGTAATTAGTCAGAACCATGGTGGAAATAAGAAATGAGATGTAATTTTTCCTTGATAATATGTAAACACAAGATCTTTGAATCGAATGAAATTCTCAAAATACGTGTGAATGGATGTAAGTAGATCACATGATACACCTTAAAGGTAAGGAATTGATGTCTTTTATGCCTGTATTGAACGATTGTGTTTGGCTTGGGAACAATTGCTTAATGTGAATGCTTATGTTGGCAATAGAAAATTGTAATACTAATGTGTTATGTTTCCACCCTAGTTTGTGACTTCCAGGAGTAAGTCAAGTTTTAGGGGCGGAGGATGTAGTGCCGCTCCGTTCTCACCTTGGATGTACAGGTGAACTAATCAAGGCGCATGAGGATGAAGGTAAAATAATAGGAATAAATATGGTAAGGTATACAATTGATGTTGTACAATATAGGTAGATGTTTCATCCATGTGAGGTTTCATATGATAGTTAATGTGTTTTATTGACAATCTCTATTACGACACTGATAATGCAGGCTTCGACATTATTTTGTATTCCAATGATCAAGATGTCGATCTTACTACAATTGTTATGGATCTCATGGACTGATTCTATTATATTTATTTGTTATGATAATGCTTCTCGAACTTATTCAATGTCATGCACCTATATGTTTAGTGTATGGTTCTGTTCAGATAATGAGGTAGATTCGAGTGGTTATGATCACGTGTTATCTAATCTAGATTGATATGATGTGGAGAGGACGATGTCACATCACTTGCTTGCGAGTGCCCTGTGATATTGTGATTCCTTTTTCACCTAGTGATAGCTTTTGTGCATTTATATATATGCTTAACTGTGTCATTTGCTGCAGGATGCAGGTATCTGGCATCGACTCCACCTGAAATAACAGGTCTGAGCATGCCTTAAACCCAATAGATAAGTTGTACCAGAGATAACTTAAGGTCCCACATCCCAAGTCATCATCCTATATTCTTGATGCATGACATGTCTAGTTAAATTGTTAGTTCTGTCAGTATGTCGGGTCTTGCAATTGAGGTATATTTGATGGAGCTTGCTTGGTTAAGTGTGTTTTGGCCTGGCTTGTGAACATGTTTGATTCGGCTTTTAATGGCTGTTCTACTCAGTGGGTTATGTTATATGCTTTGATTGCGTTATATAGTCATGTTATTATTTGATCCACTATAATACTTAATAGGATTACATCAATTATCATTATTAATAATAAATAAGGTTAAAATGATAACTGATAATTACCTAGCTCAAGGTAATTATCCTAAGTTGTTTGAATGTGAATTACTGTTAGTAAATTGAGTTATTTGGGGGTAATTATAGATGTAAATAAGTTTTAGTATCTTAATATTTTATTATGATTTCGCAATATTTATTTTAGTTTGGGGAACAATATTTCTCATAGTTATGTTTGTAAAAAGGGTCAGATTATTACTCGTGTTATACTAAATAAAATACATAAATTAATGTGTCTTGGTTCAAAGGTTATAAAAATAAGGTATAAATAATTATAACATATATGATAAATATATATATCTATAGTATAATACTAAAATAAAACATTATAGTGTTAGTTGAAAATTAAACTATGAGCTGTAAGGAGATAAATTTAATTAATAGTTGTGATAGTTAGCATGGGATCATGTGCCAAGCCTTCTTCAAAGGTGGGAAGAATCTGGAAATTAGGGCAGATCTCTCCCTCTCTCTCGCTCTCGGGAGAAAAGGGGGAGGAATGGAGGAGAAGATAAGCATGAAAGAGCTCCAATGTCGTGGAGGAATTGAGCCATTGAGGCATAACCCTGCTCTATAAATACCTAATACAATAGTTTATGAGGGGCTGTGAGTAGTGGTTTGAAGGGAAATTTTAGTTAAAGCCCTGGAAGCAAACCAGATTAATGTCGCAGGATGCATCTCACCGGTAAGTATGATTTGAGATTTTATTTTTTGAATTTTCTTTTGATGCTCTTAAAATTTTTAAGTTACAAATTCCTTCATGAAATTTTCCCCGATTTGGAGATTTGCGTATTTCTCAGTTGCTATTTATTAATGGAGGGTTCACTTAGGGTTTAGAAATTATTTGGAAAATGTATTTAAATCTCTGCTAATTAGTGGAGCTTCTGTCAGGGTTTAGGAAATTATTTTTGCATAATTTTGTGTAGCTTAAAAAACTGAGTAAAGCTCTTACTGTGTTTCTTCCTCTCATCGCCATTAATTACTGTATTGTTTAGTGTATGGAAAAGGGTGGGCTCCGTGACTGGAGGTTGGAAGAAATTGGACTGGTCACAAGTTTTCACAATCCTAAATTATGTAATGGTGTTTTCCGTTAATGACAGAGATAATCAGATGTGAAGCGACATAGCATGGCCGTCCCATCTTGTTTGTCCTCTTTTTCTTTGTTCCTTCATTTTGCTTTTCTAGAGGATGGGAAAGTGTATAAAAGCCTATTCCATCGTATGACCTCTGCAACATTCTGCATCATTCCAATCAGGCTAGTCTCTACACTGCATTATTACGGCCTAGGTGACACCATATTTGCATGCGAGACATTAATTTTATTTGTAAAGCATGGGATTAGATTTGTCTCCTTTCAGATCTGGCAGGAATTGCTTAGTATAATATAAAGGTGAATTGATGGCTGTGATGTTTTGTTTGAAGCCGTCAATTTACATGGGAAACCTTATTTGCTAGAGAGGGAGAATTCAAAGGGTTGCGATTTTAGGTTTTTTGTCAAGGCTGTGATTTTAGACTAGGAAGATCCCAGCACACAGTTATGAACCTCCTAGACCAAGCTCATAGTAAATCGTAGGAAAACTACCAATTCCAGAGTTTCAAAGATCAAGCCTTGGATCTGTTTCACATTACCTTATGAGCGGCAGTAACCCAGATTTTATAGTAAGAAATGGCAAACTGTAAAGCTTCATTTATATCATACAATTGACCCTACATAATAAATAATATGTCTTTCTCCCGTCATCAGTGTGGTGGATAATGGTAGATAGCTCTAGGGTTCCAGACTTAGCGAAGGAAGGCGGTTAAATATGAAGTTCATCGTATGAAATTAAAATAGCTTCTAATATGTGTCGAGTGTTTAATAGTAGATAACTCACATGATTTCATCTGCATTGGCATCATACGTTTTCCTAGTCCCATGGTCTCAGCATCTCTGCAAGAGAAATATGAGTGATATGATGTGCTCTGATATATGAAGGACGATGGAACTTGATGCTCATGTTATGATATATGAATGGAACAATAGATAATTATATCTCTTCGTTGAATGAAATGGCAGGCTCATTGTGGCGAGATTGCAGTAAGGTTTGATTTACATCAAAATTAGATGCGGTGTCATTTTGGCATTTGAAATATAAAACTTGAAGTAACTTAATAAAAAGCTGGCAAAACAATGTTTTAAGTGAACGTTTTTGATATGATTCTTGACTTGAAACAATTAGAATACCTATGTGGATACTTATGCAGTGTTTGTTTAGGTAAATCTATCGGGTCTTAATTGGATTGTAATATTTCCACATCAAAGAGCCCATATTTGCCTTTTTAGTTTTTTCTAATCTACCTATAGGATAGACTGGCAAACTATGGTGGCGCTACTGATTTGCACATTGAAGTAATTTTTCTTGCAGTGAAATTTGTTTCAGTATTCAACTATCTGTCACAATCCAGGGCTACCACTTTTGGTTTATAACTTATATTGCCCTTTTCATTGGAATTGTATGTGAAGTCGGTTTAGCACTTCTGGAGTTTCACTACAGACAAATTACGAACTGGGTCAGGTGATTAGTGGGTTTTTCTGTGTAACAGTTCCTTGCAGTACTCCTACGCATAATATAGCTATTGCTTTGCCAACCCAGGAAACTAGCTTGATATAAGTTGCCGCCTCAGTGGTGTGATGTTATCTCCAGATACAAAGCTTCATGGGTTATTGCTGGTCAATAGTTGACGACCTCTAGTTTTGTTGCAAATCGTATCCTTGCAGAGCTAAGTTCTCACATTAGCTAGGTTTCTTTACCCCTCGGTGGATGTCCATATGACCTTCCAAAGCTCCCATTTTGACGTATGTGGAATGGACGCAGGCTTGGGGCAGGGAATAGGGTTCACCTTGCCATTTCAAAAGCTTTCAAAATCTTTTTCTTTCCTTGGCATAGTTTCGGGTGCCTAATATTTGTAAGTCTGCCATAAAAGATGCTTAGGGCCGGCCAAGCTGGTATTTGATCTTCATTAAGATTTAGGGTTGCCTCTTCCCATAAATTAGGATTAGATCTGCAAATATTTCTATGTCTATCATTTATTGGCAATAGGTAATTAATATATATATATCATTATATCTTCCTGCACACGCCAGGGCAGTGTCGTATGCATTCCGTTACTTGCGCTCTCATCTCTCTTGGGCACGCTACACTCTTCAGCACCAGCTTCAACCATGGCCTTTCCATACTTGGAAGCAGTTGTTGGTTTCATGATCTTCATGTACTTTGTTGATACATACCTTGATCTACGGCAACATGCAGCTCTTAAGTGTCCCCATCTGCCTAAGCCTATAGAAGGAGTGGTGAGCAAAGAGAAGTTTGAAAAGTCTAGGGCCTATAGCATTGACAAGAGTCGTTTTCACTTTGTTCATGCTGCAGTGACAATCATTGGAGATGCTTTAATTTTACCTTTTAGAGTATTACCATGGCTTTGGCAGAAATCAGAAGTTGTAGTTTTAAAGTTGGGGTTGGATCCTCAAAATGAAATCATTCATACGTTGGGATTTTTTGCAGCTGTTACTCTGTGGTCTTAGTTCAACCCTGTGCACCAAGTTCAGTGTCACACTATGGGAAATTAGTTCTGTATGCTTGTAGGTATGCCAAAACCATGTGTCCCATTAGTTTAGGGTTTGATATCAGGATCTTTCTAATTAAAGAGCTATATAATGATTGTCTTTTTATATTGGAATAATTTATTAAGATAATTATAATGCATATGCTCTAGATAGATAAATTATGTTTGATGCATGTAATATTCAGTTGCTAATAAATTTAATTTAAATTGTTATTGAATTTATTATGATTTCTTGATAATGATTTGTTAAGATTGGGAATTGGATTGGTAGGTTGGAATTTAGAGGTATAATCATTGTAAGAAGTATTTGATTTATAAGAATTTTGTAACTAGCATTACCTATGCAATTGTTTAGCTTGAAGATTATGTTTATATGTAATTGATGACTGATTTATTATATCAGATAGAATTAATATTTATTAAATTAGATCGAAGATATATGAATTCTTGTGGAGATATTACTTGTATTTGGTTGTTAATATGATTAAATGTAAATTGATATGATTAAATACTTAGTGTGGATGAAATGTAATCTAGGATGATTGGTTTGGTAAAGATCATTTCATAAGGCTTTTGTTAAGTTGAAGTTGGGTTGAAAGCTTGGAGTTAAGTGAAACCTATAGGTAACTGAATGACTAAGAGATTGAATTGCTTTTGTAATAAAAATTTACGTTGTCAATGAGTTGATTAGTTGAAATCTCTTATTGCAAGCAAAATTTTCATGAGAGTGGGTCTTGATGATGTACATATTGTGTCATGAATTTATTTCAATGGGTTTAATTTTCCTTCATGTATATGTTGATATCAAGCTTGTGATTAGTATGGAAATGGGGAGATCTTGTCATTGTAATGAGAATCTGTTTTGGTTCATATCTGTGATTGGAAGAGCAAGATGACCCATACCTTGCTCTGGATATGTGTTATGATTATTGCGACTGATGACTGAAATTTTTCGGACAATGATCTAAAGGTTGGTTATCGTGACTATGTTTTGTATGCAAGAAGGGAAATGCCTTGCATTGTTTATGTATACTTATCAGTATGAAAGTGATTGTCTTTCTTGATGGTTCGGGTTTCTAGATGCAGGCAGGGGAGTGGCTTTCAATGTGGGGCCGGCGCCCAAAGTGGCTGTCAGGATAACCCATTGAAAGTTGTTAATTAAGTGAAAACCTAAAAATAAACTGGGGGGAAAAAGGGTAAAATACACATTAACAAGATAATTGGATTTCCTCTTGCATGCCTGTAGTGCTCATTTAGACTAAGGATGGGTAGAGAAGGCTTGGTCGGCAAGATCAACTTCCTTGTCCTCACGAAAGGAAGGTTGATGCCGCATGAGTCACCCTATGGGGTCGGCGCCTAGTGAGAGGCTATTAGGATAACCATAGATGGGGGCCGGCACCTAGTGAGAGGCTATCAGGATAACCCATGTTAGGACCGTGCGATGACACTCTCCCTACTGCAGCCTAGCATTCCCTAGTCGTATTCTCCCCATTTGTCGTGTGTTGCCTCTGGAAGAGATATTGAGTTGTTTGTGATGTTGTCATGTGTTGTGATGGAGTTATGTTTAGTCCTTGTTCCTGTTAGGCACTTGTCTACCTAACTGTATGATGTTGTGGGACCTTATGTTATCTCCTAGCACGGGGGGTGGACCTCAGGGTTCCACATGGTCAGGTGGATGTGCTTTATCTCCATTGGTTTTTCCTTGCCATTATTCGTGTGCAAGAAGGTTGTAACTCCTGTAGCAGTTTCAGATCATGTACCAGTTGATGAAGATAAATATTTATGCTCATGTACTATCCTGTGTATCAGGTTATTAATAATGTTTGTAATCCATTGTAAACGAAAGTTGGTGATGTAAACAATATTATGTTGTATCCTCTTATGTATGAAAAACTGAAGTTGTATTTATTATGGATGATTATTTATTTGATGTCATGGAAATGTATAAGGTTATTCAATTAATGTAATAAATTTAGAATGAATTATTGTTGTCAAGTTAATGTGTGATGTGTGAGAGAACATGATCGAAGTTTTGTCAGTAATGCCGCCATGGAACCCTGGGAGAATGTTGCTTAGTACAGATAAGTTAAATGTTACCTTGTTATTCCTTGTATTTAAAAAAAAAATTGTCCGATTTGTTTAGTGTAATTGTGTTGTTCTCTAGTGTTTCATGGTGGGGCGTTACATCTCTGGTTTAGAAATCGCCCTCACATCAGCTTTGGAAGAAAAGGAGGAGCTGCGGATACAAATTGCTCGGTTACAAACTGAAGTTAAACAACTCGGAAGAAAATTAAACAAAATTTCTGAATTTATTAAGATGGAGCTCGGAGACATATAGCAGATTGCCCTTTTGTTTCAGAATATATGTGTTTTTTTGGGTTTTTTCATGCTATTTTGATTTCACACTAAACAATAATGTATTGATCTTTTTAGAGAATGCAGAAGAATGTTTTGCATCTGTGGAATGTTGAGAATGTTTATTATTGTCACATGTTCAATTGTAGATCAAGATAAAATTGCTCAAGCATCTGTTAATTTGTTGGCTATTTTTATAACTCTCCTGAATCTCAATAAATTTAAACTGTCTGTGGTTATAGTGTTTCATGCTTTTCTTTTTGAGATCTTTTTCAAAAGTTTAGCCTTATGTTTTTGCTTTGCAATTCAATGGGGATTTGGTGCCTTATTTGGTTCCCAGGTCCCCCTTCATAGAAAAGCCTTATAAAGTTTTAATATATTGTATAGGTAGTTTCCATCTTTTGTTTAAAAAATATTAATTGCCTGGAGGAGGAGAAAAGAGATTCTGGTTTCAAATAGATAATTTAACTTATCATAACAACCCACATTCATTTAGATAATCATTTAATGTTATGAAACCCTAATTTAACTCATAACAAAATCCATTGGAATCTAAAGTTAATTTCTTAGCAGTAGTACAATGAGATCCTATCATTGTAATTTAAGGAGAAAAATATTTTGGAGCAATCACAATTTATATTGATATCAAGTTTTATAATTCAATTCAAGGATATAAAGTCTATTTTCTGTAAAGTAAAATTACATTGCCATCTATCTTGGTCATCAAGGATAAAAAATCAACATAACTTTTTTTATATTGAGGTTAAGCCCAAAATAATAGATTATATAAACCAAACAATACTATTTATAATAGTGCAGATTGGAATAGCAAGTGTTGATCATGAGTAGACAACATGTCCATATGACACGAAGAAGAAATCTAAATAGAATGCCAAAAAAAAAAAAAAACTATATTTTTCTAAACTTTCTCTTTTATTTCATCCATAGTAGGTTGGCAATTTACACCCATAACTTTCTCCCACCATTTCCATTCTATTTTGATTTCAAACTTAACAATAATGTATTGTTATTTTTAGAGAATGTAGAAGAAGAATGTTTTGCTTCTGTGTTATTATCTTCATATGTTCAATTTTACATCAAGATAAAATTGCTCAAGCATCTGGTAATTTGTTGGCTATTTTTATAACTCTCCTGGATCTCAATAAATTTAAATTGCCTCTCGCTATAGTGTTTCATGCTCTTCCTTTTGAGTTTTTGTCAAAAACTTAGGCTTATGTTTCTGCTTTGTAATTCAATGGGGATTTGGTGCCTTATTTGTTTTTCAGGACATGTTTTATGTAAAAACCTTAAATCATTTTAATATATTGTGTAGGTGGTTTCCACCTTTTCCTTAAAAAAACTGCCTGTAAGAGAACAAAAGAGATTCTAGTTTCAAATAGCTAATTTAACTTATTATAACAACATACATTCAGTATAGGTGGTTTCCACCTTTTGTTAAAAAGAAAACTGCCTGTAGGAGGAAAAAAGAGACTCTGGTTTCAAATAGATAATTTAACATATTATAACAACACACATTCATTTAGATAATCATTTAATGTTATGAAATCCTAATTCAACTCATAATAACAAAAGCCACTCGAATCTAAAGTTAATTTCATGAGAAGTAGTGCAATGTGATCCTATCATTGTAATAAACAATAATGTATTGTTGTTTTCAGAGAATACAGAAGAAGAATGTTTTGCTTTTGTATTTATTATTTTCATATGTTCAATTTTAGATCAAGATAAAATTGCTCAAGCATCTGCTAATTTGTTGGCTATTTTTCTATAACTCTCCTAGATCTCAATAAATTTAAACTGCATTTCGTTATAGTGTTTCATGCTCTTCCTTTTGAGTTTTTTGTCAAAAGCTTAGGCTTATGTTTCTTCTTTGTAATTCAATGGTGATTTGGTGCCTTATTTGGATTCCACTACCTATTTTATGGAAAAAACTTAAATCATTTTAATATATTTTATAGGTGGTTTCCACCTTTTGTTAAAAAGAAAACCTGCCTGTAGAGGACAAAAGAGTCTCTAATTTCAAATAGCTAATTTAACTTATTATATCAACATATATTCAATATAGGTGGTTTCCACCTTTTGTTAAAAAGAAAACTGCCTGTAGGAGGAAAAAAGAGACTCTGGTTCCAAATAGCTAATTTAACTTATTATAACAACACACATTCACTTAGATAATCATTTAATGTTAGGAAATCCTGATTCAACTCATAATAAGAAAATCCACTCCAATCTAAAGTTAATTCCCTCAGAAGTAGTACAATGAAATCCCATCATTGTAATAAACAATAATGTATTGTTGTTTTTAGAGAATGCAGAAGAAGAATGTTTTGCTGTTGTGTTTATTATTTTCATATGTTCAATTTTAGATCAAGATAAAATTTCTCAAGCATCCGCTAATCTGTTGGCTATTTTTTTATAACTCCTATATTTCAATAAATTTAAACTGCCTCTGGTTATAGTGCTTCATGCTCTTCCTTTTGAGTTTTTTGTCCGAATCTTAGGCTTATGTTTATGCTATTTAATTCAATGGGGATTTGATGCCTTATTTGTTTTCCAGGACCTGTTTTATGTAAAAACCTTAAATCATTTTAATATATTGTATAGGTGGTTTCCACCTTTTGTTTAAAAAAAACTACCTGTAGGAGAACAAAAGAGACTCTGGTTTCAAGTAGCTAATTTAACTTATTAAAACAACATACATTCAGTATAGGTGGTTTCCACCTTTTGTTAAAAAAAAACTTCCTGTAAGAGGAAAAAAGAGACTCTGGTTTCAAATAGCTAATAATAACAAAATCCACTCCAATCTAAAGTTAATTTCATGAGCACTAGTATAATGAGATCCTATCATTTTAATTTAAGAAGAAAATTATTTTGGAGCAATCATAATTTATATTGATATCCAGTTTTATAATTCAATTGAAGGATATAAAGTCTATTTTCTGTAAAGTAAAACTACATTGACATCTATCTTGATTATCAAGGATAAATAAAATTTTAACAAAAAATCGGCTAAAAAAAAAGACGTCTTCTGGGAGGATTTTTGGAGAGTGGAACAAACACTTATAAATGTGGAGAGAAATTCAGTTTGAAGGGAGGAGGTGGCAATGTAAACAAATTATGAACACTAATATTACCTACTAGCAGTTAAGTTATGCCTAAATCCATGGAGATAATTCTGAGAGTGAAAAATCATCAATTTCGAAGTCAATGTGACACACCAGACATTAGGATACGTTCCCCAAAGGCGGCATTTACTGAAATGCCATCAGAGTCCAGCGGTATGAGTTCAAATCACCTCCCCTACTCTTATTTTAGAAAGAATATTTCCATTTACAGCCATCCGGATTTAAAGTAGAGGGAGTAGAAATGGTTAGCATGCAAAGCTTTGATTAGAAGCTATTTGTTGTTTGGATGGATTTGATGTTGGTGAAAAGTTTTTCCTCTTGTCCCTTTAGCCTCTATAGCCAGAAAACTTGGCAAGTTATGTCAATTATTCACTACAATTATTCACTATCTTCCCCCCTTAATGTGGGTTTCTGCGTTCCCTGCGCAGTGCAACATGCATGCCTTTCATCCTCAAATTTTCCTTAGATATTTTCTTTTCAATTTATATTTTTCCATGTCTTTGTTACTGTATTGACAAATTTTGTTATATTTTTGCATGTCTTTGTTACCGTATTGACAGATTTTGTTATATTTTTCCATGTCTTTGTTACTGTATTGACACATTTTGTTATATTGTTCCATGTGTTTGTTGCTGTATTGACAAATTTTGTTATATTTTTCCATTTCTTTGTTACTGTATTGACAAAATTTGTTATTTATTTAGTTTCTTAATGGATGGTCTTGGTTTGTAATGATTTTATTGTGCTTTCAAGAGTTATGCTGAAATGGAGAAAATATTTAAGATATTTGTATAGAGAGAGGGAGAACTGCCTTTAGTGCGCCACGGGCCTTGTAATGACATATATTCCATAGAAGGAAGATTCATTGATGAGCTTGAACTGGGGAACTCGATCCTCACATCGAATCCTGAGGAAGCTCATGTTTATTTCCTTCCCTTCAACGTAGTAATGATGGTGAGCCACATTTACAAGCCAAAAACTTATGATTTGATGTCCATGAAACGGTTTGTGAGTGATTATATCGATGTGGTTTCCAAGAAGTATCCCTTCTGGAACCGGACCCTTGGAGCCGATCACTTCATCTTGTCCTGCCATGACTGGCTATGCAATCCATTTTTCTTCATAGGCTTTCTGTTATCGTTATCTTTCCGGTTAATCCTAATTTTTATTTTTGGTGGTCTGAATCACTTAAATACTTGTAAACTTTAAAATCATTTTGTGGGTCACACTAAAAGAGAACAAATTAGTTAGCTTGACAGACAATAATTAAAACAATTGCAGCAGAAGGGATAATTTTCTGCAGTGTAGGGGGTTAAATATACCAATTTTTCTTAACTGTTCAAACATTTGATATTAAAAAATTCTCAAAATTTTTTGTTTTGGCACCTAGTTATAAAGGGCAGTGAGTGTGAAGGTACGTCACCCCTAGTGCATTTGGGGAGCGTACTGTTGGAAATAATTGGTTAAAGGCTCAGTTTGAATATACAATTTACTTTAATGCTTGCTTTATTTTCTCAAAATTGTTATATTTGCAAAGATGCTTTATTTTTATGTCGACATTTTCTTTGTAATGGAACACAACAATCTCAACTTGAATTCTGAGTTTTACAATTCGACTCTATGGTTTTTTTTATCCATCATGTTGAATTTGTCAGATCAATTTTTCGAATCCAAGTACTATATTAATTTAATTTATTATAAGCAGAAGTTTTGTCCACCAATGGATCCAGGGCTATATTCTGTGAGTAATTAGGGAGTGATTTTGACGATGAGATTATCTTGGTGATGCATTAAATCATCAAAAGATTTAAATTTGAGAGTGTTTTAGGATTCAACTATGTATGTTTTTATTTCTGCCAATTGCAGACTGTTGATGCATAAATCTGTGGCTTTAATCCAGCAGCAATATGGGAAACTCTGAAATGTGAGAATGCTTCTCAGAGTGACCTCCAAGGAAGCTGGCTCTTCCGTTCTTTCAGTGGGGGTTTGGGATAAGGTTAAAGAAAATGAGATTTGTAAAAATAATTCCTAGATCTAAGGCGATGCACTAGACTTAAAATTTACCTAGTTGCACAGTGTTAACCTTGTAAGATTTAACTAGAAATTAAGAAGCGAAATGCATGATTAAACTTAGTTTGTAAATAGATTAAACAAAGGCAAAATAAACAAAGAGATGAGAAAAAAGAAACAGAGATCAATTCAGATATGCACAGAACAATATTCTCACTACTTGAATGGTAATAGGTTACACAGGCTGAAATTGCACAAAGTAAAATATTACATTCTCATGAAAGAACCACTTGCATAGGAAAAAGAAATATCTGCTACTGCTAGAAAAAACTCTATGATCTGAAGAATATGTGGAACTTTGGAACTCTCTATTTCTGCTTCCCAGATCTGCATTTATTAACCTGAAAACTCAAAGCTCGTTGAAGATCTCGTTGCAGCGGAAAATCTTTTCCAACTCAAAATCCTAGAGAAATCCAGCACAAAATCCGGCACCGTATCTAAGAAGACAAGTGAAACTCTCCATGATAGAAAAATATTTGTGGCATGAAGAAAATAAATTTCTCGCCCCTCTATTCTTTATCGCAGCTTAAAAAATAAAATGGCATGAATAATTTTAGGGCTGCATCCTTTTACTTCCTCTGAGTCAAAATTTATATTTTAGTTGTGGCTTTTAAAACTAAGAGACTCTAATATTTTATTTATTAAAACTTAGCCTTAACTCTGAGGATGGCCCCACATTTATTTAATAAGAAACTCTTATTAAATCAAAGACTCCCTTTTTGCTGCTCCTCTTTTATTCATGGTGGGGAGTAAAAATCAAATTTTAATAAAGCTTTCACTTTATTATTTGTTGGAACCCACATATTAAAATGATACTTAATCATATTTAAATCTTATGCAAACGAAACCTTATGCATTTATTAAAATAAGGCATTTTAATTTTATGAAGAGAGGGTCCACCGCATCAAAAGAAACTCAAAGGTTTAATAAAAGACTTAGCCTCTCTAAAGATTCACATGACTCCCAGAGTATTTTTATAAAATGAAATAAAACATTTTATTTCTCTCTTCAGGTTCAACCATGTGGTGGACTCCTCTCGTCTTTATTTTTCCTCAACTCTCGTAGCTTCCATGTGGTGGCTTCCATTGGTCCCTTGAGCTGCTCTCTCTTTGCATTCTCTTTGGACACATGGTGGCCTCTGATGGTTGCCTTTGCTTTTTAAAAATCCACAGCCTCCATTGATCTCCTTGCATCTTACAGTGACTATTTGGCTGCACTATGAATAGGAGAACTGATACATTGAAATTTTAAAATGGTGTAAAAAATTTATAACCAGTTCTTGGTGACGAGCTGGGAAAATAGGCCTGCCTATTTGAATCTAGAATTTCTGGTTTACAGAGTGGCCTTATCCATTAGGCATAGAGTTAGATTAATTTGAAATTGAAACATTATGAAAATGATGACACATCTGACTCTAAAGATGCATACAACTGAAACTAATTGCTCACTAACTACTGATAACCAATGATGACTTAAACCTTTGAAACTAATACAAAGCTAGAACATTACTAAACCATAGAGACTGATCATAGATCATGTATCGCAGTAGAGACTTCTTGAAAGCAAACTAACTGAAATATGAAAACTAATGTTGTTGTTACAACGTATTCTGAACACTAAAACTAACTTACTGGCATATCTAACTTATAGGAGTATGCCCATTCACTGGAGTTGCAAAATAACTGCAAGATTTGATTATTGGGTCCCACTAAACCCAATAGCTAATGATAGACCATATGAAATACATTAAAAAGAATAACAAGATTTTGTACCTTTTCACCTCTCGGCACTCCGGAGGTTCCTCTTTGGTATGAAAACACCAATTAGACTTATTTACATGTTGTTCATGCTTCAGCGGAGGGTGGGATGCAAAAATCAAGATTTGATGCTCATTCCTTAGTTTGAATTTGGAAACTTCTACTGACATAACTTCTTTAGTGACTTCTTTGGCAGGCTCTTCAATGGGTCCATGACCTATGATAACATGAAAACCAAGTTGACAGGTGACAGAACTTCCCAGAATAGTTTTGAATCTGACCAGGATTCCTTTATACAAGAAGAAAGGTGTAGAATCTAACTTAGTTTGTGACATTGTGTGTGACTCTTGGATCTTGGAAATATCCCTTTGATTAACACACTTATGAATCTTTTGTTGCATATGTGGTTCTTCATCAAGAAGAAGATAATAACTATCTTCAAAAATAGAAAACAGTTCCTCATAGGCATCTACCTTTGTTTCAACATTTTCTTTATGATCATCATCGATAGGCTTTGCAAAGTGGCCATTTACACATTCAATGACAGGATCTTTTGCATTCAGTAACTGATAGCCTCATTGTAAAAGCAAGAACAAATCCTCATCTCGCTGTTCCAATTGTTGCCCATGCACCTCTATGGTATCCTTCTCCAAATGTGAAACTTCATTGCAGAAATAAAAACATTCATTTTTTGTAGACTCTACAATTTCCTCTATCACTTCTTCCTCAAGATGGAAAACAGATGTAGTATTACTCTGAACCTAGTACTTTTCAGCTTCAAAGCCCTTCCTGGAGTACTTTTTAGCTTCTAGAAGTGTCACCTCATAAGCATCTTCTGAATCTGATTCATCTGTTATTTAAATTTTTAAGTCACTCATTGCCATGGATACATGATGTTCAAGAACATAGGGACACATCGAATGAACAAGACTCACATTCTTGCTTGCATTTTGATTCTTAAAACTTGATTCTTCTTGGATGTCAAAGTGATAAAGCAGCTGATCTAGGGCTTCTATGGACTAATTTCTGGCTATAGAGGCTTGTAATACATAATTATCAAGATAATGGGGTAGTTTCTTGGCATGAGGAAGGATATCTTCTATAATCTAACCACACTGGTATGGTTGTTCATAAGGATCTTGAGGCATGACATATGGATCAGTATTATTTATGCTTTGACATTTTAACTCATCAAGCTCATGGCTGAGGGTTCTTATAAGTTCTTTTACCTCCATCATCTCTTCATGATTTGGCAAATCAGCAGGGAGGATGGGTGGACTAAAATCTATATGCATCTGGTTATAAGAAAGAGTCTGAGACAGGTAACTTGCAGGTGGCATCAAAGGTATTAAAGGCAGAGGAGACAACTTACTAGCTACATTTAGGTTACTTTCAACCTTAATAGCAAGGTCATATGACTAGGGTAAAGTTTCACCTCCTAAGGCTTGGATCATCATAGAGATCTCGGGATCTAAAGCTTTTAAATAGTAAAGAAATGCAAAGACTAAAGATGGCCTGATATCAACAAAGAATTTTTTCCATACCTCATCAAATCTTGAATTGAAATCATATATGGGCTCCATAGGATGTCTCTTGATGGTGATGAAGTTCTGAGTAAGAGTGCTGACATCTGTTCTATCTTTGAATTGATTGTAGATAAGTCCACCAAGCTGATCCCATCTAGTGATCGAACTAGGCTGCAAGCTTCTGTACCATTCTTTTGCTTTTCCTTTGAGGGAAGATGCAAGCAACAAGAGGGCATGATTCTCAGTAGTGACATTGTGGATGGAGCATAAACTTGCAACATCTTGAATATGATCCACAGGACAAACTCAGCTATCTCTAAGAATGTGAGGTAATGCCTTCCATGCTATATCAGGAGCTTGACACTAGTGCTGAAGAACAAGAGGACTTGAATCCCAAGTCACAAAAGGTAGATCTTTTTGAATATTCAGGTGTACATATATACTAGGGGTTGCCATGATCTGTAGGAGTAAAGATCTGAGAAAGAGCATCCATTAGAGCTGCCAGATGGATGATTCATGCTCCTATGAGTAGATATTTCTATGATTTTCCTTCAAAACCACAAAATACGGAGCAAAGATTTAATGAAAACAAAGACCCAAGTCTTTGAATCTAGTCCCACCGGGGGTGCCAAAAACTGTTGATGCCAACAGCAACATAGGAAACTCTGAAATGTGGGAATGTTTCTCAAAGTGACCTCCAGATTTTAAGGAAGCTGGCTCTTTTGTTCTTTTAGTGGGGGTTTGGGAAAAGGTTAGAAGGAAAATGAGATTTCTAGAAATAAATGCCTAGATATAAGGCGATGCTCCAGACTTAAAATTTACCCAGTTACACAGTGTTAACCTTGTCAGATTTAACTAGAAATTAAGGAGCAAAATGTATGATTAAAGCCAGTTTGTAAACAGATAGGTTAGAAACAAGAAATAGAGATTAACTTAGATATGCACAGAACACTATTCTCATTACTTGAATGGTAACATATTACAGAGGCTGAAATTGCACAAAGTAAAATATTACATTCTCATGAAAGAACCACTTGCATAGGCAAAAGAAATATCTGCTACTACTCAAAAAAACTCTCTGATCTGAAGAATATGTGGAACTCTGGAACTCTATATTTCTACTTCCTGGATTTGTATTTATTAACCTAAAAACTCAAAGCCCATTGAAGATCTCCTTGCAGCTAAAAATCTTTCTCAACTCAAAATCCCCAAGAAATACGGCAAAAAATCTAGTACCTTATCAGAGATGGCAACTAAAACTCTCCATTGCTGGAAAATTATCTATGACATGAAAAAAATAAATTTCTTGCCACTCTTCTTTACCTAGCGTGAAAAATAAAATGGCGTGAATAACTTTAGGGTTTTATCCTTTTACTTCTTGGAGTCAAAATTTATATTTTAATAAAGTTTCACATTATTATTTGCTAAACTAGAGACCCTAATATTTTATTTATTAAAATATAGCCTTAACTCTGAGGAGGGCCCCACACTTATTTAATTAGAAACTCTTACTAAATAAAAAACTGGACATTAGAAACACCCTGTGACATATGATAAATAAAATAGAACAAAACATTTTATTTATGGTGACTTTTGCTTATTTCTTTTCCTTCTCTTTAATGCTGCTTCCACAGGGTGCTCTCTCGGAGTCTTATTTTGCTTCTCCTCTTTTATTCATGGTGGGGAGTAAGAATCAAATTTTAATAAATCTTTCACTTTATTATTTGCTGGAACCTACATAGTTAAAATGATACTTAATCATATTTAAATCTGCCTCTATCTCCCGTGCTGCAAATGACACCTTATGCATTTATTAAAATAAGGCATTTTAATTTTATGAAGAGAGGGCCCACCGCATCAAAATAAACTCAATATTTTAATAAAATACTTAGCCTCTCTAAATATTCACATCACTTCCATAATATTTTTATAAAATGAAATAAAATATTTTATTTCTCTCTTCGGGTTCAACCACGTGGTGGACTCTGCTCATCTTTATTTTTCCTCAATTCCCGTATCTTCCATGTGGTGGCTTCTGTTGGTCCTGTGAGCTGCTCTCTCTTTGTATTCTCTTCGGACACATGGTGGCCTCTGAGGCTTGCCTTTTATTTTTAAAACTCCGCAGCCTCCATTGATCTCCTTGCATCTAATGGTGACTATTCTGCTGCACTATGAATATGAGAACTGATACATTAAATTTTTGAAATAGTGTAAAATATTTGTCACCACAGACATTACCATTTTGAATGGCTCTAAACTAGTAGCATCTGCTATTCTTGATTTGGGGAGATGGGAGGGGATATTGTTAAAATTGAACCTAGCTCGGTGGAGGAATTCAAACAAGACCCTCTTGTTTGGCATATAATTTAGGAAGGAGAGGTGGTGTCCTTTCTCGAAGGCATGGCAGGACATGACGAAAACCTGTCACAATAGTTCATGGAAACTTGGGATGAGCAAACCAGAGTGGTGAGAATTGGGAAAATTAGCTTCCATATTTCGAAAGAGGTGATTGGGCAAACCACGAGGTTATCGACGAAAGGCAAAAAGCATTCGAAGAGAAACATAATCTCTAACCTTGAGCATATGAATCTTTTCTTCTGTAAGGGTGAGGCACCTCTAAAGCTTCATGGAGGGTTTGAGAGGGACATTGTTCTGGAGCCATGGGGTCAAATTTGTCTAATGATAATGAAATTCTTCACGCTGGAGGAAAGATTTCGAGTATACGATCACTACCACTTTGCTCTTTTGAATCATTTCATGAATAAGGTTGAGATTAGCTTTCCCTTCTTTTTGCTCTCTTCTTTGAACAATTCTATAAGGTCTGTTAGGGAGCTCAGAGCTAAGAATGCCAACTACCCTCTTATTCCAATTCACCAAGGTCTTATTTTGAGGTTATATCAATTTCATCTGGCTTTCTATCCACCCAAGCAAATCTGAGTCAATATTCTAGAGGACCCACAATCGAGTACTTCCCATGGGTGTAATGGCAAAGTGAAAACTTGCATTGGGACCCCTAAGATTAAGGGTGTCTCTCGTATGGTAGAAGAGAACCTTGTTGAAATCCCTGTTATTGTTAAAAAGGAGAAACAGAAGCACGCCACCCCGGCGGTTGAAAGAAAGAATGCCAAAAGGAATAGGGTAGAGGTTGAGGAAAAAGAGACTACACTAAAGAAAAAACACAAGGAAGGTAAGGTGGTTTGTAGTGCCCCTCATTTTGGTTTTCTGATAGTTGTTCTGTTTAGACATTATGACATCTTAGATTTATTGTTTTGATATGATACTTGTCTATTGCTATGATGATACTATTAGAACTATTGGTTATGCTTATATTATGTTTATTTATGGGCTCAGTTGATTATGTGGATCAATTTTATCATGTGCTTAATGTGATTATCTGATGATGTTTTCATTTAGTTGTTTAGCTATTGATGTACATGCAAGTTATGGTTACTTCTTGATGTGATTGGTGGAAGGGATAGTGTCGAATTACTCATGCATGAGTGCCCTGCTATGCTACGATTCTCTTCCATGGTGTGTTTGTTTGGATAGTTATATATATATGCTTGACATAGTCATCTACAAGACGAGAGATTAGAACATGGCTCAAGTGATTTTTTGCCCAACCATGTAGCAATTACACTTCCCGAGATCCCTTCATAACACGAAGGAAACCTAGCCCTATATGAAACATCTAGCAGTCAGGAAGAAACTAGCAGGAGGGAACACCTAATGTAAATTGATGTCTAAATACAAATTTAAATGATGACGTGCAAATATCTCACAACAAGATGTGGTAGAAAAATATATATAAACAACCTTTTATCTATTTAATGAACAAACACATAGCTTGGCCCAAGCACTTAAAATAGTTATGGCCAAATCCTAAAAAGAGAAAAGCCTTATTTGTTTACCCATATTCAGCATCCTAGCCTAAGAAGTAACCCCAATCACACACAAAAGATATACTTTCTTTCAGAGAAAACTAATTCTTTTCTTTTGCACAATCAAAATAAATTCACTCTCAAGCAAATAATTCTAATGAAAAAGCTTAATCATATATTTATTTGAGATACATAAATAAAATATAAACTAAAGATAACTCATTCAATTCTTAATTACCTCAAAAGAATCTTGTGTCTAGATATTTGATCATATAATTTTATCTAGATACTTCTATACATTCTTTACTTTTGCTCAATCAACTAGATTACGTTTCAAGCAATATTTATAACAAAGAACCATTTTTCTATGATTGTCTCAACGTGTTGATTTCTCCCTCCTAACACTAAGTTCCTCTTCTTTTGTGTGTTTCCTTTTGGTCACTAATCTAGTCCTATCTTTCAAGTTTGTTGTTGAATGCCCTCCTTCTTTGGCTGTGCATTTTTTTTATGATTTCCTTCTAATAATATCATTGCATATTTATCTTCCAATTTTTTCATTATGGAACTACTAGTTTATCTTATGTTTGCATGACTCTTGGCATCCCCAACCATAGATTTTAATTTAAATTTTAAACTCCTTTATTAATGCTGCTCGATTTTGCATGGAAAAGATTTGCTATTAATTTTAGATTTTTAATTATTATGTCTTTGGATTTTTTTTTTGATATGCAATAATATATATTCCTAATTTTTAAATATTTATCTTTAATAAAATATTATTTATTTTAATCTAATCAAGGATATTGTTTTCTAGCAATAGTAATATATATATTAATAATTAAACTATGTATATTCTTAATAAACACTTTTAATAATTAATAAGTAAATCAATTTAAAAAATAACTCATATATTTTTTATTAAATTTAAAGTCGAAAGAACATAATAAATACATGTCTAACTATGTAATTCAAATGAATATATTGTAGCAATGAAGTTGCATATTTAACTACTCATCATACATCAATCACATATATTAACCATATAATGCTCAACATGACTAGTAACCATATAACAATGCATAAATAAATCCACTCAAAAATGTAATATGACATGAAACTATGTGAGTGTGTGCATGCATTGGGTTTATCTATCATGCCAACTCTTTCCTTGGTGGATAGACCATTTCTACCTCAACCATGTTCTCGTCTTCGACTTTCTCCCTACACTCAATTGCATTTAGATTTTTGTCAATAGGTTAGTTCCTTGTAATCATAGCTGAGGCAAAGGAAAATGTACATCCATAATCATACCAATAATATTCCATTATTAAATCAACTTTCAAAAGTATGCATTTATAACATTTATGGTAGTTACTTTCACACACGTGGAATCACTCACTATGGAAACAATAATTCCTTTCAAATATAAGAATCGGAAAGAAAGAAAGAAAAAAAGAATATAATGAAGATAACTTTTTTTAGTCACATTTTAGGAACATAAGTTTATTTAGTAATGTGATCCCTTCAAGGGGAATGATGGCCTACAAGTTAAAATTAATGCATCAGGAGCAGAAGTCACATTAAATATAACTCTCCAAATCCCTTTTCCCTAATTTCACATTCTGAAATTTAATATTATAATTTATTTAATTTAATATTATTGGCAACATTAGCTCTTGGATTCATGATATTCCAGATGATTGGATTGGGATATGGAATATTGAAAAATGAAGCTATGGTTAAATCCATGAGTAGAAATGGAGATGCTAGGTTAGATTCATGAAAGTATGAAAATATTTATATTGTATACTTTGTTAGCTGAATTTCATCAAAAAGCAAGCTTACTGTAACTTATATAAAGTGAAAACCTTATAAGCTATGGGGATAATTGGCTCCTCTCATTTTTTTGTGCCCTAAAATTATAATGAAAGGTAAAAAAGAGAGAAGTGGAAGGCAAAAGTGGCAGCTGTGAAAATAAATGAATCCAAGTTTCAACAAAAGATTAAAGAGGTGCTTTGCAAAATTTATCACCCGCTCAGGTAGTTTAATCACAAGTAATAAAAAGTAATAAAAATGGTTTTTGGTGGGTAGTTTCAACATTTGGTAGATGTGGTACCATTCAAGGAAGATCCATGTAAATCGATGAGTTTAGGTCAAGAGTATATAATTTTTGGAAGTTTCTGAGAACCCAATATGTCAAGTAAACTCTCTTTCTCTCTCTTCTACTCTCTGCCCCTCTCCATCTCTATACCTCTCTCCATCTCTATATTCTTCCTTGCATTTCTCCATCTCTCTCTTCTTGTCTATCTCTCTCTCTCTCTCTATTTTCCCTATCTCTCTTCCTCTCTGATTTCTTTATTTGATGATCTCTATCCTTCATTTGTGATGTTTATGAGCCTTCTTTCATCCTAAGTTTTATTATACATGGAGGAGTGAGGCAACACCTTATGGGTGGTTAATCAAATGGTAGGCATATAGGCCCTTTGAGATCTATAGTGGTGCATGCTAGTGGATAGAGAAAAATGAAATTCCTTTAATTTGGTTGCTAGGGTAGCTTTGTCTACCCTCTAATGGAAGAACAACACATAGAATAGAAGTAGATTGAATAACATTTCACATTTTCCACAATCATTATGTATAGAGTACTATTTGAAGGAGGTGCCATAGATTTTTCTTACAACACACAACCCCCTTGAAGACGACTCTAAATATCTTAAATTATTGCAAACATGTGTTCTTAAGAATACCCTTTCACAAGGGAAAAATGTTCACTCTTTCATCGCTAAGTGGTGATTTACCTTTCCTACACAAATTTTCATATTAAGCTTACTTGCATGTATGTCAAGTGTAGAAATTTGGTGGATGCTCGTAAAGTGTTTGACCACATGAAATAAAAAGACAACATCTCATGGAATATGATTATTGTAGCATATTAAAGACATAGTTAACAAAAAAAATTATATTATTATGAAATTATTTGATCTCATAAAGCAATCCATGGTTTAAAATGAAAAATATTTCTTAGTTAAGGTTGCTCTTGAAATTAATTACATACCAGTTATTAAGCAAACCTATTAATGAATACTTGAAAATTTTCCTATCTACATTTATATGTAGTCAATTTGTTATGAATTTAGGGCCATGGACATTCTCATTGGCTTTGGGCATAGGTGGAACCCATTTCCTCCTCCTCATTGTGTCAGAATCACTGACTATGTTGCTGCCTCCTATTATTTTCATTACCCCCTAAGCCATTAATCATTGCTCTAAAATCCACACCCTCTACACATAAATTGTTCTTTTAAGAATGGGATCTGAGAAGAAGTTCCAATGCTGAAGCATTGAATGCCAAGACCTCCTCCTCCTCCTTCTCACTATGAAAGAGGATAAAAGACTTCAAGCGATGATGATTTGAAGATTCTAGTCACCAACGACAAGATTTCTTTCCATCATCTTACAACATTCCAGGACGGTGATGTTGAAAGGTAGCTCATTCCCTCTCATTAAAGGGAGCACTTTTGATGTAATTAGTCATTTCAAATGGCTACATGGTTTGTCTTCAAACTTGTTCAAATTGTTTAAAACCTTGTTCCAAGGGTTTGTTTAAGGCAAGCCTCCTAGCATAACAAAATCCAATGGTATCTCTAGATATCATCAAGTTTAGATAATAAAGGGGAACATGTTTATGAAGATAACGAGTGTGTAGATTGAAGCCACAATAACAAATTTAAGATCAAAATTACACATTCAAGGATTAGTTCCCTAGTTGTAGGATTAAAGTAGAGTACATCACAAATTATCTAGGAGGACATTTGAATACCAAAATCTCAAACTTGATAACAAAGTTTATGATTAATTCATTAAACACAGTCTACAATAAAATATATCTTACATTACAATTCAAAAAATATATATTCATATAAAAATACTATTACTACTACTTGTATCATTGACTACATTAAATGATTTTTATAAGAAACAATTATATTATATATGGTGATTAAAGTCTCCCTTATCACTACTCTAAGAAAACTAATGTTTAAAAAAATTACAACAAGACTATAGAGTAAATATATTAAATAAACTACCTTAAAGGCAACAATACCAGACCAAAATGTCCACAATACACACCATCATTATGTTTTCGTCAGGTTTCACAAGTGGAATTGTAATCTAAATAAAATATAGAAATCCCAAAGGTATTCGATGGGGACATTTTAAGTGACATGAGACTTTTTCTGACATGATTTCTTTCCTAGCATGAGAACAACTGACTGACGTGGGAAAAACTGACGAGTTTTCGACATGGGAAAAATTTGTGAGATGCAAGAAAAAATGAAAATGACAAACAAGAAGCATGGCGATCATAAATCAAACAAATGAACAACTGAGATCAATTACATCACCTTGCACTCCTCTTGACGATTCTTAGTTGTTGATATCACACGCTAGGACAGTTCACCTCAAAGAGGGAATGCCTTCGACGTAATAATCAAAGTAGGTTGGGCCTCTACGGCGATATACGTGTAATATCTAAAAGACTATGTATATTGATATATAATTTTTAACACCTAAAAGACTCTGACAAAAAAAAATATTGTAATTATGCTTCCAATACAAACATAGTGAGATAATAGATAGTAATTATTATTCATCATGACTACCAAGCCCTCCTTAAATTTGGCAATTTTACCATTGATTTATTTTTCATATGTCAAAAGGCAACCATACAAGTGTCATGAAACTATATCTTCTATTTCTCTAAATGCTTCAAAGAACAAAAATCCTATATTCCTAAGAACAACCCCTCCCTTACTCTCCCTCCTCCATATCTTCTCACTAATTTATGAAGACTCTTTGTTAATAAATCATTTCTTCATCAATATTAAACTTATATTTAATCTAAGTCTTGTAATAATAATAATAATAATAATGGCACCATCATCATTACTACAACTTAGAAAAATTTCTATTTTAGCGGTACCTTTCCTAATTTAAAGGCTACGAATTGTGTTTGTTTCCATACTGATCAAAACTAGTTTAGTTTCCTTAGCCATTCTCAGACCAGTAAGATGGGAGGAGATGTCGTAAAAATTGAACCCAGCTCAGCCGAGGAATTTAATCAGGACCCTATAGTTTGGTATATTATCCAAGAGGGGGAGGTGGTGTTATTCCTCAAAGGGATGAGAGGACATGACGAAAATTTGTCAAAACAAGTTGCGTAGTCATGGGATGAGGAAATTAGAGAAGTCAGGACTGGAAAGATTGGTTTCCAAATCTCTGAGGAGGTCATCGGTCAAGCCACTAGGTTACCCACGAAAGGCAAAAAGCACTTGAGGCTTAGCAAAGTGGCCGACCCTGAGCACATGAATCTCTTCTTCCATGAGGGGGAGGGTCCTGTGAAACTTCATGGTGGATTTGTGAGAGAGGAGTTGCCGGAGCCATGGGGACAAATTTGTCTCATGATAATGAAGTTTTTCACATTGGAAGGGCAATTCTAGGTATACTACAACTATCACTGTGCTCTCTTAAATCATTTTAGGAATAAGATTGAGATTAGTTTTCCCTTCTTTTTACTCTCTTCGCTGGAAAATTCCATTAGATCTGTTAGGGAGCTTAGGGCCAAGAATGTCAATTATCCTGTTATTTTGATTCATCAAGGCCTTATTTTGAAACTGTACCATTTCCACCTTGCCCTTTGTCTACCTGAACCTATTCAAGTTAAGATTCTAGAGGACTCACATCTGGGTAGTTCCCACAGGGGTAAGGGTAAAGTGAAAATTTGCATTGGGACTCCTATGATTAAGGGTGACCCTAGTACATTGGAAGGGATTCTATTTGAGACTCCTGCTTCTATTAAAAACACAAAACAGAAGTATGTTACTCCAGTGCAGGGAAGGACGTCTGGCAAGAGAGATAGGGTGGAGGATTTGGAGGGAATTCCGATGAAGAAACAAAAGGAAGGGAAGGGTGCTACCATGGAGGATGCTCCTATGAAAATTGTTGAATTGGACACTATTCTAGAAACTAAGGGTAGTAGTGAAGATGGGGAAACTGTTCTTCCAAGTATCTGCCATTCCAAAAGGATTGCTGGGAAACCACTGATCAATTATCGAGGGGTGGAAGGTTCTGAGGACTCTGAATTTGTGGAGGAGACTGTGGATGAAGAGGGGGAGGAGACTCTGACTGATTATGTGCATGAATTTGAGGGCACTATCCACTTTGCCTCGATAAATGAAAGCATCTCGAAAAGCCTGGAAGGTAAGAAGAAGGCCACTATTGGTAAGAAGCATGAGAGGGACATTATTCATCAAGCCAACAAGGGGGATTGTGCTTTGTGCGGAAAACATGCGGAGGATATCCAAAATCTCCAAAAAAGAATGGACTCAATGCAGAACAAATGGAAGGTCATAGCGGAGTTCGTAGCTAAAACTTTACACCGGGCGGCTTCCATCTTCGTTGTGGTGAAGGATATGGATGACAAGGTTAAACAAGTGGGCATTGATAGTTTAGGTGACTAAAAGGAGATGGTGGAGTTTCTGGCTAAGTTTGGGGTGACTGACAGCCATAGTTTCTTGTTTCTCCTGCTTTCTATTTTTTTTGTCGTTTCGTTGTTTTTTGGTCTTTTGTTTTGGTCTGCTATTTCTAGGCTATCACGTTGCTGTTTCTGACATGTTAATAGCATGATGCCCTTGGGGCTGCCTTGTTAAAGGGATCTAGACCCTGGTTTCCAAATGAACTTGTAAAAAATAAACAAATTTCAACTACAAAACACATACTATTATTACAACATTTGCTTTTACTTAAAAATTAATTATTATATTTTTTAAGTATACTACTATATTTAATATTTTTTCTTTTTATTTTATCAATATTTAAGAATTATTTTATGTACTATAGTATTGCCAGCGCTTAGCTCCATTCCATTCCATACTTGCCCTAGACCTATTTTCTGCACGATTTTAGTGTGTTTGTTTTTTTACTCGAAATAGTATTTCCTTAAAATCTGTTCTTAAGAGCTGAAATTTTGGGCCACCGACAACACAGATAAATGATTTTTGGAATAATGTTTGTTAAAATTTTCTCATATAAACTTAGAATAAATTTAAATTTGTTCAACATCAAAAATAATATTAGATTTACTCTAGATAAAAAAACTTATTGTGGCAGGTATTAAAAAGAGGAAAAGGTTTTAGAAAACAAAATTTATATTGTTTTAATAATGCTTTCCAATTATAATTATAAAAACCGGGTAAAAAACACCTCGTGAAGAACACCGCCACTTGTCAAACTCGTTTCTACCTCAATCTGCGCCATCATCATCAGTGCCAAGATTATCGTTGCACACCAACATCCTTATAAATATCACATATTACTTAGCCCTAAACAAATGCATCTACACCGAGAATTGCATCTACACAAGTAAAAGAGAGAGAAGGAAAAATGGGCGAGAAGCAGAAGGTAAAGATCTGGCGGTCCAGTGTGAGGGTCTACGAGATGAAATCAGGAAGTCTGTATTAGATGTGGGTGGAAAATTTGAACCCTTCCCAACAATCCATTCTTGCGAAAGCGGGTATTTTTCCATTTTTGAAGGCTGTCACTTACAGAAGCGACAATGCTTTCCTTGGGGCGCTCATCAATTTCATGATGGACGTTCAATTGACAGTTGGAGAAAGCCGAATCCAGATTACAGAAGAGCAAATTCGACGAGCTACGAGTCTTCCAAGTTCAGGTAAGGATGTCTCCCCTTCACAAGATTTCAATCGAGTTGAAATGGCAATGCGTCTTACTAGATCTGAAACGGGTGCGATTAAATATGGGTTGTTGATGGATTCAATCATTGACCCAGTTTTGCAAATTGCTTGTAAGTTCTTGACTAACAAGCTGTTGGGGCTTCATAAGACGAGTTTTATCCCGTTTAAGTATGTGGAGATTACCATTGAGGTTTCTCACGGGGTCTGCTTTAATTGGTGTAAATTTGTGAAGGAGAGGATGTTGGGGCAGATTAAATCTGTCCGCAAGAATACCAAAGGGATTATCATACTATGATATGATGAAGGCTGCCAAGTATTGCTTATACCCAAGCGGATACAAGGTGGCCAGCCTTAGGATTCTGGAGCCCAGCTATAAATAGCTGGTGCATTGTAAATGACCCATTGTATGGCAATCCACTCGATTGACACAATCCACAACACAGATCCTGTCTATACTCCTCGTAGATGCCTAGTCGACTGCTACATGGAGGATGTACAGTATTCGACATGATTTCCATTCCATATGGCTTAGGAGACTAAACGTTCAACTCCCTTTGAAATGGTAGAGGCCGACGGGAGCTCACCCAACATCTATACAGAGCCATTATAAATTGTAGGACAGTATTAAGCAGAGCACAATCATGTCCAGAAATGTATAAAGCTTGTCGACGCCATCCTTTGCGGTTGGAAGTGGTGAATTTGATGTGATTATTTGAGTGGACTTGGTGCTCTTGTAATCTTTTAGATTCTAATAACAAATTATAAAAGTGTTGAATTTTATGAGATTGTTTGCTCGGATTGAAAACAAAAGAGGTTTGTTTGGCAGGGCAACAGATATTCGTTGTAAAAGTACCATAGTTAGACGGATTAAACTGTGACTAGCCTCCCCCCCCTCTCTCTCTCTACACAGTTCTAATAGAAATTCATTCCCCAGCCAATGGCGGTAGTTTTGCAAAGTTGTTAAGAGTCCCTTTTCCACATTGTTTATTGCTCCTATGGAGCTTGGGAAATTAATTACCACTTCCATTTACACCTTTTACTAAATGCATAGATTGTTTTTTAAAATTAGATTTTTTTTTTTATGAAAATGCCTGCTTATCTTTTAATTATAAGATAAAATATAACACTTTCACAAAAAATAGTTGGCTTGTATAAAGGCACACCCTAAAAGCATGTTATATGGGCGTAGCCTAGAAAATTCTAGAGTATCAATGGGTACATACCCATAAAAACATAATAGAAATTATAAAAACATAAGGAAATGTAGATTTAAGTAGCTATAGCAACGCCTACAGAAGGCGGATCCCTATCATCTAGGTTCCCCCATATTGCTGTGGGGTCTGGGATAACATCCGGTGGTGCCCATCCATCATCATTCTGCTGATTATCATTCTCTGTATTTGACTCATGGTGGTGTGGTGAGATAGCCAAATTTAAGCGTGGAAAAACCTTAGTGTTATCCCAACTAGTGTTGGTTGGATTGGAAGTACTAGGAGCCATCCATCCTATATTATTACCTGTAGGCCAGCCTGCATTATCTCCAGTAGGCACTAGCAGGACGGCCTGAAGTCCATCCATGATTACATGGAGAGGCTGACTGTCTGTGATACTGAGGTGCACAATGAGGAGCAGGCTAGGAGCGTGGCTAAGAATCCCTGGCCGATCCACTTCTTCGTCTATGACCATGGGAAGGTGATCAGGCTCTGACAGAGGAAGGAGAAGGAGAAACCTTTGCCACTATACAAGAAGCATTTCCCCAGTCATCCAGCAATTCCTATAAGTGAGCAACTTCTAGAGCCACGTTGTTTTCTTGTACTTGTATCTATAGAAGAACATTAGAACATATAATTGCTTTAATGTAAAGAGAAATAGTTGTTCCAATGTGATTATCTTAAAATATACAAGAATTACGGTCTTTCCATATTGTAAAAAGAATCTCCACTCTGAAAATATGCCAAATCTATGTAAATTTTGCTGGAAACCTGGGAGAATCACCCAGAAGTATTATTTGCCATGATAAAGGCTCTAGCCTAAAAGGGCAAAAGAAATCATAAATCTATAGCCAAAATTGGTAGGCTCTTGTGCAATACTAGAAGAGACACTGAAAAGTCTCAGGTTGTCCGCAAAAAGGACAACGAGGATCCTGAACCCCAAAATTAAAAAGTCTTGCTCCAACTGGCAACCCTTGAAAAAGAAGGCACCGGGCAAAATGTGCTAACTTTGTCTCAAGAATAGCTGACCAAATAGTTGTAAATCTGGTATCTTAAAGAACCATTGAACTATGAAGGAGCCATCTCTTATTAAGTGTTTCTATCACTAGCAAATGGACCGACAACCACCTATAAGCAAGCCTTGGCCTATAATGATGCATTGATGTGTCTACATACCATTTCCAGTGTTTCCACCAAGGCCTGCTAGACTAGATTCCCACTTTATGAAACATTTCTATTGGAATAGCAGTGACAATTCTATCATAAGCAGACTGATCATCTCTGTGAAGGTTAAATTTGACTCGAAGAGGTTCCCATGCTATAAGGCTCATCGTTGGTCTATGGAAAATATCTTGTAGGCTTTCAATACCCCTTTTATGAAATTGAAGAGCCTTTATGCCAGGTAATGTGGCTAATGGCTGACTTACATTGGAGAATAGAGGTGACCACCATATATTATGGTGATTGAAAGAAAGACCATCATGAAATCCATCACCAACCTAGTAGAGCCATGGTTTAACTTTCTCCTAGGCTTTCCAAATCCTTTTCACCACAAATGTGCCTAAGATTTGAACTAGCTCTCTCATGACAAGGAGGGTTGACAAGGTAATGCCTTTCCAAGTAGGCTTGTGTAGAGGATGACCGAATTCAATGTTGTGCCAGACTAAAATTTTCCATGCCTCATTACCATCTAGAGAGATTGAATGATCCATTTAACACATAAGGCAGTGCCTTGGTGTTGAGTAGAAAGTAGACCAAGCCCACCTGAATCTCTAGGTAAGCAACAAAATTCCCAGGCAACACAGTGAAAGCCATGGCAAGTCTTAGAAGAGGTCCATAGAAAATCCCTTAAAAGTTTTTCTAGTTTGGCATATGAAGATTTGGAAGCTAGCTAGAGATAGTGGCTTAGTGATCCACAATGCAAGTTTCTATTCCACACAGGTAAGAACTGCTTGCTAGAGATTAGTAGAAGTGCCTTGGAAAGCAAATGGAATACCTAGAAATTAGAAAATTTCACCATGAGCAACCCAACACCATCCATACTGTTGGATCCAATGAGGAATGGGAAGAATTAACTGCCTATAACATAAAGTTTTATGCCACTGGATGGAAGAACTTGAGGCTAGGTAGAAGGTCTCTAGACATCCAAGCACATTTTTAACTATGTTTTCTTCTTCCAGTAATGTTCAAAAAGAATCATCTGCAAAATGACCATTAACCAGCTGGCTAGAAAAATTGGGTAGAGAAATTCCATGAACAAGCGCATTGGATACTGAATGAGCAAGAAGGTATCCAAAGCCTTCTACAGCTAGAACATATAACACTGGTGCAATAGGACATCCTTGCCATATTGAACAGAAAAGGCCAAAGGTATGAGACTGTTTCCCATTGAGAGTGATACATGTAGAGGCTTCTGAGAAGAGCATTTTGATTGATTGAATAAAAGATGGCCCAAACCCTAATGCTTCAAGCATTGCAAGAATAAAACATCATTCAATGAGATCATAGGTGTTTGCAAAATCAATTTTTAGAAAAATTACTTTTTGATAAGATTTTATTACCCATTCCATGCCTTCCCAGACTGTAATGATATTATCTAAAATATACCTAGATTTAGTAAATCTAGTCTATTTAGGGAAGACAATCAAAGGGAGCAGGTTACAAAGCTTCAGAGAAAGGGCTTTGGTAATGATCTTGTAGGAGATATTCAGGAGCGTAATGGGTCATTAGTTGCAAATGTCTTAAGGATCTCTAGCTTTAGGTATGAATTTAATGTTTCCTTGATTAATAAGTTTTCCTAGAGAGTTGGAATAAAAATCTTCAAGGTAAACATTATGCAAATCCTTCCCTAAGGAATCGCAAAGAGCTTTGTAAAACTCACAAGGAAAACCATTAATTCCAAGAGCTTTGCCATTAGCCATAGAATAGACTGCTTCTTTAAGGTCTTCAATGGTCAATAACTAATCACAAAAGTGTGTTTGGGCTAAAGAAAGTTGTTTTGGAACATCTACAAGACAATCATCCAGTGCACTTTATTGCTCAAAAGTATAATCTTGGGCTATGAAAAGTTTTTCATAATGTCATACAAAAGCCTTAAGAATGTCAGGTAATTCTAAGAGAACAACATTATCCTCCTTGATTTGCTTAATACAATGCAAGGAATGTCTAGCTTGAAGAGTGAGAAAGAATTCCTTAAGGACATAGTCACCAATTTTTAGCCATTGCATCCTGGCCTTAAGCTGTGCTCCTTTGGCAACATGACTATTAGCCTTTTTCTTTTGATGTTGTAAAATGGGTCAACTATCAATGCCACTGTGGCTATGTTCAAAGCAATAATTGTAGCCTCATAACCTCTTCTTATGAAATTGGCTAGCTGACAGCCATGGATGCAAAGAAATCTCACAGTATGAGTGATAGCATCATTCTACCAATTTATCAAACTAGTAGAATGTAATGGGTGACATTATAAATTCCATATAGTTGCTATGTGTGCTATGGTGGGTTGGTGAGATCACAAAGAGGTGTTAAGGAAAAACTGAGACTTACTGGCATGTGGCTGTGTGACTTGCCATTCAATGGAAAAGTAAATTGGAAAGTGGTCTAATAACATCACATCTACAAATGGTTGTACAGGAAGGGTGGATGATGTGGCAAAAGAGAAGAAAGATTGGGCCGAGATCATGGAATGATTAAGATATTTGAAAACCCTATGAGACCTAGCTAAAAAATTACACCAAGTATGCCAGAAAGGATGGGATTGATGGCAGCCAACATTGGGATCAAAGAAGCCCAATTTATTGTGCATATGAAACCACTAGGGATAACTTTATGAACCCCCTCCTCAGAGAAGGTGTATAAACCTGGTGAATAGTGTATACTTTCTGAGAACATTATTAATCTATTGGTGAATTTTTTCATTTTTCAAGGAAAAATTATAATCTTATTTGGTGAATCTTTTGTAATCTCTAGAGGTCTATGGAAAATCCTGGTGAATTGTAATTTTTTTAAAACCAATAAAATATTTTCATAATTGGTGATTAAAACCTATTTTCAAACCAATTAAATATTTTCATTGGTGAATTAAAACCTATTTTCAAACCAGTAAAATATTTCTGTGGACAAATTAACCCTATTTTCTAAATAGGAAAATATATTTCCTAGCAATTAAAATCTAATTTCAAACCAAAAAAATTATTTTCATTGGCAAATTAAACCAATTTTTAAAGCAATAAAAAAAATCATTGGAAAATTTAAATATAGTTTCAAACCAATAAAAAATTAATTGCTGAAATAAACTGTTATGCCAATAAAAAATCATAGTGTGGTGAAAATATCAAATGGGTCATATTGTTCTATTTCGGGACAAATTTTATACACATCAAAATTCCTGCATAAAGTGTCCAGAATGGGGACAAGTGTCAACATATTTATTATGTCTGAAGCAATATGTCAATGCAAAATAATATAACAAATAACCGTTCGATGAATTTTTTATGGATGGTTGTAGTTGCATTCTGGAAGAAAATGTTTGAAACACTAGACCAGTGACTTCAGGCCTTCGAAATAACACTTGAACTATTAGATTTCCAAATATCAATGGTTGACATTTCATACGAGAAACCCTGTACATAATCTTATGTTGATTTGCTATCTTCGGTTGCTAGTTGTCTAAGTTGAAACCTGAGCCATGAAAATCGTGTTGCTTACCGGCCCTTTATACCTAGCTATTCTTATTGGTCACTACTTGGTGGGGAACAAATTAACCTAGTAGAGTCCACTTTTTAAATGCTTTAGCAAATATTTTGAAGTAGCCCTAAGAGACTTAAAGGGTGAGCTATTAAGGATTTAATTAAGACACATGGGAAATTCCTTGGCAAGATGTTTTAATCTTAGCCATCCAATGTTGAAGAATTTAAGTAGATAGTTGATGGGTTAAGAAGTTAATGTTTGAGCAAGTTGTTGATGAGTTAAGTCATGACTTCATGTCCTAATATTTGTAAGTTGACTGGCCACTTAATTTAGGGGTTACCCACTGTCATCAATAAAATGATTTGTAGGAAGGGCAAAATCTAATGGTTGTGCAAGGGCAAATGAGGAATCTGTCAAGAGAGAATATTCACTGCGTGGCTATGACAGAATGACACATGTCAAAGAATCTAAGCTAGCATCCTATCCCACTAAAGACTCTGCATCAACTAAAGACTTGATCTAATGGTTGCACATCGTCACAAGGAGAATCTCACAGGGTGGAATCTATGTTGTACAGTCGTGACATGGTGACATGTGGCATTCTCTTATTTGAGAAGTGAAAGGCAAGCACGTGGAGGTTAAGGCATGCCCGTACGTGGTAGGTAAGAGGTGGGCATAATGCAATATATTTTTCCCAATGCTTAACCCAGAATAGTTCATGAGAGTATATGAGACTAATTCAATTTACTAGTCTGAGTCATTAAAACTAGTTACTTTTGACCAAGTGGATGAAGTGATTGGTATTATAGATAAGAAAAGATATAAGGATGCTATCAATATTGAATCCAATAATGATATCATTGATGGATATGGAGAAGCTGATCAAACAACACAGCCAATAGAGCAAACGTGGGATAATATTTTAGATGTGAATAAAGATGAAAGTATGGAAGATCAACTCTCCACCTGGGATGATTGGATTATAATATTAAATATTTTGTTGGGGATACACCGCCTAAGGAATGCATCAGTAATTAATCAAATGATATAGAGGTGCAGCCATATATGTATTATCATGGCATTGAGAATAATGAATTAAAAACTAAAACAAAAGGGGACATCATGCTTTACAACAATGAAGAGAGAAATAATTGCAATCAACCCATAGAGGATGGTGGTTCCTGTAGACATAATGAGGAAGAGACAGTAGAGGATATAGAAGAAGAGGCATGTTCACTCAGAAGTGAACTAATTTTAGAATTGTTGACTATAAATATTTTAATTTTAACCTTCTTTGTCTCTGAAATGATCTAGTTCTTGCTCATGATTTGTGTACAGTTAAAACTTTACATTTTAATATTAATTGGTCATGGCTGTTAGTTTCATTTCTAGTTTGTGTTCCAATTTGTGTTGTTATCTTTCCTGTGCACAAAGAGCGCCACATGTTAGCATGGCAGGGTTTTGAAAATCTAAGAGAAAAGATGATTCCAAAATACGCGTGGAGCTCCCATGTGGTAAGGAGATTAGAAGCAATAAGAATCATGACTGGGAGTAGTGGATAGTGCCATGTGTCTTCTTCTTAGTTCATGGTTCCTAGGTGCCACAAAACTCTGCCATGTATCTTTGACTATGTTTCTTTTGTATACTTTCTATCTGTTACTAGAACGAGCCATGTGTCGCCCCCACAAGAATTCACAGAGAAACTTTTGAGAAAGGCATCGAGAAGGAACATAGCAGTACCATGTGTCTTTTGTTGTAATGTGTAGAGCCAACCATTTGTCTCTTTCTTTAGTAAGCTTTGAAGTGTTGAGGTACAGTATGGTGGGCCCCGAGGTATCATGTCTAAAGTTTCTAAAGTGCAGTAGAGTGTGCCATGTGTTGCTAACATGGGTGATTGAAGGTTGAGAAACAAAAGAAGCTTTTGAAGACATGCCAGTCTACCATCTATCCCAGTTTTGAAGCTCTTAGGTGTTGCCATGTTTTAGTAAGAAAAAAGGCAGAGAGTGCCAAATGTCATAGTATCATGTGTTCTCCTTATATAAAAGGGAAACTAAGATCAAAGAGTGTAGGAGAGCCATGTAGCATTTTTTTGAGCCATTAGAAGATTGCAAAGGAAGCCGCTTGTCTTAATGGAACTAGTAGTCACACAGCCATATTTCTAGTACCATTCAACCAATGGGCGCACAAGGATCATATGGTTGTAGATTTAGATAGATCTTGTGCACATCAAGTTATAGTTCAGTTGCAGACAGTTGCAGATTCTTAATGGATAGGAACATTTTTGAGCCCCATTTTTGCTTCATTTCAATATGCAGACGTGATGTTTGACTTTTACATTTTTAATCCCTAGTTCACATTTGCAATGCATCTAATATTTTGTATATCGAATATTTATCTCTCGTATACAAAAAGTTCACAATGTTTAACTTTTCTAATCAGGTGTAGACTTGTCTTTATTTGTTTGTATCACCTTTTATGTTCAATTGAATATTCTTTTCAAGTCCAATTCTATGTGTGCAATGTATACATGTGGTAGAGTAATGAAATTATCAATTTTGAATTCCTTTTAACATCTGCCAATGTATATTGGATTTGAATATGATATACATGCATTATGATATACAAATGCAGATTTCAAACATTACGAAGCATGCTTATGAAAAGCTATCAGGTTCGGATTTGTCATAGAAATTGTTGTGAGCTATCAATGCAAGACAACTATCAGATATGTACTAATTGCACAAGATGTTGACTTGACGTTTCATTCACTAAAATAATTCACTTTATAAAAAGAAACAAATTTTCTAGTTTCTACTTTTTATTGCTAAGTGATTTTTTTAAAGTGAGAGCCGAGAGGGTCAGCACATGGGGATATTTCATATTGCTTAACATAGCCAATAAGACAAAACATAGAAACCCTACTCCTAGGCTACATTTCATCATTTCTGAAAATCTTATTTTGTCAAACTTTTTTCTTAAAATTTTATTTTGTCAAACTTTGCATTTAGGATTGAGAGACTTAAGAAAAATTAAGAACTTAAGAGGTAATTCACAATTTCACACTATATAAGCATGTCCACCACCACTAGTAGACCAAATAAAGTTTTTGGGAAAGGCAGAGCAAGTACAAATAAAAAATAGATTATTTTGAATTGCTTAAAACCTCATGTATTCATGCTAACATGTATGGTAAATTTACCTCAGAATTTAGATTTTCATGTGAGAATAAGGCTACCAAGGAAAATAAAGTTGATAGTATCAATGCACAGTGGGTAATTGGATAAGGGTGCATGATGTTACATGAGGTTTTCCTTTGCCTAGAATTTATCATGGTCTATGCCCACAATTATGATGGTAACAAAAGAGCAATTGTAAATAAGGATACCAAAGAAGAAATTTTATCCATTAATGCAAAAGAATTTGGAGATCTCTACATTGACCTAGAAAAGCTTGCTATTGATTATGAAGCAGTGGATGAAAGGGACAAAAAAAAATTCATAGATAAAATAGTTCAAGAAAAACACAACTTCAAAGATAACCATAAGCCTCCTTATCCTTTGAAATTTTTTAAATCATGGGCTCAGGGTACTATTTCAATGCTAGCATTTTGCTTCAAACTGGATAGCAATTGGGAAGTGGATGCAAGCATCCTTGAAATGGTATATAATATCCATTATGGTATTGGTGAACATGTCAACTATAAATTTATTGAGCACATTGTAGAATCCATGCATAAACAATTTTTAATGATTAAAGGAAGATCCACCAAGACATTTAGGTGCACAACCTACTTGTGCTTTTTTTTCAAATTTAGTGGAATATTTTAGACCAAAAAGCTTTAGATTCAGCCTTATAGTAATGTTTAGGAAAAGAAAATGGCTCTAGTATATGATTGGACCACTAAGATAAAGATGGATGATTCTCGAAGGAATTACAATTATTTCGTAGACTACTTTTTGGCTCCATTACATCAAGCAATTACAAATAGTCCTATGCCTAGATTGCTTATATCATGTAGAGATTTCATTCAACTAGGAAAAGAAATACAATTGGCTGATTAGTACTTATTGGAAGAATATACTATACTAAGATTTTATGGATCAAGAGTAGAGCCATACAAACTTTCAATACATGTGATAGAAAGGGTTTTTGCATTGGAATATGTAAGGCAGATGCAGAGTAATGATGAACTACACTTTGCCAATTAGCAAAAGAAGACCTTATTTCCTTCTTTACCTTTTTCATGTGGAGGGTTCACATTCAAGAGAAAGGCATTTAAGGTGGCACGTGATCTTTTGAAATTTTTAATTTTGATGATGTCTGTCACTGGCAGTATGATCCATTTGACACCATTAAAACAATGATTGTGGCCAATAGGAAGGCTACAAGTAGAATTCAACGTCAAAGTAAACCCTTGTTGGAAAAATTGAGAAACAAGGATTCCTGGGATGAGGTCAAAATAGCAATGGAGAAAACTGCTACTGAGAAAGGTATTTCTTTTGAATAGTTGTCAGTACAAATTATGGAATTGCACTAAGTCCAAAATACAGGAGCACTAGTAGAGGATGAAATCAGGAGGTACAATTTTTTTTGTGTAAAAAGTGATAAACTATCTATTAGAGCAAAAATTCCAAACTCTCTAGATGACTCTATTACAAAAAGATATTGGTCACAATAAAAAATTATTACATTTTGGTCTATGAGGAAGGAGTTAGGTGAACCAAAAACTGTTGCAGAGTATGGATAAATTGATGAAGATGAAGAGTTTAGCAAATTATGGAATATAGAGCATCCCAATGAATGTGAAGATGATAAAATTGATAATGATGATGAACCTGATGATGATAGGGTTGAACAAAGCAATTTCAAACCTGATTTAAGTTAGGCCACAAAAAGACCATATACTTCAAAAGTAGCCATAGTGGTGGACTCTGCTCATCTTTATTTTTCCTCAATTCCCGTATCTTCCACGTGGTGGCTTCTGTTGGTCCTGTGAGCTGCTCTCTTTTTGTATTCTCTTCGGACACATGGTGGCCACTGAGGCTTGCCTTTTATTTTTAAAACTTCGCAGCCTCCATTGATCTCCTTGCATCTTATGGTGACTATTCGGCTGCACTATGAATATGAGAACTGATACATTAAATTTTTGAAATAGTGTAAAATATTTGTCACCACAGACATTACCATTTTGAATGGCTCTAAAGTAGTAGCATCTACTATTCTTGATTTGGGGAGATGGGAGGGGATATTGTTAAAATTGAACCTAGCTCAGTGGAGGAATTCAAACAAGACCCTCTTGTTTGGCATATAATTTTGGAAGGAGAGGTGGTGTCCTTTCTCGAAGGCATGGCAGGACATGATGAAAACCTATCACAACAGTTCGTGGAAACTTGGGATGAGCAAACCAGAGTGGTGAGAATTGGGAAAATTAGCTTCCATATTTCGAAAGAGGTGATTGGGTAAACCACAGGGTTATTGACGAAAGGCAAAAATTATTCGAGGAGAAACAGAATCTCTAACCTTCAGCATACGAATCTTTTCTTCCATGAGGGCGAGGCACCTGTGAAGCTTCATGGAGGGTTTGAGAGGGACAATGTTCCAGAGCCATGGGGTCAAATTTGTCTGATAATAATGAAATTCTTCACGCTGGAGGGAAGATTTCAGGTATACAATCACTACCACTTTGCTCTTTTGAATCATTTCATGAATAAGGTTGACATTAGCTTTCCCTTCTTTTTGCTCTTTTCTTTGAACAATTCTATAAGGTCTGTTCGGGAGCTCAGAGCTAAGAATGCCAACTACCCTCTTATTCCAATTCACCAAGGTCTTATTTTGAGGTTATATCAATTTCATCTAGCTTTCTGTCCACCCAAGCAAATCCAAGTCAATATTCTAGAGGACCCACAATCGAGTACTTCCCATGGGTGTAATGGCAAAGTGAAAACTTGCATTGGGACCCCTAAGATTAAGGGTGTCTCTTGTATGGTAGAAGAGAACCTTGTTGAAATCCCTGTTACTGTTAAAAAGGAGAAACAGAAGCACACCACCCCGGTGGTTGAAAGAAAGAATGCCAAAAGGAATAGGGTGGAGGTTGAGGAAAAAGAGACTACACTAAAGAAAAAACACAAGGTAAGGTGGTTTGTAGTGCCCCTCATTTTGGTTTTCTTATAGTTGTTCTGTTTAGACATTAAGACATCTTAGATTTACTGTTTTGATATGATACTTGTCTATTGCTATGATGATACTATTAGAACTATTGGTTATGCTTATATTATGTTTATTTATGGGCTCAGTTGATTATGTGGATCAATTTTATCATGTGCTTAACGTGATTATCTGATGATGCTTTCATTTAGTTGTTTAGCTATTGATGTGCATGCAAGTTATGGTTACTTCTTGATGTGATTGGTGGAAGGGATAGTGTCGAATTACTCATGCATGAGTGCCTTGCTATGCTACGATTCTCTTCTAAGGTGTGTTTGTTTGGATAGTTATATATATATGCTCGACATTTCGTTATTATTTTTTCTTTTAAAAAAAATTGTCATTTTACATTGCATAGTTTAGCTTATCTCTAGGGTTTCATGGCAGGGCGTTACATTTGGTATTAGAGCTAGGTTTCAACACTGGATACTCTGGGTGTGTATGAGCCCATTATGTTGTCCTAGTTGCTTAGATTCTATAGAGTATGTTTTCTCTTTTGTCATCCTCGCCTAGCATCCTGAGGTTGTTCTTTGATGGTTCAGTGTAGAAGATGCCTAGAGGTCAAGGTCGGGGTCAAGGTAGGGGACACAGAAGAGGTGGTGGTAGTAGCCCTCCTCCTTGTTCTCCTCATGAGAGTGCTCAAGAAGTCACGGTACAGAATGCAGAGAATCAGGGTTAGCTTGAGGGAACTCAGTTTTACCAATTGCTTGAGGAGGTTTTTGCTTGCTTAGGTCCTAGATAGGAGGTTGGTCAGTCAAAGGAAAGGGGAAGAGGAGAGTCTCCTAGGTAGAAGGTTGATTAGCCAGAGGCAATAGAAAGAGAAAGGTCTCCTAGAAGGAGAGAGATGACAGTAGAGCAGGTGGCTATCTTGGCAGGTCACATGAGAGATCTCTTGAGGGCACACCCTCCCACTTTTGATGGTTCTGGTAGTGGTTTGGAGGTAGAGACCTGGTTGATAGATTTGGGTAGGTGTTTTTCCATGCACCCATATGGTAGTAACACCAAGGTGAGATGTGTTATCCTGCACCTTCGAGGATTTACTTCTACATGGTGGCATTTAGAGGAGCAGAAGTTACATTTGGATATTGGTACAGTTTCTTGGGAATTGTTCTTGGAGAGGTTCAGAGCTCGTTTCTTGTTAGATCACTGAAAGTAACATCATGCTAATGAGTTCCATGAGTTGAGATAGATGCCGATGTCAGTAGAGCAGTATAAGCGTAGATTCTATGAGCTTAAGTAGTACATAGGCATTGGAGATGATGAGGCTATGTTGGTTTAGCACCTCATTAGGGGCTTGAATGCTCATATCAGCAGAGGAGTCCATGTCTTCGAGCCTAAGACCATGGAGGTGGAAGTTGAGAAGGCTCGTCTGGTAGAAGAAAATTTGGCCATGGCTCTTGGAGGCCATAAAGGTGTACAAATTGGTAGTGCACCTCTGACAGGTGTTAGGTCTCGTGGTGGTTAGTGTCAGGTAATAGGCTCTTGTAGAGGCCATCATGCTCCCACAAAGGGTGAACAAAAATAGTAGTAGTATTCCCAGAATCAGCAAGGTGGTGGTACCTAGTTAGGAAAAGACCGTAATTGGAGGTGAACCAAGAATTATCATCCCAATCAGCCAGTTCAGAGCACATAGTCTATAGTTAATAGAGATAGTTTTTAGTAGTTCAATGCTTTTGCAAGTGGCGGAGGTTACAACAGAGGTACAAGATGTTTCTCTTGTGGTCAGTAGGGGCATATAGCTAGGTAGTATCCATAGAAGAGCACTGTATGATTTGGTCATAGGTCGATAGCTTCAGAGTCGACCATAGGTGATGCAGGGAGGTCTCATAGAGTGTTTGCAGTGATTCAACACCACCATGCAGAGCATCAGGGGACAGTGTTGGAGACAGCAGGTAGAGGTCAGGTAGCTTTCATTGGAGTTCGTGCATGTTCTACAGCATCAGGGGTAGGGGTATAGAACAAGTAAGGCTCCAGTGGGATCCTAATGATGAGTCTTCAACTAATTAGGAGGTTGTGTCGGGATGCGAGATCTCTACCCTTATTTTTGTTGTAGGCTTCCATGAGTTAGCCTAATCCTAGGGAGGAGGATGTAGTGCCCCTCATTTTGGCTTTCTGATAGTTGTTATGTTTAGACATTATGACATCTTGGATTTATTGTTTTGATTATGATACTTGTCTATTGCTATGATGATACTATTAGAACTATTGGTTATGCTTATACTATGATTAGTTATGGACTCAGTTGATTATGTGGATCAATTTTATCATGTGCTTAATGCAATTATCTTATGATGTTTTCATTTAGTTGTTTATCTATTGATTTGCATGCAAGTTATGGTTACTCGTTGATGTGATTGGTGGAAGGGACAGTGTCGCATTACTCATGCATGAGTACCCTATTATGTTGCGATTCTCTTCCATGGTGTGTTTGTTTGGATATATATATATCACGACATTTCGTTATTATTTCTTCTTTTTTTAAAAAAAATCCATTTGGATTGCATAATTTAGCTTATCTCTAGGTTTTTGTGGTAGGGCGTTACAGGGTTTCTACTGTGGAAGCTCCTGTGAAGACTGTGGAAGTGGATACCTGGCTGAAACTGAAGGATAGCAATGAAGGTGGAGAGACTGCTTCTCCGAGCATTCGTCGCTCCAAACAGATTGCTGGGAAACTACTGGTGAACACCCAGGTGTAGAGATTTTAGATGGTTTTGAGTTTGTGGAAGATATGGTAATTAGGGAGAAATTTTGAGGATTATATTACTCTGGTGATGCATTAAATCATCAAAAGATTTAAATTTGAGAGTGCTTTAGGATTCAACTATGTATGTTTTTGTTACAACATTTCAGATCATATTCAACTCTCTTCTTCCTGATGATGAATCATTGAGTATGATCCAATAGCTTGAAACAAAAACATACACAGTTGAATCCAAAAGCACTCTCAAATTTATTGTCATGGACTGTGGGAAACTCATGAAAGATTTGTCTGTGATGAAAATGTTTGGAAAAAATTAGTCGAAAATAACTAATTGTCTATTTTTGGGTTTGCATGCAGGAACCAGAGACATCTATGGAAAATCCATATCCATATGATAACTCCATTCATGTTTTGTGCAATACGAACACATCAGATGGATTTAATCCCTCAAAAGATGTAACACTCCCAGAGTTGATGTTGAAAGGCCTAGCGAAGATTACAATGGGCAGTCAGACTATTCAGGCAAGGTCTTTTCTTGCCTTCTTTGTAGGAGGAATCATGGACGAGTGAGACATTTACTGATTCAACACTAGAAAGGCAGAGACAAAGATATACAAGTGCATGAATACCTACCAAAGGGATTATCATACTATGATATGATGAAGGCTACAATTATTGCTTATACCCAAGAGGATACAAGGTGGCCAACCTTAGGATTGTGGAGCCCAGCTATAAATAGTTGGTGCATTGTAAATGACCCATTGTATGGCAATCCACTCAATTGACACAATCCACAAAATAGATCCTGTCTATAGTGCTCGTAGATGCCTAGTCGACTGCCACATGGAGGATGTACAGTATTCGACCAACTAGTCATTTAGAATGCACCAGCTGGTTATATTCTTCCAATTGTGGAAGCCATTTACACTGTGTGCCCGCCATAATTTTTTGGCCATTATATGCTTCCCTTCAGTGATGTCCTCCATTGGCCTACCTTTTCTGTTGAAGTTGGACTCTCTAAAATACCATATCTCGAGACAATATTCCTATCGATCTCTGTAAATAGATATAACCAGATGCAAAAAAGGGTCAATCATGTTCAGAGACATTTTACACTCAATCAGCCCCCCAAACATTAGGATATGCTCCACATGATTTCCATTCGATATGGCTTAGGAGACTAAACATTCAACTCCCTTTGAAATGGTAGAGGCTAACAAGAGCTCACCCAACATCTATACAGAGCCATTATAAATTGTAGGACAATATTAAGCAGAGAAAAATCATATCCAGAAATGTATAAAGCTTGTCAACGCCATCCTTTGTGGTTGGAAGTGCTAAATTTGATGCAATTATTTGAGCAGACTTGGTGCTCTTGTAAGCTTTTAGATTCTAATACCAAATTACTAAATTGTTGAATTTCATGAGATTATTTGTTCGGGTTGAAAACAAAAGAGGTTTGTTTGGCAGGGCAACAAATATTTGTTGGAAAAGTACCATAGTTACACAGATTAAACTGTGACTAGCCCCCCTCTCTCTCTCTACATAGTTCTAATAGACATTCATTCCTCGGCCAATGGAGGTAGTTTTGCAATGTTGTTAAGAGTCCCTTTTCCACATTGTTTATTGCTCCTGTGGAGCTCGGGAACTTAATTACCACTTGCATTTACACCTTTTACTAAATGCACCTATGATATGATAGATTGTTTTTTAAAATTAGATTTTTTTTATGAAAATGAATATTTTTTAGTGTTATCCCGACTAGTGTTGGTTGGATTGGAAGTACTAGGAGCCATCCATCCTGTATTATCACCTATAGACCAACCTGGATTATCTCTAGTAGGCCAGCCCACATTATCACCTACAGCACTGGTAGGACAGCCTAAAGTCCATCCATAATTACATGGAGAGGCTAAATGTCTATGATGGTGAGGTGCACAATGAGGAGTAGGCTAGGAACATGGCTAAGAATGCCTGACCAATCCACTTCTTCGTCTATGACCATGGGAAGGTGATCAGGCTCTGACAGAGGTAGGAGAAGAAGAAACCTTTGCAACTATAACAGAAGCATTTCCCCAATGATCCAACAATTCCTGTAAGTGAAAAACTTCTAGAGCCACATTGTTTGCCTATACTTGTATCTATAGAAGAACATTAGAACATATAATTGCTTTAATGTAAAGAGAAATAGTTGTTCCAATGTTATTGTCTTAAAATATACAAGAATTACGATCTTTCCATATTGTAAAAAGAATCTCCACTCTGAAAATATGCCAAATCTAAGTAAATTTTGTTGGAAACCTGGGAGAATCAACCAGAAGTATTATTTTCCATGATAAAGGCTCTGGCGTGAAAGGGTAAAAGAAATCATAAATCCATAGCCAAAATTGCTAGGCTCTTTTGCAATACCAGAAGAGACGCTAAAAAGTCTCAGGTTGTCCACAAAAAGGACAACGAGGATCTTGAACCCCAAGATTAAAAAGTCTTGCTCCAACTGGCAACCCTTGGAAAAGACGGCACTGGGAAAAATGTGCTAACTTTGTCTCGAGAATAGTTGACCAAACAGTTGTAAATCTGGTATCTTAAAGAACCATTGAACTATGAAGGAGCCATCACTTAATAAGTGTTTCTATCACTAGCAAATGGACAGACAACTACCTATAAGCAAGCCTTGGCTTATAATGATGTATTGGTGTGTCTGGATACCATTTCCAGTCTTTCCACCAAGGTCTACTGGACTAGATTCCCACTTTATGAAACATTTCTATTGGAATAGCAGTGACAATTCTATCATAAGTAGTTTGATCATCACTGTGAAGGTTAAATTTGACTCGAAGAAGTTCCCATGCTATAAGGCTAATCGTGGGTCTATGGAAAATATCTTGTAGGGTTTGAATACCCCTTTTATGAAATTGAAGAGCCTTTATGCCAGGTATTGTGGCTCATGGCTGACCTACTTTGGAGAATAGAGGTGACCACCAGATATTATGGTGATTGAAAGAAAGACCATCATGAAATCCATCACCAACCTAGTAGAGCCATGGTTTAACTTTCTCCCAGGCTTTCCAAATTCTTTTGGCCACAAATGTGCCTAAGATTTGAACTAGCTCTCTCATGATAAGGAGAGTTGACAATGCAATGCCTTTCCAAGCAGGCTTGTGCAAAGGATGGCCCAAATCAATGTTGTGCTAGAGTAAAATTTTCCATGCCTCATTACCATCTAGAGAGCATGAATGATTGATTTGACACACAAGGCAGTGCCTTAGCATTGAGTAGAAAATAGACCAAGGCCACTTGAATCTCTAGGTAAGCAACAAAATTCTTAGGCAACACAGTGGAAGCCATGGCAAGTCTTAGAAGAGGTCCATAGAAAATCCCTCAAAAGTTTTTCTAGTTTGGCATATGAAGATTTGGAAGGTGCCCAACAAGAAGAATAGTAAACATGAGTTGCTGCCAAAATTTTAGAATAAACTTGAACTTTCTAGCTAGAGATAGTGGCTTAGTGATCCAAAATGCAAGTTTCTATTCCACACAGGTAAGAACTGCTTGCTAGAGATTAGTAGAAGTGCCTTTGAAAGCAAATGACATACCTAGAAATTAGAAAATTTCACCATGAGTAACCTAGCACCATCCATACTATTGAATCCAATGAGGAATGGGAAGAATTGACTGCATATAACATAAAGTTTTATACCACTGGATGGAGGAACCTAAGGCTAGGTAGAAGGTCTCTAGACATCCAAGCGCATTTTTAACTATGTTTTCTTCTTCCAGTGATGTTAAAAAGGAATCATCTACAAAATGACCATTGACCAACAGGCTAGAAAAATTAGGTAGAGAAATTCCATGAACAAGCCCATTAGATACTTAATGAGCAAGAAGGTATCCAAAGCCTTCTGCAGCTAGAACATATAAGGTTGGTGCAAGAGGACATCCTTGCCATATTGAATGGAAAAGGTCAAAGGTATGAGACTGTTTCCCATTGAGAGTGATACATGTAGAGGCTTCTGAGAAGAGCATTTTGATTGATTGAATAAAAGATGGACCAAACCCGAATGCTTCAAGTATTGCAAGAATAAAATGCCATTCAATGGGATCATAGGCCTTTGCAAAATCAATTTTTAGAAAAATTGCTTTTTTATCAGATTTTATTGCCCATTCCATGCCTTCCCAGACTGCAATGATATTATCTAAAATATACCTGGATTTAATAAATCTAGTCTATTTAGGGAAGACAATCAAAGGGAGCAGGTATGAATTTAATGTTTCCCTGATTAATAAGTTTTCTTAGAGAGTTGGAATAAAAAGCTTCAAGGTAAACATTATGCAAATCCTTCCCTAAGGAATCCCAAAGAGCTTTGTAAAACTGACAAGGAAAACCATTAATTCCAGGAGCTTTGCCATTACCCATAGAATAGACTACTTCTTTGAGGTCTTCAATGGTCCATAAATGATCATGAAAGCGTGTCTAGGCTAACAAAAGTTGTTTTGGAACAACTACAAGACAATCATCCAATGCACTTTATTGCTCAAGAGTATAATCTTCAGCTATGAATTTTTTTTCATAATGTCGTACAAAAGCCTTGAGAATGTCAGGTAATTCTAAGAGAACAACATTATCCTCCTTGATTTGCTTAATACCATGCAAGGAATGTCTAGCTTGAAGAGTGAGAAAGAATTCCTTGGAAGCACGGTCACCAATTTTTAGCCATTGCATCCTAGCCTTAAGCTGTGCTCCTTTGGTAGCATGACTATCGGCCTTTTGCTTTTGATGTTGTAAAATGGGTCGGCTATCAATGCCACTGTGGTTGTGTTCAAAGCACTAATTGTAGCCTCATAATCTCTTCTTATGAAATTGGCTAGCTGATGGCCATAGATGCAAAGAAATCTCGCAGTATGAGTGATAGCATCATTCCACCAATTTATCCAACTAGTAGAATGTAATGGGTGACATTATAAATTCCATATAGTTGCTATGTGTGCTAGGGTGGGTTGGTGAGCTAGTAAAGAGGTGTTAAGGAAAAAGTAAGACTTACTGGCACATGGCTGTCTAACTTGCCATTCAATGGAAAAGTGAATTGGAAAGTGGTCTGATAACATCACATCTACTAATGGCTGTACAGGAAGAGTGGATGACGTGGCAAAAGAGAAGAAAGATTGGGCCGAGATCTTGGAATGATCAAGACATTTGAAAACCTTGTGAGACCTAGCCTAGAAATTACACCAAGTATGCCAGAAAGGACAGGATTGATGGTGGCCAACATTGGGATCAAAGAAATCCAATTTATTGTGCATATGAAACCACTAGGGATAACTTTAAGAACCCCCTCCTCAGAGAAGGTGTATAAACCTAGCGAATCATGTATACTTTCTGAGAAAATTATTAATTTAATGGTGAATTTTTTCATTTTTGAAGGAAAAATAATAATCTTATCTGGTGAATCTTTTGTAATCTCTAGAGGTCTATGGAAAATCCTAGTGAATTGTAATTATTTTAAAACCAATAAAATATTTTCATAATTGGAAATTAAAACCTATTTTCAAACCAATTAAATATTTTCATTGGTGAATTAAAACCTATTTTCAAACAAGTAAAATATTTCTATGGGCAAATTAAACCTATTTTCTAAATAGGAAAATATATTTGTTGGCGATTAAAATCTAATTTCAAATAAAAAAAATTATTTTCATTTGCGAATTAAACCAATTTGTCAAAGCAATAAAAAAAATCATTGGCAAATTTAAATATAGTTTCGAACCAATAAAAAATCAATCAGTGAAATAAATTGTTATGCCAATAAAAAAACATACAGTGTGGTGAAAATATCAAATGGCTCATATTGTATAAAAAGGAAAAGAAGCAACTGATGGAGAGTGTGTCTGTTGTAACTTCAGATCCTGCAACAACCATGGAATTACCCACATTTAACCCAAATATAGAAATCATGGAGTACATAATTATTGTTCCTACAATTCAAAATAAACTAGAAAATTAGATGGATTGATCTAAATTTCAGGCGAATAGTTTGCAATTTAATTTTTCTAGATTAAAAAATACTAACAAAAATAATATATCAAAGAAGAACAACGAAATGGTGTACACATCATTGCTAAAGCATGATAGAGAGAAATAAAAGTGGCAGAATCAAATAAAAAATTACAGGCAAACTTAACAAATGAGAAACTAATAGATAACAAGAGCAAAGAATAAAAAAATCTGCCTCTACATCAACAAGCAAAGAGGATAAACAAATAGAGGTGGAAATGAATGGACTAATGCAAAGGTTAGAAGAGAGCAAACAAATAGAGGTGGAATTGAATGAACTAAAGCAAAGGTTAGATAAGAGCAAAAAGAAATATGATGAGGAAAAATCTACTACAGAAAAATTAAGAAAGAGCCCCTTCTCTTATATATATAGAGAGAGAGATATATATCTATTTTCTCTCTTTCCCTAAGTTATATATCTTTCTCTCTCTCTGTATATATCTTTCTCTTTCTCCTCCTCTCTGTCTTTATTTCTCTTTGTTCTCTCTCTATTCCTCTATATGTATCAATATCCATCTCTATTCTCCCTCTCCCTCTCTCATTTAATATATAGATATCTATAGAGAGAGGGAGAGGGAGATAGAGACTGACATATAAATAGATAGAGAGAGAGATGGGGAGAGACAAAGATGAAGAGAGAGAGAGAGAGAGAGAGAGAGAGAGAGAGAGAGAGAGAGAGAGAGAGAGAGAGAGAGCCAAGTAGAGGGAGGGAGAAAGATCTAGAGAGAGAGAGAGATGGAGGATTAGAGAAGTGGAAAGAGATAAGTGAAACCAAAATGAGTACTCTACATTAAATAATATAATCAATTAAATAATAAATATATATAAATCTTATATAAAAAATATTTAACTAAGTATACTATACAATGTATAATGTATATAAATATTAAAAAAATTGAACATATATAAATATTGAAATTAAAAATTAAATATAATATAGAATATAATATTTATTATAATGAATATTATAGATTTTTAGAGGAGAGAAAGAAAGAGTAGGAAGAGAAGAAGAGATATATAGAGAGAGAGAGAGTAAATATATGTCTATTTCTCTATCTCTCTATCCAATCCCTTCTTTCTTCTCATATGTCTCCTCTTTCTCTCTTATTGTCTCTTGATTCTTGATATTATGATTCCATATAATAAATAGCAATTATCTCTATGTCTCCCTCCCTCTATCTATTTACCTCGCTCTATATCTCTATATCTCCCTCTTTCTCCCTCTTTATCGTTGTATCACTCTCCCCCTCTCTATCTATCACTATCTATCTCTTTATATATCTCTCTTCATCTCTTTTTACTTCCCTCTCCCCATCTCTCTATCCTTTTGTCTTTATCTCTCTCCCCTTCTATCTTTTTTCTTTGTTTATTTCTTCTCTCACTCTCTTTCTCTCAATATCTCTTTCTCTCACTCTCTCTCTTCCTCTCCCTCTCTCTTTCTATTGCTCTATCTCTTTATCTCCTCGTCCTCCTCCCTCTCTCTCTACTTTCTCTCTTCTTCCATGATAATATGTAATTAGGAACTAAAGTAATTCCTCTCTCTCTCTCTCTCTCTCTCTCTCTCTATATATATATATATATATATATATATATATATATATATATATATATATATATATATATATATCTTTCTCTTTCCTTATTTTTCACTCACTTTCTAACTTCTATTTCTACCTCTCTATCTAGACCTTTCTTCCTCTTTATATCTTTAAATATATATAAATATAAAATTAAATTAAATATTATATTGAATTAAATAACAAATATATATAAATATTAAAATTAAATAGTATATTTAATTAAATAACTAATATATAAAATACAATATTTAATTAACTATAATATTAAATATATAATATTATATTTTAAAGAATATATAAATATTAAATATTAAAATGTATATAAATATTAAAATTATATAAACTTTGAAATGAAAAATTAGAAATAAAATTTTATATATATATATATGATTGTGGTAATTGATAATCATAAGTTTCATATGACATATATAAAAATATAAAAATTAAAATTTTAATGTTAGCTCTTTCTAATTTAATTGTGTTTACATCATCCATAAGTATTATTATTATTTAAGTGTTATATTTTTTTGTATAAAGAATACACAAGCCGTGAAATGGGTGCATTTTAGACTTCTACAATTTCTCAGGATTCCCAAAATTCAATGGATAGAGATAGAATCCGTGAACAAATGGTCATCTTTGTAACAGTCATCTAGGTGCAGGTCATTGTTGGCAACAAGGTACTTTTGCTTATTTATCTTTAATTTAATATTATTGGCAGCATTACCTCTTGGATTGGGATCTGGAATATTGAAAAATGAAGCTATGGTTAAATCCATGATTAGAAATGGAGATGCCAGGATAGATTCATGAAAGTATAAAAATATTTATATTGTATACTTTGTCAGCTGAATTTCAAAAGAAAGGAAGCTTACTGCAACTTATATAAAGTGAAAACCTTATAATCTATAAGGATAATTGGCTCCTCTCATTTTTATGTGTCCTAAAATTATAATTAAAGGTAAAAAAAGAGAGAAGTTGAAAGGGGAAGTGGTAGCTGTGAAAAGAAATGAGTCCAAGTTTTAGCAAAAGATTAAAGAGGTGGTTTGCAAAATTTATCACCTGCTTAGGTAGTTTAATCACAAGTAATAAAAAGTAATAAAAATGGTTTTTGGTAGGTAGTTTTAACATTTAGTAGATGTGGTACCATTCAAGAAAGATCTAGGTAAACCAACAAGATTAGGTCAAGAGTATATGATTTTTGGAAGTTTCTAAGAACCCAATATGTCAAGTAAACTCTCTTTCTATCTCTCTCTCTTCTACTCTCTCCCCCTCTTCATCTCTATACATCTCTTCATCTCTCTATATTCTTCCTCTCTTTTCTCCATCTCTCTCTACTTGTGTATCTCTCTCTCTATTTTCCCTATCTCTCTTCCTCTCTTATTTCTTTATTTGATGATCTCTATCCTTTGTTTGTGATGTTTATGAGCCTTCTTTCATCCTAAGTTTGATGATACATGGAGGAGCAAGGCAACACCATATGGGTGGTTAATTAAATGGTAGGCATATATGCCCTTTGAGATCTACAGTGGTGCATGCCAGTGGATAGAGAAAAATGAACTTCCTCTAATTTGGTTGCTAGGGTAGTTTTGTCTACCCTCTAATGGAAGCACAACACATAGTATAGAGGTAGATTAAATAACATTTCACATTTTCTACAACTATAAAATGTCATTGTCATCCAGTACTCATTTCAATCTCAAATCATTATGTATAGAGTACTATTTAAGGAGGTGCCACAGATTTTTCTTACAACACACAACCCCCTTGAAGACTACTCTAAATATCTTCAATTATTGCAAACATGTGTTCTTAAGAATACCCTTTCACAAGGGAAAAAATTTCCCTCTTTCATCACTAAGTGGTGATTTACCTTTCCTACACACACAAATTTTCATATTAAGCTTATTTGCATGTATGTCAAGTGTAGAAATTAGGTGGATGCTCGTAAAGTGTTTGACCACATGAAATAAAAAGACAAGTCTCATCGGATATGATTATTGTAGCGTATAGAAGACATAGTTAACCAAAAAATTTATATTGCTATGAAATGATTTGATCTCATAAAGCAATCCATGGTTTAAAATGCAGGAGATTTCTTAGCCAAGGTTTCTCTTGAAATTAATTACATACTAGTTATTAAGAAAATCTATGAATGAATACTTGAAAATTTTCCTATCTACATTTAAATATGGTCAATTTGCTATGAATTTAGGGCCATGGACATTCTCATTGGCTTTGGGGATAGGTGGAACCCATTCCCTCCTCCTCGTTATGTTAGAATCACTGACTATGTCACCACCTCCTATCATTTTCCTTACCCCCTAAACCATTAATCATTGCTCTAAAATCCGCAACCTCTACACATAAATTATTCTTTTACGAATGGGATCTAAGAAGAAGTTCCAAAGTCGAAGGACTGAATGCCAAGACCTCCTCCTCCTCCTTATCACTGTGAAAGAGGAGAAAAGTTTTCTAAGTGATGATGATTTGAAGATTCTAGTCACCAACAACAAGATTTCTTTCCATAATCTTGCAACATTCTAGGACGTTGTCAAATGTTGATGTTGAAAGGTAGGTTGTTCCCTCTCATTAAAGGGAGCACTTTCGATGTAATTAGTCATTTCACATGGCTACTTGATTTATCTTTGAACTTGTTCAAATTGTCTAAAACTTGGTTCCAAGGGTTTGTCTAAGGCAAAACTCCTAGCATATCAAAATCCATTGGTATCTCTAAATATCATCAAGTTTAGATAATAAAGGCAAACATGTTTACGAAGATTAAGAGTGTGTAGATTGAAGCCACAATAACAAATTTAAAATCAAAATTACACATGCAAGGATTAGTTCCCTAGATGTAGGATTAAAGTATAGTACATCACAAATTATCTAGGAGGACATTTGAATACCAAAATCTCAAACTTGATAACAAAGCTTATAATTAAATCATTAAACACAATCTACAATAAAATATATCTTACATTACAAATGAAAATAAATAAATATTACACCTCCTTATACCTTCTTTCTCAATTAAAAAAGATATATTCATATTAAATTACTATTACTACTACTTATATCGCTGACTACATTAAATAATTTGTATAAGAAACAATTATATAACAAAACTAACTTTTTAAAAAAATATAACAAGACTATAGAGTAAATATATTAAATAAACTAGCAACAATACTAAACCAAAACATCCCCAATACACACCATCATTGTGTTTTCATCAGAATTTTACTCAGGTGCAATTGTAATCTAAACAAGTGCCACGTAGTGGCCAGTACCTTCCTTGTAGTTTTGTTATTATAGTATTTGTTTAGCTATTTTTTTTATTAGCTATTGGTTGTATATAATATTTGTTTAGTTGTTATTTATTTGTTGATTAGTTATTGGTAGTATAGACAAATTGCATTCCAATAATTGAAAAATTAATTTTTTTAAGAGTGTGGAAAGTGGGTAAATAAAATTAAAATCTCAAAAATAATCTAGGACTAAAATATTTCCTTAACTATAAAACTAAACTTTACAAAGCCTATTAAATAAAAAAAATATTTCCTTAAAATGTAATAATACTAATACTTTTATAATTTAAAATGCATTAAAAATATTGTAAGTTTGAAGAATAAAATAAAAAATGTAATAACATGGCAAAATATTTTTTTTCATCATACTAGATTTTTAACTTTTGACTAAATAAAATTAAAATCCTAGATTTTTAACTCTTGAGTAAATAAAATTGAAATCCCCAAAATAATCTAACCCTAGTTGGGTGTGGAGAGATTTGAAATGTCTACCTAATAGATTAAAATGTAATAATATTGAATACTATTACAATTTAAAATGCATTAAAATATTGTAAGTTTGAAGAATAATTACACAATATAATAACAATAACATATTAGTATTTAGATAACTACAGTATTTTATCTTAGTCACTTAAATTTTTGTTTAAATAACTAGAACATGCTTTTAATTATTTTAATTAATCTAATATTGTGGTTTAGTGATAATTTTTTAGCATTTCAAATTTGTAATTATTATATTTCCAGAACTAAATTTATAAGGAAAGATTTATGTGAACTTGTTTTGAAATGTCTTGGGTAAATAAAATTGAAATCTCATAAATAATTTAATTTGGTAAAAAATAAAATAGCACTAAAATATTTACTTAGCTATAAAATTAAACCTTACAAAGTCTATTAAATAACACAAATATTTTCTTTAACTATAAAACTAAACTTTACAATGTCTGCTTAATGTACTAATATTAATACTATCATAATTTAAAATGCATTAAAAAAATATTGTATGTTTGAAGAATAAAATAAAAAATGTAATAACATGGCGAAATATTTTTCATGATAGTGTAGATTTTTAATTTTTTAGTAAATAAAATTAAATTTTTAACTGTTAGTAAATAAAATTGAAATCCCAAAAAGATCTAATTTCATAAAATAAAATGTGTAGAACCATATATTATTATTAATATTATAACTTTGTACCTTTCACAAAAAGTAATTTTTGCATTTAATTAATGAATCAAAAAATTCTCATAATTATGGCCATCCATTTAGGTATGATTTAATAGTGGGAGATAAAATTTGTGTTCATAATTTGTTTGCTTGCCACATCTTCCCTTCAAGCCAAAATTCTCTCCACATTTATAACTTTTTGTTGCACTCTGGGACAATCCACACAGAAAGAGGTCCTTTTTTTTCAACCAACGACAATATAGATAAATCATTTTTCAATAATTTTTTGTTAAAAATTTATCATGTTGACATAGGAAAAGTACAAATTTAAATCAAATTTAGCCAAAAAATAATCTTATCTTTTAATTGATTTGCAATCAATAGATTAATAACTAGATAAGTGTGAACTCATTACAATAGTACCAGCCGAAAGCAGGTACTAATAAAATATAGAAATCCCAACTTAAGTATTCTACCGGGACATTTTAAGTCACACGAGACTTTTTCCGACGAGATTTTTTCCTTGCATGAGAACAACTGACCGGCGTGCGAAAAACTAACGAGTTTCTGACATGGGAAAAATCGGTGAAACCCAAGCAAAAATGGAAACGGCGAAAAGCTGACGAGTTTCCAACATGGGAAAAATCGGTAAAACCCAAGCAAAAATGAAAACGGCGAAAAAAACATGGTGATCGCAAATAGGTGAAAGGAAACGAATAGGTAAGATCAATTACATCGTTTTGCACTCCTCTTGACAATGCTTAGTTGTTGATATCATATGTTAGACCAGTTCATCTCAAAGAGGGAATGCTTTCCGCGTAATAACTGAAGTAGGTTGGGCCTCTACGGCCATATACTTTTAATAGCTAAAAGACTCTATATGGTGATATATAATTTTTAATACCTAAAAGACTAACAGAAAAAACTATAGTAATTATGCTTTCAATACAAACATAGTGAGATAATACATAGTAATTATTATTCATCATGACTACCAACCCCTCCTTAAACTTGGCAATTTTACCATTGATTTATTCTTCATATGTCAAAAGGCAACCATACAAGTCTCATTAAATTGACTTCTATTTCTCTAAATGCTTCAAAGAACAAAAATCCTATATTCCTAAGAGTAACCCCTCCCTTACTCTCCCTCCTCCATAGCTTCTCAGTAATTTATGAAGACTCTTTATTAATAAATCATTTCTTCATCAATATTAAACGTATATTTAATCTAACAAACAAATTTCAACTACAAAACACATATGATTATTACAACATTTGCTTTTACTTAAAAATTCGTTATTATATATTTTAAGTATACTACTATATTTAATATTTTCTCTTATTACTTTATCAATATTTAAGAATTATTTTCTGTACTAAAGTATTGTCAGCGCCTAGCTCCATTCCATTCCATATTTGCCCTAGACCTATTTTTTGGATGATTTTAGTGTGTTTGTTTTACTCAAAATACTATTTTGCAAAATGGGTTCTTAATAGCTCAAATTTTAAACCACAGACAAAAAGATAAATGATTTTCAGAATAATGTTTGTTAAATTTTTCTCATATAATCATAGAATAAATTTAAATTTGTTCAACATGATAAAAAACACTAGTGCTTTGGATTAAAAAAATATTGTAATAGTACTGTCAAGGCAGGCACTAAAAAGAGAAAATGGTGTGAGAAAATAAAATTTATATTGGTTTAATAATGCTTTTCAATTAGTATTATAAAAACCGTGTAAAAAAGGCACCTCGTGAAGAACACCGCCACTTGTCAAACTCGTTTCTACCTCAATTTGCGCAATCATCATCAGTGCCAAGATTACCATCGCACACCAACATTCATCATGACTACCAACCCCCACTTAAACATGGCAATTTTATCATTGCACACCAACATTCTTATATATATCAGATAGTACTTAGCAGGAAACAATCCATCTACACTAAGAATTGCATCTACACAACTAAAAGAGAGAGCAGGAAAAATGGGCGAGAAGCAGCAGGTCAAGATCTGGCGGTCCAGTGTGAGGGTCTACGAGATGAATTCAGGAAGTCTGTGTAAGATGTGGGAGGAAAATTTGAACCCTTCCCAACAATCCATTCTGGCGAAAGCGGGTATTTTTCCATTTTTGAAGGCTGTCACTTACAGAAGCGACAATGCTCTCCTTGGGGCGCTCATCAATTTCATGGTGGACGGTGAATTGACAGTTGGAGAAAGCCGAATCCAGATTACAGAAGAGCAAATTCGACGAGCTACGGGTCTTCCAAGTTCAGGTAAGGATGTCTCACCCTCACAAGATTTCAATCGAGTTGAAATGACAATGCGTCTTACTAGATCTGAAACGGGTGCGATTAAATATGGGTTGTTGGTGGATTCAATCATTGACCCAGTTTTGCAAATTGCTTGTAAGTTCTTGACTAACAAGCTGTTGGGGCTTGCTAAGACGAGTTTTATCCCGTTTAAGTATGTCGAGATTGCCATTGAGGTTTCTCAGGGGGTCTGCTTTAATTGGTGTAAATTTGTGAAGGAGAGGATGTTGGAGCAGATTAAAAAGAAAACTGCCTGTAGGAGGAAAAAAGAGACTCTGGTTTCAAATAGCTAATTTAACATATTATAACAACACACATTCATTTAGATAATCGTTTAATGTTATGAAATCCTAATTCAACTCATAATAACAAAAGCCACTCGAATCTAAAGTTAATTTCATGAGAAGTAGTGCAATGTGATCCTATCATTGTAATAAACAATAATGTATTGTTGTTTTCAGAGAATACAGAAGAAGAATGTTTTGCTTCTGTATTTATTATTTTCATATGTTCAATTTTAGATCAAGATAAAATTGCTCAAGCATCTGCTAATTTGTTGGCTATTTTTTTATAACTCTCCTAAATCTCAATAAATTTAAACTGCCTTTCGTTATAGTGTTTCATGCTCTTCCTTTTGAGTTTTTTGTCAAAAGCTTAGGCTTATGTTTCTTCTTTGTAATTCAATGGTGATTTGGTGCCTTATTTGGTTTCCACTATCTATTTTATGGAAAAAACTTAAATCATTTTAATATATTTTATAGGTGGTTTCCATCTTTTGTTAAAAAGGAAACCTGCCTGTAGAGGACAAAAGAGTCTCTAGTTTCAAATAGCTAATTTAACTTATTATAACAACATACATTCAGTATAGGTGGTTTCCACCTTTTGTTAAAAAGAAAACTGCCTGTAGGAGGAAAAAAGAGACTCTGGTTCCAAATAGCTAATTTAACTTATTATAACAACACACATTCACTTAGATAATCATTTAATGTTATGAAATCCTAATTCAACTCATAATAACAAAAGCCACTCGAATCTAAAGTTAATTTCATGAGAAGTAGTGCAATGTGATCCTATCATTGTAATAAACAATAATGTATTGTTGTTTTCAGAGAATGCAGAAGAAGAATGTTTTGCTTTTGTGTTTATTATTTTCATATGTTCAATTTTAGATCAAGATAAAATTGCTCAAGCATTTGCTAATCTGTTGGCTATTTTTTTATAACTCCTATATTTCAATAAATTTAAACTGCCTCTGGTTATAGTGTTTCATGCTCTTCCTTTTGAGTTTTTTGTCCGAATCTTAGGCTTATGTTTATGCTATTTAATTCAATGGGGATTTGGTGCCTTATTTGGTTTCCAGGACCTATTTTATGTAAAAACCTTAAATCATTTTAATATAATGTATAGGTGGTTTCCACCTTTTGTTAAAAAAAATTACCTGCAGGAGAACAAAAGAGACTCTGGTTTCAAGTAGCTAATTTAACTTTTTAAAACAACATACATTCAGTATAGGTGATTTCCACCTTTTGTTAAAAAAAAACTTCCTGTAAGAGGAAAAAAGAGACTTTGGTTTCAAATAGCTAATAATAACAAAATCCACTCCAATCTAAAGTTAATTTCATGAGCACTAGTATAATGAGATCCTATTATTTTAATTTAAGAAGAAAATTATTTTGGAGCAATCATAATTTATATTAATATCCAGTTTTATAATTCAATTGAAGGATATAATGTCTATTTTCTGTAAAGTAAAACTACATTGACATCTATCTTGATTATCAAGGATAAATAAAATTTTAACAAAAAAATCGGCTCAAACAAAGACGTCTTCTGGGAGGATTTTTGGAGAGTGGAACAAACACTTATAAATGTGGAGAGAAATTCAGTTTGAAGGGAGGAGGTGGCAATGTAAACAAATTATGAACACTAATATTACCTACTACCAGTTAAGTTATGCCTAAATCCATGGAGATAATTCTGAGAGTGAAAAATCATCAATTTCGAAGTCAATGTGACACACCAGACATTAGGATACGTTCCCCAAAGGCGGCATTTACTGAAATGCCATCATAGTCCAGCGGTATGAGTTCAAATCCCCTCCCCTACTCTTATTTTAGAAAGAATATTTCCATTTACAGCCATCCGGATTTAAAGTAGAGGGAGTAGAAATGGTTAGCATGCAAAGCTTTGATTAGAAGCTATTTGTTGTTTGGATGGATTTGATGTTGGTGAAAAGTTTTTCCTCTTGTCCCTTTAGCCTCTATAGCCAGAAAACTTGGCAAGTTATGTCAATTATTCACTATCTTCCCCCCTTAATGTGGGTTTCTGCGTTCCCTGCGCAGTGCAACATGCATGCCTTTCATCCTCAAATTTTCTTTAGATATTTTCTTTTCAATTTATATTTTTCCATGTCTTTGTTACTGTATTGACAAATTTTGTTATATTTTTGCATGTCTTTGTTACCATATTGACAGATTTTGTTATATTTTTCCATGTCTTTGTTACTGTATTGACACATTTTGTTATATTGTTCCATGTGTTTGTTGCTGTATTGACAAATTTTGTTATATTTTTCCATTTCTTTGTTACTGTATTGACAAATTTTGTTATTTATTTAGTTTCTTAATGGATGGTCTTGGTTTGTAATGATTTTATTGTGCTTTCAAGAGTTATGCTGAAATGGAGAAAATATTTAAGATATTTGTATACAGAGAGGGAGAACTGCCTTTAGTGCGCCACGGGCCTTGTAAAGAGATATATTCCATAGAAGGAAGATTCATTGATGAGCTTGAACTGGGGAACTCGATCCTCACATCGAATCCTGAGGAAGCTCATGTTTATTTCCTTCCCTTCAACGTAGTAATGATGGTGAGCCACATTTACAAGCCAAAAACTTATGATTTGATGTCCATGAAACGGTTTGTGAGTGATTACATCGATGTGGTTTCCAAGAAGTATCCCTTCTGGAACCGGACTCTTGGAGCCGATCACTTCATCTTGTCCTGCCATGACTGGGTATGCAATCCATTTTTCTTCATAGGCTTTCTGTTATCGTTATCTTTACGTTTCCGGTTAATCCTAATTTTTATTTTTGGTGGTCTGAATCACTTAAATACTTGTAAACTTTAAAATCATTTTGTGGGTCACACTAAAAGAGAACAAATTAGTTAGCTTGACAGACAATAATTAAAACAATTGCAGCAGAAGGGATAATTTTCTGCAGTGTAGGGGGTTAAATATACCAATTTTTCTTAACTGTTCAAACATTTGATATTAAAAAATTCTCAAAAATTTTTGTTTTGGCACCTAGTTATAAAGGGCAGTGAGTGTGAAGGTACGTCACCCCTAGTGCATTTGAGGAGCGTACTGTTGGAAATAATTGGTTAAAGGCTCAGTTTGAATATACAATTTACTTTAATGCTTGCTTTATTTTCTCAAAATTGTTATATTTGCAGAGATGCTTTATTTTTATGTCGACATTTTCTTTGTAATGGAACACAACAATCTGAACTTGAATTCTGAGTTTTACAATTCGACTCTATGGTTCTTTTTTATCCGTCATGTTGAATTTGTCAAATCAATTTTTCGAATCCAAGTACTATATTAATTTAATTTATTATAAGCAGAAGTTTTGTCCACCAATGGATCGAGGGCTATATTCTGTGAGTAATTAGGGAGTGATTTTGACGATGATATTATCTTGGTGATGCATTAAATCATCAAAAGATTTAAATTTGAGAGTGTTTTAGGATTCAACTATGTATGTTTTTATTTATGCCAATTGCAGAGTGTTGATGCATAAATCTGTGGCTTTAATCCAGCAACAATATGGGAAACTCTGAAATGTGAGAATGCTTCTCAAAGTGACCTCCAAGGAAGCTGGCTCTTCCGTTCTTTCAGTGGGGGTTTGGGAAAAGGTTAAAGAAAATGAGATTTGTAAAAATAATTCCTAGATCCAAGGCGATGCATTGGACTTAAAATTTACCCAGTTGCACAGTGTTAACCTTGTAAGATTTAACTAGAAATTAAGAAGCAAAACGCATGATTAAACTTAGTTTGTAAATACATTAAACAAAGGCAAAAGAAACAAAGAGATCAGAAACAAGAAACAGAGATCAATTTAGATATGCACAGAACAATATTCTCACTACTTGAATGGTAACAGGTTACACAGGTTGAAAATGCACAAAGTAAAATATTACATTCTCATGAAAGAACCACTTGCATAGGATAAAGAAATATCTGCTACTGCTAAAAAAGACTCTATGATCTAAAGAATATGTGGAACTTTGGAACTCTCTATTTCTGCTTCCCAGATCTGTATTACATTCTCATGAAAGAACCACTTGCATAGGAAAAAGAAATATCTGCTACTGCTAAAAAAAACTCTATGATCTAAAGAATATGTGGAACTTTGGAACTCTCTATTTCTGCTTCCCAGATTTGTATTTATTAACCTGAAAACTCAAAGCCCGTTGAAGATCTCGTTGCAGCTGAAAATCTTTTCCAACTCAAAATCCTAGAGAAATCCAGCACAAAATCTGGCACCGTATCTAAGAAGACAACTGAAACTCTCCATGATAGAAAAATATTTGTGGCATGAAGAAAATAAATTTCTTGCCCCTCTATTCTTTATCACAGCTTAAAAAATAAAATGGCGTGAATAATTTTAGGGCTGCATCATTTTACTTCCTCTGAGTCAAAATTTATATTTTAATAAAGTTTCACTTTATTATTTGTTGTGGCTTTTAAAACTAAGAGACTCTAATATTTTATTTATTAAAACTTAGCCTTAACTTTGAGGATGGCCCCGCATTTATTTAATAAGAAACTCTTATTAAATCAAAGACTCAGCATTAGAAGCAGCCCGTGACATATGATAAATAAAATAAAATAAAATATTTTATTTTTCTCTCCTAGAGTTTAACAACGTGGTGACTTCTGCTTATTTCTTTTCCTTCTCTTCAACGCTGCTTCCATGTGGTGCTCTTCAGGAGTCCCTTTTTGCTGCTCCTCTTTTATTCATGGTGGGGAGTAAAAATCAAATTTTAATAAAGCTTTCACTTTATTATTTGTTGGAAGCCACATATTAGAATGATACTTAGTCATATTTAAACCTTATGCAAATGAAACCTTATGCATTTATTAAAATAAGGCATTCTAATTTTATGAAGAGAGGGTCCACCGCATCAAAAGAAACTCAAAATTTTAATAAAAGACTTAGCCTCTCTAAAGATTCACATGATTCCCATAGTATTATTATAAAATGAAATAAAACATTTTATTTTTCTCTTCAGGTTCAACCATGTGGTGGACTCCGCTCATCTTTATTTTTCCTCAACTCTCGTAGCTTCCATGTGGTGGCTTCCATTGGTCCCTTGAGCTGCTCTCTCTTTACATTCTCTTTGGACACATGGTGGCCTCTGATGGTTGCCTTTGCTTTTTAAAACTCCACAGCCTCCATTGATCTCCTTGCATCTTACAGTGACTATTCGGCTACACTATGAATAGGAGAACTGATACATTGAAATTTTAAAATGGTGTAAAAAATTTGTAACCAGTTCTTGGTAATGAGCTGGGAAAATAGGCCTACCTATTTGAATCTAGAATCTCTGGTTTACAGAGTGGCCTCATCCATTAGGCATAAAGTCACATTAATTTGAAATTGAAACATTATGAAAATGATGACACATTTGAATCTAAAGATGCATACAACTGAAACTAATTACTCACTAACTACTGATAACCAATGTTGACTTAAACCTTTGAAACTGATACAAAGCTGGAACATTACTGAACCATAGAGACTGATCATAGATCATGTACCGCAGCAGAGACTTCTTGAAAGAAAACTAACTGAAATATGAAAACTAATGTTGTTGTTGCAACTTATTCTGAACACTAAAACTAACTTACTGGCATATCAAACCTATAGGAATATGCCCATTCACTGGAGTTGCAAAATAACTACAATATTTGATTATTGTGTCCCACTAAACCCAGTAGCTAATGATAGACCATATGAAATACATTAAAAAGAATAACAAGATTTTGTACCTTTTCACCTCTCGGCACTCTGGAGGTTCCTCTTTGGTATGAAAACACCAATTAGACTTATTTACATGTTGTTCACGCTTCAGCGGAGGGTGGGATGCAAAAATCAAGATTTGACGCTCATTCCTTAGTTTGAATTTGGAAACTTCTACTGACATAACTTCTTTAGTGACTTCTTTGGCAGGCTCTTCAATGGGTCCATGACCTATGATAACATGAAAACCAAGTTGACAGGTGACAGAACTGCCTAGAATAGTTTTAAATCTGACCAGGATTCCTTTATACAAGAAGAAAGGTGTAGAATCTAACTTAGTTTGTGACATTGTGTGTGACTCTTGGATCTTGCAAATATCCCTTTGATTAACACACTTATGAATCTTTTGTTGCATATGTGGTTCTTCATCAAGAAGAAGATAATAACTATCTTCAAAAATAGAAAACAGTTCCTCACAGGCATCTACCTTTGTTTCAACATTTTCTTTATGATCATCATCGACGGGCTTTGCAAAGTGGCCATTTACACATTCAATGACAGGATCTTTTGCATTCAGTAACTGATAGCCTCATTGTAAAAGCAAGAACAAATCCTCATCTCGCTGTTCCAATTGCTGCCCATGCACCTCTCTGGTATCCTTCTCCAAATGTGAAACTTCATGCAGAAATAAAAGCATTCATTTTTTGTAGACTCTACAATTTCCTCTATCACTTCTTCCTCAAGATGGAAAACAGATGTAGTATTACTCTTTACCTAGTACTTTTCAGCTTCAAAGCCCTTCTTGGAGTACTTTTTAGCTTATAGAAGTGTCACCTCATAAGCATCTTCTGAATGTGATTCATCTGTTATTTAAGTTTTTAAGTCACTTATTGCCATGGATACATGATGTTCAAGAACATAGGGACACATCGAATGAACAAGACTCACATTCTTGCTTGCATTTTGATTCTTAAAACTTGATTCTTCTTGGATGTCAAAGTGATAAAGCAGCTGATCTATGGCTTCTATGGACTAATTTCCAGCTACAGAGGCTTGTAATACATAATTATCAAGATAATGGGGTAGTTTCTTGGCATGAGGAAGGATCTCTTCTATAATCTAACCACACTGGTATGGTTGTTCATAAGGATCTTGAGGCATCACATATGGATCAGTATTATTTATGCTTTGACATTTTAACTCATCAAGCTCATGGCTGAGGGTTCTTATAAGTTCTTTTACCTCCATCATCTCTTCATGATTTGGCAAATCAGCAGGGAGGGTGGGTGGACTAAAATCTATATGCATATGGTTACAAGAAAGAGTCTGAGACAGGTAACTTGCAGGTGGCATCAAAGGTATTAAAGGCAGAGGAGACAACTTACCAGCTACATTTAGGTTACTTTCAACCTTAATAGCAAGGTCATATGACTAGGGTAAAGTTTCACCTCCTAAGGCTTGGATCATCATAGAGATCTCAGGATCTAAAGCTTTTAAATAGTAAAGAAATGCAAAGACTAAAGATGGCCTGATATCAACAAAGAATTTTTTCCATACCTCATCAAATCTTGAATTGAAATCATATATGGGCTCCATAGGATGTCTCTTAATGGTGATGAAGTTCTGAGTAAGAGTGCTGACATCTGTTCTATCTTTGAATTGATTGTAGATAAGTCCACCAAGCTGATCCCATCTAGTGATCGAACTAGGCTGCAAGCTTCTGTACCATTCTTTTGCTTTTCCTTTGAGGGAAGATGCAAGCAACAAGAGGGCATGATTCTTAGTAGTGACATTGTGAATGGAGCATAAACTTGCAACATCTTGAATGTGATCTATAGGACAAACTCAACCATCTCTAAGAAAGTGAGGTAATGCCTTCCATGCTATAACAGGAGCTTGACACTAGTGCTGAAGAACAAGAGGACTTGAATCCCAAGTCACAAAAGGTAGATCTTTTTGAATATTCAGGTGTACATATATACTAGGGGTTGCCATGATCTGCAAGAGTAAAGATCTGAGAAAGAGCATCCATTAGAGCCCCCAGATGGATGATTCATGCTCCTATGAGTAGATATTTCTATGATTTTCCTTCAAAACCACAAAATACGGAGCAAAGATTTAATGAAAACAAAGACCCAAGTCTTTGAATCTAGTCCCACTGGGTGTGCCAAAAACTGTTGATGCCAACAGCAACATAGGAAACTCTGAAATGTGGGAATGTTTCTCAAAGTTACCTCCAGATTTTAAGGAAGCTGGCTCTTTTGTTCTTTCAGTGGGGGTTTGGGAAAAGGTTAGAAGGAAAATGAGATTTCTAGAAATAAATGCCTAGATATAAGGCGATGCTCCAGACTTAAAATTTACCTAGTTACATAGTGTTAACCTTGTAAGATTTAACTAGAAATTAAGGAGCAAAATGCATGATTAAAGCCAGTTTGTAAACAGATAGGTTAGAAACAAGAAATAGAGATTAACTCAGATATGCACAGAACAATATTCTCATTACTTGAATGGTAACATATTACAGAGGCTGAAATTGCACAAAGTAAAATATTACATTCTCATGAAAGAACCACTTGCATAGGCAAAAGAAATATCTGCTACTGCTAAAAAAAACTCTCTGATCTGAAGAATATGCGGAGCTCTGGAACTCTATATTTCTACTTCCTAGATTTGTATTTATTAACCTAAAAACTCAAAGCCCATTAAAGATCTCCTTGCAGCTAAAAATCTTTCTCAACTCTATATTTCTACTTCCTGGATTTGTATTTATTAACCTAAAAACTCAAAGCGCATTGAAGATCTCCTTGCAGCTAAAAATCTTTCTCAACTCAAAATCCCCAAGAAATCCAGCAAAAAATCTGGTACCTTATCAGAGATGGCAACTAAAACTCTCCATTTCTAGAAAAATATCTATGACATGAAAAAAATAAATTTCCTTCCACTCTTCTTTACCCAACGTGAAAAATAAAATGGCATGAATAATTTTAGGGTTTTATCCTTTTTACTTCTTGGAGTCAAAATTTATATTTTAATAAAGTTTCACATTATTATTTGCTAAACCAGAGACTCTACTATTTTATTTATTAAAATATAGCCTTAACTCTGAGGAGGGCCTCACACTTATTTAATTAGAAACTCTTACTAAATCAAAGACTGGACATTAGAAACACCCTGTGACATATGATAAATAAAATAGAACAAAACATTTTATTTATGGTGACTTTCGCTTATTTCTTTTCCTTCTCTTTAATGCTGCTTCCACATGGTGCTCTCTCTGAGTCTCATTTCGCTGCTCCTCTTTTATTCATGGTGGGGAGTAAGAATCAAATTTTAATAAATCTTTCGCTTTATTATTTGCTGGAACCTACATAATTAAAATGATACTTAATCATATTTAAATCTGCCTCTATCTCCCGTGCTGCAAATGAGACCTTATGCATTTATTAAAATAAGGCATTTTAATTTTATGAAGAGAGGGCCCACCGCATCAAAATAAACTCAATATTTTAATAAAATACTTAGCCTCTCTAAAGATTCACATCACTTCCATAATATTTTTATAAAATGAAATAAAATATTTTATTTCTCTCTTCGGGTTCAACCACATGGTGGACTCTGCTCATCTTTATTTTTCCTCAATTCCTGTATCTTCCACGTGGTGGCTTCTGTTGGTCCTGTGAGCTGCTCTCTCTTTGTATTCTCAAACTCCGCAGCCTCCATTGATCTCCTTGCATCTTATGGTGACTATTCGGCTGCACTATGAATATGAGAACTGATACATTAAATTTTTGAAATAGTGTAAAATATTTGTCACCACAGACATTACCATTTTGAATGGCTCTAAACTAGTAGCATCTACTATTCTTGATTTGGGGAGATGGGAGGGGATATTGTTAAAATTAAACCTAGCTCGGTGGAGGAATTCAAACAAGACCCTCTTGTTTGGCATATAATTTACGAAGGAGAGGTGGTGTCCTTTCTCAAAGGCATGGCAGGACATGATGAAAACATGTCACAACAGTTCATGGAAACTTGGGATGAGCAAACCAGAGTGGTGAGAATTGGGAAAATTAGCTTCCATATTTCGAAAGAGGTGATTGGGCAAACCACGGGGTTATCGACGAAAGGCAAAAAACATTCGAGGAGAAACAGAATCTCTGACCTTGAGCATCTGAATCTTTTCTTCTGTGAGGGCGAGGCACCTGTGAAGCTTCATGGAGGGTTTGAGAGGGACAATGTTCCGGAGCCATGGGGTCAAATTTGTCTGATGATAATGAAATTCTTCACGCTGGAGGGAAGATTTCAAGTATACGATCACTACCACTTTGCTCTTTTGAATCATTTCATGAATAAGGTTGAGATTAGCTTTCCCTTCTTTTTGCTCTCTTCTTTGAACAATTCTATAAGGTCTGTTAGGGAGCTCGGAGCTATGAATGCCAACTACCCTCTTATTCCAATTCACCAAGGTCTTATTTTGAGGTTATATCAATTTCATCTGGCTTTCTGTCCACCCAAAAAAATCCAAGTCAATATTCTAGAGGACCCACAATCAAGTACTTCCCATGGGTGTAATGGCAAAGTGAAAACTTGCATTGGGACCCCTAAGATTAAGGGTGTCTCTCGTATGGTAGAAGAGAACCTTGTTGAAATCCCTGTTACTGTTAAAAAGGAGAAATAGAAGCATGCCACCCCGGTGGTTGAAAGAAAGAATGCCAAAAGGAATAGGGTGGAGGTTGAGGAAAAAGAGACTACACTAAAGAAAAAACACAAGGAAGGTAAGGTGGTTTGTAGTGCCCCTCATTTTGGTTTTCTGATAGTTGTTCTGTTTAGACATTATGACATCTTATATTTACTGTTTTGATATGATACTTGTCTATTGCTATGATGATACTATTAGAACTATTGGTTATGCTTATATTATGTTTATTTATGGGCTCAGTTGATTATGTGGATCAATTTTATCATGTGCTTAACGTGATTATCTGATGATGCTTTCATTTAGTTGTTTAGCTATTGATGTGCATGCAAGTTATGGTTACTTCTTGATGTGATTGGTGGAAGGGATAGTGTCGAATTACTCATGCATGAGTGCCCTGCTATGCTACAATTCTCTTCCATGGTGTGTTTGTTTGGATAGTTATATATATATGCTCAACATTTCGTTATTATTTTTCCTTTTAAAAAAAATTGTCATTTTACATTGCATAGTTTAGCTTATCTCTAGGGTTTCATGGCAGGGCATTACATTTGGTATTAGAGCTAGGTTTAAACACTGGATACTCTGGGTGTGTATGAGCCCATTACGTTGTCCTAGTTGCTTAGATTCTGTAGAGTATGTTTTCTCTTTTGTCATCCTCGCCTAGCATCCTGAGGTTGTTCTTTGATGGTTTAGTGTAGAAGATGCCTAGAGGTCAAGGTCGAGGTCAAGGTAGGGGACGCAGAAGAGGTGGTGGTAGTAGCCCTCCTCCTTGTTCTCCTCATGAGAGTGCTCAAGAAGTCACGGTATAGAATGCAGAGAATCAGGGTCAGCTTGAGGGAGCTCAGTTGTACCAATTGCTTGAGGAGGTTTTTGCTCGCTTAGGCCCTAGATAGGAGGTTGGTCAGTCGAAGGAGAGGGGAAGAGGAGAGTCTCCTAGGTAGAAGGTTGATTAGCCAGAGGTAATAGAAAGAGAAAGGTCTCCTAGAAGGAGAGAGATGACAGTAGAGCAGGTGGCTATCTTGGCAGGTCACATGAGAGATCTCTTGAGGGCACACCCTCCCACTTTTGATGGTTCTGGTAGTGGTTTGGAGGTAGAGACCTGGTTGATAGATTTGGGTAGGTGTTTTTCCATGCACCCATATGGTAGTAACACCAAGGTGAGATGTGTCATCTTGCACCTTTGAGGATTTACTTCTACATGGTGGCATTTAGAGGAGCAGAAGTTACATTTGGATATTGGTACAGTTTCTTGGGAATTGTTCTTGGAGAGGTTTAGAGCTTGTTTCTTGTTAGATCACTGAAAGTAACGTCATGCTAACGAGTTCCATGAGTTGAGATAGATACCGATGTCAGTAGAGCAGTATGACCGTAGATTCTATGAGCTTAAGCAGTACATAGGCATTGGAGATGATGAGGCTATGTTGGTTCAGCACTTCATTAGGGGCTTGAATGCTCGTATCAGCAGAGGAGTCCATGTCTTCGAGCCTAAGACCATGGAGGTGGAAGTTGAGAACGCCCGTCTGGTAGAAGAAAATTTGGCCATGGCTCTTGGAGGCCATACAACTGTACAAATTGGTAGTGCACCTCCGATAGGTGTTGGGTCTCGTGGTGGTCAGTGTCAGGCAATAGGCTCTTGTAGAGGCCATCATGCTCCCACAAAGGGTGAACAAAAATAGTAGTAGTATTCCCAAAATCAGCAAGGTGGTGGTACCAAGTTCGGAAAAGACCGTAATTGGGGGTGGACCAAGAATTATCATCCCAATCAGCTAGTTCAGAGCACATAGTCTATAGTTAGTAGAGATACTTTTTAGTAGTTCAATGCTTTTGCAAGTGGCGGAGGTTACAACAGAGGTACAAGATGTTTCTCTTGTGGTCAGCAGGGGCATATAGCTAGGTAGTATCCATAGAAGAGTGCTGTAGGATTTGGTCATAGGCCGGTAGCTTCAGAGTCAACCATAGGTGATGCAGGGAGGTCTCATAGAGTGTTTGCAGTGATTGAACACCACCATGTAGAGCATCAGGGGACAGTGTTGGAGACTCTAGGTAGAGGTCAGGTAGCTTTCATTGGAGTTCGTGCATGTTCTACAGCATCAGGGGTAGGGGTATAGAACAAGTAAGGGTCCAGTGGGATCCTAATGATGAGTCTTCAACTACTTAGGAGGTTGTGTCGGGATGCGAGATCTCTACCCTTATTTTTGTTGTAGGCTTCCATGAGTTAGCCTAATCCTAGGGGGGAGGATGTAGTGCCCCTCATTTTGGCTTTCTGATAGTTGTTATGTTTAGACATTATGACATCTTGGATTTATTGTTTTGATTATGATACTTGTCTATTGCTATGATAATACTATTAGAACTATTGGTTATACTTACACTATGATTAGTTATGGACTCAGTTGATTATGTGGATCAATTTTATCATGTGCTTAATGCGATTATCTGATGATGTTTTCATTTAGTTGTTTATCTATTGATTTGCATGCAAGTTATGGTTACTTGTTGATGTGATTGGTGGAAGGGACAGTGTCGCATTACTCATGCATGAGTACCCTATTATGTTGTGATTCTCTTCCATTGTGTGTTTGTTTGGATATATATATATCTCGACATTTCGTTATTATTTCTTCTTTTTTTAAAAAAATTCCATTTGGATTGCATAGTTTAGCTTATCTCTAGGTTTTTGTGGTAGGGCGTTACAGGGTTTCTACTGTGGATGCTCCTGTGAAGATTGTGGAAGTGGATACTGGGCTGGAACTGAAGGATAGCAATGAAGGTGGAGAGACTGCTTCTCTGAGCATTCGTCGCTCCAACCAGATTGCTGGGAAACTACTGGTGAACACTCAGGTGTAGAGATTTTAGATGGTTTTGAGTTTGTGGAAGATATGGTAATTAGGGAGTAATTTTGAGGATTATATTACTCTGGTGATGCATTAAATCATCAAAAGATTTAAATTTGAGAGTGCTTTAGGATTCAACTGTGTATGTTTTTGTTACAACATTTCAGATCATATTCAACTCTCTTCTTCCTGATGATGAATCATTGAGTATGATCCAATAGCTTGAAACAAAAACATACACAGTTGAATCCAAAAGCACTCTCAAATTTATTGTCATGGACTGTGGAAAACTCATGAAAGATTTGTCTGTGATGAAAATGTTTGGAAAAAACTAGTCGAAAATAACTAATTGTCTATTTTTGGGTTTGCATGCAGGAACCAGAGACATCTATGGAAAATCCATATCCATATGATAACTCCATTCATGTTTTGTGCAATACGAACACATCAGATGTATTTAATCCGTCAAAAGGTGTAACACTCCTAGAGTTGATGTTGAAAGGCCTAGTGAAGATTACGATGGGCAGTCAGACTGTTCAGGCAAGGTCTTTTCTTGCCTTCTTTGTAGGAGGAATCATGGACGAGTGAGACATTTACTGATTCAACACTAGAAAGGCAGAGACAAAGATATACAAATGCATGAATACCTACCAAAGGGATTATCATACTATGATATGATGAAGGCTGCAAGTTTTGCTTATACCCAAGAGGCTACAAGGTGGCCAGCCTTAGGATTGTGGAGCCCAGCTATAAATAGTTGGTGCATTGTAAATGACCCATTGTATGGAAATCCACTCAATTGACACAATCCATAAAACAGATCCTGTCTATAGTGCTTGTAGATGCCTAGTCGACTGCCACATGGAGGATGTACAGTATTCGACCAACCGGTCATTTAGAATGCACCAGCTGGTTACATTCTTCCAATTGTGGAATCCATTTACACTGTGTGCCCGCCATAATTTTTGGCCATTATATGCTTCCCTTCAGTGATGTCCTCCATTGGCCTACCTTATCTGTTGAAGTTCGACTCTCTAAAATACCGTATCTCGAGACAATATTCCTATCGATCTCTGTAAATAGATATAACCAGATACAAAAAAGGGTCAATCATGTTCAGAGACATTTTACACTCAATCAGCCCCCCAAACATTAGGATATGCTCCCCATGATTTCCATTCGATATGGCTTAGGAGACTAAACATTCAACTCCCTTTGAAATGGTAGAGGCTGACGAGAGCTCACCCAACATCAATACAGAGCCATTATAAATTGTAGGACAATATTAAGCAGAGAAAAATCATATCCAGAAATGTATAAAGCTTGTCAACGCCATCCTTTGTGGTTGGAAGTGCTAAATTTGATGCAATTATTTGAGAAGACTTGGTGCTCTTGTAAGCTTTTAGATTCTAATACCAAATTATAAAATTGTTGAATTTCATGAGATTATTTGTTCGGGTTGAAAACAAAAGAGGTTTGTTTGGTAGGGCAACAAATATTTGTTTCAAAAGTACCATAGTTACATGGATTAAACTGTGACTAGCCCCCCCCTCTCTCTCTCTACACAGTTCTAATAGAAATTCATTCCTCGGCAAATGGAGGTAGTTTTGCAAAGTTGTTACGAGTCCCTTTTCCACATTGTTTATTGCTCCTGTGGAGCTCGGGAACTTAATTACCACTTGCATTTACACCTTTTACTAAATGCACCTATGATATGATAGATTGTTTTTTAAAATTAGATTTTTTTTATGAAAATGTCTGCTTATCTATTAATTATAAGATGAAATATAACACTTTCACAAAAAATAGTTGGGTTGTATAAAGGCACACCCCAAAAGCATGTCATATGGGCTTAGCCTAGAAAATTCTAGAGTATCAATGGGTACATACCCATAAAAACGTAATAGAAATTATAAAAACATAAGGAAATGTAGAATTAAGTAGCTAAAGCAATGCCTGCAGATGGTGGATCCCTGTCATCTAGGTTCCCCCATATTGTTGTGGGATCTGGGATGACATCTAGTGGTGCCCATCCATTATCATTCTTTGTGTTTGACTCCTGGTGTTGTGGTGAGATAGCCAAATTTAAATGTGGAAAAACCTTAGTGTTATCCCGACTAGTGTTGGTTGGATTGGAAGTACTAGGAGCCATCCATCCTGTATTATCACCTGTACACCAACCTGGACTATCTCTAGTAGGCCAGCCCACATTATCACCTACAGCACTGGCAGGACAGCCTAAAGTCTATCCATAATTACATGGAGAGGCTGAATGTCTATGATAGTGAGGTGCAAAATGAGGAGTAGGCTAGGAACATGGCTAAGAATGCCTGACCAATCCACTTCTTCGTCTATGACCATGGGAAGGCGATCAAGCTCTGATAGAGGAAGGAGAAGAAGAAACCTTTGCCACTATAACAGAAGCATTTCCCCAATGATCCAACAATTCCTATAAGTGAAAAACTTCTAGAGCCACCTTGTTTTCCTATACTTGTATCTATAGAAGAACATTAGAACATATAATTGCTTTAATGTAAAGAGAAATAGTTGTTCCAATGTGATCGTCTTAAAATATACAAGAATTACGATCTTTCCATATTGTAAAAAGAATCTCCACTCTGAAAATATGCCAAATCTAAGTAAATTTTGTTGGAAACCTGGGAGAATCAACCAGAAGTATTATTTTCCATGATAAAGGCTCTGGCGTGAAAGGGTAAAAGAAATCATAAATCCATAGCCAAAATTGCTAGGCTCTTGTGCAATACAAGAAGAGACGCTGAAAAGTCTTAGGTTGTCCACAAAAAGGACAACGAGGATCCTGAACACCAAGATTAAAAAGTCTTGCTCCAACTGGCAACCCTTGAAAAAGACAGCACCGGGAAAAATGTGCTAACTTTGTCTCAAGAATAGCTAACCAAACAGTTGTAAATCTGGTATCTTAAAGAACCATTGAACTATGAAGGAGCCATCGCTTAAGAAGTGTTTCTATCACTAGCAAATGGACCGACAACTACCTATAAGCAAGCCTTGGCTTATAATGATGCATTGGTGCGTCTGGATACTATTTCCAATCTTTCCACCAAGGTCTACTAGACTAGATTCCCACTTTATGAAACATTTCTATTGGAATAGCAGTGACAATTCTATCATAAGTAGTTTGATCATCTCTGTGAAGGTTAAATTTGACTCGAAGAGGTTCCCATGCTATAAGGCTCATCGTGGGTCTATGGAAAATATCTTGTAGGGTTTGAATACCCCTTTTATGAAATTGAAGACCCTTTATGCCAGGTATTGTGGCTCATGGCTGACCTACTTTGGAGAATAGAGGTGACCACCAGATATTATGGTGATTGAAAGAAAGACCATCATGAAATCCATCACCAACTTAGTAGAGCCATGGTTTAACTTTCTCCCAGGCTTTCCGAATTCTTTTGGCCACAAATGTGCCTAAGATTTGAACTAGCTCTCTCATGATAAGGAGAGTTGACAAGGCAATGCCTTTCCAAGCAGGCTTGTGCAGAGGATGGCCCAAATCAATGTTGTGCTAGAGTAAAATTTTCCATGCCTCATTACCATCTAGAGAGCATGAATGATCGATTTGACACACAACACAGTGCCTTAGCATTCAATAGAAAATAGACCAAGGCCACTTCAATCTCTAGGTAAGCAACAAAATTCTCAGGCAACACAGTGGAAGCCATGGCAAGTCTTAGAAGAGGTCCATAAAAAATCCCTCAAAAGTTTTTCTAGTTTGGCATATGAAGATTTGGAAGGTGCCCAACAAGAAGAATAGTAAACATGAGTTGCTGCCAAAATTTTAGAATAAACTTGAACTTTTCTAGCTAGAGATAGTGGCTTAGTGATCCAAAATGCAAGATTCTATTCCACACAGGTAAGAACTACTTGCTAGAGATTAGTAGAAGTGCCTTTGAAAGCAAATGACATACCTAGAAATTAGAAAATTTCACCATGAGCAACCCAGCACCATCCATACTATTGGATCCAATGAGGAATGGGAAGAATTGACTGCCTATAACATAAAGTTTTATACCACTGGATGGAGGAACCTGCGGCTAGGTAGAAGGTCTCTAGACATCCAAGTGCATTTTTAACTATGTTTTCTTCTTCCAGTAATGTTAAAAAGGAATCATCTGCAAAATGACCATTGACCAACAGGCTAGAAAAATTAGGTAGAGAAATTCCATGAACAAGCCCATTAGATACTTAATGAGCAAGAAGGTATCCAAAGCCTTCTGCAGCTAGAACATATAAGGTTGGTGCAAGAGGACATCCTTGCCATATTGAATGGAAAAGGCCAAAGGTATGAGACTGTCTCCCATTGAGAGTGATACATGTAGAGGCTTCTGAGAAGAGCATTTTGATTGATTGAATAAAAGATGGACCAAACCCGAATGCTTCAAGTATTGCAAGAATAAAATGCCATTCAATGGGATCATAGGCCCTTGCAAAATCAATTTTTAGAAAAATTATTTTTTTATCAGATTTTATTGCCCATTCCATGCCTTCCCAGACTACAATGATATTATCTAAAATATACCTAGATTTAATAAATCTAGCCTATTTAGGGAAGACAATCAAAAGGAGCAGGTATGAATTTAATGTTTCCCTGATTAATAAGTTTTCCTAGAGAGTTGGAATAAAAAGCTTCAAGGTAAACATTATGCAAATCCTTCCCTAAGGAATCCCAAAGAGCTTTGTAAAACTCACTAGGAAAACCATTAATTCCAGGAGCTTTGCCATTACCCATAGAATAGACTACTTCTTTGAGGTCTTCAATGGTCAATAATTGATCATGAAAGCGAGTCTAGGCTAACGAAAGTTGTTTTGGAACAACTACAAGACAATCATCCAGTGCACTTTATTGCTCAAGAGTATAATCTTCAGCTATGAATTTTTTTTCATAATGTCGTACAAAAGCCTTGAGAATGTCAGGTAATTCTAAGAGAACAACATTATCCTCCTTGATTTGCTTAATACCATGCGAGGAATGTCTAGCTTGAAGAGTGAGAAAGAATTCCTTGGAAACACGGTCACCAATTTTTAGCCATTGCATCCTGGCCTTAAGCTGTGCTCCTTTGGCAACATGACTATCAGCCTTTTGCTTTTGATGTTATAAAATGGGTCGGCTATCAATGCCACTGTGGTTGTGTTCAAAGCACTAATTGTAGCCTCATAATCTCTTCTTATGAAATTGGCTAGCTAATGGCCATAGATGCAAAGAAATCTCGCAGTATGAGTGATAGCATCATTCCACCAATTTATCCAACTAGTAGAATGTAATGGGTGACATTCTAAATTCCATATAGTTGCTATGTGTGCTAGGGTGGGTTGGTGAGCTAGTAAAGAGGTGTTAATAAAAAACTAAGACTTACTGGTACTATAAAGAGAAAATGGTGTGACAAAATAAAATTTATATTGGTTTAATAATGCTTTTCAATTATTATTATAAAAACTGTGTAAAAAAGGCACCTCGTGAAGAACACCGCCACTTGTCAAACTCGTTTCTACCTCAATTTGCGCCATCATCATCAGTGCCAAGATTACCATTGCACACCAACATTCATCATGACTACCAACCCCCACTTAAACATGGCAATTTTATCATTGCACACCAACATTCTTATATATATCACATAGTACTTAGCAGGAAACAATCCATCTACACTAAGAATTGCATCTACACAACTAAAAGAGAGAGCAGGAAAAATGGGCGAGAAGCAGCAGGTCAAGATCTGGCGGTCCAGTGTGAGGGTCTACGAGATGAATTCAGGAAGTCTGTGTAAGATGTGGGAGGAAAATTTGAACCCTTCCCAACAATCCATTCTGTCGAAAGCGGGTATTTTTCCATTTTTGAAGGCTGTCACTTACAGAAGCGACAATGCTCTCCTTGGGGCGCTCATCAATTTCATGGTGGACGGTGAATTGACAGTTGGAGAAAGCCGAATCCAGATTACAGAAGAGCAAATTCGACGAGCTACGGGTCTTCCAAGTTCAGGTAAGGATGTCTCACCCTCACAAGATTTCAATCGAGTTGAAATGACAAGGCGTCTTACTAGATCTGAAACGGGTGCGATTAAATATTGGTTGTTGGTGGATTCAATCATTGACCCAGTTTTGCAAATTGCTTGTAAGTTCTTGACTAACAAGCTGTTGGGGCTTGCTAAGACGAGTTTTATCCCGTTTAAGTATGTCGAGATTGCCATTGAGGTTTCTCAGGGGGTCTGCTTTAATTGGTGTAAATTTGTGAAGGAGAGGATGTTGGAGCAGATTAAATCTGTCCGCCAGAAGAGCAGCACTAGGACTTCGTTTACTTATGGCACTATTCTCCAGTATCTTGCATTCCAAGCATTCGGCGAAAAGAGTGGCATTCCTCGCAGTGATATTGGTCATGGAGATCCATGTATCAATGCATATGACATCATGGGAAGGGATGTTGGCATTAGTAAATTAGAGGAGAAAAAAAAGGCTAGGGAGGGGGTTTCATATATAGTACATAACATTATAAGAGAGCATGGACACAGGGCCCTTGGTGGAAGTGGCCCAGAGGAAAAAGACGAGGCAAAAACTGTACGAAATCCAGCAAGCAAAAAGAGGACGACAGGTCCTGTTTATGCGAATATAAAAGATAAGAAAGTCAGGCTGGAAGCTTGTGCGAATGAAATACCCAACATGCTCCAAGTGCCTGCAATTGGTGTGGAGGAAAACGGGTGTAATAAGTTGGCTGCTTCTTTACAGCTTCCCAAGAGTGGTGAGGAGCAAAAGGAAAAAGAACTTGGCTGCGTCCACACTGATCTCTCCACATTATTAAGGGAGAAGTCCATGTGGGAAGCTCACAAGATATCTCTGGAAAGTGAAAAGTCGTCTGCCTTGGAAGAAAAGAAGCAGCTGCAGCTGCACATCTCTGGTTTAAAAATCGCCCTCACAACAGCTTTGGAAGAAAAGGAGGGGCTGCGGATACAAATTGCTCGGTTACAAACTGAAGTCAAACAACTCGGAAGAAAATTGAACAAAATTTCTGAATTTATTAAGATGGAGCTCGGAGACATATAGCAGATTGCTCTTTTGTTTCAGAATATATGTGTTTTTTTGGGTTTTTTCATGCTATTTTGATTTCACTCTAAACAATAATGTATTCATTTTTTAGAGAATGCAGAAGAATGTTTTGCATCTGTGGAATGTTGATAATGTTTATTATTGTCACATGTTCAATTGTAGATCAAGATAAAATTGCTCAAGCATCTGTTAATTTGTTGGCTGTTTTTATAACTCTCTTGAATCTCAATAAATTTAAACTGTGTGTGGTTATAGTGTTTCATGCTCTTCTTTTTGAGATCTTTTTCAAAAGTTTAGCCTATGTTTTTGCTTTGTAATTCAATGGGGATTTGGTGCCTTATTTGGTTCCCAGGTCCCCCTTCATAGAAAAGCCTTATAAAGTTTTAATATATTGTATAGGTAGTTTCCATCTTTTGTTTAAAAAATATTAATTGCCTGGAGGAGGAGAAAAGAGATTCTAGTTTCAAATAGATAATTTAACTTATCATAACAGCCCACATTCATTTAGATAATCATTTAATGTTATGAAACCCTAATTTAACTCATAACAAAATCCATTGGAATCTAAAGTTAATTTCTTAGCAGTAGTACAACGAGATCCTATCATTGTAATTTAAGGAGAAAAATATTTTGGAGCAATCACAATTTATATTGATATCAAGTTTTATAATTCAATTCAAGGATATAAAGTCTATTTTCTGTAAAGTAAAATTACATTGCCATCTATCTTGGTCATCAAGGATAAAAAATCAACATAACTTTTTTTATATTGAGGTTAAGCCCAAAATAATAGATTATATAAACCAAACAATACTATTTATAATAGTGCAGATTGGAATAGCAAGTGTTGATCATGAGTAGACAACATGTCCATATGACACGAAGAAGAAATCTATATAGAATGCCAAAAAAAAAAAAAAAAAACTATATTTTTCTAAACTTTCTCTTTTATTTCATCCATAGTAGGTTGGCACTTCACACCCATAACTTTCTCCCACCATTTCCATTCTATTTTGATTTCAAACTTAACAATAATGTATTGTTATTTTTAGAGAATGTAGAAGAGGAATGTTTTGCTTCTGTGTTATTATCTTCATATGTTCAATTTTACATCAAGATAAAATTGCTCAAGCATCTGGTAATTTGTTGGCTATTTTTATAACTCTCCTGGATCTCAATAAATTTAAATTGCCTCTCGCTATAGTGTTTCATGCTCTTCCTTTTGAGTTTTTGTCAAAAACTTAGGCTTATGTTTCTGCTTTGTAATTCAATGGGGATTTGGTGCCTTATTTGGTTTTCAGGACATGTTTTATGTAAAAACCTTAAATCATTTTAATATATTGTGTAGGTGCTTTCCACCTTTTCCTTAAAAAAACTGCCTATAAGAGAACAAAAGAGACTCTAGTTTCAAATAGCTAATTTAACTTATTATAACAACAGACATTCAATATAGGTGGTTTCCACCTTTTGTTAAAAAGAAAACTGCCTGTAGGAGGAAAAAAGAGACTCTGGTTTCAAATAGCTAATTTAACATATTATAACAACACACATTCATTTAGATAATCATTTAATGTTATGAAATCCTAATTCAACTCATAATAACAAAAGCCACTCGAATCTAAAGTTAATTTCATGAGAAGTAGTGCAATGTGATCCTATCATTGTAATAAACAATAATGTATTGTTGTTTTCAGAGAATACAGAAGAAGAATGTTTTGCTTCTGTATTTATTATTTTCATATGTTCAATTTTAGATCAAGATAAAATTGCTCAAGCATCTGCTAATTTGTTGGCTATTTTTCTATAACTTTCCTAGATCTCAATAAATTTAAATTGCCTTTCGTTATAGTGTTTCATGCTCTTCCTTTTGAGTTTTTTGTCAAAAGCTTAGGCTTATGTTTCTTCTTTGTAATTCAATGGTGATTTGGTGCCTTATTTGGTTTCCACTACCTATTTTATGGAAAAAACTTAAATCATTTTAATATATTTTATAGGTGGTTTCCACCTTTGGTTAAAAAGAAACCTGCCTTTAGACGACAAAAGAGTCTCTAGTTTCAAATAGCTAATTTAACTTATTATAACAACATACATTCAGTATAGGTGGTTTCCACCTTTTGTTAAAAAGAAAACTGCCTGTAGGAGGAAAAAAGAGACTCTAGTTCCAAATAGCTAATTTAACTTATTATAACAACACACATTCACTTAGATAATCATTTAATGTTATGAAATCCTAATTCAACTCATAATAAGAAAATCCACTCCAATCTAAAGTTAATTTCCTGAGAAGTAGTACAATGAAATCCCATCATTGTAATAAACAATAATGTATTGCAGTTTTTAGAGAATGCAGAAGAAGAATGTTTTGCTTTTGTGTTTATTATTTTCATATGTTCAATTTTAGATCAAGATAAAATTGCTCAAGCATCTGCTAATCTGTTGGCTATTTTTTAATAACTCCTATATTTCAATAAATTTAAACTGCCTCTGGTTATAGTGTTTCATGCTCTTCCTTTTGAGTTTTTTGTCTGAATCTTAGGCTTATGTTTATGCTATTTAATTCAATGGGGATTTGGTGCCTTATTTGGTTTCCAGGACCTGTTTTATGTAAAAACCTTAAATCATTTTAATATATTGTATAGGTGGTTTCCACCTTTTGTTAAAAAAAACTACCTGCAGGAGAACAAAAGAGACTCTGGTTTCAAGTAGCTAATTTAACTTATTAAAACAACATACATTCAGTATAGGTGGTTTCCACCTTTTGTTAAAAAAAAACTTCCTGTAAGAGGAAAAAAGAGACTCTGGTTTCAAATAGCTAATAATAACAAAATCCACTCCAATCTAAAGTTAATTTCATGAGCACTAGTATAATGAGATCCTATCATTTTAATTTAAGAAGAAAATTATTTTGGAGCAATCATAATTTATATTGATATCCAGTTTTATAATTCAGTTGAAGGATATAAAGTCTATTTTCTGTAAAGTAAAACTACATTGACATCTATCTTGATTATCAAGGATAAATAAAATTTTAACAAAAAAATCGGCTCAAAAAAAGACGTCTTCTGGGAGGATTTTTGGAGAGTGGAACAAACACTTATAAATGTGGAGAGAAATTCAGTTTGAAAGGGAGGAGGTGGCAATGTAAACAAATTATGAACACTAATATTACCTACTACCAGTTAAGTTATGCCTAAATCCATGGAGATAATTCTGAGAGTGAAAAATCATCAATTTCGGAGTCAATGTGACACACCAGACATTAGGATACGTTCCCCAAAGGCGGCATTTACTGAAATGCCATCATAGTCCAGCAGTATGACTTCAAATCCCCTCCCCTACTCTTATTTTAGAAAGAATATTTCCATTTACAGCCATCCGGATTTAAAGTAGAGGGAGTAGAAATGGTTAGCATGCAAAGCTTTGATTAGAAGCTATTTGTTGTTTGGATGGATTTGATGTTGGTGAAAAGTTTTTCCTCTTGTCCCTTTAGCTCTATAGCCAGAAAACTTGGCAAGTTATGTCAATTATTCACTATCTTCCCCCCTTAATGTGGGTTTCTGCGTTCCCTGCACAGTGCAACATGCATGCCTTTCATCCTCAAATTTTCCTTAGATATTTTTTTTTCAATTTATATTTTTCCATGTCTTTGTTACTGTATTGACAAATTTTGTTATATTTTTGCATGTCTTTGTTACCGTATTGACAGATTTTGTTATATTTTTCCATGTCTTTGTTACTGTATTGACACATTTTGTTATATTGTTCCATGTGTTTGTTGCTGTATTGACAAATTTTATTATATTTTTCCATTTCTTTGTTACTGTATTGACAAAATTTGTTATTTATTTAGTTTCTTAATGGATGGTCTTGGTTTGTAATGATTTTATTGTGCTTTCAAGAGTTATGCTGAAATGGAGAAAATATTTAAGATATTTCTATACAGAGAGGGAGAACTGCCTTTAGTGCGCCACGGGCCTTGTAAAGACATATATTCCATAGAAGGAAGATTCATTGATGAGCTTCAACTTGGGAACTCGATCCCCACATCGAATCCTGAGGAAGCTCATGTTTATTTCCTTCGCTTCAACGTAGTAATGATGGTGAGCCACATTTACAAGCCAAAAACTTATGATTTGATGTCCATGAAACGGTTTGTGAGTGATTACATCGATATGGTTTCCAAGAAGTATCCCTTCTGGAACCGGACCCTTGGAGCCGATCACTTCATCTTGTCCTGCCATGACTGGGTATGCAATCCATTTTTCTTCATAGGCTTTCTGTTATCGTTATCTTTACGTTTCCGGTTAATCCTAATTTTTATTTTTGGTGGTCTGAATCACTTAAATACTTGTAAACTTTAAAATCATTTTGTGGGTCACACTAAAAGAGAACAAATTAGTTAGCTTGACAGACAATAATTAAAACAATTGCAGCAGAAGGGATAATTTTCTGCAGTGTAGGGGGTTAAATATACCAATTTTTCTTAACTGTTCAAACATTTGATATTAAAAAATTCTCAAAAATTTTTGTTTTGGCACCTACTTATAAAGGGCAGTGAGTGTGAAGGTACGTCACCCCTAGTGCATTTGGGGAGCGTACTGTTGGAAATAATTGGTTAAAGGCTCAGTTTGAATATACAATTTACTTTAATGCTTGCTTTATTTTCTCAAAATTGTTATATTTGCAGAGATGCTTTATTTTTATGTCGACATTTTCTTTGTAATGGAACACAACAATCTCAACTTGAATTCTGAGTTTTACAATTCGACTCTATGGTTCTTTTTTATCCGTCATGTTGAATTTGTCAAATCAATTTTTCGAATCCAAGTACTATATTAATTTAATTTATTATAAGCAGAAGTTTTGTCCACCAATGGATCCAGGGCTATATTCTATGAGTAATTAGGGAGTGATTTTGACAATGATATTATCTTGGTGATGCATTAAATCATCAAAAGATTTAAATTTAAGAGTGTTTTAGGATTCAACTATGTATGTTTTTATTTCTGCCAATTGCAGACTGTTGATGCATAAATCTGTGGCTTTAATCCAGCAGCAATATGGGAAACTCTGAAATGTGAGAATGCTTCTCAAAGTGACCTCCAAGGACGCTGGCTCTTCCGTTCTTTCAGTGGGGGTTTGGGAAAAGGTTAAAGAAAATGAGATTTGTAAAAATAATTCCTAGATCTAAGGCGATGCACTGGACTTAAAATTTACCTAGTTGCACAGTGTTAACCTTGTAAGATTTAACTAGAAATTAAGAAGCAAAATGCATGATTAAACTTAGTTTATAAATACATTAAACAAAGGCAAAAGAAACAAAGAGATCAGAAACAAGAAACAGAGATCAATTCAGATATGCAAGAACAATATTCTCACTACTTGAATGGTAACAGGTTACACAGGCTGAAATTGAACAAAGTAAAATATTACATTCTCATGAAAGAACCACTTGCATAGGAAAAAGAAATATCTGCTACTGCTAAAAAAAATTCTATGATCTGAAGAATATGTGGAACTTTGGAACTCTTTATTTCTGCTTCCTAGATCTGCATTTATTAACCTGAAAACTCAAAGCCCGTTGACGATCTTGTTGCAGCTTAAAATCTTTTCCAACTCAAAATCCTAGAGAAATCTGGCACAAAATCTGGCACCGTATCTAAGAAGACAACTGAAACTCACCATGATAGAAAAATATTTGTGGCATGAAGAAAATAAATTTCTCGCCCCTCTATTCTTTATCGTAGCTTAAAAAATAAAATGGCATGAATAATTTTAGGGCTGCATCCTTTTACTTCCTTTGAGTCAAAATTTATATTTTAATAAAGTTTCACTTTATTATTTGTTGCGGCTTTTAAAATAAGAGACTCTAATATTTTATTTATTAAAACTTAGCCTTAACTCTGAGGATGGCCCCACATTTATTTAATAGGAAACTCTTATTAAATCAAAGACTCAGCATTAGAAACAGCCCGTGACATATGATAAATAAAATAAAATAAAATATTTTATTTATCTCTCCTCGAGTTTAACAACGTGGTGACTTCTGCTTATTTCTTTTCCTTCTCTTCAACGCTGCTTCCATGTGGTGCTCTTCAGGAGTCCCTTTTTGCTACTCCTCTTTTATTCATGGTGGGGAGTAAAAATCAAATTTTAATAAAGCTTTCACTTTATTATTTGTTGGAACCCACATATTAAAATGATACTTAATCATATTTAAATCTGTTTTTATCTCCCGTGCTGCAAATGAAACCTTATGCATTTATTAAAATAAGGCATTTTAATTTTATGAATAGAGGGTCCACCGCATCAAAAGAAACTCAAAATTTTAATAAAAGACTTAGCCTCTCTAAAGATTCACATGACTCCCATAGTATTTTTATAAAATGAAATAAAACATTTTATTTCTCTCTTCAGGTTCAACCACGTGGTGGACTCCGCTCATCTTTATTTTTCCTCAACTCTCGTAGCTTCCATGTGGTGGCTTCCATTGGTCCCTTGAGCTGCTCTCTCTTTGCATTCTCTTTGGACACATGGTGGCCTCTGATGGTTGCTTTTGCTTTTTAAAACTCCACAGCCTCCATTGATCTCCTTGCATCTTACAGTGACTATTGGCTGCACTATGAATAGGAGAACTGATACATTGAAATTTTAAAATAGTGTAAAAAATTTGTAACCAGTTCTTGGTGACGGGCTGGGAAAATAGCCATGCCTATTTGAATCTAGAATCTCTGGTTTACAGAGTGGCCTTATCCATTAGGCATAGAGTCACATTAATTTGAAATTGAAACATTATGAAAATGATGACACATCTGAATCTAAAGATGCATACAACTGAAACTAATTGCTCACTAACTACTGATAACCGATGATGACTTAAACCTTTGAAACTGATAAAAAGCTAGAACATTACTGAACCACAGAGACTGATCATAGATCATGTATCGCAGTAGAGACTTCTTGAAAGCAAACTAACTGAAATCTGAAAACTAATGTTGTTTTTGCAACTTATTCTGAACACTAAAACTAACTTACTAGCATATCGAACTTATAGGAATATGCCCATTCACTGGAGTTGCAAAACAACTGCAAGATTTTCTTATTGTGTCCCACTAAACCCAGTAGCTGATGATAGACCATATGAAATACATTAAAAAGAATAACAAGATTTTGTACCTTTTCAACTCTCGGCACTCCGGAGGTTCCTCTTTGGTATGAAAACACCAATTAGACTTATTTACATGTTGTTCATGCTTTAGCGGAGGGTGGGATGCAAAAATCAAGATTTGATGCTCATTCCTTAGTTTGAATTTGGAAACTTCTACTGACATAACTTCTTTAGTGACTTCTTTGGTAGGCTCTTCAATGGGTCCATGACCTATGATAACATCAAAACCAAGTTGACAGGTGACAGAACTGCCCAGAATAGTTTTGAATCTGACAAGGATTCCTTTATACAAGAAGAAAGGTGTAGAATCTAACTTAGTTTGTGACATTGTGTGTGACTCTTGGATCTTGCAAATATCCCTTTGATTAACACACTTATGAATCTTTTGTTGCATATGTGGTTCTTCATCAAGAAGAAGATAATAACTATCTTCAAAAATAGAAAATAGTTCCTCACAGGCATCTACCTTTGTTTCAACATTTTCTTTATGATCATCATCGACAGGCTTTGCAAAGTGGCCATTTACACATTCAATGACAGGATCTTTTGCATTCAGTAACTGATAGCCTCATTGTAAAAGCAAGAACAAATCCTCATCTCATTGTTCCAATTGCTGCCCATGCACCTCTATGGTATCCTTCTCCAAATGTGAAACTTCATTGCAGAAATAAAAGCATTCATTTTTTGTAGACTCTACAATTTCCTCTATCACTTCTTCCTCAAGATGGAAAATAGATGTAGTATTACTTTGAACCTAGTACTTTTCAGCTTCAAAGCCCTTTTTGGAGTACTTTTTAGCTTCTAGAAGTGTCACCTCATAAGCATCTTCTGAATCTAATTCATTTGTTATTTGAGTTTTTAAGTCACTCATTGCCATGGATACATGATGTTCAAGAACATAGGGACACATCGAATGAACGAGATTCACATTCTTGCTTGCATTTTGATTCTTAAAACTTGATTCTTCTTAGATGTCAAAGTGATAAAGCACCTGGTCTATGGCTTCTATGGACTAATTTCTGGCTACAGAGGCTTGTAATACATAATTATCAAGATAATGGGGTAGTTTCTTGGCATGAGGAAGGATCTCTTCTATAATCTGACCACACTGGTATGGTTGTTCATAAGGATTTTGAGGCATGACATATGGATCAGTATTATTTATGCTTTGACATTTTAACTCATCAAGCTCATGGCTAAGGGTTCTTATAAGTTCTTTTACCTCCATCATCTCTTCATGATTTGGCAAATCAGTAGGGAGGGTGGGTGGACTAAAATCTATATGCATCTAGTTACAAGAAAGAGTCTGAGATAGGTAACTTGCAGGTGGCATCAAAGGTATTAAAGGCAGAGGAGACAACTTACCAGCTACATTTAGGTCACTTTCAACCTTAATAGCAAGGTCATATGACTAGGGTAAAGTTTCACCTCCTAAGGCTTGGATCATCATAGAGATCTCAGGATCTAAAGCTTTTAAATAGTAAAGAAATGCAAAGACTAAAGATGGCCTGATATCAACAAAGAATTTTTTCCATACCTCGTCAAATCTTGAATTGAAATCATATATGGGCTCCATAGGATGTCTCTTGATGGTGATGAAGTTCTGAGTAAGAGTGCTGACATCTGTTCTATCTTTGAATTGATTGTAGATAAGTCCACCAAGCTGATCCCATCCAGTGATCGAACTAGGTTGCAAGCTTCTGTACCATTCTTTTGATTTTCCTTTGAGGGAAGATGCAAGCAACAAGAAGGCATGATTCTTAGTAGTGACATTGTGGATGGAGCATAAACTTGCAATATCTTGAATGTGATCCATAGGACAAACTCAGCCATCTCTAAGAAAGTGAGGTAATGCCTTCCATGCTATATCAGGAGCTTGACACTAGTGCTGAAGAACAAGAGGACTTGAATCCCAAGTCACAAAAGGTAGATCTTTTTGAATATTCAGGTGTACATATATACTAGGGGTTGCCATGATCTGCAGGAGAAAGATCTGAGAAAGAGCATCCATTAGAGCCGCCAGATGGATGATTCATGCTCCTATGAGTAGATATTTCTATGATTTTCCTTCAAAACCACAAAATACGGACCACCAGGTGTGCCAAAAACTGTTGATGCATAAATATGTGGGTTTAATCCAACAGCAACATAGGAAACTCTGAAATGTGGGAATGTTTCTCAAAGTGACCTCCAGATTTTAAGGAAGCTTGCTCTTTTGTTCTTTCAGTGGGGGTTTGGGAAAAGGTTAGAAGGAAAATGAGATTTCTAGAAATAAATGCCTAGATATAAGGCGATGCTCCAGACTTAAAATTTACCCAGTTGCACAGTGTTAACCTTGTAAAATTTAACTAGAAATTAAGGAGCAAAATGCATGATTAAAGCCAATTTGTAAACAGATAGGTTAGAAACAAGAAATAGAGATTAACTCAGATATGCACAGAACAATATTCTCATTACTTGAATGGTAACATATTATAGAGGCTAAAATTGCACAAAGTAAAATATTACATTCTCATGAAAGAACCACTTGCATAGGCAAAAGAAATATCTGCTATTGCTCAAAAAAACTCTCTGATCTGAAGAATATGTGGAACTCTGGAACTCTATATTTCTACTTCCTAGATCTGTATTTATTAACCTGAAAACTCAAAGCCCATTGAAGATCTCCTTGCAGCTAAAAATCTTTCTCAACTCAAAATCCCCAAGAAATCTGGTAAAAAATCTGGTACCTTATCAGAGATGGCAACTAAAACTCTCCATTGCTGGAAAAATATCTATGACATGAAAAAAAAAAATTTCCTGCCACTCTTCTTTACCGCAGCGTGAAAAATAAAATGGCGTGAATAACTTTAGGGTTTTATCCTTTTACTTCTTGGAGTCAAAATTTATATTTTAATAAAGTTTCACTTTATTATTTGCTAAACCAGAGACTCTAATATTTTATTTATTAAAATATAACCTTAACTCTGAGGAGGGCCCCACACTTATTTAATTAGAAACTCTTATTAAATCAAATATTGGACATTAGAAGCACGCCATGACATATGATAAATAAAATAGAACAAAACATTTTATTTATGGTGACTTTCGCTTTTTTCTTTTCCTTCTCTTTAATGCTGCTTCCACATGGTGCTCTCTCGGAGTCTCATTTTGCTGCTCCTCTTTTATTCACGGTGGGGAGTAAGAATCAAATTTTAATAAATCTTTCACTTTATTATTTGCTGGAACCTACATAGTTAAAATGATACTTAATCATATTCAAATCTGCCTCTATCTCCCGTGCTGCAAATGAGACCTTATGCATTTATTAAAATAAGGCATTTTAATTTTATGAAGAGAGGGCCCACCGCACCAAATAAACTCAATATTTTAATAAAATACTTAGCCTCTCTAAAGATTCACATCAATCCCATAATATTTTTATAACATGAAATAAAATATTTTATTTCTCTCTTCGGGTTCAACCACGTGGTGGACTCTGCTCATCTTTATTTTTCCTCAATTCCCGTATCTTCCACATGGTGGCTTCTGTTGGTCCTGTGAGCTGCTCTCTCTTTGTATTCTCTTCAGACACATGGTGGCCTCTGAGGCTTGCCTTTTATTTTTAAAACTCTGCAGCCTCCATTGGTCTCCTTGCATCTTATGGTGACTATTCGGCTGCACTATGAATATGAGAACTGATACATTAAATTTTTGAAATAGTGTAAAATATTTGTCACCACAAAATTTTTGAAATAGTATAAAATATTTGTCACCACAAACATTACCATTTTGAATGGCTCTAAACTAGTAGCATATGCTATTCTTGATTTGGGGAGATGGGAGGGGATATTGTTAAAATTGAACCTAGCTCGGTGGAGGAATTCAAACAAGACCCTCTTGTTTGGCATATAATTTAGGAAGGAGAGGTGGTGTCCTTTCTCGAAGGCATGGCAGGACATGACGAAAACCTGTCACAACAGTTCGTGGAAACTTGGGATGAGCAAACCAGAGTGGTGAGAATTGGGAAAATTAGCTTCCATATTTTGGAAGAGGTGATTGGGCAAACCACGGGGTTATCGACAAAAGGCAAAAAGCATTCGAGGAGAAACAAAATCTCTGACCTTGAGCATATGAATCTTTTCTTCCATGAGGGCGAGGCACCTGTGAAGCTTCATGGAGGTTTTGAGAGGGACAATATTCCGGAGCCATGGGGTCAAATTTGTCTTATGATAATGAAATTCTTCACACTGGAGGGAAGATTTTGGGTATACGATCACTACCACTTTGCTCTTTTGAATCATTTCATGAATAAGGTTGAGATTAGCTTTCCCTTCTTTTTGCTCTCTTCTTTGAACAATTCTATAAGGTCTGTTAGGGAGCTCAAAGCTAAGAATGCCAACTACCCTCTTATTCCAATTCACCAAGGTCTTATTTTGAGGTTATATCAATTTCATCTGGCTTTCTATCCACCCAAGCAAATCCAAGTCAATATTCTAGAGGACCCACAATCGAGTACTTCCCATGGGTGTAATGGCAAAGTGAAAACTTGCATTGGGACCCCTAAGATTAAGGGTGTCTCTCGTATGGTAGAAGAGAAACTTGTTGAAACCCCTGTTATTGTTAAAAAGGAGAAATAGAAGCACGCCATCCCAGTGGTTGAAAGAAAGAATGCCAAAAGGAATAGGGTGGAGGTTGAGGAAACAGAGACTACACTAAAGAAAAAACACAAGGAAGGTAAGGTGGTTTGTAGTGCCCCTCATTTTGGTTTTCTGATAGTTGTTCTATTTAGACATTATGACATCTTAGATTTACTATTTTGATATGATACTTGTCTATGGCTATGATGATACTATTAGAACTGTTGGTTATGCTTATATTATGTTTATTTATGGGTTCAGTTGATTATGTGGATCAATTTTATCATGTGCTTAACGTGATTATCTGATGATGCTTTCATTTAGTTGTTTAGCTATTGATGTGCATGCAAGTTATGGTTACTTCTTGATGTGATTGGTGGAAGGGATAGTGTCGAATTACTCATGCATGAGTGCCCTGCTATGCTACGATTCTCTTCCATGGTGTGTTTGTTTGGATAGTTATCTATATATGCTTGACATTTCGTTATTATTTTTTCTTTTAAAAAAAAATTGTCATTTTACATTGCATAGTTTATCTTATCTCTAGGGTTTCATGGTAGGGTGTTACATTTGGTATTAGAGATAGGTTTAAACACTGGATACTCTGGGTGTGTATGAGCCCATTATGTTATCCTAGTTGCTTAGATTCTGTAGAGTATGTTTTCTCTTTTGTCATCCTCGCCTAGCATCCTGAGGTTGTTCTTTGATGGTTTAGTGTAGAAGATGCCTAGAGGTCAAGGTCGGGGTCAAGGTAGGGGACACAGAAGAGGTGGTGGTAGTAGCCCTCCTCCTTGTTCTCCTCATGAGAGTGCTCAAGAAGTCACGGTATAGAATGCAGAGAATCAGGGTTAGCTTGAGGGAGCTCAGTTGAAGCAATTGCTTGAGGAGGTTTTTGCTCCCTTAGGCCCTAGATAGGAGGTTGGTCAGTCGAAGGAGAGGGGAAGAGGAGAGTCTCCTAGGTAGAAGGTTGATTAGCCAGAGGTAATAGAAAGAGAAAGGTCTCCTAGAAGGAGAGAGATGACAGTAGAGCAGGTGGCTATCTTGGTAGGTCACATGAGAGATCTCTTGAGGGCACACCCTCCCACTTTCGATGGTTCTGGTAGTGGTTTGGAGGTAGAGACCTGGTTGATAGATTTGGGTAGGTATTTTTCCATGCACCCATATGGTAGTAACACCAAGGTGAGATGTGTCATCCTGCACCTTTGAGGGTTTACTTCTACATGGTGGCATTTAGAGGAGCACAAGTTACATTTGGATATTGGTATAGTTTCTTGGGAATTGTTCTTGGAGAGGTTCAGAGCTCATTTCTTGTTAGATCACTGAAAGTAACGTCATGCTAATGAGTTCCATGAGTTGAGATAGACGCCGATGTCAGTAGAGCAGTATGAGCATATATTCTATGAGCTTAAGCAGTACATAGGCATTGGAGATGATGAGGCTATGTTGGTTTAGCACTTCATTAGGGGCTTGAATGGTCATATCAGCAGAGGAGTCCATGTCTTCGAGCCTAAGACCATGCAGGTGGAAGTTGAGAAGGCCCGTCTGGTAGAAGAAAATTTGGCCATGGCTCTTGGAGGCCATACAAGTGTACAAATTGGTAGTGCACCTCCGACAGGTGTTGGGTCTTGTGGTGGTCAGTGTCAGGCAATAGGCTCTTGTAGAGGCCATCATGCTCCCACAAAGGGTGAACAAAAATAGTAGTAGTATTCCCAAAATCAGCAAGGTGGTGGTACCAAGTTGGGAAAAGACCGTAATTGGGGGTGGACCAAGAATTATCATCCCAATCAGCCAGTTCAGAGCACATAGTCTATAGTTAGTAGAGATAGTTTTTAGTAGTTCAATGCTTTTCCAAGTGGCGGAGGTTACGACAGAGGTACAAGATGTTTCTCTTGTGGTCAGCAAGGGCTTATAGCTAGGTAGTATCCATAGAAGAGCGCTGTAGGATTTGGTCATAGGCCGGTAGCTTCAGAGTCAACCATAGGTGATGCAGGGAGGTCTCATAGAGTGTTTGCAGTGATTGAACACCACCATGTAGAGCATCAGGGGACAGTGTTGGAGACCGCAGGTAGAGGTCAAGTAGCTTTCATTGGAGTTCGTGCATGTTCTACAGCATTAGGGTTAGGGGTATAGAACAAGTAAGGGTCCAGTGGGATCCTAATGATGAGTCTTCAACTACTTAGGAGGTTGTGTCGCGATGCGAGATCTCTACCCTTATTTTTTGTTGTAGGCTTCCATGAGTTAGACTAATCCTAGGGGGGAGGATGTAGTGCCCCTCATTTTGGCTTTCTGATAGTTGTTATGTTTAGACATTATGACATCTTGGATTTATTGTTTTGATTATGATACTTGTCTATTGCTATGATGATACTATTAGAACTATTGGTTATGCTTATACTATGATTAGTTATGGACTCAGTTGATTATGTGGATCAATTTTATCATGTGCTTAATGCGATTATCTGATGATGTTTTCATTTAGTTGTTTATCTATTGATTTGCATGCAAGTTATGGTTACTTGTTGATGTGATTGGTGGAAGGGACAGTGTCGCATTACTCATGCATGAGTACCCTATTATGTTGCGATTCTCATCCATGGTGTGTTTGTTTGGATATATATATATATATATATATATATATATACATTTTGTTATTATTTCTTCTTTTTTAAAAACAATTCCATTTGGATTGCATAGTTTAGCTTATCTCTAGGTTTTTGTGGTAGGGCATTACAGGGTTTCTACTGTGGAAGCTCCTGTGAAGATTGTGGAAGTGGATACTAGGCTGGAACTGAAGGATAGCAATGAAGGTGGAGAGACTGCTTCTCTGAGCATTCATCGCTCCAAACAGATTGCTGGGAAACTACTGGTGAACACCCAGGTGTAGAGATTTTAGATGGTTTTGAGTTTGTGGAAGATATGGTAATTAGGGAGTAATTTTGAGGATTATATTACTCTGGTGATGCATTAAATCATCAAAAGATTTAAATTTGAGAGTGCTTTAGGATTCAACTGTGTATGTTTTGGTTACAACATTTTAGATCATATTCAACTCTCTTCTTCCTGATGATGAATCATTGAGTATGATCCAATAGCTTGAAACAAAAACATACACAGTTGAATCGAAAAGCACTCTCAAATTTATTGTCATGGACTGTGGAAAACTCATGAAAGATTTGTCTGTGATGAAAATGTTTGGAAAAAATTAGTCGAAAATAACTAATTGTCTAGTTTTGGGTTTGCATGTAGGAACCAGAGACATCTATGGAAAATCCATATCCATATGATAACTCCATTCATGTTTTGTGCAATACGAACACATCAGATGGATTTAATCCCTCAAAAGATGTAACACTCCCAGAGTTGATGTTGAAAGGCCTAGTGAAGATTACGATGGGCAGTCAGACTGTTCAGGCAAGGTCTTTTCTTGCCTTCTTTGTAGGAGGAATCATGGACAAGTGAGACATTTATTGATTCAACACTAGAAAGGCAGAGACAAAGATATACAAGTGCATGAATACCTACCAAAGGGATTATCATACTATGATATGATGAAGGCTACAAGTATTGCTTATACCCAAGAGGATACAAGGTGGCCAGCCTTAGGATTGTGGAGCCTAGCTATAAATAGTTGGTGCATTGTAAATGACCCATTGTATGGAAATCCACTCAATTGACACAATCCACAAAACAGATCCTGTCTATAGTGCTCGTAGATGCCTAGTCGACTGCCACATGGAGGATGTACAGTATTCAACCAATCGGTCATTTAGAATGCACCAGCTGGTTACATTCTTCCAATTGTGGAAGCCATTTACACTGTGTGCCCACCATAATTTTTGGCCATTATATGCTTCCCTTCAGTGATGTCCTCCATTGGCCTACCTTTTCTGTTGAAGTTCGACTCTCTAAAATACCATATCTCGAGACAATATTCCTATCGATCTCTGTAAATAGATATAACCAGATGCCAAAAAGGGTCAATCATGTTCAGAGACATTTTACACTCAATCAGCCCCCCAAACATTAGGATATGCTCCACATGATTTCCATTCGATATGGCTTAGGAGACTAAACATTCAACTCCCTTTGAAATGGTAGAGGCCGACGAGAGCTCACCCAACATCTATACAGAGCCATTATAAATTGTAGGACAATATTAAGCAGAGAAAAATCATATCCAGAAATGTATAAAGCTTGTCAACGCCATCCTTTGTGGTTGGAAGTGCTAAATTTGATGCAATTATTTGAGCAGACTTGGTGCTCTTGTAAGCTTTTAGATTCTAATACCAAATTATAAAATTGTTGAATTTCATGAGATTATTTGTTCGGGTTGAAAACAAAAGAGGTTTGTTTGGCAAGGCAACAAATATTTGTTGGAAAAGTACCATAGTTACACGGATTAAACTGTGACTAGCCCCCCCCCCTCTCTCTCTCTCTCTACACAGTTCTAATAGAAATTCATTCCTCGGCCAATGGAGGTAGTTTTGCAAAGTCGTTAAGAGTCCCTTTTCCACATTGTTTATTGCTCCTGTGGAGCTCAGGAACTTAATTACCACTTGCATTTACAGCTTTTACTAAATGCACCTATGCTATGATAGATTGTTTTTTAAAATTAGATTTTTTATTTATGAAAATGTCTGCTTATCTATTAATTATAAGGTAAAATATAACACTTTCACAAAAAATAGTTGGGTTGTATAAAGGCACACCCCAAAAGCATGTCATATGGGCTTAGCCTAGAAAATTCTAGAGTATCAATGGGTACATACCAATAAAAACATAATAGAAATTATAAAAACATAAGGAAATGTAGAATTAAGTAGCTAAAGCAACGCCTGTAGATGGTGGATCCCTGTCATCTAGGTTCCCCAATATTGTTGTGGGGTCTGGGATGACATCTGGTGGTGCCCATCCATCATCATTCTTCTGATTATCATTCTTTGTGTTTGACTCCTAGTGTTGTGGTGAGATAGCCAAATTTAAATGTGGAAAAACCTTAGTGTTATCCCAACTAGTGATGGTTGGATTGGAAGTACTAGGAGCCATCCATCCTGTATTAGCACCTGTAGACCAACCTGGATTATCTCTAGTAGGCCAGCCCACATTATCACCTATAGCACTGGCAGGACAGCCTAAAGTCCATCCATAATTACATGGAGAGGTTGAATGTCTATGATGGTGAGGTGCACAATGAGGAGTAGGCTAGGGACATGGCTTAGAATGCCTAACCGATCCACTTCTTTGTCTAAGAATGCCTGACCTATCCACTTCTTCGTCTATGACCATGGGAAGGCGATCAGGCTCTGACAGAGGAAGGAGAAGAAGAAACCTTTGCCACTATAACAGAAGCATTTCCCTAATGATCCAACAATTCCTGTAAGTGAAAAACTTCTAGAGCCACCTTGTTTTCCTATACTTGTATCTATAGAAGAACATTAGAACATATAATTGCTTTAATGTAAAGAGAAATAGTTGTTCCAATGTGATTGTCTTAAAATATACAAGAATTACGATCTTTCCATATTGTAAAAAGAATCTCCACTCTAAAAATATGCCAAATCTAAGTAAATTTTATTGGAAACCTGGGAGAATCAACCAGAAGTATTATTTTCCATGATAAAGGCTCTGGCCTGAAAGGGCAAAAGAAATTATAAATCCATAGCCAAAATTGCTAGGCTCTTGTGCAATACTAGAAGAGACGCTGAAAAGTCTCAGGTTGTCCACAAAAAGGACAACAAGGATCCTGAACCCCAAGATTAAAAAGTCTTGCTCCAACTGGCAACCCTTGGAAAAGATGGCACCGAGAAAAATGTGCTAACTTTGTCTCAAGAATAGCTAACCAAACAGTTGTAAATCTGGTATCTTAAAGAACCATTGAACTATGAAGGAGCCATCGCTTAATAAGTGTTTCTATCACTAGCAAATGGACCGACAACTAACTATAAGAAAGCCTTGGCTTATAATGATGCATTGGTGTGTCTGGATACCATTTCCAGTCTTTCCACCAAGGTCTACTGGACTAGATTCCCACTTTATGAAACATTTCTATTGGAATAGCAGTGACAATTCTATCATAAGTAGTTTGATCATCTCTGTGAAGGTTAAATTTGACTCGAAGAGGTTCCCATGCTATAAGGCTCATCGTGGGTCTATGGAAAATATCTTATAGGGTTTGAATACCCCTTTTATGAAATTGAAGAGCCTTTATGCCATGTATTGTGGCTCATGGCTGACCTACTTTGGAGAATAGAGGTGACCACCAGATATTATGGTGATTGAAAGAAAGACCATCATGAAATCCATCACCAACCTAGTAGAGCCATGGTTTAACTTTCTCCCAAGCTTTCCAAATTCTTTTGGCCACAAATGTGCCTAAGATTTGAACTAGCTCTCTCATGATAAGGAGAGTTGACAAGGCAATGCCTTTCCAAGTAGGCTTGTGCAGAGGATGGCCCAAATCAATGTTGTGCCAGAGTAAAATTTTCCATGCCTCATTACCATCTAGAGAGCATGAATGATCGATTTGACACACAAGACAGTGCCTTGGCATTGAGTAGAAATCAGACCAAGGCCACTTGAATCTCTGGGTAAGCAACAAAATTCTCAGGCAACACAGTGGAAGCCATGGCAAGTCTTAGAAGAGGTCCATAGAAAATCCCTCAAAAGTTTTTCTAGTTTGGCATATGAAGATTTGGAAGGTGCCCAACAAGAAGAATAGTAAACATGAGTTGCTGCCAAAATTTTAGAATAAACTTGATCTTTTCTAGCTAGAGATAGTAGCTTAGTGATCCAAAATGCAAGTTTCTATTCCATGCAGGTAAGAACTGCTTGCTAGAGATTAGTAGAAGTGCCTTTGAAAGCAAATGACATACCTAGAAATTAGAAAATTTCACCATGAGCAACCCAGCACCATCCATACTATTGGATCCAATGAGGAATGGGAAGAATTGACTGCCTATAACATAAAGTTTTATACCACTGGATGGAGGAACCTGAGGCTAGGTAGAAGGTCTCTAGACATCCAAGCACATTTTTAATTATGTTTTCTTCTTCTAGTAATGTTAAAAAAGAATCATCTGCAAAATGACCATTGACCAATAGGCTAGAAAATTTAGGTAGAGAAATTCCATGAACAAGCCCATTAGATACTTAATGAGCAAGAAGGTATCCAAAGCCTTCTGCAGCTAGAACATATAAGGTTGGTGCAAGAGGACATCCTTGCCATATTGAATGGAAAAGGCCAAAGGTATGAGACTATTTCCCATTGAGAGTGATATATGTAGAGGCTTCTGAGAAGAGCATTTTGATTGATTGAATAAAAGATGGACCAAACCCGAATGTGTAGTGCTCCTCACCTTGCCTTCTATTGGACTGATGGTTCTTCTAGTAGGATTGGATATCATGACATTGGACTCTCTATTATTATGCTGAGTTGTTTATGGACCTATTGCTATGATGATGATTGGTGATTTTGGATTACTAATATTTTATGTTTCACAGTTTGATGGACATATCTAGTGTAATGGATTAGTGTTACTTCTGAGTTTAAGGTGATATTTAATCATGGTTATGATGCTTTAACAATAATTGTTAGACTAGATCATACTGAATTGCTTATTCTATTTTCTTGTAGACAACTGAATACTTAATTGTGGATTTAGGTAAACAGAACAGTGTCGCATTACTCGTGTCTGAGTACCCTGCCACGCTGCGATTTCTATTTACTGGGTGCATGACTTCATATTTGCATATATATGTTTAACTTGGAGGTTTGCTGCAGGATGCAGGTACCGGGCATCGACTCCAACTGAACTAGCAGGTCTGAGCGTGCCCTAGCCAATGGAATTGTTGATCGGAGTTAGCATAAGGTTCCCCAGTCATCCGTCGTCCTTGTAGAGGTTAAGTCTTTGGTTTTGCGTCTATTCGTTGTTCTCAGTTTCGGTTGTCTCCATGGGTTGTCATCTTGCTTTCTTTGCATGCTTGTTGGTCGAGTAATTGTATGTTTTATGATTGGTTAATTGTGGTATATAAATCGATAAATTTGATTAATGTCTGCTAAATAGATTTATAAATAATTATTAATTGTTATATAACAAATATATATTAATTATTAAATAAATAAAAAAATAAATAAATATTAAAGGAGTTAAATTAGTTATAAAGTGGCATTATAGTTGTGGAATTGTTTTATAATTAATAAAATAAATATGAAAGTAAATTCATGTGGCTCAGTAAATAAATGATTTTATAAAGTAATATGTATTTTTGAGTTGTCAGATATTAAGTACCTCTATAAAATACTAAATTAAATAAAGTAAAAATTTTAGGTTGTATTATATTAAATGGAAGTTACCCCCGGGAGTAAATAAAAAGGATAGGGGTTATATTGTAAGGTGAAAAAAAATTAAAGGAAGATCTTTGATGCCGAGGAGATTAGGGTTTTTCGGGTTAGGGTTCAATGGAAAAGGTGGGAAAACAGCTTTCAGGGCAGGACTGGGAGCTGATGATCGATGATTTCCAATCAGGGTCTCAGCAGAAATGGCTGTCCCAATACCCAGGCCTTGCAATTCTAGAACTTGCACTCTACACAGTGGTGAAGAAAGATTATAATTTTCCCTTGAAATCCCAGCTCATTACATTGGTTGAAGAGAATGCCGATGTTCTTATTGCGGATGGGGATGCAGATGAGGGTTTGGGCAGCGTGGTTGAGGTTCTCAAGACTATTGTTCAGGCTCCTGTTGATGGCGTTATGGTTACATATGCTCTGAAAGAGCGAATGATGGTAGCAGCTACATCAGTAATGATTGTGGCAGATAGCCTTCATAGAGCTATGCATCATCTTGAGGCACTGGTTGAGCTCTTGGTTGGTGTAATAAACAGGTATGCATAGTTGAAAAGAAGTTTCTTTATTACCGATTCTAAGATAAGGTAAGTAACTGAAATAATCTAGAAAATGAAACACGTTTTCTTTAAACCTGACTAATATATGAAATTATTAGGTGCAATTAAATAGTTGATTACAGTTATATTATGAAATATTAAATAAATAGAATCTGTCATGTCCCTTTCTCTGGTACTAATGTCGCTGGCAGTGTGGGTGTCGAGCTTGCGGGTACTCTCTAGCTGTTAACTTCAGCTGCTATATCCCTTGATGGGGTTTTGTTCCATGTTAATACTCTCCTTGTCTTAGTTGCATGGATTTGAAGCGTTAAATTTATTCCTGTAAAGTTAGAGCTACTGTTTTAGATTATGCCATCATTAACATTTCTCAATCAGATACATTCTTCATCTCATGCTTAATATTGTTGACCTAGCTGTTTGTATAGATAACCGTACTCTAGCTCTTTTGTTGTGATAAGAGATGGTAATAAGATAGTTTAACGGTGGTCATGTATACCAATCTTACTAAAGAGGTGTGATCAAATCTTCTCTTCTCCAGTAGGAGGCAAGAAGTTCACAGTTCACACTCATTTGCAAATAGTTTAGCTATCCAGATTATGCTGCTGATAGCTAGCTGAGACTTGCATTCTACCTTGGCTTTTCAACGGGCTTGCTACACATACAATATAGCCTCTAACGTAGTGCATAGAATGAGTGTATTTCAGATGCTTTTCATGATAGATACATTGCCTTTAAGATGCCAGCTAAACCTATGGTGATTGTGCATGTCATGCAACATGTGCAATCTAGGGAAGGCATCTAACAAATAGTAAACAATACTTATAGTTGTCAATAACAAATCGCTAGGAAGTTCTAAGGCCGTTTCAATAAATTATGTTGAGTATATCCTGCATTCATTGCATTCTATAGGGAAACGGCTGAAGCAAATACCTCAGACAAGCATATCAAATCGGAAGAATTGAGATGAGCTATGGGGTGCGAACAGATGCCTTTTAGAAGAGCGATCTTCCTTGCAAATCGCATCTGCATAAAAGTTTTGAAAGCCTTCTCATCAAATACATATTGAGTATATTCTGCAACCCTCAAATGCCGTGAGATGACATCTCTCTTTGATAAAATCAGTCAAAAGCAAATAAATTAGGCTGGTATATCAAATTGCAGGATTAGGGTGGCTGAAGGGTGCAAGAGCACAACACAATTAACTCTAGTAGGCCTGCATATACCACAGGCCTCTAATTTTAGATTATGTGGCATCTAAAATTTATATCCAGAAAGAGAATAGAAATTGTGCAACGATTTTAGGATCTAAATTAAAAAAAATAATATAACAGCGTTGCTGTTAACCCTTCTAAGCCTATATTCATATGTAATCTACAGTCACCAAGAAAACACATGCATACAACCAGCATAGATTTAACGGATATTCCAATGATAAAGTTTACAGATTTGGCTTTGCAGCTGCCTAATGCGCTTGCTTAAAAGAGTTCCGTTCTGTGCATAAGATGCAATTATTGCATTTCAAATTATTATGATACTTTCCAACAGGAATTACTTCTTTCTGCTGGAACTATGTGAAAGCACAGAGATCTCTAAACTGATCCATCATCTTTTGTATTCTTAGATCTTATTTCAAGACAACGAACAACAAATTTTAGGCTTTATTGTTTGTTTATTGCTTTTCCCGTTTTGGTTATATAATGGACTGTTATTACTTTTTGTTGTTTAAAATTTGTTCTTGAATTATGATAAATATTATGGGAGATTTATACTTTTATGCTCTGAGGCGTGTTATCAAACAGATCACATTTCTGTAGAGTCTATGATTGCCAATTGCGTGAAAATCTTTAAAGACTTTTAAATAAATCTATTTCGTATATATCCTGCAATCATTGCATTTCATAGACGACATGTCTCTGAGGTAATCTATTAGACAGATCGTGTGCCAGCCTATGCTATTACATCACATTGTTTGAAAGTTTCTAAAGCCTTTTCAACAAGTCCATTTTGAGTGTATTTTGAAATAGTTGAATCCAAGAGATGTCAGCGTATGCCAATTAGTATGCATTCCTGTCTAAGCGATCTGCACTGAGGAAGTTCATCCACACTTTCACTGCCAATTTATCTGCATCTTAATGTAAGTTTAGGGTGTCCTCAAGGTAACAATATCAGCATCTCTGCCCTTAAGTAGCTGGTTACAGCTCACTGAGCAAGTGTTCACCTATACCACAAAAGTCTCCTTTAGGCTAAGCTGTCTTGAGTCATGACTAGGGGTATCCATTCTGTCAAAGTTACCAGAATAGTTTATTTTATTGTGAATTTATTCACTTTTTCCCTCATCATTCCTGCCATGAGTCTAGCATAAATTATATTCTCGGCACATTACATGTCTATTATGTGGATGACATTCCAATTATGCATCTAATTTTAGGATAAGTTAAAATACAGTAATATGATATATTTATTGTAGAGAATGAACGTAAAGTATATTTCTGTGGATATTTTTCAGTATCAATTGAATAGTCTCATATAAAATGTTTAAAAATTAGATTTGTTAGGTAATAAAACTATTAAAATATTATTATGGAGAGTTATTATGTTTGACAAAAATTTATATAGTAACAGTAAATCTTGTTATGTGGAATAACGATATATTTGTCCTTAGGTGAAAAATATTTGTTATCCAATGATCCATGGTATTACTATTAATATTAATATTATTATTATTATTATTATTTCAAACATCATAGTTGTCATTCCCAAGCCATTCTAAAAATGTATGGATAAGAGTCTAACCCTAGTTTTGAAAACTCATCTAATTTTGAAATATCTCTTGAAAGACCATTATCCATGCCCTAAGTAGTATTAAGTGCAAATTATGTAGAGAATTGTATTAATTTATTTCGGATAGAATTGTGCTCCTCACTTTATTAAGGGAATAGATCGTGTGCTTTAAGATGTACTGTAGTTAATTGAAGGTGTTGTTAATTGAAGCTTGGTTATATAGTCTCGATAGTGGGTTTATTAACATTGTTATGAGATTGTTGGATGTAATGGGGTCTATTGTGCAAGTTGTTAGGTTGTTAGTCCAGAGGCATAGTTTAACATGATTGGTTTTCAAGTATAGTGTTTTATGTGTATTGATTATATGATGTTATGTTGTCTCTAGTTATGTGTGAGGCAAAGGGTAACATGAAGGATGCATGATCTGATTGTGAATGTACTTCCCTTGTGGATGGCTTGTTGACCATTTTAATTGTATTTATTTGTATTGGATTTTTGAATTGGATTTTGTGAATGGGGAGACTTTGAGTACTATAACGGATGTGATGTTGATGCATTGTTATGGATAATATTTTGAGAGTATGTTCTTGTAATTAAGTTGTTATGCAAGATGGTGAATGCCTTGCAGTATTACATATACATGTGGATATGACGATAATTGTTTTTGCAAGATGGTTAATGCCTTGCATGGTTTATGAATCCTCGTTGTATTGATGATGTTTTCTTGCTTGTTGGTTAGGGTTTCTAGATGCAGGTAGGGGAGTGGCTTTCAATGTGGGGTCGGCGCCCAAAGTGGCTGTCAGGATAACCCATTGAAAGTTGTTAATTAAGTGAAAACCTAAAATGAACTGGGGGGGAAAGGGTAAATTACACATTAACAAGATAATTGGATTTCCTCTCCCATGCCTGTAGTGCTCGTTTAGACTAAGGATGGGTAGAGAAGGCCTAGTTGGCAAGATCAACTTCCTTGTCCTCACGAAAGGAAGGTTGATTCCGCATGAGTCACCCTATGGGGCCGGCGCCTAGTGAGAGGCTGTCAGGATAACCATAGATGGGGGCCGGCGCCTAGTGAGAGGTTGTCAGGATAACCCATGTTAGGACCGTGCGATGACACTCTCCCTACTGCAGCCTAGCATTACCTAGTTGGTACTCTCCCCATTCGTTATGTGCTTGCCTCTGGAAGTGTTGTTAAGTTGTTTTGTGATATTGACTTGCGTCGTTGGAGTTATGTGTTGTCTTGTCTTATAGTTTACTGTGTACCTGACTGTATGTTGTAGTGGGAAACTTATGTTAACTCCTAGCTCGGGGGGTGGACCTTAGGGTTCCACATGGTCGGGTGGAAGATCTTTTATCCATTGGTTTTTCCTTGCTATTGTTCGTGTGCGAGGATGTTGTATCGTGTGTATCAGCCATCAGATCTTGTACCAGGTATGAAGTAAGTGATTTGTATTCATGTTCTTGTTTGTGTATCAGTTGATTTATAATGTATGTATTTGAAGGTGTTAAGTAACAATGTAATGATGTACTCGTATGTGAGAAGAAATTGTAACTATGTACTAGATTCTAATGATTGTTTATTTGATGTAAATGTTATTGATTTAATGCGTTAGGTTTAGAATTTTCTACTGATGTTAGTTAATGATGTATGTCAGATTATGTTGTTTGATTTAGTAAAGTAATGCTCCCATGATATCTTAGAGTAACAAGTTGATAGTTTAATGATGTATTTAGATGTGTTAAACATTACTTTGTCACTTATTTCATTTTAAAAAAAAATTATTCCGTTTTTGCATAGAGTAGATGTATTGTTCTCTAAGGTGTTCCTGCGGGGCGTTACAGAATGCTTCAAGTATTGCAAGAATAAATTGCCATTCAATGGGATCATAGGCCTTTGCAAAATCAATTTTTAGAAAAAATGCTTTTTTATCAGATTTTATTGCCCATTCCATGCCTTCCCAGACTACAATGATATTATCTAAAATATACCTGGATTTAATAAATCTAGTCTATTTAGGGAAGACAATCAAAGGGAGCAGGTATGAATTTAATGTTTCCCTGATTAATAAGTTTGCCTAGAGAGTTGGAATAAAAATCTTCAAGGTAAACATTATGCAAATCCTTCCCTAAGGAATACCAAAGAGCTTTGTAAAAATCACAAGGAAAACCATTAATTCCAGGAGCTTTGCCATTACCCATAGAATAGACTACTTCTTTGAGGTCTTCAATGGTCAGTAATTGATCATGAAAGCATGTCTAGGCTAATGAAAGTTGTTTTGGAACAACTACAAGACAATCATCCAGTGCACTTTATTGCTCAAGAGTATAATCTTCAGCTATGAGATTTTTTTCATAATGTCGTACAAAAGCCTTGAGAATGTCAGGTAATTCTAAGAGAACAACATTATCCTCCTTGATTTGCTTAATACCATGCGAGGAATGTCTAGCTTGAAGAGTGAGAAAGAATTCCTTGGAAACACGATCACCAATTTTTAGCCATTGCATCCTAGCCTTAAGCTATGCTCCTTTGGCAGCATGACTATTAGCCTTTTGCTTTTGATGTTGTAAAATGGGTTGGCTATCAATGCCACTGTGGTTGTGTTCAAAGCACTAATTGTAGCCTCATAATCTCTTCTTATGAAATTGGCTAGCTGATGGCCATAGATGCAAAGAAATCTCACAGTATGAGTGATAGCATCATTCCACCAATTTATCCAACTAGTAGAATGTAATGGGTGACATTCTAAATTCCATATAGTTGCTATGTGTTCTAGGGTGGGTTGGTGAGCTAGTAAAGAGGCGTTAAGGAAAAACTAAAACTTATTGGCACGTGGCTGTGTGACTTGCCATTCAATGGAAAAGTGAATTGGAAAGTGGTCTGATAACATCACATCTACTAATGGCTGTACATGAAGAGTGGATGACGTGGCAAAAGAGAAGAAAGATTGGGCTGAGATCTTGGAACGATCAAGACATTTGAAAACCCTGTGAGACCTAGCCTAGAAATTACACCAAGTATGCCAGAAAGGACAGGATTGATAGTGGCCAACATTGGGATCAAAGAAACCTAATTTATTGTGCATATGAAACCACCAGGGATAACTTTAAGAACCCCCTCCTCAGAGAAGGTGTATAAACCTAGCGAATCATGTATACTTTCTGAGAAAATTATTAATTTATTGGTGAATTTTTTCATTTTTCAAGGAAAAATAATAATCTTATTTGGTCAATCTTTTTTAATCTCTAGAGGTCTATGGAAAATCCTAGTGAATTGTAATTTTTTTAAAACCAATAAAATATTTTCATAATTGGAGATTAAAACCTATTTTCAAACCAATTAAATATTTTCATTGGTGAATTAAAACCTATTTTCAAACAAGTAAAATATTTATGTGGACAAATTAAACCTATTTTCTAAATAGGAAAATATATTTGTTGGTGATTAAAATCTAATTTCAAATAAAAAAAAATTATTTTCATTAGCGAATTAAACCAATTTTCAAAGCAATAAAAAAAATCATTGGCAAATTTAAATATAGTTTCAAACCAATAAAAAATCAATCAGTGAAATAAATTGTTATGCCAATAAAAAATCATACAGTGTGGTGAAAATATCAAATGGGTCATATTGTTCAATTTTGGGACAAATTTCATACACATCAAAATTCCTTCATAAAGTGTCCAGAATGGGGACAAGTGTCAACATATTTATTATGTTTGAAGCAATATGTGAGTGCAAAATAATATAACAAATAATTGTTCGATGAATATTTGATGGATGGTTGTAGTTGCATTCTGGAAGAAAATGTCTAAAACACTAGACTGGTGACTTCAAGCCTTCGAAATAACACTTGAACTATTAGATTTCCAAATATCAATGGTTGACATTTCATACGAGAAACCCTTTACATAATCTTATGCTAACTTGCTACCTTCAATTGCTAGTTGTCTATGTTGAAACTTGAGCCATCAAGACCATGTTGTTTACTGGCCCCTTATACCTAGCTATTCTTGTTAGTCACTGCTTGGTGGGGAATGGGTTAACATAGCAGAGTCCACTTTTTAAATGCTTTAGCAAATATTTTGAAGCAGCCCTAAGAGACTTAAAGGGTGAGCTATTAAGGATTTAATTAAGACACATGGGAAATTCCTTGGCAAGATGTTTTAATCTTAGCCATCCAATGTTGAAGAGTTTAAGCAGACAACGGATAGGTTGAGAAGTTAATGTTTGAGTAGGTTGTCAATCAATTAAGTCATGACTTCATGTCCTAATTTTCGTAAGTTGTCAGGCCCCTTAATTTAGAGGTTACCAACTGTCATCAGTAAAATGATTTGGAGGAAGGGCAAAATCTAATGGTTGTGCAAGGGCACATGAGGAATATGTCAAGAGAGAATATTCACTATGTGGCTATGACAGAATGACACATGTCAAAGAATCTATGCTGGCATCCTATCCCACTAAAGACTCTGCATCAATTGAAGACTTGATCTAATGGTTGCACCTTGTCGCAAGAAGAATCTCACAGGATGGAATCTATGTTGTGCGGTCGTGACATGGCAACACGTGGCATTCTCTTATTGGAGAAGTGAAAGGTAGGTACATGGAGGCTAAGGCACTTCCACACGTGGTATGTAAGAGGTGGGCATAATGCAATATATTTTTCCCAATGCTTAACCCAAAATAGTTCATGAGAGTATATGACACTAATTCAATTTACTGGCCTAAGTCATTCAAACCAGTTGCTTTTGACCAAGTGGATGAAGTGATTGGTATTATAGATAAGAAAAGATATAAGGATGCTATCAATATTGAATCCAATAATGATATCATTGATGGATATGGAGAAGGTGATCAAACAACATAGCCAATAGAGCAAACATGGGATAATATTTCAGATGTGACTAAAGATGAAAGTATGGAAGATCAACTCTCCACCTGGGATGAGGCTTACATGATTAAAGATTTTGTTGGGGATACACTGCCTAAGGAATACATCAGTAATGAGTCAAATGATATAGAGGTGCAGCCATATATGTATTATCATCGCATTGAGAATAATGAATTAAAAACTAAAACAAAAGGGGACATCATGCTTTGCAACAATAAAGAGAGAAATAATTACAATTAACCCATAGAGGATGGTGGTTCTTGCAGACATCATGAGGAAGAGACAACAAAGGATATGGAAGAGGAGGCATGTTCACTCAAAAGTGAACTAATTTCAAAATTGTTGACTATAAATATTTGAAATATACACGTAAGAATGATGCAATTCTTCACTTAATTAATTATCTTCAATAGACTAAAACATTTTAATTTTAACCTTCTTTATCTCTGAAATGATCTAGTTCTTGCTCGTGATTTGTGTAGAGTTAAAAATCTACATTATAATATTAATTGGTCATGGTTGTTAGTTTCATTTTCAGTTTGTGTTCCAATTTGTGTTGTTATCTTTCCTTTGCACAGAGAGTGCCACATGTTAGCATGGCGGGGTTTTGAAAATCTAAGAGAAAAGATGATTCCAAAATATGCACAAAGCTCCCATGTGGTAAGGAGATTAGAAGCAATAAGAATCATGACCAGGAGTAGCGGACAGTGCCATGTGTCTTCTTCTTAGTTCACGGTTCTTAGGTGCCACAAAAATCTGCCATGTATCTTTGACTGTGTTTCTTTTGTATAATTTTTATCTATTACCAGAATGAGCCATGTGTCACCCCCACAAGAATTCATAGAGAAACTTTTGAGAAAGGCATCGAGAAGCAACATAGCAGTGCCATGTGTCTTTTGTTGTATTGTACGGAGCCGGCTGTGTGTCTCTTTCTTTAGTAAGCTTTGAAGTATCGAGGTACAGTATGGTGGGCCCCAAGGTATCATGTTTAAAGTTTCTAAAGTGCAGCAGAGTGTGCCACATGTTGCTAACATGGGTGATTGAAGGTTGAGAAACAAAAGAAGCTTTTGAAGACATGCCAGTCTACCATCTATCCAGGTTTTGAGGCTCTTAGGTGTTGCCATATTTTTGTAAGAAAAGAGGCAGAGAGTGCCAAATGTCATAGTCTCATGTTCTCCTTATATAAAAGGGAAACTAAGCTAAAAAGAGTGTAGGAGAGCCATGTAGCATTTTTTTGAGCCATTAGAAGATTGCAGAGGAAGCCACTTGTCTTGACAGAACTAGTAGTCACACAGTCATATTTCAACTACCATTCAACCAATGGGCACGCAAGAATCATATAGTTGTAGATTTAGATAGATCCTGTGCACATCGAGTTACAGTTCAATTGTAGACAATTACAGATTCTTAATGGCTAGGAACATTTTTGAGCCCCATTTTTGCTTGATTTCAATACGTGGATGTGATGCTGACTTTTGCACTTTTAATCCCCAGTTCACATTTGCAATGCATCTCATATTTTGTATGTTGAGTATATATCTCTCATACAAAAACTTCACAATGTTTAACTTTTCTAATCAGGTCCAGACTTGTCTTTATTTGTTTGTATCACCTTTTATGTTCAATAGAATATTCTTTTCAGGTCCAATTCTACATGTGCAATGTATACATGTGGTAGGGTCATGAAATCATTAGTTTTGAATTCCTTTTTACATCTGCCAATGTATATTGGATTTGTATATGATATACATGCATTATGATATACAAATGCAGATTTCAAACATTATGAAGAATGCTTATGAAAAGCTATCGAGTCTGGATTTGTCATAGAAATTGTTGTGAGTTTTTAATGCAGGAGAACTATTAGATATGTACTAATTGGACAACACGTTTGCTTGACGTTTCATTCACTAAAATAATTTACTTTATAAAAAAACAAATTTTCTATTTTCTACTTTTTACTGCTAAGTGATTTTTTTTAAGTGAGAGTTGAGAGCATCAGCACATGGGGAGATTTCATATTGCTTATTGCAATGCACCAAGTACATTTCAGATTGCTCATTGCAGTGCCATTTCCGACATAGCCCGTAAGACAAAACATAGAAACCCTACACCTAGGCTACATTTCATCATTTCTGAAAATCTTATTTTGTCAAACTTTTTTCTTAAAATCTTATTTTGTCAAACTTTGTATTTAGGATTGAGAGACTTAAAAAAAATTAAGAACTTAAGAGGGAATTCACAATTTCACACTATATAAGCATGTCTACCACCACTAGTAGACCAAACAAAGTTTTTGGGAAAGGCAGAGCAAGTACAAATAGAAAAATAGATTATTTTGAATTGCTTAAAACCTCATGTTTGACTAATGAATACCATGATATTTATGATCCTAACATGTATAGTAAATTTACCTCAGAATTTAGATTTTCATGTCAGAATAAGGCTGCCAAGGAAAATAAAGTTGATAGTATCAATGCACAGTGGGTAATTGGATTAGGGTGCATGATGTTACATGAGGTTTTCCTTTGCCTAGAATTTATCATGGTCTGTGCCCACAATTATGATGGTAACAAAAGAGCAATTGTAAATAAGGATACCAAAGAAGATATTTTATCCATTAATGCAAAAGAATTTGAAAAGTGTTGGGGTTCACAACTAAAGAATTTGGAGATCTCTACATTGACATAGAAAAGCTTGCTATTGATTATGAAGCAGCGGATGAAAGGGACAAAAAAAAATTCCTAGATAAAATAGTTCAAGAAAAACACAACTTCAAAGATAACCATAAGCCTCGTTATCCTTTGAAATTTTTCAAATCATGGGCTCAGGATACTATTTCAATGCTAGCATTTTGCCTCAAACTGGATAGCAATTGGGAAGTGGATGCAAGCATCCTTGAAATGGTATATAATATCCATTATGGTATTGGTGAACATGTCAAATATAAATTTATTGAGCACATTGTAGAATCCATGCATAAACAATTTTTAATGATTAAAGGAAGATCCACCAAGACATTTAGGTGCACAACCTACTTGTGCTATTTCTTTCAAATTTAGTGGAATATTTCAAACCAAAAAGCTTCAGATTCAACCTTATAGTAATGTTGAGGAAAAGAAAATGGCTCCAGTATATGATTGGACCACTAAGATAAAGATGGATGATTCTCGAAGGAATTACAATTATTCTATAGACTACTTTTTGGCTCCATTACATCAAGCAATTACAAATAGTCCAATGCCTAGATTGCTTATATCATGTAGAGATTTCATTCAACTAGGAAAAGAAATACAATTGGCTGATTGGTACTTATTGGAAGAATATACTATACTAAGATTTTATGGATTAGGAGTAGAGCCATACAAACTTTCAATACATGTGATAGAAAGGGTTTTTGCATTGGAATATATAAGCTAGATGCAGAGTACTGATGAACTACACTTTGCCGGTCAGCGAAAGAAGACCTTATTTCCTTCTTTACCTTTTTCATGTGGAGGGTTCACATTCGAGAGAAAAGCATAAAAGGTGGCACGTGATCTTTTGAAATTTTTTAATGTTGATGATGTCTGTCACTGGCAGTATGATAAATTTGACACCATTAAAACAATGATTATGGCCAATAGGAAGGCTACAAGTAGAATTCAACGTCAAAGTAAACCCTTGCTGGAAAAATTGAGAAACAAGGATTCCTGGGATGAGGTCAAAATAGCAATGGAGAAAACTGCTACTGAGAAAGGTATTTCTTTTGAACAGTTGTCAGTACAAATTATGGAATTGCACTAGGTCCAAAATATATGAGCACTAGTAGAGGATGAAATCAGGAGGTACAAATTTTTTTGTGGAAAAAGTGATAAACTATCTATTAGAGAAAAAATTCCAAACTCTCTAGATGACTCTATTGCAAAAAGATATTGGTCACAATAAAAAATTGTTACATTTTGGTCTATGAGGAAGGAGTTAGGTGAACCAAAAACTGTTGCAGAGTATGGATAAATTGATGAAGATGAAGAGTTTAGCAAATTATGGAATATAGAGCATCCCAATGAATGTGAAGATGAAGAAATTGAAAATGATGATGAACCTGATGATGATAGGGTTGAACAAAGCAATTTCAAACCTGATTTAAGTTAGGCCACAAAAAGACCATATACTTCAAAAGTAGCCATAGTTGAAAATACGGGCTATCGAGGTAGTGGTATGGGGTCTCAAGGACAAGGCATTTGGAACCCAATCGATGTAGTCACCACTGCTAGAAAACAATTTGCTAAACGAGGTGTTGGAGCTAATAAAATAGACCAAGGTCGTACAAGTAGATTTGAAAGAATTGATTATGTTACAACTTCAAATCCTAATCCTCATGGTCAGATGCAATCACAACTTGGAAATGCACATGGTGGAGAGCCTAGTGCATCTAGCACTACCACTAGTGGAGAACTTAGTCAACATGTGCTACAACAACAGGTCCAACAACAAATTACACAAGAGGACACCAATACAGGATACCACACAAACACTCAGTGGTAAAGGGATATAGAAGAGACAAAGGATTATGACAGATCCAAGTCCAACTACTAGTTCCACTACAAAGGAATTATTTCTAGGCACTCACCTAATTAGTGTGGTTGTAACAGAAATTGAAAGTACTCCTATTCCTTCACCATTCAAGCATCCCCTTATTCATGTGTCCTCAGATTTTGATTACATTCTAGAGTTTAAAAAGAAATCATAATTATATAAAAAGGAAAAGAAGCAACTGATGGAGAGTGTGTCTGTTGTAACTTCAGATCTTGCAACAACCATGGAATTACCCACATTTAACCCAAATATAGAAATCATGGAGTACACAATTATTGTTCCTACAATTCAAAATAAACCACAAAATCAGATGGATTGATCTAAATTTCAGGTGAGCAGTTTGCAATTTAATTTTTCTAGATTAAAAAATACTGACAAAAATAATATATCAAAGAAGAACAATGAATTGGTGTACACATCATTGCTAAAGCATGATAGAGAGAAATAAAAGTGGCAGAATCAAATAAAAAATTATAGGCAAACTTAGCAAATGAGAAACTAATAGATAACAAGAGCAAAGAATAAAAAAATCTGCCTCTACATCAACAAGCAAAGAGGATAAACAAATAGAGGTGGAAATGAATGGACTAATGCAAAGGTTAGAAGAGAGAAAACAAATAGAGGTGGAATTGAATGAACTAAAGCAAAGGTTAGATAAGAGCAAAAAGAAATATGATGAGGAAAAATCTACTTCAGAAAAATTAAGAAAGAGCCCCTTCTCTTATATATATAGAGAGAGATATATATCTATTTTCTCTCTTTCCCTAAGTTATATATCTTTCTCTCTCTCTCTCTGTATATATATATAAAAATATCTTTCTCTTTCTCCTCCTCTCTGTCTTTATTTCTCTTTGTTCTCTCTCTATTCCTCTATATGTATCAATATCCATCTCTATTCTCCCTCTCCCTCTCTCATTTAATATATAGATATCTATAGAGAGAGGGAGAGGGAGATAGAGACTGACATATAAATAGATAGAGAGAGAGATGGGGAGAGACAAAGATGAAGAGAGAGAGAGAGAGAGAGAGAGAGAGAGAGAGAGAGAGAGAGAGAGAGAGAGAACCAAGTAGAGGGAGGGAGAAAGATCTAGAGAGAGCGAGATGGAGGATTAGAGAAGTGGAAAGAGATAAGTGAAACCAAAATGAGTACTCTACATTAAATAATTGTAAGGGTAAAACGTAGATCAATCAATTGAATTATATTAAACCCAAACATCAACAGAATAGATGAGAGCAAGAAAGATTGAAAGTAAATAGCAATGAATAACACAAAGCAAACCTTCCCTGAAATTGATGCTTCTGTTGTTTGCCTATTACAACCGTCCTTTTTGCAGATGAAGTAAGCCTTCAGAGAGTGCACTCCTTTAAGCTGTGTTCGAGGAAGTCAATGGTAAATGGTTGTTGTGATATGCAATGAAGATGAGCTCCAAGGCAAGTATGTGATCTCAAGCTAGTGAATGGTAAAAGGGTGCCAAAGGCACGTTGGTGAATTTCTGCAGAGTAACAATATCAAAAGCCTGGATGATTAGAATGGAGGGATGAAGCTTCATTTATAGACTCAGAAGAATGAGAATCAACGGTTGAGAGGAGATATGAAGATCAACGGCTGAGAATGTTTGAGGAATGTGCAACTAGTAGAAATGTGACAAGTGTCCCAGCTCCATCATGAAAGAGGGGATGTGACAAAATTGATTGGAGAGTTAACTCCATTGACTGAACAATTAACAGACTTGATTGATCAGTTAGAAGGGTGGATTATGGGATTGAGTGAATTGATTGACCAGTGAACTGGGTTGATTGAGGAGTCAACAGAATAGATTGACCAGTGAACTCAAATGACTAATTAGTTAACAAATTTGATTGATTAGTTAACTAACTTCTGATTTGAGAAGAAATAGGACATGTGGGTGAGAGAAAAATAGGTAATTAAATATTATATTTAATTACATGTGCAACCTGATGAGGTGGACAAGGTGAGGTGGAAAAGGTGAGCTGTAAAGGTGAGGTGGATTTTTGAATTTAGAACTTAGGATAGAGGAATTTGGATTAATTAAATAATTTATGATTATTTACTTGTGTAGGACATTTAGAAGAATTTTAATTAAATAAATAGATTTTATTTAATTATGGAACAGTGAATCGATTAAATAAATTTAGAATATTTATTTAATTGGTAGAAGAATGGAATAAATATTTAGAATATTTATTTAGGATGATTTGTGTCATTTTTAGGCGTATACATTTTGCCCCTCTTTGATGCAATGCAGTTTACAACATTGCTTCAAAGAAATTGATAGTTTGAATGATGATACAAGCCCCAGTTTTCCCCTAGTACAAGTTTGATGACAGGATGCCCCCTTGGGAGATTGGATGAGGAGGAGGTAGAAGGCGTGAGATGGACAATCTCACGAAGATGAAGGGAAGCTAGGTTAGAATGAAGAAATCGGTTGAAGAAAGAGTTGAATGATACGCGATGCAAGATGGAATGATGACACACACAAGAAGGCAAGTAAGTATGCACAAATGACACAAGAACAAACAAGGTATTGCCCCTGTCAAGCGGTAAACCAATGATATACTAATAACGATATACAACAATGTTGTCATGGCGGGGAACGATGTATCCCTAGACCAACACGGCAGGTGTGTTGTCATGGCAGGGAATGATGGATCCCTAGAGCAACATGAAGGATAGTGTCTGGTTCTATGAAATGCAGCATGCCGTGTAAGACGCGGGTATTGGTTTGATTTCGACAATGCAACATCCTGTATAAGACAATTGATTGATTAACTGATCAAGTTGGTTTACGACCAGACAAGGATCAAGACCACTGATTATGATTGGATCATTTGTGCAAGATTGACTTGACATAATTGATATGGATTAAGGATGGACCTGCATTTGGATCATTGCTCAGACTGACTAGACAAGGATGAAAGATCTGATGATAGATAGAAATCTGATTGATAGAAGAAAGACTCGATAGAAGGACTCGCAAGCTTTTGTAAACATTGATACTCTGCATTGTTGGATCTTTATTGCATGGGGTATGGTATGGATGTATAAATGGATATAGGATGGATGCTTTGCTATTGGAGTGCTTTATTTCATCATTGGGCATTGTGTTTTTGGTACATTTTCTGAAATGTTGTAAGTGAATACAAGCATCTAGGTATAATTGAACCGAGATGACCTGAGTACCACTTACATGGATTTGGATTTAGCAAGTTTATACAAGCATCTAGGTATAATTGAATCTAGATGACCTGAGTACTTTTTGCATATCAAGAGACAAGGATTGCCCCTATTCATGTTAGACCTTTGATGTCCTCAATGATCTTTTGCCGATCATGTCCTTAGACAAGGCGTCACATTACTAAAGTTTAATCCACAAACAGCAAACAAAAAAAGTAATTATGCCCCCATCATAGCATCTCTAGCGTTTGGCATCCTCGAGTAGCATAGGAAGGTATGATAGCAAAAAAAATCAGGACTCCAAATGTTAACCATGTTTTCGATGTACAAAGCATATTTACGTTGATATGTGTTTATTTCTTGCCTTAATTTGCATAAAATCATTTAGAAGACCTTGGGTATTTGCTTTGCATTGGACAGGTTAAGATGCTCATAGTCAAGATTTCTACTTGAGGCACGGGTTCTGCTTGCATTTGCTTGCTTGGTGAGAAGATTACACAATCCTTATTGGGGAGACGGACCCTAAGGGACTGACCTAGTGCCTCGGAGGCTCATTGCTAAATGGCCTTGCCTACGTGACGACGTAGAGGCAACGTAGTTCGGGGTAAACCCTAATGGACCATGGATGGACTAGAAGAAAGATGACAAGAATGAAGACAAGAAAGGGGATGAATGTGACCATGGGAGAAATGGAAGCCTCAGGGGTGCATTAGAATAATGGCCTTACCTACATGACGGTGCAGAGGCAACGTAGTTCACGGTAAACCCTAACGGACCTAAGATATGGACCGGATGAGACACGATATGGATCAGATATGGAACAACTACAGATCAGATATGAAACAGATATGGATCAGATATGGAATAGATATGGATCAGATATGGAACAACTATAGATCAGATATGGAACAGATAGCACTGATGACAGAGGCTATCCTAGGCTGACACTGTGGATAGGATACAACCCCAGAATTTTGGATAGCCTTAATGCTAGATACTGATGACAAAGGAAACACCACGGATAGGTAGATGGATGGGTGATAGGGGATCAATGGTAGGGTAGGTAGAAGGAAACAAGGATGTGATCTCCAAGGACTATGTCACATAAGAAAAACATGCCCCATTGTAGGTAGAGTACCTAGGATTTTTCATGACAATGCTAATGATGATAGGAGAATGAGAGGATAATGAAGGATTTGCATGGTTTGGAGGGATAAGGTATGCCAAGAGATATCTAAAACATTTGTCAACATTGTGCCCCCAATCTTTATCAAGATCAAGAAAAATAGAGAAATGGAGGATTAGGATGGATGGATGGGACAGTATAGGTATGTAATGGATAGAGGATAGGATAGGAAATGGTATGAAAGGAAATTGGTAGGAGAAAAGTGATATGCCGATGAGACAAAGTGCCCCCAAGTGTAGGTGACATAGAAGATCAACTTACACATGATGCCTGTTTGCCAGGTTTTCATCATGGTACTTATCCAAGGCACCTGTTTGCCAAATTTTCACCATTGGATGAAGGGATTTTTCTTTACTTTTTTCATTCTTTTTTTTTTGAAAAGGATAAGATGGATGCAGAAGGGAGAGACTCAATTATCTAGTTCCTTGAAAGGTGATAGTCCCACTAGAAGGATGTTGTCGCATGGACTATGCCAAGTGTGCTCATAGATGTTGGTAAGGGAGTGCATGAAAGTGAGATATGAGTATGTAGATAGCGGATTATGGAAGGTGCAATAGTGGATGATGATGCAAAATACAGAAGGACTTATGCAAGGATGGAAGGAAGGTTTATGCAAAAGCATGGACCATAGGATGAGGGAGATATGTAAGATAGTAGTGGAGGGGAGGGGAGATGGAGTTATATGGAAGTGTTGTGGAATGGAAGGGAACCATGACCAACGGTTGCACATACTGTGATAAACATTGAAGCTGATGATGGGAAGGTGGTGTAGGAAGCAATGGACAGTTTTTCTTGGTGGATGAATGATATAGGCCTTTAGGGACCCACATAGACTTTGCATTGTTTTGATTTTTGTTTATCATGTGGGATGGAAGGATTTGATACTTTTGGATGGAATTGGAGAAAGTGAATAGTTGGAATTCTTGAGAGGTGGATGCCTCATGTAACTTGAGGGCTTTTTTCTTAGGCACCCAAACCATTTTGTTTTTAGATAGTACTTGTGAAGGTATGGGTTTGGGTGTATGCAGTGTTTGTGCAGCTTCTGAGAGAAGTATTTGTTGCTTGGGGACCCACACTTTTCTCAATTTGGCATTGAGATGTGTGGGTGTATGAAGCTTTTGATATGGATAATTCTTTGATTCTTGGCTTCTATATCCTAGGTCATGAGGACTCTTAGGATTTGTGACTTTATAGGTAGAGGCATCCACATATTTGTCATTGAATCCCCGTGGGATGGTGGAAGTGAGGTTGGTGAAAGCTCCTTGTTTAGACAATATGTACATTTGTCAGCCATGATTGGGATATTTAGAGGAGTCATAGATGGATGGATAAGGTGTTGGAAGAAGTGGTGGTAAAATGTATGGAGGGATATTAGGAGTTGGAAGTAGCGGAGGTAGATTGGATGATGGAAGGTGTATGGTCACATGCTTTTGACAATTGTAGGATGATGGAGGTGGAATGGTGACATATGTTTTGGGGATATGATAGGGTTTACAATGGAAAGTAGTTGACTTAGGAGGAGTGGTGGAAGCACCAACATCTTGAGATTGCTCACCTTGGGGTATGTATCCAAGGCCGTATGAAGGGGGAGGAACATTGACATGGATAGGTTCCAAAATACCTTGTTCATGAAGGCCTAAGCCTTTACCTTGATAGTTCATATTCTGGAGTATGCGGTGGACCATGGGATTATGTATAGGTACACTAGTAGCGAGTTCCTTATTGGATGAGGAAGGCGAGATAGTGGATAATGGTTGTTGGTGTTCTAAGGAAGAACATTCATGAATGAAGGTGGTAAGACCAAGGATATACGGTGGAGGATTTGCAGCATGGTCGATAATGGATGGCGGATGAGTATTTTTGGTTTGATCTTCTACGCTTGCTTGGGAGGCAAGTCTCTCATCAAGGGAAGTGGAATTTGCTGGATCTTGGACAGGACTAGATGGGGTTATAGGCTCAGGACCATGGAACACATAAAGTGGGCTCAGAGGATCATCATGGTCTGCTTGATCATAGATAGGCTATTCATCATAGATGGGATCTTGATCATAGATAGGAGTTAGCATGATGGGATTAAGGTGCTCGTGTATAGGTTCTTCACCAACGATAAGATCTTGATCATAGAAAAGATAAAGGTTATGCATGGGATGGAATTGAATTTCCTTTTCATGTATAGGTGCTGGGAGATGGATAGGATCAAGTGGCTCATGGAGAGGTTCATTATTATGGATATCATCTTGATCATGGAAAAGATACATGTTATGGATAGGTTGCAAGAAAGTGATTTGATCTGGACTTAGACTAGGGATTAATGTTTCCTCATGCTTAGGATTAGACTCTTGACATAGCTCTTGAGTTGCTGGAATGGAAGTGGATAGCACTTGGATAGCTTCTTGGTTGACAACATAGATGTTTGATGGACCGCGACTTTGGTTCATAGTAGGATGTTCTTCGATAAGCTCAAGGGGTTACTAATGACATGAAGGATTTTTGGTAAGGTCAAGGACCGAAATTTGGGGACATGGTTGATTCTCTACTAGTAGCCCTTGGATCACATCCTTCGTAGGTGTATGGGTAGACAAATGAGGGGATTTAGCTTTCACCCAAGCTTTTCTCTAGTTGTATAAATTTGGAAAAACTCTTTCCCACCACTCATCTGATTCTTTTTTTGTCATCCATTTAGAGTTTGAGGAACTAGATGGTGGTGTTGGTGTAGAACTAGTATGTTTCAGAATATTTGTCTTAGAAGATGGTGAAGGAGGACTAGTAGATGGACTGGTATAGAATTTCCAACCTAAGGTGCTGCTTGCCTTGTCATGAGCATCATTAAGACGGGAAATAGATTAATGAGTTCGGGGCGAGGTGTAGCTAGTACTGGTACGTTCGGCTTGCAAGATTGCCATTTCTTGTTGTCTGACTTGGAGTTCTTGAGCAATTGCTATACGACCTTGGGGTGAGCTGTCTAGGGTTAATTGCAATTTCAGGTATTTGAGTTCTTGAGCAAGGTCTTCTAATTCAGTTTTCATCTCCACAGAAATTGACACAAGACTGAAAGGGGTACTCAGAAAGGTGGAAAATTTTTCCTCAAAAATAGTGCAAATGCTCACTGTCATGGATGCGCAGAAATAAATACGTAGTAGAAATGAATATATACGCAGGAAGTCGCAGTATATGCGCAGCACTGGTAAAGTATAAATGTGTAGCAACAGTCTGTATATGCATAGAAAGTCTACACATATGCACAGCAAGTCGATACAAATGCGCAGCAGAAATGGGTATAAGCGCAGCTCTATTTTTTGGCAAAATTTTTGGATTTTTCTGGTGTTTTTGGGTACTTTTGGCTGGAAAAAGGCCTTCTTGTTCTGATTTTATGAATTAACAGCAAGAAAACATAACAAGCACAAGGAATATTTTGTAGTTTTTCATTATTTTTGTAGTTTTTTCGACTCTATTTTGGACTAAACTGAAGAAAAGCAAGCACAAAGATCCTAGGTGAGAAATGGATTACAAGGGTTTTTGGCCACTAGAACAAGAGGTGTTTAATGAGGGCAACCGTTCGAGTGGTTACACATGCAGTGGCACTACTCTCTGTTATGGAGTCTCCCAGGCTCAAAGGGTTTTGGGGGAGGTTGGCCATCGGTGTAACACAGCAGCACTCGTTGCATGAGGTTTTCACCTGAAGCACAATTTATTTTAAGTGGCTTGGTAGGGCTTGGCTTTAGCCTGTTACCACTCAGGGTCGTTCCCACTTGGATAGGCGTGCATCCAAGGGCAGGCCCTTCCTAAAGGTTAAACAAATAGAATGACAAGTCTGGCACTCTGATCACCCAAAACAGGGTAGAGCATAAGCCTATTGTCATTTGCAAGCACAGAATACACTGGTTAATCCAACCTAGTTAAAATTAGAAAAAACTAAATGGGCTACTCTACTTGTGTACTCACACAATTGTTAACTTTGAAGTGATTAGGAGATAGCAATATTCTTAACTAAAAGAGATATCCATATAGCAATGATCAATGAAACCAAGATTGCAATAATTTAGTTATCACCCTTCTAATTAGAAACTATGTGAGATTGGCATGCATGTTGTTACTTTCCTAATTAGAGTTGGATTAAAATTGTATGCAAGTTGCATGAACAATGGATTACTCCTTCCTAATTAGAACTAGATGAAAGTTGTATGCAAGTTGCATGAACAATGGGTTACTCCTTCCTAATTAGAACTAGATGAAAATTGTATGCAAGTTGCATGAATAATGAGTTACTCCTTCCTAATTAGAACTAGATGGAAATTGTATACAAGTTGTTTTACTTTCCCCCTAGTTAAACTATGATGTGTGTGTTAAGGAAAATAAAACTATCTAGCTCTCAACCCTATAGAAGATATATTAGAAGTTTCTTTGCTCCTTTTTTTGACAAGTGTTTAAGTCAAGCTGCACAGATAAATCATTAGTTTTCAAGAAAAAATGCTAGATTTAATCTTGGAAAGATAGCTGAACTTTGACTGTAAAAATAGCTAACAAAATGATAAAATCACTTCATCAAACCTGTTCCATTGTGAAGGTCGTGGAATTACCTTTCCAACGAGTGTTTATTTACACGATTACGAGTTCGTATGCTCCTGTTATGGCAAAAAGAAAAAGATACCACCTTTATGGCATGTAGAAGAAGGTAGGATGGAGAATTGTTGGATAAAACAATGCACCCTATGGAAGCACCTTTTGGACCATTGGATAAAAGGACGCGGAAGCACCCTTTGGACCACTGGATAAAACAATGAATCTTGTGGGAGCACCCTTCGAACCGCTGGGTAAAAGGATGCACCCTACAAAAAAATATTAGGACAGTTGGATAAAAAGATGCAGGAGCACCCTTTGGACTGCTGGATAAAGCGATGCACCCTACGAAAGCACCCTTTGGACCGCTGGATAAAAGGATGCACCCTGTAGAAGCACTCTTTGGACCGCTGGATAGAAGGATGCACCCTACAAAAAAGCTCTTCGAATAGTTGGATAAAAGGACACAAAAGCACCCTACGGACTGCTGGATAAAGTGATGCACCCTACGGAAGCACCCTTTGTACCATTGGATAAAGCGATGCACCCTACGGAAGCACCCTTTGGACCGCTGCATAAAAGGATGCACCCTGCAAAAAAGCTCTTCGGACAGTTGGATAAAAGGACGCGGAAGCACCCTTCGAACTGCTGGATAAAGCGATGCACCTTGTAGAAGCACCCTTTGGACCACTGGATAAAAGGATGCACCCTCAAAAAAATCACAGAGATTTTTTTCAGTCTCTGATTTTTGTGAATTAACAGGTGATTATAAGGTTTTTGACCCTTCTGAGCATGTTGGTGATGTCAGTTTCAGCACAGGAGGTCACCTTTTGATAGATCCTTGCAAAACTCAACAATGGGGTTTAGAGAAACACAAATTTTTACTACAAAAATTTGTAAAAAACATAAAATTGAATGGTGTGTGCCAAAAATGTAAGGGTAAAATGTAGATCAATCAATTGAATTATATTAAACCCAAACATCAATAGAATAGATGAGAGCAAGAAAGATTGAAAGTAAATAGCAATGAATAACACAAAACAAACCGTCCCTGAAATTGATGCTTCTATTGTTTGCCTATTACAACCGTCCTTTTTGTAGATGAAGTAAGCCCTCAGAGAGTGCACTCCTTTAAGCTATGTTTGAGGAAGTCGATGGTAAATGGCTGTTGTGATATGCAATGAAGATGAGCTCCAAGGCAAGTATGTGATCTCAAGCTAGTGAATGGTAAAAGGGTGCCAAAGGCACATTGGTGAATTTCTACAGAGTAACAATATCAAAAGCCTGGATGATTAGAATGGAGGGATGAAGCTTCATTTATAGACTCAGAAGAATGAGAATCAACGGTTGAGAGGAGATATGAAGATCAACGGCTGAGAATGGTTGAGGAATGTGCAACCAGTAGAAATGTGACAAGTGTCCCAGCTCCATCATGAAAGAGGGGATGTGACAAAATTGATTGGAGAGTTAACTCCATTGACTGAACAGTTAACAGACTTGATTGATCAGTTAGAAGAGTGGATTATGGGATTGAATGAATTGATTGACTAGTGAACTAGGTTGATTGAGGAGTCAACAGAATAGATTGACCAGTGAACTCAAATGACTAATTAGTTAACAGATTTGATTAATTAGTTAACTAACTTCTGATTTGAGAAGAAATAGGACATGTGGGTGAGAGAAAAATAGGTAATTAAATATTAAATATATTTAATTACATGTGCAACCTGATGAGGTGGACAAGGTGAGGTGAAAAAGGTGAGGTGTAAAGGTGAGGTGGATTTTTGAATTTCAAACTTAGGATAGAGGAACTTGGATTAATTAAATAATTTATGATTATTTAATTGTGTAGGACATTTAGAAGAATTTTAATTAAATAAATAGATTTTATTTAATTATGGAACAGTGAATAGATTAAATAAATTTAGAATATTTATTTAATTGGTAGAAGAATGGAATAAATATTTAGAATATTTATTTAGGATGATTTGCGTCATTTTTAGGCGTATACAATAATATAATCAATTAAATAATAAATATATATAAATCTTATATAAAAAATATTTAACTAAGTATACTATACAATGTATAATGTATATAAATATTAAAAAAAATTGAACATATATAAATATTGAAATTAAAAATTAAATATAATATAGAATATAATATATATTATAATGAATATTATAGATTTTTAGAGGAGAGAAAGAAAGAGTAGGAAGAGAAGAAGAGATAAAGAGAGAGAGAGAGTAAATATATGTCTATTTCTCTATCTCTCTATCCAATCCCTTCTTTCTTCTCATATGTCTCCTCTTTCTCTCTTATTGTCTCTTGATTCTTGATATTATGATTCGATATAATAAATAGCAATTATCTCTATGTCTCCCTCCCTCTATCTATTTACCTCGCTCTATATCTCTATATCTCCCTCTTTCTCCCTCTTTATCTTTGTATCACTCTCCCCCTCTCTATCTATCACTATCTATCTCTTTATATATCTCTCTTCATCTCTCTTTACTTCCCTCTCCCCATCTCTCTATCCTTTTGTCTTTATCTCTCTCCCCTTCTATCTTTTGTCTTTGTTTATTTCTTTTCTCACTCTCTTTCTCTCAATATCTCTTTCTCTCACTCTCTCTCTTCCTCTCCCTCTCTCTTTCTATTGCTCTATCTCTTTATCTCCTCATCCTCCTCCCTCTCTCTCTACTTTCTCTCTTCTTCCATGATAATATGTAATTAGGAACTAAAGTAATTCCCCCCCCCCTCTCTCTCTCTCTCTCTCTCTCTCTCTCTATATATATATATATATATATATATATATATATATATATATATATATATATATATATATATATCTTTCTCTTTCCTTATTTTTCTCTCACTTTCTAACTTCTATTTCTACCTCTCTATCTAGACCTTTCTTCCTCTTTATATCTTTAAATATATATAAATATAAAATTAAATTAAATATTATATTGAATTAAATAACAAATATATATAAATATTAGATACAAAATATTTAATTAACTATAACATTAAATATATAATATTTTGTATTAAAATATATATAAATATTAAAATTAAATAGTATATTTAATTAAATAACTAATATATAAAATACAATATTTAATTAACTATAATATTAAATATATAATATTATATTTTAAAAAATATAAATATTAAATATTAAAATGTATATAAATATTAAAATTATATAAACTTTGAAATGAAAAATTAGAAATAAAATTTTATATATATATATATTTGATTGTGGTAATTGATAATCATAAGTTTCATATGACATATATAAAAATATAAAAATTAAAATTTTAATGTTAGCTCTTTCTAATTTAATTGTGTTTACATCATCCATAAGTATTATTATTATTTAAGTGTTATATTTTTTTTATAAAGAATACACAAGCCGTGAAATGGGTGCATTTTAGACTTCTACAATTTCTCAGGATTCCCAAAATTCAATGGATAGAGATAGAATCCATGAACAAATGGTCATCTTTGAAACAGTCATCTAGGTGCAAGTCATTGCATCTTTGTAACAGTCATTTTGTAACAGTCATCTAGGTGCAGGTCATTGTTGGCAACAAGGTACTTTTGCTTATTTATCTTTATCTAAACTCAAAATGATATGATATTTTATTAAATTGAATTATTTCAACAAATAACTGTGCAATATACATAAGGGGCACCAATATATTGTAAGCTCCACACTCCATAAATTATAAATTTTAATGTCAAAATTGGATCCACACTCCATAAATTTTGGTGACACAACCAACATTAGGTAAAGAGGAGAAATAGTTTCCCTATAAAAAAATAAGTGATTGTTCCATGGAACAATGGAGCTGTGGCTAGATAATCAACTTTGAATAGTTGGAGAGTGATATGCCATGAATGGAGTATTATTGATTAAGGAATGATAATGGTTTGGTGTTGATGTAGAAACTTTAAAAATGATTTTATGAGTAGATCAATGATGCTCTTTAGAATAATGACCTAATAGGGTTTAGATTATAAGGCTCAAGGATCAATAAGAAATAAGGTTGTGAATAAAACCAGAGTACCTATGTCTAGTTTAAAGAAGAGGATGTGATCTTCATTAAGGATTAGGAACATTAGAAGTGATCCCTGAATTGATTTAAATTTAATATTTTTTTATTTTATTTTATTTTTTAAGATAAATTTTGTTAAAATAGATTGGTGAAAAGATTGGAGGAAGAACAAATTTTATAAAACAAATTTGTGAAGATAAGTTGATAGAAAGACTAATAGGGAGACTACTTTTATGGCCTCGTTATCAATTGCATACATAAGTTTTTTTAGTCACTTGATCGCTTCAAGGGGAATGATGGCCTACAAGTTTAAATTGATGCATCAAGAGCAGAAGCCACATTAAATATAACTCTCCAAATCCTTTTTCGCTAATTTCACATTATAAAATTTAATATTATAATTTATTTAATTTAATATTATTGGCAGCATTACCTCTTGGATTGGGATCTGGAATATTGAAAAATGAAGCTATGGTTAAATCCATGATTAGAAATGGAGATGCCAGGATAGATTCATGAAAGTATAAAAATATTTATATTGTATACTTTGTCAGCTGAATTTCAAAAGAAAGGAAGCTTACTGTAACTTATATAAAGTGAAAACCTTATAATCTATAAGGATAATTGGCTCCTCTCATTTTTATGTGCCCTAAAATTATTATTAAAGGTAAAAAAAGAGAGAAGTTGAAAGGGGAAGTGGTAGCTGTGAAGAGAAATGAGTCCAAGTTTTAGCAAAAGATTAAAGAGGTGGTTTGCAAAATTTATCACCTGCTCAGGTAGTTTAATCACAAGTAATAAAAAGTAATAAAAATGGTTTTTGGTAGGTAGTTTTAACATTTAGTAGATGTGGTGGAAATTCTAGAGAAAACGCAGAGATGGAGCGGTGTGGCCTCTGCTCGCGTGATAGGGCCTGTGTGCCCTAGCACGCCATTTCTTCTAGTTTCGGCCGCGTTTGAGCCTCATCTGCTGCGTCGGGGGGTGTTGGGTGTTTTCCTGGGGTGCGTGGGTCAAAGGGAGGGCTTTGGCTCACGTTTGGGCTGGGGGTGGCTATTCCCTGGTCTCTACCGTGTTTCTTCTGCGCCAGGTTTGTCCTTGGCGGGTGGTGCTTGAGTTTTTGGGGCGCGGGGTCTCCTGCCCTGCCTTTGGCACATGGAAAATTGAGATTTTGTTTCTTCCGGTGATTTGGAAATGGTTGACTGTCATGTCCCCATATATTAAGACAGTTTAAATTTAAGATTTGAACATAATGATAAATGAAGGTGAAGTCATTTCTGTAAAACATGATGATAAATCAATTGGATTGGTAGAAATAATAGTGTATGTATTAATATTTAAAAAATAATATTAAATACTATTATATGAATATTTTTATATAATCAATATATGATATATTTATTTAAATATTATTATATTTATACTTATTATAATATAATATATTGTGAAATATAATATATCATATATAATATATAAATATAATAATATAAATACTAACCATATTGATATAAATATTTAATATGATGAATATACTCTAAGTGATAAGCCTAAAAGGCAATGATTACTTTAACAACAACAAATATATATAATTATCATTATTTATAAGACAACACAAATCAAATACGTAATGGGTTATGAAAGCTAATATTAGGAATGACAGCAAATAAGACAAAGTCTTAATTAAAGAATGATATTCGATATAAGCAACCGATGAGGAGTAAAGAGCTGCCGATCAATGAATCAATGTTAATAAACAACAATAGATTATGAAGGAAGGCGACTATTGGTAAAATAACAACCGGTCAAAGGATATAAAGAAAGCCTCGGTGGACATTGGGAAGGGGGGAATGGAACATAATTTATTCTGTTTTAAGATCTCACTCAGCAATTATTCTCAACAGATCTGCATATCAGGGATAGATCTTCTTAGCAATGGAGGAGTAATGAAAGATTGTGATAAAGGTCCGATTGGGAAGGCAATCGACTTCGTAAATATATTAAGATAATCAAGATTTTCATATAAGTCAACCAAACGTTAGATAAGTAAACATGAACTATGACGCCAACAAACAATCAAGTGTCAATCTTAGGATTTGGGAAGTAACTCAGCGCACATCATTCAGTGAAGGAACTCAACAAATAAAATACATAGTGAGCAATAATAACTATCAGCAAATGCGTCCAGCCACCACTACGAACAGCATTATAAGAAATAATTATTGTATTATATCTAGTTTGCCATTACAGATATCGAAGCAAGCACCATACAAGGTTATATCAGCAGAGAGCAGCAGCAAATAAGGGATCATAAAGAGATCGCAGGAAATTACACAGGTCAGCAGAGAAAATCTGAAGTGGACAGCAGAAGTTAGGAAGAAGGTGCAATCTGCAGGTAAGTTTATTACTTATCATGTTTATAAGCTTTAAAGAAATTAGTATGCAGACATTACTATCAATATACAATAGAAAATATATAATGGTAAAATAGGAATCTAGTACGTAGGTTGGAAAAGCAATAAAATGCATCTCATGCTTATCTATCTCTGAATTAGAACAGGATATGTATAGTCATGTTTTAGGATCTGCATTCATTCTTAAGTTAAGGATTATAGCTAAATATGATTGAATAAGTGAAGAAATGGAATTAGATTAACATAGATATTTAGTGTGCATATCTCAATAAAGGATTGAATAAATAAAGATTTCCATATTGGAATATATGGCAACGGCATAAGACAAAATTGGTATCATGGTTTGTAAATATGAATTTAATGGGCATGATCACCCAAGGGTTAGATATGAGACCCCTTACTAAACCACCTAACACTAAGAATGTGGGGTAGATAGTTACGGTAGGTATGGATCATTCCATGGGAATGGGCCTTGATTGACGAATCAAGGATATAATGGGTCTTGGTTGACGAATCAAGGATATTATGGGCCTTGATTGACGAATCAAGGATATTACTATGGACCTTCGATTTAAGTATCGAAGGAATGGGCCTTAGTTGACGAACTAAGGAATTATAGGCCTTAGTTGACGAACTAAGGAATTATGGGCCTTAGTTGACGAACTAAGGAATTATATTAATGGACCCATAGGATTGAGATGACATCACCTACCTAACGAATCTTCTCTCACAAGGTGGAAGGTGAGGTTAATAAGAGGCCTAAGGATTATCTCACCCAAGGAGAATCATGTTGTATGGGAAAATGGATTTATGAAATGGCAATTAGTATATGGTTATGTTTATGATTAAAAGGAAATGAAAAGTGGAATACTAATGTTCTCTTTTAGTAAGTTGAAATTGTTTGCAAGGTTGCAAAAATTTTGGCTTACCAGAAGGGGACATTTCAGTGGTATCAGAGCAGTCATCCTGCCATCCTGTGTGTACTATGTGTGCCTTACATGCATTCAAATGTATACTTGTGATTTATGTGAATTCAAGCGTATTCAAAGGTTTACTTTGTGACTTGTGTGTATGCTTTTTGACATATGTTAAGGAGAATCTTTTGTGTATTGCGTGTACTCACATGTATACTTGGTGACCTTGGAATAGTGGACGAGTCCATGGTGTAGTATGGGATGCACCGAATCTCCTTTCCAATTGTCTGATAGTATACTTATATGTATTAATGCAAATTATGTGTATTCATTACCTTGTCTTCGAGTATATACTCTATAAAGTTTATGTTTGCATGCGCGGGTATGCACCATGCATCTATGCTTCATGTGTATACTCCATGCATTACATCTGTTTATATGTATCCTGCTTTATGGTCGGAAGGTAGCATAAGGAAATGTAAGAACTCACTGTGATTGCTTGAGGACAAGCAATTTCGAGTGGGGAGGGCTGTCATGTCCCCATATATTAAGACAGTTTAAATTTAAGATTTGAACATAATGATAAATGAAGGTGAAGTCATTTCTGTAAAACATGATGATAAATCAATTGGATTGGTAGAAATAATAGTGTATGTATTAATATTTAAAAAATAATATTAAATACTATTATATGAATATTTTTATATAATCAATATATGATATATTTATTTAAATATTATTATATTTATACTTATTATAATATAATATATTGTGAAATATAATATATCATATATAATATATAAATATAATAATATAAATACTAACCATATTGATATAAATATTTAATATGATGAATATACTCTAAGTGATAAGCCTAAAAGGCAATGATTACTTTAACAACAACAAATATATATAATTATCATTATTTATAAGACAACACAAATCAAATACGTAATGGGTTATGAAAGCTAATATTAGGAATGATAGCAAATAAGACAAAGTCTTAATTAAAGAATGATATTCGATATAAGCAACCGATGAGGAGTAAAGAGCTGCCGATCAATGAATCAATGTTAATAAACAACAATAGATTATGAAGGAAGGTGACTATTGGTAAAATAACAACCGGTCAAAGGATATAAAGAAAGCCTCGGTGGACATTGGGAAGGGGGGAATGGAACATAATTTATTCTGTTTTAAGATCTCACTCAGCAATTATTCTCAACAGATCTGCATATCAGGGATAGATCTTCTTAGCAATGGAGGAGTAATGAAAGATTGTGATAAAGGTCCGATTGGGAAGGCAATCGACTTCGTAAATATATTAAGATAATCAAGATTTTCATATAAGTCAACCAAACGTTAGATAAGTAAACATGAACTATGACGCCAACAAACAATCAAGTGTCAATCTTAGGATTTGGGAAGTAACTCAGCGCACATCATTCAGTGAAGGAACTCAACAAATAAAATACATAGTGAGCAATAATAACTATCAGCAAATGCGTCCAGCCACCACTACGAACATCATTATAAGAAATAATTATTGTATTATATCTAGTTTGCCATTACAGATATCGAAGCAAGCACCATACAAGGTTATATCAGCAGAGAGCAGCAGCAAATAAGGGATCATAAAGAGATCGCAGGAAATTACACAGGTCAGCAGAGAAAATCTGAAGTGGACAGCAGAAGTTAGGAAGAAGGAGCAATCTGCAGGTAAGTTTATTACTTATCATGTTTATAAGCTTTAAAGAAATTAGTATGCAGACATTACTATCAATATACAATAGAAAATATATAATGGTAAAATAGGAATCTAGTACGTAGGTTGGAAAAGCAATAAAATGCATCTCATGCTTATCTATCTCTGAATTAGAACAGGATACGTATAGTCATGTTTTAGGATCTGCATTCATTCTTAAGTTAAGGATTATAGCTAAATATGATTGAATAAGTGAAGAAATGGAATTAGATTAACATAGATATTTAGTGTGCATATCTCAATAAAGGATTGAATAAATAAAGATTTCCATATTGGAATATATGGCAACGGCATAAGACAAAATTGGTATCATGGTTTGTAAATATGAATTTAATGGGCATGATCACCCAAGGGTTAGATATGAGACCCCTTACTAAACCACCTAACACTAAGAATGTGGGGTAGATAGTTACGGTAGGTATGGATCATTCCATGGGAATGGGCCTTGATTGACGAATCAAGGATATAATGGGTCTTGGTTGACGAATCAAGGATATTATGGGCCTTGATTGACGAATCAAGGATATTACTATGGACCTTCGATTTAAGTATCGAAGGAATGGGCCTTAGTTGACGAACTAAGGAATTATAGGCCTTAGTTGACGAACTAAGGAATTATGGGCCTTAGTTGACGAACTAAGGAATTATATTAATGGACCCATAGGATTGAGATGACATCACCTACCTAACGAATCTTCTCTCACAAGGTGGAAGGTGAGGTTAATAAGAGGCCTAAGGATTATCTCACCCAAGGAGAATCATGTTGTATGGGAAAATGGATTTATGAAATGGCAATTAGTATATGGTTATGTTTATGATTAAAAGGAAATGAAAAGTGGAATACTAATGTTCTCTTTTAGTAAGTTGAAATTGTTTGCAAGGCTGCAAAAATTTTGGCTTACCAGAAGGGGACATTTCAGCCCTCTTCTTTGATGCATGCCAGTGGTCTTGATCAGATGGGGAAACCCCATTCCAGGGATGGAGTCTCCTCTTCAAAAGGGAATTTTTGAATAAAAAAAGTAAAAGTTTGTTTGGAGAGGTCTGAAGATCATCCAGTTTTGGTTATTCAACCTGAGCAAGTTTCAGAGGATGTTGAATATTGGGGCAACCATGCACTTATTTGCAAATTTTTGGGCCTTCGCTTATCTCTACCAGTTTTGGATTCTTGGGCTCGTCGGGTTTGGAACCCTGAAGGTGATATGAAGATTATTCTGGCAGCTAATAACTATTTTTTGGTTATCTTTTCAAGCATGTCTGACAAGAATAGGGCTTTCGAAGGAGGTCCTTATTTCTTTAACCAGGTAGGGCTCTTCATCAAACCTTGGCCTATGTGGATTCGTTTGCCGAGGCTTCCTTTGGAATTCTGGAGGGAGGATATTCTCCACTCAATCTCTCTGCTTCTTGGAAAGCCTGTGGGATCAGCTTCCCAAACTCAAGATCGTAAGGTAATTTCTTTTGCCCGCATTTGTGTTGAAGTTTATTTAAATAATCCTTTGCCAAACTCTATGGAAATTTGCCTGGGATCTTCTTCTTGGATCCAATAGTTGGATTATGAGACTCTTCCCTTCAGATGCAAAATTTGTCATGAATATGGACATTTACACCGCAAATGCCCTAGATTTAAACCCTCCCCCTTAGCTGCTTCTGGGCTTCCTAGGGGGGACAAGGGAAAGGCACCAGTGTCTAATGAACCTATGGATAAGGAGGGTTTTATTCTGGTCAAGTCCCATAACAAAGGCAAGGGCAAGAAGAGATCCTGGATGGATAGGCAGAATGAAGGCAACTTTAACAGGTTTGAGGTTCTTGATGATTTGACCCAGGAGGAGGGTATTCCAGTTGAGCTCTCTTCTAGGACTAAGGGACTGCAGGATGTTCAGGAAGAAAATGCAAGGAAAGAGGATCAAGTTCTATCTGCAGGGGTTCATCAGAAGGATCAGAAGGCTATGGATTCTTCGGCCCTTGCTCAAGATTTTGGGGCTCTCCTGGAGTCACAGACTCCAAAGGACTCTGCTGTGGGGGCTCCTGTTCTTCCTGCTCCCAAGGGGGCTTCAAATCCTGTGAAGGGTAACAAAGCTCCTCCTTCATTAGGCTTACATCAGAAATCCTTTAAAAAGGGGCCTCTTGATAAACTGTCAAAGAGTGGAAGAAAGAATGATCAAGAGAAGGTTAAGCTTATGGGTGACACTTTGGTTGAGTCTGGGTCTGTGAAGCCCATTGATTCCCATTTCTCCCACCCCCATAAATGATTGTTTTATCTTGGAATGTAAGGGGGTTGAATAGCATCCCTAGACAAAAGGTTGTTCACAGATTAATTGATACTCAGTCACTGGATGTGGTCTTTATCCAGGAAACTAAGCTTACTGTTGATGGGTTGGCAAATTGTGCTTCACGTATCTGGCCCCAAGGCAATTGGCAGGGGGTAGGTGCTGTGAATAGTGCAGGGGGTGTGGCCTGCTTTTGGAACCCAAGGAAAGTTTCCCCTTATGTTGGATGTCTAGTCGGTCTTCCATTTCTCTGGTTGCTTCTAGTTTTGTGACTGGAGAAAGGTGTCTCTTATCCAATATTTATGCTCCTAATGATCTTTTAGGTAAGTTAAATCTCTGGGCTCACATTCGTTTCATCCAGGGCTTGGACCCGTTTCTCCCATGGATTATGGTTGGTGATTTTAATGCTGTTACTTGCTTAGATGAAAAATGTGGTGGGTTAGCCAAGTTGGAACCTTCTGCAAATCTTCTCAGGGATATGATTGGTACCTTGAATCTCATTGATGTAAAGCCTTCCAATGGTGTCTTTACCTAGAATAATAGGAGATGTGGTGGGGAGGCTATCTCTGAAAGGCTTGACATATTTCTTGTCTCCTGTTATTGGTTGAATAGTAGGCTAATTACCAGTTCTGAAATTCTTGATTGGAGGGGCTCTGATCACTGGCCCATTAAGCTTTCTGTCACCGCTTATGGTGTCACAAAAAATCCCTCTTTCAAATTCTAATTGATGTGGTTACGAGATCCGTCTCTTCAGGATCTTATGCTAGACTGGTGGTATGAGGGGATGCCTTCTCATGGGATGGCCATGTTCACTTTTAGTAAGCGGCTTCAGCATGTGAAGTTCAGACTAAAGAGATGGAATAAACAATGTTTTGGGAACCTTCAAGCTCAGAAGATGGCGGCCCAGTCCAAGTTGGATTCTTTCACTCGTCAGATTCGGGATCAGGGGTTGACCTCTACCCTCAGTATGGCTGAATCCTTGGCTCTGAAGGATTTAGAAGAGTGGGAACTTCGTGAAGAGATCTTCTGGAAGCAGAAATCTCAGATTGATTGGCTTCAGGAGGGGGATAGGAACACTGCTTTCTTTCATAATTCGGTTAAGGCTCGAAGACAGGGAAATTCTATCTCCTCTCTTGTTTCGCAGGATGGGGCTCAACTCTCATCCTATGCTGATATTTCCAGGGAGGCAGTCAATTATTTTTCAAACCTCTTTTCTAGGGAGAACCATGTTGCGAGGGCTGAGGAGCAGGCCATCATGGATTGTATCCCCCACCTAGTCTCTGCTGAGATGAATGGGGCTCTCTTATGTCCTATCTTGTTACCTGAGCTGGAGAAAGTGGTTTTTAATATGAAAAAAGGTAAGGCCCCTGGTTCGGATGGGTTTCCAATTGAGTTTTTCCAAGAGTTCTGGGAAATTATAAAGTTTGATCTCCTTGAGGTAGTTCAAGAATCTCTTAGGAACAAACAGATGCTCAAGTCTATGAATTCTACCTTCTTGGCCCTCATACCTAAGTTGGAAGAAGCTAACCAGTTATCTCAATTCAGGCCTATTGCGTTATGTAATGTGGTGTACAAGATCATCACCAAATTGATTGCTAAAAGACTCAAACCACTCCTTGGTTCTTTGATCTCGGTTGAGCAGGGTGGTTTTGTTGAAGGGAGACAAATTTTGGATGGTGTTGTGATCGCCATGGAAGCTATTCATTCTATGGCTAATTCTAAGGAGAAGGCTATGTTTATTAAACTTGACATGTCTAAAGCTTATGATCAGGTGAGCTGGGAATTCTTACAGAAAACTCTCTTGGCTTTTGGCTTTGCTGAGGATTGGGTGAACTGGGTTCTTAGTTGTGTGACCTCTACCTCATTCTCAGTTCTCATTAATGGGGAACCTTTAGATTTGTTTGGTGCTTCTTGGGGACTCCGGCAAGGGGATCCTTTATCCCCTTACTTATTTATTATCATGGTAGAGGGTCTTGGAAGATTTATTAAATCTCAGGTGAGATAGGGTCTTATCCGAGGCTGGAGCTGGAACAACCTTCTCCCTTCCTACTCTCATCTTCAGTTTGTGGACGATACTGGGCTAATGGGCTTGGCTAGAATTAGTGAGGCGGTGAACTTCAGGCAAGCCTTAGACATCTACCTGAAGGCTTCTAGTTAGTGTATTAACGATGATAAATCTTCCATTTACTTCTTTAATACTCCTCAGCTTATTTAGAGTAGAATTGCTAGGATCCTTAGATTTCAGATTGGTTCTTTTCCCTTGATGTACCTTGGGATCCCTTTGGCTTTGGGAGCCCAACGGAGAGATTATTGGTAGGGAATTTTGGATAAATTTTGTAGTAGGGTTAGCCATTGGACTTACAGATGGCTATCTTCTGCTGGGAGAGTGATTTTTCTTAAGACTGTGGTGCAGTCTCTCCCCATTTATAGGTGTTGTGTGTAGGCTCCCCCGTCCACCTTTGTGCAGGAACTTGATGCTTTGTCTCGACAATTTCTTTGGTCTAGCAACCTTCTTTCCTCAAAGTGGAGCTTAGTCAAGTGGGAGTCTGTTTGCAGGCCGAAGCATGCTGGGGGCCTTGGTCTTAGGTCTATGGCTCTTGCTGTCACAGCCTTGGCTGCCAAGCTGTACTGGAGGTGGTGCAACAATCAAGATCAGGACTGGGCTAGGATTCTGACCCACAAGTATCTTCCTGGGGCTGATTGCCTCGATGTGCCGCGTCTCCCTTTACTGGGTAAAGGTTCTTGTATTTGGGATACCCTTAAGAAGGGTGCTCAGCTGATTAAGGAGGGCCTCTTCTGGATCTGTAATAGAGGATCTGATGCTTTGTTCTGGCAAGACTCCTGGGATGGCCACCCTCCCCTTCTTTCTAGTTTTCCTCAGCTTCAACCTCTGTGCCACATTTTTTCTATGGCCGGTTGGATTAAGGTGGAGCATTTTAAAACTGTCAAGCGTATTGGGCAAGTGGAGGTGGCTTGCTGGAAGGACCCTCAGGAGTGGCCCGTGGGGGCTTCCAATGAGGATCATGTTGTTCTTTCTAGAGTTTTGGAGACTAGGCTCTGCAGCTCTCTTAATGGGAGGGATGTTTTGGCTTGGAATCCTAGTCCAAAAGGTAAATTTACTGTTGCCCAAGGTTATGCCATGCTTGAAGAAGGTTTGGGACAACTTTTCTTGGCCCAAATGCAATTTTTTCTTATGGTTGGTTGCTCAGAGGAAATGCCTCACTTGGGAAAATCTTTGCAAACGTGGCTTTCAGGGACCCTCTATTTGCCTTCTCCGTTCTCATAGTGAGGAGTGTACCTCCCACTTGTTCTTCCTCTACCCTTATTCTAGAGAGTTATGGCACAGATGGTGGGAGGCTTGGCATTATGGTTGTATTCATGCTACCTCCTTGATCGACTTTTGGGAAAGTTTGGGCAGACCTCCAGCAAAGTCTCCTTTCCTTCAGCTGGCTTGGTCTATTGGGCCTATCTTCATTCTTTGGAACCTTTGGTTGGAGAGGAACCTAGAGTTTTTCGTGGTTCCAATTTGGGGAATCTTCAGTTGTGGAAGAAGATAATTAGCAGGCTTCAGGAGACTATTTCGGCTAAATGTGACATGTTTGAAACTCGTGATCCTGGTGATCTTGACATTGCGTGGAATTTGAGCTTGGGGGATCGTAGCTGGGGTTGTTTTGCTAGCAGGAGGCCTCGTCAGGTTTGGCAACGGGTGTGTCGTGATGGGAGGTGGATGCTTCCCTCGAAGGGGGTCCTAAAGATTAATACTGATGGTTCCTCTCGTGGGAACCCTGGTCATGCTGGTGTGGGGGGTATTGGTAGAGGTAATGATGGCGGTGTGGTTTTTGTCTTCTCTAGTTACAAAGGGCAGCATTCTAATAACTTGATGGAGGCCCTGGCTATTAAGATTACTGTGGAGTGTGGTTTCTCTTTAGGCTGGAGGAGGATCATTTGTGAGTCAGATTCTCAGATTATTGTGGATTTGTTGAACAACCAAAGGTTGGATGATGTTAGTTGGCAATTGGCTTCTGTGGGTAGATAGATTTTGAGTCTTTGCAGCTCCTTGGATTCTGTCTCCTTTTGTCATATCCCTCGAGAGTGGAACAAAGTGGCCGATTGTCTGGCGAAGTGGGCCTCTGAGAATGTGGAGGGCTGGGATATCAGTGGAAAGGATGACCTTTCTTCTATTCATTTGGAGACCCTGGAGAGGTTATTAGTGGAGGATATGAATAGGTAATGTTTTTGCTGGCTGGTCTGGTGGTGTTTCTTTTTTGGGTGGGCCTTTGGCCTTTGCTTTGTACTCTGGTTCTGATTGAATAAAATTTTTACCCCTTCTTTTTTTAAAAAAAAAAAACATTTAGTAGATGTGGTACCATTCAAGAAAGATCTAGGTAAACCAACAAGATTAGGTCAAGAGTATCTAATTTTTAGAAGTTTCTAAGAACCCAATATGTCAAGTAAACTCTCTTTCTCTCTCTCTCTCTCTCTCTTCTACTCTCTCCCCCTCTCCATCTCTATACATCTCTTCATCTCTCTATATTCTTCCTCTCTTTTCTCCATCTCTCTCTACTTGTGTATCTCTCTCTCTATTTTCCCTATCTCTCTTCCTCTCTTAGTTCTTTATTTGATGATCTCTATCCTTTGTTTGTGATGTTTATGAGCCTTCTTTCATCCTAAGTTTGATGATACATGGAGGAGCAAGGCAACACCATATGGGTGGTTAATCAAATGGTAGGCATATATGCCCTTTGAGATCTACAATGGTGCATGCCAGTGGATAGAGAAAAATGAACTTCCTCTAATTTGGTTGCTAGGGTAGTTTTGTCTACCCTCTAATGGAAGCACAACACATAGTATAAAAGTAGATTAAATAACATTTCACATTTTCTACAACTATAAAATGTCATTGTCATCTAGTACTCATCTCAATCTCAAATCATTATGTATAGAGTACTATTTAAGGAGGTGCCACAGATCTTTCTTACAACACACAACCCCCTTGAAGACTACTCTAAATATCTTCAATTATTGCAAACATGTGTTCTTAAGAATACCCTTTCACAAGGAAAAAAATTTCCCTCTTTCATCACTAAGTGGTGATTTACCTTTCCTACACACACAAATTTTCATATTAAGCTTATTTGCATGTATGTCAAGTGTAGAAATTAGGTGGATGCTTGTAAAGTGTTTGACCACATGAAATAAAAAGACAAGTGTCATCGGATATGATTATTGTAGCGTATAGAAGACATAGTTAACCAAAAAATTTATATTGCTATGAAATGATTTGATCTCATAAAGCAATCCATGGTTTAAAATGCAGGAGATTTCTTAGCCAAGGTTTCTCTTGAAATTAATTACATACTAGTTATTAAGAAAATCTATGAATGAATACTTGAAAATTTTCCTATCTACATTTAAATATGGTCAATTTGCTATGAATTTAGGGCCATGGACATTCTCGTTGGCTTTGGGGATAGGTGGAACCCATTCCCTCCTCCTCGTTATGTTAGAATCACTGACTATGTCACCACCTCCTATCATTTTCCTTACCCCCTAAACCATTAATCATTACTCTAAAATCCACAACCTCTACACATAAATTATTCTTTTAAGAATGGGATCTAGGAAGAAGTTCCAAAGTCAAAGGACTGAATGCCAAGACCTCCTCCTCCTCCTTCTCACTGTGAAAGAGGAGAAAAGTCTTCTAAGTGATGATGATTTGAAGATTCTAGTCACCAACAAGAAGATTTCTTTCCATCATCTTGCAACATTCTAGGACATTGTCAAATGTTGATGTTGAAAGGTAGGTCATTCCCTCTCATTAAAGGGAGCACTTTCGATGTAATTAGTCATTTAGCATGGCTACTTGATTTATCTTTGAACTTGTTCAAATTGTCTAAAACTTGGTTCCAAGGGTTTGTCTAAGGTAAAACTCCTAGCATATCAAAATCCATTAGTATCTCTAAATATCATCAAGTTTAGATAATAAAGGCAAACGTGTTTATGAAGATTAAGAGTGTGTAGATTGAAACCACAATAATAGATTTAAGATCAAAATTACACATGCGAGGATTACTTCCCTAGATGTAGGATTAAAGTATAGTACATCACAAATTATCTAGGAGGACATTTGAATACAAAAATCTCAAACTTGATAACAAAGTTTATGATTAAATCATTAAACACAGTCTACAATAAAATATATCTTACATTACAAATAAAAATAAATAAATATTACACCTCCTTATACCTTCTTTCTCAATTAAAAAAGATATATTCATATAAAATTACTATTACTACTACTTATATCACTGACTACATTAAATAATTTGTATAAGAAACAATTATATAACAAAACTAACTTTTTAAAAAAATATAACAAGACTATAGAGTAAATATATTAAATAAACTAGCAACAATACTAAACCAAAACATCCCCAATACACACCATCATTGTGTTTTCATCAGAATTTTACACAGGTGCAATTGTAATCTAAACAAGTGCCACATAGTGGCCGGTACCTTCCTTGTAGTTTTGTTATTATAGTATTTTTTTAGTTGTTTTTTTAATTAGCTATTGGTTGTATATAATATTTGTTTAGTTGTAATTTTTTTGTTGATTAGTTATTGGTAGTATAGACAAATTGCATTCCAATAATTGAAAAATTAATTTTTGAAGATTGTGGAAAGTGGGTAAATAAAATTGAAATCTCAAAAATAATCTAGGACTAAAATATTTCCTTAACTATAAAACTAATCTTTACAAAGCCTATTAAATAAAAAAAATATTTCCTTAAAATGTAATAATACTAATATTTTTATAATTTAAAATGCATTAAAAATATTGTAAGTTTGAAGAATAAAATAAAAAATGTAATAACATGGCAAAATATTTTTTTTCATCATACTAGATTTTTAACTTTTGACTAAATAAAATTAAAATCTTAGATTTTTAACTCTTGAGTAAATAAAATTAAAATCCCGAAAATAATCTAACCCTAGTTGGGTGTGGAGAGATTTGAAATGTCTACCTAATAGATTAAAATGTAATAATATTGAATACTATTACAATTTAAAATACATTAAAATATTGTATGTTTGAAGAATAATTACACAATATAATAACAATAACATATTAGTATTTAGATAACTACAGTATTTTATCTTAGTCACTTAATTTTTTGTTTAAATAACTAGAACATGCTTTTAATTATTTTAATTAATCTAATATTGTGGTTTAGTGATAATTTTTTAGCATTTCAAATTTGTAATTATTATATTTCCAGAACTAAATTTATAAGGAAAGATTTATGTGAACTTGTTTTGAAATGTCTTCGGTAAATAAAATGGAAATCTCATAAATAATTTAATTTGGTAAAAATAAAATAGCACTAAAATATTTACTTAGCTATAACATTAAACCTTACAAAGTCTATTAAATAACACAAATATTTTCTTTAACTATAAAACTAAACTTTACAATGTCTGCTTAATATACTAATATTAATACTATCATAATTTAAAATGCATTAAAAAAATATTGTATGTTTGAAGAATAAAATAAAAAATGTAATAACATGGTGAAATATTTTTCATGATAGTGTAGATTTTTAATTTTTTAGTAAATAAAATTAGATTTTTAACTGTTAGTAAATAAAATTGAAATCCCAAAAAGATCTAATTTCATAAAATAAAATGTGTAGAACCATATATTATTATTAATATTATAACTATGTACCTTTCACAAAAAGTAATTTTTGCATTTAATTAATGAATCAAAAAATTCTCATAATTATGGCCATCCATTTAGGTATGATTTAATAGTGGGAGATAAAATTTGTGTTCATAATTTGTTTGCTTGCCACATCTACCCTTCAAGCCAAAATTTTCTCCACATTTATAACTTTTTGTTGCACTCTGGGACAATCCACACAGAAAGAGGTCCTTTTTTTTCAACCAACGACAATATAGATAAATCATTTTTCAATTATTTTTTGTTAAAAATTTATCATGTTGACATAGGAAAAGTACAAATTTAAATCAAATTTAGCCAAAAAATAATCTTGTCTTTTGATTAGTTTGCAATCAATAGATTAATAACTAGATAAGTGTGAACTCATTACAATAGTACCAGCGGAAAGCAGGTACTAATAAAATATAGAAATCCCAACTTAAGTATTCTACCTGTACATTTTAAGTCACACAAGACTTTTTCCACCATGATTTTTTCCTTGCATGAGAACAACTGACCGGCGTGCGAAAAACTAACGAGTTTCTGACATGGGAAAAATCGGTGAAACCCAAGCAAAAATGGAAACGGCGAAAAGCTGACGAGTTTCCAACATGGGAAAAATGGGTAAAACCCAAGAAAAAATGAAAACGGCGAAAAAAACATGGTGATCGCAAATAGGTGAAAGGAAACGAATAGCTAAGATCAATTACATCGTTTTGCACTCCTCTTGACAATGCTTAGTTGTTGATATCATATGTTAGACCAGTTCATCTCAAAGAGGGAATGCTTTCCGCGTAATAACCGAAGTAGGTTGGGCCTCTACGGTCATATACTTTTAATAGCTAAAAGGCTCTATATGGTGATATATAATTTTTAATACCTAAAAGACTAACAAAAAAAAAAACTATTGTAATTATGCTTTCAATACAAACATAGAGAGATAATAGATAGTAATTATTATTCATCATGACTACCAACCCCTCCTTAAATTTGGCAATTTTACCATTGATTTATTCTTCATATGTCAAAAGGCAACCATACAAGTTTCATTAAATTGACTTCTATTTCTCTAAATGCTTCAAAGAACAAAAATCCTATATTCCTAAGAGTAACCCCTCCCTTACTCTCCCTCCTCCATAGCTTCTCAGTAATTTATGAAGACTCTTTATTAATAAATCATTTCTTCATCAATATTAAACGTATATTTAATTTAACAAACAAATTTCAACTACAAAACACATATGATTATTACAACATTTGCTTTTACTTAAAAATTAGTTATTATATATTTTAAGTATACTACTATATTTAATATTTTCTCTTATTACTTTATCGATATTTAAGAATTATTTTCTGTACTATAGTATTGTCAGCGCCTAGCTCCATTCCATTCCATATTTGCCCTAGACCTATTTTTTGGATGATTTTAGTGTGTTTGTTTTACTCAAAATACTATTTTGCAAAATGGGTTCTTAATAGCTCAAATTTTAAACAACCGACAAAAAGATAATTGATTTTCGGAATAATGTTTGTTAAATTTTTCTCATATAATCATAGAATAAATTTAAATTTGTTCAACATGATAAAAAACACTAGTACTTTGGATAAAAAAAAATATTGTAATAGTACTGTCAAAGCAGGTACTAAAAAGAGAAAATGGTGTGAGAAAATAAAATTTATATTGGTTTAATAATGCTTTTCAATTATTATTATAAAAACCGTGTAAAAAAGGCACCTCGTGAAGAACACCGCCACTTGTCAAACTCGTTTCTACCTCAATTTGCGCCATCATCATCAGTGCCAAGATTACCATTGCACACCAACATTCATCATGACTACCAACCCCCACTTAAACATGGCAATTTTATCATTGCACACCAACATTCTTATATATATCACATAGTACTTAGCAGGAAACAATCCATCTACACTAAGAATTGCATCTACACAACTAAAAGAGAGAGCAGGAAAAATGGGCGAGAAGCAGCAGGTCAAGATCTGGCGGTCCAGTGTGAGGGTCTACGAGATGAATTCAGGAAGTCTGTGTAAGATGTGGGAGGAAAATTTGAACCCTTCCCAACAATCCATTCTGGCGAAAGCGGGTATTTTTCCATTTTTGAAGGCTGTCACTTACAGAAGCGACAATGCTCTCCTTGGGGCGCTCATCAATTTCATGGTGGACGGTGAATTGACAGTTGGAGAAAGCCGAATCCAGATTACAGAAGAGCAAATTCGACGAGCTACGGGTCTTCCAAGTTCAGGTAAGGATGTCTCACCCTCACAAGATTTCAATCGAGTTGAAATGACAATGCGTCTTACTAGATCTGAAACGGGTGCGATTAAATATGGGTTGTTGGTGGATTCAATCATTGACCCAGTTTTGCAAATTGCTTGTAAGTTCTTGACTAACAAGCTGTTGGGGCTTGCTAAGACGAGTTTTATCCCGTTTAAGTATGTCGAGATTGCCATTGAGGTTTCTCAGGGGGTCTGCTTTAATTGGTGTAAATTTGTGAAGGAGAGGATGTTGGAGCAGATTAAATCTGTCCGCCAGAAGAGCAGCACTAGGACTTCGTTTACTTATGGCACTATTCTCCAGTATCTTGCATTCCAAGCATTCGGCGAAAAGAGTGGCATTCCTCGCAGTGATATTGGTCATGGAGATCCATGTATCAATGCATATGACATCATGGGAAGGGATGTTGGCATTAGTAAATTAGAGGAGAAAAAAAAGGCTAGGGAGGGGGTTTCATATATAGTACATAACATTATAAGAGAGCATGGACACAGGGCCCTTGGTGGAAGTGGCCCAGAGGAAAAAGACGAGGCAAAAACTGTACGAAATCCAGCAAGAAAAAAGAGGACGACAGGTCCTGTTTATGCGAATATAAAAGATAAGAAAGTCAGGCTGGAAGCTTGTGCGAATGAAATACCCAACATGCTCCAAGTGCCTGCAATTGGTGTGGAGGAAAACGGGTGTAATAAGTTGGCTGCTTCTTCACAGCTTCCCAAGAGTGGTGAGGAGCAAAAGGAAAAAGAACTTGGCTGCGTCCACACTGATCTCTCCACATTATTAAGGGAGAAGTCCATGTGGGAAGCTCACAAGATATCTCTGGAAAGTGAAAAGTCGTCTGCCTTGGAAGAAAAGAAGCAGCTGCAGCTGCACATCTCTGGTTTAAAAATCGCCCTCACAACAGCTTTGGAAGAAAAGGAGGGGCTGCGGATACAAATTGCTCGGTTACAAACTGAAGTCAAACAACTCGGAAGAAAATTGAACAAAATTTCTGAATTTATTAAGATGGAGCTCGGAGACATATAGCAGATTGCTCTTTTGTTTCAGAATATATGTGTTTTTTTGGGTTTTTTCATGCTATTTTGATTTCACTCTAAACAATAATGTATTGATTTTTTAGAGAATGCAGAAGAATGTTTTGCATCTGTGGAATGTTGATAATGTTTATTATTGTCACATGTTCAATTGTAGATCAAGATAAAATTGCTCAAGCATCTGTTAATTTGTTGGCTGTTTTTATAACTCTCTTGAATCTCAATAAATTTAAACTGTGTGTGGTTATAGTGTTTCATGCTCTTCTTTTTGAGATCTTTTTCAAAAGTTTAGCCTTATGTTTTTGCTTTGTAATTCAATGGGGATTTGGTGCCTTATTTGGTTCCCAGGTCCCCCTTCATAGAAAAGCCTTATAAAGTTTTAATATATTGTATAGGTAGTTTCCATCTTTTGTTTAAAAAATATTAATTGCCTGGAGGAGGAGAAAAGAGATTTTAGTTTCAAATAGATAATTTAACTTATCATAGCAGCCCACATTCATTTAGATAATCATTTAATGTTATGAAACCCTAATTTAACTCATAAAAAAATCCATCGGAATCTAAAGTTAATTTCTTAGCAGTAGTACAATGAGATCCTATCATTGTAATTTAAGGAGAAAAATATTTTGGAGCAATCACAATTTATATGTATATCAAGTTTTATAATTCAATTCAAGGATATAAAGTCTATTTTCTGTAAAGTAAAATTACATTGCCATCTATCTTGGTCATCAAGGATAAAAAATCAACATAACTTTTTTTATATTGAGGTTAAGCCCAAAATAATAGATTATATAAACCAAACAATACTATTTATAATAGTGCAGATTGGAATAGCAAGTGTTGATCATGAGTAGACAACATGTCCATAAGACACGAAGAAGAAATCTAAATAGAATGCCAAAAAAAAAAAAAAAACTATATTTTTCTAAACTTTCTCTTTTATTTCATCCATAGTAGGTTGGCACTTCACACCCATACCTTTCTCCCACCATTTCCATTCTATTTTGATTTCAAACTTAACAATAATGTATTGTTATTTTTAGAGAATGCAGAAGAAGAATGTTTTGCTTCTGTGTTATTATCTTCATATGTTCAATTTTACATCAAGATAAAATTGCTCAAGCATCTGGTAATTTGTTGGCTATTTTTATAACTCTCCTGGACCTCAATAAATTTAAATTGCCTCTGGCTATAGTGTTTCATGCTCTTCCTTTTGAGTTTTTTGTCAAAAACTTAGGCTTATGTTTCTGCTTTGTAATTCAATGGGGATTTGGTGCCTTATTTGGTTTTCAGGACATGTTTTATGTAAAAACCTTAAATCATTTTAATATATTGTGTAGGTGGTTTCCACCTTTTCCTTAAAAAAACTGCCTGTAAGAGAACAAAAGAGACTCTAGTTTCAAATAGCTAATTTAACTTATTATAACAACATACATTCAGTATAGGTGGTTTCCACCTTTTGTTAAAAAGAAAACTGCCTGTAGGAGGAAAAAAGAGACTCTGATTTCAAATAGCTAATTTAACATATTATAACAACACACATTCATTTAGATAATCATTTAATATTATGAAATCCTAATTCAACTCATAATAACAAAAGCCACTCCAATCTAAAGTTAATTTCATGAGAAGTAGTGCAATGTGATCCTATCATTGTAATAAACAATAATGTATCGTTGTTTTCAGAGGATACAGAAGAAGAATGTTTTGCTTCTATATTTATTATTTTCATATGTTCAATTTTAGATCAAGATAAAATTGCTCAAGCATCTGCTAATTTGTTGGCTATTTTTTTATAACTCTCCTAGATCTCAATAAATTTAAACTGCCTTTCGTTATAGTGTTTCATGCTCTTCCTTTTGAGTTTTTTGTCAAAAGCTTAGGCTTACGTTTCTTCTTTGTAATTCAATGGTGATTTGGTGCCTTATTTGGTTTCCACTACCTATTTTACGGAAAAAACTTAAATCATTTTAATATATTTTATAGGTGGTTTCCACCTTTTGTTAAAAAGAAAACCTGCCTGTAGAGGACAAAAGAGTCTCTAGTTTCAAATAGCTAATTTAACTTATTATAACAACATACATTCAGTATAGGTGGTTTCAACCTTTTGTTAAAAAGAAAACTGCCTATGGGAGGAAAAAAGAGACTCTGGTTCCAAATAGCTAATTTAACTTATTATAACAACACACATTCACTTAGATAATCATTTAATGTTATGAAATCCTAATTCAACTCATGATAAGAAAATCCACTCCAATCTAAAGTTAATTTCCTGAGAAGTAGTACAATGAAATCCCATCATTGTAATAAACAATAATGTATTGCTGTTTTTAGAGAATGCAGAAGAAGAATGTTTTGCTTTTGTGTTTATTATTTTCATATGTTCAATTTTAGTTCAAGATAAAATTGCTCAAGCATCTGCTAATCTGTTGGCTATTTTTTTATAACTCCTATAATTCAATAAATTTAAACTGCCTCTGGTTATAGTGTTTCATGCTCTTCCTTTTGAGTTTTTTGTCCGAATCTTAGGCTTATGTTTATGCTATTTAATTCAATGGGGATTTGGTGCCTTATTTGGTTTCCAGGACCTGTTTTATGTAAAAACCTTAAATCATTTTAATATATTGTATAGGTGGTTTCCACCTTTTGTTAAAAAAAACTACCTGCAGGAGAACAAAAGAGACTCTGGTTTCAAGTAGCTAATTTAACTTATTAAAACAACATACATTCAGTATAGGTGGTTTCCACCTTTTGTTAAAAAAAAACTTCCTGTAAGAGGAAAAAAGAGACTCTGGTTTCAAATAGCTAATAATAACAAAATCCACTCCAATCTAAAGTTAATTTCATGAGCACTAGTATAATGAGATCCTATCATTTTAATTTAAGAAGAAAATTATTTTGGAGCAATCATAATTTATATTGATATCCAGTTTTATAATTCAATTGAAGGATATAAAGTCTATTTTCTGTAAAGTAAAACTACATTGACATCTATCTTGATTATCAAGGATAAATAAAATTTTAACAAAAAAATCGGCTCAAAAAAAGACGTCTTCTGGGAGGATTTTTGGAGAGTGGAACAAACACATATAAATGTGGAAAGAAATTCAGTTTGAAGGGAGGGGGTGGCAATGTAAACAAATTATGAACACTAATATTACTTACTACCAGTTAAGTTATGCCTAAATCCATGGAGATAATTCTGAGAGTGAAAAATCATCAATTTTGAAGTCAATGTGACACACCATACATTAGGATACGTTCCCCAAAGGCGGCATTTACTAAAATGCCATCATAGTCCAGCGGTATGAGTTCAAATCCCCTCCCCTACTCTTATTTTAGAAAGAATATTTCCATTTACAGCCATCCTGATTTAAAGTAGAGGGAGTAGAAATGGTTAGCATGCAAAGCTTTGATTAGAAGCTATTTGTTGTTTGGATGGATTTGATGTTGGTGAAAAGTTTTTCCTCTTGTCGCTTTAGCCTCTATAGCCAGAAAACTTGGCAAGTTATGTCAATTATTCACTATCTTCCCCCCTTAATGTGGGTTTCTGCGTTCCCTGCGCAGTGCAACATGCATGCCTTTCATCCTCAAATTTTCCTTAGATATTTTTTTTTTCAATTTATATTTTTCAATGTCTTTGTTACTGTATTGACAAATTTTGTTATATTTTTGCATGTCTTTGTTACCATATTGACAGATTTTGTTATATTTTTCCATGTCTTTGTTACTGTATTGACACATTTTGTTATATTGTTCCATGTGTTTGTTGCTGTATTGACAAGTTTTGTTATATTTTTCCATTTCTTTGTTACTGTATTGACAAAATTTGTTATTTATTTAGTTTCTTAATGGATGGTCTTGGTTTGTAATGATTTTATTGTGCTTTCAAGAGTTATGCTGAAATGGAGAAAATATTTAAGATATTTGTATACAGAGAGGGAGAACTGCCTTTAGTGCGCCACGGGCCTTGTAAAGACATATATTCCATAGAAGGAAGATTCTTTGATGAGCTTGAATTGGGGAACTCGATCCTCACATCGAATCCTGAGGAAGCTCATGTTTATTTCCTTCCCTTCAACGTAGTAATGATGGTGAGCCACATTTACAAGCCAAAAACTTATGATTTGATGTCCATGAAACGGTTTGTGAGTGATTACATCGATGTGGTTTCCAAGAAGTATCCCTTCTGGAACCGGACCCTTGGAGCCGATCACTTCATCTTGTCCTGCCATGACTGGGTATGCAATCCATTTTTCTTCATAGGCTTTCTGTTATCGTTATCTTTACGTTTCCGGTTAATCCTAATTTTTATTTTTGGTGGTCTGAATCACTTAAATACTTGTAAACTTTAAAATCATTTTGTGGGTCACACTAAAAGAGAACAAATTAGTTAGCTTGACAGACAATAATTAAAACAATTGCAGCAGAAGGGATAATTTTCTGCAGTGTAGGGGGTTAAATATACCAATTTTTCTTAACTGTTCAAACATTTGATATTAAAAAATTCTCAAAAAATTTTGTTTTGGCACCTACTTATAAAGGGCAGTGAGTGTGAAGGTACGTCACCCCTAGTGCATTTGGGGAGCGTACTGTTGGAAATAATTGGTTAAAGGCTCAGTTTGAATATACAATTCACTTTAATGCTTGCTTTATTTTCTCAAAATTGTTATATTTGCAGAGGTGCTTTATTTTTATGTCGACATTTTCTTTGTAATGGAACACAACAATCTCAACTTGAATTCTGAGTTTTACAATTCGACTCCATGGTTCTTTTTTATCCGTCATGTTGAATTTGTCAAATCAATTTTTCGAATCCAAGTACTATATTAATTTAATTTATTATAAGCAGAAGTTTTGTCCACCAATGGATCCAGGGCTATATTCTGTGAGTAATTAGGGAGTGATTTTGACGATGATATTATCTTGGTGATGCATTAAATCATCAAAAGATTTAAATTTGAGAGTGTTTTAGGATTCAACTATGTATGTTTTTATTTCTGCCAATTGCAGACTGTTGATGCATAAATCTGTGGCTTTAATCCAGCAGCAATATGGGAAACTCTGAAATGTGAGAATGCTTCTCAGAGTGACCTCCAAGGAAGCTGTTTCTTCCGTTCTTTCAGTGGGGGTTTGGGAAAAGGTTAAAGAAAATGAGATTTGTAAAAATAATTCCTAGATCTAAGGCGATGCACTGGACTTAAAATTTACCCAGTTGCACAGTGTTAACCTTGTAAGATTTAACTAGAAATTAAGAAGCAAAATTAATGATTAAACTTAGTTTGTAAATATATTAAACAAAGGCAAAAGAAACAAAGAGATCAGAAACAAGAAATAGAGATCAATTCAGATATGCACAGAACAATATTCTCACTACTTGAATGGTAACAAGTTACACAGGCTGAAATTGCACAAAGTAAAATATTACATTCTCATGAAAGAACCACTTGCATAGGAAAAAGAAATATCTACTACTACTAAAGAAAACTCTATGATCCGAAGAATATGTGGAACTTTGGAACTCTCTATTTCTGCTTCCCAGATCTACATTTATTAACCTAAAAACTCAAAGCCCGTTGAAGATCTCGTTGCAGCTGAAAATCTTTTCCAACTCAAAATCCTAGAGAAATCCAGCACAAAATCCGGCACCGTATCTAAGAAGACAACTGAAACTCTCCATGATAGAAAAATATTTGTGGCATGAAGAAAATAAATTTCTCGCCCCTCTATTCTTTATCGCAGCTTAAAAAATAAAATGGCGTGAATAATTTTAGGGCTGCATCCTTTTACTTCCTCTGAGTCAAAATTTATATTTTAATAAAGTTTCACTTTATTATTTGTTGTGGCTTTTAAAACTAAGAGACTCTAATATTTTATTTATTAAAACTTAGCCTTAACTCTGAGGATGGCCCCACATTTATTTAATAAGAAACTCTTATTAAATCAAAGACTCAGCATTAGAAGCAGCCCGTGACATATGATAAATAAAATAAAATAAAATATTTTATTTTTCTCTTCTCGAGTTTAAAAACGTGGTGACTTCTGCTTATTTCTTTTCCTTCTCTTCAACGCTGCTTCCATGTGGTGCTCTTCAAGAGTCCCTTTTTGCTGCTCCTTTTTTATTCATGGTGGGGAGTAAAAATCAAATTTTAATAAAGCTTTGTTGGAACCCACATATTAAAATGATACTTAATCATATTTAAATCTGTTTTTATCTCCTGTGCTGCAAATGAAACCTTATGCATTTATTAAAATAAGGCATTTTAATTTTATGAAGAGAGGGTCCACTGCATCAAAAGAAACTCAAAATTTTAATAAAAGACTTAGCCTCTCTAAAGATTCACATGACTCCCATAGTATTTTTATAAAATGAAATAAAACATTTTATTTCTCTTCAGGTTCAACCATGTGGTGGACTCCGCTCATCTTTATTTTTCCTCAACTCTCGTAGCTTCCATGTGGTGGCTTCCATTGGTCCCTTGAGTTGCTCTCAATTTGCATTCTCTTTGGACACATGGTGGCCTCTGATGGTTGCCTTTGCTTTTTAAAACTCCACAGCCTCCATTGATCTCCTTGCATCTTACAATGACTAGTCGGCTGCACTATGAATATTAGAACTGATACATTGAAATTTTAAAATGGTGCAAAAAATTTGTAACCAGTTCTTGGTGACGAGCTGGGAAAATAGGCCTGCCTATTTGAATCTAGAATCTCTGGTTTACAGAGTGGCCTTATCCATTAGGCATAGAATCACATTAATTTGAAATTGAAACATTATGAAAATGATGACACATCTGAATCTAAAGATGCATACAACTGAAAGTAATTGCTCACTAACTACTGATAACCGATGATGACTTAAACCTTTGAAACTGATACAAAGCTGGAACATTACTGAACCACAGAGATGGATCATAGATCATGTATCGCAGCAGAGACTTCTTGAAAGCAAATTAACTGAAATATGAAAACTAATGTTGTTGTTGCAACTTATTCTGAACACTAAAACTAACTTACTGGCATATCGAACTTATAGGAATATGCCCATTCACTGGAGTTGTAAAATAACTGCAAGATTTGATTATTGTGTCCCACTAAACCCAGTAGCTGATGATAGACCATATGAAATACATTAAAAAGAATAACAAGATTTTGTACCTTTTCACCTCTCGGCACTTCGGAGGTTCCTCTTTGGTATGAAAACACCAATTAGACTTATTTACATGTTGTTCATGCTTCAGCGGAGGGTGGGATGCAAAAATCAAGATTTGACGCTCATTCCTTAGTTTGAATTTGGAAACTTCTACTGACATAACTTCTTTAGTGACTTCTTTGGCAGGCTCTTCAATGGTCCATGACCTATGATAACATGATAACCAAGTTGATAGGTGACAGAACTGCCCAGAATAGTTTTGAATTTGACCAGGATTCCTTTATACAAGAAGAAATGTGTAGAATCTAACTTAGTTTATGACATTGTGTGTGACTCTTAGATCTTGCAAATATCCCTTTGATTAACACACTTATGAATCTTTTGTTGCATATGTGGTTCTTCATCAAGAAGAAGATAATAACTATCTTCAAAAATAGAAAATAGTTCCTCACAGGCATCTACCTTTGTTTCAACATTTTCTTTATGATCATCATTGACAGGCTTTGCAAAGTGGCCATTTACACATTCAATGACAGGATCTTTTGTATTTAGTAACTGATAGCCTCATTGTAAAAGCAAGAACAAATCCTCATCTCACTGTTCCAATTGCTGCCCATGCACCTCTATGGTATCCTTTTCCAAATGTGAAACTTCATTGCAGAAATAAAAGCATTCATTTTTTATAGACTCTACAATTTCCTCTATCACATCTTCCTCAAGATGGAAAACAGATGTAGTATTACTCTGAACCTAGTACTTTTCAGCTTCAAAGCCCTTCTTGGAGTACTTTTTAGCTTCTAGAAGTGTCACCTCATAAGCATCTTCTGAATCTGATTCATTTGTTATTTGAGTTTTTAAGTCACTTATTGCCATGGATACATGATGTTCAAGAACATAGGGACACATCAAATGAACAAGACTCACATTCTTGCTTGCATTTTGATTCTTAAAACTTTATTCTTCTTGGATGTCAAAGTGATAAAGCACCTGATCTATGGCTTCTATGGACTAATTTTCGGCTACAGAGGCTTGTAATACATAATTATCAAAATAATGGGGTAGTTTCTTGGCATGAGGAAGGATCTCTTCTATAATCTGACCACACTGGTATGGTTGTTCATAAGGATCTTGAGGCATGACATATGGATCAGTATTATTTATGCTTTGACATTTTAACTCATCAAGCTCATGGCTGAGGGTTCTTATAAGTTCTTTTACCTCCATCATCTCTTCATGATTTGGCAAATCAGCAGGGAGGGTGGGTGGACTAAAATCTATATGCATCTGGTTACAAGAAAGAGTCTGAGACAGGTAACTTGCAGGTGGCATCAAAGGTATTAAAGGCAGAGGAGACAACTTACCAGCTACATTTAGGTTACTTTCAACCTTAATAACAAGGTCATATGACTAGGGTAAAGTTTCACCTCCTAAGGCTTGGATCATCATAGAGATCTCAGGATCTAAAGCTTTTAAATAGTAAAGAAATGCAAAGACTAAAAATGGCCTGATATCAACAAAGAATTTTTTCTCGTCAAATCTTGAATTGAAATCATATATGGGCTCCATAGGATGTCTCTTGATGGTGATGAAGTTCTGAGTAAGAGTGCTGACATCTATTCTATCTTTGAATTGATTGTAGATAAGTCCACCAAGCTGATCCCATCCAGTGATCGAACTAGGCTGCAAGCTTCTGTACCATTCTTTTTCTTTTCCTTTGAGGGAAGATGCAAGCAACAAGAGGGCATGATTCTTAGTAGTGACATTGTGGATGGAGCATAAACTTGCAACATCTTGAATGTGATCCATAAGACAAACTCAGCCATCTCTAAGAAAGTGAGGTAATGCCTTCCATGCTATATCAGGAGCTTGACACTAGTGCTGAAGAACAAGAGGACTTGAATCCCAAGTCACAAAAGGTAGATCTTTTTGAATATTCAGGTGTACATATATACTAGGGGTTGCCATGATCTGCAGGAGTAAAGATCTGAGAAAGAACATCCATTAGAGCCGCTAGATGGATGATTCATGCTCCTATGAGTAGATATTTCTATGATTTTCCTTCAAAACCATAAAATACGGAGCAAAGATTTAATGAAAACAAAGAACCAAGTCTTTGAATCTAGTCCCACCGGGTGTGCCAAAAACTGTTGATGCCAACAGCAACATAGGAAACTCTAAAATGTGGGAATATTTCTCAAAGTGACCTCCAGATTTTAAGGAAGCTGGCTCTTTTGTTCTTTCAGTGGGGGTTTGGGAAAAGATTAGAAGGAAAATGAGATTTCTAGAAATAAATGCCTAGATATAAGGCGATGCTCCAGACTTAAAATTTACCTAGTTACACAGTGTTAACCTTGTAATATTTAACTAGAAATTAAGGAGCAAAATGCATGATTAAAGCCAATTTGTAAACAGATAGGTTAGAAACAAGAAATAGAGATTAACTCAGATATGCACAAAACAATATTCTCATTACTTGAATGGTAACATATTACAGAGGCTGAAATTGCACAAAGTGAAATATTACATTCTCATGAAAGAACCACTTGCATAAGCAAAAGAAATATCTGCTACTGCTCAAAAAAACTCTCTGATCTGAAGATTATGTGGAACTCTGGAACTCTATATTTCTACTTCCTGGATTTGTATTTATTAACCTGAAAACTCAAAGCCCATTGAAGATCTCCTTGTAGCTAAAAATCTTTCTCAACTCAAAATCCCCAAGAATCTGGCAAAAATTCTGGTACCTTATCAGAGATGGCAACTAAAACTCTCCATTGCTGGATAAACATCTATGACATGAAAAAAATAAATTTCCTGCTACTCTTCTTTACCCAGCATGAAAAATAAAATGGCGTGAATAACTTTAAGGTTTTATCCTTTTACTTCTTGGAGTCAAAACTTATATTTTAATAAATTTTCATTTTATTATTTGCTAAACCAGAGACTCTAATATTTTATTTATTAAAATATAGCCTTAACTCTGAGGAGGGCCCCACACTTATTTAATTAGAAACTCTTACTAAATCAAAGACTGGACATTAGAAACACCCCGTGACATATGATAAATAAAATAGAACAAAACATTTTATTTATGGTGACTTTCGCTTATTTCTTTTCCTTCTCTTTAATGCTGCTTCCACATGGTGCTCTCTCGGAGTCTCCTTTTGCTGCTCCTCTTTTATTCACGGTGGGGAGTAAGAATCAAATTTTAATAAATCTTTCACTTTATTATTTGCTGGAACCTACATAGTTAAAATGATACTTAATCATATTTAAATCTGCCTCTATCTCCCGTGCTGCAAATGAGACCTTATGCATTTATTAAAATAAGGCATTTTAATTTTATGAAGAGAGGGCCCACCGCATCAAAATAAACTCAATATTTAAATAAAATACTTAGCCTCTCTAAAGATTCACATCACTTCCATAATATTTTTATAAAATGAAATAAAATATTTTATTTCTCTCTTCGGGTTCAACCACGTGGTGGACTCTGCTCATCTTTATTTTTCCTCAATTCCCATATCTTCCACGTGGTGGCTTCTGTTGGTCCAGTGAGCTACTCTCTCTTTGTATTCTCTTCGGACACATGGTGGCCTCTGAGGCTTGCCTTTTATTTTTAAAACTCCGCAGCCTCCATTGATCTCCTTGCATCTTATGGTGACTATTCGGCTGCACTATGAATATGAGAACTAATACATTGAATTTTTGAAATAGTGTAAAATATTTGTCACCATAGACATTACCATTTTGAATGGCTCTAAACTAGTAGCATCTGCTATTCTTGATTTGGGGAGATGGGAGGGGATATTGTTAAAATTGAACCTAGCTCGGTGGAGGAGTTCAAATAAGACCCTCTTGTTTGGCATATAATTTAGGAAGGAGAGGTGATGTCCTTTCTCGAAGGCATGGCCAGACATGACGAAAACCTGTCACAACAGTTCATGGAAACTTGGGATGAGCAAACCAGAGTGGTGAGAATTGGGAAAATTAGCTTCCATATTTCGAAAGAGGTGATAGGGCAAACCACGAGGTTATCGACGAAAGGCAAAAAGCATTCGAGGAGAAACAGAATCTCTGACCTTGAGCATATGAATCTTTTCTTCCGTGAGGGCGAGGCACCTGTGAAGCTTCATGGAGGGTTTGAGAGGGACAATGTTCTGGAGCCATGGGGTCAAATTTGTCTGATGATAATGAAATTCTTCACGCTGGAGGGAAGATTTCGGGTATACGATCACTACCACTTTGCTCTTTTGAATCATTTCATGAATAAGGTTGAGACTAGCTTTCCCTTCTTTTTGCTTTCTTCTTTGAACAATTCTATAAGGTCTGTTAGGGAGCTCAGAGTTAAGAATTCCAACTACCCTCTTATTCCAATTCACTAAGGTCTTCTTTTGAGGTTATATCAATTTCATCTGGCTTTCTGTCCACCCAAGCAAATCCAAGTCAATATTCTAGAGGACCCACAATCAAGTACTTCCCATGGGTGTAATGGCAAAGTGAAAACTTGCATTGGGACCCCTAAGATTAAGGGTGTCTCTTGTATGGTAGAAGAGAACCTTGTTGAAATCCATGTTACTGTTAAAAAGGAGAAACAGAAGCACGCCACCCTGGCGGTTGAAAGAAAGAATGCCAAAAGGAATAGGGTGGAGGTTGAGGAAAAAGAGACTACACTAAAGAAAAAACACAAGGAAGGTAAGGTGGTTTGTAGTGCCCCTCATTTTGGTTTTCTGATAGTTGTTCTGTTTAGACATTATGACATCTTAGATTTACTGTTTTGATATGATACTTGTCTATTGCTATGATGATACTATTAGAACTGTTGGTTATGCTTATATTATGTTTATTTATGGGCTCAGTTGATTATGTGGATCAATTTTATCATGTGCTTAACACAATTATCTGATGATGCTTTCATTTAGTTGTTTAGCTATTGATGTGCATGCAAGTTATGGTTACTTCTTGATGTGATTGGTGGAAGGGATAGTGTCGAATTACTCATGCATGAGTGCCCTGCTATGCTATGATTCTCTTCCATGGTGTGTTTGTTTGGATAGTTATATATATATGCTCGACATTTCGTTATTATTTTTTCTTTTAAAAAAAAATTATCATTTTACATTGCATAGTTTAGCTTATCTCTAGGGTTTCATGGCAGGGCGTTACATTTGGTATTAGAGCTAGGTTTAAACACTGGATACTCTGGGTGTGTATGAGCCCATTATGTTGTCCTAGTTGCTTAGATTCTGTAGAGTATGTTTTCTCTTTTGTCATCCTCGCCTAGCATCCTGAGGTTGTTCTTTGATGGTTTAGTGTAGAAGATGCCTAGAGGTCAAGGTCGAGGTCAAGGTAGGGGACGCAGAAGAGGTGGTGGTAGTAGCCCTCCTCCTTGTTCTCCTCATGAGAGTGCTCAAGAAGTCACGGTACAGAATGCAGAGAATTAGGGTCAGCTTGAGGGAGCTCAGTTGTACCAATTGCTTAAGGAGGTTTTTGCTCACTTAGGCCCTAGATAGGAGGTTGGTCAGTTGAAGGAGAGGGGAAGAGGAGATTCTCCTAGGTAGAAGGTTGATTAGCCAGAGGTAATAGAAAGAGAAAGGTCTCCTAGAAGGAGAGAGATGACAGTAGAGCAGGTGGCTATCTTGGTAGGTCACATGAGAGATCTCTTGAGGGCACACCCTCCCACTTTTGATGGTTCTGGTAGTGGTTTGGAGGTAGAGACCTAGTTGATAGATTTGGGTAGGTTTTTTCTATGCACCCATATGGTAGTAACACCAAGGTGAGATGTGTCATCCTACACCTTCGAGGATTTACTTCTACATGGTGGCATTTAGAGGAGCAGAAGTTACATTTGGATATTGGTACAGTTTCTTGGGAATTGTTCTTGGAGAGGTTCAGAGCTTGTTTCTTGTTAGATCATTGAAAGTAACATCATGCTAATGAGTTCCATGAGTTGAGATAGATGTCGATGTCAGTAGAGCAGTATGAGCGTAGATTCTATGAGCTTAAGCAGTACATAGGCATTGGAGATGATGAGGCTATGTTGGTTCAGCACTTCATTAGGGGCTTGAATGCTCGTATCAGCAGAGGAGTCCATGTCTTCGAGCCTAAGACCATGGAGGTGGAAGTTGAGAAGGCTCGTCTGGTAGAAGAAAATTTGGCCATGGCTCTTGGAGGCCATACAGGTGTACAAATTGGTAGTGCACCTCTGACAGGTGTTGGGTCTCATGGTGGTCAGTGTCAGGCAATAGGCTCTTGTAGAGGCCATCATGCTCCCACAAAGGGTGAACAAAAATAGCAGTAGTATTCCCAAAATCAGCAAGGTGGTGGTACCCAGTCGGGAAAAGACCGTAATTGGAGGTGGACCAAGAATTATCATCCCAATCAGCCAGTTCAGAACACATAGTCTATAGTTAGTAGAGATAGTTTTTAGTAGTTCAATGCTTTTGCAAGTGGCGGAGGTTACGACAGAGGTACAAGATGTTTCTCTTGTGGTCAGCAGGGGCATATAGCTAGGTAGTATCCATAGAAGAGCGTTGTAGGATTTGGTCATAGGCCGGTAGCTTCAAAGTCGACCATAGGTGATGCAGGGAGGTCTCATAGAGTGTTTGCAGTGATTGAACACCACCATGCAGAGCATCAGTGGACAGTGTTGGAGACCGCAGGTAGAGGTCAGGTAGCTTTCATTGGAGTTCGTGCATGTTCTACAGCACCAGGGGTAGGGGTATAGAACAAGTAAGGGTCCAGTGGGATCCTAATGATGAGTCTTTAACTACTTAGGAGGTTGTGTCAGGATGCGAGATCTCTACCCTTATTTTTGTTGTAGGCTTCAATGAGTTAGCCTAATCCTAGGGGGGAGGATGTAGTGCCCCTCATTTTGGCTTTCTAATAGTTGTTATGTTTAGACATTATGACATCTTGGATTTATTGTTTTGATTATGATACTTGTCTATTGCTATGATGATACTATTAGAACTATTGGTTATGCTTATACTATGATTAGTTATGGACTCAGTTGATTATGTGGATCAATTTTATCATGTGCTTAATGCGATTATCTGATGATGTTTTCATTTAGTTGTTTATCTATTGATTTGCATGCAAGTTATGGTTACTTATTGATGTGATTGGTGGAAGGGACAGTGTCGCATTACTCATGCATGAGTACCCTATTATGTTGCGATTCTCTTCCATGGTGTGTTTGTTTGTATATATATATATAGATATATATATCTCGACATTTCGTTATTATTTCTTCTTTTTTTAAAAAATTCCATTTAGATTGCATAGTTTAGCTTATCTCTAGGTTTTTGTGGTAGGGCGTTACAGGGTTTCTACTGTGGAAGCTCCTGTGAAGATTGTGGAAGTGGATACTGGGCTGGAACTGAAGGATAGCAATGAAGGTGGAGAGACTGCTTCTCCGAGCATTCGTCGCTCCAAACAGATTGCTGGGAGACTACTGGTGAACACCCAGGTGTAGAGCTTTTAGATGGTTTTGAGTTTGTAGAAGATATGGTAATTAGGGAGTAATTTTGAGGATTATATTACTCTGGTGATGCATTAAATCATCAAAAGATTTAAATTTGAGAGTGCTTTAGGATTCAACTGTGTATGTTTTTGTTACAACATTTCAGATCATATTCAACTCTCTTCTTCCTGATGATGAATCATTGAGTATGATCCAATAGCTTGAAACAAAAACATACATAGTTGAATCCAAAAGCACTCTCAAATTTATTGTCATGGACTATGGAAAACTCATGAAAGATTTGTCTGTGATGAAAATGTTTGGAAAAAATTAGTCAAAAATAACTAATTGTCTATTTTTGGGTTTGCATGCAGGAACCAGAGACATCTATGGAAAATCCATATCCATCTGATAACTCCATTCATGTTTTGTGCAATATGAACACATCAGATGGATTTAATCCCTCAAAAGATGTAACACTCCCAGAGTTGATGTTGAAAGGCCTAGTGAAGATTACGATTGGCGGTCAGACTGTTCAGGCAAGGTCTTTTCTTGCCTTCTTTGTAGGAGGAATCATGGACGAGTGAGACATTTACTGATTCAACACTAGAAAGGTAGAGACAAAGATATACAAGTGCATGAATACCTACCAAAGGGATTATCATACTATGATATGATGAAGGTTGCAAGTATTGCTTATACCCAAGAGGCTCCAAGGTGGCCAGCCTTAGGATTGTGAAGCCCAGCTATAAATAGTTGGTGCATTGTAAATGACCCATTGTATGGAAATCCACTCAATTGACACAATCCATAAAACAGATCCTGTCTATAGTGCTCGTAGATGCCTAGTTGACTGCCACACGGAGGATGTACAGTATTCGACCAACCGGTCATTTAGAATGCACCAGCTGGTTACATTCTTCCAATTGTGGAAGCCATTTACACTGTGTGCCCGCCATAATTTTTGGCCATTATATGATTCCCTTCAGTGATGTCCTCCATTGGCCTACCTTTTCTGTTGAAGTTTGACTCTCTAAAATACCATATCTCGAGACAATATTCCTATCGATCTCTGTAAATAGATATAACCAGATGCAAAAAAGGGTCAATCATGTTCAGAGACATTTTACACTCAATCAGCCCCCCAAACATTAGGATATGCTCCACATGATTTCCATTCAATATGGCTTAGGAGACTAAACATTCAACTCCCTTTGAAATGGTAGAGGCCGACGAGAGCTCACCCAACATCTATACAGAGCCATTATAAATTGTAGGACAATATTAAGCAGAGAAAAATCATATCCAAAAATGTATAAAGCTTGTCAACGCCATCCTTTGTGGTTGGAAGTGCTAAATTTGATGCAATTATTTGAGCAGACTTGGTGCTCTTGTAAGCTTTTAGATTCTAATACCAAATTATAAAATTGTTGAATTTCATGAGATTATTTGTTCGGGTTGAAAAAAAAAGAGGTTTGTTTGGCAAGGCAACAAATATTTGTTGGAAAAGTACCATAGTTACATGGATTAAACTGTGACTAGCCCCCCCCCCCCTCTCTCTCTCTACACAGTTCTAATAGAAATTCATTCCTCAGCCAATGGAGGCAGTTTTGCAAAGTTGTTAAGAGTCCCTTTTCCACATTGTTTATTGCTCCTGTGGAGCTCGGGAACTTAATTACCACTTGCATTTACACCTTTTACTAAATGCACCTATAATATGATAGATTGTTTTTTAAAATTAGATATTTTTTATGAAAATGTCTGCTTATCTATTAATTATAAGATATAATATAGCACTTTCACAAAAAATAGTTGGGTTGTATAAAGGTACACCCCAAAAGCATGTCATATGGGCTTAGCCTAGAAAATTCTAGAGTATCAATGGGTACATACCCATAAAAACGTAATAGAAATTATAAAAACATAAGGAAATGTAGAATTAAGTAGCTAAAGCAACGCCTGCAGATGGTGGATCCCTGTCATCTAGGTTCCCCCATATTGTTGTGGGGTCTGGGATGACATCTGGTGGTGCCCATCCATCATCATTCTTCTGATTATCATTCTTTGTGTTTGACTCCTGGTGTTGTGGTGAGATAGCCAAATTTAAATGTGGAAAAACCTTAGTGTTATCCCGACTAGTGTTGGTTGGATTGGAAGTACTAGGAGCCATCCATCTTGTATTATCACCTATAGACCAACCTGGATTATCTCTAGTAGGCCAGCCCACATTATCACCTACAGCACTGGCAGGACAGCCTAAAGTCCATCCATAATTACATGGAGAAGCTAAATGTCTATGATGGTGAGGTGCACAATGAGGAGTAGGCTAGGAACATGGCTAAGAATGCCTGACCGATCCACTTCTTCGTCTATGACCATGGGAAGGCAATCAGGCTCTGACAGAGGAAGGAGAAGAAGAAACCTTTGCCACTATAATAGAAGCATTTCCCTAATGATCCAACAATTCCTATAAGTGAAAAACTTCTAGAGCCACCTTGTTTTCCTATACTTGTATCTATAGAAGAACATTAGAACATATAATTGCTTTAATGTAAAGAGAAATAGTTGTTCCAATGTGATTGTCTTAAAATATACAAGAATTATGATCTTTCCATATTGTAAAAAGAATCTCCACTCTGAAAATATGCCAAATCTAAGTAAATTTTGTTGGAAACTTGGGAGAATCAACTAGAAGTATTATTTTCCATGATAAAGGCTCTAGCCTGAAAGGGCAAAAGAAATCATAAATCCATAGCCAAAATTGCTAGGCTCTTTGCAATACCAGAAGAGACGCTGAAAAGTCTCGGGTTGTCCAAAAAAAAGGACAATGAGGATCCTGAACCCCAAGATTAAAAAGTCTTGCTCCAACTGGCAACCCTTGAAAAAGACGGCACCGAGAAAAATATGCTAACTTTGTCTCAAGAATAGCTAACCAAACAGTTGTAAATCTGGTATCTTAAAGAACCATTGAACTATGAAGGAGCCATCGCTTAATAAGTGTTTCTATCACTAGCAAATGGACCGACAACTACCTATAAGCAAGCCTTGGCTTATAATGATGCATTGGTGTGTCTGGATACCATTTCTAGTCTTTCCACCAAGGTCTACTAGACTAGATTCCCACTTTATGAAACATTTCTATTGGAATAGCAGTGACAATTCTATCATAAGTAGTTTGATCATTTCTGTGAAGGTTAAATTTGACTCGAAGAGGTTCCCATGCTATAAGGCTCATCGTGGGTCTATGGAAAATATCTTGCAGGGTTTGAATACACCTTTTATGAAATTGAAGAGCCTTTATGCCAGGTATTGTGGCTCATGGCTGACCTACTTTGGAGAATAGAGGTGACCACCAGATATTATGGTGATTGAAAGAAAGACCAACATGAAATCCATCACCAACCTAGTAGAGCCATGGTTTAACTTTCTCCCAGGCTTTCCAAATTCTTTTGGCCACAAATGTGCCTAAGATTTGAACTAGCTCTCTCATGATAAGGAGAGTTGACAAGGCAATGCCTTTCCAAGCAGGCTTGTGCAGAGGATGGCCCAAATCAATGTTGTGCCAGAGTAAAATTTTCCATACCTCATTACCATCTAGAGAGCATGAATGATCGATTTGACACACAAGACAGTGCCTTGGCATTGAGTAGAAAATAGACAAAGGCCACTTGAATATCTGGGTAAGCAACAAAATTCTCAGGCAACACAGTGGAAGCCATGGCGAGTCTTAGAAGAGGTCCATAGAAAATCCCTCAAAAGTTTTTCTAGTTTGGCATATGAAGATTTGGAAGGTGCCCAACAAGAAGAATAGTAAACATGAGTTGCTGCCAAAATTTTAGAATAAACTTGAACTTTTCTAGCAAGAGATAGTGGCTTAGTGATCCAAAATGCAAGTTTCTATTCCACACAGGTAAGAACTGCTTGCTAGAGATTAGTAGAAGTGCCTTTGAAAGCAAATGACATACCTAGAAATTAGAAAATTTCACCATGAGCAACCCAGCACCATCCATACTATTGGATCCAATGAGGAATGGGAAAAATTGACTGCCTATAACATAAAGTTTTATACCACTGGATGGAGGAACCTGAGGCTAGGTAGAAGGTCTCTAGACATCCAAGCGCATTTTTAACTATGTTTTCTTCTTCCAGTAATGTTAAAAAGGAATCATCTGCAAAATGACCATTGACCAACAGGCTAGAAAAATTAGGTAAAGAAATTCCATGAACAAGCCCATTAGATACTTAATGAGCAAGAAGGTATCCAAAGCCTTCTATAGCTAGAACATATAAGGTTGGTGCAAGAGGACATCCTTGCCGTATTGAATGGAAAAGGCCAAAGGTATGAGACTGTTTCCCATTGAGAGTGATACATGTAGAGGCTTTTGAGAAGAGCATTTTGATTGATTGAATAAAAGATGGACCAAACCTGAATGCTTCAAGTATTGCAAGAATAAAATACCATTCAATGGGATCATAGGCCTTTGCAAAATCAATTTTTAGAAAAATTGCTTTTTTATCAGATTTTATTGCCCATTCCATGCCTTCCTAGACTGGAATGATATTATCTAAAATATACCTGGATTTAATAAATCTAGTCTATTTAGGGAAGACAATCAAAGGGAGCAGGTATGATTTTAATGTTTCCCTGATTAATAAGTTTTCCTAGAGAGTTGGAATAAAAAGCTTCAAGGTAAACATTATGCAAATCCTTCCCTAAGGAATCCCAAAGAGCTTTGTAAAACTCACAAGGAAAACCATTAATTCCAGGAGCTTTGCCATTACCCATAGAATAAACTACTTCTTTGAGGTCTTCAATGGTCAATAATTGATCATGAAAGCATGTCTAGGCTAGCGAAAGTTGTTTTGGAACAACTACAAGACAATCATCCAGTGCACTTTATTGCTCAAGAGTATAATCTTTAGCTATGAATTTTTATTCATAATGTCGTACAAAAGCCTTGAGAATGTCAGGTAATTCTAAGAGAACAACATTATCCTCCTTGATTTGCTTAATACCATACGAGGAATGTCTAGCTTGAAGAGTGAGAAAGAATTCCTTGGAAACACGGTCACCAATTTTTAGCCATTGCATCCTAGCCTTAAGCTGTGCTCCTTTGGCAGCATGACTATCATCCTTTTGCTTTTGATGTTGCAAAATGGGTCGGCTATCAATGCCACTGTGGTTGTGTTCAAAGAACTAATTGTAGCCTCATAATCTCTTCTTATGAAATTGGCTAGATGATGGCCATAGATGCAAAGAAATCTCGTAGTATGAATGATAGCATCATTCCACTAATTTATCCAACTAGTAGAATGTAATGGGTGACATTCTAAATTCCATATAGTTGCTATGTGTGCTAGGGTGGGTTGGTGAGCTAGTAAAGAGGTGTTAAGGAAAAACTAAGACTTACTAGCATGTGGCTATGTGACTTGCCATTCAATGGAAAAGTGAATTGGAAAGTGGTCTGATAACATCACATCTACGAATGGCTGTATAGGAAGAGTGGATGACATGGAAAAAGAGAAGAAAGATTGGGCCAAGATCTTGGAACGATCAAGACATTTGAAAACCCTGTGAGACCTAGCCTAGAAATTACACCAAGTATGCCAGAAAGGATAGGATTGATGGTGGCCAACATTGGGATCAAAGAAACCCAATTTATTGTGCATATGAAACCACCAAGGATAACTTTAAGAACCCCCTCCTCAGAGAAGGTGTATAAACCTGGTGAATCATGTATACTTTCTAAGAAAATTATTAATTTATTGGTGAATTTTTTCATTTTTCAAGGAAAAATAATAATCTTATTTGGTGAATCTTTTGTAATCTCTAGAGGTCTATGGAAAATCCTAGTGAATTGTAATTTTTTTAAAACCAATAAAATATTTTCATAATTGGAGATTAAAACCTATTTTCAAACCAATTAAATATTTTCATTGGTGAATTAAAACCTATTTTCAAACAAGTAAAATATTTCTGTGGGCAAATTAAACCTATTTTCTAAATAGCAAAATATATTTGTTGGCGATTAAAATCTAATTTCAAATAAAAAAATTATTTTCATTAGCGAATTAAACCAATTTTCAAAGCAATAAAAAAAATCATTGGCAAATTTAAATATAGTTTCAAACCAATAAAAAATCAATCAGCGAAATAAATTGTTATGCCAATAAAAAATCATACAGTGTGGTGAAAATATCAAGTGGGTCATATTGTTCTATTTCAGGACAAATTTCATACACATCAAAATTCCTTCATAAAGTGTCCAGAATGGGGACAAGTGTCAACATATTTATTATGTTTGAAGCAATATGTGAGTGCAAAATAATATAACAAATAATTGTTCGATGAATATTTGATGGATGGTTGTAGTTGCATTCTGGAAGAAAATGTCTAAAACACTAGACTGGTGACTTCAAGCCTTCGAAATAACACTTGAACTGTTAGATTTCCAAATATCAATGGTTGACATTTCATACGAGAAACCCTTTACATAATCTTATGCTGACTTGCTACCTTCGGTTGCTAGTTGTCTATGTTGAAACTTGAGCCATCAAGACCATGTTGTTTACTAGCCCCTTATACCTAGCTATTCTTATTAGTCACTACTTGGTGGGGAATGGGTTAACATAGCAGAGTCCACTTTTTAAATGCTTTAGCAAATATTTTGAAGCAGCCCTAAGAGACTTAAAGGGTGAGCTATTAAGGATTTAATTAAGACACATGGGAAATTCCTTGGCAAGATGTTTTAATCTTAGCCATCCAATGTTGAAGAGTTTAAGTAGACAACGGATAGGTTGAGAAGTTAATGTTCGAGTAGGTTGTCAATCAGTTAAGTCATGACTTCATGTCCTAATTTTCGTAAGTTGTCAGGCCCCTTAATTTAGAGGTTACTCACTGTCATCAGTAAAATGATCTGGAGGAAGGGCAAAATCTAATGGTTGTGCAAGGGCACATGAGGAATATGTCAAGAGAGAATATTCACTACGTGGCTATGACAGAATGACACATGTCAAAGAATCTAAGCTGGCATCCTATCCCACTAAAGACTCTGCATCAACTGAAGACTTGATCTAATGGTTGCACATTGTCGCAAGAAGAATCTGATAAGAATCATGACCAGGAGTAGCGGATAGTGCCATGTGTCTTCTTCTTAGTTCACGGTTCTTAGGTGCCACAAAAATCTTCCATGTATCTTTGACTGTGTTTCTTTTGTATAATTTTTATCTATTAACAGAATGAGCCATGTGTCACCCCCACAAGAATTCACAGAGAAACTTTTGAGAAAGGCATCGAGAAGGAATGTAGCAGTGCCATGTGTCTTTTGTTGTAATGTGCAGAGCCGGCTGTGTGTCTCTTTCTTTAGTAAGCTTTGAAGTATCGAGATACAGTATGGTGGGCCCCAAGGTATCATGTCTAAAGTTTCTAAAGTGCAATGGAGTGTGCCACATGTTGCTAACATGGGTGATTGAAGGTTGAGAAACAAAAGAAGCTTTTGAAGACATGCCAGTCTACCATCTATCCCAGTTTTGAGGCTCTTAGGTGTTGCCATATTTTTGTAAGAAAAGAGGCAGAGAGTGCCAAATGTCATAGTCTCATGTGTTCTCCTTATATAAAAGGGAAACTAAGCTCAAAGAGTGTAGGAGAGCCATGTAGCATTTTTTTGAGCCATTAGAAGATTTTAGAGGAAGCCACTTGTCTTAACAGAACTAGTAGTCACACAGTTATATTTCAACTACCATTCAACCAATGGGCACGCAAGGATCATATGGTTGTAGATTTAGATAGATCCTATACACATCGAGTTACAGTTCAATTGTAGATAATTACAGATTCTTAATGGCTAGGAACATTTTTGAGCCCCATTTTTGCTTGATTTCAATACGTGGACGTGATGCTGACTTTTGCACTTTTAATCCCCAGTTCACATTTGCAATGCATCTCATATTTTGTATGTTGAGTATATATCTCTCATATACAAAAACTTCACAATGTTTAACTTTTCTAATCAGGTCCAGACTTGTCTTTATTTGTTTGTATACATGTGGTAGGGTCATGAAATTATCAGTTTTGAATTCCTTTTGACATCTGCCAATGTATATTGGATTTGTATATGATATACAAATGTGGATTTCAAACATTATGAAGAATGCTTATGAAAAGCTATCGAGTCTGGATTTGTCATAGAAATTGTTGTGAGTTTTTAATGCAGGAAAACTATTACATATGTACTAATTGGACAACACGTTTGCTTGATGTTTCATTCACTAAAATAATTTACTTTATAAAAAAACAAATTTTCTATTTTCTACTTTTTACTGCTAAGTGATTTTTTTTAAGTGAGAGTTGAGAGCATCAGCACATGGGGAGACTTCATAGTGCTTATTGCAGTGCACCAAGTACATTTTAGATTGCTCATTGCAGTGCCATTTCCAACATAGCCGGTAAGACAAAACATAGAAACCCTACTCGTAGGCTACATTTCATCGTTTCTGAAAATCTTATTTTGTCAAACTTTTTTCTTAAAGTCTTATTTTGTCAAACTTTGTATTTAGGATTGAGAGACTTAAAAAAAAATTAAGAACTTAAGAGGGAATTCATAATTTCACACTATATAAGCATGTCTACCACCACTAGTAGACCAAACAAAGTTTTTGGGAAAGGCAGAGCAAGTACAAATAGAAAAATAGATTATTTTGAATTGCTTAAAACCTCATGTTTGACTAATGAATACCATGATATTTATGATCCTAACATGTATGGTAAATTTACCTCAGAACTTAGATTTTCATGTGAGAATAAGGCTGCCAAGGAAAATAAAGTTGATAGTATCAATGCACAGTGGGTAATTGGATTAGGGTGCATGATGTTACATGAGGTTTTCCTTTGCCTAGAATTTATCATGGTCTATGCCCACAATTATGATGGTAACAAAAGAGCAATTGTAAATAAGGATACCAAAGAAGATATTATATCCATTAATGCAAAAGAATTTGAAAAGTGTTGGGGTTCACAACTAAAGAATTTGGAGATCTCTACATTGACGTAGAAAAGCTTGCTATTGATTATGAAGCAGCGGATGAAAGGGACAAAAAAAAATTCCTAGATAAAATAGTTCAAGAAAAACACAACTTCAAAGATAACCATAAGCCTCGTTATCCTTTGAAATTTTTTAAATCATGGGCTCAGGATACTATTTCAATGCTAGCATTTTGCCTCAAACTGGATAGCAATTGGAAAGTGGATGCAAGCATCCTTGAAATGATATATAATATCCATTATGGTATTTGTGAACATGTCAAATATAAATTTATTGAGCACATTGTAGAATCCATGCATAAACAATTTTTAGTGATTAAAGGAAGATCCACCAAGACATTTAGGTGCACAACCTACTTGTGCTATTTTTTTCAAATTTAGTGGAATATTTGAGACCAAAAAGCTTCAGATTCAACCTTATAGTAATGTTGAGGAAAAGAAAATGTCTCCAGTATATGATTGGACCACTAAGATAGAGATGGATGATTCTTGAAGGAATTACAATTATTCTATAGACTACTTTTTGGCTCCATTACATCAAGCAATTACAAATAGTCCAATGCCTAGATTGCTTATATCATGTAGAGATTTCATTCAACTAGGAAAAGAAATACAATTGGCTAATTGGTACTTATTGGAAGAATATACTATACTAAGATTTTATGGATTAGGAGTAGAGCCATACAAACTTTCAATACATGTGATAGAAAGGGTTTTTGCATTGGAATATGTAAGCCAGATGCAAAGTACTGATGAACTACACTTTTCCGGTCAGCAAAAGAAGACCTTATTTCCTTCTTTACCTTTTTCATGTGGAGGGTTCACATTCGAGAGAAAAGCATAAAAGGTGGCACGTGATCTTTTGAAATTTTTTAATGTTGATGATGTCTGTCACTGGCAGTATGATCCATTTGACACCATTAAAACAATGATTGTGGCCAATAGGAAGGCTACAAGTAGAATTCAACGTCAAAGTAAACCCTTGCTGGAAAAATTGAAAAACAAGGATTCCTAGGATGAGGTCAAAATAGTAATGGAGAAAACTGCTACTGAGAAAGGTATTTCTTTTGAACAGTTGTCAGTACAAATTCTGGAATTGCACTAGGTCCAAAATATAGGAGCACTAGTAGAGGATGAAATCAGGAGGTACAAATTTTTTTGTGGAAAAAGTGATAAACTATCTATTAGAGAAAAAATTCCAAACTCTCTAGATGACTATTGCAAAAAGATATTGGTCACAATAAAAAATTGTTACATTTTGGTCTATGAGGAAGGAGTTAGGTGAACCAAAAACTGTTGCAGAGTATGGATAAATTGATGAAGATGAAGAGTTTAGCAAATTATGGAATATAGAGCATCCCAATGAATGTGAAGATGAAGAAATTGAAAATGATGATGAACCTGATGATGATAGGGTTGAACAAAGCAATTTCAAACCTGATTTAAGTTAGGCCACAAAAAGACCATATACTTCAAAAGTAGCCATAGTTGAAAATACGGGCTATCGAGGTAGTGGTATGGGGTCTCAAGGACAAGGCATTTGGAACCCAATAGATGTAGTCACCACTACTAGAAAACAATTTGATAAATGAGGTGTTGGAGCTAATAAAATAGACCAAGGTCGTACAAGTAGAATTGAAAGAATTGATTATGTTACAGCTTCAAATCCTAATCCTCATGGTCAGATGCAATCACAACTTGGAAATGCACATGGTGGAGAGCCTAGTGCATCTAGCACTACCACTAGTGGAGAACTTAGTCAACATGTGCTACAACAACAGGTCCAACAACAAATTACACAAGAGGACACCAATACAAGATACCAGACAAACACTCAGTGGTAAAGGGATATAGAAGAGACAAAGGATTATGATAGATCCAAGTCCAACTACTAGTTCCACTACAAAGGAATTATTTCCAGGCACTCACCTAATTAGTGTGGTTGTAACAGAAATTGAAAGTACTCCTATTCCTTCACCATTCAAGCATCCCCTTATTCATGTGTCCTCAGATTTTGATTACATTCTAGAGTTTAAAAAGAAATCATAATTGTATAAAAAGGAAAAGAAGCAACTGATGGAGAGTGTGTCTGTTGTAACTTCAAATCCTGCAACAACCATGGAATTACCCACATTTAACCCAAATATAGAAATCATGGAGTACACATTTATTGTTCCTACAATTCAAAATAAACCAGAAAATCAGATGGATTGATCTAAATTTTAGGTGAGCAGTTTGCAATTTAATTTTTCTAGATTAAAAAATACTGACAAAAATAATATATCAAAGAAGAACAATGAATTGGTGTACACATCATTGCTAAAGCATGATAGAGAGAAATAAAAGTGGTAGAATCAAATAAAAAATTACAGGCAAACTTAGCAAATGAGAAACTAATAGATAACAAGAGCAAAGAATAAAAAAATCTGCCTCTACATCAACAAGCAAAGAGGATAAACAAATAGAGGTGGAAATGAATGGACTAATGTAAAGGTTAGAAGAGAGCAAACAAATAGAAGTGGAATTGAATGAACTAAAGCAAAGGTTAGATAAGAGCAAAAAGAAATATGATGAGGAAAAATCTACTTCAGAAAAATTAAGAAAGAGCCCCTTCTCTTATATATATAGAGAGAGATATATATCTATTTTCTCTCTTTCACTAAGTTATATATCTTTCTCTCTCTGTATATATATATATATATATATATATATATATATATATATATATATATATATATATATATATATATATCTTTCTCTTTCTCCTCCTCTCTGTCTTTATTTCTCTTTGTTCTCTCTCTATTCCTCTATATGTATCAATATCCATCTCTATTCTCCCTCTCCCTCTCTTATTTAATATATAGATATCTATAGAGAGAGGGAGAGGGAGATAGAGACTGACATATAAATAGATAGAGAGAGAGATGGGGAGAGACAAAGAGAGAGAGAGAGAGAGAGAGAGAGAGAGAGAGAGAGAGAGAGAGAGAGAGAACCAAGTAGAGGGAGGGAGAAAGATCTAGAGAGAGAGAGATGGAGGATTAGAGAAGTGGAAAGAGATAAGTGAAACCAAAATGAGTACTCTACATTAAATAGTATAATCAATTAAATAATAAATATATATAAATCTTATATAAAAAATATTTAACTAAGTATACTATACAATGTATAATGTATATAAATATTAAAAAAAATTGAACATATATAAATATTGAAATTAAAAATTAAATATAATATAGAATATAATATATATTATAATGAATATTATAGATTTTTAGAGGAGAGAAAGAAAGAGTAGGAAGAGAAGAAGAGATAAAGAGAGAGAGAGAGAGAGTAAATATGTCTATTTCTCTATCTCTCTATCCAATCCCTTCTTTCTTCTCATATGTCTCCTCTCTCTCTTATTGTCTCTTGATTCTTGATATTATGATTCCATATAATAAATAGCAATTATCTCTATGTCTCCCTCCCTCTATCTATTTACCTCACTCTATATCTCTATATCTCCCTCTTTCTCCCTCTTTATCTTTGTATCACTCTCCCCCTCTCTATCTATCACTATCTATCTCTTTATATATATCTCTTCATCTCTCTTTACTTCCCTCTCCCCATCTCTCTATCCTTTTGTCTTTATCTCTCTCCCCTTCTATCTTTTTTCTTTGTTTATTTCTTCTCTCACTCTCTTTCTCTCACTCTCTCCCTTCCTCTCCCTCTCTCTTTCTATTGCTCTATCTCTTTATCTCCTCGTCCTCCTCCCTCTCTCTCTACTTTCTCTCTTCTTCCATGATCATATGTAATTAGGAACTAAAGTAATTCCCCCCCCCCCCCCCTCTCTCTCTCTCTCTCTCTCTCTCTCTCTCTCTCTCTCTATATATATATATATATATATCTTTCTCTTTCCTTATTTTTCACTCACTTTCTAACTTCTATTTCTACCTCTCCATCTAGACCTTTCTTCCTCTTTATATCTTTAAATATATATAAATATAAAATTAAATTAAATATTATATTGAATTAAATAACAAATATATATAAATATTATATACAAAATATTTAATTAACTATAAACTTTAATATATAATATTTTGTATTAAAATATATATAAATATTAAAATTAAATAGTATATTTAATTAAATAACTAATATATAAAACACAATATTTAATTAACTATAATATTAAATATATAATATTATATTTTAAAAAATATATAAATATTAAATATTAAAATGTATATAAATATTAAAATTATATAAACTTTGAAATGAAAAATTAGAAATAAAATATTATATATATATATATATATATATATATATATATATATATATATATATATATATATATATATATATATATATATATATATATGATTGTGGTAATTGATAATCATAAGTTTCATATGACATATATAAAAATATAAAAATTAAAATTTTAATGTTAGCTCTTTCTAATTTAATTGTGTTTACATCATCCATAAGTATTATTATTATTTAAGTGTTATATTTTTTTTATAAAGAATACACAAGCCGTGAAATGGGTGCATTTTAGACTTCTACAATTTCTCAGGATTCCCAAAATTCAATGGATAGAGATAGAATCCGTGAACAAATGGTCATCTTTGTAACAGTCATCTAGGTGTAGGTCATTGCATCTTTGTAACAGTCATCTAGGTGCAGGTCATTGTTGGGAACAAGGTACTTTTGCTTATTTATCTTTAATTTAATATTATTGGCAGCATCTTAGATTGGGATCTGGAATATTGAAAAATGAAGCTATGGTCAAATCCATGATTAGAAATGGAGATGCCAGGATAGATTCATGAAAGTATAAAAATATTTATATTGTATACTTTGTCAGCTGAATTTCAAAAGAAAGGAAGCTTACTGTAACTTATATAAAGTGAAAACCTTATAATCTATAAGGATAATTGGCTCCTCTCATTTTTATGTGCCCTAAAATTATAATTAAAGGTTAAAAAAGAGAGAAGTTGAAAGGGGAAGTGGTAGCTGTGAAAAGAAATGAGTCCAAGTTTTAGCAAAAGATTAAAGAGGTGGTTTGCAAAATTTATCACCTGCTTAGGTAGTTTAATCACAAGTAATAAAAAGTAATAAAAATGATTTTTGGTAGGTAGTTTTAACATTTAGTAGATGTGGTACCATTCAAGAAAGATCTAGGTAAACCAACAAGATTAGGTCAAGAGTATCTAATTTTTGGAAGTTTCTAAGAACCCAATATGTCAAGTAAACTCTCTTTCTCTCTCTCTCTCTCTCTTCTACTCTCTCCCCCTCTTCATCTCTATACATCTCTTCATCTCTCTATATTCTTCCTCTCTTTTCTCCATCTCTCTCTACTTGTGTATCTCTCTCTCTATTTTCCCTATCTCTCTTCCTCTCTTAGTTCTTTATTTGATGATCTCTATCCTTTATTTGTGATGTTTATGAGCCTTCTTTCATCCTAAGTTCGATGATACATGGAGGAGCAAGGCAACACCATATGGGTGGTTAATCAAATGGTAGGCATATATGCCCTTTGAGATCTACAGTGGTGCATGCCAGATAGAGAAAAATGAACTTCCTCTAATTTGGTTGCTAGGGTAGTTTTGTCTACCCTCTAATGGAAGCACAACACATAGTATAGAAGTAGATTAAATAACATTTCACATTTTCTACAACTATAAAATGTCATTGTCATCTAGTAATCATCTCAATCTCAAATCATTAGAGTACTATTTAAGGAGGTGCCACAGATTTTTCTTACAACACACAACCCCCTTGAAAACTACTCTAAATATCTTCAATTATTGCAAACATGTGTTCTTAAGAATACCCTTTCACAAGGGAAAAAATTTCCCTCTTTCATCACTAAGTGCTGATTTACCTTTCCTACACACAAATTTTCATATTAAGCTTATTTGCATGTATGTCAAGTGTAGAAATTAGGTGGATGCTCATAAAGTGTTTGACCACATGAAATAAAAAGACAAGTCTCATCGGATATGATTATTGTAGCGTATAGAAGACATAGTTAACCAAAAAAATTATATTTCTATGAAATGATTTGATCTCATAAAGCAATCCATGGTTTAAAATGTAGGAGATTTCTTAGCCAAGGTTTCTCTTGAAATTAATTACATACTAGTTATTAAGAAAATCTATGAATGAATACTTGAAAATTTTCCTATCTACATTTAAATATGGTCAATTTGCTATGAATTTAGGGCCATGGACATTCTCGTTGGCTTTGGGGATAGGTGGAACCCATTCCCTCCTCCTCATTATGTTAGAATCACTAACTATGTCACCACCTCCTATCATTTTCCTTACCCCCTAAACCATTAATCATTGCTCTAAAATCCACAACCTCTACACATAAATTATTCTTTTAAAAATGGGATCTAAGAAGAAGTTCCAAAGTCGAAGGACTGAATGCCAAGACCTCCTCCTCCTCCTTCTCACTGTGAAAGAGGAGAAAAGTCTTCTAAGTGATGATGATTTGAAGATTCTAGTCACCAACAACAAGATTTCTTTCCATAATCTTGCAACATTCTAGGACGTTGTCAAATGTTGATGTTGAAAGGTAGGTTGTTCCCTCTCATTAAAGGGAGCACTTTCGATGTAATTAGTCATTTCGCATGGCTACTTGATTTATCTTTGAACTTGTTCAAATTGTCTAAAACTTGGTTCCAAGGGTTTGTCTAAGGCAAAACTCCTAGCATATCAAAATCCATTGGTATCTCTAAATATCATCAAGTTTAGATAATAAAGGCAAACATGTTTATGAAGATTAAGAGTGTGTAGATTGAAGCCACAATAACAAATTTAAAATCAAAATTACACATGCAAGGATTAGTTCCCTAGATGTAGGATTAAAGTATAGTACATCACAAATTATCTAGGAGGACATTTGAATACCAAAATCTCAAACTTGATAACAAAATTTATGATTAAATCATTAAACACAATCTATAATAAAATATATCTTACATTACAAATAAAAATAAATAAATATTACAACTCCTTATACCTTCTTTCTCAATTAAAAAAGATATATTCATATTAAAATACTATTACTGCTACTTATATCGCTGACTACATTAAATAATTTGTATAAGAAACAATTATATAACAAAACTAACTTTTAAAAAAAATATAACAAGACTATAGAGTAAATATATTAAATAAACTAGCAACAATACTAAACCAAAATATCCCCAATACACACCATCATTGTGTTTTCATCAGAATTTTACGAATTGTAATCTAAACAAGTGCCACGTAGTGGCCAGTACCTTCCTTGTAGTTTTGTTATTATAGTATTTGTTTAGTTGTTTTTTTTATTAGCTATTGGTTGTATATAATATTTGTTTAGTTGTAATTTTTTTGTTGATTAGTTATTGGTAGTATAGACAAATTGCATTCCAATAATTGAAAAATTAATTTTAAGAGTGTGGAAAGTTGGTAAATAAAATTGAAATCTCAAAAATAATTTAGGACTAAAATATTTCCTTAACTATAAAACTAAACTTTACAAAGTCTATTAAATAAAAAAAAATATTTCCTTAAAATGTAATAATACTAATATTTTTATAATTTAAAATGCATTAAAAATATTGTAAGTTTGAAAAATAAAATAAAAAATGTAATAACATGGCAAAATATTTTTTTTCATCATACTAGATTTTTAACTTCTGACTAAATATAATTAAAATTTTAGATTTTTAACTCTTGAGTAAATAAAATTGAAATCCCCAAAATAATCTAACCCTAGTTTGGTGTGGAGAGATTTGAAATGTCTACCTAATAGATTAAAATGTAATAATATTGAATACTATTACAATTTAAAATGCATTAAAATATTGTAAGTTTGAAGAATAATTACACAATATAATAACAATAACATATTAGTATTTAGATAACTACAGTATTTTATCTTAGTCACTTAATTTTTTGTTTAAATAACTAGAACATGCTTTTAATTATTTTAATTAATCTAATATTGTGGTTTAGTGATAATTTTTTAGCATTTCAAATTTGTAATTATTATATTTCCAGAACTAAATTTATAAGAAAGATTTATGTGAACTTGTTTTGAAATGTCTTTGGTAAATAAAATTGAAATCTCATAAATAATTTAATTTGGTAAAAATAAAATAGCACTAAAATATTTACTTAGCTATAAAATTAAACCTTACAAAGTCTATTAAATAACACAAATATTTTCTTTAACTATAAAACTAAACTTTACAATGTCTGCTTAATGTACTAATATTAATACTATCATAATTTAAAATGCATTAAAAAAATATTGTATGTTTGAAGAATAAAATAAAAAATGTAATAACATGGCGAAATATTTTTAATGATAGTGTAGATTTTTAATTTTTTAGTAAATAAAATTAGATTTTTAACTGTTAGTAAATAAAATTGAAATCCCAAAAAGATCTAATTTCATAAAATAAAATGTGTAGAACCATATATTATTATTAATATTATAACTTTGTACCTTTCACAAAAAGTAATTTTTGCATTTAATTAATGAATCAAAAAATTCTCATAATTATGGCCATCCATTTAGGTATGATTTAATAGTGGGAGATAAAATTTGTGTTCATAATTTGTTTGCTTGCCACATCTTCCCTTCAAGCCAAAATTCTCTCCACATTTATAGCTTTTTGTTGCACTCTGGGACAATCCACACAGATAGAGGTCCTTTTTTTTCAACCAACGACAATATAGATAAATCATTTTTCAATAATTTTTTGTTAAAAATTTATTATGTTGACATAGGAAAAGTACAAATTTAAATCAAATTTAGCCAAAAAATAATCTTATCTTTTAATTGGTTTGCAATCAATAGATTAATAACTAGATAAGTGTGAACTCATTACAATAGTACCAGCCGAAAGCAGGTACTAATAAAATATAGAAATCCCAACTTAAGTATTCTACCGGAACATTTTAAGTCACACGAGACTTTTTCGGACATGATTTTTTCCTTGCATAAGAACAACTGACCGGCGTGCAAAAAACTAACGAGTTTCTGACATGGGAAAAATCGGTGAAACCCAAGCAAAAATGGAAACGGCGAAAAGCTGACGAGTTTCCAACATGGGAAAAATCAGTAAAACCCAAGCAAAAATGAAAAAGGCGAAAAAAACATGGTGATCGCAAATAGGTGAAAGGAAACGAATAGCTAAGATCAATTACATCGTTTTGCACTCCTCTTGACAATGCTTAGTTGTTGATATCATATGTTAGATCAGTTCATCTCAAAGAGGGAATGCTTTCTGCGTAATAACCGAAGTAGGTTGGGCCTCTACAGTCATATACTTTTAATAGCTAAAAGACTCTATATGGTGATATATAATTTTTAATACCTAAAAGACTAACAAAAAAAAAACTATTGTAATTATGCTTTCAATACAAACATAGTGAGATAATAGATAGTAATTATTATTCATCATGACTACCAACCCCTCCTTAAACTTGGCAATTTTACCATTGATTTATTCTTCATATGTCAAAAGGCAACCATACAAGTTTCATTAAATTGACTTCTATTTCTCTAAATGCTTCAAAGATCAAAAATCCTATATTCCTAAGAATAACCCCTCCCTTACTCTCCCTCCTCCATAGCTTCTCAGTAATTTATGAAGACTCTTTATTAATAAATCATTTCTTCATCAATATTAAACGTATATTTAATCTAACAAACAAATTTCAACTACAAAACACATATGATTATTACAACATTTGCTTTTACTTAAAAATTAGTTATTATATATTTTAAGTATACTACTATATTTCATATTTTCTCTTCTTACTTTATCAATATTTAAGAATTATTTTCTGTACTATAGTATTGTCAGCGCTTAGCTCCATTCCATTCCATATTTGCCCTAGACCTATTTTTTGGATGATTTTAGTGTGTTTGTTTTACTCAAAATACTATTTTGCAAAATAGGTTCTTAATAGCTCAAATTTTAAGCCACCGACAAAAAGATAAATGATTTTCGGAATAATGTTTGTTTAATTTTTCTCATATAATCATAGAATAAATTTAAATTTGTTCAACATGATTAAAAACACTAGTACTTTGGATAAAAAAAATATTGTAATAGTACTGTCAAGGCAGGTACTAAAAAGAGAACATGGTGTGAGAAAATAAAATTTATATTGGTTTAATAATGCTTTTCAATTATTATTATAAAAACCGTGTAAAAAAGGCACCTCGTGAAGAACACCGCCACTTGTCAAACTCGTTTCTACCTCAATTTGCGCCATCATCATCAGTGCCAAGATTACCATTGCACACAAACATTCATCATGACTACCAACCCCCACTTAAACATGGCAATTTTATCATTGCACACCAACATTCTTATATATATCACATAGTACTTAGCAGGAAACAATCCATCTACACTAAGAATTGCATCTACACAACTAAAAGAGAGAGCAGGAAAAATGGGCGAGAAGCAGCAGGTCAAGATCTGGCGGTCCAGTGTGAGGGTCTACGAGATGAATTCAGGAAGTCTGTGTAAGATGTGGGAGGAAAATTTGAACCCTTCCCAACAATCCATTCTGGCGAAAGCGGGTATTTTTCCATTTTTGAAGGCTGTCACTTACAGAAGCGACAATGCTCTTCTTGGGGCGCTCATCAATTTCATGGTGGACGGTGAATTGACAGTTGGAGAAAGCCGAATCCAGATTACAGAAGAGCAAATTTGACGAGCTACGGGTCTTCCAAGTTCAGGTAAGGATGTCTCACCCTCACAAGATTTCAATCGAGTTGAAATGACAATGCGTCTTACTAGATCTGAAACGGGTGCGATTAAATATGGGTTGTTGGTGGATTCAATCATTGACCCAGTTTTGCAAATTGCTTGTAAGTTCTTGACTAACAAGCTGTTGGGGCTTGCTAAGACGAGTTTTATCCCGTTTAAGTATGTCGAGATTGCCATTGAGGTTTCGCAGTGATATTGGTCATGGAGATCCATGTATCAATGCATATGACATCATGGGAAGGGATGTTGGCATTAGTAAATTAGAGGAGAAAAAAAAGGCTAGGGAGGGGGTTTCATATATAGTACATAACATTATAAGAGAGCATGGACACAGGGCCCTTGGTGGAAGTGGCCCAGAGGAAAAAGACGAGGCAAAAACTGTACGAAATCCAGCAAGAAAAAAGAGGACGACAGGTCCTGTTTATGCGAATATAAAAGATAAGAAAGTCAGGCTGGAAGCTTGTGCGAATGAAATACCCAACATGCTCCAAGTGCCTGCAATTGGTGTGGAGGAAAACGGGTGTAATAAGTTGGCTGCTTCTTCACAGCTTCCCAAGAGTGGTGAGGAGCAAAAGGAAAAAGAACTTGGCTGCGTCCACACTGATCTCTCCACATTATTAAGGGAGAAGTCCATGTGGGAAGCTCACAAGATATCTCTGGAAAGTGAAAAGTCGTCTGCCTTGGAAGAAATGAAGCAGCTGCAGCTGCACATCTCTGGTTTAAAAATCGCCCTCACAACAGCTTTGGAAGAAAAGGAGGGGCTGCGGATACAAATTGCTCGGTTACAAACTGAAGTCAAACAACTCGGAAGAAAATTGAACAAAATTTCTGAATTTATTAAGATGGAGCTCGGAGACATATAGCAGATTGCTCTTTTGTTTCAGAATATATGTGTTTTTTTGGGTTTTTTCATGCTATTTTGATTTCACTCTAAACAATAATGTATTGATCTTTTTAGAGAATGCAGAAGAACGTTTTGCATCTGTGGAATGTTGATAATGTTTATTATTGTCACATGTTCAATTTTAGATCAAGATAAAATTGCTCAATCATCTGTTAATTTGTTGGCTGTTTTTATAACTCTCCTGAATCTCAATAAATTTAAACTGTCTGTGGTTATAGTGTTTCATGCTCTTCTTTTTGAGATCTTTTTCAAAAGTTTAGCCTTATGTTTTTGCTTTGTAATTCAATGGGGATTTGGTGCCTTATTTGGTTACCAGGACCTCCTTCATAGAAAAGCCTTATAAAGTTTTAATATATTGTACAGGTAGTTTCCATCTTTTGTTTAAAAAATATTAATTGCTTGGAGAAGGAGAAAAGAGATTCTAGTTTCAAATAGATAATTTAACTTATCATAACAGCCCACATTCATTTAGATAATCATTTAATGTTATGAAACCCTAATTTAACTCATAATAAAATCCATTGGAATCTAAAGTTAATTTCTTAGCAGTAGTACAATGAGATCCTATCATTGTAATTTAAGGAGAAAAATATTTTGGAGCAATCACAATTTATATTGATATCAAGTTTTATAATTCAATTCAAGGATATAAAGTCTATTTTCTGTAAAGTAAAATTACATTGCCATCTATCTTGGTCATCAAGGATAAAAAATCAACATAACTTTTTTTATATTAAGATTAAGCCCAAAATAATAGGTTATATAAACCAAAAAACACTATTTATAATAGTGCAGATTGGAATAGCAAGTTTTGATCATGAGTAGACAACATGTCCATATGACACGAAGAAGAAATCTAAATAGAATGCCAAAAAAAAAAAAAAAAAACTATATTTTTCTAAACTTTCTCTTTTATTTCATCCATAGTAGGTTGGCGCTTCACACCCATAACTTTCTCCCACCATTTCCATTCTATTTTGATTTCAAACTTAACAATAATGTATTGTTATTTTTAGAGAATGCAGAAGAAGAATGTTTTGCTTCTGTGTTATTATCTTCATATGTTCAATTTTACATCAAGATAAAATTGCTCAAGCATCTGGTAATTTGTTGGCTATTTTTATAACTCTCCTGGATCTCAATAAATTTAAATTGCCTCTTGCTACAGTGTTTCATGCTCTTCCTTTTGAGTTTTTTGTCAAAAACTTAGGCTTATGTTTTTGCTTTGTAATTCAATGGGGATTTGGTGCCTTATTTGGTTTTCAGGACATGTTTTATGTAAAAACTTTAAATCATTTTAATATATTGTGTAGGTGGTTTCCACCTTTTCCTTAAAAAAACTGCCTGTAAGAGAACAAGAGAGACTCTAGTTTCAAATAGCTAATTTAACTTAGTATAGGTGGTTTCCACCTTTTGTTAAAAAGAAAATTGCCTGTAGGAGGAAAAAAGAGACTCTAGTTTCAAATAGCTAATTTAACATATTATAACAACACACATTCATTTAGATAATCATTTAATGTTATGAAATCCTAATTCAACTCATAATAACAAAAGCCACTCCAATCTAAAGTTAATTTCATGAGAAGTAGTGCAATGTGATCCTATCATTGTAATAAACAATAATGTATTGTTGTTTTCAGAGAATACAGAAGAAGAATGTTTTGCTTCTGTATTTATTATTTTCATGTGTTCAATTTTAGATCAAGATAAAATTGCTTAAGCATCTGCTAATTTGTTGGCTATTTTTTTATGACTCTCCTAGATCTCAATAAATTTAAACTGCCTTTCGTTATAGTGTTTCATGCTCTTCCTTTTGAGTTTTTTGTCAAAAGCTTAGGCTTATGTTTCTTCTTTGTAATTCAATGGTGATTTGGTGCCTTATTTGGTTTCCAAGACCTATTTTATGGAAAAAACTTAAATCATTTTAATATTTTTTATAGGTGGTTTTCACCTTTTGTTAAAAAGAAAACCTGCCTGTAGAGGACAAAACAGTCTCTAGTTTCAAATAGCTAATTTAACTTATTATAACAACATACATTCATTATAGGTGGTTTCCACCTTTTGTTAAAAAGAAAACTACCTGTAGGAGGAAAAAAGAGACTCTGGTTCCAAATAGCTAATTTAACTTATTATAACAACACACATTCACTTAGATAATCATTTAATATTATGAAATCCTAATTCAACTCATAATAACAAAATCCACTCCAATCTAAAGTTAATTTCCTGAGAAGTAGTACAATGAAATCCCATCATTGTAATAAACAATAATGTATTGCTGTTTTTAGAGAATGCAGAAGAAGAATGTTTTGCTTCTATGTTTATTATTTTCATATGTTCAATTTTAGATCAAGATAAAATTGCTCAAGCATCTACTAATCTGTTGGCTATTTTTTTATAACTCCTATATTTCAGTAAATTTAAACTGCCTCTGGTTATAGTGTTTCATGCTCTTCCTTTTGAGTTTTTGGTCCGAATCTTAGGCTTATGTTTATGCTATTTAATTCAATGGGGATTTGGTGCCTTATTTGGTTTCCAGGACCTGTTTTATGTAAAAACCTTAAATCATTTTAATATATTGTATAGGTGGTTTCCACCTTTTGTTAAAAAAAACTACCTGCAAGAGAACAAAAGAGACTCTGGTTTCAAGTAGTTAATTTAACTTATTAAAACGACATACATTCAGTATAGGTGGTTTCCACCTTTTGTTAAAAAAAAACTTCCTGTAAGAGGAAAAAAGAGACTCTGGTTTCAAATAGCTAATAATAACAAAATCCACTCCAATCTAAAGTTAATTTCATGAGCACTAGTATAATGAGATCCTATCATTTTAATTTAAGAAGAAAATTATTTTGGAGCAATCATAATTTATATTGATATCCAGTTTTATAATTCAATTGAAGGATATAAAGTCTATTTTCTGTAAAGTAAAACTACATTGACATCTATCTTGATTATCAAGGATAAATAAAATTTTAACAAAAAATCGGCTCAAAAAAAGACGTCTTCTAGGAGGATTTTTGGAGAGTGGAACAAAAACTTATAAATGTGGAGAGAAATTCAGTTTGAAGGGAGGAGGTGGCAATGTAAACAAATTATGAACACTAATGTTACCTACTACCAGTTAAGTTATGCCTAAATCCATGGAGATAATTCTGACAGTGAAAAATCATCAATTTCGAAGTCAGTGTGACACACCAGACATTAGGATGCTTTCCCCAAGGCGGCATTTACTGAAATGCCATCATAGTCCAGCGGTATGAGTTCAAATCCCCTCCCCTACTCTTATTTTAGAAAGAATATTTCCATTTACAGCCATCCGGATTTAAAGTAGAGGGAGTAGAAATGGTTAGCATGCAAAGCTTTGATTAGAAGCTATCTGTTGTTTGGATTGATTTGATGTTGGTGAAAAGTTTTTCCTCTTGTCGCTTTAGCCTCTATAGCTAGAAAACTTGGCAAGTTTTGCCAATTATTCACTATCTTCCCCCCTTAATGTGGGTTTCTGCGTTCCCTGCGCAGTGCAACATGCATGCCTTTCATCCTCAAATTTTCCTTAGATATTTTCTTTTCAATTTATATTTTTCCATGTCTTTGTTACTGTATTGATAAATTTTGTTATATTTTTGCATGTCTTTGTTACCGTATTGACAGATTTTGTTATATTTTTCCATGTCTTTGTTACTGTATTGACACATTTTGTTATATTTTTCCATTTCTTTGTTACTGTATTGACAAAATTTGTTATTTATTTAGTTTCTTAATGGATGGTTTTGGTTTGTAATGATTTTATTGTGCTTTCAAGAGTTATGCTGAAATGGAGAAAATATTTAAGATATTTGTATACAGAGAGGGAGAACTGCCTTTAGTGCGCCACGGGCCTTGTAAAGACATATATTCCATAGAAGGAAGATTCATTGATGAGCTTGAACTGGGGAACTCGATCCTCACATCGAATCCTGAGGAAGCTCATGTTTATTTCCTTCCCTTCAACGTAGTAATGATGGTGAGCCTCATTTACAAGCCAAAAACTTATGATTTGATGTCCATGAAACGGTTTGTGAGTGATTACATCGATGTGGTTTCCAAGAAGTATCCCTTCTGGAACCGGACCCTTGGAGCCGATCACTTCATCTTGTCCTGCCATGACTGGGTATGCAATCCATTTTTCTTCATAGGCTTTCTGTTATCGTTATCTTTACGTTTCCGGTTAATCCTAATTTTTATTTTTGGTGGTCTGAATCACTTTAATACTTTGTAAACTTTAAAATCATTTTGTCGGTCACACTAAAAGAGAACAAATTAGTTAGCTTGACAGACAATAATTAAAACAATTGCAGCAGAAGGGATAATTTTCTGCAGTGTAGGGGGTTAAATATACCAATTTTTCTTAACCGTTCAAACATTTCATATTAAAAAATTCTCAAAAATTTTTGTTTTGGCGCCTACTTATAAAGGGCAGTGAGTGTGAAGGTACGTCACTCCTAGTGCATTTGGGGAGCGTACTGTTGGAAATAATTGTTTAAAGGCTCAGTTTGAATATACAATTTACTTTAATGCTTGCTTTATTTTCTCAAAATTGTTATATTTGCAGAGATGCTTTATTTTTATGTCGACATTTTCTTTGTAATGGAACACAACAATCTCAACTTGAATTCTGAGTTTGACAATTTGACTCTATGGTTCTTTTTTATCCGTCATGTTGAATTTGTCAAATCAATTTTTTCGAATCCAAGTACTATATTAATTTAATTTATTATAAGCAGAAGTTTTGTCCACCAATGGATCCAGGGGCTATATTCTGTGAGTAATTAGGGAGTGATTTTGAGGATGATATTATCTTGGTGATGCATTAAATCATCAAAAGATTTAAGTTTGAGAGTGCTCTAGGATTTAACTATGTATGTTTTTATTTCTGTCAATTGCAGACTGTTGAAGCATAAATCTGTGAGTTTAATCCAGTAGCAATATGGGAAACTCTGAAATGTAGGAATGCTTCTCAGAGTGACTTCCAAGGAAGCTGGCTCTTCCGTTCTTTCAGTGGGGGTTTAGGAAAAGGTTAAAGAAAACGAGATTTGTAAAAATAAATCCTAGATCTAAGGCGATGCACTGGACTTAAAATTTACCTAGTTGCACAGTGTTAACCTTGTAAGATTTAACTAGAAATTAAGAAGAAAAATGCATGATTAAACCTAGTTTGTAAATACATTAAATAAAGGCAAAAGAAACCGAGAGATCAGAAACAAGAAATAGAGATCAATTCAGATATGCACAGAATAATATTCTCACTACTTGAATGGTAACCGGTTACACAGGCTGAAATTGCACAAAGTAAAATATTACATTTTCATGAAAGAACCACTTGCATAGGAAAAAGAAATATCTGCTACTGCTAAAAAAAACTCTATGATCTGAAGAATATGTGGAACTTTGGAACTCTCTATTTCTGCTTCCCAGATCTGCATTTATTAACCTAAAAACTCAAAGCCCGTTGAAGATCTCCTTGCAACTGAAAATCTTTTCCAACTCAAAATCCTAGAGAAATTTGGCACAAAATCCAGCATCATATCTGAGAAGACAAGTGAAACTCTCCCTGATAGAAAAATATTTGTGGCATGAAGAAACTAAATTTCTCACCTCTCTATTCTTTATCGCAGCTTAAAAAATAAAATGGCATAAATAATTTTAGGGCTGCATCCTTTTACTTCCTCTGAGTCAAAGTTTATATTTTAATAAAGTTTCACTTTATTATTTGTTGTGGCTTTTAAAACTAAGAGACTCTAATATTTTATTTATTAAAACTTAGCCTTAACTTTGAGGATGGCCCCACATTTATTTAATAAGAAACTCTTATTAAATCAAAGACTCAGCATTAGAAGTAGCCCGTGACATATGATAAATAAAATAAAATAAAATATTTTATTTATCTCTCCTCAAGTTTAACAATGTGGTGACTTCTGCTTATTTCTTTTCCTTCTCTTCAATGCTACTTCCATGTGGTGCTCTTCAGGAGTCTCTTTTTGCTGCTCCTTTTTTATTCATGGTGGCGAGTAAAAATCAAATTTTAATAAAGCTTTCACTTTATTATTTGTTGGAACCCACATCATTAAAATGATACTTAATCATATTTAAATCTGATTTTATCTCCCGTGCTACAAATGAGACCTTATGCATTTATTAAAATAAGGCATTTTAATTTTATGAAGAGAGGGTCCACTGCATCAAAAGAAACTCAATATTTTAATAAAAGACTTAGCCTCTCTAAAGATTCACATGACTCCCATAGTATTTTTATAAAATGAAATAAAACATTTTATTTCTCTCTTTGGGCTCAACCACGTGGTAGACTCCGCTCATCTTTATTTTTCCTCAACTCTCGTAGTTTCCATGTGGTGGCTTCCATTAGTCCCTTGAGCTGCTCTCTCTTTGCATTCTCTTCGGACACATGGTGGCCTCTGATGCTTGCCTTTGCTTTTTAAAACTCCGCAGCCTCCATTGATCTCCTTGCATCTTACAGTGACTATTCGGCTGCACTATGAATAGGAGAACTAATACATTGAAATTTTAAAATGGTGTAAAAAATTTGTCACCAGTTCTTGGTGACGGGCTGGGAAAATACGCCTGCCTATTTGAATCTAGAATCTCTGGTTCACAGAGTGGCCTTATCCATTGGGCATAGAGTCACATTAATTTGAAATTGAAACATTATGAAAATGAAGACACATCTGAATCTAAAGATGCATACAACTGAAACTAATTGCTCATTGACTACTGATAACCAATGATGACTTAAACGTTTGAAACTGATACAAAGCTGGAACATTACTAAACCATAGAGACTGATCATAGATCTTATATCGCAGCAAAGACTTCTTGAAAGCAAACTAACTGAAATCTGAAAACTAATGTTGTTGTTGCAACTTATTCTGGACACTAAAACTAACTTACTGGCATATCGAACTTATAGGAATATGCCCATTCACTAGAGTTGCAAAATAACTGCAAGATTTGATTATTGTGTCCGACTAAACCCATTAGCTGATGATAGACCATATGAAATACATTAAAAAGAATAACAAGATTTTTTACCTTTTCACCTCTCAGCACTCCAGAGGTTCCTCTTTGGTATGAAAACACCAATTAGACTTATTTACATGTTGTTTATGCTTCAGCAGAGGGTGGGATGCAAAAATCAAGATTTGACGCTCATTCCTTAGTTTGAATTTGGAAACTTCTGCTGACATAACTTCTTTAGTGACTTCTTTGGCAGGCTCTTCAATGGGTCCATGACCTATGATAACTGAAAACCAAGTTGACAGGTGACAGAACTGCCCAGAATAGTTTTGAATCTAACTAAGATTCCTTTATACAAGAAGAAAGGTGTAGAATCTAACTTACTTTGTGACATTGTGTGTGACTCTTGGATCTTTCAAATATCCCTTTGATTAACACACTTATGAATCTTTTGTTGCATATGTGGTTCTTCATCAAGAAGAAGATAATAACTATCTTCAAAAATAGAAAACAGTTCCTCATAGGCATCTACTTTTGTTTTAGCATTTTCTTTATGATCATCATCAATAGGCTTTGCAAAGTGGCCATTTACATGTTCAATGATAGGATCTTTTGCATTTAGTAACTGATAGCCTCATTGTAAAAGAAAGAACAAATCCTCATCTCGCTGTTCCAATTGCTGCCCATGCACCTCTATTGTATCCTTCTCCAAATGTGAAACTTCATTGCAGAAATAAAAGCATTGATTTTTTGTTGACTCTACAATTTCCTCTATCACTTCTTTCTCAAGATGGAAAACAGATGTAGTATTACTCTGAACCTAGTACTTTTCAGCTTCAAATCCCTTCTTGGAGTACTTTTTAGCTTCTAGAAGTGTCACCTCATAAGCATCTTCTAAATCTGATTCATCTGTTATTTGAGTTTCTAAGTCACTCATTGCCATGGATACATGATGTTCAAGAACATAGGGACACATCGAATGAACAAGAGTCACATTCTTGCTTGCATTTTGATTCCTAAAACTTGATTCTTCTTGGATGTCAAAGTGATAAAGCACCTGATCTATGGCTTCTATGGACTAATTTCCGGCTACAGAGGCTTGTAATACATAATTATCAAGATAATGGGGTTGTTTCTTGGGATGAGGAAGGATCTCTTCTATAATCTAACCGCACTGATATGGTTGTTCATAAGGATCTTGAGGCATGACATATGGATTAGTATTATATATGCTTTGACATTTTAACTCATCAAGCTCATGGCTGAGGGTTCTTATAAGTTCTTTTACCTCCATCATCTCTTCATGATTTGGCAAATTAGTAGGGAGGGTGGGTGGACTCAAATCTATATGCATCTGGTTACAAGAAAGAGTTTGAGATAGGTAACTTGCAGGTGGCATCAAAGGTATTAAAGGCAAAGGACAAAACTTACCAACTACATTTAGGTTACTTTCAACCTTAATAGCAAGGTCATATGACTGGGGTAAAGTTTCACCTCCTAAGGCTTGGATCATCATAGAGATATTAGGATCTAAAGCTTTTAAATAGTAAAGAAATGCAAAGATTGAAGATGGCCTGATATCAACAAAGAATTTCTTCCATACCTTGTCAAATCTTGAATTGAAATCATATATGGGCTCCATAGGATGTCTCTTGATGGCGATGAAGTTCTAAGTAAGAGTGCTGACATCTGTTCTATCTTTGAATTGATTGTAGATAAGTCCACCAAGCTGATCCCATCTAGTGATCGAACTAGGCTGCAAGCTTTTGTACCATTCTTTTGCTTTTCCTTTGAGGGAAGATACAAGCAACAAGAGGGCATGATTCTTAGTAGTGACATTGTGGATGGAGCATAAACTTGCAACATCCTGAATGTGATCCACAGGACAAACTCAGCCATCTCTAAGAATGTGAGGTAATGCCTTCCATGCTATATCAGGAGCTTGACACTAGTGCTGAAGAACAAGACGACTTGAATCCCAAGTCACAAAAGGTAGATCTTTTTGAATATTCAGGTGTACATATATACCAGGGGTTGCCATGATCTACAGGAGTAAAGATCTGAGAAACAACATCCATTAGAGCTGCCAGATGGATGATTCATGCTCCTATGAGTAGGTATTTCTATGATTTTCCTTCAAAACCACAAAATACGGGGCAAAGATTTAATGAAAACAAAGACCCAAGTCTTTGAATCTAGTCCCACTAGGTGTGCCAAAATCTGTTGATGCATAAATATGTGGGTTTAATCCAACAGCAACATAGGAAATTCTGAAATGTGGGAATGTTTCTCAGAGTGACCTCCAGATTTTAAGGAAGCTGGCTCTTTCGTTCTTTCAGTGGGGGTTTGGGAAAAGGTTAGAAGGAAAATGAGATTTCTAGAAATAAATGCCTAGATATAAGGTGATGCTCCAGACTTAAAATTTACCCAGTTGCATAGTGTTAACCTTGTAAGATTTAACTAGAAATTAAGGAGCAAAATACATGATTAAAGCCAGTTTGTAAACAGATAGATTAGAAACAAGAAATAGAGATTAACTTAGATATGCACAGAACAATATTCTCATTACTTGAATGGTAACATATTACAGAGGCTGAAATTGCACAAAGTAAAATATTACATTCTCATGAAAGAACCACTTGCATAGGCAAAAGAAATATCTGCTACTGCTCAAAAAAACTCTCTGATCTAAAGAATATGTGGAACTCTGGAACTCTATATTTCTTCTTCCTAGATCTGTATTTATTAACCTAAAAACTCAAAGCCCATTGAAGATCTCCTTACAGCTAAAAATCTTTCTCAACTCAAAATCCCCAAGAAATCTGGCAAAAAATTTGGTACCTTATTAGAGATAGCAGCTAAAACTCTCCATTGCTGGAAAAATATCTATGGCATAAAAAAAAAATTCCTGCCACTCTTTTTTATCGCAGCATGAAAAATAAAATGGCGTGAATCACTTTAGGGTTTTGTCCTTTGACTTCCTGGAGTCAAAATTATATTTTAATAAAGTTTCACTTTATTATTTGCTGTGGCTTTTAAAACCAAAGACTCTAATATTTTATTTATTAAAATATAGCATTAACTCTGAGGAGGACCCCACACTTCTTTAATTAGAAACTCTTATTAAATCAAAGACTGGACATTAGAAACACCCAGTGACATATGATAAATAAAATAGAACAAAACATTTTATTTATGGTGACTTTTGCTTATTTCTTTTCCTTCTCTTTAACACTGCTTCCACGTGGTGCTCTCTCAGAGTCTCATTTTGCTGCTCCTCTTTTATTCATGGTGGGGAGTAAGAATCAAATTTTAATAAATCTTTCACTTCATTATTTGCTAGAACCTATATAGTTAAAATGATACTTAATCATATTTAAATCTGCCTCTATCTCACGTGCTGCAAATGAGACCTTATGCATTTATTAAAATAATGCATTTTAATTTTATGAAGAGAGGGCCCACTACATCAAAAGAAACTCAATATTTTAATAAAATACTTAGCCTCTCTAAAGATTCACATCACTCCCATAATATTTTTATAAAATGAAATAAAATATTTTATTTCTCTCTCTTCGGGTTCAACCACGTGGTGGACTCTCTCATCTTTATTTTTCCTCAATTCCTGTATCTTCCATGTGGTGGCTTTCGTTGGTCCTGTGAGCTAAACTCTCTTTGTATTCTCTTCAGACACATGGTGGCCTCTGAGGCTTGCCTTTTATTTTTAAAACTCCGCAGCCTCCATTGATCTCCTTGCATCTTATGGTGACTATTCGGCTGCACTATGAATATGAGAACTGATACATTGAATTTTTGAAATAGTGTAAAATATTTGTCACCACAGACATTACCATTTTGAATGGCTCTAAACTAGTAGCATTTGCTATTCTCGATTTGGGGAGATGGGAGGGGATATTGTTAAAATTGAACCCATCTTGGTGGAGGAATTCAAACAAGTCCCTCTTGTTTGGCATATAATTTAGGAAGGAAAGGTGGTGTCCTTTCTCAAAGGCATGGTAGGACATGACAAAAACCTATCACAACAGTTCATGAAAACTTGGGACGAGCAAACCAAAGAGGTGAGAATTGGGAAAATTAGCTTCCATGTTTCAGAAGAGGTGATTGGGCAAACCACAGGGTTATCAACGAAAGGCAAAAAGCATTCGAGGAGAAGCAGAATCTCTGACCTTGAGCATATGAATCTTTTCTTCCGTGAGGGTGAGGCACCTATGAAGCTTCATGGAGGGTTTGAGAGGGACAAGCTTCCGGAGCCATGGGGTCAAATTTGTCTGATGATAATGAAATTCTTCATGTTGGAGGGAAGATTTTGAGTATACGATCACTACCACTTTGCTCTTTTGAATCATTTCATGAATAAGGTAGAGATTACCTTTCCCTTCTTTTTGCTCTCTTCTTTGAACAATTCTATAAGGCTTGTTAGGGAGCTCAGAGCTAAGAATGCCAACTACCCTCTTATTCCTATTCACCAAGGTCTTATTTTGAGGTTATATCAATTTCATCTGGCTTTCTGTCCACCCAAGCAAATCCAAGTCAATATTTCAGAGGACCCACAATCGAGTACTTCTCATGGGTGTAATGGCAAAGTGAAAACTTGCATTGGGACCCCTAAGATTAAGGGTGTCTCTCGTATGGTAGAAGAGAACCCTGTTGAAACCCCTATTACTGTTAAAAAGGAGAAATAGAAGCACGCCACCCAGCGGTTGAAAGGAAGAATGCCAAAAGGAATAGGGTGGAGGTTGAGGAAATAGAGACTACACTAAAGAAGAAACACAAGGAAGGTAAGGTGGTTTGTAGTGCCCCTCATTTTGGTTTTCTGATAGTTGTTCTATTTAGACATTATGACATCTTAGATTTACTGTTTTGATATGATACTTGTCTATTGCTATGATGATACTATTAGAACTGTTGGTTATGCTTATATTATGTTTAGTTATGGGCTCAGTTGATTATGTGGATCAATTTTATCATGTGCTTAACGTGATTATCTGATGATGCTTTCATTTAGTTGTTTAGCTATTGATGTGCATGCAAGTTATGGTTACTTCTTGATGTGATTGGTGGAAGGGATAGTGTCGAATTACTCATGCGTGAGTACCCTACTATGCTACGATTCTCTTCCATGGTGTGTTTATTTGGATAGTTATATGTATATATATATATATATATTCTTGACATTTCGTTATTATTTTTTCTTTTAAAAAAAAATTGCCATTTTATATTGCATAGTTTAGCTTATCTCTAGGGTTTCATGGTAGGGTGTTACATTTGGTATTAGTGCCAGGTTTAAACATTGGGTACTCTGGGTGTGTATGAGTCCATTATGTTGTCCTAGTTGCTTAGATTCTATAGAGTATGTTTGCTCTTTTGTCATCCTCGCCTAGCATCCTGAGGTTGTTCTTTGATGGTTTAGTGTAGAAGATGCCTATAGGTCAAGGTCGGGGTCAAGGTAGGGGACATAGAAGAGGTGGTGGTAGTAGCCCTCCTCCTAGTTCTCCTCATGAGAGTGCTCAAGAAGTCATGGTACAGAATGCAGAGAATTAGGGTCAGCTTGAGGGAGCTCAGTTGTACCAATTTCTTGAGGAGGTTCTTGCTCGCATAGGCCCTAGATAGGAGGTTGGTCAGTCGAAGGAGAGGGGAAGAGGAGAGTCTCCTAGGCAGAAGGTTGATTAGCCAGAGGTAATAGAAAGAGAAAGGTCTCCTAGAAGGAGAGAGATGACAGTAGAGCAGGTGGCTATCTTGGCAGGTCACATGAGAGATCTCTTGAGGGGACACCCTCCCACTTTTGATGGTTCTGGTAGTGGTTTGGAGGCAGAGACTTGGTTGATAGATTTGGGTAGGTGTTTTTCCATGCACCCGTATGGTAGTAACACCAAGGCGAGATGTGTCATCCTGTACCTTTGAGAATTTACTTCTACATGGTGGCATTTAGAGGAGTAGAAGTTACATTTGGATATTGGTACAGTTTCTTGGGAATTGTTCTTGGAGAGGTTCAGAGCTCATTTCTTGTCAGATCACTAGAAGTAATGTCGTGCTAACGAGTTCCATGAGTTGAGACAGATGCCGATGTCAGTAGAGCAATATGAGCATAGATTCTATGAGCTTAAGCAGTACATAGGCATTGGAGATGATGAGGCTATGTTGGTTCAACGCTTCATTAGGGGCCTGAATGCTCATATCAGTGGAGGAGTTCGTGTCTTTGAGCCTAAGACCATGGAGGTGGAAGTTGAGAAGGCCCATCTGGTAGAAGAAAATTTGGCCATGGCTCTTGGAGGCCATATAGGTGTACAAATTGGTAGTGTACCTCTGACAAGTGTTGGGTCTCGTGGTGGTCAGTCTCAGGCAATAGGCTCTTCTAGAGGCTATCATGCTCCCACTAAGGGTGAACAACAATAGCAGTAGTATTCCTAGAATCAGCAAGGTGGTGGTACCCAGTTGAGAAAAGACCGTAATTGCAGGTGGACCAAGAATTATCATCCCGATCAGCTAGTTCAAAGCACATAGTTTGTAGTTAGTAGAGATAGTTTTCAATAGTTCAATGCTTTCACAAGTGGCAGAGGTTATGACAGAGGTACAAGATGTTTCTCTTGTGGTCAGCAGGGGCATATAACTAGGTAGTATCCATAGAAGAGCACTGTAGGATTTGGTCATAGGCCAGTAGCTTCAGAGTCGACCATAGGTGATCCAGGGAGGTCTCATAGAGTGTTCATAGTTATTGAACACCACCATGCAGAGCATCAGGGGACAGTGTTGGAGACCGTAGGTAGAGGTCAGGTAGCTTTCATTGGAGTTCGTGCATGTTCTACAGCATCAGGAGTAGGGGTATAGAACAAGTAAGGGTCCAGTGGGATCCTAATGATGAGTCTTCAACTACTTAGGAGGTTGTGTCGGGATGCGAGATCTCTACCCTTATTTTTGTTGTAGGTTTCCATGAGTTAGCCTAATCCTAGGGGGGAGGATGTAGTGCCCCTCATTTTGGCTTTCTGATAGTTGTTCTATTTAGACATTATGACATCTTGGATTTATTGTTTTGATTATGATACTTGTCTATTGCTATGATGATACTATTAGAACTATTGGTTATGCTTATACTATGATTAGTTATGGACTCAGTTGATTATGTGGATCAATTTTATCATGTGCTTAATGCGATTATCTGATGATGTTTTAATTTAGTTGTTTAGCTACTGATTTACATGCCAGTTATGGTTACTTGTTGATGTGATTGGTGGAAGGGATAGTGTCACATTACTCAAGCATGAGTACCCTATTATGTTGCGATTCTCTTACATGGTGTGTTTGTTTGGATATATATATCGACATTTCATTATTATTTCTTCTTTTTAAAAAAAAATTCCATTTGGATTGAATAGTTTAGCTTATCTCTAGGTTTTTGTGGCAGGGTGTTACAGGGTTTTTGCTGTGGAAGCTCCTGTGAAGATTGTGGAAGTGGATACTAGGTTGGAACTGAAGGATAGCAATGAAGGTGGAGAGACTACTCCTTCGAGCATTCGTCACTCCAAAAGGATTATTGGGAAACTACTGCTGAACACCCAGGTGTAGAGATTTTAGATGGTTTTGAGTTTGTGGAAGATATGGTAATTAGGGAGTAATTTTGAGTATTATATTTGAGAGTGCTTTAGGATTCAACTGTGTATGTTTTTGTTACAATATTTCAGAACATACTCAACTCTCTTCTTCCTGATGATGAATCATTGAGTATGATCCAATAGCTTGAAATAAAAACATACACAGTTGAATCCAGAAGCACTCTCAAATTTATTGTCATGGACTATGGAAAACTCATGAAAGATTTGTCTATGATGAAAATGTTTGGAAAAATCTAGTCAATAATAACTAATTGTCTATTTTTGGGTTTGCATCCAGGCACCAGAGACATCTATGGAAAATCCATATCCATATGATAACTCCATTCATGTTTTGTGCAATACGAACACATCAGATGGATTTAATCCCTCAAAAGATGTAACACTCCCAGAGTTGATGTTGAAAGGCCTAGTGAAGATTACGATGGGCGGTCAAACTGCTCAGGCAAGGTCTTTTATTTCCTTCTTTGTAGGAGGAATCATGGATGAGTGAGACATTTAATGATTCAACACTAGAAAGGCAGAGACAAAGATATACAAGTGTATGAATATCTACCAGAGGGATTATCATACTATGATATGATGAAGGCTGCAAGTATTGCTTATACCCAAGCGGATACAAGGTGGCCAGCGTTAGGATTGTGGAGCCCAGCTATAAATAGCTGGTGCATTGTAAATGACCCATTGTATGGCAATCCATTCGATTGACACAATCCACAAAACAGATCCTTTCTATAGTGCTCGTAGATACCTAGTCGACTGCCACATGGAGGATGTACAGTATTCGACCAACCAATCGTTTAGAATGCACCAGCTGGTTACATTCTTCCAATTGTGGAAGTCATTTACACTGTGTGTCCGCCATAATTTTTGGCCATTATATGCTTCCCTTCAGCGATGTCCTCCATTGGCCTACCTTTTTTGTTGAAGTTCGACTCTCTAAAATACCATATCTCAAGACAATATTCCTATCGATCTCTGTAAATAGATATAACTAGAAGCAAAAAGGGTCAATCATGTTCAAAGACATTTTACACTCAATCAGCCCCCAAATGTTAGGATATGCTCCACATGATTTCCATTCCATATGGCTTAGGAGACTAAACATTCAACTCCCTTTGAAATGGTAGAGGCCGATGAGAGCTCACCCAACATCTATACAGAGCCATTATAAATTGTAGGACAATATTAAGCAGAGCAAATCATATCTAGAAATGTATAAAGCTTGTCAATGCCATCCTTTGCGGTTGAAAGTGCTAAATTTGATGCAATTATTTGAGCAGACTTGGTTCTCTTGTAAGCTTTTAGATTCTCATACCAAATTGTAAAATTGTTGAATTTCATGAGATTATTTGTTCGGGTTGAAAACAAAAGAGGTTTGTTTTGTAGGGCAACAAATATTTGTTGGAAAAGTACCATAGTTACATGGACTAAACTGTGACTAGCCCCCCCTCTCTCTCTCTACACAGTTCTAATAGAGATTCATTCGTCGGCCAATGGAGGTAGTTTTGCAAAGTTGTTAAGAGTCCCTTTTCCACATTGTTTATTGCTCCTGTGGAGCTCGGGAACTTAATTACCACTTGCATTTACACCTTTTACTAAATGCACCTATGATATGATAGATTGTTTTTTAAAATTAGATTTTTTTTATGAAAATATCTGCTTATCTATTAATTATAAGATAAAATATAACACTTTCACAAAAAATAGTTGGGTTGTATAAAGGCACACCCCAAAAGCATGTCATATAGGCATAGCCTAGAAAATTCTAGAGTATTAATGGGTACATACCCATAAAAATGGAATAGAAATTATAAAAACATAAGGAAATGTAGAATTAAGCAACTAAAGCAACACCTGTAGATGGCAGATCCCTGTCATCTAGGTTCCCCCATATTGTGGTGGGGTCTAGGATGACATCTGGTGGTGCCCATCCATCATCATTCTCCTAATTATCATTCTTTGTGTTTGACTCCTGGTGTTGTGGTGAGATAGCCAAATTTAAATGTGCAAAAACCTTAGTGTTATCCCAACCGATGTTGGTTGGATTGGAAGTACTAGGGGCCATCCATCTTGTATTATCACCTGTAGGACAACCTGGATTTTCTCCAGTAGGCCAGCCCACATTATCACCTACAACACTAGCATGATAGCCTAAAGTCCATCCATAATTACATGGAGAGGTTGAATGTCTATGATGGTGAGGTGCACAATGAAGAGTAGCCTAGGAATGTGGCTAAGAATGCCTGACTAATCCACTTCTTCGTCTATGACCATGGGAAGGCGATCAGGCTCTGACAGAGGAAGGAAAAGAAAAAACCTTTGCCACTATAATAGAAGCATTTCCCCAATGATCCAACAATTCCTATAAGTGAGAAACTTCTAGAGCCACCTTGTTTTCCTGTACTTGTATCGATAGAAGAACATTAGAACATATAATTGCTTTAATGTAAAGAGAAATAGTTGTTCCAATGTGATTGTCTTAAAATATACAAAAATTATGATCTTTCCATATTGTAAAAAGAATCTCCACTCTGAAAATATGCCAAATCTAAGTAAATTTTGTTGGAAACCTGGGAGAATCAACAAGAAGTATTATTTTCCATGATAAAGGCTCTAGTTTGAAAGGGCAAAAGAAATCATAAATCCATAGCCAAAATTGCTAGGCTCTTGTGCAATACCAGAAGAGACGCTGAAAAGTCTCAGGTTGTTCACAAAAAGGACAACGAGGATCCTGAACCCCAAGATTAAAAAGTCTTGCTCCAACTGACAACCCTTGAAAAAGAAGGCACCAGGCAAAATGTGCTAACTTTGTCTCAAGAATAGCTGACCAAATAGTTGTAAATCTGGTATCTTAAAGAACCATTGAACTATGAAGGAGCCATCGCCTAGTAAGTGTTTCTATCACTAGTAAATGGAGTGACAGCTACCTATAAGAAAGCCTTGGCTTATAATGATGCATTAGTGTGTCTAGATACTATTTCTAGTCTTTCCACCAAGGTCTACTGGACTAGATTCCCACTTTATGAAACATTTCTATTGGAATAGTAATCACAATTCTATCATAAGTAGTTTGACTCGAAGAGGTTCCCATGCTATAAGGCTCATCGTGGGTCTATGGAAAATATCTTGTAGCATTTGAATACCCCTTTTATGAAATTGAAGAGCCTTTATGCCAGGTAATGTGGCTCATGGCTGACCTACTTTGGAGAATAGAGGTGACCACCAGATATTATGGTGATTGAAAGAAAGACCATCATGAAATCCATCACCAACCCAGCAGAGCCATGGTTTAACTTTCTCCTAGGCTTTCCAAATTCTTTTGGCCACAAATGTACCTAAGATTTGAACTAGCTCTCTCATGATAAGGAGAGTTGACAAGGCAATGCCTTTCCAAGCAGGCTTGTGTAGAGGATGGCCCAAATCAATGTTGTGCTAGAGTAAAATTTTCCATGCCTCATTACCATCTAGAGAGCATGAATGATTGATTTGACACACAAGATAGTGCCTTGGCATTGAGTAGAAAATAGACCAAGGTTTCTTGAATCTCTGGGTAAGCAACAAAATTCCTAGGGAACACAGTGGAAGCCATGGCAAGTCTTAGAAGAGGTCCATAGAAAATCCCTCAAAAGTTTTTCTAGTTTGGCATATGAAGATTTGGAAGGTGCCCAAAGAGAAGAATAGTAAACATGAGTTGCTGCCAAAATTTTAGAAAAAACTTGAACTTTTCTAGATAGAGATAGTGGCTTAGTGATCCAAAATGCAAGTTTCTATTCTACACAGGTAAGAACTGCTTGCTAGAGATTAGTAGAAGTGCCTTTGAAAGCAAATGACATACCTAGAAATTAGAAAATTTCACCATGAGCAACTCAGCACCATCCATACTATTGGATCCAATGAGGAATGGGAAGAATTGACTGCCTATAACATAAAGTTTTATACCGCTGGATGGAGGAACCTGAGGCTAGGTAGAAGGTCTCTAGACATCCAAGCGCATTTTTAACAATGTTTTCTTCTTCCAGTAATGTTAAAAAGGAATCATCTACAAAATGACCATTGACTAGCTGGCTAGAAAAATTAGGTAGAGAAATTCTGTGAACAAGCCCATTAGATACTAAATGAGCAAGAAGGTATCCAAAGCCTTCTGCAGCTAGAACATATAAGGTTGGTGCAAGAGGACATCCTTGCCATATTGAATGGAAAAGGCCAAAGGTATGCGACTATTTCCCATTTAGAGTGATACATGTAGAGGCTTCTGAGAAGAGCATTTTGATTGATTGAATAAAAGATGGACCAAACCCGAATGCTTCAAGCATTGCAAGAATAAAACACCATTCAATGGGATCATAGGCCTTTGCAAAATCAATTTTTAGAAAAATTGCTTTTTGATCAGATTTTATTGCCCATTCCATGCCTTCCCAAACTACTATGATATTATCTAAAATATACCTGGATTTAATAAATCTAGTCTATTTAGGGAAGACAATCAAAGGGACCAGGTATGAATTTAATGTTTCCTTGATTAATAAGTTTTCCTAGAGAGTTGGAATAAAAAGCTTCAAGGTAAACATTATGCAAATCCTTCCCTAAGGAATCCCAAAGAGCTTTGTAAAACTCACAAGGAAAACCATTAATTCCAGGAGCTTTACCATTACCCATAGAATAGACTACTTCTTTGAGGTCTTCAATGGTCAATAATTGATCACGAAAGCATGTCTATTTCTCTATCTCTCTATCCAATCCCTTCTTTCTTCTCATATGTCTCCATTTTCTCTCTCATTGTCTCTTGATTCTTGATATTATGATTCCACGTAATAAATAGCAATTATATCTGTCTCCCTCCCTCTTTATCTATTTACCTCGCTCTATATCTCTATATCTCCCTCTTTCTCCCTCTTTATCTTTGTATCACTCTCCCTCTCTCTATCTATCACTATCTATCTCTTTATATATCTCTCTTCATCTCTCTTTACTTCCCCCTCCCCATCTCTCTATCCTTTTGTCTTTATCTCTCTCCCCTTCTATTTTTTTTCTTTGTTTATTGCTTCTCTCACTCTCTTTCTCTCAATATCTCTTTCTCTCACTCTCTCTCTTCCTCTCCCTCTCTCTTTCTATTGCTCTATCTCTTTATCTCCTCGTCCCCCTCCCTCTCTAGTTTCTTTCTTCTTCCATGATAATATGTAATTAGGAACTGAAGTAATCCCCCCCTCTGTCTATATATATCTTTCTCTTTCTTTATTTTTCACTCACTTTCTAACTTCTCTTTCTACCTCTCTCTATCTAGACCTTTCTTCCTCTTTATATCTTTAAATATATATAAATATTAAAATTAAATTAAATATTATATTGAATTAAATAACAAATATATATAAATATTATATACAAAATATTTAATTAACTATAAAATTAAATATATAATATTTTGTATTAAAATATATATAAATATTAAAATTAAATAGTATATTTAATTAAATAACTAATATATAAAATACAATATTTAATTAACTATAATATTAAATATTAAATATTGAAATGTATATAAATATTAAAATTATATTAAATATTGTAAGCTCCACACTTCATAAATTTTTAATTTTAACCTCAAAATTGGATCCACACTCCATAAATTTTGGTGACACAACCAATATTAGGTAAAGAGGAGAAATAGTTTCCCTATAAAAAATAAGTGATTGTTCCATGGAACAATGGAGTTCTGCCTAGATAATCAACTTTGAATAGTTGGAGAGTGATATGCCATGAATGAAGTGTCATTTATTAAGGAAAGATAATGGTTTGGTGTTGATGTAGAAACTTTAAAAATGATTTTATGAGTAGATCAATGATGCTATTTAGAATAATGACCTAATGGGGTTTAGATTATAAGGCTCAAGGATCAATAAGAAATAAGGTGGTGAATAAAACCAAAGTACCTATGTCTAGTTTAAAGAAGAGGATGTGATCTTCATTAAGGATTAGGAACATTAGAATGATACGTGAATTGATTTAATTTTAATATTTTTTATTTTATTTTATTTTTTAAGATAAATTTTTTTAAAATAAATTGGTGAAAAGATTGGAGGAAGAACAAATTTTGTAAAACAAATTTGTGAAGATAAGTTGATAGAAAGACTAATAGGGAGACTACTTTTATGGCCTCGTTATCAATCACATACATAAGATTTTTTAGTCACTTCAAGGGGAATGATGGCCTACAAGTTAAAATTGATGCATCAAGAGCAGAAACCACATTAAATATAACTCTCCAAATCCCTTTTCCCTAATTTCACATTCTAAGATGCTAGAATAGATTCATGAAAGTATAAAAATATTTATTTTGTATACTTTGTCAGCTAAATTTCAAAAGAAAGGAAGCTTATTGTAACTTATATAAAGTGAAAACCTTATAATCTATAAGGATACTTGGCTCCTCTCATTTTTATGTGCCCTAAATTTATAATGAAAGGTAAAAAAGAGAGAAGTTGAAAGGGGAAGTGGTAGCTGTGAAAAGAAATGAGTCCAAGTTTTAGTGAAAGATTAAAGAAGTGGATTGCAAAATTTATCACCTGCTCAGGTAGTTTAATCGCAAGTAATAAAAAGTAATAAAAATGGTTTTTGGTAGGTAGTTTTAACATTTAGTAGATGTGGTACCATTCAAGAAAGATCCAGGTAAACCAACAAGATTTTTGGATTTTTCTAAGGACCCAATATGTCAAGTAAACTCTCTTTCTCTCTCTCTTCTACTCTCTCCCCCTCTCCATCTCTATAAATCTCTTCGTCTCTCTATATTTTTCCTCTCTTTTCTCCATATCTCTCTAGTTGTGTATCTCTCTCTATTTTCCCTATCTCTCTTCCTCTCTTAGTTCTTTATTTGATGAACTATATCCTTTGTTTGTGATGTTTATGAGCCTTCTTTCATCCTAAGTTTGATGATACATGGAGGAGCAAGGCAACACCATATGGGTGGTTAATCAAATGGTAAGCATATATGCCCTTTGAGATCTACAGTGGTGCATGCCAGTGGATAGAGAAAAATGAACTTCCTCTAATTTGGTTGCTAGGGTAGTTTTGTCTACCCTCTAATGGAAGCACAACACATAGTATAGAAGTAGATTAAATAACATTTCACATTTTCTACAATTATAAAATGTCATTGTCATCCACTACTCATCTCAATCTCAAATCATTATGTATAGAGTACTATTAGAAGGACGTACCATAGATTTTTCTTACAACACACAACCCCCTTAAAGACTACTCTAAATATCTTCAATTATTGCAAACATGTGTTCTTAAGAATACCCTTTCACAAGGGAAAAAATTTCCCTCTTTCATCACTAAGTGGTGATTTACCTTTCCTACACACACAAATTTTCATATTAAGCTTATTTGCATGTATGTCAAGTGTAGAAACACCACATGAAATATTGTAGCCTATAGAAAACATAGTTAACCAAAAAATTTATATTTCTATGAAATGATTTGATCTCATAAAGCAATCCATGGTTTAAAATGCAAAAGATTTCTTAGCCAAGGTTGCTCTTGAAATTAATTACATACTAGTTATTAAGAAAATCTATTAATGAATACTTGAAAATTTTCCTATCTACATTTAAATATGGTCAATTTGCTATGAATTTAGCACCATGGACATTCTCGTTGGCTTTGGGGATAGGTGGAACCCATTCCCTCCTCCTCGTTCTGTTAGAATCGCTGACTATGTTGTTACCTCCTATCATTTTCCTTACCCCCTAAACCATTAATCATTGCTCTAAAATCCACAACCTCTACACATAAATTATTCTTTTATGAATGGGATTTGAGAAGAAGTTCCAAATTCGAAGCACTGAATGCCAAGACCTCCTCCTCCTCCTTCTCACTGTGAAAGAGGAGAAAAGTCTTCTAAGGGATGATGATTTGAAGATTCTAGTCACAAACAACAAGATTTCTTTCCATCATCTTGCAACATTCTAGGATGTTGTCAAATGTTGATGTTGAAATGTAGCTCATTCCCTCTCATTAAAGGGAGCACTTTCGATGTAATTAGTCATTTCACATGGCTACTTGATTTGTCTTTCAACTTGTTCAAATTCTCTAAAACTTGGTTCCAAGGGTTTGTCTAAGGCCAAACTCCTAGCATAACAAAATCCATTTCACATGGCTACTTGATTTGTCTTTCAACTTGTTCAAATTCTCTAAAACTTGGTTCCAAGGGTTTGTCTAAGGCAAAACTCCTAGCATAACAAAATCCATTGGTATCTCTAAATATCATCAAATTTAGATAAGAAAGGCGAACATGTTTATGAAGATTAAGAGTCTGTAGATTGAAACCACAATAACATATTTAAGATCAAAATTACACATGCAAGGATTAGTTCCCTAGATGTAGGATTAAAGTATAGTACATCACAAATTATCTAGGAGGACATTTGAATACAAAAATCTGAAACTTGATAACAAAGTTTATGATTAAATCATTAAACACAGTCTACAATAAAATATATCTTACATTACAAATATAAATAAATAAATATTACACCTCCTTATACCTTCATTCTCAATTAAAAAAAATATATTCATATAAAATTACTATTACTACTACTTATATCGCTGACTACATTAAATAATTTGTATAAGAAACAATTATATTATATACCATGATTAAAGTCTCCCTTATCACTACTCTAACAAAACTAACTTTTTAAAAAAATATAACAAGACTATAGAGTAAATATATTAAATAAACTAGCAACAATACTAAACCAAAACATCCCCAATACACACCATCATTGTGTTTTCATCAGAATTTTATGCAGGTGCAATTGTAATCTAAACAAGTGCCACGTAGTGGCTGGTACCTTCCTTGTAGTGTTGTTATTATAGTATTTGTTTAGTTGTTTTTTTTTATTAGCTATTGGTTGTATATAGTATTCATTTAGTTGTAATTTTTTTGTTGAATAGGTATTGGTTGTATAGACAAATTGCATTCCAATAATTGAAAAATTAATTTTTGAAGAGTGTGGAAAACATGGGTAAATAAAATTGAAATCTCAAAAATAATTTAGGACTAAAATATTTCCTTAACTATAAAACTAAACTTTAGAAAGCCTATTAAATAATATAAATATTTCCTTAAAATGTAATAATACTAATACTTTTATAATTTAAAATGCATTAAAAATATTGTAAGTTTGAAGAATAAAATAAAAAATGTAATAACATGGCAAAATATATTTTTTCATCATACTAGATTTTTAACTTTTGACTAAATAAAAATAAAATCTTAGATTTTTAACTCTTGAGTAAATAAAATTGAAATCCCCAAACTAATCTAACCCTAGTTGGGTGTGGAGAGATTTGAAATGTCTATCTAATAGATTAAAATGTAATAATATTGAATACTATTACAATTTAAAATGCATTAAAATATTGTAAGTTTGAAGAATAATTACACAGTATAATAACAATAACATACTCATATTTAAATAACTACACTATTTTATCTTAGTCACTTAATTTTTTGTTTACGTAACTAGAACATGCTTTTGATTATTTTAATTAATCTAATATTGTGGTTTAGTGATAATTTTTTTATCATTTCAAATTTGTAATTATTATATTTCTAGAACTAAATTTGTAAGGAAAGATTTATGTGAACTTGTTTTGAAATGTTTTGGGTAAATAAAATTGATATGTCATAAATAATTTAATTTCTTTAACTATAAAACTAAACTTTACAATGTCTGCTTAAGATATTATAATGTACTAATATTAATACTATCGTAATTTAAAATGCATTAAAAAAATATTGTATGTTTGAAGAATAAAATAAAAAATGTAATAACATGGCGAAATATTTTTCATAATATGACGATTTTTAATTTTTTATAAATAAAATTAGATTTTTAACTATTGAGTAAATAAAATTGAAATCCCAAAAAGATCTAATTTCATAAAATAAAATGCGTAGAACCCTATAGTATTATTAATATTATAACTTTGTACCTTTCAAAAAAGTAATTTTTATATTTACTTAATGAATCAAAAAATTCTCATAATTATGACCATCCATTTAAGCATGATTTAATAGTGGGAGACAAAATTTGTGTTCATAATTTGTTTGCTTGCCACATCCTCCCTTCAAACCAAAATTCTCTCCACATTTATAGCTTTTTGTTGCACTCTAGACAATCCACACATAAAAGGTCATTTTTTTTTTTTGTTGAATTCATTACAATAATACCAACCGAAGACAGGTACTAATAAAATATAGAAATCCCAACTTAAGTATTCGGCGGGGACATTTTAAATGACACGAGATTTTTTCCCACATAATTTTTTCCAAACAACTGACCGGACTTTTTCCGACATAATTTTTTCCTGGCATGAGAACAACTGACCGGCGTGCAAAAATCTAACCAGTTTCTGACATGGGAAAAATCGGTGAAACCCAAGCAAAAACGGAAACGGCGAAAAGCTGACGAGTTTCCGACATGGGAAAAATGGGTAAAACCCAAGCAAAAATGAAAACGGCGAAAAAAGCATGGTGATCGCAAATAGGTGAAAGGAAACAAACAGCTAAGATCAATTACATCGTCTTGCAATCCTCTTGAGGATTCTTAGTTGTTGATATCACATGTTAGGCAACCGAAGTAGGTTGGGCCTCTACGGCCATATACTTTTAATAGCTAAAAGACTCTATATGGTGATATATAATTTTTAATACCTAAAAGATTAACAAAAAAAACTATTGTAATTATGCTTTCAATATAAATATAGTGAGATAATAGATAGTAATTATTATTCATCATGACTACCAACCTCTCCTTAAACTTGACAATTTTACCATTGATTTATTCTTCATATGTCAAAAGACAACCATACAAGTTTCATGAAATTCACTTCTATTTCTCTAAATTCTTCAAAGAACAAAAATCCTATATTCCTAAGAGTAATCCCTCCCTTACTCTCCCTCCTCCATAGCTTCTCACTAATTTATGAAGACACTTTATTAATAAATCATTTCTTCATCAATATTAAACGTATATTTAATCTAACAACCAAATTTCAACTACAAAACACATATGATTATTACAACATTTGCTTTTACTTAAAAATTAGTTATTATATATTTTAAGTATACTACTATATTTTATATTTTCTCTTATTACTTTATCAATATTTAAGAATTATTTTATCTACTATACTATTGCCAGCTCCTAACTCCATTCCATTCCATACTTGCCCTAGACCTATTTTTTGGGTGCTTTTAGTGTGTTTGTTTTACTCAAAATAGTATTTTGCAAAATTGGTTCTTAATAGCTCAAATTTTGAACCACCGACAAAAAGATAAATGATTTTCAGAATAATGTTTGTTAAATTTTTCTCATATAATCATAGAATAAATTTAAATTTGTTCAACATGATAAATAATACTCTCGATAAAATTTATATTGGTTTAATATTGCTTTTCAATTATTATTATAAAAACCGTGTAAAAAAGGCACCTCGTGAAGAACACTGCCACTTGTCAAACTCCTTTCTACCTCAAATTGCACACCAACATTCATCATGACTACCAACCCCCACTTAAACATGCACACCGACATTCTTATTAGCAGGAAACAATCCATCTACACAACTAAAAGAGAGAGCAGGAAAAATGGGCAAGAAGCAGCAGGTCAAGATCTGGCGGTCCAGTGTGAGGGTCTACGAGATGAATTCAGGAAGTCTGTGTAAGATGTGGGAGGAAAATTTGAACCCTTCGCAAGAATCCATTCTGGCGAAAGCGGGTATTTTTCCATTTTTGAAGGCTGTCACTTACAGAAGCGACAATGCTCTCCTTGGGGCGCTCATCAATTTCATGGTGGACGGTGAATTGACAGTTGGAGAAAGCCGAATCCAGATTACAGAAGAGCAAATTCGACGAGCTACGGGTCTTCCAAGTTCAGGTAAGGATGTCTCACCCTCACACGATTTCGATCGAGTTGAAATGACAAGGCGTCTTACTAGATCTGAAACGGGTGCGATTAACTATGGGTTGTTGGTGGATTCAATCATTGACCCAGTTCTTGACTAACAAGCTGTTGGGGCTTGCTAAGACGAGTTTTATCCCGTTTAAGTATGTCGAGATTGCCATTGAGGTTTCTCAGGGGGTCTGCTTTAATTGGTGTAAATTTGTGAAGGAGAGAATGTTGGGGCAGATTAAATCTGTCCACCAGAAGAGCAGCACTAGGACTTCGTTTACTTATGGCACTATTCTCCAGTATCTTGCATTCCAAGCAATAGGCGAAAAGAGTGGCATTCCTCGCAGTGATATTGGTCATGGAGATCCATGTATCAATGCATATGACATCATGGGAAGGGATGTTGGCATTAGTAAATTAGACGAGAAGAGAAAGGCTAGGGAGGGGGTTTCATATATAGTACATAACATTATAAGAGAGCATGGACACAGGGTCCTTGGTGGAAGTGGCCCAGAGGAAAAAGACGAGGCAAAAACTGTACGAAATCCAGCAGAAAAGAAGAGGATGACAGATCCTGTTTATGCGAATATAAAAGATAAGAAAGTCAGGCTGGAAGCTTGTGGGAATGAAATACCCAACATGCTCCAAGTGCCTGCAATTGGTGTGGAGGAAAACGGGTGTAATAAGTTGGCTGCTTCTTCACAGCTTCCCAAAAGTGGTGAGGAGCAAAAGGAAAAAGAACTTGACTGCGTCCACACTGATCTCTCCACATTATTGAGGGAGAAGTCCATGTGGGAAGCTCACAAGATATCCCTGGAAAGTGAAAAGTCGTCTGTCTTGGAAGAAAAGAAGCAGCTGCAGCTGCACATCTCTGGTTTAGAAATCGCCCTCACATCAGCTTTGGAAGAAAAGGAGGAGCTGCGGATACAAATTGCTCGGTTACAAACTGAAGTTAAACAACTCGGAAGAAAATTGAACAAAATTTCTGAATTTATTAAGATGGAGCTCGGAGACATATAGCAGATTGCCCTTTTGTTTCAGAATATATGTGTTTTTTTTGGTTTTTTCATGCTATTTTGATTTCACACTAAACAATAATGTATTGATCTTTTTAGAGAATGCAGAAGAATGTTTTGCATCTGTGGAATGTTGATAATGTTTATTATTGTCACATGTTCAATTTTAGATCAAGATAAAATTGTTCAAGCATCTGTTAATTTGTTGGCTGTTTTTATAACTCTCTTGAATCTCTATGAATTTAAACTACCTATGGTTATAGTGTTTCATGCTCTTCTTTTTGAGATATTTTTCAAAAGCTTAGCCTTATGTTTTTGCTTTGTAATTCAATGGGGATTTGGTGGCTTATTTGGTTCCCAGGACCTGCTTCATAGAAAAGCCTTATAACGTTTTAATATATTGTATAGGTAGTTTCCATCTTTTGTTTAAAAAAAATTAATTGCCTGGAAGAGGAGAAAAGAGATTCTAGTTTCAAATAGATAATTTAACTTATCATAACAGCCCACATTCATTTAGATAATCATTTAATGTTATGAAACCCTAATTTAACTCATAACAAAATCCATTGGAATCTAAAGTTAATTTCTTAGCAGTAGTACAATGAGATCCTATCATTGTAATTTAAGGAGCAAAATATTTTGGAGCAATCACAATTTATATTTATATCCTGTTTTATAATTGAATTCAAGGATATAAAGTCTTTTTTCTGTAAGTAAAACTACATCCACATCTATCTTGATTATCAAGGATAAAAATGATAAAAAATCAACATGACTTTTTTAACAGATTATATAAACCGAACAACACTATTTACAATAGTGCAGATTACAATAGCAAGCGCTGATCATGAATAAACAACATGTTGTCCATATGACAAGAAATCTGAATAGAATACCAAAAAAAACTATATTTTTCCAAACTTTATCTTTTATTTCATCCATCCTAGAATGGCACTTCACACCCATAATTTTCTCCCATGTTTCCATTATATTTTAATTTCACTCCAAACAATAATGTATTGGTGTTTTTAGAGAATGCAAAAGAATGTTTTGCTTCTGTGGAATGCTGGTAATGTTTATTATTGTCATATGTTCAATTTTAGATCAAGATAAAATTGCTCAAGCATCTACTAATCTGTTGGCTATTTTTGCATCTGCTAATCCATTGACTATTTTTATAACTCTCCTAGATCTCAATAAATTTAAATTGGGTGTGGTTAAAGTGTTTGATGCTCTTCCTTTTGAGTTATTTGTCAAAAGTTTAGGCTTATGTTTTTTCTTTGGAATTCAATGGGAATTTGGTGCCCTATTTGGTTTCCCAAGACCTACTTCATTTAAAAGCTTTAAATCATTTAATATATTGTAGAGGTAGTTTACACCTTTTGTTAAAAAAAAAAATTAATTGTCTATAGGAGGACAAAAGAGACTCTAATTTCAAATAGATAATTTAACTTATTATAACAACCTACATTGATTTAATTGTCCTCGCTTAAAGATCCCTCGTTCTTCCTCCTGGTGGAAGAATTTTTTGCATGAACATCTTACAGTTGGTGCTACTGAAGATATTTCTGGGTCAGAGGAGGTTGATTCTTCCTCTGATGATGATGGGTCTTCTCTTGATATTGTGCGGGTTCCAGATTTTACAGCTACTGCTGGTGGTGGTTCTGCTGCTGGGATTGCTGGTGTTGCTGGTGGTTCTGCTACTGGGATTGCTAGTGTTGCTGGTGATTCTGCGGTTAGGATTACTGGTGTTGCTGATCGTTCTGATACTGGGATTGATGGGGTTGCTGCTGGGTCTGCTACTAGGATTGCTGGTGGTTCTATCGCTGGTGTTGCTGGTGGTTCTATTGTTAGGATTGCTGGTGTTGCTGGTGGTGGTTCTATGTCTCGCACTGTTAATATAGGTACACTTGTTGCTGGGGCTGATGTTGTTGTGCCCCAAGCTCCACCCCTTTCCATGGATTTGGAGAGAGATTCTCCTTCTTCTCCTATTTCTGGGGATGGAGATGATGTTCTTTGGACTATTGTCCAAAAGAGGAAGCGAGGTATTCCCAAGCATGTTTCTTTGAACCACACTCGTGCCAAGGGTGTTCGACCTGTTAGGTCTGGTTCTGCTATTGTTTAGGTTGTTGCTCCTTGCAACCTTGTTGCTTAGTCCGTTAGGTTTTGCTGTTTTTTTTTTTTAGCAAGGCTGCTGTGCCTTTGCTGCTGGTCTTTCTCTGTGTTGGCTGAGTTATGTCAGCACGCTGTTTTCTTGCCCCCTGGGCTTGGTTTTGTATAAGGGTTCGGCCCCTGGTTAGCTGCCTTATCTTATCAAAAACAACCTACATTGATTTAGATAATCATTTAATGTTATGAAAACCCTAATTCAACTCATAATAACTTAAGAGGCAAAATATTTTGGAGCAATCACAATTTATATTGATATCAAGTTTTATAATTCAATTCAAGGATATAAAGTCTATTTTTTGTAATGTAAAATCACATTGACATCTATCTTGGTCATATTAGAATAGCAAATGTTGATCACCAGTAGACAACATTTTGTCCATATGACACGAAGAAGAAAATCTAAATAGAATACCAAAAAAAATAAACTATATTTTTCCAAACTTTCTCTTTTATTTCATCCATCCCAGGTTGGCACTTCACACCCATAACTTTCTTCCACCATTTCCATTCTACTTTGATTTCACACTAAACAATAATGTATTGCTATTTTTAGACAATGGAGAAGAAGAATGTTTTGCTTCTGTGTTTATTATTTCATATGTTCAATTTTAGATCAAGATAAAATTGCTCAAGCATTTGCTAATTTGTTGGCTGTTTTTATAACTCTACTAGATCTCAATAAATTTAAATTGCCTCTGGTCGAAGTGTTTCATGCTCTTCCTTTTGAGTTTTTTGTCAAAAGATTATGCTTATGTTTCTGCTTTGTAATTCAATGGGAATTTGGTGCCTTATTTGGTATTCAGGGCCTGTTTTATGTAGAAACCTTAAATAATTTTAATATATTGTGTAGGTGGTTTCCACCTTTTCCTAAACAAATTGCCTATAAGAGGACAAAAGAGACTCTAGTTTCAGATAGCTAATTTAACTTATTATAACATACATTTAGTATAGGTGGTTTCCACCTTTTGTTAAAAAGAAAACTACCTATAGGAGGTAAAAAGAGACTCTGGTTTCAAATAACTAATTTAACTTATTATAACAACACACATTCACTTAGATAATCATTTAATGTTATGGAATCCTAATTCAACTCATAATAACAAAATCCACTCCAATCTAAAGTTAATTTCATGAGAAGTAGTGCAATGTGATCCTATCATTGTAATAAACAATAAAGTATTGTTGTTTTTAGAGAATACAAAAGAAGAATGTTTTGCTTCTGTGTTTATTATTTTCATATGTTCAATTTTAGATCAAGATAAAATTGCTCAAGCATCTGCTAATTTGTTGGCTATTTTTTTATAACTCTCCTAGATCTCAATAAATTTAAACTGCCTTTCATTATAGTGTTTCATGCTCTTCCTTTTGAGTTTTTTGTCAAAAGCTTAGGCTTATGTTTTGGCTTTGTAATTCAATGGCGATTTGGTGCCTTATTTGGTTTCCAGTGACTGTTTTATGGAAAAAACTTAAATCATTTTAATATATTTTATAGGTGGTTTCCACCTTTTGTTAAAAAAAAAAAAAAAACTACCTGTAGAGGACAAAAGAGACTCTGGTTTCAAATAGCTAATCTAACTTATTATAACAACATACATTCAGTATAGGTGGTTTCTACCTTTTGTTAAAAAGAAAACTTCCTGTAGGAGGAAAAAAGAAACTCTAGTTGCAAATAGCTAATTTAACTTATTATAACAACACACATTCATCTAGATAATCATTTAATGTTATGAAATCCTAATTCAACTCGTAATAACAAAATCCACTCCAATGTAAAGTTAATTTCCTGAGAAGTAGTACAATGAAATCCTATCATTGTAATAAACAATAATGTATTTATGTTTTTAGAGAATGCAAAAGAAGAATGTTTTGCTTCTGTGTTTATTATTTTCATATGTTCAATTTTAGATCAAGATAAAATTGCTCAAGTATCTGCTAAACTGTTGGCTATTTTTTATAACTCTCCTATATCTCAATAAATTTAAACTGCCTCTGGTTATAGTGTTTCATGCTCTTCCTTTTGAGTTTTTTGTCTAAATCTTCGGCTTATGTTTATGCTATTTAATTCAATGGGGATTTGGTGCCTTATTTGGTTTCCAGGACATGTTTTATGTAAAAATGTTAAATCATTTTAATATATTGTATAGGTGGTTTCCACCTTTTGTTAAGAAAAACTACCTATAGGAGGACAAAAGAAACTCTGGTTTCATGTAGCTAATTTAACTTATTAAAACAACATACATTTAGTAGAGGTGGTTTCCACCTTTTGTAAAAAAAAAAACTTCCCGTAGGAGGAAAAAAGAGACTCTGGTTTCAAATAGCTAATAATAACAAAATCCACTCCAATCTAAAGTTAATTTCATGAGCAGTAGTATAATGAGATCCTATCATTGTAATTTAAGGAGAAAAATATTTTGGGGCAATCAAATTTTATATTGATATCTAGTTTTATAATTCAATTCAAGGATATAAATTCAATTTTTTGTAAAGTAAAACTACATTGGCATCTATATTGATTATAAGGATAAAAACATAGGTTTTTTAAAATTAAACTACATTTGCTACTAGAAGATGTTGTCGTTCTGAGACCGGCTAAGACTTCAACATCAGACCTTCCATTTGTTGTTGGAGTGCTCTACCAATTGAGCTACTAGCATCTAAGACCTTCCATTTGTTGTTGGATTGATCTACCAACTGAGCTACTAGCCCCTTTGTGGCCAGCCCAGTGTCCATCAGAGTGTGGCTTACTTCCAACATATAAATATAAAATAGAACAACTACAGTAGTCATTGATTCATCAAATAAAGGTTACAATTTATAGAGATTACAAACTCATAACAAAGTCCTACAGAAGTGGATCTACACTTGACACCTAACTCAACTAACAACTATTGACACAACTACAACATCCAATTGCTCATACACCTACATCTAAGAAATTGCTTGACACTAACAACACATATAGGCAAACTATCTACATGCATGCACAACAACTCACTGTTACATTTATTGATGTTGGAGCATATATTCCAACACCCCCTCTTAATGCTACAAGACTAAACTAAAATAAATTGTTTAGACAATGCTCTTTGAAAATATTCTTAGACCAATAAGACTTCTTCAAGATGCTCCCTATTCTAGGTATAGTCTCCTAGCTACAATCCAAGTTCCCAACATTTCCCAACATCATTGGACACCATTTGCACATGAAGTGTCTCATTACCATCGTAAATATATTATGTTGAACTTCCAAATTTCGGATCTCCCCTGAATTATTGGACACCAATCCTCACATGCATGTCCCATAACCCAAATGAAGTATAGTTTTTCTAATCTGCAAGCAATGGCAACCTTCTCTTTCTCATAGAAGTGACTCCTTTTCAGAAAAGACAAATAATTTTACAAATCAAATTGAGATATCTAACAATGAATAATATAAAAAATATCATTTTGCCATTGCCAAAATAATTTGATCAATATATTTTTGACTAAAACTGATTATGAACAAAATAGCCTTAGGTATTATCATTGATTCAAATCCATGGCACAACTACAGTGTAGACCAAGTGGAGGAAAGCAGAGTCATTTTAAGAATCATGCAAGTCTTCAGCAGCACCATCATGATGAATTGTGTAATAACATAGCTGCAATCTTTTTCAGTTCAACAAGGACACAGAAACCTACACACTACACATGGCTAGGGCTGGCCCTCTCATGTTTTTAGGACTTCCATGATCGAATCACACCCAAGCTAGCTCTAATACAAAAATGGAAAATAAAACAATTGCATTCCTCATTGATTCAACAAATAAAAGTTACAATTTATAGAGATTAAAAACTCACAACAAAGTCCTACAAAAGTGGATCTACACTTGACACCTAACTCAACTAATTGACAACACACTAACAACTATTGACACAACTACAAAAATCTAATTACATGCATAACTATAGTGGCAGCAAGGGGTAGACTATAATGGCATGAGTGTGTTAACAAAAACTATTAATGAGACAACATATAAAAAAATTACACCATTATCCAGTGGCATTAATGGGATGTCTATGACCATGTATATAAAAAAAAAATAGAGCCCACATAGTTTTTTTTTAAAATAAATCAACATATTTCATTAAATAATTATAAATATATAGCTGACATAGTTTATTAAAACATAAAAATAAAGCCAATAAAATAATGTGTATAAATATAAGTATACTCAAACATAAATTTCAGAAAAATAAAATCAAATAAAAACAGAGCGAATTGAATTGGGAGAAGAAGCTTAATCCATAAAGAGAGAAGTTTGATTGGTAAGGGCACTATGCAACCATCTTGTTTTTTTTTTGTTTTTCTTGCCAAATGAATTTATGAAGTGATGCAATTGGTGTTACTATTTATAGAAGGTTAAGTTAGGCATTGTGTATTATTTACTCTTATTCTATTCACATGCTACTCATTAAAATAAAAATAAAATTGTTATAAAATTTATTTAATATTTTTCTTGCGTAAACAAAATTTTGGAAACTGAAAAGCAAATTAAAGAGAGGTAATTACTTACTTTAGTTTAGTGAGAGCTAGGGTTAGGGTGCTTCTTACTTTAGTTTAATGAGAGCTAGGGTTAGGGTTCTTAGATCTTTAAAATCCACAAAGAAAATCATATTTAATTTAATGACCTTTGTTTTAGATTTTTATTATGGAATTAATTCCTTTAAAATAAATTAAAATTAAGTTTTTACTATCATTTGGATTAAAGTATTGAAAATTATTATATTAAAATCCACAATGAAAAATAAGAAATTAACGAGATGATAAGTTATTTAGTTTAGTTTAATGAAGCCTAGAAAACAAAAAAAATTAACAAGGTAAATTAATTTATTTTAGTTTAATGAGGGCTAAGGTTATTGTTTTTCAATCTTTAAAACCAACAAAGAAAATTAATATTTAGTTTAATGACCTTTGTTTTATATTTTTCAATGAGAATTAATTGTATTATAATTAAGTTTTGTGTATCATTTGGATTGAATTAATAAAAAATATTCTAATAAAAACTAATTGTTAGAGCTAAGAATTATCATTGCATCCCACAAATAAAACTAATTGTAGAGTAGATTACTTTAGTTTAATGCAAGGTAGTACCATTTGGATTAAATTAAAAATCAATTTTTAGGATTCTTCAATCTATTAATACTAATCTGTAAAGTAAATAAAATAATTGTCTAAGTAAAACTAAAACTATATATATATATATATATATATATATATATATATATATATATATATATATATATATTAATAAAATTATTAAACTTGCATAGATATCTTAAATACATCTATCCAAAAAGAACCCTCTCAAGGGGCCTATCTATTTTTTATAATAATTTCTATATAGGCACCTCGAGACTAATATCTCTCTACTCTTTTAGATAGATAGTATTTAAGATATCTATGTTAGTTGCTCATACACCTACATCTAACACATTGTTAACAACACATATAGGAAAGCTATCCAACAGTATAATTATGTTGGAATGCATTTTTTTTAATTGATTAATCTATCTAGAGTAAACCAATCAAAATAGAGTATTATTTTTCATGTTGAAGAAATTTTAATTTTTCCTAAGTCAACATGAGAAAATTTTCACAAAAATTATTCCTAAAATCATTTATCTATGTTGTAATTAGCTCAAAATTTCAGCTCTTAAGGACACAAACATATTAAAATGAGGCAAAAAAATATGGTGTGGAGATACTATTTTGAGTAAAACAAACACAGTAGTGGTGAGGGAAGTGTGGAATTAACTTTTTTTATTAAATTTAAGTGGCTAAATTCTTGTGGGGAAATTTGGTTATTAAACAAATAATTTTTTTAATGTTAAACAAACAATATTTTTATATTCATACTAATATGATTGGTTAATTTTATTTCATTCTATTCTATATATATTAGTTATAAATTTGATATTCTAAATATTAATGAAATAATATAATTAATCATTTATTAATAATACAATGTACTAAAATTATCATTATAATATATTTATATTTATGTTATATTATAGTAAAATAAAATATTAATATATATTTGTGTATAAATATTAAATATCCATATTTAACTTTTTTTTTAATTGGTAAAAGGCCGAAGCCATTAATATATGAAATCGATTATAAAATACAACTTTGTTCAGTGCGGGCACTAGTAGGAAAGGAAATAACAGAGCGAAGAAAACCTCCGGTCAAGCCCGAGACTTTTGTAGTCCAGTACATACTATTTATTTATAGAACTTTCAGAGGGTCAAGCCCCATAAAGAAACATATATTTTCCTGTAATTACTGAGAAATCACCCTTATCCAAGGTCTATCTTTTGATACCCTCTTGCTGTATGTCCTTCAGTTCTTTGACTCAAAGCTTATCACCTTTGAGCAATTGTCCATTAACCTATTAAGAGTGGTTCTTCTTGCTAGTTCCTATCGGTGAACCTGTTTCACCTGAAACCATAGGAGAACTACCACTTTTTTCATGTGTTAGCTATACAAAAAACCTAAAAATCTTACTCCTGCAAACATCTATTAGTTCTTTACAACCTTTGCCTGAGAATAAAAGAAAAGGTGCTCGCTATATAAACAAGCACTCTTGCTTTACTGTTCACTTAATATTGATCCACTGCATGCCAACATCTATATCTATAAACTGTATAATATATATATATATATATATATATATGATGGCATAAGTTAGTTCTTCACCTTTTCACTAAGAGATGTTGAAGAACCAAAAATCCCATTTTTACTAAATTCTGTTCCATCATAGAAAATGTTGTTGCCTAACAAAGCACAGTGAGAACTCTACATAGTTTTCAGTTCTACAGATTTTGTTGTTCTATGTGAGATATTTAGTTACAAAGCTTCATGTTGTCTCATCGAATAAACATTGTGAATGTATATCACAAAGCATTTTGAGAATGTATATTGCAAATGCATGTCAGGAATGTATGTAAACAAAAGCAGGTCAAGCTATGTATAGACATGGTTAGCCATATCGATGTATCGGGAGAGCAAGCATAGGGTTTGCCAACGGAGAATGTCTTACCAAGGGGTTGGGTGTGTTAAAGTGATGTTAACTGCATCGGCATATCGGCTTGAGTTGAAGGATGTACATCGAAGGTCAAGGTCTCACCGATGATGGGATGAAGTCCATCGCTAAATTGAGTAGTCATACCGAAGTCAGTGTATCGGTGCGAGTTTGATTTAGTCTCACTGATAGATGAACCAATAGTTGAACGCTTCAAAGGTTTAGAGCTTCAACGGTTCAACCAATTCAAGGTTCAAAGGTTTAGAAGTTCAATGGTTCAACTGATTCAAGGTTCAAAGGTTTGGAGGTTCAACGATTCAACTGATTCAAGGTTTAAAGGTGCAGAGGTTCAACGGTTGAACTGATTCAAGGTTCAAGGGTTCAGAGGTTCAACGGTTCAACTGATTCAAGGTTCAAAGGTTTAGAGGTTCAACGGTTCAACTGATTCAAGGGTTCAGAGGTTCAACAGTTCAACCGATTCTGTTGAACCATTGAACTGGTTGAACCTAATGAATCATTTAACTATCGGCCTTCATTCTACACTTCACCTGACATCCCTTTTCATTTTTTGACTCGTCAGTCTTTGAACCTTTTGAATTGATTGAACCAATTGAACTAGTTCAACCATCAGTTCAATCGTTAGTTCACCCTTCTGCAACACATATACTTTGGCCACTCCATTGAACCTCTTGAACCATTTGAACCAACTGAACTGGTTCAACTGTCAAATCAACCATTGGTAACACATAGAATATCAACCAACTTAGAAAATTCTTATACTGATACATTCAGGTCACCCCAATACCCCCTCAAGTCACCTTCTTCAAGCAAACTCTTCTCATTGCTAGATATCCATATACTTATGCCGCTACTCCAATGCATTGAACTCTTTGCTGTGACTTATATCATCGGTGAAGCTTCAAGTCCTTCCATCGATGTGCCGATGCCTTCAGCTTCATTTTTGACTCTTTTGAACCTTTCGCTATGACATGCTTCTGCCGACCTACCTTTAGACTAGTTTCTTGATCTCCCATCTCATGCCAAAATAAATCAACTATTGTTCATACAACTAGGATATACAATTGTAGGATAGACACTAAATGCTCTTGCATACAATTGTGATATACACACAATGTTCTCGACATACAATTGCAGAATACACATAAAATGTCTGTTCAGTGACACAACATGAATCTCACACCGATATAAACCTCTGCCATTCAAGCCAAAGTAACATAAGATGCTTATGTGAAAATAATGTATATCTTCACAGTGCAAACTGGTATACAAGATTCTTTTGTATATTTCACTATACAAGCCGATAAACAAGAATAGGTATAAAGAGAGGGTTTCTGTGATATGATATGTGTTCATGTCATTATTTAAAGTGATCTATACCTGCTAAAAGAGTCATGGGGACTTAGAATTAGTCCAAATAAGTGTTTGAACTAGTGGAATATTTAATGGTTCCATAAAGGTATATGCGTCTGATGAGACTCTAAGCAGTGCTTAATAGAAAAGTAAGCATCCCTCCTATAGATTTTTAGGAGTTTAAAAAATCCTTCTTTAGGGTTGGCCTCTAGAAGAAAGGCAAATGCCATCAGCCCCTTTATTGGCCAAGGAGTCAACTTTACTATTACCTTCCCTATAAATATGGCTAAATGTGCACCGTCTGAAAGAAGTAGTGAAGTCTAGGGCAATAGTCAGAAGGGAATTTAGTCTCCAATTAGGCATGGTCCCTTTACATAAGGCATTAATGATAATTGCTGAGTCTCCTTCAATTTCCACTTTTTCAATTTTCAGGTCTTTGTAGATTTTCAGACCTTCAATCAGAGCAGTCAGTTTTGCTATATTATTTGTTGCTTCTCCCAGGGGTTTGGCTAAGGTTGTGATTACTATCTCTTCAGAGTCATGAATTATACAGCCTATACCTACTGCTCCTAGGTTGCCCCTAGATGCCTCATCAAAATTAAGGTTGAACCAACCTTCTTTAGGAGGTTGCCATTTACATTCATGTCTCTTATTGGTGGTGTGAAGGCTGCCAGGTCCCACAAAGGAGGGCAATTTTAATCCTATCCATTTCCCGCACATCTTTTCATCCTATTGAGACATTGAGGTATCTTTCTTAGGGTTACTAAGCACCTTACTATTGACAATTTCTATGATAGCGGCTTCAATTTTACTAATAAGCTATTCAAAAGACAATTTTCTGTCTTTGAATATCCTTCTGTTCCTTTCTTTCCAAATTTCCCATATCATAATCGAAGGAGTAATTGTCCATAACAAATGGTAAATTATTTGTTTGTGCGTATCAGGCCAACATTGGAATAGGTTTAAAATGTTATTGGGAAGGGTTGTAATCCATCCCAGCTTATTGCTTAGCTAGTTCTAGCATTTATTAGAGAATTGACATTCGAGAAGAATATGATCTGTTGTTTCTTGGTCATTTTCACATAGAGGGCATCTACTAGGCCCTTCAAAGCCCATCTTCGTGAACCTATCGTTGTTAATATTTTCTTTTGTAAGGCCAACCATGCAAACATCCTAGCTTTTGGAAGACAATTCTTATCCCAACAAAGTATCAATGGGATCTCTAATTTTGGTTTGAGCTATTGATTGATTAAAATTTTATGACCATCCTTAGTTTTATAGTTTCTTGATTTGGCCCCATCCCAAGCCAATCTATCTGAGCCTCCTTTAAAGGATAACTCCCTATTGTTAAGGATGTCTATTAATCTCTTTTTTTCATTATTCAGTAGGTTCATATTTTTCAGAGATTTCCAATTCCAACCCTGACTCTCCCTATTTTTGGGGAAAACTATGTAATCTTTTACTTACTTTCCCCATTGGGCTTCTAGGATACTTTTGGTATTTTCTAAGTTACCCAAGCTACTTATCATCTCGAACCCTTCCCAAGAGTCACCCCAAAAAAGTGCTTGATTTCCATCACCAAGACTCCAGGTCAGTTTATCCATAATGAGCTTTCTACAATCCATCATGAAATTCCAAATGCAAGAGCCTTTAGGGGGATTGGCCATTTGGAATAGGAAGGTCAGTTCCTCACCTCTAAGGTATTTGTATCTAAGGATTTTAACCCACTTTAAGTTAGGTTGCTAATACATTCTCCAAACCAGTTTAGCACCTAGTGCCTTGTTCTGACCCTGGAAGTTTTTCAGACCCAAACCACCTTCCTCTTTTTGTCTACAGACTTTATCCCAAGCTACAAGTGTCATTTACTTCTTATCCTCCGAACCCTACCATAGGAAAGTTCTTAAAGTTTTGTTGATTTCTTCATGCTTTTCTGCTGGCAGATTCATACAAGATAATTGGTATACTGGGATAGCTGAGAGAACCAAATTTAGCATTGTAACTTTGCCTGTTGATAATAGCCACTTGCCCTTCCAAGATTCTTCTTTTTTCCTAATCTTAGATGTGATATGGTCCCAGAGAGTAGTAGTCTTGTTGTACATTCATTTATATAATCGTTTAATATTATGAAATCTTGATTCAACTCCAGTATGAAGTTCCACTCCAATATATAGTTAATTTTATGAGGAGTAGTATAATGAGATCCCATCATTTTAATTTAAGAAGATAAATATTTTGGAGAAATCATAATTTATATTGATATCTAGTTTTATAATTCCATTAAAGGATATAAAGTCTATTTTCTATAAAGTTAAACTACATTGACATCTATCTTGATTATCGAGGATAAATAAAATTAAAAAAAAAAACCGGCTCAACAAAAGACGTCTCTTGGGTGGATTTTTGGAGAGTGCAACAAACACTTATAAATGTGGAGAGAAATTTAGTTTGAAGGGAGGAGGTGGCAATGTAAACAAATTATGAACACTAATATTACCTACCACCAGTTAAGTCATGCCTAAATCAATGGAGATAATTCTGAGAGTGAAAAATCATCAATTTCGAGACATCAGGATACATTCCCAAGGCGGCATTTACAGATATGCCATCATAGTCCAGTGGTATGAGCTCAAATCCCCTCCCCTACTCTTATTTTAGAAAGAATATTTCCATTTACAACCATCCGGATTTAAAGTAGAGGGAGTAGAAATGGTTAGCATGCAAAGCTTTCATTAGAAGCTATTTGTTGTTTGGATGGATTTGATGTTGGTGAAAAGTTTTTCCTCTTGTCACTTTAGCCTCTATAGCCAAAAAACTTGGCAAGTTATGTCAATTATTCACTATCTTCCCCCCTTAATGTGGGTTTCTACGTTCCCTACGCAGTGCAACATGCATGCCTTTCATCCTCAAATTTTCCTTAGATATTTTCTTTTCAATTTATATTTTTCCATGTCTTTGTTACTGTATTGAAAAATTTTGTTATATTTTTCCACGTCTTTGTTACTGTATTGACAAATTTTATTATATTTTTCCATGTCTTTGTTACTATGTTGACACATTTTGTTATATTTTTCCATTTCTTTGTTACTGTATTGGCAAAATTTGTTATTTATTTAGTTTATTAATGGATGGGCTTGGTTTACTGAAGAAGTAATGATTTTACCATGCTTTCAAGAGTTATGTTGAAATGGAGAAAATATTTAAGATATTTATATACAGAGAGGGAGAACTGCCTTTAGTGTGCCACGGGCCTTGTAAAGACATATATTCCATAGAAGGAAGATTCATTGATGAGATTGAACTAGGGAACTCGATCCTCACATCAAATCTTGAGGAAGCTCATGTTTATTTCCTTCCCTTCAACGTAGTAATGATGGTGAGCGACATTTACAAGCCAAAAACCTATGATTTGATGCCCATGAAACGGTTTGTGAGTGATTACATCGATGTGGTTTCCAAGAAGTACCCCTTCTGGAACCAGACCCTTGGAGCCGATCATTTCATCTTGTCCTGCCATGACTAGGTATGCAATCCAATTTTCTTCATAGGCTTTCTATTATCGTTATCTTTATGTTTCTAGTTAATCCTAATTTTTATTTTTTGTGGTTTGAATCACTTAAATACTTGTAAACTTTAAAATCATTTTGTGGGTCACACTAAAAGAGAACAAATTAGTTAGCTTGACAGAAAATAATTAAAATAATTGCAGCAGAAGGGATAATTTTCTGCAATGTAGGGGGTTAAATATACCAATTTTTCTTAACTGTTCAAACATTTGATATTAAAAAATACTCAAAAAATTTGTTTTGGCACCTACTTATAAAGGGCAGTGAGTGTGAAGGTACATCACCCCTAGTGCATTTGGGGAGCGTACTGTTGGAAATAATTGGTTAAAGGCTCAGTTTGAATATACAATTTACTTTAATGCTTGCTTTATTTTCTCAAAATTGTTATATTTGCAGAGATGCTTTATTTTTATGTCGACATTTTCTCTGTAATGGAACACAACAATCTCATCTTGAATTATGAGTTTTACAATTTGACTCTATGGTTCTTTTTTATCCATCATGTTGAATTTGTCAAATCAATTTTTTGACTCCAAGTACTATATTAATTTAATTTATTATAAGCAGAAGTTTTGTCCACCAATGGATCCAGGGCTATATTCTATGAGTAATTAGGGAGTGATTTTGAGGATGATATTACCTTGGTGATGCATTAAATCATCAAAAGATTTAAATTTGAGAGTGTTTTAGGATTTAACTGTGTATGTTTTTGTTTTTTCTGCTCGCAGACTGTTGATGCATAAATCTGTGAGTTTAATCCAGCAACAACATGGGAAACTCTGAAATGTGGCAATGCTTCTCAAAGTGACCTCCAAATTTTAACCATTCTTTCAATGGGAGTTTGGGAAAAAGTTAAAGAAAATGAGATTTGTAAAAATAAATGCGTAGATCTAAGGCAATGCGCTGGACTTAAAATTTACCTAGTTGCATAGTGTGTAAGATTTAACCAGAAATTAAGGAGCAAACTACATGACTAAACCCGGTTTGTAAATAGATTAAACAAAGGAAAAAGAAATAGAGATATCAAAAACAAGAAACAATGATTAACTGAGATATGCACAGAACAATATTCTCACTACTTGAATGGTAACAAGTTACAGAGGCTGAAATTGCACAAAGTAAAATATTACATTCTCATGAAAGAACCACTTGCATAGGAAAAAGAAATATCTGCTACTACTAAAAAAACTCTATGATCTAAAGAATATGTGGAAATCTGGAACTCTCTATTTCTGCTTCCCGAATCTGAATTTATTAACCTAAAAACTCAAAACCTGTTGAAGATCTCCTTGCAGCTGAAAATCTTTACCAACTCAAAATCCTCGAGAAATCTGGCACAAAATCCGACACTGTATCCATAGAAGAGTGCTGCAGGATTTGGTCATAAGCCAGTAGCTTCAAAGCCGACCATAGGTGATGCAGGGAGGTCTCATAGAGTGTTCGTAGTGATTGAACACCACCATGCAGAGCATTAGGGGATAGTGTTGGAGACTGCAAGTAGAAGTTAGGTAGCTTTCGTTGGAGCTCGTGCACGTTTTGCAACATCAGGGGTAGGGGTATAGAACAAGTAAGGATCCAATGGGATCCTAATGATGAGTCTTTAGCTACTTAGGAGGTTGTGTCAGGATGCGAGTTCTCTACCCTTATTTTTGTTGCAGGTTCCTAGGAGTAAGCCTGATCCTAGGGGGGAGGATGTAGTGCCCCTCATTTTGGCTTTCTGATAGTTGTTCTGTTTAGACATTATGACATCTTGGATTTACTATTTTGATTATGATACTTGTCTATTGCTATGATGATACTGTTAGAATTGTTGGTTATGCTTATACTATGATTAGTTATGGACTCAGTTGATTATGTGGATCAATTTTATAATGTGCTTAATGTGATTATCTGATGATGTTTTCATTTAGTTGTTTAGCTACTAATTTGCATGCAAGTTATGGTTACTTGTTGATGTGATTGGTGGAAGGGACAGTGTCACATTACTCATGAGTGAGTACCCTATTATGTTGTGATTCTCTTCCACTGTGTGTTTGTATATTATATATATATATATATATATATATCGACATTTCATTATTATTTCTTCTTTTAAAATTTTTTTTGCCATTTTGCATTGCATAGTTTAGCTTATCTCTAGGGTTTTGTGGCAGGGCGTTACAGGGTTTCTATTGTGGAAGCTCCCATGAAGATTGTGGAAGTGGATACTGGGTTAGAATTGAAGGATAGCAATGAAGGTGGAGAGATTGCTCCTTCGAGCATTCTCTGCTCCAAATGGATTGCTAGGAAACCACTGGTGAACACTTAAGGTGTAGAGATTTTTTATGGTTTTGAGTTTGTGGAAGAGATGGTGGAGGAAGGTGGAGATGAGACCCCCATGGAGTCTATGCATGAAGTTGATGGCACTAGTCACTTTGCCTCGATAAATGAATCTGAGGGTCAATAGGATACTGCGAGGGATACTATTGGCAGAATCGCTAGGAAGGAAGCTATGGATCAAGCCAAAGAGGGGATTTGTGCTGGGTGTGACAAGTACATGGAGGATATTCAGAGCCTCTAGAAGAGGATGAATATCATGCAGAAAAGTGGAAGGTGATGGTTGAATTTTGTAGCCAAGGTGCTGCACCGGGCCGCCTCCATCTTTGTTGTGGTTGAGGACATGGATGATAAGGTTAAACAAGTGGGAACTGACAGCTTGGGTGACTACAAGGAGATGGTGGATTTCCTTGCTATGTTTGGGGTGATTGACAACCCATATTTCTTTGTTTCTGGTGTATTTTGTTGTTTCGTTGTTTTGTGGTTTTTGGTTAGTTGTTTTATGGACTACTGTTTTTGAGTTGTTAATCTATTGTTTCTGGCTCGTTGAAGGCTTGTTGTCCTAGGGGCTATTTTGTTATAGGGATCTGGACCATCTTTTCTTGGTGAACTAATAAAAAACTGTGTATGTTTTTGTTTCAATATTTCAGATCATATTCAACTCTCTTCTTCCTGATGATGGATCATTGAGTATGATCCAACATGTTGAGACAAAAACATACACAATTGAATCCAGAAACAATCTCAAATTTATTGTCATGGGCTGTGGAAAACACAAGAAAGATTTGTCTGTGATGAAAATGTTGGAAAAATTAGTCAAAAAGAACCAATTGTCCATTCTTGGGTTTGCATGTAGGCACCAGAGACATCTATGGCAAATCCATATCTATAAGATAACTCCATTCATGTTCTTTGTAATACGAACAAATCAGAGGGATTTAATCCCTCAAAAGATGTAACACTCCCAGAGGTGGTGTTAAAAGGCCTAGTGAAGATTACGATGGGCGGTCAGTCTACTCAGGCAGGTCTATTCTTTCCTTATTTGCAAGAGGAAATCATGGATGAGTGAGACCTTTACTGATTCAACACTGGAAAGGCAGAGACAAAGATATACAAGTGCATGAATACCTAACAAAGGGATTATCATACTATGATATGATAAAGGCTGCCAAGTATTGCTTATGCCCAAGTGGATACAAGGTGGCCAACCATAGAACTATGGAGCATAGCCGTAAATAGCTGGTACATTGTAAATGACTCGTTGTATGGTAATCCACTCGATTGACACAACTTCCACAACACAGATCCTATCTGTATTGCTCGCAGATGCCTAGTTGACTACTACATGGAGGTTGTATAGTTTTTGACCAACTGGTCATTTACAACGCACCGGTTAGTTACATTCTTCCAATTGTGGAAGCCATTTACACTGTGTGCCCATCATAATTTTTACCATTATGTGCTTCCCTTCAGTGACATCCTCCATTGGCCTACCTTTTATGTTGAAGTTTGACTCTCTAAAATACCATATCTTAAGACAATATTCCAATCCATCTTTGTAAATAGATATAACCAGATGTAAAAAAGAGTCAATCAAGTTCGGAGACATTTTACACTAAATCAGCCCCTGAAACGTTATGATATGCTCCACATGATTCTCCATTCCATATGGCTTAGGAGACTAAACTGTCAACTCCCTTTCAAATGGTGGAGGCCAACGGGAGCTCACGCAACATCTATACAGAGCCATTATAAATTGTGAGATAGTATTAAGCAGAGCACAATCATGTCCAGAAATGTATAAAGCTTGTCGACGTCATCCTCTATGGTTGGAAGTGCTGAATTTGATATGATTAGTTGAGTGGATTTGGTGCTCTTGTAAGCTTTTAGATTCTAATAAAAAATTAAAACAGTGCTGAATTTAATGAGATTATTTGCTCAAATTGAAAAAAAGAGGTTTGTTTGGTAGGGAAACAAATATTTGTTGTAAAAGTGTCATAGTTACATGGATTAAACTGTGACTACCCCCCCCTCTCTCTCTCTCTCTCTCTCTCTCTCTCTCTCTCTACACAGTTCTAATAGAAATTCATTCCTCAACCAATGGCAGTAGTTTTGCAAAGTTGTTAATAGTCCCTTTTACACATTATTTATTGCTTCTATGGAGCATGGGAAATTAATTACCACTTGCATTTACACCTTTTACTAAATGCACCTATGATATGATAGATGTTTTTTAAAATTAGAATATTTTTTTCGATGAAAATGCTTGCTTATCTATTAATTATAAGATAAAATATAACACTTTCACAAAAAATTAGTTGGGTTGTATAAAGGCACACCCCAAAAGCATGTCATATGGGCATAGCCTAGAAAGTTCTAGAGTATCAATGGGTACATACCCATAAAAAAATAATAGAAATTATAAAAGCATAAGGCAATGTAGAATTAAGTAGCCAAAGCAATGCTTGCAGATGGCGGATCCCTGTCATCTGGGTTCCCCCATATTACTGTGGGGTCTGGGATAACATTTGGTGGTGCCTAGCCATCATCATTCTCCTAATTATCCTTCTTTGTGTTTGACTCATGCTACTGTGGTGAGATAGCCAAATTTAAGCATGAAAAAACCTTAGTGTTATCCCAACCAGTGTTGGTTTGATTGGATGTACTAGGAGCCAGCCATCCTATATTATCACCTATAGGCCAACCTGCATTATCTCTAGTAGGCCAGCCCACATTATCACCTACAACACTAGCAGGACGGCCTAAAGACCATCCATGATTACTTGGAGAGGCCAAACATCTGTGATGGTGAGGTGCACAACAAGGAGCAGGCTAGGAACGTGGCCAAGAATCCCTGGTAGATCCACTTCTTCACCTATGACCATGGGAAGGTGATTAGGCTCTGACAGAGGAAGGATAGGGAGAAACCCATGCCAATGTACAAGGAGCATTCCCCTAGTGATCTAGCAAATCCTGTAAGTGAGCAACTTCTAGAGCCACCTTGTTTGCCTGTACTTCTATTTACAGAAGAACATTAGAATAGATAATTGCTTTAATGTAAAGAGAAACAATTGTTCTAATGTGATTTTCTGAAAATATACAAGAATTACAGTCTTTCCTTATTGTAAAAAGAATCTCCACTCTGAAAATATGCCAAATCTAGGTAAATTTACATAGAAACCTGGGAGAATCACCTAGAAGTATTATTTGCCATGATAAAGGCTTTGGCCTGAAAGGGCGAAAGAAATCATAAATCCATAGCCAAAATTGTTGGGCTCTTGTGTAATACCAGAAGAGATGCTAAAAAGTCTCAGGTTGTTTGCAAAAAGGACAACGGGGATCCTGAACCCCAAGATGAAAATGTGCTAACTTTGGCTAAAGAATAGCTGACCAAATAGTTGCAAATTTGGTATGCCAAAGAACCATTGAACTATGAAGGAGCCATCACTTATTAAGTGTTTCTATCATTGGTAAATGGTGTGACAGCCACATATAAGCAAGCCTTGGCTTATAATGATGCATTGGCATGTTTGGATACCATTTCTAATCTTTCTAGCAAGGCCTACTAGACTAGATTCCCACTTTATGTAACATTTCTGTTGGAATAGTAGTGACAATTCTATCATAAGTAGCCTAATCATGTCTGTGAAGGTTAAATTAGACTCAAAGAGGTTCCCATGCTATAAGGTTCATCGTGGGTCTATGGAAAATATCTTGTAGGGTTTGAATACCCGTTTTATGAAATCTAAGAGCCCTTATGCTAGGTAATGTGGCTAATGGCTGACCTACATTGGAGAATATAGGTGACCACTAGATATTATGGTGATTGAAAGAAAGACCATCACGAAATCCATCACCAACATAGCAGAGCCATGGTTTAACTTTCTCCCAAGCTTTCCAAATTCGTTTGGCCACAAATGTGCCTAAGATTTGAACCAGCTCTCTCATGACAAGGAGAGTTGACAAGCCAATGCCTTTCCAAGAAGGCTTGTACAGAGGATGGCCCAATTCAATGTTGTGCCAGAGTAGAATTTTCTATGCCTCATTACCAGAGAGAGAATGAATGATCCATTTGACACACAAGACAATGCCTTGGCATTGAGTAGAAAGTAGACCAAGGCCGCCTAAATCTCTGGGTAAGAAACAAAATTCCCAGGCAACATGATGAAAGCCATGGCAAGTCTCAGAAGAGGTCCAAAGAAAATCCCTCAAATTTTTTCCTAGTTTGGCATATGAAGCTTTGGAAGGTTCCCAACAAGAAGAATAGTAAACATGAGTTGTTGCTAAAAGTTTAGAATAAACCTAAAATTTTCCTGCTAGAGATAGTGGCTTAGTGATCCAAAATGCAAGTCTATGTTCCATACGGGTAAGAACTCCTTTCTAGAGATTATTAGAAGTGTCTTGGAAAGCAAATGGAATACCTAGAAATCAGAAGATTTCACCATGAGCAACCTAGTGCCATCCATACTATTAGATCCAATGAGGAATGGGAAGAATTGACTGCCTATAACATAAAGTTTTATGCCACTGGATGGAAGAACCTGAGGCTAGGTAGAAAGTCTCTAGACATCCAAGCACATTTTTAACTATGTTTTCTTCTTCTAGTAATGTTAAAAGGAAATCATCTACAAAATGACCATTAACTAGCTGGCTAGAAAAATTGTGTAGAGAAATTCTATGAACAAGCCCATTGGATACTGAATGAGCAATAATGTATCCAAAGCCTTCTATAGCTAGAACATATAAGGCTAGTGGAAGAGGACATCATTGCCATATTGAACAGAAAAGGCCAAAGGTATGAGACTATTTCCCATTGAGAGTGATACATGTGGAGGCTTCTGAGAAGAGCATTTTGGTTGATTGAATAAAAGATGGCCCAAACCCTAATGCTTCAAGCATTGCAAGAATAAAATGCCATTCAATGCGATCATAGGCCTTTGCATAATCAATTTTTAGAAAAATAGCTGTTTAATTAGATTTTCTTGCCCATTCTATGCCTTCCCAGACTACAATGATATTATCTAAAATATACCTAGATTTAATAAATCTAGTCTGTTTAGGGCGGACAATCAAAGGGAGTAGATTGTATAGCTTTAGAGAAAGGGATTTGACAATGATCTTGTAGGAGGCATTAAATAGAGTAATGAGTCACCAGTTGCAAATGTCTTCAGGATCTCTTGCTTTAGGTATGAATTTAGTGTTTCCTTGATTAATAAGTTTTTCTAGAGAGTTGGAATAAAAAGCATCAAGGTAGACATTATGTAAATCCTTCCCTAAGCAATCCCAAAGAGCTTTGTAAAAATCACAAGGAAAACCATTAATTCTAGGAGTTTTGCCTTCAGCCATAGAATAGACTACTTCTTTGAGGTCTTCAATTGTCAATAATTGATCACAAAAGCATGTCTAGGCTAAAGAAATTTATTTTGGAACAACTACAAGACAATCATCCAGTGCACTTTGTCGCTCAAGAGTATAATCTTGGGCTAGGAAAACATTTTTATAATGTCTTAGAAAAGCCTTGAGAATGTCAGGTAATTCTGAGAGAACAACATTATCCTCCTTGATTTTCTTAATATCATGCGAGGAATGTCTAGCTTGAAGAGTGAGAAAAAATTCCTTGGAGACATGATCACCAATTTTTATCCAGTGCATCCGTGCCTTAAGCTACACTCCTTTGGCAACATGGCTATCAGCATTTTTCTTTTGATGCTGTAAATTGATGACATTGATTTGTAGAGAAAGAGAAAATGGGTCAGCTATCAATGCCACTGTGGCTATGTCCAAAGAACTAATTGTAGCCTCAAATGGTCTTCTCATGAAATTGGCTAGCTGATGGCCATAGATGCAAAGAAATCTCACAATACGAGTGATAGCATCATTCCACCAATTTATCCAACTAGTAGAATGTAATGGGTGACATTCTAAATTCCATATAGTTGCTATGTGAGCTAGGGTGGGTTGGTGAGCTAGCAAAGAGGTGTTAAGGAAAAAATGAGACTTACTGACACGTGGTTGTGTCACTTGCCATTCAATGGAAAAGTTAATTGGAAAGTGGTATGATAACATCACATCTACTAATGGTTGTATAGGAAGGTTGGATGACGTGGAAAAAGAGAAAAAAGATTGGACTGAGATCATGGCATGATCAAGGCATCTAAAAAGCCTTTGAGACCTAGCTCAAAAATTATGCCAAGTGTGCCAAGAAGGATGGGATTAATGGTGGCCAACATAGGGATCAAAGAAGCCCAATTTATTGTGCATATGAAACCACCAGGGATAACTTTAAGAACTATAATGCCCCGCCATGAACACCTTAGAGAACAACATATCTATGCTATGCAAAGTAGGATAATTTTTTTTTTTTATATGAATAAGGTAACAAAGTAATGTTAACACATCTATACACATCATTTGAACTAACGAATTGTCCTCTAAGATTTCATGGTTGCATTACTTGCCAAATCAATTAACATAATTCAACATACATTATTAACTAACATTAGTAGATCATTCTAAATCTATAGCATTAAATGAATAATCATATACATCTCCATATCATAACATCAGATGAATAATCGACATGATCAGGATTACATGTGAATGTACAAATTCCTATACACATGAGTAATTCATTACATTGATTACATTATCGCCTTTCTGAATACATACATTATGAATCAACTATCACACAAGGCTAGACCATGAGTATGCATAATCATCTTCCTCAAACTGGTACAAGATCTGATATCTAATGCACAAGATTCATCCTCCTCACCCACGAACATCAGCAAGGGAAAAACTAATGGAAATAAAAGCTCTTCCACCTGACCATGTGGAACCTTAAGGTCCACCCCTCGAGCTAGGAGATAACACAAGATCCCATACTAACAGATAGTAAGGAGAACAATAGACTAACACAAGCAGTAGGGTTATACATGACACCAATTATCAAACTGTCCACAATAAACATCACTGACATACTTAACTGCACTTCCAGAGCCACTTACGCAATTAAGGGAGGAAATACAACTAGGGAGTGCTAGACTGCAATAGGGAGGAGTGTCATCACATGGATTGATATGGGTTGTCCTGGTGGACTTCACTAGGCCCTGACTCCCATCTTTGGGTTGTCTTTGCAGCCTCTCCCAATCCCTGGTCCCCATACAAACTCATGCAGAATTAATGTACCTTTCATGGGGACAAGGTAGTTGATCTTACCATTCCAGGCCTTCTCATCTCATCTCAAGCCTAAATGAGCATTTGAGCCATGAGTGAGGCATACATTATCTTGATTAATGTGAATTCTACCCATTCCCCTATTTCATTATTAATGTTATCACTTGATTAAGAAACCCTTCAATGGGTTGTCCTAGACACCACTATGGGTTCCGACCCCCATTGAGAGCCGCTCCCCCTACTTTGCAACTAGTAAACCCTACACTAGGCAAGGCATTGACCATCTTGCACAACCATCATAACCACATAATCCATACACCAAACAAGGCATTAATCATCTTTGAATGTTCATCACAATTAAATGAGTTCATGTCAGAATAGGAGACAACATTTTAGGGTTACATATCACAAGGACCATACACACAACTACACCATTCTTAGCCTCTACAATCCAACTTCCCAATGACACAGAACTTACATCCCACTATAAAAAAAGCATGAACATTTAATACAATAGTCTAGATACATTGGTTATTACAGAGAATTTATCATAACAAAGTTATCAATATAAGATTGTAACTTGGTTATTATCCAATCTCAATTTTAGAATAGACCAATTTCATAATTCTATGCATAGTGTAAGTAGATAGTAAACATAAAAGACAATTACCTATATGTAATTATTTCACAATAATCTATTCTTACTTAACACAAAGAGCCAACTTTTATTATAATAGAAAATTAAGAAAATCCTATATTCTAAACATGAGATCCTTCTATGATAACTCTTTCTCTCTTTATTCAAAGATAGCATATAAAAAGATAATTCATAATTAATTAAAATCTAATTAAGATTAACTACTTGCTATTCTTACCTATACATGACTCTACTCAATTAAAACATCAACTAAGCCTTAATTTGGAACTTAAGTCTATAGAGTTGTTGTATGTTTTTACCATGGTTTTAATTTCTCTGCAACTGGTATATTGTAAATTCTAACTAGAAGAATACATTTCAATTGTCATCTATAAATAATTTATTCTACGTAAAGAATATAACCTTTCCATTTATTCCTAACTGAATCTCATGAACATTTAATGAGAAATCAAAATAAACAAAACATTGTTTAAATGGTATAAGAAACATTATAACTACTTATTCCTAACAAAGTTTATAATTTGACATAATGTAATTTATTTATTTTAAATGTTCCCAACTCTCAATTACTTATCTATAAGAAGTAATCAATCCACTAACCAATATATTTATTCATCAATAAAAGTTTGATTTAATTGATAAGTACACAGTTAAAAATCCTTTCATACTTATGTCCTTATGCTTATGATCTCATAATCCCACTCCTAAGAAACTTATTTTAAATCTAATCACCGTTCAAGAAAAATAAGGATCTAAATTACCTAATCCATATGGACACTTATCAAGTTAACTACTTTTGTTATTTTGCATATCTTTAACTATGTTGTTGGAGACCTCACACACAATTTTCCACATCTTTTCACTCTAATCTTGGGTTTTAGAAGAGGAAACGTTCATATAATTAAATTTATTGAATTTGCCTTTCTCGAATCTAATATAATAATCAATAAGAAAAGGAGGAGGTATTACTTTGTTTAAATGAACCATAAGACTCAAGTATTACATGTCGAAGCAAAATTAATGAGTATTAAAACTTCTGGCCTCAAAATAGACAACGTTACGCCAATGCAGGAAATATGAAGTGATACTTAAAATTACGGCCCTGATATAGCAATGGAATATACTTATTTTAATATAACTGAAATAAAATAGAGAAACATTCTTGATTGCAAGGTTTTGACTATCATTCTGTAATTTTCTTTGTCAGATACAAGCATACTCCGTCTACGAATGTCATTATTAACTCTCTAATTAAAGAATGATATCATAACAGCAAAGTATCAAACTAAAGCAAGTTATTATCAAAGATAAAAAAAATAGTTGAAAGTGATCTAATAAACGTGCATGCAAATTGTAAAAGAATAGACAAGTAATGCGAACTTTTTAACAAAACGCCTCAAAAAGACGGCGGTCTCATGGAAGGCAATGATAGCTAAATCTTTGAGAGATATCTCAAGTCGTTACTTGGCAATTTAAAAGAAATAAAATGCCTAATTCAAAATATTAAAAAAAAAAGCAAATGTTATCAAGCCATCTATAACAAGGCTAAAAGAAAGTCTCAATCGAAACGATGGCTAGTTAGGTTTCTTAGATTTAGTAAGACATAAAATCGACTTGTTTGAGCTTTCCTGGAATGATTAAAAGGTAGGCATCGCTGAGAGCTTTCATTAGAGTACAGAAAAATGATTGCTTCAAAAGATGTAAAAATCAATAAGAGATTTCAGAATAAGTTTTAGAAGGTTTCGATCAAAGTAAAGAGAAAGGTTTTGACCTGAAACATTATATCTATCGGACATCATTTATAAAGATAATATACATACAGCCAAAGTGAAACTGATTCAAGATATCATGCGGTGGGGAAATAACAATAAAAGCATACCTTTCTCTTTTTGCTCATCTGCGTCACCATGGTTTATCAACAAATTGAGAGCTTACGCTCACTTACCTGCTGCACTACGATGAAATTTTAAGCGACCCACTTGGCTTCAACCATTGGAACTAACTCACCTACTGGGTCTTAAAGCTTGAACAGGGGTTCCCTGAAGGATACGATAAAAAGTAAAAGAGATATTAAGTAAATTCGGTCTGTAAATGCTTCCAAACATATAACAAATTTCTAACCCATTGAAACATAATCAACATCGTCATTTCTTCTCAACCTTTTAAATTGATCTAAAGAGCCCACTCGCGGGAGAAATGAAGGATGAATTTATAAAGTAGAATATACATTTTATAGCATGATTTACCTGAATTATATAACACAGTTCCCAATGTAAGAATTTACCTGCATCCACTGTGATACTCTTATTCTTGTACCTTTCAGCAAACATTTCAATGTTGTCTTAGATTTCCTTCTGATCCAGAAGTAGGGTTGTTATGTCTTGAAACATAATCCCTTGAAAACATGTTCCTCCAAATCGTTATCCAACTTCTTTATAGATAGAAACTCCTTCCAAATTTTTCTCGAAATTGTTCAAGTACCTTCCGGAATATCTTCTTGGTTGCCAATATGTGCCAAAGTGGGGAAGAAAATGCAACTAGATGGATCAAAACCACAGTTCCGCCATGTTATCCCCTTTTTTTTTCCATCAAGGAATCTCCTCCCAAATGAGGAAAGACAAGAACAACCAAGACAAGAACAACCAAGAGCAAGTGAAAGAAGCCTAGGCAAAAAAGAGAGAAGCCTCCCAAATTCTCTAGGTCAAAATTCCCCCTCCCTATTTAATAAATAATGAAGGGAGGGAAGTTATTTTTCCCACTCTCGTACAAAATAAATTTACAACTACCCCAACTAACTACCTACTAACCCTTATTAAAAATAAATAAAATATATGCAACCAACATAATTAAAACATACACACAATAAATAGTTTTACACAAACGGGTAAAACCATTTACCCACACTCACTCACATATTATAATTAATTATATAAGCAACTTTATAATATTCTATTTATTTACTATTTTTTTATTATTTCTTAATTATAATATTACACTATAATTTTGTTTTATTATCAACTAGGATTATATATATTATTTATCAATCCATTTTAATGCATAAGATAACCAAGGCATATTATAAGACAAATTAAACCAAAAGCCAAAACAATTACCTAACCACTAACCAGGGTCAAAAGGCAAAAGTTCAAGCTACACTGATTGGCCACTGATAGTACTTGACAAGGTATCAAACTAGGTACTCATCCTCTTTGAGGATGATGGTTAGGGTAGGGGACCAAGTGCTATCTCCGGTCAACTACTTCCATTGGGTGCAAGGCACGCTCAAACCTGCCAATTCAGGTGGAGTCGATGCCTAGTACCTGTTCACTCAAACATACAAGTTAGAGCACATGTACATAATAGCCAAAGCACTAGGGAAGGGACTCTAGCAATCATATCTCATACTCATATGTCACCCATACGTTCAATGGTATGATGCCACCCTTTCCACCTATCTTAACAACATACTACTGCATCACCTTATCCAAATAAATCTCTGCATAAAAACAATATGCATCATGCTCCCAAAAGTATTAACAAAAGCTCTTGTTCCATCCTCATCATCAGGTTCCTTAGCCAAACTACCTGCATATCCAAGGTGAGAATGGAGGGGCACTACATCCTTCCCCCCTAAAACTTGACTTACTCCTAGAAGTCACAAACTAGGGTGGAAACATAACACATTAGTACCAATATCAGAACTGATTCATTATATCAAAATAATATGCACTAGTTTGCTTATGAAAATAATTTATCTCGAAAGAACATATACTTATATGGTCCATTTCAGACCTATCTTTTTAGCCTTTAATGTTACAATAATAACACAATCAAGACTTGCATTTCAAAAAAATGATTCCATAGTACATAAACCACTCAAAATCCTTCAGTTTCTTTCAGAACAAAGAAAACATTGCACCCACTTAATCCTAACTACCAGAATTTCTCATATCAAAAACATATAAGGTATTCAATTTCAAATGCATTACCATATCATTTTCTTTACCCTTAAATTATAATTCTCTTTCCAATACACTATTAAGAAATCAATACATCAAAATGCTACATTTCCATAAATCACAACATAATTAGATCCACAAAGCACACAAAATATCCATCATTTATAAACAAGACATTCCTCTTTATTCATTTTACAACAATAAATCTCATGACATATTCCACCAAGATCATGATTTTACACCTTTTAGAAGCATGTAAACACAATTCATCATTTTATAAGTACTATATTCACAAGTTCACATACATTCTTCACATACACACAATTCACATCACCGGGAATCACATCACAAGGCTACATAGGGGTCCATCTGGACATTGGGAAGCAACATACTAATCCATGATACATAATCCATAAGCCAAGAGCCAAAATCCATCTCACATAATCTATACCTCACAGGTAGTGGCTTGATGGTGTTAGGCCACACACACATGGTGAGACCATCCAAACAATACCACAATGACCTATCTCTTGTTGTATAAGGTAGTTAGCCTCCAAGAGATAGTCATCACACATAGGTGGGTAGTGGGTCCTAGCTATGCAACAGCCTCACATAGCCCCATCCTCAAGGTTCCCTGCATCTGCTTCCTCATATACACTCACCAAGTCCACCTCATATGTCCTTGGAGAGGAATCACAATACGACACATGGCCGACATTGAAAACAATAAGGAAAAAAAACTAGTTTAGCCACCAATGTCATAAGTAAGATCAAATAAAAATTCAATTTCAACAATAAAGTAGAAAAATGCGTGCAATTTTAATATTAAGTCAAATGTAACCACGAGGGTTACAACCAAATAGGATCACAAGGTGTGGCTAAACCATCACAATAAAAAAGAAACAAAGTGCTGACCTTCACAATCAATAGGAAATCATCAATAACCATAAAGAAAATATTCAATCTTTGAAAGTACACTGTACAACACTATGTGACTAGATACTAGCCACCAAACGAGGAAAGAGGGAACAACGTCAGGGTATAGCAGTAGCCCTCATGTGGTGCGGAGTGAGCACACCATCCACATGGCTTAAGGTGTACTCCTCGGCCCACACACTCGTTGGCTACCCGCATAGAACGTGCACCTTGGCCACATCCCGCATCGCGTCTCAACGCGGCATTGTCATACACCAGCTGGAGAAGACACGTATTGGCCGTATGTCGCATGGCAATGTGTCTATGGCTCCACGGAAGTAGGTACGCGTAGAACACACCCCGTATAGCGATACCTCGTGGAGAAGGCACACACAGGTACTTGCCGTAGCCAGAGGTATACATGGCTAGGACCTACTCATATGCTAACCGACCCAACACTGTCGAAAGCAAACATGAGTATCCCTCTACAAGTGTGCGAGGCCCCATTATGCTCATCACACAAGTAGGCTATAACACAATCTCATAGTGCACCTTCATGTGTCTATGCACGTGGCATTGTGTCCTTGAGCCTAGCTCGCTACCAATAGCAACACGGCATCATCACCAGCACTGTGTCAGAACATTAGTGGGGGTGTGGCATCGTACCTATCATGTCAGAACATGTGCAGATACGGAATCATCTCAGCATGGCTAACAAATCTCCCTCCACATGCTAGACCTCAAAATATACATGGGGCACATGGTCTCACTTGGGTTACCCACGTAGGCCTAGACCCCGGCCCCCAAGTGACGACTCATGTCATCACATAGTTCCAGTTGGGTTGTCCATGCAGGTCCTAGACCCTGGCCCCCAACTGATAACTCATGTGGCATATCATACCTTTTGTGAAGACAAGGTAAATGATCATCCAAGAAATACCATCCAAATGCTTAGAAACTGTGGGGTTTAGGCTAACACATATGAATCAAGTACCCTGATCCATCATAAGGGGAAGTAGTGAGTATGTTTCCTTAGGATCAGTTGAGCGAGGGACCACTCTGCACTGTCATAAGCGTACGTTGTTCACTCTGCTTAAGGAACTTTGTGGCTGCTACTACCCCTTCACGGATTGAGGGACTAGAGAACCAAAAGAAGAGAATCTATGAATCTAACTTTTGGCTACTCTTTTATATATATTTTTTCAACCACACAAGGGTTGGCCCTTAATCAGGTAACAAATATACAAACACGTTGCGGTATGGTTAAACCCACACCAAAATACACTCATTCCCAATGGATGGGTACCTAATATCACCATCTTATGGGCACACAAAGCATGTACGGGGTATTCACAACACTCAATCAATGCATAGTTACTAGTCCTCACATTTACAGGGGGAAGATTTGCATTTACATATACAATTTTCATTACTACCAAGGATCACATACCAAAAGTACATTTATTTTCATAACCATTGTGATTCCCTTTATAAGATCATATCATTTCATATTATCCATAACCCCCATTTTTTTTTTAAATCATATTTTCCATATACCACCTAATGCTAAAAGTCACTGTCATGATCATCATGATTACTTAACAATTCCACTTAACAAATTATACACAAGTTCCATATTCACAAAATAACAATAATGATCCTCTACTTAACTCTTACCACTTCATGTAGGTCTTTCCTTAACACAACAACTCTTACTTCATCACAAGCTATTTGAATTCTCACAGAACCAAAGGATTCACATATTTTCAACATGCAAGACATCCAATGCATAAATCTTTTCTATTTATACAATAGTAAGAAAAGAGAAGGACATTACCTCATGGGTTTTTAGCTACACCTAGCAAACAAGATTTTCAAACACCAAATATAGTCATCGTAATTTTCCAGAGAAGATACCTAGTTCTATGCACTAGCATCTTATTTATTCCACAAAAATAGCCCTTTCCAATAAAACATATCACATTATGTAATACAAAACTTAATCACATACATTTACTTCCAAATACATAGATTAAATACCTAGCTACACAAAATAACATCTTATCCTAATGCACCTTTAGTCAAACAAAAGAAATTTACATGCCAACTTAGCTAATTAATCTGAACCTGCACATGCATAAGAGAATTTACTATAACTAGACATGGGCAACAACATTAACCAGAGATCCCAGTGTTGCAACTTAGCTCCGATACCAGATGTAATGCCCCACCATGAACACCTTAGAGAACAACATATCTATGCTATGCAAAGCAGGATAATTTTTTTTTTTTAATATGAATAAGATAACAAAGTAATGATAACACATCTATACACATCATTTGAACTAACGACTTGTCCTCTAAGATTTCATGGTTGCATTACTTGCCAAATCAATTAACATAATTCAACATACATTATTAACTAACATTAGTAGATCATTCTAAATCTATAGCATTAAATGAATAAACATATACATCTCCATATCATAACATCAGATGAATAATCAACATGATCAGGATTACATGTGAATGTACAAATTCCTATACACATAAGTAATTCATTACATTGATTACATTATCACCTTTATGAATACATACATTATGAATCGACTGTCACACAAGGCCAGACCACGAGTATGCATAATCATCTTCCTCAAACTGGTACAAGATCTGATATCTAATGCACAAGATACATCCTCCTCACCCACGAACATCAGCAAGGGAAAAACTAATGGAAATAAAAGCTCTTCCACCCGACCATGTGGAACCCTAAGGTCCACCCCCCGAGCTAGGAGATAACACAAGATCCCACACTCACAGATAGTAAAGGGAACAATAGACTAACACAAGCAGTAGGGTTATACATGACACCAATTATCAAACTGTCCACAATAAACATCACTAACATACTTAACTACACTTCCAGAGGCACTTACGCAATTGAGGGAGGAAATACAACTAGGGAGTGCTAGACTGCAATAGGGAGGAGTGCCATCACATGGATTGATATGGGTTGTCCCGGTGGACTTCACTAGGCCCCGACTCCCATCTTTGGGTTGTCTTGGTAGCCTCTCCCGATCCCCGGTCCCCATACAAAATCATGCAGAATTAATGTACCTTTCATGGGGACAAGGTAGTTGATCTTACCATTCCAGGCCTTCTCATCTCATCTCAAGCCTAAATGAGCATTTGAGCCATGAGTGAGGCATACATTATCTTGATTAATGTGAATTCTACCCATTCCCCTATTTCATTATTAATGTTATCATTGGATTAAGAAACCCTTCAATGGGTTGTCCTAGACACCACTATGGGTTCCGACCCCCATTGAGAGCCACTCCCCCTACTTTGCAACTAGTAAACCCTACACTGGGCAAGGCATTGACCATCTTGCACAACCATCATAACCACATAATCCATACACCAAACAAGGCATTAATCATCTTTGAATGTTCATCACAATTAAATGAGTTCATGTCAGAATAGGAGACAACATTTTAGGGTTACATAACACAAGGACCATACACACAACCACACCCTTCTTAGCCTCTACAATCCAACTTCCCAATGACACAGAACTTACATCCCACTATAACAAAAGCATGAACATTTAATCCAATAGTCTAGATACATTGGTTACTACAGAGAATTTATCATAACAAAGTTATCAATATAAGATTGTAACTTGGTTATTATCCAATCTCAATATTAGAATAGACCAATTTCATAATTCTATGCACAGTGTAAGTAGATAGTAAACATAAAAGACAATTACCTATATGTAATTATTTCACAATAATCTATTCTTACTTAACACAAAGAGCCAACTTTTATTATAACAGAAAATTAAGAAAATCCTATATTCTAAACATGAGATCCTTCTATGATAACTCTCTCTCTTTATTCAAAGATAACATATAAAAAGATAATTCATAATTAATTAAAATCTAATTAAGATTAACTACTTACTATTCTTACCTATACATGACTCTACTCAATTAAAACATCAACTAAGCCTTAATTTGGAACTTAAGTCTCTAGAGTAGTTGTATGTTTTTGCCATGGTTTTAATTTCTCTAAAACTAGTATATTGTAAATTCTAACTAGAAGAATACATTTCAATTGTCATCTATAAATAATTTATTCTACGTAAAGAATATAACCTTTCCATTTATTCCTAACTGAGTCTCATGAACATTTAATGAGAAATCAAAATAAACAAAACATTGTTTAAATGGTATAAGAAACATTATAACTACTTATTCCTAACAAAGTTTATAATTAGACATAATGTAATTTATTTATTTTAAATGTCCCCAACTCTCAATTACTTATCTATAAGAAGTAATCAATCCATTGACCAATATATTTATTCATCACTAAAAGTTTGATTTAATTGATAAGTACACAGTTAAAAATCCTTTCATACTTATGTCCTTATGCTTATGATCTCATAATCCCACTCCTAAGAAACTTATTTTAAATCTAATCACCGTTCAAGAAAAATAATGATCTAAATTACCTAATCCATATGGACACTTATCAAGTTAACTACTTTTGTTATTTTGCATATCTTTAACTATGTTGTTAGAGACCTCACACACAATTTTCCACATCTCTTCACTCTAATCTTGGGTTTTAGAAGAGGAAACGTTCATATAATTAAATTTATTGAATTTGCCTTTCTCGAATCTAATATAATAATCAATAAGCAAAGGAGGAGATATTACTTTCTTTAAATAAACCATAAGACTCAAGTATTACATGTCGAAGCAAAATTAATAAGTATTATAACTTCTGGCCTCAAAATAGACAACGTTACGCCAATGCAGGAAATATGAAGTGATACTTAAAATTACGGCCCTGATATAGCAATGGAATATACTTATTTTAATATAACTGAAATAAAATAGAGAAACATTCTTGATTGCAAGATTTTGACTATCATTCTGTAATTTTCTTTGTTAGATACAAGTATACTCTGTCTACGAATGTCATTATTAACCCTCTAATTAACGAATGATATCATAACAGCAAAGTATCAAACTAAAGCAAGTTATTATCAAAGATAAAAAAAATAGTTGAAAGTGATCTAATAAACATGCATGCAAATTATAAAAGAATAGACAAGGAATGCAAACTTTTTAATGAAACGCCTCGAAAAGACAGTGGTCTCATGGCAGGTAATGATAGCTAAATCTTTGAGAGATATCCCAAGTCATTACTTGGCAATTTTAAAGAAATAAAATGCCTAATTCAAAATATAAAAAAAAAAGCAAATGCTATCAAGCCATCTATAACAAGGCTAAAAGAAAGTCTCAATTGAAATGATGGCTAGTTAGGTTTCTTAGATTTAGTAAGACATAAAATAGACTTGTTTGAGCTTTTGCTAGAACGATTAAAAGGTAGGCATCGCTGAGAGCTTTCATTAGAGTACAGAAAAATGATTGCTTCAAAAGATGTAAAAATCAATAAGAGATTTTAGAATAAGTTTTAGAATGTTTCGATCAAAGTAAAGAGAAAGGTTTTGACCTGAAACATTATATCTATCGGACAACATTTATAAAGATAATATACATATAGCCAAAGTGAAACTGATTCAAGATCTCATGCGGTGGGGAAATAACAATAAAAGCATACCTTTCTCTTTTTGCTCATCTGCGTCGCCGTGGTTTATCAACAAATTGAGAGCTTATGCTCACTTACCTGCTACACTACGATGAAATTTTAAGCGATCCACTCGGCTTCAACCATTGGAACTAACTAACCTACTGGGTCTTAAATCTTGAACAAGGGTTCCCTGAAGGATACGATAAAAAGTAAAAGAGATATTAAGTAAATTCGGTCTGTAAATGCTTCCAAACATTTAACAAATTTCTAGCCCATTGAAACATAATCAACATCGTTATTTCTTCTCAACCTTTTAAATTGATCTAAAGAGCCCACTCGTGGGAGAAATGAAGGATGAATTTATAAAGTAGAATATACATTTTATAGCATGATTTACCTGAATTATATAACACAGTTCCCAATGTAAGAATTTACCTGCAGCCACTGTGATACTCTTATTCTTGTACCTTTCAGCAAACATTTCAATGTTGTCTTGGATTGCCTTCTGATCTAGAAGTAGGGTTGTTATGTCTTGAAACATAATCCCTCAAAAACATGTTCCTCCAAATCGTTATCCAACTTCTTTATAGATAGAAACTCCTTGCAAATTTCTCTCAGAATTGTTCAAGTACCTTCCGGAATATCTTCTTGGTTGCCAATATGTGCCAAAGTGGGGAAGAAAATGCAACTAGAAGGATCAAAACCACAGTTCCGCCATGCTATCCCCTTTTTTTTCCCATCAAGGAATCTCCTCCCAAATGAGGAAAGACAAGAACAACCAAGAGCAAGTGAAAGAAGCCTAGGCAAAAAAGAGAGAAGCCCCCCAAATTCTCTAGGTCAAAATTCCCCCTCCCCATTTAATAAATAATGAAGGGAGGGAAGTTATTTTTCCCACTCCCGTACAAAATAAATTTACAACTACCCCAACTAACTACCTACTAACCCTTATTAAAAATAAATAAAATATATGCAACCAACATAATTTAAAACATACACACAATAAATAGTTTTACACAAACAGGTAAAACCATTTACCCACACTCACTCACATATTATAATTAATTATATAACCAACTTTATAATATTCTATTTATTTACTATTTTATTATTATTTCTTAATTATAATATTACACTATAATTTTATTTTATTATCAACTAGGATTATATATATTATTTATCAATCCATTTTAATGCATAAGATAACCAAGGCATATTATCAGACAAATTAAACCAAAAGCCAAAACAATTACCTAACCACTAACCAGGGTCAAAAGGCAAAACTTCAAGCAACACTGACTAGCGACTTATAGTACTTGACAAGGTATCAAACTAGGTACTCATCCTCTTCGAGGATGATGGTTAGAGTGGAGGACCAAGTGCTATCTCTGGTCAACTACTTCCATTGGGTGCAAGGCACGCTCAAACCTGCCAATTCAGGTGGAGTCGATGCCTGGTACCTGTTCACTCAAACATACATGTTAGAGCACATGTACATAATAGCCAAAGCACTAGGGAAGGGACTCTAGCAATCATATCTCATACTCATATGTCACCCATACGTCCAATGGTATGATGCCACCCTTTCGACTTGTCCTAACAACATACTACTACATCACCTTATCCAAATAAATCTCTGCATCAAAACAATATGCATCATGCTCCCAAAAGTATTAATAGAAGCTCTTGTTCCATCCTCATCATCAGGTTCCTTAGCCAAACTACCTGCACATCCAAGGTGAGAATGGAGGGGCGCTACAAGAACCCCCTCCTCGGAGAAGATGTATAAACCTAGCGAATTGTGTATACTCCCTGAGAAAAAGATTAATTTTATTGGTGAATTTTTTCATTTTTCCAAGAAAAAAACAATCTTATTTGGTGAATCTTTTGTAATCGCTAGAGGTCTATGGAAAATCCTAGTGAATTGTAATTTTTTTTAAACCAATAAAGTATTTTCATTGGTGATTAAAACCTATTTTCAAACCAATTAAATATTTTTGTTGGTGAATTAAAACCTATTTTCAAACCAGTAAAATATTTCTATGGGTGAATTAAACCTGTTTTCTAAATAGGAAAATATTTTTGCTAGAGATTATAATGTAATTTCAAACCAAAAATAATATTTTCATTAGCGAATTAAACTAATTTTCAAAGAAATAAAAAATCATTGGTAAATTTAAATATAGTTTCAAACCAATAAAAAATTAATTGACGAAATAAACTGTTATGCCAATATAAAATGATACAGTGTGGTGAAAATATCAAATGAGTCATATTGTTCTATTTCAGGACAAATTTTATACACATCAAAATTCCTTCATAAAGTGTCAAGAATGGGGACAAGTGTCAACATATTTATTATGTCTGAAGCAATATGTTAGTGCAAAATAATATAACAGACAACCATTCGATGAATTTTTGATGGATGACTATAGTTTCATTCTGGAAGAAAATGTCTGAAACACTAGACCGGTGACTTCAAGCCTTTGGAATAACACTTGAACTATTAGATTTCTAAATATCAACAGTTGAAATTTCATACGAGAAACCCTCTGTATAATCTTATGTTGACTTGCTACATCCGGTTGTCACTTGTCTAAGTTGAAATATGAGCCATCAAAACTATGTTGTTTACCAGCCTCTTATACCTAATCATATTGGTCACTGCTTGGTGGGGAATGGTTAACCTAAAAGAGTCCACTTTTTAAATGCTTTAGCAAATATTTTGAAGCAGCCCTAAGAGACTTAAAGGGTGAGCTATTAAGGATTTAATTAAGACACCTGGGAAATTCCTTGGCAAGATGTTTTAATCTTAGCCATCCAATGTTGAAGAATTTAAGTAGAGATCGAATGGCTTGAGAAGTTAATGTGCGAGCAGGTTGTCAATCAACTAAGTCATGACTTCATGTCCTAATATTCGCAAGTTGACCGACCCCTTAATCTAGAGGTTACCCACTGTCATCGGTAAAATGATCTATAGGAAGGGCAAAATCTAATGGTTGTGCAAGGGTGCATGAGGAATCTATTAGGAGAGAATATTCACTACATGGTTGTGACATAATGACACATTTTAAAGAATCTAAGCTGACATCCTATCCCACTAAAGACTCTACATCAACTAAAGACTTGATCCAATGGTTACAAATTGTCGCAAGGAGAATCTCACAGGATGGAATCTGTGTTGTGTGGTCGTGACATGGTGACACATGGCATTCTCTTATTTGAGAAGTGAAAGGTGGGCATGTGGAGGCTAAAGTGCACCCATGTATGGTAGGTAAGAGGTGGGCATAATGAAATATATTTTTCCCAATGCTTAACCCAGAACTGTTCATGAGAGTTTATGAGACTAATTCAATTTACTGGCCTGAGTCATTAAAACCAGTTACTTTTGACCAAGTGGATCTCAAAGTGATTGGTATTATAGATAAGAAAAGATATAAGGATGCTATCAATATTTAATCCAATAATGGTATCATTGATGGATATGGAGAAGTTGATCAAACAACACAGCCAATAGAGCAAACATGGTATAATATTTTAGATGTAAATAAAGATGAAAGTATGGAAGATCAACTCTCTACCTGGGATGAGGATTACAATATTAAATATTTTTTTGGGGATACATTGCCTAAGGAATACATCAGTAGTGAGTCACATGATATAGAGGTGCAACCATATATGTATTATCAAAACATTGAGAATAATGAATTAAAAGTTGAAACAAAAGGGGATAACATTGTTTGCAATAATTAAGAGAGAAATAATTGCAATCAACCCATAGAGGATGGTGGTTCTTGTAGAGATCATGAGGAAGAGACAATAGAGGATATGGAAGAGGAGGCATGTTCACTCAGTAGTGAACTACTTTCAGAATTTTTGACTATATAATATTTGAAATATACATGTAAGAATGATACAATTCTTCACTTAACTAATTATCTTCAATAAACTAAAACATTTTAATTTTAAAATGATCTGGTTCTTGTTTGTGATTTGTGTAGAGTGAAAACTCTACATGTTTATATTAATTGGTCGTAGCTGTTAGTTTCATTTCTAGTTTGTGTTCCAATTTGTGTTGTTACCTTTCATGTGTGGAGAGAGTGCCACATGTTAGCATGGCGAGGTTTTGAAAACCTGAGAGAAAAGATGATTCCAAAAGATACACGAAGCTACCATGTGGTAAGGAGATTAGAAGCAATAAGAATCATGACCAAGAGTAGCAGACAGTGCCATGTGCCTTCTTCTTAGTTTGTAGTTCCCAAGTGCCACAAAACTCTACCATGTATCTTTGACTGTGTTTCTTTTATATAATTTCTATCTATTACCAAAATGAGCCATGTGTCTCCCCCACAAGAATTCATGGAGGAACTTTTGAGAAAGGCATCAAGAAGGAGCACAACAGTGCCATGTGTCTTTTGTTGTAATGTGTGGAGCCAACCGCATGTCTCTTTCTTTAGTAAGCTTTGAAGTGTCGAGGTACAGTATGGTGGGCCTTGAGGTATCATGTCTAAAGTTTATAAAGTGTAGTGTAGAGTGTGCCACATCTCGCTAACATGGGTGATTAAAGGTTGAGAAACAAAAGAAGCTTTTGAAGGCATGCCAGTCTACCATCTATCCCAGTTTTGAGGCTCTCAAGTGTTGCCATGTTTTAGTAAGAAAAGAGGCAGAGAGTGCCAAATGTCATAGTGTCATGTGTTCTCCTTATATCAAAGGGAAACTAAGCTCGACGAGTGTAGGAGAGCCATGTAGCATTTTTTTGGAGCCATTAGAAGATTACAGAGGAAGCCACTTGTCTTAACGGAACTAGTAGTCATAGAGCTACATTTCTAGTACCATTCAGCCAATGGGTGCACAAGGATCATACAGTTATAGATTCAAACAGATCCTATGCGTGTCGAGTTCTAGTTCAGTTGCAGATATTTGTGGATTCTTAATAGCTAGGAACATTTTTGAGCCCCATTTTTGCTTCATTTCAATACACGAACGTGACACTGACTTTTGCGCTTTCAATCCCCATTTCACATTTGCAATGCATCTATCTTTTGTATATAGAATATATATCTCTCATATACATAAAGTTCACAATGTTTAAATTTTCTAATCAGGTCTGGACTTGTCTTTATTTGTTTGTATCACCTTTTATGTTCAATTGAATATTCTTTTCGGGTCCAATTCTATGTGTGCAATGTATACATGTGGTAGGGTCGTGAAATTATCAATTTTGAATTCCTTGTGACATCCACCAATGTATATTGGATTTGTATATGATATACATGCATTATGATATACAAATGTGGATTCCAAACATTATGAAGCACACTTATAAAAAGCTATCAGGTTCAGATTTGTCTTAGAAATTAATGTGAGCTGTCAATGCAGGACAACTATCAGATATGTACTAATTGTGCAACATGTTGAATTGATGCTTCATTCACTAAAAAAATTCACTTTATATAAAAAGCAAACTTTCTAGTTTCTACTTTTTACTGCTAAGTAATTTTTTTAAGTGAGAGCTGAGAGGGTTAGCACATGGGAAGATTTCATATTGCTCATTGCAGTGTACCAAGTAGATTTCAGATTGCTCATTATACTGCCATTTACAACATAGCTAGTAAGACAAAACATAGAATCCCTACTCCTAGGCTACGTTCATTGTTTCTGAAAATCTTATTTTGTCAAACTTTTCATTTAGGATTGAGAGACTTAAGAAAAAATAAGGACTTAAGAGGGAACTCACAATTTCACACTATATAAGCATTTCTACCACCACTTGTAGACCAAACAAAGTTATTGGGAAAGGTAGAGCAAGTATGGATAGAAAAATAGATTATTCTAAATTTCTTAAAACCTTAGGTTTGACTGATGAATACCATGATATTTATGATCCTAACATGTATGGTAAATTTACCAAGAAAAAGAAAGTTGATAGTATCAATGCACCGTGGGTAACTAGATTAGGGTGCATGATGTTACATGAGGTTTTCCCTTGCCTAGAATTTATCATGGTCTATGCCCACAAATATGATGGTGACAAAAGAACAATTGTAAATAAGGATACCAAAGAAGAAATTTTATCCATTGATGCAGAAGAATTTGAAAAGTGTTAGGGTTTACAACTGAAGAATTTGGAGACGTCCACATTGACCTAGAAAAGCTTGCTAGTGATTATGAAGCAACGGATGAAAGGGACAAAAAAAATTTCCTCGATAAAATATTTCAAGAAACAACAACTTGAAAGATAACCATAAGCATCCTTATCATTTGAAATTTTTTAAATCATGGGCTTAGGATACTATTTCCATGGTAGTATTTTGCCTCAGATTGGATAGCAATTGGGAAGTGGATGTAAGCCTCCTTGAAATGGTATATAATATCCATTATGGTATTGGTGAACATGTCAAATATAAATTTATTGAGCACATTGTAGAATCCATCCATAAACAAATTTTAATGATTAAAGGAAGTTCCACCAAGACATTTACATTCAAAACCTACTTGTGCTATTTTTTTTCAAATTTAGTGGAATATTTCAGACCAACAAGTTTTAGATTCAGCCTTATAGTAATACTGAGGAAAAGAAAATGGCTCTAGTATATGATTGGACCACTAAGATAAGGACAAATGATTCTCAAAGGAACTACAATCATTTTGTGGACTACTTTTTGGCTCCATTACATCAAGCAATTACAAATAGTCCAATCCGTAGATTGCTTATATCATGTAGAGATTTCATTCAACTAGGAAAAGAAATACAATTGGTTGATTGGTACTTATTGGAAGAATATACTATGGTAAGATTTTATGGATCGGGAGTAGAGCCATACAAACTTTCAATATATGTGACAGAAAGGGTTTTTGCATTGGAATGTGTAAGGCAGATGCAGAGTATTGATGAACTACACTTTGTCGGTCAGCAAAAGAAGACCTTATTTCCTTCTTTACCTTTTTCATGTGGAGGGTTCACATTCGAGAGAAAAGCATTTAAGGTGGCACGTGATCTTTTGAAATTTTTTAATTTTGATGATGTCTGTCACTCGCAGTATGATCCATTTGACACCATTAAAATAATGATTTTGGCCAATAGGAAGGCTACAAGTAGAATTCAATGTCAAAGTAAAACCTTTCTTGAAAACTTGAGAAACAAGGAATCTTGGGATGAGCTCAAAATAGCAATTAGGAAAACTGCTACTGATAAAGGTATTTTTTGAATAGTGTTCAGCAGAACTTATGGAATTGCACTAGGTCCAAAATACATGAGCACAAGTAGAGGATGAAAATAGGAGGTACAACAATTTTTACGGGAAAAGTGATAAACTATATATTAGAGAAAAAATGCCAAATTCTCAAGATGAATATATTACAAAAAAATATTGGTCACAATAAAAAATTGTTGCATTTTGGGCTATGAGGAGGGAGTTAGGTGAACCAATGAAGAAATTGATAATGATGATAAGCCTGATGATGATAGGGATGAACAAAGCAATTTCAAACCTGGTTTAAGTTAGGCCACAAAAAAATTATATACTTCAAGAGTAGCCATAGTTGAAAATATGGATTATCGACGTGGTGGTTTGGGCTCCCAAGGACAAGGCATTTGGAACCCAATAGATGTAGTCACCACTACCAGAAAACAATTTGATAAATGAGGCCTTGGAGATAATAAAATAGACCAAGGTCATACAAGTAGAACTGAAAGAATTGATTATGTTACAACTTCAAATCCTAATCCTCATGGTCAGATGCAATCACAACTTGGACATGCCTATGGTGCAGAGCCTAGTGCGACTGGCACTACAACTAGTGGAGAATTTAGTCAACATGTGCTACAACAATAGGTCCAACAACAAATTACACAAGAGGACATTAATACAAGATACCACACAAACACTCAATGGTAAATGGATATAGAAGAGACAAAGGATTATGACAAATCCAAGTCCAACTACCAGTTGCACTACAAAGGAATTATTTCAAGGCACTCCCCCAATTAGTGTGGTTGTAACAGAAATTGCAAGTACTCCTATTCCTTCACCATTCAAGCATTCCCTTATTCATGTGTCCCGTGGTTTTGATTACATTCTAGAGTTTAAAAATAAATCTGAATTGTATAAAAAGGAAAAGAAGCAATTGATGGAGAGTGTGTTTGTTGTAACTTTAGATCCTACAACAACCATGATATTACCCACATTTGACACAAATAGAGAAATCATGGAGTACACAATTGTTGTTCCCACAATTCAAAATAAACAAGAAAATCAAAAGGGTCAATCTGAATTTTAGGTGAGTAGTTTTCAATTTGATTTTTCTGGATTAAAAAATATTGCCAAATTAATATATCAAAGAAGAACAATGAATTGGTGTACACATCATTGCTAAAGCCTGATAGAGAGAAAAAAAAGTTGTAGAATCAAATAAAAAAATTATAGGCAGACTTAGCAAATGAGAAAGCAAAGAGGAAAGCAACAGATAACAAGAGCAAAGAATAAGAAAAAAGAATAAAAAAATCTGCCTCTACATTAACAAGCAAAGAGGATAAACTAACAGAGGTGGAATTGAATGGACTGAAGCAAAGGATAGAAGAGAGCAAACAAACAGAGGTGGAATTGAATGAACTAAAGCAAAGGTTAGATGAGAATGAAAAGAAATATGATTCATGAGGAAAAATCTACTTTAGAAAAATTAAGAAAAAGCCACTTCTCTTATATAGAGAGACAGAGGGAGAGAGATATCTATTTTCTCTCTTTCCCTAAGTTATCTCTCTCTCTCTCTATATATATATATATATCTTTCTCTTTCTCCTCCTCTCTGTCTTTGTTTCTCTCTTTGTTCTCTCTCTCTCTTCCTCTCTATGTATCAATATCCATCTCTATTCTCCCTCTCCCTCTCTCTTTTTATATATAGATATCTATAGAGAGAGGGGGAGGGAGATGGAGACTGAGAGATAAATATATATAAAGAGAGATGGAGAGAGACAAAGACAAAGAGAGGAGAGAGAGAGAGAGAGAGAGAGAGAGCCAAATAGATGGAGGGAGAAAGATCTAGAGACAGATGGAGGATTAGAGAACTGGAAAGAGTTAAGTGAAACCATGAGTACTCTACATTAAATAATATAATCGATTAAATAATATATATTTATATAAATCTTATATAAAAAATATTTAACTAACTATACTATACAATGTATAATGTATATAACTATTAAGAAAAATTGAACATATATAAATATTGAAATTAAAAATTAAAAATTATATAGAATATAATATATATTAGAATGAATATTATAGATTTTTAGAGGAGAGAAAGAAAGAGTAGGAAGAAAAGAAGAGAGAGAGAGAGAGAGAGAGAGAGAGAGAGAGAGAGATTAAATATATGTCCATTTCTCTATCTCTCGATTCAATCCCTTCTTTCTTCTCATATATCTCCTCTTTCTCTCTCATTATTTCTTGATTCTTGATATTATGATTCCATTAAATAAATAGCAATCATCTCTCTATCTCCCTCCCTCTTTATCTATTTACCTTGCTCTATATCTTTATATCTCCCTCTTTCTCCCTCTTTATCTTTGTATCACTCTCCCCCTCTCTATCTGTCACTATCTATTGCTTTATATATCTCTCTTCATCTCTCTTTACTTCTCTCTCCCTATCTCTCTATTTTTTTGTCTTTACCTCTCTCCCCTTCTATCTTTTTTCTCTCTTTCTTGCTTCTCTCACTCTCTCTCAATATCTCTTTCTATCACTCTCTATCTCTTCCTCTCCCTTTCTCCTTCTATCGCTCCATCTCTTTATCTCATTGTCCTCCTCCCGCTTTCTCTACTTTCTCTCTTCTTCCATGATAATATACAATTAGGAACTGAGGCAATTCTCTCTCTCTCTCTCTATATATATATATATATCTTTCTCTTTATTTTCACTCACTTTCTAACTTCTCTTTCTACCTCTCTGTATATAGATCATTCTTCCTCTTTATATCTTCAAATATATATAAATATTAAAATTAAATTAAATATTATATTTTTTAAATAAAAAAGGGTAAAAACTTTATTAATCAAAGAGAGCAGAACAAAGCATAAAAGCAACAAGAGGCCCAAACAGACCTAGAGACAACAAAAAAGAAATCAAGAAGTGGTCATGTAACATCTCACATCCTCTGTGACCAAATCCACCAAATCTTGTGCAAGATCCCTAGGTAAACTGTCCCTTTCATCCACCAGCTAGGTCCCATTCTTCTTAGAAGCCCATTTGGCCAACCCAGCAGCCACCTTATTCCATTCCTGAGGGATATGAGAGAAGGTGATAGAATCAAATAATTCTCCAAGATTGGTGATTTTCTTAGCCACCACCGCAAGCTGCCAACTAACATCATCAAAATTCCTTCTATTTATCAAGTCTATCACCACCTGAGAATCTGAGTTATAGATAATCTTATTCCAGCCAAGGGCATATGCCTTCTTCAAAGCCAAAAGAATAGCCAAGGCATCCATAAGATTATTATAGTGTAGCCCCCTATATTCTGAGAAGAAAAACACAACCACCCCAGAACTATCTCTACCCACCCCACCAATGCTAGCGCACCCAGGGTTGCCCCTTGCAGACCCATTAGTATTGATTTTCAAGACTCCAGTGGGAGGGGGCAGCCATTGCCCTTCCCTAGAAACCTTCTAAAACACCTACTCTGCCCAATCTTGGGCCTTCCAGAACCCCCAGCAAGAATCCCTAGATTACAAATCACTCTAGTATCACCAGGATCCACTGGGGTTGACAGATCACATTTAGCATACAAGGTCTCCTGCAAAGCCCCAAGAATGTGAGACCAAACTTTACCCACCAGCAACTTCTTATCTAAAAAGACCCTTTGGTTGCACTCCAACCAGATGTGCCATATAATCAGACTAAGGCCAATTGGCCATGCTATGTGCAGAAATGAAGTCCTCACTGGAATGGGCCCAAAGTTCTGCCAAAACTCCTCTAGAGAAGAAGGGTGCCTATACTGCAAACGCCAGGCCCCCCACTAAAAATGCCAAATAGTCCTAGCAAAAGGACACTGGAAGAAAAGATGCAAAATAGTCTCAATATCTTTTAGGCATAAGAAACATAATGAAGGACCTTGGAAGCTACTCTTATAGATGTTATCCCAAGTCAAACACTTGCCATAAACCACCATCCAAGAAAAGAAGTTACATTTTGGACAAGAGAATTTATTCCAAATATTTTTCCACCAAGGAACCTCAGCACTACCCTAGGCCTATCTGTCAAAAACATGATATCCTAAAGCAATAGTGAACTTCCCTTTTGGATTTGGACCCCAAGCCAGTACATCCCACTCTTGAAGAGAACAACAGACTCTATTAGCCAAAATGAAGGACAACTCCCTCCTATCCTCCAAAGATCCACCCAAGGGCCATTCCTGCATATCCTTCCACTGGTAAACAATAGTCTTCCCCAAAGCCTAAGGGGATTTGAAATCCATCACTCCACTCTAACCAGCCTGAACAAAAATCCTACATAAGTCCCCCAAGTGAGGGTGCGAGGAGAGGATAGGCAAGAAGCCATCTTAGGAGTCATGCCAAAAAAGAGCATCAGAACCTCTATTGCAGATCCAAAATAGGCCTTGTTTAACTAGCATAGCCCCAATCTTAAGAGTATCCCATATCATAGAACCTCTCCCCAAAAGACTAAAATGAGGCACCTTAGCACCCTCCACCTCCCCAAGGTACTTGAAGGTAAGGATCCTGGCCCAATATTGATGCTGACATAAACACCATCGCCAATATAGCTTAGTAGCCAAAGCCTGTCCATTCCAATCTATCCTACGCAAACTTAGACCACCATCCTACTTTTGATGGAAAACAACTTCCCACTTAATTAAGCTCCACTTCTTTGAAATGAGATTACCCAACCAAAGAAACTGCCGATAGAGGCCTTCAAACTCTTTGATGAAACTTGAGGGATTCGTCAACACAAAGCACCTGTATAAAGGAAGGGCCTGCACCATGGACTTCAATAGAGTAACTCTTCCAACCGTAGATAACCATCTATAGATCCAGTGACAAACCAGCCCATAAAATTTATCCATCACATCCTGCCAAAAACACCTGGGAAGTGGGCGCACATCTAGAGGGATGCCAAGGTATATAAGTTGGGAATTAAGGTGTCTCAACCTTGGTAATTCCTTACATTATTAATGTTTGTATTTATTACTTAATTGCCTATGTTGTAAATATTTGTAAATTTCATAGTGTCATATTGTGGGATGTGGCACGGTGATGTGTCAATCCAACATGGAATATGACAACTTGTAATTTTGTCCTCACATAAGGAGATAGGTGTCCCACTTTGTGGTAGGAGCATTTTTCCATGTGTTAGCATCTTCCATGTGGTGTAAGGGAATATTGACTGAAACAGTTATGACAGATTCCTATGACAGAATCTTTGACATGTAAGAATCAGAAATAGAAGCGTGTAAGACAGGTGAAGACATGTGTCATGAAGCGTCTTTGAATAAGTCATATTTGGGTGCCTCAAGGTGGAATATGACATTTTGTAAGAGAATATGCTAGTTATAGCTTGTGTATGATAGATTCTCTTATAGCTATAAGTTGTAACTGCTATGACAGATTCTATGATGGTTGTAAGTGTCGTAAGAGCATCTGTCATAGCCCATTTTGGAAATAGGAAACCTCTTTGGGATGGGAGTTGTGGACAAGTGTTAGGCATATTCTGGAATGTTGACCAAGTGTCCTTAGGCATGAATTTTGGTCCAAGAAGCCAAGTTGGATGCCCATCCCAAGATAAGTCCAATATTGCCTTGTATATTCTATATAAATAGATGCTTGGAGAGGGAGTTGCATCACAGGTTTACAGGTACTATTATGCTACCAGATTGAATCCAGATATGAGTGTCAAAGACCATTAAAGCTTGCATTGCAAGTGTATTGTAAAACATTCTTTTAGATTTGTTAATACATTGTGTAGGTTTCTGAGTGTGGGGTTTTTCACCTGATAAGGGTTTTCCCCACCGTAAATCTTTGTCTCTCTCTTTTTGTCTTCTTTCTAGTTCATATGTATTGCTACAATATCATGTTTACATGTTCTATGTTGCTGTAGTTGTAAGGATTAATTTGAATTTGCATAGCCCTCTCCTGATTAGATTAGGGTAGGAAGCAATTTCTGCACACCTAGCTTCCTTTCAGTTGGTATTAGAGCCTGGCCAATTTTGGTCTCAGCTATTGGGTAGGGGTTTTTTGAGCTGATCTTAAGTTGTGTGGGAATCTATGCAGAGTATACTAATTTCTATTATAGAAAGGAGATGGCAAGTACATCAGGAAGGTTTGAAGTGGAGAAGTTCAATGGCACTAATTTTGAGCTATGGAAGTTCAAGATGGAAGACATGCTTGTTGACCGAGACCTTTGGGAAAGTGTTAATGGAACTAAACTAGCTGTAATGTCAAAAGCTGATTGGGATCTCAAGGATCAGAAGGCTAAGGGTCTCATAAGACTTAGTCTTGCTGATTCTGTGTTGTTAAATGTCTATGACGACAAGACTGCAACCTTTCTTTGGAAGAAGTTGGGAGATGTATATCAAGCCAAATCCCTGTTAATAATTTTTTTTGAGAAAGAAGCTATATTCTCTTTGAATGGAGGATGGAGGATCCGTTGCTGATCATATGAATGCTTTTAACATGTTGGTCGCACATTTGACATCTATTGGTGTAAAGATGGAGGAGGAGGATCGGTGTATGATCTTGCTTTGTTCTTTGCCATTGGATCACCTTGTCATGGCTATTGGAAGCACCACATCCACATTTAGGATGGAAGATGTGGTATCTGTGTTGTTATTTGAAGAGATGCAGAGAAAGTCTTCTGATACAGCCAAAGAGGCCCTTGTAGTTCGTGGAAGACCTAAGGAGAAAGGGAGAAAGAAAGACAAGAAAGCTGAGAAGGGTAGATCCAAATCTTGTGGGAGATCCAAATCTCTTGGAAAGTCCAAGGCTATCTGTTGGAACTATGGTAAATCTAGGCATTTCTGAAAGGAATGCAAAGAAGAAAAAAAAAGAAGAAGACCTTAGATTTAGATTCTGACAAATCACAAAATGATGGTGATGCTTTCATCGCAGCCTTGGCAATCCATGCATCTGATGTTGTGTGGCTGATTGACTCTGGTGCATCATTCCACATGACCTCACATCAAGACTAGTTCACTAAGTATGAGGAGTTCGATGGTGGAAAGGTGTACTTGGGTGACGACTCTCATCTAAAGATTGTTGGTCATGGAAGAGTCTCTATTTGATTCCCTAATGGTCAAGTGAAGGGGATATCTAGGGTTATGCATATCTTAGGCTTAGCATGAAACCTACTTTTTGTAAGTAGTTTGAATGATGCAGGTGTGCAGGTTGTCTTTTTGAAAGAAGGATGCATGATGACTAGAGGAGCTATGGTGCTTGCTAAGGGTACTAGGAGAGGTACTCTGTTTTAGCTGGAGGCATGCATTTCATAATGCAATAGTTCTTCTGATTCTTAGAAGAGGGCAGTAGTCACTTCATCCCTACCATCTGAACAAGCAGTTAAGAGATTTGTTGTTTCTAGTTCTGATGTTTGTAATCATGCCTTGGAAGTTAAACTTCCTGCTAAAAAGATAATGTTATGGCATAAGAGATTTGGCCACATTGGTGAGAAGGGACTGTGTTCCCTGAAAAATAAAAACCTTATTGAGGGGTTAGATGATTGTAATCTTGAGTTTGACTTTTACGAACATTGCATTTATGGAAAGAAAAACTGTGTTTAGTTTTATTTGATTTCTCACAAGTCTTCTGGTGTGTTGGACCTTGTTCATTATGATGTATTTGGTCCTGTTAATGTTCCTTCATTATCAAAATCTATATATTTTGTATCTTTAATAGATGACTACAGTAGAAGGACATTGATTTATTTTCTTAGACTCAAATCTGAAGTCTATAGTAAGTTTAAGGAGTTTAAGGCCTTACTGAAAATTAGACTTGTAAAAAGATTAAGTGTTTGAGAACTGACAACGGTGGTGAGTTCTATTCTATAGAATTTGATAAATATTGCAAGGAACTTGGGATTGAAAGAGATAAGACAACTCCATACACCCTGTAGCAAAATGGAGTTGTAGAGAGGATGAACAAGACACTGATGGAGAAGGCTAGGAGTATGCTTAGTGGAGCTAGCCTAGAACAAAAGTTTTGGTTTGAAACTATTGCCACTACTTGCTATCTTGTTAATAGATCTCCTACATCATATCTTTTTGGAAAGACACCTATGGAGGTGTGGTCTGGTAGAAATCCTTCAATAAGGCTTCTTCAAGTTTTTGGTTGTAAGGCATATGCACATGTGCCTAGGGAGAAGCTGTCAAAATTTAAGAACAAGGCTGTTAAGTGTATCTTCATTGGCTATGGAGTCGGTGTGAAAGGATACAAGCTTTGGGACCCTATGGCTAAAAAAGTGTTGTATAGAAGAAGTACCATCTTTAGAGAGCTTGCACCTTCCACTATTTTACAGCTAGAAGAAAAAGAAAAGAAAGAGAATGTTGTCCAGTTTCCTCCTACCCTTGAGACGACTGAATAGAAAGACAATGTTCGACTTGATGATGAGGAGAGCTCTAGCAGCTTTGAAATCTCAAATGAAGAAGCTGAACCTCAACCTCAGCTCTTGAGGAGGTCTACATGGATAAGAAAGTAACCTAAAAGGTTTGGTTTTGCATTGCTTGATTCTAGTTGTGCTTTTTCTTTGCTTACTAACACTGATGAACCTAGAACTATATCAGAGGCTATGGACATGAAAGATGCAAGTTCCTAGAAGGAGGCCATGGAGGATGAAGTGGCTTCTTTGGAAAAGAATCAAACTTGGGATTTGGTCCCTTTGCCTCCTGGATGGAAACCCGTTGGATGCAAATGGATGTTCAAGAAAAAATTTGGTGCAGATGGCAGTGTTGAAAAGTATAAGGCTAGATTGGTTGCAAAGAGGTATTCACAAGTGGAGGGTATAGATTATGGTGAGATCTTCTCTCCCATTGGAAAGCTAACATCTATTCGATTCCTGTTGTCTCTCATAGCAGCTTATGACTTGGAGGTAGAACAGATGGATGTGAAAACAACTTTCCTGCATAGTGATTTGGAGGAAGAAATATGCATGTCATAGCTAGAGCATTACATGGTGAAAGGTAAAGAAAATTTGGTTTGCAAACTTAAGAAGTCTTTATATGGTTTGAAGCAATCCCCTAGGAGAAGGTACTTGAAGTTTGATGCCTTTGTGTTGTCAATTAGATTTGTGAGATCAAAATTACATCACTATTTGTATTATAAGTTTGATGATGATCATATTCTCATTATTGCATTGTATGTTGATGATACGTTGCTCATTGGGAAGGGTAAGAATGTGATTTCTGATTTTACATCTTAGTTATCAGTACAGTTTGAAATGAAAGATTTAGGGGTAGCTAGGTACATCCTAAGAATGGAAATCAAAAGAGATAGAACTAACATAAAACTTTGGTTAAGCTAGAGTGAGTATGTGAAGATCATGTTGGACAGGTTCAACATGGTAGATTGTAGACCATTGTGTGTTCCCGTTTCCTTGGGGACAAAGTTGTCTGTTGAGGATTGTCCAAAATCTCCTAGTGAGGTGGAGGACATGAGCAGACTACCTTATGCTAGTTTTGTTGGCAGTTTGATGTATGCTATGGTCTACACAAGACCAGACATTGCCCAAGTAGTGGGAGTCCTTAGTTGATTTATGGCTAATCCTGGACGAGTTCATTGGGATGTAGTTAAGCGAATGTTTAGATATTTGAGGGGTACTTCCAAATATTTTATATGCTATCATGGTAATGTTTTAGGACCTCCACATTCTATTGATATTCATAGATTTGTGGATTCAGATGGGGCAGGTGACATTGACATTAGGAGATCCATAGTGCTTATGTGTTTACACTTTTTGGTGGTGCTATTAGTTAGATGAGTAAGTGACAACCTATTGTTGCTTTGTCTATGATAGAAGATGAGTATATGGCAGCAACTCATGCTTGTAATAAATCCATTTGGTTTAAAAGATTGTGTTTAGATATTGGTGTTGATGTAGGTCAGATCACAATCAGCTGTGACAATCAGAGTGCAATTTGCCTTGCAAAGAATCCAACTTTCCATGCTAGAAAAAAGCACATTGATGTTTAGTTTCACTTCGTGCAAGACATGGTTGAGGATGGAAAGGTAAATTTGGAGAAGGCAGATACTTTGAAGAATGTTGTAGATACATTAACGAAGCTAGTGGGCATAGAGAAGTTCAGATGGTGTTCGGAGTCTATGGGCCTCTTAGCCTATAGCAGTTAAATATTGTTTTTCTATTGGCTCTTACAAGGTGTTCAACAAGTGGGAGAATGTTGGTAATTAAGGTGTCTCAACCTTGGTAATTCCTTACATTACTAATGTTTGTATTTATTATTTAATTGCCTATGTTGTAAATATTTGTAAAGTCCATATTGTTATATTGTGGGATGTGGCACGATGATGTGTCAATCTTGCATGGAATATGACAACTTATAATTTTGTCCTCACATGAGGAGATAGGCGTCCCACTTTGTGGTAGGAGCATTTTGCTATGTGTTGGCATCTTCCATGTTGTGTAAGGGAATATTGACCGAAATGATTATGACAGATTCCTATGATAGAATCTATGACATGTAAGAGTCAGAAATAGAAGCATGTAAGATAGGTGAAGACATCTATCATCAAGCATCTTTGAATAAGGCATATTTGGGCACCCCAAGGTGAACTATGACATATTGTAAGAGAATATGCTATTTATAGCCTATGTATGATAGATTCTCTTATAGCTGTAAGTTGTAACCGCTATGATAGATTCAATGATGGTCGTAGTGTCATAAGAGCATCTGTCATAGCCCATTTTGGAAAAAGGTGACTTCTTTGGGATGGGAGTTGTGGACAAGTGTCAGGCACATTCTACAATGTTGACCAAGTGTCCTTAGGCATGGGTTTTGGTCCAAGAAGCTAAGTTGGATGCCCATCCCAAGATAGGTCCAATATTGCCTTGTATATTCTATATAAATAGGTGCTTGGAGAGGGAGTTGCATCACAGGTTTACAGGTACTATTATGCTACTAGATTGACTCCATTTATGAGTGTCGAAGACCATTGAATCTTGCATTGCAAGTGTATTGTAAACATTCTTTTAGATTTGTTAATACATTGTGCAGGTTTCTGAGTGTGGGGTTTTTCACCTGATAAGGGTTTTCCCCACCGTAAATCTTTGTCTCTCTTCTTTTGTCTTCTTTCTGGTTCATGTGTATTGCTACAATATCTCATTTACATGTTGTATGTTGCTGTAGTTGTAAGGATTAATTTGAATTTGTATAGCCCTCTCCTCATTAGATTAGGGTAGGAAGCGGTTTCTGCACACCTAGCTTCCTTTCATATAAAGGGAAGTTTCGCCACTTGAAACTTTAAGATCCTAGCAATACGCTATTGAATAAGCCTAGGGGTATTAAAGAAATAAATTCCAAACTTACTTTCATTAATGCTTTGACCTGAGGCAGCTAGTTAACAATCCAAAATCTAATGCAAAGCAACTGCTTCGGCCACCTTAGCAGCACCCATCAAAGCCATATCATCCACAAATTGAAGATGAGTTTGAGGAGGAAAAGAATTGCTCTATTTCCATCCCTGAAAGAGCCCATCCATAACATGGGACTTAATGAATTTCCCTAAGCCTTCATCCATCAAGATGAACAAATATGGGGATAAGGGGTCCCACTTTGAAGACCTCTAGAAGCACCAAATAGATCCAAAGATTCCCCATTTATGAGAACAGAAAATGAGGAAGTCCTCACACAGCTCATGACCCAACCAATCCACTCACAACTAAACCCAAAGGGTCTGAGAATTTTGATTAGAAGGCCCCAGTTAACTCTATCATAAGATTTAGCCATGTCCAGCTTTATAAACATAGCCTTTTCCTTAGAAGATGCCATTAGTGAATAGTCTCAACTGCAATAACTACTCCATCCAAAATCTTTCTACCCACAACAAAGCCCCCTTGTTCCTCTGATATCAACTTATCTAGACATGGCTTCAAACGTTCAACAATTAGCTTTGTAATATTTTATACACCACATTGTACAAAGTAATTGGTCGAAAAAGATCCACAGAATCAGCACCCTCACATATTGGGATAAGAGAAAGAAACATGGCATTCATGGCTCGCAATATTTTCTTATTCCTAAAAGACTGCTACACCACCTCCAATAGATCAAGGTTGATGACATCCCAAAATTCCTGAAAGAACTCAGTCAGGAACCCATAAGGACTAGGAGCCTTCCCTTTTTTCAACTGAAACACCACATCCTCCAACTCCTTCAAAGAAATAGGTTTAAGAAGAGAAGAATTCATATCCGTAGTCACCAGAGAGGGAATACAAGCTAGGACAGAAGCTTGCTCCTCACTAGTAGGCAGGTATCTTCAAAAAAGAGAGAAAAAAAAAATGAACTGCCTCACTAGAGATCCCTGAAGAGGAAGAAAGAATAGAACCCTTAGGAGAGTGGAGAGAAGAGATAAAGTTACCTTGTCTTTGAGCCTTCACCGATTTACAAAAGAAGGAAGTATTCTTGTCCCCTTCCTGAAGCTAATCAACATGAGCCTTCTATTTCTAAAAACATTCCTCACGAAGCTCCCATTCCTTGAGGTCTTTAACCACACTAATCTCAACCCTGCTTGAATTCACATCAAGATCCTAATCCTGAATATGCCTGGTAATAGAATCCAAGAGCTCCTGGGCAACCCTTTTCTATTGAATCATGTTGCCGAACTAATACTTATTCTAATGTTTCAATTTATACTTCACATATTGAAGCCTCTTCACAAATGAGTACAAAGTTGTACCAAAAGCAGGTCATCCTTTAGTCCACCATCTATAAACCAAGTCAAGAAGACTCTCCTCCCTGAGCCACATAAGTTGAAATTGAAAAGTTTGTTTCTTAGGATCACCAACCAAATGGGTAGAGAATTTGATCAGCCAATGGTCTAATCCTCACCAATCTAAATTTTTAGAACTTGACAACCACTTGTCACCCACAAAAAAATAGGAAACAAGAAACCTATCTAACCATTCAGAAATGGCATCATCCCCAAGCCTCCTGTTATTCCAAGTAAACATGCTATTCGAAGGTTTGATATCCACAAGCTAGAGCCAAGCCAAATTATCCCATGGAAGATTAGAAGAGGGGTCCAAATGAGGCACACCCCCCTTTTCTCCTTGAGGGAGGCAATTGCATTGAAGTCACCTGCCATAATCCAGGGGAGGAAAGGATCCAACATCTTAGAAGATTGATATGAGAACATAGGAGAGTCTTACTAGGAACATCCATTGGAGCATAAATGTTACAAAGAAGAATTCTTTCCCTCGTGTCCAAACTAATTGCAACCAGAGAAATGAAAAATCTACTAGAGATCCACCAAATAGGAGAAATTCATTGAGGATCCTAGAGGTGAGCAAGGCCCCCTAAGATGCCTTGCACACCCACACACTATAAAAACCCTCTATTCCAAATCTTAGAAACACACTACATCATACCATCCACAGATAACTTCATCTCCTGGAGGAAAACCACATCTGGAGAATGAGCACTAACTAAGTCCCGAACAACCTTTTCTCTAGGGATGCCACTCATACCCCTTACATTCCATGATAACACAATCATCACAGAGGGTGAGAGAAGTGAGTATCCAATGTCTTCACCAACCTAGATTCTGCCAATGTCTCTCCAGCCATCTTAACTTTCTCTTGATCCTTCTTCCTCCCCACCTTCTGGGGCTTGTTAGGAGCACACTTTTTTAGGGATTTTTGCTATAGACCCAGAATAGAAGAAGAGAGGGCTTTTTCTCTTACCAGAGTCTTCCAAACCTAGTCCACTAGCTAAACTCACCCTTTCATCTGAAGAAGCCATGGGGGTTTCCACCAAACCACAAGAGTCCCCAAACCTAGCATTGGGGGGAGGAGCAACTGAATCCATCACCACCCTGGAAGTCACCAAAGGAACTAGGACCGAGGTAGTGATAGGTAAAGACTCATAATTATGATCAACTAAAGGAGAAGCTTCAACATGCATGTTAGAAGAAAGCACCTCCTCATGGACTAATTCATCCAAAGCCTCAAACTTGTTAAAAGTCTCCTCCTCTTGATGATCCTGAAGATTCCTCTTCTGACCTCGATTCTTGTTTCATGCCTTAACTGGCACAAAGCCATCTTTATCTGGTACCACCCCTTGCATGCATGCTTTAACCTTTTCCACCCTTGGATTAGATGGACCTTCACATAATTTGAACCACCAGCACTTGAGGCACGAGGGCACCTCCTTTGAAGATGGCCATACTCATGGCACAGCCGACACCTAAAAAGTAAAGTCTCATAGTCTAACTATTTAGTCCAGGAGCTAGACCCAATAGTCAAATCAATAGAATCTGGTAGAGGCTGGCTCAAATGAATCTCCACATAGACTTGGCCATAGGAAAAAATTTACTTCTCCAGAGTTTGCTGAGACGGGCCAATAGGCTTCCCCAACAGCAACACAATTGATTGCAGAATATCCTGTCTCCAACATTCCAACGAAAACTGAGGAAATGAACCCACACTAAAACCTTCAAGGGCACACTACTATATTTGACTACAAATTCCAACGAATGTTTGGTGACATATCGATAAAGTATTGTCGACTTATCGGCGCAACACTAATTTAAATTGCGTTGCTGATTTTTTGTCACTGTAACAACCAATTTTTTTACGTCATAACCACGACCCAGCATGGTCGGTTAGTGCCACAGAATATATTGGTAGAATTCATCACAAAATTGACATAACTTCATCCATCTATCAATGCGCAAAATCACAAAATGTTGTAGAACGCCCATTTAAAATCATCAAACAAACACCAAATGTTCGTCCATTTTTCAACGAGGTGGAGTAAACCACGACCCAACATCATTGGTCAGCACCACAGAAAATGTTGGCAGTATCTATCACAAAATTGATGCAACTTCATCCATCTATTGACGTAAAACATCACAAAACATTGCAGAATGCCCATTTGAAATCATCAAAAAAACACCAAACGTTCATCCATTTTTTGACGAGGTGGAGCAAACTATCATTGCCATTATGACAAAAACTATGTCACATGTATAGTAACCTCATCGCAATTTTTTGTGGTTCATCGGGCTGTGATAGTCAAAATTTTGACGAAACCCTGCAGTTTAAAAAAAAATGTTCGAAATTGTTGGATACATCTCGCATGACCTGCAATAATGCAAGTCCCAAAGCATATGGGCATAGTGTTGAAAACCCACACATGGAAACTAGGGACCCAAATTTGTGTCTTAAGTTTGTTGAATCCCTACAAAAACCTTCACATCACTCTCAATTCCCGATACCTGATCATATAACATTAATCATTCATTCATCCATTAATAACATATAACATTCATTCATTAACATATTCATATTCATTCAGTAATATATAAGATTTATTCTTTCAATTTTTACATGTTATCAAAAATATGGTTGTCAAAAAATATCAGTTTTTAACATTCATTAACATATTATCAAAAATATGGTTGTCATAATATGATTACAATCACTTTTTTTTGTTTATTTTTTGCAGCTAAAAAAAGAAGAAGTGGAGTATCATTTTCTAAATCATCTGTCCCCCCTTCAGTTGTTCTACCCTCTACTCCTAATCTTAATGTATGCCTAGTTGTGAACTCACAACATGGAGGCCACTACAAGGGGGTCTGCTAGAATAACAAAGAAATGTTAAATTGATATAATTTATTATTATTGTTACAAGTATTTCATTAATTAAAAGAACATTAGAGTGTTGCTCTTTACCTGATGGGGCCACATCATGTTCCTGATCTTGTCTTATAGCCTCATACTCAACATGCTGAACACCCCCTAAATCCTCTAGATTTGAAACATGAAAGGTTACATTAATTAATACACCAATTGCAATTAAATATATTCAAAAGAACATTACAATGATCCTCTTTACCTAATGGGGCCACATCATGTTCCTGATCTTGTCTAGCCTGAACATGCTCAACATGTTGATCACACTCTACATGCTCTAAAGTTGAAATATGAAAGGTTACATTAATTAATACACCAATTACAATTAAAGATGTTTAATGGTATTGATCCATACTGTGTTTTGTATAGAACGTGAATTTAACCAATACCGGGATGCACACCATGACCTTCATCTGCAGGTTGTACTCCACCCTCACCAGGCTGCATTCTAATGTCATGTGTAGTATTATCATTGCTTGCCTATTTAAAACAAATAGGCACATAATTACTTTATGGTGGAAATTAATATTGAATAGATTGCACAAGTATTCAATTTTAAATAAACTTCATTGAGTTTATTCACCTGCGTGTTGGATGTAGTGGAAGATTGTGTTTGCCCAGTCAAGAGTCTTAGGTGTTCAGCTATAGCTCCATAGCCTTGTTGGAATGCAATCTTCAGCTCCTCTTCTGTGGGCACTCTGTTGAATTCAAAGCCCTGCATTTTTGCATAAGATCATGAATTTCACTTCTATGGTGTGATAAAACTAAAATTGTTTGCAATTTATTATTTGGATGCAATAATTCAATTATTGATACTTACAATTCGTGCAGCTAATTTCATATAACCACCAGAGCCAAGTTTGTGATGCCTATGTTTTTCTAGTCTTGCCTTTGTTGTCTTCGATGTGTTGGGTAGCCTATGAAAAGTTTGAAATATGTTAGATTATGTAAAAAGAAAGAGTAATCAGTATATAATTACATTATTGATAGTATCACATACCTTCTTTGGCCTAGTGGTGTCTTTCCTTTTTTCTTTTCAGCCTTCTCCTTTCCATTCGACACCAGGTCCTTCCACTCCCTCTCTAGAATCATGGGGGGATGCTCATACTTTTTGTTCTTCTCTAAATATGACATATATTGGTCCCTCACATACTTTAGATAGGTACCATCTTTCTTAAGGACCTTGGTTTTGTTGAGTGTGTTATTACCAAACAACACAACTAAACGGTTAATGAGCTCATCTTTTAAATCTTGATTTTGGGCATTCCACCATGTACGTATGGTGGGCTCAAATATCTCCAATGTAATATCATTTAGATGTTTATAAAAAACATCATTTCCTGCAAAATGATCATGGGATCATTAGTCTAGAAAGAGTGATGAATAAGTAAATTTCAATTGGATTATATATAATAATAATTAAAATATTTTATCTGGAAAGAATGTAACTGCCACATCTTCCAAGAGCAAAGCCTCAACCTAGGAGAGATTATTAAGCAGATTCAAACTGGCATTTGTGAGGTCCTCAATACCAGGGTAGTCCTAAACTGAAACTGCTCCTTTACCATATGGGATGAGGAACTAAGGAAAAATTGGCCTGAGCTAAGATGCACCACATCTTCATATATTAGGAAGGGACCAAATAGGAGCACAACAAAATGAATAAAACCTCAAAAGGATTGTTTTAAACTCAATTTTGATGGGTCCAAGGAAATCCAAGCTCGACTGGAGTGGGGGTGGTAATTAGAGATGCTTGTGGTGATGTATTGGGGGCTATGTCTTGTCACTTTGGGACTTTGACCAACAATGAAGCCGAATTTGAAGTGCTTCACAGTGGACTGTGTCTTTGCGATGAACTAAATATTAGACTAGAAATTGAGAGGATGGCTGGAAAAGATTGTCCTCGCCCTGGCAAGCCTAGGAAGTTACTCAGTCACACATATGTGTCTTCAAGTGTCCCTGAGATTCATTCTAAATCCCAATTGATCCTCAAAATCTATTCCCAGTTAGGAAGTATCCACCAAATTCCCTTCGCTTAGGTAGCATGATCACAAGGACAAACTTTGTGGGATTCGCAGGATGATATCTTTGCAGGCAAGTTTAATTTCAAGATGAACGGGAACCCCGTGAACTTCATGAAAGTTTCTTCACTTAGCTTCTATTTAAGGTGTGTTCCCTAAGTAAAGGCATCATTCAGTGCGGAGCTTTCTTCTTTTATCAAGCATGACTCAACATTTTGGCGTAACATGCCACTGCAAGGAGGATGAAATAAACAAGGCACAAATCACCTATCTCTTCAGCAAGGCATCAGACGAAGAGAGGGATGCAATTTTGAAGGTCATCAAGGAATATTTTTGGTCTGGTGGCCACTCCCATGATAGTATGGTCTTGGAAAAGTTTTTCATCAATTATGTGCAGGTCGTGGGTGCCTAGCTATGGGGTCTGAGAGCAACTATGAGGCTAGCCCGCAAGGACATTCTGAAAGCTATGAAGCCTACCTTGGATGCCATGAAAGTAGAGCCTGAACAAGGCCTTTCTTTGTCCATTTTGAGCCTGAATGAGGAGAACAAGAAAACCAAACTGCATAAAGCCAGGGTATTTTTCAAAAAAGGAGTGGAAAAATCAAATGACATCATTGATTTTCTAAATTTTGTAGAGGCCAATCCTAACTTGATTGACCAAAATGTAGTGGCTAGGTTGGTCGATATAGCTAAGGGTGTTGGGTACATATACCACTAAACATCCAACACTATATGTACTTGTTTTAATTTCTATATAATATAGGGAGCTACCCTGTTAATGGTAGCACTTACCTCAAAAAAAATTAAAAGAATAATTAAAACATTTTAACGTACCTGGGACCTTCTCTATTTTTATGGGAATGAAATCCTCGGTCGCCACAAATGTGACCGGCAATGTTCCTGTACTAGTAATATGAGAAGATCCAAGAAATGTTGCTAAAACATCACCAGTACTAGTGGCCTCGGTATCCCTAGGTACATGTCCTGACGCATGTTCTAGCATGTGTTCACTACTAGAGGGTGCACTACCCGATGCTTGCATGCTATGTGTTGTTGACATTTCAGTCGACAATATAGGCATGGATGATGGGGCTAGATGATGTGATGTATGTGTAGGAAGATTAGGATCGACACTTGTACCAACCCCTATTCCCCAAGTTGCACCTACAATACCCTGATCATGGCTAGGAGCATCATGAGGATGCAAAAAATCCTATAAAAACAACACATATTTTAGTTCATGACATAAAAGAGTACAAATATAAAACCATGAATGAACTTATGTTGTAATTAAAGATCTCATTACAGCTTACTTGTAAGTTTCATGCTCTCTCAGTCAATATTTTGACCCTTTCTCTTATCTCATCTATTTGAGGCACTCTAAATAACAACTGAAGGATTTCTTCATTGTATTTTTTTTGGGTCTTCCTTATCATATCCAGAGGGTTTGCTGAATATGCAATGTCATCATCGTATAATAGTGATTGCACCTCCCTATGGATGCTCTCCTCTACTGCTGGTACCTTTCCCCGATCATCCGACTGTGACAAGAATATTAAAAATATTATCAAAATTAACTCAATAAACTTATGAAAAAAAAATAATAAAACATTTTTCTCATATCTAATTTGTACAATTACAATGAGGTAAACCTGTCAGGTAGAAGCGCCTAAAGATGCATCATGATCTATGCTCTAGGCTAGAGCCTCCCCCCTACAATCAATGTCTCACTGTGAAAATAATTAAATATAAAAAAACATTACCGAAATGAAACCAATAGACTTACAAAAAAAACATAATAATAAAATGGTATATTGGAGTCATTAATTGGAGGTTAGGTAAAATTGTATATAGTACGTACCACCCCCATAGTAACTATGTTTGTATCTATGCAATTCAAATTGTAATCAATTAGCAACTCTTCCCTTGCAGTTATTGATATTATCGCACATACGAATACATGTTTTCCCTCACGCACCTCGAATATGCAATTGGGTTGCTTATTTGTTGACCTAGGTCATGTACTGTTTATAAATCTTGCAATATTCCCTGATGCTTTTGGCCTTCCGTCAATGTACATAGCCACTCCTTTATTTTAATCCTTATCTTTTAGTTGTATATAATTTGCTGACAGTGCATACCTATGCATACTTCGTGTATATCGAACCAACTGCATTCAATCTTTGTAACTGTAACAGGGTCTGATATACTCCATCAATTTAGTAACTTTGTCATAACAAACCTTTATGCCATCCATGGAAAATAGGCCCAAACCATGTAATGACGATGGTGCTATGCGATATATCCTCTCATTGACACAAAAATCAGTGTTTATTGGAGGAAGTTCCTTAGGTAACCATTGTTTCCGTAGATGTTTTTACCTTAAGGGCACCTCGATGTCACCTATGCTCTCATCATCATAAGAACATGACCCTACTTTAGCAAGAAAAAATTCCATGCGTTTATGGAATTTTCTTCTAATCTTTTGACCTCTAGTTGATCTCCCTCTTTTAGACCTACTACATGTCTCACTTTCCTCTTCTCTTCCTGAATTTCCCTCACTTGAGGAAGATAGATCTAACAAATACCTATTTGGTGGTACCTACACTCATATGGATGTTGGATGAAGTTCTTTCATGGTGATGTGATCCCAAGATATGGGGTTGGAGGATTAAAAACTAAGGTTATCACTACTAGTCAAAATGCATGTGGAGATAACAAATGTTTGTAGGCATGGGAATGCTTTGTACGGTCACCAACCTTGTGTTTTGAAGCCATTTCTAGGCATTGTATAGAATTGTAAAGGCTTGAAGGCATGATAGAATGGTTGGATATGGTAATAATCTCAATCACCTTCCTGTTACATCAAACTTCATGCATTTTAGTTAAGATTTGTTTGAGTTATTGTGGATTTACTTCATACTGCTAAAACCCTCGGTTAGGGTAAGAAGAGACAGATATAATTATGTTTCTCCTTTATTAATTGGTGGAATCTTCTAGTTTCTTGTTAGATTATCCTACTATGAATGTTCTTTCATGTTTCAGTGGATTTAGGGAAAAATCATAAAGATAAGATGTGAGGGAATGAAGTTTCTTGACTAAAAAACTATGTACAGAACAGAGTAATTATGAAGGTTAAGCCCTTAGGGTTTTGTGAAAATACTTTGTAAATGGATTTTGATTCTTTGAAGAGCATATACCAGTTAAACTAAACATGTCCCAAGCACTGGACAAGTGTACTTTGGTCAGGAGTTAGTAAAGTAACAAACCCCTATGCAAATCAGGCCTAATCAGGCCTAAATCTATCTAAGACAACAATATTTGAAGCTTGTGTTGTAAAATTTTTGATACCCATTTTGAATATGTTTTAGATCTGCAAGGAGGGCATTGAGAAGTGTGGATATACTTGTGTAATAATGCTTAGATTGTGAATGAATCCTTGACAAATAGGTTGGCAGACCTACAAGCATTGCAAACAGGGTATGAAGGAACCAACGACAGTAAGAACTTTAAGGGCTTTTGATGATTAAGTGTGAGTTCTTTTTTGTTTTGGTTAAGAGATTACCAAGGTATAATTTGATCTCATTTGATATAAGATTTGGTGTAAGCATGAAGTTAAAAAGTCCATTGCTTTGACTGATCTGTCTAATAATAGCCTTGTTTTGGAGACTAAAATGAAAGTACAATATATGATTTTGTTAAATTGTCAAGAATAATGGATGGGAGATGGTTTACATTTGTTTGAAGTGAAATGGAATGGAAATTGTGTGGTCTATATTAGACTAAATATTGTTTTGGGTTAGATTACTTTATGTTGAGTTGAAATTGTGAAGTTTAGGATAGTCATAAAGAGAGTTAATGGTAAAATGAAAGGGTAGATTGGGTGATTGTTTGTTTTGATCAAGATGAAGTTGACTAAGGTGTTTGAAGGTTTAGTAATGTTTTGGAACTCTAAAGTAAAATTTGAGTGTTTGTGTTGAGTTTTGTGAAGGGAAATATAGTTGAATAAGTGTGTCAAAAGAAGGAAAGTTCAAGATTGTTTGTGACTTGTCAAATGAGATTGTGTGAGTTTGTTTCCTTCCTCTGACTCTGCATCATGTACTTCTATACATTCTCTTATGGATAGGCACTATGCATTTTTCATTGCACTCACAGACCATGTATTGTTTTCAGTCCCTTTGATTATTTGTGGACCTCAATATGTAAATTTATTTCATCGAAGTTTAGGAATTTGAACCCTAGTGAACTTTATGTGCTATTATGTGATGGGAATTCCTTTCAGTCTTATAGTAGAAAAAATATGCTAAGACAGATACAAAAATTGCAATTCACAGGCCAAAAATGGCCACCTAACGATTTGAACATCTCAAAGCTTGGCTGTTCAAACTAACCAAACACCAGTACTAGGTATTACTTGGGTTTGTCAATGGGACATTGGCTTGAATTGACCAAAATATAGCATGCAACACCTTGATGGGAACAAACAAAGTCTAAGTCACTGTACTTGCAACAAGATTTCTAAATGTGGGGGAAAAATCACTTACAGTCATTGTCCCTTGGTCGATTATCCCTTTTTAAGTGCCCTCACCTCTCGCTCTGGCTTTCCTCCTGCCAAATGGTTCCTAGTCTTCCTCCTCAACTCAATGGCCTTGCAACACTCATCTAGTAAAGTCTCGCAACTCTCCACTCAGGGGCTGGATGCAGTGGTTCTTGGTGCAACTCTCTAATTAGGGTCTCAGTGCAGTATGCTATGTCGTGCTCTTGCGCATGCGGGGCCAAAATTCAAAATATATAGTTTATATACAAAATATATATGCTATGTCAACATATAGTTTATTTTATTTCCTACAAAATATAATTTTTGTATGGTGGCTTGCAAAGCTTATATAGTTGGTTTTCTCTTTCTTTATAATTTTTGATGATTTATTTCCTATGACATGATTGAATATTATCTATAGTCCTAGTGATTGTTAAAAAGGCTTATGATGTGTGATGTTTAATCATGATGGATGTCTAAGAATCAGTGATTGAAATACTACTTGACTAAAGATTGAGCTATTTCTAGGAGAGCTACAATAGTTGTAACATCATGAATTAATTATGTAACCATATAAGTCAAATATAATTCTATCAATAAATCAATGTCAAATAGATAATATAATCGCATAACTCATACATTTCAATGTCATTGATCTTCTTCTTCATCCAACTCTTTGTCTGTATCATCCAATCCAGATTCAACATTATAAGGATTGGTCATATCATCATCATCATCATTGATATTAGTTTTGATAATGTCATCAGCCACATGGATATCATCTTCATGAACATTAACTCCTACATCATCATGATATAGTTCCTCTTCTTCCACATGTTTGTCAGGCACATCATCAACTAACTGTTGATCCTGATCATCATCTGCATCATCTTCTAGTTCTTTGGTATCTTCTTCTTCCACCATATTATACTTTACCAACCTTCCTCTTGGATCATGTCTAACAACAAATGACCAACCCGGTTTACTTGGAACCTCTGAGTAAAATACCTATTCACATTGGCTTGGAAGAACATAGGGCTCATTTCCAGCTCACTCAATCAACCTTGTATTAACCATGACAAATCTATTATCATGTTCAATAATAGTTCTCTCGGGATCATTTTCATTCAATCGTAGCCTGTACCATTGGACGATGAACAAAACTAATTTGAAGGACTTAAAGTCATACTCAAGTATATCATCCAAAATCCCATATTATCAATTTTCTGAGACTTCTGGATGTATGTCACTTCTAGATGAAACATTAGTCACCTGAAAGACTACAGTTATCCTAGAATCACAAGTTTTCTTCATGTCATTCAACTTTTTGATTCAAAATTTATGACCATTGCACCACATAGCGTTGTGGTTTTTCACCTGCAATATGTCAAACATGTAAAAATTATTGCATCGTTAGTTGATAAACATATCTATTCTTGGCCGAATGTATGCAAAGAAAAACAAACTCGACATATATATACATCAATATAATTGAAAATAATTAAATATTATGGGTGATTAATATATTTATACGTACCTATTTGTCTCTTAAACCATATGCTAAATCAATTTCCCTTGGTGTAATATTGGAATCTCCATTACGATGAGCTTCTTTAACCAATGAAGCCACACCTTCCCATGTTAATGCATGATCAGATTGTTGACATCGTTCAATCCATACCGTCATCCAATCAAGATTGCTTGTGATGTAAAAATGTAGTGCATCCCACTCTTGACCAACTGTATCAAAAAAATTGAAATTCACAAATGACGTATAATTAGTTAATTACCACAGTATACAACCTTAATTTATAATTGATGTACCTGAAAACCTAACATCCCATTACAAATGATGTTATTATCTTTTGTTGTTGGATGAATTCAAATTAAAGGAGTATGCACAAAGAATGAATTATGACCTTGAAGGGTAATTACACTCTTCTAAGAAAAAGTAAAACCTTAGTGGATACACCCATGTTCCTATACCGAGGGAAGATGTGTTTAAGAACAAAGAAGACAAAGAAGAATAGGAGGTTATAGAAAATTTCATGAAGGTATTATACCCTAAATTACAAAATTTCAAAAGTATTATACCTTAAATTACAAAATTTGGTATTATGAAAGCCATCATTTGTGTGACAAGATCCATAGCATAGCCACCCATAACAATTAGTACCATCATCCTAGTTACAACTGACCAAAATAGCATTACATCCACTTTAGAAAGACTTTGAACCATTCATACTGACCCAAAAAGTAGCAAGGATTTAGACTTGTGAAGCAAACAACTTACACAAGAATTTAAATCTTATGAGCTAGAGGTATATTGGCGTAGAATAGCCCCATCATTAGAAGCTTTCATTATGCTACACTGATGGTTTGATAGAGACAAGATAGTATTATATTAGTATGACAATGACCTATTAGAGTAACTTTTGAGTCATCCCATTGATAGATTGATGAAATTAAACATAGTGAACTTATCAGAATAACATGCAAATATCGGTGGAAACCACATCATGGTCCCGCCGATAGGCTGACAAAATTGGTAAAAGTAGATTGTATCACCGCAACATAAAGACTTCAGTGGAATAGACATCACACCTTCACCAATGAGCTGATGAACTCAAGTTAGCTAGAACATGTCAACTTCAGCAGATCTTATATACAAGTTCCCTCGATATGCCGATAAAAGCCCACAAAGACAATAAGCATCGCTGAAACATATAAGGATCGGTGGAACCAAGGATAAAGTTTCACCGATGGCCTGAGATAACTAAAAAGCATTACCAATATGATAAGTATCAGCTGAGCTAGGGTATATCGGAGTAACTACATATAGAATCTCACTGATAGACTGAGAAAAGGAAATCCATCGATGGAAGAAGTGGGCATCAATGAAATATAATGCAAAGTCACTATTGGAACTAAAAAATTCACATTTTTCATCTACTAAAGAATTCGCTAATGTTCCTCATTTCCAAGACCAACCACTAAAATTTACATGACAAGATCCATACCAAAGTCCACACATAAAAGATCCCATGAACATACCTAGCTCTGTGACCATAGCTCAATTATGATACTAGTTCATCCATATCAGCAAGACCTCATGTAACTCACACCAAATGGTAAAATACATTTTTGGAAGAAAATATGATAATCGGTGAGAGATGAGAAATGTCTGAATGACCAAGATTTCATATGTTAAAAATTTCAGGGAGACATTTGGTATGTATCACTAATACATTCTCATTGGCATGAGTATAACAATCAGAGCGAAGTCCTGAAGTCACACTGAGCCTTTAAGTCACACTGATCAATGACTTATCAACATGAAGGCAAGCAATCTCTCCCTGATGCATAATGATAAGGCTATCGGCATGACACATATAGTCAAAATGAAATCCTTAAGCTTCTCTAATCATAAAAGTGACCCTGACATAAGGAGCAAAGACTTTATGGCGAGACTCTCTCCAATATGTTCCAGTAAAGTTGAATGAACGAAATAAGACCATCAATAAGACATGACCCATCAGGAGACCCACATATTTTATTGCCAATGAAGATTATCATGCCGATAATAGCAAGATAATCTCTATCCATCATAGAAACACTCACCGATGCCAGGGTCAATATTAATCCAACTTAACCAAATGTTGTTAGGATGAAAATTGAAATATCTTCTCAGAATAGCGATAAAAGGTTAAAAATTGCTTCGGGGAGACACCAATGTACACATGATGACCAAATAGATACATATGAATGAAAATGGCACCAAGGCAATATGAAGGTCAGTAAAGGAAAGAGATAGTCTCACCGATATGAATAAAAGATCATCACCCTAATATTTTGAAAGTCATGAACTCCCTGCATTCAATTCAAGTGGTATCCATTAATGGCTAATTAAACATAAGAGGTATAAACTAGATTGAAATCAATTGAGATCAATACAAGGGTTATAGACGAAGGAGTTCACCAGGAGCCAAGGAGATTGCATAGAGCCTATATGGGTAAGTCCTTGAACTCTCTCTAGAATAGTCAAGTTTTGATAGTCACCAAAAAATGGAAGGTTCCTTTGAAACAATGAAGAGGCAACCAGTTGAGAAGAGCCAAACCAAGGGTAAAAAATAGAAAATTGACACAAGAAAGGGAGAGAAAGCACCAGAGAGGAAATTGAACCAAGACCTTGTAGACTAGTTGCCCGGTTGAGGGCCCAAGGCTAGAAGAACTGCACAATTAAGCTCAAATGTTGAAAAAAGTGAAGATAAATACAAATAGGTAGTAAATGTATGGACTCCTATTCAAGGATATGAGTTATTTATGTTCCACTATCATAGGAGACATAGGATGGAACCCGTCTGCAACCCCTAGCAACTCAATTTGGGGAGACTAATAGTTACAGATGTTTTTGTCAATATCAACCTTTTGAAACTATTGGCATACCATTATGACCCTAATCAAAAAGCCATATGTGATCTACAAGGAAAGCCCCTATTTCATGTTTCAAAAAATGCAATCTGTGAAGTTTATGACTTAAATGACACATACAACACTCCAATTGTGCATGAAGCCCTAGAAAAGGAATATTTCAAATTGGATACAACATATAATGGCTGGAGACTACCATTACATAGGCCATGGAATGAAGGGAATCTGGTGCCATTTGAAGAAGGGGACGAACCACCGTTTCATGTAGATTTGTTTGAACCTTACTTGAGATACACATATTACTTAGTGGGACAAGTGTTGGGGACTGAAGTTCTAGAGTGTATGTCTATAGTGCCCATGGTTATCTTTGTGGATATCCAGTGCCATCAAGCTAGGACATTTGATTATGCTTCTTTTATTTTTAAGGAAATAGACGTAGGTCTGAAGGCCATAAAAAATAGTTCCCCCATAGTCAGCTTCAAACACTATTCTATTCTCATGCATATGGTTTTGAATTTTGGACAAGAATTAAATTTATGGCTAGAGTAGCTAAAAAATTCACAAATTGATAAAAAATGGTCAGCCTCTGCCTCCACAGTTATGGACCGCTATTTGGCACAGTAGGTTTCAAAATTCCAGTTATGTTTATTTTGAAGAATTCTTTGTGAAAACCCTGTATAGATGTTATGGCTACCCATGCAATTATACTTTGTCTAAGTAAATTAAAAGGTTTCTGAGACCCAAAGATTTTGATGGGCCACCTGATGTGAACCACAATTGGGGGTATTGGTATAGTTTATGTGATTCCACAATCATCAGAGTGTATGGGTTTGAGGATACCCCCTTTTTATTGCCAAAATCTATACTAGATAGGGTGGCATACATGGAAATAGTTAGATAACTTGATTACTCAAATGCGATGCATCTCAGTGCATATGATAAACAATCCTTTATGCCGAGCACCTTATGTTTTGGTGACTTCACTGTGTTGGCTAAAGAAGGTTATGATCTTATTCTTGATAAATTATCTCATTTTAATCTTGGGAAAGGGATACAAAGAAAGAATTTTGACTCGGAGGGCTTTATTGATTATTCTAAAAAGAAGAAAAAAATAGGAGGATATGCTCATGTACCATTCCCTCATGATGATGTGATAAAAAATTTGGAAGAAGCAGATGCTGAAATAAGCATTGATAAGTATAATCAAGAAGTAAGGGAAAGGAGAAGAAAAACACAAGAAATTGAAGTTTTGTCCTCTGACAGTGAAGGGTCTATAGCTACTAAAACCCATGACCTACTTGATATAATTTCAAAATGAAGAATTGAACCATATGAGCCCTCGAAAAGAGAATTAGAAATTGAAGAAACAGGGGATGATGATGTTAGATAGGTTGCATATAGATCTTTTATTTCAGATAACCAATTCATTCATACTCCTGAGTTTAGATCCTTTCTATACAGACAAAAGGGAAAGGCTATTAGAGAATCAGTCCCAGATGCTACACCAGATAACCAAGCACAATTGATGAATGCTTTAAAAATAGAGGTTGAAAAGGAGATAGAAGATATGACTCTTGAGAAAGGTAAAGAGCTACTCAGAGAATATGGTGTAATAATATTCCCAGGACTTGATCTAAAATCATCACTTGTTTTTGATAGTTTTTTGCATAATGATGACACAAAACACAAGCTTAGTTCTGAAGGGGTTGCTAAAGTGTATACATGAACAAAATACAATCCAGATGAGAATTCTCTCATGATATGGGCTCTGTATCCCCCGAATAAGAAGCTTGCAATCATTGATACTAATAAAGCTTTCGGTCATGTTATGACATTGAGAGCTGGAGAAACTAATCCAGTTGTCATAGTAGAGCTTGGAGTAAATGTAGCAAAGATAAATAATCTTAGATTCAGGTGGGATAAAGGAGAGGGATACCTACAATATGAGTTGGGAGAGATTGAAAAAGGAAAATTATTTTTTAAAGGATGCAATTCCTCTCAAAATGATTACACAAGCCAAGAGCTCACAACAAGCCAAATCACCTTCAAAAAATCAAATGACACAAGTCAGAATAGATACACTCACTACAGTCCTACAAAACAGCCATGATCATATGATTAAATGGATGTATAAATAATGGGACATTTGTTCTGAGAATCAAAAGGTCATTCAGGAACATGAGAGACTGGATAATAGGGTAAGAGATAAGTTACAAGAGATATAGGGAAAACAAGCCTCTGACAATGCAAGCACATCTGATGCTAACAATCTTATTAAGAAACATAAGAAATATCATGCTAGGCTCCAGGATGAACTAAAAGAATGCATGGAGACTTCACAGATAGGTGTACCTATGCTACTCAAAAATGACAAAGATTTGAAAAGCAAAGATGAATGGATCAAGGAATGTCAGGGAATCTTGAAAAAAGCCCTAGAAATTGTGAAATAGGAAGATTCAGCATCTAAGGTGGCTTGATTACATTTGGAGAAGATGTTCTCAATGGAGGTGGATGTTAGGGATGCCATTGAATATACTGAAATGCACCTAAGCTATAAATACTTAGATCATCTTGCTCAGATTTACTTGTGGCTTAATAGGGCTTAATTGTGTTTGTTTAGTCTCATAATATTGTGTTTGTTTTACCTATTTACTAGAGTTGTTGATGCACCTATTGTTTAGAAGGAGTAGATCGACCAACACACAGATGAAACATCCTATGAGAAAATATAAAACCTTGCTTAGGCCTTGAATGGTCACAGGTTTCTATTCGAAGAGTAACATATCAATGTTTTAATTATACTTCTATTTATTTTCTTAATTCAGTTAGTTATGAAAAGATGTGACTCTTCCATTCTAACTAGCCTAAAGCTTATTCGCTTCCCAATATATAAAGGGGACCCAAGGCCGTCTTTTGAATTATCATCAAGATTAGATTAAAATCACTACCATTAATAGTAGCTTTCATCCATTCCATTCACTATCAAAATGTTTTAAATCATATCCAAAGACCATGTTTCACATAATATTTTGAGGAAATCAATTGAAGATCTTAGATTCCATGGCTTTATACTGGTATCAACTATTTGTCAAGATAATCAATTATTTGGCTGTCTCCAAGTTGGTATTCCTTATTATTTCAATTTATTCCAAGTAGAATATTAAATTCATCAAACACATTTGTTGTTCCTATGTAATTTGTTTAACTGGTTTCTTCGAGTATGAATTAAAATCCTTTTAAATAGATTATAGTAATTTGGAAATATCAATTGGATAGATAAAGAGAGTCTATAATTGAAGGCCGTTATACTATCTCCAAACAATACTATTAAGTTGTTCAAAATTGAATATATCAAGTATATTTTCATTTTGTTGCTGCACATTTTACTATCATTGTGTGATCCCTCTTAACTGGTTCCTTCAAGGAAGGATTAAAATCCTCTTAGATAGATCACAGTAATTTAATAGATCCTAATTAGATCAATAAGAAGAGTCTCTCAGTCACATCCCTGTACATTTTTGCAAGTCATAAATTAGAAACATTGTGCCAAACAGTTAGAATTATTGTTAGGTAACACCATTAATCCTAGGTTCTCACTTGACTTCATTTACCCAACAAGGCATTGGTCTCACCCATTCCATCTTACTTAGAAATTCCATCAATCTAACTTAGGATTTTTACCTTGATATTGCATATACAATTTATACCAAATTACCATCATTTCATTTCCAAATTCCATAAAATCTCATTTAAACATAGAGGGTGTGAAGGAAATTTACATAGGGTCAATATTCAATCCTGTTGAAAATTCAATGATGATATGGGTACTATACCCACCTCACAAAAGGCCAAAGATCATCGATATTGAAAAAGCCTTTGGATAGATGATGACCCTTAAAGTTGGGGAAACTGACCCTGTGGCTTTAGCAGACATGGTTATAAGTATTGCCAAGTTCAACAAGGTACAAACAATACAGTTGATGAAAGAAAGAAATTATTACAAAACAAAAAGTGAAAAATTAGATTTGGAAATTACTGCCATGAAAGATGCCAAAGTGAGGATCACCTCTAGAACTGATACAGAGTTGTAGAGTGAATATGAGCAGTTGCAAGAAGAACATGAACAGCTAGTAGAAAAGATGAAGGACCTTCAGTTTGATACTGTGGCAACGATGTTGCACAAGAGATTTACAAACCTAAAGATATACCTTGATGATTTTTGGCATGTTCACAAAAAGAGCTATGAAGCTATTCTTGAGCATGGGAGAGTGAAAAATAGATTGAGTACTAAGAGACATGATAGGCAACTACATGAGGGATCTGACACCAATTCCATCTTAGACATTGACACAATTATGAGAAATCATGACAAATATGATGAAGACTTACACTCAGAAAATGTAGGGTTCGACGATATTGTGAAGTTTGGATTACCCAAATTATGTGATAAGAATAGGTTTTTGAAGGAACAAGATGATTCAATGGATGAATACAATAGGATACTTCAGGAAGCATTGGATAAAGTCAAAGCAGAAGGGCTATTGCTGGATGGAGCATGCAAACATATGGAATTGATGATAAAATTTGAATATGAAGCCCAAAATGCAGTGAATGATGCAGATACCCATACCTTGGAGGAGTATAAAAAACATCTCTCAAGAGCTAAATCAATGTTTAGAGAAGATTAAATTGTTTTATAAGTTTAATTAAGATTAGTAGTCTAATTATTTGTCAAAAGACAATCTAAAGAGACACCTTTGTTGGGTCTTCTTCTTATATATATGAAATTCAAATTGTAATATTTGATCATTAGCACTTTTTAAGATTTTAATACTTTTCAGCAGTGAAAGACTTATTTTCTAGAGTCATACAATACCAGTACTTTTCTATTTATGTGTGGAACATTCTTTCATTTGGACTAGTTCTCTATTGTTTCTTTTCAAGCAATTGAAGGCAATGTAAAATGCATTGTAATTAATATCCATGACCATCTTATAATTACCTCTCACTTTCCTCAATCTACCTTTCCCCATCAGGTACTCCCCTTCAAATTTGTTAATGGAGTTGGGATCCCAAATGTGATCTACATGGATCTTTGCTATGAACTTAGGAAGATATTCAGTAATGTACACCATGGTTTGGTATACCATAGAACCCTTAGGATGTGCTCTTTGTCTAACCAAAGCATTCCAAAATTTTAAGTGCCTCTCAACCATCCACATTGACCTTGTGTGTATAGGTCCACACAATTCAATCTCCTCAACTTGGTGTATGAGATAGTGTTCTTGTGCATTGAAAAATGTTGAAGGTAAACACTTTTGCATTTCACACATTAGATGAGGAATTTTTCTCCTTCAATAATTTATATCTTCTTTATGGATTTCTTTAGATGAAAGCCATCTACAAGTGATTCAAGGTGCAAATATATTAACACGATTTAACAAAAATATACAATATATTACATAACGAGTAAAACAAATGGCAAATATAAGATCTATAAAACCAATTGAACAAATATCACTACTTACCTCATGTATTTTCCAAGATCATATATAACTTGCTTGACATTGTTGTCGAAGTTGTCTGGGAGAGATAGAGGTAGAACATACTGCAACAATTATAAAATGATCTTTTCATTATTTTTCCAAAACTAGTAAACATAATACACTAAAAAGTACATGCAATATACAAATATATATAAAATATACTAGAATAATTACCTTAATGAAGGTATGCCAATCATGTGTTTTCATCCCTGGCCCAAATTCACCTTTCTTTGTTATGATATTGTTTATGTTTGTAGCAAATCATGTGGGAAATCAAATTATTTGTATGACTTCTTTAATAGCATTACTTTGTTGCTCCATTAATAACCAAGGAAGGGTGCTTATATTAATTTGGTCTCCATCGCTATTTAATTGAATGACATTTTTCATTGCATGATTGGCTTCCTGAATGTCACTACAAATTTTGACAATTTTTTCTTTGTCATGCCCTCCATCCAATATTTTCCATAACATTTCTATTATATTCTTTCTGATATGCATTGTATCAAACAAACGCACAATTTGTAGCTGATTAGTAGGGCAACCTATAAATTATCTGGGATAACTTTTCAGTCCTTGTGGAAGCTGACCATTAATGCCTTGACGACCTTCAAGAAGCATATAAGTTAAACAAATTGAAAACAACAATCATTGTCAATTACAACATGAGAAACAAAACACAATATAAAAATATAAATTCCAAACATATCATATATGATAGATAAACAATTTGATCTAATGTATAACCTTGACAATTAATTCTATTATATTCCAACTTCCATAGGCAAGGTGTCATTCTTCGTGGTTTTGATGTAATCTCTTCTTTCCCATTGAGAAGATGTTTTTCAATAGTTTGATACTTATGATTTCTATGGAGGAAGTGCCTATACTCATCAAACACCTGCTTTCCTAAACTTGTTGAATGACGAGATTTCGTCTTTGGACCACAAACTGGACATGCAAATTTTCCCTTTGTTTGAAGAGCTGCAAGATCATATATAATTGGATTAAATATGTCAATTTTTATAATTATATATAATGAATAGATTATTTAAAAAACATGCATGATATCTACTTCATAATATTAAATATCGTTAAAGTGTAGTCGAACGTTATAACATACCACAAAAATGTGTTAGCCCTGGGGCATTGTGAATTATGCATACAAGCATTGCATGGAATTGAAATTGTCTTTGTCCTACTGGTCTAGAGATGATACATAGTGATGTCATTCCATAATTTTAGTAACTTGTTGATAAGAGGCTCGATATATACATTCATATCTTTAACTTGGTACTTACCTAGTTGAATGAACATAAACATTACATAATTATTATAACCATTTTACTACAATATATATAAATTAATGTGTACATGACTATTAAATGAAAAAAATATAAGTCATTATGCAACAAATAAGACAAATGGGATGCTACTACATTAAAGAAAATTGATGTAAACAAATACCTAGAACAATCATTCCCAACATTATGTGCTCCCTTTTTATTGACATCCATGGAGGAATGTTATTGTTGATAACAAAAATAGGCCACACTAAGTAAATAGATCTCAGTTCTCCAAATGGATTGACATCATCTGCTGCCAATGAAAGCCTGAGATTATGAGGTTCTTCTTTAAAGTGTGGCCATTTTTCCTCCATGTCCCTAAATGTAGAACCATCCATAGGCATTTAAAGATTGTCATCTCCACTTATATTCTGTGCATGGTAATCCATAAATTGTGCTAAGCTTTCGCACCTAAATAATCATTGCATACGTGCAATAATGGGAATATATTGAAGAACCTTGCAAAGAACCTTTTTTGTTAGATGATCTATTTGATATCTACTGATATGACATTCCCAGGCATTCTGTTGCAAATTCATGTTGTTTATGACATATAATATGATCATTGGGGCATGCATCTATTGCTTGATATTGCATTCCAATATCTTTCATAATGGCAGATAAATCTTGGTATGAGCGAGGTATAATATTTGATGGTGGTAACAAAAATTCACCTATCAATCTACAACAAAAGAATAATTTGTTAATATAAAGAATATTAATAGTACATATTTCATCCTTTATTTACTAGTGATGAACTAACAACAAAAATAGATGAAAAAAGATGAGATATATGACATACCTTAACATCCATGAGATTTCTATGTTGGATAAACCATTCATAACCTTCAAGTTCACTAGCAACAATACAGCAGAGAGAAGAGTTGTTTGGGAGCCTTCATAAAGGGGATCGTATGCCTTCTCAAGTACAGGTAAATCATAAACATCATCAAAGTCATTTGGATCATCATGATCAGTTGCGCCACTAAATGTGTCATGGATCAATGTATTTGTACCATAAACTACAACTGTGTTTTCTAGCGCATGATGATCTTCTTCCATAGGATCATTAACTTCATCTTCGATATTCACAGCTCCATGTTCCTCCGCTTTCAAAACCACATTCTCCAGGCTGTGATAATCCATGTCATGTGCCCTAGGGCACCCCACCTTTATAATAATGATCGACACAAATAAACCATGATCATGATCAAGTAATTTTTTTAATATTTAAAAAATGTTAAAACGATATAAATATTTACAAATTCAATCAATATAAAGACATATAATGAACAACTTACCAATGGACAATAATCATGCCCCCCTTCAATGTGACCATGCTGCCTACAATGTTTCTTAGCTGTTGTGATTAAAAGTCTTCTCATCTTTAAGCCCTTGCAATTATTGCAAGGATAATAACATTTCCCATCACCCTTTCTTTTCAATCTAGCCCACAATCTAGCAAGTGTCTCTTCATTTTGTTCTACACTAATATTATCTGACATGATTTTTCTTTACCAAGCTTGAATATTTAGATCTTCAAAAAATATCAAACTCACACTCCAACAATTTTTAATCATAGATAGGTAACAAAATCTAATAATTCTGATATTTTGCACCAAAAAAATTCAGCCTATAACCTCCACAAACTGTCAAAAGTATAGCAAATTCACAAGTATAGCAAATTTGCAAGTATAGCAAAACACTATCGCAAGTATAGATAAATTGTCAAACTCACTCTTATTTATTAAAAAACATTCATTGGAACCTCAACAAATGCTAACCATATACCCATCGGCCCACAAATTAAGGAGGCTAACTATATGTTGGCCCACAAATTGATGGAAGGGGATGGTTGACTTTAAGTGTATGTTGAAATAGCGATGAAAATCATGGAGCTTTGCAAGTTCGATGAATGTCGGGCATAAATTTTTTAAAAAATTAAAAATTTCACATTAAATACACAAGTACCCAACAATACATCTAATTATACATCTTTCATCAGAAAGTTTCATCGTATTTTGTAGTCAAATGAGTTAGTGGCAGCTCCTCCGCCAAGTTAAATCCTGCATGTCAACGTTTCATGAAAAGGCCAACTTGATTATAAAAGTAGGGCCCTCCCTTAAAAACCTTGTTACAATTAGAGATACACGAAAAAACCACTAGAAAGAAGTTATTTGCTGCTAGCAAGATTTCAAAATCACCTTCCGGATTCCATGACTTGCGAATCTAAGGTTCTAGAAAAGGCATCAAAACCCTCAATCCCATAAATTTGCATATCAAAACATGTTTTCTATAATACTCCAGGTCCTTAGCTACCACCTCTATTTGAATCACCAGCTTCAAATGAACTTGAGCTTTTTCCAAGCATCTGTTTATCTTGTGCAATTTCAAAGCACCAGTGCTAAAAGCCTCAACATCAGGCAGGGATGGATGAGGAGACCTGTCACCAACCTCTGCCATAGCAGCATCCCTCGATGTCTCACCCAAACACACAGACCTTGCCACTAGAAAATCCCCTCAAGCCCTTGCACCCCACACTTGCATCGAACAACGCACACACCCAAGAAAAAAAACCCCCGAAAGCTAAAAAAACCCCCGAAAGCTAAAAAACCCCACCCTTTGCTGAAAACAACCCCACAGAACCTGATCTACAAAGAAAAATATATACAATAGAGAACAAACACATGTAGACCACGACCTGCTACAGGTCGCGGGACTCAAAAAAATTAGCTTAATTAAATAATTAAGAATTCTAAATTAAATATTATATTAAATTAAATAACAAATATATATAAATATTATATACAAAATATTTAATTAACTACAAAATTAAATATCTAATATTTTGTATTAAAATATATATAAATATTAAAATTAAATAATATATTTAATTAAATAACTAATATATAAAATACATTATTTAATTAACTATAATATTAAATATATAATATTGTATTTTAAAAAAATATAAATATTAAATATTAAAATTATATAAATTTTGAAATTAAAAATTAAAAATTATATAAAATAATATATATAATAATATTTGATCGTGGTCATTGATAATCATTTCATATGACATATATAAAAATATAAAAATTGAATCCAATATTTAGTGGTCATTAGTAATAATATATAAAATTTTAATGTTAGCTCTTTCTAATTTAATTATGTTTACATCATCCATAAGTATTATTATTATATAAGTGTTATATTTTTTTGTATAAAAAATACACAAACCACGAAATGTATGCCAAATGGGTGCATTTAAGACTTTTACAATTTCTCAGCACTACTGTCTTCTCAGGAATCCCAAAATTCAATGGATAGCAGACAGAATCCACGAACAAACGGTCATCTTTGTAACAGTCATCTAGGTGCAGGCCATTGTTGGCAACAAGGTACTTTTGCTTATTTATCTTTATCCAAACTCAAAATGATATGATAGTTTATTAAATCAAATTATTTTAACAAATAACTATATAGAAGGGGCACAATATATTTAAGCTCCACACTCCATAAATTTTAAATTTTAACCTCAAAATTGGATCCACTTAGAAATAAATAAATATTCATATAATCACTTAGTAAAGAAAATGAGAATTCACATGGATTAGAAATCCATTTGCCATAAGTATATTTAGTAGAAAGAGGTGTCAAAGAGTAAGGTGATTTTTGTTGACACAACCAACATTAGGTAAAGAGGATAAATAATTTCTCTATAAAAAAAATCAAGTGATTGTTCCATGGAACAATGGAGTTGTGGCTAGATAATCAACTTTGAATAGTTGGAGAGTGATATGCCATGAATGGAGTGTCATTGATTAAGAAAAGATAATGGTTTGATGTTGATGTAGAAACTTTAAAAATGATTTTTTGAGTAGATCAATGATGCTCTTTAGAATAATGACTTAATAGGGTTTAGATTATAAAACTTGAGCATCATTAAGAAATAAGGTGGTGAATAAAACCAAAGTACCTATGTCTAGTTGAAAGAAGAGGATGTGATCTTCATTAAGGATTAGGAACATTAGAAGTGATACTTGAATTGATTTAAATTTAATATTTTTTATTTTCTTTTATTTTTTAAGATAAATTTTATTAAAATAAATTGGTGAAAAGATTGGAGGAAGAACAAATTTTGTAAAACAAATTTGTGAAGATAAGTTGATAGAAAGACTAATAGGGAGACTACTTTTATGGCTTCATTATCAATCGCATACATAAGTTTTTTTAGTCACATGATCCTTTCAAGGGGAATGATGGCCTACAAGTTTAAATTAATATTATTAGTAGCATTAGCTCTTGGAGTCAATATATTCTTGATGATTGGATTGGGATCTGGAATATTGAAAAATGAAGCTATGGTTAAATCAATGGGCAAAAAATGGAGATGCCAGGTTAGATTCATGAAAGTACAAAAATATTTATATTCTATACTTTGTCAGATGAATTTCATAAGAAAGGAAGCTTACTGTAACTTATATATAATGAAAACCTTATAAGCTATGGAGATAATTGGCTCCTCTCATTTTTATGTGCCATAAAATTATAATGAAAGGTAAAAAAGAGAGAAGTTGAAAGGAGAAGTGGTAGCTTTGAAAAGAGATGAGTCCAAGTTTTAGCAAAAGATTAAAGAGGTGGTTTGCAAAATTTATCACCTACTCAGGTAGTTTAATCACAAGTAATAAAAAGTAATAAAAATGGTTTTTGGTAGGTAGTTTCAACATTTAGTAGATGTGGTACCATTCAAGAAAGATCTAGGTAAACCAATAAGATTAGGTCAAGAGTATCTAATTTTTGGAAGTTTCTAAGAACCCAATATGTCAAGTAAACTCTCTTTTCCTCTCTCATCTACTCCCTCTGCCTCTCCATCTCTATGCCTCTCTTCATCTCTCTATATTCTTCCTCTCTTTTCTCCATCTCTCTCTACTTGTGTATCCCTCTCTCTCTATTTTTCCTATCTCTCTTCCTCTCTCAGTTCTTTATTTAACGATCTCTATCCTTTGTTTGTGATGTTTATGAGCCTTCTTTTATCCTAAGTTTGATGATACATGGAGGAGCAAGGCAACACCATATCGGTGGTTAATCAAATGGTAGGCATATAGGCCCTTTGAGATCTACAGTGGTGCATGCCAGTGGATAGAGAAAAATGAACTTCCTCTAATTTGGTTGCTAGGGTAGTTTTGTCTACCCTCTAATGGAAGCACAACACATAGTACAGAAGTAGATTGAATAACATTTCACATTTTCCATAATTATAAAATGTCATTGTCATCCTCTAGTCATCTCAATCTCAAATCATTATGTACATAGTACTATTTGAAGGAGGTGCCACAGTTTTTTCTTACAACACACAACCCCCTTGAAGACTACTCTAAATATCTTCAATTATTGTAAACATGTGTTCCTAAGAATACCCTTTCACAAGGGAAAAAATTTCCCTCTTTCATCGCTAAGTGGTGATTTACCTTTTCTACACACAAATTTTCATATTAAGCTTATTTGCATGTATGTCAAGTGTAGAAATTAGGTGGATGCTCATAAAGTGTTTGACCACATGAAATAAAACACAACATCTCATCGAATATGATTATTGTACTGTATAGAAGACATAGTTAACCAAAAATTTTATATTGTTGTGAAATGATTTGATCTCGTAAAGCAATCCATGGTTTAAAATGCAAAAGATTTCTTAGCCAAGGTTGCTCTTGAAATTAATTACATACCATTTATTAAGCAAATCTATTAATGAATACTTGAAAATTTTCCTATCTACATTTAAATGTGGTCAATTTGCTATGAATTCAAGGCCATGGACATTCGTGTTATCTTTGGGCATAGGGGGAACCCAATCCGTCCTCCTCATTATGTTAGAATCACTGACTATGTCACCACCTCCTATCATTTTCCTTACCCCCTAACCCAATAATCATTACTTTGAAATCCACAACCTCTACACATAAATTATTCTTTTAAGAATGGGATCTAAGAAGAAGTTCCAAAGCTGAAGCACTGAATGCCAAGACCTCCTCCTCCTCCTTCTCACCGTGAAAGAGGAGAAAAGTCTTCAAGTGATGATGATTTGAAGATTCTAGTCACCAACAACAAGATTTCTTTCCATCATCTTGCAACATTCTAGGACGTTGTCAAATGTTGATGTTGAAAGGTAGCTCATTCCCTCTCATTAAAGGGAGCAATTTCGATGTAATTAGTCATTTCACATGGCTACTTGATTTGTCTTTGAACTTGTTCAAATTGTCTAAAACTTCGTTCCAAGGTTTTGTCTAAGGCAAAACTCCTAGCATAACAAAATCCAATGGTATCTCTAGGTATCATCAAGTTTAGATAATAAAGGTGAACATATTTATGAAGATTAAGAGTGTGTAGATTGAAGCCACAATAACAAATTTAAGATCAAAATTACACCTGCAAGGATTAATTCCCTAGATGTAGGATTAAAGTATAGTACATCACAAATTATCTAGGAGGTCATTTGAATACCAATATCTCAAACTTAATAACAAAGTTTATGATTAAATCATTAAATACATTCTACAATAAAATATATCTAACATTACAAATAAAAATAAATAAATATTACACCTCCTTATACCTTCTTCTCAATTCAAAAAAAATATAATCATATAAAATTACTATTACTACTACTTATAATGGCCACTACATTAAATAATTAACAAGACTATAGAAGACTATAGAGTAAATATATTAAATAAACTACCTTAAAGGCAACAATACTAAACCAAAACATCCTCAATACAGACCATCATTGTGTTTTCATTGGATTTTCTTTAGGGTAGAGTTTTACACAGGTGGAATTATAATCTAAATAAAATATAGAAATCCCAACTTAGGTATTCGACGGGGACATTTTAAATGACATGAGACTTTTTCCGACATGATTTTTTCCTGGCATGAGAACAACTGACCGGCGTGCAAAAAAACTGATGAGTTTCCAACATGGGAAAATCGGTGAAACCCAAGCAAAAATGAAAACGGAGAAAAAAACATGGTGATCGCAAACAGGTGAAAGGAAATGAATAGCTAAGATCAATTACATCATCTTGCACTCCTCTTGACGATTCTTAGTTATTGATATCACATGCTAGTCCAGTTCACCTCACAGAGAGAATGCCTTCTGTGTAATAAGCGAAGTAGGTTGGGCCTCTACGGCAATATACTTTTAATAGCTAAAAGATTCTATATGTGATATATAATTTTTAATACCTAAAAGACTAACAAAAAAAAAACTATTGTAATTATGCTTCCAACACAAATATAGTGAGATAATAGATAGTAATTATTATTCATATGACTACCAACCCCTCCTTAAACTTGGCAATTTTACCATTGATTTATTCTTCATATGTCAAAAGGTAACCATACAAGTGTCATGAAATTGTCTTTTATTTCTCTAAATGTTTCAAAGAACAAAAATCCTACATTCCTAAGAGCAACCCCTCCCTTACTCTCCCTCCTCCATAGCTTCTCACTACTTGTGCTAACTAAATAAATATTAAATCCAACTCAAAATTAACTAATCAATTTATGAAGACTTTTATTAATAAATCATTTCTTCATCAATATTAAACTTATATTTAATCTAACAAACAAATTTCAACTACAAAACACATACTATTATTACAACATTTGTTTTTACTTAAAAATTGGTTATGTATTGCCAGGGCCTAGCTCCATTCCATTCCAAACTTGCCCTAGATGGCTCTTAACTCCATTACATTCCATACTTGCCCTAAACCTATTTTCTACATGATTTTAGTGTGTTTGTTTTACTCAAAATAGTATTTTTGCAAAATGGGTTCTTAAGAGCTCAAATTTTGAGCCACTAACAACATAGATAAATAATTTTCTCATATAAACTTATAATAAATTTAAATTTGTTCAACATGAAAAATAATACTAAATTTACTTTAGATAAAAAATTTATTGCAATACTACTGCCAAGTCAGGTACTAAAGAGAGTCAGGTACTAAAGAGATAAAATGGTGTGAGAAAACAAAATTTATATGGTTTTAATAATGCTTTTAAATTATAATTATAAAAACAGTGTAAAAAAGGCACCTCTTGAAGAACACCGCCACTTGTTAAACTCGTTTCTACCTCAATCTGCGCCATCATCATCAGTGCCAAGATTATCATTGCACACCAACATTCTTATATTTATCACATACTACTTAGCCGGAAACAATCTATCGACACCAATATTTGCATCTACACAAGTAAAAGAGAGCAAGAAAAATGGGCGTGAAGCAGCAGATCAAGATCTGGCGGTCCAGTGGAAGCAGCAGGTCAAGATGAATTCAGGAAATCTGTGTAAGATGTAGGAGGATAATTTGAACCCTTCCCAACAATCCATTCTTGCGAAAGCGGGTATTTTTCCATTTTTGAAGGCTGTCACTTACAGAAGCGACAATGCTCTCCTTGGGGCGCTCATCAATTTTATGGTCGATGGTGAATTGACAGTTGGAGAAAGCGGAATCCAGATTACAGAAGAGCAAATTCGACGAGCTACGGGTCTTCCAAGTTCAGGTAAGGATGTCTCCCCCTCACAAGATTTCAATCGAGTTGAAATGACAATGCGTCTTACTAGATCTGAAACGGGTGCAAAAATATGGGTTGTTGGTGGATTCAATCATTGACCCAGTTTTGCAAATTACTTGTAAGTTCTTGACTAACAAGCTGTTGGGAATTCATAAGACGAGTTTTATCTCGTTTAAGTATGTCGAGATTGCGATTGAGGTTTCTCAGGGGGTCTGCTTTAATTGGTGTAAATTTGTGAAGGAGAGGATGTTGGGGCAGATTAAATCTGCCCGCAAGAAGAGCAGCACTAGGTCCTCGTTTAAGAAGAGCAGCACTAGGTCCCGTTTAACATTTTAAGAGAGCATGGACACAGAGTCCATCGTGGCAGTGGCCCAGAGGAAAAAGACGAAGCAAAAACTGTACGAAATCCAACAGAAAAAAAAAAAAAAGTCACGCTGGAAGGTTGTGCGAATGAAATACCCAACATAATCCAAGTGCCTCGAGTTGGTGTGGAGGATAACGGCAGCGTCTACGGGGCCTTCACGATGCACCAGATGCATCGATGGTTCATACATCCATCACCCCCATAAGTACGCTTGTACAAACCTCTGTCGTTTTCTTAATGTGTGTACATGTACACTTTAATGATGGCTGGAAAATGTTGCCAGCCAGGGTGTTGAAATATTAAAAAATTGATTTTCTTTATGTCTAGACCAAATGCGATTTTCTTTACTTTCTTAAACGTATATTTAAGGCGGGCTTAAATTATAAGATTTAGTATTTTTTTTATTATATGGTTAAGGTTTATAGCTAATATTTTATTAATTTTTATTAATTGTAATATTAAAATAATAAAATCATAATTATAATATAATATTAATTACAATAAAATAATAATATAATAATAAAATCGTTATTATAATATTATAATAATAATAATTTAGTAATAGCATAAGATAAGATAATATTAATTATATTATATTTATATAATTAATATTATATAAATATAATATAATACTAAATATAAAATATTAAATAAGGGTTTAGGTTTTTAGGGATGCAACCCTCAGATGGACATGTCATCCTGATGGCCGCATACTCAATTCCTATAAGGAATATAACTTATGAATAGATGAATTAAATGCATAATATGTTTATATTATATACTATCTAAAGTACGCAAAGATTCTAGAGGTGCCTATTAAATAAACCTACGTGTGATGTTTATTTAATTTTTAAAATTTGTTTTATGTTTAGCTCCTAAAATATAGCAACTTGACTTAAAATAATGTTAATTTATTTTAAATTATTATTTAAGTTATTCTAGAAAAATGTGAATAAATTTTTATTTATTTATTTTAAGATTCATTTATTATTTAGGCACTATTGTAATGAGTTCACACTTATCTAGTTATTAATCTATTGATTGTAAACCAATCAAAGGATTGTTTTTCTTGTTGGGCAAATTTGATTTAAATTTGTACTTTTCTTATGTCAATATGATAAATTTTTAAAAAAAAATTATTGAAAAATGATTTATCTGTATTGTCATTGGCTCAAAAAAAAGACATGTGCAACAAAAAACTAAAAATGCGGAGAGAACTTTGGTTTGAGGGGATGATGTGGCAAGTAAACAAATTATGAACACAAATTTTGTCTCCCACTAGTTAAGTCATACCTAAATGAATGGCAATTAATTTTTTGCTTTAACTAATTTAATTTTAATTTAGTTTTTAGGGTTCTACACATTTTATTTTATGTAATTAGATTATTTTAGGGATTTCAATTTTATTTACTCAAGAGTTAAAAATCTTGAATTTAAATTTTATTTAGTCAAAACTTTAAAATCTACAGTATCATGAAATTCATTACATCTTTTATTTTATTCTTCAAATTTACAATATTTTAATGCATTTTAAATTATAAAAGTATTAATATTATTAATTAATTAATTCTTTAATTATTATAATCATTATTATTATAAATATTTGATATTTAATTTTGAAAATTTATATTTAAATTTTAAGTAAAAATATGAACATTGGATATTTAATACATAAGAAACAACTTCCTATTATATTAAATATACACACTAATAATTTTTTTATAAAACAATAGTGACAAGAGTTTAAACACTATTTTATCACTTTGGTTGTATTTAATTTTTTCTTGTTGTTTAGAGAATTGTTATTTACCTCTTAATATGAATTTTTAAGTAAAATATATATTTATATTAATACATTAAACCCCATCTAATGCCTACCTACAATGCCATGCATTAGTTGAGTAGGTAAATAAAATAAATGAAAGTAGTACTCAAAAAACAAAGATTAAGAATTCAACTATAATCTTTCTCTTCGTTTCATAATATATCTATAATTGCCTTGTACTCATCTATAGAAAATGTCCAAAACTCTTTCAACAAAAACTTCCCTTGGTATCTCACCTTATCCATTTGTTACTTGTGTATCTAAATACCAACAATAACCATATAAACTATTAAATGATCAAAATTATCACCATCTAGATGTTGTGTTCTAAAAAATCTTGTTTTTCCTCAACACAACATATCAACCAATAATTTGTTTACTCTATATTTTCCTAAAGTGCAACCAAAATATATGCCATGTACAACATGACAATGACTAGTATAGATAAGTTGAGTCAAAATTTAACTATGTAATATCCATCCAATGACAACACTAAATAGGAAATATCATAGCATGTTAGTCCATAATGGGGTATTTTTTATCGAAAAATAAATAAATATATTGTTGGGTATTAGGTGTAGAGAGGGTCATTATATTAGTGTCAAATTTAAACCCTTAAATTTTTTTTTATAAAATAACAGTGAAAAATTAAATTTCCAAAACAGGAAATTAACTGCATAAAACCCTAGACAAATATGAAATAAAAGATAAAAGCATATTTAATTATTATAATCATTATTATTAGTAACTGCCAGTACTATTGTAATGAGTTCGCACTTATCTAGTTATTAATCATTGAAAAATGATTTATCTGTGTTGTTATTGGTTGAAAAAAAAAGACCTTTTCTCTGCGGATTGTTGGAGAGTGCAACAAAAAGCTATAAATGTTGATGTGGCAAGTAAATAAATCAGAACACAAATTTTGTCTCCCACTAGTTAAGTCATGTGGGAAGAATCAATAGTTTTTAATGAATTAAATTTTTTGTTTCATTACCTAAACTAAAAATTACTTTTTGTCAAAGGGACAAAGTTAGAATATTAATAATACTATTAAAAATATAGGGTTCTGTGCATTTTATTTTATTAAATTAGATTATTTTTGAGATTTCAATTTTATTTACTAAAAAGTTAAAAATATACAGTATCATAAAAAATATTTCACCATGTTATTATATTTTTTATTTTATTCTTCAAACATACAATATTTTAATGCATTTTAAATATCATAGTATTAATATTATAATATTTTAATATCTTAACCAAACATTTTAAATCTCTATACACTCAATTAGGGCTAGGGCTTTCCACATAATACAAATATGCAGGCTTTGTAAAGTTTAGTTTTATAGTTAAGAAAATATTTGTGTTATTAGTACCTGCCTTTCAACTAGTACTATTGCAATGAGTTCAGCTTATCTAGTTATTAATCTATTGATTGCAAACCAATCAAAAGATAGGATTATTTTTCTTGTCAGACAAATTTGATTTAAATTTGTACTTTTCCTATGTGAACATGATAAATTTTTAACAAAAAATTATTTAGAAATGATTTATCTGTATTGTCATTGACTGAAAAAAAATGACCTCTTCTCTGCAGATTGTCAGTTTGTCGGGAGAGTGCAACAAAAAACTATAAATGCGGAGAGAATTTTGATTTGAAGGGAGTACGTGGCAAGCAAACAAATTATGAACACAAATTTTGTCTCCCACTAGTTAGGTCATGCCTAAATGGATGGCGATTAATTTTTTGCTTCATTAGCTAAAAGTAATATAATTTTAATTTAGTTTTTATTTAGTCAAAACTTTAAAATCTATAGTATCATGAATTTAATTAGATTTTTTATTTTATTCCTCAAACTTACAATATTTTAATGCATTTTAAATTATAAAAGCATTAGTATTATTACTATACTTTAGGGTTCTACACTTAAATAACTTAATTTCACTAAAATATTTCTTAACTATTCATTTGATCTTAACCATTGATGTCTAATTAAATGGAGTTGAACTACATATTTTTATTAAATGAATGCACCCAAAATTATTACTAAACCATAATATTACATTAATTAAAATAATTAAAATCATGTTGTTTAAAATCACTTACTATTATTACTTAAATAAAAAATTAAGTGACTAAGATAAAATACTGTAGTGATGTAAATATGAATATGTTTTTGTTATTATATTATGTAATTATTCTTCAAACTTACAATATTTTAATGCATTTTAAATTGTAAGAGTATTCAATATTATTACATTTTAATATCTTAAGCAGATATTTCAAATCTATCCACACTATTATTATATTATGTAATTATTCTTTTAAATTGTAATGGTATTCAATATTATTACATTTTAATATTTTAGGCAGACATTTCAAATCTATCCACACCCAGTTAGGGTTAGGGTTCTACACATTTTATTTTATAAAATTAGATTATTTTTGGGATTTCAATTTCATTTAGTCAAGAGTTAAAAATATAGGATTTCAATTTTATTTAGTCAAAAGTTAAAAATCTATATTATCATAAAAAATATTTCGCCATATTATTACATTTTTTATTTTATTCTTCAAACTTACTATATTTTAATGCATTTTAAATTATAAAAGTATTAGTATTATTACATTTTAAGGAAATATTTGTGTTATTTAATAGACTTTGTAAAAGTTTAGTTTTATAGTTAAGGAAATATTTTAGTCTATTTTATTTTTAGCAAATTAGATTATTTTTGAGATTTTAATTTTATTCACTCAAGACATTTCAACACTCTTCAAAAATTAATTTTTCAGTTATTGGAATGCAATTTGTCTATACAACCAATACCTAATCAACAAAAAAAAATTACAACTAAACAAATACTATATACAACCAATAGCTAATGAATAAAAAAAATTACACTTAAATAAATACTATAATAACAATACTATAAGGCAGGTACCGGCCACTATGTGGCACTTGTTTACTTTTGTGAAATTAACTTCTTGGAAGAAAGATTCTTAGCGAATGTGCTAAGTTAATTAACTATTATTTAATTTCACTTGTGTGAAATGAAATCCTATAAAATAGCTAATTGATTAAATGTGGACAAAATTGTTTTATTTACAAATTTTAAATATAAGAATATAAAAATTAGCAAGTATTATTTAGTTAAATAGGGAGCTTTATATTAAATTAAGAGTTATTCAAAATTTTATTTTTAGGATATATTTGAAAATATAATTTTTTTTCCAAAATTAAAACAATTACAGTATTTAGTATTTGCAGTACCTCCAAGTTTATGGGTCAAGCCGTCATGATTGAACTATTGTGTCCACTACATAAAATAGTTGTGACAATTATGGTTAGAATTAGGGTTAGAGTTATGGTTAGAATTAGGGATAGAATTAGAAATAAACTAGATCTAGGGGTAGAATTAGGGTTAGTATTGGCTTGAATGTTAGGGTTAGGATTGGGGTTAGGGTTCAAGTTAGAATTGGGATTATAGTTATTATTACAATTAGCTCTAGAATTAGGGTTACAACTATGGTTAGAATTAAGGTTGGAGTTATGCTTAGAATTGGAAATTAACTAAATCTAGGGGTAGAATTAGGGTTAGGTTATAATTAACATTTGGAATAAAATTAGGGCTATCATTAGACCTAGAATTAGTGTTACAATTAGGGTTATAATTAGGGTTAGGGTGAGATGTAGGGTTACAATTACAACTAGTATATCTATATTTAAAATAAAATATTTAAAGTATGCTGAGCTATGTGAGGTAAATTGATTAAAAATAGGCACCTCTAGAAAGATATCTCTTCACATACTTTAGATTATATTCCTTATAGGAACTGCTATGGGGCCATCGGGATGACATGTCCATCCGATGGTTGCATCCCTAAAACCCTAAACCCTTATTTAATATTTTATATTTAGTATTATATTATATTTATATAATATTAATTATATAAATATAATATAATTAATATTATATTATCTTATGTTATTACTAAATTATTATTATTATTATAATATTATAATAACGATTTTATTATTATATTATTATTTTATTGTATTTTAATATTATATTATAATTATGATTTTATTATTTTAATATTACAATTAATAAAAAATAATAAAATATTAGCTATAAACCTTAACCATATAATAAAAAATATATATATACTAAATCTTATAAAATAAATATCATTCAGATGACTCCTTATTTTTAAAAAATTATAAATTATATTAACAGTAATAACTTACAATTTACGCCCTCCTAGATATACGTTTAGGAAAGTAAAGAAAATCGCATTTGGTCTGGGCATAAAGAAAAACAATTTTTTAATATTTCAACAACCGTTGTTGACAACATTTTCCAGCCATCATTAAAGTGTATAGGCACACAACATTAACTGAGAAAACGACAGAGGTTTGTACAAGCGTCGGGTTGCACGTGCATCTATGAGGGTGATGGATGTATGGACCATCGATGCACCGGATGCATCTGGTGCATCGTGAAGGCCCCGTAGACGCTGCAGAGGATAACTGGTGTAATAAGTTGGCTGCTTCTTCACAGCTTCCCAAGAGTGGTGAGGAGCAAATGGAAAAAGAACTTGTATACACTGATCTCTCCACATTATTGAGGGAAAAGTCCATGTGGGAAGCTCACAAGATATCCCTGGAAATTGTAATGTCGTCCGCCTTGGAAGGAAAGAAGCAGCTGCAGCTGCACATCTCTGGTTTAGAAATCGCCCTCACATCAGCTTTGGAAGAAGAGGAGCTGCAGATACAAAAATGCTCGATTACAAACTTACGTCAAACAACTCGGAAGAAAATTGAACAAATTTCTGAATTTATTAAGATAGAGCTCGGAGACATATAGCAGATTGCCCTTTTGTTTCAGAATATGTGTGTTTTCTTGGGTTTTTTCATGCTATTTTGATTTCACTCTAGAGAATGCAGAAGAATGTTTTGCATCTGTGGAATGTTGATAATGTTCATAATCTGCTCAAGCGTCTGTTAATTTGTTGGCTGTTTTTATAACTCTCCTTAAACTCAATAAATTTAAACTGTTTGTGCTTATAGTGTTTCATGCTCTTCTTTTTGAGTTCTTTTTCAAAAGCTTAGCCTTATGTTTTTGCTTTGTAATTCAATGGGATTTGGTGCCTTATTTGGTTCCCAGGACCTACTTCATGGAAAAGCCTTATATCGTTTTAATATATTGTATAAGTAGTTTCCATCTTTTGTTTAAAAAAAAATTAATTTCCTGTAGGAAGAGAAAAGAGATTCTATTTTCAAATAGATAATTTAACTTATCATAACAGCCCACATTCATTTAGATAATCATTTAATGTTATGAAACCCTAATTTAACTCATAACAAAATCCATTGGAATCTAAAGTTAATTTCTTAGCAATAGTACAATGAGATCCTATCCTTATAATTTAAGGAGCAAAATATTTTGGAGCAATCACAATTTATATTTATATCCAATTTTATAATTGAATTCAAGGATATAAAGTCTATTTTCTATAAAGTAAAACAACATCCACATCTATCTTTATTATCAAGGATAAAAAATGATAAAAAAATTAATATAACCTTTTTTTTATATTGAGGTTAAGCCCAAAATAACAGGTTATATAAACTGAACAACGCTATTTACAATAGTGCAAATTACAATAGCAAGCGCTGATCATGAATAGACAATATGTTGTCCATATGACAAGAAATCTGAATAGAATACCAAAAAAAAGCTACACTTTTCCAAACTTTATCTTTTATTTCATCATCCTAGAATGGCACTTCACACCCGTAATTTTCTCCCATGTTTCCTTTCTATTTTAATTTCACTCCAAACAATAATGTATTGGTATTTTTAGAGAATGCAAAAGAATGTTTTGCTTCTGTGGAATGCTGATAATGTTTATTATTATCATATGTTCAATTTTAGATCAAGATAAAATTGGTCAAGCATCTACTAATCTGTTGGTTGTTTTTGCATCTGCTAATCTGTTGGCTATTTTTATAACTCTCCCAGATCTCAATAAATTTAAACCGAGTGTGGTTAAAGTGTTTGATGCTCTTCCTTTTGAGTTATTTATTAAAAGTTTAGGCTTATGTTTTCAATGGGGATTTAGTTTCCCAAGACCTATTTCATTTAAAAGCTTTAAATAATTTAATATATTGTACAGGTAGTTTACACGTTTTGTTAAAAAAAATTTATAATTGCCTGTAGGAGGACAAAAGAGAGTCTATTTTCAAATAGATAATTTAACTTATTAAAACAGCCTACATTGATTTAGATAATTATTTAATGTTATGAAAACCTAATTCAACTCATAATAACTTAAGAGACAAAATATTTTGGAGCAATCACAATTTATATTGATATCAAGTTTTATAATTCAATTCAAGGATATAAAGTCTATTTTCTATAAGTACTATAATCAATGAAATCAAATGAAGATTTAAACTAATCTAATGCATAAATACACGATTATACCTTCATGAAGACCTCACAAATCCATGCAAGAAGGAGCTTGCACCCAATAGAGCTCCTCAGATGTTTCCCTGATTAGAGTGTAGATGTGGATTGCTCTAGTGCTCACAACACAATATAGATGAGATTAGATGATGGATTAGATGGGATTGAGCAAGATTTTGGCAGAGGTTTGATAGGATTAAGAAATTAAATAGTGATTTTGACAGAGTCTGATGCATGAAGTGGTCTCTTTCATGGCTTAGAGAGGGGTCCTATTTATAGGATTTTGGAGATGAGGATGGAGGGTGAGGATTCATTTGATGAGATAAGGGCTAGGAATAAAAGAGAATCTTTTATTCCTAGTGGATGAATTAATAATTCCCATTTTGGGAAGAGTGGAGAAGTGTGGGGGACAACTGAATTTTAAATTCAGTGAGTGGATGATGAGTGGGAGACAACTGAATATTAAATTTAGTGAGTGGAAGAGTGTGGGGGATAACTAAATTTTAAATTCAGTGATTGGAGGAGTGTGGGGGACAAGTGAATTTTAAATTCAGTTTAGTGGATGAGTGGGCGACAAGGTTAATTAAGTGTTATCTTAATTAACTTAAGCTTAGGTTAATCAGATAAATAGGATTTATCTAATTAACAGTGATTAGGGAAATGGATAAATCATCTAAATGAATATTAGGAATATTCATTTAATAGGATAGGGTTGTAAGGTTAAATGGATCAATTAGGTGAATTAATTGATCACCATGGATATGCAAATTGGGGGAGTAGATGAGTGCAGAGGTATGAAAAATTGGTTTGTTACATTGACATCTATCTTGGTCATCAAGGATAAAAAATCAACATAACTTTTTATTTATATTGAGGTAAAGCCCAAAATAATAGGTTATATAAACCAAACAACAGTATTTATAATAGTGTAGATTGGAATAGCAAGTGTTGATCACAAGTAGACAACATTTTGTCCATATGACATGAAGAAGAAAATCTAAATAGAATACCAAAAAATAACCTATATTTTTCCAAAGTTTCTCTTTTATTTCATCCATCCCAGGTTGGCACTTCACACCCATAACTTTCTCCCACCATTTCCATTCTATTTTGATTTCACACTAAACAATAATGTATTGCTATTTTTAGAGAATGGAGAAGAATGTTTTGCTTCTGTGTTTATTATTTTCATATGTTCAATTTTAGATCAAGATAAAATTGCTCAATCATCTGCTAATCTGTTGGCTATTTTTATAACTCTCTTGGATCTCAATAAATTTAAACTACCTTTGGTTAAAGTTTTTCATGCTCTTCCTTTTGAGTTTTTTTGTCAAAAGATTAGGCTTATGTTTCTTCTTTGTAATTCAATGGGAATTTAGTGATTTATTTGGTTTTTAGGACCTATTTTATGTAAAAACCTTAAATCATTTTAATATATTGTATAGGTGGTTTCCACCTTTTCCTAAAAAAAAACTACCTATAAGAGGACAAAAGAGACTCTAGTTTCAAATAGTTAATTTAACTTATTATAACAACATACATTCAATATAGATGGTTTCCACCTTTTGCTAAAAAGAAAACTACTTGTAGGAGGAAACAAGAGACTCTGGTTTTAAATAGCTAATTTAACTTATTATAACAACACACATTCATTTAGATAATCAATTAATGTTATGAAATCCTAATTCAACTCATAATAACAAAATCCACTCCAATCTAAAGTTAATTTCCTCAGAAGTAGTACAATGAGATCTTGTCATTGTAATAAACAATAATGTATTGTTGTTTTTAGACAATACAGAAGAAGAATGTTTTGCTTCTATGTTTATTATTTTCATATGTTCAATTTTAGATCAAGATAAAATTGTCAAGCATTTGCTAATATGTTGGCTATTTTTTTATAACTCTCCTAGATCTTAATAAATTTAAACTACCTTTGGTTATAGTGTTTCATGCTCTTCCTTTTGAGTTGTTTGTCAAAAGGTTAGGCTTATGTTTCTGCTTTGTAATTAGATGGGGATTTGGTGCCTTATTTGGTTTCCAAGACCTGTTTTATGGAAAAAACTTAAATCATTTTAATATATTTTATAGGTGGTTTCCACCTGTTGTTAAAAAAAAAATGCCTATAGGAGGACAAAAGAGACTCTAGTTTCAAATAGCTAATTTAACTTATTATAACAACATACATACAGTATAGGTGGTTTCCACCTTTTGTTAAAAAGAAAACTACCTATAGGAGGAAAAAAGAGACTCCAGTTTCAAATACCTAATTTAACTTATTATAACAACACACATTCATTTAGATAATCATTTAATGTTATGAAATCCTAATTCAACTCATAACAACAAAATCCACTCCAATCTAAAGTTAATTTCCTGAGAAGTAGTACAATGAAATCTTATCATTGTAATAAACAATAATGTATTGTTGTTTTTAGAGAATACAGAAGAAGAATGTTTTGCTTCTGTGTTTATTATTTTCATATGTTCAATTTTAGATCAAGATAAAATTGTCAAGCATTTGCTAATATGTTGGCTATTTTTTTATAACTCTCCTAGATCTTAATAAATTTAAACTACCTTTGGTTATAGTGTTTCATGCTCTTCCTTTTGAGTTGTTTGTCAAAAGGTTAGGCTTATGTTTCTGCTTTGTAATTAGATGGGGATTTGGTGCCTTATTTGGTTTCCAAGACCTGTTTTATGGAAAAAACTTAAATCATTTTAATATATTTTATAGGTGGTTTCCACCTGTTGTTAAAAAAAAAATGCCTATAGGAGGACAAAAGAGACTCTAGTTTCAAATAGCTAATTTAACTTATTATAACAACATACATACAGTATAGGTGGTTTCCACCTTTTGTTAAAAAGAAAACTACCTATAGGAGGAATAAAGAGACTCCAGTTTCAAATACCTAATTTAACTTATTATAACAACACACATTCATTTAGATAATCATTTAATGTTATGAAATCCTAATTCAACTCATAACAACAAAATCCACTCCAATCTAAAGTTAATTTCCTGAGAAGTAGTACAATGAAATCTTATCATTGTAATAAACAATAATGTATTGTTGTTTTTAGAGAATACAGAAGAAGAATGTTTTGCTTCTGTGTTTATTATTTTCATATGTTCAATTTTAGATCAAGATAAAATTGCTCAAGCATCTGCTAATCTATTGGCTATTTTTTTATAACTCTCCTATATTTCAATACATTTAAACTACCTCTGGTTATAGTGTTTCATGCTCTTCCTTTTCAATTTTTTGTACAAATCTTAGGCTTATGTTTCTGCTTTGTAATTCAATGGGGATTTGGGGCCTTATTTGGTTTCCAGGACCTATTTTATGTAAAAAAACTACCTGTAGGAGGACAAAAGAGACTCTGGTTTCAATAGCTAATTTAACCTATTAAAAGAACATACATTCAGTATAGGTGGTTTCCACCTTTTGTTAAAAAAAAACTTCTTGTAGGAGGAAAAAAGAGACTCTAGTTTCAAATATCTAATAATAACAAAATCCACTTCAATCTAAAGTTCTACTCCAATCTAAAGTTAATTTCATGAGCAGTAGTATAATGAGATCCTATCAATGTAATGTAAGGAGAAAAATATTTAGGGGCAATCAAAATTTATATTGATATCTAGTTTTATAATTCAATTCAAGGATATAAAGTCTATTTTCTTAAAGTAAAACTACATTGGCATCTATATTGATTATCAAGGATAAAAACATAGGTTTTTTAAAATTAAACTACATTTGCGGCTAAGACTCCAACCTTAGACCTTCCATTTGTTGTTGGAGTGCTCTACCAATTGAGCTACTAACATCTAAGACCTTCCATTTGGTGTTGGAGTGATCTACCAACTGGCCCCTCTGAGCTACTAGCCCTTTTGTGGCCAGCCCATTGTTGATTAGAGAGTGGCTTACTTCCAACATATAAATAGAAAATAGAACAACTGCATTCATCATTGATTCAACAAATAAAAGTTACAATATATAGAGATTACAAACTCATAACAAGTCCTACAAAAGTGGATCTACACTTGACACCTAACTCAACTAATTTACAACACATTAACAACTATTGACACAACTACATCTAATTGCTCATACACCTACATCTAAGAAATTGCTAACACTAACAACACATATAGGCAAGCTAATCTACATGCATGAACAACAACTCACTATTACATTTATTGATGTTGGAGCATATATTCCAAGACCCCCTCAACTAAACTGAAATAAATTGTTTAGACAATGCTCTTTGAAAATATTCATAGACCAATAAGACTTCTTCAAGATGTTCCCTATTCTACGTGTAGTCTCCTAGCTACAATCCAAGTTCCCAACATCATTGAACACCATTTGCACATGAAGTGTCTCATTACCCTCATAAATGTATTATGTTGAACTTCCAAATTTTGAATCTCCCCTGAACTATTGGACACCAATCCTCATGCATGTCCCGTAACCCAAATGAAGTATAGTTTTTCTAATCCATAGGCAATGGAAACCTTCTCTTTCTCATAGAAGTGAATCTCTCCTTTTTAGAAAAGACAAATAGTTTTACAAATCAAATTGAGATATCAAACAATGAATAATATCAAAAATATCATTTTACCATTGCCAAAATAATTTGATCAATATATTTTTGACTGAAACAGATTATGAACAAAGTAGCCTTGGGCATTATCATTGATTCAAATCCATGGCATAGCTGCAGTGTAGACCAAGTGGAGGAAAGCAGAGTCATTTTAGGAATCGTACAAGTCTTCAGCAGCACCATCATGATGAACTGTGTAATAACATAGCTCCAATCTTTTTCAGTTCAACAAGGACACAGAAACTACACACTACACATGGTCGTGGCTGCTCCTCTCATGTCTCTAGGACATCCATGATGTAATCACACTCAAGCTAGCTCTAATACCAAAATAGAAAATACAACAATTGCATTCCTCATTGATTCAACAAATAAAGGTTACAATTTATAGAGATTAAAAACTCACAACAAAGTCCTACAAAAGTGGATCTACACTTGACACCTAATTCAACCAATTGACAACACACTAACAACTATTGACACAACTACAAAATATAATTACACCAAGAGGCACAACTATAGTGGCGGCAAGGGGTAGAATTAACAGGTTGTCTATGACCATGTATATAAAAATAAAATAGAGCCCACATAGTTTTTTTAAAAATAAATCAACATATTTTTTTAAATAATTATAACTATATAGCTAACATAGTTTATTAAAACATAAAAAATAAAGCCAATAAAATAATGTGGATAAATATAAGTATACTCAAACATAAATTTGAGAAAAATCAAATCAAATAAAAATAGAGCAAATTGAATTGGGAGAAGAAGCTTAATCCATAAAGAGAGAAGTTTGATTGGTAAGAGCACTCTGCAGCCATTGTTTTTTGTTGTTTTTCTTGCCAAATAAATTTATGAAGTAATGCAATTGGTGTTATTATTTATAAAAGGTTAAATTAGACATTGTGTATTATTTACTCTTATTCTATTTACATGCTACTCATTAAAATAGAAAAAGAATTGTTATAATTTATTTAATATTTTTCTTGCATAAACAAATCTTGGGAAACTAAAAAGCAAATTAAAGAGGCGTAAATTACTTACTTTAGTTTAATGAGAGCTAGGGTTAGGTGGTGCTTCTTACTTTAGTTTAATGGGAGCTAGGGTTAGGATTCTTCAATTTTTAAAATCCACAAAGAAAATTATATTTAATTTAATGACCTTTGTTTTAAATTTTTATTATAAAATTAATTCCTTTAATAAATTAAAATTAAGTTTTTACTATCATTTGGATTAAATTATTGAAAATTATTCTATTAAAGTCCACAATGAAAAATAAAAAATTAAGAACATGATAAGTTATTTAGTTTAGTTTAATGAAGCCTAGCAAACAAAAATAAATAACGAGGTAAATTATTTTATTTTAGTTTAATGAGGGCTAAGGTTATAGTTTTTCAATCTTTAAAACCAACAAAGAAAATTAATATTTAGTTTAATGACCTTTGTTTTATATTTTTCAATGAGAATTAATTCTATTATAATTAAGTTTTGTGTATCATTTGGATTGAATTAATAAAAAATATTCTAATATAAACTAATTGTTAGAGCTAAGAATTATCATTGCATCCCACAAATAAAAATAAAACTAATTGTAGAGTAGATTACTTTAGTTCAATGCAAGGTAGTATCATTTGGATTAAATTAAAAATCAATTTTAGGATTAAATTAAAAATCAATTTTTAGGATTCTTCAATCTTTAAATGCTAATTTGTAAACCAAGGTGTGGTTCAGTGGGCTCAATTGTAGTGGCAGCCACCATAATTCAAACCCCCACTTGGCCAACGAGCTCATAGGCTTTACACCTTCGCGGGCCAACCAACTTGCGAGTTAAAGTAAATAAAATAATTGTCTAAGTAAAATTAAACTATATATATCTAGTTAGGCACTTCCAGACTAATATCTCTTTAGTCTTTTAGATAGATAGTATTTACAATAGATAGTATTTAAGATATCTATGTTAGTTGTTCATACACCTATATCTAACACATTCTTAACAATACATATAGGCAAGCTATCCAATAGTATAATTATGTTGGCTATTTTTAAATAGGCACCTTATTTTTAGATAGGTACCTGGAGACTAATATCTCTTTAGTCTTTTAGATAGATAGTATTTAATATATCTATGTTAGTTGTTCATACACCTCCATCTAACACATTCTTAACAATACATATAGGCAAGCTACCCAATAGTATAATTATGTTGGCTATAGTTTTTACTTTTTAGTAGATGCGTTGATTAATGTATCTAGAATAAACCAATCAAAATAGAGTATTATTTTTCATGTTGAAGAAATTTTAATTTTTTCTAAGTCTATATGACAAAATTTTCACAAAAAATTATTCCTAAAATCATTTATCTATGTTGTAATTGGCTCAAAATTTCAGCTCTTAAAGATAATATTTTGAGTAAAACAAACACAGTAAAATGAAGTAGTAAAATGAAGTAGAAAAATATGGTGGGGAGTAGCAAAAACTAGTGGCGAAGGAAGTGTGGAATGGAATGAAGTAAAAATTAAAGATTAACTTGTTTAATTAAATTTAAGTGGCTAAATTCTTGCGAGGAAATTTGGTTATTAAACAAATAAATTTTTTTTTTAATGTTAAACAAACAATATTTTTATATATTCATATTAATATAATTATTTAATTTTGATTCATTCTATTCTATATATATTAGTTATAAATTTGATATTTTAAATATTAATGAAATAATATAATCAATCATTTATTAATAATAGAATATATATTAAATTAGTAGAATTATCATTATACTATATTTATATTTAATTATCTTATAGTAAAACGAAATGTTAATATATATTTGTGTATAAATATTAAATATTGAATATCCATATTTAATGAATAGTTACTATTGCATTGCTTACATGTAATTATTTCAATTTCATTTTTTAATACATGTAATTATTTCAATTTTATTTTTATTTTTAAAAAATGAATTAATTGTCATTCTGTATGGGTCAATGAAGTGACATGAAATGTTAATATATATTTGTGTATAAATATTAAATATTGAATATCCATATTTAATGGATAGTTACTATTACATCGCTTAGATGTAATTATTTCAATTTTTTTTTATTTTTAAAAAATGAATTAATTGTCATTCGATATGGGTCGATGAAGTGACAGCATGTTGAGGGAATTAATTGGAGAATGGTTCGTATTATTGAGGGTCGTGCAGGCAACAACGGAGATGGCTTATAGTAGTTATTTCCACCACTTTGTTAATTAGTAATTCATAATTAGCTTTAATAGCTCTGCATAGTATTCTTACAAATTCGGACCTCTGATTGTAATTCTTCATTCTGAGTCAGTTTGCTGGCTATGATTTACTTCCGTTGTGAAGCAGAGATGTTATTTGGTGTTCCCTATTCAGGCTACTATGGCTGCAGTATCATTCCTTGCCCAGCAGTTCTAGGGCTGTTTCTATTCCTTGTAAGAGAGCAGCGGATGTTTCTATTCCCTGCCCAGTAGCAGTTGTTGTTTGTGATATTTTTAATGTTGTGTTTGTATGGTCTCTCATCCTCATTCTAGAGGATTGTATTTCCTATTTTCATGTATGTTATCATCCTATTTTCATGTATGTTATCATTGTGTATGTCAGTTCAGTTTTATTCTGTAGTCTTATGACTACTCATTTTTTGTACTCTACATTTCCTCAATACAAAAAAAATTCTTCATTCGGATTTTTTATCAGAGATTTTCAATTATACTCATGATTTGCAGAAGACACGGATTTTATCAGATGTTTTCAATTATACTTTTGATTTGCAGAAGACACTGGCAGGCATTCAGGTAATTCTTTATTCCGATTTTATCAGAAGTTTTTGTTACAACTTGTTGCAGTATAAAATAAAAATGAAATTTAGGGTTTAACGGAATACATATCTTTCATTCAACATATTTTTCTTTCACGCCTTCCATGCCTCGCTTATCCCTTGCTGTGTGAAGGAAGACTGCCCAATGTTGCCTGCTCACTCAGATGTAGACACACAGCCTGCAAGGGTAGGGTATTCTCTCTCTCACACATCACTTCAATTTTTTAAATTCTGTTCTAAATAGGAACAATTCAATTTTAAATTCTGTTTTAAATAGGAACTATTTGGAAATTCGTGTAGATGGGGATTTCTAATTGTAAACCCTAGATTTGAGAAATAATTGCTTCATTAATAAACACAGACCTTAATCAGAATAGAGCAAAAAATAGAGAACACATTTTGTCAAAGACAAAAATACCAGATACAGTTGGGTGGCAGCAGTTGCACATTTGCAGTGGCTATTCTGTAAGTGGCATGGCAGTTTTATTAGTGTCATGGCAGTTTTCCCCTGACAATTATATTGGTCCCTATTTTACCCTAGCAGCCGAAGAACACAAATTCTAGCAGTAAAATTGCACTATAAGACTGAAATTCTGAAAAACTTGCAAGAAAAAGAGAGGAGGAAAACCTAAACAATTTGAGGATGCAGATCCTATCATTCTGTAGGCATTGACCTCTTCCAGCCATTCTGGTTCACAGAAATACATTTAGAATCAAAAAACAACATCAAGCAAAAGTTCCTAAAAATTGAACCTGCGCAAAGTGCAACATAAACAAATCAATAGCACCACAACTCCAAACTGTCTAAACCTCCTCCAAAAATTAAAAATCTATTCAAGTACTGCACAATCAAAAATATATCCAAATTTTACGCAATTCTCTTGGCATTGAGCATTGACTAAGCCCTCAGACCAACTTTTCTCACAATTTAGCGTCATTTTGCAGAAACCGTAAAAATTAAACCCGGAGCTTCAAAAAGTTTCACGTGCGCCCTAATTCTTCATCTGTTCAGCATTTCAAGGCTAGTTCACCTCCATGGCTGGCAAATACTTCAACAAATAACCCATAAACAAAAATTACAAAGACTTCCATGAAATCAACATCTTTTTTAGCGATTCGAGAATCCCAGATCATGAAACTCCATCAATACTCCCTCATTCTGCAATATTAGGGCTTTTATAATGTTTTCACTGATCTTGGTTCACTTTTGGTGATTGATTTTTAATGCTTTAACACATGTTTTCAATAGAGCTGTTGTGTTGTAATTTACTAGCTTGCGCCAATGCAGCTGTACACGTCTCAATGTAGTGGCGTTTGGTGTCAGTTCCGGCACTAGTGGCGTGTTTCCTTTTTTTCTTAATTTCTGTTCTTGTTTTATCGCATTTCTGTCAGGAAAATTTGTTTTTTTCAGTCTGTATTGTGGCAGATTTTGCTCATCCTTCTTTAATATATCATATTCTCCAGCGTTTTACTTACACTTGTAATGATTGACACCCACCGAAGAAAATTAAAAATCATAAAACAAAAAATAGTAGTCTTCGGGTGCCTTTTTTAAATCCAAAACAAAAAATAGTAGTCTTCGGGTGCCTTTTTTAAATCCAGATAAATATCTAACTTGCATTAGAATATGCGGGATATTTTTCCGCTCTTTTTCCCTTGCAACCAAATATTTGTCATTTTTATATATTTCAGTTATACGAATCAAACGAAACTTTTTCCTTCTTCCATCATTAACTTTAAATAAGTTTATTTCCATCATAATTGTGTGTTTTATAGGTTTATATGGTTTAGTTGTAAGTGGCTTGTTTTTCTCTCCGCTAGCCTTTGCCTGGCCCTTGCATTGGAAATCTAGCCCTGCTAGTAATGCTTCTTTCTGGTCGCTGGCCGTTTTCATTTATTTGGTATCGATGGCCTATATTTAGTTGCTAGTTTCTCTTTAAAACATGTGAAAGGTGAGTTGATATCATGAATTCTTTAATGGCCGGCTTCATAACGTTAATGTATAAAGTCTCAAATTTGAATAGACCTCATCATGCTTGGAATAAAATGTCAAGGGATGTTACATTGCAATCATTTTTTAAAGATAATTTAGTTGGAGGCTCTATTGGGCCTCTTGATAATTTGATTATAAATATAAGTATTTATTAACTACCACTTTATTATTTTAATTGGCTATTTTAATTGGCGATAACAGAATATCTTAACAAGGAATAAATATAAAAAATATTTAAATATGTAAATATAATATTTTATATAATATATATTATGATTTTATGACATTATATTTATATTTATTTATATACTTATTATAAAATAATTATAAACATATATAATTAATAATATATAAAAATACATTTAATATAATTTGATACATAACAAAGAATAAATTCACACACACACACATATAGAAGATTAAAAATAGCTTTGTTCTTTCTATCTCTTCATTTATCAGGTAATATTTTGCATCCTATTTTGGCCCTAGGAGCATGCTGTGTGCCCATTGTTACATTTAAATTTTAACAAATAATGAGACATGTTAGTTTTAAGTGTTTCGGATGGACATTGTGTCCTATACACATATATAGAACATATTCTCCTAAGCTAATATATATAGTGGTTACAAATAATAAAATATGGCTAGTTATGTGGTGCCCACTGTCAATCAAAGCCATATATTTGAAGAATATTAGACTTACATATAAAACAGATTCTCTTGAGCTAATATATACTGGTTATAAATAATAAAATATGGTCAGTTATGTGGTGCCCATTGTCAATCAAAGCCATATGAAATTTCATTTAGATTGAATGTACATTTAATCTTGACCCATGATTCCTATGCTACATGTTGAGATTAAAAATAGAGTGAAATAGAGAAATTAACACACACACACTTAGAATGAAAAACAAACACCAGATATATCGTGGATCACCTGCATAGCAGGCTACATCCACACTGAATGGGATATCCCCAACAATATATATATTGTCTCTCTGTTATTAATAACACACATAGCCTTTACTCTGGCTGTTCCTACAAAGTCAGAATCAATGTACATTTACAACTTCAACACAGCAGAGAAGCGATCTCCAACAGAAATAGGAGAAGTAGTTGCAAACTAATTTTTAAGTTACTTTGCAGTTTCGTAAGTTACTTTGTAACTTCCAATAGGTTCCGTTACATGGAGACCATGTGGTGTGGTGAGTGAGCTTCACCACCCTAACAAACTCCCACTTGAAGACCAGTCACCAACAGAGAAGAGACGCAACTGAGAGATACCCCAAGATAGACAAATCACGGATGAACAAGACCGAGAGAAGCTTGGAAGAAAATGGACTTCTCTCATTTGACAACCTTTGTCAGAGCATCCACCAGATTCTGGTCGGTATGAATTTTATCCATCTTAAGTTTACCTTCATTAACAGTGTGACGAATGAAGTGGTATTTAATTTATATGTGCTTAGTGCGGCTATGAAAAGCGACGTTCTTAGCCAAATGAATGGCACTAGCACTGTCACAAAACAAGGTAAGCATGGAAGGCTAACCCCATAACTCACCAAGAACACGCTATAACCATATCAGTTCCTTGGCTGCCTCAGTGAGAGAAACATATTCTACTTCAGTTGAGGAAAGAGTAACCACCGGTTGCAAACAAGAGACCCGGCTGATCGCTGCCTCAGCGAATATGAAGACATAACCAGAAGTGGACCTCTGCTTGTCTAAATCACCAGCCATGTCATAATCGACATAACCACACAGCTGAGTCTCCTGACCGGCAAAAGGGAGCACAAAGTCAGATGTCCCTTTCAAGTAGCGAAGTATCCATTTAACCGATTGCCAATGAGGTTTGCCTGGATTACTCATAAAGTGACTGACAACTCCCACTACATGGGCAATGTTAGGACGAGTAGCAACCATGGCATACATTAGGCTGCCTATTGTGGAGGAGTATGGAATATAAGCCATGTCATATTCTTCAGCCAGAGTGGAGGGACACATGACAGAAGACAAACAGAAATGATCAGCCAAGGGGGTACAAACAGACTTGGCATCTGACATATTGAACTTATTTAGCACTTTCAAAATATATTTTTCCTGTGATAATATGAGTTCCTTTTTATGCATATTGTGGATTATATCCATGCCAAGAATTTTCTTCGCTGCCCCTAAATCTTTCATGGCAAATCAAAGTGCTAATTATTTCTTCAATGCATTGACAAGCCGCATACTAGTACCGGCAAGAAGCATATCATCAACATATAATAGCAGAATGACAAACTCACCATTTGGAAACCATTTATAATACACACAGGGATCTGATTCGCAGCGAATGAAATTGTGTTGAATCATGAAGTTATTGAATTTCAAATACCATTGGCGCAGGGCTTGCTTCAGCCCATACAAATTGTGTTTCAATCGGCAATATAGATGTTTTTTGCCCTTTTCAATGAAACCATCAGGCTATTCCATATACAGTTCCTCGTCAATGTCACCATGAAGGAATGTTGTTTTAATGTCCAGTTGCTCTAGTTCGAGGTCCAAAATAGCAGCCATCCCTAACACCAAATGAATGGTTGTCATTTTGACTACATGGAGAAGATTTCATTGAAATCAATGCCATGCTGCTAACCAAAACCTTTCACAACTAGTCCAGCCCTGAACCGTTTTGTCCCATCAACTTCGTCTTTTACACAGTAAACCCATTTGATTTTTAGTGGTTTACGGTTGGGAGGTAGAGGTACAAGATCCCATGTGTCATTGGATCTTAATGCATCCAATTCTTCATGCATAGCGGCCATCCATTTTGTAGAGTTAACATCATTACAAGCTTGTTTGAATGTCTGAGGCTCTGGATGGGTAGTCTGAAACTCAGAAAGAAGACATTCATAGTCATCAAGCCATTGTGGATGCATCTTTCTCGAGTGGACCGCCAAAGATGAGGTCCTTGTTGATCATCCAATGAGGTGTCCCTCAAAACTGTTGTGTAACTGACACTAGCAGACTAGCTAGGCGTGGAGGTGAAATATCCTTATCAATGGGATAGTTAGGAGCCACATCAGCGGCAACAATTGGCATTGATATTTCTGGAGGCGTCAACACCTCCTATGAAACCTCATCAATTAGAGGAGGGGAAAGCAAGGGGTGTGTGGTAGAAGAAATGTGCTGGCAGGATGAGGAATCTCCCATGGGAGAAGGGAGCGGGGCAACTTCTACAGAGTACGGACTGTGCTGTGAGGTCAAGGAGCATGGATTTGATGCATCTAATGAATGCGGTACAATAGTGGAGTGATAAAAAATGGGTTGGGTAACCATTTGAGAAAGAGAGTTTGAAATAGAGGGAGAAAAACTAATAGATTTGCCCTTGGAAAAATGTCCCTGTGAAGTGGAATTGGAACCATTGCCAAACATATCAAACTAAACATAATCATTAGAAGTGTTGTGCTATTTGTGCAAACCTGAAAAAGACCATTTGCTGAACACAACATCACGACTTCGAATTACCTTTAGTACAGTGGGATCCCAGAGATGAAAACCAAATTGATCCTCATCGTACCCCAGAAAAATACACTTCTTCGAGTGAAAATCTAGTTTAGTTTGCTGTTCTTTTGGAATGTGGACAAATGCATCATAGCCAAAAACCCTCAAATGATTTATAGAAATCCTCTTACCAGTCCATCGTTCTTCTGGAATGTCAAAGTCAAGACATGATGATGGAGCACGATTGATAAGATAAACAGTAGTGTTGCATGCCTCAGCCCAAAATTCTTTGCCCAACCCGACATTGGAGAGCATACAACGGGCTCTCTCCAAAATTATCCGGTTCAACCTCTCAGCGACACCATTTTCCTAAGGGGTGAACGAGACTACTGTGGAGATCATTAGTTTTCCATAGTCCATGGTGATTGTATGAATGTTTCTGGATTTGACTGTGTTCAAATTTTTTTACTCAACATTTTGGATCACACTCAGTGATCCATCATCATTGATACTGTGTTCAATTTTTGAGATTACTTTGATCCGTCGGATACCTTGGTTTGCACAGAAATTGTCAAACTCCAACGAACAAAACTCACCACCATTGTCAGTTTTAAGACATTTAATCTTATGACCACTTTAACTTTCAACAAGAGCTTAAACATTTTAAATTTTGAAAAAACCTTAGATTTCTTATTCAGCATATAGATCCAAATTTTATGTGTGCAATCATCAAGAAAAGTGACAAAGTAGTTTGCACCACCAAAAGATGTTACCTCCATCGAACCAAAGACATCCAAATGCACAAGTTGTAAAGGAGATGTTTTGGTATCTTGACCCATCCTAAAAAAATTGGTTCGATGTTGGTCACCACATAAACAATGTTCACATAAAGAGAAATCAATTGATTTAAGACCTGGAAGCTGATTCCTTTATAACATAACTTCGAGCCCCTTCTTTCTCATATGCCCAAGATGTCGATGCCAAAGTTTGGTACCACTGTCCATAGTAGCCATTGCTGCTCCCACTTCACCATTACACTCTAAGACATATAAACTCCCTAATTTCATGCCTTTTGCTAAAACCAACTGACCTTTGGTTACTTTCCAAGATTCAAGTGAAAAGTTTACATTAAAGCCTTGAGCATAGCACTGACTAACAAAAATCAAGTTGTGTTTAAGAGAGGGCACATGTCGTACATCTTTCAAAATTAGTTTACTACCATTTTGCAAAAATAAAGAAACATCACCTTTCCCTACAATCTCACATTCTTTATTATCTCCAAGAAATACTTGTCGAAACATACCTTCATTGGTATGAACCTTGTCTAGAGTCTTTTCGTAGTTCCAACATTGTTTCTTGGTATGATCGGATTTGCCACAGAACCAACAAACATCCGGTCTTCCTCTAGACTTTGAACGTCTTGCTGATTTTGACCACCTTCTACCCTTATACCTTCCTCTATCTTGACTCCTACCTCGATTCTCTGTGCTAACAGTCGTTAGGGCTTCACCACTTGTTCTGTACTGCCCTCTTCTCATGTCTTTGTTGAGCAATGTGGCTGCAACATCATCATACCGTTACATGGTTTCCTTTTTCTTATCCTCTCCATCTACGGATTTGGATTTTCCAAATATTGAGTTACTTATAGTCATTATCACATTTTCCCAACTATCAAGAAGAGAGCATAACAATAACATAGCTCTCATTTCCTCTTCTAGGTTGACATCTACCAAGAGTAATTGACTAATGACTACATTGAACTCATTAAGATGATTTGACATGCTAGTTCCATCTTTGATTTTTAAGTTTATTAATTTTTTCAACAAAAATACCTAATTTGTAGCAGAAGCTCGCTCATACATGTCACATAATTTCTCCCAGATTTGTTTGGTTGTTGTCTCCATAGCCACATTGAATAATACATTGCTTGACAGGGATAAGATGATAGTGGCTGTTTCTTTTTGGTCTAAGATGTCCCATTCTGTATCTGACATTTTCTCTGGTTTGCTATTTTTCCCTTGGAGTGTAATAGCTAAGTCCTTTTGAATCAAGAGAGCACATATTTGGAGTTTCCACAGACCAAAATTTTGTCCAGAAAATTTTTCTATTTTCCATTTATCAGAGTCCTCCATTCTGATCAAGGATTCCACAATCGTCAGCAAATGAAGTGCTCTCACAATCCTTAGCAAATTGCTCTGATACCAGTTGTTGAGATTAAAAACAGAGTGAAATAGAGAAATTAACACACACACACACACACTTTTAGAATGAAAAACAAACACCAGATATATCATGGATCACCTGCATAGCAGGCTACATCCACACTGAATGGGATATCCCCAACAATATATATATTGTCTCTTTGTTATTAGTATATACACACAGCCTTTACTCTAGCTGTTCCTACAAAGTCAAAATCAATGTACATTTACAAATTCAACACACTACACAGCAGAGAAGTGATCTCCAATAGAAATTGGAGAAGCAATTGCAAACTAATTTTTAAGTTACTTTGCAGTTTTGTAAGTTACTTTCCAATAGGTTCCATTACATGGAGACCATGTGGTCTGGTGAGTGGGCTTCACCAACCTAACACTACAGAAGTATGATGTATGTGTAGAGTAATTGCTTTAGCTAAAACTTAAGGTAGGTTACAGTAATCTAGATAAGAAGTGACTCCCTTGATAATGGAGAAATATCTCTTTGGACCACATCTTAGGTTAAAATGTTGCAAAATACATTAGATCCTATACTGCTTGTGCGATTGCCAAGCTAGCTAATAGAAGCCAAGGAATTATACTCCTTTGTCGGTATCAAAAAGACCTTGGTAATCAGTTTCCATGGATAGGCCATTTTGTAGTTGAAAAGACTACCTTGGTAATGGAGAAACATCTTTTTGGACCACATCTTAGGTTAAAATGTTGCAAAATACATTAGATCCTGTACTACGTGTGTAATTGCCAAGCTAGCTAAATAGAAGCCAAGGAATTATACCCCTTTGTCGGTATCAAATAGACCTTGGTAATCAGTTTCCATGGACATCCTTTTAGGTTTACCTACTATCAAGAGCATGGCAAAGATTGTGAGAGTCTAGTAATGCATAGATTTTCAAAGATGATGATTCTTGTGCCCTATAAAAATATTATCTTAGCTCTGGAAACAACTCTGCATAATACAATCTCACTTTAGGATTCTAATATATTGTTGTGTTGTCTTTATAGTTCTCTTTGATTTGACATTTTGATTGTTGTTGTTGTGCACTCTCTCACTTCCAAATCACTTCCATTCATAAGACATTATAATCCATTTTATTGTACTGTGTTGTTCCTCAAGCATGTTGTCTTGGATCACAAGGAAAAACTAGAATCTACATACTTAAACAACAATTTGTAGTTTTAGGTCTCGATTAAACTTTAGTTCTTTGCAATAGTATGATCTTCCTTAAAAACAATCTATTTTTTTTTTACAACCCTACTTGTAATTAACAAGAAACTACCCCTTTTTAGTTTTGTCATTAATAATGATTCTACTAACTTTGGTGTATATAAGAATTGTTCACTCTTGTGCTCATAGTTTTTCATGCATTTTGGATGTATATTGCTATTGAAATATAGTGAGCACCTACAGATTACATCATTACACAGAAATAACAAAAGTATATAATAGTATATTGATGATTTTCAGATGATTGTTACAATGCAGTACATTGTCTTTTTAAAGCCTTGTTATTCCTGTATATAACTTCTTATGGGAAAGTAACTTCCCTAAACCTAACTTACTAACTATTTCTTTATTTACTAACATTTTTTTAATATGCATAAACTAACAATGTAATACTATATGACTATTATGCCAACATTCCCCCCCTTATTACATTGTTCCTACAATAGTACCAAGGGAACCCCCTGAATGATAACATACTAAAAAAAGTTGATTGCATAATATGAATACATATTTTATAGAAGATCTTCTCCCCAAAAACAAATCCTGAACCAAGTGGGGCTCCATCATGCTGTTTTGTCTACCCTCGGAAAGGCATAACTTTGAGCTCTGTTCTTGAGCTCTTTAGTCCCAAGCTCTCAAATCACAAAGTCTTGAATTATTCGACAATGAACCCTAAGAGATACGACAGATCTCTGCCATTGTCTAGTGACCGCAAAAGGGTATAATTCTCGATCATATACTTTTTGAAGCTCGCTGGACAACAATCCATATTGAGCTCAACACCAAATTTCAAACCTATCTCCAAAACAAAATCTTCACAAAACATACATTCTTCATATCCATCAGCATCAACAAAGAAAAGTAAAATAACCAAAACCAAAAAATCCTCCAAATATATGTCAGTAGGAACAACCAATTTGTTTCCATCCATGGTACAAAAAGATTGCATGATATTGAATAGATTTTCTCCAACCTTCATTAGTAGATGCTTTATGCCCTGTGAGTAACATTGAGAGTAGGAACCATTCTTAATTCTTTAGCCTTTCATACCTCTTTACACCCTCTCCTTGATCTAGCATTATACACCAATAGCACCTTTTACAATATGATAAAAAAATATCTCAACCTTATCACTCTAATAATAAAATAGAAGGAAAGTATTTCTTGCGTAAACCTTCACACATCCACATAGGTATCCATGGCAGATTTTTATCACTAACCCCACTTACATAATGGATTCCTTATTTTAAGGTACTGACAAAACTTAGCAATGCTCAAATTAGATCCCACAACCTATAAACTTTAATACCATTTCTCTTACCAACTTGCCTATTCATCAATCAATAACATTTGGCCCAAAAAATGGAATATGGCATTCAATTTAACTTTTAGGTTTTATTATTCAACCCTCTTTCCACAAGCTTTCTTTTACCATTGAAAATGGATCTCCTTCTCGATGTGGCTTTACATACTAATAATCTCACCCCCTCTTACATTCTTGTGTTCTCTTTACACAATAACACATATACCTAGAATGTGCCTCTATTTGTTCCTACAAACAATCCACTTTTTCCATGCGGAGACTTCAAAGCATTGATTTTAATGCAATAAAAATGTAATACATATGAATTTCAATAAGATAAATGTCTTCTATATGTTGCAGTAATAATACTCCATGAGGCACTATCTTATTCTTAATGGGATTCCACCAAAATTATGAAGTACATCAATACAAGAAGCGTAATAAATCACTCTAACATGCTTTTATTCTGCAACAAATCTTCAAATGCGTAATGCCTTCAATCAAGTGGTTTATGTAGATTTCAACATCTTGTATCAAACAACATATGCATATTTTAGCGCTTATCTTCAAACAATTTCTGAAAACTAGAATCTTCAAATACCTTTGTATTCCATGTTTGGAATTCCACATCCATAAAATTTGAAACTGACCCTCCACGCTATAGGAGATGTAAACAACCAAAGGCTTCTCTAGCACATTTTTCTTATTCATGCCGCCTAGTCATGAATTTTAAATGCCTGGAATTGAGACATTAGACTTTGTGGGATTCAAATTCTTTCTTCTGTACACACCTTAATAATCACAAGATCTCCCTTGCAGAAGGCTCTTCAAAATCTCCATCTTATCATGCCTCAGATCAATGCTACTCTGATACCATATTGAAATATAGTGAGCACCTACAGATTACATCATTGCACAGAAAAACAAAAGTATATAATAGTATATTGATGATTTTCGGATGATTGTTACAATGCAGTACATTGTCTTTTTAAAGCCTTGTTATTCTTGTATATAATTGCTTATGGGAAAGTAACTTCCCAAAACCTAACTTACTAACTATTGCTTTATTTACTAACATTTATTTAATATGCATAAACTAACAATGTAATACTATATGACTATTATACCAACAATTGCATCAACATTCACAAGGCCTTGCTACTCCTTCTCATGTATTCTATCCTGAAGGTCCCTTGTGTATTATGTTTGATTAGGCTTGCTCATCCATGACAGCCTATTTTTACACTTGTAGCTACAGATGCACCACAATTTGGAGGACCATTTCTTAAAAATGGAAGAACAACTACTAAGGAATGAATTTCCAATGATACTTTTCAAAAATATTGTCAAACGGGTGAATGCCAAAGACAACATGCTTCACTCTTGCTAGTCAATGTACATCGATGCATTGAATGACAAAAGGACCTTGGATTGCTTGAACAGGTTACGGCACTCAACATTTGAGGTAACTACTCTTGAAATCTCTAATTTTGATAGGTCTTCTCAAAATGTTTCATTAATGATAATTCATTCTGGCATGGTGCAAGACTAATGAGTTCCCTTGTTCTTGGGTTTGGTTATGTAATTTGAGAAAATAGAAAATATCTCATGCCAGTTTTCCTTGGTCTGTGAAGACTGAAATTTTTACTATCGACACATCAGTTGTTTGTAGATATTGATGTAAGTGAATGTGTTGTAAAATGAATTTTGTAGGGAATGAGGATCTGGCATTGTTTTCTCATTAATATATGGCTGCCTCTTATTACTTGGTCTTAGCCATTGAGGCACACTGCACCCATATTTAAGTGTAGAATACTACACTGGTGCATATCTATCCCTTGAGATTTAGATGCAGCACACTACTCTGATGGCATGTCTTTCAGGGATTGGAACCCAAGGGTCAATAAGTTATCACATAACCTAGTTGACCACATGTGGCATTATTTTATCTTTTTATAAGTCTTTCATAATGTTTTTTTGTTTGAAAGAAATCAACTCAAAACATGGTTGTGATCAATGGAAGTTCCCTTTACAAGTCTTCTAGTCAGAGACTACTAGCTTTCTGGGGATATTAAAATTGCTTAACATGTATAAACTAAATAAACAAAAGCAAATAGACATCGAAGCTCAAGACTAAAATGATTCTGAGCAACTGAAACAAAATAAGGAGTTAAGAATACATCATACAATGGTCATTTTACTTGTAAATATAAACTCACAGCAAAAGGCCAAACTGGGACCCCACCAGTTTGAAAAAAATCATAAACCATGAAATGACTGGAATCTGTTTACAAAAACCTGAAACAGTGTCGTTCAAAATTTATATAAGTTTGAACAATTGATGATGAATGACGGACCATTTAGGGCCTTAGACATTGCTATATTTTCCCGAAATATCTTTTTTGATTAATTTGCTCATAGGATGCAACATTGCTATATTTTCTGGAAATACCCTTTTTGTTTAATTTGATCATAGGATGCACATATTTACAGTTTGTTTTGCAGACAAATGGAATAGCAATTAAGAAACACTTATCATACCAAAGATGATCCTATTATATATCAATATGTACACATTATTCAGTCTAGTGCAAAAGTATGTTGTATGTAGAAATAAAGAGTTCAAATTTCCATTTGAGCCCAAGGCAGGATACCTGTGATGTAATACCTCTATAGTCTATATGGTTCTTTATTTTCATTTTACTGGTTTGTGGGTTTTCCACTTTCTATTATTTTGGGCTCTTACTCCCAATCATGCATCTTTCATATGCAGATGTTAATATAAAATCACTTTGTATTACTAAAACAAAAACATGCATATCTTTGAGATGCATGCAACTTAATAGCTGAGAAAATGATTAATAGTAAAGCTCCACATAACAGCCGGCTCCTTGGTCAAGATGCATAGTAGAAGAGTCGACATTGAAAAGATTTTCAAAGTGTTTTAGGGCTATGGCTCTTGGCCCCTTAGGCTGTTTGGCCTTGTGGATGTCATTAAAATTTCTATTAATTAATTAATTCATTCATTCATTCAACCTATACTAATGTAGTTGGAGAATTCATGAATCGTATTCCAAACTTACCAAAAGAGAACATTAGTATTCCATTTTTCATTTCCTTTTAATCTTGATGATAATCATAAACATAACCATTTACTATTTGCCATTTAATAAATCCATTTTTCCATACATCATGATTCTCCTTGGGTGAGATAATCCTTAGGCCTCTTATTAACCTCACCTTCCGCCTTGTGAGAGAAGATTCGCTAGGTAGGTGATGTCATCTCAATCCTATGGGTCCATTAATATTATTCCTTAGTCCATTGGCTAAGGCCCATTCCTTCGATATTTAAATTAAAGGTCCATGGCAATATCCTTGATTCATCAATCAAGGCCCATAATATCCTTGATTCGTCAATCAAGGCCCATTCCCATGGAATGATCAATACCTACCATAACTATCTACCCCACCTTCTTAGTGTTAGGTGGTTTAATAAAAGGTCTCCTATCTAACCCTTGGGTAATCATTACCATATACATTAAGATCATTCTAAAATCATATTCATAAACCATGATACCAAATTTGACTTATGCCATTGCCATATATCCCAATATGGAACTCTTTATATTTATGCCATTATTCATTCCTTTATTGTGGTATGCATACTAGATATCTATATTAGTCTAATTTCATTTCTTCTCTTATTCATACTATAAACTTATAAATTCCTTGTACTAGTATTATTCATTATTGGCATTTCTAATTAGACCCTCATATAAAATCAACATATGCTAATTACAAGATCATCTATGAAATATCCATTGTATGACAGTCATATGTTTATATATTTGATAATATATATTTCACACCTAAGAGATATGTGTATATATATTTGATTGCTTGCCAGCACTTGAATTCTATTGTTATTTTATTATTAACATAACTATATAATATATTGTTTATTTATTATCATTATAATATTACTATTATATATATATATATATAATTTATTATTGTTATTATAATATCATTATTATTATAGTATTATCATAAATATAATTTTTAATAATGTCTAATCATGCCAATCTCTATCGAGACATCACATCCTTTATTTATCTGATACTCTTTTTTATATTTTCTTCTCATTTTTCTTTCTATCTCACAACCTTTATTTATTTATTTCTAATTTAACGGATATGTTCGAAGAGTCACGTCTCTTATTATGCTTGGTGGTAAAAGACATACTTACCCTTTATTACTTTATATTAATTCCCTTTTATGGTAATTTTTTTTAATTTATATTATTATTTATTTATATTATATGTATTTATATTGTATCATTAATGATATATTACTTATTTTATATTATTTATATTATATCATTTATATCATAATAAATGATATATGATTTATATTATATTATTTATATTTATATTACAATATAAAATAATAATAATAATATTTGTATTTATATTATTAGATAGGTACATTATTTATAAAATATATATAGTATAAATAAATACATTTGTTATTAGTACCTGCCTTCGGTTGAGTTCAACTTATCTAGTTATTAATCTATTGATTGCAAACCAATCAAAAGATAGGATTATTTTTCTTGTCGGACAAATTTGATTTAAATAGGATTATTTTTCTTGTCGGACAAATTTGATTTAAATTTGTATTTTTCCTATGTGAACATGATAAATTTTTAACAAAAAATTATTTAGAAATGATTTATTTGTATTGTCATTGTCTGAAAAAAAATGACCTCTTCTCTGTAGATTGGCGGTTTGTCAGGAGAGTGCAACAAAAAACTATAAATGCGGAGAGAATTTTGATTTGAAGGGAGTACGTGGCAAGTAAACAAAACAAATTATGACCACAAATTTTGTCTCCCACTAGTTAAGTCATGCCTAAATGGATGGCAATTAATTTTTTGCTTCATTAGCTAAAAGTAATATAATTTTAATTTAGTTTTTAGTGTTCTACAGGTTTTATTTTATGTAATTAGATTATTTATTTTATTTAGTCAAAACTTTAAAATCTATAGTATCATGAATTTAATTATATTTTTTATTTTATTCTTCAAACTTACAATATTTTAATGCATTTTAAATTATAAAAGTATTAGTATTATTACTATACTTTAGGGTTCTACACATAAATAACCTAATTTCACTAAAATATTTCTTAACTATTCATTTGATCTTAACCATTGATGTGTAATTAAATGGAGCTAAACTACATATTTTTATTAAATAAATGCACCCAAAATTATTACTAAACCACAATATTACATTAATTAAAATAATTAAAATCATGTTGTCTAAAAGTACTTACTATTATTACTTAAATAAAAAATTAAGTGATTAAGATAAAATACTTAAATAAAAAATTAAGTGACTAAGATAAAATACTGTAGTGATGTAAATATGAATATGTTTTTGTTATTATATTATCTAATTATTCTTCAAACTAACAATATTTTAATGCATTTTAAATTGTAATAGTATTCAATATTATTACATTTTAATATCTTAGGCAGACATTTCAAATTTATCCACACTGTTATTATATTATGTAATTATTCTTCAAACATACAATATTTTAATGCATTTTAAATTGTAATGGTATTCAATATTATTACATTTTAATATTTTAGGCAGACATTTCAAATCTATCCACACCTAGGCTTCTACACATTTTATTTTATGAAGTTAGATTATTTTTGGGATTTCAATTTCATTTAGTCAAGAGTTAAAAATCTAGGATTTCAATTTTATTTAGTCAAAAGTTAAAAATCTACATTATCTCAAAAAATATTTCACCATGTTATTACATTTTTTATTTTATTCTTCAAACTTACAATATTTTAATGCATTTTAAATTATAAAAGTATTAGTATTATTACATTTTAAGGAAATATTTGTGTTATTTAATAGACTTTGTAAAAGTTTAGTTTTATAGTTAGGAAATATTTTAGTCGTATTTTATTTTTACCAAATTAGATTGTTTTTGAGATTTCAATTTTATTTACCTAAGACATTTCAAAACTCTTCAAAAATTAAATTTTCAATTATTGGAATGCAATTTGTCTATACAACCAACACCTAATCAACAAAAAAATTACAACTAAACAAATACTATATACAACCAATAGCTAATCAACAAAAAAAAATACAACTAAACAAATACTATAATAACAATACTACAAGGCAGGTACTGGCCACTATGTGGCACTTGTTAATATGGGAGCTCTTTTATCTTATTTTATTCAGCATTTAATATGGTGGGACAATGTTTTTGTTTTATTAGACTTTTATATTTATATGATTTTATTTTGAACTTGACCTTTTGTTTAACCGTATTTCTTTGCCTTATCCCAAATTACTTTACTTTCTAAATTACTTTACTTTCTAGCTTTAATGGGTAAGACTCTTCATAATATTTATTTTTATATATAATAATATATCTTATTAATTATTCACATAAATATTATATTAAAATATTTATATTTATAATATATCTAGTTAATTAAATATATATATTTCATATATTTTATAATATTTAAATTATTAGTTAATACATATTAATAATATATTTTAAATAAATATATTATATATTTAGTTTATATAAGGCTAACTTATTATTTAAATAAACAATTCAATTATAAATCATTATAGGGACATGAAAATATTGATTAAAATCTTGTCATTAGTGTGTAGTTTATTCTGTAGATGTTGCTTGGTGTGGCTTAATAAAGACAATGCACATGGCTAGTTTTTAAAGTAAACACATCAGTCTTTACTGCATTTATTCACAAAATAGGTCATGCAAAAGTGTTAATTCATGTTTCTCTATAAATCTGCATTAAGTAGAGTAATGCATTCCTCTATTTAGTTTTTTACTTCATGAGTTCAAAGTTAAGATAAAAGCACTAAATCCATGCACTTCCTAGCCTAGGTATGATGATATCACTAGTTACAAAAAAGACTAAGAATGATAGTTTGCAATTCAATCGTTTACCACTGTTAGATCTTCAGATTTGCTGTTCATATCATATTTTTAATTGACAAAAAAATTGTCTTGCTAACTAAAAAATACTTTAATATGTATTGCAGGTACAAGGAACATTGAAAATAGCCAATGCATTTTCTAGCCCTTTCCACCCATTTTGCTCAAAATGCAACTACAAATTTGATTCCTATGGAGCTCTTGACAATGAAACTGCCCAATATGATAGATGCAATGAAGAGGTCACTTATATCTACTTGCATTATCTCAAAACTATTCTAACCACTGACAATAAACAAACAATACATTGTTCTTGTGCCAGCAATATCATTCATATGTTGCTACCAAACCTGTAAAAGATTAGCTATGAGAAGTGCCTTGAAGATAAATCAGAAATCTTCATGTCACAAACTAGCAAAAAAGGACACTTTACATTGAATAAGATTAATGTCATCATTAATGCATCTTCCGATGAAGATTGATCACATCATGCCAATATACTAAAGTACATCCTTACTCTTCTTGCAACTTCTTTGTTGCAAACAAAAGTTATAACAAACAAATTTAATTTGTTCACCAACAATAAAGTGTTTCCTCCTTGTAGCTTGTTTTCTCCAATAAACTATGTTCACAGTCATCTTTATACTCATTTTGCAGGAACCAAATATAGCATAGCATCACAAGCAACTTGAATTGCAGAGGCATCGCCCGTCACTTGCTAAAGCATATGAAACCACATTTTTGTTAAGAATGCTCTTTGATACTCTCTATGCACTCTATATTATAGACCATGTTATATGTTTATGTTTTATGGGTTTTACAAGAATTGAACCATGATAGTGGAAATGGTTAATGAACCCAATTTTGTATTTATTATAGTGAAAAAATAATATGCTAATTTGCACATATGCGTGCTTTTCCTATTTATATGCAATATTGCTAATGACTAGTTAATGTCAGAATAGATGATAAACTGCTTCCTAAAGCAAACAAATAGCATTACTTCACCTTGCTAAACAACATATTTATGTGAATTTTGCAGTAGGAATTTCTTTCAACACTTCTTAATTATTAACACCAAAAATTCATAGCTTAAGATAAATTGTATTAAGACTAAAAGTAAACAATCTCAAAGGGTTAAATTTAGGAGATTAAAATGAGCCTTCATGGCATAAAATTAAAACTGTTATATTTGACCAATGTCTCTAGAGTGAAGTTTTAGATTTTAACCTTCTTCAATCTCCCCATGTGACCCTTTTGATTGCAATTTGTCATTTGCTAACTATTTGTTTGTTTGTTCAATCTAAAAACTATGTTCTTCCCCTACTTTTGAGTTCACTGCAATGAGTTAGCCCAATTCTATCTAGTTTACATCCACTAATCATGTTCCCAACTCCAAATCATTTAGGTTTCTACAAATAACTTGGTTCTGGCCTTTTCATGGATTTAGATTTTCAACAAGCCACAAGCACAATACAATGTCAAACTCTATTGTCTCAGACCAATTTTACTTGCTGCCATTGTTTACCTTCAATTTACTTTTTAAATTCCTTCCCTTGATCTTAAGGTTGACCCGCTAGTTTAAACCAAAAGTTCATTTTCTTAATTTGATAATTCCAATTCTTTTACCATCACTCAACTTATATTCCCTAAGTCGTCATTCTTATAGCACCTAACACTACTCAAAATGATAAATTTCCTAATTTGATAATTCCAATTCTATTTCCATCACTCAACTTATATTCCCTAAGCCGTCGTTCTTATCGCACCTAACACTATTCAAAATGATAAATTACAACAACATTCATAAGTTTGTGGTAGGAACTTGACGCAATGCATCTCTTGTTATAACAATGCACATTCATTTAGATAATCATTTAAGGTTATGAAATCTTAATTCAACTCCTAATTAATTAATAATAATGAGATCCTATCATTTTAATTTAAGGAGAAAATTATTTTGGAGCAATCATAATTTATATTGATATCCAATTTTATAATTCAATTCAAGGATATAAAGTCTATTTTATGTTAAATAAAACTACATTGACGTTTATCTTGATTATCAAGGATAAATAAAATTTTAACAAAAAATCGGCTCCAAAAAAGACCTCTTCTCTGTGGATTTTTGGAGAGTGCAACAAACACTTATAAATGTGGAGAGAAATTTGGTTTGAAAGGAGGAGATGGCAATGTAGACAAATTATGAACACTAATATTACCTACCACCAATTGGAGAGTGCAACAAACACTTATAAATGTGGAGAGAAATTTAGTTTGAAAGGAGGAGATGGCAATGTAGACAAATTATGAACACTAATATTACCTACCACAATTAAATCATGTCTAAACCAATGGAGATAATTTTGAGAGTGAAAAATCATCAATTTCAGAGTCAATGTCACACACCAGACATCAGGATATGTTCCCCAAGGAGGCATTTATAGAAATGCCATTGTAGTCTAGCAGTATGAGTTCAAATTCCCCCTCCCCTACTCTTATTTTAGAAAGAATACTTCCATTTACAGCCATCCGGATTTAAAGTAGAGGGAATAGAAATGGTTAGAATGCAAAGCTTTCATTAGAAGCTATTTGTTGTATGGATGGATTTGATGTTGGTGAGAAGTTTTTCTTCTTGCCGCTTTAGCCTCTAGAGCCAGAAAACTTGGCAAGTTATGTCAATTATTCACTATCTTCCCCCCTTAATGTGGGTTTCTGCATTCCCTGCGTAGTACAACATGCATGCCTTTCATCCTCAAATTTTCCTTAGATATTTTCTTTTCAATTTATATTTTTCCATGCCTTCATTACTGTATTGACAAATTTTATATTTTTGCATGTCTTTGTTACCGTATTGACAGATAGATGTTGTTATATTTTTCCATGTCTTTGTTACTGTATTGACAAATTTTGTTATATTTTTGGATGTCTTTGTTACCGTATTGACAGACAGATGTTGTTATATTTTTCCATGTCTTTATTATTGTATTGACAAATTTTGTTATATTTCTCCATGTCTTTGTTACTATATTTGTAAGGAAATGAAGACCAACGGACACATTATTTTCCTGCCAATTGCTTGTCCTTTCACATTGTGATGTATAATGAAGCATTATATATGCTTGATATCTCATTGTAAAATTCAATTCATTATCAATAACAATTCCTTTGCTCAGTGTGGATGTAGCCAAGTTTGGTGAACCATGATAAATTTGGTGTCTTATTTTTGTTTGCTTTCTAATTACATATGTGCGCTGTTAATTGCTTTTTTCTGCAATTGAGTTGTGCTTTCAGTCTTAACAATTGGTATCAGAGCTATATGGTGATGGTATAGCTAATTGCGAAAATCAGTGTTGGATTTTCGAACCATGGAGGAACCAAAGATTGAGAAGTTCTCCGGTCAGAATTTTGGATTGTGGAAAGTACATATGAAGTCTTTGCTGATAAAACAAGACCTCTCACTCGCACTTGAAGGGTCAGCAAAGAAGCCAAGCTCAATGACAAATGAAGAGTGGGACAAGATGGATAAGAAGGCAAGAGCTACAATTTTCCTCTTGCTGTCTAGCAATGTATTGTTTAATGTTTCAGCGGAGAAGACTTCGAAGGAGTTGTAGGATAAACTTTGTAAGATGTATGAGATGGCTTCAACATCCAATAACATTTTTATTATGAAAAATCTTTATAACCTGAAAATGAAAGAAGGCAGAATTATGTCAAACCATTTGAATGAGTTTAATACCTTACTTACCCAACTGACTTTGGTGGAGATAAAGTTGGAAGATGAAATTAAAGCAATCTTGCTACTATGCTCATTGCCCAATAGCTGGGAAGGTGTCGTGATGGCCATAAGTACTTTAGCTGCAACCAAAACAAAATTGGTGTTTGATGATGTAGCAGCTACACTCCTTAGTGAAGATATGCGTAGAAAGAACCAAGAAATATCTTCCAGTGAAGCCTTAATAGCTATTAGTAGAGGAAGGCCTCAGAATAGAGGCAAAGACAATAATAGAAGAAGATCAAAATCAGCGAAGAGGTCAAAATCCAGAGGTAGAGTTGGTGACTGTTGGTTCTGCTGTAAGCCCGGTCACACCAAGAAAAATTGTTATTCCTATAAGAAGGTGCAAAAGAAGGTTAAAGACAGTGAGGTCAATGCTGTTTATGACAAGGGTGATAATATTTTGGTTTTGTCTGTAAGTGAAACCACTTCAGATTCATGGGTTCTAGATTCGGATGCATCCTTTCATGCCTCCTCTTACATGGATGCCTTCTTTAATTATCAAGGAGGACAGTTTGAGAAGGTCTACTTGGGGGATAACAATTCATTGGACATCATTGGTAAAGGTGATGTTCTCCTACAATCTAAAAATGGAAGCAAATGGCTTTTGCAAGATGTTAGGCATGTCCCAAAACTGAAAAAGAATCTGATTCTTATAACCCAATTATTGTCACAAGGCAGTAATACTACCTTCTATCTAGATTCATGGAAGGTTACTAAAGTTGTCATGCCTCTCAAGTGGGAGCTGCTATGATAGTGACGGATAGCGAAACTGAGTTGTGGCACCAATGGCTTGGACATATGAGTAGAAAAGGTCTCGAAGTCATGATCAAAAGAGAACAACTACTAGGGTTGAAATCCATGGATTTGGATTTTTGCCAACATTGTCTCTATGGCAAGCAAAAGTGGATCAGCTTCATAAAGATAGGTCATCAGAAGAACACCTCACCTATGGAGCTGGTTTATTCAGATGTTTTTGGGCCAATTGAGGTAACTTCTCTTGGAGGTGCTAATTATTTTTTAACTTTCCTTGATGATTGCACTAGGAAAGTTTGGATTTTTATGCTTAATAAAAAATCTGAAGTGTTCAGCAAGTTCAAAATTTTTAAAGCTCTAGTTGAAAATCAAAGTGGGCATAATATCAAGTGTTTGCAAACTGATAATGGTGGTGAATTTTGTTCACTAGAGTTTGATAGTTTTTGTGCTGACAATGGTATTCGAAGAATCAAAATTGTTCCTTATACACCATAAGAAAATGGGGCTGCAGAGAGGCTAAATAGAACGATTTTGGAAAAAGCATGGTGTATGCTTTCCAATGCTAGACTGGGAAAAGAGTTCTAGGCAGAAGCTTGCAACACAGCAGTTTATCTCATTAATCGAGCTCCCTCATCTCGGTTAAATCTTAACATTCCTGAGGAAAGGTGGTTGGGCAAGTGTATTTCTTATAGTCATCTACAGGTGTTCGGATGTGAAGCGTTTACTCTTATTCCTCATGAGAAACGATCCAAATTGGATCCCAAATCACAGAAGTGTATCTTTGTTGGGTATGGCGAGGATCAGTATGAATTCAGGTTGTGGGATCCCGTCGCCAAAAAGGTCACTCGCAGTCGGGATGTCGTCTTCAACGAAAAAGTTTTTCTAGGTTTGCACAAAGAAAACACATGTTCAAAAGATTATTTATCAGTTGATTTGTTTGACAATGGTGTTTCTTTTTCTCAGCCTCTGACTGCATGTTCACAGTCCTTGGGTTCTAGCGTCCCTCCACATATTTGTGTGCAACCTGTTAATGTTGCCAACTTTGGACAAACGTAGCCTATACAATCTAGAACGCTGCCTCATACTCCCACACAGCATATAGATGGTCAAACCTAGTCTCAAACATAGCTCCTTTTAAATCCAATGCCTTTGGAACATTCCACGCAACCTCCTTTGGGTGAGTCGCTGCCCTCAACTATGAATTCAATGCCTTTGTATGGATCACTGTCCTCACTAAAATAGACGCTACCTCCTCAAACAAGTCCGTTGCCTCAAAGAACACCGCCACCTTCTATAGTCACATCGCTGCCTGGTCTAACACATCCCACTCTAAACTCACAACCGTTTGGGGTTTCTTCTACTCATGAAATGCCATCATCATTAGCTCAAATGATGCCTCCCTCCTTTTTACCGCAGCCTTCCTCTACTCCCACACAACAACGATTTCAATCACTATAGAATAGAGATATTACGCTACCCCTATATGGTGAACCGCTTGGTCAAAATCCCACGAACCTGCCTTCCATGCACCAGATAGGAGGGCATTCTCCATCGCATGAACAAGGTGAAGTTTCAATGCCTTCAGGAGATATGCAAAGGCAGCATATGGGAGAGATTACACAAGGAAATGTGCAGGCACAGGGAAGTGTAAAAAGGCAGAGTAATGAAGAAAATGTTTAGAATGGAGGTAATTTACAAATTGAGATAGAAAACATTCAAAATCAATTACACAAAATGAATCTGGATGATTCAAATTTGCAAAAGGATCCTCAATTAAGAAGGTCTACCCGGGAGAGGAGACATCCTTCCAAATTGTCTAATTATGATTTGTTGTATTCAGAGGAAGTAGAGCTAGAATTATTGATTTCTGATCAACCTGAACCAGTTACCTACAAACAGGCTTGCAAGGTAGTTAACTCTTTGAAATGGCAAGAGGTGATGCAAGATGAAATGAGTTCATTGCAGGCTAATAACACTTGGGATTTAGTGCCACTTTCACCTAATCAAAGACCCTTGAAGAACCACTGGGTATACAAGTTGAAAGAAGAAGATGGGGGCAACAAGCGCTATCGTGCTAGACTGGTTGTCAAAGGGTATGATCAAGAGAAAGGTATAGATTTTAATGAGATTTTCTCACAAGTTCTGAGAAAGACCACAACCTGAGTAGTTTTGGGTTTGGTTGCAGTTTGGGATCTTGAACTTGATCAGTTGGATGTTAAAACAATGTTTTTACATGGTGACGTTGATGAAGAGTTGTACATGGAACAGCCGAAAGGAATTAAAAAATAGGGATTGGAACATCTTTATTGCAGATTGAAGAGTAGCTTACAAGCCCCGCACCAATGGTATCTCAAGTTTGATCACTTTATGATTGAGCATAACTTCTTGAGATGTGAATCAGATCCTTGTGTCTATTATAAGTGACTTCCTAATGGTGAGTTTGTCATTCTCTTGCTCTACGTTGATGACATGTTGGTAGCCGATACAAGTATGAGGATTGTTTCTGAATTAAAGTCTCAATTAGCTAAGAGATTTTCTATGAAAGACTTAGGCCCAGCCAAGAAGATTCTTGGAATGACCATCACTAGGGATAGACAAAAGAAGGAGATCATGTTGTCACAAAAGGCATACATTGATAAGGTTGTAGACAGATTTGGTATGGCTGATGCAAAGGATGTTTCTACTCCTCTTGCTGCCCATTTTCGTTTATCTTCTGATTTGTGTCCAAAAACACAAGAGGATAAAGAGTTTATGCAAGGTGTTCCTTATACATCTGCTGTTGGTAGCATTATGTATGCTATGATCTCCACTCGTCTCGATATTGCTCATGTAGTGGGAGTTGTGAGCAGGTTCATGAGCAATCCCGGTAAGCCTCATTGGGAAGCTGTCAAATGGATATTAAAGTATCTTAAAGGTACTTCTGATTATGCTTTGTGTTTTGGTGGCAATAAGGTACAGCTGCAAGGTTTCACTGATTCAGATTTTGCCAGAGATTTAGATAAATAGAGATCTACTACTGGCTATGTTTTTATGTTTACTAGAGCTACCATTAGTTGGGTCTCAAGGCTGCAACATTCTATTGCTCTTTCTTCTACCGAAGTTGAGTATATGGCTCTTTCCGAAGGTGCTAGGGAGATGATTTGGTTACAGCAGTTGTTTAGTGATTTGAAATGTCAACAAAGTGACTATGTTATGTTTTGTGATAGTCACAGCGCCATTTTTATGGCTCATAATCATTCATCTCAACATCGTTCTAAACATATCGACATACATGCTCATTTCATTCGCTATGTGGTTGAAGAGGGCAATTTACAAGTTGCAAAAATTGACACAAAGGTCAATCTGGCAGACATCTTCACCAAGGTTGTTCCCAAAGAGAAGTTTGAATGTGCCAGGACTTCTCTTGGTCTGGTTAAGAAGAAGTGATCAGAAGTTTAGAGCAGGGGAATGATTGGTGACTTACAGCATCTGTTGACCTTCAAGTGGGAGATTGTAAGGAAATGAAGACCAACAGACACATTATTTTCCCAACAATTGCTTGTCCTTTCACATTCCTCTTGTGATGTATAATGAAGCATTATATATGCTTGATATCTCATTGTAAAATTCAATTCATTATTGATAACAATTCCTCTGCTCAGTGCAGATGTAGCCAAGTTTGGTGAACCACGATAAATCTGGTGTCTTATTTATGTTTGTTTTCTAATTACATTTGTGCACTGTTAATTACTTTTTTCTGCAATTGAGTTGTGCTTTCAGTCTTAATAGTATTGACAAATTTTGTTATATTTTTCAATGTGTTTGTTGCTATATTGACAAATTTTGTTATATTTTTCCATTTCTTTGTTACTGTATTGACAAAATTTATTATTTCTTTAGTTTCTTAATGGATGGGCTTGGTTTTCTGAAGAAGTAATGATTTTACTATGTTTGCTTTTAGAAGTTATGCTGAAATGGTACAAAATTTGTTATTTATTTAGTTTCTCAATGGATGGGCTTGGTTTTCTGAAGAAATAATGATTTTACTGTGTTTACTTTCAGGAGTTATGCTGAAATGGAGAAAATATTTAAGATATTTGTATACAGAGAGGGAGAACCGCTTTTAGTGTGCCACGGGCCCTATAAAGACATATATTCCATAGAAAGAAGATTCATTGATGAGCTTGAACTATAGAACTCAATCCTCACATCGAATCCTAAGGAAGCTCATGTTTATTTCCTTCCCTTCAGCGTAGTAATGATGGTGAGGCATATTTACAAGCCAAAAACCTATGACTTGATGCCCATGAAATGGTTTGTGAGTGATTACATCGATGTGGTTGCCAAGAAGTACCCCTTCTGGTATCAGACCCTTAGAGGCGATCACTTCATCTTTTCCTTCCATGACTGGGTATGCAATCCATTTTTCTTCACAGGCTTTCTCTTATCTTTATGATTTTCAGTTAATCCTAGTTTTTATTTTTGGTGGTCTGAATCACTTAAATACTTGTAAACTTTAAAGTCATTTTGTGGGTCACACTAAAAGAGAACAAATTAGTTAGCTTGTCAGATAGTAATTAAAACAATTGCAGCAGAAGGGATAATTTTCTGTAGTGTAGGGGGTTAAATATACCAATTTTTCTTCAACTGTTCAAACATTTGATATTGAAAAATGTTGGGTTAAACTAGCTCTTGGGTTAGAATTAGTGGATTAACTATAAGTGGTCTTGAGCACATGGTTTTGTGCTAGTTGTATTGGTCCATGGTTTTGGAGCTCATGGTTTTGCATGTATGGAAGTCTATATAATGGCTTGGGGACTCCATTGTATGTGTGGCTGGTTGAAGCCTCCAGGCTTAGACTGGTTGGGGCTGAGGGTTAATATGAAGATCTTCATTGCTGATTTTTTCCCCAGTTTGGGGTTTTCCAGGGTAAATCATGTGTAGTGGTTTGTGTTCTTGTTGCATGCCTCTATTTGTTGTTTCCACTAAATTTTTGGTTGTGTATGCGCTGTGAATTTATTTATTTTATTTTTAAACAATTGGTATCAGAGCTGCTGGAAATTGATGATGCCACGGCTTAGAAGAATTTAATGTATATAATGTAGGCTTACAACGTGTGGAGATAAGGTAGAATTTATTTTTTGATATAGTATTCTTGCTAAAATAGAAGGTTTGAGTATGTGTCTTAGCAATCTGGCTCCCAAATGAAGGTTGAACAGGTCTGTGCAAGATTGGTCATAGTTGCTGCTATAGGCATGCTGCCTAGTTGTATCCAGTTGTTGCATGTAAGGTGCTATAGGTCCAAGGCTCACTGTAACAAGAACAAAAATATTTGTAATGGAGTTGTAAATTTAATACATGTATATGGGTTGATGGCTGTAAGACCAAGTATGGCTTGCTTGATGCTTGAAATGACCAAGAGGGCATTACACTTGGTGCTAACCCCAAGACCAAGTTTAAAGGGGCAAGTTTTAGGTTAAACTAGCTCTTGGGTTAGAGTTAGTGGATTAATCATAAGTGGTCTTAAGCACATGGTTTTGTGCTAGTTGTATTGGTCCATGGTTTTGCATGTATGGAAGTCTATATAATGGCTTGGTGACTCCATTGTATGTGTGGCTGGTTGAAGCCTCTAGGCTCAGTCCGATTGGGGCTAAGGGTTAATATGAAGATCTTCATTGTTGTTTTTTTCCCTGGTTTGGGGTTTTCTAGGGTAAATCATGTGTAGTGGTTTGTGTTCTTGTTGCATGCCTCTGTTTGTTGTTTCCATTGCATTTTTGGCTGTGTATGGGCTGTGATTTTTTTTTTATTATTCAACAAAAAATACTCAAAAAAATATTTTGGCACTACTTATAAAGGGTAGTGACTATGAAGGTACATCACCAATAGTGGATTTGGAGAGCGTACTGTTGGAAATAATTGGTTAAAGGCTCAGTTTGAATATTCAATTTACTTTAATGCTTGCTTTATTTTCTCAAAATTGTTATATTTGCAGAGATGCTTTATTTTTATGACGATATTTTCTTTGTAATGGAACACAACAATCTCATCTTAAATTCTAAGTTTTACAATGTGACTCTATGGTTCTTTTTTATCCGTCATGTTGAATTTGTTAAATCAATTTTTTAAATCCAAGTACTATATTAATTTAATTTATTATAAGTAGAAGTTTTGTTGACCAATGGATCCAGAGCTGGGCTATGTTATGTGAGTAATTAGGGAGTGATTTTGAGGATGATATTACTCTGGTGATACATTAAATGATCAAACAATTTAAATTTGAGAGTGCTTCAGGATTCAATTGTGTATGTTTTTGTTTCAACATTTTGGATCATATTCAACTCTCTTCTTCTTGATGATGGACCATTGAGTATGATCCAATACATTGAAACGAAAACATACAGAGTTGAATTTAGAAGCACTCTCAAATTTATTGTCATGCCCTATGGAAAACTCATGAAAGATTTGTCTGTGATGAAAATGTTGGAAAAAATTAGTTGAAAAGAACCAATTGTCTATTTTTGGGTTTGCATGCAAGTGCTAGAGACATCTATGGGAAATCTATATCTGTACAATAACTCCATTCATGTTCTGTGTAATACAAACACATCAGAGGGATTTAATCCCTCAAAAGATGTAACACTCCCAGAGGTGATGTTGAAAGGCCTAGTGAAGATTATGATGGGCGGTCAGTCTACTCAGGCAAGGTCTGTTCCTGCCTTCTTTGTAGGACAAAATCATGGATGGGTGAGACCTTTACTGATTCAGCACTAGAAAGGCATAGACAAAGATATACACATGCATGAATAACTACCAAATAGATTATCATACTATGATATGATGAAGGTTGCCAAGTATTGCTTATGCCCAAGTAGATACAAGGTGGCCAGCCCTAGGATTGTGGAGCCCCGCCATAAATAGCTGGTGCATTGTAAATGACCTATTGTACGGCAATCCACTCGATTGACATAGTCGACAACACAGATCCTATCTGTACTGCTCACAGATGCCTAGCCGACTGCTACATGGAGGTTGTACATTTTTCAGCCAACTGGTTGTTTACAACGCACCAGCTAGTTACGTTCTTTTGATTGTAGAAGCCATTTACATTGTGTGCTCATCATAATTTTTGACCATTATGTGCTTTCCGTTCAGCAATGCCCTCCATTGGGCTACCTTTTCTATTGAAGTTTGACTCTCTGAAATACCATATCTCAAGACAATATTCCAATCCATCTCTGTAAATAGATATAATCAGATCCAAAAAAGAGTCAATCAAGTTCGAAAATATTTTACACTAAATCAGCCCCCCAAACGTTAGGATATGCTCCACATGATTCTCCATTCCATATGGCTTAGGAGGCTAACCGTTCAACTCCCTTTGAAATGGTAGAGATTCACACAATATCTATATAGAGCCATTACAAATTGTAGGACAGTATTAAGCAGAGCACAATCATGTCCAAAAATGTATAAAGCTTGTTGATGTCATTCTTTGCAGTTGGAAGTACTGAATTTGATGCAATTATTTGAGCAGACTTGGTGCTCTTGTAAGATTTCATATCTAATAACAAATTATAAAAGTACTAAATTTCATGAGATTATTTCCTCGAATTAAAAACAAAAGAGGTTTGTTTGGCAGGGCAACAGATATTTGTTGTAAAAGTGTCATAGTTACACGGATTAAACTATGACTAGCCCCCCCCTCCCCCTCTCTCTCTCTACATAGTTCTAATAGAAATTCATTCCTCAGCCAATGGCGGTAGTTTTGCAAAGTTTTTAAGAGTCCCTTTTCCACATTGTTTATTGCTCCTGTGGAGCATGGGAAATTAATTACCACTTCCATTTACATCTTTTACTAAATGCACCTATGATATGATAGATTGTTTTTTTTAAAATTAGATTTTTTTTAATGAAAATGCCTTCTTATCTATTAATTATAAGATAAAATATATCACTTTCATAAAAAATAGTTGGGTTGTATAAAGGCACATCCCAAAAGCATGTCATATGGGCCTAGACTAGAAAGTTCTAGAGTATTAATGGGTACATACCCATAAAAACACAATAGAAATTATAAAAACATAACGAAATGTAGAATTAAGCAACCAAAGCAACATGTGCAGATGGTGGATCCCTATCATCTGGGTTCCCCCATTTTTCCATAGGGTCCGGGATGACATCTAGTGGTGTCTAGCCATCATCATTCTATATGTTTGACTCCTGGTACTGTGGTGAGATAGCTAAATTTAAGTGTGGAAAAATCTTAGTGTTATCCCAACCAGTGGTGGTTGGATTGGAAGTACTAGGAGCTAGCCATCCTGTATTATCACCTATAGGCCAACCTGCATTATCTCCAATAGGCCAGCCCACATTATCACCTACAGCATTGGCAAGACGGCCTGAAGTCCATTGATGATTACATGGAGAGGCCAAACGTATGTGACGGTGAGGTGCACAACAAGAAGTAGGCTAGGAACATGGCCAAGAATCCTTGGCCAATTCACTTCTTTGCCTATGGCCATGGGAAGGTGATCAACCTCTGACAGAGGAAAGAGAGGGAGAAATATTTGCCATTGTACAAGGAGCATGCCCCTAGTGATCCAGTAATTCTTATAAGCGAGCAACTTCTAGAGCCAGCTTGTTTGCCTGAACTTGTATCTACAGAAGAACATTAGCATAGATAATTACTTTAATGTAAAGAGAAACAGTTGTTCCAATGTGATTGTTTGAAAATATACTAGAATTATGGTCTTTCCATATTGTTAAAAGAATCTCCACTATGAAAATATGCCAAATCTAAGTAAATTTTGCTCGAAACTTGGGACAATCACCCAGAGGTATTATTTTCCATGATAAAGGCTCTGGCCTTAAAGGGTGAAACAAATCATAAATCCATAGCCAAAATTGTTGGGCTCTTGTGCAATACTAGAACAGATGTTGAAAAGTCTCAGGTTGTCTGCAAAAAGGACAACAGGGATCCTAAACCCCAAGATGAAAAAGTCTTGCTCTAACTAGCAACCCTTGAAAAAGAAGGCACCAGGCAAAATGTGCTAACTTTGGCTCAAGAATAGCCAACCAAATAGTTGCAAATCTGGTATCTTAAAGAACCATTGAACTATGAAGGAGCCATCGCTTATTAAGTGTTTCTATTGTTGGTAAATGGGGTGATAGCCACCTGTAAGCAAGCCTTCACTTTTAATGATGCATTGGCATGTTTGGATACCATTTTGAGTCTTTCCACCAAGGCCTACTAGACTAGATTCCCACTTTATGAAACATTTCTACTAGAATAGCAGTGACAATTCTATCATAATTAGCTTGATCGTCTCTGTAAAGGTTAAATTTGACTCAAAGAGTTTCCCATGCTATCAGACTCATCGTGGGTCTATGGAAAATATCTTGTAGGGTTTGAATACCCCTTTTATGAAATTTAAGAGCCCTTATTGTAGGTAATGTGGCTAATGGCTAACCTGCATTGGAGAATAGAGGTGACCGCCAGATATTATGGTGATTGAAAGAAAGACCATCACAAAATACATCACCAACCCAATAGAGCCATTGTTTAACTTTCTCCCAGGCTTTCCAAATTCTTTTGGGTACAAATGTACCTAAGATTTGAAATAGCTCTCTCATGACAAGGAGAGTTGACAAGGCAATGCCTTTCCAAGTAGGCTTGTGTAGAGGATGGCCCAATTCAATGTTGTGCCAGAGTAAAATTTTACATACCTCATTACCAGAGCGAGCATGAATGATTCATTTGATACACAAGATAGTGCCTTGGCGTTGAGTAGAATGTAGACCAAGGCCAATTGAATCTCTGGGTAAGCAACAAAATTCCCAGGCAACACGGCGAAAGCCATGGCGAGTCTCAGAAGAGGTCCAGAGAAAATCCCTCAAATTTTTTTCTAGTTTGGCATATGAAGCTTTGGAAGGTGCCCAACAAGAAGAATAGTAAACATGAGTTGCTACCAAAAGTTTAGAATAAACCTAAAATTTGCTAGCTAGAGATAGTGTCTTAGTGAGCCAAAATGCAAGTTTCTATTCCACACGGGTAAGAACTACTTGCTAGAGATTAGCAGAAGTGCCTTGGAAAGAAAATAGAATACCTAGAAATTAAAAATTTTCACTATGAGCAACCTAGCACCATCCATACTATTGGATCCAATGAGGAATGGGAAGAATTGACTGCATATAACATAAAATTTTATGCCACTGGATGGAAGAACCTGAGGCTAGGTAGAAGGTCTCTAGACATGCAAGCGCATTTATAACTATGTTTTCTTCTTCCAGTAATGTTAAAAAGGAATCATCTACAAAATGACCATTAACTAACTGGCTAGAAAAATTCGGTAGAGAAATTCCATGAGCAAGCGCATTGGATACTAAATGAGCAAGAAGGTATCCAAAGCCTTCTATAGCTAGAAGATATAAGGCTGGTGCAAGAGGACATCCTTACCATATTGAATGGAAAAGGCCAAAGGTATGAGACTTCTTCCCATTTAGAGCGATACATGGAGAGGCTTCCGAGAAGAGCATTTTGATTGATTGAATAAAAATGGCCCAAACCCTAATGCTTCAAGCATTACAAGAATAAAATTTCATTCAATGCAATCATAGGCCTTTGCAAAATTATTTTTTTAGAAAAATTGCATTTTTATCAGATTTTCTTGCCCATTCCATGTCTTCCCAGACTGTAATGATATTATCTAATATATACCTAGATTTAATAAATCTAGTCTGTTCAGGGCGGACAATCAAAGTGAGTAGGTTGCAGATCTTTAGACAAAGGGCTTTGGAAATGATCTTGTAGGAATTTAATGTTTCCTTGATTAATATGTTTTTGTAGAGAGTTGGAATAAAAAGCTTTAAGGTAAACATTATGCATATCCTTCCCTAAGCAATCCCAAAGAGCTTTGTAAAACTCACAAGGAAAACCATTAATTCCAGGATCTTTTCCATTAGCCATAGAATAGATTGCTTCTTTAAGGTCTTCAATGGTCCATAATCAATCACAAAAGCATGGCTAGGCTAAAGAAAGTTGGTTTCGAACAACTACAAGACAATCATCCAGTGCACTTTGTCCCTTAGGAGTATAATCTTGGGCTATGAAAACTTTTTCATAATGTTGTACAGAAGCCTTGAGAATGTCAGGTAATTATGAGAGAACAACATTATCCTCCTTGATTTTCTTAATACCATGTGAGCAATGTCTAGCTTGAAGAGTGAGAAAGAATTCCTTGGATCACCAATTTTTAGCTAGTGCATCCTAGCCTTAAGTCACGCTCCTTTAGCAACATGACTATCAGCCTTTTGCTTTTGATGCTATAAATTGGTGACATTAATTTGTAGAGAAGAAGAAAATGGGTCGGCTATCAATGCCATTGTGGTTGTGTTCAAAGCACTAATTGTAGCCTCATAAGCTCTTCTCATGAAATTGGCTAGTTGACGACCATAGATGCAAAGAAATCTCATAGTACAAGTGATAGCATCATTCCACCAATTTATCCAACTAGTAGAATGTAGTGGGTGAAATTCTAAATTCCATCTAGTTGCTATCTATTCTAGGGTGGGTTGGTGAGCTAGCAAAGAGGTGTTAAGGAAGAAACTGAGACTTACTGGCACGTGGCTATGTGACTTTCCATTCAATGGAAAAGTGAATTGGAAAGTGGTCTGATAACATCACATCTACTAATGGTTGTACAAGAAGGGTGGATGACATGGCAAAAGAGAAGAAAGATTGGGACAAGATCATGGCATGATCAAGGCATTTGAAAACCCTATGAGACCTAGCTTGGAAATTACACCAAGTATGCCAGAAATGATGGCATTGATGGCGGCCAACATTGGGATCAAAGAAGCCTAATTTATTGTGCATATGAAACCACCAGGGATATCTTCAAAAACCCCCTCCTCAAAGAAGGTGTATAAACCTGCCAAATCATGTATACTTCCTGAGAAAAATATTAATTTTATTGGTGAATTTTTTTTATTTTTCTAGGGAAAAAAAAATCTTATTTGGTGAATCTTTTGTAATCGCTAGAGGTCTATGGAAAATCCTGGTGAATAGTAATTTTTTTAAAACCAACAAAATATTTTCATTGGCGATTAAAACTTGTTTTCAAACCATTTGAATATTTTAATTGGTGAATTAAAACCTATTTTCAAACCAGTAAAATATTGTTGTGGGTCATATTGTTCTATTTTGGGATAAATTTTATACACATCAAAATTCCTCCATAAAGTGTCCAGAATGGGGACAAGTGTCAACATATTTATTATGTCTGAAGCAATATGTTAGTGCAAAAAAAAATAATAGACAACCATTTGATGAATTTTTGATGGACAGTTGTAGTTACATTCTAGAAGAAAATGTCTGAAACACTAGACTGATTACTTCAAGCCTCTAGAATAACACTTGAACTACTAGATTTCTAAATATCAATGGTTGACATTTCATATGAGAAACCCTTTGCATAATCTTATGTTGACTTGCTACCTCTGGTTGGCAGTTGTCTAAGTTGAAACTTGAGCCATTAAAACCGTGTTGTTTACCGGCCCCTTATACCTAATCTTATTGGTCACTTTTTGGTGGGGAACAAGTTAACCAAGTAGAGTCCACTTTTTAAATGCTTTAGAAAATATTTTGAAGCAGCCCTAAGAAACTTAAAGGGTGACCTATTAAGGATTTAATTAAGACACATAGAAAATTCCTTGGCAAGATGTTTTAATCTTAGCCATCCAATGTTGAATAATTTAAGTAGACAATAGATGGCTTGAGAAGTTAATGTGCAAGCAGGTTGTTGATTAGGTAAGTCATGACTTCATGTCCTAATATTTGTAAGTTGACCGGCCCCTTAATCTAGAGGTTACCCGCTGTCATCAGTAAAATGATCTGTAGGAATGACGAAATCTAATGGTTGTGCAAGGGTGCATGAGGAATCTGTCAGGAGAGAATATTCGCTACGTAGCTGTGATAGAATGACACATGTCAAAGAATCTAAGCTGGCATCCTATCTCACTAAAGAGTCTACATCAACTAAAGACTTCATCCAATGGTTGCACATCGTCGTAAGGAGAATCTCACATGATGGAATCTGTGTTGTGCAGTTGCGACATGGTGACATGTGGCATTCTCTTATTTGAGAAGTGAAAGGCAGGCATGTGGATGCTAAGGCATGCCCATGCATGGTACGTAAGAGGTTGGCATAATGCAATATATTTTTCCCAATGCTTAACCTAGAATAGTTCATAAGAGTATATGAGATTAATTCAATTTACTAGCCTCAGTCATTAAAACAAGTTACTTTTGACCAAGTGGATGAAGTGATTAGTATTATAGATAATAAAAGATATAAGGATACTATCAATATTGAATCTAACAATGATATCATTGATCGATATGGAGAAGCAAATCAAACAATACAACCAATAGAGCAAACATGGGATAATATTTCAGATGTGAATAAAGATAAAAGTATGGAAGATCAGCTCTCCACCTGGGATGAGGATTACAATATTAAAGATTTTGTTGGGGATACACCACCTGAGGAATACATCAGTAATGAGTCAGATGATATAGAGGTGTAGCCATATAAGTATTATCATAGCATTGAGAATAATGAATTAAAAGCTAAAACAAAAGGGGACAGCATGCTTTGCTACAATGAAGAGAGAAATAATTGCAATCAACCCATAGAAGATGGCGGTTCCTGTAGAGATCATGAGGAAGAGACAGTAAAGGATATGGAAGAGGAGGCATGTTCACTCAATAGTGAACTAATTTTAGAATTGTTGACTACATAATATTTGAAATATACACGTAAGAATGATGCAATTCTTCAATTAACTAATTACCTTCAATAGATTAAAATATTTTAATTTTAGCCTTCTTTGTCTCTGAAATGATCTAGTTCTTGCTCGTGATTTGTGTAGATTTAAAACTCTAGATTTTGATATTAATTGGTCACGACTATTAGTTTCATTTCCAGTTTGTGTTCTAATTTGTGTTATCTTTCCTATGTGCGGAGAGTACCACATGTCAGCATGGAAGGGTTTTGAAAACCTGAGAGAAAAGATAATTCCAAAAGATTAGAAGAAATAAGAATCATGACTGAGAGTAGTGGACAATGCTGAGTGTCTTCTTCTTTGTTCACAGTTCCCAGGTGCCAGAAAACTCTACCACATATCTTTGATTATGTTTCTTTTGTATAATTTTTATCTATTACTGGAATGACCCATGTATCACCTCACAAGAATTCATAGAGAAAGTTTTGAGAAAGGCATAGAGAAGGAGCACAGCAGTGCCATGTGTCTTTTGTTGTAATGTGCGGAGCTGACTGCGTGTCTCTTTCTTTAGTAATCTTTGAAGTGTTGAGGTATAATATGGTGGGCCCTAATGTATCATGTCTAAAGTTTCTAAAGTGCGCCAGAGTGTGCCACATGTTGCTATCGTGGGTGATTGAAGGTTGAAAACAAAAGAATCTTTTGAAGGCGTGCCAATCTACCATCAATCCCCGTTTTGAGGCTCTCAGGTGTTGCCACATTTTAGTAACAAAAGAGGCAAAGAGCGCCAAATGTCATAGTGTCGTGTGTTCTTATATCAAAGGGAAACTAAGCTCAAAAGAGTGTAGGAGAGCCATGTAGCATTTTATTTGGAGCCATTAGAAGATTATGGAGGAAGCCAATTGTCTTAACAGAACTAGTAGTCATAGAGCTATATTTCTAGTACCATTCAGCCAATGGGCACGCAAGGATCATACAGTTGCAGATTAAGATAGATCATATGCACGTCAAGTTATAGTTTAGTTGTAGACAATTGTGGATTCTTAATGGCTGGGAACATTTTTGAGCCCCATTTTTGCTTCATTTCAATGCATAGACGTGATGCTAATTTTTGCGCTTTTAATCCCCAGTTCACATCTGCAATGCATCTCATTTTTTGTCTATCGAATATATGTCTCATATACATAAAGTTCACAATGTTTAACTTTTCTAGTCAGGTCCAGACTTGTCTTTATTTGTTTGTATCACCTTTTATGTTCAATTGAATATTCTTTTTGGGTCCAATTCTATGTGTGCAATGTATACATGTGGTAGGGTCACAAAATTATTAGTTTTCAATTCCTTTTGACATCTACAAATGTATATTGGATTTGTATATGATATACATGCATTATGATATACAAAGGCAGATTCCAAACATTATGAAGCATGCTTATGAAAAGCTATCAGGTCCAGATTTGTCTTAGAAATTGTTTTGAGTTGTCAATGTAGGACAACTATTAGATATGTACTAATTGTACAACATGTTGACTTCATGTTTCATTCACTAAAAAAATTCACTTTATAAAAAAAACAACTTTCTAGTTTCTACTTTTTACTGCTAAGTGATTTTTTTAAGTGAGAGCGGAGAGGGTTAGCGCATGGGGAGATTTCATATTGTTCATTGCAGTGCACCAAGTAGATTTCAGATTGCTCATTGTAGTTCCATTTCCAACATAGCTGATAAGACAAAACATAGAATCCCTACTCCAAGTCTACATTTCATCATTTCTAAAAATCTTATTTTGTCAAGCTTTGTGTTTAGGATTGAGAGACTTAACAAAAATTAAGGAATTAAGAGGGAATTCACAATTTCACACTATATAAGCATGTCTACCACCACTAGTGCACCAAATGAAGCTCTTGGGAAAGGTAGAGCAAGTACAGATAGAAAAATAGATTATTTTGAATTGCTTAAAACCTCAGGTTTTATTGATGAATACCATGATATTTATTATCCTAACATGTATGGTAAATTTACCTTAGAACTTAGATTTTCATGTGAGAATAAGGTTTTCAAGAAAAATAAAGTTGATAGTATTAATGCACCATGGGTAATTGGATTAGGGTACATGATGTTACATGAAGTTTTCCCTTGCCTAGAAGTTATCATGGTCTATGCCCACAATTATGATGGTAATAAAAGAACAATTGTAAATAATGATACCAAATAAGAAATTTAATCTAGTAATGCAAAATAATTTGAAAGGTGTTGGTGTTTACAACTAAAGAATTTGGAGACATCCACATTGACCTAGAAAAGCTTTCTAGTGATTGTGAAGCAGCGAATGAAAGGGACAAAAAAAAATTCCTTGATAAAATAGTTCAAGAAAAAAACAACTTGAAAGATAATCATAAGCCTCGTTATCCTTTGAAAATTTTTAAATCATGGGCTTAAGATACTATTTCCATGCTAGCATTTTGCCTCAGACTGGATAGCAATTGGGAAGTGGATGCAAGCCTCCTTGAAATGGTATATAATATCCATTATGGTATTGGTGAACATCTCAAATATAAATTTATTGAGAACATTGTAGAATCCATGCATAAACAATTTTTAATGATTAAAGGAAGTTGCACCAAGACATATTGGTTCACAACCTACTTGTGCTATTTTTTTTTCAAAATTTAGTGGAATATTTCAGACCAACAAGCTTCAAATTCAATCTTATAGTAATGCTGAGGAAAAGAAAATGGCTCCAGTATATGATTGGACCACTAAGATATGGATGGATGATTCTTGAAGGAACTACAATCATTTTGTAGACTACTTTTTGGCTCCATTACATCAAGAAATTACAAATAGTCCAATGCCTAGATTGCTTATATCTTGTAGAGATTTCATTCAACTAGGAAAAGAAATACAATTGGCTGATTGGTACTTATTGGAAGAATATATTGTACTAAGATTTTATGGATCAGGAGTAGAGCCATACAAACTTTCAATACATGTGACAGAAAGGGTTTTTGCATTGGAATATGTAATGTAGATGCAGAGTACTGATGAACTACACTTTGTTGGTCAACAAAAGAAGACGTTATTTCCTTCTTTACTTTTTTCATGTGGAGGGTTCACTTTCGAGAGAAAAACATTTAAGGTGGCATGTGATCTTTTAAAAAAATTTAATTTTGATGATGTCACTAGCAACTTATGATGCATTTTACACCATTAAAACAATGATTGTGGCCAATAGGAAGACTACAAGTAGAATTCAATGTCAAAGTAAACCCTTGCTTGAAAACTTGAGAAACAAGGATTCCTGGGATGAAGTCAAAATAGCAATGGAAAAAACTACTACTGAGAAAGGTATTTCTTTTGAACAGTTGTCAGCAAAAATTATGGAATTGCACTAGGTCCAAAATATAGGAGCATTAGGAGAGGATGAAATCAGGGGGTACCACAATTTTTATGGAAAAAGTGATAAACTATCTATTAGAGCAAAAACGCCAAATTCTCTGGATGACCCTATTACAAAAAAATATTGGTCACAATAAAAAATTGTTGCATTATGGTCTATGAGGAAGGAGTTAGGTAAACCAAAAACTATTGCAGAGTATGGAGAAATTGATGAAGATGAAGAGTTTAGAAAATTATGGAATATAGAGCATCCCAATGAATGTGAAGATGAAGAAAGTCATAATGATGATGAACCTGATGATGATAGGGATGAACAAAGCAATTTCAAACATGGTTTAAGTTAGGCCAAAAAAAAATCATATACTTCAAAAGTAGCCATAGTTGAAAATATGGGTTATCGAGGTGGTGGTTTGGGGTCCCAAGGACATGGCATTTGGAACCCAATAGATGTAGTCACCACTGCCAGAAAACAATTTGATAAATGAGGCCTTGGAGATAATAATCCTCCAGCTTCAAATCCTAATCCTCATGGTCAGATGCAATCACAACTTGGACATGCCCATGGTGGAGAGCCTAGTGCGACTGTCACTGCCACTGGTGGAGAACTTAGTCAACATGTGCTACAACAATAGGTCGAACAATAAATTACACAAGAGGACACCAATACAAGATACCACACAAACACTCAATGGTAAAGGGATACAAAAGAGACAAAATATTATGACAGATCCAAGTCCAACTACTAGTTCCACTACAAAGGAATTATTTCCAAGCACTCCCTCAGTTAGTGTGCCTATAATAGAAATTGCAAGTACTCCTATTCCTTCACCATTCAAGAATTCCCTTACTCATGTGTCCCTGAGTTTTGATTACATTCTAGAGTTTAAAAGAAATCAAAATTGTATAAAAAGGAAAAGAAGCAACTGATGGAGAGTATGTCTTCTCTAACTTCAGATCCTGCAACAATCATAATATTAACCACATTTGACACAAATAAAAAATCATGGAGTACACAATTATTGTTCCCACAATTCTAAATAAACCAGAAAATTAGATGGATCAAACTGAATTTTAGGTGAGTAGTTTGCAATTTGATTTTCTCAATTAAAAATACTGACAAAATTAATATATCAAATAAGAACAATGAATTAGAAGCCCATCCACTAGCTAGGTCCCATTCTTCTTAGAAGCTAGGTCCCATTCTTCTTAGAAGCCCATTTGGCCAACCCATCAACCACCTCATTCCATTCCTAAGGGATATGAGAGAAGGTAATAGAATTAAATAATTCTCCAAGACTAGTGATTTGCTTAGCCACCACTTTAAGCTACCAACTAACATCATCAAATTGCCTTCTATTTATCAAGTCTATCACCGCCTAAGAATCCAACTCACAGATAATCTTATTTCAGCCAAGGGCATATGCCTTCTTTAAAGCCAAAAGAATTGCCAAGGCCTCCATAAGATTATTAGAGTGCAGCCTCCTATATTTTGAGAAGAAAAACACAACCACCCTAGAACTGTCTCTGCCCACCCCACCAATGCCAGCATGCCCAGGGTTACCCCTTGTAGACCCATCAGTATTGATTTTTAAGACTCCAATGGGAGGGGGCAACTAATGCCCTTCCCTAGATACCTTCCTTCTAGAACACTTGCTCCACCCAATCTTGGGCCTTCCAGGACCCCCAACAAGAATCCCTAGATTACGAATCACTCTAATATCACCAAGATCCACCGGGGCTGACAGATCACATTTAGCATACAAAGTCTCCTATAAAGCCGCAAGAATGCGAGACCAAACTTGACCCACCGACAACTTATTATCCAGAAAGACCCTACAGTTGTGCTCCAACTAGATGTGCCATATAATCAGACTAGGGCCAATTGGCCACACTGTGTAGAAATGAAGTCCTCACTAGAATGAGCCCAAAGTTCTGCCAAAACTCCTCCAGAGAAGAAGGGTGCCTGCACTGCAAACTCTAGGCCCCCCACCAAAAATGCCAAATAGTCCTAGCAAAAGGGCACTGAAAGAAAAGATGTGAAATAGTCTCAACATATTTTAAGCATAAGACACATGATACCCTTTCCTGAAGCCAATCAACACGAGCCTTCTGTTTCTAAAAAATTTCCTCACGAAGCTCCCATTCCTCGAGGTCTTTAACTGCACTAGCCTCAAGCCTTCTTAAATTTGCATCAAGACCCTGATCTTGAATCTGCCTGGTAATAGAATCCAAGCACTCCTGGGCAACCCTTTTCTATTGAAACATGTTGCCAAACTGATACTTATTCCAATGTCTTGATAGAGAGAGAGAGAGAGAATAAATATATGTCTATTTCTCTATCTCTCTATTCAATCCCTTCTTTCTTCTTGTATGTCTCCTCTTTCTCTCTCATTCTCTCTTGATTTTTGATATTATGATTCCATATAATAAATAGCAATTATCTCTATGTCTCCCTCCCTCTTTATCTATTTACCTCACTCTATATCTCTATATCTCCCTCTTTCTCCCTCTTTATCTTTGTAACACTCTCCCCCTCTCTATCTATCACTATCTATCACTTTATATATCTCTCTTCATCTCTCTTTACTTCCCTCTCCCCATCTCTCTATCCTTTTGTCTTTATCTCTCTCCCCTTCTATCTTTTTTCTCTCTTTCTTGCTTCTCTCACTCTCTCTTTCTATCACTCTATCTCTTTATCTCCTCATCCTCCTCCCTCTCTCTCTACTTGCTCTCTTCTTCCATGATAATATGTAATTACGAACTGAGGTAATCCTCTCTCTCTCTCTCTCTCTCTCTCTCTATATATATATATATATATATATATATATACATATATATCTTTCTCTTTCTTTATTTTCACTCACTTTCTAACTTCTCTTTCTACCTCTCTCTATCTAGATCTTTCTTCCTCTTTATATCTTTAAATATATATAAATATTAAAATTAAATTAAATATTCTATTAAATTAAATAACAAATATATATAAATATTGTATACAAAATATTTAATTAACTATAAAATTAAATATATAATATTTTATATTAAAATATATATAAATATTAAAATTAAATAGTATATTTAATTAAATAACTAATATGTAAAATATAATAATTAATTAACTATAATATTAAATATATAATATTGTATTTTAAAAAATATACAAATATTAAATATTAAAATATATATAAATATTAAAATTATAAAATTTTGAAATAAAAAATGAAAAATTATATAAAATAATATATATAATAATATTTGATCGTGGTCATTGATAATCATAGGTTTCATATGAGATATATAACAATATAAAAATTGAATACAATATTTAGTGGTCATTAGTAATAATATATAAAATTTTAATGTTAGCTCTTTCTAATTTAATTGTGTTTACATCATCCATAAGTATTGTTATTATTTAAGTGTTATATTTTTTTGTATAAAGAATACACAAGCCACGAAATGTATGCCAAGTCTGTGCATTTTAGACTTTTACAATTTCTCGGCGTTACTCTCTTCTTAGGAATCCCAAAATTCAATGGATATCGACAGAATCCACGAACAAATGGTCATCTTTGTAACAGTCATCTAGGTGCAGGCCATTGTCGGCAACAAGTACTTTTGCTTATTTATCTTTATCCAAACTCAAAATGATATGATATTTTATTAAATCAAATTATTTCAACAAATAATTGTGCAATATATAGAAGGGGCACCAATATATTGTAAGCTCCACATTCCATAAATTTTAAATTTTAACCTCAAAATTGAATCCACTTGGAAATAAATAAATAATCATATAATCACTTAGTAAAGAAAATGGTAATTCACATGGATTAGAAATCCATTTGTGATAAGTATATTTAGTAGAAAGAGGTGTCAAAGAGTAAGGTGATTTTTGGTGACACAACCAACATTAGGTTAAAAGGAGAAATAGTTTCCCTATAAACACAAGTGATTGTTCCATGGAACAATGGAGTTGTGGTTAGATAGTCAACTTTGAATAGATGGAGAGTGATATGCCATGAATGGAGTGTCATTGATTAAGGAAAGATAATGGTTTGATGTTGTTGTAGAAACTTTAAAAATGATTTTTTGAGTAGATCAATGATGCTCTTTAGAATAATGACCTAATAGGGTTTAGATTATAAGGCTCAAGGATCAATAAGAAATAAGGTGGTGAATAAAACCAAAGTACCTATGTCTAGTTGAAAGAAGAGGATGTGATCTTCATTAAGGATTAGGAAAATTAGAAGTGATACCTAAATTGATTTAAATTTAATATTTTTTATTTTATTTTATTTTTTAAGATAAATTTTATTAAAATAAATTGGAGAAAAGATTGGAGGAAGAACAAAGTTTGTAAAACAAATTTGTGAATATAATTTGATAGAAAGACTAATAGGGAGACTACTTTTATGGCCTCGTTATCAATTGCATACATAAGTTTTTTTAGTCACATGATCCCTTCAAGGGGAATGATGGCCGAGAAGTTAAAATTGATGCATCAAGAGCAGAAGCCACATTAAATATAACTCTCCAAATCCCTTTTCCCTAATTTCACATTCTAAAATTTAATATTATATTTTATTTAATTTAATATTATTGGCAGCATTAGCTCTTGGAGTCAATATATTCTGGATGATTGGATTGGGATCTAGAGTACTGAAAAATGAAGCTGTGGTTAAATCCATGATCAAAGATGAAGATGCCAGGTTAGATTCATGAAAGTATAAAAATATTTATATTGTATACTTTGTCAGCTAAATTTCATAAGAAAGGAAGCTTACTGTAAATTATATAAAGTGAAAACCTAATAAGCTATGAGAATAATTGGCTCCTCTCATTTTTATGTGCCCTAAAATTATAATGAAAGGTAAAGAAGAGAGAAGCTGAAAGGAGAAGTGGTAGCTGTGAAAAGAAATGAGTCCAAGTTTTAGCAAAAGATTAAAGAGGCAGTTTGCAAAATTTATCATCTGCTTACATAGTTTAATCACAAGTAATAAAAAGTAATAAAAATGGTTTTTGGTAGGTAGTTCAACATTTAGTAGATGTGGTACCATTCAAGAAAGATCCAGGTAAACCAAAAAGATTAGGTTAAGAGTATCTAATTTTTGGAAGTTTCTAAGAACCCAATATGTCAAGTAAACTCTCTTTCTCTCTCTTCTACTCTCTCCCCCTCTCCATCTATATACCTCTCTTCATCTCTCTATATTATTCCTCTCTTTTATCCATCTCTCTCTACTTGTGTATCTCTCTCTCTCTATTTTCCCTATCTCTCTTCCTCACTGAGTTCATTATTTGATGATCTCTATCCTTTGTTTGTGATTGTTATGAGCCATCTTTCATCCTAAGTTTGATGATACATGGAGAAGCAAGAAAACACCATATGGGTGGTTAATCAAATGGTAGGCATATAGGCCCTTTGAGATCTATAGTGGTGCATGCCAGTGCATAGAGAAAAAAGAACTTCCTCTAATTTGGTTCCCAGAGTAGTTTTGACTACCCTCTAATGGAAGCACAACACATAGTATAGAAGTAGATTGAATAGCATTTCACATTTTCCACAATTATAAAATGTTATTGTCATCCACTACTCATCTCAATCTCAAATCATTATATATAGAGTACTATTTGAAGGAGGTACCACATATTTTTCTTACAACACACAACCCCCTTGAAGACTACTCTAAATATCTTCAATTATTGCAAACTTGTGTTCTTAAGAATGCCCTTTCACAAGGGGAAAAATTTCCCTCTTTCATCGCTAAGTGGTGATTTACCTTTCCTACACACACAAATTTTCATATTAAGCTTAATTGCATGTATTTCAAGTGTAGAAATTAGGTGGATGCTTGTAAAGTGTTTGACCACATGAAATAAAAAGACATCGCCTCATCAAATATGATTATTGTAGCGTATAGAGTTAACCAAAAAAATATATTGTTGTGAAATGCTTTGATCTCATAAAGCAATCCATGGTTTAAAATGCAAAACATTTCTTAGCCAAGGTTGCTCTTGAAATTAATTACATACCATTTACTAAGCAAATCTATTAATGAATACTTGAAAAATTTCCTATGTACATTTAAATGTGGTCAATATGCTATGAATTGAGGGCCATGGACATTCTCATTTGCTTTGGGCATAGGTGGAACCCATTCCCTCCTCCTCATTATTTATAGAATCACTAACTATGTCACCACCTCCTATTGTTTTCCTTACGCCCTAAACCATTAATCATTGCTCTAAAATCCACAAGCTCTACACATAAATTATTCTTTTAAGAATGGGATTTGAAAAGAAGTTCCAAAGATGTAGCACTGAATGCCAAGACTTCCTCCTCCTCCTTGTCACTATGAAAGAGGAGAAAAGTCTTCAATTGATGATGATTTGAAGATTCTAGTCACCAACAACAAGATTTCTTTCCATCATCTTGCAGCATTCTAGGACATTGTCAAATGTTGATGTTGAAAGGTAGCTCGTTCCCTCTCATTAAAGGGAACACTTTCGATGTAATTAGTCATTTCACATGGCTACTTGATTTGTCTTTGAACTTGTTCAAATTGTCTAAAACTTGGTTCCAAGGGTTTGTCTAAGGCAAAACTCCTAGCATAACAAAATCCAATGGTATCTCTAGATATCATCAAGTTTAGATAATAAAGGCGAACATGTTTATGAAGATTAAGAGTGTATAGATTGAAGCCACAATAACAAATTTAAGATTAAAATTACACATACAAGGATTAGTTCCCTAGATGTAGGATTAAAGTATAGTACATCACAAATTATTTAGGAGGACATTTGAATACCAAAATCTAAAGCTTGATAACAAAGTTTATGATTAAATCATTAAACATAGTCTACAATAAAATATATCTTACATTACAAATAAAAATAAATAAATATTACACCTCCTTATACCTTCTTTCTCAATTCAAAAAATATATATTCATATAAAATTACTATTACTACTACTTATATTGCTGACTACGTTAAATAATTTGCATAAGAAACTGTGAAAAATCTATTGGAGCTACTGATTATTAATTTCCTATCTTATAAGATTATTTGGCTGCTGAAAAATTAATTAATTTATAGCAAATATTAAATAATAACACAGCTGCAATTTCACGAAAAAATCATGGAGACAGAAAAATAAAATCAACACAACATTTTGGACAAATTGTCCCTGGAAAAACCCCGAAGGGAAAACCAATACTGCAGATGAGGAACTTTATTAAATCAAATCAAGAGATACATAGACTGCTTGCCTCTTACTGGTAGAGCTCCGGCAATGATCTCCTCCAGAAATTCTTCTCCCAATTTCTCCTATAGAAATTCCACTACTACTGTCTTGAACGCTATCGCTGCGCCCTTGCTCTCACTGCAAATCAATTTTCTATCACTACAAATTTATTTATTTTCTATCGCTGCAAATACTTCTCGGATCTGTCTTCTCCAAATGCCCATTGATCCTCTTTTATAATCCTCTCATTGAAAACCAATGGCCATGATTTAATCTAAATCAACGGCTAGGATTAATTAGACTCTAAACCCTAATATCTAGAAGTCTCTCAAGAAATCAATTATCTAGGTATGGAGATAATTATTCCAGCTGTGTTTCCAGCCTCAAAATCACCACCCGAGACTAGAACACCTGTCCAAGCTACATAAAAATTAACACTCCCTCTTAGCGAGAAAGGTGTTCTGCATAACACCCAACTTACCTCTGAAGAAGATGAATTTTGCCTTCCCCAATGCCTTTGTCAAAATGTCTGCTACCTGCTGATCTATAGGTATATACTGTAGCTGAACAACCCTCCGCTGTACACAATCCCTGATGAAATGATATCTGATGTCTATATGCTTAGACCTATCATGAAACACTGGATTCTCAGATAATCTGATACAACTCTGATTATCACAGTGTATCACTGTAGTCTCAACCCTCTGACCAAACAAGACTACCAGCAACTTCCGAAGCCATATAGCCTCACATGTTGCCATGCTAGCTGCTATGTATTCTGCTTCTGCAGAACTCAGAGCCACGGACTTTTTCTTCCTGCTGTACCAAGAGACAACTCCTGATCCCAAACTAAAGCAGCACCCTGAAGTGCTTTTCCTGTCCACCACACTACCTGTCCAATCTGCATCAGTATAGCCTATCAACTTGATACCATCACCTCGAGCATATCTAATCCCATACTCGATTGTACCACGCAAATACCGCAATACATGCTTTGCTGCTATCCAATGCACTCTCTTCAGCTCAACCATGAACTGACTAAGAGAGTTTACTACAAAGGATATATCTGGCCTAGTGTTGACCAAATACATGAGAGATCCAATCAACATCCTATATAAGGTGGGGTCTACATCCTTTTCCTTGGATGCGTCTACCTTCTTCCAATTCGTGATCATAGGTGTAGACATGGCTTTGCAATCTTGCATCTCAAACCTCTTCAAGATTTCAATGCAGTATTTCCCTTGTCCAAGGAAAATCTCTCCATCTGTCTGCCACACTTCCATGCCTAGAAAGTAGTGCATAAGCCCCAAATCCTTCATCTCAAACTCTGCTGCAAGGTCCCTCTTGCACTCCTCTATAAGCCCCAGTGAACCTGTTAAAAACAAGTCGTCCACATATAGAACAAGAATGAGAATTTCACCCCCAACCACTAAGTAGTAGAGGTTAGCATCCGCCTCACTCTTCACAAAGCCTATTCCCTGCAAGTATCTATCAATGCACTCATACCACGCCCTGGGAGCCTGCTTGAGTCCATACAAAGCTTTCTTCAATCTGCACACATGGGTTTCGCTGCTGTGTGCTACAAAGCCCTCTGGTTGTTCTATGTATACCTCTTCTAACAATTCACCATTAAGAAATGCCGTCTTGACATCCATTTGATGGATCTACCATCCCATATGTGCTGCAAGTGAGATTACAGCTCGTATAGAAGTATACCTGGCCACTGGAGCGAATGTCTCCTCATAGTCTATTCCCTCCTTTTGAGAGAACCCCTTGGCCATGAACCTTGCCTTGTATTTTTCGATGCTACCATCTGCACCATGCTTAATCTTATAGATCCAGTGTGATCCAACCACTGCCCTATCTGTCGGTCTAGGTACAACCTCCCACACATCATTCTGCATTATTGAGGTATATTCCTCAACCATCGCATCTTACCACACCTGTTGCCGTGCAGCCTCCTGATAGCTGGAAGGTTCACTATCTACCAACTGACTAACCAATGCCACATAGTCATTATACCTAGCTGGTTGTTTTCGTTGTCTGTTACTCGACCTAGGAGCTCCCACAAACTCCTGAGTATCCTTATGTGTTTGTTGAACCTCACGGTTCCTCCTGCCAACTATAGAGGATGAAATATCAAACTCCATATCTTCTTGATGCATCTCTTGGATTTGCTGTATCTGTTGCTCCATACTCTGCGAACTCTCAGTACTTGAGCCTGTGCTTGTACTAGTAACTATACTCGTGCTTCGCTGCCCCTGTTCTGGTTGAACAATCCTTGGAGCTTCTGTTGGCTGCTCATTCTGATCATCTGCTGGCAAATCTCTGGACCTCCTATATGCCTTGTCCTCCATGAATTTGACATCACACCTGACTATAATCCTCCTGGTCCCTGGAATAAATATCTGATATGCCTTTGAGGTCTCACTGTACCCCACAAAGTACCCTCTCTCTGCAGTCTGATCTAACTTGGAACATGTAGCCCCTGGAATGTGACAAAATGCCAAGCTCCCAAATATCCTGAAGTGACTAACATCTGGCTTCTTCCCTGAGAATGCCTCCTCTGGTGTCATCTTGCCCAATACCTTATGTGGAACCCTGTTCTATATGTATACTGCTGTACTGCATGCCTCTGCCCATAAGTATCGTGGCATATCTTGGTCATACAACATAGCCCTTGCTACCTCCGATATAGAACAATTCTTCCTCTCAGCAACCCCATTCTGCTGCGGATTGTAAGGAACGGTCCACTCTCTCTTGATTCCTTCCCTGGTATGGAACTCCTGGAACTCTTTCCCTTTGTACTCGCCTCCATTGTCTGACTGAAGAACCTTTACCTTCCTGCCTGTCGAATTCTCCACAAGAGCTTTGAACTCCTGGAAGTGACTGAAGACCTCATCCTTGGTCTTCAAGAAGTATATCCAGGTCTTCCTGGAGAAATCATCAATAAAAGTAACAAAGTACACATATCCTCTGAGAGACTTCGTTGACATTGGTCCACATATATCTGAATGTACTAGATCAAGAACCCCCTTGGATCTCGTGTCACTCCTTGGAAAAGCTGCTTTCACAAACTTCCCCAATACACATCCCTTACATACATCATCATGCTCTGTGCTCACGCCTGGAACACCTGTCACTGTGTCACGAAGCAATTTAAGTGCTCCATGATGTATATGGCCCATCCTTCTATGCCATAGCTCTCCTTGATCTCTAGGATTACTGCTGCTCACTAGTGCCTTAGGAGTATCAAACTGCAACCTATAAAGTCGGCCACTCCTAACTCCAATAGCTATGGGTGATTTCCAATCCTTATGCTTGATTAAAACATGCGCCCCTCTAAAGAGTACATTGTAGCCTTTATCCTGAAGGACAGATATGGAAATTAGATTCATGCCCAAGCCTGGCACATACAACACATCATGAATGGAAATAGGCTTGCCATTCTCCCTCTAAAATAGAACAGTCCCTCTCCCAACTGGATTGCACTTGGACTTGTTCCCCATCTGAATCTGGAATCTGATGTCCTCCTCCTTGTATCTGGAGAAGTACTCCCTAACTCCTGTCATATGAAATGACGCCCCACTGTCTATATACCAAACACCCTGTGAGGTTGAGCTAGTCAGGCAAGCTATGAGTGCAAACTCATCCTCCATTCTACTAGAAAGCTCATCTACACTTGCTGAAGCTACCGTCTACTTCTTGCCCTTCTTTTTATTTTTCTTCCTTTGTGGGCAATCGCTGACATAGTGGCCGAACTCGTGACAGCCATAGCATTTGATCTTAGATAAGTCCTTCTTCTTCTCACTTTTTGGATTTGATCCTTTGCCAGACCCCTTCTTCGCTTTCCCTTTTCCTGCTAGGGCAACATTTTCCTGTTCCACCTCACTTTTCTGACTATTACTGTTGGTTCCATTGACAAGACTTAGTCTAAGATCCTCCTGAGTGAAGTCACTCCATAGTCGATCCCAACTCGGTAAGGTGTCTCGTCCATTAATAACTTGAACAAAGACATCCCACTACTTAGTAAACCCATTCAGGGCTATTCCTACTAGCTCATCATCCTTTGGTTTGTCTCCAACAGCTGCCAATTCATTTTTGACAAGTCTAAGTCTGGTGAGGTAACTTGTGACGTCTTCTCCCTTATTCATCCAAGTATTCCTTAACTTTTCTCTAAGAATCAGCTTTCGGTTAAGGGTAGCATTCTGGTACAGATTCATAATGGCATCCCACATCGTCTTTGCTGTATCTAACTCTACAATATGCGGAACAATATGATCCTTAACACCGTCAAGAATTAGCCTCCTTGCCTTGGCATCTTCCTTCTTATATGCTACGAGCTGTGTTGCATCTGTAGGTACAGGTACAATAGTGGTCACATAATCCTTGATACCATTCTCTTCCAGCAATAAAGAAATTCTGGCTTTCCAAACACCAAAATTTGAGGCTCCATCCAATCTATCCTGATCTCTTAAACCTGCTGAGGCCATCTCAAAAGAAAATAATAATTTGAAGAGGTCAAACTGGGTTTTATAAACCCTAGATTTTTTATTTATTATTTTTCCTTTCTCCCTGTGCCTGTTCTGCACTCAGATCCGCTCTGATACCATGTGAAAAATCTATTGCAGCTACTGATTATTAATTTCCTATCTTGTAAGATTATTTGGCTGCCGAAAAATTAATTAATTTATAGCAAATATTAAATAATAACACAGCTACAATTTCACGAAAAAATCATGGAGACAGAAAAATAAAATCAACACAACATTTTAGACAAATTGTCCCTGGAAAAACCCCGAAGGGAAAACCAGTACTGCAGATGAGGAACTTTATTAAATCAAATCAAGAGATACATAGACTGCTTGCCTCTTACTGGCAGAGCTCCGGCAATGATCTCCTCCAGAAATTCTTCTCCCAATTTCTCCTATAGAAATTCCACTACTGCTGTCTTGAATGCTATCGCTGCGCCCTTGCTCTCACTGCAAATCAATTTGCTATCACTGCAAATTTATTTATTTGCTATCGCTGCAAATACTTCTCGGATCTGTCTTCTCCAAATGCCCATTGATCCTCTTTTATAATCCTCTCATTGAAAACCAATGGCCATGATTTAATCTAAATCAACGGCTAGGATTAATTAGACTCTAAACCCTAATATCTAGAAGTCTCTCGAGAAATCAATTATTTAGGTATGGAGATAATTATTCCAGCTGTGTTTTCAGCCTCGAAATCACCACCCGAGACTAGAACACCTGTCCAAGCTACATAAAAATTAACAGAAACAATTGTATTATATACAATAATTAAAGTCTCCCTTATCACTACTCTAACAAAACTAATGTTTAAAAAAAAAATAACAAGACTATATAGTTAATATATTAAATAAACTACTTAAAGGGAACAATACTAACCCAAAACATCCCCAATACACAGCATCATTGTGTTTTCATCCGATTTTGTTCAACGTAGAGTTTTACGAAGGTGGAATTGTAATCTAAATAAAATATAGAAATCCCAACATAGGTATTTGACGGGGACATTTTGAGTGACATGAGACTTTTTCTGACATGAGTTTTTCCTAGCATGAGAACAACTGATCGGTGTGCAAAAAACTGACGAGTTTTCGACATGGGGAAAATCGGTGAAACACAAGCAAAAATGAGAACGGTGTAAAAACCATGATGATTGCAAACAGGTGAAAGGAAATGAACTGCTGAGATCAATTACATTGTCTTGCACTCTTCTTGACGATTCTCAGTGGTTGATATCACATGCTAGGCCAGTTCACCTTACAGAGGGAATGCTTTCTGCGTAATAACTAAAGTAGGTTGGGCCTCTACTGCAATATACTTTTATTAGCTAAAAGACTCTATATCATGATATATAATTTTTAATACTTAAAAAACTCTAACAAAGAAAAAAACTATTGTAATTATGCTTCCAATACAAACATAGTGAGATAATAGATAGTAATTATTATTCATCATGACTACCAACCCCTCCTTAAACTTGACAATTTTACCATTGATTTATTCTTCATATGTTAAAAGGTAACCATACAAAGTGTCATGAAACTATCTTTTATTTCTCTAAATGCTTCAAAGAACAAAAATCATTTATTCCTAAGAGCAACCCCTCCCTTACTCACCCTTCTCCATAACTTCTCACTAATTTATGAAGACTCTTTATTAATAAATCATTTCTTCATCAATATTAAACTTATATTTAATCTAACAAACAAATTTCAACTACAAAACACATGATTACTACAACATTTACTTTTTACTTAAAAATTAGTTATTATATATTTTAAGTATACTACTATATTTAATATTTTCCCTTATTATTTTATCAATATTTAAGAATTATTTTATGTACTATAGTATTGCCAGCTTCTAACTCCATTCCATTCCATACTTGCCCTAAACCTATTTTTTTGAATAATTTCAGTGTGTTTGTTTTATTCAAAATAGTATTTCCACAAAATCTGTTCTTAAGAGCTCAAATTTTGAACCACCAACAAAGAGATAAAAAATTTTCAGAATAAAATTTGTTAAACTTTTCTCATATAATTATAAAATAAATTTAATTTTGTTCAACATAAAAAATAATACTGAATTTACTCTAGATAAAAAAAAACTTATTGCAATAGTACTGCCAAGGCAGGTACTAAAAAGAGAAAATAGTGTGAGAAACAAAATTTATATTGTTTTAATAATGCTTTTCAATTATAATTATAAAAACCGTGTAAAATGAAGAACAGCGCCACTTGTCAAACTCGTTTCTACCTCAATCTACGCCATCATCATCAGTGCCAAGATTATCATTGCACACCAACATTCTGATATATATCACATAGTACTTAGCCGGAAACAATCCATCTACACGAAGAATTGCATCTACACAAGTAAAAGGGAGAGCAGGAAAAATGGGCGAGAAGCAGCAGGTCAAGATCTGGCGGTCCAGTGTGAGGGTCTACGAACTGAATTCAGGAAGTTTGTATAAGATGTGGGAGGAAAATTTGAACCCTTCCCAACAATCCATTCTTCCGAAAGTGGGTATTTTTCCATTTTTGAAGGCTGTCACTTACAGAAGCGACAATGCTCTCCTTGGGGCGCTCATCAATTTCATGGTCGACGGTGAATTGACAGTTGGAGAAAGCCGAAGCCAGATTACAGAAGAGCAAATTCGACGAGCTACGGGTCTTCCAAGTTCAGGTAAGGATGTCTCCCCCTCACAAAATTTCAATCGAGTTGAAATGGCAATTCGTCTTACTAGATCTGAAACGGGTGCGATTGGATATGGGTTGTTGGTGGATTCAATCATTGACCCAGTTTTGCAAATTGCTTGTATGTTCTTGACTAACAAGCTGTTGGGGCTTCATAACACGAGTTTTATCCCGTTTAAGTATGTCGAGATTGCCATTGAGGTTTCTCAGGGGGTCTGCTTTAATTGGTGTAAATTTGTGAAGGAGAGGATGTTGGGGCAGATTAAATCTGTCCGCCAGAAGAGCAGCACTAGGTCTTCGTTTACTTATGGCACTATTCTCCAGTATCTTGCATTCCAAGCATTCGGCGAAAAGAGTGGCATTCCTCGCAGTGATATTGGTCATGGAGATCCATTTATCAATGCATATGACATCATGAGAAGGGATGTTGGCATCAGTAAATTAGAGAAGAAAAGAAAGGCTAGGGAGGGGGTTTCATATATAGTACAATACATTTTAAGAGAGCATGGACACAGGGTCCTTGGTGGAAGTGGCCCAGAGGAAAAAGACGAGGCAAAAACTGTACGAAATCCAACAGATAAAATTGCAGTCATTTTAAGAATCGTGACAAGTTTTCAGCAGCACCATCATGATGAACTGTGTAATAACATAGCTGCAATCTTTTTCAGTTCAACAAGGACAGAGAAACCTACACACTACACATGGCCATAGCTGGCCCTCTCATGTTTTTAGGACTTCTATGATGGATTCACATCCAAGCTAGCTCTAATACCAAAATAGAAAATACAACAATTGCATTCCTCATTGATTCAACAAATAAATGTTACAACTTATAGAGATTAAAAATTCACAATAAAGTCCTACAAAAGTGGATCTACACTTGATACCTAACTCAACTAATTGGCAACACACTAACAACTATTGACACAACTACAAAATCTAATTACACCAAGAGGCATTACTATAGTGGTAGTAAGGGGTAGACTCTAATGGCATGAGCGTGTTAACAAAAACTATTAAAGAGCCAACATATAAAAATAATTACACCATTATCTAGTGGCATTAAGGGGATGTTTATGACCGTGTATATAAAAATAAAATAGAGGCCACATAGTTTTAAATAAAAAAAAAATTAGCATATTTCTTTAAATAATTATAAATATATAGCCAGCATAGTTTATTAAAACATAAAAAATAAAGCCAATAAAATAATGTGTATAAATATAAGTATACTCAAACATAAATTTGAGAAAAATCAAATCAAATAAAAACAGAGCAAATTGAATTAGGAAAAGAAGTTTAATCCTTAAAGAGAAATTTGATTGGTAAGGGCACTATGCAGCCATTTTTTTTTTTTTTAATTTTTCTTGCCAAATGAATTTATGAAGTGATACAATTGGTGTTATTATTTATAGAAGGTTAAATTAGGCATTGTGTATTATTTACTCTTATTCTATTTACATTCTACTCATTAAAATAAAAATAGAATTGTTATAATTTATTTAATAATTTTCTTGCGTAAACAAATCTTTAGAAACCAAAAAGCAAATTAAAGAGAGGTAAATTACTTACTTTAGTTTAGTGAGAGTTAGGGTTAGGGTGCTTCTTACTTTAGTTTAATGAGAGATAGGGTTAGGGTTCTTGGATCTTTAAAATCCACAAAGAAAATTATATTTAATTTAATGACCTTTGTTTTAGATTTTTATTATGGAATTAATTCCTTTAAAATAAATTAAAATTAAGTTTTTACTATCATTGGGATTAAATTATTGAAAATTATTCTATTAAAATCCACAGTGAAAGATAAAAAATTAACAACATGATAAGTTATTTAGATTAGTTTAACGAAGCCTAGCAAACAAAAACAAATAACAAGGTAAATTACTTTATTTGAGTTTAATGAGGGCTAAGGTTATAGTTTTTCAATCTTTAAAACCAACAAAGAAAATTAATATTTAGTTTAGTGACCTTTGTTTTATATTTTTCAATGAGAATTAATTCTATTATAATTAAGAGTTGTGTATCAATTGGATTGAATTAATAAAAAATATTCAAATAAAAACTAATTGTTAGAGCTAAGAAATATCATTGCATCCCACAAATAAAATTAATTGTAGAGTAAATTACTTTAGTTTAATGCAAGGTAGTATCATTTGGGTTAAATTAAAAATCAATTTTTTGGATTCTTCAATCTTTAAATGCTAATCTGTAAAGTAAATAAAATAATTGTCTAAATAAAACTAAAACTATATATACAGTAATAAATTAATAAAATTATTAAACTAGCATAGATATCTTAAATACATCTATCTAAATAGAACCCTATTGAGGGGCCTATCTATTTTCTATAACAATTTCTATATAGGCACCATGAGACTAATATCTCTCTAGTCTTTTAGATATATAGTATTTAAGATATCTATGTTAGTTGCTCATACATCTACATCTAAGACATTCTTAACAACACATATAGGCAAGCTATCCAATAGTATAATTATGTTGGAATGCATTTTTTAATCTCATGATTAACCTATCTAGAGTAAACCAATTACAATAGAGTATAATTTTTCATGTTGAATTTTTTTTTAATTTTTCCTAAGTCTACATGAGAAAATTTTCACAAAAATTATTCCTAAAATCATTTATCTATGTTGTAATTGACTCAAAATTTCAGCTCTTAAGGATACTATTTTGAGTAAAACAAGCACAGTAAAATGAAGCAAAAAAATATGGTGGGGAAGGAAGTGTGGAATGGAACTAAGAAAAAACTAGTGGCGAGGGAAGTGTGGAATGGAATGAAGCAAAAACTGGTTGGGAGGGAAGTGTGGAGTGGAATGAAGCAAAAATTAAAGATTAACTTTTTTTAATTAAATTTAAGTGGCTAAATTCTTGTGGAGAAATTTGGTTATTAAACAAATAAATTTTTTAATGTTAAACAAACAATATTTTTATATTCATATTAATATGATTATTTAATTTTGATTCATTCTATTGTATATATTAGTTATAAATTAAATATTTTTAATCTTAATGAAATAATATAATTAATCATTTATTAATAATAATAGAATGTATATTAAATTAGTAGAATTATCATTATAATATATTTATATTTATGTTATATTATAGTAAAATGAAATATTAATATATATTTGTGTATAAATATTAAATATCGAATATCCATATTTAACTTATTATAACAATGCACATTCATTTAGATAATCATTTAATATTATAAAATCCTAATTCAACTCCAATCTAAAGTTCCACTCCAATCTACTTTCTGAGTAGTATAATGAGATCCTATCATTTTAATTTAAGGAGAAAATTATTTTGGAGCAAACATAATTTATATTGATATGCAGTTTTATAATTCAATTGAAGGATATAAAGTTCATTTTCTATAAAGTAAAACTATATTGACATCTATCTTGATTATCAAGGATAAATAAAATTTTAACAAAAAATCAGCTCAAAAAAAGACCTCTTTTGGTTGGATTTTTGGAGAGTGCAACAAACACTTATGAATGTGGAGAGAAATTTAGTTTGAAGGGAGGAGGTGGCAATGTAAACAAATTATGAACACTAATATTACCTACCACCAGTTATGTAGTACCTAAATCAATGGAGATAATTCTGAGAGTGAAAAATCATCAATTTGGGAGTGAATTTCCCCAAGGCTGTCACAACTCAATCTTTTTAAATTTTGAATTTGAAAACTAAATGAGAGAAATATAGTTTCATTTTAAAAAATAAAAATAAACAAGGTGTAAGGATACTTCTAGAATGAGCATTAATTAGGAACCTTCCCTCCTATCCTCAAGTCAAGACCCCAATTTATGAGATGAATCCATTTTCTCCTTAAATTTATTACCATTGGAAAATTTGGGAACATATTTATGAATTACAAGAGCCCTTTTCTACAAAAATTTAATAGCAATCTTGAAAATGGAGAGGAGCATTTATGATGAAGACTTGATTGAAGACTTGGAGTTTCATCCATGAGGGTCAAGCTTTTTTTATAAATTGCTTGGATTTTTAGGAAGAAGACACTCATGATCTCTAGTTTGGGGAGAGCTGGAGAAATCTATAAGTGTTCTCCTCTTCCTCATTTTTCTCTGTTTCTTTCGAAAGTTAGTTCTTGTATGTTGTTAATTTTAGAGTTAAATTCATTTTGATGAGTGTTTAGGATGATTAAAATTTGCAAACTATGTGTAAGTTTTGTGAATGGACATGGGATCTGTAACTACTTCATTTGTTATAAGTCCACCCCTTTTCCTTTTTGCTTGAACAACTATTCATGCCCTATTCCAAAGCTCCCACATTGACTCTGGCAGATAGGTCGATAGCAATGTTGTAGAATTTTTCTTTAAATCTACCAATCATATTTGCTTAAAAGTTTCTAAGACCTCTTCAACAAACCTATTCTTTATGCCTCTGCTATCCTGACAATTCCGTGAGATCACACTACTTGGTGTCATTTAGTCATATAGCTCACATGCCTTGTCTGTGTTTCCATTGGCAACTACAACATTAGAAAAAAAAATTTCTCATTCCATTATGCCTTGATGGAGGTTTGCTCCCTATTCCAGCAATCCACACAAGTTGGGAGGTATTGTCAAACGCTGTCACATCTGGTTTTACACCTGCTAATTGCTTTTCCTTGAAAATTTTAAAGCCTTTTTAACGGATTAATTTTGTGCAATTCCTATAGTCATTCTATCAAATATAGTCTATGCTTCCACATTCTACATATGTGTCTATCTGTGTATTTCCAACTATAATATCTAACAAAGATTTTCCCCTTTTTTGTTATCCATGAGGATGCTGGTAAATGTTGAGGGATCTGGCATTACACTTGCCAGTTTCATTTGTTTAAAAGTTTATGAGGCTTTTCTTAATGAACCCATTTAAATGCCCCTCAATGCTGTCATGGCATTCCATGAGATCACATTTCTTTGGGACATTTTGTTAAACAGTGTTCATGACTTGTCTATGCTTCCACATTTTGAATACATGTCTACCACATAGCTTGTAAGTACAATATCTAATGAAATTTGTCTTCTTTTATACCTTGATGTATATCTGTGCCCTATTCTAAAGCTCCCATGTTTGCACACATAGAGGGGATGCGGACAAAAGTCACGGATTTGGCTTCATGCCTGCCGAATTCATTTGCTTGAAAGTTTCTAGAACCTTTGCAACAAATCCATTTTGTGCATATCCTACCTTTTTGGCATTCCATGTGATGACATATTATTTAGGAATTCTATCAAACAGTTCACATGCCTAGTCTGTGCTTCCACAATTTTTTTCATGTCTATCTGGTAACTGTAATTACAACATCTAATCAAAATTCCCCTTCCATTTTGCGTGAGGGATGTCCATACCCTATTCCTAAGCTTTTGTTTGTGCACAAGTAGTGAGGATACTGACAAAGGTTCAGGAGTTGGTCATTACACCTGCCTGTTGCCTTTGCTCAAAATTTTCTAAGGCCTTGTAAACCAAAATAGGCCAGTACTCGGAATAGAGTTTGGATGAATTCAGGTTCAACTAATGCACCTAAAGAATATAGACATGCTCATTGATGGTAGAATTTTATATGATTGTGCAAAAGAATATTAAATGGTTTAATCTAATAAATACGATTCTAAGCCAATTTTGATTTATAGTAGACGTTGAATCTTGTAAAATATAGTCACAATAGGAATAAAAGTGATATGACATATTTAGTTTTCTTTGGTTGTAATCTCCATAATATAAGACTATAACTATTGTTTGAACCACTGTAATTCTATAAATTAAATCTTTAGTAATTATTTGAGCACATGTAACATAGATACATAGCCCTATAATAGAATTGTCTTGTAAAAATATTTTTTTTAGACTATTAAGTGGGAAAATGAATCACCTTATTTGACACACAAGTCTTAGTAGGATGAATAAGTAGATGCCATTACTTATAGAAATATGAATTTGTAGTCAAAATAAATATAGGCATAATTAATTATGTAATATTAAAACATTAAGCCTTAATAATTATAAACGGACTTAGATAATAGATTAACTTTACATTTCTATCCCCTCATTTCTTGAACAAACAACCATATGCTTAAGTATTGTTATATATCAAAATTGTCATCTTAATACGAATGCTCCCTTAGATAAGAATACATTAAATTTACTTAAATCAACATTAAGGATTACTAGGGAAAAACGAATAATAAGTAGAGTGAATAAACTAACTTGTTCCTTAAGCATAATGCTTCAAAACAAAGGTCTCCCCAATGGATGAATGCTATAAACAAACATGAAATTTTTGTATGGGTATCTTATAGATTTCAAAAATTGATCAATGATACCCTATTGCTCATTACTATGGATAAAATCAATAATAGTGTTACACACTTCAATCCTAACTATTTAAGTAGATATTGGAATTTGATTATGTATTATGACAAAGTGGAGGATAGAGCCCCTTATATGAGTTTATGTTTCCTTGGATAACAAGGGAAGAAATATAATGTTTAATAAGAATATCTTAATGAACAATATTGAACTAATGATATCATTGAGGAAATACATAAACTTTTGTTCCTTGAGGAATAGGTTTCAATGTAAAGGGTTGGGTGAAATATTTAGTAGAAGCCTATAGCGAGAATCAAAGATGGATTGCAATAATTCATTAAACAATCGTTAATCTTAAATGCTTTAGAAAGAACAAAATGAAAACCCAGTATTTTGAAACAATTTCCCCTAATCTCAAAATGTGATCAAGGAATCCTCATTTGACCTATGAATTAGAAGCCAACATTATTTTACCATGGTTAGGAATTGTTAATTCTCAACTAAAGAAGTTGAGTTAACTTCGTGTTGGATAACTTATCCTATCATGATTGCAAGCCTTAATTTGGTTCTAATTGTACATATAAGTTTGAAATAATTATGCAAGGAAATGATCTAGTATCCTACTCTTGGAACAAAGATTTATTTGATATGTGACTATACATCATTGTTTTACCTTGAATAAAGATCACTTGATGTACGGCAAATTAACTATCATATCACCTTGAAACTAAATGATTAAGTACATTTTCTAATTTATGTTTGGGATTAACGTAAGTGAATTAGTATCTTCTGTAATTATGTTTACAATTGTTTGAATGTCTTTACTTGACTCTTCCTTATGTATTTATGAATGGATCAAAACATCTAGCCTTATTCTTTACATGCCAGCAAAGAAGTTTAATTCTTCTCATTTCCTTATAAGCTATCATATAAGTTTTCTTTTCATCTAGATAGGTAAACCTTGTAAATAAACATCCAAACTCATACATTTGTAGTGTTCGATATTTATGGTACCTCTGGGTCACATTTACTGGTAATTCTGTCGTGTTGAACCAACTACCTCCCACCTAACATAGCTACAACAATGATGTCTAGGCACCATCCCTCTAAATCTTTGGGGAGTAATAAGGAACATGTCAAAGTTAAATCCACAGGAAGGGAAAATCTCCTCAGATACCTCACTAAAAAGATTAACTAAAAAAAGAAAAAGGTGAGACTATTAAAAATTGTTGTAGGACGATCAATGGAAGACCTCGTCGAGGAAATATGTGTGTTAGGTAAACTATTCACACTTTAAAATCTAAACCTCAAACACTCCTAGGAGGTGTGTTTGCAAAATAGTTCCTTAGGAATTCCATCCATTGTATCACTCGAGTGGGTGGCAATTAGCCAAGAGTTGTGTACCCACTCATAGTTACATTAAACATAATGCAAGACAGATCTACATGTTCGCATTCATCATGTAGATCGCATCCGAAGAGGGCCTTGATCCCATGGATACAGGGTATGTAGGCAGTTTGGATGACGAAGGATGCCCCCAGTACTCAGATCCCTCAGATATAGTATACTCCATTATAATCAACTTCAAAATCTCAATTTCTAGTTTAAAGGTTATCTAGGTAACTTAAGAACTCTCCTAGTACTCAGAAGAATCTCTGAGGTGGATTACTTGTACCCAACTTTGCTATAAACTAAGGTGAATACAAGTTGATGTTATGTGTTCCCTGGTCAACATCCTTAGTACAGTGTCTAGGCAGACTATGGTCCCCAAGAAGTGACTCATGAACCTATATTGGTCCCGAAGGAGTCAGAAGTCTCTGGCCAGAGCATAGTGATTCCTGTCCTTTTTAACCCATTAGGCTGCCATGTTTATTTATCTCAGATTGGATAGAGTATTGGTCCATTTGATCCACTAGGCCTTTTTACCACTATTTGTTCTACCTGAATCAGGTAGCGATAAGGTCCATTTGACCTGGTTCTATATGAACTTATTTGCCCAAAGGATAGAAGAGCTCGGGTGGCTTAAGAATGTTTTGTTTTCAACATATGGCCCATTTTGGCCAAAATTTTTCTTGAGTACTCAATCAAGTCTTGATATATCTCATAAGAGCTTGTTAATAAAGTAAAATTTTCTAAAAATTTGAGTTTGGACCAAGCGGGTCCTTACATGTGGTATCAAAGCATGGTTCAAACACTCGGCCTGGAGGCCTACGAACTCAAAATCAATAATAATTGGTATTTAAGAAAAGAATTGTGGTAGATTTAATTACAGTCAATTTGCATGTTGTAAACCAAAAATTGTAGCAAGTGATAAATCACCTCTCTCCTTATTTAATAATTAAATGGCGAGAACCAAAAATTTGTGAGATCTGCATGGAGAGGAACCGGTCAACCAAGAACCAGTTGAAAACCCACCTAAGAACCCAAATGCTGGTATAGAAGCAATTATTCAGTTGTTGATAGAACAAAGAGAAAATTTGGAAAACCTTGAGAAAACTGTACAAAACTTGAAGACTAGACAAGGGACTATAGAAAACATTCTGGAACCTGAAGATGAACATCAATGTGCAGAAGTACACATAGCTCAAACAACTAATGAGCTAGAGGTTCCTAGGTCTCGACAGGAAACTACACTCTAGATATCTTACAAGACCTTAAGAAGATAACTCCTAAATTTGACAGTAAACATGTGGGGGATGCTACAGAAGGATGGCTCACTGAAATAGAGAAATATTTTGAACTAAGAAACTACTCAGAGAATATCAAGGCAACCTAGGGAGCCTATCAATTAGAGGGAGAAGCTGCTAGCTAGTGGATAAACATAAAGGAACAATATTGTTATTCAAAGGAAAACCTAACTTGGAGGCAATTTGTGAGCCACTTCCATGAGAGATGGCTTCCACAACTATTTTATGATGAGAAGATGACTGAGTTTCTGAATCTTAGACAAGGAAATCTCACAGTCCAATAGTATTGGGATAGATTTGTGAAGCTCCTGAAATATGTTCCTATCTATCAAAAGGATGAAAGGTCTCAGGGGTTGAATACTGATATTGGGGAAGAAGTGGATATGTTTGCCCCTGAGAACATGAATCAAGTTTTGGAGAAGGCACTCAAATAGGAAAAGAAATTACAGGCACTATCGATGGCAAAGCAAAACTTTCAGGACAAACAATTTGCCTTCAAAAGGAAACTAGATAATACAGGCAACGTAGGAGCTCAAAAGAACAAGAGGAGAGACTAGGGTAGAACAAAGGCTACTAGTAATCAGGATCATAGGAACAATTACAATGGTAATTCCAAGAGGAATGATGGAAATGCACCACCCCAAATTTCTAATGGACCCCCCAGTGGATGTTTTATGTGTGGAGGCAATTATTATGCAAGGGATTGTTCAAAAAGGAATAGGTACAATCAGCCACAGCAACCTCGGTAACATCAAATACATGCTGCTGTTAGAAATCAACAAACTCACCATCAAAATGTACCTATGGAGACAAGAGGTATGCTTTTTGGTAAACCAATAACTATTTTGATAGATACTAGTTCCTCTGAGAATTCTATTTCCCCAGAATTGGTAAGAAGAATGTCTTTGCAAAGTAAGAATAAGGAATCATCATGGACGGTTCAGTATGGTGACAAGACTATACGAAAGGTGAACAAGTACATAAGAGGAGCCCTCATTAAGTTTCCTGAATTAGAAACCAAAGCCGACTTATATGTCACACTTCTAGGAGCCTATGATGTCATAATCGGAATAAGTTGGCTAACAAGTCATAAGGCTAACATAGATTGCTATAACAAGGTGGTAGATTGTGTAGATGATAAGGGGTGTAGAGTTAGGATCCAAGGAATTTACAAACCTATATCAGTGGGGACCATTTTCTGCTATGCAACTAAAGAAGGCAAGGTGAAAACAAGGAAATCAGATATTCTTAGTATCTTTAGATGAGAAGGGAGAAGAGAAAGAAGCCCCTACCTTTGAAAATAGTCCATTCCTTTGGGACTATAAGGATGTGTTTCTTCAAGAGCTACCTAGATTACCTCCTAAAAGGGAATTTAATTTTTCAATCGATATACTTCCTGGAACTGCACCTATATCCAAAGCCCCATATAGGATGAACACCACAGAACTCCAAGAGTTGAAAATATAGTTGCAAGAATTGCTAGAGAAAGGGTTGATAAGGCCTAGTGTATCAACTTGGGGAGTACCAGTCATATTTGTAAAGAAGAAGGATGGAACACTAAGGTTGTGCATTAACTATAAAATGTTGAATAAGGCCACCATGAGGAATAGATATCCCTTGCCTCATATTGATGATCTATTTGACCAAATGAGAGGAGCCTTAGTGTTCCTCAAAATTGACCTCCGCTTGGGCTATCACCAATTAAGGATAAAAGAAGAAGACATCCTAAAAACAACATTTAGGACTAGGTATGGCCACTATGAATTCACTATAGTTCCATTCAGGCTAACAAATGCTTCGACTGCCTTTATGAATCTACTGAATAGTGTGTTCCATGATTTTATGGATAAGTTTGTGATTGTGTTTCTGGATGACATCTTAATATATTCCAAGGATGAAGAGGAACACTTAACCCATCTACAGGGAGTCTTACAAAGGTTGCAAAAGCATAATTTGTTTGGGAAGTTATCCAAATGCTCCTTCTTTGAAAGGAGGGTTCACTATTTAGGGCATATCATTTTAGCTGAGGGTATAGCAATAGATCCTAATAAAGTAAAAGCCATCATGGAATGGCCTATACCTACAAATGTGACCAAAGTAAGAAGTTTTATGGGATTGGCAGGGTACTACAGAAGGTTTGTGAAAGTCTTTTCAAGGATAGCCAATCCAATCACATCCTTCCAAAAGAACAAAAAGTTCATTTGGACTAAGTAGTGTGATAAGGCATTTCAAGTACTGAAGGAAAGGCTAACATCACCTCCAATTCTAAAAGTGCCTGACCCTAATGGTAACCTCACAGTAGTAATAGATGCATCCATAGAAGGACTAGGAGGTGTTCTTTTCCAAGAGGAAGGAGTAGTGGCTTATGAACCACGGAAACTAAAAATCCATGAAGTTAATTACGCCGCCCATGACCTTGAACTTGCAGCCATAGTTCATGCCTTACAGAAATAGAGACATTTCTTGTTGAGAAAATAGTTTGAGCTTAAAACAGACCATCAAGGACTAAAATATATCTTCACTCAACCTCATTTGAATGCAAGATAGAGAAGGTGGTTAGAGTTCCTAAGTGAGTATGATTTTGAGATTGCGTATATCAAGGGGAAGGAAAATAGGGTGGCCGATGCTCTTAGCAGGAGGAGGCATATAATGGCCATATCCAACTTGCACATAGACCTAAAGCAACAACTATTCTCTAAGTAGAAACATGACCCATGGTATAATTAGGTTAAGGCATCTCTAGCGAATACCTCTGTGGAACCTAAGTATTTGGATTATGTTTTTCATTTTGATGGGCTAATGAGGTACCAGGGAAGAATATACATTCCTGATAATACATAACTAAGGGGTATGATCCTGATAGAGGGAGATAAGGCTCCATATTCAGGACATCCAGGAGCAAATAAGATGTATGCAGACCTCAAAAGATTATATTTTGGCTAGGAATGAAGAAGGATGTGGTAGACACAGTTGCTAAATGCCTAGAATGTCAAAGGGTTAAGGTAGAACATGTGCACCCAATAGGACTTCTTTATCCACATGATGTACCTTTCTATAAATGGCAGGTCATAAGTATGGATTTTGTCCAGGGGCTACCAATGACATCTCATAGGCATAATTGTATTTTGGTGGTAGTGGATAAACTCACTAAGGTAGCACACTTCATACCAGGGAACCTAACAGATGATGCACCAATAGTAGCAAAAAGGTTCATAAAAGAAATTTTTAGGTTGCATGGGATTACTAAGAAAATCATCTCTGATAGAGACACAAAGTTCACTTCTAGATTTTTGACCACATTACATGCTGCCTTAGGAACACAATTGAACTTCAGCATAGCTTATCATCCTGAGATAGATTGCCAAACAGAAAGAACCAACCAATTTCTAGAAGACCTCCTTCATATGTATTGCATGGATCAACAGACTAAATGGGAGGAATATTTACCACTATTTGAGTTTTCCTATAACAATTCCTTGCAAGCAGCAATAGGTATGGTGCCCTTTGAAGCTCTCTATGGGAGAACTTGTCAAACACCTTTGAGTTGGGATAAACTAGAAGATAGGATCCTGGTAGGCCTTGAAACATTGAAGGATATGGATAATTAGGTGCAACTTATTCGACAAAGGTTGAAGGAAGCCTCGGATCACCAAAAAAGTTATGCAGATAAGAATAGGGCACCTAGAAGATTTCAAGTTGGTGAAAGGGTGTTCCTAAGAGTTCGACCTCATAAAAGTTCCATCTCTTTTGGAAGGAAGTCAAAGCTAGCTCCTCTCTATGTCGGGCCTTTTGAAGTACTTGAGGAAATCAATCCTGTAGCTTACCGCTTGGCCTTACCTCCCGCACTAAGCTGCATTCATGATGTGTTCCATGTATCCTTGTTAATAAAGTATATACTTGACCCTAAGCATATATTCTAAATTAGAATGCCCTACAAGTTGAAGAACAGGTACAATAACAATAGAGCCATGCAGAATCATTGAGAGGCGCCAGTTCCAGCTCCGCAACAGGATAGTGGATCAATCTTAGGTCCAGTGGGACCAGTACTCACCTGAGAATGGTACATGGGAAGACATAGTGGAAATGCAACAGCTCTATCCGCACTTATTTTGAATAAACTCTAGTTATTTATAAACTCGACAAACTTCAAATTTTGCTTAAAGACAATGATGTTGAGATGATACAGACAATTACGCTTAATCTATGATAAACTGCTTTATTCAAGGATGGACTTTAAAAGTAGACAAGTATACTGATGTAAGCAATGCTTAGCTCTATGGACTTATATGTATATGTTTGACCTCATTTCTAACATGCATCAGGACGATGCATAAATTTAGGGGAGAAGGATGTCACAACTTTAATGATGCATTGGCATGTCTGGATACCAGTTCCAATATTTCCACCAAGGCCTGCTAGACTAGATTCCCACTTTATGAAACATTTCTATTGGAATAGTAGTGGCAATTCTATCATAAGTAGCCTGATGATCTTTGTGAAGGTTAAATTTGACTCGAAGAGGTTCCCATGCTATATGGCTCATCGTGGGTCTATGGAAAATATCTTATAGGGTTTGAATACCTCTTTTATGAAATCTAAGAGTCCTTGTGCTAGGTAATGTGGCTAATGGTTGATCTGCATTGGAGAATAGAGGTGACCACTAGATATTATGGTGATTGAAAGAAATACCATCACGAAATCCATCACCAACCTAGCAGAGCCATGGTTTAACTTTCTCCCAGGCTTTCCAAATTCTTTTGGCCACAAATGTGCCTAAGATTTGAATTGGCTCTCTCATGACAAGGAGAGTTGACAAGCCAATGCCTTTCCAAGTAGGCTTGTACATAGGATGGCCCAATTCAATGTTGTGCCAGAGTAAAATTTTCTATGCCTCATTACTAGAGAGAGTGTGAGTAATCCATTTGACACACAAGACAATGCCTTGGCATTGAGTAGAAAGTAGACCAAGGCCACCTGAATCTCTGGGTAAGCAACAAAATTCACAGGCAACATGGTGAAAGCCATGGTGAGTCTTAGAAGAGGTCCAGAGAAAATCCCTCAAAATTTTTTCTAGTTTGGCATTTGAAGCTTTGGAAGGTGCCTAACAAGAAGAATAGTAAACATGAGTTGCTGCCAAAAGTTTAGAATAAACCTGAAATTTTCTGGCTAAAGATAGTGTCTTAGTGATCCAAAATGCAAGTTTATATTCCACACAGGTAAGAACTGCTTACTAGAGATTATAAGAAGTGCATTGGAAAGCAAATGGAATACCTAGAAAATAGAAGATTTCACCATGAGCAACCCAATGCAGTCCATACTATTTGATCCAATGAGGAATGGGAAGAATGGACTACCTATAACATAAAGTTTTATGCCACTAGATGGAAGACCCTGAGGCTAGGTAGAAGGTCTCTAGACATCCAAGCACATTTTTAACTATGTTTTCTTCTTCCAGTAATGTTAAAAAGGAATCATCTGCAAAATGACCATAAACCAGCTGGCTAGAAAAATTAGGTAGAGAAATTCCATGAACAAGCCCATTGGATACTGAATGGACAAGAAGGTATCCAAAGCCTTCTATAGCTAGAACATATAAGGCTAGTGTAAGAGGACATCATTACTGTATTGAACGAAAAAGGCTAAAGGTATGAGACTATTTCCCATTGAGAGTGATACATGCAGAGGCTTCTGAGAAGAGCATTTTGATTGATTGAATAAAAGATGGCCCAAACCCTAATGCTTCAAGCATTGCAAGAATAAAATGGCATTCAATACGATCATAGGCCTTTGCCAAATCAATTTTTTGAAAAATGGATTTTTGATCAGATTTTCTTGCCCATTCCATGCCTTCCCAGACTACAATGATATTATCTAAAATATACCTGGATTTAATAAATCTAGTTTGTTTAGGGAGGACAATCAAAAGGAGTAGGTTGCGGAGCTTCAGAGAAAGGGCTTTGACAATGAACTTGTAGGAGACATCGAGGAGCCTAATGGGTCCCCAGTTGCAAATGTCTTTAGGATTGCCTGCTTTAGGTATGAATTTAATGTTTTCTTGATTAATAAGTTTTCCTAGAGAGTTGGAATAAAAAGCTTCAAGGTAAACATTATGCAAATCCTTCCCTAAGAAATCTCAAAGAGATTTGTAAAACTCACAAGGAAAACCATTAATTCTAGGAGCTTTGCCATCAGCCATAGAATAGACTACTTTTTGGGTTAGTGCAAAAAGTTGGGTCCACTTTTTGGCCAAAAAGTGGAAGTGTTTTCCCTGATTTTTAGAATTTGTCACATTTGACCTTAAAATTTGAAGCACTTAGAGATGGAATCTTTAAAAAGTTCACTAAATATAAAATGTAGTACTCAAAGTTTAGTTTCTAAATATGTAATTTTTTTCAATACCCAGATGATACAAATTGATTTTCAATAGGCATTTTTAAAAACCACTATTTGAAAGTCACTTTTTTTTAACCATACCATGCACATGTACGACCAACATAATTTGACCTAAATAAAATTATTTTTCAAAATACTTTTGGGAAAAGATGTGTAGTATAGTGAAGTTTGATGAGGATATTTTTTTATAATTTTTTTCCAAATATGTATATGTATATTTTTAATTTTTTATTAAACGTAATTGCTACTTTTGAAAACCCCTCATGTACGACCAACATAATTTGAGCAAAAAAAATCATAAAATTAATTTTTTTTCATTATGTAAAGAATGATGTGTAGATTGATGACATATAATTTTTTTAAAAAAAATTAAAAATTAAAAGTTATTAAAAAAATACAAACACCTGTCATTTCAAGTTTTTGGACCAGTTTGGTTATAAATTAAATATTAAATAGAAAAACAAGTCCAATCCAAAAAAAATATACATATTTGAAAACTAAACACTATGATCTGTAATGGGTTTTAATTTCGTAAAACAATTTAGAAAAAAATGTCATCAGCCATATAGGTGAAGTCAGTCTTTCCTCTGGTTTTGTACTTAGAGAAATACTTGCAGGTCCAAGGCTCAAGGTCAGCTACCCATGCCTTTCTCGAGCCTAAAATGAAACCAAAAGCATGGGTGTGAAATTCAAAATTTTAGAAACAGGTACCCATTTTAGAAAACAATAGAAAACAAAACGAGTACCCGTTTTTAAATGGGTACCCATTCTAAAAAATAATAAAAAACAAAACGGGTACCCGTTCTATAACGGGTACCCATTTCTAAAAATAGTAAAAAACAAAACGGGTACCTGTTTTAAAACGATACCCATTCTATAAAACAAAACGGGTACCCGTTCTAGGCTCGGGTGCCCATTCCTAAACGGGTACCCATTTTCTTTAAAATGGGTACCGTTGCTGTCAGAATTTTTTTTTTGCACGAAACTTCCCCTATATGTGGACCCAACTTCTTACTTTTACCCTTTTTGAGGTCTTCAATGGTCAATAACTGATCACAAAAGTGTGTTTGGGCTAAAGAAAGTTATTTTGGAACAACTACAAGACAATCATCTAGTGCACTTTGTCGCTCAGGAGTATAATCTTGGGCTATGAAAACTTTTTCATAATCTCGTACAAAATCCTTCAGAATGTCAAGTAATTCTGAGAGAACAACATTATCCTCCTCAATTTTCTTAATATCGTGTGAGGAATATCTAGCTTGAAGAGTGAGAAAGAATTCCTTGGAGACATGGTCACCAATTTTTAGCCAATGCATCCTGGCCTTAAGCTGCACTCCTTTGGCAGCATGACTATTAGCCTTTTTCTTTTGATGCTATAAATTAGCGACATTGATTTGTAGAGAAGGAGAAAATGGGTCATTTGTCAACGCCACTATGGCTGTCTTCAAAGCACTAATTGTAGCCTCATAAGGCCTTCTCATGAAATTGGCTAGCTGACAGCCATAGATGTGAAGAAATCTTGCAGTACGAGTGATAGAATCATTCCACCAATTTATCCAACTAATAGAATGTAATAGGCAACATTCTAAATTCCATATAGTTGCTATGTGTGCTAGGTTGGGTTGGTGAGCTAGGAAAGAGGTGTTAAGGAAAAACTAAGACTTACTAGCACATGGTTGTGTCATTTGCCATTCAATGGAAAAGTGAATTGGAAAGTGGTCTGATAACATCACATCTACTAATGGCTATATAGGAAGGTTGGATGACATGGAAAAAGAGAAGAAAGATTGGGCTAAGATCATGGCATGATCAAGGCATTTGAAAATCCTTTGAGACCTAGCTCGGAAATTACACCAAGTATGCCAAGAAGGATGGGATTGATGGTGGCCAACATTGGGATCAAAGAAGCCCAATTTATTGTGCATATGAAACCACAAGGGATAACTTTAAGAACCCCCTCCTTGGAGAAGATGTATAAACATGGCGAATCATGTATACTTCCTGAGAAAAATATTAATTTTATTGGTGATTTTTTTTGTTTTTCCAAGAAAAAAATAATCTTATTTGGTGAATCTTTTGTAATCGCTAGAGGTCTATGGAAAATTGTCATGAATTGAATTTTTTTTAAAACCAATAAAATATTTTCATTGGTGATTAAAACCTATTTTCAAACCAATTAAATATTTTCATTGGTGAATTAAAACCTATTTTCAAACCAGTAAAATATTTCTATAGGTAAATTAAACATGTTTTCTAAATAGGAAAATATTTTTGCTGGCGATTAAAATCTAATTTCAAACCAAAAAATATATTTTCATTGGCGAATTAAACTAATTTTCAAAGCAATAAAAAATTGATTAGAAAATTTAAATATAGTTTCAAACCAATAAAAAATTAATTGATGAAATAAACTATTATGCCAATAAAAAATCATACAGTGTAGCAAAAATATCAAGTGAGTCATATTGTTCTATTTTGGGACAGATTTTATACACATTGAAATTCCTTCATAAAGTGTCTAGAATGGGGACAAGTGTCAACATATTTATTATGTCTAAAGCAATATGTCAGTGCAAAATAATATAATAGATGACCATCCAATGAATTTTTTATGGACGCTTGTAGTTACATTATAGAAGAAAATGTTTGAAACACTAGACTGGTGACTTCAAGCCTCCGAAATAACACTTGAACTATTAGATTTCTAAATATCAATGGCTAACATTTCATATGAGAAACCTGTTGGATTTAAGGCATACAACTGAGAGGGGGGGGTGAATCAGTTGTATAAAACTTCTTGTTCTTTCAAACACTTGATTCTTCGTTGTTAGTTAACAGCATATCAATTAATCATCCATGAAAGCATAATACATAAACACAAGAGCAAATAAACATCAACACATTGAACACCAAGATTTTGACGTGGAAAACCCGGTTAGGGGAAAAACCATGGGGTGATTAACCCAAGGATTATTCTTTGTTAGAAGAATAAGAAAAAAAGAATGGCACTTGCCAATTAGGGCTCACTGCCCGAGCACACTGCTCACAAAGAGGCTCACTGCCTACAAGGAGACACACTGTCTACAAAGTGATAAGAATCACAATCTTGAATTGGAGAATGACATCTCTACCATGTCCGGATCAGTTCCATTTAAGCCCAAAAACCTCTGCTCTGCCTTTCGCACTTCTCTTTGCTATGCCACACTCATCCACACAATCCACACTTCGAAATGAACTCACAAACTGTTATTTATACAAGACATCAACTTAGGAACAAACATCTAAGTCAGAAAACAACCATAAGAGTATCCGCAAGATGAATAACACATCCGGTCGGCCACCACAAGAACATTCGCAGGATGAACAACTCATCCGGTCGGCTAAACAGAGCAATAACTTCATCCGGAAGAATAACTTCAATTCTGGGCTCTACTATCAATGCGGACCAACAACACAACCTCAACATGATCCAAGAACCTTCACAAGCCTGCCTGAATGACCAGGTACATCCGCACTTTCTTTACTTACTGGAATCTCTTCTCTTCCTTATCCGGAACTTCAAGAACACTGTCTGTCGCCACTGTCATAATGCAAGAGGTACTTCCGGACCTCCAAATCATACACAACTTGAGATGGCACATCACAAGGACATCCCAAAGACTCCTTCCAATCCGCAGATTAGGATTATATAGTTCCGGACCTCACCGGACCTTTTTGTGATCCTCTGTCACCTCTGAATACTTGCCGGAACCGGTTCTACACCGACAGCCACAACTCCTTCAGATCTTCATGCGGACCTCTGAAATCTTAACTGAAGCATCTCAAGACTCATATCTACAACCCTTTAATCCGCATCCTTCAGTTCTCAACCTATACAATACATTTGCCTTCTTCTCATCACGGTTCTTCACTGTTCCTGACTGAGGCTAATTTTCTCAATATCCTCAGCACACAGCTCATCCAATCCTTCTTGTCAATGCAATATGAGTATGTTGACATCAATGACAACACTGGCTCACCTCATACTTGCAACAATCTCCCCCTTTGTCATTGATGGCAACATATGATGTGAAAAACCATCAGGACAAGAACTTCTCCTTTCTGTCACAGCTCCCCCTATCAACAACAACTTTTCACATGTCTTCTCTTCCTTTACTGCTCCCCCTTTGATCATCAACCAATTGTTTTTCACATGTCTTCTCTCCCCCTTTGACATCAATGGCAAAGGGCTCATACTTGCAATTCTCATACATCAGAATCATACCAGCTGCTCCCCCTTAGTTGCAGCTCCCCATCATCAATCCGGATCACAAGATATGACTGTGATATCCACCGGACTGATGCACATCAGTGCATCCTAGTTCATCATCGGAGGGGCCATGACCCCTAACTTCTCCCGGAGATATTCAAAAGAGTCCTTGGGAAGAGGTTTAGTAAAGATATTTGCAATCTGATCCTTTGAGGGAACATACTCCAATCTGACTTCTTCCTTGTTCACTTGTTCTCTCAAAAAGTGAAACTTGATAGATATGTGCTTAGTCTTAGAATGCAATACCGGATTCTTAGAAATATTAATTGCACTTGAATTATCACAGAAAATTGTGATAGGCTCCTCATATTCTACTTTAATGTCTCTTAGCATCTGCTTCATCCATAAGATTTGAGTGCAACTACCTGCTGCTGCAATGTATTCTGCTTCAGTTGTAGACAGAGATATTGCATCTTGTTTCTTGCTTAGCCAAGAAACCAATCTCTTCCCCAAAAAGAATGCTCCACCACTAGTGCTCTTCCGGTCATCCACATCTCCTACCCAATCTGCATCTGTGTAAGCATGAAGAGAGAAATCTGAATCTCTAGGGTACCATAGACCATACTCAACTGTTCCTTTCAGGTACCTAAAAATTCTTTTGATTGCCATAACATGAGATTCTCTAGGATCAGCCTGGAATCTTGCCACAAGACCAACAGCCTGCATTATATCTGGTCTAGTCTGAGTGAGATACAACAATCCACCAATCATTGATCTATACTTTGTCTGATCTGCCTTTGGGGAGTCATCATCTTTGCTCAACTTACATCCGGTTGCCATGGGAGTGTTCATTGGTTTTGAATCTTCCATACCATATTTCCTTAACAATTCTTTCACATATTTGGTCTGAGAAATGAAGATTCCTTTCTTTGTTTGAGTAATTTGTAGACCCAAGAAGAAATTCATTTCACCAAGCATAGACATTTCAAACTCACTTTTCATCTGATTTGCAAAAGTTTTGCACATACTATCTCTTCCTCCAAAAATGATATCATCCACAAACACTTCAACAATCAAAATATTTTCATGAACAATTTTGAAATATAAGTTACTGTCAGCAGTACCTTTGTTGAATCCAATCTGCACAAGATGCTTATCCAACCTTTCATACCATGCTCTTGGGGCTTGCTTTAGTCCATACAATGCTTTCTTCAACTTGCAGACCATATCATCATTATCAGACAATTGAAATCCATCTGGTTGTTCAATGTAAACTTCTTCTTCCAGATCACCATTTAGGAAAGCAGACTTGACATCCATCTGATATACCTTGAAGTCTTTGAAGGCAGCAAATGCAAGAAATAATCTGACTGCTTCAATTCTTGCCACCAGAGCAAAGGTCTCTACAAAGTCAATTCCTTCTATTTGAGAGTAGCCTTTGCAGACCAATCTAGCTTTATTTCTGATAACTTCACCAGTTTCATTCAGTTTGTTCCGGAAGACCCATTTGGTTCCAATCACATTCCTGTCTCTAGGTCTGGGAACAAGATCCCAAGTATGATTTTTCTCAATTTGCATTAATTCATCTTTCATTGCTTTAGTCCAGTTTTTATCATTGCAGGCTTCATTTACTATTTTAGGTTCAATCTTTGAAATCAGACAACATTCATCCTGATTTTGAGCAACATTCCTTCTAGTTTGCACACCTTTGCTTCTGTCACCTATGATCTGATCTTCAGAGTGGTTTAGTCTTACATACCTTGGAATTTTGGGAATATCTTGCACTGTTGCTCCTTGATCAGGTTCATTCTGACCTATTTCTTCTTCCTGATTTACTGGATCAAGTTGATTCTGACTTACCGGAGGGGATTGAGTCCCTTGAACCTGAACACCATCTTGATCATCTTCATCAAACTCATAAAATCTTGAAGGCTTCTCAATTCCTTCATCAACTTTCACATTGGTGCTTTCTATCATCTTCCTCAATCTCTTATTGTAACACCGGTATGCTTTGCTTTGAGTGGAGTAGCCCAAGAAAATTTCTTCATCACTTCTAGCATCAAACTTTCCTAGATCTTCATCTCTTTTAATATAACACTTGCTACCAAATACTCTGAAATATTTCACAGTAGGAGTGATGCCAAACCAGAGTTCATAGGGGGTCTTACCGGTGTTGTTTCTGATTTGAACTCGATTGAGAGTGTAGACTGCAGTGCTGATAGCTTCTTTCCAAAACATCTGAGGAACATTTTCTTCCAACATCATTGTCCTGGCAGCTTCCTGGATGGTCCGGTTCTTTCTTTCAACTACTCCATTCTGCTGTGGAGTCCTAGGAGCAGACAATTGTCTCCTTATACCCTGCTTCTCACAAAAGTCAATGAACTCACCAGATGTAAATTCACCACCTCTATCAGACCTTAGACACTTTAGTTTCAATCCGGTTTGATTCTCTACCATAGCTTTGAAGATTTTGAACTTCTCAAATGCTTCTGATTTTTCTTTTAGAAAGGTAACCCACATCATCCGGGAATGATCATCAATTAACAACATGAAATATCTATCACCTTGCAGACTCTTGATTCTTGTCGGACCACAGAGATCAGTATGTACTAATTCCAACAATCTGGTAGAAGACTGATCTTTGCTTTTGAAAGAGACTCTGCTCTGTTTACCTAGCTGACATTCTTTGCACAAACTATTTGTAGGTTTCACCAATTTTGGAAGGTCTCTTACAGCCTGAATATTGCTTATCTTGATGATGTTATCAAAATTCACATGACACATTCTTCTATGCCATAACCAACTCTGATCAACTTGAGCAAACAGACAACTTTTGTTTGAACCAACCAGATGAAAGATATTACCTTTTGTTTGAGCGCCGGATGCAATTTCAGTTCCGGAGCTTGTAAAGATTCTGCATTTTCCATTCTTGAACCGGAGATCATAGCCTTTGTCCACTAACTGACCAACACTGAGAAGATTGTGCTTCAATCCTTCAACATATAGCACATTACCTGTTTTGCTCTTTCCATCAAAGGAAATAGTTCCCCTACCTCTGATTCTGCCAGCAGAATTGTCACCGAACTTTACCATTCCTCCTTCATACCTTTCCAAATCTAAGAACTTATTCTTGTCACCAGTCATATGGTGAGAACATCCACTATCAATAACCCAATCATCCTTTTCTTCCACTTGAGCAGCCAAAGCTCTTTCCACAACCTTGTGATTGACAGATTCAGAGGATATTGAATCTTCTTCCTTGATGGCAATAAACACCCATTCATTTCCGGATTTGCTTTCTAGTTCTGATTCATCATCTATTACTCCTTCATGGTCATCTTCTTCATGAACATAATAGCAGTTCTTTTGAAACCTTTGTCTATTAGTATTAGACCTTGCAGATCTTTCCGGACATCTTGAAGCAAAATGACCAATCTTATTGCAGTTGAAACACTTAAAGGGTAGTTTTCCTTCATACTTACCGGATCCTCTTGGCAATCTCTTTGCAATGAGGGCTTCAAGTTGAGTTGTTTCTGCTTCTTCTTCTTCCATGTCTCTTCTTGCTTGATCATACCATGACATCTTCCTTGATGAGTTTTCTCCCAGATCAAATCTCTGTTTGCCTTTCACATAGGCACTGGCTTTGAAAGCAGATTCAGTCTTGGGAGGATCATCTCCAAACTCGGTCATTTCAAATGCAGCTAGTTTGCCAGCTAGTTGTTCTCTTGTGACAGTTGTGTGGGCTCTGAATTCATCAATGGCAGCAACCTTGATTTTGTAGGCAGTAGGAAGGGATCTTAGGATTTTGCAGACAATCTCATTTTCATCTAGAGTTCCACCAGCATTTCTAATTCCACATACCAGCTCATTCACTCTTGGCATAAAGGTAGTGATGTTTTCATCATCTCTCATCTTCAATCTTTCAAATTTCCCTTTCAGACTTTGCAACCTTGCACTTTTGACAAACTCATCTCCTTCATACAGAAGTTCCAGTTTAGTCAGGATCTCATATGCAGTTGGTAGGTCAATAACATTTGAGAGATCTGAATCATTCAATGCGCTTAGTAGGGCTTCCTTGGTCCACAAATTATTTTCAGCATCTGTGATTTCATTCAGAGTTGTCGGACCACCTTGTGGAGGTACATATGGTTTTGAGACCATAGCCAAGTATGCTTTTCCCATACATTCCAAGTGACACTTCATGCGACCTTTCCAGAGAGTGAAGTTGGTTCCATCGAACTTCGGACTATCCTTCTTGTATGACGACATCCTGGATCTCCTCAAGCGGTTAAGCTCCTTTCAGAGGAACTTGGCTCTGATACCAATTGTTGGATTTAAGGCATACAACTAAGAGGGGGGGGTGAATCAGTTGTATAAAACTTCTTGTTCTTTCAAACACTTGATTCTTCGTTGTTAGTTAACAGCATATCAATTAATCATCCATGAAAGCATAATACATAAACACAAGAGCAGATAAACATCAACACATTGAACACCAAGATTTTGACGTGGAAAACCCGGTTAAGGGAAAAACCACGGGGTGATTAACCCAAGGATTATTCTCTGTTAGAAGAATAAGAAAAAAAGAATGGCACTTGCCAATTAGGGCTCACTGCCCGAGCACATTGCTCACAAAGAGGCTCACTGCCTACAAGGAGACACATTGTCTACAAAGTGATAAGAATCACAATCTTGAACTGGAGAATGACATCTCTACCATGTCTGGATCAGTTCCATTTAAGCCCAAAAACCTCTGCTCTGCCTTTCACACTTCTCTTCGCTATGCCACACTCATCCACACAATCCACACTTCGAAATGAACTCACAAACCATTATTTATACAAGACATCGACTTAGGAACAAACATCTAAGTCGGCAAACAACCATAAGAGTATCCGCAAGATGAATAACACATCCGGTCGGCCACCACAAGAACATTCACAGGATGAACAACTCATCCGGTCGGCTAAACAGAGCAAGAACTTCATCTGAAAGAATAACTTCAATTCTGGGCTCTACTATCAATGCGGACCAACAACACAACCTCAACATGATCCAAGAACCTTCACAAGCCTGCCTGAATGACCAAGTACATCTGCACTTTCTTTACTTACTGGAATCTCTTCTCTTCCTTATCCGGAACTTCAAGAACACTGTCTGTCGCCACTGTCATAATGCAAGAGGTACTTCCGGACCTCCAAATCATACACAACTTGAGATGGCACATCACAAGGACATCCCAAAGACTCCTTCCAATCCGCAGATTAGGATTATACAGTTTCGGACCTCACCGGACCTTTTTGTGATCCTCTGTCACCTCTGAATACTTGCCGGAACCGGTTCTACACCGACAGCCACAACTCCTTCAGATCTTCATGCGGACCTCTAAAATCTTAACTGAAGCATCTCAAGACTCATATCTACAAACCCTTTAATCCGCATCCTCCGGTTCTCAACCTATACAATACATTTGCCTTCTTCTCATCACGGTTCTTCACTGTTCCTGACTGAGGCTAATTTTCTCAATATCCTCAGCACACAGCTCATCCAATCCTTCTTGTCAATGTAATATGAGTATGTTGACATCAATGACAACACTAGCTCACCTCATACTTGCAACAAAACCCTCTGTATAATCTTATGTTGACTTGCTACCTCCAGTTGCCGATTGTCTAAGTTGAAATATGAGCCATTAAAACTGTGTTGTTTACCAGCCTCTTATACCTAATCTTATTGGTCACTACTTGATGGGGAACGATTAACTTAGTAGAGTCCACTTTTTAAATGTGTTAGCAAATATTTCGAAGCAGCCCTAAGAGACTTAAAGGGTGAGCTATTAAGGATTTAACTAAGACACATGGGAAATTCCTTAGCAAGATGTTTTAATCTTAGCCATCCAATGTTGAAGAATTTAAGTAGACAGTGAATGGCTTGAGAAGTTAATATGCAAGCAGGTTTTTGATCAGTTAAGTCATGACTTCGTGTCCTAATATTGGTAAGTTGACTGGCCCCTTAATCTAGAGGTTACCCACTGTCATTGGTAAAATGATCTATAGGAAGGGCAAAATCTAATGGTTGTGCAAGGGCGCATGAGGAATATGTCAAGAGAGAATATTCACTGCATGGCTGCAACATAATGACACATGTCAAATAATCTAGGTTGGTATCCTATCCCACTAAAGACTCTGTATCAACTAAAGACTTGATCCAATGGTTAGAGATCGTCACAAGGAGAATCTCACAGGATGGAATTTGTGTTGTGTGGTTGCGACATGGTGACATGTGGAATTCTCTTATTTCAGAAGTGAAAGGTGGGCACGTGGAGGCTAAGGTGAGCCCATGTGTGGTAGGTAAGAGGTGGGCATAATGCAATATATTTTTCCCAATACTTAACCCATAACAGTTCATGAGAGTATATGAGACTAATTCAATTTATTGGCCCGAGTCATTAAAACTAGTTACTTTTGACCAAGTGGATGTCAAAGTGATTGGTATTATAGATAAGAAAAGATATAAGGATGCTATCAATATTTAATCCAATAATGATATCATTGATGGATATGGAGAAGCTGATCAAACAACACAGCCAATAGAGCAAACATGGTATAATATTTCAGATGTGAATAAAGATGAAAGTATGGAAGATCAACTCTCGACCTAGGATGAGAATTACAATATTAAAGATTTTGTTGGGGATACATTGTCTGAGGAATACATCAGTAATGAGTCAAATGATATAGAGGTGCAGCCATATATGTATTATCATAGCATTGAGAATAATTAATTAAAAGCTAAAACGAAAGGGGACAACATGGTTTGCAACAATGAAGAGAGAAATAATTGCAATCAACCCATAGAGGATGGTGGTTCATGTAGAGATCATGAGGAAGAGATAGTAGAGGATATGGAAGAGGAGGCATGTTCACTCAACAGTGAACAAATTTCAGAATTGTTGACTATAGAATATTTGAAATATACATGTAAGAATGATGCAATTCTTCACTTAATTAATTATCCTCAATAAACTAAAGCATTTTAATTTTAACCTTCTTTGTCTCTAAAATGATATAGTTCTTGCTCATGATTTGTGTAGAGTTAAAACTCTAAATTTTCATATTAATTGGTCATGGTTGTTAGTTTCATTTCCAGTTTGTGTTCCAATTTGTGTTGTTATATTTTATGTGCGCGGAGAGTGCCACATGTCAACATGGCAGGGTTTTGAAAACCCAAGAGAAAAGATTTCCAAAAGATGTGCAGAGCTGCCATGTGGTAAGGAGATTAGAAGCAATAAGAATCATGATCAGGAGTAGCAGACAGTGCCATGTGTCTTCTTCTTAATTCGTCGTGCCCAGGTGCCACAAAACTCTGCCACGTATCTTTGACTATATTTCTTATGTATAATTTCTATCTATTACCAGAATGAGCCACGTGTTGCCCCCACGAGAATTCATGGAGAAACTTTTGAGAAAGGCATCGAGAAGGAGCACAACAGTGCCATGTGTCTTTTGTTGTAATGTGTGGAGCCGGCCGCGTGTCTCTTTATTTAGTAAGCTTTGAAGTGTCGAGGTACAGTATGGTGGGCCTTGAGGTATCATGTCTAAAGTTTCTAAAGTACAGCGTGGAGTGTGCCACATGTTGTTAACATGGGTGATTGAAGGTTGAGAAATAAAAGAAGCTTTTGAAGGCGTGCTAGTCTACCATCTATCACAGTGTCATGTGTTCTCCTTATATCAAAGGGAAACTAAGCTCAAAGAGTGTAAGAGAGCCATGTAGCATTTTTTTGGAGCCATTAGAAGATTGTAGAGGAAGCCACTTGTCTTAACAAAACTGGTAGTCACAAAGCAGCATTTCTAGTACCATTCAGCTAATGGGCGTGCAAGGATCATATGGTTGCAGATTCAGCCAGATTCTATGTGCATCAAGTTCTATTTCAATTACAGATAGTTGTGGATTCTTAACAGCTGGGAACATTTTTTAGCCCCATTTTTGCTTCATTTCAATACGCAAATGTGACGCTAACTTTTGTGCTTTTAATCCCCAGTTCACATCTGCAATGCATCTCATCTTTTGTATATAGAATATATATCTCTCATATACATAAAGTTCACAATGTTTAACTTTTCTAATTAGGTCTAGACTTGTCTTTATTTGTTTGTATCACCTTTTATGTTCAATTCAATATTCTTTTTGGGTCCAATTCTATGTGTGCAATGTATACATGTGGTAGGGTTGTGAAATTATCAATTTTGAATTCCTTTTCACATCCACCAATGTATATTGGATTTGTATATGATATACATGCATTATGATATACAAATGCAGATTTCAAACATTATGAAGCACGCTTATGAAAAGCTATCGGGTCTAGATTTGTCTTAGAAATTACTATGAGTTGTCAATGTAGGACAACTGTCATATATGTACTAATTGCACAACATGTTGACTTGATGTTTCATTCACTAAAAAAAATCACTTCATAAAAAAAGCAAACTTTCTATTTTCTACTTTTTACTACTAAGTGATTTTTTTAAGTGAGAGCCAAGAGGGTCAACACATGGGGAGATTTCATAGTGCTCATTGAAGTGTACCAAATAGATTTTAGATTGCTCATTGAAGTGCCATTTCCAACATAGCCGGTAAGACAAAACATAGAATCCCTACTCGTAGGCTACGTTTCTTTGTTTTTGAAAATCTTATTTTGTCAAACTTTTATCTTAAAATCTTATTTTGTCAAACTTTACATTTAGGATTGAGAGACTTAAGCAAAATTAAGGACTTAAGAGGGAATTCACAATTTCACACTATATTTTTGGGAAAGGCAGAGCAAGTATGGATAGAAAAATAGATTATTCTGAATTGCTTAAACCTTAGGTTTGACTAATGAATACCATGATATTTATGATCCTAGCATGTATGGTAAATTTACCTCAGAACATAAGATTTCATGTGAGAATAAGGCTACCAAGAAAAATAAAGTTGATATTATCAATGCACCATGGGTAATTGGATTAGGGTGCATGATGTTACATGAGTTTTTCCCTTGCCTAGAATTTACCATGGTCTATGCATACAATTATGATGGTAACAAAAGAACAATTGTAAATAAGGATACCAAAGAAAAAAATTTATCCATTAATGCAGAAAATTTTTGAAAAGTGTTGGGGTTTACAACTAAAGAATTTGGAGACGTCCACATTAACCTAGAAAAGCTTGCTAGTGATTATGGAGCAGTAGATGAAAGGGACAAAAAACATTTCCTAGATAAAATAGTTCAAGAAAAAAATAACTTGAAAGATAGCCATAAGCCTCCTTACCCTTTGAAAATTTTTAAATCATGGGCTCAAGATACTATTTCCATGCTAGCATTTTTCCTAAGACTAGACAGCAATTGGAAAGTGGATGCAAGCCTCCTTGAAATGGTATATAATATCCATTATGGTATTGGTGAACATGCCAAATATAAATATATTCATCACATTGTAGAATCCATGCATAAACAATTTTTAATGATTAAAGGAAGTTCCACCAAGACAATTAGGTTCACAACCTACTTGTGCTATTTTTTTTTTCAAATTTAGTGGAATATTTCAGACCAACAAGCTTCAGATTCTATCTTATAGTAATGCTAAGGAAAATAAAATGGCTCTAGTATATGATTGGACCACTAAGATAAGGATTGATGATTCTTCAAGGAACTACAATCATTTTGTAGAGTACTTTTTGGCTCCATTACATCAAGCAATTACAACTAGTCCAATGCCTAGATTGCTTATATCATGTAGAGATTTCATTCAACTAGGAAAAGAAATACAATTGGTTGATTGGTACTTATTGGAAGAATATACTATGCTAAGATTTTATAGATCAGGAGTAAATCCATACAAAATTTCAATACATGTGCCAGAAAGGGTTTTTGCATTGGAATGTGTAAGGAAGATGTAGAGTACTAATGAACTACACTTTGCCGGTCATCAAAAGAAGACCTTATTTCCTTCTTTACCCTTTTCATGTGGAGGGTTCACATTCGAGAGAAAAGCATTTAAGGTGGCACATGATCTTTTAAAAAAATTTAATTTTGATGATGTCTATCACTAGTAGTATGATCCATTTGACACCATTAAAACAATGATTGTGGCCAATAGGAATGCTACAAGTAGAATTCAACGTCAAAGTAAACCCTTGCTTGAAAACTTGAGAAACAAGGGTTCTTGGGATGAGGTCAAAATAGCAATGGAGAAAACTACTGCTAGGAAAGGTATTTCTTTTTAATAGTTGTCAGCAGAACTAATGGAATTGCACTAGGTCCAAAATATAGGAGCACTAGTAGAGGATGAAATCAGGAGGTACAACAATTTTTATGAAAAAATAGATAAACTATCTATTAGAGCAAAAATGCCAAATTCTCTAGATGACTCTATTACAAAAAAAATATTGGTTACAATAAAAAATTGTTGTATTTTGGTCTATGAGGAAGGAATTAGGTGAACCAAAAGCTGTTGTAGAGTATGAAGAAATTGATGAAGATGGAGAGTTTAGCAAATTATAGAATATAGAGCATCCCAATGAATGTGAAGATGAAGAAATTGATAATGATGATGAACCTGATGATGATAGGGATGAACAAAGCAATTTCAAACCTAGTTTAAGTTAGGCCACAAAAAATTATATACTTCAAAAGTAGCCATAGTTGAAAATATGGGTTATTGACGTGGTGGTTTGGGGTCCCCAGGACAAGGCATTTGGAACCCAATAGATGTAGTCACCACTACCAAAAGACAATTTGATAAACAAGGCCTTGAAGCTAATCAAATAGACCAAGGTCGTACAAGTAGAACTAAAAGAATTGATTATGTTACAGCTTCAAATCCTAATCCTCATGGTTAGATGCAATCACAACTTGGACATGCCTATCGTGGAGAGCCTAGTGCGACTGGCACTACCACTAGTGGAGAACTTAGTCAACATGTGCTACAACAATAGGTCTAACAACAAATTACACAAGAGGACACTAATACAAGATACCACACAAACACTCAGTCGTAAAGGGATATAGAAGAGACAAAGGATTATGACAGATGCAAGTCCAACTACCAGTTCCACTATAAAGGAATTATTTCAAGGCACTCCCTCAGTTAGTGTGGTTATAACAGAAATTGTAAGTACTCTCATTCCTTCACCATGCAAGCATTCCCTTATTCATGTGCCCCAAGGTTTGGATTACATTCTAGAGTTTAAAAAGAAATCAGAATTAAAAAGGAAAAGAAGCAATTGATGGAGAGTGTGTTTGTTGTAACTTCAGATCCTACAACCATGATATTACCCACATTTGACACAAATACAGAAATCATGGAGCACACAATTGTTGTTCCCATAGTTCAAAATAAACCAGAAAATCAAATAGATTGATCTAAATTTGAGGTGAGTAGTTTGCAATTTGATTTTTCTGGATTAAGAAATACTAACAAAATTAATATATCAAAGAAGAACAATGAATTGGTGTACACATCATTGCTAAAGCATGATAGAGAGGAAAAAAATTGCAGAATCAAATAAAAAAATTATGGGAAGACTTAGCAAATGAGAAAGCAAAGAGGAAACCAACAAATAACAAGAGCAAAGAATAAGAAAAAAAAATCTGCCTCTACATGAACAAGCAAAGAGGATAAACAAACAGAGGTGGAATTGAATGGATTGAAGAAAAGAGAGAAAACAAACAGAGGTGGAATTGAATGAACTGAAGCAAATGTTAGATGAGAACAAAAAGAAATATGATGAGGAAAAATCTACTTAAGAAAAATTAAGAAAAATCCCCTTCTCTTATATATATATAGAGAGAGAGAGAGAGGGAGAGAGAGGGAGAGAGAGATATCTATTTTCTCTCTTTCCCTAAGTTATATCTGTCTCTTTATCTCTCTCTCTCTCTCTCTCTCTCTCTCCATCTATATATCTTTTTCTTTCTCCTCCTCTCTGTCTTTGTTTCTCTCTTTGTTCTCTCTCTCTCTCTCTCTATGTATCAATATCCATCTCTATTCTCCCTCTCCCTCTCTTTTTATATATAGATATCTATAGAGAGGGAGAGGGAGATAGAGACTAAGAGATAAAGATGTAGAGAGAGAGATGGGGAGAGACAAACATGAAGAGAGGAGAGAGAGAGAGAGAGAGAGAGAGAGATAAGTGAAACCAAAATGAGTACTCTACATTAAATAATATAATCAATTAAATAATAAATATATATAAATCTTATATAAAAAATATTTAACTAACTATACTATACAATGCATAATGTATATAAATATTAAGAAAAATTGAACATATATAAATATTGAAATTAAAAATTAAAAATTATATAGAATATATTATATATTATAATGAATATTATAGGTTTTTAGAGGAGAGAAAGAAAGAGTAGGAAGAGAAGAAGACATAGAGAGAGAGAGAATAAATATGTTTATTTCTCTATCTCTCTATTCAATCCATTCTTTCTTCTCATATGTCTCCTCTCTCTCTCTCTCTCATTGTCTCTTGATTCTTGATATTATGATTCCATATAATAAATAGCAATCATCTCTCTCCCTCCCCCTTTATCTATTTACCTCGCTCTATATCTCTATATCTCCCTCTTTATCTTTGTATCACTCTTCCACTCTCTATCTGTCACTATCTATTGCTTTATATATCTCTCATCTCTCTTTACTTCCCTCTCCCCATCTCTTTGTCCTTTTGTCTTTATCTCTCTCCCCTTCTATCTTTTTTCTCTCTTTCTTGCTTCTCTCTCACTCTCTCTCAATATCTGTTTCTCCCACTCTCTCTCTTCCTCTCCCTTCCTCTTTCTATTGCTCTATCTCTTTATCTCATCATCCTCCTCCCTCTCTTTGCTTTCTCTCTTCTTCCATGATAATATATATTTAGGATTTGAGGTAATCCTCTCTCTCTCTATATATATATTTCTTTATTTTCACTCACTTTCTAACTTCTCTTTCTACCTCTTTATATGTAGATCTTTCTCCCTCTTTATATCTTTAAATATATATATATATATATATATATATATATATATATATATATATATATATATATATATATATATATATAAATTAAATTAAATATTATATTAAATTAAATAACAAATATATATAAATATTATATACAAAATATTTAATTAACTATAAAATTAATATATAATATTTTGTATTAAAATATATATAAATATTAAAATTAAATAGTATATTTAATTAAAAAACTAATATATAAAATACAATATTTAATTAACTATTTAATACTAAATATATAATATTGTATTTAAAAATATATATAAATATTAAATATTAAAATGTATATAAATATTAAAATTATATAAATTTTGAAATAAAAAATTGAAAATTATATAAAATAATATATATAATAATATTTGATCCTGGCCATTGATAATCATACGTTTCATATGACATATATAAAAATATAAAAATTCAATACAATATTTAGTGGTCAGTAGTAATAATATATAAAATTTTAGTGTTAGCTCTTTCTAATTTAATTGTGTTTACATCATCCATAAGTATTATTATATAGTATTATTATTATATAAGTGTTATATTTTTTTGTATAAAGAATACACAAGCCGTGAAATGTATGCCAAATGCGTGCATTTTAGACTTTTACAATTTCTCGGTGGTACTCTCTTCTCAGGGATCCCAAAATTCAATGGATAGCAATAAAAGCCGCAAACAAACGGTCATCTTTGTAACAGTTATCTAGGTCCAGGCTATTGTTGGCAACAATGTACTTTTGCTTATTTATTTTTATCCAAACTCAAAATGATATGATATTTTATTAAATCAAATTATTTTAACAAATAACTGTTCAATATAGAGAAGGGGCATCAATATATTGTAAGCTGCACACTCCATAAATTTTAAATTTTAACCTCAAAATTGGATCCACTTCAAAATAAATAAATAATCATATAATCACTTAGTAAAGAAAATGGGAATTCACATGGATTAGAAATCCATTTGACATAAGTATATTTAGTAGAAAGAGGTGTCAAAAGAGTAAGGTGATTTTTGGTGACACAACCAACATTAGGTAAAGAGGAGAAATAGTTTCCCTATAAAAAACAAGTGATTGTTCCATGGAACAATGGAGTTGTTGCTAGATAATCAACATTGAATAGTTGGAGAGTGATATGCCATGAATGGAGTGTCATTGATTAAGGAAAGATAATGGTTTGATGTTGATGTAGAAACTTTAAAAATGATTTTTTGAGTAGATAAATGATGCTCTTTAGAATAATGACCTAATAAGGTTTATATTATAAGGGTCAAGGATCAATAAGAAATAAGGTGGTGAATAAAATTTATCACCTACTCAGGTAGTTTAATCACAAGTAATAAAAAGTAATAAAAATGGTTTTTGGTAGGTAGTTTCAACATTTAGTAGATGTGGTACCATCCAAGAAAGATCTAGGTAAACTGATAAGATTAGGTCAAGAGTATCTAATTTTTTGGAAGTTTCTAAGAACCCAATATGTCAAGTAAACTCACTTTCCCTCTCTCATCTACTCCCTCCACCTCTCCATCTCTATACCTCTCTTCATCTCTCTATATTCTTCCTCTCTTTTCTCCATCTCTTTCTACTTGTGTATCTCTCTCTCTATTTTCCCTATCTCTCTTCCTCTCTCAATTCGTTATTTAATGAACTCTATCCTTTGTTTGTGATGTTTATGAGCCTTCTTTCATCCTAAGTTTGATGATACATGGAGGAGCAAGGCAACACCATATGGGTGGTTAATCAAATGGTAGGCATATAGGCCCTTTGAGATCTACAGTGGTGCATGCCAGTGGATAGAGAAAAATGAACTTCCTCTAATTTGGTTGCTAGGGTAGTTTGGTCTACCCTCTAATGGAAGCACAACACATAGTATAGAAGTAAATTGAATAACATTTCACATTTTCCACAATTATAAAATGTCATTGTCATCCACTACTCATATCAATCTCAAATCATTATGTACAGAGTACTATTTGAAGGAGGTGCCACAAATTTTTCTTACAACACACAACCCCCTTGAAGACTACTCTAAATATCTTCAATTATTGCAAACATATGTTCTTAAGAATACCCTTTCACAACGGAAAAAATTTCCCTCTTTCATCACTAAGTGGTGATTTACCTTTCCTACACACATAAATTTTCATATTAATCTTATTTGCATGTATGTCAATTGTAGAAATTAGGTGGATGCTCATAAAGTGTTTGATCACATGAAATAAAAAGACATCTCATCGAATATGATTATTGCAGTGTATAGAAGACATAGTTAACCAAAAAATTTATATTGTTGTGAAATGATTTGATCTCATAAAGCAATCCATGGTTTAAAATGCAAAAGATTTCTTAGCCAAGGTTGCTCTTGAAATTAATTATATACCAGTTATTAAGTATATCTATTAATGAATACTTGAAAATTTTCCTATCTACATTTAAATGTGGTCAATTTGCTATGAATTTAGGGCCATGGACATTCTCATTGGCTTTCGGCATAGGTGGAACACATTCCCTCCTCCTCGTTATGTTAGAATCACTGACTATGTCACCACCTCCTATCATTTTCCTTACCCCCTAAGCCATTGACCATTGCTCTGAAATTCACAACCTCTACACATAAATTATTCTTTTAAGAATGGGATCTGAGAAGAAGTGCTAAAGCTTAAGCACTGAATGCCAAGATAGGTCCTCCTCCTCCTTCTCATCGTGAGAGAGGAGAAAAGTCTTCAAATGATGATGATTTGAAGATTCTAGTCACCGACAACAAGATTTCTTTCCATCATCTTGCAACATTCTAGGACGTTGTCAAATGTTGATGTTGAAAGGTAGCTCATTCCCTCTCATTAAAGGGAACACTTTTGATGTAATTAGTCATTTCACATGGCTACTTGATTTGTCTTTAAACTTGTTCCAATTGTCTAAAACTTGGTTCCAAGGGTTTGTGTAAGGCAAAACTCCTAGCATAACAAAATCCAATGGTATCTCTAGATATCATCAAGTTTAGATAATAAAGGCAAACATGTTTATGAAGATTAAGAGTGTGTAGATTGAAGCCACAATAACAAATTTAAGATCAAAATTACACATGCAGGGATTAGTTCCCTAGATGTAGGATTAAAGTATAGTACATCACAAATTATCCAGGAGGTCATTGGAATACCAAAATCTCAAACTTAATAACAATGTTTATGATTAAATCATTAAACACATTCTACAATAAAATATATCTTACATTACAAATAAAAATAAATAAATATTACACCTTTTTATACCTTCTTTCTCAATTCAAAAAAATATATTCATATAAAATTACTATTACTACTACTTATATTGATGACTACATTAAATAATTTGTATAAAAAACAATTATATTATATAATATGATTAAAGTCTCCCTTATCACTACTCTAACAAAACTAACATTTAAAAAAAATATAACAAGACTATATAGTAAATATATTAAATAAACTACCTTAAAGACAGCAATACTAAACCAAAACATCCCAATACACACCATCATTGTGTTTCCATTGGATTTTGTTCAGTGTAGAGTTTTACGTAGGTGCAATTGTAATCTAAATAAAATATAGAAATGAATATTTTAAGTGACACGAGACTTTTTCGGACATGTTTTTTTCTTTCCATGAGAACAACTGACCGGCGTGTGAAAAACTGACAAGTTTCCGACATGGGAAAAATCACCCAAGCAAAATCGTGAAAAAAACATGGTGATCGCAAATAGGTGAAAGGAAACGAACAACTGAGATCAATTACATCATCTTGCACTCCTCTTGACGATTCTCAGTGATTGATATCACATGTCATGCTAGGCTAGTTCACCTCATAGAGGGAATGCCTTCCACTTAATAACCGAAGTAGGTTGGGTCTCTACGGCAATATACTTTTAATAGTTAAAAGACTCTATATCATGATATATAATTTTTAATACCTAAAAGACTAACAAAATAAAAAATTATTGTAATTATGCTTCCAATACAAATATAGTGAGATAGAAGATAGTAATTATTATTCATTATGACCACCAACCCCTCCATAAACTTGGCAATTTTACCAATGATTTATTCTTCATATGTCAAAAGGCAACCATACAAGTGTCATGAAACTGTCTTCTATTTCTCTAAATGCTTCAAAGAACAAAAATCCTATATTCCTAAGAGCAACCCCTCCCTTACTCTCCCTCCTCCATAGCTTCTCACTATTTGTGCTAACTAAATAAATATTAAATCCAACTCAAAATTAACTAATCAATTTATGAAGACTCTTTATTAATAAATCATTTATTCATCACTATTAAACTTATATTTAATCTAACAAACCAATTTCAACTACAAAACACATACTATTACAACATTTGCTTTTACTTAAAAATTGGTTATTATATATTTTAAGTATGCTATTATATTTAATATTTTTTCTTATTATTTTATCAATATTTAATAATTATTTTATGTACTATAGTATTACCAGTTCCCAGCTCCATTCCATTCCAAACTTAGCTCCATTACATTCCATACTTGCCCTAGACCTATTTTCTACATGATTTTAGTGTGTTTGTTTTACCCAAAATAGTATTTTTGCAAAATCAGTTCTTAAGAATTCAAATTTTGAACCACTAACAACACAGATAAATAATTTTCAAAATAATGTTTGTTAAAATTTTCTCATATAAACTTAGATTAAATTTAAATTTGTTGAACATGAAAAATAATACTGGATTTACGTTAGGTAAAAAAATTTATTGCAATAGTACTGCCAAGTCAGGTACTAAAGAGAGGAAATGATGTGAGAAAACAGAAGAAATGATGTGAGAAAACAAAATTTATATTGTTTTAATAATGCTTTTCAATTATAATTATAAAAACCGTGTAAAAAAGGCACCTCGTGAAGAACACCACCACTTGTCAAACTCGTTTCTACCTCAATCTGCGCCATCATCATCAGTGCCAAGATTATCATTGCACACCAAGAATTGCATCTACACAAGTAAAAGAGAGAGCAGGAGAGAGATGAATTCAGGAAGTCTGTGTAAGATGTGGGAGGAAAATTTGAACCCTTCCCAACAATCCTTTCTTGCGAAAGCGGGTATTTTTCCATTTTTGAAGGCTGTTACTTACAGAAGCGACAATGCTCTCCTTGGGGCGCTCATCAATTTCATGGTCGACGGTGAATTGACAGTTGGAGAAAGCCGAATCCGGATTACAGAAGAGCAAATTCGACGAGCTACGGGTCTTCCAAGTTCAGGTAAGGATGTCTCCCTCTCACAAGATTTCAATCAAGTTGAAATGACAATGCGTCTTAAATATGGGTTGTTGGTGGATTCAATCATTGACCCAGTTTTGCAAATTGCTTGTAAGTTCTTGACTAACAAGACGTGTTTTATCCCGTTTAAGCATGTCGAGATTGCCATTGAGGTTTCTCAGGGGGTCTGCTTTAATTGGTCTAAATTTGTGAAGGAGAGGATGTTGGGGCAGATTAAATCCTCGTTAAATTATGGCACTATTCTCCAGTATCTTGCATTCCAAGCATTCGGCGAAAAGAGTGGCATTCCTCGCAGTGATATTGGTCATGGAGATCCATGTATCAATGCATATGACATCATGGGAAGGGATGTTGGCATTAGTAAATTAGAGGAGAAAAGAAAGGCTAGGGAGGGGGTTTCATATATAGTACATAACATTATAAGAGAGCATGGACACAGGGCCCTTGGTGGAAGTGGCCCAGAGGAAAAAGACGAGGCAAAAACTGTACGAAATCCAGCAAGAAAAAAGAGGACGACAGGTCCTGTTTATGCGAATATAAAAGATAAGAAAGTCAGGCTGGAAGCTTGTGCGAATGAAATACCCAACATGATCCAAGTGCCTGGAGTTGGTGTGGAGGATAACTGGTGTAATAAGTTGGCTGCTTCTTCACAGCTTCCCAAGAGTGGTGAGGAGCAAAAGGAAAAAGAACTTGACTGCGTCCACACTGATCTCTCCACATTATTGAGGGAAAAGTCTATGTGGGAAGCTCACAAGGTATCCCTGGAAATTGTAAAGTCGTCCGCCTCGGAAGAAAAGAAGCAGCTGCAGCTGCACATCTCTGGTTTAGAAATCGCCCTCACATCAGCTTTGGAAGAAAAAGAGAAGTTGCAGATACAAAATGCTCGATTACAAACTGAAGTCAAACACCTCCGAAGAAAATTGAACAAAATTTCTGAATTTATTAAGATGTAGCTCGGAGACACATAGCAGATTGCCCTTTTTGTTTCAGAATATATGTGTTTTTTTTGGTTTTTTCATGCTATTTTGATTTCACTCTAAACAATAATGTATTGATGTTTTTAGAGAATGTAGAAGAATGTTTTGCATCTGTGGAATGTTGATAATGTTTATTATTGTCACATGTTTAATTTTAGATCAAGATAAAATTGCTCAATCATTTGTTAATTTGTTGGCTGTTTTAATAACTCTCCTGGATCTCAATAAATTTAAACTGCCTGTGGTTATAGTGTTTCATGCTCTTCCTTTTGAGTTCTTTTTCAAAAGCTTAGCCTTATGTTTTTGCTTTGTAATTCAATGGGGATTTGGTGCCTTATTTGGTTCACAGGACCTGCTTCATGAAAAAGCCTTATATTGTTTTAATATATTGTATAGGTAGTTTCCATCTTATGTTAAATAAAAAATTAATTGCCTGTAGGAGGACAAAAGAGATTCTAGTTTCAAATAGATAATTTAACTCGTAACAAAATCCATTGGAATCTAAAGTTAATTTCTTAGCAGTAGTACAATGAGATCCTATATTCATTATAATTTAAGGAGCAAAATATTTTGGATCAATCACAATTTATATTTATATCCAGTTTTATAATTGAATTCAAGGATATAAAGTCTATTTTCTGTAAAGTAAAACTACATCCACATCTATCTTGATTATCAAGGATAAAAAATGATAAAAAATCAACATAACTTTTTTTATATTGAAGTTAAGCCCAAAATAACAAATTATATAAACCAAACAACACTATTTACAATAGTGCAGATTACAATAGCAAGCGTTGATCATGAATAGACAACATGTTGTCCATATAATAACAAATCTGAATAGAATACCAAAAAAAAAACTATATTTTTCCAAACTTTCTTATTTATTTCACCCATCCTAGAATGGCACTTCACACCCTTAATTTTCTCCCATGTTTTCATTCTATTTTAATTTCACTCCAAACAATAATGTATTGGTGTTTTTAGAGAATGCAAAAGAATGTTTTGCTTTTGTGGAATGCTGATAATATTTATTATTGTCATATGTTCAATTTTGGATCAAGATAAAATTGCTCAAGCATCTGCTAATCTGTTGGCTGTTTTTACATCTGCTAATATGTTGGTTGTTTTTATAACTCTCCTAGATCTCAATAAATTTAAACTGCGGGTGGTTAAAGTGTTTGATGCTCTTCCTTTTGAGTTATTTGTCAAAAGTTTAGGATTATGTTTTTTCTTTGTAATTCAATGGGGATTTGGTGCCCTATTTGGTTTCCCAGGACCTGCTTCATTTAAAAGCTTTAAATCATTTAAAATATTGTACATGTAGTTTACACCTTTTGTTAAAAAAAAAATTAATTGCCCTTAGGAGGACAAAAGAGACTCTAGTTTCAAATAGATAATTTAACTTATTATAACAGCCTACATTGATTTAGATAATCATTTAATGTTATGAAAACCCTAATTCAACTCATATATTCAATTTTATATCAAGATAAAATTGCTCAAGCATCTACTAATTTGTTGGCAATTTTTTTATAACTCTCCTAGATCTCAATAAATTTAAACTACCTTTGATTACAGTGTTTCATGCTCTTCCTTTTGAGTTTTTTTGTCAAAAGCTTAGGCTTATATTTCTGCTTTGTAATTCAATGGGGATTTGGTGCCTTATTTGGTTTCCAAGACCTGTTTTCTGGAAAAACCTTAAATCATTTTAATATATTTTATAGGTGGTTTCCACCTTTTGTTAAAAAAAGAAAATGCCTATAGGAGGACAAAGGAGACTCTGGTTTCAAATAGCTAATCTAACTTATTAAAACAACATTAAAACAACATACATTCAGCATAGGTGGTTTCCACCTTTTGTTAAAAAATAAACTGCTTGTATGAGGAAAAAGGAGACTCTGGTTTCAAATAGCTAATTTAAATTATTATAACAATACACATTCATTTAGATAATCATTTAATGTTATGAAATCCTAATTCAACCCATAACAACAAAATCCACTCCAATCTAAAGTTAATTTTTTGAGCAGTAGTACAATGAGATCTTATCATTGTAATAAACAATAATGTATTGCAATAATGTATTGTTGTTTTTAGAGAATGCAGAAGAAGAATGTTTTGCTTTTGTATTTACTATTTTCATATGTTCAATTTTAGATCAAGCTGAAATTGCTCAAGCATCTGCTAATCTGTTGCCTATTTTTTTATAACTCTCTTGGATCTCAATAAATTCAAACCGCCTCTAGTTATAGTGTTTCATGCTCTTCCTTTTGAGTTTTTTGTCCTAGCGTTAGGCTTATGTTTCTACTCTGTAATCCAATGGGGATTTGGTGCCTTATTTTTTTTCCAGGACCTGTTTTATATAAAAACCTTAAATTTTTAATATATTGTATATGTGGTTTCCACCTTTTGTTAAGAAAAAACTACCTGTAGAAGGACAAAAGAGACTCTAGTTTCAAATAGCTAATTTAACTTATTAAAACAACATACATTCAGTTATAGGTGGTTTCCACCTTTTGTTAAAAAAAAATTACATGTGGGAGGAAAAAAGAGACTTTGGTTTCAAATAATTAAATTTAACTTATCATAACAACACACATTCATTTATATAATCATTTAATTTTATGAAATCCTAATTCAACTCATAATAACAATATCCACTCCAATCTAAAGTTAATTTCCAGACAAGTAGTACAATGAGATCCTATCATTGTAATAAATAATAATGTATTGTTGTTTTTAGAAAACACAGAAGAAGAATGTTTTGCTTCTATGTTTATTATTTTCATATGTTCAATTTTAGTTAAAGATAAAATTGCTCAAGCATTTGCTAATTTGTTGGCTATTTTTTTATAACTCTACTGTATTCAATAAATTTAAACTACCTCTAGTTCTAGTGTTTCATGCTCTTCCTTTTGAGTTTTTGTCAAAATCTTAGGCATATATTTTTGCTTTGTAATTCAATGGGGATTTAGTGCCATATTTGGTTTCCAAGACATATTTTATGTAAAACCTTAAATCATTTTAATATATTGTAGAGGTGGTTTCTACCTTTTGTTAAAAAAAAAACTACCTGTAGAAGGACAAAAGAGACTAGTATGAAATAGCTAATTTAACTTACTAAAACAACATACATTCATATAGGTGGTTTCCACCTTTTGTTAAAAAATAAACTGCCTAGATGAGGAAAAAGGAGACTCTAGTTTCAAATAGTTAATTTAACTTATTATAACAACACACATTCATTTAGATAATCATTTAATGTTATGAAACCCTAATTCAACTCATAATAACAAAATCAACTCCAATCTATAGTTCCACTCCAATCTATAGTTAATTTCCTGAGCAGTAGTACAATGAGATCCTATCATTATAATAAACAATAATGTATGTCATTTTTAGAGAATGCAGAAGAAGAATGCTTTTCTTCTGTGTTTATTATTTTTGTATGTTCAATTTTAGATCAAGATAAAATTCTCAAGCATCTACTAATCTGTTGGATATATTTTTATAACTCTCCTATATATCAATAAATTTAAAATGCCTCTGGTTATAGTGTTTCATGCTCTTCTTTTTGAGTTTTTTGTCCAAATCTTAGGCTTATGTTTCTGCTTTGTAATTCAATGGGGATTTGTTGCCTTATTTGGTTTCCAAGACCTATTTTATGTAAAAACCTTAAATCATTTTAATATATTGTATAGGTGGTTTCGACCTTTTGTTAAAAAAACTCCTTGTAGGAGGACAAAAGAGACTCTGGTTTCAAGTAGCTAATTTAACTTATTAAATCAACATACATTTAGTATAGGTGGTTTGTAACATCCCACCTTGCAAAACCCAAAGGGTAAGGACCAAAAGAGGACAAGATAAATTTTTTTTTTTTGACATGAAATGACTACACATAAGATGGTTGTCGATTTGATATGTCAACAACGTTCATGGCCAAGTATGGCCAAATACACAACCCACAGGAGATGATTAAATCACTCTACAAAGAAACATTAATAAACTACATTCCTTTTAAACACCAATTCAAATGTTCCAAATCCCATTTCCAAATATAAACATGAATCCATAAACACCATATTACAAGTGGATCCGATACCCACACCGAAATCTATAAATCAAATAAGAGGAAACATCACATATCTTCTCATTACTATAGTTTACATCATCTCTCACAAAAGAGTACAAAATTACATAAAGGAATAAATAAGAACAATGGCATAGCCATGAATGATACAATAACTGAATAGGTACATGACTGATAAAGTAACAGGAAGAAAGAGAACATTTCCAAGCTGGTGCTCCAAAACCTATACACTAATTCCCAATGGTGGTGGCAATGCCTCCCAACCATGTCGACTCAGAAGAGACCACCCCACCCTACTCGGAGATGGTCACAAGGCCCAAATAGAAATAACAACAACTAGGGTATACATGATGGCCAACACTCACATCAATAACAGAGTAGACATGGAAAACAGTGCATAAGGCCAAAGTCAACACATAAAGATGCTCATCAATATAATGTTGGGTGCTACCATTCAACTATAAAGGTACAAGACACTAGGTTGTCACATAGAATCAATCATGCCCAAATCAATGCCCTGTAGACGAATAACTTGACGTCCCAGATGGATAGGCCTTCTCATATGCATCCTTAGCCTTTACAAGTGCTCAAGGCCATGCATGAGGACTCATTATCCTAGACCTAAGATCATCTTGTTTATCCAAATAAGGTATACAAAATCAACTGAAACACTGAAGTATAAATTTGAAATAGAAAATAGGAAAAATGTGATCTACAAGATGAAAACTTTCGATGACAGTGAAATTTGCTGAAAAAATAGCCCCTTGTTAGTTAAATCAATTGTGTAATAACTCCAGTGACCCCAATTGGTCACTATTCACAAAGGACACACATAAATTCTAAGAAAAGTATGGCAAATGGAATTGCAAGTCTACTCACAGCTTGAGTTTTTTGCATATTATCTACTATATTTACCATAACAAACACAAATGTTAAAAAAAATTGACGTATAAAAAGGAGATCTTAATTTTCCCTCTTCTAGTAGTTCCCGTAGATCCTTTTGTTGCATTTGACTGAAGAAACATTACTGAAATGAAAACTAGATACTATAGAGTTATTGTCCCCATAACATCAGAAAACTCATTTCATCTTTTTCTTAAAAAGGAGATTGATAAGCTAGCGAATTATGATCATCAGAGTTCATGGTCTAGGGTAGAAAGTTTCAAGTAGTATTTTTGCAACAATGTCACAACACCCTCCAAATCCATGGTATGTGGAATATATACATTATACACTAGTACATAGGTTTAGGTTCACTGCTCGGTACTGTGTTGATAGAAAACTGCCATGTTAAGCTTGTGTGAGAATTAAGGAAGTCATATAGGTTGGGTGAAAATAGATAGAAGGCCTTGTGAACTAGACATCAAGCTCTTGGAAGTGAAGTTCAGACTAAGAGAAAAGCAATGTTCACAATGCACAAGCCTTCAACATAAATAACATCAAACATTCCAAAGTCTTGGTCTTTAAAGGAAAATCATAACCTACCATTGTCTCTAACTTCATTTGCAGACAACTTCATTTTGAAAACGTGAAATGAGAAGGGACCACAACTAGGGACAACAATTATTGTCTCTCTGTGTGATAACAAGAATTGAATAGTGAAACATAATTTAGTTTTTTTCTTAAGACAATAATGGGGTTTTAGTTTTTCTATGTTTATTGAAATTGCAGCAAAGGTATTTAGCTTTTGTGCTAGAAAAAGAAAGAAGTGATACAAATACCTTTAAAAGAAAGAATATTTCCTCCACGGCCTTGGATCTATCCCTCAGAAGATGATTCATTTGTTTTATGTTGATGGTCCCCTTTAGCTCACCTCACATCTGTCAGTTTGATACACTCACCTGAGTGATTTTCTTTCAACTATTTTCCCTTTCTTTCTCCTATGTTCTCTATTTTGCTTGAAAGAATGCTTCAGAGAAATTCGGTGTCATGGACAAAATAAGATCACTAGAGGAGGGTACTTGGACATTCACCAAATAGAATGTAGGGGGTATTTTGTCAGATCTTGTAGCTAAAAGTGCCTGATATACATGTATGCTAAAGTGGAAGCATAGGCAAGGCACAAGCTGTTTGACAAAAAGGCTCAAAGAAATGCAATCTCCTACAGTGCAATGATTGCAAGACATACACAAAATGGATTTGTTGAAAAGGCTTTAGAAACTTTAAGCAAATGCAACTGGCAGCTATGAACCTAGACTTGACAACCTTTCTCTTCTTGTCTCAGCTCTCTTTAGATTTGCCTTCCAGATCTAGCAATGACAACTTCCCCAACCTAGGCTGAAGCTCAACCACTACCAACTCCCCTTGCTTCGCCATGGCTCTGTCTGAGCCTGCCTTTTTTAACTCATAGTTCTCTCACTCTCTGCCGCCACGAGTTATCTATGTTGACAACAGAACAATCACCTCTATCCAGCGACTCCATGGCTGACCAGCATCAGTAGCCATGATTAGTCCATGGTTCAATTTTCACTTTTTTTCCCGATATGCATGCCTCTACACCCATTTTTGAATGTTCCTCTTCTCCCATCCTATCTGGGATTAACATTGATGTGATAAAAAAATGTCATTTTCCCTCCTCGAGCCATGCCCAACTCTCCACTGCCCATCTCTTTATTACTCGAGTTGACTCCTCTCACCAACCCCATCCTTGGCACTCCACCCACTTTATCTTCCGGAGCCATCGAATGGCATGTCAAATATTGTTGGCCAAGTTTCATGCATATCATATTAAACAATAAGTGTTTGGAGAACAAGTTTGATGAATGAAAGAATTGAGTCATTTCTCATTATTGTTTTAGGTGAAAGGTTTACATGTACACCTTTCAAACATGGCACTACCTAGGATTTTAATCCACATGGTTAAAACAATTTAAATCTCCATAACGATGCCAAGATAACCACATCGTAACAGGGACAACCAAAGTGCAAATACGGGGGTCATTACATCCTACCCCTAGGACTAGGCTTACTCCTAGAAGCTTGCAAACACTAAAATGCAGCCAAAGCACACACTGGTCCAAGAAACTTGATACGATAAAAAAAAAGTAAGCTAACACATGCACAATCACATGCAATCAGTCCCAGAACATGGGTAAGGAATAGGCAAGGCACTCATTTTCTACAAAATATACATTAACATAAAAACAATTTTCTCCAATCAAAATAAAGAATGATGCCAAGGAAGCCACATCAAACAATCAATGGAAACCAAGGAAAAAAGTCTCAACCACCGCACTGAAAAACTACACATGACCATAAGGGCAATCCAAAAATTACCGTTAGGTAACCAGATGATAAGACAACAACACAGGAACACTGTACTAATAGGGTACAGTGGTCTAGGCTAAGGTATAGGGAATAGGGCTTGTGACTATCTCCAGTAACCACCATCAGGGATAATAAGAGTACGCTCAGGCCTGTGAGTCCAAGCCGAGTCTATACCCAATACCTGCATCACTCCAATCACACGTCAAATCACATGTGCATATAACATATTTCATATAGCCAAAGCAACATCAATCATTAGGAAGAGGGTCATGATATCGTAAGCCTCTCGGATACGAGTGTTACGACATCATCCCTTTCCTATCCATAATCATACAAAAGTAATGATATCAGTATATAAACATATAAGCATGTAATCCAACATGATAACTAATCATGTCAATATCATAATATTATTAGAATCCATCAGGGAAAATTAACAACAATCAATTTGCACATATATTCCAGCATAAGCCACACAATTTCTCATAATTTGTAGCAAAATGCACTTTCAAGACAAAATTTTCAATTCTCTAACTTTTTATATGCAGCTATCTATAAAATGGAGCATACACACACATATACATAATTTCAATCTCTGATTTCCTAGCATGCATGACATCTCTTTACATATAATGCAATAGTTTGTCACTTTTCAAAGCATAATGATGCAAATTTTGTTTTCTTCTATATTTTAATATGCAACTACATACATGACAATTGTACCACTTACATATACATACATACTCATTCACATCACAAGGCTACATTAGGGTTTCACATGGATGTCATAGTACCATCCATATCCAAAGTAACCATGAGTCCAAAACCAATAACCATGTCTAATATCCAAATCCATGTGTCTTGATGGCATTGACCCACCTAGTGAGCCATCCATACAAGCCACAATGACATGGCTCTTGTTTGTGTAAGGATTTTAGCCTCTAAGAGATAGTCAAACAATAGGAAGGTAGTGAACTAGATCTTAGAACAGCTCACACATACCCCCATCCTCAAGGGTTTCCCTACGTCTACTTCCTCGTATACGCTCAAATGGGTGGATCTCACCCTACCTGATGAGGAATCACATCACAATACAAGACCAACATTCAAAACAGAAAAGTCAATGAGTTTAGCCACCAAAATATAAATAAGAAAGAGTAAATCTTAATTCCAACAATAAAATAAGAAAAATGTGTGTAGTTTCAACAATAAATCAAATGTAGCCACAAGAGTTACATGACAAGAAAATCATCGGTGGCTAAACCAATACAAGTGAGATAACCCAAAGTGCTGGTCTACACAAGCAAAGTAAAGTCACCAATAATTGAAAGAAGATTCGCAGTCTTTGAAATATACACATCACAATACTACGTGACTATTGCTAGTAACCACATGAGGAAGGAGGGAAATAAGAGTGACTGTCTCAACAGTCCTTCATGTGGGTGCGGCCTACTCATGCAACCTCACATAGAAAGGTATTGTACCAACCACCCAGGTCACATACCTCATGCAGAGCGACCGCACATGGTATACGCCAAGTAGAGAAAGCACGCAAGATGAATACCGCATGGCAATGTCCTACTCATAGGAACATCCTACATAGTGTGTACCCATGGAGAAGACACATGTAGTAACACACCGAGCCAGAGGTGCACATGACTAGATTCCACTCGCATGCCAACCGATCAGAATCGAGGCCCTCTTGAGTGAACCCTCTACTCTATGTGAGCAACCACTCCTCTTAGGACAAGTAGGAACAAAACATATATACTACACCTTCATGCATCTAGGTATGTGGCATTGTGTCCTCGAGCTCGGATCACTACCATCAGTGACATGGCATCCTCACCAGCACTTTGTTGGAACATTAGTGGGGGGTGGCATCATATCTAAAACAATCATATCAGGGTAAGATCATAGCTATCATAGGTGCTCACACCATAAACTAACGTCATCCTTAAGAACTAAGGGGATTTAGGCTAACGCTATATGAACCAAGTATCTGGTCCATTAATAAGGGGAAGTAGTGAGTACTTTCTTGGGAGGTTAAAACAATTGATGTCATTTCGCATCGCCATTATACGTACGCTATGCAATTCCCTCCCAAGGAACTTTGTTGCTTCTACTGCCCTCCACATATTGACCTATCAACAAGCCCCGGGTTGGTAGTCAATAAGGTGACAACAAAAAAACACATAGATGGTATGGTTCTCTCCCATACACATAATCCATACATATCCTCCATTGATGGGTACACAGTATGACCATCCCGTGGGCACACATCTCAAGTACTAGTTAATCACAACACTCAACATGAATACATCACTGGATGTTCACATGTAATGCTTTCAATATAACACAATGGTGCATTAAGTAACATTTTTCACAATCATTATTACAGTCACTTCTATAATCACATAATGATATACATCTCATAATGACACATAATGTGACATCGTGTCACTAGTCACAGGAATACCATTTATTCACAAGAGAATCAAATGCTAATAACATAACGAAATGGGTTTTGTTTAAGGAACTCTAATCCATTCCTCGTGTTCACAACCATACATATAAGCATAAGTAACCATGGTCATGTCAATGGCATTCAGTTGTTCACTCAAAGCAAGGTATGCAACATTCCTATTACCCTACATTAAGTATTTTCAATTTACAATAAAGTACAAGTGTTCGCCTATATGATCTCATAAAAAATCACAAAGCAATAGAAGAGATCAAATTTTATCAACAAGATATATCCACAACAATTACCATTCTCATGTAACTCATTAAAAAAGGAGGCACTAATAAACATGTAATCACTTTCATTTGCATAACCATAATGAATATAAGTTATTCTTCACTAATTCTTTTACTTATTGCAACTTTAACATACTAATTAAATCCATAAGCCATCAATCTAACATCTTGTCAATTATTAACGACTAAGAAGAGGAGAGAAAAATATGTTTCATCTCAAGTCAAGACATTACATGCCATCCAATATTCATCATATGGAAACATGAAAATTCTACTAAGGGATAGTTTAAGGTACCATTAGTATTCCAATGACTTCAATATGTTATCAAGGATGATAAATGGTAAAAACTCAAGCACATTAAGAGGTTATTCAAAAAATCAACAATCATCCAACACTTACAAGAGAGCATGGAGCAATCATACTAATCTGTCCACATCTGCAAACAACTACATCCTACCATCCTTTGCATCTATAATACAAAAAGGAATTACAAAAGCAATCCATGACTGATTAGGGTCATTTCATTCACTAGCAGCATAAAGGAAGATACAAGAGGAGCATATCCAAGAAAGGGTAATTAGGCAACTCAAGTTACCTTCAACCCATGAACATACAAGGTAGAACATTCCTACCCTTGTCTTATAACATGGGAGAGTGATCATTCTTAACCATGGGAAACTCTCTACCAAGGTTAACACTCAAGTCCCATTGAGTAAGGTAAGGCCAAAGAGGTTATTTCCTCCACAATTTCTAAGAATGGGGTTGTAACTCAACCCACTAATGCCATGCTAAGGCATGAAAGAAATCAATGCTATAAAGAAAATATAACAAGCTCATGCCACACACGCCAAGCACACTAAAACATAGAAGGCTCAAGTATGCTAGAGCTCCCAGTGTCTAAACATGGGCTTTGATACCAAATGTAACATCCCACCCCACGAACCCTAAAGGGTAAGGGCCAAAAGAGGATAAGATAATTTTTTTTTTTACATGAAATGATAACATATGCATAAGATGGTTGTCGACTTGATATGTCGACAATGTTCATGGCTAAGTATGGCCAAATACACAACCCACAGGAGAGGACTAAATCACTCTCCAGAGAAACATTAATAAACTACATTCCTTTTAAACACCAATTCAAATGTTCTTAATCCCATTTCCAAATATAAACATGAATCCATAAACACCATATTACAAGCGGATCTGATACCCACACCAGAATCTGTAAGTCAAATAAGAGGCAACATCACATATCTTCTCATTACTATAATTTACATCATCTCTCACAAGAGAGTAAAAAGTTACATAAAGGAATAAACAAGAACAATGGCATAGCCATGAATGATACAATAACTGAATGGGTACATGACTGATAAAATAACAAGAAGAAAGAGAACATTTCCAAGCTGGTGCTCCAAAACCTGTACACCAATTCCCAATGGCAGTGGCAATGCCTCCCAACCATGTGGACACAGAAGAGACCACCCCACCATGCTCAGAGATGGTCACAAGGCCCAAATGGAAATAACAGCAACTAGGGTATACATGATGGCCAACACTCACATCAATCACAGAGCAAACACAGAAAATAGTGCATAAGGCCAAAGTCAACACATAAAGATGCTCATCAATATAATGTCGGGTGCTATCCATTCAACTACAAAGGTACAAGACACTAGGTTGTCGCATAGAATCAATAATGCCTAAATCAACACCCCGCAGATGAATAACTCAATGTCCCTCAGACAGACAGGCCTTCTCATATGCATCCTTAGCCTTTACAAGCGGTCAAGGCCATGCATGAGGACTTATTATCCTAGACCTAAGATCCTCTTGTTTATCCAAATGAGTTATACAAAATTGACCGAAACACTAAAGTATAAATTTGAAATAGCAAATAGGAAAAATGTGATCTACAAGATGAAAACTTTCGATGATAGTGAAATTTTATGAAAAAATAGTCCCTTGTCAGTTAGATCAATTGTGTAATAACTCCCGTGACCCCAATCGGTCACGATTCACAAAGGACACATAAATTCTAAGAAAAGTACGGCAAATGGAATTGCAAGTCTACTCACAGCTTGAGTTTTTTGCATATTGTCTACTATATTTACCATAACAAAACAAATGTTAAAAAAAAAGGACTTATAAAAAGGAAATTTTAATTTTCCCTCTTCTAGTAGTTCCCTTAGATCCTTGTGTTGCGTTTGACTGAACAAGCATTACCAAAACAAAAACTAGATACTATAGAGTTATTGTCCCCATAACATCAGAAAACTCATTTCATCTTTTTCTTAAAAAGGAGATTGATAAGCTAGTAAATTATTATCATCGGAGTTCATGGTCTAGGGTAGAAAGTTTCAAGTAGTATTTTTGCAATAATGTCACAACATCCTTCAAACCATTATGCTTCAGAGAAATTCACTAGTACAAATCTATGGTATGTGGAATATATACATTATACACTAGTACATAGGTTTAGGTTCACTGCTCGGTACTATGTTGATAGAAAACTGCCATGTTAAGCTTGTGTGAGAATTAAGGAAGTCATATAGGTTGGGAGAAAATAGATAGAAGGCCTTGTGAACTAGATGTCAAGCTCTTGGAAGTGAAGTTTAGACTAAGAGAAAAGCAATGTTCACAATGCACAAGCCTTCAACATAAATAACATCAAACATTCCAAAGTCTTGGTCTTTAAAGGAAAATCATAACCTACCATTGTCTCTAACATCATTTGCAGACAACTTCATTCTGAAAATGTGAAATGAGAAGGGACCACAACCAGGGATAACAATTGTTGTCTCTGTGTGATAACAAGAATTGAATAGTGAAACATAATTTAGTTTTTTTCTTAAGATAGTAATGGGGTTTCAGTTTTTCTATGCTTCATGAAATTGCAGTAAAGGTATTTAGCTTTTGTGCTGGAAAAAGAAAGAAGTGATACAAATACCTTTAACAGAAAGAAGATTTCCTCCACGGCCTTTGATCTATCCCTTGGAAGATGATTCTTTTGTTTTCTGTTTGTGGTCCCCTTCAACTCACCTCAGATCTTTCAGTTTGATACACTCGCCTAAGTGATTTGCTTTCAACTGTTTTCCCTTTCTTTCTCCTATGTTCTCTATTTTGCTTCAAAGAATGCTTCAAAGAAATTCGGTGTCATGGACAAAATGAGAGCATTAGAGCAGGGTACTTGGACGTTTGCCAAATAGAACCCAGGGGGTATTTTGTTAGATCTTGTAGCTACAAGTGCCTGATATACATGTATGCTAAAGTGGAAGCATAGACAAGGCACGAGCTATTTGACAAAAGACTCAAAGAAATGCAATCTCTTATAGTGCAATGATTGTAGGACGTACACAAAATGGATTTGTTGAAAAGGCTTTAGAAACTTTAAGCAAATGCAACTGGTAGTTGTGAAGCCAGACTCGACAACCTTTCTCTTCTTGTCTCAGCTCTCCTTTAGATTTGCCTTCCAAATCTAGTGATGACAACTTCCCCAACCTAGGCTGAAGCTCAGCAACTCCCAGCTCCCCTTGCTTCACCATGGCTCCGTCTGAGCCTGGCTTCTTTAACTCATAGTTCTCTCACTCTTTGCCACCACATGAGTTATCCGTGTTGACAACAAAACAATCGCCTCTATCTAGCGACTCCATGGCTGACCAGCATCAGTAGCCATGCTTAGTCCATGGTTCAATTTTCACTTTTTTTTCCTGGTATGTGCACCTTTGCACCCGTTTCTGAATGTTCCTCTTCTCCCATCCTGTTTGGCATTAACTTTGATGTGATCAAAACTTGTCATTTTCCTTCCTCGAGCCATGCCCAGCTCTCCACTACCCATCTCTTTATTACTCGAACTCCTCTCACTGACACCATCCTTGGCACTCCACCCACTTTATCTTCCAGAGCCATCGAATGGCATGTCAAATATTGTCAGCCAAGTTTCGTGCATATCATATTAAACAATAAGTGTTTGGAGAACAAGTATGATGAATGAAAGAATTGAGTCATTTCTCATTATTGTTTTAGGTGAAAGGTTTACATGTACACCTTTCAAACACGGCACTACCTAGGATTTTAATCCACATGGTTAAAACAATTTAAATCTCTATAACAATGCCAAGATAACCACATCGTAGCACCGACAACCAAAGTGCGAATACGAGGGTCATTACATGGTTTCCACATTTTGTTTAAAAAACACTTCTTGCAGGAGGAAAAAAGAGACCCTGGTTTCCAATAACTAATTTAATATATTATAACAACACACATTCATTTAGATAATCTTTTAATGTTATGAAATCCAAATTCAACTCATAATAGCAAAATCCACTCCAATCTAAAGTTAATATCATGAGCAGTAGTACAATGACATCCTATTATTAAAATTTAAGGAGCAAAATATTTTGGGGCAATCAAAATTTATATTGATATCTAGTTTTATACCTCAATTCAAGAATATAAAGTCTATTTTCTATAAAGTAAAACTACATTGGCATCTATATTGATTATCAAGGATAAAAACATAGGTTTGTTTAAATTAAACTACAATTTCTGTTGGAGGATGTTGTCAGACCGACTAAGACTTCAACCTTGGACCTTTCATTTGTTGCTGGAGTACTCTACCAACTATGTTACTAGCATCTAAGACCTTCCATTTGTTGTTGGAGTGCTCTACCAACTAAGCTACTGGCCCCTCTGTGGCCAGCCCATTGTCAATCAGAGTGTGGTTTACTTCCAACATATAAATAGAAAATAGAACAACTGCATTCCTCATTGATTCAACAAATGAAGTTACAATTTATAGAGATTACAAACTCATAACAAAGTCCTACAAAAGTAGATCTACACACACCTAACTCAACTAATTGACAACATATTAACAACTATTGACACAACTACAACATCTAATTGCTCATACACCTACATCTAAGAAATTGCTAACAACACATATAGGCAAGCTATCTACATGCATGCACAACAACTCACTGTTACATTTATTGATGTTGGAGCATATATTCCAACACCCCCTCTTAATACTACAAGACTAAACTGAAATAAATTGTTTAGACAATGCTCTTTGAAAATATTCTTAGACCAATAAGACTTCTTCAAGATGCTCTCTATTCTGGCTATAGTCTCCCAGCTACAATCCAAGTTCCCAACATCTTTGGACACCATTTGCACATGAAATGTCTCATTACCCTGGTAAATGTATTATGTTGAACTTCCAAATTTTGGATCTCCCCTGAATTATTGGACACCTATCCTCACATGCAATGACAACCTTCTCTTTCTTATAGAAGTGATTCTCTCCTTTTTAGAAAAGAAAAATAGTTTTACAAATCAAATTGAGATGTCTAAAAATGAATAATATCAAAAATATCATTTTGCCATTGCCAAAATAATTTGATCAATATATTTTTGACTAAAACTAATTATGAACAAAGTAGCCTTTCATTATCAGTGATTGAAATCCATGGCATAGCTGCAGTGTGGACCAAGTGGAGGAAAGAAAAGTCATTTTAAGAATCGTGCAAGTCTTCAGCAGCACCATCATGATGAACTATGTAATAACATAGCTGTAAACATTTTCAGTTCAACAAGGACACAGAAACCTGCACACTACACATGGCCATGGCTGTCCCTCCCATGTTTCTAGAAATTCCATGATGGAATCACACCCAAGCTAGCTCTAATACAAAAATAGAAAATACAACAATTGCATTCCTCATTGATTCAACAAATAAAAGTTACAATTTATAGAGATTAATAACTCACAACAAAGTCTTACAAAAGTGGATCTACACTTGACACCTAACTCAACTAATTGACAATACACTAACAACTATTGACACAAGTACAAAATCTAATTATACTGAGAGGCATAGCTATAGTGGCAATAAGGGTGAGAGTTTAATGGCATGATCATGCTAACAAAAACTATTAAAGAGCCAACATATAAAAATAATTACACCATTATCTAGTGGCATTAGGGTGATGTTTATGACCATGAATATAAAAATAAACTAGAGCCCACAGAGTTTTTCTAAAAAATAAATCAACATATTTATTTAAATAATTATAAATATATAGCTGACATTGTTATTAAAACATTAAAAATAAAGCCAATAAAATAATGTGTATAAATATAAGTATACTCAAACATAAATTTGAGAAAAATCAAATCAACTGAAAAATAGAGCAAATTGAATTGGGAGAAGAAGCTTAAAGAGAGAAGTTTGATTGGTAAGGGCACTGTGCAGCGATTTTTTTTTGTTGTTTTTCTTGCCAAATGAATTTATGAAGTGATGCAATTGGTGTTATTATTTATAGAAGGTTAAATTAGGCATTGTGTATTATTTACTCTTATTCTATTTACATGCTACTCATTAAAATAAAATAATTTTTTTATAATTTATTTAATATTCTTCTTGCATAAACAAATCTTTGGAAACCAAAAAGCAAATTAAAGAGAGGTAAATTACTTACTTTAGTTTAATGAGAGCTAGGGTTAGGGTTCTTCGAGCTTTAAAATCCACAAAGAAAATTATATTTAATTTAATGACCTTTGTTTTAGATTTTTATTATGGAATTAATTCCTTTAATAAATTAAAACTAAGTTTTTACTATCATTTATTTAATTTAATGACCTTTGTTTTAGATTTTTATTATGGAATTAATTCCTTTAATAAATTAAAATTTAGTTTTTACTACCATTTGGATTAAATTATTAAAAATTATTCTATTAAAATCCACAATGAAAAATAAAAAAATAACGACATAATAAATTATTTAGTTTAGTTTAATGAAGGCTAGCAAAAAAAATAATAACAAGGTAAATTACTTTATTAGTACTTGCCTTCAGCAAGTACTATTGTAATGAGTTCGCGCTTATCTGGTTATTAATTTATTGATTGCAAATCAATCAAAAGACATGATTATTTACACACTTATCTAGTTATTAATTTATTGATTGCAAACCAATCAAAAGACAAGATTATTTTTCTTGTCACCCAAATTTGATTTAAATTTGTACTTTTCCTATGTCAACATGATAAATTTTTAAACAAAAATTATTGAAAAATGATTTATCTATATTGTCATTGGCTGAAAAAAATGACCTTTCTTTGTAGATTGTCCAAGAGTGCAACAAAAAGCTATAAATGCAGAGAGAATTTTGGTTTGAGGGGAGGATGTGGTAAGTAAATTATGGACACAAATTTTGTCTCCCACTAATTAAGTCATTTATGAATTTAATTTTTTGCTTCATTAGCTAAATGTAAGAATTACTTTTTTTCAAAGGACAAAGTTATAATATTAATACTACTATTAAAAATATAGGGTTTTACACATTTTATTTTATGAAATTAGATTATTTTTGGGACTTCAATTTTATTTACTCAAGAGTTAAGAATCTAGTATTTCAATTTTATTTACTAAAAAGTTAAAAATCTATGAAAAATATTTCTCCATGTTATTTTAAATTATCATAGCAATAATATTATTACATTTTAATATCTTAAGTAGACATTTCAAATCTCTATACACTCAACTATGGCTGTCCACATAATACAAATATGCTAATGTTTAGTTTCATAGTTAATGAAATATTTATGTTATTTAATAGACTTTGTAAAGTTTAGTTTCATAGTTAAGTAAATATTTTAGTGCTATTTTATTTTTACCAAATTAAATTATTTTTGAGATTTCAATTTTATTTTCCAAGTTCACATAACTTTTTCCTTGTAAATTTAGTTTTGGAAATATAATAGTTACAAATTTGAAATGATAAACAATTCTTTATCTTTAAAATCTCTCCACACACAACTAGGGTTTGGGTTCTACACATTTTATTTTATGAAAGTAGATTATTTTAGGGATTTCAATTTTATTTACTCAAGAGTTAAAAATCTATGATTTCAATTTTATTTAGTCTATAGCATCACGAAAAATATTTGTCCATGTTATTACATTTTTTATTTTATATTATAAAAGTATTAGTATTATTACATTTTAAGGAAATATTTTAATCCTTTTTTTTTTTTACGAAATTAAATTGTTTTTGAGATTTCAATTTTATTTACCTAAGACATTTCAACACTCTTCAAAAATTAAGTTTTCAATAATTGGAATGCAATTTGTCTATACAACCAATACCTAATCAACAAAAAAAATTACAACTAAACAAATATTATATACAACCAATAGCTAATCAACAAAAAAAATTATAACTAAACAAATACTATAATAACAACACTATGCCCACTGCATGGCACTTGTTTTAGTTTAATGAGGGATAAGGTTATAGTTTTTCAATCTTTAAAACCCATAAAGAAAATTAATATTTATTTTAATGACCTTTGTTTTATATTTCTCAATGAGAATTAATTGTATTATAATTAAGTTTTGTGTATCATTTGGATTGAATTAATAAAAAATATTCCAATAAAAGCTAATTGTTAGAGCTAAGAATTATTGTTGCAACCCACAAATAAAACCAATTGTAGAGTAGATTACTTTAGCATTAATGCAAGGTAGTATCATTTGGATTAAATTAAAAATCAAATTTTAGGATTCTTCAATCTTTAAATGCTAATCTGTAAAGTAAATAAAATAACTGTCTAAGTAAAACTTAAACTATATATATACAGTAATAAATTAATAAAATTATTAAACTAGCATAGATATCTTAAATACATCTATCTAAAAAGAACGAGACTAATATCTCTCCGATCTTCTAGATAGATAGTATTTAAGATATCTATGTTAGGCGCTCATACACCTACATCTAACACATATAGGCAAGCTGGCCAACATTATAATTATGTTGGCTATAGTTTTAACTTTTTAGTAGATGCCTTCTATAGCAATTCATTTTTTTAATCTAGTGATTAATCTATCTAGAGTAAACCAATCAAAATAGAGTATTATTTTTCATGTTGAAGAAATTTTAATTTTTCCTAATTCCACATGAGAAAATTTTCACAAAAATTATTGCTAAAATCATTTATCTATGTTGTAATTGGCTCAAAATTTTAGCTCTTAAGGATACTAGCTTGAGTAAAACAAAGATAGTAAAATGAAGCAGAAAAATATGGTGGGGAGGGAAGTGTGGAATGGAATGAAGTAAAAATTAAAGATTAACTTGTTTAATTAAATTTATGTGGCTAAATTCTTGCTGGGAAATTTGGTTATTAAACAAATAATATTTTTATATTCATATTAATATGATTATTTAATTTTGATTCATTCTATTCTATATATATTGGTTATAAATTTGATATTTTAAATATTAAAGAAATAATATAATTAATCATTTATTAAATATAGAATTTATATTAAATTAGTAGAATTATCATTATAATATATTTATATATATGTTTTTGATTAGTTCAACTAGAAAAGAGGGTCCAGATGCCTATAACAAAATAGCCACTAGGGCATCGGACCTTCAACGAGCCAGAAACAAGAGATGAATAGCACATAGAGAGGAGTCCAAAAAATGACTAACCAAAAACCACGAAACAACAACAATAGTAAAAAACACCAGAAATAGAGAACTATGGAATGTTAGTTGCCCAAACTTAGCAAGGAACTCCTTGTAGTCACCCAAGCTATCAATTCCCACCTATTTAACCTTATCATCCATGTCCTTGACCATAACGAAGATGGAAGCAGCCCGATGTAGTGCCTTGGCCGCAAATTCAGCCATCGCCTTCCACTTTTTCTGTATCATATCCATCCTCTTCTAGAGGCTCTAAATATCCTCTATGTTCTTGTCACACCTAGCATAACTCTCCTTTTTGACTTGATGCACAACTTCCTTCATAGCAATTCTGCCAGTAGTAGCCGTCGCAGTATCCTCCTGACCCTTAGATTCATTCATTGAGGAAAAGTGACTAGTGCCGTCAAATTCATGCACAGACTCCATGGGGGTTTCATCCCTGCCTTCCTCCACCATCTCATCCCCAAACTTAGACTCATCGAAAACCTCCACACCCTAAGTGTTCACTAGCAGTTTCCTAGCAATCCATTTGGAGCGGTGAATGCTTAGAGGAGCAGTCTCTCCACCTTCATTGCTATCCTTCGATTCTAGTCTAGTATCCACTTCCACAATCTTCATGGAAGCCTCCACAGTAGAAACCCCCTTACCTTCCTTATGTTTTTTCTTCAGGATAGTCTCCGTTTCCTCAACCTCCACCCTATTCCTTTTGACATTCTTCCTTTCAACCATCGGGGTGGTGTGCTTCTATTTCTTATTTTTAACAATAATAGGGGTTTCAACAAGGTTCTCTTCCACCGCATAGGGGCCACCCTTAATCTTAGGGGTCCCAATGCAAGTTTTCACTTTGTCATTACCCCTATGGGAAGTACTCAGTTGTGGGTTCTCTAGAATCTTGACTTGGATTTACTTAGGTGGACACAAAGAAAGATGGAAGTGATACAGCCTCAAAATAAGACCTTGGTGAATAGGAATAAGAGGGTAGTTGGTATTCTTATCTCTGAGCTCCCTAACAAACCTCATAGAATTGTCCAAAGAGGAGAGCAAAAAGAAGGTAAAGCTAATCTCAACCTTATTCTTGAAATGATTCAAAAGAGCAAAGTGGTAGTGATAGTATACTCAAAATTTTCCCTCCAGAGTGAAAAATTTCATTATCATCAGGCTAATTTGACCCCATGGCTCTGATAGCTTGTCCTTCTCAAACCCTCCATGAAATTTCACAAGATCCTCACCCTCACAGAAGAAAAGATTCATATGCTCAAGGTCAGAGACTCTGCTTCTCCTCGAATGCTTTTTGCCTTTGGTTGGTAACCCCGTGGCCTACCCAATAACCTTTTTTAAAACTTGGAAGCTAATTTTTCCAATTCTCACTTCTCTAGTTTACTCATCCTAGGTTTCCACAAACTATCGTGATAGGTTTTTGTCATGTCTTGCCATACCTTTGAGAAAGGACACCACCTCTCCTTAAATTATATGCCAAACTAGATGGTCATGCTTAAATTCCTCCGTCAAGCTAGGTTTAATTTTTACAATATCCCCTCCCATCTCCCCGAATTGAGAATAGTAGAAGCTACTAGGTTGGAACCGTTCAAATCAGTAATGTTTGCAAGTAGTAGTCTTGAAATTAGCAATGAGACCATCAAAATAATAATTTTTCTAAGTAAAGATAATGATGGCAGCGTAATTATTGTTGTGATTTGTCTCAAATTTGCCACCTAAATACACCTCATCTAGGGGAATATTTATCCGCCACCTTATGTGAAGAAAAGTGACGCTGGCCCCAAGCTCAACCCAACCATAAATAACCATGAAGATATGTGTCACATCCATCCTTCATCTTCCTTCCACATATCCAATACCAAGATCTCCGCCAATATCAATGTCCTTGCTCCTTGCATTGTGCCAACCTGTCTTTCCCATCAATATTTATTTTTATGTTATATTATAGTAAAATGAAATATTGTTATATATTTGTGTATAAATATTAAATATTGAATATCCATATTTAACTTATTATAACAATGCACATTCATTTAGATAATCATTTAATGTTATGAAATCCTAATTCAACTCCAATCTAATGTTCCACTCCAATCTACAATTAATTTGCTAAGCAGTAGTATAATGAGATCCTATCATTTTCATTTAAGGAGAAAACTATTTTGGAACAATCACAATTTATATTGATATCCAGTTTTATAATTTAATTGAAGTATATAAAGTCTATTTTCTATAAAGTAAAACTACATTGACATCTATCTTGATTACTAAGGATAAATTAAATTTTAACAAAAAATTAGCTCAAGAAAAAACCTCTTCTTGGGGGATTTTGGGAGAGTGCAACAAACACTTATAAATGTGGAGAGAAATTCAGTTTGAAGGGAGGAGGTGACAATGTAAACAAATTATGAACACTAATATTAGCTACCACCAATTAAGTCATGCCTAAACCAATGGAAATAATTCTGAAAGTGAAAAATCATCAATTTTGGAGTCAATGTCACACACCAAACATCAAGATATGTTCCCCAAGGCAGCATTTATAGAAAGAATATTTCCATTTACAGCCATCCAGATTTAAAGTAGAGGGAGTAGAAATTGTTAGCATGCAAAGCTTTCATTAGAATCTATTTGTTGTATGGATAGATTTGATGTTGGTGAAAAGTTTTTCCTCTTGCAGCTCTAGCCTCTAGAGCTAGAAAACCTGCCAAGTTATGTCAAGTATTCACTATCTTCCCCCTTAATGTGGGTTTCTGCGTTCCCTACGCAGTGCAACATGCATGCCTTTCATCCTCAAATTTTCCTTAGATATTTTCTTTTCAATTTATATTTTTCCATGTCTTTGTTACTGTATTGACAAATTTTGTTATAGTTTTGCATGTCTTTGTTACCGTATTGACAGATTTTGTTATATTTTTCCATGTCTTTGTTTTTTTTTTTTATTCGTAAAAGTAGAATTCTGTATTGATAAGAAGGAGAAATTTACAAGTAGGTGCCTATAAGCTGTTTTCCTACAACCATCCAAAATTGACTTTCAAAGCTAATACCACTGAGACCTTACAGAGTCATATATGCAAAATTGCCATTAAGGCTTACTATACCATTAAAAGCTAAGCCGAATACAGATGCATACTAAGACTGATCATAGAGAGCTGGGTATCAAAGACCAAGATCTTAAAGAAGGCCGAGCCCCACTGCCATGGATTAGAGCTTGCCAACCCATTCCCCTTCCCCGAAGTCCCCGTCCTCGCTCAGCATGTTCTGAAGGAAGCCATAAACTTGGAGCACGCGATCCTGGTGTTCAATCAATGCCATACCTTTTAGGTCAAGAATGAGAGGGAAAACTTTCACCACTTCTAGTGGATCCTTTAGGGAAGTGATGTCATTTGGGCGGGGGATACCCACCCTAGGGATGACTGCACCGAGTATAGAATTAAGGCTGCAGAGAATTTCCAGCTTGAACAACTTTAGCATCAGACTCTTCATTGTTCCTGTTGGTATCCCTGCATCCAAGATAGAAGCTAGAAACTGGGAGGAGATGTGTGAGTCTACACTATAGAACTCATCTGCAGACAGGAAATCTTTCCCCAAAATGAGCTTTACCACTGAGAGAAGAAGACCTTCATGCCTCCGCAATATTCGCTTGAGCCTTTGGTTCGTGATGGCTCCTTTGAAAGCCATCTGCTGGACTGAGCTCTCCAACTGGAGAGGTGACGACATTCCCAAGTTCAACAATCCATTTACAGAGATCTTTTCTATGAAATCAGAACCTTCCTCCATTCTGCCCGCTCCACCAATGCCGCAGGGATCAATTACCGATTGGACAAGCTGGCTGTTTGATGATAAAGCCGAATGCAAACATCTGGAGGCTTCTCTATCAGAGCCAAATGTTGTCTATATTCATTTAACTATAGGGATAAGAGAGAGAGGAGGATGTGGAGCGTGCGTCAGGTCGATTCGGAGAGGCTGCATACCCAACAATGATAACTAAGTGTCAACTGGGATTAACTGGCCATAATGCAAACTTATGGCAGCGACCCAACCAAGATGTATTGGATTGGGTGCCCACCCTATGACCCTACCACCCAGCCTTTTACTCAGAGGTTCCATGTCTTTTTTACTGTATTGACAAATTTTGTTATATTTTTCCATGTCTTTGTTACTGTATTGACACATTTTGTTCAATTTTTCCATGTGTTTGTTGCTGTGTTGAAAAATTTTGTTATATTTTTCCATTTCTTTGTTACTGTATTGACAAAATTTGTTATTTATTTAGTTTCTTAATGGATGGGCTTGGTTTTCTGAAGAAGTAATGATTTTACTGTGTTTTCTTTCAGAAGTTATGTTGAAATGGAGAAAATATTTAAGATATTTGTATACAGAGAGGGAGAACCACCTTTAGTGCGTCACGGGCCCTGTAAAGACATATATTCCATAGAAGGAAGGCTCATCGATAAGCTTGAACTAGGGAACTCGATCCTCACATCGAATCCTAAGGAAGCTCATGTTTATTTCCTTCCCTTCAGCGTAGTAATGATGGTGAGCCGCATTTACAAGCCAAAAACCTATGATTTGACGCCCATGAAATGGTTTGTAAGTGATTACATCATGTGGCTGCCAAGAAGTACCCCTTCTGGAACCGGACCCTTAGAGCCAATCACTTCATCTTGTCCTACCATGACTAGGTATGCAATCCATTTTTCTTCATAGGCTTTCTGTTATTATTATCTTTACGTTTCCAGTTAATCCTAATTTTTATTTTTGGTGATCTGAATCACTTAAATACTTGTAAACTTTAAAGTCATTTTGTGGGTCACACTAAAAGAGAACAAATTAGTTAGCTTGTTAGACAATAATTAAAACAATTGCAGCAGAAAGGATAATTTTCTGCAGTGTAGGGGGTTAAATATACCAATTTTTCTTCAACTGTTCAAACATTTGATATAAAAGAATACTTAAAAAATTTGTTTTGGCACCTACTTATAAAGGGCAGTGAGTGTGAAGGTACGTCACCCCTATTCGATTTGGGGAGCGTAGTGTTGGAAATAATTGGTTAAAGGCTCAGTTTGAATATACAATTTACTTTAATGCTTGCTTTATACTCTCAAAATAGTTATATTTGTAGAGATACTTTATTTTTATGTCCACATTTTCTCTGTAATGGAACACAACAATCTCATCTTGAATTTTGAGTTTTACACTTTTACTCTATGGTTCTTTTTTATCCATCATGTTGAATTTGTTAAATCAATTTTTTGAATCCAAGTACTATATTAATATAATTTATTATAAGCAGAAGTTTTGTCCACCAATGGGATCTAGGGCTATGTTCTGTGAGTAATTAGGGAGTGATATTGAGGATGATATTACTATAGTGATGCATTAAAGCATCAAAAGATTTAAATTTGAGAGTGCTTTAGGATTCAACTGTGTATGTTTTTGTTACAACATTTCGGATCATATTCAACTCTCTTCTTCCTGATGATGGATCATTGAGTATGATCCAACACGTTGAAACAAAAACATACACAGTTGAATCCAGAAGCACTCTCAAATTTATTGTCATGGACTGTGGAAAACTCATGAAAGATTTGTCCGTGATGAAAATGTTTGGAAAAAAATTAATCAAAAAGAACCAATTGTCTGTTTTTGTGTTTGCATGCAGGCACTAGGGACAACTATGGCAAATCAATATCCGTATGATAACTCCATTCATGTTCTATGCAATACGAACACATCGGAGGGATTTAATCCCTCAAAAGATGTAACACTCCCAAAGGTGATGTTGAAAGGCCTAGTGAAGATTACGATGGGCAGTCAGTCTGCTCAGGCAAGGTTTGTTCTTACCTTTTTTGCAGGAGGATTCATGGATAGGTGAGACCTTTATTGATTCAGCACTGGAAAGGCAGAGACAAAGATATACAAGTGCACGAATACCTACCAAAGGGATTATCATACTATGATATGATGAAGGTTGCCAAGCCCAAGTGGATACGAGGTGGCCAACCTTAGGATTGTGGAGTTCAACTGTAAATAGCTGGTGCATTGTAAATGACCCGTTGTATGGAAATCCACTCGATTGGCACAGTCTACAACATAGATCCTGTCTATACTACTCGTAGATGCCTAGTCGACTAATACATGGAGGTTGTATAGTTTTTGACCAATCAGTCATTTACAACGCACCAACTGGTTATGTTCTTCCCATTGTGGAAGCCATTTATACTGTGTGCCCATCATAATTTTTGACCATTATATGCTTCCCTTCAGCGACATCCTCCATTGGCCTACCTTTTCTGTTAAAGTTTGACTCTCTAAAATACTAGATCTCAAGACAATATTCCAATCCATCTCAGTAAATAGATATAACTAGATGCAAAAAAGAGTCAATCAAGTTCAGAGACATTTTACACTGAATCAGCCCCCCAAATGTTAGGATATGCTCCACATGATTCTCCATTCTATATGGCTTAGGAGACTAAATGTTCAACTCCCTTTGAAATGGTAGAGGCCGGAGGGAGTTCAGACAACATCTATACAGAGCCATTATAAATTGTAGGATAGTATTAAGTTGAGCACAATCATGTCTAGAAATGTATAAAGCTTGTTGACGTCATCCTCTATGGTTGGATGTGCTAAATTTGATGTGATTATTTGAGCAGGCTTGGTGCTCTTGTAAGCTTTCAGATTCTAATAACAAATTATAAAAGTGCTGAATTTCATGAGATTATTTGCTCGGATTGAAAACAAAAGAGGTTTGTTTGGCAGTGCAATAGATATTTGTTGTAAAAGTGCCATAATTACACAGATTAAACTGTGACTACCCCCCATCTCTCTCTCTCTACACAGTTCTAATAGAAATTCATTCCTCGGCCAATGGCAGTAGTTTTGTAAAGCTGTTAAGATTCCCTTTTCCACATTGTTTATTGCTCCTGTGGAGCTTGGGAAATTAATTAACACTTGCATTTACACCTTTTACTAAATTCACCTATGACATGATAGGTTGTTTTTAAAAATTAGATTTTTTTTTTAATGAAAATGTCTTCTTATTTGTTAATTATAAGATAAAATATAACACTTTCACAAAAAATAGTTGGGTTGTATAAAGGCACACCCCAAAAGCATGTCATATGGACCTAGCCTAGAAAATTCTAGAGTATCTATGGGTACATACCCATAAAAACATAATAGAAATTATAAAAACATGTGGAAATGTAGAATTAAGTAGCCAAAGCAATGCCTACAGATGGCGGACCCCTGTCATCTGGGTTCCCCCATATTACCATAGGGTTTGAGATTACATTTGGTGGTGCCTAGCCATCATCATTCTCCTAAGTATCATTCTTGGTGTTTGACTCCTAGAGCTATGGTGAGATAGCCAAATTTAAGCATGAAAAAACCTTAGTGTTATCCCAACCAGTGTTGGTTGGATTGGAAGTACTAGGAGCCATCCATCTTGTATTATAACCTGTAGGCCAACCTGTATTATCTCCAGTAGGCCAGCCCACATTATCACCTACAACACTGGCAGGATGGCCTGAAGGCCATCCATGATTACATGGAGAGGCCGAATGTCTGTGATGGTGAGCTGCACAACAAGGAGTAGGATAGGAACATGGCCGAGAATCCCTATCTGATCCACTTCTTTGTCTATGACTGTGGGAAGGTGATCGGGCTCTGACAAAGGAAGGAGAGGGAGAAATCTTTGCCACTATACAAGGAGCATTCCCCTAGTGATCTAGCAAATCCTGTAAGTGAGCAACTTCTAGAGCCACCTTGTTTACCTGTACTTGTATCTACAAAAGAACATTAGAACATATAATTGCTTTAATATAAAGAGAAACAGTTGTTCCAATGTGATTGTCTGAAAATAAACAAGAATTATGGTCTTTCCATATTGTAGAAAGAATCTCCACTCTGAAAATATGCCAAATCTATGTAAATTTTGTTGGAAACCTGGGAGAATCACCCAAAAGTATTATTTTCCATGATAAAGTCCCTGGCTTGAAAGGGCAAAAGAAATCATAAATCCATAGCCAAAATTGTTGAGCTCTTGTGTAATACCAGAAGAGATGCTGAAAAGTCTCAAGTTGTCCGTAAAAAGGAAAACAAGGATCCTAAACCCCAAGATGAAAAAGTCTTTTTTCTGATCGGCAACCCTTGAAAAAGAAGTCATCAGGCAAAATGTGCTGACTTTAGCTCAAGAATAGCCGACCAAATAGTTCCAAATTTGGTATCTTAAAGAACCATTGAACTATGAAGGAGCCATCGCTTGCTAAGTGTTTCTATCATTGGCAAATGGGGCGACAACGACCCATAAGCAAGCCTTGGCTTATAATGATGCATTGATCTATCTGGATAGCATTTCTAGTCTTTCCACCAAGGCCTACTAGACTAGATTCCCACTTTATGAAACATTTCTGCCGGAATAGTAGTGACAATTCTATCATAAGTAGCCTAATCATATCTATGAAGGTTAAATTTGACTCGAAGAGGTTCCCATGCTATAAGGCTCATCATGGGTCTATAGAAAATATCTTGTAGAGTTTGAATACCCCTTTTATGAAATATAAGAGCCTTTATGCTAGGTAATGTGGCTAATGGCTGACCTACATTGGAGAATAGAGGTGACAACCAAATATTATGGTGATTGAAAGAAAGACCATCACAAAATCCATCACCAAGCCAGCAGAGCCATGGTTTAACTTTCTCCCAGGCTTTCCAAATTCTTTTGGCCACAAATGTACCTAAGATTTTAACTAGCTCTCTCATGACAAGGAGAGTTGAAAAGGAATGCCTTTCCAAGCAAGCTTGTGCAGAGGGTGGCCTAATTCAATGTTGTGCCAGAGTAAAATTTTCCATGCCTCATTACCATCTATAGAGCATGAATGATCCATTTGACACACAAGACAGTGCATTGGCATTGAGTAGAAAGTAGACCAAGGCCACCTGAATCTTTGGGTAGCAACAAAATTCCCAGGCAACAAGGTGAAAGCCATGGTTAGTCTTAGAAGAGGTCCAAAGAAAATCCATCAAAAGTTTTTCTAGTTTGGCATATGAAGATTTGGAAGGTGCCCAACAAGAAGAATAGTAAACATGAGTACCTACCAAAAGTTTAGAATAAACCTGAAATTTGCCAGCTAGAGATAGTGGTTTAGTGATCGAAAATGCAAGTTTCTATTCCACACGGGTAAGAGCTGCTTGCCAAAGATTAGAAGAAGTGCCTTGGAAAGCAAATGGAATACCTAGAAATCAGAAAATTTCACCATGAGTGACCCAGCATCATCCATAGTGTTAGATCCAATGAGGAATGGGAAGAATTGACTACCTATAACATAAAGTTTTATGCCATTGGATGGAAGAACCTGAGGCTAGGTAGAAGGTCTCTAGACATCCAAGTGCATTTTTAACTATGTTTTCTTCTTCCAGTAATGTTAAAAAGGAATCATCTGCAAAATGGCCATTAACCATCTGGCTAGGAAAATTAGGTAGAGAAATTCCATGAACAAGCCCATTGGATACTGAATGAGCAAGAAGGTATCCAAAGCCTTCTACAACTAGAAATATAAGGCTGGTGCAAGAGGACATCCTTGCCGTATTGAACGGAAAAGGCCAAAGGTATGAGACTATTTCCAGGTTGATAGTGATACATGTGGAAGCTTCTGAGAATAGTATTTTGATTGATTGAGTAAAAGATCATCCAAACCCTAATGCTTCAAGCATTGCAATAATAAAATGCTATTCAATGCGATCATAGGCCTTTGCAAAACCAATTTTTAGAAAAATGGTTTTTTTATCAGATTTTATTGCCCATTCCATGCCTTCCTAGACTACAATGATATTATCTAAAATATACTTGGATTTAATAAATCTAGTCTATTCAGGGTGGACAATCAAAGGGAGTAGGTTATAGAGCTTCAGAGAAAGGGCTTTGGCAATGATCTTGTAGGAGACATTAAGGAGTGTAATGGGTCACCAGTTGCAAATGTCTTTAGGATCTTTAGCTTTAGGTATGAATTTAATTTTTCTTTGATTAATAAGTTTTCATAGATAGTTGGAATAAAAAGCTTCAAGGCAAACATTATGCAAACCCTTTCCTATGCAATCCCAAAGAGCTTTGTAAAACTCACAAGGAAAACCATTAATTCTAGGAGCTTTGCCATCAGCCATAGAATAGATTGCTTCTTTGAGGTGTTCAATGGTCAATAATTGATCACAAAATTGTGTCTGGGCTAAAGAAAGTTGTTTTGGAACAACTACAAGACAATCATCCAGTGTACTTTAGTGCTCAGGAGTATAATCTTGGGCTATGAAAATGTTTTCATAATGTTGTATAAAAGCCTTGAGAATGTCAGGTAATTCTGAGAGAACAACATTATCATCCCTAATTTGTTTAATACCATGGGAGGAATGTCTATCTTGAAGAGTGAGAAAGAATTATTTGGAGACATGGTCACCAATTTTTAGCCAATGCATCCTACCCTTAAGCTGTGCTCCTTTGGTAGCATGACTATCAGCCTTTTGCTTTTGATGTTGTAAATTGGTGACATTAATTTGCACAGAAGGAGAAAATGGGTTAGCTATCAACACCATTGTGGCTATGTTCAAAACACTAATTGTAGCCTCATAAGCTCTTCTTATGAAATTGGCTAGCTAATGGCCATAGATGCAAAGAAATCTCAGAGTACAAGTGATAGCATCATTCCACCAATTTATCCAACTAGTAGAATGTAATGGGTGACATTCTAAATTCCATATAGTTGCTATGTGTGCTAGGGTGGATTGGTTAGCTAGCAAAGAGGTGTTAAGAAAAAAGTAAGACTTACAGGCACGTGGCTGTATGACTTGCCATTCAATGGAAAAATGATTTGGAAAGTGGTCTGATAACATCACATCTACTAATGGCTGTACAGGAAGGGTGGATGATGTGGAAAAAGAGAAGAAAGATTGGGCTGAGATCATGGCATGATCAAGGCATTTGAAAACCCTATGAGACCTAGCTTTGAAATTACACCAAGTATGCTAGAAAGGATGGGATTGATGTTAGCCAACATTGGGATCAAGGAAGCCCAATTTATTGTGCATATGAAACCACCAGGGATAAATTTAAGAACCCCTTCCTTGAAGAAGGTGTATAACACTAGTGAGTTGTGTATACTTCCTGAGAAAAATATTAATTTTATTTGTGAATTTTTTCATTTTTCCAGCAAAAAAAATAATCATATTTGGTGAATCTTTTGTAATTGCTAGAGGTCTATAGAAAATCTTGGTGAATTGTAATTTTTTTAAAACCAATAAAATATTTTCATAATTGGCAATTAAAACCTATTTTCAAACCAATTAAATATTTTCATTGGTGAATTAAAACCTATTTTCAAACCAGTAAACTATTTCTTTGGGTGAATTAAACCTGTTTTCTAAATAGGAAAATATTTATGCTGGCGATTAAAATCTAATTTCAAACCAAAAAAATTATTTTCATTGGCGAATTAAACCAATTTTGAAGGCAATAAGAAAATCATTGGCAAATTTCAATATAGTTTGAAAGGTCAATAAAAAATCATACAGTGTGGTGAAAATGTCAAATGGGTCATATTGCTCTATTTCAGGACAAATTTTATACACATTGAAATTCCTTCATAAAGTGTCCAAAATGGGGACAAGTGTCAACATATTTATTATGTGTGAAGCAATATGTCAGTGCAAAATAATAAAACAAATAATTGTTCGATGAATTTTTGATGGACAGTTGTAGTTGCATTCTGGAAGAAAATGTTTGAAACGCTAGACCGATGACATCAAGCCTTTGGAATAACACTTGAACTGTTAGATTTCCAAATATCAATGGTTGACATTTCATACGAGAAACCCTTTACATAATCTTATGTTGACTTGTTACCTTTGGTTGCCAGTTGTCTAAGTTGAAACCTGAGACCTCAAAACTATGTTTTTTACCGGCCCCTTATACCTAATCTTATTGTTCACTACTTGGTGAAAAATGGGTTAGCCTAGCAGAGTCCACTTTGTAAATGGTTTAGAAAATATTTTGAAGTAGCCCTAAGAGACTTAAAGGGTGAGCTATTAAGGATTTAATTAAGACACATGGGAAATTCCTCAGCAAGATGTTTTAATCTTAGCCATTCAATGTTGAAGAATTTAAGTAGATAGTGGATGGCTTGAGAAGTTAATGTGCGAATAGGTTGTTGATCAATTAAGTCATGACTTCATGTCCTAAGACTCATAAGTTGACTAGCCCCTTAATCTAGAGTTTACCCACTATCATCAGTAAAATGATCTATAGGAATGGTAAAATCTAATGGTTGTGCAAGGGCACATGAGGAATCTTCCAGGAGAGAATATTTGTTGTGTGGCTATGACAAAATGACACATGTCAAAGAATCTAAGCTGGCATCCTATCCCACTAAAGACAATGCATCAACTAAAGACTTGATCCAATGGTTGCACATAGTCGCAAGGAGAATCTCACAGGATGGAATTTGTGTTGTCTAGTCGCAACATGGCGACACATGGCATTCTCTTATTTGAGAATTGAAAGGCAGGAACATGGAGGCTAAGGCACACCCACATGTGGTAGGTAAGAGGCAGGCATAATGCAATATATTTTTCCCAATGCTTAACCCAGAATAATTCATGAGAGTATATGAGACTAATTCAATTTACTGGCCTGAGTCATTAAAACCAGTTACTTTTGACCAAGTGGATGAAGTGATTGGTATTATAGATAAGAAAAGATATAAGGATGCTATCAATATTGAATCCAATAATGATATCATTGATGGATATAGAGAAGTTGATCAAACAACACAGCCAATAGAGCAAACATGGGATAATATTTCAGATGTGAATAAAGTTGAAAGTATGGAAGATCAACTCTCCACCTAGGATGAGGATTACAATATTAAAGATTTTTTTGGGGATACACCAACTAAGGAATACATCAGTAATGAGTTAGATGATATAGAGGTGCAACCATATATGTATTATCATAGCATTGAGAATACTAAATTAAAAGATAAAACAAAAGGGGACATCATGCTTTGCAACAATGAAGAGAGAAATAAGTACAATCAACCCATAGAGGATGGTGGTTCCTACAGAGATCATGAGGAAGAGACAGTAGAGGTGGAAGAGGAGGCATCTTCACTCAGTAGTGAACTAATTTCAGAATTGTTGACTATAGAATATTTGAAATATACACGTAAGAATGATGCAATTCTTCACTTAACTATTTATCTTCAATAGATTAAAACATTTTAATTTTAACCTTCTTTGTCTCTAAAATGATCTAGTTCTTTCCCCTGATTTGTGTAGAGTTAAAACTCTACATTTTGATATTAATTGGTCATGGTTGTTAGTTTCATTTCTATTTTGTGTTCTAATTTGTGTTGTTATCTTTCTTATGTGCGGAGAGTGCCACATGTCAGCATGGTGGGGTTTTGAAAACATGAGAGAAAAGATGATTCCAAAAGATGTGCGGAGCTGCCATGTGGGAAGGAGATTAGAAGCACTAAGAATCATGACCGAGAGTAGCGGATAGTGCCATGTGTCTTCTTCTTAGTTCAGGGTTCCCAGGTGCCACAAAACTCTGTCGCATATCTTTGACTATGTTTCTTTTATATAATTTCTATCTATTACTGAAACGAACCACATGTCACCCCCACAAGAATTCATGGAGAAACTTTTGAGAAAGGAATCGAGAAGGAATGTAGCTGTGCCATGTGTCTTTTGTTGTAATGTGTGGAGCCAGCCGCATATCTCTTTCTTTAGTAAGCTTTGAAGTGTCAAGGTATATTATGGTGGGCCTCAAGGCATTGTGTCTAAATCTTCTAAAGTACATCAAAGTGTGCCATGTGTCACTAACATGGGTGATTGAAGGTTGAGAAACAAAAGAAGCTTTTGAACGAGTGCTAGTCTACCATCTATCCTAGTTTTGAGGCTCTCGGGTGTTGCCACATTTTAGTGACAAAAGAGGCAGAGAGCTCCAAATGTCATAGTGTCGTGTGTTCTCCTTATATCAAAGGGAAACTAAGCTCAAAGAGTGTAGGAAAGCCATGTAGAATTTTTTTTAGCCATTAGAAGATTGTAGAGGAAGCCACTTGTCTTAACATAACTAGTAGTCACACAGCCATATTTGTAGTACCATTCAACCAATGGGCACGAAAGGATCATATGGTTGTAGATTTAGACAAAACTTGTGCACGTCAAGTAACAGTTTAGTTGCAGACAGTTCTAGATTCTTAATGACTGGGAATGTTTTTGAGCCCCATTTTTGCTTCATTTCAATATGCGGACGTGATGCTGACTTTTGTACTTTTAATCCCCAGTTCACATTTGCAATGCATCTCATCTTTTGTATATCAAATATATATCTCTCATATACATAAAGTTCACAATGCTTAACTTTTCTAATTAGGTCCAAACTTATCTTTATTTGTTTGTATCACCTTTTATGTTCAATTGAATATTCTTTTTAGGTCCAATTCTATGTGTGTAATGTATACATGTGGTAGTGTCATGAAATTATCAGTTTTGAGTTCCTTTTGACATCTACCAATGTATATTGGATTTTTATGTGATATACATGAATTATAATAAACAAATGTAGATTTCAAACATTATGAATCATGCTTATGAAAAGCTATCGGGTCTGGATTTGTCTTAGAAATTGCTATGAGCTGTCAATGTAGGACAACTATCAGATATGTACTAATTGTGCAACACATTGACTTGATGTAAAAAAATCACTTTATAAAAAAACAAACTTTCTACTTTTTACTGCTAAGTGATTTTTTTTAAGTGAGAGCTGAGAGGGTCTGAACATGGGGAGATTTCATATTGCTTATTGTAGTGCACCAAGTAGATTGCAGATTTCTCATTGAAGTGCCATTTCCAACATAGTCGGTAAGACAAAACATAGAATCCCTACTCCTAGGCTACATTTCATCATTTCTAAAAGTCTTATTTTGTCAAACTTTACATTTAGGATTGGGAGACTTAAGAAAAACTAAGGACTTAAGAGGGAATTCACAATTTCACACTATATAAGCATGTCTACCACCACTAGTAGACCAAACAAAGTTTTTGGGAAAGGCAGAGCAAGTACGGATAGAGAAATAGATTATTTTCAATTGCTTAAAACCTCATGTTTGACTGATGAATACCATGATATTTAGGATCATGACATGTATGGTAAATTTACCTCATAACTTAGATTTTCATGTGAGAATAAGGTTTCCAAGAAAAAGAAAGTTGATAGTATCAATGCACTGTGGGTAATTAGATTAGGGTGCATGATGTTACATGAGTTTTTCCCTTGCCTAGAATTTATCATGGTCTATGCCCACAATTATGATGGTAGCAAAAGAGAAATTATAAATAAGGATACCAAAGAAGAAATTTCATCCATTAATGCAAAAGAATTTGAAAAGTATTGGGGTTTACAATTGAAGTATTTGGAGACGTCCACATTGACCTAGAAAAGATTTCTAGTGATTATGAAGCAGCAGATGAAAGGGACAAAAAATTTCCTAAATAAAATAGTTCAAGAAAAACACAACTTGAAAGATAACCATAAGCCTTCTTATCCTTTGAAAATTTTTAAATCATGGGCTCAGGATACTATTTCCATGCTATAATTTTACCTCAGACTGGATACCAATTGGGAAGTGGATGCAAGCCTCCTTGAAATGGTATATAATATCCATTATTGTATTGGCGAACATGTCAAATATAAATTTATTGAGCACATTGTAGAATCCATGCATAAATAATTTTTAATGATTAAAGGAAGTTCAACCAAGAAATTTAGGTTCACAACCTACTTGTGCTATTTTTTTTCAAATTTAATGGAATATTTCAGACCAACAAGCTTTAGATTCAGCCTTATAGTAATGTTTAGGAAAAAGAAAATGGCTCCAATATATGATTGGACCACTAAGATAAGGATGGGTGATTCTAGAAGGAACTACAATTATTTTGTAGACTACTTTTTGGCTCCAGTACATCAAGCAATTACAAATAGTCCAATGCCTAAATTTCTTATATCATGTAGAGATTTTATTCAACTAGGAAAAGAACTACAATTGGCTGATTGGTACTTATTGCAATAATATACTATACTAAGATTTTATGGATCGGGAGTAGAGCCATACAAACTTTCAATACATGTGATAGAAAGGGTTTTTGCATTGGAATATGTAAGGTAGATGCAAAGTACTGATGAACTACACGTTGTTGGTTAGAAAAAGAAGATCTTATTTCCTTCTTTACCTCTTTCATGTGGAGGGTTCACATTCGAGAGAAAAGCATTTAAGGTGGAATGTGATCTTTTGAAAATTTTTTATTTTTATGATGTCTGTAACTGGTCGTATGATCCATTTGACACCATTAAAATAATGATTATGGCCAATAGGAAGGTTATAAATAGAATTCAATGTCAAAGTAAACCCTTTCTTGAAAACTTGAGAAACAAGGATTCCTGGGATGAGGTCAAAATAGCAATGGAGAAAACTGTTGTTAAGAAAGGTATTTTTTTTTACCAGTTGTCAGTGTAATGCCCCTCACGTTTTGGCTTGTGTTAGATGTTATTTCTATTATTGCTTTCTGTCAGTTCTGGAACAGTTGATAGTTTTATATTGCATAATTATAGTTTCGAGATTTTTGGACTAGTATGTATTGGTTTATGCTCTCCTTAATCTTGATGGACCTTGTCGATGGAGGTATTGATGACATTATGATTATTTCAGTTTTGATGAGATGGATATGCTTAGTGATGGTTAGAAAATATCATGTTTATGCTTCTGATTATGGTTTTGTTTTGGAGCAGGGATGGTGTAGTACTGCTCAGATCGAGCACCCTACTACGCCGCGATTCCCTTCTCGATGTGTGTGATATATATACATTACAGTTGATCATATATAACCCATTTGGTTTTCACGCAGGTTGCAGGTATCGGGCCTCAACTCCACCTGATTTAGCAGGTCTGAGCGGGCCCTACACCATGGATAAGGTGGTGGAGATAATATGAGGTCTTTACCGCTAGGTCAATTTCAGTCCTTGTCGTAGTGTTGTGTCCTCATCGTCATCTTGGGTCCTTGCCATAGTCAGGTCTTGTGATGCGACATTATCCTTGGTTCTTGTGGTTGATCATCGAGGGTTGTGGAGTGTTGTTTAGTTGTTATACCTATTTATGTATTCTTTGTATTTTTATGACTTTACAATATTGGTATAGTCATAAAATAGGAATATTGTTTGTGTAAAGCCTTTTATTGACAAAAACTAGTTATTGTAATGTTGTAAACATTTAGCAAGGTAATTAGTGCATGGTCGTTTTAAAATATATTTTTGGGGCGCATAATTTATTGTCGTGAGTTGTCAGATATTCTTAGGAGATCCGAGAATCTCTATGTTGAGTAAAAATTCAAATTTCTCTTAATGAAGGGAATTGTGTCTCAGTTTTGGGGGTTACTGGAATTAATGGTTGTTGTCTATTTTTGGTCTCGGGAGGTTTTGGTGTGAGAGGGTTTTTATGTCTATGGTTATGTTTGTTCTGGAGGAGTTTTTTTGGGAAGAGGGATGTTTCAAAGAAATATTTTGCAGAGAAAGGAAGAGAAATTCTGAAAGAAGATTCGATTCTGGAGCATGAATTGTACAGGTATGCCTTGTGAATCTCTGTATTTTCTTTGTCTTTGTTGCTCTAAAGAATTAGAGTTCCTGTTGAGTTCTTGTTGAGTTCTTGTTGATGGTTACTCTGGCATAGAATCGACCTGTTAGTCACCCTTGTCACATTTGTAAACTCCTTGCTCTGGTTGGTTGCTTGTTGGAAGGATTGGTAAAATTTTAAATTCTTCAAGTAATCTTTTCAACCTCAACCTATTTCTCAACTTTTGCCTGTAGATCAATTCTTAAACTTTTCTTATGATGACATTTTTCTCCTCTGACTTAATTGATGAGCTTGTAAATCCTTCCTGCATTATTCTTCAAATTTCATTCTCATTGTTCTATTATATCTTGCCCAACCATCAATTCCTATTTCAACTTCTTAGTGATGGTCTCTGTAGCAGTCCACATCATTTTATGAGGCACATGCAATCTCTATGATAGAGCTTACTTAGTCTCATTCAGAAATCAATGTAACTTTTGGAGAGAATCACGACATTGCGAAATATTATGCACCTTCGGTGAAATAAAACCAATTTCACTTACCTATTCTTTTAATCAAGTCTTGAGACCCACTTAGTCCCTTGTGTCAACCAATTCCCTCGTCAATCTTTAGCTCTATGTAATGTTATTTTCCTGCATGCCAATCAATGATCAGATGATGTTAATATTTCTTTAGACTAGAGGTGAATCTCAGGGACTATGAGTTGCCTCCATCATATGCAAGTTGGATTTCAATATTTTCTTTTCCAAGTTTTATATCCTAAAACTTTATACCAAAAAGAAATCCAACTTACAACTACACTTTGGTTGATCCATATCATAGTTGATAAATGTTGATAACAATCTTTCCTACTGCTGCCGTACGGCCTCCCTTCTCTTGCATTTATCCCTGCTCTTTCTGAAATTTCTGCTACCTCTAGCCTCTTCCTCTTTGGCTCTGCAGCATTGGAAGACTTGAGCTATTCTCAAATAGATTTCTATATCTTCTTCTTGGCCACCGTATGGCATCTCATCAGAAATTTAGTCTCTTTGCAATAAATTGATCCTCATTCTCTTGTGGTGTTAATATTGATAGAAAATTTTAGTATGATTTTTTTTTTGTTAACATGCTACTTTAGATCCTTTGATTATTTGTGCTTTATTCTTATGGAAAGTATATTTAGAAAGTGTATAAATACTTTCTCTTGCTTCTGCATGGCGTTGAATGTATGTTCAGAAGAAAAAAACCGTTTATTCTTTTCTTAGTGTGATCATTACGTATGATTAGAAGGAAACTTTTTTTTAGAAAGAAAAGACATGACTAGAACTCTAAAAATTAAATAAATCAGATTTGGGATACTTGTTTAGAAATCTATGTTTTTTTAAAAAAAGAAATTAAATCTCCTTACTTTAAAACCGTGAACTTTTCATTATTTTTTTTATATAATAAAGATTTTATCTTATTATTGAAGGGGAAGTATAAATGGTTTTAAATTAAGAAAGAAAAGTATATATTTTATTATACTAGAATGATTTTATTTTTTTGGAGGGAATATTTAAGAATTTTCCCTATTTATATTATATACGGATTTATTTTTTTTAGATAGAATGTAAAATATCTTGTAAATATGAATAAAAATTTATTTTGTATTATTTGCAATTATGGAATGCCTTGTTAACAACTATCATATTGGGATAGGTATGTTTTTTGATTATGCATCTATTTGTTATTAAATGACGGTTGTTAATTTGTTTATGGAATCCTCTACTCATCAGGGTAGAAATATTATTATGTCATAGGGTAATTGTGCTATTGTGATATCAATGCTAGTGTCTAAATTTATTAGAAATTGATTTTTGAATAATGTTTATTTTAGTTGGAAATTGAGCGTTGTTTTTTTTCTCTTCTTGAAGAATGATAAGACATAAACAAGATTCTTAGAGATGGAATTATGATTAATGATAGTGAATTCCTTGATAGGTTTCCTAGGAATGTTGATCTATAGATAACTCTCATAGGGTACAATTTAGTTGAGTGCAAGAGTATTTGTATACAAAAGGTCAAGTATGCTATGATGAATTAATGTTTTGTTTTAAATATAGAGTCATACTTATGAAGGGAATGAAAGTTGTTTAGCAATGAATTCAATAGAAATGATGTTACTCTTGGAAGTAGTTTTTTTAAACTAGAGCTATATAGACTAGTATTACACTGTGATCTAAGTTAGCATTCATGATTATATCTTAGTGTAGTTGTGAATAGGGTTCATATGATTCCAATTGTCTTAATTCTTTGAGTAAAATTTTAGTTGATCTTTATTCATTAATGAAACAAAGAAAATTATCATTTCTTGAAAATCAATGTGGGGTACTTGGTATTAAATCATGTGTAAAGGTCCGCGGTTAAAGTGTTAAATGTAATTATCTCTTTTACATGGAAGTCATAACTCTTTGGGTATAGCTTGTATTATTGTAATTACCCTTGTTGTGTTATGATTTTATTATGTTAACCTTGTCCGGTAATGGTGTGAAGTTACCCTTGGAACTAAATTGGTTTTTTTTTTTTTGTCAACCTATGTTAAGAATGTATTGAGTATCTACCCCCTTGTCGATCTTGCATTATATCATGGTCATGGAACCTAGTTTCCCTAACGGGAAAGGTGACATAGTAACCAGGTAAAGAACTTAGTCACCGACTCCAGAGGTCTTATTGTTTGGTCTTCGGCATTGGTACTAGTGTCTTACTGTTCTTGATGTTTGGAATGAGCTTGAGTTGGGCAAAGGGAAAATTGTATTGTTGAGGGCAAGTGAGGAGCATATGTATGGTATTGGAAACTTCTGTAACCTTGTCCTGTATGTGGTTATTGGATGTTTTAGTCAGAGAATGCTAAGGGAGTGGCTTCCATGGTGGGGCCGGCGCCTAGTGAGAGGTCGCCTGGGTAACCCCATGGAAGTCGTAAGCAAGTGAAAACCTAATAATGTATCTAGGAGGGTTGGGTAGTAATACACTTAACAAGATAATTAATGCGACCTCACCCACACCTTCAGTGCTCTCATAGGCTAAGGGAGGGTGAGAAGGCTTGGTTGGCAAGGCCGACCTCCTCGTCTTCACGAGAGGACATGTCGGCTCCGCATGTGTCACCCTATGGGGCTAGCACCTAGAGAGAGGATGCCAGGGTAACCATAGATGGGGGCCAGCTTCTGGTGAGAGATAGCCTGGGTAACCCATACTAGGGCCATGCGATGACACTCTCCTTATGCGGTTCAGTTACTTTCTCTTTATCCTTGTTGGTACCTCTGGAGTGTGATCTTGTCTTCATGTTTGATCTAGTCTGATGTTTTGATCTGTTTGGTTGAGTACTGTCGATCCTGTGTAGTATGTTTATCATGTTTGTCTTCTTGGAGTCTGGTATTGGTAGTTGTGTTCTTAACTGTAGCCTTGACCTAGTGGTAATCCTCTTGTTATCTCCTAGCTCGGTGGGGTGGACCTCAGGGTTCCACATGGTTGGGAGGTAGAGCTATCCATTGGTTTTCTCAGAGATTCAGTTTGGGCCCTGTGCGGAGACGTTCCAGTTTAGGTGGATTTCATTCTTCAGTAGTGTTGTATATCTTTCTTATGTACTATTTGTAAATCTACGAGATCGATCCCAAAATCATGTATTCTTGCAATCTTGTATCCTTATAACCTTGTAATCTTGTAATCATGTAATTTGGAACTAGGGCTATGAAATCAAATCATATTGTTGTTGTGGAAGTTATTGGGTTAGTTATCTCTACAAATTGATGGTTATCACTCTTATGGTTTTACTTAATTTCCTAATGCAGTTATGTTGCCCTAGAGTGGTTAGAAGTGTACCTTTCTGTTTTACGTGTTCCTTATTATCTTTGGATTATGTTTTGTACTTTATTATTTCTTTAAAAAAAAAATAGTTCTATTTTCCTCTCTAGTTAGTCTAACACTCTAGGGTTGCATGACGGGGCATTACATTTGGTATCAGAGCCAAGTTTAAACACTGGGTACCCTAGTTATATTTGAGCCCATTATGTAACCTTGTGCGTGTACTCTATAGAATAATTTTATCTCTATTATGAATCCTTTTAATGTATTAAATGCCATTGGTGCTGTAGGTAGATGCCTAGAGGTAGGGGTCGTGGGAGAGGTGGTGGTGGTACACCTCCTCCCAGTTCTCCTTAGTCGAGTGCCCATGAAGGTGGGGGTCAGAACATAGGGGGTTAGGATCAGCGTAATGGAGCTCAGTTGAGACAGATTCTTGAGGAGGCCCTTGCCCATTTAGGCCCTAGACAGGAGGGCAGGCAGACCTGAGGAGAGCAGGAGGTAGACCAGATGAGTCCTAGAGAGAGAGAGGTCTCCTAGACCTAGGGAGTTGACAGCTGAGCAGGAGGCCACCCTAGCCAGCCACATGAGGGATTTACAGAGAGCACGCCCTCCCATCTTTGATGGAGTTGGTAGTGGACTAGAGGCAGAGACTTAGCTTTTGGACCTAGGCAGGTGTTTCGCCATGCATCCGTATGGCAGCAACACCAAAGCTAGATGTGCTATTCTGCATCTTTGAGGGTTCGCTTCGACTTGGTGGCGGTTAGAGGAGCAGAAGCTACATTTGGATATTAGCACTATGTCCTGGGAGCTATTCTTAGAGAGATTCAGAGCCTGTTTTCTTTCTGACCATTGGAGGCAGCGTCAAGCCGATGAGTTCCACAAGCTGAGGCAGTTGGCCATGACCGTTGAGCAGTATGAGCGCAGATTTTACGAGCTCAAACAGTATGCAGGTATTGGAGATGACGAGTCCATGTTGGTGCAGCATTTCATCAGGGGCTTGAATGCTCAGATTAGTGGAGGGGTTCGTGTATTCAAACCTAAGACTATGGAGGTTGCCGTGGAGAAAGCCCGGATAGTGGAGGTGAATCTGGCTATGGCACTTGGTGGGCATACGGGAGTGTACATTGGCAGTGCACCATCTTCAGGATATGGTTCTCAAGGTGGTCACACTCAGGCATCAGGTTCCCATGCACCCTTAAAGGGTGGTCGGCAGCAGTTTTCGCAAGCTAAGCCGAAGAGTTCTCAGCATCAACAATGTAATAGATTTCAAAAAATGAAAGACCGGTCTTGGCAGCGCAATAAGTGGAACCATTTTGATCAGCCAGCTTAAAGTATGCAGTCCGTAGTGAGCAGAGGTAGCGTCCAGCAGTCTAGTGTTTTCAGGGGTGACGGGGGTTTTGGTAGAGGCACCGGGTGTTTCTCTTGTGGCCAGCAGGGCCATATTGCTAGGCAATTCCCGTAGAAGGGTGCATTAGGATTTGGACATCGACCAGTGGCATCTGATCTGACGGTTGGTGATGTAGGCAGGTCACATTGAGTCTTTGCAGTGGTAGATGACTGTCAGGCAGAGCATCAGGGCACCGTGGTGGAGACTTCAGGTTGCATGCGAGGTATTGATTTTACTATTTTATTTGATCCTGGTGCATCTGATTCGTTTATATCTCCTTCTCTTGTGGAACGTTGTGGCTTAGTGGCAATCAAGCAGGTTGATAGGTGGTAGGTTGAGTTGGCTTCCGGGGCTAAGATAGCAGTGGAGTCTTTAGTTTCTGGGTGTGAATTATCGATTGGCTCTTTATCTACTTCTGTGGACCTTCGCATTCTACCCCTGGCTTCATATGACATAGTTTTGGGGATGGATTGGTTGGATGCCCATCAGGCAGTGATAGATTACTAGCATAAGTCCGTTAGATGTGTGGATGATTCAGGTGCTGAGGTTGAGGTTGTAGGAGTTCAGAGACCCATTTCCCTACGTATGATCTCCACTATGCAACTCAAGAGATGCATGCGTCAGGGATGTCAGCTTTTTGCAGTAACTGGTGATCAAATTTTCTCACCATTTTGAGACTTTCAAATATGTGTCAGTTTTGTGGCTCTTTGTTTCTTTTCATGTTTCTATTATTACAAGGACATCATAGAAACTTTAGTGCAGTGATATTTCAAAGGCATGGTCCCATACGAAATGATGGCAGATCAGAGAATTTGGAGTCCGACAATGAAGATCCAAACTAGTCCCACAACATTATGGACTCAGACATGAGGATATTGAGTATGTCACTTGATCAATCAAAGACACAATAAAGATAAATGAGAATCAGTCATTAAGTATGTAGAAGCATCAAAATCATGGCGGCCCTTCTTAAAAGAATAAAGGAAATAACAGAATGAATGTATGTTAGGGTTTTTTGAATGCAGCAAATTGGACGCCATAGGATTATTTTCAATCCAATGGTGCGGAGAACACCAAATGTTGCAACCCACAGCAATTAAAGGAGGAACTTAGAGTAACGCGGAGGCTTCCAGATGGAGAAACCCAAGAAACTCATAAAGTTTTAGAAGCAGCGGAAGCCACCACGTGGAGCAACCCACACACAGGATATACAAGCCCTCATTTTATTTTATCAAAATCATGGGAGATGCTGAAGTTTCAATAAATAATATAAGATGTGGGTCCCTCCTAGAATAAAGTCACGAGAATGTGAAAGCCCCAAATATGAAATGAGCCACTTTATTTTTCATAGAAACTCAAGATCCAGCAGAAGGAACCACGTGGAGACACCCATAGCAATGAGAATAACAGAAAAAATGAAGTGGAAGAGGGCACGTGGCTGCAGCGAAAGGCAGAGAAGAGTTAAAAGAGAGTTCAGTGAAAGAAACCACATGGAGTCATCTGCGCATATCATTAAATATTATGTTACAGAATTTTTAAGAGAGTCTTTTATGAATAAAATAGAATGGTGGGCCCTCCCTTTAATAAGTAAACTTATTAAATATAAGTTTTTCTAAGACTTACGGGAGAGGTGAATTTAAAAAAAAAAGAATATTTTATGAAGTTTCTCATATTCACTTCTCACGGGAAATATAAAAATGTAACCCTAAAAGATGAGCAGCAATGTTTTATTTTCTTGAGCAAGCTACAGGAAATAGCGGCGGGAGTCCTCTTTCTCACACAGAGATATTTTTCCAGCCATGGAGGCAAAATAGAAACTTCAGTTGCAGTTGGATTTTATGCCAGATTTTGCGGATTTGGTGCCAGATTTTATGGATTCAGTTGTAGAGAGGCCATTGAGAATTTGTTGAGATTTTCAGGCTATAAGTACAGATCCGTCAGTGATATTGAGAAGGTTGAAAGTTCTTCAGAGACACATCCAGAGTTCTACATTCTACAGATCAGAGAGTCAAAACAGCAACAGAGTTTCTTCTTGCCTTTGCAGTGTCTTTTCATGATGTATGTAACAATTATTTTCGTGCAGCAACTTTTGCCTCTGTAATTTGTGGTCATTCAAATAAATGAGATGTGTTCTGTGCATACTTGGATATCTCTGTTTCTTGTCTTTAAGTCTCTGTTTATTCTACCTCTATTTAATATGTTCTCAAACTTGTTTTAATCATGCATTGATGCTCTTTAATCCCAGTTAAATCTTTCAAAGTTTAGACACTATGCAAATAATAGTTTCAAATCTGGCGGATTGCCATAGATTAGGCATTTGTTTTCTGCAATATGGTTTCCTTCTGACCTTTTTCTCAAACCCTATTGAAAGAATGATAGAGCCAGCTTCCCTAAAATCTGGAGGTCACTCTGAGGAGCAATCCCACGTCTCAGAGTTTCCCATGTTGCTGCTAGATTACACCCACAGATTTATGCATCAATAGTTTTTGGCACGCCCGGTGGGACAAGATTCAAAGACTTTGCTCTTTGTTTTCTAAGGATCTTTGCCTTGTATTATGTGGTTTTGATGGAAAATCATAGAAATATCTGCTCATAGCAGCATGAATCATCCATCTGGTGACTCTACTGGAGGTTCTTTCTTGAATCTTTGCTCCTGTAGATCATGGCAGCCCCTGGTATATATGTGCACCTAAATATTCAAAGAGATCTACCCTTTGTGACTTGGGATTCAAGTCCTCTTGTTCTTCAGCAACAAAGTCGAGTCCCTGACATAGTTTGGAAGGAAATGCCTCATTTTCTTGGAGATGGATCCGTTTGCCCTGCAGATCATATTCAAGATGTTGCAAATCTATGCTCTATTCACAATATTACAACTGAGAATCATGCTCTCTTATTGCTTGCATCTTCCCTCAAGGACAGAGCAAAAGAATGGTACAGAAGCTTGCAGCCTGGCTCTGTCACTGGATGGGATCAGCTTGGTGGGCTCCTCTACAATCAATTTAGAGACAGGACAGATGTCAGCACTCTCACCCAGAACCTGATTACAATCAAGAGGCATCCAATGGAGCCAATACATGATTTCAATTCAAGATTTGATAAGGTATGGAAGAAATTCTCTGTTGATATCAGGCCATCTCCAGTCTTTGCATTTCTTTACTATTTAAAGGCTTTAGACCCTGAGATCTCTATCATGATACAATCCTTAGGGGGTGAAACTCTGCCACAGTCATATGATCTTGCCATTAAGGCTGAAACTAATCTCATATTGTCTGGTAAACTGCTTCCCCTGCCCTTAGAATAGCTGATGCCCCATGCAAATAGCCTGTCTTGGGTTCTTTCTTGTGGCCAAATGCATACAAACTTTAGTCCACCCACCCTCCCTGCTGATTTGACAAATCATGAGGAGATGAGTGTTGTGAAAGAACTAATTAAAACCCTCTCCCATGAGATAAATGAGTTAAAAAGTCAAAACCTGTATTGTGAGTCTCAAGATTCTTATGCACAACAATATGAATATAGCCAGAGAATGCCCAATTATCTTGAAAATTATCCTCTACAAGCCCCCATAGCTACAAATCAACCTATAGAATCCATTGACCAAGTTCTCTATCATTTTGATGTTCAAGAAAAATCAAGTATCAAGACTCAAATTACAAGTAAGAAAGTGGCTCCTGTGTGTCTTTCTGATATTGAAAATCAAGCATATGTGGCAAAGAGAGATCTAGAGTTACTGTCAAATCTTGAATCAGATTCAGAAGATGCTTATGAGGTGACATTTCTAGAAGCTGAAAAGTACTCTAAGAAGGGTTTTGAAGCTGAAAAGTACTGGGTCCAGACTGACATTGCATCTGTATCTCATTTTGAGGAAAAGGTTACAACTGATATTATATCAAAGTCTACAAAGAATGAATGTTTTTATTATTGCAATGAAGTTTCACACCTACAGGAGGAAGGCACAGAGATACATGAGCAACAATTGGAGCAGGATGAGGATTTATTCTCAGTTTTGAAACAAGGATACTAGCTTCTTGATGCGGAAGATCCTATAATTCAGCAAGTTTTCACTGAGCCTATTGAAGCAGATCATAGAGGAAGTTTTGAAATAGCAGCTGATGCCAGAGCTGATTTGTTTTCAATTCTTCAAGATGGTTACTGTCTTCTTTTTGATGAAGACCCACCGAAGCAAGGAAAGATCCATGATAAGGTGATATCAAGAGATAGCTGGAATAATGTAGAGTTGCATAAAGAATCACATATAGGGTTGTCACATTCTCAGCCTCGCTATATGCCATTTTTCTTACACAATGAAATTCCTATCCGATTCAAGACTATTCTGGGTAGTGTTGTTACATGTATGCCTCATTTTGATGTCATCTTGAGTTATGAACCTGTGGAAGAGACTATAAGAAAGGTCATTGATAAAGTTCAGTTGGTAGAATCTCTTAAATGCAAACAAAGGAAAGAGTTTCAGTGTTTTATTTTCCCTCCCTGCCCTCTGCTAATGCAAGAACAACATGTTGATCAACATGACTGGTGTTTTGAAGAAAAAAGAGATTCTCCTGAGTTCAGAGAAGTAAAAAGGTACAAAATATTGTTGTATTTCTTCATACAATTTATCTGGTTCCTTTTCAGTTTGATGTGGATAAATTGGAGCAACATAATCAGACATGGTAGCTATTTTTCTGTTCCGGTGAATGGATATGTTCCTATATGTTTCAGTTGTCAGTAATTTGGTTTCAATGTTTAGAATAAGCTACAACAGTAGCAATAGTTTCATTTTCAGTTAGTTTTTCTTTCAATAAGTCTTGGCTACAAAGAGGAATGGAGGATCTATGGTGTGTCTCTGAGTTTCATCAGTTATGGTTGGTCTCAGTTGCAAAACATAAATTGTGTACTCAGTGTCAGTTTCAATGGTAGAATGTATTCTGGGTCTGGGGTGTTTCAGTTCACCTTCATGCTTCTTCAGTTTCTGAATGTTTCAGACACTTGACTCTATTGCCCAATGGCTAAGGCATTGATATGCAAAACTAGAGTTTCTGGAGTTCGAAATGGGTCGGCCCATTTTCCTAGCCAGTTGCCAAGAACTGGTGATCAAATTTTCTCACCATTTTGAGACTTTCAAATATGTGTCAGTTTTGTGGCTCTTTGTTTCTTTTCATGTTTCTATTATTACAAGGACATCATAGAAACTTCAGTGCAGCGATATTTCAAAGGCATGGTCCCATATGAAATGATGGCAGATCACAGAATTTGCAGTCTGGCAATGAAGATCCAAACAAGTCCCGCAACATTATGGACTCAGACATGAGGATATTGAGTATATCACTTGATCAATCAAAGACACAATAAAGATAAATGAGAATCAGTCATTAAGTATGTAGAAGCATCAAAATCATGGTGGCCCTTCTTAAAAGAATAAAGGAAATAACAGAATGAACGTATCTTAGGGTTTTTTGAATGCAGCAAATTGGACGCCATAGGATTATTTTCAATCCAATGGTGCGGAGAACACCAAATGTTGCAACCCACAACAATTAAAAGAGAGGAACTCAGAGTAATGCAGAGGCTGCCAGATGGAGAAACCCGAGCAACTCATAAAGTTTTAGAAGCAGCGAAAGCCACCACGTGGAGTAGCCCGCACACAGGAGATACAAGCCTTCATTTTATTTTATTAAAATCATGGGAGATGCTAAAGTTTCAATAAATAATATAAGATGTGGGTCCCTTCTAGAATAAAGTCACGAGAATGTGAAAGCCCCAAATATGAAATGAGCCACTTTATTTTTCATAGAAACTCAAGATCCAGCGGAAGGAACCACGTGGAGACACCTGCAGCAATGAGAATAACAGAAAAAATGAAGTGGAAGAGGGCACATGGCTGCAGCGGAAGGCAGACCAGAGTTAAAAGAGAGTTCAGCGGAAGAAACCACGTGGAGTCATCCGCGCATAGGATAGAAAATGAAGCTTGTTTCATTTTATTTCATTAAATATTATGTTACGGGATTTTTAAGAGAGTTATTTATGAATAAAATAGAATGGTGGGCCCTCCCTTTAATAAGTAAACTTATTAAATATAAGTTTTTCTAAGACTTACGGGAGAGGTGAATTAAAAAAAAAGAATATTTTATGAAGTTTCTCATATTCACTTCTCATGGGAAACATAAAAATGTAACCCTAAAAGGTGAGCAACAATGTTTTATTTTCATGAGCAAGCTACAGGAAATAGCGGCGGGAGTCCTCTTTCTCACACAGAGATATTTTTCCAGCCATGGAGGCAAAACAGAAACTTCAGTTGCAGTTGGATTTTATGCCAGATTTTGCAGATTTGGTGCCGGATTGTACAGATTCGGTTGTAGAGAGGCCATTGAGAATTTGTTGAGATATTTAGGCTATAAGTATAGATCCATCAGTGATATTGAGAAGGTTGAAAGTTCTTCAGAGACACATCCAAAGTTCTACATTCTACAGATCAGAGAGTCAGAGCAGCAACAGAGTTTCTTCTTGCCTTTGCAGTGTCTTTTCATGATGAATGTAACAATTATTTTTGTGCAGCAACTTTTGCCTCTGTAATTTGTGGTCATTCAAATAAATGAGATGTGTTCTGTACATACTTGGATATCTCTGTTTCTTGTCTTCAAGTCTCTGTTTATTCTGCCTCTATTTAATATGTTCTCAAACTGGTTTTAATCATGCATTGATGCTCTTTAATCCCAGTTAAATCTTTCAAAGTTTAGACACTATGCAAATAATAGTTTCAAATCCGGCGGATCGCCATAGATTAGGCATTTGTTTTCTGCAATATGGTTTCCTTCTGACCTTTTTCTCAAACCCTACTGAAAGAATGGAGAGCCAGCTTCCCTAAAATCTGGAGGTCACTCTGAGGAGCAATCCCACGTCTCAGAGTTTCCCATGGTGCTGCTGGATTACACCCACAGATTTATGCATCAATAGTAATTGTGAGTGATTTGGAGATGGAGGAGAGTTGAGAGGCATCTCTTGATGATCACCCACTTTTGAAGGAGTATGCAGATGTTTTTCCTTCTGATATTTCGGGGATGCCACCTAAGCGTGACATCAATTTCAGGGTTGATCTAATTCCTAGTGCAGAGCCTATCTCATGAGCTCCATACAGAATGACCACTCAGGAGCTCAAGGAGCTTCGACTGCAGTTGGAGGAGCTGTTAGCCAAAGGGTTCATTCGACGTAGTGTTTCCCCTTGGGGAGCACCTGTGATCTTTGTCAAGAAGAAGGATGGATCTCTGCGACTATGTATCGATTATCGATAGCTCAATAAGGTAACAGTGAGAAATAGGTATCCCTTGCCTCAGATCGATGATTTGTTTGATCAGATTAAGGGAGCAAAGGTATTCTCTAAAATTGACCTTAAATCAGGATATCACCAGTTGCAGATATTTGAGGCAAATATTCAAAAAATAGCATTTCGTACCCATTATGGACATTATGAGTTCACTGTGGTACCATTCAGGTTGACGAATGCACCTTCAGTTTTCATGAGCTTGATGAATGGTGTCTTCTGTACTTATCTTGACCATTTTGTCCTTGTGTTTCTTGATGATATACTGATCTATTCGAGGACTACGGAGGAGCACGAGGAACATTTACATCAGGTGTTGTAGTGTTTGAGAGAAAATCAACTCTACGCCAATTTATCGAAATGTGAGTTCTTTCAGTCAGAGGTTAAGTATTTGGGTCATGTTATCTCTAGAGAGGGTATTGCAGTGGATCCCTCGAAGATCCAAGCTATTATGGACTGGCTTGCACCCACTAATGTTTCTGAGGTCCATAGTTTTATGGGACTGGCAGGTTACTATCTTAAGGAGTAGTTGACTAGTGCACCGATTTTAGCAGTTCTTGATCCTGATAGAGACTTTGTTGTTTGTACCGATGCTTCCTTGGAGGGTTTGGGGGCTGTTCTGATGCAGGATGGTCACGTGATTACCTATGAGTCTCGCAAACTCAAGGATCACGAGTTGAACTATCCCACTCATGACCTGGAGTTAGCAGCAGTGGTGCATGCCTTGGTGAGATGGAGGCATTTTCTGTTAGGGCATCGGTTTGAGCTGCACAGTGATCATCGTAGTTTACAGTATATTTTCACATAGCCAAACTTGAATGTGAGAAAGAGGCGTTGGATGGAGTTCCTATGTGAGTATGACTTCGAGGTCAGATATATTCAGGGCAATGAGAATGTGGTAACAGATGCTCTTAGTCATCGGAGGCACAAGATCTCAGCAGTCTCTCTTACAGTTGATTTGAGAGGTCAGATTCTCGCTGCTCTTCCGGCAGACAGTTGGTGCCAGGAGGTGAGATTCAAGTTTGAGTCTGGTAGACCCTTAGATGTTAAATTCTCCGGTTACTCATTTGAGTTAGATGGTCTTTTGCGACATTTGGGTTGTATGTATGTTCGTAGTTCTGAGGGTCTTCGTACCCTAGTTTTGTCTGAGGCGCATCAAGCACCCTACTTTGCTCATCCGGGTGTCAAGAAGGTGTATGCAGATCTGTGTCAACTATACTTTTGGAGTGGCATGAAGCGAGATATTGCTGATTTTGTGTCGAGATATCTTGAGTGTCAGAGGGTGAAGGCGGAGCACCAGCACCCTACAGGTCTTTTGCAGCCTCATTTGATTCTATAGTGGAAGTGGGATATCATTTCTATAGACTTCATTGTTGGTTTGCCGATGTCCTCTCGATGACATGATGCTATTATGGTCACTGTAGATAGGTTGATGAAGGTAGCTCACTTCTCCCCTGTCTGTGCTTCTTACAATGCTTCTACGGTGGCCAGAGTGTTCATGGAGGACATTGTCAGACTTCATGGGATTCCTCATAGGATCATCTTCGACAGGGATCCAGTGTTCACTTCTGCCCTTTGGACTTCCTTGCAGCATGCTTTGGGAACACCGCTGAACTTTAGTTCAGCTTATCACCCTAAGACTGATGGTCAGACCGAGAGGGTTAATCAGGTTCTCGAGGATATGTTGAGGATGTATGTGATGGACCAGCAAAGCCATTGGGAGGATTACCTGTATTTGGTGGAGTTTGCCTATAATAATGGATATCACAATTCTATTGGTATGTCTCCATTTCAGGCCTTGTATGGTCGTCCTTGTAGGACCCCTTCGATTTGGGATCGTCTGGAGGATAGAGTTCTTCTAGGTCCTAATATGCTTAGAGATATGGAACATCAGGTTGAGAGGATTAGAGAGCATTTGGTGGCAGCTCAGGACAGAAAGAAGAAGTATGCTGATGCTCATAGGATCGATCGTCAGTTTTCAGTTGGGGATCAGGTGTTCTTGCGTGTGCGACCGTGAAAGAGTCCAATCCGCTATGGAAAGAGTTCTAAGCTAGCGCCACACTTTGTAGGACCTTTTGAGGTGTTGGAGAGGATTAGTCCTGTTGCTTATCGCCTTGCTTTGCCGCCTAGCCTTTCACACATCCATGATGTGTTTCATGTTTCAGTACTTAGAACTTACTTTCCAGATATTGCTCATGTTCTTGATTGGACTGCTCTACAGGTAGAGGATGGGCAGCTGGCTTTTGAGCCCATAGGCATTCTTCAGCACAGGAGACTTACTCTCAGGGGCAGAGACGTAGAGCAAGTCAGGGTCCAGTGGGACCCTAATGATGAGACATCTGCTACTTGGGAGGATGCTTCCAGGATGAGGGAGTTATATCCTCACTTATTTACAGGCTTCCAGGAGTAAGCCTAGGTCTAGGGGGGAGGATGTAATGCCCCCCACGTTTTGGCTTGTGTTAGATGTTATTTCTATTATTGCTTTCTGTCAGTTCTGGAAGAGTTGATAGTTTTATATTGCATAATTATAGTTTCGAGATTTTTGGACTAGTATGTATTGGTTTAAGCTCTCCTTAATCTTGATGGACCTTGTCGATGGAGGTATTGATGACATTATGATTATTTCAGTTTTGATGAGATGGATATGCTTAGTGATGGTTAGAAAATATCATGTTTATGCTTCTGATTATGGTTTTGTTTTGGAGCGGGGACGGTGTAGTACTGCTCAGATCGAGCACCCTACTACGCCGCGATTCCTGTCTTGATGTGTGTGATATATATACATTACAGTTGATCATATATAACCCATTTGATTTCCACGCAGGTTGTAGGTACTGAGCCTCGACTCCACCTGATTTAGCAGGTCTGAGTGGGCCCTACACCATGGATAAGGTGGTGGAGATAATATGAGGTCTTTACCGCTAGGTCAATTTCAGTCCTTGTCGTAGTGTTGTGTCCTCGTCGTCATCTTGGGTCCTTGCCATAGTCAGGTCTTGTGATGCGACGTTATCCTTGGTTCTTGTGGTTGATCGTCGAGGGTTGTGGAGTGTTGTTTAGTTGTTATACCTATTTATGTATTCTTTGTATTTTTATGACTTTACAATATTGGTATAGTCGTAAAATAGGAATATTGTTTGTGTAAAGCCTTTTATTGACAAAAACTAGTTATTGTAATGTTGTAAACATTTAGGAAGGTAATTAGTGCATGGTCGTTTTAAAATATATTTTTGGGGCGCATAATTTATTGTCGTGAGTTGTCAGATATTCTTGGGAGATCCGAGAATCTCTATGTTGAGTAAAAATTCAAATTTCTCTTAATGAAGGGAATTGTGTCTCAGTTTTGGGGGTTACTAGAATGAATGGTTGTTGTCTATTTTTGGTCTCGGGAGGTTTTGGTGTGAGAGGGTGTTTATGTCTATGGTTATGTTTGTTCTGGAGGAGTTTTTTTGGGAAGAGGGATGTTTCAAAGAAATATTTTGCAGAGAAAGGAAAAGAAATTCTGAAAGAAGATTCAATTCTGGAGCGTGAATTGTATGGGTATGCCTTGTGAATCTCTATATTTTCTTTGTCTTTGTTGCTCTGAAGAATTAGAGTTCCTGTTGAGTTCTTGTTGAGTTCTTGTTGATGGTTACTATGGCATAGAATCGACCTGTTAGTCACCCTTGTCACATTTGTAAACTCCTTGCTCTGGTTGGTTGCTTGTTGGAAGGATTGGTAAAATTTTAAATTCTTCAAGTAATCTTTTCAACCTCAACCTATTTCTCAACTTTTGCCTGTAGATCAATTCTTGAACTTTTCTTATGATGACATTTTTCTCCTATGACTTAATTGATGAGCTTGTAAATCCTTCCTGCATTATTCTTCAAATTTCATTCTCATTGTTCTATTATATCTTGCCCAACCATCAATTCCTATTTCAACCTCTTAGTGATGGTCTCTGTAGCAGCCCACATCATTTTATGAGGCACATGCAATCTCTATGATAGAGCTTACTTAGTCTCATTCAGAAATCAATGTAACTTTTGGAGAGAATCACAGCATGGCAAAATATTATGCACCTTCGGTGAAATAAAACCAATTTCACTTACCTATTCTTTTAATCAAGTCTTGAGACCCACTTAGTCCCTTGTGTCAACCAATTCCCTCGTCAATCTTTAGCTCTGTGTAATGTTATTTTCCTGCATGCCAATCAATGATCAGATGATGTTAATATTTCTTTAGACTGGAGGTGAATCTCAGGGACTATGAGTTGCCTCCATCATATGCAAGTTGGATTTCAATATTTTCTTTTCCAAGTTTTATATCCTAAAACTTTATACCAATCATAGTTGATAAATGTTGATAACAATCTTTCCTACCGCTGCCGTATGGCCTCCCTTCTCTTGCATTTATCCCTGCTCTTTCTGAAATTTATGCTACCTCTAGCCTCTTCCTCTTTGGCTCTGCAGCATTGGAAGACTTGAGCTATTCTCAAATAGATTTCTGTATCCTCTTCTTGGCCACCATACGGCATCTCATCAGAAATTTAGTCTCTTTGCAATAAATTGATCCTCATTCTCTTGTGGTGTTAATATTGACAGAAAATTTTAGTATTATTTTTTTTTGTGAACATGCTACTTTAGATCCTTTGATTATTTGTGCTTTATTCTTATGGAAAGTATATTTAGAAAGTGTATAAATACTTTCTCTTGCTTCTGCATGGCGTTGAATGTATGTTCAGAAGAAAAAAACCGTTTATTCTTTTCTTGGTGTGATCATTACGTATGATTAGAAGGAAACTTTTTTTTTAGAAAGAAAAGACATGACTAGAACTCTAAAAATTAAATAAATCAGATTTGGGATACTTGTTTAGAAATCTATGTTTTTTTTAAAAAGAAATTAAATCTCCTTACTTTAAAACCGTGAACTTTCTTCCTTATTTTTTTTATATGATAAAGATTTTATCTTATTATTGAAGGGGAAGTATAAATGGTTTTAAATTAAGAAAGAAAAGTATATATTTTCTTATACTAGAATGATTTTATTTTTTTAGAGGGAATATTTAAGAATTTTCCCTATTTATATTATATATGGATTTATTTTTTTTAGATAGAATGTGCAATATCTTGTAAATATGAATAAAAATTTATTTTGTATTATTTGCAATTATGGAATGCCTTGTTAACAACTATCATTTTGGGATAGGTATGTTTTTTGATTATGCATCTATTTGTTATTAAATGACAGTTGTTAATTTGTTTATGGAATCCTCTACTCATCAGGGTAGAAATATTATTATGTCATAGGGTAATTGTGCTATTGTGATATCAACGCTAGTGTCTAAATTTATTAGAAATTGATTTTTGAATAATGTTTATTTTAGTTGAAAATTGAGCGTTGTTTTTTTTCTCTTCTTGAAGAATGATAAGACATAAACAAGATTCTTAGAGATGGAATTATGATTAATGATAGTGAATACCTTGATAGGTTTCCTAGGAATGTTGATCTATAGATAACTCTCATAGGGTACAATTTAGTCGAGTGCAAGAATATTTGTATACAAAAGATCAAGTATGCTATGATGAATTAATGTTTTGTTTTAAATATAGAGTCATACTTATGAAGGGAATGAAAGTTGTTTAGCAATGAATTCAATAGAAATGATGTTACTCTTGGAAGTAGTTTTTTTAAACTAGAGCTATATAGACTAGTATTACATTGTGATCTAAGTTAGCATTCATGATTATATCTTAGTGTAGTTGTGAATAGGGTTCATATGATTCCAATTGTCTTAATTCTTTGAGTAAAATTTTAGTTGATCTTTATTCGTTAATGAAACAAAGAAAATTATCGTTTCTTGAAAATCAATGTGGGGTACTTGTTATTAAATCGTGTGTAAAGGTCCACGGTTAAAGTGTTAAATGTAATTATATCTTTTACATGGAAGTCATAACTCTTTGGGTATAGCTTGTATTATTGTAATTACCCTTGTTGTGTTATGATTTTATTATGTTAACCTTGTCCGGTAATGGTGTGAAGTTACCCTTGGAACTAAATTGGTTTTTTTTTTTTTTGGGTCAACCTATGTTAAGAATGTATTGAGTATCTACCCCCTTGTCGATCTTGCATTATATCATGGTCATGGAACCTAGTTTCCCTAATGGGAAAGGTGACATAGTAACCAGGTAAAGAACTTAGTCACCGACTCCAGAGGTCTTATTGTTTGGTCTTCGGCATTGGTACTAGTGTGTTACTGTTCTTGATGTTTGGAATGAGCTTGAGTTGGGCAAAGGGAAAATTGTATTGTTGAGGGCAAGTGAGGAGCATATGTATGGTATTGGAAACTTCTATAACCTTGTCCTATATGTGGTTGTTGGATGTTTTAGTTAGAGAATGCTAAGGGAGTGGCTTCCATGGTGGGGTCAGCGCCTAGTGAGAGGTCGCCTGGGTAACGCCATGGAAGTTGTAAGCAAGTGAAAACCTAATAATGTATCTAGGAGGGTTGGGTAGTAATACACTTAACAAGATAATTAATGCAACCTCACCCACACCTTGAGTGCTCTCATAGGCTAAGGGAGGGGTGAGAAGGCCTGGTTGGGAAGGCCGACCTCCTCGTCTTCACAAGAGGACATGTCGGCTCCGCATGTGTCACCCTATGGGGCCGGCACCTAGAGAGAGGATGCCAGGGTAACCATAGATGGGGGCCAGCTTCTGGTGAGAGATAGCCTGGGTAACCCATGCTAGGGCCATGCGATGACACTCTCCTTATGCGGTTCAGTTACTTTCTCTTCATCCTTGTTGGTACCTCTGGAGTGTGATCTTGTCTTCATGTTTGATCTAGTCTGATGTTTTGATCTGTCTGGTTGAGTACTGTCGGTCCTGTGTAGTCTGTTCATCATGTTTGTCTTCTTGGAGTCTGGTATTGGTAGTTGTGTTCTTGACTGCAGCCTTGACCTAGTGGTAATCCTCTTGTTATCTCCTATCTCAGTGGGGTGGACCTCAGGGTTCCACATGGTTGGGAGGAAGAGCTATCCATTGGTTTTCTCAGAGATTTAGTTTGGGCCCTATGCAGAGATGTTCCAGTTCAGGTGGCTTTCATTCTTTAGTAGTGTTGTATATCTTTCTTATGTACTATTTGTAAATCGACGAGATCGATCCTGAAAGCATGTATTCTTGCAATCTTGTATTCTTGCAATCTTGTATCCTTATAACCTTGTAATCTTGTAATTATGTAATTTGGAACTGGGGCTATGTAATCAAATCATATTGTTGTTGTGGAAGTTATTGGGTTAGTTATCTCTACAGATTGATGGTTATCACTCTTATGGTTTTACTTAATTTCCTAATGCAGTTATGTTGCCCTAGAGTGGTTAGAAGTGTACCTTTCTGTTTTACGCGTTCCTTAATATCTTTGGATTATGTTTTGTACTTTATTATTTCTTAAAAAAAAAATAGTTCTATTTTCCTCTCTAGTTAGTCTAACACTCTAGGGTTGCATGACGGGGCATTACAGTCAGCACAAATTATGGAATTGCACTAGGTCCAAAATACAGGAGCACTAGCAGAGGATGAAATCAGGAGGTACAAAAAAAATATAGAAAAAGTGATAAACTATCTATTAGAGCAAAAATGCCAAATTCTCTAGATGACTCTATTACAAAGAAAATATTTGTCATAATAAAAATTTGTTGCATTTTTTTCTATGGGGAAAGAGTTAGGTGAACCAAAAACTGTTGCAAAGTATGGAGAAATTGAGGAAGATGAAGAGTTTAGCAAATTATGGAATATAGAGCATCCCAATGAATGTGAAGATGAAGAAATTGATAATGATAATGAACTTGATGATGACAGGGATGAACAAAGAAATTTCAAACTTGGTTTAAGTTAGGCCACAAAAAAATCATATACTTCAAGAGTAGCCATAGTTGAAAATATGGGTTATCGAGGTGGTGGTTTGGGGTCCCAAGGACAAGGCATTTGGAACCCAATAGATGTAGTCACCACTGCCAGAAAACAATTTGATAAATGAGGCCTTGGAGCTAATAAAATAGACCAAGGTCGTATAAGCAGAATTGAAAGAATTGATTATGTTACAGCTTCAAATCCTAATCCTCATGGTCAGATGCAATCACAACTTGGACATGCCCATGGTGGAGAGCCTAGTGCAACTAGCACTGCCATTGGTGGAGAACATAGTCAACATGTGCTACAAGAACAGGTCCAACAACAAATTACACAAGAGGACACCAATACTAGATACCACACAAACACTTAGTGGTAAAGCGATATAGAAGAGACAAAGGATTATGATAGATCCAAGTCCAACTACCAGTTCCACTATAAAGGAATTATTTCTAGGCACTCCCCTAATTAGTGTGGTTGTAACAAAAATTGCAAGTACTCCTATTCCTTCACCATTCAAGCATCCCCTTATTCATGTGTCCTTGGGTTTTGATTACATTCTAGAGTTTAAAAAGAAATTAGAATTGTATAAGAAGGAAAAAAAGCAACTGATTGAGAGTGTGTCTGTTGTAACTTTAGATCTTACAACAACCATGAAATTACCCACATTTGACACAAATATATAAATCATGGAGGACACAATTATTGTTCCCACAATGCAAAATAAACCAAAAAATTAGATTGATTGATCTAAATTTCAGGTGAGTAGTTTGCAATTTAATTTTTTTTAGATTAAAAAATAATGAAAATTTTAATATATCAAAGAAGAACAATGAATTGGTGTACACATCATTGCTAAAGCATGATAGAGAGAAAAAAACTTGTAGAATCAAATTAAAAAATTACAAGAAGATTTAGTAAATAAGAAAGAAAAGAGAAAGCAATAGATAACAAGAGCAAAGAATTAAAAAAAAAGAATAAAAAAATTTGCCTCTACATCAACAAGCAAATAGGATAAACAAACAGAGGTGGAATTGAATGGACTGAAGGAAAGGTTAGAAGAGAGCAAATAAATAGAGGTGGAATTGAAAGAACTGAAGCAAAGGTTAGATAAGAGCAAAAATAAGTGATGAGGAAAAATCTACTTCAGAAAAATTAAGAAAAAACCCCTTCTCATATATATATATATAGAGAGAGAGATATCTATTTTCTCTCTTTCCCTAAGTTATCTCTCTCTCTCTCTCTCTATATATATATATATATATATATTTCTCTTTCTCCTCCTCTCTGTCTTTGTTTCTCTTTGTTCTCTTTCTCTATTCCTCTCTATATATCAATATCCATCTCTATTCTCCCTCTCCTTCTCTCTTTTTATATATAGATATCTATAGAGAGAGGCAGAGGGAGATAGAGACTGAGAGATAAAGAGATAGAGAGAGATGGGGAGAGACAAAGATGAATAGAGGAGGAGAAAGATAGAAAGAAGAAGATAGATAGAAAGAAAGAGAACCAAATAGAGGGAGGGAGAAAGATCTAGAGAGAGAGATGGAGGATTAGAGAAGTGGAAAGAGATAAGTGAAACGAAAATCAGTACTCTAAATTAAATAATATAATCAATTAAATAATAAATATATATAAATCTTATATAAAAAATATTTAACTAACTATATTATACAATGTATAATGTATATAAATATTATAAAAATTGAACATATATAAATATTGAAATTAAAAATTAAATATTATATAGAATATAATATATATTATAATGAATATTATAGATTTTTAAAGGAGAGAAAGAGAGAGCAGGAAGAGAGAGAGAGAGAGAGAGAGAGAGAGAGAGAGAGAGAGAGAGAGAGAGAAAATAAATATATGTTCTATTTCTCTATCTCTATTCAATCCCTTCTTTCTTCTCATATGTTTCCTCTTTCTCTCTCATTGTCTCTTGATTCTTGATATTATGATTCCATATAATAAATAGCAATGATCTCTTTGTCTCCCTCCCTCTTTATCTATTTACCTCACTCAATATCTCTATATCTCCTTTTTTCTCCCTCTTTATGTTTGTATCACTCTCCCCCTCTCTATTTATCACTATCTATCACTTTACTTCACTCTCCCCATCTCTCTATCCTTTTGTCTTTAGCTCTCTCCCCTTTATCTTTTTTCTCTCACTCTCTTTCTCTCAATATCTCTTTCTCTCACTCTCTCTTTCTCTCCCTCTCTCTTTCTATCCCTCTATCTCTTTATCTCCTCATCCTCCCCCCCCCCCCCCCTCTCTACTTTCTCTCTTCTTCCATGATAATATGTAATTAGGAACTGACGTAATCCTCTCTCTCTCTCTCTCTCTCTCTCTCTCTCTCTCTCTCTCTCTCTCTATATATATATATATATATATATATCTTTCTCTTTATTTATTTTCACACACTTTCTAACTTCTCTTTCTTCCTCTTTATATCTTTAAATATATATAAATATTATATACAAAATATTTAATTAACTATAAAATCAAATATATAATATTTTGTATTAAAATATTTATAAATATTAAAATTAAATAGTTTATTTAATTAAATAACTAATATATAAAAAACAATATTTAATTAACTATAATATTAAATATATAATATTGTATTTTAAAAAACATATAAATATTAAATATTAAATGTATATAAATATTAAAACTATATAAATTTTGAAACGAAAAATTAAAAATTATATAAAATTATATATATATATATATATATATATATATATATATATATATATATATATATATATATATATATAATATTGGATTGTGGTCATTATAATCATACGTTTCATATGACATATAAGAAATATAAAAATTGAATACAATACTTAGTGGTCATTAGTAATAATATATAAAATTTTAATGTTAGCTCTTTCTAATTTAATTGAGTTTACATCATTCATAAGTATTATTATTATTTTAGTGTTATATTTCACGAAATGTATGCCAAATGGGTACATTTTAGACTTCTACAATTTCTCAGGAATCCCAAAATTCAATGGATAGCGATAGAATCCGCGAACAAACAGTCATCTTTGTTAACAGTCATCTATTTGCAGGCCATTGTTGGCAACAAGGTGCTTTTGCTTATTTATATTTATCCAAACTCAAAATGATATGATATTTTATTAAATCGAATTATTTCAACAAATAATTGTGCAGAAGGGGCACCAATATATTGTAAGCTCCACACTCCATAAATTTTAAATTTTAACCTCAAAATTAGATCCACATTCCATAAACTTTGGTGACACAACCAACATTAGGTAAAGAGGAGAAATAGTTTCCCTATAAAAAATAAGTGACTGTTCCATGGAAAAATGGAGTTGTGGCTAGAAAATCAACTTAGAATAGTTGGAGAGTGATATGCCATAAATGGAGTGTCATTGATTAAGGAAAGATAATAATGAAGTGTCATTTATTAAGGAAAGATAATGGTTTGATGTTGATGTAGAAACTTTAAAAATGATTTTTTGAGTAGATCAATTATTCTCTTTAGAATAATGACCTAATAGGGTTTAGATTATAAGACTCAAGGATCAATAAGAAATAAGGTGCTGAATAAAACCAAAGTACCTATGTCTTGTTTAAAGAAGAGGATGTGATCTTCATTAAGGATTAGGAACATTAGAAGTGATACTTGGATTGATTTAAATTTAATATTTTTTATTTTATTTTATTTTTTAAGATAATTTAAAAAAAAAAAAATTGGTGAAAAGATTGGAGGAAGAACAAATTTTGTAAAATAAATTTGTGAAGATAAGTTGATATAAAGACTAATAGGGAGACTACTTTTATGGCCTTATTATCATAAATTTTTTTAGTCATGTGATCCCTTCAAGGGGAATGATGGCCAAAAAGTTAAAATTGATGCATCAAGAGTAGAAGCCACATTAAATATAACTCTCCAAATCCCTTTTCCCCAATTTCACATTCTAAAATTTAATATTATAACTTATTTAATTTAATATTATTGGCAGCATTAGCCGTTGGAGTCAATATATTCTGGATGATTGGATTGGGATCTGGAATATTGAAAAATGAAGCTATGGTTAAATCCATGATAGTATAAAAATATTTATATTGTATACTTTGTCAGGAAGCTTACTATAACTTATATAAAGTGAAAACCTTATAAGCTATGGGGATAAGTGGCTCCTCTCATTTTTATGTACCCTAAAATTATAAGGAAAGGTAAAAAAGAGAGTAGTTGAAAGGGGAAGTGGTAGCTGTGAAAATATATCAGTCCAAGTTTTAGCAAAAGATTAAAGAGGTAGTTTGCAAAATTTATCACCTACTCAGGTAGTTTAATGACAAGTAATAAAAAGTAATAAAATTGGTTTTTGGTAGGTAGTTTCAACATTTAGTAAATGTGGTACCATTCAAGAAAGATCCAGGTAAACCAACAAGATTAGGTCAAGAGTATCTAATTTTTTGAAGTTTCTAAGAACCCGATATGTCAAGCAAACTCTCTTTCTCTCTCTCTTCTACTCTCTCCCCCTCTCCATCTCTATATCTCTCTTCATCTCTCTATATTCTTCCTCTCTCTTCTCCATCTCTCACTCTACTTGTGTATCTCTCTCTATTTTCCCTATCTCTCTTCCTCTCTTAGTTCTTTATTTGATGATCTCTATCCTTTGTTTGTGATTTTTATGAGCCTTCTTGCATCCTAAGTTTGATTATACATGGATGAGCATGGAAACATGGTGCAGGAGCACCTAGAAAATCATGTTTTCTTTTGTAATAAGGTCTATTTGACCAATTCATTTTCATTTCACTTTGTAGCTAGGTCTATTTTGTAAGTCCCAAGTGACTTATGGGACATTTGTCAAATTGTAACCGCATAATGCTAAAAATAGCAATAATACTAGGCATTAGAGTAGTTGGAGGTTGTTTTAGTCAGTTGTCTTCCAACCACTTGGATTGATCTCCCAGCTGCTTGGAGTCAGTTTGGTACTACTCAAGGCGAATTGATAAATGCCTAGAGGAATGGCCAAATGATCATCAAATGTAATCAGATCAAAGTAGTGTGATCGAAAGTGATTGTATTGTGCTCAGGAGAAATAAAGCAATTATGTTCTGTCCATTTGATTTCCATTTCTTACAACTGTAAATCACGTAACTGTAGATTTCTATTCATTTTCTATTTTCCATTGTTGCTGTCTGTCGTCATGAAGCATTCCATTGGTGAGATTTCTGTTGAAATCAGTGGAATAGCTTCATTGTATGAATATTTGTTTTTCTCTTTATTTTATTTTTTCTGTTCAGTGTTGTAGAGGATCCTGATATAGCATTTCGTGCATTAAGGACAACCTAGCATCTCCATGTGGTAGGGTTCACAGGAAGTAAACTGTGACAGTGCATTGGTGCATCGGCCAAGGGTTACGAGTGTTCACCAATGGAACAAGTCCCATCAAAGGCAAATACCATCGGGCATTGGAAGAAGGATGAGGGACTTGGCTGATGAAGTTGAATCAGTGGCTCATCTGTTAGTTCATTGATTGCAAGAAATTAGGGCATCAGTCTGCATTTTCTACTATGTGCTCCTCATCATATTGGTATCAGAGTTTGAAAGATTTGGGTGGCAAGTCAAGTTGAGGACTTGCAAAAGTGTTGGCATTGGGGTGCTGACTATAAATGTTTATTTCAGACAAAGAAAACGAGACAGAGGCAGAGAGGATGCCTCCCAAAAGTATGTCGCGGGATGCCATTAAGAAGTTGATCGAGGAGATGCTTGAATCCAAGTTGGGAGAGTTCAAGTAGACCAAAAGCAAAGATAGGGAAAATGAAAGTGACAGTGAGGAAGGAGATATAGAAATTGGTGAAACCAGTAAAAAGGTAGAGGAGATACCAGCAGACCAAAGGGCATTTGTAAATGCATTGAAGTCAGTCAATAGGGACACTATAGATGGGTTACCTATGTACAGTGGAAGTATGGAAGTTGAAGAGGTGATTGACTGGATTGAGGCATTGAACAATCATTTTGAAAAAAAAGAAATCCCTGATGATAAGAGGATTAAGTTAGCAAAGGCAAGACTGAAGGGATCTACTCTTGCATGGTGGAATTATGAGCAAGGAGAGAGTGTCAAGGAGGGGAAAATATGATAACCTCTTGGAAAAGGATGAAGACCAAAATCAAAGCACAATTCTTACCCCTAGACTATGATGTGCAGATGTATAAGAAATTGCAGAACCTCAAACAGAGAGACCTTGATATGAATACATACACACAAGAGTTTCATAAACTTAGTCTTAGATCAAAGAGACAAGAAGAAGAATCAGAGAAGGTGGCCAGGTACTTGAATGGCCTAAGGATGAACATCCAAGATGAGATGAGCATCTTAGCACCAGAAACAGTGAACAAGTGTTTCCAAATGGCCTTAAGGGATGAAGAGGAGATAAAGAGTAAGAGTGAGTAGAATAATAGAGGTAGAGGTGGAAGGAATTTCAGAGGTAGAGCTAGTTTTGGAGGAAGAAGTCCTAACCAAAGGCCTAGTGGTGAGTCTAGCCAAGAAGAGCAAGTTGGGGACTCAAGTAGCAAAGGAGGCTACTGAAGAAGGCCTAATGGAAGAAGTGGGACCAATGGATCAGGTTGAGGATCCAAATTCTCCAATATGAGATGTTATAGCTGCAATCAGATAGGGTACCCGACATACAAGTGTCTAGAGAAGGCCTCATTTTCTCATGGTGGTGAGAAGAGAACCACTTTGATTCAAGAAGATGTAAGGAGTGTGACATCTCCTAAAGTGAATCTAGTATCAGAAGTAGGAGAAAATCTAATGATCAAGAGGACATTGTTCAAGGAACCAGTACAGACTAAACCATCATAGAGAAGGGCTTTGTTTAGAATCAACTGCAAGATCCAAGGTAAGGTTTGTAAATTCATTATTGATTTTGGCTCTATGGATAATATCATATCTTTGGAAGCAGTAAATAAGTTGAATCTGGAAAAGATACCCCATGGTAGTCCATATAAAGTGAGTTGGTTGAATAAGGGGCAGCACATACTTAGCGATGAACAAGCATGGGTAGAATTCAGTATTGGGGGGTATAGAGACAAGATTTTGTGTGACATCCTTCCAATGGATGCTTGCCATCTTTTACTGGGTAGACCATGGTAGTTTGACAGAAAGGCTCATCATGATGGAGAAGAGAATGCTTACTCATTCCAAAAAGGATGGTATGACTTATAGGATACAGTCATTGGTAGAAGAGGATCCATAGCGTGTAGGATCTAGTGTAATGCTGGTAGAAGAAAAAAAATTCATGGATACATTAAAGGAAGGTGATGGAGTAGGTTTTTCTTTGATTGTGAAGCCCAAAGAGGAAAAGAAGGAAAATGTGAGAGAATTAGGGCCTAAAGAGGTCTCAAAGATTTGTTTGAGAGTTACAAAGAAGTGATTACAAAAGATATACCTGCTTCCCTACCACCAATCAAAGACATTATCCATCAGATAGACCTCATACCATGAGCAGTACTTTCGAATAAGGAAACATATAAAATGACCCCTTAGCAGAATGAGGAGATAGCCAGGCAGGTTCAAGAACTTTTAAACAAGGGGTTAATAAGAAAGAGTTTGAGTTCGTGTGCAGTCCCCACCATTTTAGCACCAAAGAAGGATGGGAAATGGTGATTGTGTACTGATTCTAGGGCCATAAAAAGGATAACCATCAGGTATAAGTTTCCTATTCCTAGAATAGAAGATCTAATGGATTGTTTGGGAGGTGCTACCTATTTCTCTAAGATAGATTTGAAGAGTGGATATCACCAGATAAGGATAAGAGAGGGGGATGAGTGGAAGACAACTTTCAAAACCAATGAAGGGCTATATGAGTGGCTTGTGATGCCCTTTGATCTTTCAAACACCCCTAGTACCTTTATGAGGTTGATGAATGAGGTGTTGCAGGAATTCATTAGAAAATTTGTGGTAGTCTACCTTGATGATATTTTGGTGTTCAGTAAGAGCAAGGAAGAGCACTTGAAACATTTGGAGATAGTCTTGCAGAGGCTGCAAGATTAGAAATTACTGATAAACCTAGAAAAGTGTGACTTCATGAAACAACAATTGGTGTACCTAGGTTTTGTCATCTCTAAGGGTGATTTGAAAATGGATCCTTCCAAGGTAGAAGCTATTTTGAATTGGCCTACACCCTGGATAGTAGGAGAGGTCAGAAGTTTCCATGGTTTAGCCACATTCTACAGAAAATTCATTAAGAACTATAGTGACATCTGTGCACCTATGTTGGAGACCATCAAGGCTGGAGGTAAGATGAAGTTTGTGTGGACAAAAGAGGCAAATTAGAGTTTTGAAAGTCTAAAATGGAAAGTTGCAAAGTATCATGTTTTAGTACTTCCTGATTTCAATAAGGTTTTTACCATTGAATGTGATGCAAGTAGGTTGGCCATAGGAGCAGTGTTGAGTTGTATGCAAGCTCTAAAAAAATGGAGGCACTACTTGCTTCCTAAAGAATTTATTGTATACACTGACAATCATGCTCTCAATTTTTTGAATGGATAGGAGAAGCTCAGTCATAGACACATGAAATGGGTGGAAAGTCTTCAAGCATACACTTTCATCATCAAGCATAAAAAGGGAATAGCCAATAAGGTTTTTGATGCTCTAAGCAGAAGGGTGTTGACAGTGTAGGAAGTGCAGCTACAAAGCATGGGTGTTGAGTCACTCAAAGGATTGTATGAAGAGGACCAAGATTTCAAGGAGATTTACAGGGTATGCAGTGAGTTTGCCAATGCTTTCCACAATGAATCTTCAGATTATACATTGCAGGATGGACTTTTGTTTGAAGGTAGTCAACTATGTATCCCTAAGTGTTCACTGAGGGATAATATAGTGAAGGAAAAACATAGTGGTGGTTTAGGAGGACATTTTGGGCTTAATAAGACCTTAGATCTTGTAAGAAGGTTTTACTTTTGGCCAAGGATGCAATCTCATATTAGAAGGTTTGTTGAGAGTTGTATGATTTGCTAGCAAGCAAAGGGAGTCTCAACTAATGCAGGACTGTACCAACCTTTGCCCATACCAAACAAACCTTGGGAAAGTTTGAGTATGGATTTTGTGATGGGATTGCCCAAGACAAAGACAAGTTATGACAGTGTGTTGTTGTGGTAGAGAGGTTCAGCAAAATGGTGCACTTTATTCCTTGTAAGACCACTAATGATGCTAGTTACATTGCAGGTTTGTTCTTTAAAGAAATTGTCAGGATTCATGGGTTGTACCTTTGAGTATTGTATCTGACAGAGACAACAAATTTGTGGGACATTTCTAGAGAACCCTATGGAAAAGATTGGGTACAAATTTGTCTTTTAGTTCAGCCTATCATCCTCAAACTGATGGCCAAACTGAGGTTGTGAATAGGTCATTAGACAATCTGCTGAGATGTTTGACAAGAGAACATGGCAGTAGTTGGGATGTGGTACTCCCACAAGCAGAGTATGCCTATAATGATTCTACAAATAGAAGTACAGGTCTATTTCTATTTGAAGCTATATATGGTAGTCATCCTAGAGGAATTTTTAAATTGAGAGATGTTTAAGGATTGGACCAAAGGAGTGCATGCTAATACATTTGCAAAGGCTATGAAAGAAATTCATCAATAAGTTAGAGATACTCTACATAACAACAGTTAGAAGATCAAGGCTAAAATGGATCAAAGAAGAATGGATGTGTAGTACCAAGTAGGAGATATGGTCATGGTTCATCTCACCAAGAATAGACTATCCACAGGGAAACACAACAAGTTGATGATGCGAAAAATTGGACCTTGTCAGATTTTGGAAAAATATGGTCCTAATGCTTACAAAATTGAACTCCCTAAAGATATTGCTATTTCATCTATACTCAATGTTGCTGATTTGACATTATATAGGAGTCCTGATATAGGTGGAGGTACAGTAGGTTCTGTCCAAGACAATGCAGAGTGGGTATAGCATTTACCACCTAACGAACCACCGAAGATGGAATGCATCTTAGATAGTAGGACAGCCAAGCAGACCCAAAATCAGACATATTTTGAACACTTGGTTAAATGGCAAGGACTCCTAGACTCAGAAGCCACATAGATGCTGGAAGAAGACATCAAAAAGCAGGGTGGAGATTTGCAGCAGTTAGTCTCTAAGAGCACTTGAGACAACTTTCAGCTGGGGAGTATGGTGCAGGAGCACCTAGCAAATCATGTTTTCTTTTGTAATAAGGTCTATTTGACCAATGCATTTTCATTTCAGTTTGTAGCTAGGTCTATTTTCTAAGTCCCAAGTGACTTAGGGGACATTTGGCAAATTGTAACCGCATAATGCTAAAAATAACAATAATGCCAAAATAAGGCAGTAGGGTAGTTGGAGGTTGTTTTAGCCGGTTGTCTGCTAGCCGCTTGGATTGATCTCCTAGCTGCTTGGAGTTAGTTTAGTACTACTGAGGGCAAATTGATAAATGCCCAGAGGAATGGCCAAATGATCATCAAATGTAATCAGATCGAAGTAGTGTGATCGAAAGTGATTGTATTGTGATGAGGAGAAATAAAGCAATTCTGTTCTATCCATTTGATTTTTGTTTCTTACAACTGTAAATCACGTAATTGTAGATTTCCATTCATTTTGTATTTTGCATTGTTGTCGTATGTCGTCATGAAGCATTCCACTGGTGAGATTTTCATTGAAATCAATGGAATGGCTTCGTTGTATGAATATTTGTTTTGCTCCTTGTTTTGTTTTTCCTGTTAGGTGATGTAGAGGATCCTAATATGGTGTTTCACGCAGTAAGGATGACCTAGCATCTCCATGTGCTAGGGTTCAGAGGAAGTAAACTGTGTGACAATGCATTGGTGCATTAGCCAAGGGTTACAAATGTTCACTGATGGAACGAGTCCCATTAAAGGCAAATGCCATCAGGCATTGGAAGAAGGATGATTGACTTGGCTGATGAAGTTGAATCAGTGGCTCATCTATTAGTTTGTTGGTTGCAAGAAATTAGGGCATCGATCTGCATTTTCTACTGTGCGCTTCTCATCAAAACACCATATGGGTGGTTAATCAAATGGTAGGCATATAGGCCATTTGAGATGTACAGTGGTACATGCCAGTGGATAGAGAAAAATGAACTTCCTCTAATTTGGTTGCTAGGGTATTTTTGTCTACCCTCTAATGGAAGCACAACACATAGTATAGAAGTAGATTGAATAACATTTCACATTTTCCAAAATTATAAAATGTCATTGTCATCCACTACTCATCTCAATCTCAAATCATTATGTATAGAGTACTATTTGAAGAAGGTGCCACAGATTTTTCTTACAACACACAACCCCCTTGAAGACTACTCTAAATATCTTCAATTATTGCAAACATGTGTTGTTAAGAATACCCTTTCACATAGGAAAAAAATTCCCTCTTTCATCACTAAGTGGTGATTTACTTTTCCTACACACACAAATTTTCATATTAATTTTATTTGCATGTATGTCAAGTGTAGAAATTAGGTGGATGATGGTAAAGTGTTTGACTACATGAAATAAAAAGACAATGTCATGATTATTGTAGCGTATAGAAGACATAGTTAACCAAAAAATTTATATTGCTATGAAATGATTTGATCTCATAAAGAAATCCATGGTTTAAAATACAAAATATTTCTTAGCCAAGGTTGCTATTGAAATTAATTACATACCAGTTATTATGCAAATCTATTAATGAATACTTGAAAATTTTCTTATCTACATTTAAATGTGGTCAATTTGCTATGAATTTAGGGCCATGGACATTCTTGTTGGCTTTGGGGATCAGTGGAACCCATTCCCTCCTCCTCGTTATGTTAGAATCACTGACTATGTCACCGCCTCCTATCATTTTCCTTAAGCCATAAACCATTAATCATTGCTCTGAAATCCACAACCTCTACACATAAATTATTCTTTTAAGAATGGGATCTGAGAAGAAGTTCCAAAGCTGAAGCACTGAATGCCAAGACCTCCTCCTCCTCCTTTTCACCATGAAAGAGGAGAAAAGTCTTCAAATGATAATGATTTGAAGATTCTAGTCACCAACAACAAGATTTATTTCCATCATCTTGCAACATTCTAGGACATTGTCAAATGTTGATGTTGAAAGGTAGCTGATTCCATCTCATTAAAGGGAACACTTTTGATGTAATTAGTCATTTCACATGGCTACTTGATTTGTCTTTGAACTTGTTCAAATTGTCTAAAACTTGGTTCCAAGGGTTTCTTTAAGGCAAAACTCCTAACATAACAAAATCCATTGGTATCTCTAAATATCATCAAGTTTAGATAATAAAGGCGAACGTGTTAATGAAGATTATGGGTATGTAGATTGAAGCCACAATAACAAAATTAAGATCAAAATTACACATGCAAGGATTAGTTCCCTAGATGTAGTATTAAAGTATAGTACATCACAAATTATCTAGGAGGACATTTGAAAACCAAAATCTCAAACTTGATAACAAAGTTTATGATTAAATCATTAAACACAGTCTACAATAAAATATATCTTACATTACAAATATAAATAAATAAATATTACACCTCCTTATACCTTCTTTCTCAATTCAAAAAAAATATATTCATATAAAATTACTATTACCACTACTTATATCGCTGACTACATTAAATAATTTGTATAAGAAACAATTATATTATATACCATGATTAAAGTCTCCCTTATCACTACTCTAATAAAACTAATTTAAAAAAAAAATATAACAAGACTATAGAGTAAATATATTAAATAAACTACCTTATAGGAAACAATGCTAAACCAAAACATCCCCAATACACACCATCATTGTGTTTTCATCAGATTTTGTTCAGTGTAGAGTTTTACACAAGTGGAATTGTAATCTAAACAAATTGCATTCCAATAATTAAAAAAATAAATTTTGAAGAGTGTGGAAACGTCTTGGTAAATAAAATTGAAATCTCAAAAATAATCTAGGACTAAAATATTTTCTTAAGTATAAAACTAAACTTTACAAAGCCTATTAAATAACAGAAATATTTCCTTAAAATGTAATAATACTAATATTTTTATAATTTAAAATGTATTAAAAATATTGTAAGTTTGAAGAATAAAATAAAAAATGTAACAACATGGAAAAATATTTTTCGTCATACTAGAGTTTTAATTTTTGACTTAATAAAATTAAAATCTTAGATTTTTAACTCTTGAGTAAATAAAATTGAATTCCCAAAAATAATATAACCCTAGTTGGGTGTGGAGAGATTTGAAATGTCTACCTAACATATTATAATCTAATAATATTGAATACTATTACAATTTAAAATGCATTAAATTATTTTAAGTGTGAAGAATAATTACACAATATAATAACAAGTGCCATGTAGTGGCTAGTACCTACCTTGTAGTGTTGTAATTACGTAGAGAGGCGAAGCCTAGAGGTGTTTACAATGGTAGCACAAGGATGTGTGTACATTTTTATTCTCAGGATTTAAATTGAGGTCTCCCAACCTGTCATAACCAATTTAAAAATAATTTAAATTAGAGGGAAATCTTTCCCCACTATCCAAAGCATTCCGACTGTAGTTGAAATGTTGTGGGTAGTTAGGGTTTACATTGGAGCCATCTTTTTAGGTGACCGTAACAGTGCAGATTTTAGTTTATTTGATAGGGAGGATGCCATGGTTCTTCTGCAGCAGGCAGAAGAAATTGATGAATTAAGTCATGTTTCCCATTCCTTATCTAAGAAGCATGCATGAATTTTTTAGGCGTAGACATCGGCCAGTTGCAGAACAATTCCAGTTACCATGCAGCATCAGTTAACAAAGACTGCATTTCAATTTTCATTCAGTGTGCATTAAATTAAGTGTCCGGAGGTCAAGGCTTTGAAACTTGACCCCGTACAGGGTTTCATGTGCCTAGATTGATCGTTCTGAGATGATTCTTTATGTGCACCGAGTATTTAAAGTGTTGTTTTAGACCAAGGGTTTGAGCCGACACTGAGGTTTTTGTTTGAGGAGATGGGAAAATTCGTTGAAGTGTGTCGGACGCCATGGATGTCGAATTATGGGCCACTCGTGTTACAACCGCTAAGCGCCATCATGCCATTCATTATAACATAGGTACTTTGAATTCATTTAGACTTTGCCTTTATTTATTACTGTTTTTGAATGAAGACTTCAAAATTTGGGGTTTTCAACATGTTCACTTGATCAAGACAAGACGTTCATTACTCTTGAAGTTATAACTCTGTAATAAGTTTTCCTAATTACTGAAACTTGCCTTAACTATAGAGTCTCAAAGAAATGGTCCTAAGTGTGTCTTTCTGACTGAAAAAGTTCATTTATTCTTAACAAAATTCACAATCTTGAAGTTAAAGATCAGCGGTCTTTCTGTCAGAAATTTCATATTGCCTTTTGATCTATGCAAAAAGTTCATTTATTCTTAACAAAATTCACAATATTGAAGTTAAAGATCAGCGGTCTTTCTGTCAGAAATTTCATATTGCCTTTTGATCTATGCTGGCCACGAGGATCTGACAGCTTCCCCTTCAGTAGCTTTTATTGGTTTTTGGTTGCTGAACTCCCCTTCATAGTTTTATGGACCTCCTTTGGTTTTGGCGCTGCTTATATCAGCAGCTGGTCATTTGACTGACTGGGGTTTTTTGTCTTGATCCTTTTGGGCTTTGATTGGGGATCATGGCACCGTATATTGGCTTTTTGGGGGCAATCACTAATGAGATTGCCAAGCTGCTAAAATTTAGCTAACCGCTACACTGTCAGAGAAACGGTTTGAAATCGGTCTTTTTGAACCTTATAATTTCTTTTTTAATATAGTTTTTAATTTATTTTTTAATCATAAATAACAATCTTGAGGGTGAATGTCATTAATAAATTTGCAAAATTCATTTTTTAATTATGGGCTGGTATTTTTTAGATCATTTCTTAATGATAGTCTTGAGGGTAAATGTCAGTAATAACTCGTTTGTTTTAAGCTCAACTTGTACTCTTTGTTGTTGATATTATTTTAATTGATTCCAGAAATTCTCTTTACATTAATTTTATAATATCAACAAACAATTCTTACTGAACTAAACTTCTTGTACTTGCAGATATTGAGTGACCCAGGGTATTCTTTGAGGACGATTAATCCCTTTTTGGATGAATCTCAGCCAATGGAACATGGATTTGTTGATGAATTCAGTTGTATACTAGGAATATGGGAAAAGATTCAACGATGATAGGTAGTGGCGGAGTTGTTGGTAGTTAGAGTTTGCATTGGACTACAGTTTAATATGACCATTTTGTTTCAAGACTCCTCTCGCCAGTTACAGATCTTTGTTCAAGGTTGACCGCATTCTGAGGATCAAGATATGGCCGGCTAAGTGGTGTTTTAGGGTAAATTCATGAGAAATCGAGAATAATTTTGATCCATTTGAAATTTTGTTTCAATATTTGCTCTAGGCTTGAAATTTCACATTGTTTTAGGGTGAATTCATGGATTCAAGCTTAATTTTGATCTGTTTTAAGCTCTGTTTCAATATTTGTTTGAAGCCTGACATTTCATGTTTTATAAAGGCAAATTGTGGAATTCAATCATAATTTAAGTCCACTTAAAAACTTTGTTTTGATGTTTATGCCAGGTATGGAATTTCCTGCTGTTTGCGGTCAATTCTTCAAAAAACTTTAACAGAAAGTTTCACATTGTCGAGGTTGAGTATTTAAATTCATATCTTAATTGTTATGAAAGAGCTGAAGTTTTTTGTTCATGGAAATTTTGAACGTCAATTCAATTTTGTTAAAAATTCACAGGAAACTTGATATTTTGTTTTGATTAGGGTAATTATTTAATTGATGTTTTGATTTTTAAGTGAGATGGGAAATTTTACGTCATTTAGGTTAATTGAGAACATCACTACATTTTATTATCGCACTCCTTTATTCATTGTCAGATAAGAGCAAATGCTATAAAGATTGTAGAATTAGCTTATTAAAAGGTACATAAGATGACAAGGAAGACATGGAAACCAAAGATGAATGTTGAGGAAAATTTTAAATTATTTAATTAAATATTAAAGGACAGCCATGAGGACAAAAAGGTTAGGAATGTATGACAATAGGGTTGAAGTACTAGAGAGATTAACACCATTTTGATAAAACCAACATTAACACGTTACCAATAAAAAATTCCAACAATATGACATAATGTTATAGTACAAAAATTGTAACATAGCTTGCCATATTTCATTAAGCACAGAAAATTAAATTATGCTATTAGGAACTGTTGCCCTCTTACAAACAAGATTGTCTCTATAGACTTAACGCAGGGTTTAGGGCTCAATGGAAATGCATGCAAGTAAAAAATATCAATTCCAATATTTGCTCCACCTATCAATATAAGAGTGAAATAAATCCAATATGAATCTCTCAACAGATGCCTTCGCCGATAGTGACTGTCATGACCCTCCCCAGGAGTACTAATTTAAATATAGATTGTTGCATGACCACCTTGTGGGTTACAAATTACAATGTTCAGTTATATTAATATTTTAATATTGGCATTGATTTCAAATTTTCAAGGATTTATTGAAGGAACAATATTGATTGGGGCCAATTTTTCAATGTGCAGGAATGAGAGTTTGAGTCACACCTATAAGAGTTATTTTCAACATCACTTCAGGTTCTAGAAAATGTTAAACTAAAATTCTAACACAGTCATCCCATCACTAAACAACCAACATAAGTAAAAGCCTTCCAATGTCAAAAGAAAAGGCAAATCTTACAAAAGAACCAACAGTACAAGAAATGGTATATCCATTAAAATTGAAGCATCCTAAAAGAATATATTCCTCAAGTCAAAAACTCAGACTAAGAAATTGGAACTGTCCACCTGCAGATAAACTAAGCAAATTCTTCTACCAATGCCACTGGAAAAGAACTTCACAATTACAGTGCTTTTAAGGCATGGATGTGCCATGTCATCGAGATGAGCTTGACTGGTAAAATCAATTGGCCTTTCATACTGGACACTGAGGTTCAATCCCCCACATACATGGCCACATGTGAAAATCAGCAGTGTACCATATCCAAGCTCAAGTGGTAAATCTTTCATATTCATGCATAAAATTGACCTATGTACCATATCCAATTCTGGGTGCATCATAACTCAATGGGTAAAAATAAGTAGAATTTCATGGAAATACTCCTCAGATGTGGCATTAACGACAAAGGTAGATATTCCTGCATGGACAATTTACAATGTGCAAGGGTGCGCAATGCCAGAGACTGCATACAATGTTAAAAAGGCTTAAAAACCATAACAGAAAGCAAATCTAACATGCAATTTGGATAACCCCACAGAACATAAAGTCTCCGCGGGATAACTAGAAAACCCTCAGATACTGACTGCCATCTCTAAGAGATAATAGAGCACTGACATCTATAAAGATTTTAGTTATAGATTTGCATCTTTTGTCTAAACACCTCAAAATCAAAAAAGGAGGGCAAACCTTCCAGGACTTCTACTCAGAATTAGCATTAGAACACCTCAAAAACAGAGACTAGAGAATTTACCTCGTCAAACTGTGGTAAAAACTTGGTGATTCTTCTGCACGCAATGCTTGATAAGTAAACCACAGTACAGTCAAAACACTGATATCCTTTGCCAGAAACTACATCATCAAACTTTATGAAAAGACATGAAATCCACAAAAGGCTGTGCTTCAAGCATAGAACCCCATAATTTTTGCAAGGCATAGCTAGAGGAGCTATCAATCAGGTCTGTCAACATAGTCAAAATAATGGAAATGTTTCGCATGCCTCACAACAATTTCTCTTGCTTCCCTCTTGGAGAAAAGTGTTATTGCAGTGTGGGAAAAATAGGACAAATATATACCACTTTTTATTATGAATGAGGTGAAAAATTGATATTTAACTATTTGACTCTTTTTATATGCAGTTTATGGTTTTGACACTACCAGTTGACTTGGTAGATTCCAAAATGCATAATGAATGCTTTGCAAGGGAGATAACATCAAAAAAGTTGCAGATAGACTGACAAAAGCCTACAGAATGTTAGGAAGCTTGATAAAGAGATACTTATCTTCTCTCATTCGATTGATTTTCTAAGAAACTTGGCAACCTTTAAGGGATTGGAAATAGGACAGCTTATCCCTAATGTTGATTGAGCCAATGAAGGTGAGTCCCTATTTAAAACTACAAAAATAGTTTGTACTGGCGGTAATGCCAAAATTGTAGGAACAATTTGCATTTGTAATACATGTGGACTAATTTAGAACAGAGCATAATCAAAATTTAAATCAAACACATTGAAATGAACATTGCAGATTATGGTTAATTGTTTGTTGGTCACATGATTCCTTGAGCATTGGTCAAGGCACTATCAAGTTATAGAGCTCACTGAACTCCACTATGTTTCTTTTTTATGTCATTCTTGCAAGTACAATTATTTAGTGTTTTGATGATTTTAAAAGGTTTTTTTTTTGTTTCCTTGTCTATGTAAATACTTAAGCTCCACTTGAGTGACCTCATTTAATGGCCACTGCACCATTTTGATAAAACCAACATTAACACATGAAAAGGTACATATCAGGATCATTACCAATAAAAAATTCCAATAATATGGCATATAGTTTTAGTACAAAGATTGTAACGTAGCATGCCATAAGGAATTTTTTTGGTACACATTTACTACTCTGCTACCAACTTCCTTGCAAATAAGAAAGACATTTCACACTGTGTTCCACGTATAATACTTCCATTATCAAATCACTAGCCTTTTGTGACTTTAGGCATTTCTAGCATTTCCAGATTAATTATGAATCAATTTACTAAATGTCATTCCAAACATTGTTTTTATGCTAAGTCCATTGATTACTTCTATAAAAGTATTTTTATCACAATTTAAAAAGCACAACCACATCTACACACAATAGTTCTATCTACTCATCCTTTGATGAAAATACTATGTGAAATGTTTCATAAGTGCCTGGCCTTGCCACCATTTCATTTCAGCTTCCATAATTCATAGAACTTCTTTAACTCAAATTTGCTCTCAGTATTTATTAGTTACAAGACTAACACACTTCCATCATAACAATATGCCACATATATTAGTTTCTTCTGAATGTGAGATTATTACATATAAGAACAACAAATGAAAGATATATCATATTTTTCTTAAGAAGACAACAAAAACTAAACCAAACAAATGATTTATAGTTTTAAAAACATTAGATCAAATACCGTTTGCAAAATTGAAACATGTAGGTAGGAAAAACACTAAAAGAAGAATGGCATAGAAGAATTCACATCCATTTAAACTGCTAGAAATTTTGATATCTTCTATTTTAGGAAATATCATGACACCTTAATCAAAATGGCATAGAAGAATTGACATCCATTTAAACTGCTAGAAATTTTGATGTCTTCTATTTTAGTAAAGATCATGACCAAAAATTTTAATCCTCCGTTATGCTAAAAATAGTCCCTACCTTGACATGCACTTTTTAATGCAAGGTGGTAAATTGTTAATTATAAAAGTACAAAATTTTATATTATAAATTTAATGTAATTTTATTGCGAATTATAAAAGTTTGAAATATTACAAATTTAATGTAAAATATACTATACTATTTCAAAATTTGAAATTTTATATGACAAATTTGTGGTAAATTGCTAATTATATAAGTGGCCTTTAAAAAATATTAAAGTAAAAAAAATAAAAGTTGTTTAAACTTTGAATTCAAAATTAAGGTGAATTGTTAGGGGGCCTGGGTCTCCTCTACTTGGTGCAAGGTGGTAAATTCATAACTATAAAAGTTTGAAATTTTATATTACCAATTTGTTGTAAATTGATATTCAAAAAGTTTGAAATATTACAAATTTAATGTAAAATATACAAATACTATTTCAAAGCTTGAAATTTTATATTACAAATTTGTTGTAAATTGCTAATTATAAGTGGCCTTTAAAAAATGTCAATGTAAAAAAAAATAAAATTTTAAGTTGCTTAAGCTTTGAATTTAAAATTAAGGTGAAGGCCTTTGGTCTCCTCTGCATGCAAGGTGGTAAGTTGGTGGTAAATTGCTAATTATAAAAGTATGAAATTTTATATTACAAATTTAATGTAATATAAAATTTCAAACTTTTATAATTAACAATTTACCGCAAATTTGTAATATAAAATATTAAACTTTTATAATTAGGGTTAGGGTGAAGGTTAGAGTTAAGGTTATAATTCAAGTTAGTGTTAGGGTTAAATCATAGTTATAATTAATTTTTAAATTAAAAAACATGAGTTAAAAAAATACACAAAAAATATGGTTCAAAATGTTCAAAATTCTTTTAGTTAGGGTAAGAATTAGAGTTAGAGTAACCATTAGAGTTAGGGTTAGGGTTAGGGCTAGGGCTAGAGTTAGGGTTGGGTTAGGGTTAAAATCATAGTTAAAATTAGGATTAAGGTAAGGGTCAGAAAGACTTAAAATTACAGTCAGAGTACAATCAAGGTTATGATTAGAATTAGGGTTAGGGTAAGAGCTAGGATAAGGATTCCTATTAGAATTAGGGTTAAAATTAAGGTGGGTTACTATTAGAATTAGGTTAATAATTAAATTTATAGTTAGGGTTAGGGTTCAAATTAGAGATAGGGTTAGAGCTTAATTAGGGTTTGAATTATAGTTAAGTTTAGGGTTAGGGTTTGAATTATAGTAAAGCTTAGGGTTAGGGTTACTACTAGGGTTAAAATAAGAGCTATTTTAAGGTTAGAATAAGGGATAAGGTTAGGGTTAAAACTAGGATTAGGATTAGGTTTAGAATTAGAGTTAGGATTACAATTATCAATGTGGTTAGGGTTAGGATTACAATTAGGGTTACTGTTAGAATTAGGTTACGATTATAATTAGGGTTAGGGATTGAATTGGGGATAGGGTTAGAGTTATAATTAGTGTTACTAAATTAAGGTAATCATTAGAGTTACAATTAGGATTAGGGTTAGAGTTAGGGTTAGAATTCAGGGTTAGGGTTAAATTGTAATTTTAAATAGGATTACAGTAAGGGTTAGAATTAGGGTTATTGTTAGATTTAAAATTAGGGTTATAGTTAGGGTAGAATCAGAGTTATGATTAGAATTATGGTTAGGATAGGGTTAGAGTTAAGATTAGGGTTCTTATTAGAATTAGGGTTAGAATTAAGGTGGGCTACTATTAGAATTAGGGTAAGAATTAGAGTTAGGATAAGCATTAGAGTTACAGTTAGGGTTAGGGTTAGAGTTAGGGTTAGGGATAGAGTTAGAAATTTGGTTAGGGTTATGGTTAAAATAATAATCAGAATTATGATTAAGGTAAGGGTTACAATTAGGGTTATAGTAGAGTAGAATCAGAGTTATGACTAGAAATAATTATTATAATTTAAATTAATTATTCTAATTTAAAGCATAAAATAATAAACATTTTATAATAAAATAATAATATAAATACATTATTACAATATTTACTAATATTATACTACTTTATTATGATTTAAAAGTATTAAAGTATACAATAATTACAATTATAATTTAAAATAAATTGATTAAAAGACATCTAAGATGGATACTTTTTGGTGTACTTTAGATATATTTTTTAAATATAGCTATACTAGTTATAGCTATACTAGTCATAGTATGTATTGTAATTATAGTATGTGTTTAAGTTGTAATTTTCTTCTTAGATTAAATATTAGTTGTATAAACAAATAATTTATTTAAGGCCTATATAAATATAATAATAACAAAATTGTAATATTTATAGTATAATTAATTTTGATTCAATTTATATAGTTTTTAAATTTGATATTTTAAATATTAATGAAATTGTATAATTAATATATGAACTACATTTAATAATAAATATTAATAATATAATTAATATTATTATTAATATTATAATAAGATAAATGAAATATTTAATTAAAATATAAGACTATATTTTTAGGACAAATAAATAAAACTATCTTATTAATATGAAAATAATAATATAATTTTGGTTTTCAAACTTAACAATATTAAGAGGTAAATAAAAATTTTGTACACAAAAAAATTAAATACAAGCAAAGTGACAAAATAATCTATAAACTCTTGTCACTATTGTTTTATAAAATATTTATTACTGTGGATAGTTAATATAATAAGTTGTTTCCTATTATTAAATATTCAATGTCCATATTTAAATAATTTAATAATAATGATTATAATGATTGAAGAATTAATTAATATATAATTTTAATAATAATAATGTTTATAATGATTAAATATGCTTTTATATTTTATTTTATATTTGCCTAGGGTTTTATGCAGTTAATTTCATGTTGTTTTGTAAATTTAACTTCTTGGGATTTTTCACTATTGTTTTATAAAAAAATTATTACGGTTTAAATTTGACACGAATATAATTACCCTCTAGCTCCACACTAATGCTTTTGCCCAGAGCGATGAACCAGTGAGGCCACAACATGGGGGACCTCATCCCCAAGTAAGAACACTTCAAAACCATGAGATCATTGGCCCAGTGAAGATGCTTTTGCCTGAGGACGAAATCTCCAAGTAAGAACACTTCAAACTCACGAGCTCGTTGGCCCAACAAAGACCCTTTTACCCGGAGTGATGAACTAGTGAGGGCACAACATGGGGGACCTCATCCCCAAGTAAGAACACTTCAAACCCACAAGCTTTTTGGCCCAGTGAAGATGCTTTTTCTCAGAGTGATCAACTGGTGAAGCCACAACTGAGCAACTTAACCATCGAACCACACCCTTAATGGCATATAATGACCCTCTCTAATACCCAACAATATATTTGTTTATTTTTGATAACAAATACCCCATTATGTAGTAACATGTTGTGATATTTCCTATTTAGTGTTGTCATTGGATGGATATTACATAGTTAAATCTTGATAAATCATTATAAGATTTGATATGTAACTATGAAAATATTATTTTGTCTCAACTGATCTATACTAGTCATTGTCTTGTTGTACATGACATATATAATTTTTTTCACTTTAGGAAAATATAGAGCAAACAAATTATTGGTTGGTATGTTGTGTTGAGGAAAGACATGTTTTTTTTAGAGATAATTTTGATCATATAATAGTTTATATCATTATTCGTGGTATTTGGATACACAAGTATTTTATAAGGAATAATGGTTCTCCTAAATTCAAATATTATGAGATGCATATAAGATGATTTTGCACTACTCATATTTAGTGAGATATCAAGGGAAGCTTTTGTTGACAGAGTTTTGGACATTTTCTATAGATGAGTACAAGTCAATTATAGATATATTATGAAACAAAGAGGAAGATTATAGTTAAATTCTTAATCTCTATTTTTTGAGTACTACTTTCATTTATTTTATTTACCTACTCAACTAATACATGTCATCGTATGTAGGCATTAGATGGGGTTTAATGTATTAATATAAATATATATTTATTATTAGGATTTAAATTTGACACTAATATAATGACCCTCTCTACACCTAATACCCAACAATATATTTATTTATTTTTCGATAACAAATACCCCATTATGGATTAACGTGCTATGATATTTCCTATTTAGTGTTGTCATTGCATAGATATTACATTTTTAAATCTTAATAAATCATTATAAGATTTGATATGTAACTATAAAAATATTATTTTGACTCAATTGAATATTATGAAACAAAGAGGAAGATTATAGTTGAATTCTTAATCTTTATTTTTTGAGTACTACTTTCATTTATTTTATTTACCTACTCAACTAATCATTGTAGGTAGGCATTACATGGGGTTTAAGGTATTAATATAAATATATATTTTACTTTAAAATTCATATAATGTGAGATCAAATGGTCTTCAAACTTAAATCTTTTACCATAATAAGAGGTAAATAAAAATTCTCTAAACACCAAGAAAACAATTAAATACAAGCAAAGTAACAAAATAGTCTTTCAACTCTTATCACCATTATTTTATAAAAAAATTATTAGGGTGTATATTTAATATAATAGGAAGTTGTTTGGTATGTATTAAATATTCAATATTCATATTTTCACTTAAAATTTAAATATATAATTTCAAAATTAAATATTAAATATTTAAATAATATAATAATAATGATTATAATGATTAAAGAATTAATTAATGTAATAATACTAATACTTTTATAATTTAAAATGCATTAAAATATTGTAAGTTTGAAGAATAAAATAAAAAATGTACTAAATTTTATGAATTTGACTAAATAAAATTACATAAAATAAAATATGTAGAACCCTAAAAACTAAATTAAAGTTTTGACTAAATAAAATTGAAATCCAAAATTTAAATAAAATTGAAATCCTTAAAAAAATCTAATTACATAAAATAAAATGTGTAGAACCCTAAAAACTTAATTAAAATTAAATTACTTTTTGCTAATGAAGCAAAAAATTGATCCCCATCCATTTAGGCATGACTTAACTAGTAGGAGACAAAATTGTGTTCATAATTTGTTTACTTGCCACGTGCTCCCCTCAAACCAAAATTCTCTCTGCATTTATAGTTTTTTGTTGCACTCTTTGACAATCTGCAGAGATCATTTTTTTTTTTGAACCAATGACAATACAAATAAATCACAAGAAAAATAATCCTTTGTTTTGATTGGTTTACAATCAATAGATTAATAATTAGATAAGTGTTAATTCATTGTAATAGTACCTGGCCAAAGGCAGATACTAACAAGAATAGCAAAAAGCCAACTTGAATTACTATTGAGTGTGGGAGAAAATAAAAAGTATATAAAGATATCAATAAAACAAAATAATGTGTATATTATAAGTTTCATCAATGGTAATAGTTTCTTTTAGCTCATCTCAGAGTTAGAGAAAACATCTAGAAAAACTTTTGGAAATGGAAGAAACACCAATAAGAAATGTGTTTCCATAAAACAATATGATACAGACAAAATTTGGTAGAAACATAGGCAGTGGCCAAAAAATACTATTCTCATCCCATTAGAATCTAAGGTAACATGAAAGGAGAATCCTTCTATGCATGGAAGAATAGCAAGAATTAGAATTCCATAAAGTAAAATAGAAGAAAAAATAAGTATTATAGGCATCAAGCCCGAGAAACATAATGACAGATATGAGCTTACTTTTTCCTCTTATTTGGCCAAGCTCCATGGGTTTTTCTGTCCTAGTGGAGCCATGAAGTTCCCCTGCAAAGTGGTAAGTTAGTCAATATAGAAAAAAAGGAAAAAAAAATATAGAAAATAGACATGAAATAACATCTAAGTGTAGAAATTAAATAATCAACTAGATAAAAACCTAATGCAAAGAAATGAAGAAAGATACCTGCATTCTAATTGTTGGGCTAATCTCTTGCTGTATCTCAATATAGCCAAAAAGAAGGAGATAGAGATGCAGCAAGAGATCAGCCCAACAATCAAAATTTAGGTATCTTTCTTCATTTCTTTGCATTAGGTTTTTATCTAGTGAAAAGAATTCTAGTAGAGTAGTTTGAAAACTAGAATTTCACCATCTTTTGCATAATCTTTGATAAAATAGGACCAAAAAAAATTGAACTAAGATATTTGATTCGTTTGAGACCTAACTTTATTGCATTAAAAATAACCTAACAATTTGATCCATTTCATTGCTAATTTTAGCAATAAAAACTATTAAGCCAAACTATTTCATCTGTTTCCAAGTTAAAAACTATTAAGCCAAACTATTTGATCTGTTTCCAAGTTAAATTTTAGAAAATAAAATAACCTAAACAATTGAATCAACTCCAAAGATAACCACTCCCTTTCCATAAGCCTATTTTACCGACATTATTGTAATGGATGAGTAGTAATCATCCTTACCATCTAAAAGTTTTCTGTAGAAAAAATATTTTTTAAATAGAAAAACTATTTCAGTTCTCATTGGTTGCAAAAACAATTATTAATAATAACTAGTTAAGAAGTAGAATGTTATATTTGCACAATTTTTGAGAAAATGAAAGCAATTCATGAAATTAAGTATTCATACAAAACTTTATAATTTAAACCTTGGTGAAAATTTTCTGCCAATTAGATTGAAGAAAAATTATTTAGTTCTCATTGGTTGCAAAAAGAATTATTAATAACTAGTTAGGAACATGCCTCATCTATAGTTTCCTTGGTAGAAACTAATAACATACTAATGTTTAGACCACTACAATATTTTATCTTAGTCACTTAATTTTTTGTTTAAGTAATAATAGTCACTAGAACACACTTTTAATTATTTTAATTAATCTAATATTGTGGTTTAGTGATAATTTTTTTATCATTTCAAATTTGTAACTATTATATTTCTAGAACTAAATTTATAAGGAAAAATTTATGTGAACTCATTTTGAAATGTCTTGGGTAAATTAAATTGAAATCTCAGAAATAATTTAATTTGGTAACAATAAAATAGCACTAAAATATTTACTTAATTATAAAACTAAACTTATCCCCTTAAGATATTATAATGTACTAATATTAATACTATGATGATTTAAAATGCATTAAAAAATATTGTATGTTTGAAGAATAAAATAAAAAATGTAATAACATGGTGAAATATTTTTCATGATAGTGTAGATTTTTAAATTTTTAGTAAATAAAATTAGATTTTTAATTGAGTAAATAAAATTGAAATCCCAAAAATAATCTAATTTCATAAAATAAATTGTGTAGAACCCTATAGTATTATTAATATTATAACTTTGTACTTTTGACAAAAAGTAATTTTTACATTTAACTAATGAATCAAAAAATTATGATTCTTCCCTCTCATAATTATGGCCATCCATTTAGACATGATTTAACTAGTGGGAGACAAAATTTGAACCCTATAGTATTATTAATTTTATAACTTTGTACTTTTGACAAAAAATAATTTTTACATTTAACTAATGAATCAAAAAATTATGATTCTTCCCTCTCATAATTATGGCCATCCATCTAGGCATGATTTAACTAGTGGGAGACAAAATTTGTATTCATAATTTGTTTACTTGTCGCATCCTCCTTCAAACCAAAATTCTCTCCACATTTATAGTTTTTTGTTGCACTCTCTACAATCCCACAGAAGAGGTCATTTTCTTTCAACCAATGATATTACAGATAAATAATTTTTCAGTAATTTTTTGTTAAAAAATTATCATGATGACATAGGAAAAGTACAAATTTACATCAAATTTGTTTGACAAGAAAAATAATCTTGTCTTTTGACTGGTTTGCAATCAATAGATTAATAACTAGATAAGTGTGAACTCACTGCAATAGTACCACCAGAAGGCAAGTACTAATAAAATATAGAAATCCCAACTTAGGTATTTGACCAAGACATTTTAAGTGACATGAGACTTTTTCCACATGATTTTGTCCTGGCATGAGAACAACTGACCGGCATGCAAAAAACTCATGAGTTTTCGACATGGGAAAAGTCGGTGAAACCCAAGCAAAAATTAAAACAGCAAAAAAAACATGGTGATCGCAAACAGGTGAAAGGAAACAAACAGTTGAGATCAATTACATCATCTTGCACTCCTCTTGATGATTCTCAGTTGTTGATATCACATTCTAGGGCAGTTCACCTCATAGAGGGAATGCCTTCCACTTAATAACTAGAGTAGGTTGGGCCTCCACGGCCATATACTTTTAATAGCTAAAACTCTATATCATGATATATAATTTTTAATACCTAAAGGACTCTAACCAAAAAAAGCTATTGTAATTGATAGAACTTAGATTACTGAGAGAATGCTAATCACAAATGGAACAAACAAGAACAAATGACATGAAAGATGATTAATTACATAATCACATAATTGGTAATGAATTATGAACAAGTGTGGTGTACAAATAGTGTTGAGAGTTTGAGTTAATGGGAGTCTATCCCATAACTTAAGAAGATCTCAAGTAGATGTGGCAAGCAAATTGGAGTGAAAGAGTTTGAAGGACTCTTCCTAACTACCACACACCCAGCTGAGGTGTCTTATGCAATGTGGGGAATATACACATAATTACTTATTTAAATATATGTAATAGTGTTAATATTCCTACACTAACACCCCCCTTAAGCATAGCTTAGGTGGGCACAATAAAGGTGGGTCCTAGCAACTAGGCCTCATCAGGTACCTATATACAAAAGTTAAAAAAAAGGTTTTTTTCAACAAAAAATGTTTTGGTTTGGACAGTTAACTATCCTCTAAGGGTTAGCATAAACTACTAATAGTTACAAAGTTAAGATTGCCTTTACAATAGTTGTTAATAGTTAACATGAAATGTTAACTTTACAATAGTTGTGACATTTACATTATATGCTTAGATGTGGCACTAATGTCTATAGCATTAAATGATTGTTTACAAATATCACCATAATGGTACCAATAAGTAGTATACTAGAATCTATAACCAAACATTAATTACCACTAACTAAACTTCCATAAGCATTAATTAGAGAGAGTGAGTGTTGTAATGGAGACTTATGAAGTCTCTTTGAGATTTGATCAAATTGGGACTCCTAATAGTGATGCCGACACTGCTCTTGGGATGCTCTGTGTTTAGAATGATGGTAGAAACCTATGAATGCAAACCTTGAGCAGCCACTATTCTCCAAAATATCGATTTGGCAGAGATTGCTGGAAAGCCATAGAGAAGGTGTCGCCATTGGTAAAGAACTTCAACCCTCAATGGTAAATAACCACTACCTGTGAAGAAATGATAGGTTTACGATGGCACTACGAGTGGAAGACCATGACCATGAACAGAAAAGACTTCAGCCAGAGTAAACAACAACCAAAAAGAAGTCTTTGATAGATCTTTGAAGGAGATGGAAGCCAATAGAATGCAAAGTGTAGAGAAGAGTTTGATGAAAAAGGTATTCATGATCTCTTGGCATAGCGACCAAAAAATAGGAAGTTTGCCATCTACATATGAGTTTGGCATAACATATATGTTGGGTGATCAATAAGTGGGCAGAAAGAACAACAGACAACACTCGACCAGGTGGTTGCAAGCCTCCATAATACACTGTGACCTCTAAATATGAGATTTATGTGCAATTTATTGGCCTGAAAACAGGCTATGAGCCTTAACAAGCTGCATGCCATTCAACTTGGGCTCACCCTGATGCACAAAATGCTCAGCCTCCACATTGTAAACAAACAGGCCATCGACCCTTTGGAATGCCTCCTCCTTTTTGGTTGTCGAACCCTTCCCACATAGACTGATCTGGAATCATCAAACCCTACATGCATGAGTGTGGTAGTTTGTATCTGTAGATTTTTTCCATCATACCAAAAGCATGTACTAGTGGTGGAGAGGGATCCCATCGTCGATATAGTCACTATGCTAACACCCCCCCACACGATAGAGTCGGATACAACCATGTACCATGTGGGATTCATACCCACTACATACCATGTGCTTTTGGTGTGATGGCAAAAATATACAATATTAGAAGGTGCCATGAGCATGAAATGTGATTGTGAAAACTAGATCTCCAACCTTCAAATAGTTGGGAAATAAAAGGTAACCCTAATGAAGCTGCGACATCTACTTCCAATGCAACCTTCACATGAATGATGGCCAGCAGATGGAGATTAATCCATGACCTACATCCACAAACTAGGAAAAAGAAAACCCTCGCAGAGATGCCCCTGCACAAAAAAACTTGCACTAGAAATGCCTCCAATACACGACCTCCAAATTGGCCTCGGCTCCAAATGAACCAGCAAATGAACTTCAGCCCCTCTCTAATACCATGATAGAACTTAGATCACTGAGAGAATGCTAATCACAAATGGAGCAAACAAGAACAAATGACATGAAAGATGATTAATTACATAATCACATAATCGGTAATGAATTATGAACAAGTGTGGTGTACAAATAGTGTTGAGAGTTTGAGTTAATGGGAGTCTATCCCATAACTTAAAGAGATCTCAAGTAGATGTGGCAAGCTAAGTTGAGTGAAAAAGTTTGAAAGACTCTTCCTAACTGCCACACACCCAGCTGAAGTGTTTTATGTCATGTGGGGAATATACACAATTACTTATTTAAATATAAGTAATAGAGTTAATATTCCTACACTAATAGTAATTATGCTTCTAATACAAACATAGTGAGATAATAGATAGTAATTATTATTCATCATGACTACCAACCTCTCCTTAAACTTGGCAATTTTACCATTGATTTATTCTTCATATGTCAAAAGGCAACCATACAAGTGTCATGAAACTAACTTCTATTTCTCTAAATGCTTCAAACAAAAATCCTATATTCCTAAGAGCAACCCCTCCCTTACTCTCCCTCCTCCATAGCTTCTCACTAATTTATGAAGACTTTTTATTAATAAATCATTTCTTCATCAATGTTAAACTTATATTTAATCTAACAAACAAATTTCAACTACAAAACACATATGATTATTACAACATTTGCTTTTACTTAAAAATTAGTTATTAAATATTATAAGCATACTACTATATTTAATATTTTCCCTTATTATTTTATCAATATTTAAGAACTATTTTATGTACTATAGTATTGCCAGCGCCTAGCTCCATGCCATTCCATACTTGCCCTAGACCTATTTTCTAGGTTATTTTAGTGTGTTTGTTTTACTCAAAATAGTATTTCCACAAAATCGGTTCTTAAGAGCTCAAATTTTGAGCCACCGACAAAGAGATAAATTATTTTCCAAATAATGTTTGTTAAATTTTTCTCATATAATCATAGAATAAATTTAAATTTGTTCAACATAAAAAATAATACTGAATTTACTCTGGCTAAAAAAACTTATTGCAATAGTACTGCCAAGGCAGGTACTAAAAAGAGAAAATGGTGTGAGAAAAAAAAAAAAATATTATTTTAATAATACTTTTCAATTATTATTATAAAAACCATTTTAAAAAGGCACCTCGTGAAGAACACCGCCACTTGTCAAACTCATTTCTACCTCAATCTGTGCCATCATTATCAGTGCCAAGATTATCATTCCACACCAACATTCATCATTACTACCAACACCTCCTTAAACTTGGCAATTTTATCATTGCACACCGACATTCTTATATATATCACATAGTACATAACAGGAAACAATCCATCTACACCAAGAATTGCATCTACACAAGTAAAAGACAGAGCAGGAAATATGGGCGAGAAGCAGCAGGTCAAGATCTGGCGGTCCAGTGTGAGGGTCTAAGAAATGAATTCAGGAAGTCTGTGTAAGATGTGGGAGGAAAATTTGAACCCTTACCAATAATCCATTCCGGCGAAAGAGGGTATTTTTCCATTTTTGAAGGCTGTCACTTACAGAAGCGACAATGCTCTCCTTGGGGCGCTCATCAATTTCATGGTCGACGGTGAATTGACAGTTGGAGAAAGCTACGGGTCTTCCAAGTTCAGGTAAGGATGTCTCCCTCTCACAAGATTGCAATACAGTTGAAATAACAATGCGTCTTACTAGATCTGAAACGGGTGCGATTAAATATGGGTTGTTGGTGGATTCAATCATTGACCCTGTTTTGCAAATTGCTTTAAGTTCTTGACTAACAAGCTGTTGGAAATTCATAAGACGAGTTTTATCCCGTTTAAGTATGTCAAGATTGCGATTGAGGTTTCTCACGGGGTCTGCTTTAACTGGTGTAAATTTGTGAAGGAGAGGATGTTGGGGCAGATTAAATCTGCCCGCAAGAAGAACAGCACTAGGTCCTCGTTTAATTATGGCACTATTCTCCAGTATCTTGCATTCTAAGCATTCGGCGAAAAGAGTGGCATTCCTCGCGGTGATATTGGTCGTGGAGATCAATGTATCAATGCATATGACATCATGGGAAGGGATGTTGGCATTAGTAAATTAAAGGAGAAAAGAAAGGCTAGGGAGGGGGTTTCATATATAGTACATAACATTTTAAAAGAGCATGGACACAGGGTCCTTGGTGGAAGTGGCCCAGAGGAAAAAGACGAGGCAAAAACTGTACGAAATCCAACAGAAAGAAAGAGGACGACAGATCCTGTTTATGCGAATATAAATGATAAGAAAGTCAAGCTGGAAGGTTGTGCGAATGAAATACCCAACATAATCCAAGTGCCTGGAGTTGGTGTGGAGGATAACTGGTGTAATAAGTTGGCTTCTTCTTTACAGCTTCCCACGAGTGGTGAGGAGCAAAAGGAAAAAGAACTTGACTGCGTCCACACTGATCTCTCCACATTATTGAGGGAAAAGTCCATGTGGGAACCTCACAAGATATCCCTGGAAAATGTAAAGTCGTCCGCCTTGGAAGAAAAGAAGCAGCTGCAGCTGCACATCTCTGGTTTATAAATCGTCCTCACATCAGCTTTGGAAGAAAAGGAGGAGCTGCAGATACAAAATGCTCGAGTACAAACTGAAGTCAAACAACTCGGAAGAAATTGAACAAAATTTCTGAATTTATTAAGATGGAACTCGGAGACATATAGCAGATTGCCCTTTTGTTTCAGAATATATGTGTTTTTTTTTGGTTTTTTCATGCTATTTTGATTTCACTCTAAACAATAATGTATTGATGTTTTTAGAGAATGCAGAAGAATGTTTTGCATCTGTGGAATGTTGATAATGTTTATTATTGTCACATGGTCAATTTTAGATCAAGATAAAATTGTTCAAACATCTGTTAATTTGTTGTCTGTTTTTATAACTTTCCTGGATCTCAATAAATTTAAATTCCCTGTCCTAACATCATTGGACACCATTTGCACATGAAATCCTTATGAATCTATAACATGTTAGTAATTGTTCATAATATAATAATATTATCCCTTAAACAACAATTTGTTGAGAGATCAGAATTAATAAAGATTAGTTAAGGCAACGCTCCATAAGGAATAAACAAATCTTTTATTAAGAGTTGTGAATTGGTGGAAAGTCACCACTTTTTGAAAGAATGTATCCATTCGTCTGGACTTGAGGATTTATATATCATTGTGGATTGGCATTTGGAAGGAGGAACAATTGGAGATACTTAGCAATTGGACTCAGAAATAAAAGCAGAACTGTGACATTCACATATTGATGATTTAGATTTGAAAGTAAGCCTATATTCAAGGCCAATGTATTTATTGTGAATTATATATAATAATGAGAACATGTTAGCTTTGAATTCATATAAACATTTCTTGTTATCTTTAATCTAACTACCCATCACAGGAGGGAAATGATAGATAGTCTAGAGGGAAATAGTCCTACCATACCCCCCTAAGGCTTGTTTGGGGGCAAGTCTGATCTGCACCCCTGCCATATCCCCTATAAGGGCCTATATGGAGGCTTTGTATGATAGCTTGATCTTGCCAAACCCCCGTAGGGCCTGTATGGAGGAACTGAACATGTGATCTGCCATGCCCCCTATAAGGGCTTGCTTGGAGACACTATGTGCCAAGGGCTATATTATCATCACCATTATGATGGAGTGGACTGAATGAATGTGATTACATGAAATTGAGTAGTTAATCAATCTATATAACTATTGTTTTCTGTAGGGTAATATTATCTAACATTCTCCAAGAGGCATGTTTATATATTTACATATGTATTTTGTATCTATGTTTACTATGTTACGAGTGCAAAATTTGAGTATAAGACTGATGCAAATTGAAGAGAAGGTAAAAAATAATTTCAAAACCCTAACCCTAGTTTTGGTATTTGAACTTTTCTAGGGCACATTAAGTAGGGGACATTACAATTGGTATCAGGGCATAATCCTGCCATCCTATGAGAGATTGTTGATGCAAAATAGTCAAAGGGCTCAAAGAGCTCTAGAAAGAGAAAAAAGGAAACTAGCCTTAATTAATAACTCCATACCTAAGTACACCATGGGTGAACAAGGAAATAATGACTTGAGGACATTCACCCAAGCTCTAATGGAGCAAAATGAAAGAAACACTCAACTTTTTCTCAAAGCAATCCAAAACCTAACTAACAATAGTAATACAAATGATGAAAGAGCTATTCATTCAAATCATTTAGAAAATAATAACTCCAGAAAAGACTCAACCACTAGGCCAACCAGACCCTCTTTCCTACCACAAGAAAGAGAGGTCGAGGATGAGGGAGAAACCAATCAAAATATGAATAGCATAGAGGAACTAGCAAAAGATTAGTCAAAACTCAGTTCTGCTATAAAGAAAGATGTCTCTTTTAGAGACTATTGTGATGCCAAAAGACATGACAAACCAACCCAAAAAGTAATAGAACCCCAAAAAGACCTAAAGGGGAGAATTAGTAAGGTGACGGTCCCAAAATTTGATGGATGCAGAAAAAAACAACATGTGCTTGGGTCCAAACGTTGGATACATACTTTACACTTAGCCCCATGATTGAAAAGAATGCAATAACATTTGCCGTCTTCCACTTAGAAGGGGCAACACATGATTGGTGACATCATGGTCTCATTACCAAGAATCACAAAAACATAACAACCTACGATGAGTTCACACAAGAACTCATCCAAAGATTTTACCAAGAACATCCTGAATGGTATTTTAGAGAACTAACACTCCTAAGATAGCAAGGAACCATGAAAGAATATGTAACCGAGTTCCAAAAACTTGCGGTAATGGGACCTGAGGTATCTCAATGAAGACTAACATACCCTTTTGTCCAAGGATTCACAGATTCTATCAAAAGATTGATAAGTGCTCTCAACCCTTCAACACTAAAAGATGCAATTCAACAAGCACTAAGTATGGATACCCCAATCACCAAGAACACATACCATACTAAACATCTAACCTTACCAACTTCTCATGGAAATAAAAAACTTGAAAGGGAATTTTGAGGAAGCAATTGTTCTCATTGTAAATAACCATGGGAATGCTAACATAATTGTCCAAAAGAAGGATGAGCTGATCTAAATAAAAAAGGGTTGTGCTTCAAATGCAAAGAACCATGGGGACCAGGACACACATGTGGTAAGGGTGGATGAATGAATAACATGGAAATAACATCTAATGAAGAGATGAAGGAAAACCCTAACAGAAAGGCAAGAATGGAGGATGAAGAATACAGGTCCCTTGAAACCATCTCCCAAAGTAATGAACACCAACCCTTAAAGATCAAGGCCACCCTAAAAGGGCAAAAGGTCACTGCTCTATTAGATAGTGAGGCTTCGCATAACTTTATTAACAAAAACCTAGTGAAAAAAAGAAAGTTAGAAACCCAAAATTTCAAAGGATTCAAGGTAGCCATAGCAAATGGATCCATGGACCAATGCACCCAAGTAATTCCCCAATTAGAAATCACTTTGGGAAAACATACCATTAAAGGAGATTTTTATGTTGTAAACCTAGAAAATGATGTAATATTAGGAACTTCTTGGATACATTCTTTAGGCTATTTTACCATGGACCTTCCAAATTCAGAAATTTGTTTTCAACACAATGGGCAAGAGGTCACATTAAAAGGAGTACCAAATGGATCCCCAAGAATGGTCTCATGTAAGAAAATGGAAAGAATATTTAGGCATAATCAAGCCGAATGAGTTGCACAATGTATGATCCTAGATAAATCTTCTTCTCCAAGTCAAACCTACCATGTAGATATTCAACCCATCCTGAGAAAACATAAAAAGGTTTTTGAAGACATCCCACCTGGCCTTCCCCCAAGGAGAGGGTTTGAACATACTATAGAATTGGAGGCAGGAGCCAAACTAGTAATTACCACTCCTTATAAGCATCCCCACAAATTTAAGGAAGAAATTGAAAAAAACTATTAAGGAATTGTTGGAGATGGGGTATATTCAACCTAGTTCTAGTCCCTTTGCATCCTCTGTCGTATTAGTCAAAAAGAAAGACAGAACTATGCGGATGTGCATAGATTATAGAGCTCTAAAAAAACCAATAAAGAATCATATCCCATATCGAGGATAGATGAACTAATAGATGAGCTCCATGGGGCCCGATATTTCTCCAAAATTGACTTAAGATCAGGGTATCACCAAATCTGAATGAGGGAAGAAGATATACCTAATATGGCCTTTAGGTGTCATTATGGGAATTATGAATTTCTTGTCTTACCCTTTGGCCTTACGAATGCCCCTGCCACCTTCCAATCATGCATGAATCATGTCTTCTATAAGCAATTGAGGAAATTCCTACTTATATTCTTTGATGACATACTTATCTATACAAAGACAAGGGAAGAGCACCTCCAGCATATTGAAGAAATTCTAAGTATACTGGAATCTGAATCTTTGTTTGCCAAGGCTTCCAAATGTGAGTTCGGCCTAGAAGAGATCCTTTATCTAGGTCATAAAATTAGTGCAGAAGGAGTAAGTCTGGGCAGGGAAAAGATTAAAGCTATTAAAGATTGGCCTAAGCCCAAAACTCTGACTCAACTTAGAAGATTTGTGGGCCTATGTAGCTATTACAGATGCTTTATCAAAGAGTTTTCCAAAATCATCACTCCCCTAATAGACTTAACCAAAAAGGGAGCTTTTGCATGGAATGAAGCCTCCCAACAATCCTTTGAGAAGCTAAAAGAAGCAATGAGTTCATGTCCTATCCAAGCCATCCTCGATTTTACTTACCATTTGAATTATAATGCAATGCTTCAGGAGAAGGAGTTGGGGTAGTGCTTATGCAAAACAAACACCCCATAGCCTTTGAAAGCCATAAACTTACCAACACAAAAAAGCATTACTCTATATACGATAAAGAAATGTTGGCTATTATGCATGCTCTAAACAAATTTAGATAGTATTTGGTATGCGGGAAATTCAATGTCAAACCCGATCATAATAATCTAAGATTCTTCATGAACCAGAAAGACCTGAATGATTGCCAACATAAATGGGTAAGCAAAATCCAAGCTTATGATTTTTATATTCAGTATATCAAAGGAACTAATAATGTGGTAGTAGATGCATTGTCTCAATGACCCCACTAAAATACCATAACTAGCATTGCAAGCAATTGGAAAAATGATATTATTGTGGAGTATGCTGAAGACCCCCAAGCTAGCGAGATTCTTGACAAGAATGGATCACACAATGAGTATAAGATAATCAAAGATCTCATTTTATATAAGTATAGAATCTTCCTTGCACCCAATTCTAAAATAAAGGGAAAAATTATAAAAGAGTATCATGACAACCCCTTAGCCAGACATCTAGGATATTATAAAACTTATAAACAAATACGAGAAAGATATTCTTAGAAGGGACTCAAAAGGGATGTCTTGAAATATGTCCAAGAGTGCATAACTTGCTAGAAAAACAAAACTAAACAGAATCATCTAGTAGGTCTTTTACAACCATTACCCATCTCGAATCAAAAGTGGGAAAGTATCTCAATGGATTTTATTATAGGATTACCCAAGGTACAGGGAAAAGATTGCATATATGTGATAGTGGACTGATTGACTAAATATGCCCATTTCTTTGCAATATCAACTGATTATAGGGCACCATAAATAGAAGAAGTGTTTTTTAAAGAGGTATTTAGATTGCATGGTTTACCAAAGGACATAATTAGTGACTGAGACAGCTGCTTCCTTAGTCAATTTTGGCAAGAATTGTTTTGATTTGTAGGGACTAATCTCACTCCCAGCACGAGCTACCATCCCTAGATAGATGGACAAACTGAGATAGTCAATAAATGGTTAGAGGGTTACTTAAGAAATTATGTCATAGGCCATAAAAATACATGGCTTAGATGGTTGCATTTAGGGGAGTACTGCTACAATACCACACACCATATGTCAATCAGAATGAGGCCATTCAAGGCCCCCGACAAGTACAATGCCACTTCTTTCAGAAGCTTGATCTTCCAAGATAGCAAGGTACCCAGAGCCCAAGATTTCATAAAGCAAAGTAATGATATCATATGCACTCTTAAAGACAATCTTCACCATGCTCAAAATCAACAAAAGATTTATACTGATCGAAATCATGTAAAAAGGACATTTGAAGTTGGAGATCTAGTTTTTCTAAGACTCCAACCATATAAGCAATCTTCAATCAAAACCAGTGGAAAAGAAAAGCTAAAACCCTAGTTTTATGGGCCATATAAGGTCCTAAGGAGAATAGGTGAAGTAGCATATGAATTAGAGCTGCCAAAGAGTAGAAAAATTCACAATATCTTCCATGTATCCAGACTTAAAAGAGTTCTTGGGCAACAAATCATTCCATGTGTAGAATTACCACCGATTGATGATGAGGGCAAATTAATATTGAAACCTAAAGCAATCCTAAATGTACGAGAAAAAAGATTAAGAAACAAAACAATTTCTGAGTTCTTGATTAAATGGAAAGGTTTGCCAGAAGAAGATGCTACATGGGAAGGGGAAGAAATCTTTAAACATCCCAGTCTAGGTTGCTTGAGGACAATCAAATTTGAGAAGGGTGGACTGCATAAACCAATTAGAAAATATACAATGATCCTTATGAATCTATAACAGGCTAGTAATTGTTTATAATATAATAATATTATCCCTTAAACATCAATTTGTTGAGAGATCAGAATTAATAAAGATTAGTTAATGCAATACTCCATAAGGAATAAACAAATCCCTTATTAAGAGCTGTGAATTAGTGGAAAGTCACCACTTTTGGAAAGAATGCATCCATTCATCTGGACTTGAGGATTTATATATCATTGTGGATTGGCATATGGAAGGAGGAACAATCGGAGATACTTAGCAATTCGACTCAGAAATAAAAGTAGAACTGTGACATTCACATATTGATGATTTAGATCTGCAAGTAACCCTATATTCAGGGCCAGTGTATTTATTGTGCATCATATATAATACTGAGAACAGGTTAGCTTTGAATTCATATAAACATTTCTTGTTATCTTTAATCTAACTACCCATCACAGGAGGGAAATGATAGATAGTCTAGAGGCAAACCATCTTACCATACCCCCCTAAGGCTTGTTTGGGGGCACGTCTGACCTACACCCCTACTATACCCCCTGTAAGGGCCTGTATGGAGGCTTTGTATGACAGTTTGATCCTGCCAAACCCCCGTAGGGCCTGTATGGAGGAACTGAACACATGATCTGCCATGCCCCTCGTAAGGGCCTATATGGAGGAACTAAACACGTGATTTGCCATGCCCCCTGTAAGGGCTTGCTTGGAGACACTATGTGCCAAGGGATGTATTATCATCACCACTATGATGGAGTAGAGTGAATGAATGTGATTACATGAAATTGAGTAGTTAATCAATCTATATAACTATTGTTTTCTGTAGGGTAATATTATCTAACATTCTCCAAAAGGTATGTTTATATTTTACATATGTATTTTATATCTATGTTTACTATTTTATGAGTGCAGAATTTGAGTACAAGACTGATGCAAATTGAAGATAAGATAAAATGTAATTTCAAAAACTTAAACCTAGTTTTGGTATTTGAACTTTTCTAGGGCACATTAAGTAGGGGACATTACAGTCTCATTACCCTGGTAAATGTATTATGTTGAACTTCCAAATTTCAGATCTCCCCTAAATTATTGGACACCAATCCTCACATGCATGTCCCATAACCCAAATGAAGTATAGTGTTACCAATCCACAAGCAATGGAAACCTTCTCTTTCTCATAGAAGTGACTCTCTCCTTTTCAGAAAAGACAAATAGTTTTACAAATCAAATTGAGATATCTAATAATGAATAATATCAAATATATCATTTTTCCATTGCCAAAATAATTTGATCAATATATTTTTGACTAAAACTGATTATGAACAAAGTAGCCTTGGGCATTATTAGTGATTCAAATCCATGGCACAACTGCAGTGCAGACCAAGTGCAGGAAAGTAGAGTCATTTTAAGAATTGTGCAAGTCTTCAGCATCACCATCATGATGAGCTATGTAATAACATAGCTGCAAACATTTTTAGTTCAACAAGGACACAGAAACTTGCACACTACACATGGCCATGGCTGACCCTCTCATGTGTATAAATATAAGTATACTCAAACATAAATTTGAGAAAAATCAAATGAAATAAAAATAGAGCAAATTGAATTGGGAGAATAAGCTTAATCTATAAAGAGAGAAGTTTCATTGGTAGGGCACTATGTAGCCATTTTTTTTTGTTTTTCTTGCCAAATGAAATTATGAAGTGATGCAATTTGTGTTATTATTTATAGAAGGTTAAATTAGGCATTGTGTATAATTTACTCTTATTCTATTTATGTGCTACTCATTAAAATAAAATTAAAATTGTTATAATTTATTTAATATTTTTCTTGCATAAACAAATCTTTGGAAACCAAAAAGCAAATTAAAGAGAGGTAAATTACATACTTTAGTTTAATGAGAGCTAGGCTTAGGATTCTTTGATATTTAAAATCCACAAAGAAAATTATATTTAGTTTAATAACCTTTGTTTTACATTTTTATTATGGAATTAATTCCTTTAATAAATTAAAATTATGTTTTACTATAATTTGGATTAAATTATTGAAAATTATTCTATTAAAATCCACAATGAAAAATACAAAATTAAGACATGGTAAATTATTTAGTTTAGTTTAATGAAGGCTAGCAAACAAATATAATAACAAGCTAAATTACTTTATTAGTACCGGCAAGTACTATTGCAATGTGTTCGCACTTATGCAGTTATTAATTTATTGATTGTAAACCAATAAAAATACATGATTATTTTTCTTGTCAGGCAGATTTGATTTAAATTTATACTTTTCCTATGTCAACATGATAAATTTTTAACCAAAAATTATTGAAAAATGATTTATCTATATTGTCAGTAGCTAAAAAAATGACCTAGACAAATATGCAGTCTTTGTAATGTTTAGTTCCATAGTTAAGCAAATATTTGTGTTATTTAATAGACTTTGTAAAGTTTAGTTTCATAGTTAAGTAATTATTTTAGTGCTATTTTATTTTTACCAAATTAAATTATTTTTGAGATTTCAATTTTATTTACCAAGTTCACATAAATTTTATCTTATAAATTTAGTTTTGGAAATATAATAGTTACAAATTTGAAATGATAAACAATTCTTTATCTTTAAAAAAAAGTATTACTAAACCACAATATTAGATTAATTAAAATAATTAAAATCGAGTTCTTTAAAAGTACTTACTTTTATTACTTAAACAAAAAAATTAGTGACTAAGATAAAATACAATCTAAATATGAATATGTTATTGTTATTATATTGTGTATTTATTCTTCAAACTTATAATATTTTAATGCTATTATTACTTAAACAAAAAAAATAAGTGACTAAGATAAAATACAATCTAAATATGAATATATTATTGTTATTATATTGTGTAATTATTCTTCAAACTTATAATATTTTAATGCTATTATTACTTAAACAAAAAAAATAAGTGACTAAGATAAAATACAATCTAAATATGAATATATTATTGTTATTATATTGTGTAATTATTCTTCAAACTTACAATATTTTAATGCATTTTAAATTGTAATAGTATTCAATATTATTACATTTTAATATGTTAGGTAGACATTTCAAATCTCTCCACACCCAACTAGGGTTAGGGTTCTACACATTTTATTTTAGGAAAGTAGATTATTTTTGGGATTTCAATTTTATTTACTCAAGAGTTAAAAATCTAGGATTTCAATTTTATTTAGTCAAAAGTTAAAAATCTACTGTATCATGAAAAATATTTTGACATGTTATTACATTTTTTATTTTATTCTTCAAACTTACAATATTTTAATTCATTTTAAATTATAAAATTATTAGTATTATTATATTTTAAGAAAATATAGTTAAAGAAATATTTTAGTCCTATTTTATTTTTACCAAATTAGATTATTTTTGATATTTTAATTTTATTACCCAAGACATTTCAATACTCTTCAAAAATTAATTTTTCTATTATTGAATGCAATTTAATACCTAATCAACAAAAGAATTACAACTAAACAAATACTATATACAACCAATAGCTAATCAACAAAAAAATTACAACTAAATAAATCCTATCTATGTTGTAATTGGCTCAAAATTTCAGCTCTTAATGATACTATTTTGAGTAAAACAAACATAGTAAAATGAAGCAGAAAAATATGGTGGGGAGGGAAGTGGTGAATGCAACTAAGCAAAAACTAGTGGGGACGGAAGTGTGGAATGGAATGAAGCAAAAATTGGTTGGGAGGGAAGTGTGGAATGGAATGAAGCAAAAATTAAAGATTAACTTGTTTAATTAAATTTAAGTGGCTAAATTCTTCCTGGGAAGTTTGGTTATTAAACAAATAATTTTTTTAATGTTAAACAAACAATATTTTTATATTCATATTAATGTAATTATTTAATTTTGATTCATTCTATTCTATATATATTAGTGATAAATTTGATATTTTAAATATTAATGAAATAATATAATTAATCGTTTATTAATAATAGAATGTATATTAAATTAGTAGAATTATCATTATAATATATTTATATTTATGTTTTTTATTAGTTCAGCTAGAAAAGAGGGTCTAGATGCCTATAATAAAACAGCCCCTTGGGTATCAGGCCTTCAACGAGTCAAAAACAACATATGAACAACACATGAACAACAGTCCAAAAAATTACTAACCAAAAACCTTGAAAAAAAAGCAATAGAAAAAACACCCGAAATAGAGAGCTATGGGCTATCAGTCGCCCCAAACTTAGCAAGGGAATCCACCATCTCCTTGTAGTTGCCCAAGCTATCAATTCCCACCTGTTTAACCTTATCATCCATGTCCTTGACCATAATGAAGATGGAAGCATCCTGATGTAGTGCCTTGGTCGCAAATTCAGCCATCACCTTCCACTTTTTCTGCATCATATCCATCCTCTTCTAGGGGCTCTAAATATCCTCTGTGTTCTTGTCACACCTAGCACAACTCCCCTTTTTGATTTGATCCACATCTTCCTTCATAGCGATTCTGCCAGCACTAGCCCTCACAATATCCTCCTAACCCTCAAATTCATTCATCGAGGCAAAGTGACTAGTGCCCTCAAATTCGTACACAGACTCCATGGGGGTTTCATCCCCATCTTCCTCCACTGTATCTTCCACAAACTTAGAGTCATCAGAAACCTCCACACACTGAGTGTTCACCAATAGTTTCCCAACAATCCATTTGGAGCGGTGAATGCTTAGAGGAGAAGTCTCTCCACCTTCATTGCTATCCTTCAGTTCCAGCCTAGTATTCACTTCCACAATCTTCACAGGGGCCTCCACAGTAGAAACCCCCTTACCTTCCTTATGTTTTTTCTTTAGGGTAGTCTCAGTTCCCTCAACCTCCACCCTATTCCTTTTGGCATTCTTCCTTTCAACGGTCGGGGTGGTGTGCTTCTGTTTCTTATTTTTAATAGTAATAGGGGTTTCAACAGGGTTCTCTTCAACCACACAAGGGCCACCCTTAATCTTAGGGCTCCCAATGCAAGTTTTCATTTTTCCATTACCCTTATGGGAAGTACTTGGCTGTGGGTCCTCTAGAATCTTGACCTTGATTTGCTTGGGTGGACACAAAGAAAGATGGAAGTGATACATGTTGGTTTCCTTCTTCTCCTTAGTTGTTGTCCCTAATGTTCAGACACATGGTTTGTTGGTTTTATGCTCTTGCACCTTACTCTTTGTGGTCTATCTATGTTTTCATGGAATACATGACTTTACTACATGATATTAGTTCATCAGCTTGGTTTGACAGTGGTTTAACAGTTTGGTTTCTTTATTGATCACTTAATCATCAGCTTGGTTTGATAGTGGTTTAACAACTTGGTTTCTTTATTGATCACAAAAGCTCACAAAAGCATCTTCAGGATATTGATGGTGGACAATTTGGTTTCATTGTCACAAGCATTCTTATGATATTGTTGGTTTGTTATAGTTTGCATAACATTTCATTTGCTCAGATGATGCTTCATTGCTTGCCTATGTGACCTCTATGATATTTTGTTCTACAATATCAGGTATTGATGTATTTTTGATCATATTTGTTAGCATGATATTTCAGTGAGCATTGCACTATTATGGCATCATTCTTTGATCTTGGGTTCACTTTCGTATAGCTTGGATTGGCATCCTTTATAAGGCATCTTAATGTCTTGATCAGTTCAACATGGGTTGGCTTCTTTAATCATATTCACATATTATTTTGTCCCCATTGTGATGCTCTAATGTAGTGATTTTTTTGACATGCTTTAATGTAGGATCAAAATATTAATAGGCATGGTAGTAATCCATCCCATCTTATTACTTAGCCAATTCCAACATTTATTAGAAAATTGACAATTGAGAAGAATATGGTCTGTCGTTTCTTGATCCTCTTCACAAAGGGGACATCTACTAGACCCATCATATCCCATCTTGGTGAAGTTATCCACTGTTAGGATTTTTTTCTGTAAGGCCATCCAGGAAAACAACCCAGCCTTTGGGAGATAGTTCTTATCCCAACATAGTCTCAGTGGTAACTTTGGTTTTAGTCTTAGTTGCTGTCTGATTAAAGTTTTGTAACAATCCTTGGTTTTATAATTTCCTGATTTAACCCCATCCCAAACTAATCTGTCTAAGTCTCCTTTGAGAGATATCCTCCTTTTGTTAAGGATATCAAGAAGTTTCTCTTTCTCATTATCTAGAATGTTCATATTATCTAGGGGTTTCCATTTCCATCCCCTATTCTCCTCGTGATTGGGAAAATCTATATAATCTTTTACATATTTCCCCTAGTAGGATTCTAGTATTCTTTTGGCATTCTCTAAATTAACCAAGCTGCTTATCCCCTCATACCCACCCCATGAGTAATCCCAAAATAGTGCTAGGTTCCTGTCACCTAAACTTCAAGTTAGTTTGTCCATTATGAGCCTCCTACAATCCATCATAAAATTCTAGAGGCGAGATCCTTTAGGTGGGTTAGCCATTCTAAAAAGGAATGCCAGTTCCTCCCCTCTAAGATATTTGTTTCTATGAATTTTAACCCACTTAGAATTGGTTTGCTAATACAGTTTCCATACAAGTTTAGAGCCTAAAGCCTTACTCTATTCTTTGAAGTTTTTTAAGCCCATGCGTCCTTCCTCTTTTGGTCTACAAATCTTGGCCCAAGCCACAAGTGCCATTTTCTTTTTATCCTCTGAACCTTTCCATAGGAAAGTTCTTAGAATTTTGTTAATTTCTTCTTGTTTTCCTACTGGAAGATTCATACAGGTAATTGGTAAATTGGGATAGCTGAGAGAAGCAATTTCAACATTGTCACTTTGCCTGCTAAGGAGAGCCATTTGCTTTTCCAAGATTCTGCTCTATTCCTGATCCTAGAAGTGATATGGTCCCAAAGATCATTGATTTTGTTGCTTTTACCCAATGGTATACCCAGATATTTACAAGGCATTTCCCCTTTTTTAAAATATAGGATTCTATATATTTCTTTTTCAATTTTAGGATCCGTGTTGAAAAAATAAATTGCTGATTTATTAGCGTTTACCTCCTATCCAGAGGCCCTACAATATGAGTCCAAGTTATCTTTGAACACCCTAGCTTCTTCTATGTACCCTTTACCAAAGAGCATAATGTCATCTATAAACTATTGATGTGTTGTAGGATCGACACTGGAAGTGATTTTTATTCCTTGGATCTTTCCTTCTTCCATAGCCTCGGTGATCATTCTCCCTAATACATCTGCCATTATAATAAAGAGAAAAGGGGAAATAGGGTCCCCTTGTCTCAATCCTCTTGAAATGCTTAAAAAACCTTCCAGTGTTCCATTGATTAATACTAAGATCTTGGGATTAGAAGTACATGCATAAATGAGGTTTATCCATTGTTTATTAAAACCAAAAGCCTCTAGGGTTTTACAGAGGAAACGCTAGTCTACCTTATCATAGGCTTTACTTATATCTAGTTTAATTAACATGCTAGGTTTTTTGTTTTGCTATATGGTATGAATGGCTTCTTTGGCTGTAATAACTCCATCAAATATAGATCTACCCAGAACAAACCCTGTTTGTTCATCACTAATGATGTCTTAGAAGCACTGCCTAAATCCTATTAGCCAGGGTTTTAGTGAGGATTTTATAATTAGTATTACATAGAGATATAGGCCACAGATCCCCTAGACTTTCTGGCTTCTCTTTTTTTGGAATAAATGTAAGGAAAGTATTATTTACCTCTTTGAGAATACTTTCCAAATTTCTTACCCCTTGTAGTGCTTCGACTACTTCATCTCCTATGAAGTGCCACCATTTCTAGAAGAAGAAGACTGGGAAGCCATTGGGACTAGGAGCTTTATCTAGTTGCATTTGAGAGATTGCCATCTCTACCTCAATTTTGGTGAATTTACCATTAAGAGCTTTGTTTTGATCCTCTGAAATAATCCTTGGGATATCTTCTAGAATGGCTTGTTTGTGCATGCAGTTTGATCCTTCCTGATTGTTAAGAATATTTTCAAAGTACCTAACCATTTCATGTGCAATTTGTTGAGGATCTTCGATCCATTCATTATTCGCATTTTTAATTTTGAGGATTCTATTTACGTTTCTGCGTGTTTTGGTGCTGTTATGAAAGAACTTAATGCTCTTGTCTCCCTCTTCCAACCAAGTTTCCCTTGACTTTTGACACCAAAAGATTTCCTCATTAGCTAGGATATCTTCATATTCAATTTTTAGTTGTTTTTCTTTTGAAAACGTTTCAATGTCCATTCCCCTGGTAATCACAATTCTGTTTAGGTTTTCTAGTTCTTCTTCTAGCTCAGTTTTGGACTCAAAGATATTACCAAAGTTAGTTTTATTCCACTTTAGAAGCTTACATTTAATAGTTTTTAGTTGGGATACTAAACAAAAAAGCTTAGATCTAGATATTCTAGTTTCTTTCCACCACTGCTCAATTAGGGTAATAAGGTTATTATCTCTGATCCACATTTGTTCAAATTTAAAGGGGCAATGTTTGCATTGGTAATCTTCTGAGATACTCAGCTGCACTGGGTAGTGATCAGAGCCCGAGTGTGGTAAGATCTCTACCATCAAAAAATGAGGGAATTGGGCCCAATTACCTCTTAACAAGAATCTATCAAGTTTTTCTACAATATTGCTATAGCCTTCTCTTCTGTTGTTCCATGTAAAACCTTCCTATACAGTTTTAATTTCCAATAAATTGTTCTTCTAAACCCAATCTTTAAAGTCTTTCACTGCTGTAGATAACCTAAAATGACCTCCCAGTTTTTATTTAGGATCCAATATTGCATTGAAATCTCCCCTCAAAATACATACTTAATCTTGTAAAGTTTCCAAGAACTGTTCTATTTCTGTCCACACTGCTCTCTTATCTTGCTTCTGAGGAGGACCATAAATGTTGAGGAGAAAAAAGTGTAGATTTCTTCTGATGCTTTTGACGAACCCCACCATCCAATTCTTCTTGCCGCTTAATACTGTAAATGAAACCACTATGGGGTCCCAAATTACCCCTATGCTTCCTGAAGCACCCTCAGTCAAAATTCCAACTAACTCCCATATTCCTAACTTCTTGTTTAGAGTGTCAGTCTCTTCTTTATTTAGTTTAGTTTCTTGGATCATTAGTATATCTAGTTTTGTATTGGTTATATAGTGTTTTATGATATGCTATTTGTTAGGGGCATTTAGACCCCTAACATTCCAGGTGTGGACTCTCATAGCGCTGGGGGAAGGCACTTCCCCTTCCCTACCTAGAACAGTGTGGTGATATTAGTTTGATTAGTAGCTTTGCCTACCTTCTCTCTTAGCTCTAATAGTGATTTCGTACCCCTTTTCTTATTACTTTTGGCACAGTCTAGGGTATCCCTATTAAAATCAGTTATGGCAATTCCCAACCTCAGATCTACTTCATCCACTTCTCTACCTCCCTGACCTTTTGGGTCCTCTTTCTTTCTATCTTGCCTTTCCTCTTCATCTTCAAGTTCTATAATCTTGGTGATGAGTTTTTCCTTCTCTTTGTTAACTTCTTTGATTACCACTTCCTCTAATGCCTTATCGAAGATCTCATTGTAGATTTCTTCTATAACATAATTGCTGAGCTTGTCTGTGGATTTCTTTTGATTCTCAGAGTCTTTATATTTTTCTTTTGTTTCAAAAGTGTTTGGAACCCATTCTGGGATTTCTAAAACCTCTAGGTTTATACTTCCTTCTGCTACTGTGGGGTTATTGTCTTTGGTAACTTCTGAAGGAACTTCTCCCTCCTCCAGTTCCATCCTCTCTTTGCCTATCTATGGTTCATAATTTTGATTCAGGGGCTTAATTGTTGTGATTGTTTTTTTCCCCAAGCTGACTTGATCAAGATTCATGTTCTATGTAGTAACCTCATTACTGTGATTCAGGGTGTTTTCTTTGTTATTTTGGGAGGATTTAGGGCTTCTCTTAGGCTGGGCTATTGCCATACTCAGGTTTTGATTTTATCCAAACAATTCCTTATTACCATTGAGGTGCTCCTTAAGGGAAGAAGAGCTATTCCTCTGATAGTCTACAATAAATCCACCTTTATTATCATTAAATCTGATGTTAACATCCCCAAGCTGAAAAATGGGGTGCACCTTAGCGAGCATTGTTGGAATTATGTTGTTAGTGTTTCTAAGGATAGGTCCATGATGGAGAGCTGGCTTGATGCAGTAATTGGCCAAGTTAGTATTAATTTCAAGAGGTTCAAGGTCTTTGGTGCTAATATCCAATTTTACTAATAGGAAAACATTTGAGTAAGATAAGAAATCCTTCTCCATTCCCATGAACTCTCCCTGGTGATTCCGTATCTCCCTCAATATTTTACTATGGATGAGCTCGACCAGGAGATTCGGTAGCTTGACCCACCTAGCTACTTTAAGTTTTAGTTTACTAGGGTCAAAATTAGGTATGCAGTCTAAGTGCTCGAAATTATGCCCTTTGTAAAACAAGCTTCTACTATTTAAAATTTCTTTTTTTAGATTTGCACTCTTGCAGACAATGAATATGAATTCTTCAGAACTGATAGTGATACTTACCTAGTCTTTATAGAGGGTTTGGACCCATTCTGTAATTTCCTTCACAGGATGCCCTTGGATGGGCTTGGTTTTCTGATGAAGTAATGATTTTACTATGTTTGCTTTCAAGAGTTATGCTGAAATGGAGAAAATATTTGAGATATTTGTATATAGAGAGGGAGAACCACCTTTAGTGCGTCACGGGCCCTGTAAAGACATATATTCCATAGAAGGAAGATTCATTGATGAGCATGAACTGGGGAACTCGATCCTCACATGGAATCCTGAGGAAGCTCAGGTTTATTTCCTTCCCTTCAGCATAGTAATGATGGTGTGCCACATTTAAAAGCCAAAAACCTATGATTTGACGCCCATGAAATGGTTTGTGAGTGATTACATTGATGTGGCTGGCAAGAAGTACCCCTTCTGGAACCAGACCCTTGGAGCCAATTACTTCATCTTGTCTTTCCATGACTGGGTATGCAATCCATTTTTCTTCATAGGCTTTCTGTTATCGTTATCTTTACGTTTCCAGTTAATCCTAATTTTTATTTTTGGTGGTTTGAATCACTTAAATACTTGTAAACTTTAAATTCATTTTGCAGGTCAAACTAAAAGAGAGCAAATTAGTTAGCTTGTCAGATAGTAATTAAAACAATTGTAGCAGAAGGGATAATTTTCTGCAGTATAGGGGTTTAAATATACCAATTTTTCTTCAACTGTTCAAACATTTGACATTAAAAAATACTAAAAAAAAAATATTTTGGCACCTACTTATAAAGGGTAGTGAGTGTGAAGGTATGTCACCCCTACTGGATCTGGGGAGCGTACTGTTGGAAATAATTGATTAAAGGCCCAGTTTGAATATACAGTTTACTTTAATGTTTGCTTTATTTTCTCAAAATTGTTATATTTGTAGAGATGCTTTATTTTTATGTCAACATTTTCTCTGTAATGGAACACAACAATCTCATCTTGAATTCTGAGTTTTACAATTTGACTCTATAGTTCTTTTTTATTTGTCATGTTAAATTTGTTAAATCAGTTTTTAGAATCCAAGTACTATATTAATATAATTTATTTTAAGCAGAAGTTTTGTCCACCAATGGGATCTAGGGCTATGTTCTGTGAGTAATTAGGGAGTGATTTTGAGGATGATATTACTCTAGTGATGCATTAAATCATCAAAAGATTTAAATTTGAGAGTGCTTTAGGATTTAACTGTGTATGTATTTGTTACAACATTTCAGATCATATTTAACTATCTTCTTCCTGATGATGGATCATTGAGTATGATTCAACATGTTGAAACAAAAACATACACAATTCAATCCAGAAGCACTCTCAAATTTATTGTCATGGACTATGGAAAACTCATGAAAGATTTGTCTGTGATTAAAATGTTTGGAAAATATTAGTCGAAAAGAACCAATTGTCTATTTTTGGGTTTGCATGCAAGTGCCAGAGACATCTATGTCAAATTGATATCCATATGATAAATCCATTCGTGTTTTGTGCAATACGAACACATTAGAGGGATGTAATCACTCAAAAGATGTAACACTCCTAGAGGTGATGTTGAAAGGCCTAGTGAAGATTACAATGGGTGGCCAGTCTGCTCACATAAGGTTTGTTCTTGCCTTCTTTGCAGGAGGAATCATGGACAAGTGAGACCTTTATTGATTCAGCACTAGAAAGGCAGAGACAAATGGAAAAATAGTCCCAAGATAATAAAAATGGAACAGCAACAGCCAAATAGAGAAAACACAGGGCAAACAAAGTTGAATAACTTAGACATATATATTCATCTAACTTGCATTACATCCAAATGTCATGTACAACAGCTCTCTCTAATCACATATATATAGCTACAGAAGCTTTCAGACCTAGAAGCTTCTAGCATTCTAGATGTCTCTAAAATCCTAGAATGATCTTTTCTAGAGTAGCTGGAAGCTTCTTCCTTTCTAGATAACCTGGAATGTTCTTTGGAAGACTTCCAGAAATATTTTGTCTTTTTCTAAACAATCTTAACTATCCTAACATCCCCCCTTAAGATTGGCTAGAATAATAAAAAGAAAATACAAAGGAGAGGGGAAATAGAAAGGATAAGGGAACATTATACTACTATCCCCCCTTAATGTTCACCTCTAACATACCAAGCATTCCTCTTAATTTTAAGAATTTGGCTTCAGTCATACTCTTAGTGAATATATTAGCTACTTGTTCTTCACTTGGACAAAATTGAAGATTGACAATAGATGCTTGAACAAGCCCGAATGTAGTGAACATCAATCTCAATATGCTTTGTTTTAGCATGAAAGACTAGATTGTTGGCATCCTGTATGGTACTTTGATTGTCACAATACACGGTGCTAGCTGAACTTTGTAGAAAACCAATTTCAAATAGAAGATTCTGAATCCAAATTGCTTCCTTGCTTTCTTCTTTTTCTGCTCTATATTCTGCTTCACATGAAGATAATAATGTAGTTGTTTGTTTCTTGCTGCTCCATGTAATAGGGCCTGATCCAAGATTGAAAACATAACCACCAGTAGATTTTTGATCATCTATATCACCACCCCAATCTGAATCAGTAAATCCAACCAAAGAAATTGAAGACTTATAGCCATAGTAGATTCCAAAGTGTATGGTTCCATGGATGTATCGTAAAATTCTCTTAGCAGCTAGCCAATGACTTTGTTTAGGTGCCTGCATAAATCTAGATACAAGATTGGCTGCAAAACAAATATCTAGTCTAGTATGAGTTAAATAAACCAAGCCACCAACAAGCTATCTATATAAAGTGGCATCTACACTCTTGGAAGTACATTCTTTAGTAAGCTTGACTCCAAATTGAAACAAGGTAGATGCTGGCTTGCATTCAAGATTGTTGAACTTTTCTAAAAGGTCCAAAGCATATTTTGATTGTGAGATGAACAATCCATCATGTAATCGACAAGCTTGTAAGCCAAGAAAATAGTTTAGTTCACCCAAATCACTCATATGAAATGTCCTCTTAAGATCTGATTTTAAATCATTGATTAACCCAATATTTGGTCCAGCAATGAGTAAATCATCTACATAAAGTGCAACAAGAAGAATATCATCTTGAACTTTCTTCACATAAAGATTGGGATCTGACTTACATCTCTTAAATCCATGAAACTGAAAATACCTATCAATCTTCTCATTCCATGCTCGTAGCGCTTATTTAAGACCATAAAGTGACTTCTTTAATGTACAAACAAGATTAGGATATTGCTGATCTACAAAACCTAGTGGTTGATCCATATATATTTCTTCATATAAATCTCCATTTAAGAAAGCATTTTTGACATCCATTTGATGAATATGCCACCCAAGACTCATAGCCAAAGAAAGAATAATTCTAACTGTATTCATCTTAATGACAGGAGCAAATGTTTCTTCATAATCAACACCCTCTTTTTGAGTGAACCCCTTAGCAACCAATCTAGCCTTGAATTTTTCTATAGCACCATTTGATTTAAATTTTGTTTTATAAACCCATTTGCAACCAATAACATTCTTACCTTGGGGGCGGGGTACAAGTTCCCAAGTGTTATTCTCTCTCAATGCATCATATTCCTCTTTCATGGCTTTCTCCCACTCTTTCTTTCCTCTAGCTTGCTCATATGAGATTGGGTCATTTACCTGTAAGACTTTGGCCATGAGAGCACTACCATTCCTTCCTTGGATCTTTGAGCCTTGTCTATATATTTCTTCAACACTCCTTGTCTTTTGTCTAACTAAAATGTCACCTTCTTCATCATCACTACTTGCAGAAAATGGCTAAGTACAAGCATTAGTAGTTTCCTTTTCAATAGTATTATCGTCATCAGTAGTGCTCACCTCATCCTCATCAATATTGGCTTCATTTCTTTCAAAAAGATCTAAAAAATTAGAAACATTTGCTGTTGTAGAGTGAGAGGAAGTGGCTGTAAGTTGTGAAAGCTCATCAAATTTTACATCTCTACTAACAAAGACCTTTCTTGTTGTCAAATCATATAACCTGTAAGCCTTTGATTCTTCACTATAACCCACAAACAAACACTTATGACTCTTTGGTTCTAACTTTTTCTTCTTTTTATCAGGAATGTGTGTCCAAGCAATACACCCAAATACTTTAGAATACCTAATGTGAGGCTTTCTACCACTCCATGCTTCTTCAGGGATGATATTTGTAAGAGCTTTAATGGGAATTCTATTCACAATATATGTAGCACAAGAAACAACCAAACCCCAAAATTTGTTATGCAAACTTTTAAAATGCAACATACAATGGGCCATTTCTAAAAGAGTTCTATTCATGCGTTCAACCACCCCATTTTGTTGAGGAGTATAAGGAACTGTTCTTTGCACCTTGATACCATAATTTTCACAAAATGACTCAAAAGCATAATTGCAATATTCACCCCCATTATCCATCCTTAAACACTTAATTCTTTTTCCACTTTGATTTTCAACTAATGGCTTAAACTTTTGAAAAACTTCAAATAATTCATTTTTCCTTTCAAGAAAATAAACCCATACTCTCTTGCTGTAATCATCAATAAAAGTCAGAAGGTACGTGGCACCTGAAAATGAAGGATATCTTGGTTCACATAGATCACTATGAATGAGCTGCAACAGATAATTAGCTCTCCATGCTTTCCTTGAATCAAAAGGATCTCGATGATGTTTTCCTAACATACATCCTTCACACACACCTTCAGATGCTGAAATTTTTGTCAATCCACTAACCATATCCATTCTAACCATATCTTGTAATTTTCTATAATTTATATGTCTAAGTCTAGCATGCCAAAGTTTTGACATATAAACAGCCTGAGCAATAAAAGCATGAGAGAGTGTGTATTCATCATCAACAAACCCCACAAATTTAAATAGACTCTCTTTATGATCAACTCTACCAATAGCAATTATATTGCTTTGGTCTTTTCTATCTCTAACAATAACTTGATCAGCGGTGACAACTCATATCCAGCTTGAACAATTTTATATACTGAAATAAGATTCACCCCTAATCCTTCAACCAGCAAAACATTTTAAAGACCTATTCGTTACATTAACAGTGCCTATTCCTAAAACTGGAAGTCTCATTTTATTGCCAATAGTAATTTCTTGATCTGAATCGTTCCCTTCATAAAAATTAATAAACAAAGATCTATCCCCAGTCATATGATATGATGCCCCTGAATCTAAAATCCATTCTTTATTAGAATTTGAAGCAAAGTATCCCCCCTTAACACTACTTTCAGGTCTAGCAATTACCTTCTTATTTGATTTCTCTTGCCTTTTTAGAGAGATGGCTACGAAGCTATGCCTATCCTTCTTGCCATCCTTGAACCTTTCTTGTTTGGGCTTGTACTACTGCCTTTCATTATCCCTCTTCTTCAAACAAAATTTCTCCATGTGATTTTCACCTCCACAATACCTGCAAATAATTGATTTCCTTCCAACTTGCTTTTCTGTAGAATCATTTCTAGAAAAATGTTTAGAACCATCATTTCAAAATTTATAATTTCCTTTCCAATTCTTCTTTCCATCATATCTAGAAAATTTACTCTTGGCTACATATACATGATTCTTCTTAATATGCCCTTCTTTAATAAGTTGAACTTCTTCATCTAGTACAGACTTACAAAATTGATCAAAAGTTTGCTCGGGGGCATTAGGAGTTAGTTGGAGAACCCTTTTCCTTGATTCCTTAAATACCTTGTATGGCTGGGGAAGCTTACTTTCAACCATTGCAATCAACTAATTTTTTTTTTTTACATATTTAGCACCTATTTTCTTCAGCTGAGCATTTAATAATGTAACTTCATTAAAGTAATCAGACATTTTTTTAAAATCAGAAGGATCTAAATTCACCAATTTTTCTTCTATGCTAAACATGCTAGCAATATCTACATCTTTATAATCTTTTTCTAAACTCTCCCATAGCTCTATTGGATTATCAATATCAACAAATCTTCTATTGAGATTGGGGCTTAAAGCTTTACCAATAATACCTCTAGCTTGTTCCAACTTGCATTTCTATAGCTCCTTTTCTTTTTCACTTTGTGGTTCTCCAATTTCCTTGTTCACTATCCTCCATAGAGCCTTTTCCCTCAAAGCATTCTTGACTGCAATCTTCCAATCTACAAAACCACTTCCATCAAATATTGACAATACTTCATTGTTGGGCCCATGTTAGCCAAAAAATCAGTCTTCAAACAAATATTATTCTAGCAAAATATGAACCCTGTAGACAAATCACTTCCAGCAATATATTTGCCCTACAAACAAATCACTCCAGCATTGTATTTCCAATTGAACCTCTAACTGAATCTCTAGCTGAACCTGGAAAAAAAAAATCTAGCAGAACCAGGCTCTGATACCATGTAAAAATAGTCCCAAGATAATAAAAATGGAACAGCAATAGCAAAATAGAGAAGACACAGGGCAAACAGAGTTGAATAACTCAGAAATATATATTCATCTAACTTGCATTACATCCAAATGTCATGTACAATAGCTCTCTCTAATCACATATATATAGCTACAGAAGCTTTGAGACCTAGAAGCTTCTAGCATTCTTGATGTCTCTACAATCCTTAAATGTTCTTTTCTATAACAGTTGGAAGCTTCTTCCTTTCTAGATAACCTGGAATGTTCTTTGGAAGACTTCCAGAAATATTTTGTCTTTTTCTAGACAATCTTAACTATCCTAACAACAAAGATATATAAGTGCATGAATACCTACCAAAGGGATTATCATACTATGATATGATGAAGGCTGCCAAGTAAAGCTTATGCCCAAGCAGATATAAGGTGGCCAGTCTTAGGATTGTGGAGCCCAGCTATAAATAGCTGGTGCATTGTAAATGACCCATTGTATGGCAATTCACTCGATTGACACAGTCTACAACATAGATCCTGTCTATACTGCTCGTAAATGCCTAGTTGACTGCTACATGGAGGCTGTATAGTTTTCGACCAACCGGTTGTTTACAACACACTAGCTGGTTATGTTCTTCCAATTGTGGAAGCCATTTACACTATGTGCCCATCATAATTTTTTACCATTATATGCTTCCCTTCAGTGACGTCCTCCATTGGCCTACCTTTTCTATTGAAGTTTGACTCTCTGAAATACCATATCTCAAGACAATATTTCAATCCATCTCTATAAATAGATGTAACTAGGTGCAAAAAAGAGTCTATCAAGTTTGGAGACATTTTACATTGAATCAGCCCCCCAAACATTAGGATATGCTCCACATGATTCTCCATTCCATATGGCTTAGGAGACTAAATGTTCAACTTTCTTTGAAATGGTAGAGGTTGGCGGAAGCTCACACAACATCTATACAAAGCTATTATAAATTGTAGGACAGTATTAAGCAGAGCACAATCATGTCCAAAAATGTATAAAGCTTGTCGACGTCATCCTCTGCAGTTGGAAGTGCTGAATTTGATAAGATTATTTGAGCGGACTTGGTGCTCTTGTAAGCTTTTATTCTAATAACAAATTATAAAAGTGCTGAATTTCATGGGATTATTTTCTCGGATTGAAAACAAAAGAGGTTTGTTTGGTAGGGTAACAGATATTTGTTGTAAAAGTGCCACAGTTACATGGATTAAACTGTGACTAGCTGCCCCCTCTCTCTCTACACAGTTCTAATAGAAATTCATTCCTCGGCCAATGGCGGTAGTTTTGTAAAGTTGTTAAGAGTCCCTTTTCCACATTGTTTATTGCTCCTGTGGAGCTTGGGAAATTAATTACCACTTGCATTTACACCTTTTACTAAATGCACCTATGATATGATAGATTGTTTTTTAAAATTAGATTTTTTTTAATGAAAATGTCTGCTTATCTATTAATTATAAGATAAAATATAACACTTTCACAAAAAATAGTTGGGTTATATAAAGGCACACCCCAAATGCATGTCATATGGGCTTAGCCAAAAAAATTCTAGAGTATCAATGGGTACATACCCATAAAAACATAATAGAAAGTATAAAAATATAAGGAAAAGTAGAATTAAACAGCTAAAGCAACACCCGCAAATGGTGGATCCCTATGATCTGGGTTCCCCCATATTGCCGTGGGGTCTGGGATGACATCTGGTGGTGCCCAACCATCATCATTCTCCTGATTATCATTCTCTGTGTTTGTTTCCTGGTGCTATGGTGAGATAGCCAAATTTAAGCATGGAAAAACCTTAGTGTTATCCCAACTAGTGTTGGTTGGATTGGAAGTACTAAGAGCCAACCATCCTTCATTATCACCTGTAGGCCAACCTGCATTATCTCTAGTAGGCCAGCCCACATTATCACCTATAGTATTGGTAGGATGGCCTAAATTCCATCCATGATTATGTGGAGAGGCCGAACGTCTGTGACGGTAAGGTGCACAATGAGGAGCAGGCTAGGAACATGGCCGAGAATCCCTAGCCGATCCACTTCTTCACCTATGACTGTGGGAAGGTGATCAGGCTTTGATAGAGGAAGGAGAGGCAGAAACCTTTGCCACTGTATAAGGAGCATTTCCCCAGTGATCCAGCAATTCTTGTAAGTGAGCAACTTCTAGAGCCACCTTGTTTTCCTATACTTGTATCTATAGAAGAACATTAGAACATATAATTGCTTTAATGTAAAGAGAAACAGTTGTTCCAATGTGATTGTCTGAAAATATATAAGAATTATGGTCTTTCCATATTGTAAAAAGAATCTACACTCTGAAAATATGCCTAATCTAAGTAAATTTTGTTGGAAACCTAGGAGAATCACCCAAAATTATTATTTGCCATGATAAAGGCTCTGGCCTAAAAGGACAATAGAAATCATAAATCGATAGCCAAAATTGTTGGGCTCTTGTGCAATACTAGAAGAGTTACTAAAAAGTCTCAGGTTGTCTACAAAAAGGACAACGAGGATCCTAAACCACAAGATGAAAAAGTCTTGCTCCGACTGGCAACCCTTGAAAAAGAAGGAACCAGGCAAAATGTGCTAACTTTGGCTCAAGAATAGCCAAGCAAATAGTTGCAAATCTAGTATCTTAAAGAACCATTGAACTATGAAGGAGCCATCGCTTATTAAGTGTTTCTATCATTGGCAAATGGGGTGACAACCACCTGTAAGCAAGCATTGGCTTATAATGATGCATTGGTGTGTCTGGAAACCATTTCTAGTCTTTCTACCAAGGCCTGCTACACTAGATTCCCACTTTATGAAACATTTTTGCTGGAATAGTAGTGACAATTCTATCATAAGTAGCCTGATCATCTTTGTGAAGGTTAAATTTGAATCGAAGAGGTTACTATGCTATAAGACTCATCATGGGTCTATGGAAAATATCTTGTAGAGTTTGAATACCCCATTTATGAAATCTAAGATCTTTTATGTCGGCTAATGTGGCTAATGGCTGACCTACATTGGAGAATAGAGGTGACCACCAAATATTATGGTGATTGAAAGAAAGACCATCATGAAATCCATCACCAACCCAGTAGAGCCATGGTTTAACTTCTCCCAGGCTTTCCAAATTCTTTTGGCCACAAATGTGCCTAAGATTTGAACTGGCTCTCTCATGACAAGGAGAGTTGATAAGGCAATGCCTTTCCAAGTAGGCTTGTGTAGAGGATGGCCCAATTCAATGTTGTGCCAGAATAAAATTTTCCATGCCTCATTATCATCTAGATAGCATGAATGATCCATTTGACACACAAGATAGTGCCTTGGTATTGAGTAGAAAGTAGACCGAGGTCACCTGAATCTCTAGGTAAGCAACAAAATTCCCATGCAACATAGTGAAAGCCATGGCAAGTCTCAGAAGAGGTCCAGAGAATAGCCCTCAAAAGTTTTTCTAGTTTGGCATATGAAGATTTGGAAGGTGCCCAACAAGAAGAATAGTAAACATGAGTTGCTGCCAAAAGTTTAGAATAAACCTGAAATTTGCCAACTAGAGATAGTCACTTAGTGATCTAAAATGCAAGTTTATAATCCACACAGGTAAGAACTGCTTGCCAGAGATTAGCATAAGTGCCTTGGAAATCAAATGGAATACCTAGAAATCACACAATTTCACCATGAGCGACCCAACACCATCCATACTATTAGATCCAAAGAGAAATGGGAAGAATTGACTACCTATAACATAAAGTTTTATGTCACTGGATGGAAGAAGCTGAGGCTAGGTAGAAGTTCTCTAGACATCCAAACGCATTTTTAACTATGTTTTCTTCTTCTAGTAATGTTAAAAAGGAATCATCTACAAAATAACCATTAACTAGCTAGCTAGAAAAATTGGGTAGAGAAATTCCATGAACAAGCCCATTGGATACTAAATGAGTAAGAAGGTATCTAAAGCCTTCTGCAGTGAGAACATATAAGGCTAGTGTAAGAGGACATCCTTGCCGTATTGAACGGAAAAGGCCAAAGGTATGAGATTGTTTCCCATTGAGAGTGATACATGCGAAGGCTTTTTAGAACAACATTTTGATCAATTTAATAAAAGATGGCCCAAACCCTAATGCTTCAAGCATTGTAAGAATAAAACGCCATTCAATGTGATCATAGGCCTTTGCAAAATCAATTTATAGAAAAATAGTTTTTTGATCAGATTTTATTGCCCATTCCATGCCTTCCCAGACTACAATGATATTATCTAAAAATACTTCGATTTAATAAATCTAGTCTGTTTAGGGTGGACAATGAAAGGGAGGAGGTTACAGAGCTTCAGAGAAAGGGCTTTAGCAATGATCTTGTAGGAGACATTGAGGAGCGTAATGGGTTGCTAGTTGCAAATGTCTTCAGGATCTCTAGCTTTAGGTATGAATTTAATGTTTTCTTGATTAATAAGATTTCTTAGAGAGTTGGAATAAAAAGCTTCAAGGTAAACATTATGCAAATCCTTCCTTAAGAAATCCCAAAGGGCTTTGTAAAACTCACAAGGAAAACCATTAATTCCAGGAGCTTTGCCATCAACAATAGAATAGACTACTTCTTTGAGGTCTTCAATGGTCAATAACTGATCACAAAAGTGTGTTTGGGCTAAAGAAAGTTGTGTATACGCCTAAAAATGACACAATTCATCCTAAATAAATATTCTAAATATTTATTCCCTTTCTTCTATTAATTAAATAAATATTCTAAATTTATTTAATCGATTCACTGTTCCATAATTAAATAAATTCTATTTATTTAATTAAAATTCTTCTAAATGTCCTACATGATTAAATAATCATAAATTATTTAATTAATCCAAATTCCTCTATCCTAAGTTCTAAATTCTAAAAATCCACATCACCTTTACACCTCACCTTGTCCACCTCATCAGGTTGCACATGTAATTAAATATATTTAATATTTAATTACCTTATTTTCCCTCACCCACATGGCCTATTTCTTCTCAAATCAGAGGTTAGTTAAGTAATCAATCAAAAGTGTTAACTAACTTGTCAATTGAGTCAAATCCTCAATCAATTCAGTCAGTTCCACAATTTATTCTTCTAACTGATCAATCAAGTCTGTTAACAGACCAGTCAATGGCGTTAACTCTCCAATCAGTTTTGTCACATCCCCCCTTTCATGATGGAGCTGGGACACTTGTCACATTTCCACCGGTTGCACATTCCTCAACCATCCTCAGCCGTTGATCTTCATATCTCCTCTCAACCGTTGATTCCCATTCTTCCAAGTCTATAAATTAAGCTTCATCCCTCCATTCTAATCATCCAGGCTTTTGACATCGTTACTCTGCAGAAATATCACTAGTGCGCCTTTGGCACCCTTTTGTCACCTACAAGCTTGAGATCACATACTTGCATTGGAGCTCACCCTCATTGCATATCACCATAGCTATTCACCATCGACTTCCTACAAACAGCTAAAAAGATTGCACTCTCTGAGGGCTCATCTCATCTGCAAAAGGATGATTTGTGATAGGTGAACAATAGAAGTTTAGAAAGGGGAAAGGTTTGCTCTGTATTTGTTCATTGCTTTGTTTATTGAATCCTTCTTGTTTCACTATTCTGTTGATGTTTGGGTCTTGTTTAATTCATTTGATTGATCACCATTTTACCCTTACATTTTTGGCGCCCACCTTGGGGCTCTTTGCCCCTTTATTTTACCATTTCTGAGCTTTTTTGAAGGTAGGTTCCGTACAAGTCACGTAGAGTCATGCATAGATTACTTCGGCGCATCTGTTCATTTAGGCGGTGCTTTTAAAGACTGTTACGGCGCTTTTATCCTTTCTGTGCATCTGTGTATTTTCATTGCACTTCTGTGCACTGTTACGACGCTTTTGTTTTTTTGCGCATCTGTGTGTTTTCGCTGTGCTTCTGTGCACTGTTACGGTGCTTTTATTATTTCTGCGCATCTGTGCATTTCTGCTGCGCTTTTGAAGACTGTTACTATGCATACATTAATACTGTGCATTCATTCCTTTTAATTGCGCATGCGTGCAATATTACGGTGCATTCATTATTGTGGCGCTTCTGTTGATCATTTGTGCGCATTTGTAACAGGCTGAGGTTTGAGTACTTTTCTAGGGGAAGTTGCTAACGCTAACCTTTTTGCAGGTGTTTGCTGGAGCGGTTTTGCAGGATAGGTGCAGGTTTAGTTCCATGTAGTTGCATCTAATTAGTTCACATTTCATTTTCAAAGGGAAAGTAAAAATTAATGTTCATTCAAATCTTCATCTAGTTCTAATTAGGGAGGAAGTAACTAGATTTATTTCTTACTTGCATTGCAAACACTTTCCAAGTTATTGCTATCTAAAGATTAAAATTGAACTCATCAATGATCTTGAAGTTAAAATGAACCATTGCTATATCGTGAGACCTGAATTTCAAAGTTAACAATCTCGTGCTACGCAGTTTAAAAATTAAACTCACTACTGCTTTCTGAAGTTAAAATGAACCATTGCTATATCGTGAGACCTGAATTTCAAAGTTAACAATCTTGTGCTACGCGGTTTAAAAATTGAACTCACTACTGCTTTCTGGGATTTAAAACTGAACCACTGCTATATTGCTGAAATCACTTCAAAGTTCTGTTTGAGTAGATTAGCCCATTTAATTTTTCACTTTTAACTAGGGTGGATTAATCAGTGTATTCTGTGCTTGCAAATGACAATAGGCTTATACTCTCCCCTCTTCTGGGTGATCAGAGTGCCAAACTTGTCATTCTATCTGTTTAACCTTTAGGAGGGGCCTGCCCTTGGATGCACGCTTGTCCAAGTGGGAACGACCCTGAGTGGTAACAGGCTAACGCCAAGCCCTACCAAGCCACTTAAAATAAATTGTGCTTGAGGTGAAAACTTCCTGCAACAAGTGCTGTTATGTTACACTGACGGCCAACCTCCCCCAAAACCCTCTCAGGTGCAACCCTGTGAGGCTGGGAGGCTCCATAACGGAGAGTAGCACCGCCACACGTGTAACCACTTGAATGGTTGCCTGAATTAAATACCTCTTGTTTTAGTGGCCCAAATCCCTTGTAATCCATTTCTCGCCTAGGATTTTGTGCTTGCTTTTGTCCAAAATAGAGTAGAAAAAATTACAAAAACAATGAAAAACTACAAAATATTCTTTGTGCTTGCTGTGTTTTCTTGCTATTAAATTCATAATATCAGATCAGGAAGACCTTTTCTAGCTAAAAAATACCAAAAACAGAAGAAAAACCTAAAAATTTTGCAAAAACTTCAGAGCTGCGCATTTACACATTTCTGCTGCGCATTTACAGAGACTTGCTGTGCTTTTGTACACTGTTGCTGCGCATATATAAGTCACCAGACCGGTGCATTTACTGCGACTCGCGGCGCATTTGTCCATTTCTACTGCGCATCTGTTTCTGCGCATATGCGACAGTGAGCACTTGCCCTATTTTTGAAGGGATATTTTCACCTGATCAGGGCACCCATTTCAGCCTAGTTTCACTTTCTGAGATCAGAGTCAACCTTGCAGTCAATCTCCATCTGTTACACCCAGTTCTCTTTCTCTTTCATCCATTGTCTCTCACTTTCTGTCCAAATCACTCTTGTCCCAAAGTCAGCCTATCCCATATCGATTTGGCATAAGTCCTTTTTCATTTCATTAGTGAATTCACGTAAGCCTAGCAGGTCACAGTACCTTTGCTAGTAGTATTGTTGAACGACTAAGCCTTACACAGTAAGACTGGTATCGACTACCCTTGCTAGTGGCTAGAGTCTTGTGTCAACCGTCTTACTTGAAGTCATTGAGCGAGAGAATCCTTTGTCCAAGTCTTATCCTAGGTATCCCATTCATAATAGTCTCGGTCGGCACCTCACCAAAATTTCTAATCCTGGTCCACTTCATCCCACCCCACCTTGCATGGTTCTTACTCGATCCTAGTACAACAAGCAAATCAAAATGGCCGACTCATCTGATCACTTTCTCCCACCACGTGATGGTGAAGAAGAGATTTCTCATGAAGAATTAGTGGTGCACATGCAAGATAGAAAATTCCAACGCATCGTAGAGAAGATGATCCTTGAAGACCCCCATAAGTATTTCCATCATCTTGCTAGTCTCAGAATCAAACTCCCCACAGACTTTGACATTAGCTCCATCATGGAAAATGCCGACAATGATCATGAGAGGGGCACAAATGACACAGTCCCACATGTGCATGAGAGAGGCATAAATGACATGGTCCCCCATACAAATGAGAGAGGAAAGCAACCCATAGATCCAACTACTCCTATGGCAGACGTGAGACAACAAATCGAAAGTCTAAAGCTCGAGATATCCAACCTTAAGACCGGTACAAGTTCTAAGAACTACTCTTTGGAAGATATAGCACCATACCCCTTTGATAGAAATTTGATCATGAAACCATTCCCCTATCAGTTCAGAGTTCTGAAATTTGACAAATATAAAGGGAAGGGGGACCCTAGAGATCATATTAGGGAATTCACTGCAGCATGTTTAGAAGTAGCTCACAACGAGACCTACTTAATGAGACTATTCCCGCGATCTTTAGGTGGTCAAGCTATGGAGTGGTCCTCGCATCTCCCACCAGGAATCAAAACTTTTGATGAACTTGTCAATAAATTTATAACGCACTTCTCTTACAACATAGAACATGAGGTATCTATGCTAGATCTATGCAACACCAAGCAGAAGAGTGGTGAGTCATTCGCCGCCTTCCTACAACGATGGAGATAGCTAGCTAGTAAGTGTTCTTACGATATGCCTGAGAAGCGGCTATTGGAAATGTTTATCCACAATCTAAACACTGATCTTAGCTATCAGATTCAGATACAATGCCCTACCTCGTTCGCCAAAGTCATTGAAATGGGGCTCTTCATTGAGAAAGCTATGATCACTAAAGGAACTCTCAAGCTCTACAAGGACACACCTCCTTCCAATTATACAACAGATAAATCAAAGTTTTGGACCAAAAACAAGAATGTGGTCAATGATGGAGTAGTGGACGCCAAGGCGGCAGCCCCTAAGCAACAACCCATATTCACTCTTAAGGGAGAAGCAAATACCGGTGCACCCAACAAGCCACCCCCTCGGGAACCTAGACCTTGGTTCAATTCAAATCCAAGGAGAAAATTCACGCCGTTGGGGGAATCTCAAGAGTCTGCCCTCAGGAAGTTGTTGGCTAACAATGAAATTTCTCTACCGCCAACAAGTGACTATGAGCCTATCGTCAAACCTCCCTATTCGAAGGACACAGACTATTGTGAGTATCATCAAGGAAGGGGGCACACGACTAACAATTGCATCCACCTCAAGAATGTCATACATGATATACTGGATCAGAATCAGGGAGGGACACAACAGCATACCTCCAATGAATCTCATGTGGCCTACCGGGATCCTCTTCTGAACCACAACCGGCCATATAACAACAATCGCCACAATGGCCACAACAACAACAATGGTCACAACAATAACAACTCCAATGGCAATCCCAATAATGACAACAGTCACAACCGGCCAAATTAGAATAGCAGGTCGAGTAATGCTAACTATGCAAGCGTTCCATTTGAGTACACCATTAACTGCATTTCTGAGCATCTTCCGCAGGTCAATGTCATCTCCCCCGACCAACAACCAGGACCTAACAGAACTGGTTGTAGTATAATTACCCGCAGTGGTAAATTCACAATCAATACCACCCCTCCAAGGTCATCACCATCTCCGTCCAACTCTCGCCCATACAATGTCATCGACCAGTTGCAAAAAACTCCGGCTCACATTTCTATATTGGAGCTCTTGCGTCTATCTCCTTCTCACAAGGACATTCTTGAGAAAGCCTTATTGGAAACTACTGTCCCTACTAACGTCACCCAAGAAAAGTTTCAGACCATGGTAGGCAATTTGACATCCTCCACTTCCATCTCATTTACAGAGCAAGATGACCTTTCCATATCTCAACCCCACAACACCCCTCTACACATTGTCGCATTCGTACACAAGCACCGCATCAAGAGGGTCCTCATTGATGGGGGTGCTGGTTTAAATATTTGTACTTTGAAGCTAATCCTTGCACTGGGGTTCTCCGAACATGCAGTTGATCCAAGACGGAAAATTACCATCAAAGCCTATGACGAGGAGGAACGAACCACCAAAGGAACAGTTGTCCTACCCATTCAAGTGGGACCGGTAATTAAAGATATGGTGTGCCAAGTCCTTGATCGGGAGCTGGCTTACAATATTCTACTAGGGAGACCATGGATCCACGCCATGAAGGCTGTTCTCTCCACCTATCATCAATGTATTAAGTTCCCACACGATGGCAAGTAGGTCACCATATAAGGCGATCCCAACCCCTACCAACACTACAATTCTTTCCAAGCAAAATCTGAATGTGTCATTCCCAACAACAAAGCCTACATTTCCCCTACTCCGCAACAAGACCCTACTGCCGAAGCTTCCTCCTCGAGGCCCAAACAGCTGAAACTTACCATAAAAGAAAATGGCGTGGGGGAGTACTCCATTGAGCACAGCCTCAACCTTGCCACCATGCCTTTGTCTCCTCGCTCCTTTGGCAAACCCAAGCATCAACCTAGGCATTTTCCAAAGCCATCTGCTCCTCCTATAACTCCCGCAAATCCCTTTGTAAAATGGGGGACCTTATCTGATGAGACAGAGGAGCGAGATCTCCTGCAATGGCTTTATGCTGAAGAAGAAAACACACCCCAAGAGCCGCCTAGACTCCCTACAGAACTCTATGGACAGGGTGAAACTATTTTGCACAGGATGGGGTACGAAGGATAAGGTCCCATAGGCCTCAGAAAAGAAGGAATCATTGAACCTATACAACCTTCTCCATCCTCTTCGGCTAGAAACACAACTGGCCTAGGGTACAAAGGCAAAGGTAAAGCCAAGGAAAATGCCTGCCTTGTGGAGACAATTCAAACACTCCAAGTGGATAGTGACACAGATTCAGATGATTCGAATGAGTATGAGTGGGACAAGCTAACAGAGCACTCCTACGATGACAAGGAGATTGACACCATCCAAACTCTCAGCCCCTACCATGAGGGACAGACGCAACGAGACAGACCACTGGAGTCTGATTTGCCCCTCCCTGAGATTATGGCTTTTGAGGAAAGTTTCGATTCCATTGCGATAAACAACTTGGAGGAAAGTACCACCCAGAACACTACCCCCACCAATGCTCATAACATCTCCATTCACACCATTAATGAATCAGATATCTCATCTGACTCCCTTCCCCTCTTACACCCGGAGCTTATTGACTGGGATCTGCAAGGAACCCCCCAATTAGATATGTTCCAGAATGATGATGCTTACATTGACTATATGGAACTTAGGGATCACTTACCAAAAGGAGATCATAAAGCTGGTTTCGCTGTCGAACTCAATACCATGGCTTACTTCAAGGAGGGTGCCAAGCCTTCTAGTCACAAAAATATTAAAATCAAAAATGGATCTGACAGTGAAAACCGCCATGTGGCAATGTCAGATCATAAAACAGTAAAAAGAAAGGATGTATCCGAAGGTGAAAACCCAACTGTGGCACCTGACGATGGAATGCTTGACACCCTCCCTAGTGATATGTACCAAGAAAGGTCACAAATTGTGGTGGAGCCAACAGAACCAGTAAATATTGGAACCGAAGAGCAGCCCAAGATTATCCACTTTGCAAAATCTCTCACACCACCTGAGAAAACCAGGTTTGTACCATTCTTTAAGAAGAAGAGAGGCAGCTTTGCTTGGTCATATGCTGACATGCCAGGTCTAGATCCTAACCTGATTCTACATCATTTGCCATTGGATCCAGGGGTGAAACCCGTAAAGCAGAAACTGAGAAAGATGCATCCTCATATAGCCCTTTTGGTCAAGGAAGAACTCAAGAAATTGCTAGACGTGGGTTTAATCAGAGCTATAGATTATCCCGAATGGATATCAAACATTGTGCCAGTGTCTAAACCAGATGGTAGGGTTCGATTGTGTAATGATTTTCGAGACTTAAACAAAGCTTGCCGCAAGGATGACTTTCTGTTGCCAAACATCGACATCATAGTCGACCTTACTACAGGACATACAATGCTATCACTCATGGACAGATTCTCCGGGTATAACCAAATCAAAATAGCACTGGAGGACCAACACAAAACAGCTTTCACTTGTCCATGGGGTACCTTTTGCTGGAATGTCATGCCTTTTGGGCTGAAAAACGCAGGTGCTACATATCAGCGGGCCATGACAACTATATTCCATGACATGATGCATGTGACGATGGAGGACTATGTTGATGACATCCTAGCAAAATCTCTCACAAGGGACTCACACCTGGACATATTAGAAAAAGTCTTTCAATGGTTGGATCAATTCCAAGTCAAACTGAACCCGAAGAAGTGTGTGTTTGGGGTAACATCGGGCAAGCTGCTAGGCTTCATCGTGTCAGCAAACAGCATTGAGGTCGACCCGGCCAAGGTCAAAGCAATAATGGACATGCCACCACCCAAGACTCTTACACAGTTGAGATCCTTACAGGGCAAGCTGCAAGCCATCCGCAGGTTCATCTCACAGTTGGTAGACAAGTGCCAACCTTTCAGCCACCTCCTACATAAGAATATTCCATTTAAATGGGATGAGCAGTGCGAAGAGGCATTCAACAAGCTAAAGGAGTACCTTATGAACCCTCCTATACTCATGCCTCCGATCCAAGGAAAACCTTTGATTCTTTACATATCTGCTACACCTACTACTCTTGGGGCTCTCCTAGCGCAGCAAGACTATGAGAACAAAGAAAGCGTTGTATACTACATCAATCGAACCCTAGTGGGATACGAGTTACAATACTCACAGGTAGAACGATCATGCCTGCGGTGGTTTTTGCTTCACAAAAACTCTGACACTACATGTTGGCACATCCTATCAAACTCATTGCCAAAATCGACCCACTAAAGTATCTTCTCAGCAAAGCAGCTCTCACAGGTCGACTAGCAAAGTGGGTTATGCTTCTTAGTGAATATGATATAGAATATGTGGACAGAAAAGCCATCAAAGGGCAAATCATAGCTGACCAACTAGCCGAGGCACCATTACAGGACACTTCACCAATGCAGTTTAAGTTTCCCGATGAGTCTTTATTCACTCTGTCAACATCTCCTTGGAAACTCTACTTCGACGGATCTTACACCAACCATGGATCGGGGGCAGGTATCCTGTTTATTACTACCCAAGGTGACACAATTCCAAAGTCCTACAGGTTGTTATTTCCATGCACTAACAATATAGTAGAATATGAAGCCTTGGTAATTGGTCTCAAGATGGCCACTGAGTGGAAAATCCAAGCACTATGTGTCTACGGTGATTCTCAGCTTATCATAAATTAGGTCAACGATGAATATCAAACCAAAGATGAGAAGCACATCCCATACAAATGGATGGTCGATGACCTCAAAGAACACTTTGGGACCATCTCCTTTGAACAAATACCCAGGATCAAGAACAAAGCAGCAGATACAATGGCTACCATAGCCTCTCTTCTTGAAATACCTGAATATGAGTCACGGTATGAGTTCTTAGTAGAAACCATTTGGCAACCGGCTTATGATCTCCTTGAAACCCATTCCATTTGCCTCCTAGTAGGATCTGATTCACCTTGGTACGGTAAGACCTACACTTACCTCAAGGACAATATTCTTCCACCGGACCTCTCTTCTAACCAAAAATGAACTTTCATCCGACAAGCCTCCTGTTACACCATCATAACTAATACCCTTTACCGACGTGGTCTGGATGGTACTTTACTCCATTGTCTAGAACAAGAAGAATCCATAACGGCCTTGCGAGACATACACAAAGGGATCTGCGGAACACACTCCAGTGGTCCTTCCTTAGCTAAGAAACTCATGCATTTGGGTTATTACTGGCCCAATATGGAAATAGATTCATACCAGTTCGTCAAAAAGTGCAAACAGTACCAAATACACGGGAACCTGATTCATGCACCTGCTCAGGAGTTGAGACCTTTAACGACGCCCTGGCCCTTTTGCTAGTGGGGACTTGACCTTGTGGGAAAGATTCATCCACCTTCTTCCAACGGCCATAAATTCATCATAACCGCCACTGAGTACTTCACAAAGTGGATTGAAGCCATTCCCCTAACCACCATCACAGGAAAATAAATTTCCTCGTTCATTCTGAATTACATTATCTGCTGATATGGCATCCCTTCATCCATCATAACGGATAATGGGAGACCATTCAAAAATCAGGATGTCCATGAACTTTGTGAGCGTTTCAAAATCCAACATCGTTTCTCCACTCCATACTACCCCCAAGGTAACGGCCAAGCTGAGGCATCGAATAAAACCATTCTGAAAATCCTAAAGAAGACTGTCAATGAAGTTGGTCACGATTAGCACGTCCAACTCAATCCCGCTCTGTGGGCCTACAGAACCAGTATACGCACTCCCACAGGTGCTACACCCTACGCCCTTGTCTATGGTTCTGAAGCCATCCTTCCCATTGAGGTCGAACTCCCATCCCTCAGGGTGTCATTGAAAGGTCTCATATCAGATGAAGAATATAGAGTCTCCAGGCTACAAGAACTAGAGCTGCTAGAGGAAAGGCGCCAGAAAGCTTTTGACCATCTCAAAGCCTATCAATAGATGATGTCTAGAAGCTACAACCACAAGGTTAGACCAAGGTGCTTCAAGGTTGGGGACCTAGTTCTAAAAGAGAACCCTCGCAATCAACAGGACAGAGAAAAGAAAGGTAAGTTCGAGCCTAACTGGCTTGGCTCCTACGTAATTGTAGCTGCTTACGGATCGAGGGCATATCAGTTGGCCACATCAGAGGGTGAGTTGTTTGATGATCCAATCAACAGCATGCACCTTCGCCGGTTCTATACCTAGGAGAACCCCAATGCAAGGGGGCACAATAAAATCAAAAATCAAAAAAAAAATTGAAAAGAGAAAATACAAAATTTTTTTTTAAAAAAATAGAAAGCATACAAAAAAATTGTCCTTTGGTGAAAACCTGGCAAATAGGCGCCTTGGATAGGTATTGTGATGAAAACTTGGCAAACAGGTGTCATGTTACTCTCTAGCTCCTCGTGCAAATAAAAGCAAGTGATGAAAACCTGGTAAACAGGCGTTACTTGTGATAAACCGCCTTCTCCATCTTTGAGAATCCAATCTCCTTGAGTCCATTCTTCCTTCGCTCATTTCCCATGCGACCCATATCTACCCCACGATAAACACTTGACAGTTACCTATCATGGCTTGATACTCACCTTGTGGCCTTGTCAACCAAGGTTTTGTCCCATACCGTCTCCTCAATGTGAGCCTACATAGTGTCTCTCGTCGGTGTCCATAGTCCAAGTCCGTGAACTACGTTGCCTCTGCACCATCACGTAGGCAAAGCCATTATTCTAATTTGCCCTCGAGGCTCCCATTTCTTCTATGGTCCCATTCATCCCCTTTTCTTTTCTTCATTCTTGTCGTCTTTCTTCTAGTCCATCCATGGTCCATTAGGGTTTACCCTGAACTACGTTGCCTCTGCGTCGTCATGTAGGCAAGGCCATTTAGCAATGAGCCCCTGAGGCACTAGGTCAGTCCTTTAGGGTCCGTCTCCCCAATAAGGGTTGTGCAATCTTCTCACCAAGCTAGCAAATACAAGCAAAACCCGTGCCTCAAGCAGAAATCTTGACTATGAGCATATTAACCTATCCAATGCAAAGCAAATACCCAAGGTCTTCTAAATGATTTTATGCAAATTAAGGCAAGAACTAAACACATATCAATGCAAATATGCTTTGTAGATCAGAAACATGGTTAACAGTTCAAGTCCTAATTTTTGCTATCATACCTTCCTATGCTACTCAAGGATGCCAAAAGCTAGAGATGCTATGATGGGGGCATGATCATTTTTCTTTGTTTGCTATTTGTGTATTAAACTTTAGTAATGTGAAGCCTTGTCTAAGGACATGATCGGCAAAAGATCATCGAGGACATCAAAGGTATAACACGAACTGGGGCAATCCTTGCTTGTTGCAATGCAGGAGGTACTCAGGTCATCTAGATTCAATTTTGACTAGATGCTTGTATTAACTTGCTAAATCACAATCCATATAAGTGATACTCAGGTCATCTCGGTTCAATTATACCTCGATGCTTGTATTCACTTACAACATTTCAGAAAATGTACCACAAAAATATGCCCAATGATGAAATAAAGCACTCTAAAAGCAAAGCATCCATCCTATATCCACATACACATCCATGCAATCCTCATTATCCAAACTATGCAGAGTAACGATACCAAGTAAAGTTTCTAAGTCATCTTATCACAACCATTCTTCTATCTATCTATCATGTTAGTCTTGTGTCAATAGAGTACATTTGGACTTCACAAAAACAAAGCATATAGTAGCATATCATATCATTCGTAGGACTAGTCATGCACATGCTTAGGTTCGTAGAATACACCATCCAATGCATTAGGTCATCAATACATTTGCATCACATCACATCTTAAAGCATAGTTACATCATCACATAGAAATCATATCACATCCGCATACATTTGCATTAGATCATATAGACGTCCCATAACATAGTTAACATCATCACATAGAAATCATAACACATATGCATACATTTGCATTAGATCATATGGACGTCCCATAACACAGTTGCCTCTAACATAGAAATCATATTACATTGTGCATTCATTTGAAAACATTAAATCACATAGACATCATATAGCAGCATATCACAAAGCATCTCATATAGCATTAGATAGACCACCTAACTATGCACATACATCACATCATACAATAGAAGTAAATCTTCATCGCGTACCACATGCAATAGATACACAAAGCCGCATCATCATATATACTATCATACAAAAGAGGTCCAAATGTACAAAATCATCATCTATCTCTGGAATAAAAGTGTCATATACAATATGCATCCAAATGGATGGTGATACATGTCCCAAAATGTACAACATCCGGTCTGTGTCTATCCCTGCTGCTGTGGGCCACCACTGCCAGCTCCTGACTGCTGAGGACCCATCACGAAGGCCCCTGACTATGATGGACCTACTCTATGAGTTGCCCCAGACTGACTCTTGAAGCTCCCTGCCCTCTGGCTCGATGCCACGACACCATGGTATAGCCCTCGGTAATACTAAACCTGGGACTGTGCTCTGGCTAGATCTGTCTGTGCCTGTGCCTATGCCTGCTGCACCTGCCCAACCAAAAATGAACTCGCTGCATCTGTCCCCATAGCGGCCATAGTAGTGTCCTGCTCTACACAGATAATCCGTACCCGTGTGTCTGCCATGTCTCTCTCGCGAGTCAACCCAGTGATCACCGCTGCGTCTGTCTCTCGCCTTCGCTCTACCCTCCTCAACTGTGCCTGTAGCTCTCGCACCTGTCCCCTCAGGCCGGCTATGGTCCTCTCATGAGCCTCTCCCTGTACTAGCCCCTGTGCTGCCTCTGCCTGTCCTGGCCCCTGTGGCTGGGGCACCTACTACTGTGGTACCTACTAGGGTGGTGGCATCTGTGCCCGCTGAGGTATCTGTTGCTGTGCCTCTACCTGCCCTGGCACTACCTGCTCAGCCTGAGCTATCCTCCTCCGTTGTCTCAGCCTCTCTCCGGCCCTACCACCCCGTCATCCTCGTCCTCCTCTAACTCCCCTCCACCCTAGACCAGCCTCTCCCTCCTCCTCTGAGTCTGCCTCGTCAATACGAGGCACCAGCATGCCAGGTCCTGAATATCTCAGGAAAGGATGTGCAGTGATCCAATCCTCGTACTCCTGTGTCACCCCCGCATCTGCTATCTCTCTCCTCATGTCCCATGCCACATATGGCATCTACTGGAACTCTGCCAGAGCCTCCTCATACGAAGCCATTGTTGCATGTATGAGGTGAGCCATTGTTGTCATTGATGTCAACATACTCATATTGCATTGACAAGAAGGATTTGATGAGCTGTGTGCTGAGGATATTGAGAAAATTAGCCTCAGTCAGGAACAGTGAAGAACAGTGATGAGAAGAAGGTAAATGTACTGTATAGGATGAGAACCGGAGGATGCGGATTAAAGGGTTAGTAGATATGAGTCTTGAGATGCTACAGTTAAGATTTCAGAGGTCCGCATGAAGATCTGAAGGAGTTGTGGCTGCCGGTATAGAACCGGGTCCGGCAAGTATCCAGAGGTGACAAAGGATCACAAAAAGGTCTGGTGAGGTCCGGAATTGTATCATCCTAATCTGCGGATTGGATGGAGTGTTTGGGATGTCCTAGTGATGTGTCATCCTGATTTGTGTATGATTTGGAGGTCCGGAAGTACCTCTTGCATTATGACAGTGGCGACAGACTGTGTTCTTGAAGTTCCGGATGAGGAAGACAAGAGATCCCAGTAAGTAGAGGAAGTGCGGATGTATCCGGATATTCAGATAGTTTTGTGAAGGTTCTTGGATCATGTTTAGGTTGTGTTGTTGGTCTGCATTGATGGTAGAGCCCAGAATTGAAGTTATTCTTCCGGATGAAGTTCTTGCTCTGTTTAGCCGACCGGATGAGTTGTTCATCCTACGAATGTTCTTGTGATGGCCGACCGGATGTGTTATTCATCTTGCGGATACTCCTATGGTTGTTTGCCGACTTAGATGTTTGTTCCTAAGTCGATGTCTTGTATAAATAATGGTTTGTGAGTTCATTTCAAGGTGTGGTGTGTGGATGAGTATGGCATAGCGAAGAAACGTGCGAAAGGCAGAGCAGAGATTGTTGGGCTTAATTGGAACTGATCCGGACATGATAGAGATGTCATTCTCCAGTTCAAGACTGTGATTTTTATCACTTTGTAGACAGTGTGTCTCCTTGTAGGCAGTGGGCCTCTTTGTGAGCAGTGTGCTCGGGCAGTGAGCCCTTATTGGCATGTGCCATTCATTTTTCTTTATTCTTCTAACAGAGAATAATTCTTGGGTTAATCACCCCGTGGTTTTTCCCTTAACCGGGTTTTCCACGTCAAAATCTTGGTGTTCAATGTGTTGATGCTTATCTGCTCTTGTGTTTATGTATTATGCTTCCATGGATGATTATTTGATATACTGCTAACTAACAATAAAGAATCAAGTGTTTGAAAGGAGAAGAAGTTTTATACAACTGATTCACCCCCCCTCTCAGTTGTATGCCCTAGATCCAACAATTGGTATCAGAGCTAAGTTCCTCTGATAGGAGCTTAACCGCTTGAGGAGATCCAGGATGTCATCATACAAGAAGGATAGTCCGAAGTTCGATGGAACCAACTTCACTCTCTGGAAAGGTCGCATGAAGTGTCACTTGGAATGTATGGGAAAAGCATACTTGGCTATGATTTCAAAACCATATATACCTCCACAAGGTGGTCCGACAACTCTGAATGAAATCACAGAAGCTGAAAACAATCTGCGGACCAAGGAAGCTCTTCTAAGCGCATTGAATGACTCAGATCTCTCGAATGTCATTGACCTACCAACTGCATATGAGATCCTAACTAAACTGGAACTTCTGTATGAAGGAGATGAGTTTGTCAAAAGTGCAAGGTTGCAAAGTCTGAAAGGGAAATTTGAAAGATTGAAAATGAGAGACGATGAAAACATCACTACCTTTATGCCAAGAGTAAATGAGCTGGTATGTGGAATCATAAATGCTGGTGGAACTTTAGATGAAAATGAGATTGTCTGCAAAATCCTAAGATCCCTTCCTACTGCCTACAAAATCAAAGTTGCTGCCATTGATGAATTCAGAGCCCACACAACTGTCACAAGAGAACAACTGGCTGGCAAACTAGCTGCATTTGAAATGACCGAGTTTGGAGATGATCCTCCCAAGACTGAATCTGCCTTCAAAGCCAGTGCCTATGTGAAAGGCAAACAGAGATTTGATCTGGGTGAAAACTCATCAAGGAAAATGTCATGGTATGATCAAGCAAGAAGAGACATGGAAGAAGAAGAAGCAGAAACAGCTCAACTTGAAGCCCTCATTGCAAAGAGACTGCCAAGAGGATCCGGTAAGTATGAAGGAAAACTACCCTTTAAGTGTTTCAACTGCAATAAGATTGGTCATTTTGCCTCAAGATGTCTGGAGAGATCTGCAAGATCTAATACTCATAGACAAAGGTTTCAAAAGAATTGCTATTATGTTCATGAAGAAGATGACAATGAAGGAGTAACAGATGATGAATCAGAACTAGGAAGCAAATCCAGAAATGAGTGGGTGTTTATAGCCATCAAGGAAGAAGATTCAATACTCTCTGAATCTGTCAATCACAAAGTTGTTGAAAAAGCCTTGGCTGCTCAAGTGGAAGAAAAGGATGATTGGGTTATTGACAGTGGATGTTCTCACCATATGACTGGTGACAAGAATAAGTTCTTAGATTTGGAAAGATATGAAGGAGGAATGGTAAAGTTTGGTGACAATTCTGCTGGCAGAATCAGAGGTAGGGGAACTATTTCCTTTGATGGTAAGAGCAAAATAGGAAATGTACTGTATGTTGAAGGGTTGAAGCACAATCTTCTCAGTGTTGGTCAGTTAGTGGACAAAGGCTATGATCTCCGGTTCAAGAATGGAAAATGCAGAATCTTTACAAGCTCTGGAGCTGAAATTGCATCCGGTACTCAGACAAAAGGTAATATCTTTCATCTGGTTGGTTCAAATAAAAGTTGTTTGTTTGTTCAAATTGATCAGAGTTGGTTATGGCATAGAAGAATGTGTCATGTAAATTTTGATAACATCATCAAGATAAGCAACACTCAGGCTGTGAGAGATCTTCCAAAATTGATGAAACCTACAAATAGTGTGTGTAAAGAATGTCAGTTAGGTAAACAAAGCAGAGTCTCCTTCAAAAGCAAAGATCAGTCTTCTACCGGATTGTTGGAATTAGTACATACTGATCTATGTGGTCCGACAAGAATCAAGAGTCTGCAGGGTGATAGATATTTCATGTTGTTAATTGATGATCATTCCCGGATGATGTGGGTTACCTTTCTAAAAGAAAAATCAGAAGCTTTTGAGAAGTTCAAAATCTTCAAAGCTATGGTGGAGAATCAAACCGGATTGAAACTAAAGTGTCTAAGGTCTGATAGAGGTGGTGAATTTACATCTGGTGAATTCATTGACTTTTGTGAGAAACAGGGTATAAGGAGACAGTTGTCTGCTCCTAAGACTCCACAGCAGAATGGAGTAGTTGAGAGAAAGAACCGGACCATCCAGGAAGCTGCTAGGACAATGATGTTGGAAGCAAATGTCCCTCAAATGTTTTGGAAAGAAGCTATCAGCACTGCAGTCTACACTCTCAATCGAGTTCAAATCAGAAACAACACCGGTAAGACCCCCTATGAACTCTGGTTTGGCATCACTCCTACTGTGAAATATTTCAGAGTATTTGGTAGCAAGTGTTATATTAAAAGAGATGAAGATCTAGGAAAGTTTGATGCTAGAAGTGATGAAGGAATTTTCTTGGGCTACTCCACTCAAAGCAAAGCATACCGGTGTTACAATAAGAGATTGAGGAAGATGATAGAAAGCACCAATGTAAAGGTTGATGAAGGAATTGAGAAGCCTTCAAGATTTTATGAGTTTGAAGAAGATGACCAAGACAGTATTCAAGGACCTCAATCCTCTCCAGTGAGACAGAGTCAGCCTGATCCGGTAAATCAGGAAGAAGAGATAGGTTTGAATGAGCCTGATCAAGAAACAGTAGTGCTGGATACTCCCAAAATTCCAAGGTATGTAAGACTGAATCACTCTGAAGATCAGATCATAGGTGACAGAAGCAAAGGTGTACAAACTAGAAGGAATATTGCTCAAAATCAGAATGAATGTTGTCTGATTTCAAAGATTGAACCTAAAACAATAGATGAAGTCTGCAATGATGAAAACTGGACCAAAGCAATGGAAGATGAATTGATGCAAATTGAGAAAAATCATACTTGGGATCTTGTTCCCAGACCTAGAGACAGGAATGTAATTGGAACCAAGTGGGTCTTCCGGAACAAACTAAATGAAGCCGGTGAAGTAATCAGAAACAAAGCTAGATTGGTCTGCAAAGGCTACTCTCAAATAGAAGGAATTGACTTTGAAGAGACTTTTGCTCCGGTGGCAAGAATTGAAGCAGTCAGATTACTTCTTGCATTTGCTGCCTTCAAAGACTTCAAGGTATATCAGATGGATGTCAAGTCTGCCTTCCTAAATGGTGATCTGGAAGAAGAAGTCTACATTGAACAACCGGATGGATTTCAATTGTCTGATAATAATGATATGGTCTGCAAGTTGAAGAAAGCCTTGTATGGATTGAAGCAAGCCCCAAGAGCATGGTATGAAAGGTTGGATAAGCATCTTGTGCAGATTGGATTCAACAAAGGTACTGCTGACAGTAACTTATATTTCAAAATTGATCATGAAAACATTCTGATTGTTGAAGTGTTTGTGGATGATATCATTTTTGGAGGAAGAGATAGTATGTGCAAAACTTTTGCTAATCAGATGAAAAGTGAGTTTGAAATGTCTATGCTTGGTGAAATGAATTTCTTCTTGGGACTGCAAATTACTCAAACAAGAGAAGGGATCTTCATTTCTCAGACCAAATATGTGAAAGAATTGTTAAGGAAATTTGGTATGGAAGACTCAAAGCCAATGAACACTCCTATGGCAACCGGATGTAAGCTAAGCAAAGATGATGATTCTCCAAAGGCATATCAGACAAAGTATAGATCAATGATTGGTGGATTGTTGTATCTCACTCAAACTAGACCAGATATAATGCAGGCTGTTGGTCTTGTGGCAAGATTCTAGGCTGATCCTAGAGAATCTCATGTTATGGCAATCAAAAGAATTTTTAGATACTTGAAAGGAACAGTTGAGTATGGTCTATGGTATCCTAGAGATCCAGATTTCTCTCTTCATGCTTACACAGATGCAGATTGGGCAGGAGATGTGGATGATCGGAAAAGCACTAGTGGTGGAGCATTCTTTTTGGGGAAGAGATTGGTTTCTTGGCTAAGCAAGAAACAAGATGCAATATCTCTGTCTACAACTGAAGCAGAATACATTGCAGCAGCAGGTAGTTGCACTCAAATCTTATGGATGAAGCAGATGCTAAGAGACATCAAAGTTGAATATGAGGAGCCTATCACAATTTTCTGTGATAATTCAAGTGCAATTAATATTTCCAAGAATCCGGTATTGCATTCTAAGACTAAGCACATATCTATCAAATTTCACTTTTTGAGAGAACAAGTAAACAAGGAAGAAGTCAGATTGGAGTATGTTCCCTCCAAGGATCAGATTGCAGATATCTTTACAAAACCTCTTCCCAAGGACTCTTTTGAATATCTCCGGGAGAAGTTAGGGGTCATGGCCCCTCCGGTGATGAACTAAGATGCACTGATGTGCATCAGTCCGGTGGCTCTCACAGTCATATCTTGTGATCCGGACTAATGGGGAGCTGCAACTAAGGGGGAGCAGCTGGTATGATTCTGATGTATGAGAATTGTAAGTATGAGCCCTTTGCCATTGATGTCAAAGGGGGAGAGAAGACATGTGAAAAACAAGTGGTTGATGATCAAAGGGGGAGCAGTAAAGGAAGAGAAGCAATATGAAAAGTTGAAGTTCTTGTCTTAATGGTTTTTCACATCATATGTTGCCATCAATGACAAAGGGGGAGATTGTTGCATGTATGAGGTGAGCCATTGTTGTCATTGATGTCAACATACTCATATTGCGTTGACAAGAAGGATTTGATGAGCTGTGTGCTGAGGATATTGAGAAAATTAGCCTCAGTCAGGAACAGTGAAGAACAGTGATGAGAAGAAGGTAAATGTACTGTATAGGATGAGAACCAGAGGATGTGGATTAAATGGTTAGTAGATATGAGTCTTGAGATGCTACAGTTAAGATTTCAGAGGTCCGCATGAAGATCTGAAGGAGTTGTGGCTGCCGGTATAGAACCGGGTCCGGCAAGTATCCAGAGGTGACAGAGGATCACAAAAAGGTCCGGTGAGGTCCGGAATTGTATCATCCTAATCTGTGGATTGGAAGGAGTGTTTGGGATGTCCTAGTGATGTGTCATCCTGATTTGTGTATGATTTGGAGGTCCGGAAGTACCTCTTGCATTATGACAGTGGCGACAGACTGTGTTCTTGAAGTTCCGGATGAGGAAGACAAGAGATCCCAGTAAGTAGAGGAAGTGCAGATGTATCTGGATATTCAGACAGGCTTGTGAAGGTTCTTGGATCATGTTTAGGTTGTGTTGTTGGTCCGCATTGATGGTAGAGCCCAGAATTGAAGTTATTCTTCCGGATGAAGTTCTTGCTCTGTTTAGCCGACCGGATGAGTTGTTCATCCTGCGAATGTTCTTGTGATGGCCGACCGGATGTGTTATTCATCTTGCGGATACTCCTATGGTTGTTTGCCGACTTAGATGTTTGTTCCTAAGTCGATGTCTTGTATAAATAACAGTTTGTGAGTTCATTTCAAGGTGTGGTGTGTGGATGAGTATGGCATAGCAAAGAAACGTGCGAAAGGCAGAGCAGAGATTGTTGGGCTTAATTGGAACTGATCCGGACATGATAGAGATGTCATTCTCCAGTTCAAGACTGTGATTTTTATCACTTTGTAGATAGTGTGTCTCCTTGTAGGCAGTGGGCCTCTTTGTGAGCAGTGTGCTCGGGCAGTGAGCCCTTATTGGCATGTGCCATTCATTTTTCTTTATTCTTCTAACAGAGAATAATTCTTGGGTTAATCACCCCGTGGTTTTTCCCTTAACCGGGTTTTCCACGTCAAAATCTTGGTGTTCAATGTGTTGATGCTTATTTGCTCTTGTGTTTATGTATTATGCTTCCATGGATGATTATTTGATATACTGCTAACTAACAATAAAGAATCAAGTGTTTGAAAGGAGAAGAAGTTTTATACAACTGATTCACCCCCCCCCTCTCAGTTGTATGCCCTAGATCCAACAGCCATCGGCCCCCATCGGACCCTCTCTGTATGCGTCCGTGTGAACATAGCCTGCCCCTGTGGCATGCCCTGCCTCCTGCCAAACTATCTCAACACTCGGCCCACCATCTGCCTCTCTAGTATATGCCGTGTCCGGCCTATTAGCCACCTGGTCTGAAAGTAGTATGGCAGCTCGTCTCCCTCGTCATCCCAAGGCTTGCAGTCCAGATATGGTCGCCAGACGACCACATCTACTCCGTCCAAGGTGTGTCTCCAATACTCTAACTTCCCCAACCTGTGCTGGGAAATCACTCCTGCATAGCCATAACTGTATGGCTCTCCTCACTGCCTTGCGAAGACACATATCGGCCTAGTCACCGCTATGTGCTCCCACAGCCAGAACTGTAACAACAACACCCCAGCTGATAGACTAGTGCTACGGTGGTACACCACCTGATGCATGTCATGGTATAAGTGGGCCAGTACGCAGACTCCCCATGCATATCAGGTGCCCTCAGTCAGCATCCACTCCATGATCCTGCCCCATCCAATGGGGAACCCATGCGATCTCCTGTCCGGGCATACAACGCCCCCGATCAGTCCAGCCACAATCCCAGGGAAGTAGTCATAGTAGTCGTATATATCCTACCACGAGATAACCTATCCAGCTAGCTCAGGATCATCAAACACCCGCTGGCACTCGGTGAGTCCCACGTCCCGCTGTGCATCATACTCCACTAATTCGCCTACCACAGGCAAGTGCAGTATCTGGTAGACGTCCTCCAAGGTCACTGTCATCTCTCCCGTCGAAAAATGGAAGGTCCCGTCCTCACTGTGGAATCCCTCCACGGCAGCTTTCAGCAGTCCACGGTTCGCCCACACCTCGGGCATGAAGCATACATAATCCAATCCCATGGCACCAAGCGCCACTCTGTCAGTCTCTGTCAACATATATCTCTGCAATAAGGGCATGGGAAACATCTCCCTCGACTGCAGTGTGTCCCGAATCTCCTCCTGCAAGCAAGCAAGGCAAAGCATCAGTCTCAAGCGACATATACCATACTCAACATACCTACTGAACTATATCAACTAAACTTAGCATTTCAAATTGATCAAAACAGCACACTACATCTCTTGACTAGATTTCTGCAATCTCAGAGATAGCTCATTGATTACTGCATCAAACAGAACGCTAATCGAGTCAATTTGGCTAAGTCCTTTGCTATCCAAAGCAAATGCGCCACTACAGGTGGTAAAAGCGTCATTTTTTGGTATATGCACCGCTAAAATCAGCATATGCACTGCCTCACACAAATGCGCCACCACAGTGCACATATGTGCAGATCCATTAGATGCACCGCAACATTCGGCATATGCGCTGCCATATTATGAATGCGCCGATAAAATCAGCATATGCGCGGCAGTAACAGATGCGCCGCTACTTTCCACATATGTGCGGCTTAAATACACATGCACCGCCAAATTGCATAAGCGTAGCTACAGTGTGCAGATGTGCAGCTTTCATGTATGCGCCGCCGAAACCAACATATGCGCCACGCAACGACAAAAGTGCCGCTTCGCGGGACATATGCGCCATTCTGCGTTTCAGCGCATGCATTTGTCCTATTGTCTAAGTGCATTTATGACATCCTAAATCGACCCTAGGAGAAATTTTTTGAAGCACATACCGGGGGTCCTGCCTCTGCTGGCCGCCCGAATCGACGAACTCGCTCGAATCGGTGCTCCTCGCGTGGAATGTCTGCTACTCTGGCTGCCATGCTACTCCAAGTTTGCTCTAGGCTCTCTCACTCCAATCCAGAGTAAACAAGTGTACAAATGACTATTCTTGTGTACCCAGCTCCTATTTATAGCCTCCAAACCCTAATTCTGGCTAGGTGATGACTGTGACTACTTCCCGTGCCCGTTTTTCTTCCCGTTTTCTTCCCGCATCCCTGACTGCGTCCCTTTTCCTCCAACCTATCCTAACTCCTTCGTCTTCATGAGATTGTCTGTCTCTGAATCTTTCGCCCTTTTCCATCCAATCTCCTGAGGGGGCATCCTATCGTCATTAAACTTGTACCAGGGGCAAACTGGGGCATGTATCATCATTCAGACTATTGAATTCTTTGAAGTAACGCTATAAACTGCATTGCATCAAAGAGGGGCAAAATGTATACGCTTAAAAATGACACAATTCATCCTAAATAAATATTCTAAATATTTATTCCCTTCTTCTATTAATTAAATAAATATTCTAAATTTATTTAATCGATTCACTGTTCCATAATTAAATAAATTCTATTTATTTAATTAAAATTCTTCTAAATGTCCTACATGATTAAATAATCATAAATTATTTAATTAATCCAAATTCCTCTATCCTAAGTTCTAAATTCTAAAAATCCACATCACCTTTACACCTCACCTTTTCCACCTCACCTTGTCCACCTCATCGGGTTGCACATGTAATTAAATATATTTAATATTTAATTACCTTATTTTCCCTCACCCACATGGCCTATTTCTTCTCAAATCAGAGGTTAGTTAACTAATCAATCAAAAGTGTTAACTAACCTGTCAATTGAGTCAAATCCCCAATCAATTCAGTCAATTCCACAATTTATTCTTCTAACTGATCAATCAAGTCTATTAACAAACCAGTCAATGGAGTTAACTCTCCAATCAGTTTTGTCACATCCCCCCTTTCATGATGGAGCTGGGACACTTGTCACGTTTCTACTGGTTGCACATTCCTCAACCATCCTCAGCCGTCGATCTTCATATCTCCTCTCAACTGTTGATTCCCATTCTTCCAAGTCTATAAATGAAGCTTCATCCCTCCATTCTAATCATCCAAGCTTTTGACATCGTTACTCTGCAGAAATATCACCAACGCACCTTTGGCACCCTTTTGTCACCTACAAGCTTGAGATCACATACTTGCATTGGAGCTCACCCTCATTGCATATCACCATAGCCATTCACCATCGACTTCCTACAAACAGCTAAAAAGATTGCACTCTCTGAGGGCTCATCTCATCTGTAAAAGGATGATTTGTGATAGGTGAACAACAGAAGTTTAGAAAGGGGAAAGGTTTGCTCTGTATTTGTTCATTGCTTTGTTTATTGAATCCTTCTTGTTTCACTATTCTGTTGATGTTTGGGTCTTGTTTAATTCATTTGATTGATCACCATTTTACCCTTACAAGTTGTTTTGGAACAACTACAAGACAATCATCTAGTCCACTTTATTGTTTAGGATTATAATCTTGGGTTATGAAATTTTTTTCATAATGTTGTACAAAAGCCTTGAGAATGTCAAGTAATTCTGAGAGAACAACATTATCCTCCTTGATTTGCTTAATACCATGCGAGGAATGTCTAACTTGAAGAGTGAGAAACAATTCCTTGGGGACATGGTCACCAATTTTTAGCTAGTGCATCCTAGCCTTAAGTTGTGCTCCTTTGGCAGCATGACTATCAGCCTTTTGCTTTTGATGCTATAAATTGGTGACATTAATTTGCAGAGGAGAAAATGGGTCAGCTATCAATGCCACTGTGGCTGTGTTCAAAGCACTAATTGTAGCCTCATAAGCTCTTCTTATGAAATTGGGTAGCTAATGGCCATAGATGCAAAGAAATCTCATAGTACAAGTGATAGCATCATTCTGCCAATTTATCCAACTAGTAGAATGTAATGGGCGACATTCTAAATTCCATATAGTTGCTATGTGTGCTAGGGTGGGTTGGTGAGCTAGCAAAGAGGTGTTATGGAAAAACAAAGAATTACTAGCATGTGGCTATGTGACTTGCCATTCAATGGAAAAAAGGAATTGGAAAGTGATTTGATAACATCACATCTACTAATGGTTGTACACGAAGGTTGGATGACATGAAAAAAGAGAAGAATGATTGGGCCGAGATCATGGCATGACCAGGGCATTTGAAAACTTTGTGAGACCTAGCTTGGAAATTACACCAAGTATGCTAGAAAGGATGGGATTGATAGTGGCCAACTGTTACAAGTATGAGGTTAGCCAGTGTTGTCATTGATGTCAACATACTCATATTGCATTGGCAAGAAGGATTGGATGAGCTGTGTGCTCAGGATATTGAGAAAATTAGTCTCAATCAGGAACAGTGAAGAATAGTGTTGTTAAGAAGGCATAAGTATTCAATAGGTTGAGATTTAGAGGTTGCGGATTAAAGAGTTTGTAGATATGAGTCTTGAGATGATTCAGTTAAGATTTTAGAGGTCCGCATGAAGATTTGAAGGAGTTGTGATCGATCAAGTAGAACCGGTTCTGGGAGATGCTCCAGAGTGACAAAGTGTTATCCGGAGGAGCATTGTCAGACTCTGTAGATTGGAAGAAGTGTTCTGGATGTCCTTGTGATGTGTCATCTCATTTTGTACAAAGTTTGGAGGTCCGAAAGCACCTTCTTCAGTATGACAGTGGTGACAGACTATGTTCTTAAAGTTTCAGATGAAGAGAAGAGATTCCAGTGAGTAGAGGAAGTGCGGATGTACCTGGTTAATCAGACAAGCTTGTGAAGGTTCTTAGATCATGTTGAGGTTATGTTGTCGGTCCACATTGATGGTAGAGCCCGGAATTGAAGATATTCTTTCGGATGAAGTTCTTGCTCAAACTAGCCGACCGGATGAGTTGTTCAACTTGCGAATGTTCTTGTGATGGCCGACCGGATGTATTAATCATCTTGCGGATGTCCTTATGATTGATTGCCGACTTAGATGATTGTTCCTAAGTCGATGTCTTGTATAAATAAAGGTTTGTGAGTTCATTTCAAAGTGTGGTGTATAGCAGATGAGAGTGGTATAGCAAAAGAGTGAAGGGCAGAGCAGAAGTATCTTGGGCTCTAAATGGAACTGATCCAGACATGGTAAAGATGTCAATCTCTAGTTCAATTTTGTGATTCTTATCACTTTGTAGACAGTGTGTCTCTTGTAGGTAGTGTGCCTCTTTTGTGAGCAGTGTGCTCGGGCAGTGAGCCCTAATTGGCATGTGCCATTCATTTTTCTTATTCTTCTAACAGAGAATAATTGTTGGGTTAATCACCCTGTGGTTTTTCCCTTAATCGGGTTTTCCACGTCAAAATCTTGGTGTCCAATGTGTTGATGTTTATCTGCTCTTGTGTTTATGCATTATGCTCTTATGAATGGTTAATTGATATGCTATTAACTAATGAAGAAGAATCAAGTGTTTGAAATAGAAGCAAGTTTTTTGCACAACTAATTCACCCCCCCTCTCAGTTGTGTGCCCTAGATCTAACAATTGGTATTAGAGCCAAGTTCCTCTAAAAGGAGCTTAACCACTTGAGGAGATCTAGGATGTCGTCATACAAGAAGGATAGTCCAAAGTTTGATGGAACCAACTTCACTCTCTGGAAAGGTCGCATGAAATGTCATTTGGAGTGTATGGGAAAAGCATATTTGACCATGGTCTCAAAACCATATGTTCCTCCACAGGGTGGTCTGACAACTCTGAATGAAATCACAGATGCTGAAAATAATTTGTGGACCAAGGAAGCTCTTCTAAGCGCATTGAATGACTCAAATCTCTCAAATGTTATTGACCTACCAACTGCATATGAGATCTGGACTAAATTGGAACTTCTGTATGAAGGAGATGAGTTTGTCAAGAGTGCAAGGTTGCAAAGTCTGAAAGGGAAATTTGAAAGATTGAAGATGAGAGATGATGAAAATATCACTACCTTTATGCCAAGAGTGAATAAGCTGGTATGTGGAATTAGAAATGCTAGTGGAACTCTAGATGAAAATGAGATTGTTTGCAAAATTCTCAGATCTCTTCCTGTTGCCTACAAAATCAAGGTTGCTGCCATTGATGAATTTAGAGCCCACACAACTATCACAAGAGAACAATTGGCTGGCAAACTAGCTGTATTTGAAATGACTGAGTTTGGAGATGATCCCCCCAAGACTGAATCTGCAATCAAAGCTAGCACTTATGTGAAAGGTAAATAGAGATTTGATCCGGGAGAAAACTCTTCAAGGAAGATGTCATGGTATGATCAAGTAAGAAGAGACATGGAAGAGGAAGAAGCAGAAACAACTCAACTTGAAGCCCTCATTGCAAAAAGACTGCCAAGAGGATCCGGTAAGTATGAAGGAAAATTACCCTTTAAGTGCTTCAATTGCAATAAGATTGGTCATTTTGCTTCAAGGTGTCCGGAAAGATCTACAAGGTCAAATGCTAATAGACAAAGGTTTCAAAATAACTGCTATTATGTTCATGAAGAAGATGATAATGAAGGAGTAACAGATGATGAATTAGAAATAGGAAGCAAATCTGGAAATGAATGGGTGTTTATTGCCATCAAGGAAGAAGGTTCAATATCCTCTGAATCTATCAATCATAAGGTTGTAGAAAGAGCTTTGGCTGCCCAAGTTGAAGAAAAGGATGATTGGGTTATTGATAGTGGATGCTCTCACCATATGACTGGTGACAAGAACAAGTTCTTAGATTTTGAAAAGTATGAAGGAGGAATGGTAAAGTTTGGTGACAATTCTGCTGGCAGAATCAGAGGTAGGGGAACTATTTCTTTTGATGGAAAGAGCAAAACTGGTAATGTACTATATGTTGAAGGATTGAAGGAGAATCTTCTTAGTGTTGGTCAGTTAGTGGACAAAGGCTATGATCTCTGGTTCAAGAATGGAAGATGCAGAATCTTTACAAGCTCTAGAATTGAAATTGCATCCGGTACTAAAAAAAAAGGTAATATTTTCCATCTAGTTGGTTTTAATAAAAATTATTTGTTTGTTCAAGTTGATTAGAGTTGGTTATGGCATAGAAGGATGTACCATGTGAATTTTGATAACATCATCAAGATAAGTAATACTCAGGCTATAAGAGATCTTCCTAAATTGGTGAAACCTACAAATAGTTTATGCAAACAATGTCAGCTAGGCAAACAGAGCAGAGTCTCTTTCAAAAGCAAGGATCAGTCCACTACTGGATTGTTGGAATTAGTACATACTGATCTCTGTGGTCTGATAAGAATCAAGAGTATGTAAGGTGATAGATATTTCATGTTGCTAATTGATGACCATTCCCAAATGATGTGGGTTACCTTCCTAAAAGAGAAATCAGAAGCTCTTGAGAAGTTCAAAATCTTCAAAGCTATGGTAGAGAATCAAACTAGATTGAAACTAAAGTGTCTAAGGTCTGATAAAGGTGGTGAATTCACATCCGATGAATTCATAGACTTTTGTGAGAAGCATGACATAAAGAGACAGCTGTCTGCTCTTAGGACTCCATAGTAGAATGGAGTAGTTGAGAAAAAGAATTGGACCATCCAGGAAGCTTCTAGGACAATGATGATAGAAGCAAATGTTCCTCAGATGTTTTGGAGAGAAGCTGTCAGCACTGCAGTCTACACTCTTAATTGAGTTCAAATCAGAAGCAATACTGGTAAGACTCCTTATGAACTTTGGTTTGGTGTAACTCCTACTGTGAGATACTTCAGAGTATTTGGTAGCAAATGTTATATCAAAAGAGATGAAGATTTAGGAAAGTTTGATGCTAGAAGTGATGAAGGAATTTTCTTGGGTTACTCCACTCAAAGCAAAGCATACCAGTGTTATAGTAAGAGATTAAGAAAGATGATAGAAAGTACAAATGTGAAGGTTGATGAAGGAATGGAGAAGCCCTCAAGATTCTATGAATGCGATGAGGATGATTAGAATGATCCTCTAGTGCAAGGAGCTTCATCCTCCTTTGAAATCCAGATCCAAACTGATCAGGTAAATCAGGAAGAAGAAGCTTGTCTAAATGAGCCTGATCAAGATTTAGTAGTGTAAGAAACTCCAAAAGTTCCAAGGTATGTAACTCTAAATCACTCTGAAGATCAGATCATAGGTGACAAGAGTAAAGGGGTACAAACAAGGAGAAGAATTGCTCAAGACTCAAATGAATACTGTCTGATTTCCAAGATTGAACCTAAAACAATTAATGAAGCTTGCAATGATGAAAACTGGACCAAAGCAATGAAGGAAGAATTGATGCAAATCAAGAAAAATCATACTTGGGACCTTGTTCCCAGACCTAGAGACAAGAATGTGATTGGAACAAAATGGGTCTTCTGGAACAAACTGAATGAAGTTGGTGAAGTAATCAGAAACAAAGCTAGATTGGTTTGCAAAGGCTACTCTCAAATAGAAGGAATTGATTTCGAAGAGACCTTTGCTCTAGTGGCAAGAATTGAAGCAGTCAGATTATTTCTTGCATTTGCTACCTTCAAAGACTTCAAAGTATATCAGATGGATGTCAAGTCCGCCTTCCTAAATGGTGATCTGGAAGAAGAAGTTTACATTGAACAACCGGATGGATTTCAATTGTCTGATAATGATGATATGGTCTGCAAGTTGAAGAAAGCATTGTATGGATTGAAGCAAGCCCCAAGAGCATGGTATGAAAGGTTGGATAAGCATCTTGTGCAAATTGGATTCAACAAAGGTACTGCTGATAGTAACTTATATTTCAAAATTGATCATGAAAACATTTTGGTTGTTGAAGTGTTTGTGGATGATATCATTTTTGGAGGAAGAGATAGTATGTGTAAAACTTTTGCAAATCAGATGAAAAGTGAGTTTGAAATGTCTATGCTTGGTGAAATGAATTTCTTCTTGGGTCTGCAAATTACTCAAACAAAGAAAGGGATCTTCATTTCTCAGACCAAATATGTGATAGAATTGTTGAGGAAATTCGGTATGGAAGATTCAAAGCCAATGAACACTCCTATGGCAACTGGATGTAAGTTGAGAAAAGATGATGACTCTCCGAAGACAGATCAGACAAAGTTTAGATCAATGATTGGTGGATTGTTGTATCTCACTTAGACTAGACTAGATATAATGTAGGCTATTGGTCTTGTGGCAAGATTTCAAGCTGATCCTAGAGAATCTCATGTTATGGCAATCAAAAGAATTTTTAGGTACTTGAAAGGGACAGTTGAGTATGGTCTATGGTATCTTAGAGATCTGAATTTCTCTCTTCATGCATATACAAATGTAGATTGGGCAGGAGATGTGGATGACCAGAAGAGCACTAGTGGTGGAGCATTCTTTTTGGGAAAGAGATTGGTTTCTTGGATAAGCAAGAAACAAGATGCAATATCTTTGTCTACAACTGAATCAGAATACATTGCAGCAGCAGGTAGTTGCACTCAAATCTTATGGATGAAGCAGATGCGAAGAGACATAAAAGTTGAATATAAGGAGCCTATCACAATTTTCTGTGATAATTCAAGTGCAATTAATATTTCTAAGAATCTAGTATTGCATTCGAAGACTAAGCACATATCTATCAAATTTCACTTCTTGAGAGAACAAGTGAACAAGGAAGAAGTCAGATTGGAGTATGTACCCTCCAAGGATCAGATTGTAGATATCTTTACTAAACCTCTTCCCAAGGACTCTTCTGAGTATCTCCGGGAAAAGTTAGGGGTCATGGCCCCTCCGGTGATGAACTAGGATGCACTAATGTGCATTAGTCCGGTGGATATCACAGTTATATCTTGTGATCTGGATTGATGATGGGGAGTTGCTACTAAGGGGGAGCAGCTGGTATGATTCTGATGTGTTAGAATTGCAAGTATGAGCCCTTTGCCATTGATATCAAAGGGGGAGAGAAGACATGTGAAAAACAAGTGGTTAATGATCAAAGGGGGAACAGTAAAGGAAGAGAAAACATGTGAAGAGTTGTTGTTGATAGGGGGAGCTGTGACAGAAAGGAGATGTTTTTGTCTTGATGGTTTTTCACATCATATGTTGCCATCAATGACAAAGGGGGAGATTGTTGCAAGTATGAGGTTAGCCAGTGTTGTCATTGATGTCAACATACTCATATTGCATTGGCAAGAAGGATTGGATGAGCTGTGTGCTGAGGATATTGAGAAAATTAGTCTCAATGAGGAACAGTGAAGAACAGTGTTGTTAAGAAGGCAAAAGTACTCAATAGGTTGAGATTCAGAGGTTACAGATTAAAGGGTTTGTAGATATGAGTCTTGAGATGATCTAGTTAAGATTTCAGAGGTCCACATGAAGATTTGAAGGAGTTGTGATTGATCAAGTAGAACCAGTTCCAGGAGATGCTCCGGAGTGACAGAGTGTTACAAAAAGGTCCGGTGAGATCCAAAGGAGAATTGTCAGACTCTGCGGATTGGAAGAAGTGTTTTGGATGCCCTTGTGATGTGTCATCTTGGTTTATACAAAGTTTGGAGGTTCAGAAGCACCTTCTTCAGTATGACAGTGGCAATAGACTGTGTTCTTGAAGTTTCAGATGATCTTCAGGAGAAGAGATTCCAATGAGTAGAGGAAGTGCAGATGTACCTAGTTAATCAGGGAAACTTGTGAAGGTTCTTAGATCATGTTGAGGTTATGTTGTTAGTCTGCATTGATGGTAGAGCCTGGAATTGAAGATATTCTTCTGGATGAAGTTCTTGCTCAGACTAGCTGACCAAATGAGTTGTTCATCTTGCGAATGTTCTTGTGATGGGTGACCAGATGTATTAATCATCTTGCAGATGTCCTTATGATTGATTGCCGACTTAGATGATTGTTCCTAAGTCGATGTCTTGCATAAATAAAGGTTTGTGAGTTCATTTCAAAGTGTGGTGTATAGAAGATGAGAGTGGTATTGCAAAAGAGTGAAGGGCAGAGTAGAAGTATCTTGGGTTTTAAATGGAACTAATCTAGACATGGTAAAGATGTCAATCTCCAGTTCAAGTTTGTGATTCTTATCACTTTGTAGACAGTGTGTCTCTTGTAGGCAGTGTGCCTCTTTTGTGAGTAGTGTGCTCAGGCAGTGAGCCCTAATTAGCATGTGCCATTCATTTTTCTTATTCTTCTAACAGAGAATAATCATTGGGTTAATCACCCCATGGTTTTTCCCTTAACCGGGTTTTCCACATCAAAATCTTGGTGTCCAATGTGTTGATGTTTATCTACTCTTATGAATGGTTAATTGATATGCTATTAACTAATGAAGAAGAATCAAGTGTTTGAAATAGAAGCAAGTTTTTTGGACAACTGATTCACCCCCCCTCTCAGTTGTGTGCCCTAGATCTAACACCAACATTGGGATCAGAGAACCCCAATTTATTATGCATATGAAACCACAAAGGATAACTTGAAGAACCCCCTCCTTGGAGGAGGTGTATAAACCTAGCGAATCTTGTATACTTCCTGAGAAAAATATTAATTTTATTGGTGAATTTTTTCATTTTGCCATGAAATAAAATAATCTTATTCGATGAATCTTTTGTAATCACTAGAGGTCTATGGAAAATTCTGGTGAATTGTAATTTTTTTTAAAACCAATAAAATATTTTCATAATTGGCGATTAAAACCTATTTTCAAACCAATTAAATATTTTCATTGGTGAAGTAAAACCTATTTTCAAACCAGTAAAATATTTCTATGGGCGAATTAAACCTGTTTTGTAAATAGGAAAATATTTTTGTTGGTGATTAAAATCTAATTTCAAACCAAAAAAAATATTTTCATTAGCAAATTAAACCAATTTTCAAAGCAATAAAAAAAATCATTGGCAAATTTAAATATAGTTTCAAACCAATAAAAAATTAATTGGTGAAATAAATTTTTATGCCAATAAAAAATCATACAGTGTGGTAAAAATATCGAATGGATCATATTGTTCTATTTCAGGACAAATTTTATACACATCAAAATTCCTTCATAAAGTGTCCAGAATGGGGACAAGTGTCAACATATTTATTATGTCTGAAGCAATATGTCAGTGCAAAATAATATAATAAATAACCATTCAATGAATTTTTTATGGACGGCTATAGTTGCATTTTGGAAGAAAATGTTTGAAACACTAGACTGGTGATTTCAAGCCTTCAGAATAACACTTGAACTGTTAGATTTCCAAATATCAATGGTTGACATTTCATATGAGAAACCCTTTACATAATCTTATGTTGACTTGCTACCTTCGGTTGCCGATTGTCTAAGCTGAAACCCGAGCCATCAAAACTGTGTTGTTTACTGGCCCCTTATACCTAATCTTATTGGTCACTGCTTGGTGGGGAATGGGTTAACCTAGCAGAGTCCACTTTTTAAATTCTTTAGCAAATATTTTGAAGCAGCCCTAATATACTTAAAGGGTGAGCTATTAAGGATTTAATTAAGACACATGGCAAATTGCTCAGCAAGAGGTTTTAATCTTAGCCATCCAATGTTGAAGAATTTAAGTAGATAGCAGATGGCTTGAAAAGTTAATGTGCAAATAGGTTGTCAATCAGTTAAGTCATGACTTCATGTCCTAATATTCATAAGTTGATCAGCCCCTTAATCTAGAGGTTACCCACTGTCATTAGTAAAATGATCTGTAGGAAGGGCAAATTCTAATGGTTGTGCAAGGGTACGTGAGGAATCTGTCAGGAGAGAATATTCAATACATGGTTGCAATAGAATGACACATGTCAAAGAATCTAAGCTGGCATCGTATCCCACTAAAGACTCTGTATCAACTAAAGATGATCCAATGGTTGCACATCGTCACAAGGAGAATCTCACAGGATGGAATCTGTGTTGTGCAGTCACAACATGGCAACACATGGCATTCTCTTAGTTGAGAAGTGAAAGGTAGGTACGTGGAGGCTAAGGCATGCCTGCGCATGGTAGGTAAGAGGTGGGCATAATGCAATATATTTTTCCCAATGCTTAACCCAAAACAGTTCATGAGAGTATATGAGACTAATTCAATTTACTAGTCTGAGTCATTAAAACCAGTTACTTTTGACCAAGTGGATGAAGTGATTGGTATTGTAGATAAGAAAAGATATAAGGATGCTATCACTATTGAATCCAATAATGATATCATTGATGGATATGGAGAAGTTGATCAAACAATAACCAATAGAGAAACATGGGATAATATTTCAGATGTGTATAAAGATGAAAGTATGGAAGATCAACTCTCCACTTGGGATGAGGACTACAATATTAAAGATTTTGTTGGGGATACACCACCTAAGGAATACATCAGTAATGAGTCAGATGATATAAAGGCGCAGCCATATATGTATTATCATAGCATTGAGACTAATGAATTAAAAGATAAAACAAAGGGGACATCATGCTTTGCAACAATGAAGAGAGAAATAATTGCAATCAACCCATAGATGATGGTGTTTCTTGCAGAGATCATGAGGAAGAGATAGCAAAGGATATGGAAGAGGAGGCATGTTCACTCAGCAGTGAACTAATTTTAGAATTGTTGGCTATAGAATATTTGAAATATACACATAAGACTGATGTAAATCTTCACTTAATTAATTATCTTGAATAGACTAAAACATTTTAATTGTAACCTTCTTTGTAACATTTTAATTGGTCATGGCTATTAGTTTCATTTCCAGTTTGTGTTCTAATTTGTGTTGTTATCTTTCCTATGTGTAGAGAGTACCACATGTTAGCATGGCAGGGTTTTAAAAACCTAAGAGAAAAGATAATTCCAAAAGACATGCGGAGCTACCATGTGGTAAGGAGATTAGAAGCAATAAGAATCATGACCAGGAGTAGCGGACAATGCCATGTGTCTTATTCTTAGTTCACAGTTCTCAGGTGGCACAAAACTCTACCATGTATCTTTTATTGTGTTTCTTTTGTATAATTTCTATTTGTTACTAGAATGAGCCACGTGTTTCCCCCACAAGAATTCATGGAGAAACTTTTGAGAAAGGCATCGAGAAGGAACACAGTAGTGCCATGTGTCTTTTGTTGTAATGTGCGAAGCCGATCATGTGTCTCTTTCTTTATTAAGCTTTGAAGTGTCGAGGTACAGTATTGTGGGCCCTAAGGTATAATGTCTAAAGTTTCTAAAGTACAACAAAGTGTACCATGTGTTGCTAACATGGGTGATTGAAGGTTGAGAAACAAAAGAAGCATTTGAAGGCATGCTAGTCTACCATCTATCCCAGTTTTGAGGCCCTCGAGTGTTGCCACATTTTAGTAAGAAAAGAGGTAGAGAGCACCAAATTTCATAGTGTCATGTGTTCTCCTTATATCAAAGGGAAACTAAGCTCAAAGAGTGTAGGAGAGCCATGTAGCATTTTTTTGAGCCATTAGAAGATTGCAAAGGAAACCACTTGTCTTAACGGAACTAGTAGTCACACAGTCATATTTCTAGTACCATTCAACCAATGTGTGCACAAGGATCATATGGTTGCAGATTCTTAATGACTGGGAACATTTTTTAGCCCCATTTATGCTTGATTTCAATACGCGAATGCGACACTGAATTTTGCACTTTTAATCCCCAATTCACATTTGCAATGCATCTCATCTTTTCTATATCAAATATATATCTCTCATATACATAAAGTTCACAATGTTTTACTTTTCTAATCATGTCCAGACTTGTCTTTATTTGTTTGTATCACCTTTTATGTTCAATTGAATATTCTTTTTAGGTCCAATTCTATGTGTGCAATGTATACATGTGGTAGGGTCATGAAATTATCAGTTTTGACTTCCTTTTGACATCTGCCAATGTATATTGGATTTGTATATGATATACATGCATTATGGTATACAAATGCAGATTTCAAACATTATGAAGCATGCTTATGAAAAGTTATCGGGTCTAGATTTGTCTTAGAAATTGTTGTGAGCTGTCAATCCAAGACAACAATTAGTTATGTACTAATTGCACAACACTTTGACTTGACATTTCATTCACTAAAAAAAATCACTTTATTAAAAAAAAAAACTTTCTAGTTTCTACTTTTTATTGCTAAGTGATTTTTTTTAAAGTGAGAGCTGAGAGGGTTAGCACATGGGGAGATTTCATATTGCTTATTGCAGTGCACCAAGTAGATTTCAGATTTCACATTGTAGTGCCATTTCCAACATAGCCGGTAAGACAAAACATAGAATCCCTACTCCTAGGCTACATTTCATCATTTTTGAAAATCTTATTTTGTCAAACTTTTTTCATAAAATCTTATTTGGTCAAACTTTGCATTTAGGATTGAGAGACTTAAAAAAAATTAGGGACTTAAGAGGGAATTCACAGTTTCACACTATATAAGCATGTCTACCACCACTGGTAGACCAAACAAAGTTTTTGGGAAAGGCAAAGCAAGTACGGATAGAAGAATAGATTATTTTGAATTTCTTAAAACCTTAGGTTTGACTGATGAGTACCAGATATTTATGATCCTAACATGTATGGTAAATTTACCTCAGAACTTTGATTTTCATGTGAGAATAAGGCTGCTAAGAAAAAAAAAGTTGATAGTATCAATGCACCATGGGTAATTAGATTTGGGTGCATGATGTTACATGATGTTTTCCATTGCCTAGAATTTATCATGGTCTGTGCCCACAATTATGATGGTAACAAAAGAGCAGTTGTAAATAAGGATACCAAAGAAGAAATTTTATCTATTAATGCAAAATAATTTGAAAAGTGTTGGGGTTTACAACCAAATAATTTGGAGGCATCCACATTGACCTAGAAAAGCTTGCTAGTGATTATGAAGCAGTGGATGAAAGGGACAAAAAAAATTCCTAGATAAAATAGTTCATGAAAAACACAACTTGGAAGATAACCATAAGCCTCCTTATCATTTGAAAAATTTTAATTCACGGGCTCAAGATACTATTTCCATGCTAGCATTTTGCCTAAGACTGGATAGCAAATTGGGAAGTAGATGCAAGCCTCTTTGAAATGGTATATAATATGCATTATGGTATTGGTGAACATGTCAAATATAAATTTATTGAGCACATTGTAGAATCCATGCATAAACAATTTTTAATGATTAAAGTAAGTTCCACCAAGACATTTAGGTTCACAACCTACTTGTGCTATTTTTTTTCAAATTTAGTGGAATATTTTAGACCAACAAGCTTCAGATTTAGCCTTATAGTAATGTTGACAAAAAGAAAATGGCTCTAGTATATGATTGGACCACTAAGATAAGGATGGATGATTCTTGAAGGAACTACAATTAATTTGTAGACTACTTTTTGGCTCCATTACATCAAACAATTACAAATAGTCCAATGCCTAGATTGCTTATATCATTTAGAGATTTCATTCAACTAGGAAAAGAAATACAATTCAGTGATTGGTACTTATTGGAAGAAGATACTATACTAAGATTTTATGGATCAAGATTAGAGCCATACAAACTTTCAATACATGTGATAAAAAGGGTTTTTGCATCAATATATGTAAGGTAGATATAGAGTGCTGATTAACTACACTTTGCCAGTTAGCAAAAGAAGACCTTATTTCCTTCTTTACCTTTTTCATGTGGAGGGTTCACATTCGAGAGAAAAGCATTTAAGGTGGCACGTAATCTTTTGAATTTTTTAAATTTTGATGATGTTTGTCACTGGTAGTATGATCCATTTGATAGCATTAAAATAATGATTGTGGCCAATAGGAAGGCTACAAGTAGAATTCAATGTCAAAGTAAACCCTTGTTTGAAAACTTGAGAAACAAGGATTCCTAGGATGAGATCAAAATAGCAATGGAGAAAACTATTGCTAAGAAAGGTATTTCTTTTGAACAGTTGTTAGCACAAATTATTGAATTGCACTAGGTCCAAAATATAGGAGCACTAGTAGAGGATGAAATCAGGAGGTACAAAATTTTTTATGGAAAAAGTGATAAACTATCTATTAGAGCAAAAATGCCAAATTCTCTAGATGACTATTACAAAAAAATATTGGTCACAATAAAAAATTGTTACATTTTGGTCTATGAGGAAGGAGTTAGGTGAACCAAAAACTATTGTAGAGTATGGAGAAATTGATAAAGATGAAGAGTTTAGAAAATTATTGAATATAGAGCATCCCAATGAATGTGAAGATAAAGAAATTGATAATGATGATGAACCTGATGATGATAGGGATGAACAAAGCAATTTCAAACTTGGTTTAAGTTAGGCCACAGAAAAATCATATACTTCAATAGTAGCCATAGTTGAAAATATGGGTTATCGAGGTGGTGGTTTGGGGACCCAAGGATAAGGCATTTGGAAGATAATAGATGTAGTCACCACTGCCAGAAAATAATTTGATAAATGAGGCCTTGGAGATAATAAAATAGACCAAGGTCATATAAGTAGAATTGAAAGAATTGATTATGTTACAATTTCAAATCCTAATCCTCATGGTCAGATGCAATCACAACTTGGACATGCCCATGGTGGAGAGCCTAGTGTGATTGGCACTGCCACTAGTGGAGAACTTAGTTAACATGTGCTACAACAATAGGTCCAACAACAAATTACACAAGAGGATAGCAATACAAGATACCACACAAACACTCAGTGGTAAAGGGCTATAGAAGAGACAAAGGATTATGACAGATCCAAGTCCAACTACCAGTTCCACTATAAAAGAATTATTTCTAGGCACTCCCCCAATTAGTGTGGCTATAACATAAATTGCATGTACTTCTATTCCTTCACCATTGAAGCATCCCCTTATTCATGTGTCCTTGGGTTTTGATTACATTCTAGAGTTTAAAAAGAAATCAGAATTGTATAAAAAGGAAAAGAAGCACCTAATGGAGAGTGTGTCTACTGTTACGTCAGATTTTGCAACAACCATGAAATTACCCACATTTGACACAAATATAGAAATCATGGAGTACACAATTATTGTTCCCACAATTCAAAATAAAACAGAAAATCAAATGGATTGATCTAAATTTTAGGTGAGCAGTTTATAGCTTGATTTTTCTAGATTAAAAAATACTGACAAAATTAATATATCAAAGAAGAATAATGAATTGGTGTACACATAATTGCTAAAGCATGATAGAGATAAAAAAAAAGTTGCAGAATCAAATAAAAAAATTATAGGCAGACTTAGCAAATGAAAAAGCAAAAAGGAAAGCAGCATATAACAAGAGGAAAGAATAAAAAAAGAATAAAAAAATCTGCCTCTACATCAACAAGCAAAGAAGATAAACAAACAGAGGTGGAATTGAATGGACTGAAGCAAAGGCTAGAAGGGAGAAAACAAATAGAGGTGGAATTGAATGAACTGAAGCAAAGGTTAGATAAGTGAAAAAAGAAATATGATGAGAAAAAATCTACTTCAGAAAAATTAAGAAAAAAAAACCTTCTCTTATATATATATATATATATATATATATATATATTTTCTATCTTTCCCTAAGTTATATATCTTTCTATCTCTCTCTCTCTCTCTATATATATATATACCTTTCTCTTTGTTCTCTCTCTCTCTATTCCTCTATATATGTATCAATATACATCTCTATTCTCCCTCTTGCTCTCTCTTTTTATATGTAGATATCTATAGAGAGAGGAAGAGGGAGATAGAGACTGAGAGATAAAGAGATAGAGAGAGATAGGGAGAGACAAAGATGAAGAGAGGAGGAGAAAGAGAGAAATAAGAAGATAGATAGAGAGATAACCAAATAGAGGGAGGGAGAAAGATCTAGAGAGAGAGAGATGGAGGATTAGAGAAGTGGAAAGAGATAAGTGAAACCAAAATGAGTACTCTACATTAAATAAGATAATCAATTAAATAATAAATATATATAAATCTTATATAAAAAATATTTAACTAACTATACTATACAATGTATAATGTATATAAATATTAAAAGAAATTGAACATGTATAAATATTGAAATTAAAATAAATATTATATAGAATATAATATATTTTATAATGAATATTATAGATTTTTAGAAGAGAGAAAGAAAGAGTAGGAAGAGAAGATGAAATAAAGAGAGAGAGAGAGAGAGAGAGAGAGAGAGAGAGAATAAATATATGTCTATTTCTTTATCTCTCTATTCAATCCCTTCTTTCTTCTCATATGTCTCCTCTTTCTCTCTCATTGTCTCTTGATTCTTGATATTATGATTCCATATAACAAATAGCAATTATCTCTATGTCTCTCTCCCTCTTTGTCTATTTACCTCACTCTATATCTCTATATCTCCCTCTTTCTCCCCCTTTACTTTGTATCACTCTCCCCCTCTCTATCTATCACTATCTATCGTTTTATATATCTCTCTTCATCTCTCTTTACTTCCCTCTCCCCATCTCTCTATCCTTTTGTCTTTATCTCTCTCCCCTTTATCTTTTTTGTCTCTTTATTGCTTCTCTCACTCTCACTCTCTCTCTTCCTCTCCCTCTCTCTTTCTATCACTCTATCTCTTTATCTCCTCGTCCTCCTCCCTCTCTCTCTGCTTTCTCTCTTCTTCCATGATAATATGTAATTAGGAACTGAGGTAATCCTCTCTCTCTCTCTCTATATATATATATATCTTTCTCTTTCTTTATTTTCACTCACTTTCTAACTTCTCTTTCTACCTCTCTCTATCTAGATTTTTCTTCCCCTCTATATCTTTAAATATATATAACTATTAAAATTAAATTAAATATTATATTAAATTAAATAATAAATATATATAAATATTATATACAAAATATTTAATTATCTATAAAATTAAATACATAATATTTTGTATTAAAATATATATAAATATTAAAATTAAATAGTATATTTAATTAAATAACTAATATATAAAATACAATATTTAATTAACTATAATAATAAATATATAATATTGTATTTTAAAAAATATATAAATATTAAATATTAAAATGTATATAAATATTAAAATTATATAAATTTTGATAATCATACATTTCATATGACATATATAAAAATATAAAAATTGAATACAATATTTAGTGGTCATTAGTAATAATATATAAAATTTTAATGTTAGCTCTTTCTAATTTAATTGTGTTTACATCATCCATAAGTATTATTATTATTTAAGTGTTATATTTTTTTGTATAAAGAATACACAATCCAAGAAATGTATGCCAAATGGGTGCATTTTAGACTTGTACAATTTCTCAGGGATCCCAAAATTTAACGGATAGCGATCTGTGAACAAACGGCCATCTTTGTAACAATCATCTAGGTGCGGGCCATTGTTGGCAACAAGGTACTTTTGCTTATTTATCTTTATCCAAAGTCAAAATGATATGATATTTTATTAAATTGAATTATTTTAATAAATAAATATGCAATATATAGAAGGGGCACCAAATATATTGTAAGCTGGACACTCCATAAATTTTAAATTTTAACCTCAAAATTGGATCCACACTCCATAAGTTTTGGTGACACAACCAACATTAGGTAAATAGGAGAAATAGTTTCCCTATAAAAAACAAGTGATTATTCCATAGAACAATGGAGTTGTGGCTAGATAATCAACTTTGAATAGTTGGAGAGTGATATGCCATGAATGGAGTGTCATTGATTAAGGAAAGATACTGGTTTGATGTTGATGTAGAAACATTAAAAATGATTTTTTGAGTGGATCAATGATGCTCTTTAGAATAATGACCTAATAAGGTTTAGATTATAAGGCTCAAGGATCAATAAGAAATAAGGTGGTGAATAAAAGCAAAGTACCTATGTCTAGTTTAAAGAAGAGGATGCGATCTTCATTAAGGATTAGGAACATTAGAAGTGATACCTGAATTGATTTAAATTTAATATTTTTTATTTTATTTTAATTTTTTAAGATAAATTTTATTAAAATAAATTGGTGAAAAGATTGGAGGAAGAACAAATTTTGTAAAACAAAATTGTGGAGATAAGTTGATAAAAAGACTAATAGGGAGATTACTTTTATGGCCTTGTTATCAATCGCATACATAAGTTTTTTTAGTCACTTGATCCCTTCAAGGGGAATGATGGCCTACAAGTTAAAATTGATGCATCAAGAGAAGAAGCCACATTAAATATAACTCTCCAAATCCATTTTCCCTAATTTCACATTCAAAATTTTAATATTATAATTTATTTAATTTGATAATATTGGCAACATTAGCTCTTGGAGTCAATATATCCAGGATGGTTGGATTAGGATCTAGAATATTGAAAAATGAAGCTATGGTTAAATCCATGATCAGAAATGGAGATGCCAGGATAGATTCATGAAAGTATAAAATATTTATATTGTATAGTTTGTCATTTGAATTTCATAAGAAAGGAAGCTTGTTGTAACTTATATAAAGTGAAAACCTTATAAGCTATGGGGATAATTGGCTCCTCTCATTTTTATGTGCCCTAAAATTATAATGAAAGGTAAAAAAGAGAGAAGTTGAAAGGGGAAATGGTAGCTATGAAAAGAAATGAGTCCAAGTTTTAGCAAAAGATTAAAGAGGTGGTTTGCAAAATTTATCACCTGCTAGGTAGTTTAATCACAAGTAATAAAAAGTAATAAAAATGGATTTTGGTAGGTAGTTTCAACATTTAGTAGATGTGGTACCATTCAAAAATGATCCAGGTAAACCAATAAGATTAGGTCAAGAGTATGTGATTTTTGGAAGTTTCTAAGAACCCAATATGTCAAGTAAACTCTCTTTCTCTCTCTCTTCTACTCTCTCCCCCTCTCCATCTCTATAACTCTCTTTAGCTCTCTATATTCTTCCTCTCTTTTCTCCATCTCTCTCTACTTGTGTATCTCTCTCTCTATTTTCCCTATCTCTCTTCCTCTCTTAGTTCTTTATTTGATGATCTCTATCCTTTGTTTGTGATGTTTATGAGCCTTCTTTCATCCTTAGTTTGATGATATATGGAGGAGCAAGGCAACACCATATGGGTGGTTAACCAAATGGTAGGCATATAGGCCTTTTGAGATCTACAGTGGTGCATGCCAGTGGATAGAGAAAAATGAACTTTCTTTAGTTTTGTTGCTAGGGTAGTTTTGTCTACCTTCTAATGGAAGCACAACACATTGTATAGAAGTAGATTGAATAACATTTCATATTTTCCACAAATATTAAATGTCATTATCATACACTACTCATCTCAATCTCAAATCATTATGTATAGAGTACTATTTGAAGGAGGTGCCATAGATTTTTCTTACGACACACAACCCCCTTGAAGACTACTCTAAATATCTTCAATTATTCCAAACATGTGTTCTTAAGAATACCCTTTCACAAGGGAAAAATTTTCCCTCTTTCATCGCTAAGTGGTGATTTACATTTATGACACACACAAATTTTCTTATCAAGCTTATTTACATGTATGTCAAGTGTATAAATTAGGTGGATGCTCATAAAGTGTTTGACCACATGAAATAAAAAGACAATGTCTCATCGAGTATGATTATTGTAGTGTATAGAAGACATAGTTAACAAAAAAATTTATATTTCTATGAAATGATTTGATCTCATAAAGAAATACATGGTTTAAAATGTAAAAGATTTCTTAGCCAAGGTTACTCTTGAAATTAATTACATACCAATTATTAAGAAAATCTATTAATGAATACTTGAAAATTTTCGTATCTACATTTAAATGTGGTCAATTTTCTATGAATTTAGTGCCATGGACATTCTCGTTGGCTTTGGGGATAGGTGGAACACATTCCCTCCTCCTCCTTATGTTAGAATCACCGACTATGTCACCTCCTCCTATCATTTTTCTTAACCCCCTAAACCATTAATCATTGCTCTGAAATCCACAACCTCTACACATAAATTATTCTTTTAAGAATGGGATCTAAGAAGAAGTTCCAAAGCTAAAGCATTGAATGCCAAGACCTCCTCCTCCTCCTTCTCACTGTGAAAGAGGAGAAAAGTCCTCAAGTGATGATGATTTGAAGATTCTAGTCACCAACAACAAGATTTCTTTTTGTCATCTTGCAACATTCTAGGATGTTGTCAAATGTTGATGTTGAAAGGTAGATCATTCCCTCTCATTAAAGGAAACACTTTCAATGTAATTGCTCATTTCACATGGCTACTTGATTTGTCTTTGAACTTGTTTAAATTGTCTAAAACTTGGTTCCAAGGGTTTGTCTAAGGCCAAACTCCTAGCATAACAAAATCCATTGTTATCTTAAATATCATCAAGTTTAGATAATATAAGCGAGCATGTTTATGAAGATTAAGAGTGTGTAGATTGAAGCCACAATAACAAATTTAAGATCAAAATTACACATGCAAGGATTAGTTCCCTAGATGTAGGATTAAAGCATAGTACATCATAAATTATCTAGGAGGACATTTGAATATCAAAATCTCAAACTTGATAACAAAGTTTATGATTAAATGATTAAACACAGTCTACAATAAAATATATTTTACATTACAAATAAAAATAAATAAATATTACACCTCTTTATACCTTCCTTCTCAATTAAAAAAATATATATTCATATAAAATTACTATTACTATCTCTGACTACATTAAATAATTTGTATAAGAAACAATTATATTATATACCATGATTAAAGTCTCCCTTATCGCTACTCTAACAAAACTAACTTTTAAAAAAATATAACAAGACTATAGAGTAAATATATTAAATACACTACCTTAAAGACAACAATACTGAACCAAAACATCCCCAATACACACCATCATTGTGTTTTCATCAGATTTTGTTTAGTGTAGAGTTTTACATAGGTGGAATTGTAATCTAAACAAGTGCCACATAGTGACTAGTACCTGCCTTGTAGTGTTGTTATTATAGTATTTGTTTAGTTGTATTTTTTTGATTAGCTATTGGTTGTATATTGTATTCATTTGGTTGTAATTTTTTTGTTGATTAGGTATTGGTCATATAGACAAATTGCATTCCAATAATTGAAAATTTAATTTTTGAAGAGTGGAAACATCTTGGTAAATAAAATTGAAATCTCAAAAATAATTTAGGACTAAAATATTTCCTTAACTATAAAACTAAACTTTACAAAGCCTATTAAATAAATAAAAAATTTCCTTAAAATGTAATAATACTAATACTTTTATAATTTAAAATGCATTAAAAATATTGTATGTTTGAAGAATAAAATAAAAAATGTAATAATATGGCAAAATATTTTTTGTCATATGTAATGCCCCTCATTTTTAGTTTGTGATGGTTATTTGTTTTTCTATTGCACTTTGACAGTTTTGAGACATTTGAATTGTTAGACTTATGGTTATGCTTATTATCTTTATGATGGACTTTGGTTGACTGATGTGATTATTGACATGGGTTATGAGTAGGATGATGACATTATTGTTATTACAGTTTATGATGTATTTTGACATGTTTAGCTGATGATTAGTTGAATTATGCAAAAAAATATTATTATGCTTTATGGATTTAATGTTATTTGATTATTAATTAGAGATGTCTGTGTTTATTGTTATGCTTGAGAGAAGGGATGATGTAATATTACTCGTTTTGAGCACCCTACTATGTATTGATTCCCTAACTCTATGTGTTTGGTATATATGCATTTGTTCGTATACAACCTATCATTTAGATGCAGGTTGTAGGTACCAGGCATCGACTCCACTTGATTTAGCAGGTCTAAGTGTGCCCTTACTCTAATGGATAATGTTGATGGGAGATATTATGGGGTTTCCCCTAGGTTAGTTTTAGTCTTCAGTTTGTGGTCATGAGTCAAGATGTCACTCTTTGGTCCTTGATTTAGGTTGTTGGTCGTCATGTGGTATGTGGAGTTATTATCGAGCTTTGTTTAGTTAAGCCTATGTGTATTTTGGAAATGCATTAATGAATTTATTTTTATAATAGTAATGTTATTAATTAGTTAGATATAATATTATTTATTATTTATTATGTAGCAATGCGAAATTAGGAATATTATTTAAGTAAATTTTAATAAAGATTAAACTAATTATTTCATATGGTTAAAATAGTATATGGTAAATTAATAAAATAATATTAGTTAGTAAATTATTTCTCGTGAGTTGTCAAATAAGATTATAGATGTGGAGAATCTCTCTTGAAAGTAAAAACTAATTTCTTTCGGGCTAGTGGGATTTTCTGTAACGGATTTGTGATAGTGGACATTTATGAGATTCAACTATTTTTATTTTGGGGGGGTTTATTTTAAGGGAGGATTAGTTATGAGAAGATGGATAGAAAATTGGAGAGAAATTGTTACAGGAAACAGAGGAAGAACTTGAGGAAGCTGAAGAATTTGAAGTCTTGAATCAAAATTTTGTGTATGATTACTTGAATTATCAGTAGCAATTTAGGAAAATTAGTTTAAATCCTTGTTGAATCTCTTGTGTGTATTTGAACTTGTCTCTTTAATTCAGTTCTATCTTCCTATCGCCATCTTAAGCCAAGTTTCCTGTAACTCTGAACTTCATAATTTCTGCCTTGTCGCCTGAGTGCTTGAGAAAATTTAAGTCAATTCTCTTATTTCATTTTGTTGGAACCTCAGTGATCCCTATGTGAAATCCACAAACTTATTTTTTAAGAAACAAATAGATCATTTGATATTGCTCTGGTTAGACCTCTATCTGACCCTATCAATTTTGTTGCTTTCTATATCATTTAAAGGATTACTCTGTGGACTCTTTTGCCAGCATACGAAGATTTCTTTTAGCCATTTAATGGATTAAACTTTGCAATGAAATATTATCTATTTCTTTACCTCTGCTTGCTAGAAAATCTTGTTCCCTTATTTTTTATTAGAATCTAAGAATGATGTTTGAGTCAGTGTTTTTTTCTCAAACTTTATTCTACCCTCATCTTACTCCTCAGCTGCCACTGTACGACCTCCTCCTCATCCCTACCTCTTTGCATTGTCTTCTATTTTAAATTTTAATCTTTCTGCAATCATCCACCTGACTGTATGGTGTGGGTAGAAGCCTGAGGTAATTTCATGAAATCAAATTTTTTAAACTCTTCCAAGGTCATGGTACAACACTTGTTGGGCCTTGTCAGTCATTAAGTAGAAAAAATATATATATAGCAAATCAATATTCCTTGCTTGAAATCCATTCTTATTGGGGTCATCCTCCTTGAATCTCATGCAGGTCCTCCTCTTTTGTTTTTGCATTTTGCCGTCTCTTCCTTTCATTGGAATCTCTGAAATTTTGGAATGGATTCATCCTCTATCTCTACAATTTGTCTTCTCATCTTTCTTTCTTGCCTTTTCTCTAGCAGACTATTCACCATTTTTCTTAAAACCTTATAAGTTCTTTTCAATTTTATCTCTTTGAATCATAGGCCCCCAACTAAATGATATTAAAATTATTTCTTTTTTTTAATATAGTGAAGTGTTAGCTAGAGTTTAATGAAATAGGAAGTATCGCAATTGATTTTTTTTTAGAATGTTTCTAATAAGATACTCCAGGAATAATTAGCAAACATTGCATAATGATTAGCTTTTGAGTTAGTCAATAGATAAATAGGTTTTAATTTACTCATGAGGAATGAAAAATGAGAAAATTAAGTAATAGTATAAATTTCTATATTTTTGTTAGGATAGATTTCTATTAATCTTTAGAGTAATTGCCCTTATTAAGTATAGATTAGAATTAGTAGATGAAAGATTGTTAATGAATAAATTAGACTATTAATGTGAATTAGATTTTAGTGACAATGCTATCTTTTAAACCAATGTTAGATGATGTTACAATTCTATAATTAAATATTTTGAGTTAAATAATTATACACATTTTATTTTGTTAGATATAAATTTGTTTAGTTATGACTTAGCAATATACATTGTTTTTAATAAATAAATAATAAATTAAAGTTTTATTGTTAATCAAATATTAGATGAAATTATATTTCTAGAATGGAATAGTATTTGGATTTTATTTAAAGGTGAGTGAAAAACTTTATAGTGCTTTCTGGTTTAAATTGTTCTATTGTGTTATGTTGAATTGATTTTAAATATGGTCTTGTTTGGAAATTTCATTGTTAGGGAGTAATGAGGTAATTGGTTGATTATGTTAATCTTTGGTCCTAAGTCATATTGTTCTAAAGGAATGTCATAGTCATTTAAACCCTTGTTTCCATATTGGAAGATGGACTTATGTATAGTGGTATTGTGTTCAATTTACCGACTCTAGAGGTTAGGGTACTTGGGTTCTAGTTTAATGTTGTGTCATGTTGTTTAAATGTGTTAATTGATTCAAGATTTTACAGTGGAAAGGGGAAAGTTTTGTGGTTGAGAGGTTGGAATTAAAATTTGTCTATATATTGGTTTGCAAAAAGATAGATTCCTTCCAATCTCTTGTCCATACATGTTATTAGTTTCTGAATGTTGGTTAGGGTTTTCTAGTTGCATGTAGGAGAGTGGCTTCCATGGCAAGGCTGGTGCCCAAATTGGTTGCATGCATAACCCCATGGAAGTTGTAATCAACTGATAACTTAATAATTTATCTAGGTGGGTTGGGTAGTAATTCACAGAACAAGATAACTATGATGCCTCACCCATGCCTTGAGTGCTCTCACAGGATAAGGATAGGATGAGAAGGCCTGGTTAGCAGATTCAACCTCCTTGTCTCCATGAGAGGATGTGTCAGCTCCGCATGTGTCACCCTATGGGGCTGGTACCTAGAGAGAGGTTGGCAGGATAACCATACATGGGGGCTGATTTCTAGTGAGAGATAGCCTGGATAACCCATGCTAGGACCATGCGATGACACTCTCCCTCCTACAACTTAGTTACTTCCTCTTTATCTTTTGTTGTAGCCTCTGGAGTACTATCTTGTCTTGATGATTTGAGTGGTCTTGATGATCTAAGTTGTCTATGTCAAGTCTGTATCTGCTTTCTTGTATCCTTTCACTTAGTGGAACCTAATTGTTATCTCCTAGCTCAGGAGGTGGACCTCAGGGTTCCACATGGTTGGGTGGAAGAGCTTAATCCATTGGTTTTCTTGGTCAACTTGGTTCATGATCACTGTAGAAGTGTTTCCAGTTCTACATTTGTACTTGCATCCCCAAAGCTACATACTACCTTTAGGATTGTATAATTTTGTTGTATATTGTAAATCAATGGTATCGGTCATGAAGCTTGTAATCATGTAATCTTGTATTTGATCTTATGTGACTAATTATATCTGTAAATGAATGATGTAATCCTCTTCAGTTGCATCATGATGTATATTACTTGGGTTGTTAGGATTATATGTTTATCTTATACAGTTATGTTTCCCTAGAGGTGTTAGTTGATCATTTTGTGTAAATGTTGTAAATAGCATAATTTTATCTAATAATGCATTTATTTGCTTAAAAAAAATATTGCTGTAAATTTTGCACTTGATAGTCTAACACTCTAGGGTTGCATGATGGAGCATCACATTTGGTATTAGAGCCAAGTTTAAACACTGGGTACTCTGGTTACAACTGAGCCCATTATGTAGCCTAGTACTTAAACTATATAGATTAACTTTCATCCATGTTGTTTCCCTCTTTGTGTGTAATGAATTACCCCTTGGTGTTGTAGGTAGATGCCTAGAGGTAGAGGTTGAGGTCATGGCAGAGGTAGGGGTCATGGGAGAGGTGGTGGTGGTACACCTCCTAGTTCTCCTCATGAGATTACCCATGAAGGTGAGGGTCAAAATATAGAAGGTCAAGGTCAGCCCAAGGGAGCCCAATTGCGATAGTTACTTAAGGAGGCCCTTGCCTACTTAGGTACTAGATAGGAGGTAGAACAGCCTAGAGGGGGCAGGAGGTAGATCAGTCAGAACCTAGGGAAAGGGAGAGATCACCTAGGCAGAGAGAACTGATAGCTGAGCAAGAGGCCACTTTCGCCAGCCATATAAGAGATCTTCTGAGGGCAAGCCCTCCCACCTTTGATGGAGCTAGTAGTGGTCTAGAGGCAGAGACATGGTTATTGGATATAGGTAGGTGTTTCTCCATGCATCCGTATGGTAGCAACACTAAGGCTAGATGTGCTATTCTGCATCTTAGAGCTTTTGCATTGACTTGGTGGCATTTAGAGGAGTAGAAGTTGCACTTGGACATTAGCACAGTTTCTTGGGAGTTGTTCTTAGAGAGATTCAGAGCCTTTTTCCTATATGATCATTGGATACAATGTCACACAGATGAGTTCCATGAGCTGTGGTAGATGGCAATGTCAGTTGAGCAGTATCAGCATAGATTCTATGAGCTCACACAGTATGTAGGTATCAGAGATGATGAGACTATGTTAGTACAAGATTTTATTAGGGGCTTGAATGCCTAGATTAGTGGAGGGGTTTGTGTATTCAAACCTAAGACTATGGAGGTAGCAGTGGAGAAAGCCCAGTTAGTGGAGGAAAATTTGGCTATAGCACTCAGAGGGCATACAGGTGCGCATATTGGAAGTACACCTTTTGCAAGATTTGGTTCTTGTGGTGGTCATATTTAGGCATCAGGATCTCATGTACCCTCAAAGGGTGGATAGAAATAGTAGTACTCTCAGGCCAAATCAAAGAATTCTTAGCCGCAACAGGGTGTTAGATATCAGAATAAGAAGAACTAGAATTGGCAATGTTCTAGATAGGATCGTGTTGATTGAACCACTCAGAGCATGCAGTCTGCAATGAGTAGGGGTAGTAGGGGTAGTTTCCAGTAGTCTAATGCCTTTCAGGGTGGCAGTGGTTTTGGTAGAGGCATAGGGTGCTTCTCCTGCATCCAAGATGGCCATATTGCTAGACAGTGTCCTCGAAGGAGTACTTCAGGGTTTGGACATTAGCCGGTATCTTCAAAGCCAATGGTTGGTGATGTAGGTAGATCACATAGAGTCTTTGTAGCAGTTGATAACCGCCAGGTAGAACATCAGGGCACCATGGTGGAGACTTTTGGTTTCATGTGAGGTATTGGTGTTTCTATTCTCTTTGATTCCAGTGCATCTGATTCGTTCATTTCTCCTTCTCTTGTGGAGCGTGGTGGTTTAGTGGCAACAAAGTAGGATGATAGGCAGTAGGTTGAGTTAGCTTCTAGGGCTAAGGTTACAGTTGAGTCTCTAGTGCATAGTTATGAATTGAGGATTGGCCCTCTATCTACTATAGTAGACCTTCGCATCGTACCCCTTGGTTCATATGTTATAGTTTTGGGGATGGATTGGCTAGAGGCCTATTAGGTAGTGATCAATTGTTAGCATAAGTCTATCAGATGTGGATAATTCTGGTAGAAAGGTGGAGGTAGTTGGTGTTTAGAGACCTATTTCCTTACATATGATCTCTGCTATGCAGCTTAAGAGATGCATGCATCAAGGATGTCAACTCTTTGTAGTGTCAGATAATGACTTGGAGATGGAGGAGAGTTGAGAGACATCTCTTGACAATCACTCACTATTGAGAGAGTATGTTGATGTTTTTCCTTCTAAGATTCTAGGGATGCCACCTAAGCGTGACATCGACATCAGGATTGATCTAGTTCTTGGCCCAGAGCCTATTTCACGAGATCCATACAAGATGACCACTCAAGAGCTTAAGGAGCTTCAGTTGTAGTTGGAGGAATTGTTAGCCAAAGGATTCATTTAACCTAGTGTTTCTCTGTGGGGAGCACCTGTGATCTTTGTGAAGAAGAAGGATGGATCTCTGTAGCTATGTATCGACTATCGACAACTCAATAAGGCGATAGTGAAGAATTGGTACCCTTTGCCTCAGATTTATGATTTGTTTGACTAGATTAAGGGAGCTAAGGTGTTTTCTAAAATTGACAAATAGTATATAACATAGTCCATGAAATAGTCAAATTATGTAGCCCATGTTCAATAACCTATCACATACTATCTCTATAATCAAGAGTCCTCTTCACACCATGTGAACTACTCAAATGACCTAAATCACTCTGTAGAAGAGAAAGATTTAGATGAAATTAGATGTAAGATGATTAAAAATGATTTAATGATCATTTTTAAATTTATAATTTATCATAAAATTAAATTACCGTGTGAGGCTAAGAGGCATGCTCTGGTGCACCTAGACCTATCTCTACATGCTCTAAATCAATCTATTTAATGCAAGAGAAAGTTCAAGTTAAAATTAGATGTAAGATGATTTTAAAAATTATGATTTAATTCAATTTAATTTATAATTTATCTTATTTAATTTATTATACCGTAAGAGGAAATTGTTGTGCATCCTCTATTCCAGGACCTGTCTCTACAGGCTTAGCTACAAGACATATCTCAAGCTATAAAAGAAAAAGAATTTTGAACACATGTCAACATATATATCTATCAAGAAATTTACTTTATGTTCACAATGTATATTTTAATTGACTTTAAATATAATCTAAATTTTAAATTATACCGTATTAGGTTGTCCCATCTCCTCTGTTCTCTTGCTCTGCATGTGTTTTGTGTTGATGAAATGTGTCACTAACAATCTCCTACAAGGTCATTTATAAGTTAGCACACATGTGTACAAATTAGGTTTTAAAACATATATATAATTGACTTGTGTACATGTTATACGTTTTTGAACAACATGAAATGCAGTCGACTCTTGATATAAACTTGGATTATCCAAGTGTGTTGCAATGCCCATCCTCATTGTTGTGTCAACCTACATAGACATATTTTTAATATATATTAAATAGTACTTGCACATTTTTAGATACAATGATATCAAAATAGAATAATCTAAGTATATATAGTTTTGTAAAACAATATACATACTGTAAGAGTGTTATGTGAGATGCCCAATGATGGAGGAGCACTCAAGGCACCCTGAGATGGAGGATACAATGTGGAAGAACCTTGAACCAGTTCATAAATATTTAATGTACACACATTGAAGATTGAATTACAAATTAAAATTAAGTAAATAAAATTAATCTTTAAAATATAAATCATTGAAAATGTACCCCAAATGGGTGCCCGAGATGAACAGGTGTTGATGAAAAATTAATTTGATCAATGGTCCTTGTTGCCATCATCTACACCAAACAATTTGATTGTTAAAATATTACAATTTAATTGATCTATATGTTGATTAAAAACACATGCCTAAAAAATTGTTATAAATTCAACATGTGTACATTTAACCTATATATACCTGTGTCGAATGATCAGTGGGATGATCTTTAGCAAATAGATAATCAACAAATGATTCAGTGCCCACATTATCAAATGATGCATGTGTAGCTAAAGTGGGTGTAGCTGCCTGATTGCAACTCGTACATGTATGAGGCATTGACACATGTGGAGTGGTACTAGGACAACTTCCATCATCAACTCCTCAATGCTCTCTAACTCGAGCTACCATCATAGAAGTCTACTCATGTAGGTTACCTAAGAGTGCACTCAATGTGCCTAGTGTGGATACCACTGCACGATGCTAGAAGGGCGAAGGAATGGCAGCAACAGGAGGGTCAATAAGAGGTTGAATAGGCACAGGTCTTTGGGGATCAACCCATGCCCCCAACCTCTATTGTCGCATGCCACCACCAATACCCTAGAATGATCTAAAATCAAATTAGTTGGTTTTTTTTTCAAAACAAACTCTGTATATAATTTTCTCAAAAAATATAAAGGAACCTCACAATTAGCATGAGGTGGATAATCAAACACTATCCACCATCTATCCAAAAAATTAGTAGACATTCCTTCATTTCTACACCACCTAATTGATATTCTTTTCTTATTTGCAAGAATAGGTTCATTTGTAATGGGATGTCTAAAATATTGCACTAAATGAGCTTTTGTGATTTTAAGCTCCAAAATACGCTTATAGGAGAGGCCATCAACATAAAACTGGTGCCTCTCCTCTCTCCATTTCTGGAATCCATCAAAGTCTGAGTCAATAGATCTCATAGAATCTACAATGTTTTGCATCAAAGCTGCATAACGTACAACGTGAGGTGGCATGAATTGTTCATTGCGAATGGAATTCAATTTTTCTTTTATGGAATCCACTTTTTCATTAATTATGGTTGGATCGCAAGCAAGCCTGGTCAGTTCCAGGTGGGGGTGGAGGTGGGGCATCTGGTGCTGGGGGTGGGGGTGGGGGTGTGGCCAAATCATCTTGTGCATTGAGGAAGTCCTCAACATCAAAGTGAATATCATCCAGATTCATGATATATATAAAAATAGATATGAACCTACATATATACATATAAACATACAAACTTGAGTACAAATTTAAAATTAAATCAAGAATATATATATATATATATATATATATATATATATATATATATATATATATATATATATATATATATATATATATATATATATGTTTCAAGAAATTACACTTGAAATAAATTTAAATTAAACATACAGATAATGTATACATGCATGTACAAATTTCAAAATGTAAGAGAGCTATTATATAACTTGAACTAAATTTTAATTCTTATAGTGAAGGAGAGAAGAAAGATCAATTTAATAGTAGGGCTATTAGGACTATCATAATGAATTTCTTCTCAAGGTTTGTTATCATATGTTAGGTCCAAGGTTTCAATTTTGTTACTTTTTCTATGGAGTTGGCTATTGGTTTGATGTTAAGTACTCATTCTAGGAGATCCAACATTTCCTATGGCAAAGCTACAAATAGTTTATAATGGTTTTGGATGAATTTCTCTAACTAAATATGACTAATAAGCTTGGTCAACAAACAATAGTCATGCTTGCATTGGTTTGAGCATTGGATCAATCATGAATTCAGAAATTGGATATATGTGTTCAAGAGTATGTGAAAATTTGAGTGAATCCTTACCATTTGATAGGAAAAAAGGAAATCATTGAATGTGAACATTAGTATCTTGTATAATGTTGTCATGACCATTAAGGACTAAACAAATTAATTGTTACTAAATTCCTAGATTGTTATATGGACCTTTAAGATAGCCTTAAACCAATAACAGATTTGTCATGAGGGACAATGAACTACAAAGGGACAATGAAATTGTTGTTAAGATGTAAGACTCCTCTAGAGATTCAATTGCATTATCTAGATAATCAAAGAGACATATAACCATACATGTGGTAATGATTAAATCTTCCACTTTTAAGATAGATGATGAGGGAAGAAGGTTAGGATGCTTTATTTAACTTGTGATTGTAGGGATGATCTAGCTAGAAAAATATATTAGTTGATGGTGAACTAGCTTGATTTTGTTTCCTATTTCCTATTTGCAATTGTTGTTTTCTATTTAGTTGTTAGTCACTTGACTCTTATATGTGTTATTTAGCTTCAGACTAAGCCCATTTAATTTAAAGTCTAAATAGTCTTAAATTGCACTAGATCTTAACACTAGATGATTGTCCCAAACCTTAAGAACAATTTAAAACTCTATTTTACTATCAATATATCAGTGAAGGGTGAATGTCTAGGATTAGGTGGATGGATCATAGGAGGAAATAGATTAGGATTGGGAGAATCAAACTTAATAGAAAGGGATGACATATAGGTTTGTCTTTGTAATATAGTTCATAGTACATCTATAGAGGTCATTTAAGAGAGGTGATTTAAATTTAGGATGTGAAGTTGGAGGATTAGATGGTGGTGAGGGTAATGAAGGGATTGATGAATTAGAAGGTGGATGGACCAATGAATTAGGATTGGGATTACATGGTGGTGTTGGGATAGGACTAGTAGGCTCTTGGATAGGCATTCGATTGGATGATGATGAAGGATACCCATAAGATGCATAATCTAGAGTGGTATTCCCCTTGTCAAAGGTAACATAAGGACTTAAGGACACTTGATCTTGGTGAAAAGGGTAACTTGGATTTGCATATTCTTGTTGTGAAGGAACTTGATAGTCTTGTAAATGGATTTGATGATGAGATGAAATGTTGGAATTTAAGTAGTTGGATGATCTTTGGGTATGGATTGATATGGCTATTGGTTGATATTGAAATAAGTGGGATAGGTTGATGTAGAATTGACATGTGATATGTGGATGGACTAGGTTGGTATGATGATGGAGGTGACACATAGGATTGAGGTGGAATTTGTTGATGTTGTGGTTGTGTTTATTGGGTTTGAGATTGGTGGGTGGCTAGGAGTTGTTGAATGAGGGCTTGTTGTTGTGCTTGAAATTGTTGTTGGGCTAGGATCTTTTTCTCTTGTGTTGGGATGGATTTCCACATATGTTGAAGCCTTTGTATTTCATCTTGGTGTTCAAAATATATGCATCATGATCTACAAGGTTCTCATGATCATTGGGAGGAAATTGGGGACCTCTTAGGATTGTGACTTTGGGTTTGGCATGGTCAACTTGGAGAGGTTGTGTGGCATATCCCTATAAGATGATGAAGGGTGATAGGAGGTTGTAGGATGGGTAAAAGCATTCACATGATGATAATGTTCAAGTTTAAATCAAGATATGCATCATGGTCTATAAGGTTCTCTTGTTCAAAAGGTTCATCATATTCTACAAGGAACTCACAATGATTGGTACCAAATTCAAGACCTCCTATTATGACCAGTGGTTTCCTATTGATTATGAGTTCAATAAGCTTCTTTGTTATTGTCACAACCATTTTGGACAAAAGAAATGAATTAGAATAGATGCATCTATGCTATTGAATGATGTCATAGAAACTAGTGGACTATCATACCACCTAGGTAGAATCATAATGAACATCTGCTTGAGACTATAACTAGACTTGGAAAACTACCTTGAAGTGGATGTCTTGTGCATGCCACATGATTTGAAAACCTAAATTTGGTGAAGTTATAGGCTATGGCAACCAAATTTGATAATGGAGATCTAGGATTGACTACTAGTTGCCTAGGACTAATCTAAGTATAAAGATGATTGTAGAAAAGATATTAGTTGATGGTTGTAGCTTGATTTTGTTTCCTATTCATATGTATTTGCAAAATTATTGTTTTCTATTTAGTTGTTAATCCCAACTCTTATGTGTGTTATTTATCTTGAGACTAAGTCCATTTAAATAGTCTAAATAGTCTTAAATTTGCACTATCTTAACACTATGATTGTCCCAAACCTTAAGAACAATTTAAAACTCTATAATTTTACTATCAATATATATCAATGAAGGGTGAGTGTTCAGATGCATCTATGCTATTGAATGATGTCATCTAGAAACCAATGGACTATCATACCACCTAGGTAGAATCATAATGAACATCTGCAAGACTATAACTAGACTTGGAGAAAGTTGCCTTGAGGTGGATATCTTGTGCATGCCACATGATCTGAAAACCTAAATTTGGTGAAGTTGCCTATGGCAACCAAATTTGATAATGGAGATAGGATTCAAGTTACTAGTTGCCTACCTGACTAATCTGAGTATGAAGATGAATATATTCTGATGATTTGTGATTTAAATTTAATGAAGAATTTGATGCTTTGTTTTTAACTTGTGATTGTAGAGATTCAATCTAGCTAGAAAAAGATAAATTAGTCAAGATGGTTCTAGCTCGATTTTGTTTCCTATTTCCTATTTGCAAAATTATTGTTTTCTATTTAGTTGTTAGTCCCAACTCTTTCCTTTTAAGAAGTATATCAAATCTAATTAAAAATATGCACAAAATTTTGAAGTTAATTCGATGCATTTTCATCAAGAGGACCAAGCATCAACAAATTCAAGAGTACATATGGATCATAGTGTTGGAGATCACAACAAGTGTTATTATATCCTAGAGGATCTTATGTAGTAGTCTACTTCTACATATCCAAGTTTCTGTTAGGAGAAAATATCTTTTGCCAAATTTGTATAGAGTTGTCTATAGTGTGTTCCAGGGTAATCAAATGATGTAAGTCACAATTTAGAGGGTTGAGGGATAAGTTTGTGTTGATTCTACAGGAGGTGTTTTCCTACATAGACCTCTCCATAATCTAGGTCTCTCCATGTCTAACTCAAATGTTTCAAGGGATATTATATCCAGATTAATGATAACATTTTATATATATGGCTATGAGATCCATGATCATATCAATGTTTGGTAGAGAAAAGTTATCTTTAGGGTATCCTTTTTTGATATCTCAAAAGTTAGTGCAAACATGAAATCCCTTAGTTTTCTTGCTAACTAAGACCACATTAGAGACCCATTTAGGATAAGTACTAGTCTGAATGAACCCCACATCCAAGAGTTTCTACAATTCTTCTTTACCAAGAGGGCTACTTGGGGGTGCATTTTGCATAGCTTTTATTGAATAGATTTGGCATTGAGGTGAACCACAAGATGATGCATGACTTTAAAGATGGAGTCTCAAGGCATATCACCATAAGACCACATGTAGAAATTAGCGTAATCTTTAAGGGTGATGGTTATGCCTTCTTTGATGTCAAGGTCCAGTGGAGCTACTATCTTAGAGAGTTTAGGGTCCTCTTCTATTCATAGGTTGATGTCTATAGCATCCTCAACAAGGAGAGGGGAGTCATCTTGTATCTGAGTGGTATATAATGGAAGGTGAAGTTTGTCATTGAGGAGCTCTTGGGAAGTGTCCATTTTTATTGTATCATTTTAATAGATCACAAGTTTCTTCTTATATCTTGTTGCTATTCTGCCTACCAGCGTGTCTTAGGACTAAAGGGTTCTTCTTTCTCTCCAAAATAAGCATAGGTGTTAGGTATGGTGGATAAGCCTTTCTTATGATTACAATGGGGATGTGGTCTTTACACTTCATAAGTTTCATGATGGCTTCATCATTTTGGAAAACATCAAATCATAAAGGGTTGTGTTGGTCCCAATCGATAAGCTCAAGGTATTATAGATCTAAGGAGATGGTGAGGATAGTGACCTATCATGAAAGAGGTTAGTGGTGGCAAGATCTTCGTAAGGATCATGAGTGGGGCTTACATCAATGCCATTAAGTTAGGGGAAGCATTACCAATGAGGTTAGGCTCGTATCACAATTAACATCATGATGTTCATCCTAGGGGCATAACCTAGCTAGTGAGCTACAAGTGTCTCTAAAGTTACATTTGTTGGCTTGATTTCATTCTTGATTAGTTGGCTATCACAAAAACTGTAAAATCTTCTCCATTCTTGATTAGTTGGTTGTCTCTAAATGTTTGATTATGAATGATGTGATAAAGGTTTTATTATGGTTTGTTGTAATTTTTTTACATGATAGTTACCTATTCAATAATGTCTTTAAAATACAAAGACATACATTGATAAAAGTAAATTTTATAAAAATCAAATATATATATCATCCCAATGCTATATAATTTTTTACAGTTTGTTCAAAATCTCTCCTTTCATATGATACAGTCGTTTCAAATTTTCAATTGTATTTTACATCTAAAATGTCTAAATACAGCTATTCAACACTCAAATTGAAATCAAATTTTGACAATTTGTTCAAAATCTCTCCTTTCATATGATATAGTATTTTCAAAATTTCAATTGTATTTTACATTGAAAATGTCTAAATATAGCTATTCAATTCTCAAATTTAAACAAAATTTTGACAGTTTGTTCAAATACTATCCTTTTATATGATATAGCCTTTCAAAATTTTAATTATATTTTACAACTAAAATGTCAAAAAACAACTATTGATTTCATAAATAGAAACCCTAAATAACAGTTTACAATTTAAATTTTGATTGTATTTTACACCAATAAAAACAAGGGAAACTTCAAAAGATTCATTGCTAAATTGTAGAAGTGAAAAAATCAACTTACCTACTATTTTAATGGTGACTCAACTCAGGTTCCCATTCTTAGTTGTCACCTATTACTAGATTAGGGTGCATGATGTTACATGAGGTTTTCCCTTGCATAGAGGTCATCATGGTGCATGCCCACAATTATGATGGTAACAAAAGAGCAATTGTAAATAAGGATACCAAAGAAGAAATTTTATCCATTAATGCAAAGAATTTGAAAAGTGTTGGGGTTTACAACCAAAGAATTTGGAGACATCGACATTGACCTAGAAATCTTGCTAGTGATTATGAAGTAGCAGATGAAAGGGACAAAATAAATTTCCTACATAAAATAGTTCAAGAAAAAAATAACTTGAAAGATAACCATAAGCCTCCTTATCCTTTGAAAATTTTTAAATCATGAGCTCGGGATACTATTTCCATGCCAACATTTTGCCTTGGACTGGATAGAAATTGGGAAGTAGATGCAAGCCTCCTTGAAATGGTATATAATATCCATTATGGTATTGGTGAACATGTCAAATATAAATTTATTGAGCACATTGTAGAATCCATGTATAAAATATTTTTAATGATTAAAGGAAGTTACACCAAGACATTTAGGTTCACAACCTACTTGCACTATTTATTTTTCAAATTTAGTGGATTATTTCAGACCAACAAGCTTCAGATTCAGCCTTATAGTAATGCTGAGGAAAAGAAAATGGCTCCAGTATATGATTGGACCACTAAGATAAGGATGGGTGATTCTCAAAGGAACTATAATCATTTTGTAGACTACTTTTTGGCTCCATTACATCAAGCAATTACAAATAGTCCAATGCCTAAATTGTTTATATCATGTAGAGATTTCATTCAACTAGAAAAAGAAATACAATTGGCTGATTGGTACTTATTGGAAGATTATATTGTACTAATATTTTATGAATCAGGAGTAGAGCCATACAAACTTTCAATACATGTGATAGAAAGGGTTTTTGCATTGGAATATGTAAGGCAGATGTAGAGTACTGATGAACTACACTTTGCTGGTTAGCAAAAGAAGACCTTATTTCCTTCTTTAGGTTTTTCATGTTTAGGGTTCACATTCGAGAGAAAAGCATTTAAGGTGGCATGTGATCTTTTGAAAATTTTTAGTTTTGATGATGTCTGTCACTGGTAGTATGATCTATTTGACACCATTAAAATAATGATTGTGGCCAATAGGAAGGCTACAAGTAGATTTCAACATCAAAGTAAACCCTTTCTTGAAAACATGAGAAACAAGGATTCCTAGGATGAGGTCAAAATAGCAATGGAGAAAGCTGCTGCTAAGAAAGGTATTTCTTTTGAACAATTGCCAGCAAAAATTATGGAATTGCACTAGGTCCAAAATATACGAGAACTAGTAGAGGATGAAATCAGGAGGTACAATAATTTTTATGGAAAAAGTGATAAACTATCTATAAGAGCAAAAATGGTAAATTCTCTAGATGACTCTATTACAAGAAAATATTGGTCACAATCAAATATTGTTGCATTTTGGTCTATGAGGAAGGAGTTACGTGAACCAAAAACTATTGCAGAGTATGAAGAAATTGATGTAGATTAAGAGTTTAGCAAATTATGGAATATAGAGCATCCCAATGAATGTGAAGATGAAGAAATTGATAATGATGATGAACTTGATGATGATAGGGATGAACAAAGCAATTTCAAACCTGGTTTAAGTTAGGCCACAAAAAATCATATACTTTAGGAGTAGCCATAGTTGAAATATGGGTTATCGAGGTGGTGGTTTGGGTTCCCAAGGACAAGGCATTTGGAACCCAATAGATGTAGTCACCACCGCCAGAAAACAATTTGATAAATGAGGCCTTGGAGCTAATAAAATAGACCAAGGTCATACAAGTAGAACTGAAAGAATTGATTATGTTACAACTTCATATCCTAATCCTCATGGTTAGATGCAATTAGAACTTGGACATGCCCATGGTGGAGAGCCTAGTGCGACTAGCACTGCCACTAGTGGAGAACTTAGTCAACATGTGCTACAACAATAGGTCCAACAACAAATTACACAAGAGGACACCAATACAAGATACCACACAAACACTCAGTGCTAAAGGAATACAGAAGAGACAAAGGATTGACAGATCCAAGTCCAACTACCAATTCCGGTACAAAGGAATTATTTCCAGGCACTCCCCCAGTTAGTGTGGCTATAACATAAATTGCAAGTACTCCTATTCCTTCACCATTCAAGAATTCCCTTATTCATGTGTCCTCGGGGTTTGATTACATTCTAGAGTTTAAAAAGAAATCAAAATTGTATAAAAATGAAAAGAAGCAACTGATGGAGAGTGTGTCTGTTGTAACTTCAAATCCTGCAACAACCATGATATTACCCACATTTGACACAAATACATAAATCATGGAGTACACAATTATTGTTCCCATAGTTAAAAATAAACTAGAAAATTAGATGGATTGATTTGAAATTTAGGTGAGTAGTTTGCAATTTGATTTTTTTGGATTAAAAAATACTAACAAAATTAATATATCAAAGAAGAACAATGAATTGGTGTACACATCATTGCTAAATCATGATAGAGAGAAAAAAAAGTTGCAGAATCAAAAAAAATTATAGGTAGGCTTAGCAAATAAGAAAGCAAAGAGGAAAGCAATAGATAAAAAGAGTAAAGAATAAGAAAAAAGAATAATTTTTTTTTCCTCTACATGAACAAGCAAAGATGATAAACAAATAGAGGTGGAATTGAATGAACTGAAGAATAGGTTAGATAAGAGCAAAAAGAAATATGATGAGGAAAAATCTACTTCATAAAAATTAAGAGAAAGCCCCTTCTCTTATATATATATATATATATATATATATATATATATATATATATATATATATATATATATATATATATATATATATATATATATATATATATATATATATATATATATATATTCTCTCTTTCCCTAAGTTATTTCTCTCTCTCTCTCTCTCTCTCTCTATATATATATATATATATATATATATATATATATATATATTTCTCTTTCTCCTCCTCTCTGTCTTTGTTTCTCTTTGTTCTTTCTCTCTATTCCTCTCTATGTATCAATATGATCCATCTCTATTCTTCCTCTCCCTCTCCCTCTCTTTTTATATATAAATTCTATAGAGAAAGGGAGAGGGAGAGAGATAGAGAGAGAGAGAGAGAGAGAGAGAGAGAGAGAGAGAGAGAGAGAGAGAGAGAGAGAGAGAGAGAGAGAGAGAGAGAGAAGAAGATAGATAGAGAGATAGAGAGAAAACCAAATAGAGGGAGGGAGAAAGAACTAGAGAGAGAGATGGAGGATTACAAAAGTGGAAAGAGATAAGTGAAACCAAATGTGTACTCTACGTTAAATAATATAATCAATTAAATAATAAATATATTTAATTCTTATATAAAAAATATTTAACTAACTATACTATACAATGTATAATGTATATAAATATTTAAAAAAATGAACATATATAAATATTGAAATTAAAAATTAGATATTATATAGAATATAATATATATTATAATAAATATTATAGATTTTCAGAGGAGAGAAAGAAAGAGTAGGAAGAGAAGAAGAGAGAAAGAGAGAGAGAATAAATATATGTCTATTTCTCTATCTCTCTATTCAATCCCTTCTTTCTTCTCATATGTCTCCTCTTTCTCTCTCATTGTCTCTTGATTCTTGATATTATGATTCCATATAAGAAATAGCAATTATCTCTATGTCTCCCTCCCTCTTTATCTATTTACCTCCCTATATATCTCTATATCTCCCTCTTTCTCCCTCTTTATCTTTATATCACTCTCCCCCTCTCTATCTATTAGTATCTATCACTTTATATATCTCTCTTCATCTCTCTTTACTTCCTTCTCCTCATCTCTCTATCCTTTTGTCTTTATCTCTCTCCCCTTCTACCTTTTTTCTATCTTTCTTGCTTCTCTCACTCTCTTTCCTCTCACTCTCTCTCTTCCTCTCCCTCTCTCCTTCTATCGATCTCTCTTTATCTCCTCATCCTCCTCCTCCCTCTCTCTGCTTTCTCTCTTCTTCCATGATAATACATAATTAGGAACTCAGGTAACTCTCTCTCTCTCTCTCTCTCTCTCTCTCTCTCTCTCTCTCTCTTTGTATATATATATTCACTCACTTTCTAACTTCTCTTTCTACCTCTATCTAGATCTTTCTTCCTCTTTATATCTCTAAATTAATATAAATATTAAAATTAAATTAAATATTATATTAAATTAAATAACAAATATATAAATATTATATACAAAATATTTAATTAACTATAAAATTAAATATATAATATTTTGTATTAAAATATATATAAATATTAAAATTAAATAGTATATTTAATTAAATAACTATTATATAAAATACAATATTTAATTAACAATAATATTAAATATATAATATTGTATTTTAAAAATATATAAATATTAAATATTAGCATTTATTCAAATATTAAAATTATATAAATTTTGAAATTATAAAAGAAAATTAGTATTGAGAAATGTCTCGCTCTACACATTTTCGCTCATTTGTAGCTTCGTCTGGTGCACAGGATTGCAATGGCAAGGGCTTGAATCCTTTAGAATGTTGACAAAGTTAAGGTGTCTGCTGATTCGTTTCCACCCTCTTCGCCATCCTTCATTTGCAAAGGCACTCCTTGTGCGGAGTTGTTGGGAAAGCAGCATTTAGATCTATTCTCTAAGATTTGAAAAGCTCCTGTGGTTTCTATTTGCATTGCTGCTCTAGCATTGGCTGGTTCTTTGTTTGATGATGAAAAGGATCCAACCCTTGATGAGGTACCCATTTTGAAGCCTTCTTTGGTGTGCCCTAGTTCGGCTAGGGCTTGAGACAACACAGAAAATTTCAAGGGTGAATCATTTTTTTTTCAACCTATCATTGTACCGCAGGGCCTACAGACACAAAGCATGGGCTTAGCCTCTCATTCTAGGATATACTTGCCTGTTCGAATCAAACAAAATTCAAATCAGTTGCCTGCGATGCTCAGCCACTGAGGGATAGTTCAGTCTCTAATGAGCTAGGATTTTACAAGAACAACCCAAATTCCTACATCAAAAAGGCTTCCTCCTCCCCTGTCTTGGTCTTGTCAGAGGAACTCAAAAGAAGATCGATGCTAGTGAGAAATATTTCACTTCCAACAGCTTGATTGGCCAATTGAATCACCTCTGGCCAAAACTCTCAAATTTACATGACTAGATTTCATCAGCTTGGGGGTCATCCCTCAAAGGTAACATAGAAGTATGCCCTCATGCTCAAGGATTTTTTATTGTGGTTTTTGATTGCATTCAGGATAGGGATGCCATTTTGCAAGCAAAATGGTGTTGGGGGAAAAGCATACTCCTTCTCAAACCATGGTTCCAGATTTTAACCCTGGCACGACTTCTTTTTCTGTTAAACCAGTTTGGATCTGCCTCCTAAATCTTCCTTTACAATTTTGTTTGCTGATTGCTTCTACATGATTGGAGATTCCTTGGGTTGTGTTGGGATAGTAAAAATTTAAAAAATTTACTATATTCTCACTTCACCACATCTGGACAAATCATAAAACATCCTAAAACCATAGCAAAAAATTTTGATAAATCCCATAAGATGTCCATGGCTTAGCAATACAAAATTAATTAAACTTCAATCTATCGGCAAGACTTTGTGTTGTTTATACCGATACATGAGGAGTCAATGAAAATAAATATCAGCGTGAGAATAGAGATCGGAAAGAGATTTATAGAAGTCACCGATGGAAGAAGTAATACTAATGGCCTTTCATCGGTAAGAGAACCAAGTAGTCACACTAATCGGTATGACTAATGATCATCAGATGGTCCCTTAAAAGCTACCCTGACAGTATATATCATACTGACGAAGTATTTCGGCAAGAGTCTCACTGAACATCCTGCAGGGGCAAGGAAACAATAACCATCGGCAAGAAATGAACCATCAGGATGAAAAGCAAATAAGTCTTCGATACTCCAATGTCTTGGCGAAACAATAAAGGGAAATTTTGATACACATATCTATCGGTGTAACTTAACATATCAGAATGAAGCCTGCTAACTCACAAGTCACAACGATGAAAGGGTGTCAGTGACACTTTAACAGATTCTCTCCGATAAAGAATATAAAGTGGCCATCAGGGAGATAATTGTGATCAGGTTATCTGAAAAGAATTAGCCCGATAGTATGTCTCACTCCGATGAAATAAAGTCACTGCATTGATAAGAAATTTTAAACCGTATCAGCGAGATATTACAATAGTCATTCTGATCCAGAATATAGAAGACTATCGGGAAGATGATGAAGCTCGGGGAAACATAAATATGTTATCCCGATAGTATTGATCACCCCAATAACAAATTGTTGTCGATGAGACTCTTACCGATAGTCATATTGGTAAGACTCACTATATCGGAGGGAAATCTAAATCACACGGTGATGAAAGAAGTCATGCCGATGGTCGCAATCACTTAAATATAATAGCATCGGGATTACAATTAAGGGGTCACGCCGATTGATTGGTTGCACCATGTGAGATATTAAGGTTGCCCAGACATTTTGAAAATCATGCCAAAGACAGGAGTTATGGCGTTGTGACATTTAATAGCGATGAACGACATTAAATTGATCAAAATAATTAAATGTAGATGGCGATGAAATCCTTTAAAGATTATTGTGATTATGATTGACAGGGTTGTCAGAGAAAAGGATACAAAGGAATCTTGAAGTGCAAGCAGAGGATTTCGATCACAAGCACAGAACAACAAGTACATACATACAACCATTGTGTATAGCCTGTGTTTGAATTTTCTACCAAAATTTGAATATGGAAACTCCAGGAAAGGGAAAAGGTAGAAAATCACAAGGGGAAACAAGTAAATCTAAAAAACAAAAAACTAATCAAACCCCTGAAGAAAAATAAAAGACAGAAACTCAACTAGGACTTAATTGATCAATTGCCTGGGTCAACTCCCAAGGCCAGAATATCTACTCAACTTAGGGCAGAATATGAAAAATTAGAAGATAATGTAGATGCTTGGGAGATATATGGACCCCCATCTAGGGGATATGAGCTTTTCAAATTCCATTATAATAGAAGGTTTAGGAATGCTCCTGTGTCAAACCCATGGCACTTAAATTTAGGAAAACTGGTTGTGCCTAACGTATTCTGAATGTTGAACTCCTCCAACTACTTGCCAAACATTACAATTCAAGCATGAAAGCCATATGCAACCCACAGGGGGAACCAATTGTACATTTGTCAAAAAATGCCGTTTGTGAAGTGTTTAATCTAGATGAATTGTGCACTATCCACATTATTTATGAAGACCTAGAGAGGGAATATTGGAGAATGGACACAACCTACAATGGATGGAGGTTGCCCATTCATAGGCCCAGAATTGAAGGGGAATTGAAGGAGAAGTGATGCCTCTAACTGAAAATGATGGTCCTCCATTTCATGTAGCTTTATTTGAACCATATATATAGCACACTTATTATTCTGTGGGCCAGGTCCTAAGTTTAGAGGTCCCTGATTTCATGACTATCCCTTTGATGGTTATAGCTACTGACATCCAGTGTCATAATGCAAGGCAGTTTGACTATGTTGCCTATATTGTTAATAAAATAGATTCTGGATTGTCTGCAATAAAAAATAGTTCCCCAGCATGCTTTTTTGAGCATTACTCACTATATGCATATGGTGTTGTATTTTAGCCAGGAAGTAGGGTTATGGCCAAGTGAGCTTAAAGTTGTTGCTGTAGATAAGAAAGGGGAAAAGATACCCATACAAATGTGGACTAGAATATGGGACAGTAGATATGCCCATTCTAGCAATGCCCAATTTGAAGAACACTGTGTAAAAGTGTTGTACAGGTATTTCAACCACCCTTGTGAATACTCAATTTCAAATGAGATTAAAAGGTTCCTCAGGATGAAAGATTTTGGTAGCCCCTGTACTGTCACTCATAATTGGGGAGACTGGTATTGTTTTGAGGATGCTACCATGATCAGAATCTATGGTTTTGAAGACACTCCATTCATATTGCCCAAAACTGTCCCTGACAGAATTGCTTATTTATAGATAATTAAGCAAATGCATTGCTCAAATGTAATGCATTTGAGTTCACATGATAAACAATCCTTTATGCCCAGCACTTTATGTTTTGGAGATTTTACTATGGTGTCAAAAGAGGGTTATAACCTCACTGTGGACAAGTTGATGCATTATAATATGAGGAGTGCTGAGGCAAGGAAAGGGTTTGACCCTGAAGGTTTTATTGGCCTTGCATGAAGAAAACAAAATCTTAGTGGATACATGCACATACATTATCCACATGATGATGTTGTTAGGAACCTAGAAGAGGCCTAGGTAGAGTTGGTGATAGAAAAGTATAAAAAGGATTTAAATGAGAAGAAAAACTAGCTAGCAGAAGTTGAGGTTATATCCTCTGAAGATGAAGGATAGGCAGAGCAAGAAGAGCCACAGGATGAAATAGTAGAAATGTCCACAAGGAAAATGCTACAATATCAGCCTCCTATTGTGATACATGATGAGGAGGGGTCTGCTGATGAGGATCCACGTCAGATAGCCTATGATTCTTTCATTTTTGCTGATAAATTTATTCATTCAAAAGAATTTAAGTCATTTTTGTACAAATACAAAGGAAAAGAAATCAGAGAATCAGTGGATGATGTCTCTGCTGATAATGAAAAATAATTGTTAGATATGCTGAAAATAACAGTGGAGAAAGAGATGCAGGATATGACTCCTAGTAGGGGTATACAATTACTTAAAGATGCAGGGGTTATGATTTTTCCTGGTCTTGATTTGAATTCTGCTTTAGTTTTTGATAGTTTTCTAAATAGTACAGGTGATAAATATAAACTCACTCCAGAGGGAGTTAATGAAGTATATATGGGTACAAGGTACAATAATGATGAAAATTCATTGATGATATGGGTGTTGTACCCTCCCCATAAGAAAATAGCCATCATAGATACTGAAAAGACCTTCAGCCATGTCATGACTTTAAAAGCAGGGGAAACTGACCCCCTAATAACAGCAGACATTGGCATCAATGTTGCAAAATTAAACAAAGCACAAGATCAAATGTTGATCAAAGAGAGAGATGCATACAGATTGAGCTGTGAGAGATTGACAAAAGAAAATGACTACTTGAAGGATGCTGTTAAGAGTTCTTTTGGGCAATCAACGAAGAGAATAACCCAGGCTGAGAGTTCACAAGACATTCAAGCATTATTCAGTAACCAAGCAACACAAATTCAAATAGATACACTTATCACAGTGCTACAGAGCAGATATGCCAAAATGGTATAGTGGTTAAACCTTTTTTGGGATAATTACTCTCAGAATCACAAAGCAATTAAAGAACATGAAAGGCTTGAATAGAGAATGCAAGAAAAATTGATTGAAATACAAAGCAAAGATGCTTCTGACAGTGCAAATACCCCCGATCCAAGAGCATTTATCCAGCAACATCAGAAATATTATGAAAAACTCAAAACCGATGCTAAAGAAGGTGCTGAAGCCTCAAAAGTAGGAGTACCCGCATTGTTCAAAGATAATGAACAAATGAAGAGCAAAGAAGAGTGGATTGTTAATTGTCAAGTTATATTACACGAGGCTACAAAAGTTCTGAAAGACAAAACTTCTGCATCTAGAGAGGCTTGCAAACAATTAGAAAAGATGGTCACACTTGATGTGATTACAAGAAGTGCTATTGAGCTCACTAACTCTCATCGTGATCCAGGAGTATTTGGATCACATGGCTAAAGTTTACTTATGGTTGAATAGAGCCTAATCATAATAGTTGTTAATGCTTGTTAAGTTCCCAAAAGACTTATTGAAGGGCTATGTCTCTTCGCATAATTATCTATATAAGTTCAAACAATTGATGATAAAAGATCATCAGTAGTAGAGTATATACATATATATAATATACAATGTTTCAGAATGACCATGTCTTATATTTTATTTGAAGAAGAAGATTGAAGTTCTCTGATTCAGTGGTTCTATTTTGGTATTAGTTGTTTGTTAAAATTATTCAATTGTGTGGTAGTCTCCATTTTTGCATTTCCTTGTTATTCAGATTAATGTATCAAGTATATATTTAATCTGTCAATACACATTTGCTGTATCTATGTGATTAAGTAGGTTGGTGTCCATTTGAGGAATTAAACCCTTCTAATTCAGTCACAGTGACCTGGGAATATTAGTTTGGATTACTAAGCAAGGCCATATAATTAGGATTGCCATTCTATCTCCAAGATAATATTATCTATATTCTTGTATATTCATTTCAATTGGCTCCTTCAAGAACGGATTAAAATACCTTCTGGTGAATTATAAGATATCTTATTATATTGGTTGGATTATTAAAGAAGAGTCTGTCAGTCATTTCCTTGCATGTTTATACAAGTTATAAACTAAAATTGTACCAAATGACTCAAATGATTGTCCATTATAAGCCACTAGTTTTGGTCCTTCATTTGACTTTGTTACCCAACAAAGCACTGGTCTCATTCCAATTCATCACTTATATAATTTTTACCAAAATCATCCATTAGACAGTAGATATACAATTAGATAGTGAGCTTTTCATCTATCCTACATCCTTTGCCATTGTAGACAGATTTAATTAGTTAAAATATTCACATTTAGTCTACTTTAATTCTCAGGGTTCACCCACCTAAGTATTGCAGGACCTGAAGTGCAGGAAATCACTAAACCTTGAAGGTTGATTTCGTCAAGTTAGTTCAAAAACGTTGCTAATCTGAGCATAGAGCCTGGCATCCTCTTAGGATCAGCAACCTGCATTTTTGAGACCTAACAAGCTGCTTCTTGGTAGTGGATTTAGATACAACCAATTTCATTCACACAACTTTTACCCACATCCTTGTTGATATGGATGTCACAAGTGACCTTCCCGTAGATATCACTTTCCAGTTTGCTGATCGCAACTCCTTGACTACGAAGGTTTACCCTTTCCCTACAAAAATTGTTTTCAAATAGGTCATATGGTCATTTTTTGCACTAAAAGTATTAAAAATCTTGATTAGCAATCTTGGTGGGTTGGTACCAAGCCTCATCATTACACAGTCACAGCTCCATCAAAGGTGAAAGAGGAAAAGGCACCTAAGTAATTCTTGAGGGATGAGGTGGGAAAGGGTGAAGCATTCAAAGCTATGGATCTTGGCACAAATGCAATTACAAATCAAAGACAACATCAACATTCAGACAATGCTTCAAAAGCCATCCCTCAGATCATGGACTCGAATACAGTGACTTTGGCTCCTTCAAAAAGTGACAAGAAAATCTCCACTCTGTGTGATGGGAGCTACTCTTTTCTCAAGAATCCCAAAATTCAATGGATAGCCACAGCAAACAAATGGTCATCCTTGTAACACTCATCTAGGTGTAGGCCATTGTTGGCAAGAAGGTACTTTTGCTTATATGATTATATGATTATATGATTATTTTCTTTGTATCTCTCTCTTCTACTCTCTCCCCCTTTCGCTATCTCTCTTCCTCACTCAGTCCTTTATTTGACGATTTCTATCCTTTGTTTGTGATGTTTATGAGCCTTCTTTCATCCTAAGTTTGATGGTACATGGAGGACCAAGGCAACACCATATGGGTGGTTAATCAAATGGTAGGCATATAGGCCCTTTGAGATCTACAGTGGTGCATGCCAATGGATAGAGAAAAATGAACTTGCTCTAATTTGGTTGCTAGGGTAGTTTTATCTACCCTCTAATGGAAGCACAACACATAGTATAGAAGTAGTTTGAATAGCATTTCACATTTTCCACAATTATAAAATGTTATTGTAATCCACTACTCATCTCAATCTCAAATCAATATGTATAGAGTACTATTTGAAGGAGGTGCCATAGATTTTTCTTACAACACACAACCCCCTTGAAGACTACTCTAAATATCTTCAATTATTACAAACATGTGTTCTTAAGAATACCCTTTCACAAGGGAAGAAATTTCCCTCTTTCATCACTAAGTGGTGATTTACCTTTCCTACACACAAATTTTCATATTAATCTTATTTGCATGTATGTCAAGTGTATAAATTAGGTGGATGCTCATAAAGTGTTTGACCACATGAAATAAAAAGACATCATGTCATCAAATATGATTATTGTAGCGTATAGAGTTAACAAATTTTTTTATATTGTTGTGAAATGCTTTGATCTCATAAAGTAATCCATGTTTTAAAATGCAAAAGATTTCTTAGCCAAGGTTGCTCTTGAAATTAATTACATACCAGTTATTAAGCAAATCTATTAATGAATACTTGAAAATTTTCCTATCTACATTTAAATGTGGTCAATGTGCTATGAATTCAGGGCCATGGACATTCTTGTTGGCTTTGGGCATAGGTGGAACCCATTCCCTCCTCCTCGTTATATTAGAATCACTGACTATGTCACTGCCTCCTATCATTTTCCTTACCCCCTAGACCATTAATCATTGCTTTGAAATCCACAACCTCTACACATAAATATTCTTTTAAGAATGAGATCTGAGAAGAAGTTCCAAAGTTGAAGCACTGAATGCCAAGACCTCCTCCTCCTCCTTCTCATCATGAAAGAGGAGAAAAGCCTTCAAGTGATGATGATTTGAAGATTCTAGTCACCAACAACAAGATTTCTTTACATCATCTTGCAACATTCTAGGACATTGTCAAATGTTGATATTGAAAGGTAGCTCATTCCCTCTCATTAAAGGGAACACTTTCGATGTAATTAGTCATTTCACATGGCTACTTGATTTGTCTTTTAACTTGTTCAAATTGTCTAAAACTTGGTTGCAAAAACTCGTAGTATAACAAAATCTAATGGTACCTCTAAATATCATCAAGTTGAGATAATAAAGGTGAACATGTTTATGAAGATTAAGAGTGTGGAGATTGAAGCCACAATAACAAATTTAAGATCAAAATTACACATGCAAGGATTAGTTCCCTAAATGTAGGATTAAAGTATAGTACATCACAAATTATCTAGGAGGACATTTGAATACCAAAATCTCAAACTTGATAAAAAAGTTTATGATTAAATCATTAAACACAATCTACAATAAAATATATCTTATATTACAAATAAAAATAAATAAATATTACACATCCTTATACCTTCTTTCTCAATTCAAAAAAATATATTCATATAAAATTACTATTACTACTATTTATATCGCTGACTACATTAAATAATTTGTATAAGAAACAATTATATTATATACCATGATTAAAGTCTCCCTTATCACTACTGTAACAAAACTAACGTTTACAAAAAATATAACAAGACTATAGAGTAAATATATTAAATAAACTACTTCCAAGGCAACAATACTAAACCAAAACATCCCCAATACACACCATGATTGTGTTTTCATCGAATTCGGTGTAGAGTTTTACGCAGGTGGAATTGTAATCTAAATAAAATATAGAAATCCCAACTTAGGTATTCGATGGGGACATTTTAAGTGACACGAGACTTTTTCCCACATGATTTTTTCCTGGCATAAGAACAACTGACTGGCGTGCCAAAAACTGACGAGTTTCCGACATGGGAAAATTCGGTGAAACCTAAGAAAAATGAAAACGGCCAAAAAACCATGGTGATCAAAAACAGGTCAAAGGAAACGAATAGCTGAGATCAATTACATCATCTTGTACTCTTCCTGACAATTCTCAGTTGTTAATATTACATGCTAAGTCAATTCACCTCACAGAGGGAATGCCTTCCGCATAATAACGGAAGTAGGTTGGGCCTCTACGATGATATACTTTTAATAGCTAAAAGATTCTATATCGTGATAGATGATTTTAAATACCTAAAAGACTAACAAAAAAAAAAAACTATTGTAATTATGCTTCCAATACAAACATAGTGAGATAATAGATAGTAATTATTATTCATCATGACTACCAACCCCTCATTAAACTTGGCAATTTTACAATTGATTTATTCTTCATATGTTAAAAGACAACCATATAAAGTGTCATGAAACTGTCTTCTATTTTTCTAAATGATTCAAAGAACAAAAATCCTATATTCCTAAGAGCAACCCCTCCCTTACTCTCCCTCCTCCATAACTTCTCACTAATTTATGAAGACTCTTTATTAATAAATCATTTCTTCATCGATATTAAACTTATATTTAATCTAACAAACAAATTTCAACTACAAAACACATGATTATTACAAGTAAAAGTTATTATATATTTTAAGTATACTACTATATTTAATATTTTTCCTTATTATTTTATCAATATTTAAGAAGTATTTTATTTACTATAGTATTGCCAGCTCCTAACTCCATTCCATTTCATACTTGTCCTAGACCTATTTTCATGATGATTTAGTGTGTTTGTTTTATCAAAATAGTATTTTCCACAAAATCAGTTCTTGAGAGCTCAAATTTTGAGCCACCAACAAAGAGATAAATAATTTTCGGAATAATGTTTGTTAAATTTTTCTCATATAATCATAAAAAAAATTTAAATTTGTTCAACATAAAAAATAATACTGGATTTACTCTGGATAAAAAAACTTATTGCAATAATACTGCCAAGGCAGGTACAAAAAGAGAAAATGGTGTGTGAAACAAAATTTATATTGTTTTAATAATGTTTTTCAATTATTATTATAAAAACCGTGTAAAAAAGGCACCTCGTGAAGAACACCGCCACTTGTCAAACTCGTTTCTACCTCAATCTGCTCCATCATCATCAGTGTCAAGATTATCATTGCACACCAACATTCTTATATATATCACATAGTACTTAGCCGGAAATAATCCATCTACACCAAGAATTGCATCTATACAAGTAAAAAGAGACAGCAGGAAAAATGGGCGAGAAGCAGCAGGTCAAGATCTGGCGGTCCAGTGTGAGGGTCTACGAGATGAATTCAGGAAGTCTGTATAAGATGTCGGAGGAAAATTTGAACCCTTCCCAACAATCCATTCTTGCGAAAGCGGGTATTTTTCCATTTTTGAAGGCTGTCACTTATAGAAGCGACAATGCTCTCCTCGGGGCGCTCATCAATTTCATGGTGGACGGTCAATTGACAGTTGGAGAAAGCCGAATCCAGATTACAGAAGAGCAAATTCGACGAGCTACGGGTCTTCCAAGTTCAGGTAAGGATGTCTCCCCCTCACAAGATTTCAACCGAGTTGAAATGACAACGCGTCTTACTAGATCTGAAACGGGTGCAATTAAACATGGGTTGTTGATGGATTCAATCATTGACCCAGTTTTGCAAATTGCTTGTAAGTTCTTGACTAACAAGCTGTTGGGGTTTCATCACACGACTTTTATCCCGTTTAAGTATGTCGAGATTGCCATTGAGGTTTCTCAGGGGGTCTGCTTTAATTGGTGTAAATTTGTGAAGGACAGGATGTTGGGGCAGATTAAATCTGTCCGCAAGAAGAGCAGCACTAGGTCTTCGTTTACTTATGGCACTATTCTCCAGTATCTTGCATTCCAAGCATTCGGCGAAAAGAGTGGCATTCCTCGCAGTGATATTGGTCATGGAGATCCATGTATCAATGCATATGACATCATGGGAAGGGATGTTGGCATTAGTAAATTAGAGTCGAAAAGAAAGGCTAGGGAGGGGGTTTCATATATAGTACATAACATTATAAGAGAGCATGGACACAGGGTCCTTGGTGGAAATGGCCCAGAGGAAAAAGACGAGGCAAAAACTGTACGAAATCCAACAGAAAAAAAGAGGACGACAGATCCTGTTTATGCGAATATAAAAGATAAGAAAGTCAGGCTGGAAGCTTGTGCGAATGAAATACCCAACATGATCCAAGTGCCTGGAGTTGGTGTGGAGGAAAACGGGTGTAATAAGTTGGCTGCTTCTTCACAGCTTCCCAAGAGTGGTGAGGAGCAAAAGGAAAAAGAACTTGACTGCGTCCACACTGATCTCTCCACATTATTGAGAGAAAAGTCCATGGGGGAAGCTCACAAGATATCCCTGGAAATTGTAAAGTCGTCCGCTTTGGAAGAAAAGAAGCAGCTGCAGCTGCACATCTCTGGTTTAGAAATCGCCCTCACATCAGCTTTGGAAGAAAAGAAGGAGCTGCGGATACAAAATGCTCGATTACAAACTGAAGTCAAACAACTCAGAAGAAAATTGAACAAAATTTCTGAATTTATTAAGATGGAGCTCGGAGACATATAGCAGATTGTCCTTTTATGTCAGAATATGCGTTTTTTTTTGGGTTTTTTCATTCTACTTTGATTTCACTCTAAACAATAATGTATTGATGTTTTTAGAATGCAGAAGAATGTATTGCATCTGTGGAATGTTGATAATGTTTATTATAGTCACATGTTCAATTTTAGATCAAGATAAAATTGCTCAAAAATCTGGTAATTTGTTGGCTCTTTTTATAACTCTACTGAATCTCAATAAATTTAAATTGTTTGTGGTTATAGTGTTTCATGCTCTTCCTTTTGAGTTCTTTTTCAAAAGCTTAGCCTTATGTTTTTGCTTTGTAATTCAATGGGGATTTGGTGCCTTATTTGATTCCAAAGACCTGCTTCATGGAAAAGGCTTATATCGTTTTAATATATTGTATAGGTAGTTTCCATCTTTTGTTAAAAAAATTAATTGCCTATAGGAGGAGAAAAGAGATTCTAGTTTCAAATAGATAATTTAACTTATCATAACAGCCCACATTTATTTAGATAATCATTTAATGTTATAAAACCCTAATTTAACTCATGACAAAATCCATTGGAATCTAAAGTTAATTTCTTAGCAGTAGTACAATGAGATCCTATCATTGTAATTTAAGGAGCAAAATATTTTGGAGCAATCACAATTTATATTTATATCCAGCTTTATAATTGAATTCAAGGATATAAAGTCTATTTTCTGTAATGTAAAAGTACATCCACATCTATCTTGATTATCAAGGATAAAAAATGATAAAAAATCAACATAACTTTTTTTTTATATTAAGGTTAAGCCCAAAATAGCAGGTTATATAGACAGAACAACACTATTTACAATAGTGCAGATTACAATAGCAAGCACTGATCATGAATAGACAACATGTTGTCCATATGACAAGAAATCTGAACAGAATACCAAAAAAACTATAGTTTTCCAAACTTTCTCTTTTATTTCATCCATCCTAGAATGGCACTTCACACCCATAATTTTCTCCCATGTTTCCATTCTATTTTAATTTAGCTCCAAACAATAATCTATTGGTGTTTTTAGAGAATGCAAAGAATGTTTTGCTTCTGTGGAATGCTGATAATGTTTATTATTGTCACATGTTCAATTTTAGGTCAAGATAAAATTTCTCAAGCATCTGCTAATCCGTTGGCTGTTTTTGCATCTGCTAATCTATTGGCTGTTTTTATAACTCTCCTAGATCTCAATAAATTTAAACTATGTGTGGTTAAAGTGTTTGATGCTCTTCCTTTTGAGTTATTTGTCAAAAGATTAGGCTTATATTTTATCTTTGTAATTCAATGGGGATTTTGTGCCCTATTTGGTTTCCCAGGACTTGCTTCATTTAAAAGCTTTAAATCATTTAATATATTGTACAGGTAGTTTACACCTTTTGTTAAAAAAAACAAAATTAATTGCCTGTAGGAGGACAAAAGAGACTCTAGTTTCAAATAGACAATTTAACTTATTATAACAGCCTACATTGATTTAGATAATCATTTAATGTTATGAAAACTGTAATTCAACTCATAATAACTTAAGAGGCAAAATATTTTGGACCAATCACAATTTATATTGATATCAAGTTTTATAATTCCATTCAAGGATATAAAGTCTATTTTCTGTAAAGTAAAATTACATTGACATTTATCTTGGTCATCAAGGATAAAAAATCAACATAACTTTTTTTATATTGAGGTTAAGACCAAAATAATAGGTTATATAAACCAAACAACACTATTTATAATAGTGCTGATCATGAGTAGACAACATGTTGTCCATATGACACGAAGAAGAAATCTAAATATAATACCAAAAAAAAAACCTATATTTTTCCAAACTTTCTCTTTTATTTCATCCATCCCAGGTTCGCACTTCACACCCATAACTTTCTCCCACCATTTCCATTCTATTGTGATTTCATACTAAATAATAATGTATTGCTATTTTAGAGAATGCAGAAAAAGAATGTTTTGCTTCTGTGTTTATTATTTTCATATGTTCAATTTTAGATCAAGATAAAATTACTCAAGCATTTGTCAATTTGTTGGTTGTTTTTATAACTCTCTTGGATCTCAATAAATTTAAACTGCCTCTGGTTAGAGTGTTTCATGCTCTTCCTTTTGAGTTTTTTGTCAAAATCTTAGGCTTATGTTTTTGCTTTGTAATTCAATGGTGATTTGGTGCCTTATTTGGTTTTTAGGACCTGTTTTATGTAAAAACCTTATATCATTTTAATATATTGTATAGGTGGTTTCCACGTTTTGCTAAAAAAAACTGCCTGTAGGAGGACAAAAGTAATTTAACTTATTATAACAACATACATTCAGAATAGGTGGTTTCCACCTTTTGTTAAAAAGAAAACTGCTTGTAGTCGGAAAAAAGAGACTTTGGTTTCAAATAGCTAATTTAACTTATTATAACAATACACATTCATTTAGGTAATCATTTAATGTTATGAAATCCTAATTAACTCATAACAACAAAATCCACTCCAATCTAAAGTTAATTTCCTGAGCAGTAGTACAATGAGATCCTATCATTGTAGTCAACAATAATGTATTGTTGTTTTTAGAGATTGTAGAAGAAGAATGTTTTACTTCTGTATTTACTATTTTCATATGTTCAATTTTAGATCAAGATAAAATTGCTCAAGCATCTGCTAATCTATTGGCTATTTTTTTATAATTCTCTTGGATCTCAATAAATTTAAACTGCCTCTAGTTATAGTGTTTCATCATCTTCCTTTTGAGTTTTTCTGCCAAAGCTTAGGCTTATGTTTCTTCTTTCTAATTCAATGGGAATTTGGTGCCTTATTTGGTTTCCAAGACCTATTTTATGTAAAAACATTAAATCATTTTAATATATTGTATAGGTCGTTTCCACCTCTTGTTAAGAAAAAACTACCTATAGGACAAAAGAGACTTTGTAGGAGGAAAAAAGAGAATCTAGTTTCAAATAGATAATTTAACTTATTATAACAACACACATTCATTTATATAATCATTTAATTTTATGGAATTCTAATTCAACTCATAATATCAAAATCCACTCCAATCTAAAGTTAATTTTTTGAGAAGTAGTACAATTAGATCCTATCATTGTAATAAACAATAATGTATTGTTGTTTTTAAATAATACAGAAGAAGAATGTTTTGCTTCTGTGTTTATTATTTTCATATGTTCAATTGGAGATCAAGATAAAATTGCTCAAGCATTTGCTAATCTGTTGGCTATTTTTTATAACTCTACTGGATCTAAATAAATTTAAACTACCTTTGGTTCTAGTGTTTCATGCTCTTTCTTTTGAGTTTTTTTGTCAAAAGCTTAGGCTTATATTTCTGCTTTGTAATTCAATGGAGATTTGGTGCTGTATTTGGTTTCTAGGACCTATTTTATGTAAAAACCTTAAATCATTTTAATATATTGTATAGGTGGTTTCCACCTTTTGTTATAAAAAACTCCCTGTATGAAGACAAAAGAGACTATGGTTTCAAATAGCTAATTTAATTTACTAAAACAACATACATTTAGTATAGGTGGTTTCCACCTTTTGTTAAAAAAAAATCTGCCTGTATGAGGAAAAAGGAGAATCTGGTTTCAAATAGCTAATTTAACTTATTGTAACAACATACATTCATTTAGATAATCATTTAATGTTATGAAATGCTAATTCAACTCATAATAACAAAATCCACTCCAGTCTAAAGTTAATTTCCTAAACAGTAGTACAATGAGATTCTATCATTGTAATAAACAATAATGTATTGTTGTTTTTAGAGAATGCAGAAGAAGAGTGTTTTGCATTTGCTAATTTGTTGGCTATTTTTTTATAACTCTCCTATATTTCAATAAATTTAAACTGCCTCTAGTTATAGTGTTTCATGTTCTTCCTTTTGAGTTTTTTGTCCAAATCTTAGGCTTATGTTTCTGCTTTGTAATTCAATGGAGATTTGGTGCCTTATTTGGTTTCCAAGACCTATTTTATGTAAAAACCTTAAATAATTTTAATATATTGTATAGGCGGTTTCCACCTTTTGTTAAAAAGAACTGCATGTAGGAGGACAAAAGAGACTCTATTTTCAAGCAGCTAATTTAACTTATTAAAACAACATACATTCAGTATAGGTGGTTTCCACCTTTGGTTAAAAAAAAAAACTTCCTGTAGGAGGAAAAAAGAGACTCTAGTTTCAAATAGCTAATTTAACTTATTTAAACAACACACATTCATTTAGATAATCATTTAATGTTTTGAAATCCTATTTCAACTCATAATAACAAAATCCACTCCAATCTAAAGGTCCACTCCAATCTAAAGTTAATTTCATGAGCAATAGGACAATGAGATCCTATCATTGAAATTTGAGCAAAATATTTTGGGGCAATCAAAATTTATATTGATATCTAGTTTTATAATTCAATTCAATGATATAAAGTCTATTTTCTATAAAGAAAAACTACATTGGCATCTATATTGATTATCGAGGATAAAAACATAGGTTTTTTTAAGTTAAACTACATTTGTTGCTAGGGGAGGTTGTCGGTTGCTGGGGTGCTCTACTGTCTTGGCCAGTCCATACCGCATTCCTCATTGATTCAACAAATAAAAGTTACAGTTTATAGTGGCTTATTTCCAACATATAAATAGAAAATAGAACAATTGCATTCCTCCTTGATTCAACAAATAAAAGTTACAATTTATAGAGATTACAAACTCATAACAAATTCCTACAAAAGTGGATCTACACTTGACACCTAACTCAACTAATTGACAACACATTAATAACTATTGTCACAACTACAACATCTAATTTTTCATACACCTACATCTATGAAATTGCTAACAACACATATAGGCAAGCTATCTACATGCATGCACAACAACTCAATATTACATTTATTGATGTTGGAGCATATATTCCAACACCCCCTCTTAATGCTACAAGACTAAACTGAAATAAATTGTTTAGACAATGCTCTTTGAAAATATTCTTAGACCAATAAGACTTCTTCAAGATGCTCCCTATTCTAGGTATAGTTTCCCAGCTACAATCCAAGCTCCCAACATCATTGGACACCATTTGCACATGAAGTGTCTCATTAACCTCATTAATGTATTATGTTGAACTTCCAAATTTTTGATCTCCCCTAAACTATTAGACACCAATCCTCACATGCATGTCCCATTACCCAAATGAAGTATAGTTATTCTAATCCACAAGCAATGGCAACATAGAAGTGACTCTCTCCTTTTCAGAAAAGATAAATAGTTTTACAAATCAAATTGAGATATCCAACAATGAATAATATCAAAAATATCATTTTGCCATTACCAAAATAATTTGATCAATATATTTTTGACTAAAACTGATTATGAACAAAGTAGCCTTGGGCATTATCAGTGATTCAAATCCATGGCATAGCTACAGTGTAGACCAAGTGGAGGAAAGCAGAGTCATTTTAAGAATTGTACAAGTCTTCAGTAGTACCATCATGATGAATTGTGTAATAACATAGCTGCAAACTTTTTCAGTTCAACAAGGACATAGAAACCTGTACACTACACATGACCATGGCTAGCCCTCTCATGTTTCTAGGACTTCCATGATGGAATCACACCCAAGCTAGCTGGTGCAAGAGCACCCCTTCAACAGGATCAACATACACAAGAGGGAGAAGAATAAGACTAATATAGTTTTGACATTTCATGTTACATTATAGCATCTTCAAAATGTAACATTCTATATTGGCATTTCATGTTTGTAAACTCCAAACTTGACATTTTAGACAGGTTGGATTAAGGGAAGGGTTAATCAAGGTGTCTTAACATTAGAAGTTTTGCTGTCTTATGCAAAACAGATGTCATAATGTAAATTAGCAGTTTTTACCAATAATCTTGGTAAAATCAAAATCATAGAAACAAAGGAGAGGAATGTTGGTCTCTCACTCTTTTTGGAAAATATAAAATGAAAATCCTCTGTAATATTAGAGGTGGTTCTAAAACACTAAGAAGGAGGAATAGAAATTCTGCAAATTGTTTTCTTTCCAAATTCTGAATTCTGTGTAGATACTCTATGTAGAAATTCATTATGTATAGGAATTGTGTATAATTTAGCTTTAGTGCCTTTGTGGTAGAAATGACTAGATAAATCCATTCCACTGGTGGATTTCTGGGAAATGAGTGGAATGGACTTGTAAATTAATTCCCCATTTTTGTTTATTCATTTGTCTGTTAAGTATGGTAGGATAGGAATTGCCGAACCCTTTCCAGAGAAAATCGTCGGTAGGAAGTTCAATGTATATCTGATGTATATACAAGAATGGTAGATGGAGACAGTTTGTGAATAAACTGCATTCACACATGAGCAATTTCCTATGCCCATGATGTAAAACGGCATCAGCATAAGTTTCATTCGTGTTGACAATGAAGGAGGTATCAGCGTGAGTCAAGGCATTGGCAAAAGGAGTTGTGCTAGTCCGACGGTGAAAGTCTCACCGAAGGAATAGATCAGGGTGACCATTGGCAAGTCTCATCGATGATAGTATGTATTAAGTCCATCGGTGTGAAAAGGAACATCGATGGAGGGGTTTTTAGTTAGACCAATAATAAAAGTCTCGCTGAAGGAGAAGTGGGTGTTAGATGACCATCGGTGTGAGAGTGGAGAGGTCTGGCCGACAAGGAGTAACATAAAGGATTTTGGTGTGACCAGGGACATCGGCAAAACGAATAACGTCTTCACCAATAGGTGTATGTCTTGGCGACAAGGTGTTTGGTGTCGGTGTGAGTGGGGTATCGAGGAGACTTCCCGTGGCTAGGCCGACAGTATAAGTGTTGCTGATAAGCAACTTGGTCAACAGAGGTGACCGGTAGTGGAGGTGATGGGAACCTGTTCAGCAGGTCAGAATTTGTATATTTCAGCATGAGCAAGCATATCGGCAAAGGAGTTTGAAGTCTAGCCAAAGGTGAATGTCTGGCTGACGATGGAGCTTTGGTTTTAGCATATCAGTATGAGATGTGTATCAGTGGAAGAAGTTTTAGATTTGCCGATAGAGTGTGGTCTGGCTGACAAAGGCGGTTGTAAGGTTCATCGGGGTGATTGAAGGTGTTGGTAGGAAATTTAAGGAGGTTGCCAATAGTGGATGTCTTGCCAATGGAAGAGTGAATGCATGTTTCGGTGAGATAATAGAGGTGTCTTGTCAATATTTACAAATCAAACATTTTGCATGTTTCTGCTGAAGACCTCTGCATCAATGGCTTTCTGATGTAGAGCCAAACACCCTGATCGGCATTCCCCTTTGTATGTCTCGCTTTACTTGCCTATCAGAAAGACTATACATCATCAGCTAACCAAATACCTTTCGCACCGCAGTCCTTCCTCATACCGATGGTGATTCAACTTTTCACCTATCAGCAAGACCTTTGCTATTACTAGTGAACTGATGTACCTGCCTGTTCTTTCCCTATGCTGAACACTAGTACATACGTGACATGACCTGCGAACACCAAATTTCTCCACCATCACTACTAGTCGCCCTTTGTATCTAACTCAACGTATGTGTGCAATGTATATTTCAATATACATTTACAAGATGCATTCACAATATACTTTGCAGAACATGCATTCGGAAGATGCATTCATAACATGCATTCGACCAATGACTTAGCATAATGTATGTTCATAACATACAAATGGAGGATACATTACCAACATGCTTTGCAAAATGTATAGCTGATCGTTGACTTCCTTTGTATCTTACGGAAAGCACATTCACCACATACAACCGCAACATTCACTTGCGAGATACACATGAACATACAACTGCAGGATACACAGGAAATGAACCCAACATACATTAGCGATATATGCATAGAATGTATATTCACAATGTATGTTTACTACATACAATCTTGACATATAATGCATCAATGATTCTCGATATGCTTTGCGACATATGCACTCAATAGACTCTTGCGATATACACATAAAATGTATATCTGGCATACATTTGTGATATACACATGAAATGCATCTTCGAGAAATCAACACAAATCTTTGCTATTTTGAACCTCTATAAACCCTGTGATGACATAGATCCTTTTCTCTGACAACCACACATATCTTAGACTTTGCCAACCTAGCACATGATGGCACTAGGATCTATCTCCACCCTGTACGTGATCCTGCAAAAATGAAATCGAACAAAATCAAAACAAAACAAATCGATATGTATAGCCATTCCACCAATTTTGAAGAAATCTAACTAGTGGAATGGGTTAAGAACCCATCTTGGCCACAAAACAGCAAATTGATTGCACAGAGAAAATGAAATCGAATGATAGAAAGATACACAAAACATGATTCATTTATTATGCCTTCAAAAATGTGCATACATAGATGCTCTATTTCACAATTACAAATCTCACTCTCTTAGGTCTTAGTAATCTCAACTACTACTCTACTCATTACATTTGATGATCTCCTCTATTTATTTACTCTCTTTGAGTAGTACCACCCCGACTCCAAGCGGCTAGGAGACAACTGTCTAACAACCTCCTAATTGCCTAACAACCTTTGTGATTACAGATCAACAAGTGTCCTTAGGACTTACAAAATGAACCTAGATACAAACTAAAATGACATGCATTGGTCAAACAGACCTTATTACATGAATGGTCATCTTAGGACCTTATTGGAAACATCAAAATGAACATCAAACAGTTGAATGCCTCATTGAGGCCACCTTGTGTTAGGTGCTCCTACACCATACACCCCACCTTGAAAAGAACTCATGCCACATGTGTTAATTCTCTATTTTGCTCTACCTATATCCTCTACTATCTCATGTCTTTCCCATAATCTATGGACTGCAACCTGCTTCCATGGAATCAAAGACTCATGCCTAGCATGGTAGGCCCTTCTCACACCTTGCTGGCCATTCATTCTTACTATCATCTCTGTCTGAACACATGCATTGGAAACCTTGGGTAATGCTTCTTGTACTACTACTATGGCAGAATATGTTTGCCTTTCAATTCTTGTTGGTTCTAGAGGACAAACAATTGTCCCTACTATGATAGCATCCTTGTCTTTCCAATCAACTTGTGGCTGCTTGTAAACCTACTCTTTGACCTTCTGCCGATCCATCTAATCTCCATCAGTTAGAACTTAAATCACTATCAAAATTTGTTCCTTAGCAATCCCACTCCCAGAGGTATCCTCAACTTTCTTTATCTCTACTTCATGCATCTTCACAAACTCTTTCTTACCAACCAAAATGATTTTGGCTACCTTCTTTGCTTTAGCATCCTCTTGCAATGGTGTCATCACAAAAGTTCTCCCATCCTTCTTGAAGGTGTAGGTATTAGCATATCCATCATACAATGCTCTCCTATCAAATTTCCATGGCCTACCTAAAAGTAGGTGACAACATTCCATGGGAAAATATCACATAAAACCCTATCCTGATATTCTCAAATCTGAAAATCAACATATGCTTGTTCATATACCAAAAGTGATTGACTATCACTTACCCAAGATGCTTTGTAAGGGGTTTGATGTGGAATCCTTTCTAGTTTCAACTTATCCACCATTTCCTGAGATACCATATTATCTGTTGAACCAGGATCTATTACTACCTTGCATTTTTTACCTTTGCTTTTGTAATTGGTCCTGAAAAGTGCTCTCCTTTGTAGCATGTCCTTGGATGTCTTCAAGATTGTTCTTCTTAGCATCAATGATTCTCCATCTTCAGCTGGGGCTGCACTTCCCATTGGAGAGTTAACACTTTCATCTACCTTCTCTTCTTGCACAAATTGAACCCTCTTGTCATTCTTCCTATCATCTCTTGATGATGAACCTTGCCTTTCTGGAAATTTAAATGTTGTATGAGCAATTTCATTACAATGATAACATCTTCCAGTGAAAACATTAGAACCTCTACCACCTCCAAATCTACCTCTTCTACCTTTCCATCCACCTCTAAAATCATACTGCTCTTGTCCTTTACTAGTCTCTTCTTGATTCTCATTGGGTTGTCTTGTTGTAGGGGCTGATCCTCTTCCCCTCATATTACTGCCTCTTCCTCTCATGGACTTATACTGTCTCCTTTTCATCTTCTCCTCAATCCTGATTGCCATTTGATAATAGTCTTCCACACTCCTAGGATTAGCTAAAACTAATTCATCCTGTATGTTCAATATCAAACCAGCCAAGTATCTAGCAACCTTTTCAACCTCATTCTCATGATGACTAGACCTCATACTCAATTTATAAAATTCCTCAGTATATGCCTTCACATCCATTTCCTTTTGTCTTAAAAATTGAAGCTTTTTAAACATTTGAACTTCATAATCCTTGGGTAAAAATTTACCTTTGATCCTTGCTACCATCTTATCCCATGAAGAAATCTTTGACTTACCCTACTTTGTCCTCTCTGATTGTATGTAATCCCACCACACCAAGGCATGACCTCCCAATTTGGTCTTTGCAATCTTCACTTTCTGCTCCTCAAGAACTTCCTCACATTCAAAATGATTATCTAATGCAGCAATCCAATTAAGCAATTCTTCCTCATTTAAACTTCCATTATACTTTGAAACATCAATCTTTACCTTAGGTTTGTCATTCTTGACTACCCTTAATAGTTTTGCAAATCTCTGATCTTTAGGATTCAGATCTTCATCTACATCTTCAAATTCTTCACCATCCTCTTCTTCTTCTGATTCACTTTCTTCCACTTCTCTCTTTTTGTTCATCTCCAAGGATGCAAGCCTGGCTTGAAGTGCTTCTACAAGCTCTTTCATCTTCCTCATCTCTTTAGCATGTTTTTCCTTCATCTCTTGTAACTCTCTGGTAGTACCATTACCTTTCGAAGGCATCTTGTCAACCTCTCAATCCTTCCACTTTTGCTTTCTCAGTGATAGAATCAACACAGAACAACCCAGACTTTTTGCTAAACTCTGATACCACTATGATGCATGGCCAAACACCTTGACCTACATTCCCCTTTGTATGTCTCACTTTACTTGCCTATCAGCAAGACTATACATCATCGCCTAACCAAATAGCTTTCGCACCAAAGTCCTTCCTCATACTGATGGTGATTCAACTTTTCGCCTATCGGCGGGACCTTCGCTATCACCAGTGAACTGATGTACCTGCCTGTTCTTTCCCTATGCCAAACACTGGTACATACATGACATGACCTGTGAACACCAGTTTTCTCCACCATCGCTACCAGTTGCCCTTTGTATCTAACTCAATGTATGTGTGCAATGTATATTTCAACATACATTCGCTAGATGCATTTACAATATAATTTGCAGAACATGCATTCAAAAGATGCATTCATAACATGCATTTGACCAATGGCTTAGCACAATGTATGTTAATAACATACAACCGGAGGATACATTACCAACATGCTTTGTAGAATGTACAGTTGACCATTGACTTCCTTTGTATCTTACAGAAAGTACATTCACCACATATAACCGCAACATTCACTTGCAAGATACACATGAACATACAACTGCGGGATACACAAGAAATGAACCCAACATACATTAGCGATATACGCACAAAATCTATATTCGCAATATATGTTCACTACATACAATCTTGACATACAATGCACCAATGATTCCCGATATGCTCTGCGACATACACACTCAACAGACTCTTGCGATATACACACAGAATGTATATCCGGCAAACATTTGCGATAAACACATGAAATGCATCTTCAAGAAATCAACACAAATCTTTGCTATTTTGAACCTCTGTAAACCCTGCGATTACATAGATCCTTTTCTCCGACAACCACACAGATCTTAGACTTCACCAACCTAGCACATGATAGCACTAGGATCTATCTACACCCTGTACACGATCCTGCAGACATGAAAATGAAAATAAAACAAATCAATATGTACAACCATTCCATCAATTTCAAAGAAATCTAACTGGTGGAATGGGTTAAGAACCCATCGTGGCCACAAAACAACAAATCAATTGCACAGAGAAAATGAAATCGAATGACACAAATATAGACAGAACAAGATTTATTTATTATGCCTTCAGAAATGAACATACACAGATGCTCTGTTTCACAATTGCAAATCTCACTCTCTCAAATCTTACTAATCTCAACTACTACTCTACTCATTACATTCAATGATCTCCTCTATTTATCTACTCACCCTAAGTAGTACCACCCTGACTCCAAGCAGTTGGGAGACAAATCCAAGCAGCCGGGAGACAACTGTCTAACTACTTCCTAACTACCTAACAACCTTTGTGATTATAGATCGACAAGTGTCCTTGGGACTTACAAAATGAACCTAGATACAAACTAAAATGACATGCATTGGTCAAATAGACCTTATTACATGAATGGTCAACTTAGGACCTTATTGGAAACATCAAAATGAACATCAAATAGTTGAATGCCTCATGGAGGCCACCGTGTGTTAGGTGCTCTTGCACCACTTTCACTATAGATATAATTGTTAATCCATCTTAAATATAGGTGCTAAATCAAGGTATGTACATCAAATAATTAATCAAATTAATACAAGGGTAAGTGCACAAAGATGAGGGACCAAAATGGACTCTTAAGTTGCCATTTTTTTTTCTAAAATCAGGAACCATTGATTTTGGATGAGAAATTGAAGATAGAAACAAGAGTTGTAGTGCTCTGAATCTAGTTTCTAAACTACTAATTTTTCCCAAAAATGGTTGAGATTAAGGGGTTCAAAAAGGGGAAGCACACAAATTGGTCTTGTTTTTCTGAAAAAAACATAACATAGCATCTCATGTGCTCCCGCTAAAATGTTAACTTTTTTTTAGTATTTCAATAATCACTCCGGTGAGAAATTAGGTAACACCATGTAGTTTATCCTTATTTTTTTGAAATTTTTTTAATGAATAATTAATTTTTTAGTAATTTTTAAAGTGGACACATCCTGAAAAATAAAAATTTGAGCGTGCTCCCCTCTAAAATGTTTGAAAACTAAACGAAAATCTTTTTTTTTTGAATTCGTGTAGAATGGAGTCTAGTTTCTAAAAATATAACTTATTTCAATTTTCAATGAATGATTAAAAAAAAGTCAAAAATACTAGAGACTGGTTTTTGACAAAAACTTAACACACTAACAAAAGGAATTCAAGATGAAACACTAAACATCCTCAAAATGTGAAAAAAATTATATGGTTGGATAGATAATAGAGAGCTTAAGATTATGGTGGTATTTTTTTTGAGTTTTCATTGAAAAAAGTACCATCCTAATGGGGAGTATGCTCCAAATTATCTCTAGGTTTTGCTAAAAATTGATAAAAACATGTCAAACAAAGCTGAGCCTAATGCGAGAGCATTATACCATGCTCGCTTTTGATGAGCATAACTGGCAATACACATGCCAATTTCATTTTCTTGAAAGTTTCTAAAGCCTTTTCAACAAATCCATTTTTTGCATATCTTGCAATCATTGCATTCCATTATAGAACATCTCTTTGGGATGTTGCTTCTTACAATCGACATTTCTTGTCTATATTTCCACACTTTAATACATACATGTCTACAAGGGTAGCTACACTTCCTATCATCTCTCTCTCTCTATTTCTCTCCCCTCTCTACGTCCTACTCTTTCTCTAAGTCTCTACTTCCCTCCCCTCTCTACCTCCCACCTCTCTCACTCCCTTCTTCCCTCCCCTATCTACCTTCTACTATCTCACTCTTTACTTCCCTCTCGTATCTACCTCCTACCCTCTTTCTGAGTCTTTGCTTCCCTTGTCTCTCTACATCCTACCTTCTCTCTCACTCTCTTCACCCCCTCCCTCTCTACCTCTTACCCTTTCTCTCACTTTCTACTTCCCTCCCCTATCTACCTCCTACCCTCTCTCTCAGTCTCTGCTTCCCTCCCTTGTCTACCTCCTACCCTCTCTCTCAGTCTTGGCTTCCCTCCCCTGTCTACCTCCTACCCTCTCTCTCTTTTTCCTTACCTTGTCTACCTCCTATGGTCCTCTCCCACTCTCTACTTCCATCCTGTCTCTACCTCCTATCCTCTCTCTCACTCTCTACTTCCCTCCTTTCTCTACCTCTCCTCCTCATTCTTCCCATCCAAAGAAATTACATAAATTATCTTGTTCCCATTTCATTGAATCCCAATTTATATCCTCATCCATCTTTACATGTCCTATTTTTCTTACATTTCCATGTTCTTTGTCGATAAGGGAGAGTGAGAGGGAGGAAAATGGAGGATGGAGATGGAGGGGAGAGATACTTGGGAGAGATACCTGGTGATAGGGAGAGAGAGAGAGCTAGAGATTCCTAGTTTTCTTGTTTTGGAGACAGATAGAGAGAGGGTGGGTCAGGTTTATGAGTTTAGGGTTTAGGAGAATCATTTAGGGTTTAGGGCTTTAGGGCTTCTCAAGTTTAGGGTTTAGGGTCTTGGGTTAGGGTTTAGGGGTTTGCAGTTGCTTAGGTTTATGGTTTAGGTTTTGGGGGTTAGGTTTTAGGTGTTATGGATTTAGGGTTGCACAGGTTTAGGATTTAGGGGTTATGGTTTAGAGAGAGAGTGTGTGAGGGGATCGATAGAAATTGGGAGAGATCTAGGGAGATAAAGGTTTAGAGTTGGCTCCAGGGTTTAGGGTCGCTAAGTTTTAGGGTTTAGGGTTTAGGGTTTAGTGGTATTATTTAGGGTAACTTAAGGTTTATGTTTTAGGGGTTAGGGGTTAAGGTTTAGAGGTTTAGGATAGATTTTAGAGAGAGAGGATTGATAGGGAGATATAGAGGAGACCGAGGGGAGACATAGGGATATAGAATGTGAGGGAAATGGCTAGAGACATAGGCAGAGAGATTGAGAGGTAGAGGGATGATAGAGACAAGAAGATATGGTTTAAGGTTGATTGGGTTTAGGGTTTAGGAGTTAGGAGTTCAGAGATGGAGAGATATGGAGATAGAGGGTGAGGGACATGGCCAGAGACATAGCCAAAGAGATTGAGAGGTAGAGAGATGATAGAGACAAGGAGATAGGGGTTTAGGGTTGATCGGGTTTAGAGTTTAGGGGTTAGGAGTTTAGAGAGGGAGAGATAGCAAGATAGAGGGTGTTGGACATGGCCAAAGACCTAGGCAAAGAGATTGAGAGGTAGAGGGATGATAGAGACAAGGAGATAAGGGTTTAGGGTTGATCAAGTTTAGGGTTTATGGTTGGTATATAAGATGTATAGAATGGTGTAAATGACTAACATATTGGCACTCATGATGTTTTGATGGCCCTTATGGCTGGCAGAGGGTAGAATGACACCTGTAACTAGCTAGGTGTAGAATGATGTTTGTGATTGATAGGTAGGTGCTACTAAGGAGCATATTGGCACATATGATATATAGAATGGTGCAAATGACTAACAGATTGGCACTATGATCTTCTATTAGATATCTCCAAAGCTAAAGTTTGGTTTAATGGTTAGCATAGCAAGCTCATAGGCCCTAGTGCTTAACCTGGTTCACTTTGATACCAAATGTAATGGCCATAACCCTCAAACTATCTCACAAAGGTAAAATAACTACTCAAATCACATTAATATAATCATTTGCAATAATATGGCTTTCACTATAGATAAAATTGTTAATCCATCTTAAATATAGGTGCTAAATCAAGGTATGTACATCTAATAATTAATCAAAGTAATACAAGGGTAAGTGCACAAAGATGAGGGACCAAAATGGGGTCTTAATTTGCTAATTTTTTTTTCTAAAATTGGGAAACATTGACGTTGGATGAGAAATTGAAGATAGCTACACTCAAAATTTGGAGATGGAATGAAAACAAGATTTAAAGTGCTCTGAATCTAGTTTCTAAACTACTAATTTTTCCCAAAAATGGTTGAGATTAAGGGGTTGAAAAAGGGGGGAGCACACAAATTGGTCTTGTTTTTTCTGAAAAAAACATAACACAGTGTCTGGTGTGCTCCCCCTAAAACATTAACTATTTTTTAGTATTTCAATAATTGCTCTAGTGAGAAATTAGGTAACACCATGTAGTTTATCCTTGATTTTTTAGTAATTTTTAAAGTTGACACATCTTGAAAAACAAAAATTTGAGCATGCTCCCCGCTAAAATGTTTGAAAACTAATCAAAAATCAAATTTTTTTTGAACTTGTGTAGAATGGAGTCTAGTTTCTAAAAATATAACTTATTTCAATTTTCGATGAACGGTTAAAAAAAAAGTTAACAATACTAGAGACTGGTTTTTGACAAAAACTAGACACACTAACAAAAGAAATTCAAGATGAAACACTAAATGTACTCAAAATGTGAAAAAAATTATATGGTTAGATAGATAATAGAGAGCTTAAGATTATGGTGGTATTTTTTTGAGTTTTCATTGAAAAAAGTGCCATCCTGATGGGGAGCACACTCCAGATTATCTCTAGATTATGCTAAAAACTGATAAAAACACATGAAACAAAGCTGAACATAACATGAGCGCGTTATAACATGCTCGCATTATGATGAGCATAACTAGCAATACACATTCCAATTGCATTTGCTTGAAAGTTTCTAAAGCCTTTTCAACAAGTCCATTTTTTGCATATCTTGCAATCATTGCATCCATTATAGAACATGTATTTGAGGTATTACATCTTACAATTGACATGCCTTGTCTATGCTTCAACACTTTACATACATGTCTACAAGGGTAGATACACTTCATATCATCTCTCTCTCTCTATTTCTCTCCCCTCTCTACATCCTACCCTTTCTCTAAGTATCTACTTCCCTCCCCTCTCTACCTCCCACCTTCTCTCTCACTCTCTTCTTCCCTTCCCTATCTACCTTCTACTATCTCTCTCACTCTCTACTTCCCTCACCTATCTACCTATCTACCTTCTACCCTCTTTCTAAGTCTTTGCTTCCCTTGCTTGTCTACATCCTACCTTCTCTCTCACTCTCTTCTCCCCCTCCCTCTCTACCTCTTACCCTCTCTCTCACTTTCTACTTCCCTCCCCTGTCTACCTCTTACCCTCTCTCTCTCTTCTTCCTTGCCCTATCTACCTCCTATGGTCCTCTCCCACTCTTTACTTCCTTCCTATCTCTACCTCTTATCCTCTCTTTCACTCTTTACTTTCCTCCTTTCTCCACCTCTCCTCCTCATTCTTCCCATCCAATGAAATTTCATAAATTATCTTGTTTCCTTTTCATTGAATCCCAATTTATATCCTCATCCATCTTTACATGTCATATTTTTCTTAAATTTCCATGTTCTTCGTCGACAAGGGAGAGTGAGAGCAAGGAAAATGGAGAGAGGATGGAGATGGAGGGGAGAGAAACCTAGGAGAGGTTCCTTGTGATAGGGAGAGAGAGAGAGAGAGAGAGAGAGAGAGAGAGAGAAATTGAGAGTCCTAGTTTTCTTCTTTTGGAGAGAGAGAGAGAGGGTGGGTTGGGTTTATGAGTTTAGGGTTAGGGGAATCATTTAGGGTTTAGGGTTTAGGGCTTCTCAAGTTTAGGGTTTAGGGTCTTTGGTTAGGGTTTAGGGTCTTGCGTTAGGGTTTAGGGTCTTGGTTTAGGGTTTAGGGGAATTATTTAGTATTTAGGGGTTTATGGTTTCTTAGGTTTATGGTTTAGGGTTTAGGGGTTAGGGTTTAGGTGTTAGCGATTTAGGGTTGCTCAGGTTTAGGGTTTAGGGGTTAGGGTTTAGAGAGTGTGTGTGTGAGGGGATAGATAGATATTGGGAGAGATCTAGGGAGATAAAGATTTAGAGTTGCTTCCAGGGTTTATGGTTTAGAGGTTTGGGGTTTAGGGTTGCTCCGTTTTAGCGTTTAGGGTTTAGTGGTTAGGATTTAGTGGTATTATCTAGGGTAACTTAAGGTTTATTTTTTGAGGGTTAGGGGTTAAGGTTTAGAGGTTTAGGTTAGATTTGAGAGAGAGAGGACCGATAGGGAGATATATAGGAGACCAAGGGGAGACATAGGGAGATAGAGTATGAGGGACATGGCTAGAGACATAGGCAGAGAGATTGAGAGGTAGAGGGATGATAGAGACAAGAAGATAGTGTTTAGGGTTGATCAGGTTTAGGGTTTAGGGGTTAGGAGTTTAGAGAGGGGGAGATATGGAGATAGAAGGTGAGTGACATGGCCAGAGACATAGCTAGAGAGATTGAGAGGTAGAGAGATGATAGAGACAAGGAGATAGGGGTTTAGGGTTGATCGGGTTTAGAGTTTAGGGGTTAGGAGTTTAGAGAGGGAGAGATAACGAGATAGAGGGTGATGGAAATGGCCAAAGACATAGGCAGAGAGATTGAGAGGTAAAGGGATGATAGATACAAGGAGATAATGGTTTAGGGTTGATCAGGTTTAGTGTAGATCAGGTTTAGGGTTTATGGTTGGTATATATGATGTATAGAATGGTGTAAATTACTAACATATTGGCGCTTATGATGTTCTGATGGCTCTTGTGGCTGGCAGAGGGTAGAATGACACCTGTGACTGGCTAGGTGTAGAATGATGTTTGTGATTGATAGGTAGGTTCTACTAAGGAGCATATTGGTGCATATGATATACAAAATGGTGTAAATGACTAACAGATTGGCACTATGATCTTATAATGCCTCCTGGTGAGGTATTTGTTTGATTTTATTATTTTTGGGATCATTTGAGATGGAGCTTAGATTGATTTGGGATGGAGTTGGGATGAAATGGATTGGTTTAGGGATGATGAAAGGTGAAAAGGACTAGATTAGGAACAATTTGGGAATGATTAGAATGGTTTTAGGGAAGGTCTAAAGTGGTTTAGTGCTGATTAGGGAATGATTAGAATGATTTAGGAATAGTTTAGGGATGGTATTTGAGATGAAATCTAGGTAGATTGGAAAATGATTAGGGATGAAGTTAAATTGATTTGGATGTGATTTAGGATGGTGTGAAGTGGTTTAGGGGTGATTAGAAGTGGTTTAGGGATGATTAGAGATGAAATTGAATGGATTAGGGATGATTTGGGAATGATTAGGAATTAATTTGGTTGGAATGAAAGCTTAATGTTTTCACGTTATAGAGATTGGGAAAGATAAGGAGATAGAGTTTTAGGGTTGCTTCCAGGTTTTATGGTTTAGGGTTTAGGGGTTTAGGGGTTTAGGGTTGCTCATTTTTACGGTTTAGGGGTTAGGGGTTAGGGTTTAGGGGCATTATTTATGGTTTAGGGTTTATGGTTTAGGGGTTAGGGTTTATGGTTTAGAGGTTTAGGTTTATGGTTTAGGTCAGAGCCGAATAGGGAGATACAAAGGAGACTGAGCCTAGGAGAGATATCTATGTGTCCTTTATCCCTCTCTCTAATTATATCTACCTCTCTATCTCTCTCTCTCTCCCTATCTCTCTATCTTGCTAGATCTCTTTCTATCCCCTCTCTCTAACTCTACCTTTCTATCTCTCTCCCTCACTATTTGAAGTTTACATGAGTTTAGGGTTTCTCAAGTAAATATGGCATAGGTTTTTAGGGTAAGGGTTTAGGAGAATTATTTAGGCTTTAGGGGTTTAGAGATGCTCGAGTTTAGGGTTGCTTGAGTTTAGGGGTTAGTGTTTAGGGTTTAGAGAGAGATAGAGTGAGGGGACCAATAGAGATTGGGAGAGATAGGGAGATAGAGGTTTAGGGTTGCTTCTAGGTTTTATGGTTTAGGGACCTTAGGGGTTTTGGAGTTTAGGGTTGCTCATTTTTAGGGTTTAGGGGTTAGGGGTTAAGGTTTAGAGGTTTAGGTTTATAGTTTAGGTAGAGAGGTGAATAGGGAGATACAGAGGAGACCGAGCTTGGGAGAGATATCTTTGTCTCCTCTATCCCTCTCTCTAACTATACCTACCTTTGCTTCCAGGTTTTATGGTTTAGGGACCTTAGGGGTTTATAGGTTTAGGGTTGCCAGATTTTAGGGTTTAGGCTTAGGGGTTAGGGGCATTATTAAGGGTTTAGGGTTTATGGTTTAGAGGTTTAGGTTTATGGTTTAGGTAGAGGGGAGAATAGGGATCCCTATCTCTATCTCTCTGGACATATGGATCCCTATCTCTTAATCTATCCCTCACTACCTCTCTCCTCCTCTTTATCTCTCTCCCCATCCTTCTACCTCTTGAAATCTCTCTCCCTATGTCTCTAGACATCTCTTGATCTCTTTTCCTATTGAGCTATCTATCCTCATAACCCCATCTCTTAATATACCACTCTCTACCTCTCTCTCTGTATTTCCTTATCTATCTCTCCTTTGCTAGATCTATCACCCTATATCTCCACTCTCTCTATATATGTATCTCTATCTTTCTCCCTCTATAGACCCCTTTCTCTATCTCGATCCTAATCTCTCCCTTTCCCCATCTCTATCTCCACCTATCCTCTCTATCTCTCTATGTCTCCCAATCCCTCTTTATATATAGGATAGAGAAATGAAAAGAGAGAGAGAGAGAGAGAGAGAGAGAGAGAGAGAGAGAGAGAGAGAGAGAGAGAGAGAGAGAGAGACTCTCATGTAGATACAAGGTTACCTTTGTGTTATCATTATTCCCATAACGTGCTCGTATTATAATGCGAGCACGTTATAATGTGATCATGTTATTGGAAGCATGGAAAATGGTAAAAAAGCATGTGGGATCCATGTTTTAGACCCCATATGCCTATTATTCCTACTTTTCACGAGTATATTAGACAAAAAAATGTTTTTCATGTTGGTTGACTAATTGAGAATCATTTTTATATGATTCCACCACCTTTTTTGTTTTTTCAACGTAGAAGAAGTGATTTTTCATGTTTTTGGAGAAAATTTAATTATTTAAACTGAAAGTTTCATGTTTCATGTGTGATTTTGTTTCAAAGCTAATTACCATTGATATATAGATTGAATTTGATGATATATGTTTTCTTTTTACATAAATTTTACTAATCCTATTCTAGAATTCTATAGAATTCATAATCAAACTTGAGAAAAACAAGAACTTAAGGATTTTGAAGCCATCTTTTGGAAAATTGGTCAACTGCAATATCAAATTCTAAGGTATGTTCAATTTTAATTCACATCTATATACGTTCTTATGTTCTTTATGTTTTTAATGTCTTTATGTCTTTATGTTTTTTTTGTTCTTTATGTTCTTCTTGACATATATTTGTCTAGGTATATCAGTTAGTTCGGTCAAAGAGACTCCAAATTCCTCATGTTTCCACCTTGTTTCAGCCCTTCATACCTTTATTTCACCTATTTTAAGCTATACAAGAGAAAAATATTATCAAATACTTCATAAAATAATTTTAGTGAACAATTGTTTGTCATACTCATATTCGAGTATATACATGAAGCCAAAATTAATTTTGGAAGACTCTTAATTTTTGCCCTAGGATGACATAATATGATACAAAGGGAGTTACAAGGAGATAAAACACTAAAAGGAGGTTTTCATGAGTGTAGGATAGTCATGTAAGTCTATATATAACAGTCCACTATCATAGTCTATATATAACCCTACTGCCATGTATGATCCTCCTTGCATTTGCAGGTCATTTTACAACGCTATGAAAGTTATAATTTATTACAAAGTGGTCCTTCTTATTGCATCTATGTACAATGAAATTCATACATTTATACACTGTTTACAATGAATGTGTAAAGAGTTCTCTTCCTACAACTATGTACAGGCTACAGCTAAGATAAGAGTTTGTGTACATTACAATAATGAAAACCATAATTGCTATGCTACAACATGCTACAAGTCATATATGTTACATGCTACAACATTTATGTTACTATGGAACACAAATGTGCATGCTTACAACACCCAAAACATGTCATCACTAGCTCTTACATTCTCTATTTTCCTTGTCCTTTCTTGACCTCCAAGTGGCCATACTTCTCATACTCAACCATAGTGAGTGAAATGTACTACTTGCTTTCTCTACAAGTGAAAAACTTGAACACAACTCAATCCATAGGAAAAAATTGGAGTGCTAATCAAACGCGCCTACAAATGAAAGCAACTCACACTTATCTCCTTTGCAAATCAAGTAAATACTCTATCCAAGTATCATTGCATACTAACATCATTGAATGTTGATGTAGACTCATGTGAGAGATTTTCTCTCTTTGAATTTGATGTTTTAGTTTGTTTTTTTTCCCTTTGTGGTTTCCTAGTCTTGCATTTGTCATTTGGGTGAATCTCTAGATGAAGCTTCCAACACTTGTCAAAACAATATCCTCCAACCTTGAAAAAAGACCAATAGTTGTTAGCTTTGTACATACTCAAATCAACTTGTTTGTTATCTTCTTTGAGTTTTTTTTGGCCTTTCTCTCCCCTTAGTTTTGGAGATTTACTTCTTTTTCCATCCTTTCTATGGAAAATATGCTCCTTAGTGGCGTTTGCTTTGTGCATCATTCTATAATTTACTACTTCAACTTTCTACTTCTTAGAGATACAACCATTTAGTTTTCCCCTTTAGAATATTTAAAATAGGATCCCAAATGATGGACTACAAGGGGACAACAACTTGGTTTTACAAAGTTTCACAAACTTGTGTTCTTGATTTGACTCACAAACTCTCTCAATGACCCTTCAATGCATTAAGTCTCCAACACACAACTAGGGTTCAGACCTTCATATGAACTAGATTAGGCATCTAACCATATTATGTTCACCAACTAGAACCAACTAAACCACTCTTTAAGTCACAAGGATTCCCTCTTAGCAACAAATCTACGCAAGCCCTCAAATCCTAGTAGCCCTACTTAAGGGGTCTTTCTGACATATTTTTACCATAAGGTTTCAAACCAAAACTTCAATGAATGTTTATAATACCCAATGCCAAGTTTCATAACATATCTTGAACTCAGTATAGACTCCTTTGGACTATATGCCTCAAAATTGACCTTATTTGTTGTCCTAAAAGGGTTAATTAGGCCTATATTACAAAGGAACTTGCCTTCAAACTTTCCATAAACCCCTAAACTCAGTAAACAGTCCTTATTTAGGTTGCCAAACTCCCAAATCCACACTCACATTCAAGTGGCATTATCATTTATGATGCAGACACTAGAAGGAATTCAAAGCATTGATACCATATTTCACAAATCAACTAAACCATAAACTAAAATCTTGCAATGGCCCAACTAGGTGGTTAAAGGCATCATAAGGCATAAGGGCTCCAAGCTATTCCCCAACCCTAACACAAGCATACACCATGTCAATATAATGTATTCAAACCAATTTTGTCACTTTTAGTCCCTAGAAACATCAATGAATGTATGATCCACAAATCACTCCTTAAGGCCTAGTAGCCTTAAAAACTTGAAAAATGTGCATAACTTTGTGTAAACTCAGCCAACCCACAAACCAAAAAAGTATTTACACACCCATTATTGAGTAGAACAAAATATCAAAAGATTTCATGCCCTTGTTTCAGGAAAAATGTGAGTTCTATGACTAGCCCTCTCTAGAAATAGGCCTAATTTGGTCCAATTAACAAAGCAAGTACCCTAGGATCATTCAATAACCACTCCAAACCCCTGAAAAAAAGATCTATATGTCACAAAACTTCAAATTCCACCATTGGTTAGTATAGACATGCTCATCTAGGGTGCAAACTAGAAAACCCTTCATCTCTTCACAAATAAGAGGGTTTTAATGAAAATCTCATATCAACTCCAACCTAGAACAAACTAACACTTGATTCACCTTTATATAGGATTGTATATGCTATAGGGGCACTTACTTGGCTAGGTTGCATTCAAATTCACAAAGAACAACTATTCAGCCACCCTTTCCACTTGGAAAATGCATGAAAACAGGGTATAACGAGCTACAACAGAAAAATAGGGTATAACTTCTTATTTATTCCTCCAAGTTCATCCTCCTCTCTTCTATTCAAACTAGATTCAAGTGTATATGTGTGTTCAAATTCATACTCCATGATTTATGTATGTTCAAGTTATCTTGATATGAGTGTCTTATTCAGAAGTTTGTAAAACCTTGTTATTCATTCTGACTGTGCTTTTCATTGTCATTATAAAATTTCTAATGATCATTGTCTTATTCTTCATGCTTGTAGAAATCATAATCATGCCAAGGAAATGAGAAAAGACTCTAACACCAGAAGAGCATGAAACTGATAATGAGAGGAAAAGAGAAAGAATGAGGCAAATTTGGGAAAGTAGGAAATTGTCAACCATACAAGAAGATATTCCACCATTTCCAATTGAAGAGGAACGTGACACATCTAATGAAGCTAAGAAAGAGATGGAATTGGTGGCACAAAGGGAATGAATGCAAAACCTTCATGTAATGAAGAAAGTGAATCTCCAAGTTGAAGGCACTCCATCATCCACGAGTCGAATTGAAGGAACACCATCATTATCTTCTTGAATTGGAGACACTCCATCTTTCATAGGTGAAGTAGAAGGCACATCTACATTTTCTTCTCAAGTTGGTCACACACCATCATTCACACCTCAAGTTGAAGCTACGTCATTTTCAACCTTTTCACATCCAATCGAAGGTATGTCATCTATCCCATGTCAAGTAAATATTGAAGAAATTCCTAATGTTTAGTCTACTTTACCAAATAAAATGCCTCCTAGAATTTTGCATAGGAGGCCTAAGTTTCTAATTGATATTGATGAGAATGTATTGAAGCCCATGCAGGATAGGATTCCCATGCGCACTTGCCAAAGATATGCAAATAAGATATGGAAATTATTCTTTGAGAATTTAAATGAAACCAGAATATGTCAACTCTTTGTTGAACTAATGATAAATCTAAAATTTAGGCCCACTATGAAGATTCTTGGCCTAAGAACATTGAATGCATCAAGTGAAAAATCAATAGTTAAGAATCTAATGAGTGCGTATGAGAGTGTGGGTTCCACCTCACACACCAAGGATAGTATTGTCACATGTCATGTCATTACATTGACAATTGTAAGCCAACAAACAAAAAAAGCTCTCCTCATTAGAAAGACAAGTCAAGCATTTAAAATAAATAGAAAAACTCTAATGAGAGCCTTTGGAAGACATCAAAGAGTTGAGGATCCAAGCACTAATGAATTGTAGGCATTCTTTGGGAGACTCCCATGAAAAGACAAAGTTGTTGTCGAAGCTTTGAAATCACTAATTGAATACTTTTGGAAGAATTACACAATGGTATCTCCGAATCAAAGGGATCTGGTAAGAAGGTGAATCAGTAGTCAAAACCGTGAGCCACATCCAAAGCATTTTTTGGATATAACTCAAACAGAGTTTTTTGGTAAATTTCTAGTGAAGTATCCTCAAATTAAAATTTCTCAAAGATATTTTGAAATTCTAAAACCTTTCTTTGTCAAAATAAATCACACATGCACTACTTGTTGTTGTAGATTACATATTGAATTTTTTAACCATTTTGATGTTTATTGGTCTATATGTTTAAATTTTCTTACTAGTAATGTTTTGCAAGATTGTGGCATACATGCCCCCCCAACTACCTCAAGAGACTTTATATCAATGATTCTATGTGATAGAGAGTGTTGGGATAGGAAAATTTCAAAATTTTCCTATACTCCTACCCACCCTATATCCAACCAAATCCAAAAATCATATACCCAAAATCATAATAGCAGCTGATAAATTCCATGAATATCACATGATTTTTTCCACAAATATTTGTCTCACCCCTCAAATTGTAGTATAATAAGGGGCCTTAGTTCCTTGATTTCAGCAAGACCTTAGTTTTCTTTATAACAATCCATGTTCTACTTGAAACGAGCTAGATGAGTATTGGCATGAGGATTATGGTTAGGGTGAAAGTTTCAGAAATCTCTGATGAAAGGAGTAACACCGATGACCCTTCATCAGAGAGAGAATTCCCAGTCATGCCAAGTTAATCAAAGGTGAGGACCATCAGAATGAAAAGATACTATCAGAGAATACTCTGAACACTCCCTTGATAGTATAGATCACACCGAAGAGAGAAATCGGTAAGACTCTTTTCGAACAACCCATTAAACGGGTGGAACTAGTGACTCGTTAGGAAGATATACACATCGGGGAAAGAAATTAAAGTGTCTCTGACCTTATGATGTCTCAGTGACCAAAGGGTGTTTTTGTCCTAAGTCACACCGATGTATATGGAGGATATAACTCATCGGCAAAAGGGAACATATCAGAATAAAGTTTACAAGTCATCTCGAATCTATAGTCACAATGACAAAGGATTTTGGTGACATGTTATGATGATCATTCTGATAAAGGATGGAAAGAAAGGCATCGAGGAAACAACCAAGATCAGATAGTTTGAATGAAGTCATCTTGATATCATATGTTGTTCTAGTGATCGTAGTGGTCACACTCATCGATAAGACTCTTTCTGATAGATTATAAAGACAAGTGATATCAATAGTAATTACCAGGGTCTTGCCAATTCCACTAACCTGCCCTATAAAGAGAAGCTGATAAGCATGTCGATAAGACTCATGCCGATGTTCATATCAGAGATTTTTGAAATATTGGAGTATGATGACGTTCTCACAATGATAATGTAAATCAGGCTGACAACAGCTATTATGCTTATTTCTATATTAGGTAGACCTTGAAATGTCTTGCCGATATAGACATATATATGTTTTTATAAAAGGTGACATCGAGGAGACAAAATGAAAAATCACAATGATTGAGATATCTGCAAATGTTCGCACCATAAGAGGTTATCAGATTGCCCTAACATTACAAAAGTCCCACTAAGGAAGGAGGTTATGACGATGTGACATCTCACAATGATTATGAAATTAATGCACTGAAACTATTAATTACAGATCAAGAAGGAATCCCCTAAAGAGTTATTCGAAATCATTGCAATTTGGTTCAGAAGAATTATCTGAGAGGAGCACACAAGTGAAAACTTGGAGGAGAGACCAAAGGAGTTCAATCATCATCTCATATAATAGGTACATATATAAAAACCTCTGTGTGATAGATTGCGATTTGAATTTGCTATCCAGAATTATAATGGAGACTCCAATAAAAAGAAAGGGTAGAAAACAACAAGGTGAAACTAGAAAAACTAAGAAACAAAAAATTGACAAAAGCCCTAATGAAAAAATGAAAGAAAGGAAACTAGATCAAGATTTAATTGACCAATTACCTAATTACCTAGAGTGGGCAAACCTACTATCCCATGACCAGTTTTATAGAGGAAACTAGATCAAGATTTAATTGACCAATTACCTAGGAAACCAGTTTGGACATCATTTTGAAGAATACTGTGTAAAGCTGTTGTATAGATATTTCAAACTTACTTGTGAATATTCATTATTAGATGAAATAAAAAGATTTCTCAGACCAAAAGATTTTGGTGGTCCCCCAACTGTTACCCACAACTGGGGAGATTGGTATTGCTTTAAGGATTCAACCATGGTCGAAATTTATGGTTTTGCAGAAACCCCATTCATATTACCCAAGACAGTTCCTGATAGGATTACCTACATAGAGATAGTCAGGCAAATGAACTACTCTAATGTGATGAACTTGAGTGCATTTTACAAACAATATTTCATACCTAGTACTCTGTGCTTTGGGGATTTTACTGTGGTGTCCAAAGAAGGTTATGGTCTCATCAAGGACAAATTAATGCATTACAACATGAGGTGTGCAAAAGCAAGAAAAAGATTTGATCTTGAGGGTTTTATTGATTTTGCCAAAAGAAAAGAAAACCTTAGTGGATATACACATGTACCATATCCACATGATGATATCATTAGGAACATGGAAGAAGTTGAAATTGAATTAGTAATTGAAAAGTATAATAGAGAACTAGATGAGAAGAGGAAACAACTTGCAGAGATAGAGTTGTTGTCCTATGGTGATGAAGAATCTGTAGGAGAAGAGATACATGAACAGGTGGCTAAAATATCCAAATGAAAAATGGAACATTATCAATCTCCTAATAGAGAGCATGATGAAGGAACTGGTGATGAGGATCCTAGACAGTTAGCATATGATTCTTTCATTGTAGATGATCAATTTATTCATTCTCAAGAATTTAAATCCTTTTTGTATAAATGCAAGGGAAAAGAACTCAAGGAATTGGTTGAAGATGTCACAGTTGACAATGAGAAACAATTGATTGATATGTTAAAAAAAACAATAGACAATGAATTGAAAGCTATGACTCCTAACAAAGGTAGATAGTTGCTCAGAGAAGCAGGTGTCATGATATTTCTTGGACTTGATATAAATTCTACCTTGGTGTTTGATAGTTTTTTGCATAATATTGACGATAGGTATAAGCTCACTCTTGAGGGTGTCATAGAGGTGTACATGGGTACCAAATATTAGAATGATGAAACCTCACTCATGATATGGGCCTTATACCCCCCTCATAAGAAAACGACCATTATAGATATTGAAAAAACTTTTGGCCATGTTATGACTTTGAAAGCAGGGTAAACTGATCCTTTGATTACTGCAGACATTGGCATAAATGTTACAAAATTCAATAAAGCACAGGCTCAGATGTTGATCAAGGAACAAGATGCATATAAACCGAGTTGTAAAAGATTAACAAAAGAAAATTATTTCTATAAAGATATTGTTAAGAATGCCTTCGGAGGATCAGTTAAAAGGTTAACCCAAGGGGAGAGTTCACAAAGCACCCAGTCACCATCTGTTGATCAGATAGCTCAAGTTCAGATTGACACACTTGTAGTAGTACTTTAGAATAGGCATATTAATATGATGCATTGGATGAACAAATTTTGGGATGTCTATTCTAAAAACCATAAGTTGATCCAAGAGCACGAAAGGTTAAACAACAGGCTTTAGGAGAAAATCCATGAGATATAGAATAGGGATGCTCCTAACACTATAGGTACCTGTAGTGGAAATGACTTGATCGAACAACATCAAAAATATCATGACCAGCTTAAAAATGATGCCAGGGAATGCGTTGAGGCTTAAAAGGTAGGTATACCTATGTTGTTCAGAAATGACAAGGAGCTGAAGAGCAAAGATGAATGGAGTAAAGAATGCCAGGTGATATTACATGAAGCTTTGGAGGCTCTCAAGGATAAAGACTCTGCATCTGGGGAAGCCTGCAAGTATTTGGAGAAGATGATGACAATGGACGTGATCACAACAAATGCTATTGAGTTTACTGATACACATTGTAACCAAGAATACCTGGATCATATTGCTCAGATATACCTATGGCTCAGTAGGGCTTAGGGTCATTTTCTTTTTTTATTGTTGTGTTAATCATTGTAATTTCTAAATAGCATTTTGAAGAGTTATGTCTCTTCATAGATATTTCTATATAAGTTGGACATATGGTGATCAATTATGAGTAGTAGGAGATAATATGAGAAGTTCATAATATTTTAAGACCATGTTGCAAGTATTATATTAAAGAAGTTAATAGAAGATCTCTGATTATGTTGTTTTATACTGGCATCAATTGTTTGTTGAAATTATTCAATTGTCTCTAGTTCAATATTTCCTTATTATTCAAGTTGATATATCAAGTATATATTTCATTTGTCAATGCACATTTCCTGTATTTGTGTGATCTAATTAATTGGTTTCCTTAAAGGAATTAAAATCCTTCTAGTCAGTCACAATAATCTAGAAGTGTTGATTTGGATCATTAAGAAGAACCATATGATTAGGATTGTCATTCTGTCTCCAAGTTGATATTATCTATTGTTCTTGTGTATTTCATTCAATTGGTTCCTTCAAGAAAGGATTAAATTTCCTTCTGGTGAATAACAAGAAACCTGACTGTGTCAATTGGATATTAAGAAGAGTTTGTCAATAATTTCCCTAGACATTTATACAAGTTGTAAACCAAAGTATTGTGCCAAACAGTTAGAGTTATCACCCAATATAAGCCACTGGTCTTAGATTTTCATTTGACTGTGTTTACCCAACAAGGCACTAGTCTTATCTTGAATCATCATTTAGTTTTATTCAAAACCCATTCATTAGTTGAGCATAGTTATAAAGTTTGACTTGATATTGCTTATACAATTTATACCAATTATCTTTTAGATATTATATATAGAACTAGTTAGCAAGCTTTCGTCTATTCCACACCATTTTCCACTATGGGTAGATCCATTAACTTAGCCAAAGCACTTACACTCATCTGATCTACTTCAACTTTCAAGGTCCACCCACCTAGGTATAGTAGTGCCTAAAGTGCAGGGAGTCATCAACCTTATAAGTTAATTCCATCAAGTTAATTCAAAAATATTGCCAATCTAATCATAGAGTCTAGCATCCTCTTAGGGTTTGTAACCTGTATTTTTGAGACCTAACAAATTGGTGACTCTACTGGGGAACCAAATAAAGGACCTTAGTAAGAGACCATTCTTTATAAAGTTAGAAATTTCAAAATACAAATTGGTAACTCTGCTAACAAGAAGAATCTAGAAAGATAAAATATAAACTTTTGCTATTTACAAAATTAGGTGGTGACTCTAGAACCTATTATAACATAAAGTTAGTACCAAATGGATGGTAGAAGATCCGATATGGAAGGGAAAAAGTTACAATCATCCCCATCAATTAAAGCTATCCCCAAGAAAAATGGAGCATCAAATTATTTTCATCAGAATAATAATCAGGAGGCTTAAGAAGATAATACAAAACAAACTATCATAACTCACAATAGTTTTACCCCTTTGTATGAATCAAATGAGAATTTGTCTCAAATCAGTGGAGTAACTAATGATATATTGGCAAAATACAGACCTGATCCTCAAGAATAGCTTGAGTGTGAAGCACAGGCCATGAAGGAAATTGATCAGAGGCAAGCTGAATATGATTATAAAATGTCATTACAATAGGGAGAGGGGATAAAATATGGATTCACAGGTCAAGAGGTGAATAAAACTCCAAAGAGTACAGGGAATATAAATGAAGTAAAATAGAATGTGCTTAAGCTTCAAGAAGAACTTGAAATGATCAAGATAGAGGAAACTGAGATGCTGTTAAAGTAGGAAATTCAATAAATAAGGAATAGAACTAAAATAGCTGCCCCAAAATATATACCTCCACATAGAGGAAATATTTTGAGGAACCCACAACAAAAATTGCACCAAAATACAAGTGGTGTTTCCAATTCACAAGCATCCGGAAGTCATGTTCATCAAAATACCCTCCCAAATAATCGTAGATCACCTCTCATACATAACACCTCTCAACATATGGCTAATCCATACCCACCCCCTGGCCAACAATATTGTAGACCACAAAATCCTCATATGAACTCCCATATACACCCACAACAATAATATGCTTATCATCAGTCTCCAGGTGGATAAAATTACTACCCTAACCCACCACCCATGAACGTTCCACTCCAAAACCTCACAAACATATGCGGGCAATTTGATATGACTAGATATCAATTATATCCATACCCTATTGATAGTAGTTGGAGAAATATAGTTCCCAAGTTCATTGGAAGCAGTGTAGTATCAGCCAAGGATCATATCAGAATCTTCAATGCCTTTGTAAAAGATATTAGTACAAATTATGAAGATGTTAAAATGAGGTTATTCATGATGTCTCTAACTGAAGATGCGAGAGACTAGTTCAACAACTTACCAGATGCCTCAATTAGTTCCCTAACAGATTTCCATAGTCAATTTAAGGAGCAATATGGCAATCATTATGCTCCTGAGTTTGCATTGTACAAATTGATAAGCATCCAAAAATACCAAAATGAGTAAGTATATGATTTCAATCTAAGATTTTCCAAGTTACACAACAAAATACCACATGGATCTAAATTGATGGATCTAGCAACATTGAGTATTTATTTGAAAGCATTTGATCCTAAGACATGGTACAAGCTTAAAAATCGATGCCCTATGACCCTAGCTGAAGCACAAAAAGTGGAATTAACTATTGAGAACAATAGAAAAGCTGCAGGTATGGTTAGAAAAAGAGATAATCCTAGGACTCCTCAAAGCGCAAACATTCAACAAAACAAACAAGAAGGCCAACATAGACATGAAAGACCTAGGTTACATGAAATTCTATACAATACAAATAGGAAGGATGGGAGACCCATTGAAAGTAGCAGAAAGCAACATTATGGCAAAGATACTCCTGACCCTCTAAAGAGAAATGGGGCATATATGGTAGAAGATAAACCTTGGTGTTTGGTATGCAATTTACCACACTCACTTGAATATTGTGTTGTGACTAAAACAATACAATAGAAGATGCATTTTACAACTATAATGGAGATAATCACACAATAAACATGATACAAGATACACCATACTTGCTAAATGAAGACTACTCTTCTACAGAGGAAGATGGATATGAATATGATGTGGGAAACCAGAAACATCATATCAACATGGGAAAACAAGAAGTATTCTCAGATCAGGAGGACGGCTACGAGGGACCTACTTATTATCATAACAATTCACCATATGATCAGTGGAGAAAGACCACTGAAAAGGAAAGGGAAGTTATTACAATAGCTATAGTTGCCAAAGCCAAAAATACCTATAATCTAAGGAACAAGACAATGAATTTAGAACAAGGAACACCTGGGAGTGTCTTTATAAAAGATCAAAATTACAAAAAGAATAACATGAAATCCTCATTCAGAGAACTAGAAAAAATCGATAAACTAAAACAAAAGATAAATCACCAAATCAAGAAAAAGAACATATAAAGATAGAAAGGAATGATCAGACTATAGCCCATTCATTTGACATTGCTCATGCAATATCTTAGGTGAAGATATCAATACCACTTTTGGAAATGATGAAGATAGATAAATACAGAAATACAGTGGTAAAACTAATTTTAGCTATACCAAATAAAAAATATAAAGAATTAGAGAATAGAACAAACAATGTTCACCAAGAAACATTCCAAATTTCTGAAGTATATCTAGGTGATACCTTGACAAAGAACCCCTCACAAGTGGACCCTTTCTACACCACCTTATTAATCATAAATAGGCTAGTAAGGAACTACATGATTGATTTAGGTGAGGCCATGAATATCATGCCAATAGCAGTCATGAAAGAACTCAGAATGTGCGTTGACATTATGTTTGGTAAATTTTATGCAATGCACAATAGGTCTATCCCAGTTGTGGGCATTATGAGGGATGTGGAAATAAAATTAGCTTCATACCCTGAAGCAACTTATAATATTGATATCACTGTGGTTGATATTCCACCATATTATGGAATGCTCTTGTCAAGACAATGGGTTGTAATGGCAAGAGGGAATGTCCAATTAGATTTATCATATGCCACAATACTAGTGGGAGGCAAAGAAATCAAGCTATGTAGGGAGTCAAGATATGAGAACATCATAGAACACTTGGATCAAAATCAAATAAATCTATTTTTTGGTACAGATTTGGGAACCTTCAAGGTTGAAACAAGTCAGCCAGAATTGTAGAATACTGATCCAATACATATAGAATCTAAGAAAGAGGAGAATGATGTGTGGAAGATGTATTTTGATGGTGCATATAGCAAAATGGGAAATGGGGCAGGAGCATTATTTATTTCACCAATAGGTAGAACTTTCAAATACTCATTTTTATTGATATTTGAATGCACAAACAATGTAGCAGAATATGAGGCTTTACTCATTGGTTTGAATATAGCCACCAAACATAAGATAAGAAAGTTGGTTGTATACGATGATTCAGAATTAGTTACTTCTCAAGTAAGAGGGAAATACTTGTCCAAAAATAAGAGGTTGAAGCAATATGGAAATGCTGTCTGGGATGATGTTGAGTTGTTTGATGCTTTCTCAATCAACTAGATTGATAGATCAAAAAATATTATGGCATATTTTATAGCAAATATTGCATTAAAACAGGATGATATCACATTAGGAGGTATTACAAAAATTAAATTCAAAACCAGACCCACTATCCCAGATAATGTACATAACTGGCAAATGTTTGACAATGATACCAATATAATCAAATTCTTGCAATGTGTTAATCACTATAAAAACCAAGAGATTGATTTTAATGCATTTGTGGAAGAACGTGATGGAAAAGAAACTCTCTTTGATCAAGAGATAGTTCAGCTAAAAAAAACAAAATACCTAAGGGGCTCATAGCGTTGGAAAAAGCGTTTGATGGATGTGACAGATTTAAAATGAAAGACACATCCGTAGTATAGAACAACCTTGAAGAGATTAATTTGGGGACACAGGCAGCCCTAAAGAATATATACATTGGAAAGAAGCTCAGTCCCAAAATCAGGAACATGCTCATCAACTTACTTAGGAAGTATAGACATGTATTTTCATGGTCATATGATGATTTGAAAGCATATAGGGAGGATCTCTTTCAGTATGAAATAACATTAAAATCAGATGCCAAGCCATTCAGGCAAAAGCAGAGACCTATCAATCCTACACTGGTCCCTAAAATGATTGAAGAACTCACAAAACTAAGAGATGAAGCTATTATCAAACCCATTAGACATTCTTCTTGGGTTTCTAATTTGGTGCCTATCAGGAAGAAGAATGGTGATATTAGATTATGTGTGGACTTCAGGAAGATAAATAAATCTTCTCTTAAGGACAACTATCCCCTTCCTAATATGGAAGTAGTACTGCAAAAAGTTACAGGGTGAACTATTATCAATGATGGATGATTTCTCAAGGTATAATCAGGTGAAAGTCAAAGAACCAGAATAATATAAGACTACATTCACCACACCATGGGGAACATATGTGTATTTAAGAATGCCATTTGGACTCACAAATGCTGGAGCAACATTCCAAAGGGAAATGGATGTGGCCTTTGCAGAGCTGATTAATAAGATTATGGTAGTATATTAGGATGACATGACAACATATTCCAAAAAGGCTGAAGATCATTGTACACATTTAGAGCAAATTTTTATTAAAGCCTTAGAATATGGAATTTTGTTGAATCCCACGAAATACCATTTCGCAGTAATAGAGGGCAAGTTGCTTGGTCACATAGTCCCAAAAGATGGAGTAAGAAGAGATTCTAAAAGAGTAAAAGCGATTGACCAAGTTCCTATTCCTAGAGATGTAAAAGCTATCCAGTCATTCTTTGGCCAAATCATCTTTGTTAGGAGATTCATATCAAATTTTGCAGACATTGTTAGTCCGATATCAAAAATGTTAAAAACCAATTCAAAAGTGATCTGGATAGCAGAAACATTAGAGGCATTTGCCACCATTAAGAAGGTAATCTAGGAAGCCCTAGTTCTGTATCTCCTGATTTCAGTAAGCCATTCTAGTTGTTCTCATTTGCTTCATATCATATAGTTGCAGCAGTAATGTTGCTAAAAAATGATGAGGGATATGAACAACCCATTTCATTTTCAAGCAAATATCTTCAAAATGCAGAATTAAAGTATGACATAGTTGAGAAACGTGCATATGCATTGGTGAAAGTAGTCAAAGCTTTTAGACCATACTTGGTGGGAGCTGAAATAATAGCATACGTACTGAATGCTGCAGTAAAAGATGTATTAGTCTAAACTGAGGTCATGGGCAGATGATGCAGGTGGATTAATAAAATTCAGGAATTTAATATTGAAATCCAAATCACCAAATTGGTGAGAGGATAGGGTCTTGCTAGACTAATGGCCAAAAACAATCTTGAGGCTTCTTAGATATGTAATACTGATGAGGTTAATAAAATGAGTTCTAGCATTAAGCATACTCCATGGTATACTGACATCGTATATTATCTGAAACATATGAAATGTCCTGAAGAATATGATGATAACAAGAAAAGGACACTTAAATTACAGGCCTCAAAGTATGTATTTATCGATGGAGACCTTTATTGGAAGAATGGGGATGGTATTCTACTGCTATACCTGGATGAACATCAGTCAAAACATGTCATGAAAGAATTACATGAAGGAGTATGTGGAGGGCACTTCTCAGCAAAAAGTATAGCCCACAAAATCCTGAGGGCTAGATATTATTGGCCTAGAATTTTCAATGATTCATATTGCTATATGAGAAAATGTGAGGCATGCTAGAAATTTTTAGGAAAATTATAATATTAGGGAGCACTACCCTTGAAACATATGCAGATGGAAGCTCCATTCTATCAATGGGGTATTGACTTCATAGGAGAAATTGCAGAGAAGTCAAACAGAGGACACACATGGATTTTAGTGGCAACAGATTACTTCACAAAATGGGTGGAAGCAATCCCAACTAAACAAGCAACAAGCAAGATGGTGATCAATTTTTTAATGGAAAACATTATATTTAGATTTGGCACCCCAGTGAGGTTGATTATAGACAATGGAATGTGTTTTAGGTCTGATGAGTTAGAAAATTTCTATAATATATATGGCATCACTGTGTCTTATGCTACCCCTTATCACCCACAAGCAAATGGGCATGCGGAATCTAGTAACAAGAATCTTTTGAAAATTATAAAAAGAATGTTAGAGGGAAACAAAAAGGCATGGGATTCAATGTTGAGAATGGTTGTATGGGCTGATAGGATTACTATGAAGAGAGCAATTGGAAGATCTCCTTTCAAACTGGTGTATGGAACACAAGCAAGGATGCCATTATAAAATCTTCTACCAGTTTACAAATTTGTTCTTCAAGAGTATTTAAATATTCCTAAACCAATGGAGGAAAGATTAGAACATCTTGTAGAACTTGATGAGACAAGGAGACTGGCTCAAAAGCAGAACATCAAATTGTAATCACAGGTGAAATACCTTTTTGACAAAAGGGCCAAAGACAGAAAATTTGATATAAATGACTTGGTATTCATGTGGAATTCCAGATGCCAAGAAAAGGGAAAGCATGGAAAGTTTGAAGCCTTGTGCTTACGTCCTTTTGTTGTCATTGGTAAAGGAGGAGATGATTCTTACTATCTGCAAAATATGTCTGGAGAGAGTAGGAACTACCAATGCATGGACAATTTCTAAAACCTTTCTTTTCATGAAAATATTAAAATCAGGTACAAAGAGAAATAATTATTGCCAGTGCATGGACAACTCTTAAATAATTCTCAAAGTACCCTTATTCCATGCACAGTAGTTTAGGGTAATCAAGAGAGATTAGGATCTGCTAGTACATGGACAGTCCTATGAATCTCTCAACAATAAAAAAAAACTTTTCCATGTACAATAGTATAGGATCATCCCCATTCTACATCATTATCACTTCCAGCTCCCATTCTCATTTCATATATATATATATATATATATATATATATATATATATATATATATATATATATATATATATATATATATATATATATATATATATATATTCCTAAAATTGTGTAGAGTTGTCATCCCCAATAAATAAAATACATGGTCTACTCCCCCAAGAGATCTGGATTCTTGTTATACCTGCAAGGGGTATACATCCCAGACAAAGTGACTGTTGGGACATAAAAATTTCAAAATTTTCCTATACTCCTACCCACCCTATGTCCAACCAAATACAAAAATCATATACCCAAAACCATAATAGCACCTAATAAATTCCATGAATATCACATGATTTTTTCCACAAATATTTGTCTCACCCCTTAGACCGTAGTATAATAATGGGCCTCAATTGTTTGATTTCAGCAAGACCTTGGTTTTTTTTATACCGATCCATGTTCTATTTGAAATGAGCTAGATGAGTATCAGCGTGAGGATTATGGTCGCGGTGAAAGTGTCAGAAATCTCTGATGAAAGGAGTAACACTGATGACCCTTCATTAGAGAGAGAATTCCTAGTCATGCTAAGTTAATCAAAGGTGAGGACCATCGGAACAAAAAGATATTATTAAAGAATACTCTAAACACTCCCCCGACAGTATAGATCACACCGACAAGAGAAATAGGTAAGACTCTTGCTGGACAACCCATTGAATGGGTGGAACTAGTGACTCGTTAGGAAGAAATACACATTGGGGTAAGAAATTAAAGTGTCTCCAACCTTATGATGTCTCAGCAACCAAAGGACATTTTTGGCCTAAGTCACACAGATGTATATGGAGGACATAACTCATCGGCAAAAGGGAACAGATGGGAATAATGTTTACAAGTCCTGCCGAATCTATAGTCACAATGATGAAGGATTTCAGTGACATGTTATGATGATCATTCAATGAAAGATGGAAAGAAAGGCATTGGGGTAACAACTAGGATGAGATAGTTTGAATGAAGTCAGCCTGATATCATATGTTGTCCTAATGATGGTAGCAGCCACACTCATTGATAAGACTCTTTCTGACAGATTATAAAGAAAAGTAATATCGGTAGTAATTACCGGGGTCTTGCTGATTCCACTAACCTACCCTGTAAAGAGAAGTCGATAAGCATGTCGATAAGACTCATGTCGATGTGAATATTAGAGATTTTTTATATATCATAGTACGATGATGTTCTCACAACAATAATGTAAATCAGGTTGACAACAACCACTGTGCTCATTTCTATATTGGGTAGACCTTGAAATGTATTGCCAATACAGACATATATATGTTTTTATAAAAGGTGACATCAAGGAGAAAAAATGAAAAGCCATAGCGATTGAGATATTTGTAAATGTTCACACCATAAGAAGTTATTAGATCACCCTAACATTAAAAAAGTCCCACCAAGGAAGGAGGTTATGACAATGTGACATCTCACAACAATTATGAAATTAATGCACTGGAACTATTAATTATAGACCAAGAAGAAATCCCCTGAAGAGTTATTCGAAATCATTGCAATTTGGTTCAGAAGAATTGTCTGAGAGGAGAACACGAGCGGAAACTTGGAGGAGAGAACGAAGGAGTTCAATCATCATCTCATATAATAGGTACATATATACAAACCTCCATGTGATAGATTGCGATTCAAATTTGCTATCCAGAATTATAATGGAGACTCCAGTAAAAGGCAAGGGTAGAAAATAGCAAGGTGAAACTAGCAAAACTAAGAAACAGAAAATTGACAAAAGCCCTGATGAAAAAATGAAAGAAAGGAAACTAAATCAGGATTTAATTGACCAATTGCCTGGGTCTACCCCTAAAGCCTGAAGGTTTGCATAGCTCAGGGTACATGTAGAGAAATTAGAAGACAAATGCAAATACCTAGGTAATATATCGACACCAATCAGAGGATATGATTGGTTCAAATTTCATTATGATAGAAGATTTAGGAATGTCCTAGTGTCTAATCCTTGGCATTTGAATTTAGGCAAATTGGTCTTCTCTGATGTGTTTGTGAATGTGGAACTCCTGAGACTGTTGGCTAAACACTACAATCCTAGCCTCAAAGCCATATGCAATCTACAAGGAGAACCTGTTATCCACTTGTCCAAAAATGCCATTTGTGAAGTTTTTGATTTGGATTATTGTGTACTCTTCCCATAGTATATGAAGATTTGGATAGAGAATATTGGAGGATGGATACCACGTACAATGGATAGAGATTACTTCTCCACAGGCTTACGGTATAGAGTAAAACAACGCCTTTTGATGATAATGATGGACCTCCACTCCATGTGTCCTTGTTTGGACCATATATGCAATACACATACTATTCCATTGGCCAAGTCCTAGGGTCAGAGGTTCCTGATTTTATTGCAATTCCATTAATGGTGATAGCAATAGATATTCAGTGTCATAATGCTAGGCAATTTGACTATGCTGCTTATGTTTTCAGAAAGATTGATTCTAGTTTAATTGCAATTAAGAACAATGCCCCAACTGTCTCTTTTGAGCACTATTTGCTCTTCATGCATATGGTACTATACTATGGCTAGGAAATTGGAATATGACCAAGTGAACTCAGAATTGCTCAAGTAGACAAGAGGGGACAAAAGTCACCTGTACAAATGTGGACAAGGATATGGGACATTAGGTTGGCCACTCCAGTTACATTCATTTTGAAGAATATTATGTAAAGGTGTTGTATAGATATTTCAATCATCCTTGTGAATATTCATTATCAGATGAAATAAAAAGATTTATCAGACCAAAAGATTTTGGTGGTCCCCCAACTGTTACCCACAACTGGGGAGATTGGTATTTCTTTGAGGATTCAACCATTGTTAGAATTTATGGTTTTGAATATACCCCATTCATATTACCCAAGATGGTTCCTAATAGGATTGCCTACTTAGAGATAGTCAGGCAAATGAACTGCTCTAATGTGATGAACTTGAGTGCCTTTGACAAACAATCTTTCATGCCTAGTACTCTATGCTTCGGGGATTTTACTATGGTGTCCAAAGAAGGTTATGGTCTCATCAGGGATAGATTAATGCATTACAACATGAGGTGTACAGAAGCAAGAAAAGGATTTGATCTTGAGGGTTTTATTGATTTTTCCAGAAGACAACAAAACCTCAGTGGATATACACATGTCCCATATCCACATGATGATATCATTAGGAACATGGAAGAAGCTGAAGTTGAATTAGTAATTGAGAAGTATAATAGAGAACTAGATGAGAAGAGGAAACAACTTGCAAAGATAGAGTTGTTATCTTCTGGTGATCAAGAATCTACAGGAGAAGAAGAGATGCATTAACAGGTGACTAGAATATCCAAACCAAAAATGGAACATTATAAATCTCCAAATAGAGAGCATGATGAAGAAGGACATAGTGATGAGGATCCTAGACAGTTAGCATATGATTCTTTCATTGCAGATGATCAATTTATTCATTCTCAAGAATATAAATCATCTTTATATAAATGCAAGGGAAAAGAAATCTTGGAATCGATTGAAGATATCATAGTTGACAATGAGAAACAATTGATTGATATGTTAAAAACAACAGTAGACAATGAATTGAAAGCTATGACTCCTAACAAGGGTACACAGTTGCTTAGAGAAGCAGGTGTCATGATATTTCCTGGACTTGATATGAATTTTGCCTTGGTGTTTGATAGTTTTTTGCACAATACTGATATTAAGTATAAGTGTACTCCTGAGGGTGTCACAGAGGTGTACATGGGTACCAAATATAACAATGATGAAAACTCACTCATGATATGGGCCTTATACCCCCCTCATAACTAAACAGCCATTATAGATACTGAAAAAGTTTTGGGCATGTTATGACTTTGAAAGAAGGGGAAACTGATCCTTTGATTACTGTAGACATTGGCATAAATGTTGCAAAATTGAATAAAGCATAGGCTCAGATGCTGATCAAGGAAACAGATGCATATAAACTGAGTTGTGAAAGATTAACAAAAGAAAATGATTTCTTGAAAGATATTGTTAAGAATGCCTTCGAAGGATCAGTTAAAAGATTAACCCAAGGGGAGAGTTCACAAAGCACCCAGTCACCATCTATTGATCAGATAACTCAGGTTCAGATTGACACACTTGCAGTAGTACTACATAATAGGCATATTAATATGACGCATTGGATGAACAAATTTTGGGATGTCTATTCTGAAAACCATAAGGTGATCTAAGAGCATGAAAGGTTAAATAGCAGGCTTTAGGAGAAAATCCATGAGATACAAAATAGGGATGCTCCTAACACTATAGGTACCTCTAGTGTAAAGGACTTGATCGAACAACATCAAAAATATCATGACCAGCTTAAAAATGATGCCAGGGAATGCGTTGAGACTTCAAAGGCATATATACCCATGTTGTTCAAAAACGACAAGGAGCTGAAGAGAAAAGATGAATGGAGTAAGGAATGTTAGGTGATATTACATGAAGCTTTGGAGGTTCTCAAGGATAAACACTCTGCATCTGGGAAGCCTACAAGCATCTAGAGAAGATGGTGACAATGGACATGATCACAAGAAATGCTATTGAGTTTACTGATACACATTATAACCAAGAATACCTGGATCATATTGCTCAGATATACCTATGACCCAGCATGGCTTAGGGTCATTTTCTTTGTTTATTGTTGTGTTAATCATTGTAATTTCCAAAATATATTTTGAAGAGTTATGTCTCTTCATAGATATTTCTATATAAGTTGGACATATGGTGATCAATTATCATGAGCAGTAGGAGATAAGATGAGAAGTTCATAATATTTTAAGACCATGTTGCAAGTATTATATTAAAGAAGTTAATATAAGATCTCTGATTCTATGGTTTTATACTGGCATCAATTGTTTGTTGAAATTATTCAGTTATTTGGTTGTCTCCAGTACAGTATTTCCTTATTATTCAAGTTGATATATCAAGTATATATTTCATTTGTCAATACACATTTCATGTATTTGTGTGATCTAATTAATTAGTTTCCTTAAAGGAATTAAAATCCTTCTGGTCAGTAATAGTAATCTAGATGTGTTGATTTGGATCATTAAGAAGAACCATATAATTAGGATTGTCATTATGTCTCCAAGTTGATATTATATGTTGTTCTTGTATATTTCATTCAATTGGTTCCTTCAAGAAAGGATTAAATTTCCTTCTAGTGAATAACAAGAAACTTGACTGTGTCAGTTGGATATTAAGAAGAGTTTGTTAATCATTTCCCTACACATTTATACAAGTTGTAAACCAAAGTATTATGCCAAACAGTTAGAGTTGTCACCGAATATAAGCCACTGGTGTTAGATTTTCATTTGACTCTATTTACCCAACAAGGCACTGATCTTATCTTGAATCATCATTTAGTTTTATTCAAAACCCATTCATTAGTTGAGCATAGTTATAAAGTTTACCTTGATATTGTTTATACAATTATACCAATTATCTTTCTGATATTAGATATAGAACTAGTTAGCAAGCTTTTGTCTATTCCACACCATTTTCCACTATAGGTAGATCCATTAACTTAGCCAAAGCACTTACACTCATCTGATCTACTTCAACTTTCAAGGTCCACACGCCTAGGTATAGTAGTGCCTAAGGTGCAGGGAGTCATCAACCTTATAAGTAAAGTCCGTCAAGTTAGTTTAAAAACATTGTCAATCTGATCATAGAGTCTGGCATCCTCTTAGGGTTGTCAACCTGCATTTTTGAGACCTAACAAAGAGGAAGATTAATTATTCTACAGGAAATTATGCTTGGATGGTACATGTCAACATTGCGGTGGCTTGCAATGTATGCCAATATGTGAACATATGGAAATCACACATGCAGCTGGAAATGAACTAGTAGAGTTCAACAAGTATAAAACAATGGCATACACTACAAGAGATGGTAAAGAAGCAAAGAGGTGTGAATATGTTATTCAGAAGATTCCATTGTATTAGTTTATGCCTATATTTTGTGACAACATAGTGTATGAGTATGTAAGACATGCCCATAGAGCTCGATGGTTGGACTTGCAATTCAAGTTATGCGAGGACACATTTCTAGTTGGTAGCATTGTTTCAGTCTTTGACTTTACAGAGAACTACAGTCTACAGCCACAATGTGAGGTGCAATCCCAATGTTATAACTCAACATAGGTTTCTATATTTGTGCACATCACATTCATTCATGCGAATGATAATACAGAGGATGACAGAAAGATCATAAGGGAGTATCATTTTTATATAAGTGATGATCGCACTCATTTCACATATTTCGTGCAAGGTTGTTTTTAGGTGTTCTAAAATGATCTGGCTAGAAGGGGCATATCATTCAGTCAGCATATCATATGGTTAGATAATTGTGCATCACAATTCAAGAAATCATAGAATTTCTATTGGCTGAGTAGGAGGCATACTATTATAGGTGTTCAATAAATGTGGAACTTTTGTGAGACTGGGCATGGAAAGGGGGAGCATGATGGTGCAAGAGTGTGTATCAAAAGAGCCATAGCACAAGAATAGTTAAAGTATAAGGACAATGCTTTGATGGGTCCAGGTAATCAAGGTAAGTCTTTAGTTCATAGATTTTTTTGGTTGATAGATGATAATAACATTGCACCATATGAGGATTGTTGTACACTGATAGGATCAAGTGAGCTACACTCTATCAAAAGCTCAATTGCAGGTTCATGGAGTATACATACACGAAAGATGGTGTGCTTTTGTTATGCATGTACAATTCAAGCCTAGAATGAGTGCGAGTCAAGGGAGTGGGTTGATGAATGGTAGTTCAGTTATCTTTGTGCACTTGACACGTATCAACCCCCGACAGCACTAGGATTGATAGAGATGGAATTATCAGTTGAATTTGACCACATATCAGATCTAGTTCAACCAGGTAATATATCTACTTGCATAGTTAAATTTAAAATTCCTAATGTTCTCTTAAACTTTGTAGTATTTTTTGTAATGTTGATTAATTTCATCTAATTTGCTTCACATATCATTATAGGGCATGTTTATGCAGTTATTACAGATGAAGATAATGGAGAGGGAACAAATTATTACTTGTGTCATTGTGTTGAGGCTAAACAGAAATTGGAGACCCCAGTTGCAGATGGAGAAAACATCGAATACCATGCATGCTCAGTGGTTGTTACTAGAACATGGCTTAGAAGGTACCCACATAAGAGTGTTAATGTTTGGCTATTTGAGGACTTTGACACGCATCAGAAGATTCTTCATTACTCCAACCTTGTCATGGGAACCAATGTTTATTTGATACAATATCAAGGTAGAACTTTGAACAAGACCTTGTGGAATGTGCATGACTTTAACCATGAGGCCATACTTGACACAATAAGAGTAGAAAAGACCCAGATGGTTCGTTGGATTAATTTGTAAGTATGCATAAAACTTTCTTAGATGGTTACTTGTACTTTGTTTTGTATATAAATAGTAGTATGAATTGCTTCCCTCCAATATATTTATGTTTATTCAATTTTTCTTTGTGATGCTTCTCACAGGAGGTCACAACTCCAGTCCATCCAACTACGGACAAAGAATATTGAGAAAATATGATGGAGAGTGATCATCAAATGGTGGTAAATGATCTTTTACATAAGTGATGTTATATATTTCATGTACATTTCATTTGATTTGTTTCATGAGGTTAGATCTAAGTAATGGATGAAGTTGATCCTAATTGGTCTTAATCTTGTTCACCGTGTTTCACTTATGTCATATCAAGATTCATGTCAAAGGGTTTGGATGTTAGTTCATAATATTCATGTTTATCAAGTTATAATAGTAGGATATAGTTGCTTATGTCATTGGTTCATGCCATTGGATCATTAGATTTTGGTTGTGCGTCTTCATCATAACATGTCATTCTTTCAGGAGTTAGATTGGGTTGTGGTTCTTCCTCATGATAGGATTTAGTTCATTTCTTGATGCTTCTTTGTCCTCCATGTCTTTAGTATTCTCAGTGTCTTCATGCTTTCAGGAGTTAGATTGGGTTGTGGTTCTTCCTCATGTTTGGAAAGGTGCTAGGAGTGACATTTTGTATTCCATAGCTCATGGGGCCAAACAGACTATGCTGACGCATTAGGGTAGGTGGGTAAATGCTAGGGGAGGTCTTGTTTCATGTGCTAAGTGTCATATTCATTTAGGGCAGTAGGCTACCAGCAAAGTCCCTTAAGCTCCCTAAGATGAAAAAATTGCCAAACTTTGACGGGACAATTATCAGAATTTGTGGTAGTTGGGAACATTCTATTTGGACCTACAAGTGAATGTGGAGTCCATCCATAATAAACTCTCTCAGTTTCATTCAACTCTAGTCTATTTGATTGTACCAAAATCAAACACATTCTTGCAAAATGCTTTAGTTTCATGCGGTGGAAAGGTGCTAGGAGTGACATTTTGCATTCCATAGCTCGTGGGGCCGAATGGACTTTGCCAATGCATCAAGGTGGGAAAGTAAATGCTAGGGGAGGTCTTGTTTCATGTTCCAAGAATCGCATTCATTCAGGGTAGTAGGCTACCGACAAAATCCCTTAAGCTCCCTAAGATGAAAAAATTTCCAAACTTTGATGGGATAGTTCTTAGAATTCATGGCAGCTGGTAATGTTATGTTTGGACCTATAGGTGCACATGGAGTCCTTCAACAATAAAATCTCTCAGTTTCATTCAACTCCAGTCCATTTGACCGTGCCGAAATTAAACGCATTCTTGCAAAATGCTTCAGTTTCATGCAGTGAAAAGGTGCTAGGAGTGACATTTTGTATTCCATAGCTCGTGGGGCTGAACTGACTTGGCCAATGTGTCAGGGTGGGTAGGAAAATGCTAGGGGAGGTCTCATTTTGTGTGCCAAGCATTGCATTCATTCGGGGTAGTAGGCTATCGGCAAAGTCCCTTAAGCTCCCTAAGATGAAAAATTTACCAAACTTTGACAGGAAAGTTCTCAAAATTTATGGTAGCTATGAATGTTCTGTTTGGATGTACAGGTGCATATTGAGTACATCCACAATAACCTCTCTCAGTTTCATTCAAATCCGGTCCATTTGACCATGCTAAAATCAAACGCATTCTTGCAAAATGCTTTAGTTTCATGTAGTGGAAAGGTTGCTAGGTGCAATATTTTTTGTTCTTCTCATCATGGGGTCAAATGGACTATGCCAACACATTAGGATGGGTGGGTAAATTCTAGGGGAGGTCTCATTTCATCTGCCAAGCATCCCAGTCACTCTAGCCTACAAGCTACCTAGACCTAGCACTTTTCAAGTTTTTCGGTAGCTTGCAGCCCAAAATGACTGAAACACTTAGCGCATGAAATGAGACCTCCCCTAGCATTTACCAACCCACCCCAACATATTGGAATAGTCCATTTGGCCCCATGATGAGTAGAACCAAAAATATGGCACCTGGCAACCTTTCCATTGCATGAAACTGAAGCATTTAGCAAGAATGCATTTGATTCTGGCATGGTGAAATGGATAGGAGTTGAACGAAACCAATAAAGGTTATTGTCAAATGACTCCACATGCACCTCTAGGTCTAAATAGAACATTCCTAGCTACCATGAATTCTGAGAACTATCCCGTCAAAGCTTGGCAATTTTTTATCTTAGGGAGCTTAAGGGACTTTGCCGGTAGCCTACTTCCTCGAACGACTGCGACACTTGGAACACAAAATGAGACCTCCGCTAGCATTTACACACCCACCCTAATGCGTTGACAAAGTCCATTCAGCCCCATGGGCTATGGAATGCAAAATGTCACTCCTAGCACCTTTCCACTGCATGAAACTGAAGCATTTTGCAAGAATCCGTTTGATTCTGACACGGTCAAACAGATAGGAGTGGAACGAAACTGAGAGAGGTTATTGTAGACAAACCCCATATACACTTGTAAGTCCAAATGAAATGTTACCAACTACCATGAATTCTAAGAACTACTCCATCAACGTTTAGTAATTTTTTCATCTTAGGCATCTTAAGGGACTTTGTCGATCGCATGCTGCCTCGAATGAATGCGATGCTTGGAACACGAAATGAGACCTCCCTTAGCATTAACCCACCCACCCTAACATGTTTCCAAAGTCTATCTAGCCCCACGAGCTATGAAATGCAAAATGTCACTCCTAGCACCTTTCCACTACATGAAATTGAAGCATTTTGGAAGAATGCATTTGATTTCAGCACGGTCAAATAGACTAGAGTTGAATGAAACTAAGAGAGGTTATTGTGGATGGACTCCACACACACATGTAGGTATAAATGGAATGTTCTGAGCTGCCATGAATTTTGAGAACTGTCCTGTCAAAGTTTGGCAATTTTTTCATCTTAGGGAGCTTAAGGGACTTTGTCGATAGCCTGCTGCCCTGAATGAATGCAATGCTTGGCACACGAAATGAGACCTTGTTGTCTATGAAGGTTTTTATACATGTTTACAATAGTTTTAGTCAATCATAACTAACTTTCAAGCTGGTTGATCATTGGGTAACCTCCTTATCACTGATTTGTTAAATTAAAAAAGTAACTTTTTACCACTACTTGCATTATTAGACTTTTTGTTTGACAACAACATAAAACATGACTCCAAATACAAATGACATTGGTCATTTGACCTTATTACATGCAAAATGATGACACAAGACCATCAACTTGTCCTGTGATGTCCTAGGACCTTGTTATGACATGTTCCTAGCCAAGATTGGCTATGGCTAACGTGCTCCTGCACCATGAAATATGTTTCCATCGTGTTGAGTCATCCTCCTTACCTACTACATCACCCTTGTAGACAAGTATTAAAAGTGTGGAAGCATAGACAAGGCACATGAAATATTTTGCATGATGCCCCAAAGAAATGTCACCTCATTGAATGCAATGATTGCAAGATATGAACATAATGGATTTTTTGATAAGGCATTAGCAACTTTCAAGCAAATGTGATTGGCAAGTGTAAATCAAAATTCCACAACCTTAGCTAATATGCTCCTTGCCTATGCCAAAATTGACATCCATCAAAAGGATAAAACATATGGGAATTTTGTTAGATGTTGTAGTTGCAACTCCCCTCAGAGACATGTATGCAAAGTGTGGAAGCATAGAAAAGGCACGTGAACTATTTGGCATGATGCCTCAAATAAATGTCACCTCATGGAATACAATGATTGCAAGATATGAACAAAATGGATTTATTGATAAGCCTTAAGAAAGTTCCAAGAAAATGTAATTGGAAAGTGTAAAGCCAAATTCCAAAACCTTAGAAATGGTATGTTTGGAGCACGGTATAGACATCCATCAAAGCATAAAGGATATAGGAATTTTGTCAAATGTCATAGTTGTAAGTACCCTAGAAGACATGTATTCAACTTGTGTGGAAGCATATATAACGAACATGAACTATTAGACATGATGCCTCAAAGAAATGTTATCTCATGGAATACAATAATTGCAAGATAAGCACAAAATGGATTTTTTATAAGGCTTTAAAAACTTTGAAGCAAATGCACAAAAATAAATTTCAACTATTTACACAAATTTTGGCACATCTAAAACCAAATTGCACAACCTTAACCAACTTCCTCCTTGCCTATGTTATAATGGGATCTAGAGAACATGGTGTGGAAAACCATCAAAGCATAATGATATAGGAATTTTCTCACATGTATTGTATTTGCAAAGTTGCCCTTGTAAACATGCATGGAAAGTATGAAGGCATAGACAAGGCACATGAACTATTTAAAATAATGCCTCAAACAAATGCACAGTATGACATAATTCAATGATTGCAAGATATGCACAAAATGGATTATTTGAAAACGATTCATAAACTTTCAAGAAAATTCAACTGGCACTTGTAAAACCAAATTCTTGTAACAATAATTGATTATCATATTAAATATTTAATATAAATTGTCATATATACATAATGTCATGAACATAACATCTAGTTTGTATAAAAAGTCATATCAGCATGTCCAAACAAAGCCATATAGGAAAATATACAAAAAATATACATCAGATTAACATACAAAAGTATGTATACAAAGCCATCTAGGCATACAAAAAAGTTCCCCAAAACTAGTGTCCTATGGACTTTTAGGAAATAATCGGCGGCCCTTCTTTGACTGTGAAGATGGAGAGCCAATCAGTGACACATCCTCTCTCTGCCGTCGAGTAGACCTCTTCGAATAAAGTTCATCCAGCTACACCTTTTAATACAAACAAACAATATGCACATTAGTATAAAAAATGTATGAAATATATAACATCACATATGTAATTGATCACTTACCACCAACTGTTGATCACTCTCCATCATCTTGACTCTCTCTTCATCTGTAGTTGGATGGACTGGAGTTGTGACCTCCTGTGAGAAGCATCAAGAAGTAAAATTGACTAAACATAAATATCATTTATGTACATCAAATGATATGAGATAAAAAACAAATACAAAATTATGATATTTTCATGTTATTGGCTCATACCTCAGTTAAAGGATTTGTAGACATTATGGCTACATCAATGCCTATCTACGCTGACTCACAAAGATGAGGAGTCTCCACTATATTCAGCATCTGAAAATCAAGTTCAATATTATTAAAACAAAATAAATACATAACATTATTTTTAAAATGCACAATGCTTAGAAATGGTTAAATTTACCTTAGTAAAAGTGGTGGTTTGGTGTTCAAGAGACCAAGGAAACCATGGAGGTGCTGGTGACTATTGAAATAATCAAATTAAGTCACAAAATAATATTAGCATTGACATATCTACAATAATTACTAATATGTGATAAATTACATACCCGCTAACTTGACCTCTACTCATAAGCTACCAATGGACAGCTAACAGAGGTAGGATGAAGACTTTGACCCTAGAATTTCATTACACAAACAATTACATACATTATTTTTGACTTATAATATAGATAATCATATAAAATTAATTACAAATTTCAAATAACAATATACTAAATCAAGATGAAACTTGTAACAAATTACATGAGAGTCAATACCAAATGTAAGCTATAAGAGATCATCACTAAGAACAAGATCATCCAATATGTCTTGCCCCTATGTCGCATCATGCTTCCCCTTTGTCGCATAGTCCTATCATGCCTCCCGTGTCCCATAATCACATAGGTTCCCACATGTACTGCACAAAAATGGGGACACATGACACCTACTACTCTCACCCTCATCACCCTGGGTAAAATCCTCTGCATGCTGTGATAGAGTTTTGGTGAGCATAGTCAGTGAATGTAAAGTCTCCATCTCAACACTTTCCTTTAAAGCCAAAGGGAGTGACCTACATTCTGGCCTCCCTCAGGGTATAGGCACATGTTGTTCATCTCACTGAGCCTCGAGTCTATCTTGGACAGAGCCACCACCTCTACCCTAGAAATCATGAATATTAAAATAATTTAGAATCTTGTTGATGATGAACTTGCAATAGAGTTTCCTCAAAAAATATTGTGGTGCCTCATCATTGTTGCATGGCCGCTCATCGAAGACCATGTACCATCTATCCCAAAATTTTTGGGATATGTCTTCATTCCTACACCAATGTATAGGAAACTGTTTGCAAGTTTCCTCAAATGTTTGGCTGGTTTTGGGATTAGTAAATTGTGCACATAATTGAGATTTTGTAATTTTTTCGTTCTTCACTTGTTCATATGACACCTTGTTGGCATAATATTTCTGACTCCTTTTCCTATAGTCTTGGAAATCAGTGATTTGTTTCATCACCAAATTTGTGTGGGAAACAATCTCCTGTATTGATTTTGCAAGTGTCCTCCTATGCTCAGTAGTTCCACTTGGATTGTTTAGGGTTTGAATAATAGTTTCAAGATGTTTCTTGTTTTCTTCTATTATCCCTAAGTAGTGTTCTTTATTATCCCTTACATGAAAGGGAGGTGAAGGTGGAAACCGCACATAAAATCTTAAAATAAATATTTCCGATCACACACAATGTTTTGTTATCACGAAATAAAGCGCCTAGGCACATCTAAGCGTAAAATTTTAAAACAAACATTTTTTATCACACACAGTGATTCGTTATCATGGAACAAAGCACCTAGATGAACCTAAGTGTAAAATTGTATAATGAATGTTTCTGATCACACTGAATGATGCAATATCATGAAATAAAGCATCTAGATGAAATCGAATGTAAAATTTTGAAACAAATGTTTCTGATCACGTTGAATGATCCATTATCATGAAATAAAGCATCTAGACGAAGCTGAGCATAAAATTTTCAAATGAATGTTTCCGATCACACTCAATCATTAGTTGTCATGAAATAAAGCATATGGATGAAACCGATCATAAAATTTCAAAACAAATGTTTCCGATCACACTTAATGATCCATTATCATGAAATGCAATCAGGGGATGAATCGTAACAAACTTCAAACTTCAAACTTCAATATCTTGAAATTGAGACACAATCTTGAGATGAGAACTACCGAGAATGCTTATTTGACTATTCCAAAGCTCTGGGGAAAATTTTGGGTTCAACCGCTTCTTTGACAAGACTTACTAAAAATAGTAAGTGTGGTATTCTTAGCCCATTGGAAACTTTGAAGGTTCTGAATTGTTATTCATGCAAATGGGTGTCCAAAAACACAAATCTTGAAAAGAAGTGAAAACAAAAGACATCAATTTTGGGTGGCACAAGATTACCCTTACATGCTCCTACACCAAGATGAAACTAAGCATCAAATCTTAAAACAAATGCTTCTGATCATGTTCAATGATCTATTATCATGAAATACAGCATCTAGACGAAACTAAGCGTAAGATTTCAAGGCAATTGTTTCCAATCATGCTAAATGATCCATTATCATGAAACAAAGTATCTAGATGAAACCACACGTAAAATATTAAAACAAATGTTTCTGAACACACACAATGTTTTGTTATCACGAAATAAAGCACCTAGGCACATCTGAGTGTAAAATTTTAAAACAAACATTTATGATCACACGTAGTGATTCGTTATCATGAAACAAAGCATCTAGATGAAACTGAGTGTAAAATTGTAAAACGAATGTTTCTGATCACATTGAATGATGCAATATCATGAAATAAAGCATCTAGATGAAATTGAGTGTAAAATTTTCAAACAAATGTTTCTGATCCCGTTGAATGATCCATTATCATGAAATAAAGCATTAGACAAAGCTAAGCATAAAATTTTCAAATGAATGTTTCTGATCATGCTCAATCATTAGTTGTCATCAAATAAAGCGTATGGATGAAACCGATCATAAAATTTCAAGACAAATGATTCCGATCACACTCAATGATCCATTGACATGAAATACAATTAGGGGATGAATTCCCGCAAACTCAAACTTCAATATCTTGAAATCCAGATGTGATCTACCAGAATGCTTATTTGACTATTCCGAAGCTCTGGGGAAAATTTTGGGGTCAACCGCTTCTCCGACAAGACTTACTAAAAAGAGTAATTGTGGTATTCTTAGCCCGTTGGAAACTTTGAAGGTTCTGAATCGTTATTCACGCAAATGGGTGTCCAAAAAACAAATCTTGAAAAGAAGTGAAAACAAAAGACATCAATTTTGGGTGATGCAAGATTGCCCTTACATGCTCCTGCACCAAGATGAAACCAAGCGTCAAATCTTAAAACAAATGCTTCTGATCATTCTCAATGATCTATTATCATTAAATAAAGCATCTAGACGGCTGAGCATAAGATTTCAAAGCAATTGTTTCCAATCATGCTGAATGATCCATTATCATGAAACAAAGCATCTAGATGAAACTACGCATAAAATCTTAAAACAAATGTTTCTGATCACACACAATATTTCATTATCATGAAATAAAGCACCTAGGCGCATCTGAGCCTAAAATTTTAAAACAAACATTTTTGTTCGTACGTAGTGATTCGTTATCATGAAACAAAGCATCTAGCTGAAACTGAGTGTAAAATTGTAAAATGAATGCTTCTGATCACACTGAATGATGCAATATCATGAAATAAAGCATCTAAATGAAACTGAGCATAAAATTTTGAAACAAATGTTTCCGATCACGTTAAATGATCCATTATCATGAAATAAAGCATCTAGACGAAGCTGAGCATAAAATTTTAAAACAAATATTTCTAATCATGCTCAATTATTAGTTGTCATGAAATAAAGCATATGGACGAAACTGATCATAAAATTTCAAGATAAATGTTTCTGATCACACTCTATGATCCATTATCATGGAATACAATCAAGGGACAAATCCTCACAAACTTGAAACTTCAATATCTTGAAATCCAGACTATTTCAAAGCTCAGGGGAAAATTTTGGGGTCAACTGCTTCTCCGACAAGACTTACTAAAAATAGTAAGTGTGGTATTCTTAGCCCATTGGAAACATAGAATGTTCTGAATCGTTATTCACGCAAATGGGTGTCTAAAAACACAAATCTTGAAAAGAAGTGAAAACAAAAGACATCAATTTTGAGTGATGTAAGATTGCCCTTACATGCTCCTATACCAAGATGAAACAAAGTGTCAAATCTTAAAACAAATGCTTCCGATCATGCTTAATGATCTATTATCATGAAATAAAGCATCTAGACAAAATTGAGCATAAGATTTCAAGGCAATTGTCTCCAATCATGCTGAATGATCCATTATCATGAAACAAAGTGTCTAAATGAAACCATGCATAAAATCTTAAAACAAATGTTTTCGATCACACACAATATTTTGTTATCACGAAAAAAAAGCACCTAGGCACATCTAAGCATAAAATTTTAAAATGAACCTTTTTGATAGCATGCAGTGAATCGTTATCATGAAATAAAGCATCTAGATAAAGCTGAGTGTAAAATTGTAAAATGAATGTTTCTGATCACACTGAATGATGCAATACCATGAAATAAAGCATCTAGATGAAACCGAGCGTAAAGATTTGAAACAAATGTTTCCGATCACATTGAATGATCCATTATCATGAAATAAAGCATCTAAAGGAAGCTGAGCATAAAATTTTCAAACGAATATTTTTGATCATGCTCAATCATCACTTGTCATGAAATAAAGCATATGGACGAAACCGATCGTAAAATTTCAAGACAAATGTTTTCGATCACACTCAATTATCCATTATCATCAAATGCAATCAAGGGATGAATCCTCACAAACTTGAAACTTCAATATCTTGAAATCCAAATGCGATCTTGAGATGAGATCTACCGAGATTACTTATTTGACTATTCTGAGGCTCTAGGGAAAATTCTGGGGTCAACCGCTTCTTCAACAAGACTTACTAAAAATAGTAAATGTGATATACTTAGCCCGTTGGAAATATTGAAGGTTTTTAATCGTTATACATGCAAATGGGTGTACAAAAACTCAAATCTTAAAAAGAAGTGAAAACAAAAGACATCAATTTTGGTTGACACAGATTTCCCTTACATGCTCCTACACCAAGATGAAACTAAGAGTCAAATCTTAAAACAAATGCTTTCGGTCACGCTCAATGATCTATTATCATGAAATAAAAAATCTAGATGAAGCTAAGTGTAAGATTTCAAGGCAATTGTTTCCAATCATGCTGAATGATCCATTATCATGAAACAAAGCATCTAGATGAAACCACACATAAAATCTTTAAAAAAATGTTTCTAATCACACACAATGTTTTGTTATCACGAAATAAAGCACCTAGGCACATCTGAGAGTAAAATTTTAAAACAAACATTTCTAGTCTCACACAGTGAGTCGTTAGCATGAAATAAAGCATCTAGACGAAACTAAGTGTAAAATTGTAAAACAAATGTTTCTGATCATACTGAATGATGCAATATCATGACATAAAGCATCTAGATGAAACTGAGCGTAAAATTTTGAAACAAATGTTTTCGATCACGTTGAATGATCCATTATTATGAAATATTTTTGATCACGCTCAATCATCAGTTGTCATGAAATAAAGCATATGGACAAAACTGATCATAAAATTTCAAGAGAAATGTTTCTGATCACACTCAATGATCCATTATCATGAAATGCAATCAGGGGATGAATCCTCACAAACTCGAAACTTCAATATCTTGAAATCCAGATGTGATCTTGAGATGAGATCTACCGAGAATGTTTATTCGACTATTCTGAACCTCTGTGGAAAATTTTGGGGTCAATCGCTTCTCCGACAAGACTTACTAAAAATAGTAAGTGTGGTATTCTTAGCCCGTTGGAAATTTTGAAGGTTCTGAATCTTTATTCACGTAAATGGGTGTCCAAAAACACAAATCTTGAAAAGAAGTGAAAACAAAAGATATCAATTTTGGGTGACACAAGATTGCCCTTACATGCTCCTACACCAAGATGCAACTAAGTGTCAAATCTTAAAACAAATGCTTTTGATCATACTCAATGATCTATTATCATGAAATAAAGCATCTAGATGAAGCTAAGTGTAAGATTTCAAGGCAATTGTTTCCAATCGTGCTGAATGATCCATTATCATGAAACAATTGCATCTAGATGAAACAGTAGGTAAAATCTTAAAACAAATGTTTCCGATCACACACAATGTTTTGTTATCACGAAATAAAGCACCTCGGCACATCTAAGTGTAAAATTTTAAAACAAACATTTTTTATCACACGCAGTGATTCATTATCATGAAACTGAGTGTAAAATTGTAAAATGAATGTTTCTGATCATATTGAATGATGCAATATCATGAAATAAAGCATCTAGATGAAACTGAGCGTAAAATTTTGAAACAAATGTTTCTGATCACGTTGAATGATCCATTATCATGAAATAAAGTATCTAGATGAAGCTGAGCATAAAATTTTCAAACGAATGTTTCTGATCACACTCAATCATCAGTTGTCATGAAATAAAGCATATAGACGAAACCAATCATAAAATTTCAAGACAAATGTTTCTAATCACACTCAATGATCCATTATCATGAAATGCAATTAGGGGATGAATCCTCACAAACTGGAAAATTCAATATCTTAAAATCTTGATGCGATCTTCAGATGAGATCTACTAAGAATGCTTATTTGACTATTCTGAAGCTCTAGGGAAAATTTTGGGGTCATTCGCTTCTCCGACAAGACTTACTAAAAATAGTAAGTGTGGTATTCTTAGCCCATTGGAAACTTTGAAGGTTTTAAATCGTTATTCATGCAAATGGGTGTCCAAAAAGATAGATCTTGAAAAGAAGTGAAAACAAAAGATATCAATTTTGGGTGATGCAAGATTGCCCTTACATGCTCCTGCACCAAGATGAAACTAAGTGTCCAATCTTAAAACAAATGCTTCTGATCATGCGCAATGATCTATAATCATGAAATAAAGGATCTAGATGAATCTGAACGTAAGATTTCAAGGCAATTGTTTTCAATCATGCTGAATGATCCATTATCATGAAACAAAGCATCTAGATGAAACTATGCATAAAATCTTAAAACAAATGTTTCTGATCACACACAATATTTTGTTATCATGAAATAAAGCACCTAGGTACATCTGAGCATAAAATTTTAAAACAAATGTTTCTGATCATACGTAGTGATTCGTTATCATGAAACAAAGAATCTAAATGAAATTGAGTGTAAAATTATAAAATGAATGTTTCTGATCACACTGAATGATGCCATATCATGAAATAAAGCATCTAGATGAAATTGAATGAAATTTTTTAAAACAAATGTTTCCGATCATGTTGAATGATCCATTATCATGAAATAAGCATCTAGATGAATCTGAGTGTAAAATTTTAAAAAGAATGTTTTTGATCATGCTCAATCATCATTTGTCATAAAATAAAGCATATGGACGAAACCGATCGTAAAATTTCAAGCCAAATGTTTCTGATCACACTCTATGATCCATTATCATGAAATGCAATCACGGGACAAATCGTCACAAACTTGAAACTTCAATATCATGAAATCCAGATGCGATCTTGAAATGACATCTAGCAAGAATGCTTATTTGACTATTTCAAAGCTCAGGGGAAAATTTTGGGGTCAACCGCTTCTCCGACAAGACTTACTAAAAATAGTAAGTGTGGTATTCTTAGCCCGTTGGAAACTTTGAAGGTTTTGAATCATTATTCACACAAATGGGTGTCCAAAAACACAAATCTTGCAAAGAAGTGAAAACAAAAGACATCAATTTTGGGTGATGCAAGATGGCCCTTACATGCTCATGTACTAAGATGAAACTAAGCATCAACTCTTAAAACAAATGCTTCCGATGATGCTCAACGATCTATTATCATGAAGTAAAGCATCTAGACAAAGCTGAGCATAAGATTTCAAGGCAATTGTTTCCAATCATGCCGAATGATCCATTATCATGAAACAAAGCATCTAAATGAAACCGTGCATAAAATCTTAAAGCAAATGTTTCTGATCACACACAATGTTTTGTTATCACGAAAAAAAGCACCTAGGCACATCTAAGCATAAAATTTTAAAACAAACCTTTCTAATTACATGCAATGATTCGTTATCATGAAACAAAGCATCTAGACAAAATTGAGTGTAAAATTGTAAAATGAATGTTTCTGATCACACTGAATGATGCAATATCATGAAATAAAGCATCTAGATGAAACCAAGCATAAAATTTTGAAACAAATGTTTCCAATCACGTTGAATGATCCATTATCATGAAATAAAGCATCTAGATGAAGCTGAGTGTAAAATTTTCAAATGAATGTTTCTGATCATACTCAATCATCATTTGTCATGAAATAAAGCATATGGATGAAACTAATCATAAAATTTCAAGACAAATGTTTCTAATCACACTCAATGATCCATTATCATGAAATGCAATCAAGGGATGAATCCTCACAAACTCAAAAATTCATTATCTTAAAATCCAGATGCGATCTTGAGATGAGATCTATCGAAAATGCTTATTTGACTATTCCGAAGCTATGGGGAAAATTTTGGGGTCAACCGCTTCTTCGACAAGACTTACTAAAAATAGTAAGTGTGGTATTCTTAGCCCGTTGGAAACTTTGAAGGTTCTGAATCGTTATTCATGCAAATGGGTGTCCAAAAAAATAAATCTTGAAAATAAGTGAAAATAAAAGACATCAATTTTGGGTCACGCAAGATTGCCCTTACATGCTCCTGCACCAAGATGAAACTAAGCATCAATTCTTAAAACAAATGCTTCCGATCATGCTCAATGATCTATTATCATGAAATAAAGCATCTAGATGAAGCTGAGTCTAAGATTTGAAGGCAATTGTTTCAATCATGCCGAATGATCCATTATAATGAAACAAAGAATCTAGATGAAACTGCACATAAAATCTTAAAACAAATGTTTCTGATCACACACAATGTTTTGTCATCATGAAATAAAGCACCTAGACACATCTGAGTGTAAAATTTTAAAACAAATGTTTCTGATCATATGCAGTGATTCGTTATCATGAAACAAAGCATCTAGACGAAACTAAGTCTAAAATTGTAAAACAAATGTTTTTGATCACACTGAATGATGCCATATCATGAAATAAAGCATCTAGATGAAACCGAGCATAAAATTTTGAAACAAATGTTTTCAATCACGTTGAATGATCCATTATCATGAAATAAAGCATCTAGACGAAGCTGAGCGTAAAATTTTAAAATGAATGTTTCTGATCGCGCTCAATCATTAGTTGTCATGAAATAAAGCATATGGACGAAACCGACCATAAAATTTCAAGACAAATGCTTTTGATCACACTCTATGATCCATTTTCATGAAATGTAATAAGGGGACAAATCCTCACAAACTCAAAACTTCAATATCTTGAAATTGAGATGTGATCTTGAGATAAGATCTAACGAGAATACTTATTTGACTATTTCCAAGCTCACGGGAAAATTTTGAGGTCAACCGCTTCTCCGACAAGACTTGCTAAAAATAGTAAGTGTCGTATTCTTAGCCCGTTGGAAACTTTGATGGTTCTGATTCGTTATTCATGTAAATTGGTGTCCAAAAACACAAATCTTGAAAAGAAGTGAAAACAAAAGACATCAATTTTGGGTGACACAAAATTGCCCTTACATGCTCCTGCAACAAGATGAAACTAAGTGTCAAATCTTAAAACAAATGCTTCCGATCATGTTGAATGATCTATTATCATGAAATAAAGCATCTAGATGAAGCTGAGCATAGTACTTCAAGGCAATTGTTTCCAATCATGCCGAATGATCCATTATCATGAAACAAAGCATCTAGATGAAACTACAGATAAAATCTGAAAACAAATGTTTTTGATCACACACAATGTTACGTTATCACGAAAAAAAAGCACCTAGGCACATCTAAGTGTAAAATTTTAAAACAAACCTTTATGATCGGACATAGTGCTTCCTTATCATGAAAAAAATCATCTAGATGAAACTAAGTGTAAAATTGTAAAATGAATGTTTCTAATCAAACTGAATGATGCAATATCATCAAATAAAGTATCTAGAAGAAACCGTGCGTAAAATTTTGAAACAAATGGTTCTGATCATGTTGAATGATCCATTATCATGAAATAAAGCATCTAGATAAAGCTGAGCATAAAATTTTCAAACGAATGTTTCTGATCACGCTCAATCATCAGTTGTTATGAAATAAGGCATATGGATGAAACTGATCGTAAAATTTCAAGACAAATGTTTCCGATCACAATCAGTGATCCATTATCATGAAATGCAATTAGGGGACGAATCCCCACAAACTTGAAACTTCAATATCTTGAAATCCAAATGCGATCTTGAGAAGAGATCTACCGAGAATGCTTATTTCACTATTCCGAAGCTCTGGAAAAATTTTTGGGGTCAACCGCTTCTCTGACAAGACTTACTAAATATAGTAAGTGTGGTATTCTTAGCCCGTTAGAAATATTAAAGGTTCTGAATTGTTATTCATGCAAATGGGTGTCCAAAAACTAAAATCTTTAAAAGAAGTGAAAACAAAAGACATCAATTTTGGGTGACAAAAGATTGCCCTTACATGCTCCTGCACCAAGATGAAACTAAGCGTCAAATCTTAAAACAAATGCTTCTGATCATGCTCAATGATCTATTATAATGAAATAAAGCATCTAAACAAAGCTGAGCATAAGATTTCAAGGTAATTATTTCCAATCATGCCGAATGATCCATTATCATGAAAGAAAGCATCTAGATGAAACCACACATAAAATCTTAAAACAAATGTTTCTGATCACACACAATGTTTCGTTATCACAAAAGTAAAGCACCTAGGTACATTTGAGCAAAAAATGTTAAAACAAATGTTTCTGATTGTACGCAATGAGTTATTACCATGAAATAAAGCATTTAGACGAAACTGAGTGTAGAATTGTAAAACAAATGTTTCTAATCACACTAAATGATGCAATATCATGAAATAAAGCATCTAGATGAAACCAAGCGTAAAATTTTGAAACAAATGTTTCTAGTCATGTTGAATGATCCATTATCATGAAATAAAGCATCTAGATGAAGCTGAGCATAAAATTTTCAAATGAATGTTTCCGATCATGCTCAATCATCAGTTGTCATGAAATAAAGCATATGGACGAAACCGATCATAAAATTTCAAGACAAATGTTTCTGATCACACTCAATGATCCATTATCATGAAATGCAATCAGGGGATGAATCCTCACAAACTTAAAACTTCAATATCTTGAAATCCAGCTGTGATCTTGAGATGAGATCTACCAAGAATGCTTATTTGACTATTTCAAAGTTCTAGGGAAAATTTTGGGGTCAACCGCTTCTCTGACAAGACTTACAAAAAATAGTAAGTGTGGTATTCTTAGCCTGTTGGAAACTTTGAAGGTTTTGAATCATTATTCACGCAAATGGGTGTCCAAAAAAATAAATCTTGAAAAGAAGTGGAAACAAAAGACATCAATTTTGGGTGACGCAAGATTGCCCTTACATGCTCCTGCACCAAGATGAAACAAATTCTTTCGATCATGCTCAATGATCTATTATCATGAAATAAAGCATCTAGATGAAACCCTGGATAAAATCTTAAAACAAATGTTTCCGAGCACACATAATGTTTCGTTATTATGAAATAAAACACCTAGGCACATCTAAGCATAAAATTTTAAAGCAAACCTTTCCGATCACACGTAGTGATTTGTTGTCATGAAACAAAGCATCTAGACGAAACTGAGTGTAAAATTGTAAAATGAATGATTCTGATCACATTGAATGATGCAATATCTTGACATAAAGCATCTACGTGAAAACAAGCGTAAAATTTTGAAACAAATATTTTCGATCATGTTGAATGATCCATTATCAGAAATAAAGCATCTAGATAAAGCTAAGCATAATATTTTCAAACGAATGTTTTTTATCACAATCAATCATCATTTGTCATGAAATAAAGCATATGGACGAAACCGATCGTAAAATTTTAAGGCAAACGTTTCCAATCACAATCAATGATCCATTATTATGAAATGTAATTAGGGGACAAATCATCATAAACTCAAAACCTCAATATCCTGAAATCTAGACGTGATCTTGAGATGAGATCTACCGAGAATGCTTATTTGATTATTTCGAAGCTCGTGGGAAAATTTTGGGGTCAACCTCTTCTCCAACAAGACTTACTAAAAATAGTAAGTGTGGTATTCTTAGCCCGTTAGAAACTTTGAAGGTTCTGAATCGTTATTCACACAAATGGTTGTCCAAAAACACAAATCTTGAAAAGAAGTGAAAACAAAAGACATCAATTTTGGGTGACGCAAGATTGCCTTTACATGCTCCTGCACCAAGATGAAACTAAGCGTCAAATCTTAAAACAAATTCTTCCAATCATGCTCAATTATCTATTATCATGAAATAAAGCATCTAGATGAAGCTGAGTGTAAGATTTCAAGGCAATTATTTCCAATCATGCCGAATGATCCATTATCATGAAATAAAGCATCTAAATGAAACCATGCATAAAATCTTAAAACAAATGTTTTCAATCACACAAAATGTTTCGTTATCACAAAATAAAGCACCTAGGCACATCTGAGAGTAAAATTTTAAAACAAACATTTCTGATCCTACGCAGTGATTCATTATCATGAAACAAAGCATCTAGACGAAACTGAGTGTAAAATTATAAAACAAATGTTTCTGATCACATTAAATGATGTAATATCATGAAATAAAGAATCTAGATGAAACCGAGCATAAAATTTTGAAGCAAATGTTTTTGATCACATTGAATGATCCATTATCATGAAATAAAGCATCTAGACGAAGCTAAGTGTAAAATTTTTGAATGAATGTTTCCTATCAGGCTCAATCATCAGTTGCCATGAAATAAAGCATATGGACGAAACCGATTGTAAACTTTTAAGACAAATGTTTCCGATCAGACTCAATGATCCATTATCGTGAAATACAATCAGGAGATGAATCCTCACAAACTTGAAACTTCAATATCTTCAAATCCAAATGCAATCTTGAGATGAGATCTACCAAGAATGCTTATTTGACTATTCCGAAGCTCTGGGGAAACTTTTGGGGTCAATCACTTCTCCAATAAGACTTACTAAAAATAGTAAGTGTGGTATTCTTAGCCTGTTGGAAACTTTGAAGGTTCTAAATCATTATTCACGCAAATGGGTGTCCAAAAAAACAAATCTTGAAAAGAAGTGAAAACAAAAGACATCAATTTTGGGTGACACAAGATTGCCTTTACATGCTTCTACACCAAGATGAAACTAAGCATCAAATCTTAAAACAAATGCTTCCGATCATGTTCAATGATCTATTATCATGAAATAAAGCATCTAGACGAAGCTGAGCGTAAGATTTCAAGGCAATTATTTCCAATCATGTCGAATGATCCATTATCATGAAACAAAGCATTTAGATGAAACCACGCATAAAATCTTAAAACAAATATTTCTGATCACACACAATGTTTCGTTATCATGAAATAAAGCACCTAGGCACATCTAAGCATAAAATTTTAAAACAAACATTTTTGATCGCATGCAGTGATTCGTTATCATAGAACAAACCATCTAGATGAAACTAAATGTAAAATTGTAAAATAAATGTTTCTGATCACATTGAATGATGCAATATCATGAAATAAAGCATCTAGATGAAACTGAGAGTAAAATTTTGAAACAAATGTTTTTGATCACGTTGAATGATCTATTATCAAAAATAAAGTATCTAGATGAAGCTGAGCGTAAAATTTTTAAATGAATGTTTCTGATCACACTCAATCATCATTTGTCATGAAATAAAGCATATGGATGAAACTGATCGTAAAATTTTAAGACAAATGTTTCCAATCACAATCAATGATCCATTATTATGAAATGCAATCAGGGGACGAATCATCTCAAATTGAAAACCTCAATATCCTAAAATTTAAATGCAATCTTGAGATGAGATCTACTGAGAATGCTTATTTGATTATTTCAAATCTTGTGGGAAAATTTTGGGGTCAACCTCTTCTCTGACAAGACTTACTAAAAATAGTAAGTGTGGTATTCTTAGCCCGTTAGAAACTTTGAAGGTTCTGAATTGTTATTCACACAAATGGGTGTCCAAAAACACAAATCTTGAAAAGAAGTGAAAACAAAAGACATCAATTTTGGGTGACGCAAGATTGCCCTTACATGCTTCTGCACCAAGATTAAACTAAGCATCAAATCTTAAAACAAATTCTTCCAATCATGCTCAATGATCTATTATCATGAAATAAAGCATCTAGACGAAGCTGAGCATAAGATTTTAAGGAAATTATTTCCAATCATGTCGAATGATCCATTATCATGAAACAAAGCATCTAAATGAAATCATCATAAAATCTTAAAACAAATGTTTCTAATTACACACAATGTTTCGTTATCATTAAAAAAAGCACCTAGGCACATCTAAGCGTAAAATTTTAAAACAAACCTTTCTGATTGCATGCACTGATTCGTTATCATGAAACAAAGCATCTAGACAAAACTAAGTGTAAAATTGTAAGATGAATGTTTCTGATCACACTAAATGATGCAATATCATGAAATAAAGCATCTAGATGAAACCAAGCGTAAAATTTTGAAACAAATGTTTCCAATCACATTGAATGATGCATTATCATGAAATAAAGCATCTAGACAAAGTTGAGCATAAAATTTTCAAACGAATGTTTCTGATCACACTCAATCATCAGTTGTCATGAAATAAAGCATATAGACAAAACTGATCATAAAATTTCAAGACAAATGTTTCTGATCACACTCAATGATCCATTATCATGAAATGCAATCAAGCGATAAATCCTCACAAACTCAAAAATTCATTATCTTAAAATCCAGATGAGATCTACCAAGAATGCTGATTTGACTATTCCGAAAGCTATGGGGAAAATTTTGGGGTCAACCGCTTGTCCGAAAAGACTTACTAAAAATAGTAAGTGTGGTATTCTTAGCCTGTTGGAAACTTTGAAGGTTCTGAATCGTTATTCACCCAAATGGGTGTCCAAAAACACAAATCTTGAAAAGAAGTGAAAATAAAAGACATCAATTTTGGGTCACGCAAGATTGCCCTTACATGCTCCTGCACCAAGGTAAAACTAAGCGTCAATTCTTAAAACAAATGCTTCCGATCATGCTCAATGATCTATTATCATGAAATAAAGCATCTAGACGAAGTTGAGCGTAGTATTTCAAGGCAATTGTTTCCAATCATGCTGAATGATCCATTATCATGAAACAAAGCATCTAGATGAAACCGCAGATAAAATCTTAAAACAAATATTTCTAATCACACACAATGTTACGTTATCACAAACAAAAGCACCTAGGCACATCTAAGTGTAAAATTTTAAAACAAACCTCTCTGATTGCACTTAGTGATTCCTTATCATGAGACAAATCATCTATATGAAACTGAGTGTAAAATTGTAAAATGAATGTTTCTGATCACACTGAATGATGCAATATCATCAAATAAAGCATCTAGAAGAAACTGAGCGTAAAATTTTGAAACAAATGGTTCTGATCATGTTGAATGATCCATTATCATGAAATAAAGCATCTAGATGAAGCTAAGCATAAAATTTTCAAATGAATGTTTCCGATCACGCTCAATCATCAGTTGTTATGAAATAAAGCATATGGACGAAACTGATCATAAAATTTCAAGACAAATTTTTCCGATCACACTCAGTGATCCATTATCATGGAATGCAATTAGGAGATGAATCCTCACAAACTTGAAACTTCAATATCTTGAAATCCAAAGGCGACCTTGAGAAGAGATCTACCGAAAATGCTTATTTGACTATTCCGAAGCTCTGGAAAATTTTTTGGGGTCAACCGCTTCTCTAACAAGACTTACAAAATATAGTAAGTGTGGTATTCTTAGCCCGTTGGAAATATTGAAGGTTCTGAATCGTTATTCATGCAAATGGGTGTCCAAAAACTGAAATCTTGAAAAGAAGTAAAAACAAAAGACATCAATTTTGGGTGACACAAGATTGCCCTTTACATGCTCCTGCACCAAGATGAAACTAAGTGTCAAATCTTAAAACAAATGCTTTTGATCATGCTCAATGATCTATTATCATGAAATAAAGCATCTAAACGAAGCTGAGCATAAGATTTCAAGGTAATTGTTTCCAATCATGCCGAATAATCCATTATCATGAAACAAAGCATCTAGATGAAACCACACATAAAATCTTAAAACAAATGTTTCTAATCACACACAATGTTTCGTTATCACAAAATAAAGCACCTAGGCACATCTGAGCATAAAATGTTAAAACAAATGTTTCCGATTGCACGTAGTTAGTCATTATCATGAAATAAAGCATCTAGATGAAATTGAGTGTAGAATTGCAAAACAAATGTTTCTGATCACACTGAATGATGCAATATCATGAAATAAAGCATCTAGATGAAACTGAGCGTAAAATTTTGAAACAAATGTTTCTGATCATGTTGAATGATCCATTATCATGAAATAAAGTATCTAGATGAAGCTGAGCATAAAATTTTCAAATGAATGTTTCCAATCATGCTCAATCATCAGTTGTCATGAAATAAAGCATATGGACGAAACCGATCATAAAAGTTCAAGACAAATGTTTCTGAGCACACTCAATGATCCATTATCATGAAATGCAATCAGGGGATGAATCCTCACAAACTTGAAACTTCAATATCTTGAAATCCAACTGTGATCTTGAGATGAGATCTACCGAGAATGCTTATTTGACTATTTCGAAGTTCTGGGGAAAATTTTGGGGTCAACCACTTCTCCGACAAGATTTACTAAAAATAGTAAGTGTGGTATTCTTAGCCTATTGGAAACTTTGAAGGTTATGAATCATTATTCATGGAAATAGGTGTCCAAAAAAATAAATCTTGAAAACAAGTGGAAACAAAAGACATCAATTTTGGGTGACGCAAGATTTCCCTTACATGCTCCTACACCAAGATGAAACAAAGCGTCAAATCTTAAAACAAATTCTTTCGATCATGCTCAATGATCTATTATCATGAAATAAAGCATCTAGATGAAATCCTGGATAAAATCTTAAAACAAATGTTTCTAAGCACACATAATGTTTCGTTATCACGAAATAAAGCACCTAGGCACATCTAAGCGTAAAATTTTAAAACAAACCTTTCTAATCGCACGCAGTGATTCGTTGTCATGAAACAAAGCATCTAGATGAAACTGAGTGTAAAATTGTAAAATGAATGTTTCTGATCACACTGAATGATGCAATATCATGACATAAAGCATCTAGATGAAACGAAGCATAAAATTTTGAAAGAAATGTTTCCGATCACGCTAAATGATCCATTATCAGAAATAAAGTATCTAGATGAAGCTAAGCATAAAATTTTCAAATGAATGATTCCGATCATTTTCAATCATCATTTGTCATGAAATAAAGCATATGGATGAAACTGATTGTAAAATTTTAAGACAAATGTTTCCAATCACAATCAATGATCCATTATTATGAAATGTAATCAGGGGACGAATCATCATAAACTCAAAACCTCAATATCCTGAAATCTAAACATGATCTTGAGATGAGATCTACCAAGAATGCTTATTTCATTATTTCGAAGCTCGTGGGAAAATTTTGGGGTCAACCTCTTCTCCAACAAGACTTACTAAAAATAGTAAGTGTGGTATTCTTAGCCTGTTAGAAACTTTGAATGTTCTAAATCGTTATTCACGCAAATGGGTGTCTAAAAACACAAATCTTGAAAAGAAGTGAAAACAAAAGACATCAATTTTGGGTGACGCAAGATTGCCCTTACATGCTCCTGCACCAAGATGAAACTAAGTGTCAAATCTTAAAACAAATTCTTCCGATCATGCCCAATGATCTATTATCATGAAATAAAGCATCTAGACGAAGCTGAGCATAAGATTTCAAGGCAATTATTTCCAATCATGCCAAATGATCCATTATCATGAAACAAAGCATCTAAATGAAACCGTACATAAAATCTTAAAACAAATGTTTCTGATCACACACAATGTTTCATTATCACAAAATAAAGCACCTAGGCATATTTGAGCGTAAAATTTTAAAACAAACATTTTTGATCCTACGTAGTGATTCATTATCATGAAACAAAGCATCTAGACGAAACTGAGTGTAAAATTATAAAATGAATGTTTCTAATCACACTGAATGATGCAATATCATGAAATAAAGAATCTAGATGAAACTGAGCATAAAATTTTGAAACAAATGTTTTTGATCACATTGAATGATCCATTATCATGAAATAAAGCATCTAGACGAAGCTAAGTATAAAATTTTCAAATGAATGTTTCCTATCAGGCTCAATCATCAGTTGCCATGAAATAAAGCATATGGACGAAACCGATTGTAAAATTTCAAGACAAATGTTTCCGATCAGACTCAATGATCCATTATCATGAAATGCAATCAGGGGATGAATCCTCACAAACTTGAAACTTCAATATCTTCAAATCCAAATGCGATCTTGAGATGAGATCTACCGAGAATGCATGTGTGACTATTTCGAAGCTCTGAGGAAACTTTTGGGGTCAACCACTTCTCTGATAAGACTTACTAAAAATAGTAAGTGTGGTGTTCTTAGGCCGTTGGAAACTTTGAAGGTTCTAAATCATTATTCATGCAAATGGGTGTCCAAAAACACAAATCTTGAAAAGAAGTGAAAACAAAAGACATCAATTTTGGGTGACACAAGATTACCCTTACATGCTCCTACACCAAGATGAAACTAAGCGTCAAATCTTAAAACAAATGCTTCCGATCATGTTCAATGATCTATTATCATGAAATAAAGCATCTAGACGAAGCTGAGCGTAAGATTTCAAGGCAATTATTTTCAATCATGTCGAATGATCCATTATCATGAAACAAAGCATTTAGATGAAACCGTGCATAAAATCTTAAAACAAATGTTTCTGATCACACATAATGTTTTGTTATCATGAAATAAAGCACCTAGGCACATCTAAGCGTAAAATTTTAAAACAAACATTTTTGATCGCAGGCAGTGATTCGTTATCATAGATCAAAGCATCTAGATGAAACTAAATGTAAAATTGTAAAATGAATGTTTCTAATCACATTGAATGATGCAATATCATGAAATAAAGCATCTAGATGAAACCGAGAGTAAAATTTTGAAACAAATGTTTCCGATCATGTTGAATGATCCATTATCATGAAATAAAGCATCTAGATGAAGCTGAGCGTAAAATTTTCAAATGAATGTTTCCGATCACGCTCAATCATTAGTTGTCATGAAATAAAGCATATGTATGTAACTGATCGTAAAATTTCAAGACAAATGTTTTCGATCACACTCAATGGGTTTGGAGAATTTGGAGGGTTTTGGGGGTTGTTTTCACCCTCCTCAACTGGATTTAGATTTTTTACTCCTCCAATAGCTGTAAATGCAATATAAACATAAATCAAACATTGCAAAACTAAAAAATTGATCTAAAACTAACAAAATCAGACAAACCCTACCTTCTTCCTGTGCTAGAGTCTCCAAATTTGCAGGATGATGTCTTTGCCGGTGAGGTGGCATTGTGAATTTCTTATTTTCTCATGTGCACTTGATTGAATCTCGTTTTCTTCAATGCAATCACATTTTGCTTAGGTTTCTTTGCTACTATCAAGAGAAAAGCCATGGGTGTATGTGCAGAAAATGGTTTTTTTTCTTTTATTAAAAGCAAAACATGAGCGTGTTATAACGCACTCACGTTTGCTTTAATTTGGGAGATGGTCGTGACTTTTTGGTCCCCCATCTCCTTGCATTTATCCACAATTAGGCTCTAATGCCACATAAGCCACAATATACAATAATGTTCAAGGAAACCCAATAAATAATGATACAATAATAAGTCTCAGTCGCTAACCGCCACCAACCCTTAAGGTCATCTGTAAAGTTGAGGAACTAGAACATGGCCGAGGCACATTACCGCCCAACCACAAAATTTACACTTTCCTAGAGTCCTTCATACTTGAAAGATACCCAACCCTGCATGATATTCCTAGCAACCTAGAACGACTGACAAGATGGAACCCAATGCAACCTAAAGTATCTGCATGCAGTTCTAATATGAACAAACAATTCCTTAAAATCAAGATATGGTAGAGAAACATATCAATAAATTTTGTTAGGTGATTTCATGTATTTCAATGACATATGGCTTTGCGCAAAGCACTCAAAATATAATGGTATGATCTAGTAACAAAGACCAAACTTCTCTATTTACCCATATTCAACACCCATTTCCAAGAAGGTAAACAAACCACTCACATGAAAACAATAATGTACACGATCTTTTGTTTATAAGACACTCATGGAACACATGTTCGTTTTCTAGTTCATGCAAAAAGAATAGTTTAGAGAAGTCCAAATTTCCTATGTTCAAGCAATGGGTTTAAAACAAGATTTTACTTCCTAACCTCTCTTCATGTATGCAAGTTGAATTCATCATGCTTCTAATGCAATTCATTTTTCTACCAAAAGAAAATATGTTTAATACAATATTGTTAAATCTTAAGTTTTCTAACCTTTGTTTGTTTGTTTTTTTTTTTAAATAGGTAAAAAAGTGTTTTCAGATTTAGAAAAGAGATCATTCGTCATACTTTACTATTCTGATTTGAAAACAATCTTTTAAGAAAAATCAAGAAGCTAATTGAACAAGTTTCATAGTGATATCAAATTTGTAGCAACAACTAATTACTAGGTTTTGCCAAGAATTTTGAAAGGATTTGGAGAGGGTATAAATGTGTTTCCAGTCACTAAAAGACATTGGTAACAACTCTTCCTTTCTACCTAAGTCAATGAGTTTACAAATGAAATCAAACAAAATATTTCCCAGGCAGTTTTGCAATTAACACATGAAAAAAATAGAGAAAAATATAGTCATATCATGGTTTATGAATCATAATATAGAAAACTCTCTTTTCTTTTTATATTCTAATTAATCATTCACAAGCACAATAGAGATTTCCTTGTCTACAAGAAATGGAAATACATATTAACTTATCGAATAAGTGATGCTAAACACTTAGAAAAATTCCTTCGATTTACTGTGGTAAATCTTCTTCTATTTGTTGCCTACCAAATAATGGTGTTTCTACCTTTTAAGTAATGAAACTTAGATCTCTTTCTCTACCGAAAACTTAGAAATTCCCCTTCTATTTTCTTTTATCCGCATCCTCCCTTTTACTTGTGTCCGCTCTTTACTTCTTGTTGTCTATGATTTTTAATAATGTGTGATTTTTAATACTATGTGCTTTTTTTTAATGTTGTGTATGCCTTTTATTAGCGTTCCTCCTTTTTACCCACACGTCCTTGGACTCATCTCTCCATTCACTACCACTTTGCATCAAGAGCTAAGTGCCTCCCAATTCATTCTATTTTGTTTTATTTATTTCCACTCCTCTTATGCTTTTCTTAACTCTTCCTTTACCCCTTTTATAATGTTTACACAAAAGTCTAGAAAAAATAGAATGAAAGATTTTATTGTAATATATAGATGTTTACTAAAACTTTTCATAAAACTTTTCTTATCATATTTATTTTAGGAAGAGGTTTTACGATTTTTAATATCCCTTTTATTCTAAAAGTTGCATGACTTTATATATAAGAATTATTAAAAAAAGAAATCTAAAGTGAATTATTTTAAATAAGAGAAGAAAAAAATATTATAATTATTTTAATTTTGACCATATACTTTTTTTAATGCAAATAAACATATATATACAAATTATGTTATGCAAATATAATTATAACACTTTTAAATTATATATATATATATATATATATATATATATATATATATATATATATATATATATATATATATATATATATATATATATATATAAGTTTCTTTTTAATTATTCTAGGGAAGGAAAATTAAGAAAATGATGATTTTATAATTCGTAAGGAACATGATATTATGCAATTCATACGATGTTCCAAAGCAAAAGAACTTCAAACAATTAATAATACTCTTTCATTAATCACACAACCATTCATCTCAAAATCTCAGGCAAGATTATGTTACAGAAACTAGATGAGACCAAATCAAACAAAAACAAGAATGCAATATGACATCATGCAGTAATGAGCTAAGTGAGTGTGTGAGCATGGATCAGGATTTCATCTTTCCAGGTGTTATAATAGCTAGGATATGTCTACCTTAGCCATGTTCTTTCCTTCAATGAGCCCTGCATTCATTCGCACTCAATTTGTTGTCAGTAGGTTAGTTCCCAAAACATAGCTGAAGCATACTTTTATCCACCTTTTCTAAATAATTAATTCATCATTATTTCATTTCAATAATCTCATTTAAAATTCACATCCATTTTACCAACAATGTTCATAAAAATAATATCAAATAGTCCCACAATTACTAAAATTGAATGAGAATAAAAAATTGAGATGTGACAACCTTGCAGTAGTCCCAACAACAACAATAGTAGGGGAGGTCCCTGCAATAGTCCCATAAGCAACAACAATAGCAAGGGAGCTCCTTGCTATAGTCCTAGAAGGAACAATAGTAGTAGGGGAGGTCCCTGTACTAGTCCCAATAGTAGAAGAACCATATAGTGGGGGAAGGGACTCCTTGACATTAGCAGGAGGCTTAAACACTTATGAGATAGAATCATCAGAATCATCATCAATAACATTTGCTATAAGATGTTCCTGTAGAGCATTCTTCCACCAAGATGAAGAACATGACACATTCAAGTGAGGGAATTCAGATGCAAAATGACCTGTATTAAAGTACCTCTGACAATGGAATGGGATACCTTCATAATCTAAGGGCTAACACCAAGAGTGATTAGCAACCTATAAAACAACCTCTACCAGGAGAGGCGTAGACAAATCCAATTACACTAAAATACGAGCATATGTGGTATGAGAGGAGAAAGTAGTGGCTTGATCCACCATGATAAAATGACCCACCGAGTTACCAATTACTTTATAGAAATATTCACACCAAAAATGAAGAGGTAGATTTGGTAGATGAAACCAAACTGGAAGCTAATTGAAAGATTCAGTGAGAGGGAACTAAAGGTAGAAACCCAAGGCTTTAGCAGTAGTGCATGCTATTACCAAAAGCAAGAGTGAACAACAAAAATAGTATTTTCATTAGAGACTGAATCAAATGCAACTACAAAGAATCCTTTAGCACATGGGTAAATTTTAATTTTTCTCTTTGTAAGGGGGCACCACTACTTAGAGATCCAAATGTTTAGATCTTGGAGCCATGGCTAGAGTCTATCAAATCTCCATATTGAAAGGAAGCAAGGTACGCAAAAATACTTCCAAACACCAATCTAGTGAGGCAAATGTAGTGCAAATTTTTAGATCCTTACAGTTACAGGTATGTTAAACTTATAACGATGAGATAGAACAACAAACAAAACACATAGAGTGTAATATAGACATAAGATGTACGTGGGGAAAACCTTTTCGAGTAAAAACCCCACACTCCAAAACCTAGACAATGTATTATCAAAACTAAGATGGTTTACAATACATTTGTAATGCAAGTTCTTCCAAGAGTCTTCAAATATTATTTTTGGAGTAATTTTGGTAGCATAACAATAGTAGGCATGAGTTTTCCACAGTCCATGAAATGAGATAGAGTGCTTCTAGATTAAACTATGTATGTTTTTGCATCAACGTTTCAGATCATGCATAAACTATGTATGTGAGGAATTTATTCTCAGTTTTCTGCCTCCACTAGTCCACTCTGAAACACAAATAGCATGATCCAAAACGTTGATGTAAAAACATACACAGTTTAATCCAGAAGCACTCTATCAGCATAACAATACCTAGAAAAACACTATACATACTACTACTCCAAACAACTGACTATATAGAGTTAGAAGGCATAAAATGAGAAGCTTCTAGAGGTAGGCCTCCATCTTGGCCACATGGCCCATTTCTCACACTCAAGGACACTTGTCCAACATGCATACACCTCTCTTACATCTGTCATACATGGCAAATTTGACTTCCCAAGATGGAGCTCTATAACTAAAAATAGGCTATGATAGATGCTCTTACACATCTTACAACTGTCATAAAATCTTCCCAACATGACAACACGTAATGTTGTAAGAGAATCCATCATACAAGACTAAATATAGCATATTCTTCTTACAACATGTCATAACCCAACTTGGGCACCCAAAAATGCCTTCCTCACATGCAAAGATGCTCTCTGACACTTGTCTTCACTTGTCATAGTAATCTCTATAATTGGTTCTTACATGTCATAGATTTTGTCATACAAAATATCTTCTTCCACATACCGCAAGATGCTGACACATGGTATATTAGTGCCACCTCAAATGGGATGCCTAGATTCACATGTGTTTGACTTGACCATCCATGTCATATTACAAGTAGAATGACATGTCACAATGCCACCTCAAACTAAATGACAAAACACGATGTGCAAGTAAATAGAAAATTAGGCCAATAAATAAATACATAAATAAATATCATATGCTAGGAATTTTTAAAGGTTGAGACACCTTAATTCCCAACATTCTCCCACTTGTCGAACACCTTGCAAGAGCCAATAGAATGACAAGATTTAACTGCTAGGGGCTAAGAAGCCCACAGACTCTAAACACCATCTGAGCTTATTTGTGCCCATAGGTTTCGTCAATGCATCTACAACATTCTTCAATGTATCAACCTTCTCCCATATCACCTTCCCATCTTCTACCATATCATGAACAAAATGATACTAAACATCAATGTGCTTTGTTTTGGTATGGAAAGTAGGATTCTTTGCTAAGGAAATCGCACTCTGGCTATCACAACAGATAGTAATCTGTCCTGCATCATCAACAACAATATATGAACACAACCTCTTAAGCAAAATGGCTTCCTTACAAGCATGAGTAGTGGCCATGTACTCTTCTTCTATCATGGACAATGCAACCACAGGTTGTCGCTTACTCATCCAACTAATAGCTCCACCAAACATAATGAACACGTAAGCACTGGTGGATCTCTTGCTGTCAATGTCACCTACCCAATCAGAATCCACAGATCCATGAATACTCACAAAATACTGAGGTCCTATAGGATAACCATGATAACATAGGGAATACTCAGAAGTAACCCACAAATATTTTGAACACTCTCTTCACTGCATCCCAATGTATCCATCTAGGATTAGCCATAAATCAACTAAGGACTCCCATTGTTCCAGTAATGTTTGGTCTTGTATAGACCATAGCATACATCAAACTACCAACCGCACTAGCATAAGATACTCTTCTCTTATCCTCTATCTTAGAAGGAGACTTTGCACAATCACCAATAGATAAATTTGTCCCCATAGAAATAGGAACACTCAATGGTATGCAATCTTCCATGCTGAATCTCTCCAACATAGTCTTCACATACTTACTCTAGTCTAACCAAATTTTATTGTTTTCTCTATCTATTTTGATCTCCATCCCTAGAGTGTACCTGGTTACCCCTAAATTTTTCATTTCAAACTGTGCTAACAACTGAGACTTCAAATCAAAAATCAAACCTTTACCATTCCCAATAAGTAACAATGCTATAATGAGAATGCGATCATTGTCAAATTTGAAATAAACATAATGGTATGATTTTGATCTTAGAAATCCAATACTCAACACAAAAGCATCAAACTTTTGGTACCACATCCTAGAAGACTATTTCAAACCATACAAAGACTTTTTTAACTTGCAAACCAGCTTTTCTTTACCTTTCACCACGTAGTGCTCTGGCTGTGACATATAGATTTATTCCTCCAAGTCACCATGAAGGAAAGTTGTCTTCACATCCATTTATTCCACTTCTAAGTCATAAGCTACTACAAGAGTTAACATGAACTAAATAAATGTCATCTTTTCAATCAGAGAGAAAATCTCACCATAATCAATTCCCTCCACTTGAGAATACCCCTTTACAACCAATCTGGGCCTTATATTTCTCAACACTGCCATCTACTCCAATTTTTTTTTAAACGCCCATTTACAACCAACAGGCTTCAATCCTTTAGGCTAAGGAACCAAGTTCCAATTTTTATTCTTTTCCAAAGAAGCCATCTCCTCTTCCATGGCCTCCTTCCATGAACCTACATCTTTCATACCCATAGCCTCTACCACAATTCTAGGCTCATTAGTGTTAGAAATCAAAGCAAAAGCACAACTAGAATCAAGTAATGAGTAACCAAACCTCTCACATTGCTTCCTTATTCATGTGGACCTCCTCACAAGCTAACGTGGAGGTTCTTCTTCTAAACTTTCAGAGCTACTAGAACTCTCCTCATCATCAGGTCCAACATGATCTTTCTATTCAGTCTTCTCAAGGGTAGTAGGAAACTAAACCACATCCTCTTTCTTTTCCTTTTCTTTTGGGAGTAAAACAATAGGAGAAGGAGTTACCACTCTGAAGATAACACTTTTTCTATATAAGACTTTCTTGGCCACAAGATCCCAAAGCTTGTGTCCTTTCACACCAACACCATAGCCAATGAAGATACACTTAACTACCTTGTTCTCCAATTTTGACCTCTTCTCCTTAGGCACATGTGCATATGCCTCACAACCAAAAATATGAAGATGTCTTAATGAAGGATTATTACTAGACCACACCTCCATGGGTGTCTTATCAACAAGCGCTAAAGTAGGAGACCTGTTATCTAGGTAGCAAGTAGTGGCTACAGCTGCAACCCAAAACTTTTTTTCAAGGCTAACTCCACTAAGCATACTCCTAGCCCTCTCCATCAATGTTTTGTTCATCCTCTCTATAAGTCCATTTTCCTGAGGGGTGTATGGAGTTGTCTTATGTCTTTCAATCTCATGTTCTTTACAAAACATATCAAACTCTGTTGAACAAAACTCACCATAGTTATCACTTCTCAAACACTTAATCTTTTTACCAGTCTGATTCTCTACAAAAGATTTAAACTTTTTAAACCAACTAAAGACTTTAGATTTACTTCAAAGAAAATAAACCTATGTCCTCCTACTGTAATCATCAATGAATGATACAAAATATAACAATTTAGAAATTAAAGGAGCATTCATAGGACCAAAAACATCAGAATGGATTAGATCCAACACATGAGAAGACTTATGAGAACTAGAGTAAAACTAAACACAATTTTTCTTTCCATATACACAATGTTCAGAAGAGTGAAACACAAGATTACAATCATTTAACCCCTCAATGATGCTTTTATTTTTCAGGGCTCTAAGACCCTTCTCACAAATGTGACCAAGTCTTTCATACCACAACATTGTCTTCTCGGTAGGAAGTTTCATTTCCAAAGCATGAGCACCCTTAGGTACCTAGAAAGCACTACCATCAGAAGTTGACGCAACACATTTCTTTGCTGTTGGTTCCAATAGTGAGGATGAATAATCTAAAGCTCATTTCTTCAAAATAGAAGAACTACTGCACTGAGTAGTGCATGCATCCAACTAAAACATAGTACCTCTCTAAGTACCCTTAACAAGCACCATAGGTCCTCTCATCATCTTGCATCCTTCACTCGAGAAGACAACTTGCACACCTACATCACTCAACTTACTTATAGAAAAAATGTTTCATGCTTAACTGGGGATGTTTATAACCCCATTGATCCCCTTCACTCATCCATGAGGGAATCAGATCAAGAATCTTCCACAACCAACTATCTTTAGGTGAGAGTCATCACCCAGGTACACCTTCCCACCATCGAACTCTTCATACTTTGTGAACCAACCTTGATGTGAGGTCATGTGGAAAGAAGCACTAGAGTCTATCAACCACACATCTTCTGATGCATGGGTGGCCAAGGAAGCAATAAATGCATCACCATCATCTTGAGATTTGTCAGAATCTTAATCAGAGATGTTCTTCTTCTTTTTCTTCTTCTCCTCCTTACACTCCTTTTGGAAGTGCCCTGATTTACCATAGTTCTAACACAGTGCCTTGTACTTTCCAAGAGATTTGAATCTCCCATGGGATTTGGATTTTCCCTTTTCATCTTTCTTGTCCTTATTCTTCCCAAGTTCTCTTTGGGTCTACTAGAAATGGAAGAACCTCCTTAGCTGACTCAGAAGACTTTATCTGCATTTCTTTTGATAACAACAAAGACAGTACTTCATCCATCTTGAAGGTGGTTGTAGTACTCCCAATGGCCATGACAAGGTCGTCCAATGAGTCTGGAAAAGAACAAAGCAAGGTCATACAATGATCCTCCTCCATCTTCACACCAACGGAAGTCAACTGTGCAACTAGCATGTTAAAGGCATTCAAATGATCTGCAAAAGATCATCCATCTTCCATCCTTAGAGAATACAACTTATTTTGTAGGAATAACTTGTTTACCGAGGATTTATCTTGATAAACATGTTGAGAAATTCTTCATTCCATTTCAATTTTTTTGGTTTCATAGTTTATGATAAAGAGGGAGCTTAGACTGTGTTGATTCCAAAGCACGAGAGATGAATTGAAGACCTACTAAAAAAATTAAGGTGTCACTTAGTGTGAATGATGCTTAACCTATTCAGAGTAATGCATAGGTATTTATCTAAATCCAAAATGTAGTACTACCAATTGAAAATAAATGGTGCTGGTTCTGAGAATGGCGTAATCACTATAGGTTCTACTCGAATTGAGGCACATTCAGGAACATATGGCACAATCAAGAAATAAGGTGTTGCAGATTTTAACAAAGAGGCATGATGTATATGGGCACTCATTCAACCCAAATGGGTATAGCCACTCAAAGGTAAAGACACTGTATGAAACAATGATGGCACAAGCCATAGACAAACTCTCAGCTATCCGGAGGGCCCTGCCCCAAACTCAAATGAAGCAGCCTCTATGCAAAGTGAAGTCAAATACAAGCATTTTAAAATAGAGCATGGCTAATCTAATGCTTAGCATTCAAAATCAATGTATTCATGCAATTTGAAATAATGAGGGTACACTGCTAACAAGATATGGCACAGTTATATGAAGGCTCAACTATTTTTGACACAAAGATGCTCCTATGAATGTAGCCACCACAAAAAAATGATGGCATGACCAAATCAAATGGCGTTGCACATCAAACAAAGACTTAGTTTTTATAGAAATCCATAAGCATTTCAATGGAGGCACTTACTATGTGGACCATGAATAATGGAGAAGGCACTATCAAATCATGGCGCTTGACATTATAAAGGATGTAACCATTCATTCAGAGATGGATTGTAAACTAATGGTGTGGTTCTACAAGAGGATCAGGTGCATTCTAAAATAGTAGCAGGCATGCATATAGTGAAGATGCCATTCATTCAGAGTGTCACATACTATGAAAGTAATATGAGGTATAACAAAATCAAGGAGCAAGTTTTAAAATAGAGTGCAAGCATCAAAATGATAGCATAGCCTGTATATGGCCATCACTCATATTAACACAGCAATACAAACTTCAAACATTGTCTTAGAAGGTAGGGTGTACATATAAATACATAGCTACCGTTTGATCCAATGGCTTTAACATCTAATGCAGAGGGATAAAACAGAGGGTATCACATGTTGAAACCATGGGAGTTTGAGGAGAAAGGAGAGAATTTTCATTCTCAAAGAAGCGTCAGGTTGACGCGTGGAGTAACTGAAGCACAGATAAATGCATTATTTTTCATTTTTATAAAACTTAATAAATGAAGAGTCACGAGAGTCAAAAGTAAGCCGATCCATTGTTTTAATAAATATTGAGTCATTGTTTATAATGGTGGGCCCTCTCCATAAAGCTAAATGCCTTATTTTAATAAATATATAAGAATCTCATTTTCAACCACAGGAAGAAGGAAATCAGGTTAAATAAATGTGAATCTTTTATTAAGGCCTCTCATTATAAATGGTGGGTCCCTCCAGTTATAAAGTGAAACTTTTTTAATGAGAATCATTTGACTCTATCCCACCTCACAAGAATAAAAGAGATGCAGCCCTAATTTTTCTTACTCATCTACTTCATATTTTATAGCAGCCACAAATGGAAGACAGTGGGAGTAAGTTGTTTATGCAGACCAAAGATGGAGGCAAAGATATTTTTCAGCTAGTTCAATTACCACAACCAGATTATGGAGTAGATTTAATGGGTTACAGTTATAGATATTTTTGGAGGTAGTTGGAGATATTTTTTTTTTGTTTTCTGGGTTATAAATACACATCTGAGGTAGAGAAGACATACACAGAAAGTTCTACATAGAGATTTTTGAGTAGCAGATAGAGAGATATTTTTAGAAGCTTCAAATGAGAGTTATAGCATTTTATTTTGTGCAGCAATCTTAACTCTGTAATTTGTTCCCATTCAAATAATGAAAGGAGTAATGCTTTGTACAGATCCAAAATGTGTTTCTATTCTTGCTTCTTATCTTTCTATTTATTTGCCTCTGATAGATCTGATTTATTAAACTTGGTAATCAATCATGCACTCTGCTCTTTTGTTTTCCAGTTAACCTTATAGGGTTTAATCGTTGTGCAATTGGTTTGGTTTGAAATCTGGCACATTGCCATAAGATTAGGAGGTTTATTTCATTGTATATGTAATCTTGTTTTCTTTCTTCCCCTTTTCCCAAAACCCCATAGAAAAAGGAAGAGCCAGCTTCCATAAAATTTGGAGGTTGCTTCTAAAGGTCATCCAACATTCTCAGAGCTTCCCATGTTGTTGTTGGATTACACCCACAAATTTATACATCAATAGTTTTTAGAACACCTATTGGGACTGGATTCAAAGACTTGGGTATTTGTTTTCATTGAATCTTTTCCCTATATTTTGTCGTTTTGGTGGAAAATCACAAAAATATTTGCTCATAGGAGCATGAATATTCCACCTGGTAACTCTATAGGAGACTCTTTCTTAGGTATTTTCTTCTACAGACCATGGCAGCCCCTAGTATCTATGTGCATCTGAATATTCAATCAAGAAATCTATGTATTGTGACTTGGGATTCAAGTCTTCTTGTTCTTCAGTAGCAGGGTCAGGTTCCTAACACAACTTGGAAGGCACTGCCTCATTTTCTTAGGGATGGATCTATTTTTCCTGCAGATCACATTTAAGATGTTGCAAGTTTATGCTCCATTCACAATGTCACAACTGAGAATCATGCTCTTCTATTGCTTGCATCTTCTCTCAGAGGAAAAGCAAAAGAATGGTATAGAAGTTTGCAGCCTGGTTCAATCACTAGATGGGATCAGCTAGGAGGACTCATCTACAATCAATTCAAAGAGAGGATAGATGTTAGATCACTTACCCATAATCTCATCACCATCAAGAGGCATCCTTTGGAGCCCATACATGATTTTAATTCAAGATTTGATAAGGTATGGAAGAAATTCTCTGTTGACATGAGGCCTCCTCCAATTTTTGCATTTCTTTATTATTTAAAAGCTCTAGACCCTGAAATATCTATTATGATACAAGCCCTAGGAGGTGAAACTTTGTCCCAATCATATAATCTAGCTATTAGAGCTGAAAACAACCTCATAGAGGCTGGTAAGCTATCTCATCTTCCCTTATAATCACTGATGCCTCATGTAAATTACCTATCTCAAACTCTTTCTTATAGCCAAATGCATATAGATTTTAATCCACCCACCCTCCCTACTGATTTCTCAAATCATGAGGAGATGAGTCTAGTAAAAGAACTTATAAAAACCCTCTCCTGTGAGCTCAATGAGCTAAGAGATCAAGCCCTGTGTGAAGCTGATCCAAATATCATGCCTCAAGATCCTTATGAACATCAATACCAATGTGGTTAGTTTATAGAAGACATCCTCGCTCATACCAAAAAGCTACCCCACTATCTTGAAAATTATTCTTTTCAAGCCTCTGTAGCTGCAAATCAGCTCGTAGAAGTCATAGATCAAGTTCTTTGTCATTTTGACATCAAAGACAATTTGAGTCTCAAAGATCAAGATACAAGTAAGAAGGTGGTTCCTATCTCTTCATGTTGTCCATCTGGTTATCAGTATCATGCACCTATGGCAACATATAACTCAGAGATTCTGTCAAGTCATGGAGAAGACTTAGAAGTTGATTATGAATTGCCACTTCTAGAAGCTAAAAAGTACTTCAAGAGGGGCTTTGAAGCTAAAAAGTACTAGGCCAAGAGTGATGCCACATCTATACCTCCTCTTGAGGAAGAAGTTGCAAAAGAAATTGCAAAATCTACAAATACAAAGTGTCTTTATTTCTGCAATGAAGATTCACATTTTGAAGAAGATAACACAAAGATGAATGAGCAACATGAGGGCCAACAAGATGAGGATTTGTTCTCACTTTTTCAACAAGGCTATCAGATTTTGGATGCAGAAGACCCTACCATTAAGCAAGTGAATGACTATTTTACAAAACTTGCTGAAGGTGATCATGGAGAAAATTTTGAAGCAAAGATAGATGCAAGAATGGATATGTTTTCTATTTTTGAAAATGGATATTTTCTTCTTCTTGATGAAGATTCACAGCTTCATGATAATGAGGTCCAAAGAAACATTTCTAAAAGTAAAGAGTTGCAAAAAAAGTTGCCACATCATAAGCCATTCTTCTTGTAGCAAGGAATCCCAATCAGATTCAAGGTTGTAATTGGCAGCTCAGTCACCTACGTGCCTGATTTCAAAGCTACCTTGAGTCATGAACCTGTGAGAGAGTATAAAAAAGAGATCACTGATGAAGTTCTTTTAACAGAAGCTTTCAAATGTAAGCAGAGAAGTGAGAGTTTCAACACTTGGTTTTCCATTCCCACCCTCTACTGAAGTATGAGCAGCATGTTGATTAGCCTGACTGGTATTTTTGTACAAAAGATGAGCTTCCAAAGTGTAGAAAGGCCAAAAGGTACAAGTTCCTTATATTTTTTTTCATGTATTTTGTTTGGTCAATTCTTAGTTTGATGTGGATTCATTGGAGCAACATTATCAGACATGGTAGTTATTTTGCTATCCCTATAAATGGGCATATTCCTATGCATCTCACACATCAGTAATTTAGATTCAGTGTTTAGAATAAGCTACAATAGTAGTATTAGTTTTCAGATTCAGTTGTTTTGTTTTCAATAAGTCTCTACTACAATAGAGCTTCTGTGGTACAGATTAAAGTGTAAATTTCCAAAGTTTAGCAGTACTTCAATTTCATCTTCAATGCATTTTACTAGGTATCTTATATGAGTCTGGTGCCACAAAATTTTGGTTAGTCATATGGAACTCTAGTTTTGGCTATTTTGACTCTATGCCCAATGGACAAGGCATTAATCTGGGAAACTAGAGATTCTGAGATTCAAGTGAGAAGGTTCACTTTCCCAACCAGTCACCAAGAAATGTTAATAAATTCTTTACTTCATTTCAAAAAAATTGGTTTCATGGTTTATGGTAAAGAGGGAACTCAGTCTGTGTTGATTCTAAAGAACGTGAGATAAATTGAAGACCTACTAAACAAATTAAGGTGTCACTTACTATGAATGATGCTTGACCTATTCAGGGTAATGCATAGGCATTTATCTAAATCCAAATGAAGCATAACCAGTTGAAAATAAATGGTGCTAGTTCTGAGAATGGCGTAATCACTGAAGGTTCTATTTGAATTGAGGCACATTCAGGAAGATATGGTACAGTTAAGAAATAAGGTGTTGTAGATTTTAACAAAGAGACATGATGTATATGGGCACTCATTCAACCCAAATAGGCACAGCCACTCAGAGGTAAAGACATTCTATGAAACACTGATGGCACAAGCCATAGACAAACTCTCAGCTATCCAAAAGGAAGTGCCCCAAACTCAAATGAAGCAGCCTCTATGCAAAGTGAAGTCAAATACAAGCATTTTAAAATAGAGCATAGCTAACTAATGCTCAGCATTTGAAATCAATGTATTCATGCAATTCAAAATAATGAGGGTATGCTGCCAGGAAGATATGGTACAGTTATATGAAATCTCAACTATTTATGACACAAATATACTCCTATGAATGTAGCCACTGCAGCAAAATAATGGCACGGCCAAATCAAATAGCATTGCACATCAAACAAAGACTCAGTTTTTATAGAAAGCTACAAGCATTTCAAAGGAGGCACTTACCGTGTGGGCCATGAATAATGGAGAAGACACTATCAAATCATCACGCTTGGCATTATAAAGGATGTAGCCATTCATTCAGAGATGGCTCGTAAGATAATGGTGTGGTTCTACAAGAGGATGGGATGCATTCTAAAACAACAACAGGCATGCATATAGTGAAGATGCCATTCATTCAGAGTGGCACATACTATGAAAGTAATATGAGGTATAACAAATTCAAGGAGCAAGTTTTAAAATAGAGTGCAAGCATCAAAACGATGGCACAACCTGTATATGGCCATCACTCATATTAACACAACAATACAAACTTCAAATGTTGTCTTAGAAGGTAGGGTGCACATATAAATACACAACTATCATCTGATGAGGAGAAATGATCCAACGTCTTGAGAATTTAATGCAGAAGGATGAAGTGGAGGGTACCATGTGTTGAAACCATAGGAGTTCGAGGAGAAACGAGAGAATTTTCATTCTCAAATAAGCACTAGGCTGACATGTGGAGCAAGTGGAGCACAGATAAATGCATTTGTTTTCGTTTGTATAAAAAATAATAAATGAAGAGTCACAAGAGTCAAAAGTAAGTTGAGCCATTGTTTTAATAAATATTCAGTCATTATTAATAATGGTGGGCTCTCTCCATAAAGATAAATGCCTTATTTTAATAAATGTATAAGAATTTCATTTTCAACCACAGGAAGAAGGAAATCAAGTTAAATAAATGTGAATCTTTTATTAAGGCCTCTCAATATAAATGGTGCCCAGTGCCTTCAGTTATAAAGTGAAACTTTCTTAATGAGAATAATTGGACTCTATCCCACCTCACAGGATTAAAAGAGATGCAGCCCTAATTTTTCTTATGCAGCTACTTCATTTTTTATGCCAGCTACAAATGGAAGACAATGGGAGTAAGTTGTTTATGCAGGCCAAAGATGAAGGCAAAGATATTTTTTAGCCAGTTCAGTTGCAAAGATTTTCAGAGGTAGTTGGAGATATTTTTCTTTTGTTTTTTGGGTTATAAATATAGATCCAAGGAAGAGAAAACATACATAGAAAGTTCTACACATAGATATTTTTTAGCAACAAAGAGAGATATTTTTACCTCAGTAGAAGCTTCAAATGAGAGTTATAGCATTTTATTTTGTGTAGCAATCTTGCCTCTGTAATTTTTTCCCATTCAAATAATGAAAGGAGGGATGATTTGTGCAGATCCAAAATGTATTTATGTTCTTGCTTCTTATCTTTTTGTTTCTTTCCCTCTGATAGATCTGATTTATTAAACTGGGTGATCAGTCATGCACTCAACTCTTTGATTTTCTAGTTAACCTTATAGGGTTTAATTGTTGTGCAACTGGGTTGGTTTGAAATCTGGCACATCACCATAAGATTAGGAGGTTTATTTCATTGTATCTATAATCTTGTTTTCTTTCTTCCCCTTTTCCCAAAACCCCATTGAAAAAGGAAGAGCTAGCTTCCATAAAATCTGGAGGTTGCTTCTGAGGGTCATCCCACATTCTCAGAGCTTCCCATGTTGTTGTTGGATTAGACCCACAAATTTATACATCAACAAACATCACCAAGTTTCTTCCATAGCTCTTTCACGGTCTTCTCTTCATGAACATTTAATAGGATGACATCAGCTAAATAGAGTCTCACAAGACCCTTAGCTTTATGCTCTTTGAGATCAAGTTTGTCTAAGCCATAGCCATTGGTTTTATTTCAGATATAGTTTCCCATAGATCTCTATCAACAAGCATGTCTTCCATTTTGAGTTTCGACAACTTGAAATTACTGCCCTTTAACTTTTCCAAATCTATCCTTCCAGATGTGCTTGCCATCTCCTTCCTACAAAAAAATCACATAATACTCTGCACAAACTCCCACTCAATCAAAGATCAATACAGAAAAACCCCTACCCAACAACTAGGATCAATGGTGATCAAGTTCTAATACCAACTGAAAGGAAGAAATATATACATAAACACTTCCAAACTCCTGTTATGTTAGAAAATGTCCTCTTGGGTGCTTTTCCCTCTTAAGGTTTAGCTCCCATGTCCTTTAGAATGCATTTAGGTCATCTTGCATGTTAACGGTGACTCTCGATGAGAAAACCCTGAAGTTTCATGGAAAATGGGACCTAGGGGGTGTGCTTGACAAAAATCTTGCTTGAAATATGGCGGAGGACTTGGGCACCCGTGCCCTAGTCCTAATCTATTTTAGGTTAGGACCTATTTTTAGGTGTTGGTTTTATGACTGTTATTACCGACATCTCAAGTCTAAATTATGAAATTCTTAGTGGGAATGTTTGTTGTTGCATATATAAGCATGATTAGTGATTCATTTGTAAACTAGAAGATGATTGTAAAGTTTTTTCATACTTGTAATTTCAAGATATTCGTTGTTGCAAGAGCAGAGCATTGTTATTGTGTTTGTGATTGCAAATTTGGCTTCATCTTCTCATGTGATTTAAGAGCCTTCATTTATGTGAGATCTACACTACAAGGTGACATCAATTGTGTTTTCTATCATTTATCATTTTGATTTTTCCTCTATCCCATAGGCATACGCACTCTTTATCTGGCAATGTTGTTCAAAAGACTTGAATGTCTCTTTGGGGCTTGACCTAGGCAAACATCTAAACACCACAACCCCCAAACCACTTTTTTGTGATTACAGGTTATAGGTTTCGGGAGAAAAAGAAGTGGAGTTGTAGGAGAGTAGAGCAGACTATTAGAATTGTAGATATGAGAAGAAAATTAAGGCTTGGAGTTGGGTTCCTATTCATTAATCCTCCAAATTCCAAAGCAATGAAATCTCTATGACAATAGGAACAGGTTACAGACATTCTTCAGAGATCCTGACAAAAACAAGTACACTAGACTAAGGTGTCCGCTAATTAGTCCCCAACTTTTTCACACACTAAACTTAAAAATCTGGTATGTATTTGGTTGTCATTTGACATCTCTATGTGAGATCATTTTCCGTAATTTGTCCATTTGTTTATGATTTTGTGAAATTAGGGTTTTGAGAATAACTGGACTTAATTGAACAAAAAAATCACATAATTTTAATCTTCCCCTATGTTCCAAGTAATAGCAAATCTATAGTAATGTTCTCTACTTAGTTGAATGTCTTCGAATGTTTAGTGGTGGAAGGAGGATCAACACAAATCCTTTAAAACCCCATTTGCCATTGTCCCTCTTTTCATATTACACATTTTGATAAACCTATGTTTTTACTAAATTTTGCACCTTGCTAAGTATTGTACTTTATATTTACATTTATTTCATTCATTCACTTCATTGTTCATCTTATTGCATTTAAAAAATTACAAAAAATTTGAAAATTTTGAAAAATTAGCATTTTAGCTTGCATTTTCAAATAATTTGGATTAATATATATTTAATTTCAATAAATTTCTATCACTATCATCAGATCTGATTTAAAATACAGAAATTCTTCATTCACCATTCATTTACATTGCATTTTCATGCTTAAATTAATAAAAATTGCTTGAAACTGTGCATTTTTCCATATAACCTAGTTTTGCATTAGCTAGGGTTTGTAGTCAAAATATTGTTTCAGATTTTACTACCCTTTCAAAACACTCATTAGGACTAATTTCTAACTATAGTGTTCCATCATAGTGGTTTTCTTGCAAAATTTTATGTCTAGGGTATGAAAACCTTGCTTTTTCACTAGATTTGGCCTTATCATCTCTCTAGAATTGCCTCATATGTGTGTTGTGAAGATTTTTTCTGCATTAATTGGCTATTATTAGGGTTATAATCTTCTGCCCGTCTTGAAATCATTTACAACACCCTATTTATTGGGCCTTTCCATTGAAAATTGGTGAAAATTTGCATATTTTAGTGTATTTTCACTAGGTTTTGACTTGTCATCATTATAGGATTGCATCAAAGGTGTGTTGTGAAAGATATTATTACTTTAATAGACTAATATTGGGCATATTGCTTTCTAAAAATTATTAATTTCCTTACAACATCTCCTCTTTCACTTTTTTACATTGAAAAAAGTTGAAAAATCAAGTATTTTGGATCTTAAACATATCTTTCTCTTATGGTTTGTTCTATTAGTTTGTACATTGAGTGTTACATGCTTTTTTATGCATCTTGTAACTTTCTTCCCTAATAGAAATATCTCTTTAATAATAAGTAGGAGACTCATTGGATCTAGTGCTCCTAAAGAATATGATATTCCTACCTCTGAAAATCCATTGAACACCTTCTTTACAAAAGGAGAGACACAAATTTTGCAAGATACTATACCTCATACAACCACTATGGAAGATCAAGTATTTCATGATTTTGAGGACACTATTGAGGTATTAACACATGTACCTAATGAGAAAATAAACAAACTGGATAAACAGTTAGCTGATTTTCAAGCATTTGTTCAAACTAAAAGGATAGTGGAAGAAGCCATACTGTGATTCACAACATAAGAGAATTTATAAAAGAAGGACAAGATGGTATTAATATTATTCAAGTTTTAACACATATTGTACAAACTAATGTTATACCGGTGACTGAATGTGCAAAAGTTATTAACAACATGTCATCATCGTCTCACTACGCAAGTATTGGCACCTATACCGACTACGGGAATATCTACATTTATATCAATGATTTTAACCACTAATGCAACTTCTTGTAGTAATGCTACCACTAGTATTGGAGTATCTAATGACACTAATTCATAAAATTACAAAGATGTGGGATGTAACTATCAGAACTTGGTTTCTAAGAGGACCTCTTCTATGAATACTTATTCTCAGCCACCTCTTACATACAACTATTTGCAACCACCTTCCACCTATCACTAGGTGCAACCACCACTGAATTATTCATAGTCGAGCCACCTATCACTACTCAGGCTTAATCACCTCCTCACTTTGGTTCTAATTCCTCATAGCAAACCACATCTCACAATGATTCCATCCTAAACCAACTTTTTCTTGGCATGATTTCTTTACAACAAAAGGTGACAAACTTGACGAATTCTTCACAACCTAATATACCAACTTATCATGCTTGTAATCCTCTATATTATGCAATCTTGAGAACTCCTATGCCTGAGAGGTTTGAGACCCCTTGCTTTGAGTGATATGGTGGAAAAGGTGATCCTAATACTCATGTGGCAACATTCACGGCTATGTGTAGTTATTTCTACTTTGAAGAGGATTTGTTAAAATAACTTTTCTTGTGATCTCTCAATGATACTACTTTAGAATGGTTTTGTTCTTTGCCTCTGAATTCAATACACTATTTTTTGAAATTAGTTGATCAATATTACAGCATTTTCAAGCAAACATCGGACCTCAAGTTTCTTTGATTGATTTACTTCATTGCAAGAAAGGTTTGAAAGAGAAGTTAACTGAGTTTACTAGTTGGTATCAAGTTCTCTATGTGAAAATTCAATATAAGATGAAGGATGAGGATGTTCAAAAGGTGTTTATTATGAATATACAACCTAACATCTATGATAAAATTCTCTTGATGAAGTATAACTCATTTCAACAATTGGCCTTTGTGATTATCATCTTTTGTATAGTCACTATGAAAGCCAAAACTCATTGGATCAAGTTGGTAAATCTAGGGGTGGATCTTCACAAAACAACTTTAAGAGGAATAATAAGAGTTTCATCAAGGTTAATGGGTCGAATTCAAACAACTTTTCACAAGTGTCTGCTATCACTAATATGAAGAAGGCATCGTTTCAGAAAAGAAAGTTTACTCTGATATCTGAGTCCTATCATTCTATCATGAATCAAGCTATGAGTAATAATCTCATGAAGATTCCTCCAATTAAAACTTTGGATCCTAGTAGAATGCAAGGACCATATTTCGATGCTAATTCCTTTTGTCACTATCATCGACAACAAGGACATGATACTGAATGATGCATGCATCTTAAACATGAAATACAAGACCTCATTGTTTTGAATGTTATATAGGTATCCGATGTGAATGATAATGGAAACAAATAGGTTGTTCCTCCAAATCAAAATTTTCAATCTTTACTAATCCTTTCCCTAAGCATATCGATAACGACATGTTGGAACATAATATAGTTGAAGTAGAAGATGGCTATTTGGATTATGATGACATTGTGGGTATGATAGAAGTGGAAAAGAAAAAGTTGGATAACCCACCTCATCCATAGGGAAAAGGTATTTATGTTGAGGTTCCTCCTTTGTTATCTTTACAACGATAGGGAGATAACCAAAATGCATAAAAAACAAATGGAACAACCGGAACAAGATACTATAACAAAAGAAAAGATTGAGATAGTACAAGATAGTCCTTGTCACTATGGTAGACGAACTCAACAAGCTAGCTAAAAATTGGAAGAGTAAGATGATTATCATCAATTGGAAATAATAGTGGTTCTCCTCCTCACAAGCAACAAAAGATCTCATGTACACAAGGATTTGAGAAACAAGCATTACATGGACTTCCCGACAACAAATAAGACTCTCATAAGAACCACTCAAGCTTCACACAAAACTTGATAGAGCATCTCTCCAAGATGCTCTCAAGTTCCAAATTCTAGACTGGTTATTCCCTACAAGTAAGTATTTACAACCCTAGTGGTCACCTATGTCATAGCATGATTGGCTCATGTATGTGACCTCCCCTCTCATGTTGTGCTTCCCCCATGATGTGTTATGTGTTTTTTAGGCCTCCTAGGATGACCCTTGATACTCTCGTAAGGTCAAGGATACTAGGAGACTGCCTCTGTTGTGACCTTCTTCTATTTGTAGATCATCATTCTTCTACATTGCTTCTCCTCTATTTTCACTATTATGTGTTGTGTCTTATGGACATAGTGTTGCGGTTGGTGACTTGGGGGAACCCTCCTACATGACTGTCCCTAAGGCACTTGTTTCTCTTCTCTCGATTTATTTTTTACCTTCCTCTAGTGGTTCCACCTAGCTGGAGGATGATGAAAAACATATTATACTGATACAAACCTAGTGTCCCTTCAGTGAGAAATAAAAAAATGGACCTAGTCCATACATGATGATGGGGTTGATATATATTATCCAATGCTTGGCTAGTAGAATCACTAAGCGTGATCTTGATGTTGTCTTATCACACTTACAAAACATAACAATATTGTCACTCCATGCACTTTATCTATCTTGGATCTTTCTTTCCTAAGCTCTTTTACATGGATTGTGGTTTATCATGATTATATGGATGCCAACACCCTTTCTTGTAGAAAATTGTGTGTTTGTGGAAATATTTGGCAATCGTAAATTACATGTCACCTCCAAAGGGCATGGGCTTTGTGAGAGCTCGTGTTCCCTTGTGTATTTTCTTCCTACCTTAACATGCTTGATATCGATACATGATATCAACCACCTTAAGGTGGGGGCATATATAAGGTAAGCTATCTGATTTAGATGCTAGCAAAGTGTGTTTGTAAAATGTGAATCTATTGAAATTGCTTAAGCCCTCTATGGAGGTAGGATATCGTGCATATCCTTTATATTTTAAGCCCTCTGTGTGAGGCGGTGATGGTGTATTTCTCAAGGAGATTGCACAATCCTGTCATTTTTAAAATGTCCACTGATCAGGAGGGGAACAGATTTGAGACTATCCTAACCCTTAAGCATGTCTTTGATGATTGTTGTGGCGAAGCTAAATCATCATTGTGTGCCTATAATGTGCCTAAGATGGCTACGAACCTAGCAATACGTTTCTTCCATTGTTTATCTATCGTGTTTTCTTTGTGTCTTCCATGTGTGTGTGTATGGTGTGTTTGTTCCCAAGCATAGTCTAAAGACTGGTGGTGATCAGTACCTCCTATGCTTTGGGATTTGTATGGTGTGTTTGTTCTCAAGTGTAGTCTTAAAGGCTGGTGGTGATGAGTCCCTCCTACACTCTGAGTTTTTAATTGCATGTCTATTGCCACATATGTAGTTTAAAGACCGGTGGTGATGAGTCCCTCCTACATTATGGGTAGTGTGTTTACTTTCCTTATACTTGCATTTGCATTTCATATATATGAGGAAAAAAAAAAACTACATTCATTGCATTTGTTGTATTCACTGTGTTTTGTGTGTCTTCAATGTTGTATTCTCCATGTTTTGTGTGACTGTAACTGTCTTCTTCATGTTTTGTGTGCCTATTACTGTCTTCATTGTGATTGGTGTCTCTTCTCCATGCTTGGCGTGTTTATTGTGCTTGTACTTTAATGCATGTATTGGCCTTACATTTGTACATATATTAAATTGGGGGCTAAATGTTATGTCAAAAAAATCCCCTTGGTGGCTTTTCCCTCTTAAGGTTTATCTCTCGATTCTGTTAGAATGTATTTAGGTCATCTTACATGTTAATGGTGACTCACAATGAGAAAACCCTAAAGTTTCATGGCAAATGGGACCTAGGGGGTGTGCTTCACATAAATCCTACTTGAAATAAGGGGGAGGACTTCGGCACTCATGCCCTAGTCCTACCCTATTTTAGGTTAGGACCTATTTTTGGGTGTCAGTTTTATGACCGTTATTAGGTCCTATGCCGACATCTCAAGTTTGAATTACAAAATTCTTAGTGGGAATGTTTGTAGTTGCATATATAAGCATGATTAGTGATTCATTTGTATACTAGAAGATGATTGTGAACTTTTGGCGTACTTGTGATTTCAAGATATTCATTTTTGTAAGAGCAGAACATTGTTATTGTGTATGTGATTGCATATTTGGCTTCATCTTCTTATGTGATTGAAGAGCCTTCATTTATGTGAGACCTACACTACAAGGTGACATCAATTGTGTTTTCTATCATTTATCATTTGGATTTTGCCTATCCCGTAGGGATACACACTCTATCTGACAATGTTGTTTGGAAGACTTGAATGTCTCTCTAGGGCTTAACCAAGGCAAACCTCTAAACACCACAAGCCCCAACCCACTTTTCTATGATTACAGGTTACAATTTTAAGGATGGAAAGAAGTGGAGTTGCAAGAGAGTAGTGCAGACTATCAAAATTATAGATATGACAAGAAAACTAGAGCTTGGACTTGGGTGCCTACTCATTAGTCCTTTAAATTTTGAAGCAGTGAAATCTTTATGAGAGCATGAATAGGTTACATTCATTCTTTATAGATCCTAACAAAAATAAGTACATTGGACTAGGGCACCCACTCATTAGTCCTCGACTTTTCTACACACCAAACTTCAAAATCTAGTATGTATTTGGTTGTCATTTTATATCTTTGTGTGCGATCATTTTTTGTAATTTGTCCTTTTGTTTACGATTTCACGAAATTAGGGTTTTGAGCATAATTAGAATTAATTGAACAAAAAATAACATAATTCTAATCTTCCCTATGTTCCAAGTGATAGGAGATCTATATTAGAGTTCCCTACTCAGTTTAATGTCCTTGAATGTTTAGTGGTGAAAGGAGGATCAACACAAACCCTTTAAAACCCCATTTGCCATTGTCCCTTTTTTCATATTAAACAACACCAATCTAATGAGGGGAATGTAGTGCAAATTTTTAGATCCTTACCATTATAGGTATATTAAACTTATAACAATTATATCAACAATAAACACAACACATATAATGCAATAGACACAAGATGTACATGGGGAAAACCTTTTCAGGTAAAAAACCCCACTCCAAAGCCTACACAATGTATTATCAAAACTGAAATGGTTTACAATACACTTGCAATGCAAGTTCTTCTAGGAGTCTTCAAATGTCATTTCTGGAGTAATTCTAGTAGTATAATAGTACCTATAAAAACACTATCAATAATACTACTCCAAACACCTCATTATATAGAGTTACAAGGCTTAAAATGAGAAGCTTCTAGAGGTAGGCATCCATCTTGGCCACATGGCCCATTTCTCACACCCAAGGACACTTCTCCAACATGCATACACCTCTCTTGTGTCTCTCATACATGGCAGTTTTGACTTCCCAAGATAAAGTGTTCCAACTAAAAATAGGCTATAACAGATGCTCTTACACATCTTACAGCTATCATAAAGTCTGCCCAACATAACAACACTTAATGTTGTAAGAGAATCTGTCATACAAGACTAAATATGGCATATTCCTCTTACAACATGTCGTAAGCCAACTTGGGCACCCAAAGATGCCTTCCTCACATGCAAAGATGCTCTCCAACACTTGTCTTCACTTGTCATAGGAATCTTTATACTTGGCTCTTATATGTTATAGATTCCATCATACAAAATATATTCTTCCACATACTGCAAGATGCCGACACATGGAATATTAGTGCCACCTCAAATGGGATGCCTAGATTCACATGTGTTTGACTTGACCATCCAAGTCATATTACAAGTAGAATGACATGTCACAATGCCACCTCAAACTAAATGACAAAACAGGATATGCAAGTAAATACAAAATTAGGCCAATAAATAAATACATAAATAAATATCATATGCTAGGAATTTGTAAAGGTTGAGACACCTTAATTCCCAACACATATCAAACCCTTCTGAGCAAAAAACTCCTATTTTTTAACACTTTATCCCCTAAAATCATTACAAGGGGGTAGAGTAAAAGGTTTCACCTTACTCCTAGTCAGAAGAGCAACGCGAGCAGTAGTAGGGACAATCTTCTTCTAAGGAGATGAGACTCCAATGTGAACCACATTAGAAAAAGAGTCTGGATCAGTAGAGGAAGAATCTAGAATAGTATAATCCACCACATCAGTAGCAGAACTGAGTAACCTAGCAATAGAAAAACCTTTTGTCTCAGACTGTACAAGAACAATAGCAGCCCTAGACATAGGTAGTGCACCAACAACAACAACCACAACAATAGGCAGCATCCCAGTAGTAGGAGAACCCTACAAACCCCTAGACAATGCCCCAGTAGTAGCAAAACCTCTTGATGTAGATGCCACATCAACAACAGCACTAGACAGCACACCACCAGCAACAAAAATGCTTGCAACAATCTCAGCAATAGCTGAACCCTATGAACATGGATCATGGGTGGAAAAAGGACCAAGAGTGGCCAATTCAAAAATATAGAGCTAGCAAATAAAAGCATCTTTTAACAAAGTAAAAACAAATATTTATATTTATGTTATATTATAGTAAAAATAAATATTTTCAATAAAATATTTGCACTGGGAAATTAGACACATAATCATTTGATTACTTTGGTATTGTTATATTTATACTACTAATGGGTTGGATAAACAAGACATGTCCGTTATCTTTTTGACATTATGGGATTATTTAAAACAAATTGTTATGAATAGAGACCTAAGAATTCAAGTCTATGAGCTCTTTATGCATGTTTACTGCTACTAATTAACTTTTTTGTTTATTGGTACTATTTCACTTTTTGTTTATATATTTACATGTTTTACAAATTGAGGTCTTTTAAATTTGTTTATTGAGTGACTACAGTAAATAATATTTATTTGTGTATTTGTTTTACCACATAATCTCACAGAAAAAGAAAACAAACAAGCTCTAGCAGGTGAGCTTACAGGGCATACATTATTGTGTTCCTTTTCCAAGATTGGGTGATAGACTCATAGTATACTTATCCCATTTTTTTCTCAGATATTCTTTCATGGCATTTATGGTTCAAGATTTCATGGCATAAATATTCCATATTGTTCAAAATTTAAAATTTTCATTAGAAAAACTAATTTTTTAGTATGATAATAAGCATGCATACCCTCATGTTGGGTTTCTTAGTTTGAGTGTGGATTAATTTTGGTGGAGATGGTTGGTTTGCGGTGGGTTGGATCCCATGAAGGAGGAGAGGAGAGTAGAGAGCATTTAGCAGAGGAGGATAGCATATGGTGAATGTGAATCCACATGAGGAGAAAGGAATTGTGAATGGAGTTATGGGAGAAGGATGACAATTGTGCGAGCAAGGTGTTAGAAAAAGATAAATAAGAAATGACCCTTGTGCACATTTCCCATCAATGGAGTTTGTTACAGGTTGGTTACAACTTGAAAGGATAGTTTAACTACTCAAATCCACCATTGTTAGCCTACACTCACAAACTTTTTATGTGATGTGTCTCATGTTGGAGCACTCGAGCGCATGCATGATCAACATCACATAAAAGTATTTTCCACTTTGTTTGGTTTTTGTTGATTTAGTTTTGGTTGATGTTCTCTGCAAGTGACTTGAAGCTGCAATTGCATCTTTTAAATGTTTGACTTCTTCTCCTTACAAGAAATTTGAAGGCAACAAAGCAAGAAGTGAAATTTTGGCTATGAATATTGCCATGGGAGGGATTCGTCAACAACATTACTCTTGAAGGCTTAGCTAGAGTATTATCATGGTGATCACTGTAAAGAAATTAAATTTTTGAGTACTTGTTGTAGTAAAGTAGAGCAAGGGATGTCATTAATGCTCTTGATCAATCTTGGTTGAATACATAACAAATTAAGGAAGGACAACATAGCAACTGTATATTTCAAGAAGGCATATTTAATTTGTGGCTAAAACCATGAACTAGTTAGTGTCCAAAGGTATATGACAATGTTTCAAGTGTGGCACCAATGATCTATGCGAGTATAAGCAACTGAAGTTTACAAAATATATGTATTGCCTACGACATCTAATGTAATTGGTATTACCTCATATATAGTGACTATCCAAGTCAGCATGTATAATTTGAAAACTCAAATCACAATATGATCAAGATTAATGTGTGACTATTATGAGACTTTATCAAGTGTGCTTCACCACACTATATGACAAGTCTATTTGACTTCCACAAACGAAATCAATAGAGGCTCCTGGCTATCTGAAGAACATTTTTTTTAAACATATAAAGTTGCTTCATACATTGATGTTTGAGTGGGTTGTGGCCTTATGAATAAAGTATCAGAGTATATCTTATGTCAACATTGAAATTCCAGCAATGCCTTAAATATCCAATTAAAAGAAATCATTTTAAATTACTTTTATTCTCTTCTCTGGCTATCTTTCTCTTGATGATGGATCATAGAGTGTGATATGAAATGTTGAGAGAAAAATCTTGAACACAGTCAAATCCAGAAGCACTCAATCACATTTTAAATTTCTTTTATTCTAGGTGATGCTTTTATTTTGGCCTTTGCCTTCCATTTGAAATGAAGTTCCATAGTAAGACAAGACTGTCAATGGGTGATAACTGAGTGGGGGCAATTGGAAGGAGGCTAGCAGCTAGTTAGTGAGAAATAGAATAGGAAACTAAAGTAAAAGAAACATAGTACAAGTGGGGAAGATCTCACTACCCAGGAAGAAGTAATGAAAAAAAATGGAGAGGATATTAAGTTCATTGCAGATAAGAGAAGAGATCAGAATTAAATGGGCTCTGTGAGTAGGTTCAATTGGTGGGAATAAATGAAAACACAAAAATTGAATCAATTGCTAGAGAAGTGAATAAAGAGAGACAAGCAAGAAGTGGAAACTAGTTGGAAGGAGATCAAGTTATTAAAGAAATTGGTTCCATGACAAACACCATAGAATAATAATTAGATGAGAAGAGTGAGTTGAAAGAGAGGTTGATCAAACCAAGGAAAGATAGGAATTGTGAACTGAGATTGTAGAGAGAAATTCGAGCTATGTAATTTCAATTTTGTTCAAATTGTACCTTTAAACTTTATTTTGTTGCCATTATAAATAAAAGGAAGTTAGAAAATAGAAATAGTTATTGATTTGTCACTGATTGTAAGAATTGATCATGAATAAATAGGAATAGATCTTTTGTTGTGATCAGATATTCCTTTAACTACACATAGAAAAGTAAATAATGGAAATGGGTTTGTTTGTGGATGATTTGTGAGTGGACTACTAGCTTTGGCTAACTGATAAGTCAACTAAGCTCTCTATGTCACTATTCTAACCAGACAAAAATTAAATCAAATTCAAAATCAATTAATCAATTTATGAAGTTATTACACACTACAAGGAAGGCACTCGCCACTTCTTGGCACTTATTAATGTTTGCCAACTAATTTCACTTCTCTTCTTTTTGAAACTATCAATCATGAACCTAAAATATAGCCAAAATATAAGCTTGTATTTTCATAAACCTGAATCTTCCAAAATATTTATCCATAATATCTCAAATTTTTAGTCAATACAAAAATTAGGTTAAATTTTGGAGCCAATTAAACAAATTATTATTAATATTTTGAATTGTAATGGTTAAAAAAGTTGTATTTAGATGCTATAAAATATTTAACAATAAAAATAATTATTTTTTATTGGTTTATAGACTTTGTACATTGTTTAACAATAAAAAATTCTTAGTTAATTTAATAAAAATTTAAACTTTTTCTCTACAATTCAATTTGCTTTGCTTTTATTTGATTTTATTTTTTGAATTTATGTCCTAGTACTCTTGCATCTATATGTATATGTATGTGGGCTGCATTAATTTAATAAAACTATGTTGGCTATTGTATATATATTTAAAAAATATTTAAAAAAAAAATATGTTGGTCATTTTTATGTACACAAAATTAGTCACCCCTTAATGCCACTGTATAATACCTTTGGGCTAATTATTCAAAAATATAAAATATAGCCAGTTACACATTTTTATAAATTAATTAAAATAAATTTATTTTATTATAATATTTTACATTAATATATATTATATATAATCCTATATCTTAGGAATGTATTTTAAAATAACTTTTATATAAGGCATGATCTTTCCATAGTCTATATAATTTAGAGAGAAGTGCTTTTGAATTTAACTGTGTATGTCTTTGCTTCATCGATCACTGAGTCTAATCCATCATAGGAAGAGGATACTTGTGAATTGGATTGCACAATACTATGAAATTATCATGCCAAGAGGTGTATATAATGGCAACAAGGGGTGGAGTGTAACGTGAGTGTGTTAATAAAAACTCTTACCTTTTACCTTAAATTTGACAACCATTTACACATCAAATTATTAAAAATATAACCCAAATATACTTTAAAAAATTAAAACTATAAAAAATTCTTAAATAGTTCTTAAAGTAAATAAAACTAGGATACCTATCTTTAGAAAAATCTATGTAAAAGACGCCTATAGTTATCATTATGGAGGTGCCTATTTTTAACTAGATCGTGATTAAAGTTAGAATAGTCGTGTCTTTTACATAGATTTTTCTAAAGAAAAGTATGCTAGTTTTATTTACTTAAAAGTTATTTATAGATCTTAAAGAATTATATAAAGGCTTGTATATATAAAGTCAGAATAGCGATGTCTTTTACATAGATTTTTCTAAAGATAAGTATGCTAGTTTTATTTACTTAAAAATCTTAAAGAGTTTATAAAGGCTTGTATATAACTTATCCATACACAGAGAGACAAGGGCTTATATGTGTGATATATTAATGTAAGGTATTGTAATAATGTAAATTTATTTGAATTTCTTATTATGCAAATCTATTTATTTATATATCGAGGATTATATATAATATATATGTCAATTTAAGGTTTAAATATGTAAAAGGGGTTTACTACGCCATGACTCTCTAGTTTCACCTTGTATGTGCAGGTGGTTGGGCTATGAAGCATGAAGGTGAAGGTAAAATACTTAGAATACTTAGGGTATGATAGACACATTGATGGTAGGCTTACTATTATGATGTAGTTGATGACACTCATTGATGTTTACTATAATGATACTATTGATACTTTATGATTAGTACATTATGCTTATGTTGAGATCAGTTATGGGTTAATTGATTATGTAGATTAGCTTCACTACGTGATTTATGTGATTATTTGACTTTGTGTTATCTGGTTGTTTAGTTACTAATGAACTTGTTTATTGTTGATATTTGTGATATGTTTTGTGAAGGGACAGTGTAGTATTACGCAATTCCCCATCACTTGTGCACTAGATATAAGTAGATTAAAGGATACGCCTTAGAGGTAAAGAAATAATATTACTCTTGTTTATTGAACGATTGCGCCTATTTTATGAACAACTGCTTGATATAGATGCGTATGTTGGCAATAGAAAATTGCAATAATTGATATAATGCAGCTATGTAATCCCTAGAGATTTTAGTTTAACTAGTTGTTGATACACTATGTTATGTTTTGTTATCATTACTTCTATTTAAAATTAAAATTTAAAAAAATAAAAAGTTTCACCTTTTTATTGCTTTAGTTAACTTATCTCTGGGCATTACAACGCCGATGTAACCTATGTAACCTACAGTGGGAGCATGGGGTGAAATGGCGTGAGTGTGTTAAGAAAAACAACTTTTAAAACATTTAAAAAAATAATACAACATTAATAATTAAAATATATATAAAACATAAATGTTTGAAAGTCTCAAAAAACAACTAAAAATAAAATCACTAATTACAAAGCTAGAAGCAGAAAATAAAAATAATTACAAAGTGAGAAGTAGAGCAAAATCAAGAATAATGAAAAATCACAAGTATGGTAATTTGTTGGAATAATGGTGTTAATCGTGTATGCATAAATCATTTCATATTGCTAGAATATAAAATAAAATTCAAATTAATTGGTAAAATATTAAAAATAAATAAATTTATGCATTTTGTTTTGTGTAAATTTTTTCAATAAGAAATAAATTAAATTTTATTATGTAGAAAATAAAATTAAACTAGCATATCTATATTTGAAATATATATCTAAAATACATGGAGAGATATCCTTCTGGAGGTGACTATTTTTTAATCAATTTACCACACATAGTTTGAATAGGTGCGTCCTCTCAGTGTATTTTAGAAATATTTTTTAAATATAGATATGCTAGTACACTCTTTTTTATGTCTTAAAAATCTAATCTAGTTTTTTAGATATATGTTGGTCATTTTTATGTACAAGAATCTATTCTTCCCTTAATGTCAGTGTATAAGTTGTCTCCCTATAAGTGTATAATTATGTTGGCTCTAGTTTTAACGTTTTTTTAATTGTCACTATAGTTTTTATTTTTTTAATTATGTGGGTTACACTTTACTATTTTTTTCATTTAAAACTAGGCCATGTGTTGTTCAAAAAATAAAAATTAAAGACACTCACTACATGAGGTCCTTATATACAAACCGCTTTTACATATACAAATACATAAGATTCTTAAATCGATAAAATAAATGTATGTATATATTAATATGTTTTTATCTTTTAATTCATAATAATATTTTCAGAATTAAATTCTTAGGGAAAATTTTTAATTGAATCAATTACTTTATGGATTGGAAAGAAGGAAAATATGATCACATCACTTCATAAATTCCTAAAATAAATAAAATAAAATAACTCTAAGAAAATAAAACAACATATTTGCCTAGGGTTTTATTGAGTAGCCTTTTCATTGTTAATATAGATTTCCTTTCCTTTAAATGATATATATAAATATGTTTTTTATCATTTTATTTGAATTTCACTTATACAGATTTATTTTATTATTTAATATTTTCTTAGAATTTTATTTACTAACCTTTCATTAAATAAATAATATAAAATAAATTTACAACAAATAAAACAACATATTAATTTTTCTTAATATATTTTATCCTTTTATTTCACATTGACCCCTAGTGTTTTATTTCATTATTCCATATTTAGTTTCATTTACTAATCTTTTGTTAAATACATAAAATAAAATAACTCTTCAGTAGATAAATCCAGGGATTGAATTTTTATTTCATATTTATGTAGGGTAGGGTATTGACTAAAATCTATTTTAGACTTTATTGATTTAAAAATATATATAGACAACGGACACAAAGTATTTTCATTAAAATAACTTGAACAAATTTAATTAATTAGATCTATGTATGTAAAAAAAAACAAAAGAAAAGGGGGTGGTAGGGTGGGCGCCCTTCTCAACTAGAAGGGCCGATTAGCTGGCAGGGTGAGAAGAGTTCGAGCTAGCAAGCTATGATTATTCTAACATATGTGCCACTTATATCATGAGGGAATGCATAGGTGGCAAGAGAAGGGTTTGTGAAGCTTCAGTTTTCTTCATCTCTCCCATCATTACTCAGAGCAACCATTGGAGAATGAAGCTGCGATAAGACTCTATGTAGAGCATTCATTGAGGATTACCAGATTGCATCAGATGGCCATTAAATGGAATGATGTGGGATGCACGGAGAAGATATTAATAACAATTTTCATTGGCATTCTTCTCCACGTATATTCATATCCTTGGCGGCAGAACACTTACATCTCTGGCTTCCTAATGGCAGGCTCCAGGTTTATAGTGCAAATCACCATTGAAGGGTTAGTAAATATGGGGGTGGACACCCCAATAAACCTTTATAGTTCGGTAAGGAAAATGGCACTTATTGGTCACGTGACAGAACAAAGACTTGAGAGGGTGCTCAGAAGGTATGATGGCTTGACCCTAGCTGCGGTGAAAATAATTTTAGGCAAAGAATTTCTAGCGAATGGGGAGCAGTATAGGGTAGATACATCCATTGCCTTAAGGTTCTTAGCTTCTATACTTGATGCACGATTATCAAAGGAAGAGTCAAAGCTGTTGGTAATGAAGCTCCTCAAAGTAGAGTTTTTGGGAGGTTTGTATACCATCATTGAGGCAGCCACCCTAGAGATTGGCATTTCACACCCAAGGGATTTGCCTCTTCTTGATGACCTAGACGAAGTGCTAAAACTGTATCCATTCCTTCTTGATCTAAAAGGACTTGTGTTGTTAGAACACAGGGAAAAGGTGTGGAAAGGTGTTTTGTATTTGTTGCAAATAGAGGAGATTTACAACCAGTTTAAATGGGTAAGAGATTTCTAGGTTTTTTCTCATAGGCTTGGTGTTTTCTGAAGTTCCTTTTGTCTCAGCCTAGTGTCTTTTTCCAACATAGATATATGATAGAAAAGGGGGTAAAATAGTTCTGATGAATGCCTTAGTCCCTACATGGACAAAATCATAGGGGGAACAATATAGTCTATATAAATTTGACACACTGTGTTGGCATGGACAACCATGGAAGCTATAATTTTGAATTTTCAGATATATATAAATCTTATTATTACCCCCCCCAAAAAAAAGCTAAAGAAAATTAAATCAAATCTATAAAATATAATGCACTTACTATTCAAATAACTTTTCTTACTATTCAAATAATTGTTCTCTTAATCAGTACCTTTTGGTACTATTGCAATGGGTTTATGCTTATATAGTTATTAATGTATTGATTGTAAACTAATCAATTTAAATTTGAACTTTTCCTATGTCAAGATGATAAAATTTTAACAAAAAATCATTGAAAAATGATTTATCTCTATTGTCATTGGCTAAAAAAAAAGACCTCTTCTAGGGGGATTTTTGGGAGATACTATTTTGAGTGAATCAAATACCAAAAAAATGTGGAGAAAAATCAGGTTAGAAGGGAGGAGGTGACAATGAAAATGAATTAACTGTTAAGTTACAATCTTTGTTAATCACCATGATTTGGGGGCATGCACACCATTTACATTGTTTTAATTTTTTTATTAATATTATTATTATTAATAATATTATTATTAGATTGTATCATGTTGAACTATTATTTTAATATTAATGTCATAGTTTACTTTCTATTATTATTTTTTTGATCTGTAATATAGGCATAAGGGAGCCATACCCCATAAGTAAAAGCACAAAATAAACCAAAAGCATGCCCTAAGAATAGGAGTGCAAAAAGTAAGTGACAATACTTGCATCAATACAAAGACAATCATTAGCAAACCCTGACATCCCATTAAAGCATGGTCACAAACACAAATTATGATTATGAAACTTCTCTTTTTTTCAGTGATGATCTAAACATCAAATGCAACTTTTGATGAGAGAAGACTCCCCAAAACCACTGCTTAGATTAAGTTTCATTCTAGACACCCAATTTGATGTGAGATTGCAATTGTATTTTAATCTGATTCAGCTGTGTCTTTAAAACTTTCTTCTTCTTATTATGCACTTCTTGCCATCCTTCCTCAGCGTCAATCTTCTATATTTTAATGGTGTCCAAACTTCATGAGACAGCATGAGAAATATTCGCCCCACCCTTTGCTGGAGATCTCCTGCCACTCACTGGAGCAGAATTGACAATTGGGACTGAGTTCATATTCTCAGTATCAACTTTTGGAGAATTAAAATTATTTATATTTGTTTGTTATTTATGAGTTTTATCTTCGACTACCTCCAAAATTGGGGATGAATGAAGAATTTGAAAAGATTCTGACTTTTACTCCAACTTTGCTGAGGCTTTAATTGAATAATGATGTAGTTGAGCATCATCCCACCAGGACTCTTGAATGGTATTTTTAACAATTCTAGAGAAAAAATTGGCCATATTCCTAATTTCAAAACATTTCCTACATCAGAAGGGTAAACCTTCATAATCTAGAAGTTGCTTCTAGCTATGGTTTGAAACCCTAAAGGTGATGTTCGCAAGAAGCTCTTTGGTGACATCCATGTCTACTAAGATGCATACAAAAGTTTTATGGGTGAAATTAGTTGTGTCTGAATCCATAGCCAAAAAGCAACCCAAAGAATCACCAATCACCTTAAAGCAGTCTGCAAACTAGAATTGTAATAGAAGATTTAGAAGATAAATCCAAACTAGTTTTATGGAAAAGGATGTAGTAGAAGGGTTGAAGTCTGGAAATCATAGTTTGAGAAAGATCAAGTTTTGCCCCCAGCACCATTTCTCTTGTAGAATGGCATCCGTGTCCTGCCTACAATTAAAAACCATAATAAAAAACCCCTACGTGCAAGTGTAGACATCTACATTATCTTTGAGCATGAGTTAGCAAACTGATGAAATCCACTTATGCAGATCTAGTAATTTTGGGTAAATGTGATTGAACTAGCCAATTAATCCATTGGAAGAACATAACTGCTCACCTCCATTGACCTCCTTTAAGAGCTTCTCTAGAAAAACTAGATTAGGAGAAGAGGGTGCCTTTCTGATGATGGTTCTTGGGTTGCTCTTGGTTGTCCCATGCTCATTAGAAAATGAATTACCCTTCAGCAGCTGAGCATCCCAATCTGTAGAAATTAATTTATCCTAAAATGGACCAGCAACCATATCCCTGAATGAAAGGCTTTGTCTGGACTTCAATTCCATTGATCCTTGAGATCCAACATCAGGGCGAAGAGAAAATGGATAGCCTAAATGGAAGAATTCTGAACACCATAAGCTAGAAACCCTAGGTGTCGAAGTAGGGTTGGTCAAAGAAGGATTTTTGAGGATCTGTCCTGCAACAACCTTCCCCACCAGTAGATCCCCTTCATGGGCTTGCAAAATAGAGGCATTTCCACTAGAAGTAGGGGGCGAATTTGAAACGGCACCAAAGAGTTGGTAGAAGCTACAAATTGGGAGCGAACAACATCATGCATGATTGAGTATGATGTATCTATTATTAGTTTACATTCTATTATTAGATTGTATGGTGATGAACTATTATTTTAATATTAATGTCATAGTTTACTTTCTATAGAGTCAAACAATACAACACTATTGTATCCACTGAGGCTTATCTAGTTATTAATCTATTCACAGTAAACCAATCAAGACATAGGGTTATTTTTCATATCAGGCAAATTTGATATAAATTTAAACTTTTCCTATGTCAAGATGATAAAAGTTAAACAAAAAATCATTGAAAATTGATTTATTTCCATTGTGATTTTCTCAAAAATGACCTCTTCTCTGCGCATTGTCGGAGAGTGCAACAAATGCATATAAATGTGGAGAGAAATTTAGTTTGATGGGAGGATGTGGTAAGTAAACAAATTATTAACACTAATCTTACCTGCCATGAGTTAAGTCATGCCTAAATGGATGGCAAGAGTGAAAAATCATCAATTTTTAAAGAATTTAATTTTATGCTTCATTACCTAAACTTCAAAATTAATTTCTGTCAAAAGTACAAAATTGTTATTATTTATAATTATAATACTAACATATTTATATTTAAAAAATATATCTAAAATATGCTAAGAGATATCCTTCTCGAGGCGCCTATTCAACCTATGTGTGGTAAATTGATTAAAAAATAGGCGCCTCTAGAAGGATATTTCTCTGTGTATTTTAGATATATATTTTAAATATAGATATGCTAGTTTAATTTTATTTTCTACATAATAAAATTCAATTTATTTCTTTTTTAGTGGCTCATGTTTTATAAAAATAAATGTCATAAATAATATTTTATTGGGTTTCATTTTTATTTTATAAATTTATGACATTATAAATAATATAGGTTTAATATAGTATCCCAAAATAATAATTTATAAATTAGGGTTTTACCTTTTATGATTTTCAGCACTATATGTATTAATACAAAAGCTACAAACTTTGGGTTAGTTGTTTATGTATATTTTTAAAATAAAAAAGTGTAGCAGAAATACTCATAGTTGAAGTATTATAAGCTATTTTAACAATTTTATTTGAGAACTTATCAAACTGCCTTCTTATAAATTGCTTGTTGTTCTTTGGCGCTGGTAGTGGATTCAATTTTCCAGCTGCTTTGGCCTGAAACAAATCCGCTTTTGTGTATATTCTTCAACCATTGTATTCTATGAGATAATGTCTCTTTTTATGGAAGAAAATGTTGAAAACAAATTACTCAAGCGAGTTTAGCAGATTTCATGATTTGAGGTGAGTCGAAAGGAGTGCTATTAGATATCTAGAGAATCACATTTGTAAGAAGTTTGCGCATAGCTGAAATCATTATTTGTAGTGTTCAAACAAATTCAATGACTTTTCTATTCATAATTATGCTAGGCATCTACTGTAATGAGGAATGCAATTCTATTATGCATTTTTTTTACAATTATAACTCTAACTAACGAGGATTGCATTCTAATATATGTTTTATTTCAGGATAAGTTAAAGCACATTAAATGTCATAAGAAATTATATTTCCTGTACTTAGTGGACATTAAAATCTAAAATTTAGTCAATTTAAATTAAATTGCCTTTGTAAGCTGGGCACACCCAGCCGCCCATGTCCTGTTTGGATTTCCCTTCACCGGTCATCTCCTCAATCATTTCATGATCCCGGGTGCCTGTATTAGTGTATTTATAGTAAGAAATGAGTGCAATGTTTATCCTTATGGGCTATTTTTCATCTTCAAATGAATAGCTCATATAAAATGTTTAAAAATTAGATTTGTCAGTCAATAAAATTTTTAGTGCTATTACAGGAAGATAAACTTTTGACAGAAAATTTATTACGTAAATCTGGGCTTGAATTCGACAGTTTTATAGATGTAATTAGACATTTTAGCTGTAAAATACAACTGAAATTTTAAAAGGACAGTATTAGATGAAAGAAGAGATTTTGAACAAATTGTCAAAATTTATATAGGATTATGATGATATGTATATTAGGTGTTTATATAATTTACTTATACTAAAGTAGGTCATAGTATTTTAAAGGCACTATTGAATAGATAACTATCATATAAAAATAATAATAATAAATAAATTAGATTTATTTTCAATGTTCGTTTACTATTCTTTGGATGAAAATACTTACTATCCAATCACCCATGGAATTTATTATTATTATTATTATTATTATCTCAAAAGTAATAGTTGTCATTCCCAAGTTGCCTAGGAATGTATGGGTGAAAGTCTAACCCAAAATTGCATAAATTATATGACCGATAGTTTTACAAGTGTAATTGTATAATTAATGTATTGGATTACTAAATCAAATATAGATTTAATAGTTTAGTTAAGTTATCAGATTTAATTTATTGATTTATGTATATTTTAAAAGATAACATTAAGAAATGTATTGTGTTGATGCAATAGTTTAGTTTGATTAAATGAAAATGATATGACTATATAATAATGTAGATGAAATTTAATTTAAATTGATTGATTTTATTACGAATTATTTATAATGGTGTTGATTAGTCGAAACTGATTGATAGGTAGGATTAAGATTTATAAATAATGTATTTGAGATTTAAGTTACAAGTATTACTTTTAGAAAATTTAGTTTGTTGTAAGTTTAATTATAAAATGTAAATGAAATTATGTAAGTTGGTTCATTGGTCGTAATAGGGTTAGGTGGTCAATATTTAGTGTTCCACAGAAGAAGGTTGTTTACATTTTGACTTTATGTTATGTGTTAATAAGTGTCATGAGTTAATGAGTTGTAAAGATATGTTGCCTCTAGCCATGTATGAGGTAAAAGATAATGTGAATAACGCATGATCTAAGTTGTGAATGTATCTTGAGGAGGTAATAATTCCTTTATGGATGAATTGTTGTCCATTTAATTTTATTTATCTTGTAAAGGGATTTGTGTTAGATTTTGATATGGGGAGATATTGAGAACCATAACGGACTAATGTTTATGTATTGCTATGGACAATAGATTATTTATTGCTATGGACAATAGATTATGAGTTGTGCTCTTATGATTATGCTTTAGCATGCAAGAAGGTTAATTCCTTACATAACTCTAATATATTGCTTGATGGTTAGGGTTTCTAGATGCAGGTAGGGGAGTGGCTTTCAATGTGGGGTTGGTGCCCAAAGTGGCTAGCTAGGGTAAGCCATTGGAAGTTGGTAAACAAATGATAACCTAAAAAGAATTAGGAGGAAAGGATAGATTTCACACTAAACAAGATAATTGGATTTCTCACTCATGCCTATAGTGCTAGTTTAGACTAAGGATGAGATGAGAAGGCCTGGTTGGAAAAATTAACTTCCTTGACCTTATGAAAGGAAAGTTGATTCCGCATGTGTCACCCTATAGGGCCGGTGTCTAGAGAGAGACTGCCAAGGTAACCATAGATGGGGGCCATTGTCTAGTAAGATATTGCTAGGGTAACCCATGTCAGGACTATGTGATGACACTCTTCCTACTACAACCTAGCATTCCCTAGTTGTGCTCTCCCCATTTGTATGTGTTTGCCTCTAGAAGTGTTGTTGAGTTGCTTGTGATATTGACTTGTGTTGTTGGAGCTATGTGTTTCCCTCATTCCCTATAGTCAATGGTCTTCCTAACTATCTGTTGTAGTGTGACCTTATGTTATCTCCTAGCACAGGGGGTGGACCTCAAGGTTCCACATGGTCGGGTGGATGTGCTTTATCTCCATTGGTTTTTTCCCTTGCCGATGCTTGTGTCTGAGGAGGATATAGCTTGAGTATCAGACATCAGATCTTGTACCTATTTATGAAGATACTTATTTATGCTCATGTACTAGCCTATGTATCAGGCAAATCATAATGTATGTATTCAGATGTAATCAAGAGGTGATAGTATGTAAAATTAAATGATGTACACATATGTATAAGGATTTGTATATGCACCTGTAATCATGATCATGTTGATTATTTATCTGATGTCACAATATGGAGATGTAAATATTTATTCATTTAATGCAATAGATTTAGAATGATCTACGGATGTTAGTTAATGATGTATGTTAGATTATGTTAATTGATTTGTCAGGTAATTCATCCATGGAACCTTAGGGCACAAGTTGTTAGTTTAATGATGTGTATAGATATGTTAAACATTACTTTGCTATCTTATTCATTTAAAAAAAATATATCTTGTTTTGTATAGCATAGATGTGTTGTTCTCTAAGGTGTTCATGGCAGGGTTTTGCATTTGGTATCAGAGCCAAGTTCTAACACTGGGTACTCTGGTTTTATATGAGCCCATTAGGTTGTACTAGTTGCCTAAACTCTGAATATTAATTTCTTTGTAATCCTTTCCTAACAACTAGAGGTTGTGATGTAGGGACTTTCAGAGGTCATAACTTTTGACTCAGATGTCTATTTGGGCTTAATTTTACAGGTGGGTGCGTTATGAGGTGGCATGTGGATTCCCAAAAGAACCCTAGTGGGTAGATCCCCATTTTGGCACTTTTCAAGGCTTGAAACTTTAATCTTGACCCTCAAAATGGCAATTTAATGTTTTTTCCTAGTTTTTTGAAAGTTGTTTTTGTTAATAACTTGAAACTCATGTTTCAAATTTAGGATGTTAATTGGCAATTCATACTGCCTTAGTTTTAGGAAGTTTTTGGGGAAAAAAATGGACTCTCAAAGATATGCATGTGAAATTACCTAAATGGCAAAATCTGACAATTGTCAAAATCTGCCAAAAAAGGTAATTTTTTAGTTTTTTTGTTTGTCTTGGATATAAGAGAGTTTTCTCTCATTGTAGCAGTAGAGTTGGTGAATACAAGACTTTTATTTGTCTAGTTATTTTGAATCTTTGGCTCTCACACATGATTAATGACACAATTCTATTGACTACATGTTGTTGGCTACATCATCAACAAATTCTTCCAATAGTTTTGCTACTTCTGGGGGTAGTGAAATATCTTCCTCTTCACCTTTTTTCACTACTAATACATAACAACACCCTGTCACCTTCATTTCTTTAACAAGATCTCTTTTAGACAACATGGTCTCACCTTTTCTGCCATCCTTAAGAGGCAACAAAATCACCTTAGAGCCATCTTTCCAAAAGGTGTATGTGTTTTTCTCTCCATCATAAGTAACTTTTCTATCATACTGCCATGGCCTTCCCAATAAAACATGATAGGCATCCATTGGGACAACATCACACCATATCTCATCTTGATAGATCAACAATTCAATTGAGTGTATGTTGTTGGCTACATCATCAACAAATTCTTCCAATAGCTCTGCTACTTCTGGGGGTACTGAAATGTCTTCCTCTTCGCCTTTTTTCATTGTTAATGCATAACAACACCCTGTCACCTTCATTTCTTTAACAAGATCTCTTTCAGAGAACATGGTCTCACATTTTTTGGTTTTTTGGTTTTTCTTGGATATAAGATAGTTTTCTCTCATTGTAGCAAGAGAGTTGGTGAATAGAAGAGTTTTATTTTTCTAGTTATTTTGAATCTTTGGCTCTCACACATGATTAATGGCACAATTCTATTGAATGTATGTTGTTGGCTACATCATATGGTATCAGAGTGGGAAGATGGCTAGGAGAGGAAGAGCAAGAGGTAGTCTTGCCCAGATGCATAGAGAAATGTAAAATTTGCAAAGGTAAGTAGCAGAACTTACAACATAGATGGAAAACTGAAGACTGGGTAGAGGAGGAGATGACTCTGATGAAGAGATAGGTTGAGGACGTGCAGATCAAGATACAGAACATGAAGAAGAGGAATTAGAAGGCATGAGTTTTGAAGAGAGGATGCTTAGGGCCTTAGAAGAAAAAAATGAAGGGGTCAAGGTTGATGTCTCAGATTATGCAGGTAGTCTTAAACCACAGGAGTTGATAGACTAGTTGAATGACATGAGAAATTTTTTTGAATGAAAATCCATGATAGACGAAAATAAGGTGAAATTCGCATGCACCAAATTAAAGGGTCATGTAATGATTTGGTGGGATCATATTCAAAAGGAATGAACAAGGAAAGGCAAGGATAAGATCAGGACATGGAATAAAATGGAGAAGAAGTTGAGAGAAAAAATTTTGCCCATAGATTATACAGAAACCCTTTTTCATAGGTTTCAAAATTTAAAGCAAAACCTCTCTTTTGTACAAGATTATACAAATGAGTTTTATATGTTGTCTATACGTGTAGAGCATCAAGAAACTGATGAATAGATGGATGCTAGATATGTGAATGGCCTAAAATTCTCTATTCAAGATGAATTGAGCATACATTGACTCAATGGTATGGAAGAGGCTTACCAATTGACTCTAAAGGCTAAAGAAAAACAAAATAAACAATACCATCAGAGGAATAGAGGAGGAAAAGGGGTACATAAACCCCATTTCGATGAAGTACAAATTATGGTAGGGGAGAGTCATCCCATGGATTGGAGAAATAAGTAGACACTCGACAAGATCCTCTGAATCAAGAACGAGGAAGGGGATTTCAAAGAGGTAGATGTTATGGTAGTGGTAGAGGATAGGAAAACTAGAGAAGGCCTTTCACTTGTTTCAGATGTGGAGAAGGTCATAGAGCATTTGAATGCTCAAATTATAACATGCAAGAAAGAAATCAAGGAGGACAACCTAGGGTGAACCTGATTCAAACGTAGCATGAAGTGGAAGGGATGGAACTAGAGGTTCCACTATATGTGGGAAACAATCTCATGATGAGAAGAGCAATGGTGATTCTAGAGAAGGAGAAAACACAAGCCAAAAGCTCTGATGGTTCATGGCTTCAAACCAATATCCTCAAAACCATATGTAGTTCGAGTGCCAAGGTATGTCAAGTTATTGTTGATGGAGGTAGTTGTGAAAATATGGGTTCTAAAGAAATGGTAGATAAATTGAATTTATACTGTGAAAAACATCCTCATCCATACTGCATTGCATGGTTTAAAAAGGGAAATGAAGTCACTATTGATAAAATATGCCTAATTAAGTTTAGTATAGGGAAGATATATCAGGATGAGATATGGTGTGATGTTGTCCCAATGGATGCCTGTCATGTGTTATTGGGAAGGCCATGGTAGTATGATAGAAAAGTTATGCATGATGGAGAGAAAAACACATAAACCTTTTGGAAGGATGGATCTAAGGTGATTTTATTGCCTCTCAAGGATGAGGTGAGACCATATTGTCCAAAAGAGATCTTGTTAAAGAAATGAAGGTGATAGGGTGTTGTTGTGCATTAGTAGTGAAAAAAGGTGAAGAGGAAGACATTTCACTACCCCCAGAAGTAGCAGAGCTATTGGAAAAATTTGTTGATGTTGTGCCTGATGACTTACCTGATGGTCTACTACCAAAGAGATATATTCAACACCATATTGATTTGATTCCAGGAGAAACTCTACCGAACCAAGTAGCTTATAGGATGAATCCAACACAACACGTAGAGTTGAATAAGCAAGTAACATAACTCATAAGTAAAGGTGTGGTGAGAGAGAGAATGAGCCCACGTGTTGTACCTGCATTGTTGACCCCCAAAAAAAGATGGAACATGGAGGATATGCACTGATAGCAGAGTAATTAATAAGATTACCATCAAGTATCAGTTTCATATACCTCGTATGGAGGACATGATGGATGTCCTTGCAGGGGCCAAATATTTCAGCAAGATCGACCTATGAAGTGGCTACCACCAAATCTAGATCTGAGAAGGGGATGAGTGGAAGACAACCTTTAAGACTAGAGATAGATTATATGAGTGGATGGTTATGCCATTCAGGTTATCAAATGCACCTAGCACATTTATGAGATTGATGAACACTATGCTACGACCTTACATTGGTAAGTTTGTGGTAGTTTATTTTGATGATATTTTGGTATTTAGTAATAGCAAAGAAGACCACCTACAACACTTGAGGATCATCTTTGGTGTGTTAAGGAACGAGCAAATATATGCCAATTTGAAGAAGTGTAGGTTCATGCAGGATAGTTTGGTCTTTTTAGGCTTTGTCATTTCTAAAGATGGTGTCAGAATGGATCCAGAAAAGGTCAGGACAATTCTAGAATGGCTTAGTCTAAGTAGCATAACAGAGGTAAGAAGTTTTCATGGCTTGGCCACTTTCTATCGAAAGTTCATTCAAAATTTTAGTAGTATTGTAGCTCCTATAATAGATTACACCAAAGGAATAGAGTTTGTATGGACCAAGGATACTAAGGAGAGTTTTAAGTACTTGAAGCAAAAGGTAACATAAGCACCTATACTTGTATTTCTAAATTTTGATAAGGTATTTGAAGTAGAATGTGATGCCTCCCATGTGGGAATAGGTGTTGTACTTAGCCAAACAAGAAAACCAATAGCTTTCTTTAGTAAAAAGCTTAATGAAGTGAGAAAGAATTATTCTACTTATGATTGGAATTTTATGCAATTGTTCAAGTATTGAAGCATTGGAGACATTATCTAGTTCTCCAAGAGTTTGTTTTGTTTACAGATCATATTGCATTGAGATACTTGAACACACATAAAAACTTGAATAGTAGGCATGCCAAGTGGGTCTCTTTCTTGTAGGGTTACAATTTTGTGTTGAAGCATAAGTCTAGAAAACAAAATTAGGTTGCAGATGCGTAAGTAGGCGTGTTACACTTTTGACCACAATGTAAACTGAGGTGATTGGTTTTGATGCCATAAAAAATTTGTATGAGTCTGATGATGATTTTTGGGAGATTGTGGAACTATTGAAGGCACCGGTATCTGGTAACTTGGATCACTTTAGGGGTGAATATTTTATGCAAGATGTGTATCTATTTAAAGGAAAACAACTATGCATACCAGCTGGCTCTATGAGGGAAAACATTATCAGAGAATTTCATAGTAGTGGGATGGCTAGACATTTTAGAAAGGACAAGACAATAGCCTTGATAAAAGATAAATATTACTGGCCAAAGATGAAAAGGGATATAACTAGGTATGTAACAAGGTGCATGATCTGCCTAAGGGACATTCACAAAATACAGGGTTATATATGTCATTACCAGTACCAGCTACACCATGGACAGATTTGAGCATGGACTTTGTGTTGCAACTTCCACACACCCAATGAGGTAATGACTCCATTTTTGTAGTTGTTGATAGGTTCTCTAAGATGGTTCATTTTATTGCCTGTAAGAAAACTAATGATACAATGAGGGTAGCAGAGTTATTTTTCTCAGAAGTTGTTCGACTACATGGTGTTCCAAAGACTATTACCTCTGATAGGGATACCATATTCCTCGGTCATTTCTGGAGGACTTTATGGAAGAAGATGGGGACCAAGTTACAGTTTAGTAGTGCCTATCATCCTCAAATGGATGGGCAAACAGAGGTAGTCAATCGGAGTCTGTGAAATTTATTAAGGTTTATTGTTGGAGAAAAGCCAAAACAATGGGACATGGCATTACCCCAGGCTGAATTTGCTTATAATAGTTCTATTAATAGATCAATGGGAAAGTCCCCTTTCCAGATTGTGTATGACAAGAATCCTAAGGGTGTTCTAGATTTGGTACAAATACCAACAAAAGATAGACTTAGTGATGATGGGGAAGCATTTACAGAACACCTTCAATAGTTGCAACAAGATGTGAGATAGAAGTTGCAGGATAGTAATGAGAGGTACAAGAATACAGTAGATGCTAGTAGATGACATTAGACATTCAATGAAGGTGACTTAGTAATGGTATATTTCAAAAAAGAGAGGTTTCCTACTAAAACATACCACAAGTTGAAGTACAGGAAAATTAGTCCTTGCAAAATTACAAAGAAGATCAATGATAATTCATATGAGGTTAGTTTACTAGATGATCTAGATATTTCTCCTATGTTTAAGATTTCTAATTTATATGCATTCCTTGGTGAGGATGATGCTAAAGATAGTCAACCAGAAGTGGCATGGCACCACCACATTCCCCGTAAGAAGAAGGAAAAGATTGCATAGGTTCTTGATAAGAAAACTATCTATACTCATCAAGGGCATTACAACAAGTATTTACTATAGTGGGAAGGATTGCCACCAATAGATAGCACATGGATTATAGAGTGGGAAGTGCAGAGGTTGGATCCAGTCAAGTGGTAGCAGTTCAAAGACACTCACTTGCAGGAGCTGCGTTCTTTTCAACCAAAGGAGAATGATGCAGGGACTTCCTGAGGTCATAACTTTTGACTCAGATGTCCATTTGGGCTAAAATTTTACAAGTGGATGTGTTATGAGGTAGCATGTGGATTCCCAACTGACCCTAGTGGGTGGGTCCCTATTTTTGTACTTTTTCAGGGCTTGAAACTTTCATCTTGACCCTCAAAATGGTAGTTTAGTGTTTTTTCCTAGTTTTTTAAAAAGTTGTTTTTGTTAATAACTCGAAACTCATGTTTTGAATTTAGGATGTTAGTTGGCAATTTGTTCTACCTTAGTTTTAGGAAGATGATGTAGCCAACAACATATACTCAATAGAATTGTGCTATTAATCATGTGTGAGAGCCAAAGATTCAAAATAACTAGAAAAAAAAAAGTCTTCTATGCACCAACTTTGCTGCTACAATGAGACAAAACTCTCTTATATTAAAGACAAACAAAAAAAACTAAAAAATTACCTTTTTTGGTAGATTTTGACAATTGTCAGATTTTGTCATTTTAGGTAATTTTAGATGCATATATTTGAGAGTCTAGTTTTTATCCCAAAAACTTCCTAAAACTAAGGTAGGATGAATTGCCAACTAACATCCTAAATTCAAAACATGAGTTTTGAGTTATTAACAAAAACAACTTTTAAAAAACTAGGAAAAAACACTAAATTACCATTTTCATGGTCAAGATGAAAGTTTCAAGCCCCGAAAAAGTACCAAAATGGGGACCAACCCACTTTGTGGATGCGTTATGAGGATCAGTTGGAAATCCACATGTCACCTCATAACACATCCACCTACAAAAGTTCAGCCTAAATAGACATCCGAGTTAAAAGTTATGACCTCCGGAAGTCCCTACATCATTCTCCTCTGGCTGAAAAAAATGCAACTCCTATAAGTGAGTGTCCTCAAACTACTACCACTTGACTAGATCCAACCTCTACACTTCTCACTCTACAATCCACATGCTATCTATTGGTGGAAATCCTTCCCACTGTACTAAATACCTGTTGTAATGCCCTTGCTGAGTGTAGATAGTTTTCTTATCAGGAACCTATGCAATCTTTTCCTTCTTCTTATGGGGAATGTGGTGGTGCCATGCCACTTCTAGTTGACTATCTTAGCATCATCCTCACCATGGAATGCATATAAATCAGAAATATTAAACACAGGAGAAATATCAGGGCAGAGTCATCCCATGGATTGGAAAAACAAGTTGACACTCAACAAGATCTTCCAAATCAAGAACAAGGCAGGGGATTCAAAGAGGTAGAGGTTATGGTAGTGGTAGATGATGGGAAAACCAAAGAAGGCCATTCACTTGTTTTAGATGTGGAGAAGAAGGTCATAGAGAATTTGAATGCTCAAATTATAACATGCAAGAAGAAATCAAGGAGGACAACCTAGGGTGTACCTGATTCAGATGCAGCATGAAGTGGAAGTGATGGAACTAGAGGCTCCACCAGATGTGGGAGAAAGTCTCATGATGAGAAGAGAAATGGTGATTTAAGAGAAGGATAAAACACAAGCCAAAAGCTCTGATGGTTCATGGATTCGAACCAATATCTTCATAACCAATTCCTCATGCTTGATTCAGAGGATGTTGTCGAGTGTCTACTTGTTTTTCCAATCCATGGGATTACTCTCCCCTGATATTTCTCCTGTGTTTAATATTTTTGATTTATATGCATTCCATGGTGAGGATGATGCTAAAGATAGTCAACCAGAAGTGGCATGGCACCACCACATTCCCCATAAGAAGGAAAGATTGCATAGGTTCTTAATAAGAAAACCAGCTACACTTGGAAAGGGCATAACAATAGGTATTTAGTACAGTGGGAAGGATTTCTACAAATAGATAGCATATGGATTATAGAGTGGGAAGTGTAAAGATTGGATCTAGTCAAGTAGCAGTAGTTCAAAGACACTCACTTGTAGGAGTTGCATTCTTTTCAACTAGAGGAGAATGATGCAGGGACTTCTGAAGGTCATACCTTTTGACTTGGATATCTGTTTGGGCTGAAATTTTACAGGTGGATGCATTATGAGGTGGCATGTGGATACATTGTGAGGGTCAGTTGGGAATCCACATGTTGCCTCATAACTCATTCACCTATAAAATTTCAGACCAAATGGACATCCGAGTCAAAAGTTATGACCTCCAGAAGTTTGTGCATCACTAGTGGGTTGTTCCCCATTTTGGCACTTTTTTGGGGCTTGAAACTTTCATCTGAACCCTCAAAATGGCAATTTAGTATTTTTTCCTAGTTTTTTAAAATTTCATTTTGTTAATAACTTGAAACTCATGCTTCAAATTTAGGATGTTAGTTTGCAATTCGTCCTACCATAGTTTTAGGAAGTTTTTGGGAAAAAATTGGACTCTCAAAGATTTGCATGTGAAATTACCTAAAATGCCAAAATCTGACATTTGTCAAAATCTGCCAAAAAAGGTAATTTTTTAGTTTTTTTTGTTTTTCTTGGATATAAGAGAGTTTTCTCTCATTGTAGCAGTAAAGTTGGTGAATAGAAGACTTTTATTTTTCTAGTTATTTTGAATCTTTGGCTCTCACATATGATTAATGGTACAATTCTATTGAGTGTATGTTGTTGGCTACATCCTATATTTGAAACATGAGTTTCAAGTTATTAACAAAAAACAACTTTTAAAAAACTAGGAAAAAACACTAAATTGCCATTTTGAGGGTCAAGATGAAAGTTTCAAGCCCCAAAAAGTGCCAAAACAGGGACCAACCCACTAGGGTTTGTTGGGAATCCACATGCCACCTCATAATGCATCCACCTATAAAATTTTAGCTCAAACAGACATCCGAGTCAAAAGTTATGACCTCTGAAAGTCCCTGCATCAGGTTGCCCTTTTGGGTGGTGTTGTTTAGGAAGATGCCTAGAGGTTAAGGTCAAGGTCGAGGTCGAGGTAGGGGACGTGGAAGAGGTGGTGGTAGTACCCCTTCTCCTAGTCCCCCTCATGTGAGTGCTTAGAAGAGCAGGGGCCAAAACATAGTGAATTAGGGTTAGCCAGAGGGAGCTCAATTGCATCATCTACTTAAGGAGGTCCTTGTACCTCTAGGTCCTAGGCAGGGAGATAATCAGCTAGAGGAGAGGGAAAGAGAAAGGTCTCCTAGACAGGAGGTTGATTAGCCGATGGAAAGGGAAAGACAAGAGTCTCCTAGGAGGAGAGAGATGACATTCGAATAGGAAGCTATCCTAGCAGGCCACATGAGAAACCTTATTCAGGCACGTCCTCCCACTTTTGATGGTTCTAGTGGTGATTTAGAGGTAGAGACATGGCTAATAGATCTGGAAAGGTAATTTCCATGCATCCGTATGGTTGTAACACTGAGACAAGATGTGCCATTATGCACCTCAGAGGTTTTTCTTCTACATGGTGGTGATTGGAGGAACAAAAGTTACATTTAAATAATGGAACAATATCTTGGGACTTAATTCTAGAAAGGTTCAAAGCTTGATTCCTATAAGATCATTAGAGGCAGTGATGAGTGGATGAGTTTCATGGGTTGAGACAGATGGCCATGATAGTGGAGCAGTATGAGCATAGGTTCTATGAGCTTTAGCAATATGCAGGCATTGGTAATTATGAGGCCATGTTGGTTTAGTACTTTATCAGGGGCTTGAATGCCTATATTAGTGGAGGAGTTCATGTCTTCAAGCTGAAGACTATGGAGGTGGCAGTTGAGAAGGCACGACTGGTAGAGGAGAATTTGACCATGGCCCTAGGGGGTCATATAGGTGTGTAGATTGGTAGTGGGCCCTCGATAGGTTTCAGATCTCGTGGTGGTAAGTCTCAAGTAGTAGGTACCTTGACGAGCCATCATGCACCTGCTAAGAGTGGATAGCAGTAGTAGTTTTCCTAGTAAAAAATAAAGCATTCTCAGTCTCTATAGGGTAGTAGGTTCCAGTCTAAGATTAGATTTGGCTGCAAAACAAACGTTATCATTTTGATCAGCCAACTCAAAGCACATAGTTTGTAGTTAGTAGGGGAAGGTTCCAGTAGTCTAATGCACCTGTAGGTGGCAGAGAATTTGGTAGGGGTACATGATGTTTCTCTTGCGGCCAGCAGGGCCATATAGCCAGGTAGTGTCCACGAAAGAATACTACAGGATTCAGTCAGAGGCTGGTAGCTTTAGAGCTGACCATGGGTGATGTAGACAGGTCACACAAGGTATTTATGGTGGTAGATAACCTCCAAAGTAAAGCATTAAAGAACCCTTGTAGAGACTACAGGTGTGTTGCAAGGTACTACTATTTCCATTCTTTTCAACTCTAGTACTTCAGATTCTTTCATTTCCCCTTCTTTAGTGGAGCACTATGGATTGGAGGCAGTCAAGTAGGATGTTAGGTGGCAAGTCAAATTGGCCTTTGGAGCTAGAATAATGGTAGAATCCCTCATGTATGGTTGTGGTTTAAGGATTGGTCCTCTATTTACCACGATGGATCTTTGCATCATACCCGTAGGATCTTATGATATAGTGTTGGGTATGGATTGGTTGGATGCCCATTGACTAGTGATAGATTGCCAATGCAAGTTAGTGTAGTGTTTGGATGATTCAGGTAGTGAGGTAGAAGTAGTTGGCATTCAAAGGCCCATCTCCTTGTGTACGATTTCTACCATGCAATTGAAGAGATGTATGCATCAAGGTTGCTAGTTGTTTCTCATAACGGTTAATGACTTGAAGTTTGGGGAGAGTCAAGAGGTATCCCTCGATAATCATCCTATCCTTAAGGAGCAGGCAGATGTTTTTCCTAGTGAGATTCTAGGAATGCCACCTAAGCGTGATATTGACTTCAAGATAGACCTTATTCCTAGAGTAGAACCTATCTTGCGAGCTCTGTATTGGATGACCACTCAAGAGCTCAAGGAGCTACGGTTGCAGTTAGAGGAGATGTTAGCAAAGGGATTTATTCATCCTAGTGTCTCTCCTTGGGGAGCACCTATCATTTTTGTGAAGAAAAAGGATGAATCCCTTTGGTTGTGTATCGATTATTGATAGCTAAATAAGGTGACTGTGAAGAATAGATATCCCTTGCCACAGATTGATGACCTCTTTGATCAGACCAAGGGGCTAAGGTGTTTTCAAAGATTTACCTTAAGTCAGGGTATCATCAGTTATTTATCTTTGACATAGACGTCCATAAGATAGCATTTCACACTCACTATGGGCACTGTGAGTTCACTATTGTTCCATTTGGGTTGACGAATGCACCTTCTATGTGTATGAGCCTAATGAATGGTGTATTTCACACCTATCTTGATAGATTTGTCCTTGTGTTCTTGGTTGACATATTGATCTATTCAAGGACTATGGAGGAGCACGAGGAGCATTTGTGACAAGTTTTACAGTGTTTGAGAGAGAATCAACTATATGCAAACTTGGCAAAGTGTGAATTCTTCCAGACATAGGTGAGATAGTTGGGACATGTTATTTCTGATAAGGACATTGCCATAGATCCTTCGAAGATCCAAGCTATTGTGGATTGCCCTGCACCCACTAATGTTTCATAGGTTCACAGTTTTATGGGTTTATTAGGCTATTATTGACGATTTATCTAGGGTTTTTTCAAGATAGCTCACCCTATTACTTCTCTTCAGAGGAAAGGGAAGAAGTTAATTTGGTCAGAATAGTGTCAAGAAGACTTTTAGACTCTCAAGGAGCGGTTGACTAGTGCACCCATTTTGGCAGTTCTTGATCCTACTAGAGAGTTTGTGGTGTGTACTGATGCATCTTTGAGAGGTCTAGGATAAGTTTTGATGCAAGATAGTTGCATGATAGCCTCTGAGTCTTGCAAACTCAAGGATCATGAGTTGAACTATCCCACGCATGATTTAGAATTAGCCACCATTATGCATGCATTGGTGAGATGGAGACGTTTTCTATTGGGGCATCGGTTTGAGCTGCATAGTGATCATCGCAGTTTATAGTGCATATTCACGTAGCCAAAATTGAATGCTAGGCAGACGCAGTGGATGGAATTCCTTTGTGAGTATGACTTTGAGGTGAAGTATATCTAGGGTAAAGAGAATGTCATGGCAGATGCTCTTAGTCGGTTAAGGTATGAGCTTTCATCAGTCACTCTTGGAGTGGATTTGAGAGGTCAGATTCTTTCTGTACTTCCTACTGATCACTGGTATTAGGAAGTGAAGTTAGAGGTTGAGTCAGGTAGACCCTTGGAGGGTAGATTTTCTAGTTACTCTCTTGAGTTGGGTGGTCTCTTGTGGCACTTAGATTGCATCTATGTTCCTCTTTCAGAGGGTCTTCGTACCCTGATTCTGTCAAAGGCACATCGAGCACCCTATTCAGCTCATCCAGGTGTCAAAAAGATGCATACATAGCTTTGTCAATTGTACTTTTGGGTCAGAATGAAGAGGGATATTGCTGATTTTGTCTTGAGGTGTCTAGAATGTCATAGGGTTAAGGTAGAACATCAACATCTCATAGGTCTTCTTCAGCCGCATCTTGTTCCAAAATGGAAATGGGACATCATTTCAGTGGACTTTATAGTCAGTTTTCCTATGTCCTCTCATCGCCATGACACCATTATGGTCACTATGGATAGGTTGACTAAGGTAGCACACTTCTCTCCTATTCAATCTTCATATAATGCTTCTTCTATGGCTAGAATTTTCATGGAGGATATAGTTAGATTGCATGGGATTCCTCACAAGATCATCTCTGATAGAGATCTAGTGTTCACTTTAGCTTTCTAGATGTCCTTACAGCATGCACTGGAGACTCAGTTGAACTTTAGTTTAGCTTACCATCTGGAGACTGATGGGTAGATTGGAGGGTTAATCAGGTCCTTGAGGATATGCTCAGGATGTAAGTCATGGATCAGCAGACTTGTTGGGAGGATTATTTGTATTTGGTGGAGTTTATGTACAACAATGGATATCACAGTTCCATTGCTATGTCTCCTTTTCAAACTTTATATGGTCATCTTTGTCAAACCCCACTGAGTTGGGACCGTCTTGAGGATAGAGTTCTCCTAAGACCGGAGATGCTCTGGGAGATGGAGGAGCAGGTTGATCGTATTAGAGAGCATCTAGTAGTAGCTCAAGACAGACAGAATAAATATGCAGATGGTCATAGGATTGATCGTCAGTTCTCGGTTGGAGACCAGGTATTCTTGCAGGTGCATCTGCAAAAGAGTCTGATCCATTATGGAAAAGGCTCTAAGCTCACACCACACTTTGTTGGTCCATTCAAGGTTTTGGAGAGGATCGGTCTTGTTGCGTACTATCTTGCTTTGTCACCCAATCTATCACGCATCCATAATGGATTTCATGTTTCTGTTCTCAGACCATATTATCCATATATTTCTCATGTACTTGACTGGAATGCTTTATAGGTAGAGGATGGGGAGTTGGCTTTGGAGCCTGTAGGTATTTTGCAGCACAGGAGACTCATCCTCAGGAGTAGAGACCTAGAGCAGGTAAGGTTCTAGTGGGATCCTAATGATGAGGCTTCAGCTACCAGGGAGGATGCATTCTATATGCGAGAGTTATATCCTTATTTTTTTGTAAGATTCCAAGAGTAAGCCTAGTTCTAGGGGGGAGGATGTAGTGCCCCTCACTTTGCTTCTATTAGACTAATAGCTATCCTAGTAGGACTACACATTATGACATTATGTTTGATGATGGATTCTCTATTATTATGCTAGTTAATTATGGACCTATTGCTATGATGACATTTGATGATGTTTGATTACTGATATTTTATGTTTTTATAGCTTGATAGACATATTAGATGTTATAGATTAATTTAGTTATGAGTTTTATATGTTATATAATTATGGTTATGATGTGTTACTGGTAATTGTTGCATTAGATTGTTATGTAATTCACTATTTTATCTTGTTGACAAGCAATGGAAGATTATGTGTAATTTAGTTACTTGTTGATTTGTTTATGTGAATGAAACAATGTTGCATTACTCATACATGAGTACCTTGCTACACTGTGACTTCCATTCACTATGTGTATGATTGTAAGTTTACATATATACATGTTCAACCCTATTGTTTGCTGTAGGCTGTAGCTACTAAGAATTGACTCCACCTGAATTAGTAGGTCTAAGCATGCCTTAACCAATGGAATTGTTGAATGGAGTTAACATAAGGTTCCCTACTCAGTCAACATCCTCAAAGAGGATGAGTATCTAGTATCACATCTAGTCGTCATCGTCAGTTGGACTGTTTGTTTCCAATGTTGTCACCATGTCTTGTGGTCTTGTACGGAGGTCAAGTATCATTCTATAGGTTGGGTTTATCCAATTAGAAACCTTTGATTTAAACCTTTGTTAGTGCTTCATTAAAGCAATGTTAATCTCAAGCTAGAGTTAAATAAATATTTATGAGGGGAAATTATGTGTTGTTTACTAATTATAAATAATTTAATTATTTTATAATTGGTAAAATTAGCATGAAGGTAAATAAATTTAATAAATGATTAAATAAAATAATAAATTTGAGTTGTTTATAAACAATTTAATTGGTTGTAAATTGATAAAATTAAAATGAAAATAAAATACATAAATAAATATATATAAACAATTATAAATCTTGATAAAATAAATTTATAGGTAACACTAAAATAATAAAAATAATATTTTAATTAATATTGTAAATGAATATTTGGTTGTCTCTTAGTTGGGACTTTGGATCATGAGCCATTCCTCCTAAAAAGGTGGGAAGATTTCTCTCTTTAAAAACCAATTGGCTAGAAAAGAATAGGGAGGAAGATTTTTAAAGAGACTGGAGCTGCAAGCTGCGATCCGAGAGAAACACCAAACCGTCAGCTTGTCAAGTAATCAGAATCCAGGTTCCATCATCTCTTATAGCTATCATTGATCTCTTTGAAATGAATATATGGAATAAATCAATCTCTACCAGTGTCTTTTTCTTTTGGTCATCATTGTGTTTGCTTATGTAATCAGCCAAATTCCTTAAGCGTGTATATGAATTGTAACCGTACTGCCATAAGGGTTTCTCATTTGATTGATGTAGATATATGTAACTCATCTTTTAAACTTGTGTGTCAATTTAAGTGCATATCCAACATTAATTGTATCCCAAAACAGCTTGCATGCCTTGTGCATGCTCCTACATTTTGCACACATGCTCTGCAGATTCGTTGTAACTATAATATCTAACAAATTTCTCTATCCTTCATGCTTAGATGAATGCTTATACGTGTGTTTCAAACCCCATTCATTCAAGCTGGCGTGATGCTGGCAATGGTTGCAATTCATTTTTTTCACTTGCTGCTTTTACTAGATGTTTAATATTTTAATTGGCATCTTTTGGTGTCTACAGTACCCCACCACTAGCATCAATAGAGGTATCTCCTCTTTCATTTCATTTGTTTGGCAGTTTGTGTTTATATGGAGGAGTAATACCCCCACACTCCCACATGGTACAAAGGCTTTGGCCTTGTCTATATACATCTGCAGATTAAAATATATTAGCAGTCAGAAGATCTAGGCTATAAACACTCCTAAGGCTATAATCGTATGTGGTCTACAATCACCAAGAAAACACAACCTTACATCCAGCACCAATTTAATTTGTTTCTCAATGACAAACTTTAGGGTTTCCTCTAGATGGCCAATGCAACCAAGAAGGTCAACCATGCACCCATAATGTTTAGTTGTAGGTGAAAACACGATAAGGGTTTCGATGTGATTGAAGTATGTATAGTTCTCATGCACTAACCTGTGTGGCTGCATGCGCTAGAATTCAAGCAAAGTCTTCAATGAGAGAATGCCTATCTAAGGTGTCTACCTGGTCAAAGTTGCTTCCACCGTAGCTTATATCTGATATTTGTTTCCAGCTACCATTATTTATAGGGCATCAATGTTTATAGTGTAGCAGAAATGCTCATAGTTGAAGTATTATAAGTTGTTTTAACAATTTTATTTGAGAACTTATCAAGCTACATTCTTATAAATTGCTTGTTGTTCTTTGGTGCTGGCAGTGGGTTCAATTTGTCATTTGCTTTGGCTTGAAATAAATTCATTTTTGTGTATATTCTACAACCATTGTATTCTGTGAGATAATGTCTCTTTTTATGGAAGAAACTATTGAAAACAAATAACTCAGGTGAGTTTCACAGATTTCACGATTTGATGTGTGTCAAAAGGAGCACTATTAGATATCTAGAGTATCACCACTATAAGAAGTTTCTAAAGCCTTTTCAACAAATTAGTTTGCACACAGCTAAAATCATTGTATGTAGTGTTCAAACAAATTCAACCACTTTTCTATTCATAATTATGCTATGTGTCTACTGTAATGAGGAATGTACTTCTATTATGCATTTTTTTTACAATTATAACTCTCATTAATTAGGATTGTATTCAAATTTGTGTTTTATTTCATGATATGTTAAAGCACATTAATGCCATAAGAAATTATATTTCTTGTACTTAGTGGACATTAAAATCTAAAATTTAGTCAATTTAAATTAAATTACCTTTGTAAGCTGGGAGCACCCAGCCGCCCATGTCCTAGTTGGATTTCTATTCACCAGTCATCTCCTCAATCGTTTCATGATCCCGAGTGCCTATATTAGTGTATTTATAGTAAGAAATGAGTGCAAAGTTTATCCCTATGGGCTATTTTTCATCTTCAAATGAATAGCTCATATAAAATGTTTAAAAATTAGATTTGTCAACCAGTAAAAATTTCAATGCTATTATAGGAAGATAAACTTTTGATAGAAATTTATTACGTAAATCTGCGCTTGAATTCGACAGTTTTATAGCTATAATTAGACATTCTAGCTATAAAATACAACTGAAGTTTTAAAAGGAGAGTATCATATGAAAGAATAGATTTTGAACAAACTATCAAAACTTATATAGAATTATGTTGATATGTATAATAGGTTTTTATATAATTTACTTATACCAAAGTAGGTCATAGTATTTTAAAGGCACTATTGAATAGATAATTGTCATAAAAAAATAATAATAAATAAATTAGATTTATTTACAATGTTTGTTTACTGTTCTTTAGATGAAAAATACTTACTATCCAATGACCCATGAAATTTAATAATAATAATAATAATAATAATAATAATAATAATATTATTATTATTATTATTATTATTATTATTATTATTATTATCTCAAAAGTAATAGTTGTCATTCCTAAGCTGTCTGCGAATGTATGGGTGAAAGTCTAACCGAAAATTGCATAAATTATATGACTGATAGTTTTACAAGTGTAATTGTATAATAATGTATTGGATTACTAAATCAAATATAGATTTAATATTTTAGTTAAGTTATCAGATTTAATTTATCAATTTATGTATATTTTAAAAGATAAGATTAAGAAATGTATTGATATAGATAGTATTGTGTTGATGCAATAGTTTAGTTTGATTAAACGAAAATGAAATGACTATATAATAATGTAGATGAAATTTAATTTAAATTGACATCAATTTTATTATGAATTCTTTATAATGGTGTTGATTAGTCCAAACTAATTAATAGGTAGGATTAAGATTTATAAATAATGTATTAGAGATTTAGGTTACAAGTATTACTTTTAGAAAATTTGGTTTGTTGTAAGTTTAATTATAAAATGTAAATGAAATTGTGTAAGTTGGTTCATTGGTCGTAAGTTTGGTGGTTGAGATTTAGTGTTCCAGAGGCAAAGGTTGTTTGTGCTTTGACTTTATGTTTTGTGTTGGTAAGTGTCATGAATTAATGAGTTGTAAAGATATGTTGCCTGTAGTCATGTATGAGGTAAAAGATAATGTGAATGATGCATGATCTAAGTTGTGAATGTATCTTGAGGAGGTAATAATTCCTTTGTAGATGAATTGTTGTCCATTTAATTGTATTTATCTTTTAATGGGCTATTGGAAATGGATTATGAGTTGTGCTCTTATGATTATACTTTAGCGTACAAGAAGATCAATTCCTTGCATAGATCTAATATATTATTGTTATCATGTCTTGCTTGATGGTTAGGGTTTCTAGATGCAGGTACAGGAGTGGCTTTTAATGTGGGGTCAGTGCCCAAAGTGGCTAGTGAGGGTAACCCATTGGAAGTTGGTAAACAAGTGATAACCTAAAAAGAATTAGCAGGAAAAGGGTAGATTTTACACTAAACAAGATAATTGGATTCCTCACTCATGCCTATAGTGCTAGTTCAGACTAAGGATGAGATGAGAAGGGCTAGTTGGCAAAATCAACTTCCTTGTCCTCACAAAAGGAAAGTTCATTCCGCATGTGTCACCCTAGGGGGGCGATGTCTAGAGAGAGACTGCCAGGGTAACAATAGATGGGGTCCAGTGTTTAGTGAGAGACTGCCAGGGTAACCCATGTTAGGACCATGTGATGACACTCTCCCTACTAGAGCATAGCATTCCCTAGTTGTGCTCTCCCCATTCATATGTGTTTGCCTCTAGAAGTGTTGTTGAGTTGCTTGTGATATTGACTTGTGTTGTTGGAGTCATTTGTTGCCCTCATTCCCTATAGTCAATGGTCTACCTGACTGTCTATTGTAGTGGGACCTTATGTTATCTCCTAGCATGGGGGGTGGACCTCAGGGTTCCACATGGTTGGGTGGATGTGCTTTATCTTGATTGGTTTTTTCCATTGTAATGTTCGTGTACGAGGAGGATGTAGCTTGACTATTAGACATCAGATCTTGTCCATGTTTATGAAGACAATTATTTATGCTCATGTACTAGCCTATGTGTTTGTCAAATCATAATGTATGTATTCATATGTAATCAAGAGGTGATAGTATGTAAAATGAAATGATGTACTCATATGTATAAGAAATTGTAAATGCACATGTAATTCTGATCATGTTGATTATTTATCTGATGTCATGATATGGAGATGTAAATGTTTATTCATGTTTGCAATTGATTTAGCATGATCTATGGATGTTATTTAATTATGTATGTTAGATTATGTTAATTGAATTATGAAGTAATGCATCCATGGAACCTTAAAGGACGAGTGGCTAGTTTAGTGATGTGTATAGATATGTTAAACATTACTTTGCTATCTTGTTCATTTAAAAAAAAATTATCTTGTTTCGTATAGCATAGATGTGTTGTTCTCTAAGGTGTTCATGGTGGGTTGTTACACAAACTGAAAGTATTGCATTGAATGAAAGTAAAGAAGGTCAAATGTATCACACAAGCCGTGGGAATAGCTGAATTGGTACATCAAAAAGAATATACTATGCATCTATAAAGTTAAAAATGAAGCATATAAGATAGACATATCTATCACTACCTATTGAAGTGGTGATTTGATCCTTTTTGCAGTTGATCCCTCTTACTACCGACCTTTCAAAAGAACCTGCAGTGTTGGAGAGAGTTTTGTTGGAGCTCCAGATATGGTTATCCTATGTACCTCATGAATGCAGAGACATAATATATTCCTTGTGATGTACAGAATTAGTTGATCAAGTCATTCACATTCAAGTGACCCTAAAGAAATGAAACATCATTGAACTTCACTATTTTTTAAGCCAACATGTTTGTTTTTAGTGCAAGTATAGAAGAAGTTATGTTGTTGTTTTGAAGACAATTTTAGCATGTGGTGCAAAGTGGGCTCCCACAATGGTTGAGCCCAACATGGTGCCCTTGATTCTTAAGAGGGGATGGAAAAGGAGTACATATCCATATTGATCAAATCAAAACATATCTAGCTAAGGACTATTACATTAACTGAGTATGTAGTGCCTCTCTAGCTTCACCTTGGATGTTCAGGTGGTCAGAGCAAGGGGCAGGTGAATGAATAGAAATACTCAAAACATTCAAAGTATGTTAGAACTGTTGATATCAGAATTCAAATACAGTGGTTATAATCTTGTTTCAAAGAGCAGAGAAAGTGTAGTACTACTCACTTCAGGCACCCTACTACACCATGATTCTCTGACTCTATGTGTGTCGACATATATGTATTTGATCGTATACAACCAATTGTTTAGATGCAGGCTGTAGGTACTGAGCCTCAACTCCACTTGATATAGCAAGTTGAGTGGGCTCTTGCACCAATAAGTATTAGTGATGGGAGATAATGTGAGGTCTATTCCACTAGGTCGGTCCTTGTCTTTTGTTGTGGTCTTGAGTCGTGTTGTGACACTTGGTCCTTGCCTTCTATGTTTGATAATCTGGTGTTGTGGAGTATTGTCAAGTTGGGTTAATATTGCTCATGCATAGTTGGATAATACTTTATTGATTTCTTATTAAAATAATCATGCTTCTATTATGTTTATTGGATAATATTTTATTTAGCCTAGAACTTGGAATGACACCTTAGTTAAATTTTAAAATAGACTAGAATTAATTATCTACTATTCTAAAGTAATTGTGTCATAAGTTGTGGTTATGGGTAATTAGTATGTACTTGGTTAAAGAATAATTTTTGGTAAAGTGAATTAATGCCATGAGTTGTCAATTTTGAAATTGTAAGATTTGGGATCTCTTTTTATAGCAAGATTTTGTATTCTCAGAGGAATGGGATGCTGGGTAACGGATGCATCTCTACATTAATTTTATGAGCTGAACCATTTTTATATGGGGGGAAATTGGTAGGAGGGGGAAAAGGAAATCTAGAGGAGTGGAGAGCTAAAGAAATTGGAAGTTGGATTGAAAACTGGGTATGTATTCTGCCTCCTTGTGTGAGATTGTGCTCTCGGTAATTTTATTGATTCAGGAAATTAAAACATTTTTCCTCTTTGCCCTCTGTGTGGACGAATGTATGTGGAACTGATGTGATCTATGTATCTTGTCTATACTTATATGCATGCTACTCTCCTCTGGTATATCCTTGCCAGACATGAAGAACTCAGCCTTCGCTTGGAAATCGGCCTTAGATTGCTATCAATATTTTACCCTCTGTGGCTATATTTAAGTTATTTATTGCTTCTGGCCTCTTCTATTCCAAAACCTTCCTGGAGGAACTAGATTGACTTTACCTATGGTCTAACCATTCAAATGTTACTCCAATCAAATCTAAATTCTTATCAAGATATGAAGGTTCCTGCATCAAGTGAAATCAAACTATGGAAATTTGTTACCAGTTGCCTGTTCTATCTTTGGCTTTGGTTGCTCTCTATGCCGTGGTTTGGCCTCCGTCCTCAGTCTCCTACCAATAAAATGAAAAGAAAATAATTTAATCAGCTTGCATCTGGTACATTCAGGCAGTTAAATCTCTTTGACGCTTTGAACCATTGCACCAATGTGCTCTTGCTTTACTACCATGTAATGTCACTATTTAAGATAGATTCCACCCAAGATGCTGAAACTAGGCTAGGCCATGTGGTCATTGAGAATGACTTGGTATGTCGTCATTTTCTGACTTGCCCCAATTAAACATTCTCACTCTACAATCGTTGGGTGTTTAAAGTTAATTTTGTTAACCCTTATGCATGACAATTTTCTACAAGTAGATTCACTGGAAGAAGCATGCACCATTTTCTGTTTTGGGTGAAGTTGGATCCCACAAGAGTGGAGTTATGATGGGAAACACTGGTAATGAAAATGGAATAGAAACACCATTTACCTTCCTCCAACCACGTGATCAGGATGCTTGAACAATCCCAACTCTCTTCTCAAATACGAATACTCCCATGCCAGTATAATACCTACTGTTCACTCTTTACTCCTCCACGGCCTCCACTTCCACACCCTCTCACTCAGATATAAAGATTGTCTCAAGAAGTGCCTTAGAAATTGTTGTTTGAAGCATCATAGGAATTGATAATATTTGAAGCTTGGATTATTCGAGACTCACATAAGGAAGACTAGAATGAATGCTGGTATGGATGGAATTTCCTTATGAAAAGTCATCTTGTTACCAAAAACAATGTTGGTAATGATTTCCAATTCCTAATTTTGAGTCTTTTCTAGAACTACTAATAGAATCATCTATGTTCATCATTATTATTCCTATTGGCAATGCTCTCATAATTATATTGTTATTTAGCTAATCTTATAAGGAAATATTATGTTTTAGTTCTATGGTCTTTTCTTATCTCAATATCTAGATTTTCTTTAAGCCATTCACTTGAGAAAGAGCCTTGTCTCTATCCTTCCCACGTGCCTCTATCTGAGTCACCATCTTCTATCCTACTTTCGAAGGAAGGCAGTGGCATAATTTTTCCTTAGCTCTAGTGGTTTGTGGGAACACCCCCTTTGTAAGGAGATCTCTCTAACTACTCTCAAACAAAGACCATTCTGGGAACTTTTATCACCTTTCCATAACTAAGTTCTTCAAACCTTTTTCCTAAAAGAACCCACTCTGCTTCCTTTATATATATATATATATATATATATATAGTTATTTATTTATGTCAGTTTAAATAGGACAAAATTTCAACCAATCTGTTAGGTCACATGGTATGGTGTGCCTCCTTAAAACACTTGAGTCCTTTGATTTAAATAGAATTTGCAATTCTTAGAATATTACCTTGTATCGACCAACAGTATTTTCTTATAGCAATTCTTGGGTACATTCTAATAGTTAGTCTTCCTGATGTAAACCGTGTGAATGGGCATGCTTGAAATGTTAGTACTTTATGATCTTGTTTAAATTGCAACATTGGGTACATTATAACAGATAGATAGAGTTTAATTGCATTGCTTTCTTTTTATTTAAAATTTATCAAAGACTTTAATAGATTATATTAATCTTCAACTACTTACTAAAATATAGTTGTTTTATCTGAGTATTATTATTTAATGACTGTGTAAATTGGGAATGAATCTCGTAGAGACCTTATAGAGTCATATAATTCTAGAGGCATAGTTTTAATGGTTATGATCTTCCAATTATGTAATACTGTCATGTTAAGTCTTGATAGGATGTCAGGGTTTAGTGTCATAGTGGTATGATGATTTCCATTAGCTATTATAAGCTAGGAATGCAAATATATAATATTATTGTGCATTGCACAAGATCATGATTCAATTAATTCATGGGTAGAATTACTTTAATTGTGTTTTTACCTGTTTAGATAGGTTGAGCTTCTTCTTGATCATTGTTAATAATAGAGTCAAAGAGATACTTGTGGTTAATCTTAATGAGTTGAGTGGATTAATAAACCTAGTTTTATATATTATGATTATAAATGGGAGATCCCTATTGCAAAAGCATATAGAATTAAGGAATATTGTTAAATCAAGCTAATTTGTAATATTAGGGGAGGCTAATTATCTTGTTAAGAGTGTGTGGATTGATATCTTACATTCTTGTATTAAGGGTGTTCTTCTAAAGAGTTAGATGGATAGTCAATTAGATCCCCCTTATTCTTGTTTATTTGGTGCACAATCTAGGTAATAGGAATACTGGTGGATAGGAAGTTTCAGATTTATAGGTTCACTTTTTATCTGATAGATGATGGAATATGCCTAGGTTAATTTTACATTAGTGCATTAGATCATATGTGGCATTTGTGGTTTGTTATGGAAGTATTGTTGAAAGATTTTTATTTATGATGAGTATCAAAGATTAGATTATTGTATTTTCCTTTTAGTTTGAGTCTTATTGTTCGAATAGATTGTCATAAATAATAAATGTCATGTCATTTAAACTGTTGTTTCCTTTTTGGGAGATAAACTTGTATATAGCGGTAATGAGTTCAACTTACCGACTCCAGAGGTTAGACTACTTGGGCTCCAATTTATTATTGTGTCATTATGTTTAAATATTTTATTGATTTGGGATTTTTTTGGAAGTGGATAGGGGAAAGTTCTATTGTTGAGGTTGAAATTTGGAATGGTCTATGTAATGTATTGGTTGGTGAAAAGATAGAAGCCTTTCAATCCCTTTTCCATGCATGTTATTAGTTCAGGATTTTGGTTAGGGGTGCTAGTTGTTATAGGAGAGTGGGTTTCATGGTGGGGCTAGTGCCTAAAGAGGCTGCCTGGGTAACCCCATGGAAATGGTAAGCAATTGAAAACTTTATAACGTACTTAGGAGGGTTGGGTAGAAATTCACATAACAAGGTAAGAAGGATGCCTCACCCATGCCTTGAGTGCTCTCATAGGCTAAGGATGGGATGAGAAGGCCTGGTTGGCAAGGTCGACCTCCTTGTCTTCATGAGAGGATGTGTTGACTCTGCATGTGTCACCCTATGGAGCCGGTGCCTAGAGAGAGGCTGCCAGGGTAACCATATATGGGGGCTAGCTTCTAGTGAGAGATAGCTTGGGTAACCCATGCTAGGACCATGTGATGACACTCTCCCTACTGTAGTCTAGTTACTTCCTATTATCTCTTGTTGATGCATCTAGAGTACTGTCTTGTCTTGACATTTTGGCTTGACTTGTCTTGATGGTTGATCTTATCTTGATGATTTGATTCCTCTTATTTTGGTGAGTATTGTCTTGTCTACATGGAGTCTATGTCTTATTGTTGTTGCATTTTTGGCTATCACCTTGACATAGTGGAACCTCAGGGTTCCACATGATTGGGAGGGAGAGCTATCCATTGGTTTTCTCAGATGTCCAGTTCGAGATTAGAGTAGGAGTGTTCCAGTTCCAGTTTGCTTTTCATCTTCAAGTTGTTGTATACTTACATAATTATACTTTTTGTAAACTAATGTAATCAGTCCTCAAGCTTGTAATCTTGTAATCTTGTAAATGATCTTATGTAACTGTTCATCTTTGCTAATGAATAATGTAAATCCTCTACTATTGTATTATAATTTATTTCACTTGTATCGTTAAAATTGTATGTTTTCTAATGCAGGTATGTTCCCTAGAGGTGTTAGCTATACATTTCATTTAACATTGTTAAAAGTATTTATGGATTAATGAATCGTCTTGCTTAAAAAAAAATTCTATTACTTTTGCTCTTGTTAGACTAACACTCTAGGGTTGCATGATGGGGCATTACACTTGGTATTAGAGCTAGGTTGCAACACTAAGACCTCTGGATTGTTGTTGTTGCCCTAGGTTAAATGCTTTTCTCATTGTAGTAAGTTGGTAATAGTATCTCCCACCTATATGCATTAGTATGAAGGTTGATAAGTTTATAGACTTGCTCTTTAAGAAATGAATGCTTTATGCTACTTATGTGTCTACTATTTTCTTTCTCCTTCTTCTCTGGAGATGTGATGTTACATCTAACAATATGTTCTCCCTACATGTTAATGCATCTAATCATCTAGTGGCATCATGCATCATGAGTTATGTGGTTATGTGATGTTGACATCTTTACATGGTTGCTTGAAAATCTATATCTAACCCCTAGATGGTCATAACCTCTTATGGAAGAATTGTTGTAATTTATGGAAGTTATAATTGTATATGCCTGTGTAAGAACTATATACAGGAGATCAAATGAGAGCTTGTGTTGGCCTATGAGATCAGGAACATGATAATGTAAGTCAATTATAGTTTGAATTATTCATGTATGTGATATCATATATTCCTTTTATATCTTATTGCATAAGGAAGCAATTGCATATTTCTGTAGTTTAGTGGAAAGAAATTTGTATTGTAATAAAGATAGAAGTTGTTTAGATAAGAGGATGTAGTTAACATAATTGTTTGAGTTTTGGTGTACATTCTCTAACACATTCTGGACCTTGTGTCCTTGAGTGTTGTGTAGCGGATGCTCCCTTTTTTGTGGCTAAAATTAGTCACATCGCAATGTAAATTTGTTGTAATTTGGTTGTTTTGGAAATTTTGATAGTTGCTTCATGTGTAGTAGGGGGGGTTAATAGTGAGTTTTCTTTCTTTGAACCTTCTTATGATAGGAATGGTCACCAAAACTCTTTTATTTATTCTTGATTTATTGAAGTTTGCTGGCACTTTGTGACTGAAAGTTGGATTTGATTGTTTTCCCATGTGGGTTTGAAATTATTTTTAAATTTTCTATGGTGGATATTTTGAATGTAGGATTTTGTTGGCCCCAATTTGTGGTAAGTGTTGTTTCTATCATATTCATTTTGAACCTCTGATAGTATGTTCAAGGGAGGACTCCGCGGAGAATGGCACTTTGCATGGTTGGTTATTAGTGGAAATAAGATATGAGATGTATTTTTCCTTAGTTATATGTGACTGCAATTCTTTGGATTGTATGAAATTGCTGAAAAAGGTATAAGTAGATATAAGTAGATCACATGATACACCATTAAGGTAAGGAATTGATGTTCTTCTTGTCTTTTATTGAACATTTGTGCTTGTTTTATGAACAATTGTTTAATATGGATGAGTATGTAGGCAATGGAATATGACAATATTAATATATTATGTTTCTACCATAGTCTGTGACTTCAAGGAGTAAGTCAAGTTTTAGGGGGGGAGGATGTAGTGCCCCTCCAGTTTCACCTTGGATGTGTAGGTGGTCGAAGCAAGGGGTAGGTGAATGAATGGAAATACTCAGAACATTCAAAGTATGTTAGAACTATTGGTATCATAATTCAAATGCAGTGGTTATAATCTTATTTCAAAGAGTAGAGACAGTGTAGTACTACTCGCTTCGAGCACCCTACTACACCATGATTCTCTGACTCTATGTGTGTCAACATATATGTATTTGATCATATACAACCAATTGTTTAGATGCAGGCTGTAGGTACCGAGACTCAACTCCACCTAATATAGCAGGTTTGAGTGGGATCTTGCACCAATAGGTATTAGTGATGGGAGATAACGTGAGGTCTATTCCACTAGGTCGGTCCTTGTCTTTTGTTGTGGTCTCTAGTCATGTTGTGACGCTTGGTCCTTGCCTTCTATGTTTGATAATATGGTGTTGTGGAGTATTGTCGAGTTGGGTTAATATTGCTCATGCGTAGTTGGATAATCCTTTATTGATTTCTTATTAAAATAATCATGCTTCTATTATGTTTATTGGATAATATTTTATTTATCCTAGAACTTGGAATGACACCTTAGTTAAATTTTAAAATAGACTAGAATTGATTATCTGCTATTCTAAAGTAATTGTGTCATAAGTTGTGGTTATGGGTAATTAGTACGTACTTGGTTAAAGAATAATTTTTGGTAAAGTGAATTAATGCCATGAGTTGTCAATTTTGAAATTGTAGGATTTGGGATCTCTTTTTATAGCAAGATTTTGTATTCTCGGAGGAGTGGAATGCTGGGTAATGGATGCATGTCTACATTAATTTTATGAGTTGAACCATTTTTATATGGGGGGAAAATTGGTAGGAGGGAGAAATAGAAATCTAGAGGAGTGGAGAGCTAAAGAAATTAGAAGTTGGATTGAAAACTAGGTATGTATTCTGAATCCTTGTGTGAGATTGTGCTCTCGGTAATTTTGTTGATTCAGGAAATTAAAACATTTTTTCTCTTTGCCCTCTGTGTAGACGAATGTATGTGGAACCAACGTGATCTCTGTATCTTGTGTGTGCTTGTATGCATGCTGCTCTCCTCTGGTATATTCTTGTCAGACATGAAGAAATCAGCCTTCTCTTGGAAATCGGCCTTAGATTGCTATCAATATTTTACCCTCTGTGGCTATATTTAAGTTATTTATTGCTTCTGGCCTCTTCTGTTCCAAAACCTTCCTGGAGGAACTAGATCGACTTTACCTATGGTCTAACCATTCAAATGTTACTCTAATCAAATCTAAATTCTTATCAAGATACGAAGGTTCCTGCATCAAGTGAAATCAAACTATGGAAATTTGTTACTAGTTGCCTATTCTATCTGTGGCTTTGGTTGCTCCCTATGCTGTGGTATGGCCTCCGTCCTCAGTCTCTTGCCAATAAAATGAAAAGAAAATAATTTAATTAGCTTGCATCTGGTACTTTGAGGCAGCTAAATCTCTTTGACACATTGAACCATTGCACCAATGTGCTCTTGCTTTACTACCAGGTAATGTCACTGTTTAGGATAGATTCTGCCCAAGATGCTCAAACTAGGCTAGGCCATGTGGTCGTTGAGAACGACCTGGTATGTCATCATTTTCCATCTTGCCCCAATTAAACATTCTTACTTTGTAATGGTTGGGTGTTTAGAGTTAATTTTGTTAACCCCTATGCATGACAATTTTCTACAAGTATCTTCACTAGAAGAAGCATGCATCATTTTCTGTTTTGGGTGAAGTTGGATCCCACAAGAGTGGAGTTATGATGGGAAACACCAGTGATGAAAATGGATTAGAAACACCATTTACCTTCCTCCAACCACATGATTAGAATGCTTGAACAATCCCAACTCTCTTCTCCAATACGAATACTCCCATGTCAGTATAATACCTATTGTTCACTCTTTACTCCTCCATGGCCTCCACGTTTGTACCCTCTCACTCAGATATAAAGATTGTCTCAAGAAGTGCCTTAGAAATTGTTGTTTGAAGCATCATAGGAATTGATAATATTTGATTCGAGACTCACATAAGGAAGATCAGAATGAATGCCGGTATGGATGGGATTTCCTTATGAAAAGCTGTCTTGTTACCAAAAACAGTGTTGGTAATGATTTCCAATTCCTAATTTTGAGTCTTTTCTAGAACTAATAATAGAATCAACTCTGTTCATCATTATTATTCCTATTGCCAATGCTCTCATAATTATCTTGTTATTCGACTTATCTTATAAGAAAATATTATCTTTAAGTTCTATCGTTTTTGCTTATCTCAGCATCTAGATTTTCTCTAAGCCATTCACTTGAGAAAGAGCCTTGTCTCTATCCTTCCCGCATGCCTCTATCTGACTCAACATCTTCTATGTCAGTTTAAATAGTATCAAATTTCAACCAATCTGTTAGGTCACATGCGATGGTGTGCCTCCTTAAAAAACTTGAGCCCTTTGATTTAAATAGAATATGTAGTTCTTAGAATATTACCTTGTATCAACCAATAGTATTTTCTTATAGAAATTCTTGGGTGCATTCTAATAGTTAGTCTTCGTGATGTAAACCTTGTGAACGGGCATGCTTGAAATGTTAGTACTTTATGATCTTATTTAAATTACAACGTTGGGTACATTATAATAGATAGATAGAGTTTAATTGCATTGCTTTCTTTTTATTTAAAAATTATCAAAGACTTGAATAGATTATATTAATCTTCAATTAGTTACTAAAATATAGTTGTTTTATCTGAGTATTATTTTTTAATGACTATGTAAATTGGGAATGAATCTCGTAGAGACCTTATAGAGTCATATAATTCTAGAGGCATAGTTTTAATGGTTTTGATCTTCCAATTATTTAATGTTGTCATGTTAAGTCTTGATAGGATGTCAGGGTTTACTGTCATAGTGGTATGATGATTTCCATTAGCTATTATAAGCTGGGAATGCAAATATATAATATTATTGTGCATTGCACAAGATCATGATTCAATTAATTCATGGGTAGAATTACTTTAATTGTGTTTTTACCTTTTTAGATAGGTTGAGGTTCTTCTTGATCATTGCATAATAGAGTCAAAGAGTTACTTGTGGTTAATGTAAATGAGTTGAGTGGATTAATAAACCTAGTTTCGTATCTTATGATTATAAATGTGAGATCCCTATTGCAAAAGCATATAGAATTAAGGAATATTGTTAAATCAAGCTATTTTTTAATATTAGGGGAGGCTAATTATCTTGTTAAGAGTGTGTGGGTTGATATATTACATTCTTGTATTAAGGGTGTTCTTCTAAAGAGTTAGATGGACAGTCAGTTAGATCCCCCTTATTCTTGTTTATTTGGTGCACAATCTGGGTAACATGAATACTAGTGGATAGGAAGTTTTAGTTTTATAGGTTCACCTTTTATCTGATAGATGATGGAATATGCCTGGGTTAATGTTACATTAGTGCATTAGATCATATGTGGCATTTGTGGTTCATTATTGAAGTATTGTTGAAATATTTTTGTTTATGATGAGTAGCGAGGATTGGATTATTGTATTTTCCTTTGAGTTTGAGTCTTATTGCACTAATAGACTGTCATAAATAATAAATGTCATGTCATTTAAAATCTTATTTCCTTTTTGGGAGATAAACTTGTATATAATGGTAATGAGTTCAACTTACCGACTCTAGAGGTTAGACTACTTGGGCTCCAATTTATTATTGTGTCATTATGTTTAAATGTTTTATTGATTTGGGATTTTTTTGGGAGTGGATAGGGGAAAGTTCTATTGTTGAGGTTGAAATTTGAAATGGTCTATGTAATGTATTGGTTGGTGAAAAGATAGAAGCCTTTCAATCCCTTGTCCATGCATGTTATTGGTTGAGGATTTTGGTTAGGGGTGCTAGTTGTTGTACGAGAGTGGCTTTCATGGTGGGGATGGTGCCTAGAGAGAGGTGGCCTGGGTAACCCCATGGAAGTGGTAAGCAATTGAAAACTTTAAAACTTACTTAGGAGGGTTGGGTAGAAATTCACATAACAAGGTAAGAAGGATGCCTCACCCATGCCTTGAGTGCTCTCATAGGCTAAGGATGGGATGAAAAGGCCTAGTTGGCAAGGTCAACCTCCTTTTCTTCATGAGAGGATGTGTTGACTCCGCATGTGTCACCCTATGGGACTGGTGCCTAGAGAGAGGCTACTAGGGTAACCATAGATGGGGGCTGGCTTCTAGTGAGAGATAGCCTGGTAACCCATGCTAGGACCATGTGATGACACTCTCCCTACTGTAGTCTAGTTACTTCCTATTATCTCTTGTTGATGCCTTTGGAGTACTGTCTTGTCTTGATGTTTTGACTTTTGCTTGTCTTGATGGTTGATCTTATCTTGATGATTTGATTTGTCTTATTTTGGCAAGTATTGTCTTGTCTGTATGGATTCTCTATCTTGTTGTTGTTGCATTTTTGGTTATCACCTTGACCTAGTGGAACCTCATTGTTATCTCCTAGCTTGGTGGGGTGGACCTCAGGGTTCGACATGGTTGGGAGGCAGAGCTATCCATTGGTTTTCTCAGATGTCTAATTCGAGATCAAAGCAGGAGTGTTCTAGTTGCAGTTTGCTTTTCATCTTCAAGTTGTTGTATACTTACATAATTGTACTCTTTGTAAATTGATGTAATTGGTCCTCAAGCTTGTAATCTTGTAATCTTGTAAATGATCTTATGTAACTATTCATCTTTGCTAATGAATGATGTAAATCCTCTACTATTGTATTATAATGTATTTCACTTGTATCATTAAAATTGTATGATTTCTGATGCAGTTATGTTGCCTGGAGGTGTTAGTTGTACATTTTATTTAACATTGGTAATAGTATTTATGGATTAATGCATCTTCTTTCTTTAAAAAAAATATTTTTGTTACTTTTTCTCTTATTAGACTAACACTCTAGGGTTGCATGATGGGGCATTATAGAGTACATAAGCTATAAGCTCATTTCCCATCTATAACTACCAGCTCAAATGAGATGAAATGAAAGCTATAAAAGAGTAGTGAACTCATTCAGGGCAACTCAACAATTATTACATAATAAGAAGAATACAATTGTAAGCAATGATAGGATAATAGTCTTATGTTGGTCAAGACATATGACATCCAATACCAACATAAAAGATGCATTGTAAACATGTTTATCAAATCATCTTTTCATAATGCTTTCATACAAGAGGCAGAAGAAAGTGACTATGTCATCATAAGTAGATGTAAAAAGAGCTATCATATGCATGGTAATCAATCAAGGTTTATGTTCTTCATCAGAGAAATCATTGGACAACAATAGAACAAAAGGTATTTTTCATTTTGGTTAATGGAATGTGCCATTATAATTTAATGCATGGACAGACATAAAAGATCCAAAATCAGTCATAATATATAGTGCTTATGCTAAGTGAGTTCAATCATGAACTACATCAACTCAAGAAATATATTGCCTCAGCCAGTGAAAAGAGTTACAACTATTCAAATGTGGTATGTATATGAATACATTTGATGTAATACAGTGAACTAGACATAAAAAAAAATATGCCATGTTATAGGTTGAATGTAATCATGCAAAGTGTATATAAAGTAGATAGACAAAAGTGCCATAATGATCAAAATGTATACAATTATTATTAATGATGATTAGGGAGTGACGATTTTGCTTTAGAGTATCAAGAGAGCTTCATTTCAGAAACATGAAAATGACAGTACGTATAAAGTCTCAATATTCAGATTCATCTATGGGAAGTACAAAAAGGAACATCATGTATGTTATCACTATAGAATGTAGTAGGAACAATATAAATGAATCATAATGTTTATCTCACAATGCCATATTCCATGAAATAGTATTTCTTACAATCAGAAAGACAAATGAAATACCAAAGAATAGTGATGTTTTGTTTCTACAGTGAAGGGCAAAAATAAAGGAATTGTTTGTCATACATTATTATTCATATAGTAATCATCATGTTGCTATAGGGACAAAAATTTCAACATCAAGAGCCATTGCCTAGTATAATGAAAGAGAAAGCTTTATCTTTTTACATTTCCATAAATGAAAGAGCAATATATTCTCATTATCTTTTGCCTTTTTTTGAAAATGGATCAAGTTTTCATTGCACAAGAAAGATAGAGTGCAAGTTGAAAATGTGTATGGGTTCTCAGGAATAGCCCAAAATGTATTGTTCTTCATAAATGACAAAAACCATATCAATTTGCATCATGAAATCATAGATACAAAAGAGATGGTAAGTTTCAATCCTATGAGGGTTTTGAGAAAAAACACAAAAAAATGATTAAAAAAGACCATTTTTATACTAGATTATAGTCACGGCTAGAGATGGAGAGAGTTTTTCTTCATAGTAGATAAGACCCACATGGGGTTTTTGCACAGAGATCAAATGCAGAATGATAGAAAGAATTTCTTTTTGGTAGGTTGAACCCACTTTGGGGTTTCAAACAAAATCTCAGATATAGGATGGAGAAGTTTGAGCTCATAGTCACAAAGAATCCTCAGGAATAAAGAGTTGGTAAATATATGGCTGAGGAAAGTAATAGAGAGAAAACATATTTTTATCATAACAAGTTAAACCCATTAGGGTTTGAAGCAAAAATGCAGATACAAAAGGAGTTCTCAAAAATGATAAAATTGTTACGTATGGTTGTGGTGTCTAATATGGAAGTAATATACATAAGTTTTCTCATAAACCTTTCACAAAGTGTCAAATATTATCATTTTTGAAAAAAGAGAGAACTCACCTTTGTTCTGAGTGCAGATGAATGCATGAAGCCATGGGTTTTTACCCATATTTTTTTTTGTTATATTGCCTTTGCAATGGCTCAAAAGAGCCTGAGCTAGTTAGCCTTGGTAGAATAGAGACAAGAGTATATCGACTCAAGGAAATAGAAAACAAAATAGAATGCATCAGATGAGTCATAGTTGTGACCTAAAACCCAGAGATTTGCCTTATAAATGGAGAAAAATGGATTGAAAATGTGCAGAACAATCTTACCTTTTCATTCTCTATAGGGATTCTTCAAGAAATTATAGTGATACAATGAGGAATTGAAGTTTTCCAATTGAAACTGTAGCCCCATGGCAGTAGTAGTAGAGCTTCATCGAAAAGAAAAGTGTGAAATGAGCCTGAGAAACTAGGGCATGGTGTGTTTTGTGTTAAGGTTAGCATTGTTAGTTTAGGACATACAACTCAGAGGGTGGGTGAATTAGTTGTCCCAAAACTTTCTTTTCTTTAAACACTTAAATCCTTCTTGTAATTCAATAGCATAGTAATAAATCAATCATGGAAGTACAATGCAATAATTCAAAAGGAGAAACACATTAACATATATGACACCAAGATTTTAACGTGGAAAACCCGGTAAAGGGAAAAACCATGGGGTGACTAACCCAAGATTGTATTCTCTATTAAAAGAATAAGAAGAACAAATGGCACATGCCAATTAGGGCTCACTACTTGAGCACACTGCTCACAAGAGGCCCACTGCCTACAGGAGACACACTATCTATGGAATAATAAATATTACATACCTGAACTAGAGATTAGCATCTTCACCATGCCTGAGTTAGTTCAATTTAAGCTCAATACTTCTACTCTTCTTTTCACTCTTCTCTTCTTTACCACTTCCTCATCTCCACATAGATACTTTGAAATGACTTCACAACTCTTATTTATACAAGACATCAACTTTCGGATAATCATCAAAGTTGGCACAATATACACTTTTTTTTTAATTACAGAGAAAATACACAAATACAACTTGACTTATTACAAAACACTTCATGCGAATCACCACACTGTTGACCACACATATTTGGGACTTCAATCTTTTTTGAGTAACATGCCATGCTTCATAGAACATCTTCAAGATCATCTGCAAGATGTGTAAATCATCCAGTTGGCCATGATTAGGAAGAACATCATCACTGGAAGTAAATCTTCAATTATGAGATCAATCTTCAATGTGGACCACCAGCATGAACTGGACACAATCTAGAGGCTTCCACAAGCTTGCCTAAATCACCAAGAACATCCACACCACTTCTGCTTACTAAAATCATTTGCATCCTCATCTGGAACCTCAAGAGCACATTCTGTCAACACTACCATATTAGAATAAATTCTTATGGACCTCCAGACCATGAACCAATTGAGTTGTCAATTCACATTGGCTTCCTAAACACTCCACCAAATCCGTAGAACAAAATATTGCATTTCTAGATCTCACCGAACCTATTTGTGTCACTCTGTCACCTCTGAACACCTTCTAGAACTAGTTTCACTCATATGACCATAGATTCTTGAAATATTCATGCAGACTTCTCAAATCTTGACTATATCATATTTAGACACATATATACATAACCTTTGATGCACATTCTCTGATCTTTGTCTTATCTTGGATCTTCACTTCATAGTGCTTCATATTCTTCACTGTTCTTCTATGTTTCTGATAGAACTAATTTTCTAAATATCCTTAGCACATAGCTCATCCAATCCTTGACATCAATGCAATAGAAGTATGTTGACATCAATGACAAGACTGGTTAGGTCCATACTTGTAACAATCTCTCCCTTTGTCATTGATGGCAACATATGATGTGAAAAACTATTCTAACCATCAAGAGAAGAACTTCTCCTCACTATTTGAGATAGCTCCCCCTATATTCATATGGCTTCTCTTTCTTTACTGCTCCCCCTTTGATCAGAAACCACTTTTGTTTTTCACATGTCTTCTCTCCCCCTTTGACATCAATGGCAAATGGCACATACTTGCATCAATTAGAATCATACAGACTTCTCCCCATGAGTAGCAGCTTCCTATCATCAATCTAGATCACAAGATATGACTATGAGATCCATTGGACTGATGTACATCAGTGCACATTAATTCAAAACTAGAGGGGTAATAACCCCTAACTTCTCCCTGAGATACTCAAAAGAGTCCTTAGGTAGAGGTTTAGTAAAGATGTCTGCAACCTGATCCTTAGAGGGTACAAACTCCAATCTAAGTTCATTCTTGTTCACCTACTCTCTCAAAAAGTGAAACTTGATGGATATATGTTTTTTCTTTGAATGCAACACTGGATTTTTTTATATATTTATTGCACTTGAGTTATCACAAAAGATTGTGATGGGTTCCTCATACTCCACTCTGATGTCTCTTAGCATTTGCTTCATCCAGAATACTTGAGTAGAACTACCTGCCACTGCAATATATTATGCTTCAACAATGGATAGAGATATTGCCTCTTATTTCTTTCTCAGCCAAGAAACTAATCTTTTCCCCAAAAAGAATGCACCACCACTGGTACTCTTCCGGTCATCTAAATCTCCTACCCAATCCACATCTATATATGCATGAAGAGAGAAATCATGATCCCTAGCATACCATAAACCATACTCAATTGTTCCCTTTAGATATCTAAAAATTCTCTTGATTGCCATGACATGAGATTCTCTGGGATTAGATTGGAATCTGGCAACAAGACCAACAACATTTATAATGTTAGGTCTAGTTTGAGTAAGATATAGTACTCCTCCAATCATTGACCTGTACTTTTTTTTATCATCCTTAGGAGAGTCATCATCTTTTCTCAGTTTACATCTGGTTGCAATGGGAGTATTCATTGGTTTTGAGTCTTCCATCCCAAATTTCTTCAACAATTTTTTCACATATTTGGTCTGTGAAATGAAGATTCCTTTCTTTCTTTGAGTGATTTGTAGACCCAAGAAAAAATTTATTTCCCCAAACATGGACATCTCAAATTCACTTTTCATTTGATTTGTGAAAGTTTTGCACATACTATCTTTTCCTCCAAAAATTATATCATCAACAAATACTTCAACAATCAAGATATTTTCATGATTAATTTTGAAGTACAAGTTACTATCAGTAGTACCTTTGTTAAAACCAATCTTCAAAAGATGATTATCTAGTTTTTCATACCAGGCTCTTGGGGCTTGTTTGAGTCCATATAGTGCTTTCTTCAACTTGCAGACCATATCACCATGATCAAACAATTGAAATCCATCTAGTTGCTCAATATATACTTCTTCTTCCAAGTCACCATTGAGAAAGGCAGACTTGACATCCATCTGATATACTTTGAAATCCTTGAAGGCAGCAAAGGTAAGAAATAATCTGACTACAATTCTTGCCACTAGAGAAAAAGTTTCTTCAAAATCAACTCCTTCTACTTGAGAATAACCCTTGCAGACCAATCTGGCTTTGTTTTTTACTACTTCACCATCTTCATTCAGTTTATTCTGGAACACCCATTTGGTCCTAATCACAATTTTGTTTCTAGGTTTGGGAACAAGATCCCAAGTGTGATTTTTCTCAATCTGCATCAACTCTTCCTTCATTGCTTTAGTCTAGCTTTCATCATTGCCTACTTCACTTACTATTTTTGGATCAATCTTTGAAATCAGACAATACTTTTCAGAGTCTTGAGCAATCTTTCTTCTTGTTTGAACACCTTTTCTTTTATCACCTATGATCTGGTCTTTAGAATGATTTAGTCTTACATACTTGGGGAGTTTTGGGAATTTCTTGCACTTCTATTTCTTGGACAGGTTCATTTAAACTGATCTCTTCTTCCTGTATTCCAAGATTCTTTGAATCAGTCTGGATCTGAATTTTAGAAGGGGCTTGAACTTCTTGGACCAAAACATCATTCTGATCATTTTCTTCATATTCATAAAACATTGAGTATTTTCAATGCTTTCATCAACCTTTACATTTGTACTTTCTACAATCTTTCTCAATCTCTTGTTATAACACCGGTATGCTTTACTTTGAGTAGAGTAACCTAAGAATATTCCTTCATCACTTCTAGCATCAAATTTGCCAAGGTCTTCATCTCTTTTAATGTAACATTTTCTACCAAAGACTCTGAAATACTTCACATTAGGAGTGATGCCAAACTAGAGTTCATAAGGAGTCTTACTAGTATTGCTTCTGATTTGTACTTGATTAAGAGTATAGACAATAGTGCTTACAGCTTCTCTCCAGTAGATCTAAGGAATATTTGCTTCCATCATCATGGTTCTCGATACTTCCTGGATGGTCTAGTTCTTTCTCTCCACTGCTCCATTCTATTGTGGAGTCCTTGGAGCAGATAACTATCTTTTTATCCCATGATTCTCACATAATTATATGAATTCTCTAGATGTGAATTCTCCACCTCTATCAGACCTAAGACACTTTATGTTTAATCTGGTTTCATTTTCTACCATATCCTTGAATATTTTGAATTTCTCAAGAGCTTTAGATTTCTCTTTTAGGAAAGTCATCCACATCATCTGGGAATGATCATCAATTAGTAACATGAAATATCTATCACCTTGCAAACTCCTAATTCTTACCGGTCCACATAGATCAATATGTACTAAGTCCAACAATCTGGTAGAAGATTGTTTCTTACTTTTGAATGTGACTCTGCTCTACTTACCCAACTGACATTCTTTGCACAAACTGTTAGTAGGTTTCACCGGTCTTAGAAGATCTCTTACATCCTGAGTGTTTCTTATCTTGATGATATTATAAATAATCACATGACACATTCTCCTATGACAACCAACTATGATCAATTTGAACAAATAAACAACTTTTGCCAGTGTCAACCAAGTGGAAGATGTTACCTTTTGTTTGGGTACCGAATGAAACCTCTGTTCCAGAAGTTTCAAAGATCTTACATTTTCCATTTTTGAATCAGAGATCATAGCCTTTGTCCACCAACTGCCCAACACTAAGAGGATTGTACTTCAGACCTTCAACATATAGTACATCACTAGTTTTGTTCTTTCCATCAAAAGAAATAGTTTCTTTGCCTTTGATTCTGCCAACAGAATTATCATCAAATTTTACAGCTCCTCCTTCATATCTTTCTACATCTATAAACTTATTTTTGTCACCAGTCATATGGTGGGAGCAGCCACTATCAATGACCCAATCATCCTTTTCTTCAACTTGGGAAGCCCATGCTCTTTCTATCATTTCATGATTGATAGATTCAGAGGGCATTTGATCTTCTTCCTTGATGGCAATAAACATCCAGTCACTTGCGGATTTGTTTCCTGTATCTAATTCATCATTTGTTACTCCTTCATCATCATCATATTTATGAACATAGTAACATTTCTTTTGAAATCTTAATCTATTTGGATTTGTCCTTGAAAATCTTTCTGGACACCTTGAGCCAAAATGACCAATCTTGTTGTAGTTGAAACATTTGAAAGCTAATTTTCCTTCATACTTACCAGATCCTCTTGGCAGTCCTTTTGCAATAAGGGCTTCAAGTTGAGCAGCTTCTGCTTCATTTTCATCTAGGTCTTTTCTTTCTTTTTCACACCATGATAGTTTCTTTGAGGGTGTTTTTCCTGAATCATACCTTTGTTTGCCTTTTACAGAGGTACTATATTTGAATGTATATTTAGTCTTGGGGGGTGCATCTCCAAACTCAGCCAATTGAAATGCAACTAATTTTCCAACCAATTGATCTCTTGTGATATTTGATAAGGATCTAAATTCTTCAATAGCAGCAACCTTGTGTTTGTAAGTAGGAGGTAGGGATCTAAGAACTTTGGCAACAACCTCATCTTCATCCATGATTCCACCTACACATCTAATGTGACAAACAAGGTCATTTACTTTTAGCATAAATGTAGTGATATTCTCATGTTCATTCATCTTCAGGTTTTCAAATTTTACTTTCAGACTCTATAGCTTGGCACACTTAACATATTTGTCTCCTTCATGCAAAAGTTCCATTTTTCCCAAATCTCATATGAGGTTTTTAAATCTATAACATTTTTCAGCTCTGAATTAGATAAGGCACTTAGTAAAGCTTCTTTAGCCCGAAGATTGTCTTCAACATCTTTGATTTCATCTATAGTTGTTGGACCATTATTTGGAGGAACATACTTCTTCGAAGTTATGGTCCAATATTGCATTCCCATACATTGCAAGTGATATTTTGATGTAGAGGACTTAGGATAGGTTGATAATTCCACCGTTTGACAAGGTTTTCTTTTCACACTCAAAAACCAAATTCAAGGATCATCATGCAAAAGTGGGAACAATAGTTAGTTTTCTTGAAATCATCATGTTGAGGCTTGTTTGGCATTCCATATGACACATTCAAACCATTTTCTAAGGCTAGACAAGCTTTGAATTGGGACTTCCTTCTTTGAGCCTCTAAACTCCTTATAGCCCATGAAATAGGAACAGTCAGCAATAACTCTTGATACAGGTCTGTAAACTCAAATATTAGATAATCCTAAGATACCCTTTTAGATTCCCTACAACATATCCCAAATTTAGTATGGGTTGTTTTGGACAATATAGTCTAACCTATAGCCCCTTCTAGTAGCCTAGAGCCCCAATTAGCCCTATTTTGTGAAGCAACCACCCTCCATTTTGATTATAGTACTCAACCAATCATTTGGCCATCTTACGGGCATGATAAAACCAAGGATTTTTTGGGTTTTGGGTCTCCAAAATGGACTACAACTGATTGGTCTTATGGTATTCCCTTTCTAGGCTTCTATGCAACACCCAACACATGAGGATGTTAGGTTTCTTCAATAAAACCTCCTCCTTCTCAAATCCCCTTTCCAAACCTTGTCATAACATATGAAAATAGACTTAAAACAATCCATCCCACTAATCAGGAATGAGTCAAACCAGTGGAATGGAGGGAAAAGACATAACTTCTATCAGAAACCTTAGATGAGGGTTTTTCAGACCGTTTTCAGAAAAATACAATTATCTATGCTCTAGAAATGTTTCAAGAACCCAAACCAAATGCAAAAGGAAGCCAACTCACCCTACTATCATGCCATCATCATGAATTTTCACAATCTATCCATACAAGAACAAGGTACGACCTGTAGCAGCGAATTACACAGTAATTTGGACAGAAAATTGAACTTCTTTATTTATTTTCTTCTTCCAATTATTTCAAACTCCTCTTCTCCATTGTACTGATCATGTTCAAGTATTTTTAAGCTTGCATACATCTTGACAGACCTCTTGGAAGATAGTTTTGGTTGATGGGAAGGTTTATAACTGTTCTTCAACCATCAAACTACCTTGTTGTGTTATGGACTGCAACTAATGACAATGATTTGTCATATGTAACATAGGGTGGCATAATAAACAAAGTCTTCAAACACCATTACAAAATAAATAAGACTTTAAAAAGGCATTTGACCTCTTCACACCTCCCTACATGCCTTAGAAAGGCTTATAACCATGAATCTTTATGACTGCCTCAACTATGATAGCAACATGGCATCCATTTGCAATGGCCCTTATTACAATGCATGAAAATGGTCTTCAAGACCTTATTGAATCAACAAGACAACATGAACAACATGAAGACAAGACATAAATCCATATGGTCTCCTTGGTGCTCCTGCACCATACTCCTGGGGTGGGAAAAACTCAAGTCTCTTGAGGAATCAAATCAGCAACTGTGACACCATGCTTAAAGATGTCTTCTTCACTCATACAAGTGGCATCTTCAATTGGTAAGCCACTCCATTTGACAAGGAACTACTTGTAGGTCTTCTTTCTAGTCCTTTTTATAACCTTGGTATCAAGAATGCATTCCAACTTCAATGGTTGGCTGAGAGGTAGATCTTTTATCCAATCTTCATCTTCTTGGTCTGCATCAAGACCTGCAACATTATCACCCCTGTATGGAAACAAGTCAGCAACATTGAAGATGGGATAAATTTCCAAGCCTTGAGGAAGCTTGATCTCATAGGCATTGGACCCAAACTTGTGCACAATCCAGCATGGACCTATCTTCTTCATGAGGAGTTTGGTTGGCTGCCCCTTTGGAAGTCTCTCCTTCTTCAAATGTGCCATGACCAAATCCCCAACCTTATATTGCACATCTCTCCTTCTCTCATTGGCTTTCTCCTTGTATTTCTCATTGTTCCTTTGAAGAGTTTCTCTTACATTATCATGGATGTCCTTCATGGCCAATGCAAAGTCTTCACCTTGAGCACTCTTCCTCTCCAATCCATGGAGATCTCTCAATTCAAGAATACCTCTTGGGTGAACACCATAGACAATCTCAAATGGACTCCTTCACATGCTTCTATTGGTGGAGTCATTATAAGCAAATTTAGCTTGAGGGATGATCATATCCCATGCCTCTCGATGCTACTTTGTAAGACATCTAAGGAAATTTCTCAAAGACCTATACACTACCTCAATTTGGCCATCAGTCTGAGGGTGATAGGATGAAGTGAATGACAATTGAGTGCCCAACTTCTTCCACAAAGTATGCCAAAAGTGGCCCACAAACTTTGGATCCCTGTTAGTCACAATGTTAAGAGGCAAACCATGGCTTCTAACAATTTATTTGAAGAACAAACTAGCAATGTGTGAAGCGTCATTAGTGCATTTACATGGAAAGAAATGATCTATCTTACTGAATCTATCCACCACAAAAAAAATGCTATCAAAGCCTCTTTGAGTCCTAGGAATACCCAAGACAAAATCCATGCTAATACTTTCCCATGGCCTATGAGGAATAGAAAGTGGCAGATATAGACTAGCATTAGATGAAGTTCACTTTACTCTTTGACAAATACTACAACATTCAACAAATTTTCTGATGTTGGATTGCATTTTACGCCAAAAATAAAGCCTTTTCACCTAATCCAATGTTTTGTTCAGCCCAAAGTGACCTCCTAGTCCACCACAATGTTTTTCTTTTATGATGTTCTCCCTCATGGAACACCTATGAACACATAATTGGCTGCCTTTGAACAACAACCCCTGCTGCAATAAAAACTCAGAAAAATCAGAACGATAAGAGTCTGAAAACTCTGAACAAACTTCATATACCTCCTTGAAATCATCATCATCCTGGTACATATGTTTGAGAGCATCAATCCCCACACTTTACAACTGAATTTCTTGAACCATGCACACCCTTCTACTCAATGCATCTGCCACTTTATTGGCCTGCCCCTTCTTGTGTTTGATTGAAAAAGTATATGTTTGGAGTTGTTCAACCCATTTCATATGCTTGTGATTGAGTTTCTTCTGTGAACATAGAAAACTAAGTGCATGGTTGTTAGTGTAAACAATAAACTCATGAAGCAAAAGATAGTGCCTCCACTTTTTCAAAGCTTGCACCATTACAAACAACTCCAAGTCATAAGTAGAATACTTTCTCTTAGCATCATTCAATTTTTCACTAAAGAAAGTAACTGGCCTACCTTCTTGACTTAAGATAGCCCCTATATCAAGGTTACTAGCATCACATTCTACCACAAACAACTTGTTAAAGTTGGGCAAAACAAGAATGGGCTGTTGTGCTACTTTTTGTTTTAGAATTTCAAAAGAATCATTGGATGCCTTTGTCCAACAAAGCTTACATTTTTGCCCCCCTTTGATTGTATCCAAAATAGGTGCACAAATATGAATAAAATCCCTTATGAAGTTTCTATAAATGTTTCCAAACCCTAGAAAATTTTTACATCACCTGCTATTTTAGGAGTTGGCCATGAAAAAATGGTCTCTACCTTTGCTGGATCCATCTTCAAACTACCTTGGGAAATGACAAAACCAAGATAAGCGAGTTCTTCCTTCAAGAGGACACTCTTTTCCATGTTGATCATCAATTGCTCATCATGCAATTTCTTCAAAACCTGATCCAAATGTTGCAAATGCTCTTCCTTAGTCCTGCTGAAAACAAGAATGTCATCCAAGTATACCACAACAAATTTGCCAATGAAATCTTGCAATACTTCATTCGTGAAATGCATAAAAGTATTCGGGGCATTGGATAGGCCAAATGGCATCACCAACCACTCATAAAGACCCTCATTTGTTTTGAATGATGTCTTCCATTCATCCCTTTGCTTTATCCTAATTTGATGATACCCACTCTTGAGATCAATCTTAGAAAAGCATCTAGCCCCTCCTAAATAGTCCATTAAATCCTCAATCCTTGGCATAGGGAACCTATATCTTATAGTAATCTTGTTAATGGATCTAGAATCCATACACAACCTCCATTTACCATTCTTTTTAGGGGTTAGGATTGTTGGGACAGCACATGGGCTAAGGCTCTTTCTTACCAATCCCTTATCCAACAATTCTTGCACTTGCTTGGCAATCTCTTCATTTTGAGAAGGTGTCATCTTGTAGGCTGCTTTATTTGGCAAAGTAGATCCTGGTATGAAGTCAATTTGATGGCTTATGTCCCTAATAGGTGGTAATTCATTAGGCATCTCCTCTACCATGATACCCTTATACTTCTCTAACAATTGTTGCACCTCCTTGGGAACCTCTTCCTCTCTAGGACCATGCAAATTAGGACTATTTTTAGGCTTTAAAATTAGAGTATACCTATGGGTTCCTTCCTCCTTAAGGGTGTCTAGAAACTCTTTACCATTCACAATCATGACACTTAACCCAACACTCTTCTCTACATTCTCATCCAGCAATGGATCCATTCTATACTTCCTACCATTCTTTGTTATAATGAAGGAGTTAGATTTACCATCATGTTGGGACTGAACATCATATTGCCATGGATGTCCCAATAGCAAATGACAAGCATCCATGGGGATTATATCACACAAAATCTTCTCCTTATATTCCCCTATCTCAAATTCTACCCAAGATTGTTCATCTACCAAAACTTTTTGTCCATTATTCAACCATAATACTTTACAAGGACTAACATGAGGAAGTCTTTTCAATTTCAACTTGTCTACAATTTCAATAGAAACCAAATTTTCACTTGAGCCTAAATCAAAAATCACCTTGCAAATCTTACCATAGGCCTTGCATGTTGTCCTAAACATTGTCTTCCTTTGAGGGGGTTCTTGTATTTACGGCACCTTCAACATGGTTCTCCTCATCATCAAACTTTCTCCTTCATGGACTGGGGCTGCATTTCCAATTGGAGAGTTAACACTTTGGCAATCTTCCTCTTGGATCAACTAGTTCCTTCTCTCTCCTCCATGAGGGCTTGAGGCTTACTTTTTAGGACATTTAAAGGCTAGATGTCCCACTTGGTTGCAATTGTAGCACCTTCATGTGAAGACATTAGGACCTCTCCCTGGTCCACCAAATCTACCCCTTCCATTGGGTCTCCTTCCTCTAAAGCCTCCTCTAGAACCTGGTTCTCCACTTTAATTTTAGGAGCTAGATTCCCCTTGACTCCTTTGGGACTAATTTCTGCCTCCAAAACTGCCCCTACCTCTAAAATTTTTGCCACCTCTTCCTCTATTTTACTGTTCACCTTTACTCTTCAACTTCTCTTGAGCCCTCAATGCCATTTGAAAGCATTTATCCATAGTTTCAAGGGTTAGTATACTGATTTCATCTTGGATACTAAACCTCAAACCATTTAGATACCTTACCACTTTACCCTTTTTATCCTCCATGTATCCATAACGAAGAGAGAACTTGTGAAACTCCTTGGTGTAGGTGGCCACATCCAAATCTCGTTGCTTGAGATTTTGCATCTTCTTGTAGGTCTGCACCTCATAGTCTGATGGAAGGAATTGGTACTTGATCCTCTCCAACATTCTACTCCATGAAGAGATCATGCTCTATCCATTCTTTACCCTCTCACCTTGGGTGTAACTCCACCATGTAAGGGCAACACCTTTGAGTTTAGTTTTTACAAACTTCACCCACTTGTTCTGAGGAACTTCTTTATATTCAAAGTAGTTATTTAGGGCCTTAATCCACTCCATAACTTCATCAGCATTCATCTTGCGACTAAATGTTGGAATCTCCATCTGAGCCTCTAAAGAATATTTGACAATTGCCCTGATGGCTTCAGAAAATGTTTCTAGTCTGCAGGTACCTCTACCTCTTCTTGATCTTCTTCTTCCTCCTCTTTTTCTTCTTCTTCATTAGAACCTTCATCTATCCTCTTCCCTGTCCTTAGTGCCTTCAACTCTTCTTGGAGTGCTTCCTTGATTCCACTCTTAATCTTCTCTTCCATCTCCTTGAACTTCTTAACCACCTCGGTGGTCATCCCTTTTTGAGGCATGTTGCTAGCCTCTTCTTCACTCTCCTCTGCTGACATATACCAAGTCTTACACAACCAACAATAAAACCTTTTATGGATCTAATACCACTATGATGTAGAGGACTTAGGATAAGTTGATGATTCCACCATTTGACAAGGTTTTCTTCTCACACTCAAAAACCAAATTCAAGGATCATCATGCAAATGTGGGAACAATAGTTAGTTTTCTTGAAATCATCATGTTGAGGCTTGTTTTGCATTCCATATGACACATTCAAACCATTTTCTAAGGCTAGACAAGCTTTGAATTGGGACTTGCTTCTTTGATTCACTAAACTCCTTATAGCCCATGAAATAGGAACAGTCAGCAATAACTCTTGATACATGTCTGCAAACTCAAATCTTAGACAATCCTAAGATACCCTTTTGGATTCCCTACAACATATCCCAAATTGGGTATGGGTTGTTTTGGAAAATATATAGTCTAACCTATAGCCCCTCCTAGTAGCCTAGAGCCCCAATTAGCCCCATTTTGATTATAGTACTCAACCAATCATTTGGACATCTCAAGGGCATGATAAAACCAAGGATTCTTTAGGTTTTGGGTCTCCAAAATGGACTGCAACTCATTGGTCTTATGTTGTTCCCTTTCTAGGCTTCTATGCAACACCTAACACATGAGGATGTTAGGTTTCTTCAATAAAACCTCCTTCTCATATCCCTTGCCCAAACCTTGTCATAACGTATAAAAACAGACTTAAAAAAATCCATCCCACTGATCAGGAATGAGTCAAACCAGTGGAATGGAGGGAAAAGACATAACTTCTATCAAAAACCCTATATGAGGGTTTTTTAGACTGTTTTCAGAAAAATGCAATTATCTATGCTCTAGAAATGTTTCAAGAACCCAAACCAAATGCAAAAGGAAGCCAACTCACCCTACTATCATTCCATCATCATGACATTTCACAATCTATCCGTACAAGAACAAGGTACGACCTGTAGCAGTAAATTACACAGTAATTTGGGTAGAAAACTAAACTTCTTTGTTTATTTTCTCCTTCCAATCACTTCAAACTCCCCTTCTCCATTACAATGATTATCTTCAAGTATTTTTAAGCCTACATACATCTTGATAGGCCTCTTGGAAGATAGTTTTGGTTGATGGGAAGGTTTATAACTGTTCTTCAACCATGAACTGCCTTGTTGTTTTATGGACTGCAACTAATGACAATGATTTGTCATATGTAACATGGGGTGGCATAACAAACAAAGTCTTCAAACACCATTACAAAACAAATAAGCCTTGGACAAGGAATTTGACCTCTTGACACCTCCCTACATGCCTTAGAAAGGCTTACGACCATGAATCTTTATGACTGCCTCAACTATGACAGCAACATGGCATCCATTTGCAATAGCCCTTATTACAATGCATGGAAATGGTCTTCAAGACCTTATTGAATCAACAAGACAACATGAACAACATGAAGACAAGACATAAATCCATATGGTGCTTGGTTCTCTTGCACCACATTGCATGCTTCTTTTCCAAAGAGTGTAATTAGTTCCATCAAACCTCGAACTATCCTTCTTGTATGAAGACATCCTAGATCTCCTCAAGCAGTTAAGCTCTTTTAGAGGAACTTAGATCTAATACCAATTGTTAGTTTAGGATAGACAACTAAGAGGGGGGGTGAATCAGTTGCCCCAAAACTTTTTTTTCTTTAAAAACTTAAATCCTTCTTGTAATTCAACATCATAGTAATAAATCAATCACGGAAATACAATGCAATAATTCAAAAGGAGAAACACATTAACATATATGACACCAAGATTTTAACATGGAAAACTTGATTAAGGGAAAAACCATGGGGTGACTAACTCAAGATTGTATTCTTTGTTAAAAGAATAAGAAGAACAAATGGCACATGCCAATTAGGGCTCACTACCTGAGCACACTACTCACAACAGGCCCATTGCCTACAGGAGACACACTGTCTATGCAATAATAAATATTACATACTTGAACTAGAGATTATCATCTTCACCATGCCTAAGTCAGTTCCATTTAAGATTAATACTGCTACTCTACTTTTTCCTCTTCTCTTCTCTAGCACTTCCTCATCTCCACACAGATACTTTGAAATGACTTCACAAATCTTATTTATAAAAGACATTGACTTTGGGATAATTATCAAAGTCGACACAATATACACTTTATTTTACTACAGAGCAAATTCACAAATACAAATTGACTTATTACAAAAGACTTCATGCAAATCACCACACTGTCGGCCACACATATCTGGGACTTTAATCTTCTTTGAGTAACATGCCATGCTTCGCAGAACACCTTCAAGATCATCTGCAAGATGTGTAAATCATCCGGTCGTCCATGATTAGGAAGAACATCATCACCGGAAGTAAATCTTCAATCCAGACCACCAACATGAACTGGACACAATCTAGAGACTCCCAGAAGCTTTCCTGAATCACCAAGAACATCCACACCACTTTTGCTTACTGAAATCATTCACATCTTCATCTGGAACCTCAAGAGCACATTCTATCAACATTGTCATATTAGAATAAATGCTTGTGGACCTGCAGACCATGAACCAATTGAGTTGTTAATTCACATTGGCTTCCTGAACACTCCACCAAATCTGCAGAACAAGATATTGCATTTCTGGATCTCACGGGACCTATTTGTGTCACTCTATCACCTCTAAACACCTGCCAGAACCTGTTTCACTCATATGACCATAACTTCTTCAAATCTTCATGTAGACCTCTCAAATATTGATTGGATCATCTTTAGACACATATATAAACACCCTTTGATGTGCGTTCTCTGATCTTTAGCTTAGCTTGGATCTTCACTTCATAGAGCTTCACTATTCTTCTCTATTTCTGATAGGACTAATTTTCTCAATATCCTCAACACACAGCTCATCCAATCCTTGACATCAATGGAAGAGGAGTACATTGACATCAATGACAACACTAGTTAGGCCCATACTTGCAACAAGTATAAAGCCCTAAGTTTGATTGTGGTATTTTATCACATCGGATTTATTTTCACATGCCTTGATTATTACCCATTGTGGTATTGTATTTACTTTGAATTCACCTAGTCTCATGACTTAGGATATCATATGTCATAGGTCCCTTTTGCATATTCAATGCCAAGGCTTTATGACTTAAGGCTATTTGATCACCTTTGCATCATAGGCCCATATAGCTTAGGTATAATTTACAGATTGATTGGAGGATAGCCCTTGAGGCTTTTTATGTTTTTCCAAACCTTCTCATATGCCTTGAGATTTTAATGGTTTTTATAAAAAATCATATTCTAGATAGAATGTAATATACTTGGAAAGATAAAACCAAAAGCCTTGTATTTTTATTTTTGCAAAAATCAAATCAATATCAAATCAAGAGAATAAAACTGTAAATCATGTAAAACAATATTTAAAGCAATATCTTATAAATTGCTTTTAAATATTTGTTATTTATGTAGTTAAAGTAGATAAAAAGTAGCTAGGATCTTCTTTTGGATTTGATTTTTCTTCTGAGTAAGATTGGACAAATCTAGGCATTTTGGAGGTTTTTTTAATCAGGTAAAGCCTAATTTTGAGTGGATTTTGGTGGGACCACTTGAGGCTTCATTTTGGAGATATTTTAGAGGGCTTTTTGATAGCTTTTTAGAGGATTTCAAACATGACTTAGAGGCTAGATTTCAAAGAGATTTTTGGTAGTTTTTCCTATTTTCCATCTGGGAAAAATTAAAGGGTAGATATTGGAGGAAAACTTAGTTTTTTTCTCATTCAGTCGTTATCATTGTTCATTCTCTCTTGATCATAGTCAGAGAGTTTGTAGACACATTTTTACTTAGATTTTTAGTTTTTCATGTACTCCTTTTAGTTCAATATAGTAGAGCATTCATACTTCATCTCTATTGCCTTGTACTTATAGTTTTGATTTGATGTTTCATTGTGATCATAAAGTTATGTCCTTTGTTATGTCTCATTGTTGTAAAACTATGTGCAAATATTTCATATGATTCTGGTTGTGTGTTGCATTTATATTGAACCTTCATGCAAATCACTTTTGAATTGTATGTCCTAGGTGAGGTTGTGAAAGTTTAATGCTTAAGGAATTGTTTGTGGGTGAAAGTATTGAGATAGATTAAAGTTTAGGAGCATTATCTGTTAAAGTTTAAGAACCCCATTTTAGATTATCCTCTCACCCTTTTCATTAGAAAACCATTTAGATTAGAAAATTCATTAGGATAACCAGCTCACTCTGGAGGTTCACTCCAAATTTTAGGCAACCCACAGGCCTAGGAGTGTTCCTATGTGTCAACAAGTAGCTAATTTGGTAGCTTAGCATAAGGTGCATATCTAATTGATAACAATTTGAACTTGGGCCATGCTATGATGATGTCAAACTCTTATGGATTATCATATTACACCACACACCTTGAACTGTTAATATGAATACCCATAATCATTACACCATAACCTTGCCACATGTCTACTAGAATGATCAGAAACATTTGAACTTGGGTCACACTTTTACAAATGATTCCTATTCCTATTAAGTCACAAGCACTTGTGCTGACATTGCCCATATATTTGCTATCACTAAAAAAATTAAAAATAAAACAAAATACCACTAATAAAATCCATTACAAGCAAAAACTAATGCCAATCTATCTATGCACTAGAAAACATTGTAAAAATGGTACACAATAAAAAATAATTTATATAAATTAACGAGACGATCACTAGCAAGATCCATAACAAGAAGAAACTAGGCCAAGCTATTTAGGTGTTAGAAACTAGTATGAAAAGGGCACTCCCACAAACTTTATTGCTAATAACTTGTGAAGTACAACAATTCATATTTCCCATTAAATTTCTATGACTAAAAAACATAATACATAAATGACATAGACGACCAATAGCAAAATCCTCAACAAGAAAATAACTAATTCCAATCCATTTTGGCATTCAAAATTGTGAAAAGAGAGCACCTACAAACTATATTTCTAATTACTTACGAAGTGAAGTCACGAATTTCTCCTATTTAACTGTTATGATTTCAAAAAATACGTAAATGATCATGAAACAGATAGCAAATACTAAAATTCATAGTAACCAAAAACTTATTCCAAGCCATTTGTGCATGTAAAAAAATGTGAAAAGGGCACAAATGAACAGAGATACTAAGTAACATAGACATAGTGCGAATTTATGTGGTTCACCATAAAAGAAAACAAATTTAAAATCTATTTTATAAATCAAACATGTATTATAGAATTAGAGTAAAGGAAGCTTTATTGATAACGTAGCTTGATTTATGTTATACTTGGAAAAGTCAAATTATGTTACAGTGGAAAATAAAGGTGTTCTCTTTAAAGAAAAGTTAAATAACACAAGTAAATAAGCAAAACATGGCATCACAGAAAATTGGAATTGTTGACAATAGAGAGCTTTAATATATTTAAATTGTACTACTATGGTATATAAAAGTAGTCAAGACCATAAAACTATTTGAAGTTATCAGTTAGAACCGATTAGAGGAAAAACATATTTCAAGAGTTTAGTAAGAGTATTTTGTGGACTAAAATATGTTCAAAGAAAACATCTAAATGTTTAAATTCAAAGTCTTTCTTGTAGTTTCAGATGACATGAGGTTGTAGTTGCACAAGTGGATGGCTATGAAATCAGAGCATAGTAATCTGTGAGGAGATTGTAGATGATAATTAGGTTTAAAAAAAAATTGTTAAAAGAAATTATAAGTGTAAAAATTGTAATTTGTAAAGAAATTATATAGTTGGGAAGCCCATACCTTTTTATTGTTGATTTTCTTGTATCTGAAGAATGTCATTATTTTGATCCAGTGTGAAGTATCCTTGAACTTGAAAGGCACGTAGAATGAAGATGGTCCTCTTGAATTATCATGGATGTATTTTTCATAATTGATTTGTTGAAGCTCTAGAAGAAAGAGATTGAACATGTCCTTTTTAAGAGAGCACTGCAAACTTATATTCTTGTCTATTATTACTATGCATTTGAGATTATGTGTATATGTTTAGACAATGTCCTTCTTGCATTTGTTGTAGTGAGCAATTTCATATTTTAGTTTGCGGAAGTTGAAGAATGTGTAAATGCATAGTGGACAAGTAGGCTAGAATGGAATGGAAAAGGCATTTGTAACTTTCAATTTTCCGTATACATGGCAATAAAAAATTAAGCATAAAGGTATGATACATTTGTAGTTCCAAAAAAATGTGGACATAGTAGATTTATGTGTTATGGACAAAGAGAATCAAGAAAATAGTTATAAATTTATCACCTCTTTTAATCACAAATGTAATTTTGTCTAAAACCATTAAAAGGTAATTAAACCAATGCTATGAAAATATTTGAGAGGGAAAATAGTACATCACATACTTGAATTGTAAAGAAAGAAAATTTAGTAATGTGTATAATCTATAAAAAACATAGTGAAACATTTCAACTTAGTAGCTGCTACATAATGAATATAATCATAAAGAAAAAGATAGAAGAAGGTAAAAGAAGAAAAATTACCTAGTATGTTGTTTGGAGAATATTTTGAAGGTGAGACAGTGTTGGCATATTTACTAGAGGAGCAATGTACGTTGACTAATAGCTGCGAAGAATACAGTCTTTTGCATCAAAGCACTTGATAATATTTTTGAACAATATTAAAGGAAATTCTTTTATTAGGACATGTTCTTCAATGAAGGAAAATTGTTTATGCAAGGTTGGATGCAACTGTATCTATTACAATTAAGAAGAGTAATAGGTGAGAGAATAGTGAGGACGTAATTTTTAAGAAAATCAAGATTTGAATAGATACAAAATGGAAAAATAGATTTATTTATTACTTGTACCTTGTCATATTTTTTCTCTCCATCATCCAACAAATATTGAAAAGTTGTTCATTTGGAAGATAGTACAATTGCGCCAACAGTTTCACCTATATAATTTTCAGTACTTTCCAACTTCATTTTTATAGTTGTACTTGCTATAAATGAATATTCTTCACAAATATGAGAGATGTTTTCTACAAAAATTGATTGGGTCAACAACATAATAGATTCACAATTACCATGATCATATTCTATTTTAGGTACAATTATAAAACCAGTAATATGGATACTTTCTCCTAGGAAAATCTTATTTTCAAATATTTGGACTAGATTTCCAGTCAAATTGATGGTGATTGGTATTTCTTCTTTTTTATCAGTCAAATCAGCATGGAAGACCTCAAGTGTGTTTTTCATTTTGTCTAAATGAGTTTGATACGTGACAATAACTTCGGTTTCAAAAACGTCTCCAAATTTATGTGCATTTATGTCTTCTATGGAAATTATTTTGTAATACTCTTTTTTGGACCTATAAAGCAATGAAACATAGTAAATTTTAAATAATAAATATAAATGTTGTAAAAGTTTTGTTATAAAATAATACTCACATCTTCACTTGTTGCTGTTAAACAATGGTTCTGTCCTTTTCTACTCTCTTGTTATTTGTCATTTGTATTGCAAAATAGTAAACAAAGTGCGTTAATGAGACAGTAGGTTTGAAGCAAATATTATAAAAAAATAAATTTGGCTAAAGAAAATATGGGGTAATTGTGTGATCTTACCGAATAAGTAAGAAGTGAATGTAGTTGATAATTTGTAGAAGTGGTTGGAAGATTTCTAAATATATAACATTTTTCTAAATATAATTTAGTAAAGAGATATAATTTAATAAATTGTAATTTTTTTTAAATTCCAAAACGTATATAAATATAAGGTTTCACAGTTCATACAGTAATGTTGTTATGACTATGATTTATAATGGCTACTTAATTTTGTTTAAATTTTTTTTGTGAAATATCAAGTAGAAGACAAATGGTGTCATGATCACTCCAATATGTGCCGATTTTGAAGATTTTGAATTTTTGGTTGTTAATATTTGACCAAACATGGTCAATGAGCGATATTTGTAATGGATTATTTTTGTCAAGTAAGAAATGTATATTTTGTTCTTGAGAAATCTTTCTAATGTGATTGTTTTTGCATTTTTTTTTGCATATCGATATTGAAATCACCAAGAATAAGTATATTGTTAGTAAGGTGCATTTCAAGTATTTCCTGGTCAATTATATTGATAATTCTAGAAAATTTTGTAGTTGGTCGTGCATATAACTTTACTATTGTAATTTGGAAGTTGTTAACAAGTATGGTTGCTAAAATAGCTTCTATGTTATTAGTTTTGTAAAGATTGGACTGCAAAATTTGTATTTTGTTGTTAATGCATATCATAACTCCATAGCTATCGTACATGGAAATAGATTTGAAAATTTGTAGTTCAATGTATTGAGGTAAATGTGATATGTGTGTTTCTTGTAAAAATATTATGTCTGATTGGATGAAGACATAGTCATTCACAATATCATCAATATAATTTTTTAGACTTCATGTGTTCAAGAATAAAATAGATATCCTTGCACTTTTTGTAGTTGTTTTTTCATTATATTGTAACTCCCATTTTACTTCTATTTCTAATCATCACATTTCATTTCTAACTTTTTCCTTCACCTTTGAAAGTTTTGTTGTGTCAGTGGATTCATCAAGCATAGTGATTCTATATCTCATACAAGTGATAGTGTTGTATACATCGATCCATGTGACTTTATTCCTAATGGGTCAAATGCAAGGCCTTTAATGTAAGTCCTTGTGATCTATGTATCATTCATGCACATGCAAGTTGTACTTGAAATTGTTTATGGATTTGTAGTTGTGATGGATGTTTCCCTCTTGATAGAGACTTTGTTATTCATAGTATAGGTACCCATTCTTTTGGAGTTGTATATGTATATAGTTGTGCTAGTTTTGTAGATTGTTGTTTACCAATTGTTTAGTCACTTAATTGAATCCATATTACATCTAGTTTGTTATTACTTGTATATGCTTTGAATATTCCATCAATACCATTTACCAATCCATCTTCTATGCTATATTTGTCAACATATAACTCAACCAACATGTCTATTTTTAGTATAATTTGTTTTGGTAGTGTTGTATTTGAATATGTTGTTATATTTCCATAGTTTTAATCTATTTTGTCAATGGCATTGATGATAATTAGTTGTCCTAGAATAGATGATAGCATTTTAGTGTTGTGTGAAGCCATTACCTTGTTTTTATGGAAAAAATATGGAAATGTAGGGTCAATTGGGGTAGGTTGAATGCAATTGGTGTTGAGATATTCTATATCACTATTAGAATATGAATTAGTTCTAATTTTGTTGAATATGAAGATAAATGTTTCGTTTCTCTGATGCATAGTAGTTTGCAATTCATAGCATTATATGTTATCACTCCAAAAAGTGTATGGAACTTGTTCTTTGTTAATAATAGGATGTTCAAAGATGAGGTTATCTTGTACCAATTGTTCTTATTGAAATATGCCAGGAAAAAATGTAGATAGTTACACCATTATTACATAGCAATACTAGAACATAAAATAATATATTATTGTCTTTAAATGATTTTACATTTGAGTGCATTCGCTTATAAAGCCACATATTCCCATACAAGTAACCACAATAACTTCTTAAAAACTACTATGGGAATAACTAATTCCCTAACTTATAAAACCAACATTTATTTATTAAACTAATAAATGTAAACCTTAATTTATTCTAACACCCCCCTTTAAGGTTTACATGTAATAAAACTAACATGCCCCGTTTATTACATTGTTCCTGCAATAGTACTAAGGGACCCCTGAATGCTAATATACTTAATAAAGATGATTACATAATATGAATATATATTTTATAGAAGATCTTATCCCAAAGAACAAATCTTGAACCAAGTGGGGCTCCATCATGTTGTCTCGTCTACCCTCAGAAAGGCATAGCTTCAAGCTGTGTTCTTGAGCTCTTTAGTCCTGAACTCTCAAATCATAGAGTCTTGAATTATTCAACAAAATTCCTAAGAGATATGATAGATCTCTATCATTGTCAGAGATTTTTTAGTGGCAAACATTCCCCAATTGGCAAATATCATCGATCAGCCAAGTCAAAATTGGCAAACAAATCGCATCCAATAGGGTGGTCAAATTGCCCATTTTTTATGTATTACCAGTCAAATCCATACCCATTCGCCATCAATTTATTTTATGAGAATTAATGAAGTAAGATTTTTGCCATAACAAACTATGCATTTCAAATGGGCCAACTAATATTTTTGCCTGGAATTTTGGAAGCAAGAACTAAATCACCTATATATTCACTAATACTATTAAAACAACATTGTGCATCAGGACACGTTTCACGAACTCCATTAAATGGTCATTGCACATGAGGACCCATTTCACCAACCCCGTTACATGGTCATTGCGTGTGAGGACCCATTTCAGCAATTAAAATTTACAAGTAGTTGATTATGAGGGGCCATTTCACCAATTTCCATGACACCTCCGTGCTAATCTTATGGCCATATTCACCTTGGAAATTTCAATGTATGTAGTCCGTTGAGGTTTGATTCACTGACACTTAAATGTATTCCTTATATAATGATGTGGGATTTGCCAAATCTTTTTCATATACCATATAGAATTCCTATGGAATTCACCAAATATGGATTGATATAAATACAATCAAAACTCTAATTTATTCTTACACATTTTGTTCACTTATGAACTTGTGAGATCTCAATTTGGATTTTAGAAGTTGTAGTTGGCACCTTGAAGTTGATTGTAGGCAAAGTTACAAACTTACAACACAAGCATTCCTGTATTAGCAAATAGCAAGTCAGTGAAAACCTAAACTTAAAAGTGAGTAATCATTTCTTCATAGTATTAGTGTTTTAAGATTTCCTTATCTCTCTTCCATTCTTGATTCAATCATAAAAAATATATTTAGTAGGGAATGGGATCTATATTCTATGAGTATGTCCTTAAACAAGAAGACATTTTTTCCATCTTTTATTCAAAGTGGGAGATCAAGATGTCAAGCCACAAGTGTGATAAGTGTAAGAATCCTCAAGGTGGTGAAGGGACTGGGAGGCCATCAAAATGTAGAAAAGGTGGAGTTAGTATACAATCTTACTTTGGAACTGGCAATGTTTCTGATCCATCAAATCAAGATGGAACTACACCATCAACTCTTGCACCAAATAATAATGAAGAAGCCATTCACAATACCTCACCACCACCAGGAGCTGGGATTACCATTGATTTAAATGAGGATGGCAATACCACAGAAAATATTCCAAGGGATACCCTGGTTAGCCAGAATGAGGATGGAAATACCATAGAAGATGTTCGAAGGGATACCCTAGTTAGCCAGAATGAGGATGGAAATACCGCATAAGATGTTCCAAGGGATACGCTAGTTAGCTAGAATGAGGATGGCAATACCGTAGAAGATATTCCAAGGGATACCTTGGTTAGCTAGACTGAGGATGACAATATAGTAGAAGATGTTCCAAGGGATACCCTGGTTAGCCAAAATGAGGATGGCAATACCACAGAAGATGTTCCAAGGGGTATCCTTGTTAGCCAGATTGAGATAATTGACTTGAATGGAAAGGAAAATGCTGGCATTGTAGATGATGTTGGCAAGAAGAAAAGAAAAGGAAAATCAAAAGATTCAAAACTAGGGCGTGAGTGGGAAATGCCAAGGAATTTTTAGGTTGATTGGGTGTCAAAGTACCCATTCATTGAACTAGTGGAGAAAGCAAACAAAGATGAACAACCAACAGAATGCAATTGTGTGATTTGTAGTTAGAAATGTAAAAGAGATAAGAAAATGTAGCTAAAGCTTCACACTATAGAAAAGCATATAGGTAAAGTTTATGACAAACAAATCATAGATGGAAAGGAAACATCAGTAGTAAGATGGAAATCAAAGGAAGAATGTCTTCATGTGAAGTATGCCGCGGAATATGATGAGCATAAGAAAAGAATGATGAAGCTTGCCGCAAGTGGAGGTACAATCAAGGCTCAATTTGGAAAAGCAATGGAAGGAGCACAACTGGCAAAAAATTGTTCAGATGGTTGTTGTTTTTCATATTTTGTCCAGAAGGCATCCTATGACAGACTACCTAGAGTATAGTAATTTATTATCTTTTTTGGGTGTTCCTCACTATCCTAGCACACATTGGTCAATAAATGTTGGATGGGATTGGGCAAACTATCTTGCTGCGGTGGAAAAGCAAGATTTAAAGGAGAATGTAAAAGAGTCAAACTTCATTGCATTATCTTTAGATGAAGTTACTGCGGTAGATAATACTTCTTGGGTTTGTATGCATGTGTATACTATAAAAGAACATGTATGCCAAGCTCATCTACTCTGTGTTCATAAAATGAAGTACAATTCAACATCACAAAATATATCTGAACTAGTTAAGAAGTCTTTGAATGAAATTGCAGGTATGGATGACTTGACAATTGACAAAAAGTTGGTGTGTATAGGAGCCGATGGAGCTACAGTAATGCAAAGTCATAGGACTAGTCTTTGCACAAAATTACAAACTACTTGTGCACCATACATGCTTGTCATTCACTGCATGGCCCATAGAATGAATTTAGCATTTAAAATTGTAAGCATGTTTCCTATAGTATCAAAAGTTGAAAATCTAGTCCATGAGCTCCACGCATACTTTTGCCGAAGTCCCAAACCTTTTGCAGAATTTCAAAATTTTGTTGAGGGAATAACAATAGGAAACAAGATTCTTAAGGATGTTGATACCAGATGGATCTTGTTGCATGGACCAGCTCAATGAGTTTTTTTAGAATATCCATCCTTGATTGGAACAATGTACGAGCATCGCAACAAAGTAGAGAAAGCTCCTGACCTCTTACATAGGTTAAGCGATATAGAGACACTCTTAACTTTAGCTAGTCTTCTCCGCATGCTGGATGAAATGAATAATCTTGTGAAGAAAGTCCAAGACAGAACTATGTATATCTACGAGTATAGCAAACTATGTAGAATGACATGCATGACCCTCGATAATCTATATCTGGATCTAACTTCTCAAAGCCCAAATTTTTATAGGTGGCAGATAATTAAAGATTTGAATCATCATGAAAATTATTTACAGTTTAATCAAAGCGGGGAGTTATGTGTCTTTGTACGTGGATTTGAGATACCAATGCACCATTGTAAGACAATTAGGTGCTCTATCAAAGAAATACCTGTTAGAAAGGATGATTTTGGCATTGTTAAAATTGTTAGTAGTAATTTGAAGGAAATTGCAAGCAATCTTTCAACAAAGATTTATAATCGATTCCCTAGAGATGAAATACTTGATGCCATGTCTATTATGTATCCTCAATTTTGGGTTCAAGGCCACCAAGATAACCTAAGCATTTTTCATCAAAACGTAACTACGTTGACCGCATACTTTTCAAAAAGTGTAGAATGCAATGGACAACAAATATAAGGAATTATAGATGGAAATAAGGTTAAAGGACAATGTAGTCATTTTACAAGAATTATGATAGACCGGTTTAATGCCATGGAGAATCCCTTCGAAATGGGATCAATAACAAAGGTCTAGAAAAACTTGGGTCAGAGTGAAATATTGCGTGATTCGATATCAAAATATTTTAAACTTGCTTATTTATGTCAAACAATGATATTGGGTTCAGTGGAAGATGAGAGAGTTTTCTGCGCATTAGGGTTTTTGAAATCAAAGATAAGAAACAAACTAGACAAGAATTTGGCAAATTGCTTGAGGGTCTTAGGAAGTTCGTATAATGTCAAAAATTTTCCTTATGAAAGGGCACTTACAATCTGGAAGTCCATATGTGAAAGAAGAGGGTTGTGCAACACTTCAAGTTCAAATGCTTGGCATTGGTGGGACAAATGATAGTGATACAATGACTGATGAATTTGACTTTGGGACTCAAAATCAAGACAAAGAAAATGAAGACCAGAATCAGAATCAAGATGACTCTTTTTCTTTATCTGAACGTCAGTTTAAGGACCCTAACTCAATTTGGGAAATGGAAGTGAATTAGCAGTTTTTAGGTATTTATACTGCATTTCATGAATTATATTCCAAAATTGTAGTTGATGATATTTTAAATTTGTATTCCTTGAAATTGTAAATCAAATTGAATACATTAACATATTATTAATTATTTCATATTTGAATTGTGTCATACTGATAAGTTTTACATCTACTAAGTGATTCATCATTCAACTCAATGCTTAATATTTCCTTGCTAAAGTTGATTTGTGCATAAAACATAAAATTTGCAGTAAAGTAGAATTTTGGTTTTTGATTTGATATGTTAAATAAAATTAGTTTAGCATATTAACAATAGCAGGATATAGAACAATAAACATTAGCAATCATTGAATATGTATTTAGTAGTTGAAACCAGAGTTTATTTTCAATTGATAAAATAAATAATATAGATAATTGAACATCAACACATTACTAAATTTGAATTTTCTATTGATTTTCAGATGAAAGAGTACATAGAGGCAATGAAAAATCTTGCTCAAGAGTCAAAGACAACTTTGCATAGATCTGAGTTGGAACTTGGAAAGTTGAAACTCATAATATTTATATAAAATCATTCTAACAATTTTTTTTTAGCAAATTCCACTATTTAGGTGGTGGAATTATCATTTCTTCTAGATGATTTTGTCTCACTTGAATTTTTGTTAACAATATATGATCAAATTTCAATTTGGATCCTAGGTCTGACTTGAATGTTTTAGCCAAAGATACATTCAAGAGTATCAGTTGTTTGATGAAATCCAAAAAGTTTGCCTAATCTGGGTTCCCAAGAAACTGGTCCAAATCAATCTTCCTTGCATCCTCAATCTTCTTTCTAAAATTACCTTTCCAATGAATCAGTCATTTGTTTCAAAACCTTGTGGAAAACAAAGCTTTGTTAAGTTACTTACCTTTTCATCCTCCTTAATCTTTCTTGTTGCCTCAATCACAAATTTTGTTGTTTCGCGCATTCTTGAACACTTTTTAATGTTAGATGTCACCTTGATTGTGGCTTTAATCCAATTAGTAATGCCTTTTGAAATCAATTCATTGTCACTGGCTTTGTAGACTATTTCTAGAACTTGATTTGTAGATTTCTCATCTACCTGCAGTTACAGATATGTGTTGTCCATTAAATATTTGCTCAGCTTATCAAGATGTAGTCTCATGGCATGAATGAATTGAAAGAATTCACACAATTGATCAAACCTCTGCATTATTTCATCCCAGATCTTTTGTTTCATGTGCCTGATTGTTTGTCTACAAAATTTAGTTAACTTTTTTTGACAAGATTTAATTTCATTTTTTTCTTCCATAAGCTCTGCGGCCAATGTCTCATTTTTTTGCCTCTCTTTCTCCAATTTTTGTTCCCACTATTCATTTCTTTCCTAATGCTTTGTCTTAATTTTACTGAATTGGATTTTTCCTCATTATATTTCTTTTTTATCTCATCTAACTCTTTCTTCAGTCCATTCAATTCCACCTCTGTTTGTTTATCCTCTTTGCTTGTTGATGTAGAGGTAGATTTTTTTGTTCTTTTTTTCTAATTCATTACTCTTGTTATATGTTGCTTTCCTCTTTGTTTTCTCATTTGCTAAATCTACCTATAATTTTTCTTTTTGATGCTGTAACTTTTTTTTCTCTCTATCATGCTTTAGCAAGGATGTGTACACCAATTCATTGTTCTTCTTTGATATATTAATTTTGTCAGTATTTTTTAATCCAGAAAAAACAAATTGCAAACTGCTCACCTAAAATTCAAGTCAATCCATCTGATTTTATGGTTTATTTTAAACTATGGGAACAACAATTGTGTACCCCATGATTTATGTATTTGTGTCAAATGTGGGTAATATCATGGTTGTTGTAGGATCTAAAGTTACAACAAATACACTCTCCATCAATTGCTTCTTTTCCTTTTTATACAATTCTGATTTCTTTTTAAACTCTTGAATGTAGTCAAAACCTGGGGATGTAGGAATAAGGGAATGCTTGAATAGTGAAGGAATAGGAGTACTTGCAATTTTTGTTATAGCCACACTAACTAGGGGAGTGCCTAGAAATAATTCCTTTATAGTGGAACTAGTAGTTGGACTTGGACCTATCATAATCCTTTGTCTCTTCTGTGTACCTTGATGACTAAGTGTTTGTGTGGTATCTTGTATTGGTGTCCTCTTGTATGTAACTTGTTGGCCCTGTTCTTGTAGCACATGTTGACTAAGTTCTCCACTAGTGGTAGTGCCAGTCGCACTAAGATCTCCATCATGGGCATGTCCAAGTTGTGATTGCATCTGACTATGAGGATTAGGATTTGAATCTAAAACAAATTCAATTCTTCTAGTTCTACTTGTATGACCTTGGTCTATTTTATTAGCTGATTCAACTCCAAGGCCTCGTTTACCAAATGGTTTACTAGCAATGGTGACTACATCTATTGGATTCCAAATGCCTTGTCCTTGGTACCCCAAACCACCACCTTGATAACCCAACTTTTTAGCTATGATTGCTCTAAAATTATATGATTTTTTTGTGTCCTAACTTAAACTAGGTTTGTAAATGCTTTATTCATCCCTATCATCATCAAGTTCATCGTCTCTATCACTTTTAGTTTCTTCATCTTCACATTCATTGGGATGCTCTATATTCCACAATTTGCTAAACTCTTCATCTTCATCGATTTCTCCATAGTATGCATTAGTTCTTGATTCACCTAGATCCTTCCTCATAGACCAAAATGTAGCAATTTTTTATCATGTCCAAGATTTTTTTGTAACAGACTCATCTATAAAATCTAGCATTTTTTCTCTAATGGATGGTTTATCAATTTTCCCATAAAAAATTTTGTACCTCCTGATTTCATTCTCTGCTAGTGCTCCTGTAATTTAGACCTGGTACAATGCCATATATTTTGCTGACAACTGTTCAAAAGAAATATCTTTCTCAGCAGCAATTTTCTCCATTGCAACTTTTACCTCATCCCAAGAATCCTTGTTTCTCAAGTTTTGAAGAAAGGGTTTACTTTGATGTTGAATTCTACTTGTAGCATTCCTATTGGCCACAATCATTGTTTTAATGGTGTCACATGGATCATGCTGCCAGTGATGGACATCATCAAAATTAAAAAATTTCAAAAGATCTTGTGCCACCTTAAATGCTTTTCTCTTGAATGTGAACCCTCCACATGAAAAAGGTAAAGAAGGAAATAAGGTCTTCTTTTGCTGACCAGCAAAGTGTAGTTCATTAGTACTATGCATCTGCCTTACATATTCCAATGCAAAAAACCTTTATGTCACATGTATTGGAAGTTTGTATGACTCTACTTCTAATCCATAAAATCTTAGCACAATATAATCTTCCAATAAGTACCAATTAGCCAATTGTATTTCTTTTCCTAATTGAATGAAATCTCTACATGATATAGGCAATCTAGGCATTAGGGTATTTGTAATTGCTTGATGCAATGGAGCTGAAAAGTAATCTACAAAATGATTGTAGTTCCTTCAAGAATAATACATTTTTATCTTAGTGGTCCAATCATATACTGGAGCTATTTTATTTTCCTCAGCATTGCTATAGGGTAGAATCTAAAGATTGTTGTTCTAAAACATTCTACTAAATTTGAATAGAAAAAATTAGCACAAGTAGGTTGTGAACCTAAATGTCTTGGTGGAACCTCCTTTAATCATTAAAAACTGTTTATGTATGGATTCTATAATGTGTTCAATATATTTATATTTGACATGTACACCATTACCATAACAGATATTATATACTATTTCAAGGAGGCTTGCATCCACTTCCCAATTGCTATCCAGTCCGAGGCAAAATGCTAGCATGGAAATAGTATTCTGAGCCCATGATTTAAAAATTTTCAAAGGATAAGGAGGCTTATGGTTACCTTTCAAGATGTTTTTTCTTCAACTATTTTATTTAGGAAAGAATTTTTGCTCCTTTCATCTGCTGCTTCATAATCACTAGCAATCTTTTCTAGGTCAATGTGGACGTCTCCAAATTCTTGGGTTGTAAACCCCAACACTTTTCCAAATTCTTCTGCATTAATGGATAATTTTTTTTCTTTGGTATCATTATCTACATTTACTCTTTTGTTACCATCATAATTATGGGCACAAACCATGATAAATTCTGGGGAAGGGAAAACCTCATGTAACTTCATGCACCCTAATCAGTTACCCATGGTCCACTAATACTATCAACTTTCTTTTTCTTGGTAGCCTTATTCTCACATGAAAATCTAAGTTCTGAGGTAAATCTACCATACATGTTAGGATCATAAATATCATGGTATTCATCAGTCAAACCTAAGGTTTTAAGCAATTCAAAATAATCTATTTTTTTTATCTATACTTGCTCTGCCTTTCCCAAAAACTTTGTCTGGTTTGCTAGTGGTGGTAGACATGCTTATACAGTGTGAAATTTTTCTTAAGTCTCTCAACCCTAAACACAAAGTTTGACAAAATAAGATTTTAAGAAACGATGAAATGTAACCTAGGGATTCTATGTTTTGTCTTACTAGATTTGTTGGAAATGGCACTGCAATGAGTAATCTGAAATCTCCCTGGAGCATTGCAATGAGCAATATGAAATCTCCCCAATGCCCTGTGTGCTGACCCTTTTGAGTCTCACTTAAAAATAAAATCACTTAGCAGTGAAAAGTAGAGACTAGAAAGTTTTTTTTTTATGAAGTGACTATTTTAGTGAATGAAACGTCAAGTCAAGTTTCAATGTGTTGGTATTAGTACATGTCTGATAGCTGTCCTGCATTGACAACTCACAACAATCTCTAAACCATTGATCTTTGTAAATCTAAGGGTTTAGGGTGATTTCAGAGATTTAAGTTCGCAAGCCTAGCGTTCTGTGTATTTCATTCTGGAATGCAACTAGAACCATCCATCAAATGTTCATTGAACGATGAGTATTTTATGATATAAAAAGTAAACATAATCTGCATTTCTTCATTCATTTAATTACAGTCACACTTTTCATTTAATTACATTCTATTTAATATTAATAAAAAAATTATTCATAGTTTTTTGGTCTTGTGGACGTCAACTTTCATTCATTCATTCATTGATATTAATTTAAAGAAATTGTTAGAGCTCGGGGATAGCTACGTGCCTACACCCCTGGCATATCATTATGTTACAAAAAAATTCCCATACATATTCTTTCCCATGATAATATAATATATTACATCAGAATTAAACATTCAACACAAAGAGTCCATGTTCCAAAATCCTAAATAACCATGAGCTATTTAGATTCAGAAGGAAAATACACACAACTTGGAGATAGATAACCATATACATGAAACAAAGCATTACTTATTTAAAACAACATGAAACTGGTAAATTTATGCCACCCAGGAAAAATGTATCTTATTATTCCTTTAAAGTTTGCCAAGTCTTCAACAACCAACCCTATGAAATGACTCAATGAGCAAGATAGTTCCTTTATAGATCAGGATCGTGCTCTCAGCATTGAATACATTGTACTTCAAATTGTTACAAATATAGAGAACAAAAGCTTGTCAATCCTTAGTTCCATATTTGTCATTCCATTCATCGTATGTCTCCTATGTCAGCCAAGGGAATGAAAGTATTTCTTCAGCCATTATGGCTGACATACTTGGCATCCAACATACTTTTTACGTGGTTATAGAATGTAGAAAAATTCCTTTCAAGAGTGTTCAGATTGTCCAACATTAAGCTCAGTACTTGCATACTCATAGTTGGATCACTTGCAATTACATCAGAACAAGTGGGAATTAATTGATAAAAATTGTCTACAATCTCCTTGCTCCACTTGTCGAAGTGTTTTGTTTTACCATCACCCTCCAAGATGGGAGGTGACCACTTAATGTCCAACCTTTCAAAACCCCACAACCTCTCCTTCACAATTGAATTAAATTTCAACTTGAAATTGGCCACATCTTGAAAACACTTCAACATGTTAAACACCTTTTGTATGTCAGGAGGTGCATTAGAATCATACCTGGCACACCTCATAAATTCTTTGACTTTTTTAGTTCTATGTAACTATTTTTTTTTGCTCAATAGTCTCTATTTGTTAGACTCATACTTTTCATGGGCTGGTCTCAACTATGAGTAGGATTTCCAAGTCTCATCAACTCTAGTCAAAATGTTTGTCACCTTGTTCTTGATCAAGTTGGTGACCACCTCTTTAACCTTGTTATCATTTTCCTTCTTCAACTCTCTAATCTCTGCAAGGAGAGGCTCTATATCCATTGGAAGAGATTCTGTAGTTGGGATCACTAGAGGATGGGCTAAATTACAGGCTACCAATGACCATTTCTGCTTCAACATGTTTATCTCTGCAACTGCCTGAGAATAATCAAGTTACAGCTGATTGTAATCCTTTTGCAATTTGTTAGCAGTTGCTTCTGTAAATTGTGCAGTCTATACATTTAGGCTTGCATCTTGAGGAGTAGGGGTATTAGATACTCTTTTTATTATTACATTCCCTATCATCTCTCCTAATTGAACCCTATGCTTTTTGTTGTTTGGGGCTAGAGCCCATATTGCCAATGTTTCAAATTTAGGGTTGAAGGCTGCACTAGAGAGGGCCTTTTCAATCTCTTCCCCTATCACATCTAAATCATCTCTGGTGATTGTATCAAATGCAATGGCATCTGATAGAGTCTAGTGAGGTAGAAGAAGAATATTACTTTTTGCCACTGGTGCTCTCCCTTCAGCTGGAGTCATTGCACTTATAGACTATTATACTTCTTTCAGGACCCTTTGAGTAATAACATCATACTCCTTTGTGTTTGCTCCAGCCTTGGTATCTTTAATTTTCTTCTAAAATTCTTCACTCCTCACTTTCAAAACATAGCTCCTAAATTCAGAAGTGTTGACAAATTTATCATCCTCCATAAACTTGTCATAGGCCATCACCCTAGCATCTTCAATATCAATAGTAGGGTTTCTCATTAGTCTCACTACCCTATTCTCTAGGGATGAATAAGGTCTTAGTCTATTAGGGGAATGAGGGCCAATTTTTTGTGCATGTTCCTCCTCCCCTTCTAGATCAACTACCTCTATCTGCTCTAGGTTCTCCAAATCAATAATCTTGGCCCTTTTGGAAGGGGATTGGATAACTGATTCCCTCTTTACATCATACTCTCCACTTGATCTACCAAGATCATAAGCATATCTCTGTTCTCCTGTAGGGATAGAGGTAATCAACTTTTCTACATTATCTAGCATTTTCTCAATTCTCTTGATTGGGTCTTGCACTTCTACAAATGGACTTAGATATGCAGGATTCATGTTTCTCTTCATATTCTCACTGGCCATGATAGTAGCCCACTTGATCCTTAAGTGGTGAACCTCATTCATTGTAAAACAATTCCTAGCAATGTCCTGATCGTAATCCACCTGATGAAAGTACTTGAGTCTTCCCTTGTAGTTGTTGACTGTGAATCTAGTTTTTCTGATGAAGCCTTGAGGGTCAAAAGACCTTGGTTGTTCCAAATACGTTCCAAATCATTGCATAACTAAATAAATTTGGTCCAACCCACTCTTATGAGGGATCAAGAAATCACAAAATTTGATGGAAGAAGGGAAGAATGAACATTTCTTGTGGTTCCTAAAGTGCTCTTTGTCAGAATCATTTAACTGCCTTATAACTTCTAAAAATGCCACCCTCTTTGGCACATATTTAGGCAGTATGTGAGGTACAATCTACCATCCATAGACCCTTATGCAAGTAGTTTTCTTATGATAGAACCAATCACCCCAATTGTGATCAATTCTAAGGTGGGGACTCCTATCTAGAGGTCATAAGAAATCCATTACATCAGGATGTAACCTTTCACCCTCTGGCTCCAAAAATCCAAAGAGTATCCTCACAAAATATTCTTCAAAGATGACATAATCTATTGTGACACAGTGCATATCTAGCATACATGTCCAACTTGCACTGGCAGCTTGTTCCCTTGAGCATCTGAATCCTTAACATGTAGATTCTGGTGCCACATCCCTGATAAAGCAAATAAGTACATATGGCACAACAAGGAGTACCATGTGAATTCAACATGGACATCCAGTTTAGACAAATTATTATTGATCTTTTTCATCTGATCATGCATATGGTCAGCTATGAAAGTGGCATAATCATATGGTTCCTTGACACCTGGGTTATGCATATCAATAGCCATCATCATCAAAGAAACAAACATTCTATCTGAAGCATCTTTGCCTAATACTTGACACAGATTGTGATGGGTTTTGACAAAATATTCATTAAACATACTGCAATGAAAAGGCTTCTCCTCATCGTCTGAAATCTTTACCAATTTCCCACCAACACCCCTTAGCCTGTGCTTTGGTAAGTTATATTCCCTGTAATGTTGTTTCACAGTCTGGTATTTTTCTTCAAAGCCATGTGGTCAATTTGTTTGCTAGCTGCAGGGTCGAAGTTGAATATAGTGGAAATGTATTCTTTTGTAAGCTTGATCAATGTTGAACCATTTCCATCTATTACTGTCCTAGTGGCTAGATTATACCTTAATGTTGTTGACCTAATTAAGTCAGGGTTGGGGAAAACATTGGAACAAATGTGCTTGGCTAAGTCATATCTCTAGGCATGATAGATAGGAGCCTTATAGTCCATCATCTTATGCCAATGGTCAAAGAGGATCCAACCTAGGATAGGTAATTTGGCATCCTACCAATTATAGAAGTAGTCAAGAAATTTATCCTAGGGTCCACCTGGGCCACGCAATTTCAAAATTGTTCTAGTAGAACTAGAGAGTTGGATCATAAGATCCTCATTTAAGCTTCATTTTGAAGTGGAAGGCTAGCCTAACTGACTCATTTTTCTTTTATGAAGGTAGATTAGGGTTTTTATGGTTGACAATGGCCCTAAAAGCTTCAGAATTAACCTACAGTTGGAAAAATAGGCACAAAGGAGGAACAATTACTTACTAGTTTTCCACGCTTGTAAAAGCTTGAGATTACTTTTTCCTACTCGTTCTGATGATTTCTTCTAAATGTAGTCGCGCTCTCGAGAATACCTTAATCCTTGAATTCCTGCACAATTCTCTGTATTAATGAACTTCATGCCGCAAGAATTCCTGCACAATTCTATGTATTAATGCACTTCATACTGCAAGTATTTCAAAATCTTTCTCTTTTGAAACCTTGAATTTGGGCCATTGATCTTTTCCTTACATTCTGAAATCCACAGTCTTGATTGGCTGACTAGATTTGACAATCTTCATCACCATTCGGAATATGTATAGGTTAGATACATGGTAGCACCTCATAGCGTAATAGCCTGTGAAGGCCCACCTCTTACCTACCCCACATTAGCGTGCCTCACTTCTTAAAAAAGAGAATGCCACGTGTCACAATGTCACGACCGCGCAACATAGATTCCATCCTATGAGATTCTCCTTGTGATAATGCGCAACCATTGGATCAAGTCTTTTGCCAACTTAGATTTTTTGGCATGTGTTGTTTTGTTGCAACCATATAATGAATATTCTCTCCTGACATATTCCTCATGTGCCCTTGCGCAACCATTAGATTTTGCCCTTCCTACAACCGTTGGATCAAGTCTTTAGTGGGATAGGATGCCAGCTTCAATTTTTTGACATGTGTCATTCTGTTGTATCCGCACAATGAATATTCTCTCCTGACAGATTCCTCATGCACCCTTGCGGGACCATTAGATTTCACCCTTCCTCCAACCATTGGATCAAGTCTTTAGTGGGATAGGATGCTAGCTTCAATTTTTTGACATGCGTCATTCTGTCACAGCCACACAGCGAATATTCTCTCCTGATAGATTCCTCATGTGTCCTTGTGCAACCATTAGATTTTGCCCTTCCTGCAACTGATGATAGCAGGTAACCTCTAGAATCCTAGATTAAGGGGTTGGTCAACTTATGAATATTAGGACATGAAGTCATGACTTCATTGACTGACAACCTACTCACATATTAACTTATTAAGCAATTAAAAAGTGGACCCTACTAGCCTACTATGTTAACCTGTTCCCCACCAAGCGGTGACTGACAAGACTAGGTATAAGGGGCCGGTAAACAACACAGTTTTGATGGCTCAGGTTTCAACTTAGACAACTGGCAACCAGAGGTAGCAAGTCAACATAAGATTATGCAGAGGGTTTCTCGTATGAAATGTCAACCATTGATATTTGGAAATCTACTGGTTCAAGTGTCAAAACCTAATTATGCAAATATTTCAAGCATCATACATGTAGACGAACTACACTATCAATAGAAAGTGTAATTTTACTTATGCATATAAAATTTTATGATTAATTCTATCTAAAAATAACCAAATTGAAATTAAATTAAATCTGAAAAGATTGAGAGTTCACATATATTATAGCTCCCTCAGCTATCTCAAGAGTCAAAAAGCAAACAAATGCTAAGCAACATTAGAAACCTCTAACCATAACATAAACCAAATTATATTAATACAAAAAGTAGAAATTATATTAATACAAAATAGATTTACACTTGGGTAATTATATTAATACAAAAAGATTTACACTTCAGTAATTATATTATTACAAAAAGATTTACACTCAGGAAATTATATCAATACAAAATTTACTCCAGTGGCCAGCTAGCCCAGGCTCCAAAAAACACACAACACCATATAGGCTACCATAGTACCATAGAAATCCCTAGCTCCTTGACCGAGCGACTCCTCGAAAACTTGCCACCCTACCACCCCAGCATAGAAATCACCAAAAAAGTGGCCCTGGGAGTCCGACCACTCCTACGGCCACTGCAAGTAGAATCCCCCTACATTCACAATGTCTGTGAAGTATTGAAGCCATACTGGAGTATCATCTGTGTCCATTCCAATTGCCCGCCAAAGAAAGTGTCTCCCACGAGCCACCCAAAGCTTGTGCCTTCTAAGTTATTTCTCATTCATGTTTTGGAGGAATGGATGTCTAGCTACACCCTCATGTCCCTCCCATAGCTTCTCCAGGTCTCTCAGCCACGAGATATCGACCCCCAATTCTACATCAATCAACATGTCTATGTCATCCAAAAGAATATTTGGAGTGAATGTCCCCCATAGAATCATCAGTGCATCCACCTTTGCCTCTCCTAGATCCAACAAAGAAGCTAGAAAGCATGAGGAAATATCTGAATTTACCCTATATCTATCCTCGGAGACCAAGAAGTCTTTACCGAGGACCATCTTCATTGCCTCAAGGAAGAATAGGTTTTGCTGGTTACAAATGTTCATCAGTCTGCCATGTTTGATATGGCCCAAAAAGGTGAAATGGTGTTTATTGCAGTGGAGCCTTATGGGAGTCTCCATGCTATATTTTGAGTAAGCCAGCTGAGTGCTATTTTGCTGGAGACCTCTAGGATTTAAAGGAAGATCGTTAATGAACACACCCTTCAACTGACATGCATTTATTCATTGTCTAGATTTTTTGTAGGGTCAATCTTCAGCTCATGTAAGGATCGACCATTACCAAAAGCTATTTAATAACTTGTCAGAACTATTTAATAAAACAAAAATCAATGCTTGGAAAAAGTATTTTGTAGGCCACCAAATGAAATCGATATCAATGATTCAATATATAAATTTATAATAATATCATATTTTATATAATATGTAATTTTATATTGAAAATTTTATTCTTTGAAACATCTATGATCTATATACATTGCGATTTCAAATCGTAATTACTTTCAAACCATAATTACTTCTATATTATTTAGTAAAATTTAACATAACCCTTCAAAAAGATTGGGGAATTACATCGTACATGAACCTCTAACCAACCTCACAGTTCTAAAGAAAACTCCTATCCTTTGACCTTCAAACCTTGCTTTGATCCTCCAAAATCTTTTTGGTTCCTCATTTTGGTGACGCGTAATGAATATTTCACTGTAGTCCATAATTATCCTATTAATAGGCAATGGATCCATTGCAAATTTAATTATGTGCTCATTCACAATGATAGCCAATGATTCACTATAGAACCTTGCTTTATATGTACATGAAACCACTAGGCATGGGTAACAATAAGCCCAGTCAAGGAGAATTAAATTGATTTTCTCGAGGTCACTGGGAATTGAGTTGCAATACCAATTCCATGCGTCAATTTGAATTTCTAGTTTCTCATACATGCATGCATGTGTGGGAGATTCAAACCACCACCCATAACAGAATGCATCATTTGTAAATGTTAAAAGTGTCGATTCTTGACACGATTGATTCTACTTGATGAATGCTCGTATTTCTTCATTCTGAGACATGCAAAGCAATAACAACCTACATAGCCACACACAAACAAAATTTTCCATCATCTTAGATTCTTATTACTATTCTACATCTGTGAACTGAGAACTCTATCACACAGTTAAAATCAAAATCATGAATGATCACAAAATAAATACTTGGTAACTTACTTTCTTCACACAACTGTTGTAATGAAAGCCATTACTTTAAACTTTTACAGTCTATTGATTCTTGACCTATCTAAAACTTAATAATGCAATATAAGTTTGAAGCACTAAAGACTATCATATATACATTACATGTACTTTTGTGACAAATGGGTAATAAATAACAAGCAACTATGTTTAATTCATATTGGCTAATATGTGTGGTTTGTCATGACTCGGTACTCACTTTCCATTAATGAACTTAATTAAGAATTGGCTAATCTATGTGGTTAAGTGTGTTCAATCAAATCAATCATACCACCACTGACCATTGATGCACCCTATAATGAAAGATGAATGGTTGTAGTTCAATTCTGAGAGGTAGATCTCCAATGCTACACATTGCTAACAAAAATCTTTGGAATCAACTAGCAGCCGTTAGATATTATTATATCAACAATTGACATATATATAAAATATAAAATATATTTTATTGATTATTGTGTAAAGGTGGCAGCGCGGCGTAGCGTAAGTCCTTGATTGTACAGCTACAAATTTGGGAAATTAGGTGTGTCAGTACTTTTACCCCAAATAGAACTTGTGCTGTCGATTTGTGATCACCTGACAACCAAAATCTATTAGAATATTTTCCATTTAATGACATCCACACTCAAAGTGACCTCTGTCCTTTCGTAATAAATAACGAACATCGTGAAAAGCACAATTGCACATTTTTGGGAAGGCAATTTATGTAGCGTAATTAAATAATTATCTATTAATTTTCGTTAATCATAATCATTGTTACTTGACATTTGTCTCTATTTTGGAGACTTTATGTAGAAAGATGGGTGTGTCAGAATTGCAGCCTAGAATGGAACTCCAACTAAAGTCTTATGCCATTCACACAGTATGATTTTTTATTGGCATAATAGTTTATTTTGCCAATTAATTTTTTATTGGTTTGAAACTATATTTAAATTCACCAATAATTCTTTTATTGCTTCAAAATTTGGTTTAATTCGCTAACATAAATATATTTTCTGGTTTGAAATTAGATTTTAATCACCAACAAAAATATTTTCTTATTTTGAAAAAAGGTTTAATTCGCCCACAAAAATATTTACTAGTTTGAAAATAGGTTTTAATTTTCTAATGAAAATATTTAATTGGTTTGAAAATAGGTTTTAATCACAAATGAAAATATTTTATTGGTTTTAAAGAAATTATAGTTCTCCTGGATTTTCCATAGACCTGTAGCGATTACAAAAGATTCACTAAATCAGATTATTTTTTTCCAAGAAAAATGAAAAAATTCACCAATAAAATTAATATTTTTCTTGAGAAGTATACATGATTCGCCATGTTTATACACCTTCTCTGAGGGGGGTTCTTAAAGTTATCCTTGATCATTGTCTAGTGACCACAAAAGGGTATTTAATTCTCGATCATATACTTTGAAGCTCGCTAGACAACAATCCATATTGAGCTCAACACTAAATCCCAAACCTGTGTCCAAAATAAAATCTTCACAAAACATACATTCTTCAAATCTGTCAACATCAACAAAGAAAAGAAAAACAACCAAAACCAAAAATGCTTCTCATGTAAAGCATCATCTCAAAGTGAGAAGCTAACTTGAGATGATGGAAAATCCTCCATCCTCTTATGCCGCCTACCTCCAATATGACCCTGTTACACTTTAACCAACTGATGTCTTGGATGATTCTTTGGATGCCTCATCAGGTGTAGTATAAATGGCCCCAAGAGCACAAGAAATATTTGATGTAGCCATGATAAAATAAAATAGTGTAAACATAAATATTTGATGTCGAATTCCACCAAAAGTGCACCTTTTACAATATAGTGTAAACACAAATATATCCTTATAACTCCAATGTTTTCCACCTTATTACTCCAAAAGCAAAAAATACCCTTATCTCTCCTACAAATAAAATAATAGAATTCCAAATAGTTCTTAGCACAAAATAATGCTCTTACATCATTGTGAGTTTTGAACCAAGAAACTTATAACTCCTCATTAATAATGAACTTTTAAACCATCTATGCTAGTTATAAACATTAATGTTTATGGCACGTGAGAAGTAAGTAATAGCAATGCTTAATATAAAAATTAACAATTCTCTATTCAAATCAACATGCTAAAATGCATACCTCCCTTAAACCCTAATTAATTTCGCCGTATTGATTGGCCACCTCCTCTAAGATACCTTCTACTCTACTCTTTTTAGTCAATAGAGGCATGAAAATTGCATTTAGAGAAATATGTTGATGGATTCTATATGCTGTAATGATAATATTCTATGAGATGTCTCATAGATCATGCAAATCTTTTCTCGACACAAATTTATTCTCCTATCATATTCAACCTTTACTCCTTAATGATTTCATTCATTGTTCATATGGACTTCACTAACATACTTCGTGGTCACAGCCATAACAAGTCCATGGCCCACATCTAATATATTCGTGCCAACAACAAACGAGTCTACGCACATCAAAAGAATTCACATGCCTTTTAATCTAGTTTGTGTGTCTTTATTCTTCTTCAAAACACTTAATATTCCTTCTATAAAGTGTCGTACAACATCGGTCTTCTACAAATGTTCTTAGTTTTAGCAACATAGATTTTTCTCAAGCAGCAAAATACAGTGGTTTTAAAATGGCTCCCAAATTACAGGAATCACAAACTTAATCTCCTCCTTACATGATTTTATTCATAGCAATAGTCATCCCTCAACTGTCAATAATGTCAAATGCAAAGACTTGATTTTCCAGATTGACAGACTTGCTCAGCAATTATTTTGTTCACAACCCATTTTCAAAATGCTCTAATACCATATTGAAATATGGTAGGACAAAATACAGATAGTTACACCATTATTGCATAGCAATATTAAAATATAAAATAATATATTATTGTCTTCAGATAATTTTGCATTTGAGTGCATTGGCTTATAAAGCCACATATTCCCGTACAAGTAACCACAATAACTTCTTAAAAACTACTACGGGAATAACTAATTCCCTAACTTATAAAACCAAAATTTATTTATTAAACTAATAAATGTAAACCTTAATTTATTCTAACAGTTCTTGGTAAAAGTCACCCCAAAAGGCCATGTTGATATTGCCAAAGAATTTTGTTGGGTTACATTATATGTCTCTCATTCTTTTGTCAATAGAATATAAGAATAGACTTCCTATCAAAGAATCTTCGTCTATTAGCAAGACTTGTAATTGTTCAAAATGTTTTTTCAAGGAATCTAGTGTTTCATTATAGAGTGGAATTAAAGTAGATCTGTTAAAGGGAATTAGCAATGTAGAATGAACTATCATTCCCCCTGCATTATATGTTGCTTTTCCATGTATGTTATTATCAATCCTTTTTGTTTAACTGGGTTTGATCATTCATTTGAATTGTAAATACGTTACAACATTTGTAATATTGTTTTTGATGTAAATGTTTGTCATGTTCTTGTGCCACTAGTTAAGAAAAGGTACAATGGTTTTCTTATGTTTAATCTTTTTTCATTGCAATGTATTTTAGAATTGCTTGTTGCTCTTTGTTTATCATTATTCTTCTCTTATAGTATTCTAACTTTTAAGGTAGAATTGGATTTTGATGTTCAATTTGATAACCAATATCTTTTTTCATTTTTAATTGTATTTCTTACAACCATTGCAAATCGGTACTTAGATAATATGTGTCAATATTATTGTTATCGTGAATTTGTTTTATATGTACATTTGTAGTTGATTTTTCATTTGCTTCAACTTCTTCATACGTATTGTCTAAATCTCCCCATATGGTATTGAAGTTGTATGTATATCTACATTCCTTTTCTTTGACAATGTTGCCATAAAATACATATGCATTTGCAAATGTTTTGAATTTTTCTTTTAATATATATTCATTATCTTCAAAAGGAACATATAGTAATAGTTCTTCTCTACAATAGTTTTCATAGTCAATATGCTTGTTGTATTTAACAAATTTGATAATGTTAGGTTTGTTGGATTTTGCTTATTTGTTCTTGATGATTTTGAACTCTGGAGCGAATTGAGCTAGGCATATGTGTTTCAATTCTTCTAGATGATGCATATAGTGATCAATAATTGATTAACACATTATATCTTTTCATTCATCAAGTTTTTTCTTAAGTAGTGATATATTAATATAATTTTTCTCTCATTTATTCCTTTCTATGATGGGAATTAATGAAGTACTGAACTTACTAATAATAAAAGATATTGGTGGCTTTTGATGTTTTTGATAATATAAGGTGGCTAAACAAGGGGCCGAACCCTTACAAAAAATAGAGAGGCCTAAAGGCAGCAAGCGTCAACAGTGCCTTAAATCAGAAACAACATATACAACAACATAGAAACTAGCAAAACTAGCAAAACTAGCTGCTCAAACTAAAGTCATAAAAATAGAGTATCAACAGTATAACAAAAAAGACTAAGGAGACAATAGCTCTCCTTTCTAGACCATAGATTTAATAATATCATCCACTTTTTTAGCCAGATCATCACTGTCAGTATTGACAGTAACCCCCAGATTCTTCAGCACAGAGAGGTTGAGGAGAATAGAGGTCCTGAGCACAATGGAGAAATTCTATTCTAGATTTGCAATGTGATTGCGTAGACCTGTAAGATCAGCCCCTAGACCATCATCAGTCTCCATAGCATCCTTAGCCTCTTCCACAAACATTGCACCCGCTTTGTCAGCATTTCCAGCAGAGTCAGCAACATCCTCCGTGGTAGCCCCCGTATCATGTGTCTCTTGCTTGTCTTCATCATCACCAGATATGTCCTAAATCTCCACATCCCTGTCGTCCTCCCCTTGGGTGGATTCATTCAAACCACTCTCAAAATAGTCAATGAGCTTTGCTGAAGGAGCCGGTTTGCCAGCAATACGCCTTGACCACTGAACGCCAGAGGAAAGCCCCTCCCTACAAATCTTCACCGAAGAATCCCTTCTCTGTCCCACCGGAGTCCTACCAAGAGTTTTAGGGGACCCAACCACTGCCTTCCTAGTGCTCATTTCACCAGCAACCTTCCGCTTTTTACCCTTCTTAGAGGCAGTAGGGCTTGGAGTATCAACAGGATTATCCGTAGGAGTGCAAAAGGAAACTTCATTAGTTTTGATAGGAATAGGGGAGGGCCCGGGTTCATCCACATTAGGAATATTCTTAGGGTTAGAGGAGGGCTCCCCATCCCCACTATTAGCTAGAATGGATTTAGAGGGTTTGAGGGCAAGATGATGATTATACAAACAAAGAATGAGGCCCTGGTGAAGAGGGATAGGCTTCATAGCAGTATTTTTAGCTAGTTTTGCCTGAACCCTAAGGACAAAATGCTCTAGGGGAGAAAGCAAATAAAACAGAAAACTAATTTTAGCATTGCGATGGAAATGATTTAATAGGGGGAGATGGTAGTTATAAAACCTGGTGAAGCACCCCTCGAGGGTGAAATACTTCATGAGGATAAAACACATAGCGTCCCATGGCTCTGGCAACTTGGCTCTATCAAAACCGCCCTGGTAAGGGACTAATTCTTCACCAACCCCAAGGAAGAGCTGCTGACTAGAGAGGTCTACAATTTTAGTTTTCTATTGCATCTTCAAGCCCTGAGTAGACATACCAGTGGCCATAGTGATCACGCGTTCAGAAACTTCAAAGCTGATTCCACCCACCAAAACCCATCTATTCTGCCAAGACCGCGCAAATTGTTCAGAAATAGCTTCATTGTACCCATTAAGCCTCTCCAAATAGGGGCTAATCCCACCCTCTTTGCAGTAATGCCAAGCAACCAAATTGTCCTTAAATTCACAGCACAAGACGAGTTTAGTTCTAATTCTGTCTCCTCCCATAGTGGAATTACCTCGCATGCCACAGAAACCCTCAGTCTTCTTAGTCGTCTTTACAGGAGAATTACTAACATTAACAAGGCTAATAATGTAGGTACTAACATCGCACACAAACTCATAATAATGGGAAGCCTTACAAACACCAATCCCATGCTTAACCATAATAACCTAGCACAGGCCATGATGATCCGACCATCCACTCACCTTATGAGAAAATGGAATGGATTTGAAAGTAGAGAAAGTACAAGAGGACTGATACTTCAAAAGACACGTTAGCCCCCTCCCAAGGAGCTGACAGTATGAGCTATCTTTCAAACACATCTGACTCATCAAGACCCGACCACATCTTTAAGAATGAGATTCTTAAGATTTAAAGGCAGATGATCAAATTGGTGCCAAACCCTCCAATTTGAATATCGTTGTCCGAGTTCAGCACAGGGGTCTGCAACTCCGTTGCCCTCACAGTAAATATGTGAGATATGCACATTAGTAACCCTCTGCAAGAGAAACTGTATATCCCTAATAATGTCTTTCAACTGAATGCCAACATTCGACACATTAGTAACGGCATCAATGACCATTTTAGAATCTCCCTGAATATCCAAATTCCTAATACCAAGTGATATGGCCAATTTAAGCCCCCAAAGAAGAGCCATAGCCTCAGCATAGTTATTGCTGTGACAGCCCAGACCTCTAGCATAGAGCTTCATCCAGTTAGAAATTGGAGGCTTCCATCTAGTGTTAAGCCTCTGCAATAATTTTGTATTGTTATAAGCAAGAATATGATTGAGAATCTTCCAGTTTGCCGCAATTTGTTCTTCCTCCTGGGTCAGAGGTTTTACCACGGTACGGATATGGGCCGTAGTGACACTATCCAAGAGAGTCTTCATGAAAGTATGAGAGACTAGGGAGACATCTCTAGCAGTATCCCTAAAAATCTGATGGTTGCGCTCTTTCCACAAAGTCCAGCTCAAGCACAACAGAGTTTGATTCCATAACTCAACAAGCCAAGGATGGGAGAAGGGAGGATACCAATTGTTAATAACTTCCTGGATATCAAAATTGCAAGCCCACTGAATACCAAAATTGCTGAGGATGAGGCTCCAAATGTCCCTAGCAAAGTCACAGTGGAAGAATAAATGAGAAACTGTTTCCTCCTTTTCACAGCATAGACAACATCTGTTGGCTAGAGTGAAACCTCTCTTCTGCAAATTATCTTGGGTTAGAATTTTGTTATGAACAGAGGCCCACTAGAACATGTTAATTTTTGGGATCAGTTTGTGGTTCCACACTTTTCTCCATATCTCCTTTTTATGAATCTCAGGGACCAATAAGTGATAGGCAGACTTAACAGAGAATTGGCCATTCTTATCCGGCCACCAAAATTGCTCATCTTCACAAGGGAAGAGAGGAATTCTAACTTCCTGAATCAACTTTTGAACCATCTGAACTTTAGAGGCAAGATCAGGGTGATGGGGACAACAATCCAACAAATTTCTCCAGCTCCTGTGACCATTATTGGTTGACATATAATCACTGACCTTATTGCCAAAAAACTGAGTAGCAATGCCAGCAATCTCACCCAGATCCCTCTAAGAGATGAGAGCCTTATCTTTTAGCCAAATATCAGTCCAAAACTTGATACCCATACCATTCCCCAACTTCCATCTGATCCCTTACGTGAGCAGATTTCTAGATTTCAACATTTTGTTCTAAATGACCAACCCCTTAGGAAGACCTTCTTTCTGGAGGATGTTAGACTAGTCAGTGTCATGCAAATATTTGGCTTGCATGATTTCTCCCCAATCTTTATGATGATGAATCAGGTTCCAATTGATTTTAGAGAGCAGGGCTTTATTCATATTATGTATAGTTCAAATATTGAGACCTCCATGGGATTTAGGAAGACACACTTTATCCCAGCTGACCAGGGACATCCGCTGTTTATCTTCAGCTCCCGTCCATAAAAAATTTCTTTGAATCTGTTCCAACTTAGCAGCAAAAGAAGTAGGAATTTTGATAAGAGAAAGGAAATAGGTGGGTATACCTTGCAAGGAGGCCCAAAAAAGCTGCAATTTACCAGCACTACTGAGGACTTTTCCTTTCCAACCAATCAGTTTCCATTAAGTTCTTTCCAAAAGGCTATTCCAAAAATTTGGAGAAACTTCTTTAACCGTAAAGGGGAGACCCAGATAGACAGCAGGAAGAACATCTTCAGCACAATCTAGAATATGGATGATTTTTTGGCAGAGAGTAGTGGGAGTATTAAAAAAATACACATTACTCTTTTGGAAATTGATGTTTTGCCTAGAGGCGATGGCATAAAGGTTTAAAATATTCTTCCATCTCCGAGCTTCAATCACCAAAGAGATGCCAAAAAGAAGGGTATCATCAACAAATTGCTACACAAACATAGGGGTGAGGGAGGAAGTAGGTTTACCCACAAGATGCTTAGAGACCACATTAGCTTGAATGTATCTCCCAAGAGCCTCAACCATTATGATAAACAAGTAAGGAGAAAGGGGATCCCCCTGCTAGAGTCTGTGTGAGGAGGAGAAGAAACCCTTAGGAATCCCATTAACCAAGATAGAAAATTTGGCGAAAGAGATAGCCGTCTAGATGAGGAGATGAATTTTGTCATTAAACCCAAATTTTCTAAGAACTTGAAATAGAAAATCCCATGAGACCCTATCATAGGCTTTAGAGATATCCAACTTAAGGGCCATACCCAGAATTCTGCTCTTCTCCATGGAATGAATAGTTTCATGGGTGGAGATCACAACATCTAAAATTTGACGCCCTGGGACAAAACCTTTTTGAGAAGGAGAGATAATTTTATCAAGAAAAGGTTGAGGTCTCATGACAAGGGCATTGGTGCAAAGCTTATAGACAGTATTACACAGGCTAATAGGTCTGAAATTAGAAAGATTGGTGGGTTTTAGCTTTTTAGGGACAAGGACAATAAAGGTGTTATTGAGCTACTTTAAGATCTTACCAGTTTTTAAAAAATCACGAACCGCAGCTGTGAGATCAGCCCCCACAATATCCCAATATTCCTGAAAAAAATAGGAGGGAAGCCATCCAAACCCGGAGCATTAAAGGGACCCATAGAGAATAAAACATCACGAACCTCCTCTTCAGAAATAGGCCTCAACATTTCCAGATTATCTTCCTCAGTTATGAGATAGGGGATCTTGTCAATAAACTACTTAGTAGCCCTGTCGTTATCAACACCAGTGGCTTGTTCTGTCAACAAGTTCTGGAAAAATAACACAGTTTGTTCCCTAATCTCATTGTCCTCAGTGATAACATCACCATTGTCCAAGCACAATTTTGTGATGGAGTTGCCTTCCTATGTTTCATGGCAGAAATATGGAAAAAAGTAGTATTGCGATCTCCCTCCTTAAGCCATTGAACCCTAGATTTTTGCTTCCAAAAGACCTCTTCGCGGCCCATAAGATTCTTCCATTCTGAAATCAGATCTTGTTTTTTCTTAGAAGTATCTTTGGAAACATCCCCTTGAGCAATCCACTGCTGAATATCCTCAAGTTGTCTAGCTAAAGTTTTCTTCTACCAAAACACATGACCAAAATTGAATCTATTCCAACCATGAACCTCCTGTTTGATATGCAAAAGCTTCTTAACTAATCTAAACATAGGAGTACCCTGGATAGGAATTTGCCACCATTGGGTCACCAGTTGTCTGAAATCCTTATGCTTAATCCACATAGCTTCAAATCGGAAAGGGAAAGGACCCCGATGACATTGATCATGCCAATGAAGGAAAATAGGGCAGTGATTAGATATGGTTTGAGGAAAAGCCTGCAATTGCATATTATGATGATTGTCCTAGTTACTCGATATAAGGACCCTGTCTAATTTAACCTGGATCAAATGGTCCCCACGTCTTTAGTTGGACTAAGTAAAAATCTAATTTTGTAGCTCCACATCAAGCAATCCCCAAGCATTAATAAATTTGGTGAAGTCAAACATGCTATCAGAGTAATCAAGGTTCCTAGCATATTTCTTAAAGGGATACAAAGGAGTGTTGAAGTCACCAGCCAACATCCATTTGGAGCGCAGAGACTTGGTCAGGGTACTACTCAAATCAGTCCATAAAGATTGTCTCTGAACTCTAGTATTAGGAGCATAAATATTGATTAAATACCAGTTGAAAGAGGGTGAGGAGAAATTGGTAACTAGGAAATGCTTACCAGAAGCCACAAGGGAACCCTGAATTTTTGTATTGTTCCACATTGTAACAATCCTGCTAGAAGCCCCAATAGTAGGGCTAATACAAAACTCAGCCTTAGGCCATATGAAATCAGCAATCTTCTTAAAGTTTTCCTCAGTCATCTTGACCTCCTGCAGGAGCAAAATGTCTAATTTATTTTCCAGAACATAGTTTTTGACCTCAAACTATTTTGAGGGGCTATTCAAACCCCTCAGATTCTAGGATAAGATCCTCATTTCGAAGGTTTGAGGGAGGGGACCTCCAGTGTTTTATGCTTACCATTGGCAATTTCCCTGGCAATCTCTCTTTGTCGAGTTTCCCGTAGGGTTGGTCTCCCTTGTTTTGAGTCAGTGCCAACATCAGCAGTCTTTTTACCTTTACGAGTCTTCTTCTTAGGGGTAATCCAACCTTCTGGATCATTCACACTACCACTTGGGCCGATGTCAACTGTCAATGAAGGATCAGCATTATGATCACCTACTTCCCGCACAGGGTTCCTGGTTGACTCAAGATCATTAGCAGCTAAGGAGACAGCTGATGAAGCCTATAGATCAAGGGCTTTATCATCTTCAACATCCTCATTGATCAATCGATCCTGTATTTCTCCCTCCTCACACCCACTAGAATTCTGTCAGACCGTATGACTAACGGTGTCTATAGCCCCATTCTGACAACCTATGTCTAGAATCGGTTCAGTATTCTCCTCTAGATAAACAGTATCCTGATGACCAGCAGCCGTCTAGCTTTTCTTATCCTTAGCCTATTCAGGATGGTCTTCTGGGAAAACATTTTCCACATTACCCCCCATTCCCTAATGGTCAGGGGTAACAGCTGTTTGTGAGTGGTCCTCAACCTCATTATGGGAGTCAGTCTGCCAGCCCATTTGCTTAGTTTTACATTGAGTCATTATGTGGCCCTTCTTCTTGCATATTTGATAGAAGGTGGTGGCATTTTCATAAAGGATTGGCTGAGTCCAAACCCCATATTTAGAGTTTAACTCAATGGACATAGGAAGGGTTTGGTTTATCTCCACATTGACACAAAAATGAGCAAAAACACAATGGGATTAAGTATGGGTAGTATGGTCCATAGTAACAAACTAGCCAAAAGTGTTACCAATAGCAGAAAAAAAATTTCATCCCAAAATTCTAAGGGAAACCTAGGTAATCAAACCTAAATAGGAGCAGATTTATTGAGATCTGAGCTAGGGTCAAACCCAGGTTTCCATTAGCACAAAGCAAGCAAGTGCAACCCATAAAGCTAGGGTCCCCTAGCAAGAGTAGCAATCATTTCCTCCCTACTAGTAAATTTAAAAAGGAATACTCCTCTTGCCATAGCAACGACTGAAACACTACCCTTAAGTCTCCACTGAGAGGAAATCCATTTACAGACCATCTCAATATTGGGATGGAAGGCAAAGAATTTACCTACCAGAGCAAGATCCATGGTTGCCACGATTTCTTCAATCAGACCATCCAGAATATCCAGAGCTGTGCCGTCTGCAGAAGCTTTCTTGATAGGCATACCCGTCATGCATTTAGAAGAGCCCAGTGGTTCCCCTGTTACCGCTTGTTTCCATCCGTTAAACAGAGTGTCCGCCCTCACAACTTTTGATGTTAATATGATTATGTGATTATATTATCCAATTTTTCTTGTTGATGATTTGCAATAGAGATATTATTAAATTATCAGTGTTATAATGTTCTTTTGTTGTTTACACATTATTTAATATTCTATATTATCCTAACTCTAAAAATTAACCATAATAAATATGCTGCAAATAATTAAATAATTTTTAGGAAAACTAGCGTTACACACATGGAGTACAAGTACATCATACAAGACAACAACACAACATTAATAATACTCAAATATAACAAAATGAATTCACAACCATAATACAAACTCAATGTCCTAGGAACCCTTCAAGATGCACCTCTCAAATGTGCAATGTATCAAAGTACTACTACCACACATAAGATAATAAGGTTAACTATACCAAACACAAAGCACCCTACATCGAGCTAAGTAAGTATGCATACAAAGAAATAAGCCATGTGACTTAACATAAGAGATCTCCTAAATACTCATGGTGGATGGAATTAGTAATGTTTGAACAACATATAGACCTGCTACCATTGAGAGAACTATAGGTTGACTATGATGTGGTTCCTATAGAAAGATCAGAAATATCAATATCAACCAACTTACTTAAGGATATATATGTCTAAACGTGTCATATTGAAGAAGAGAAGATGATGCCAAGATGCATCCATTTGAGACAAGGACATCTAACATTTCCTACCCTAATCCTATCACCTCTAACAAAAGTCGAGATATCAACCACATTTAAAGGAAGCAAAAATGTGGAATACACTTCCAGATATGTGCAAAAATAAACTAATCACATAAAAACAAGGAAATAAAATTAAAAGTAGTATGTACCATCATTTAATCTTCGGAAGATATTAAATGCATAATCCTCCAAAAACTAAAATTTTCTTACTATAATAATTGTTATATTTCTATCAACTCTATATACATATAAAACATTCAATTGAGTTATTTTATCAATCATCATACTACATAAAAGAAGATTAAAATTATACAATTCTCCAATATTACAAAGGTTTATTTTTCAAAATTATAAAGTAAGTTTTAAATTTAAAATATAATTGACATATTTTTTTTATAAGAAATTTTAAACATCATTCACAATGCAATGGCACAATTGTCAACGATAATATCCCAAGCCCAGAGGGCAATGACATTCCATTTCTTGCTTTCAATGCACTTGGGCTTCCTGCCCTTCCCAAACTGCACTTCCATCGATGTTGTCTCTACGTCTTTCAAAGCCATTCCATATTAAATGAACGCATCTAAAAATTATAAAGTAACTATTTTATATTTAAAACATATATAAGGACATATTTTTTAAAATGAAAGCACACAATAATTAAATTTAAAATATATAACCATTATAATTTTATTAAATTTATGGACATAACAATAAAGTGAATATAAAGTTTTCTTTTGTGTTATTTTATTTACTATAGAATAATTTATTTTATGACTATATTTTATTAGGGTTTTATCATATAAAATATAAAAGGAGAAAAGTGTATTCTCCAACCTAGAAGTTATTCCAATGGTAAGTGCATTATATTTTTGTAGGGTTACCTTTTCTTTTCTTTTATGTGTTATTCACTATACAATAATTTAATTTATAATAACATTTTATTATTTTATTAGGGTTTCATTATATTATAACTAGCATAGATATCTTAAATACATCTATTTAAAAGACACTGGGAGAGAGGTTCCTATATTAAAATTATTATTGATAATAGATAGGGGCCTAGAGACTTATCTATGTATTTAGGATATCTATGTTAGTTTAATAATTTTATTAATTTATTACAATATATATAGAGTGAGGAGCAATGCTAGTTTTACATAAACAATTATTTTATTTACTTTATATCTTTGAATTTAAAAATTGAAGAATTTTTAATTTAATCCAAAGTTATGAAAAACTTAATTATAATTGTCTAACGGAATTAATTCTCAAAGAAAAAATCTTTAATCTTTTAATATAATCCTAGCCTATTCTAATGGTAAGTGCACTATATTTTTGTAGGGTTACCTTTTCTTTTCTTTTATGTGTTATTCACTGTACAATAATTTAATTTATAATTATATTTTATTACTTTATTAGGATTTCATTATATTTTAAATAGCATAGATATCTTAAAGAGATCTATCTAAAAGATGCCTAGAGAGAGGTGCCTATATTAAAATTGTTATTGATAATATATAGGCGTCTAGAGACTTATCTCTAGGTGTTTTTTAGATAGATGTATTTTGTAGCATCCTTCCATGGAAAACCTTAGAGAACAACACAACTATGCTATACAAACAGGACAATTTTTTTTAAATGAAAGAAATAACAAAGTAGTGTTAAACATATATGTACATATCAATAAACTAAGCATTATCCTCCAGGGTTCCATGACTACATTACTAACAAAACTATTAACATGATCTCACATACATCATGATTTAACTAACATCAATAATCCATCCTAAATTTATTGCATTAAATGGATAAACATATACATTTCAAAATCATAACATCAGTTAAGTAATCAACATGATCATGTATATAGAATTACAGGTGCATATATACAAATTCCTATACATATGAGTATATCATCTCATTTTGCATACTATCATTTCCTATTTACATTGGAATACATACATTATGTTTTAACTGATACACAAGACTAGTACATGAGTATAAATAACTGTATTCTCTGACTGGTACAAGATCTAGAATCTATCACATGAGATACATCCTCCTCGTACACGAACAATGGCAAGGAAAAAACCAATGGAGATAAAGTACATCCACCCAACCATGTGGAACCTTGAGCTCCACCCCCCGTACTATGAGATAACATAAGGTCCAACTACAACAAATAGTAAGATAAACAGTAGACTATAAGGAGCAAAGTCTACATGACTCCAACATCATAGGTGAATATCACAAGCAACTCAACAACACTTCCAGAGGCAATCACATAATGAATGGGAAGTACACACTAGGGAATGTCAGGCTGCAATAGGGAGAGTGTCATCACATGGTCCTGACATGGGTTATCTTGATAGTCTCTCACTAGATATCGGCCCCCATCTATGGTTATCCTAACAATCCCTCACTAGATGTCAGCCCCATAGGGTGACACATGCAGAACCAACATTCCTTTCGTTAGGACAAGGAAGTTAGTTTTACCAATCAAACCTTCTCATCTCATCCTTATTCTAAACAAGCACTATAGGCATGGGTGAGGAATCCAATTATCTTGTTTAATGTGAACAACTATCCAACCCCCTAATTCATTAATTAGGTTATCACTTACCAACTTTCAATGGCTTATCTTGGCTAGCCACTTTGGGCCTCAGCTTCACATTGAAAGCCACTCCCCTACCTACATCTAGAAAACCCTATCAATCAAGAATAACAATGATCTTCATGTCAGCAAGTATACATGAACAATGCAAGGCATTAACCTTCTTGCAATCTAAAGCGTAATCTCAAGGACAAACTCACAATTCATTGTCCATAGCTTCCAATTGAAGCAATACATAAACAACATACTCCTTAATGGTTATCGATGTCTCCCCATTATCAAAATACAACACATTATTTTATTACATGCTCTATACAAATAATGAAACACAATATCCATGAAGGACTCTATTACACACCATGATACATTTTCAACATAACATGTACATGAAAACAAGATGTCATAGCCTATGCCTCTAGAAACTAAACCTTGACAACTTACAAATAGCCCTATTATGACCACTAATACGACTTACACAATTTTCACTTACATTTTGCATTTAAACTCACAAAAAACCAATTTTTTAAAAGCAATACTTATAAATCAATTTTGATGCAGCACACAACATATGCTCAATACAATTTTTCCATTAATCATGTGAGAGCCAAAGATTTGAAGACTGGAACATAAAAAAACTTCTATTCATCAACTCTATTGCTACAATGAGAGAAAACTCTCTTATATCCAAGAAAATAAAAAAAATAAAAAATTACTTTTTTGTCATATTTCGACAATTGTCAGATTTTGCCATTTTAGGTAATTTTACAATCATATCTTGAGAATCTAGTTTTTTGATAGAAACATCCTAAAGCTAAGTTAGGATGAAAAGCCAACTAATATCCTAAATTCAAAACATGAATTTTGAGTTATTAAAAAAAGCTTTTAAAAGACTAGAAAAAAAAACACTAAATTGTCATTTTGAGGGCCAAGATGAAAGTTTCAAGCCCTGAAAAAGTGCCAAGACAAGGTCCAACCAACTAGGGTGGGTTGGGAAACCACTGGCCACCTTATAATGCATCCACCTATAAAATTTTGTAGAAAACCCACATCCGATTCAAAAGTTATGACCTCTCGGAGTCCCTTCATTACATTTTCAAATACAACGCTTAAAATCTACTACAAATCTATCAATCAACTTCCAACTTAACATAACCATCATATTTAAATCGATTAAATTTCATCAATCATTAATATATATTCTTATCAATTCTCATTAAACCACATTAAATAAATGCAATGAATATGATCCTATCTACAATGTTTGATTTAAATTGATAATCGAATATATATATATATATATATATATATATATATATATATATATATATATATCCCATCAAAAAAATTATAATTTATTATCCTATTAAATTAACTTAACCAATGACTTTAGCATTCCAACTAAAGAACTGCAATTATCAATAACAATGAATAATAACATTATTCCAAATTTCTAATTTGTTTGAGCATTTAACTATCAACTATTACATTTGAAAAAATAATAATAATAATAATAATAATAATAATAATAATAATAATAATAATAATAATAATAATAATAATAATAATAGTGATAATAATAATAATAATAAAAAAAAACCACGGATCCATGGATTATTATTATTATTATTATTATTATTATTATTATTATTTCAAATGTAATAGTTGATAGTTAAATGCTCAAACAAATTAGAAATTTGGAATAATGTTATTATTCATTGTTATTGATAATTGGAATGGTAAAGTCATCGGGTAAGTTAATTTAATAGGATAATGAATTATAATTGTTTTGATAGGATATAATTCAAAACAATTATAATTCATTATCCTATTAAATTAACTTACCTGATGACTTTACCATTCCAACTAAAGAACTGCAATTATCAATAACAATGAATAATAACATTATTCCAAATTTCTAATTTGTTTGAGTATTTAATTATCAACTATTACATTTGAAATAATAATAATAATAATAATAATAATAATAATAATAATAATAATAATAAACCATGGATCATTGGATAGCAAATATTTTTCATCCAAAGACAAGTAAATATGTTGTTATTCACATCAGGGCTTAAATTTGACAGTCAACCTTGACTGTTGAGCATTTTTTTTATGACAGTTATCCATTCAATAGTGCCTTTAAAATACTATGACCTACTTTAGTATAAGTAAATTATATAAAAACCAAATATACATATAATCATAATCCTATATAAATTTTGACAGTTTGTTCAAAATGTCTCCTTTCATATGATACAATCCTCTTAAAATTTCAGTTGTATTTTACAGTTAAAATGTCTAAATACAACTTTAAAACTATCAAATCTAAGCCCAGATTTACATAATTGAGATTTAATAATACTACATAAATTTTCTATCAAATGTATAACTTCCTGTAGTGTTACATGGAATTTTTATTATCTGACAAACCTCAATTTTTGAACACTTACACGAGGCGATTCAATTGAAAGTGAAAAATAGCCCATAGAAATATACTTTACATTTATTTCCTATAGTAAATATAACAATATGGTTGCATACACCCGATATTAATGTGCTTAAACCTATCCTAAAATAAATTCATAATTGGGATGCAATCCTCATAACAAACATGAGATAAGTTTGAGAATATAAATTATGATAAATGCATGGCATGAGTAATGAAAGGAAAAGTGGATGAATTCATTTAGACACTAACAAGCTATAATTTTAGGTGGCACACAAAATGGTTTTGCTAGAAAAAATTTAGAAACTTTCAAATAGAAACAATTGTGAAACATAGAGAGGACATGTGAACAGTTACATAGAATGCCTCAAAAAAGAAGTCGTCCCATCTAACACAATGATTGCAGGATATGTACAAAATGGATTTGTTAATAAGACTTTAAAATCTTCCAAGCAAAAGTAATTGGTAAGTTACAAATTTAATTCTGCAACCTTTCCCACACCCTAATAGCCTATGCGCACACCATGCAAGTTTAGAGGATGAGAGTTATCCATACTTCAATCACATTTGAAACCCTTATTGCATTACACCTACGGTGATCATTATGTGAACAAGGTTTATCTTCTTAAACTTTGTCATTAAGATGCCATTTGAAAGGATGCATGGCCTAACAATGGAAATTAAAGGGAGCATCTACTTCATAGCACATCCGCTTCCTTCCATAGAAATCATGCACTTATCAAAAAAATTTTGATTCAAGACTTTGTCAAATGATTAAATTTGTGATTGTTTTGCACTAGATGAGGGTTACAACATCGTGAGGAAATGACAACATCAAAAAAATCATGCATATCAATTGCCATGTAAAACACACCAACAACCTAAAATCAACCAATGCCACAAATAAGCCCGTCATACCCATATCAAATACGTTCTACCAAATCCAACTGTAGAGTCCAACTCTACGTTTCATTATTTCTATTTGTTTGTGGCTCATCATTTCTATAGTTTCAATATTCTTCAAGTTTCCATAGTTTTTAGTATTCTGTATGTTTCTGTATGCCTCTTTATGCTTCACAGTCTTAGTGTTTGTGCTTCGCAATTCTTACTATATCAAATGTGTTTCAAATTGTTTCTTGAGCATAGAGTACACCACATGTCACTGCCAAAGGTCTTGGTGAAATGTTTCTTTTGCTACAACATACTTGCAGGTGTTTCCAAGTGTCCTTTTGTTGATGTAGCGGGCGCTTCCACATATATCCCTTTTATTAAGCTTCGAGCACTGAGACACATGTGGTGGGCCTAAGGGATGTTAAAATATAGTTTCAGTTTTGTGGGGGGGTTGCCACGTGTTCCATGCAGGGGCTAAGTCTATTTTCATTTTGATGATGCCAGTGGCCACAATGTATTTTCTTTTATAAAGTTTTAGATGACACAGAGTGTGACAAGTGTCATCTTCATAGGGCTTAGGGAGACTCTTTTTTATCAAGCTTTAGATACAGCAGATGGTGCCACATTTCTATTGTTGCTTTAGGTAGATGGTGCCATGTGTCATAATATTGTATCTCTATTTTGGGAAGTAAAGAAACATATGATGGGGCCCCAAAATAAATGCTACAGTTTCTAAATGATGCGGGAAGTGACAAGTGTCATTACCATGGGAACCCGGGGCATAAAGGTAAAGGAATTTTAAGATCAACGAAGAATACCAAGTGTCCCAGTTTTGTTTCTCAAAGGCTGCCATGTATCAAGTTTAGTAGATAGCGACAAGTGGTGCTATTCTATGTGTCTCTTTCGAATAGAAAGAAAACTAAGCATTGAGTGGAAGTTGTCACGTGGTATATTTTGAAGCCATTTAGAGCCCGTGGGTGATGCCATGTGTCGCAATAGAATATCAGTTAATGTGCCACATATTTTATCGCTCGACCAATGAGTGCACAGGGGAGGATGGTTATAGATTCATGAAGATTCTCAGTGTCAGTTTGAGTCCCAGTTGAGTTCCAGTTCTATTCGGGCCATTACGATCCTGACGGTTAGAGGTGATCTTGAGTCAAATTTTGTGGCTATATATATAGGAAGCTGTTGTAACACATGGGGAGAATATTATTGATAAAGAATTTAGATATTTTTGTAGTGATCAGATTATACCATTTGCCTTAGTTTAGCTATTTCTGAGAAGGAAGCTAATATATCTGTGCATGTTTCTATGCCTTTTGTATCTGCTGAATTGTTAATGAAGGAAGCTCTATTCTATGCCAGTGGTGATATTTTCTGTGTCTGTGTCAATCTTCTAAGTGTAGCCTTTGATTTTAAATTCATTTATTATCTGTCTATATTGATCATGTAGCATTTTCTCTTTAATATAGTTGAATCTCGAGAATTTGATCACTATGCTAGTTACTAAAATGCATTTAAATCAGGCACATTGCCATAGAGTTAGAAGTTCCTTTTATTGTATCTATAATATTGTTTCTTCTTCCCTTTACCTAAAACCTCATTGAAATAGGAAGAGCTAGCTTCTTTAAAATCTGGAGATTGTTTCAAGTGTCAAGTCCCACATTCTTAAAACTTCACATGTTGGTGTTAGAACCTGCACAATTTTATACATCAATAGTTTTTGGCATGCCTGGTGGGACCTTTCTTGAATTCTAATCAAGATTGTATGAACCAGAGAGCAACGAGGAGTATGAGCTATGGACCAACAACAAGAGCTTAGTTAGCTGCTAACCCAGGGATATTGTTACCTCCATTTGTAGCCACTCCAAGAAGAATAAATCAAGTTGCAATAGCATCAGGAGCAAACATGGGAGCACCTATACCTCCAAGAAACAATGCAAATTGGAACACTGGTAGTCCTCTCATTCTTCCAACACCACCAGCTACTTGGGATCCAATTCTAGCTAATGCTTTGAAAGCTTTACCCAAATTCAGTGGAGAAGATTCCAAGACACTAGGACAACATCTTCAAGATGTATCAGATGTGTGCAGTGCATGTTATTACTATACAAAATATAGCTATTAGGATGTTAGTGGCTTTTTTCAAAGGAAAGGCTCTAGATTGGTATAGATCTTTGACCCCAAATTTGATATCTGCTTGGGACCAACTTGGGGATGCTTTCTTTGCAAGATTCTGTGAAAAGGGTGACCAATCTTCCCTTCTGCAGTAATTGATCACTATAAAGAGGGCACCATAGAAGCTCTAATAGATTTCAAAACTGGGTTTCAAAAGACCTAGGATAGGATTGTTGCTACAGCTAGGCCACCATTAGGTATTGCTATTGTGTTCTACCCGAAAGCTTTCAATTCTCATATATCTGTAATGATTCAGTCCCTAGGAGGACAGACCCTCCCAAAAGCATATGAGATGGTTGTAAAAGTTGAAAACAATCTAATAGATGCTAGAAAATTACCTCTAAGGCCTCCTATGCCTATGTTTCCAGAAATTTCTATTCCCTTGCCTCAAGAAGTCCCTAATTCACCATCAGTACGTACATCCATGTACACCTTCCTGACATCTCAACAACCCACTATGTCAACACCCTCTACCCCTCCATCTGAAATGGATGGTGTCAAGAACATCCTTAGGACCTTTTCAAATGAGATTATTAATCTCAAGAGGCAACAAACTTCTTACCCAAAGCCTCCTTACCAAGGATTCCAAGGAAATAGACCCCCTTATTAGCCAAACCAGTACCAAAGTGCTCAGAGGCTAAATAATCCTCAACCTTGAAACCAGTTTGTCATAGTTCCCACACCTTTGCAAGCTGTCCCTCCTAACCCAGGTAGAGAAATGGTTCCTAGACAAAATAATCTAGCAGAAGATGCAAATGCTTGGTATTTTCCTTGCAACAATGCTCATATGCCCAGAGATTATCCTAGAGACAATTTACAGCAGAAGATAGCGGAATAGAGAAGGATGGAAAGTCAAGCTATAGTGTCTAATACTCCTCCATATTAGTCGCCTGGTGTCCAGAATTTAGTGATGGTGGCTTAGATGCAAGAAATGTCCATTCAACAAGAAGAGGAGATTGCCCTAGAACAGGCTTTATTTTCATGGATTGAAGATGATGATTCAGTGTTCTTGAATGAAGCATCTACCTCCAAGAAACCTTTAGTATAGTCTGATTACTATACCAGATGAAAGAGGAGGATGGTGGAACATCCTGAATCTATAAACAATGAAGTATTTGGGGTCCCTCCCTTCCAGGCTCACTATAATTTAGTTTCAAGGCAAGAAGTACCTCAGCTGACCCAAAATCAAGCAGTCTCTAACCTAGTACTTGAGAGAGTAAATTATCCTTACTACCCAAAGACATGGGCATTGGGACCCATGAATATGGTAGAATAGTTGAAGGAGACTACTACTCATGTGTCAATATGGGATATGTTGGTCATTCCTAAGCAAAAGACATTGTTACAAGAAGCACTACATATTCAGATTGATCCTAAACTTGTCAATACAAAAGGAGGTACTAACAAAGGAGAGACTTAAAATAAGGACACTCCACCCTTGCAGTCAACTGCCCTATTGAATGCTGCACTAGAGGTAAGCAAACCTAGACCTGAGCCATTTTACTTAACTTTAATAGTGGGAAAGAAATTGTTGCACAATTCAATGATAGATTCTAGGGCTAGTACTATAGTCATGCCAAAACAAATAGTAGATGCTTTAAAAATAAAATATGAGCCACTTGATAAAGGAGTCATGCAATTAGATGGGAATTCTGTCCAAACCATAGGAAGGATTAAACAATTCCCATTGCAGCTGTATACTTGCCCAAATACTACTGTCAAGCAAGATGTGATGGTTATAGATATTCCCTCTATCTTCAGTCTATATCTATCTAGAGATTACACAACTAAGATAGGAGGATACATGTCACTTGACTGGTCACATCTGATTTTGAGAACTAAGTATGGAACAAAGATGAAGGTACTATCTGAACCTCTATCCAAAGATCATATTACCAATGAACCAACCCCAAGAATTGAAGCATCACATGCCATGATGAATAAAGAGGAAAGAGTTTTTGTTGAAGAAGTAGGAGAATGGACTGAATATGATCAACAACAAGAAGAAAACAATCAATTAATGACCATGATGCAAAGTGACGCTTATGGAAATTATGACTCTACTGGTTTGGGCACTTATGTTATTTTTGAAGAAGGCCAAGAAATACCAAATATAATGAGACTAGAGATGCCTGAAGAAAAAGATACAAGTATAGAATATGAAATCTAGACCTTGAATTTTGATGAGGCTAGAAGTAAGAATGGTGCTGGATCATGTATATGTCTCACTTCTCCAAATGGTGAGAAAATTATTAGAGCCATATGCTTTTAATTTGCTTGCACAAATAATGATGCTAAGTACGAGTCTTTTGTGCAAGGTCTTATGCTGGCCAAGAAGAAAGGGATAAAAAATTTGGTAGTTAAGGGAGATTCAAAACTAGTTGTGAAACAAATCAAAGAGAAGTTGTGGGAAAGAATATAAGAATGAGATCTTATCGCCATAGAATCTGGGATCTAATAGGTAGTTTTCATGCTTTCAAAATAGAAGTTGTCCCTAGAACCCAAAATGCTGAAGTAGACAGAATGGCACAAATTGGTTCCCAATTTGACCTAGCAAGTAACCTGCTCATTAATAGTGAGACAGTGAAGGTGATAGTGAGACCAACAATCCCAGACAATGTCTAGAACTGGCAAGTCTTTCATAATGATCTCGAGGTACTTTTGTTTCTGCAGCAATTAGGAGAATTTGTTGACCAATTATAGCCTAAGATTGAAGAAGCTTATGGTGACCAAATTATCCAACTAAAGTCTAAAAAGCTCCCAAAAGGATTGATCACATTGGAAAATCTATTTGACCTAGGTGATGTAAGCCTAGACAAGAGGAAGTTTAAGGCAAGCAAAGATGATTATTCTAAAATTCAAGTCAATGAAGGAAGAAAGTTGAAAGTAGGCAATGCTACTACCCAAGAGAAAAAGGATAAGCTGATTTCTTTGTGTAATAGGTATGATAGAGTAATTCAATGGACCTATGATGACCTTCATGGTTATAATAGAGATATCATTCAACATACCATAGAACTTGCTGAGGGCTCAAAACCAGTCCCTCAGAAACAAAGACCAGTGAATCCTAGGATTGAGCCTTTAATGGTGGATGAATTACAAAAGCTTTTAGAATCCAAGATTATTTTTCTAAATAAGTACTCAACTTGGGTGTCTGACGTAGTTCTAGTGAGGAAAAAGAATAGGGATATAAGACTATATGTGGATTTTAGATATCTGAATAAGGCATCATTGAAGGATCATTACCCCTTTCCATCCATGGAACAAATTTTGCAAACTGTAGTTGGATTAGAGAGGTTTTCTTTTCTTGATGGTTTCTTAGGATACAATCAAATTTGGTTTGCTGATGAAGACCAACATAAGACAGAATTTAGTACAAAATGGGGAACCTTCACATATGCCAAAATGCCATTCAGTCTTTCAAATTCTAGAGCTACTTTTCAGCATGCCATGGACATAGCATTTGGAGACCTCATAAATAAGATCATTCTAATCTATTTGGATGATCTTACTATATTTACCAAAGATGCCAAAGATTACTTTGAGCACCTAGAAGTTGTTTTTCAGAAATGTCAGGAGTTTGGGAACTCCCTCAATCTTGAGAAGTGTATTTTTGCTATGTCCCAAGGGAAACTTTTGGGACACATTGTTTCAAAGGATGGAATTTCCATTGATCTAGAGTGAGTCACAACTATACTAAATCTATCTTGACTAGTCAACAAAAAGGCAATTCAGTCCTTTTTGGGCAAGATCAATTTTGTTAGTCACTTTATATCTAATTTTGTAGGGCTAATTAGGCCCATCACTCTGCTGCTAAGGAAGGATTTAGTTTTCAAATGGACACTTGAAGGGAGACAAGCTTTTGAAGAAGTCAAGAAAGCCATTTCCATTGCACCAGTACTAAGAAATCTAGATTTCTCTAAGCCCTTTATAATGTATGTATATGGGGGAGAACACGGTGTTGCAACTGTTTTGACCAAGAAAGATGACAAGGAAGAAGGAGAACATCCAATTGCGTTCTTCTCCAGAACACTTAGGGAGTATGAATCCATGTATAATTTCATTGAGAAACAAGCTTATGCAATGGTTAAAGATCTTAATAAATTTAGACATTTAGTGACAGGGAACAAGATCCTAATAGTAGCAGCTCGGTCTAGTGTAAAGGAGTATATCATGGAAGGTGAAATTACTGAAAAGAGAGTCAACAAGATAACTAAAATCTTGGAATATTATCTAGAGCTAAGGCCTACCAAATTGGTCAGAGGTAGAGGACTCTCCCAATATATTACTCAAGACATAGAGAAGTCAATGCCTGAAGAAGCAGAAGTAGAAATAGTATTGAAGTTTCAAGAGATTGACCAAGATTCTTCGGTAAGTGACAGAATATAGTTCATGAGAACTGGTATTCTCCCTAAAGAACTCCCCTCTAATAGAAAAGGTATTACAGACAACAGGGAGTCCATTTTGTATTGATTCATCATGTTTGGTTTAGAAAGAATATTGATGGGATACTGTTAAGATGTGTTGAAAAAGAAGCCCAAAAGATACTGCATGAGTTTCATCATGGATCCTTAGGGGGACATTTCTTAGCAAAGACTACTGTAATTAAAGTGACACAAGCTAGCTACTATTGGCCAACACTATTTGTGGATTACTAGCAGGTAGTCAAAGATTGTCAAGATTGTCAGTTTTATACTGGAAAAAGAAGAAATGCAACATTGCCTCTAAGTCCAATAATAGTGGAAGAACCCTTTGTTCAATGGGGTTTAGACTTTATTGGTATGATTAATCCAATGTCAAATATTGGATACAAGTGGATCATTAATGCAATAGATTACTTTACAAGGTGGAATGAAGTAGTACCACTTAAAGAAGCTACTAAAAAGGTAATCTTGGAGTTTCTAGAGGGGAGAACTACCTGTTTTGGCCCTCCTCACACCATCATATTAGATAATGCTAAAGCATTTTAGGAACCAGACTATCAAAGTTTGCATTAAAAAGTGGAATATATCTGAAGACTTCTTCTAATTATTATCCACAAGGCAATGGTTTGGAAGAATCTACCAACAAGACCCTGATTAGACTTGTTAAAGAGAATGGGAGCTGAGCATCAAAGAGACTGGCACAAGTCTCTTAATTCAGCACTATGGGTAGACAAAATCACACTGAAGCAAGTAACTAAGATGTCTCCATATGAGTTAGTCTATGGAAAGCATGCAGTGATGCCATTAAGCATAGAAGTTCCTACCTTATAGTTGCTTAAACAGTTGGAGATAGAAGAAAGTGGCTTGATGCATGTGAGGCTTGCTGAGTTACTAGAGGTTTAAGAGAAAAAAGAAAAGGCACATAAGTCATTGATGAATTAGCAGTAGATTGTAAAGAATTAGTTTGACAGAAAGACCTCCAACCCAAATTTTGAAGTTGGGTCTTTGGTGCTAAAATGGGATGAGAGAGCTACTAAACCAAGCTAGCACAGTAAGTTTGACTCATTATGGGCAGGTCCTTTTTAGATCTATTCTTGTAAGCAACGAAATGCGTTTGAGCTAGAGACTATGGACAGAGAACCTGAAGAGATTCCTATAAATGGGATCTTCTTGAAACATTTTACGTAGCCTTGAGACCCGCCATGTATCATAGTTCGTTAGGTGTATTTTATATGCTTTCCCGTATTTTGCTTGCTTTCCCTCTTTTTCCCTTTTAATAAGTATTATGAGAATATGTGTCCATAGCACAGTGGTCCTTTTGATTAGTAGTTACATTTACTAAGGTTGTTTGGCGGTTCCTTAAAACATCAAAAGAAAGTACCAAATCGTATGATTGTTGCTTTTAATACTTATTTGACACACCATCCCATATGGATTTTCATAGATACACTAACCATCTTTTTGGCATTAATGCCATTAATAAAAAATGATGGGTCATTAATGCTTCCTTACACCTTGTTAAGCTAAGTTTTGAATCCCTTAGCTTGTTGCATTTGCTATTCCCTTATTCTGCATTCTTCAAACTCTACTATTGTGTCTAAGTTTCATTCCTTACCTGTAATTCTAGCTAAGTTCGAGTCACTTCAAGTTTCTTCCTTATTTGTTGTGTCAAGAGTTTCTAAGGTTTCAAAGGAGATACAGAATGTTGGAGCCACAGTCACCACAAGAAGGGCTAGGGCTCTTTGAGCAATTTGATAAATTGAAAGGTAGCAAATCATATGCGTCTGCACCAATGCAACCAAAAGTGAGTTATCTAAGGACAAGAGTCCTGAATATGGGGGTAAGTGTAGACTCTACATAGGTAATAGACTATGCAGATGATATTTTTGACACATGCATGCAAAAGAACCTAAATTTTTTTAGGAAGGAGCTCATTAGAGATGCCTTATATGAGCTGCAAAAGGGTAGTCATAAAATTTTGGCATGAGGGTCTGGATGTCTCAAATGGCACAGTTTGTGGTTCATGCTGTTCACCCATATCCATAATTGATTGGCATATGTGTAGAATTGTTTCATCCTCCATCTACCTCTATTCAATGCGGCCCCTTCATGATCCAGATAACCCTTAAGGTGATTCAGGATATGCTGAGTTTGCAACATGATAGGACAGCTACATTTCCTACGATTTCCAAGTTGCAATCTACATGGGGAAATCTCTATAGTAAGATGAAGTTTCTAAACACTAAAATGCATTTAGGTGATGAAAATACCCAGTTTCCTTCATTGCCTATAGGCCGATCCTAGTTTAGTCCTAACATTCAGGATGCCCTGGCCATGTTGGCTTTTATCTTTAGCGAATATGATGATTCAACAGTACATGATTGGCAGCTCGTAGTGATTTTTAGACTTAAGACTGTAGAGAAGTCTCAAGAGTACCGTCTTGACTTCTCAGAGAAAATCACTCAAGCTATGGTGGACCAGGTCACCAATTTCTCTCAGAATCATGTTTTCAGGAATTCAGCATACCTATTTCATTTAATGTTGTATCAAAATTTTGGTCTCTTTCAACAACATATGCCTTTAAGTATGTATGACCCTGAGTCCAGTAGCAATAGAACAATCCCAGTGTCCGCATGGACCCATAGTCTGTCAGATACCTCAGATCCTTATGAGTTTGCAGAATGTTTTGTTGCACCGGTTTTTAACCAATTAAGTTCTCAGCCTGTAGAAAATAGAATGAGAGGGAGTCTCAAGGGTTTCTTATTGAATTTGAAAGTTTTTTGTGATTACTTTTTTGGGGTCCATACAACTATTATCAGACTTCATGGCTTTGCTGAAGAGCATGTCCTTCTCCCAAAGGTTTTGACTCCTAGGGTTACATTTTTAGAAGTGATTCAACAATTTTTTGTCATTGATAACAATTTTGGATATAAGAAGAGGAAGAAGAAAATATATGATGTTCCTTGGACAAGAGAGAAAATAACAGTTGAGAGGAGACAAACTGAAAACCTCCTATTGAGAAAATTAGCAGCTTATGGTTATTTGATAGTTGAAGATAAGTGGAAATATGATCCAGATAATTTCTTAGCTTCTTGGATTGTTAGTTATAAAGTTTCTACAAAATTCATTCATGAGAGACGCCCTCTTGGGAGAAGAGAAGATCGCCAAAGCAAGATGATCCTATAGTTTATGTTGAATTGAAAGACCTACAAGAGGAAGGCTCCAGGCCATGGGAGAATTTTTATAAGAAGATACAAGAATTTGACCCTAAGAAGTCTATGACTGCAAGCCTTAGAGCTTCTTTAAAGAAGAAAGAATGAAATGTAGAGAAAATTGCTGCTTACTGGAAATACAGATAGGAGATATCTAAAATTATCCATACTTTTGGATATGTTGAGACTAATGAAGAATGGGAAATAGTTTGGGATGAGTTTCATATGTCCCCAGTGTCTAGTCCTGATACAAGCAACATTCCTAGAGACTCAAGGGTAGAAGAGGAGGGAGTGTTAGAGGAAACCCCAGAGCTTGAGGAAACAGAGCATATAGCAGCATAAATTTCTAGAGTCCCATGGCCTCCATCTCTTAGTACCTTATAGAAACAAAAGGAGATAGAATTGTCATCTCGTGAGACTCAAATAGCTTCAGCATTAGGGAGTCTTAGAGCGGCACCTTTTCATCAAATTGTAATTGATCCAGAAGAAGAAGATCCTAATGATCTAGCAGAGAGGCTTTTGAAAATAAGATGTAAATTGGTTTTGGAAGAAGAGGAAGAAGATGTATTGGTGCCCCAACAACATCAAGTTCCCATGACTTTAGCGGCGGCTTAGGTTAGTGTTTCTTCTCTCTTTTCCCCTTCTTTTGTTTCTTCTCATATAGATGTGGCTACCCAATTGACCCATTCTTCCCCGCCTCCTACCACCTCTATTGTGCCAATTCAAACTTTTACCCCATTTGTTAGTTCACTAACCATGTCAACACAAGCCACATCTTTACCCCTATTTTCCCCATCAATGCTCAAGCGGACTTTTCCATAGTTTGACCTGAGACATAAAATGACTACCATTCCTTATGGCTTGCCCCTAGGTTATCCATTTACTGGTGGACACATTGCCTCACCTCCTAGTTTTGAAGTACAAGCTGACGTAATGAAGAAAACAAGAGACACTCAAATGGAAAAGAAGAGAAAGAAAGAGAACAATATCCCAGTTATTTCTCATATGAAATCCTTGTTTGATCCTATTCAACAGTCTTTGACTGTTACACATTTAGCCCTAAATGTGGTCAAACCTATGGAGAAAATACAACCACAATATTTCACAATGAATGTAGTGGCCATGGATCTGACTGATTTTAGACCATAGGACAAAGTAGAGTTGATGAATGAATCTGCTTCAATAGTTACCACTGATTATTTGAAAATGTCAAAAAGATTGTAGAAAGTTGAAGTAGATTTGGCACAAGAGAAATCTACTAATAGTAGCTTAACTTCAGAGATACAAGCTAAGGTTAAAGAAATTGATACCTTCAACAAAGACTTAAAGTCTACTATATCTTTATAGATACATCAGGCATCACATGCTCATGTTCCAACCTTGAAAATTGAGTTACCACAGGAGAAAGTTATTGTTGCTATATTGAGACAAGAGAAATCCACTATGGAGAAGAAGTATCAAGATAATATGCAAGAGGTGTCACAGTTGTAGTAGACCCTTTCAAAAGAACAAAATCTGAGTAGTACAGCTCAGGCCCAGTTAATGGTTGAATAGCAAAAGACAAAGTAATTAACAATTGAGTTAGCACAGAGGCCACAAAATACAGGGGTCTTGAATATGGTGAAAGAGCTTTATGCATCTACATGGGGAAGAATCTCTAAGGAGATTGTATAGCTTAAGCCATCCCTCACCTTCCTACTAAATGTCTAACAACTTTGTGAGAAGGTAGAGTCTTTTGTATAGGCCACTTTGTCTATTGTTTCATTGAGAGTTTCAGACTCCCAACTCCTGTTACAAAAACTTTATGACACATTTGATGAGACCATGTTTGTAGCTGGTGTAAGTGATAGAATGGTTGCTTCCAAAAGGGTAAATGAAGTGTTGAGTTTTAATTCTACTACAATGAATTGTAAAGAGCTTTCAGATATAGTTAAAGAAGGAGTAAAAGATATGAAAAGGCATATTGAAGGATTGATCCAGCTGGGGCTACCTTCTCCTTTTCTTGATGACAGTACAGTGCTAATGACTAATACTATAAAGGCTCTTCTTCTTATTAAGAAAATTGATCAGATTGTTTTTCAGGGTCTGAGTGATTCCTCCATTGTGAAAGAGGTAGAAGTAGTCCTAGTTCCAATGGCTCATCTTGAATTTCAGTTACATGCTGTAGTGCAAATTTTGCAATCTTTTTCTCATAAGGACATCATTAATTTAGATTTTGCATTTCAATATCCACAAGGTAAACATGGACTATCAGATTCAGAATGGTTTGTATATCAGGCCACATTGTAGAAGTTATTATTCTTTTCCTTATTAGTGGTGGTGTGTTTTTGAAATTTTGTTGATTCTGGAGTTCTCTTTGGGTAGGCATAGAGGTCCATGTAGTCTCCAAGAGCTGTAGAGTCCAACTCTATGTTTCATTGTTTCTATTTCGTTGCAGCTCATCATTTTTATAGTTTCAGTATTCTTCCAAATTCAATAGTTTCTAGTATGCTGTATGTTTTTGTATGCCTCTTTATGCTTCACAGTCTCAGTGTTTGTGCTTCGTAGTCTTAGTGTTTGTACTTCGCAGTTCTTATTGTATCAGATGTGTTTCAAATTGTTTCCTAAGCGTGGAGTGCACCATGTGTCACTACTGGAGGTCTTGGTGAAATCTTTCTATTGCTACAACTTGCCTGTAGGTGTTGCCAAGTGTCCTTTTGTTGTTGTAGCAGACATTGTCATGTGTATCCCTTTTATTAAGCTTCAAGCGCTGAGACACATGTGGTGGGCCCAAGGGATGTTACAATATAGTTTTAGTTTTGTGTGGAGGTTGCCACATGTTGTGTGCAACAGCTAGGTTTTTTTTCATTCTAATGATGCTGGTGACCATCATGTATTTTCTTTTATAAAGTTTCCGTTGACGCAGAGTCTGACAAGTGTCATCTTCATAGGGCTTAGGGAGACAATTTTTATCAAGCTTTAGATACAGTGGAGGGTGCCACATTTCTATTGTTGCTTTAGGTGGATGGTGCTATGTGTCACAATATTGTATCTCTATTTTGGGAAGTAAAGAAACATATGGTGGGGCTCCAAAATAAATGCTACAGTTTGTAAATGATGAGGGAAGTGACAAGTGTGATTACCATTGGTGCCCATGGCATAAGGGTAAAGGAATTTTAAGATAAGCAGAGAATGCCAAGTGTCCCAATTTTGTTTCTCAGAGGCTGCCATGTATCAAGTTTCAGGTGTGGTGGATAGCGACAAGTGGCACTATTTTTTGTGTCTCTTTTGAATAGAAAGGAAACTAAGCATTGAGCAGATGCTACCACGTGGTATATTTTGAAGCCGTTTAGAGCCTACAGGTGATGCCATGTGTCGCAACAGAATATTAGTTAATGTGACACATATTTTATCACTCAACCAATGAGCGCATAGGGAAGGATGGTTACAGATTCAAGAAGATTCTCAGTTTCAATTCGAGTTCTAGTTGAGTTCCAGTTCTGTTCGGTCAGTTAAGATCCTGATGGTTAGAGGCAATCTTGAGTCAAATTTTGTGGCTATATATACAGGGAGCTATTGTAACACAGGGAGAGAATATTATTGATTAAGAATTCAAATATTTTTGTACTGATCAGATTATATCATTTGTCTTAGTTTAGCTATTTCTGAGAAGGAAGCTAATATATATGTGCATGTTTCTATTCCTTTTGTATCTAATGAATTGTTACTAAAAGAATTTTTGTTCTATACTAGTGGTGATATTTTCTGTGTCTTTGTGTTAATCTTCTAAGTTTAGCCTTTGATTTTAAATTCATTTATTATCTATCTATGTTGATCATGCAACATTTTCTCTTTAATATAGTTGAATCTTGAGAATTTAATCATTGTGCTAGTTACTGAAATATATTTAAATCAGGTGCATCGCCATAGAGTTAGAAGTTCCTTTTATTGTATATGTAATCTTGTTTCTTCTTCCCTTTACCTAAAACCTCATTGAAATAGGAAGAGCTAGCTTCTTTAAAATCTGGAGGTTGTTTCAAGTGTCAAGTCCCACATTCTTGAAACTTCCCATGTTGGTGTTGGAACTTGTACAATTTTATACATCAACACAAACTCCAACCACGAGATCTCCTAGCAAGTAACAAGACAAAGCACAAGAACTATTTGATAGGTTGTCTCAAAGAGATGTCATCCAATGGAATGCAACGCTTGTAGCATATGTACAAAATGAATCTATAGAAAAGGTTTAGAAAACTTTCAGGCAAGGTGATTGGCAGATGTAAAAGCAAACACAAATGGTATGGGCATTGACATCCATCGATGCTCATAGAGGGGCAATTTTGGTAGGTATAATGTTGAAGCAAGATATAAAATGTGAACAGTTTGACAGACGTCAAAATGAAATCTTTGGAGCAGGGATTTAATCTAATTACCTCTGTAACATTATTGCATTACACCTATAGTTAGTTAAACATGTGAAAGATTGACCTTCTTTCTCGTGCTGGGCCATCTAGAGGACACCCTAATCTTTGCATTAAGATGCCAGATAACCCATGATGGCTATGTCATGTGTTTCCTGGAATATAGGGATTGCAGATATACACAAGATAGATTCAATGATTTCAAGATACACACAAAATGGACTTGATGAAAAGGCTTTAGAAACTTTTGAGCAAAGGCAATTTGTAGATGTCAATCGACCCATGATTTTTACTTCCCGTTAGGATTAAATCTCTAAATCTGGTGTATAGGCACCCTTAGACCTTGAATATAAAATCAAATGGGGTGTGCTTAAGGAGTTTCTTAACAAAAATTAAATAATAGATATGATTGAGCATTTAAATGGGAACGCAATCAGCAAGTTTAAAACTAGATAGACCATGAGTCTGCTAATTCAAATTTAAAATGGAACAATAGCTAAATAGCATTCTATTATAACAAGACATTGTGGTGACAGCATGGATGTTTTCTTGGTGCCTATAGATCACAGAAGAATATAGGCTCAGAGTATTTACAGCGACACTAGTTTTTGATTTGGATCCTAAAAATGTTGCACAAATTCTGTTCTTCTCTCAAACATCTATGCAAAAGTGGGTAGGTAGGGAGAAGTTTCAACGGTTATGAGAGTGATGAAAGAGAGAGGAATAAAGCAGATGTGATAGGTAGGAATAAACAAGACCATATCTGAACCTTTGCCAAAGCATTGAAGGCTCAATCAAGAGGAAAAACAAAACATAGAAGGGGCAACGTTTATCTATCTAAAACAATTTACATATACACAAAGAAAGAGAGAGATCAAAATTTAATGGAACCTAAACTCCAATCGCTTTTCTAGCTATGGGGTTGATGTTGCTTCAATCTCCAAACCTATAACTCCAGTCTCTCCCCCCAAACCAATCTTGCCCATCCATTTTTAGAGAGAGAAATTCTGTATTTCTTCCAGATCCTTCCTCCACCTTTTTAGGAGGCATGACACAAATACTCAAGCACCCATTTCCCATGCATGACAACTAATTTCCCCTTTTATCTTTTTCAAAATTTGTTATTTTATTAAATTTATAACATTATAACTAGAATGTAATTTACAACCATTTAATATAATTTTATTTTATTTATTAAATTTATAACATTACAAATTGTGATTTAATTTACAACCCTATAATATAATTTATTATTATTATTTTTATTTCATTAGTATTATTTATTAACTTTAGATTACCTTATTGTATATTTTCCCAAATACACTTCAATTTACATTAAACTACAATTTTCATAAAGGCATTTATATTTATTTATCAAAAGCACATTCTAAACTTAATAATTCTAACTAGATATATCCAAATGTTGATAATACCTAACAAATATGCATGATCACAAGGAAAGATCATAACAAAATAGACTAACCATTCAGATCAACTGATAACATTAACTAGCTACCAAAATTGGCTGCTCATCCTCTTCAAGCATGATGACTAACTAGGGAACCTTATGTTAACTCTAGATCAACAATTTCCATTGGTTTAAGGCACGCTCAGACCTATTAATTCAGCTGGAGTCAATGCCTAATACCTGCAACTTGTAGCCAACAACATGGTCGAATATGTATATAGATGTAATCACACAATCATACACACCGTGAAAGGAAATTGCAGTGTAGTAGGGTACTCATGCATGACTAATGCAACACTATTCCTTTCATAGAAACACATCGAACATGAAACTACATCATGCCTAACATTCATTTGCTTAACAACAAGATAGAACAATTAGTTACTTATGATCAAATATGAGCAATCACTAATAATACATCATAACCATAATCATATAACACATAAAGCTCCAAATTAAATTGATCCACAACATCTAATATGTCCATAACTAGTCATAGCATAACATGCCAGTAATTAAAGAATCATCAAATATCATCATAATAGGGAGTCCACAATCAAACAAAATGCCATAATGTCTAGTCCTAATAGGATAGCTATCAGTCTGACAGAAAGTAAAATGAGGGGCATTACATATTTAGGATATCTATGTTAGTTTAATAATTTTATTAATTTATTACAATATATAGAGTGAGGAGCTAAAATATGTGCATAATACTATATAATGATAGTTTTAAATAAACAGTTATTTTATTAACTTTATAGATTTGCATTTAAAAATTGAAGAATTTTTAATTTAATCCAAAGATATGAAAAACTTAATTATAATTGTCTAATGGAATTAATTCTCATAGAAAAAATCTTTAATCTTTTAATATAATCCTAGCCTGTAGTAAACTAAATTATTTTACCCTCTAAAATAATTTACCTTGCACTTAGTTTTCTTTGTGGGATGCAAGGCTTAGCTCTAACAATTAGTTTTTAAGGGAATATTTATCAATAATTTAATGCAAATGATACAAAAAACTTTTTATAATTTTTAAGAGAATTAGTTCTCATATTAAAAATCTCATTAAACTAAATATTAATTTTCTTTTTGGATTTTATAACCATAGCCCTCATTAAACTAAAATAAAGTAATTTACCTTGTGGTTTTTTTTTTGCTAGCCTTACCCTACCCTTAATTTTCTTATTTTTCTTTGTGAGATGTAGGGCAATTATTAGCTCGGAATAATTTTCATTAAACTAAATATTGATTTTCTTTGTGGCTTTTAAATATTGAACCCTAGCCTAAATAATTTTATAATAATAATTTTCTAATTTATAGGTAATTTAAGCTGCACTTTATAAATAATACGCAATGCTAATCTAACCTTCTATAAATAATAGTGCATCACTTCTTAAATACATTTTGCAAGAAAAATACAAAAAAAAATGGCTGCATAGTGCCCTTATAATTAAACTTCTCTCCTTAAGGATTAAACTTCTTCTTCAAATTCAATTTGATTTGTTTTTATTTGATTTGATTTTTCTCATATTTATGTTTAAGTGCTCTGGCTATGACATATAGATATCCTCCTCCAAGTCACCATGAATGAATGTTATCTTCACATCCATCTAGTCCACTTTGAGATCATATGTTGCTTCAAAAGATAACAGGAACCAAATAGATGTTAATTCCCTCCACCTGAGAATACCCCTTCACAACCAATCTAGCCTTATATTTTACAACACTACCATCTACACAAAATTTATTTTGAAAATGCATTTGCATCCAACAGGTTTTTGTCCTTTAGGAAAAGGCACCAAGTCCCAAGTATTATTATTTTCCAAAGAAACCATCTCCTCTTCCATGGCCTCCTTCCAAGAACCTACATCTTTCATACCCATAGCCTCTTTCATAGTTTTAGGCTTATCAATGTTAGAAATCAAAGCAAAAATATAATTGGAATAATGCAATTAATAACCAAACCTATCAGGTTGTTGCCTTATCCATGTGGACCTCCTCAAAGATTGAAATTAAGGTTCTTCATCTTCTTCTAAACTTTCAGAGCTACTAGATCTCTCCTCATTATCATGTCCAATAGATGTTTTTTGTTCAACTTTGTTAGGGGTGGAAGGAAGCTTAACCACATCCTCTTTCTTCTCTTCTTTCTTTGGCTACAAGACAATAGAAGAAGGATTAAGATCTTTGAAGATCACACTTCTACTATACATAACTCTCTCAATTATTGGATCTAAAATCTTGTACCCTTTCACACTGATGCCATAACTGATGAAGATACACTTCACAACCTTGTTCTCCAACTTAGACCTCTTCTCCATAGGCATATATGCATATGCCTCACAATCAAATACTTGAATGTCTCTCGATGAAGGCTTTTTATCAAACCACAACTCTAAGGTGTCTTATCAATGAGTATTGATGTAGGAGACCTATTAACCAGGTAACAAGCAGTAGTAACAACTTTAGCCTAGAAATTTTGTTCAAGGCTAGCTCCACTTAGCATAATCCTTTCCCTCTCCATCAACATTCTATTCATCCTCGCTACAACTCCAATCTAATGAGGGGTATATGGAGTTGTCTTGAGCCTCTCAATCCCCTATTCTCTACAGAACTTGTCAAAATTTGTTGAACAAAACTCACCACCATTCTTAGTCCTCAAACACTTAATCTTTCTATCATTCTAATTCTCTACAAGAGCTTTGAACTCTTTGATTCTACTAAAGAGTTCAAATTTGCTTCTAAGGAAATAAACCCATGTCCTATTGTAATCATCAATAAATGAAACAAAGTAAATAGATCTTGAAATTGAAGGAACATTAATAGGACCAAACACATTAGAATGAATCAAGTCCAACACCTCAAAAGATTTGTGAGAACTAGAATAAAAATAAACATGGTTTTGTTTTCCATAAATGTAATGTTTACATAAATTGAACTCAAGTTTAGAGTCATTCTTACCCTCAACAAGATTTTTAGTTTTCAGGATCCACAAATCTTTTTCACCAATGTGACCAATCCTTTGGTGCCATAACATTGTCTTTTCATCTAGAAGTTTCATCCCCATAGAATGAGCACCCTTATGTACCTAGAAAGCATGACCATCGGAAGTAGATGTAATAGTCCTCTTTGTTGCTTGTTCCAATGGTGAGGATGAAGAATCTGAAGCTCTCTTCTTTGAAAGAAAGGCACTATTTCACTTAACCATGCATGCATCAAGATGAAACAAAGTGCCAATCCAAACTCCCTTAGCTAATACCATAGACCCTCTAGTCATCTTGCATCCTCCACTCAAGAAAACAATCTACACACCAACATCATTCAACTTACTTACAGAAAGGAGGTTCCATTCCAAACCAAGGATATGTAGAACACCATTGATCCCCTTCACTCATCCATCAAGTAATCAAATCAAGGAATCATACATTGAAAACCAACCCCGATGTGAGGTCATGTGAAAAGATGCACCAGAGTCAATAAGCCACACATCCTTAGATGCATGTGTTTCCAAGGCAGTGAAAAATGCTTCTCCTTCATCATAAGATGACTTATCAGAATCAGGATCATAGTACTTCTTATTTTTCTTTTTCTCCTCCTTGCACTCCTTGTAGAAGTGACTAGGTTTTCCATAGTTCCAACACAGGGCCTTAGACTTTTTAGGAGACTTAGATCTCCCATAGGATTTGGATCTTCCTTTTCCTTCCTTCATCTTATCTCCTTTTTTCCTTTCTCTTTAGATATACCATGAACTTCAAGAGCCTACTTAGCCTATTCAGAAGACTTTCTCTGTATCTCTTTAGACAACAATGAAGTAGCCACTTCATCCATCTTAAAGAAGATGGTAGTGGTACTCCCAATGGCCATAACAATGTAGTCCCATGAATTTGGTAAGGAGCACAATAAGGCCATACATCGATCCTCCTCCTCCATCTTCACACCAATAGAGGTTAGCTAAGCAACCAGCATATTGAAAGTATTTAGGTGATCAGCAATAGATCCTCCTTCTTCCATCCTCAAACAATATAATTTATTTAATAGGAATAAATTGTTCACCAGGGATTTGGCATGATCAACATCTCCAAGTTTCTTCCAAAGATCTTTTGCAGTCTTCTCTTCATGGATATTCAGGAGTACTAAATCAACCAAACAAAGTCTTATCAAACCCTTAGCATTTTTATGTTTGAGATCCCATTTTTCTTGAGACATTTTCATTGCTTTGTACCAAATATGGCATCTCATAAATCTTTATCTACAAGCATGTACTCCATTTTGAGTTTCCACAACTTGAAATTACTGCCATTAAACTTCTCTATCTCAAACCTCCTAGATGTACTCACCATTTCTTTCCTGCAACAAAGAATTTAAAATACTTTGCACAAGCTCCCACTCAAATGAAGATCAACTCAAAAATCCCTCTACCTAGCAAGTAAATCCAAAGGTTATCAGGGTCTGATACCAACTGAAAGGAAGCAAGGTATGTAGAAATGCTTCTTACACTGATCTATTGAGGAAAGATTTATGTAAATTTTATCCTTTACAGTTATAGGTTATTAGCTATACATTAATAGAAAGGTAATAATAACATCAAATGCAAATACGAAACTCACAACACAAGATATACATGGGGAAAACCCTTTCGAGTAAAAAACCCCACACTCCAAAGCTGCTCAATATATTATTCAGGAATCAAGAAGATTACAATATACTTGCAGAGCAATCTTTCATAGGAGTATAACCAACCAGAGATCCAGGAGGTAACTCAAAATCTATAAGACTCTTACACTCAACCTCGATCTCAAGATCCTGATATAGGAGATACAATATAGTAAACTGACAATGGTAATTACAAAACCATGAGCCAAAACCACCCAAAAGTTGCACCTAAATTATCTCCAATCAAAGATACCTTGTGATATGCCAAATCACACAAAAACATATGTAACTCTCCCCTTTACATCTCTTGTAAGTATCCAACCTATTTTTATATTTCCCAAAAGACAAAAGGTTAACCTTCCAAAGGACATAAATTTTGATTCAAGTGTCTAATTAATGAACTCTTTAATGTGTTGGAAAGCTCATGAAGAGATCTATCAAGATATAACCTACTTCACTAGTTATGACAATATTTGAGATATTTAGGGACCTCTAAGTGCCTCAAAACTAAGTTTGAGACTTTTTTCAATAGTTTTAAAAAATACAAACTTTAATATCTCATGATCCAGGTATGATCTTGAGTCGAAACTCACCCAAGATGTTTACTTAGCATTTTTGTACCTTTTAGGAAAATTTTGGGTCCATTCGAGATTAAATGTAGTAAAAATAGTAAGTCCCACCATTATCCCTTTTAGAAACTTTGAAAGTTCTAAACTATTCTTCAAGATAAAGGGTATTTGAGAAGGCCAAAATTGGGAAGAATAGTAACCTATCATAGTTACAAGGTTGAGAAACTATTCCTAACAATTATAAGCACTTTAGTAAACATGACAAAAAAATGTCATTAACTTGACCTTCTTGGTCTCAAATAATATTATATTGAGAATGTGCCCAGTAAGTTCCATGATACTATATATTTTTTTTATAGAAGGTTACTTCTTCATAATAAGTTTTCAAGTTTTTGATATAAAACATATGGTTATGTTCACAAAGAACACCATATTAATTTTGGTTAATTTATGAGTATAACATCATTTGAATTCTCACAAAGAATATCCATTTATTATACTGATTATTCATCTTCAAGTTTGTTTACTATATTGTCCAATCCTGGACCACTCAAATTAGGTGTTGTCTATCACTAAGTTTTGATAATACACCATATCTTCTATATAACCATGAGAATATTCTTCTCCAAAAATGTTTGAATAAAATATCAAGAATAGTACATAGTCTATTGAGAAATGTGAGTCAACATTTGTCTAGACTTTAATTTTTACATTCGACTCAAATGTTGTCATCATGGTTCGGTCTTGCCATAGTTTCATAGTAGAGTTAAAAGAAATAGCTTAACTAAATATGATATACATAATAATTTCATTGCATTCAATATACAAGATAAACTCTCTACTTATTGCGTACAAAGATATCATGGCCTTTTGGCCCACAGGCATTATTTTCTACAAGTGATATGTGTATATAATACAACCTTTATATATGTATGAAAAGAAAAAACAAATCAAGTCTCTTTATTGAGAAATAAAAATATAATTGAACTGAATGATTGCATAGGAGTTCGATATAAAAACTTGCTAATGTATCTCTTTTTATTGTACTCTAACTTAGGGGTTTCAATCTTTGAGTATTGTCACAATCTTTCCCAAGACTTATCATGTTGTTCCTATTTCCTTTATCAGTCACCACTAGCAAACATGCATCTTCCTCACATAAAACCATGCAGCTCTTTTAAAATTCAAGAGATTATATATCCCCAAAATTTAAAGAGCAATATATGTCTTCTTATATCACCATCTCCCATACTAATTAGAAACAAAAAGACGATTTAGAATTGACACTTCGTGGTTTTATACCAAACAAGAGTCATGACCTAGTAACTATGCATGCTGACATAAATGAAGGCATGAATACCATTCCTTAATGCCTTACCAAAGGATTTAGCATAGTAAGTTTAGAAACATTAAATTTTAGTTAGAATTGCCACCTCAAAAATGGGAAAGGTGGTGCTGCCACTCCCACAAAATTTCAGCCAACCAAATTTCAGCTCCAATGGACCTCCGGGTCAAAACTTATGACCTTCGAAAGTTCCTATATCATGTTTCATGTCTAAAAAAAATACATTAAAATAGTATCTGTAGTACCCCTCCATAATCATTTTGATTGTGCACATAGTCTAGCTAGGGAAACCTGAAGATGAAGATGGAACATGAGCTTCTGTTAGTACTTTCGTGGGTATGATGCATATCGTTATTTTATTATTATGTAGAGATTTATTTGTATAGTCAGGTGATGTAGTAATATGTTGATAAGATAGGTGGAAAGGGTGACATCATACCATTGAACATATGGGGGACATACAAGAATGAGATACAAATGTTAGAGTTCCTTTCCAAGTGCTTTGGCTATTAAGAATCTATGCTCTAATTGGTATGTTTGAGTGAACATGTACTAGGTTATATTTCTAATACAAAAACTTCATTATGGGTAATTTATTTACTATTCACTATTTTTATGCTTAAAAACTATTGCACTACCAGGTTATCACCACATCTATGGTATCCCCTACATCTCTTCTCATCACATCTTCCAACTCTATCTCCTTAGAATCCTTGGCAACCAAAGCAAAGGACCAATCAACTGCATTGTCTGCCATAACACTTGCAACAATTTTTAGGAAATTGAGCCCCCATACCACCTTCTTCCATCTTCCTTCAACTCTAAACCCCAACACTTCAATCACAAAAGGAGCTTAGTATCCATTGAAATTAGGAAATATTAACGGCCATATGCCCTAGTTCATTTGGAACCCCAACCCCACCACTGCAATCTCTAGGTAATCAATAAGGCCCCTGTGCCACTTGGAAAAGACTAGAGCCTTCATGACAACTTTAATATTATCCTTATCCTCTCTCAAATTCAACATTGTCACCACAAACATGGAGGCCACATCTGTATTCACTCGGTATCTGTGAGATGCCAAAAGGTAGACATCTCCCAATACCATTGTAATGTGCCGCACCTGTTTGTATTTTTTAAATGATCTTTTATGTGTGATTTTTATTATTATTTTTTGTGATCTTTTAGACTAGAGAGAAGAATGCAGAAGGGGTTTTCAGTTTTCTTGCAGATGTGTTGCCGGAGCATACAATATATAGCATATAACCCAAACCCAGAAAATTTATAATAGATACAAAGAAACTATTGACTACCCAGATAGAAAAATGACCAATAATGAATTACTGTGACATACCCATGTTCAGATTTGCAACTTTATATTTCAGCTGTAGCTAGACCAGCAAATGGGCATAGCTAGAATCTCTCCAAACTCCAAGGAATAGAAAATATTATGCCTATATTAATAGCAACAATATAGGAGGCCCTAGACACCTCATACAATGCAAACTAGAAGCTACCCACAAAGAGAAATGAAGCTCAAACTTCCAACTTCATGCCTGGATGTGCACGGCCATGGCTGGAAGTGTATATCAGTAGCAAGGAAACTACCACAAACACTCTGAAATCTACCTACATAGCCCTTCTTAATCAGAAAATGACAATATCATAAATAATATCACATTCAGCTCAGCAACTCTTCGAATATCTCCATTATTAGCACATTTGTGAATGTCGAATACATCCACCGTCAATGGCACCATTGGGTGGTATTGCACACTTGTGGGATATCATCACTAATGGAGGTTTCCGTCTCTAATATCCTGATGCAAAATCTCCAACTCCAAAACCCTAGCAGAGCTCTCATACACAATATCAAAACATAGCATGAAAACAAATGAGCTCCAAATGACCTTTTTATCTTCCTCTAAGATAAGCGTTGGGCAATTAGGAGGGAAAATAACAATTAATTTCACTTTATGTCTCCTAGGGATGGAGAATAACAATTTACTTTCACTTTATGTCTCCATTTCATTAATTTCACTTTTTTCGGCAAAAATATAATAAAGTCTATATTAATATAAATTAATAAATCTTCGGACTTTAAAATAAGTATGAAGACAGTGTCGAAATTCACTGATCTTTAGCTCACCAGAAAGATCTCGACGAAATGTATCTGATCCAACTCTGAAAATCTTGAACTGACATAGTACCTAAACTTACTAAAAATAGTAAGTAACGGCCAAGGGCCCACTGAACCAACCACGAGGATGCCAACTGGATCTACTAAATGCGAACTAAGACTCTGTCACTGCAAAGGACCTCCAGAGCCAAACTAACCACAGTTCCCTAACCAAACTGCTAGCCCATGGGAACTCCATGATGGACTAACCCTATGTCTAGAAGGGGACATTACAGTCCGCCCTCCCTAAGATTGCTTGCCTCAAGCAATCTCAGCTCAGGATGCTCCAGAATCCGCTCATTCTCCCACATAACATCCTCAACCGGCAGGTTTTTCCATTTGACCAGGTACTCTCTGATAATCCTCCTCCTCAAATTGTGATCCCTGATGTCAATGATTGCCTCGGGTACCAATATCAACTTCCCCTCATCATCAAGAGGAGGCAACTCAACTAAAGGTGTCAGATTGTGCCCCAATACCTTCTTGAGGCGAGAAACATGAAACACATTATGTACCCTAATCCCTGCTGGTAACTCCAACTCATAAGCCACTTCACCAATCCTTCTAGTGACCCTGAAGGGTCCATAATACCGTGGCTTCAACTTCTCTGCTCCACTCTTCTTGAGAGTAGATTGCTTATAAGGCTGTAGCATGAGGTAAACCATGTCACCAACCTCAAATGATCGCTCAGTCCTCTGCTGATCTGCATACTGCTTTTGCTGATTCTGAGCTTTCTGTATGTTTTCCTTCAATGCCCTCATGATATCCTGACTCTCCTAAAGGAAGTCTTTGGCCTTTGGCACCCTACTATCACCAAATAATAAATCAACAAAGCTCAGTGCCTCATAACCATACAAAGCCATGAAGGGTGACATCTGAATGGACATGTGGTAAGTGGAATTGTAGCAATACTCTCCCATGTGAAGCCACTTAACCCATGCCTTTTGCTGCCCTGAAACATAGTTTCGGAGGTATCCTTCCACCCACTTATTCACTATCTCTATCTGACCATTAGTCTGGGGGTGATAATTTGTACTGGGTGTGAGCTCTATCCCTGACAACCTGAAGAGCTCCTGCCAAAAATTACTGAGGAACCTGCTGTCCCTGTCACTGACAATACTCCTGGGCAACCCATGAAGTTGAAATACCTCACGAAAGAACAACTCTGTAACCTGAGTTATAGTGCGAGTGGTAGGAATAGCGAAGAAGCATGCATACTTCGTCAATCTGTCCACCACCACATAAATGCAATCCCTGCCTTGGACTCTAGGTAACCCTGTGATAAAGTCCATAGAAAAGCTACCCCACTTCCTGTCAGGAATGGGTAGGGGCTGCAATAAACCTCCTAGAAGTGAGTGCTCTTGCTTGTTCTGCTGACATATTGGGCACTCTCTTACATACTACATCACTTCAGTCTTGAGGCCCTTCCAGGTGAACCTCTCTCTGACCTGTCTATAAGTTTTGAAGTATCCTGGATGTCCTGCTATAGGCAAGTCATGAAATGCCCTCAAAACTTTTTGCTTCATCTGAGAACCCGACACCAAGAAGATCCTATCCTTGTAAATGATCAAATCATTTACCACTGTGTACCTATCATCTTTGATGGTGCCATCAATCACTCTAGTAGCCCACTCATTCTTAGCATACTCTGCTGAAATCAACTCTTTCCAATCATCAGCAATAGCACCTAGTGCACACAGATGAGGTCTCCTAGATAACGCATCAGCAACAACATTCTTCTTTCCTTTGACATAAACAATGTCAAAGTCGTAGGCCTATAACTTGCTGACCCACTTTTGTTGCCTCTCGTTCAAATCCTTCTGTCCAAGGAAATACTTCAGACTATTGTGATCCATCTTAACCACAAATTTGCTGCCCACCAGGTACTGTCTGAACTTAGCCAATACATGCATGATGGCTAACATCTCCTTATCATATATGCTATAACTCCTCTCCACACCCCTCAACTTCCTACTCTCAAATGCAATTGGGTGCTTATCCTGCATGATTACCGCACCAATGCCTACACCTGAGGCATCACACTGTAGCTCAAAGGGCTTGCTAAAATCTAGAATAGCTAACACAGGGTAAGTACTCATGATCTGTTTGAACCTGTCAAAACACTCCTATGCCTTATCTGACCAACTGAAGGCATCCTTATGAGTCAAATCAGTAAGGGGAGCAGCTGATTGAGAGAACCCCTTCACAAATCTGCGGTAATATCCACAGAGGCCAAGAAATCCCTTAAGATATGAGAGATTTTTTGGTGGTGGCCAATCCATAATTGTCTGAATCTTTTCTGGGTCTACCTTCACACTACCAGCACTGATGTTATGACCCAAGTATAGCAACTCGGACATCCAAACTCACACTTTGACATTTTGGCATACAATGACTCACTCTCTAAAATGCTCAACACAATGTCAATGTGTTTCAGATGCTCTTCCCATGTCCTACTGTAAATTAGTATATCATCAAATAAAATCAGCACAAATCTCCTCAACTACTCTCTGAACACTTTGTTCATATAGGACTGGAAGGTAGATGGTGCATTGGTCAAACTGAATGGCATGACCAAGAACTCAAAGTGCCCATAATGACACTTGAATGTTGTCTTCTCCACATCCTCATCTCTTACCCGTATCTGATGGTAACCAGATCTCAAATCAATCTTGGAGAAGTAATAGGCCCCATGCAACTCATCGATCAGCTCATTGATTCTGGGAATCGGGTACCTATTCTTGATTGTTTTCTTATTGAGTTCCCTATAATTGATACACATTCTGAGAGTCCCATCCTTCTTCTTTACCAATACCACAGATGATGCAAACAGACTCTTACTAGGCCTGATGTGACCCATCTCGAGAAGCTCTTTGATAGCCTTCTCGATCTCATCCTTATACCTCTTTGGGTGCCTATAAGGTGTCGTGATTACTGGCTTAGCACCCTCCTCCAACTTGATCACATGCTCAAAACCTCTATCAGGATGTTTACCTGGTGGAATATCACTAAACACTTTGGTGTGTTTAGTATGTATTGACTGTATGTCAGGAGGATACACATGCTTCTGCTGGTCTACTGCAGGCATCACCATAACCTCAGCTGCCCACTCCACCTAATCATGTCGAATCAGTCGCTCCATCCACTTGAGAGAAACAACTCTCAATCCACCATCTGAAATGCCTCTAAGCACATGTCTAACTCCGTCCACCTCAAACTTCATTTCCATTGTCCGCAAGTTGAGAGTGAACTCCTCAATATCATTCAACCACATCATACCCAACACAACATCCATCTCACCCATACTGACAACATAAAACTTTCATTGGCAAGTGTATCTATTCAATTGGATTGATAGATTGGGTATCCTCCTAGTGCAGGTAAGTACAAACCCATCCACAACCTTCACCTTAAAGCCCTCAAATTTCTTAGTTTTTAGCCCTCTCTTGGCAACCAAGCCCTCATCTATGAAGTTATGAGTGGCACCTGTGTCAAGTAAGGCAATACATCGCTGCCCGCTCAGTACCCCTCTAATCCTAAATGATCCTTCCTTCTGAATACTCGTGATACGAGCTATGGGTCAAGCTAGATCATCCTCTCTATCTGATGCTTCCCCTGAGCCCTCTGATTTTCCACCCTCGGCCTCTAAATGGTAATCTGAGTGGGGTTCCCCATCAACAGACTCGTCGGCTGAAAAGTACTCTAACTATTTGGCTTTTCCTTGGGTAGCACACTTGTGCGTGGGATCTCAAGGCTCTCGACAATGAAAATAGAGTTTCTTTCTCCTCAAGTCATTCAGCTGATCACTGTCCAATCTAGAAGAACTCTTATGCTATTGTCCTGCATCTCTTTGAAATGGTCTCTTATCTCTCTCCTTATCTTTCCTTGGTGGAAATCCTTTGGATTGAAATTTATTCCTCCATATTGATGATTCCATGTCCCGGGCCTTCTTCATGGCCTCCTGAAGTGTAGTAGGGTCAAAACCCTTCACCCATCTGTGAAGTTGATCTGACAATCTGTCAATGAAAAGAACAACTAACCTGCACTCAGTAATATCCAGAACCATAACAGATATATCCTAGAAATCAGCAATGTAGGAGTCTACTGATCCGCTCTATCTCAACTGAGTCAACTCCTTGAACTGTAACTCTGGGTCCTTTTTATCAAACCTGTTGATCAGTCTAGCTGTAAACTCCACATATGAAGTGACTTGATCGTGACCCAATGTAACCTTCCCATTACTCCACCATTTGTGAGCAGTCCCCTCTAAGTGTAGAGCTACATAAGTAATAGCATCCTCCTCTGGCATGGGACTAATCTGCAAGTAGCTGTCTAATTTCTGGACCCAAGCTCTCGTGGTGGTCTTACCTGATCCATCGAAGTAAGGAAGTGTCATCTTACTTACTTTCCTCTACAGTTCTTGGTTCTGTGATCTACCTCCCCTCCGAGGTCTGCACCTTGTCCTCATTTCAGAATATTTAGCAAATGTCATCTCATTTTTGAAACCCTCACTGGATGCTCTCCAGTCCCTCAGAATCTCCTCCTGGAACTCTGCCTGAGTAGGATCCTGTTCAGGAACTTGATTCCTGGGAGCAAATATCAGAATACCAGGTCTATCTCCCGCAGTGAACTGTGAAGTCCTACGGTGATTAACTGAAGCCTCATCATCATCTCTATCTCTGTGCCTATCATCATGATACCTGTCCCCATTATTCTATTCTTCTCGATTCCTATCACCATTATGCCTGTCATTCCCATCATTCCTATTCCTTTCTCCCCCATCATGTCTATTTCTATCATCGTCTTGGTACCTATTCCTATCACCTCCATTGTATCTATTTCTGTCACCTCCATGGTACCTATTCATGTCACCTCCATTGTATCTATTTCTTTCAAGGTGATTGTCTAAGTCATTACCCATCCGTTCGATGGCATGTGCTAACTCAGCCTGTGCCTCTACCATCTCACATCGAGACTCTCTCATCTCTTGAGTAAGTGCGATCAAAATGTCACGCGCACTAAGTTCTGGTTCTTTCCTGTCACCCATATCTCTTGTAGGACCTGTAACTAGTGGAAGCTCTCTAGAAAATGGGTCCATCCGTGATACCTGAGAATCATCCTCAGTAGTTGCTACCACTATCTCAGTATCTACCTCAAAAGGATCTATTACGGGAACTAGATTATCTGGATTATTCAACTGCGAAGCCTGTGTTCCCTATCTTGCCCTTGTACTTCTAAACAGATATCTATTAGCTGGTCGCATGTCTCATTTTACTTCTGCATGTCAAAACTGAACTCACAGGATGGCAAGATCTTTAGCTCTGATACCACTGTAATGTGCCGTACATGTTTGTATTTTTTAAATGATCTTTTATGTGTGATTTTTATTATTATTTTTTGTGATCTTTCAGACTAGAGAGAAGAATGCAGAAGGGGTTTTCAGTTTTCCTGCAGATGTGTTGCCGGAGCATACAATATATAGCATATAACCCAAACCCAAAAAATTTATAACAGATATAAAGAAACTATCGACTACCCAGATAGCAAAATAACCAATAATGAATTACTGTGACATACCCATGTTCAGATTTGCAACTTCATATTTCAGCTGTAGCCGGACGAGCAAATGGGCATAGCCAGAATCACTCCAAACTCCAAGTAATAGAAAATATTATGCCTATATTAATAGTAGGAATATAGGAGGCCCTAGATGCCTCATACAATGCAAACTAGAAGCTGCCCACAAAGAGAAATGAAGCTCAAACTCCCAACTTCATGTCTGGATGTGCATGGCCATGGCTGGAAGTGTATATTAGCAGCAAGGAAACTATCACAAACACTCTAAAATCTACCTACACAGCCCTTCTTAATCAGCAAATGACAATATCATAAATAATATCACATACAACTCAGCAACTTTTCAAATATCTCCATTATCAGCACATTTGTGAATGCCAAATACATCCACCGTCAATGGCACTGTTGGGTGGTATTGCACACCTGTGGGATACCATCACTAATGGAGGTTTCCGTCTCCAATAGCCTGATGCAAAATCTCCAACTCCAAAACCCTAGCAGAGCTCTCATACACAATATCAAAACATAGCATGAAAACAAATGAGCTCCAAATGACCTTTTTATCTTCCTCCAAGATAAGCGTTGGGCAATTAGGAGGGAAAATAACAATTAATTTCACTTTATGTCTCCTAGGGATGGAGAATAACAATTTACTTTCACTTTATGTCTCCATTTCATTAATTTCACTTTTTCTGGCAAAAATATAATAAAGTCCATATTAATATAAATTAATAAATCTTCAGACTTTAAAATAAATATGAAGACGGTGTTAGAACTCATTGATCTTTAGTTCACCGGAAAGATCTCGACGAAACGTATCTGATCCAACTCTGAAAATCTTGAACCGACATAGTACCTGAACTTACTAAAAATAGTAACAGCCAAGGGCCCACTGAACCAACCACAAGGATGCCAACTGGATCCACCAAATGCGAACCAAGACTCTGTCACTGCCAAGGACCTCCAGAGCCAAACTAACCATAGTTCCCTAACCAAACTGCTAGCCCACGGAAACTCCATGATGGACTAACCCTATGTCTAGAAGGGGACATTACAACCATCCTTATTGCAAGAAGCACAATGGAGAAATGAGTTTTGAAAATCTTCTTTAACCTTTTATGTAAAATGTTGCCCCTCAAAACCATCTGCCTACATCTCACTCGAAGGCATGCCATAATATCCATTTCAAATGGAAAAACTTGTATTGGCCAAACTACTAAACAACATCCCCTAACTTTTAATTGAAATGATTTTACCAGCAATGAACTATCCCTTTCTACCATCATATCTACAACTCCCATGCACCAACAATTCCAACTCTCTGTCATCATTAATTCTCATGCTTATATGTCCTTCGAATGATAATTAAAACTAATGATCAAGTGAATTCCAATCTTCCAAGGTATTCACAATAAATTTGGTGTATTACATGGTTGTGGCCACATTAGCAAGTTCATCTGCCTTGCTATTGGCCTCCCTATAGACATGTACTATTTTGAAGTTATCCAATTTATTCATATATTCCTTGCACATACTTAAAATTTTTCTAAGTCTCCAATTCATGTTAGGATTAGCATAATTTCCTATGTTGTTAATAATCACTTTTGAATCCCCTTCTATCATTAATCTTTTTAAACCTTTGACATCTCCCATCTGAAGCCCTAGCAATAGAGCTTGAGCTTCTACTTGATTATTGGTCCCAACAAGTAGTTTTTTTGCTGTCAAAATCACCATTGCCTATTTGTGATCTCGGATGATGCTTGCAGCCATGAAAATTTCTAGATTGCCTTTAGCTGCTTCATAAAAATTCAACTTATCCATCCCTCATCTAAGGGGACCCATCTTATATCCGAACTAGGTCTATGAGACATATCATCCAATGCCTTCCCATAAATGGGCAGAATAATCAGACCCAACCACATCTTTTTGATCTCATTATCCCAAGAAGTGAAGGAGCTACTTTTCAAAGATTAATGTCCTAATGCATTGTTTACCACTTCAATTATAGACTGCTCAATTTTACATTTTAATTCTTCAGTTGACACTTCTTTATCCTGGAATATACTCCTATTGCTCTATTTCCACAAATCCCATATCACCAAAGATGGTTTGATAATCCAAATGCTAGAGAAAACCAATTTCCTACAGAGCACCAACTATGCAGAGAAAAGCTCAAATATATCTTGGGGTTGTGGATTCTGCCAACTCAACATTCAATAGACAAGCTTCCAATACTCTTCTGCATATTTAGAACTTAATAGAAAATGGTCCATTGATTCTTACCAATTCATGTTCATCATAGAAATTTAGGTAATCTTTTCAATTATCTAGTCTTTTGATAGTAATGTTCATGTATTCTATCTTATGTTCGTTGTCATCCAATAGGGTATCTCTCAATTCCTCAAATTTCATGTGGTTGATTTTAGTAAGTGTGGATATATATCCTTACATCCTCAGTATAAACAACATTAGTTGGAACAAAAAAGAATGCTCCATTCTTATCCACTTCCATAGCTTTATATGGATATTTCTTGTACTTAGGTCTTGGCTTCTCTGAAACATCATCCAGTTTTGGTATCACAATATTATCTCTTCTACACTCTACAACTGCAGTTTCACTTCTTAACTCTTCTTCTCAAGAATTTGCAATCTATAGCTAGGGCTTCATTTTTTACTCTTCTTTTCTCAAATTTACTAATCACTTTGAATATGAATGAGGAGGAATTGAATGATTAGGACTTAAGTAACCTTCTTTTTCCCTAACTTTCGCATTTATCACAACTTTTGCTTGTTAGGTTTTTGAGAGCTTTCAGCTACCGATTCATTCTATAGGTTCATATGGAATTATTTCCATCCATAATTCCTTTGTCTTTCATGTTTTCATTCTAAAGATTTGAGTTATTGATTTAGACTTGCCTTATTCACATATTTGTCTTTAAATTTCTTATCAAGCCACCTATATGCCTTACTTTCACTTCGTAGCATCTCATTTTTATAGGAAGATGGAAGATTATGCAGTGGTTAGCTCCCCCTAAACCCATGTTTTTTCTTAATATATTATGAAGTCCTCTACAGGAGGTACATGAAAAGGTGTGAGATTCATTGATTGAATCAAGCCACTGGGTTCATTTGTAAAACCTCAGATTTACCTTCTACAAGGGAAAAAACAAAGAGGATGAATTTGCACAATATTAGATGCAATTAATGAACTAGATTAATGAATTACATGTAAGAACTTGCTTTTATATTTGCAAGTTAGAAAACCCTAATATGACTTAAGAATAACCTAAGACTAAAATTATCCCCAACTCAACTTAATAATGTGTAATTAAATATTTAATTACATCAACACCCCCCTTAAGTGCAACTTAGGGAGAAATGAAAAACATGCAACTAATGTAAGAATAAATCCTAGCTACAAGGCCATGTTAGGTACCCATGTAAAATAGGAATATCTCATAAAGTGGAGAAAATAGAGGAAAATCCAATGGGAGAAAACTCCTCTCCAAAAGAGAGAAAAATACAACAAGTACATGAACATGTGATGGAAGGGATAACACTAACATCCCCAAGAATTGAATCCATCATAAAAGTGCAATCATGAATGGCCCCATAAGAAAGTGAGTAGAGAGAAGGTCTGGTGACTCCCCAAAAGTGAGAAGGATGAAACCCCACGTGAGGAAATGCTCCCTCTCAAAATAGAGATGAGAAGACAGACCATGTAGTTGTTCCTCAAGATGACTCCTACAGTGCTGGAAGATGCTCAACATAGAATAAAGATGTTAGGACCCATGAACATCAAACAACATTTGTCCCCTTGGGAAGAAATAGAATTGCAAATGTGTGCATAATGTCTTCCCATTCCAAATGGGAATATGCAGGAAGAAGGATAAAGGTCTCTAAACTTTACACGTGATCCAAAGACAACAATGATGCTCCTGAAAACTACCTAAATATCTCCAATCTACTGCAAAAATATCATTGAATAGCAGGATAAAGAACAATCTTTGAAGAAGATGATGGTGATGCAACTCCATTGAAGTTGTGATCAAATAGAAGACAAATATCCTCAATGTTGTCCTCCAAATCTGCAAGAGGGGACTCTAAAAACAACAATGATATATCTGGTAGATATGTGTCCCAATGAGCTATCTGTTAAGACTGATAATATCCTACTACAAAGAATTTGATGTAGCAATAAGTAATAAAGATGTGATCTCAATTTAAGTGGAGAAGGAGAAGCAAGTGAAGGTTCTGTGTCATATGAACTCATAAAACCTATCAAATATGTATGCTCCTCAACTATATTATCATCAAAAGGTATGCAATCTACAACATCATGGGGTACATGGCAATCTATAGTAGGATCATCAAGGAATGGAGAGATATGTGGGTCTCCATAGATCTCCTAAATGCTAGTCCAAAGAGCGTGTGAGCACTCAATATGTGAGATAGAACACATAGTGTCAAAATCAACACTAGAACTAATGAATCCTACAATAAATGATTAATATAATTATCTGATGCAGATTTCCTCCTAGGTGTATTTTGTTCAAGTATGAGTCCATTAAAATAAGGCAACAGATTAACCCACTTGAGTTGTGTCAATATGCCCTTTCACGAAGACTCATAATTATCCTTACCCAATGTTACCATAGAAGGGTGAATAGGAAAATCCATGATACCTCTTCAAATAAATCAAATCAGAGATAAAAAATCTAAATATGTATTAATACTGATAAATGAAGCCCAACAAAATGAACAGAACTTCCCCAAATGCCAAAATCATAATATCAAACCGACACCATAAAAATGACAAACTAAATAAAGAATAGTTGGGGCTGACTCTAGAAAATTTGCATGGATGACTATGTAGAGCTCACCAATACCTTCTGACTACCACAAGAATTGCAAAAAACAAAGATCGTGGAAAAAAGATATGAGCTCAGAAGCCAAAAAAGGTATCTAGAATTCAAACAACAATAAATGTCACCAGTAGAATAACCTAGAAAAATACATACACGACTAGATTGTGTTCAAAACGTTCTTTCCAATGCATATTTGTTTTCAAAAATATGACCCCGTTTGCCCAAGTTATGCTAAAAAAAAAACACCTTGAAGCACAATTTTGGAGTTGTATTTGTATATAGTTGTTTTCCAAATTTTTAGTCATTTAATTGAATCCATATTACATCTAGTTTGTTATTTTATTTTTTTGGTAAATAGCTGCTAGGAGTAACACCCATTATATTGATATCAAAAAAGAAGTACATAAAAGTTTGTGTACACCACCTCTGATCTTCCAGCCATAGCTTACATTATATTACCTTCTATCCCTACACACATTTGATTCTACCCCACCCAAATTTCTAAGCACTAAGAAACAAAATGGCCAATACATTGTATAAATTAGAAATAGATTAGATATTGAAATCTACCGAAGCCAAAACATTGACTGCACGCACAAGACTCCACGATCATTCATTGCCACCTTTCACTTCCCTGGCAAGCCATGCCACCATTGCTCTAGCCACTACTAGACACTCTACACCACACGTGTGATGGGCCGGGCTGTCAGCAACTTCCTCTGGAGTGTGGCCATTGTTCTCAACCCAGTCTTCACCCTTACCTAGGCCCCAGAACTGTGTGGCATCTAGTTTGTTACTATTTGTATATGCTTTAATATTCCATCGGCACTGTTTACCAATCCATCTTCTATGCTATAGTTTCCAGCATATAACTCAACCAACACATTTATTTTTAGTATATTTTTTTTTGGTAGTGTTGTATTTGAATATGTTGTTATATTGCCATAGTTTTCTTATATGTTGTCAATTGCATCAATGATAATTAGTTTCCCTAGAACAAATGATAGAATTTCAGTGTTGTGTGAAGTCACTACCTTTTTTTATGGAAAATATATGGAAATGTAGGGTCAATTGGGGTAGGTCGAATGCAATTGGTGTTGAGATATTCTATATCACTCTTAGATTGTGAATTAGTTTGGATTTTGTTGAGTGTGGAGATAAATGTTTCACTTCTCTAATGTATATTAGTTTGGAATTCATAGCATTGTATGTTCTCACTCAAAAAAGTGCATGGAACTTGTTCTTTATTAATAATAGGATGTTCAAAGATGAAGTTATATTGTACCAGTTGTGCTTTGTAAAAGTCACCCCAAAAGGCCATGTCGATATTGCCAAAGAATTTTATTGGGTTATGTTTGATGTCTCTCATTATTTTGTCAATAGAATATAAGAATTGACTTACTATCAAAGAAACTTCATCTATTAGCAAGACTTGTAATTGTTCAAAATATTTTTTCAAGGAATCTAGTGTTTCATTACTGAGTGGAATTAAAGTAGATTCGTTAAAGGGCATTAACAATGCAGAATGAATTATCATTCCACCTGCATTGTATGTTGATTTTCCTATGTATGTCATTATCAATCCTTTTTGTTTAAGTGGGTCTGAACATTCATTTGAATTGTAAATACGTAATAGCATTTGAAATATTGTTTTTGAAGTAAATGTTTTTCCTATTCTTGCGCCACCAATTAAGAAAAGGTACAATGGTTTGCTTATGTTTAATTCTTTTTCATTACAATGTCTTGTAGAATTGCTAGTTTCTCTTTGTTTAACATTCTTCTTAGCTTATAGTATTTTTAGTTTTCAAGTAGATTTGGATTTTAAACAATTTGAAAACCAATATCTTTTTTGTTTTTAATTGTATTTCTTGCAACCATTGCAAATCGGTATTTAGATAATATGTGTCAATATTATTGTTATTGTGAATTTGTTTGATATGTACATTTGTAGATGATTTTTCATTTGCTTCAACTTCTTCATACACATTATCTAGATCTCCCCATATGGCATTGAAGTTGTATGTATATCTACATTCATTTTCTTTGACAATGTTGCCATAAAATACATATGCATTTGCAAATGTTTTGAATTTTTCTTTTAATATATCTTCATTATCTTGAAAATGAACACATAGTAATAGTTTTTCTCTACAATAGTTTTTATAGTCAATATGCTTGTTGTATTTAACAAATCTGATAATGTTAGGTTTTTTGGATTTTACGTATTTGTTCTTGATGATTTTGAACTCTGCAGTGAATTGAGCTAAGCATATGTGTTTCAATTCTTCTAGATGATGCATACAATGATCAATAATTGATTGACACATTATATCTTTTCATTCATAAAGTTCTTTCTTAAGTAGTGATATATTAATAAAAATTTTCTCTCATTTATTCCTTTCTATGATGGGAATTAATGAAGTACTAAACTTACTATTAATAAAAGATATTGATGGGTTTTGATGTTAATACGATTATGTGATTATATTATCCAATTTGTCTTGTTAATGATTTACAATAGATATATTATTAAATTATCAATGTAATAATGTTCTTTTGTTGTTTACATATTATTTAATATTCTATATTATCCAACTCTAAATATTAACCATAATAAATTTGCTACAAATAATTAAATAATTTTGCAGAAAAGTGGCGTTACACACATGGAGTACAAGTACATCATACAAGACAAGAACACAACATTAATAATACTCAAATATAACAAATGACTTCACAACCATAATACAAACTCAATGTCCTAGGAACCCATCAAAATGCATCTCTCAAATGTGCAATGTCTCAAAGCACTACAGCCTCACATAAGATAATAAGGTTAACTATATAAACCACAAAACACCCTACCTCAAGGTAAATAAGTATGCATAACTAGACATAAACCACATGACTTAACATCAGAGATCTCCTAAATAATCGTGGTGGATGGAATCAATAATGTATAAACAACATATAGACCTGCTACCATTGAGAGAACTATAGGTTAACTATGATGTGGTTCCTATAGAAAGATGAGAAATATCAATCTCAACCAACTTACTTAATGATATATATGTTTAAATGTGTGGGTTTGAAGAATTGAAGTTGAAGCCAAGATGCACCCATCTGAGATAAGGACATCCAACCTTTCCTACCCTAATCCTATCACCTCTAACAAAAGTTGAGATATCAACCATATTTAAAGGAAGCAAAGATGTGGAATACACTTCCTACACTAATCTATGAGAGGAGATATGTGCAAAAATAAACTAATCACATAAAAACAAAGAAATAAAATTAAAAGTAGTATGTACCATCATTTAATCTTTGAAGATATTAAATGCATAATCCTCTAAAAAATAAAATTTTCTTACTATAATAATTGTTATATTTTTATCAACTCTATATACATATAAAACATTCAATTGAATTATTTTATCAATCATCATACTGATATTTTAAATTATAAAGTAAGTTTTAAATTGAAAATATAACTCACATACTTTTTTTATAAGAAATTTTAAACATCATTCACAATGCAATGGTAGAATTGTCAATGACAATATCCCAAGCCTAGAGGGCAACGGCATTCCATTTCTTGATTTCAAAGCGCTTGGGCTTCTTGGAGGCACTAGAGCCCTCCCCAGACTACACTTCCTCTGCAGAGAACCCAGCTATATATTTTTATTAAATGAATGCATCTAAAAATTATAAAGTAACTATTTTATATTTAAAAAATATATAAGGAAATATTTTTTAAAATGAAAGCACACAAGAATTAAATTTAAAATATATAACCAATATAGTTTTAATAATTTAATGGACATAACAATAAAGTGAACATAAAGTTTTCTTTTGTGTTATTTTATTTAGTGTAGAATAATTTATTTTATAACTATATTTTCTTAGTGCTTTATCATATAAAATATGAAAGGAGCAAAGCTTGTTCTCCAACCTAGAAGTTATTCCAATGGTAAGTGCATTATATTTTGGTAGGGTTGCCTTTTCTTTTCTTTTATGTGTTATTTACTCTACAATAATTTAGTTTATAATTATGTTTTATTATTTTATTAGGGTTTCATTCTATTATAACTAGCACAGATAGAGAGGCGCCTCTATTGAAATTGTTATTGATAATAGATAGGGGTCTAGAGACTTATCTCTGGGTGTTTTTTATATAGATGTATTTAGGATATCTATGTTAGTTTAACAATTTTATTAGTAGTCGCCTTCTACTAGTACTATTGCAATGAGTTGGCACTTATCTAGTTATTAATCTATTGATTGTAAAACAATCAAAAGATAGGATTATTTTTCTTGTGGAACAAATTTGATTTAAATTTATACTTTTCCTATGTTAACATGATAATTTTTTAACAAAAAATTATTGAAAAATAATTCATCTATATTTTCATCTGCTGAAAAATGATCTCTTCTCTACAGAGAGTGCAACAAAAAGCTATAAATGTGGAGATAATTTATGTTTGAGGGGAGGATGTGGCAAGTAAAATAAATTTTGTCTCCCACTAGTTAAGTCATTCCTAAATGGATGGAGATAAGTATGATAGCTAAGAATCATTTGTTTTTATGAATTTAGATTATTTTTGGGATTTCAATTTTATTAGTACTTGCCTTGGCAATATTTTTCTTGTCGGGTAAATTTTATTTAAATTTTTACTTTTCCTATGTCAACATGAGAAATTTTTAACAAAAAATTATTGAAAAATGATTTATCTATATTGCCATTGGCTGAAAAAAAATGACCTCTTCTCTACGGAGAGTGAAACAAAAAGCTATAAATATGGAGAGAATTTTGGTTTGAGGGGAGGATGTGGCAAGTAAATGGATGGTGATAATTTGTCAAAGGAACAAAGTTATAATATTAATAATACTATTAATTGTAAAGGGTTCTACAATTTTATTTTATGAAATCAGATTATTTTAGGGATTTCAATTTGATTTACTCAAGAGTTAAAAATTTAATATTTCAATTTGATTTACAATAAAGTTAAAAATCTACAGTATCATGAATAATATTTTTCAGATGTTATTACATTTTTGTTTTAATATCTTAAGAAGACATTTCAAATCTCTATACACTCAACTATGGCCAGGGCTCTCCACATAATACAAATATGCACACTTTGTAATGGTTTAGTTTTATAGTTAAGGACATATTTGTGTTATTTAATAGGCTTTGTAAAGTTTAGTTTTACAGGTAAGTAAATACTTTAGTGCTATTTTATTTTTACCAAATTAAATTATTTTTGAGATTTCAATTTTATTTACATTATCATAGTATTAATATTATTACATTTTAATATCTAAAGTAGACATTTCAAATCTCTATACACTCAAATAGGGCTAAGACTCTCCACATAATACAAATATATAGGCTTTGTAATGTTTAGTTTTATTCTCTAAAAGTACTTACTATTATTACTTAAACAAAAAATGAAGTGATTAAGATAAAATACTGTACTGATCTAAATATGAATATGTTTTTGTTTTTGTTTTTGAGAAAAAGTGGCAGAGCCACTAAAATTATATTAATTATAAAATAAAATTTAAAAAATGCTAGATTTAATAAGGCATACTGGAAGGAAAGAATCAGCAAAGAAAACATCTGGTTGTAGCCCTTTAACATAGATACAATACAAAATTGAATCAGAAGGATGAGTCAACCCAAAAAAAGTCTGTGGCTTAAAACCCTACAAGAATTAAACTTTGTGCAAACAGTACTATTACAAACTAACCCACTGATAAAGTCAAGAGATAACAAAACTGTCTACAAAACACAAAGGTTTCAATTGTCCTCCTGTAATTTTCATCATCAAGACCCTGCAAATCAAGAGTTTCTTCTTCTACCAATTGCCTCCCCATCTATTGCCTGTTAACTGGAAAGATCCATGCACTCAAACAAACCTTCCACAAGAGCAGTACCCAAATGCAAAACAAAATCCTCTAAAACATTAATAAAAGCATCTATAGGAAAAAGAGCATTTTGAACAAACATAAGACTCAAATTTCTTACTATATCAAAGTTTTGCAAAAAAACCATAGCATTAAAAACTTCCTGCAAAAAAATTGGGTTAAGAAAAACTTCCTGCATAGATATACCAAAGAGCAAAATCTACCACCCGCGGACATACTTCATGTCAAAGTGTCCACGACTCCTTCTTCACTATGACATACTTCTATTGGCCTAATTTTAATCTTGCCTCCTGATCTCACATCTCTTACCAATGGAGATTCACTTTTTCACCTATCGGCAAGACTTTTGACCACCCAAATACTTCCTTCACCGATGCACCGAAGAGCTAATCTTGTAAATGCAAGACTTGACTTGCTACAACTGGTAAAACAAGGTAACTTTCCCTAAAGTCACTAATACAGCCGGTCATCCTAAGTATCTAGTTTAAAGTATCTTTTCAATGTACATTCGTAACATACAACTTCAACATACACTTGCAGGATACACATGAAATGATACTCACATACATTTATAGTATACACATGAAATGTTCTCAACATACATTAACAATATATACACAGATTGTGTATTCAGTGGAACAAGACAAAAAACTTACACTATCAGCCGCCTAAAGACTTCCTTCGCCGTGAGATACAAAGGCTTTAAACATTGCGTGGACTTGAAAAGTTATTAAATATGGTTAAGTCATTTTATGTTTTGTGCAATGTATATTAATTACATACATTGCGATGTGCATTGATTACATATAAGCCGCGGATCTGAAGTCATTAAGAAAGGGAGTTAAATGCTTGTCTATTCTGTGCCTTGTATGTATGTTTCAACACATACATTGCTTTATACATACAGGCTAGAATTCAAAGGGGATTAATATACAGTAAAAATAAAGCATCATGTTTGAATGTATATTGAAAGATAAATTGAGTTTTATACATGTCCCGGAACTGAAAATGAATAAGTTGTGGTTTATAAGGAGCGATAAGTCTGAAGCACATACAAAAGAATTTGTATGAATCTTTCTCTTCGGTGAAACATTTTTTATTGATGAGTGTTGGATTTGTCTAGCCAACTGTAGTGATTACACCAACAAGGAGATGCAAGTTACATATACAAAGACAGGACATGAACAAAAAGGTTAAATACAGAGAATCCTTTCTATGTACTTGACTAGCTACAACCGGTAAACTAATGTATCTTTCCCTGATGTCACTGATACAGCCAGTCATCCTTTGTATCTAACTCAAAGTATCTTGTCAATGTACATTCGCAACATACAATCTCGACAAATAATTGCAGGATACACATGAAATGATACTCACATACATTTGTGATATACACATGAAATGTTCTCAACATACATTAGCAATATATACACAAATTGTATATTCAGTGAAACAACACAAAAATCACATTGACAACATCCTCTGCAACCTCTACAGTTACACATACCCTTTTCTCCAACAACCCCGATAAAATCCTTTGCGACTCATGTAACCAAGACAATTCATACAAAAACAACTACAGCTTACAGAACATAAAGCAATCTAGCGTTACAAAGGACATTCCACAAATTATTTAATACTTTCCTTAGCCAAAGTGTTACTTACTCTGGAATCAAGAAAAAAGAATTAGAGTCCCATTCCTTAGAAGAGTCAATAATGCCAAAAGCAAAGTTAGCCAAGAAATCCGCTAATAAGTTGCCTTCCCTGTATGTATGGATTATTTTGAAAGATTGGAAGAGGTCAAGTAGATTCCTTCTAAATTTTAAAATATAATCAATTTTCTAGTTAGGAGAAGATTTAATTGAAAAAGCTCTAATAATATTCAATGAATCCCCTTCCACTATGAGATTTGTAATGCCACATTTTAAAGCTAAGTTTAAGCCAGCTATTAATGCCAACGCTTCTGCCTCATTGTTTGAACACAAACCAAGCTTAACTAACAAAGCTCTTAGAACTAAACCATTATGATCTCTCAAAACACAACCAGCACTAGAATTACCAGAATTACCTCTGTTCACACTATCAAAGTTTAGTTTTATAAAAGATACAAGTGGTGGAATCCATTTAATAGAGGATCTATCAATCTTGAAATCAGCACTAAAACAGTTTGAATTAGGCAATTTTAATAACTTCCAACTTTTTAACATCAAATCATCCCAAGATGCAAAAAACTAAAGAGCCTACCTTTCTAGAAAATAGCAAAGCTGAAACTACTTCTGAAATGGATTTCTCAATTTTTCCAATAATTACATCAAAAGGATTGCTATTTTTTTTTAAAATTCTACTATTTCTTTCTAGCCACAAAGACCAAATAACAATACTTGGTGAGACCAACCATAGTGCAGAAAAGGTAGAATTTGAGAATAAGATGGGTCATCTTTGAAACACTTGAAGGAGAGAGGTAGGAAGGGGACCATGCAAAAACAATTTTGAAAGAAGCCAATACCAAACTTTTGAAGAAAGATTACAACTTAGCAGCAAATGATCCACTATTTCCTCAACTTCAGAACAAAAAAGATATAAGAAAGGGTTGGCAACCCCAATCCTGACTAACCTATCACTAGTAAGGATTCTATAATTCAGAGCTAACCAGGCAAAAGCTCTTGCTTTAGATAGGCAAGGACCACTCCAACAAAGCTTATAAGGCCAATTAATAGGTGAATTAGTATCCTTACTAATGATACTTAGATATCCTTGTTTAACCGTATAATGCCCAGACTTTGAGGGGACCCAAATTAGTTTATCCTTTCCTCTTGACATAAAAAATCTTCTTTCCTTCAAGATATCTTTAAGTAGGACCTTTTGCTCTTGGGGAATTAGAAAATGATCAAATATTCTCCACATTATTTTATTAATACCCAAGTTATAATCAATTTCAATATAATCTTTAACTTTTGTTCCCCAATCATGGCACAGAAATAGCTTAATTTCTTGAAGGCCTTCTATTTTAGACAAGGGTTGATGACTATTCCAAGAATCATCCCAAAAAAGAGCATAATTTCTATCATGAATAACCCAAGATAGAAAAGGGGAAATCACCTCTCTACATTTTATCAAAAAATTTCAAATATGAGAACCCTCCTTTGGATTAAGAATAGTAAAGATCCTTTCAGGAGAAAAAAAATCTAAATATTTAGAAAACATAATTTTTCCCCACTTTGATTCTAGCTTTTCATACAAATTCCAAACTAGTTTGGCTCCAATGGACTTATTATGTGCTTCAATGATATGGATCCCAATTCCTCCTTTCTGCTTTAGAATGCAAATTTTGTCCTAAGAGATTAAAGGGATCTTTTTCCCATTCATATTAGACCCATTCCACAAAAAATTTCTCAAAATACTCTCAAGGCAAGAAAGGATAGACTTGGGAACCATAAGCACTGAAAGCATATATACAGGCACTGCTGATAAAATTGTTTTAATCATAAAAATTTTGCCAGCCAAAGTTAACCATTTACCTTTCCAAGAAGAAATTTTAGATTTGATGCTTGTAATAAGCTTATCCCAAAACATAGTTTTCATAGACCCCGAGAAAAGAGGAATTACCAAATATCTAGAGGGGAGGACATCCACTTGAAAACCCAAAAAATTTACAACCCTTTCTTGCACTAAAGGAGAAGAAAAAAAGAAAAAAAGAATAGATTTGTCCTGATTCACTTTTTGTCCCGAAACTAAACAGTACTTAGAAATTACATCCTTCATAAATTTAGCTTCTGACATCACTGGTTGCCCAAACAACAAAGTATCATCTGCAAACAAAGAATGAGTAATAGCAAAAGGAACTCTAGGAATTTTAATCCCCTTCCAATTATCCAAGGAATTTTGCCTCATAATCAATCGACTCAAAACTTCAGCAATAACTATAAAAAGAAAAGGGGACAAAGGATCCCCTTGTCTTATCCCTTGAGATGACTTGACAAATTTAGATTGAGAGCCATTAATCAGAATAGAAAAACTTACACCAAAAATACATGAGGAAATCCACTTACACCATTTAGGAGAGAAACCAAACTTAAGGAGAACTTGGAACAAAAAGTCCCAAGATACTCTATCATATGCTTTTAACATATCTAGTTTAACCAACATAGCATCAAGTTTATGTTCATGAATTAAATGCAAAACCTCATGAGCCACCAGATCACCTTCAGATGTTTCCTTGCCTGGAACAAAACCTCCTTGTTCATCAGAAACAATTTTTGGAATAAAAACAACAAGTCTTAATGTAATTTCTTTAGAAATGATTTTATATAAAGTATTACAAAGAGAAATGGGTCTGAAATCAGTAAAGGAGGAGGGAATAGCAACTTTAGGGATCAAAGCAATGAGGGTAGAATTAATCTCTTTCAAAATAGTTTGATTTCTACGGGCTTCTTCTACTACCAACCATACATCCTTACCTACATAATTCCAACATTTTTGAAAGAAAAGTGGGGTAAAGCCATCCAAAGCAAGAGATTTGTCTGGGTCTAAGGAAAAAACCACTTCCTTAATTTCTTCTAAAGAAAAGTGTTTCATCAATTCCAAAATGTCTTCTTGAGAAATCAAAGGAGGGATATGATTTAAGACTTCTCGCACAATCGAAATGGGAACCGTAATATTTTCTTTAGAAAGGAGCTTTTGAAAAAAATTAACTCCTTTTTGAATAAGAAAATCATCTTGCAAAATATTCCCCATAGAGTCTTTAATTGCATAAATAGAATTCTTATGTCTTCTTACCATAGCCGATGCATGAAATAATTTTGTGTTTCAGTCTCCTTCTCTCAACCAAGTCTCCCTTGACTTTTGTCTCCAAAAGATTTCTTCTCGAGCTAAAACTACCTCTAAATTAGATTGAAGAGCTTTTACACATTCAAAGGAAGCGGTATTTATACCTTCTCTTATAATGACTGCATTCATCTATCCTAGTTGAGATTGTAATGTTGCTTTTTGAGAAAAAATGTTACCAAACAAAAACTTATTCCATTCCTTAATTTTTCCCCTTATAAATTTCAACTTCTCCTTAAGCCAGAACATATGAGAACCTTTCACAAAAGGGGCATTCTTCCACCAAGATTCCAAAAGGAGTAAGAATTTATTATCTCTAAACCACATAGCTTGAAACTTAAAAGAAGATCTAAATTTCTTTCTAATCAAATCCAAATCCAGATGAAGAGAAATGGGAAAGTGATCTGATGCAGAGAAAGGAAGCACAGAAGGACCAGAAATTTTAGAGTCAAAACACCATTCAGAAGAGAACAAAAATCTATCCAACCTTTCTATAATATTTAAAAGATCCTTTTTTCTATTAGACCAAGTGAAACTCCTATTCAATAAAGGGCTATCAACCAATGCATTATCTGAAATAAAATTATTAAAATCTTCAATTACCCTCTGAGGAGGGCAAATTCCTCCTGATTTCTCTAATAAACAAGTGATAGCATTAAAATCTCCCCCTATGATAACTTTTTCTCTAGATAACTTTTCCAAAAGTGCATTTAAAATATCCTAACACCTTTTTTTTTCACTAGTCGAAATTGGTCCATAAATATTGAATAAACAAAAATTTAGTGAAGGGGAAATTATCTTAACCAATAAAAAGTTTTGAGTAGAACAAATTAGTTCTGCATCACAGCTTTTACTATCCCAGAGAATAACCAAACCTCCTAATGCCCCCTGAGAAGGAAAATGATGAAGCTTCCATTTGAACCAATTTAGAAAAATAATATCAGCTTGAGTTTGGGATAACTTTGACTCCTGAAGCAAAACAATGTCAATACCTGAAGAATCAATCTGACACTTTACCAAGTGCCTCTTGTTAGGGGCATTAATGTCAAGCTACCATTCCATGATAGAATCTTCATTGTTCTCGAGGAGAGTTTCTCACTCTCCCTAATCTCAAACAGGTTTCAAGGGTAGCCTACACCCTAGCTTTAATTTCTTCCTAAGTTTTGAAAGATTTTGGTTTACGACCTCTCTTGGAAGGAGAAATAGACCTAGATTTTGTAGGAAAATCCTGACTTCAGGATTGGGAAATAGACATTTTTGTAGCAAAATCAAAAACTTCACTGCCAATCCCATCACCTAGCAAAACCTTCCAGTCCGACTTCCTCAAATTTGATTGATTGTCACTTACCAAACTTGAATCAGAAATGTTATTAACATTAGAAATACCTTCAACTATATGAGAGTCTTCTGCAATTGCCTCATTTGCAAGTTCATCAATGAGATCAGAAGCAACTTTTTGAAGGGTCTTATAAACCAAAACTTTTGCTTCCTCCTCAAAAAAAGAAAAGTTGACCAAACTTGAAACATCCTGTTGATTATCATTTGGAATGTAATTAACTTCCTCCTTATTAAAAGTTGAGAGTAAATTCTTCTTTACTATATCTTTGTGAAAAAAATTAGGGGTATCTAATTCTTCATTTTTACCAATATCAAACTCAAAAGAACACTCCTCTGAAAGATTGTTAATAGAATGTGGCCCCTCATCCAAAGCAAGGGAATCGACTAAATGATTTAAAGATGCTTCCCCTATATTAACAGAATCAAGATCTTCCCTTGAAAATTTATCTTTTTCTGAATCCTCACAAACCCATTTTGATTCAAAAAGCTCTGGCTTTTCCATAGTCATAGGGTTTTCAAAAACAACTACTTACTTCTAGGTTCCAAATTTAGAATGGAATTCCATGAATTTAGCAAAAAGGGAACAAAGTATTAAGAATTAAGGAAAACCTTACTGGCGACTCTAGTTTTTGAAAATTAGACATATCATGCTTAATAAAGAAACCCATTTTCTTAGCACATAATTCAATAATTTTGAGATCTCTGTATTCAAGAGGTAAATTTGGAAAAGGAATCCAAAATGGGACAAAATTCATGTTAGCTTTAATTGGATCAAAATTAGGCTCCCATTTCTGAATACAAATCCCTTTGCCTTGGTAAAACCATAATTTTTGTTTTAGGGTTTCATCACAAAAAAAGCCATTCTAAAAAATTACCGTAAAAACACATAAATCCTTATACCAGAAAAAGACATCTGAAACCCCTTTCCAAGAAACCCTAACCCAATTAAGAAATATATCAAAATTAAATTTGGAATACCACACCTTACCGATGATTGCCCTTGTAGCAAGATCTTGGATATAGAGATTCACCAAATCATTAGGAATTTGGATATTAACAATTTCCATGGAAGCCCTAGCATCAATTTTTGAAACTTCTTCAAGAGTATTATCTTTAAGAGGAATTGGATTTTCCCTCCACACTTGACAAATCCCACTTCCAAATTCCACCTTTCTTGAAACCGTAGCTTGATTAATTGCATGAAACGGCTTTTGTGCTTTAAACCTTCAAACTTACAATATTTTAATACATTTTAAATTCTAATAGTATTCAATATTATTACATTTTAATATGAATATGTTATTGTTATTATATTATGTAATTATTCTTCAAACTTACAATATTTTAATGCATTTTAAATTGCAATAGTATTCAATATTATTACATTTTAATATCTGAGGTAGACATTTCAAGTCTCTCCACACCCAACTAGGGTGATGTTCTACACATTTTATTTTCTGAAATTAGATTATTAATGGATTTCAATTTTATTTACTGAAGAGTTAAAAATCTAGGATTTCAATTTTATTTAGTCAAAAGTTAAAAATTTACATTATCACAAAAAATATTTTGCCATGTTATTACATTTATTATTTTATTCTTCAAACCTTGCATTTTAAATTATAAAAGTAGTATTATTATTATTGTCTTATTTAATAGGCTTTGTAAAGTTTAGTTTTATAGTTAAGGAAATATTTTAGTCCTATTTTATTTTTACCAAATTACATTATTTTTGAGATTTTAATTTTATTTACCCAAGACATTTCAATACTCTTCAAAAATTAATTTTTCAATTATTGGAATGCAATTTGTGTATACAACAAATGCCTAATCAACAAAAAATTACAACTAAACAAATACTATATACAAGCAATAGCTAATCAACAAAAAAAATTACAACTTAACAAATATTGTAATAACAACACTACAAGGTAGGTACTGGCTACTAAGTGGCACTTGTTTACTCAAGAGTTAACTAGTATTTCAATTTTATTTACTAAAAAATAAAAAATCATTAGTATCATAAAAACATTTCACCATGTTAATATCTTAAGCAGACATTTCAAATCTCTACACACTCAACTAGGGCCAAGGCTCTCCACATAATACAAATATGCAAGCTTTGTAAAGTTTAGTTTTATAGTTAAGGAAATATTTGGGTTATTTAATAGGATTTTGTAAAGTTTAGTTTTATAGCTAAGTAAATATTTTAGTGCTATTTTATTTTTACCAAATTAAATTATTTTTTATAGCTAAGTAAATATTTTAGTGCTATTTTATTTTTACCAAATTAAATTATTTTTGAGATTTCAATTTTATTTACCCAAGACATTTCAAAATGAGTTCACATTAATTTTTCCTTATAAATTTAGTTATGCAAATATAATAGTTACAAATTTGAAATGATAAACTATTCTTTTATCTTTAGAAAAATATATTACTAAACCACAATCTTAGATTAATTAAAATCATGTTCTCTAAAAGTACTTACTATTATTACTTAAACAAAAAATTAAGTGACTAAGATAAAATACTGTAGTGATCTAAATATGAATATGTTATTGTTATTATATTGTGTAATTATTCTTCAAACTTACAATATTTTAATGCATTATTATTTGTAATAGTATTCAATATTATTGCATTTTAATATCTTAGGCAGACATTTCAAATCTCTCCACACCCAACTAAGGATAGGGTTCTACACATTTTATTTTATGAAATTAGATTATTTTTGGGATTTCAATTTTATTTACTCCAGAGTTAAAAATTACTCAAGAGTTAAAAAACTAGGATTTCAATTTTATTTAGTCAAAAGTTAAAAATCTAGAAAAATATTTGGCCATGTTATTAAATTTTTATTTTATTCTTCAAACTTAAAATATTTTAAGCATTTTAAATTATAAAAGTATTAGTATTATTAGTTTTAAGGAAATATTTGTGTTATTTAATAGGCTTTGTAAAGTTTAGTTTTATATTTTTTAAAAAAAATTAAAAAGGGGTAAAAACTTTATTAAAATTTAAAAAAGAACATTACAAAACATCAAAGGGCCAAGGCCTTGGAACCCATACAAAATAGCCATACAAAGCAAGAAGCAACATCATCCTTCACCAATATCATTCCCATCCTCAGTAAAAATCCTCTCAAAGTCCTATCAGAGCTCATGGGGAACCTGCTTCCACTCATCAATCTTCTAGCCATCTACATGACCAGAAGCCCACTTAGCCAAAAAATCTGGTGCCCTATTCCACTCCCTCAGAATATGGACAAAAGACACCATCTCCATCAAAAAACTTATCTACAGAATATGCTGCACCAGCATAGCCAACTACCAACTAACATCAGAAACCTTTTTTTCATTCAGTAGATTAATCAAAACCTATGAATCAGACTCATAGATAATGTTGCACCACTGAAAAGCATAAGCCCAATCCAAAGCATAGAGGATCGCCAAACCTTCCATAAGGTTGATAGTTTGTAATCCTTCATGAACAAAAAAAAACCACTGATCCCAAAAAATCCCTGCTAACCCCACCAATCCTAGCAGACCCAGGATTGCCCCTTAAAGATCTATTAGTATTGAGCTTCAAAATGCCAGCCGGAGGGGATAATATGTAATGCCTTGCCATGCAACCCTAAAGATAAGTTTAACTAAGCAATAAAAAGGGTGAAATATTTTTTTTTCTTTAGAAGTGGTAATAACAAAACATAACATGGTCTAATAGCAACAAGTTAAACTAACATCTCTAGGGATTATGTAGATACATTATTGAGATATAACAACAACCAACAACATACATAGTTTAATCAAATACACCAACTAGCATCTTTCATTACGACATCCAAATACATCAAGAAGTTTTCACTAAGATTACAATACAAATAGTTTATCTTACAAGATAAATTACATAGTTTCATTGTTGCAAAAGCTCTTTTCCTGAATACATCAAATTACATAATGAATTCCACTGATACATAGATCTAGATGCAAATAGTACAAATAACATTCTTCAAATATAGGTGCAAACTAGAATCTTCTACGAGAGATACATCCATGAACCACTGCACCAGATAAACCAATGGAATAATGCACATCCACCCGACCATATGAAACCCTGAGGTCCACCCCCCATGCTAGGAGATAACAATGAGGTTCCACAAAGACAATCGTTAAAAGACAAAAGGGTAACAGATGCAAGGACTACACATGACTCTAATACAACCTTGGTCAATATGAACATGACAAGAAACTCAAACAACACTTACACTCTCAACATGCAATTCCAGAGGCACTCACACAACTAAAGGAGGAAAATACAACTTAGGAGTGTTAGACTGCAATAGGGAGGAGTGTCATCACATAGCTTGTCATGGGTTATCTTGGCAGCTCTTCCTAGGCACTGGCCCCCAACCTGGGTTATCCTGGCAGCCTCTCTCGACCATCGACCCCCATACAAATTCATGCGGAACCAACCTACCTTTCATGAGGACAAGGTAGTTGATTTTCCATTTTAGGATTTCTCATCTCATCTCAAGCCTAAACAAGCACTTGAGCCATTAGTGAGGCATACTTTATCTTGATTAATGTGATTAACTACCCAACCCCTTAATTCATTAATTAGGTTATCACTTGATTACCAACTTCCAATGGGTTATCTTGGCTAGCCACTTTGGGCCATGGCTGCACATTGAAAGCCACTCCCCTATTTGCATGTAGAAAACCCTATCCATCAAGAAAGACTTTTACCAACTTAACTAGAAGTGCTCAAATACAATGCAAGGCATTTACCTTCTCGCATATTCTGTATAATCATATGTATAGGTACACTGAGCAAGGCACAACCATCTTGTACATGTAACATTCCAACATGAATAAGAAACCATATTTCAAGAATACATTTTATTCAACTCACAAGATGCACCCATAGCCAACCCCCACACAATCACACCCTCCTAGGCCTCTGGAAACCACTTTCCCTAAATAACACAACACATCACACCATTAAAAAGCAATGGTCACACATCACAATCACTTCCAAAACACATCATAAACCAAGATCCCTCATCAATACTTTAATAACAAAACCACAAATGTAACATATAATCTGATGCACTAATAATGGTTTGAAAGAATGTAACATTATTCGAATCATGATCAATCATCTAACAACATAAGGTAACTCTATCCCAACAATGCAGAACAATAATAACTTGAAGGGTTACAGAAAATTCAGTCAAATAAGATACTACCCACTATTAGACTAAACCACTTTCTACAATGATGTGGATCTTATTAAAATTCTAGACAACTTTGTGATTTCTATTCAAAATAATTATATAAGCAAAACATAAAGAATCATAACGTAGATTAAAACTGATCATCCATTTAAATCTTTAGAAAGTATGAGTTAAATGCTAAACGTTTTATAACATATCAAACCTAACCTCCACTTCTCACCTAATTTCATAACTAAGCACAATATTTAATTTAATTCATAAATAAGATTAGACTCCATTATATGACCACAAAGTTCCCTCAGATGAAGAGGAAGAAAGATATATATAAAAATACTTGACAAGTCTTACTAAATCTAAACTAAATGTTATCTTCCACCAAAAAAATTTCAAAGATATCTAGACATAACAATCATAAATTAAATTCATAGACTAACTCTATGCACACTACTTAAAATATTCTAATTCATACTAAGTTAAAGACTTAACTAAGGTCATCATACACACCTTATAACTAGATCTAAAATAACAATTAAACATTTAGAATATGATAATTTACATCAATTTGACTAAGACAAATATATATTAACAAGCCTTATTTATTATCCATATCCTACTCTTTTACAATAGATAAAACTACTAATATTCTTAATATACAAGATAAAATAATAAATCAATAAATTATTTTAAAAGGATTTGACTTTTTATTTATATAGTAATGCTTAAATATAACATATCCCTAAATAACAGGGATGAAATAAAATAATACTTAACTATAACACATCCCTCAATAATAGCGATTTGATTTCTCATTAATGAAATAAAATAATACTTAAATATAACACATCCCTTAATAATAGGGATTTGATTTTTTCTATATAAAAAAATACTTAAAAATAAAACACATCCACAAACTATTCTTCCCTATTAAAAAGGGAATTGACATCACACCTTCAAAAAAAAAAAAAACTCAAATTAAAACAATAATTTATTAAAGGATAATTTTAAAGATAGTTAAACTTTATAATTAACATTATGCAACATCAAATACTTAATATTAAGCTAAAAAGGTTTAATTATTTAAATTCTTAAATTAAAATAAGTTATTATATGCAAGAATTAATTAAATCATATTCAAAAGAATAAGATTTTATAGTTTCATAATATATTTTTTGATTTTACAAATAAGAATACTTTCTAAACTCTAACAAAATTTCTAATTCTAATATAGTAATACAAAAAGAAGATTTTTATGTTACTAAAACTTACCATTCCTTTTCCTATCAAGGTTAAAAAAATTATTTAAGCACAAAGAGATTTCTTTATTCACTTCTATTCATTATGAAAGCTATTCATTTGTTCATATAAAAGTATTCACACAAACCAGAATTAAATTTGATACAATGAAAAGAATTTATGTGAGAGCTTGGCTGAGCCAGGCCATATGACTACCATGGACGAGAAGAGGGATTCTAACGAATTTAATTTAGGTTAAATTTCATTGTTTTAGATACTAAAATTCATTGTTTCAAATGCATAAACTACAGACCAAACTTCATTTTCAATATTTTTGGTTTCAGGCAACATCATAGAGCACCCCCAGCGCTGTACGACAGTACGACAACGCTTGAGGGAAGAAGGTTTCATAAATTTTTAAGTGTAAAAGATAATAAAATCTAAAATCTCCTATACCTTTGGTTTGAGATAACAATTGAGCTGTAGATACTAAGTTTTAAATGTTATTTTAGGCATGATTCTATGCATATGGAGGTTGTACAATCACACAGGCTGGAGGAAAGAAAATATGAAAGTTCTATTAGAATGGAATTTATCTCTATTGGCATTTTTACTATAAGTCATCAAATGGTATGAGATTTCAGACAAAAGAAATTTGTTTGATTGATTATATAGATTGATGGCTAGAGAGAAAGAAATAGGTTTTCCTGGCAATAAATTTTGATCTCTGCAGGCAAGGGCGACACTACAAAAATTGAGATTTCCTTTGCTAAAAGAAATTGACATAGGCATAGGAATGCAACAAAAGAGAAGGATTTAATTTCTTCCAGTAACAAAAGATTTCATTTAGCTAAGGTGTCTACTGGTAATATGAAAATATGATGATAGTGTAATAGCAAGATAGGTAGTTGTGAAGAAAGATAAATAGGTGTGAAGATTGGGGGATCAACAATATTTAAAATTGCTACAATTGCAGGATATACACGGCTAGCTTGTCAAAGAGAACATCCAAGCAAATGCAAATGATAGGATTAAATATAATGGGGTTTATAGAAAAGAGAGAATAGATTACAGAGCTTTTACATATGATTGTGGATGGAAATTGACTTTTGAAGGGTTTTCTATTGTCTGGGATGATTCACAGAGACCAAACTACTAGAAAAATTATGTAAAATCAAAAAGTGCTCAAACACATACAAGATTTTTCCTTCATATACAGACAAGTAGAAGAAATTTTGTTTAAAACATACCCAAAAATTCTTCAGACTTCTCTTGCTCCCTTCCTCTTCTTTTTCCCCCAAATTTCTATGCATCTTTTCCCCAAAATTTTTCCATCAAAAATATTTCCAAAAGCTAAAAATAGACAAAACAGTCAAATCCCACTACCTCCATTCTGTGCATTTCAAACCTCCACAACCCCAAAATTAATTGCATTCATAACACCACTAACTAGAATATTTTTAAATTTTTGACAACCCACTCCAACAACAAATTAAAGACAAAATAAAATAAAATCTCACATGACATGTAAAATCAATAAAGTACTAAATATTAACAATATTATTATTATTGGTAGCTTTCAAAACTACTAATTTAATTTAATATAAAAATAAACTAATTAATATTGTCAATTTTCTACATTAATTAAATAACTAATATTGATGTATATATATAAACTTATTATTATTATTACTATAACAATTAATAAATCTCCAACAAATACACATAGATCACTTATTCTATAAAATGAACCAAATGACTATAATCAACAACTTAATACCTTGGTCACTAAGTTTAATAAAATGAACCTTAAACTATAATAAAATAATAATAACAACCACATACCAAAGGATGACCAACACCTGAGGACAAGTACCAACTAAGCAACAACTACACCCATGTTTGGAAATACATGGATGATGACAAACTGAAGACATTGGCTAACAGAGGGAACCCCATGTTATCTCCCATCCACATTATCCATTAGTGTAAAGGCACGCTCAAACCTACGAATTCAGGTGGAGTCAGTGCCTAGTACCTACAACCTGCATCAAACCAACGGGTTGTGTGTATGTGTATGTATATATATATACTACACTATATATATAAAAACACTATCCCTTTAAAAAACACATCACAAATATCCACATTAAACAAGTTTATTAGTAACTAAACAACCAGATAACACATAGTCAGATAGTCACATAATTCACATAGTAAAACAAATCTACATAATCAATTAATTCATAGCTGATCACAACATAAGCATAATGTACTAATCATAAAGTATCAATAGTGTCATCATAGTAAACATCAATGAGTGTCATCAACTACATCATAATGGTAAACTTTCCATCAACATGTCTAACATACCCTCAGTATTCTGAGTATCTTACCTTCATCTTCATGCTCCTTAGCCCAACCACCTACACATCCAAGACAAGACTAGAGGGGCACTACATAGCCATCCACCCACCCTTTGAACTTTCTTTTTCACCTACCTTCCTCTCCTAACACAAGCAGAAGCCAAAGACAGCCCATGAAGACCCAATCTATCAACCAGCTCAGCATCCCCTTTCTCCAAAGAGAACACCACATCACACTTAGCTTCCACTATCTCCTGAATCATACCCATATTTCTGTGCCAAACTTGTTGAATCAGCAGCTTCTCACCCTAAAATATTTTGTGATTTTGTTGCAACCAAATCTGACATAGTATGAAGGAAGGCCCAATATACCACACATCTTGCAAGAAAGAGGCCATAGAAGGAGGTTTACCTAGACTACTCCAAAAATTCACCAGGGAGGAAACATGAACACAAGGGCTTTTCCAAACTCCCCACCAAAAATGCCAAAGCTGCAAAGCCAAAGGACAGTGGAAAAACAAGTGAGAAGAGTCCTCCTCGCCACATCCACACAAAACACACATAGAAGGACCCTAAAATCCCCACTTCTGAATATTATCCCATGTGAAGCACCTATTCCAAGCCAAAGTCCAAATAAAGTAGTTACATTTTGGCCAAGAAAACTTATTCCACACATTCTTCCACCAGTGAACATCCATCCCATCCAGCCGGTGAAATAACATCACTTGATATCTTGAAGCAACAATATAGACACCCTTATGATTAGGAGACCAAGAGAGAACATCCCCTTCCTGGAGGGAGTTTCATCATCTATGAGAAAGGATATTGTGAAGCTCAGCACACTCCACCTCCATACAAACATCAGGCCACTCATCAGGTTTCTTTAATCTCTCTACCACCAGTTGACCATGAGAAAAGGACTTAAAGTCACTCACCTTTGACCATCCTACTTCACAGAACCTTTGGAACAGAGTCACTAAATTAGGAAACTAAGAAACAATGTGAGGAAATCCATCCCAAGAATTATACCAAAAATAAGCTTCCGTCCCTCTTTTACAAATCCAAAAAAGCCATCCTTGATGAGCGTAGCCCCTTTCTTGAGCATATTCCAAATCATCGAGCCTTTCCCCATCAGGGGGTAACAAGGAATATCAACCCGAGGGATCCTCGGGAAGTATTTCTGAGTTAATATCCTAGTCCAGATCTGATCCTGCTCCACACACCAAAACCAATACAATTTAGCAGCCAACACTATCCCAGACAATGATGACTGCCTTAGCCAAAGACCACCAAAATATTTTGGGCTACAAATAGTGTCCCATCTAACAAGGCTCCATTTAGAGGACAACAAGCTACCAGCCCATAAAAATTTTCTTGCTAAGGAATCCAATTCCCTAACAAAACCCATTGGGGCCACCTGAATCATACATCTGTAAATGGGGAGTGCCTACACCACAGACTTGAGCAACTGAACACGACCCACAAATAACAACCAATGATGGGTCTAATGATTAACTTTCACATGAAATTTATCCAAAATATTCTGCCAAGAATCCCTATTTAGCCTTCCAACAGATATGGGAATACCAAGATAGGTCAAAGGGAGCATCCCAATCTGAAATCTCAAGATATGAGCAATTCTCCTCTGAATGGAACCTAGAGTATTAAAGAAAAAGATGGAAGACTTATCTTCATTAATCAATTGGCCTGAAGCAACAAGATAAACATCCAACATCTTGTGCAAATTTGAAGCTTCCCTAATTGTAGCCATACCCATCAAAGTAGTGTTATCCACAAACTGCAAGTGAGACTATGGAGGTAGACCACCTCCCCACCTCCACCCCTAAATGAAACCTAAGTCCACATTCCTTCTTATCAAATGTCTTAGACCTTCAACAAGAAGAAGAAACAAGTAAGGAGAGAGGGGGTCACCCTACCATAAACCTTGAGAGGCACCAAAAAGCTTCGAGTGCTCCCCATTTATTAACACAGAAAAGGAGACCAAAGTAACACAACTCATAACCCAATGAATCCACTCATCCCCAAAACCAAAAGCACCCAGAACCTTTCGAAGGAAGGACCACTGAACTCTTTCATATGCCTTAGCCATATCAAGCTTAATTAGCATTTCCTTTTCTTTGGAACTGGCCATAGAGTGAATGGTTTTAGTAGTGATGGCATCCAAAATCTACCTTCTCACCACAAAACCACTCTGTTCCTTAGAGATCAACACTTTAAGACACTTTTCAGCCTATCAGGAATCAATTTAGAGATAATTTTATAAATCACATTCCAAAGAGAGATAGGATGAAAATGACTTAACCTATCCACCCCATCACATTTTGGGATGAGAGAAAGGAAGGTAGAATTCAAAGCCCATAACATCTATTTATTCCTCAGAGACTCCTGAACAACCACCAACAAGTCTAGCTTGATAATCTCCTAGAATTCTTGAAAGAACTCAATCAGAAAACCATTAGGGCTAGGAGCTTTCCCCCTCTTCATCTCAAACATGGTCTCCTCTATCTCCTTAATCAAAATATCACTCATAATATAGCCATTCATCTCCCTAGATACCAAAGAAGGGATACAAGAAAGGACCCGATCTTCCTCATTAAAACCCCCCTGCAAGACCTCCCTGAATAAGGAAGCAAAATACTGCATAGCTTCACTCTTGATTTCATGAAAAGAGGAAAGAGTCTCACCATTGTGATTCACCAAAGTAGAAATACAATTGCCATGTCTCCTAGGTTTCATCGAGTTGAAGAAAAAAGTAGTATTTTTATCCCCTTCCTCAAGCCACTCAATCCGGGCCTTTTGTTTCCAAAAAACTTCCTCACGTACCTCACACTCTTCCAATGCTTTCAAAGCCCTAGTATCTTCCTGCAATAGGTCTTCAGTCATCCCATCCTCCTTGATCAAAATGTTTCTAAAGCATTATTGATTCCAGTGTTTAAGTTGATACTTGACAAATTGAAGTAGCTTAACAAAAGTATACATTGCTGTACCATAATCAGGTCTACCATACCTCCACCACTTAGCAACATAGCAATGGACAGAGGAGTCACGTAACCACGTAAGCTAGAACTTGGAAGAAGGAGACCGAGACACATGAGATGAAGAAGTAGCCAGCTTGATAGGCCAATGATCTGAACCCCTCCAATCCAAATTTTTAGAGCTAGAAGACCATAACCCACCAACCCAGTAGAAAGAAACTAGAAAGCAGTCAAGTCATTCCATAATACAATTATCCCCAACCCTCTGATTGTTCCAAGCAAATTGGCCATCAATGGGCTTGATATCAATAAGATTTAAAGATAAGATGTTATCCTAAAGTAGCAACTCAGAAGGTTCTAGCCTCACAATATCACCTCACTTCTCAGCCAACTCAGTAATAGCATTGAAGTCTCTAGCCATAATCCATGGATGGAAAGGAATGATTCTTTGGACAAATTAGATATGGGACAACAAAAGTTGCTTACCCTAGAGCTCAGTAGGTGCATAGATATTGGAGAAGAGAATAGACTCCCCTATCTCAAAACAAGATGCAATCATAGAGAAAGAAGACTGAAAGGACAACCACTAAAGAGGGCAGATCTTCTAAGGGTTCCATAAACAAGCCATTTCCCTAGCAGACCCTTGAGCACCAATACACTGGCACTCTCCACTCCCCCATAATTTAAGCACTAAACCAAACATACAATCCACAGATAACTTAGTCTCCTATAGGAAAAGAACATCAGGATATTGACTTCTAACCAAATCCTGAATAGCTTTTTGTCGAGGACCACTGTTCAAGCCCCTTACATTCCATGATAGGACAAACATTTCAAGGGGCTCAAAAAATGAGAATCCAGAGTCTTAACAGACCCTGACGTTACAAAAGTTTCACGTATTAATTTATTCTCTTCCAGATCCCTTTTCCTACCAAGCTTGGAAGACTTTTCCCCAACACTTTTTTTGGATCCTTTTGATGAAGACCTAAATGAGAAGAAGAAGACTTATTAGGCTTCATCGCCTCAGTACCTGCATTCAAAACAAGAGGAGATCCATCCCCAACATCCTTCTTCCCTTCTACAATAAGAACTGATTCCACCTGGACTTCCATTTAAAGATCTGTGTCCATTTTTAAAGCACTATTATCCTACAAAATCTGAGCAGTGTCAGAAAGAAGGCCCTCCTAGCGTGTACCTAAAGCACCCTAATCCATATTCACCATGCCTAGATTCACTTCTTGCTAGCTGAGATCATCTAAAATTTTAAATCTATTGAAAGTATCTCTATCCTACCTCTCCTTCAAAGTCCTCTTTTGACCTCGATTCCTGTTATGATCCTTAACTAGAATGAAACCATCAGCCCCAACCACATCATCAGGAATGGGATCCTTTCCATTTTCAACCCTAGGGGGATTGTGGGGAAGTTGAGAAGGCTGAGAATCCACAGGCCTAGCCTTTGGGCATCTCCGCTGCAAATATCCATATTCATGATAGAGATGACATCGAAATGGAAGAGTCTCATAGTCCAACTATTGCACCCAAGAGTAAAGACTCGCAAACATATCCACCAACTCTAGAAAAGGTTTACTTAAATCAATCTCAACATAGATACGAGAAAAATTCATCACCTTTTTAACCTGAGTCTGCTATGAAGCACCAACCAATTTTCCAAGCATCAAAGCTAGCAAGTGCAAAACATCATCCTACCAACATTCCATAGGAAACCTTAGAAGCTGAACCCACACTGGAACCTGACTCAAAACCTCTTCAGTAGGATTGAAGCCTGCATGCCATGCTTTAATAAATAACTGAATCTGATTATGAAAATAGGGGCCTCCTTCAAAGGCCTTGTTGCGATCTACCAAGCAATTGAATGAAACCACGAAATAGTAATTTTCCAAAAGCATAACCTCTATTTTTCCCTCTGGCATCCATGTCTGTTGGGCCCACAATTCAAGAAATTGTAATGAGACACACAACCCAATAAATTTACATAGCAATGCATGCTATGAATAATAGTCAATATCATCCACAATCATCTCTAATGGGATAATCAATTTTAGACTCTCCTAACAACATTCAAGACATCCATTGATGTGGTGAGAACAAGTTATTATTAAAAACCTTTGAAACATGTGAAGGAGAATTCATATCAACCACTGCTAAGTGAAAATCCATCTTGGGATTAGCTCCTGAAGACTCCCTAATCAGCATTGAGTCTAAACAAGACCCAAGGCAGGCATGCAGGCCCTTGAGAAAAAATAAAGAACAGTAGACCCAAACCAACCCATAGCCCTTCGAAACCAGATTCCTCACACTACCAAGGAGGGCACATCGCAAACATAGGGTAGCACTACACCCGACACCACACAGAGGATGGCTCATAGCACATCCACCCCACATGCCTCTGGTAGGGAATCACACCTCCACCAATAGCCACCGACCAAGCACTAAAACCTCACATACATATGGAGAAAGACACATCGATTCAAATGAAAAAAGATTCACAAAGATAAAAGCCATAACCCCAGACCTCCCCAAAACACATGTACTCCCCACACCTTGCATAGCTAAGAAAATCCAAGGATTAGGCTAGGGCACAGACACCCTAGCTCGACATGTAGAGCAAAAATCCATCTCTTCTGCAATCAAAGTTTAGTTTTATAGTTAAGGAAATATTTTAGTCCTATTTCATTTTTACCAAATTAAATTATTTTTGAGATTTCAATTTTATTTACACAAGACATTTCAACACTCTTCAAAAATTAATTTTTTAATTATTAGAATGCAATTTGTCTATACCAATACCTAATCAACAAAAAAATTACAACTAAACAAATACTATAATAACAACACTACAAGGTGGGTATTGGGCACTATGTGGCACTTGTTAATTTATGACAATATATATAGAGTGAGGAGCTAAAATATCTACATATTACTATATAATGCTAGTTTTACATAAACAGTTATTTTATTTACTTTATTAATTCTCATAGAAAAAGTCATTAAATGCAAATCTATAAAGTAAATAAAATAACTGTTTATGTAAAACTAGCATTATATAGTATTGTTATTATATAGTGTTGTTATTATAGTATTTGTTTAGTTGTAAATTTTTTTTTGTTGATTAGTTATTGGTTGTATATAGTATTTGTTTAGTTGCATTTTTTTTTGTTGATTAGGTATTGGTTGTATAGACAAATTGCATTCCAATAATTAAAAAATTAATTTTTGAAGAGTGTTGAAATGTCTTGGGTAAATAAAATTGAAATCTCAAAAATAATCTAATTTGGTAAAAATAAAATAGGACTAAAATATTTCCTTAACTATAAAACTAAACTTTACAAAGCTTATTAAATAAAACAAATATTTCCTTAAAATGTAATAATACTAATACTTTTATAATTTAAAATGCATTAAAATATTGTAAGTTTGAAGAATAAAACAAAAATTATAATAACATGGCAAAATATTTTTCTTGATACTCTAAATTTTTAACTTTTGACTAAATAAAATTGAAATACTAGATTTTTAACTCTTGAGTAAATAAAATGTAATAATATTGAATACTATTACAATTTAAAATGCCTTAAAATATTGTAAGCTTGAAGAATAATTACACAATATAATAACAATATTTTATCTTAGTCACTTAATTTTTTGTTTAAGTAATAATAGTAAGTACTTTTAGAGAAAATGATTTTAAATATTTTAATTAATCTAATATTGTGGTTTAGTAATATTTTTTCTAAAGATAAAGAATTGATTATCATTTCAAATTTGTAACATTGGTTTTGAAATGTTTTGGTAAATAAAATTGAAATCTCAAAAATAATTTAATTTGGTAAAAATAAACTAGCACTAAAATATTTACTTAATTTAAAACTAAACTTTACAAAGCCTACATATTTGTATTATTTGGAGAGCACTAGCCCTAGTTAAGATATTAAAATGGAATAATATTAATAGTATGATAATTTAAAATGCATTAAAATATTTTGTTTGAAGAATAAAATAAAAAATGTAATAACATGGAATATTTTTCATGATATGTAGATTTTTAACTTTTTAGTAAATAAAATTGAAATACTAGATTTTTAACTTTTGAGTAAAAAAAATTAAAATCCCAAAAATAATCTAATTTCATAGTATTATTAATATATTTTCAATAGTATTATTAATATTATAACTTTGTCCCTTTCATAAAAAGTAATTTTTACATTTAAAACAAAAAATTAAATTCATAAAAAATGATGATTCTTCTCTTTCATAAGTATCGCCATCCATTTAGGCATGACCTGACTAGTGGGAGACAAAATTTGTGTTAATAATTTGTTTACTTGCCACATCGTCCCCTCAAACCAAAATTCTCTCCACATTTATAGATTTTTGTTGCACTCTCTAACAATTCGTAGAGAAGAGGTCTTTTTTTTCAGCCAATGACAATACAGATAAATTAGTTTTCAATAATTTTTTGTTAAAAAATTATCATGTTGACATAGGAAAAGTAGAAATTTAAATCAAATTTGCCTGAAAAAAATGATGTCTTTTGATTGGTTTACAATCAAAAAATTAATAATAATAAAGTAATTTACATTGCAATTATTTTTCTTTGCTATCCTTAATTAAACTAAAGTAAATAATTTACCCTACCCTTAATTTTCTTATTTTTCTTTGTGGGATGTAGGGCAATTCTTAGCTTTGAATAAATTTTAATAATTTAATTTAATCCAAATCATACAAAAACCTTAAGAATCTAAAACAAAGGTCATTAAACTAAACATTGATTTTCTTTGTGGCTTTTAAAAATTCAACCCTAGCCTAAATAATTTTATAATAATAATTTTATAATTTATAGGTAAATTAATCTACACTTTATAAATAATACACAATGCTAATCTAACCATCTATAAATAATAGTGAATCACTTCATAAATACATTTTGCAAGAAAAATACAAAAAAATGTTTATATAGTGCCCTTACGAATTAAACTTCTCATCTTAGCCATTAAACTTCTTCTTCAAATTCAATTTGCTTTGTTTTTATTTGATTTGATTTTTCTCAAATTTATGGTTGAGTGCTTTGGCTGTGACATATAGATTTCCTCCTCCAAGTCACCATGAAGGAATGTTGTCTTCACATCCATCTATTCCACTTTGAGATCATATATTGTAACAACCCTCCCTATTGGTGATAAGAGTTGAATGTGAGTGGATGGCACAAAGTCAGTTTTTATTTTATTTTTCTCTCACCATACCATTCGATGGATTTTTGAAAAGTTGGTGAGTTGATTTTCTGCGGGAAGAAAATATCTCAGACCATACCATACAATAGCTGGATAGCTAGGAGTGGGTATGAGTTTGATCTAGCCATAAAATATCTTTATGGGCAGCATAGGAAGGAAATTAAGTTAATATTTGGTTTTAGGCGTGAATTGAATGGCTTGGGTGAGAGTGACTACAGGAAAGATAAGAGAGGTGGGCGAAAGTGTTTAAGGCAGAGAAAAAAATATCTGATGGAGTGTGGAGTCAATGCTGAGAGGAGACAACTGGAGTTACAGAGAGGACTCCCATAAAGGGGAGTCAATGCACATTTGGAAGGGAGGCAGGAAAAAAGGAAACGAAAAGGTAGAACAAAGATAGAGAGGAAGGAAAAAGTACATGAGGACAAGAAGAATCTCAGGCAAGTGTATCAAATTGCAAGATTAGAGGCGAGCTGAGGGAGTGTGAATAGGAAGAGATACTCAAGCAAGCATATCGGTTTGCAAGGTTGATGTTCGTTGAAGGGGAGCATAGCCATATCTGAGGTATTTACCTTAGTCTTTTATTTTTTGAGCACAAAAACTAAACTATGCTTCTTTCTATTCCATTAAACACAAAATAACCAAAACCCCATTATTGCCTTTCAGAATAACGATATGATTGTTGTTAATTAATTAAGCACAGAAAAACTAAAACCCCATCGCTGCGATTTAAAAGTATATAAGCCAAATTTTATTTTGATGTAAGATATTTACATTACCTCTTTCCTAAAATTTGTCATTTCAAAATACATAACTATTTTCCATATTCTTAGGGGAATGGGTTTTCAAATAAAGATCATTTGTTTTGATTTTTAATTTTTAGAGAGAAAAAGAAAACAAGGGTTCGATGCTTAGGGAATATTATGAGGCTATAGAGAAAATAGTGAGGGCAGCCTTATATAGAAAACTGGGATGCAATGTTGGAGATTGAAGAGATCTAAATCTCATGGAACCCTGTGATTTTACAATGACTTCTCAGATAGATTTTAATTGCAGCTCTTCTTAAGAAATTGAATGCCTTTTATGCAGTTCATTATAGTCATTTTATTTTTTTGCTCAATAACCAACCTTATGAAAACTACAGTCTTGGAGTTAAATAATGATTGGCACTAAAATACCTTAGTTATATCGATCTGTGTATGTGCATTGAATTGGTCACAAAATCTAACCCAAGGATCTATGGGAACTACTGGAGAAGGGAAAATTAAGATTTCCTTTTTGTAAGCCTTTTTAATATTTTATTTTGTTATTTTAAATATGGTAGACAATATGCAAAGTTTGGGGCTATGAGTAGACTTGCAAGACCAATTGTCATGTTTTCTTATGTCCATGAACTCCTTTGTGAATCGTGATCAAATTTGGGCTACTAGAGTTATTACACAACTAACCATACTGACAAAGAGCTATTTTTAATAAAACTACACTATCATCAAAAACTTATGTACTGTAGATCACATTTATCATATTTACAATTTCAAATTCATATTTCAGTGTTTCAGTCTATTTTAGATTACCCTATTTGGTAAAACGAGATGAGATTGGTATAGGGTGGAGTTATTACACAACTGACCTAACTAACAAAGGGCTATTTTCAATAAAATTACACTGTCATCAAAAGCTTTTATCCTATAGATCACCTTGTTGAATGTTGTTGACATTTCAAATCAGAAACTGTATTATGTGTATGTTATTCCTTTTTATTAAAAAAAAATATTTCCCTCTTTTGGCCCTTACCCTTTGGGGTTGTGAGGTGGGATGTTACATCTGGTATCAAAGCTTAGGTTCACACACTGGGAGTTGTGGCATACTTGATCCTTCTATGTATCACTATGTTTGGCATGTGTGGCATGAGCTTGTTATATTGTTATTTTATAGTTTTGATTGATTTCATGCCTTAGCATGGCATTAGTGGGTTAAGTTACAACCCCATGCTTAGAAATTGCGGAGGAAATAGCCTCCTTAGCCTTACCTTACTCAATGGAACTAGAGTGTTGACCTTGGTTGAGAGTTTCCCATGGTTAAGAGTGATCACTCTCCCATGTTATATGATGGGGGTAGGAATGTTCTTCCTTGTGTTTTTGCAGGTTGAAGGTAACTTGGGTTTCCTAATTGCCCTTGCTTGGATATGCTCTTCTTGTGTCTTCCTTTATGTGCTAGTGAATGAGATGACCCTAATTGATCATGAATTGCTCCTGTAATTCCTTCTTGTATTATAGATGTAAAGGATGGTAGGATGTAGCTATTTGTAGATGTAGACATATTAGTTTGATTGCTCCATGCTCTCTTGTAAGTGTTGGATGGTTGCTGATTTTTGTTATAACCTCTTATTTTGCTTGAGTTGCTACCATTTATCATCCTTGATAACATATTGAATTCCTTGGAATACTAATGGTACCTTAAACTTTCCCTTAATAGAATTTGCATGTTTACATATGGTAAATATTGGATGGCATGTAATGTCTTTACTTGAGATGAAATCTATCTTTCTCTCCTCTTCTTAGTGTTGACAAGATGTTAGAATAATGGCATATGGATTTGATTAGTATGTTTAAATTTCAATAAGTAAGATATTGAGTTAGATAGGAGTGAAGAAGACCTTATGCTTGTTATGGTTATGTATTGAGAGTTATTACGTGTTTATCAGTGCCTCCTTAATTAATGAGTGTACATGAGAATGGTAATTGCTTGGTGGATATACCCTGTTGATGAAATTTGATCTCCTCAATTGCATTGTGGTTTTAATGAAATCATATAGGTGAACACTTGTACTTTAATGCAAACTAAAAATAGTGAATGCTAAGGTAATAAGAATGTTCATATCTTTCTTTGAATGAGCCATTGAATGCCATTGACATAGCCAAGCTTATTTATGCTTTTATGTATGGATGTGAATGTTGAGAAGTAACTAGAATTCCTCAACCAAACTCATTTAATTTTTGTGCTAGTTCTCATTTCCTTGTGAAGGAATGGTATTATTGTGACTTGTGATATGATGTCACATTATATGTTATTAGGTGATGAGAGTGTAATGGGTATAAAATGAGATGTATATCATTATGTGAATATAGAAGTAAATGTAATGATGATTGGGAAGATGTTACTTATGTTTATGCACTAATGTGAAGATGGTAGTGATGATGCTATACATGTTCATGCACTATTATGTTGAAATCATTGCTAGTGAATCTATGATATTATGGGTAAATAAGTTGCCCTTGTGAAAAGAGAAAATTGGTATGGATGTTTGGGAATACTTATTTTTGGGTAAAGTTGTATATTTTGTATCATGTTGCTTATCCATGTGTGGACTATGGTTATGCCTAGGTAAGAGAAATTGTGATTATGTTCCCTGTGATGTGAACATCCATTGATTTATTCTTATTGAGTGTTATGATTAACCAGTGCTTGAGATGTGTGCCCATGGGATGGTGATACGGCATACCCATCCATGGAGGATATATATGGATTATATGTGTGGGAGAAACCCATACCATTTGTGTTTTTTGTTGTCACCCTATTAACTGCCAACTCGAAGGTTGTGGATAGATCAATATGTTGAGGGTAGTAGTAGAAACAAAGTTCCTTGAGAGAGAATTGCATGGCATACATATAATGGTGGCACAAAATAATGATGATTGTTTCAACCTCCCAAGAAAGTACTCACTACTTCCCCTTATTAATGGACTGGATACTTGGTTCATATAGTGTTAGCCTAATCTGCACAATTCTTGAGGATGATATTAATTGTGGTATGAGCACCTATGACAGCTATGATCTTACCCTGATGTGATTGTGTATGAGCTCCAACATGTATGGATGGGTTTTATCCCATGCTATGAGGTATTCTATATCACTCGTGTTTAGACATGATGGCTTAGGTACGATGCCACACCCGATGTAGAGCATCTAGGACAGTAGGAACATAATCATAAATTCACATGCAAAGGTCTCTCAAGACAGCTTTCAACACCATCTTCAACTTGCTCTTAACACACACAAAGAAGAAGGAGGACTCCAAAACACCTTCCAAGAGGCCAACTCCATCAAGGTTCCATTTAGATTTCTTGCCAAATCACTATACAGGGTCTGCAGGACAGCAATCTTACCAAAGTCTTCAAAGACAGACATAACACCTTACTGCTCCATTGTGTAGATAGTCACCATGTCTTCTTAGTGAAGATCTCTATTGAAACACACTCAAACTCATACAACTTTTCAATCTCTCACATGCATACATATCTAATGCACTCATTGACAAAACCATACTAAACCAACTTACCAAGTTTCTTCCTTATGACTACTGCCCTCTACTCCACTTCAATACATCATTCTGTAGGGTCATTTATAGGTTAAACTCAGACCACACCATCCTCCTGCCTCCTAATCCTTCTCAAGACCATGCATTTATTAATATGTAACCCTTTCGATTGAGTAAAAATAGAAAAATGTCAATGAAATGGCAAAAATCCATGGGACTGTCAAAAGAAGCCTAAACTATGTTTCAGGACAGCTTATTACAAACCAATGGTTTTCTCACTCCTAATTTGCTGTCAAGACTCCAAACAAGAATCAAATCCAAGCTACTTCAACACTCTTTCCATAAATTACAAACTTGGGCAATTACAAAGCCGTACAAGTATGGAGCAAGGAAGAAAATAGGGGTTTTTCTGATAGAGAGCAATTTTCTTAAAGAGCAGTTTGGGTATTTGGAGATTCTATCCTATCATCTTCCAACTTCAAGTGCTCAAACTCACTCTAATGGACAGTCTATCCACCAACCTTCATTCCCAAGTAGTCAACATCCCATGACAGGGCCGTACAACTGAAAGGTACGGACTGTTGCAAAGTGTAAATTCAGAAAACAGTCACAAAATAGTTTTTGGGAAAACATGCATATCTTCATTATTATCTATTGCCAAGACTTCAAACTAATTGAAATTGGAAGTCATCTCATCCCTCTACACATGCAACATCAAAAGAGACCCTGACAGATCTGTACAAGTATGGAAAACTGCAGAAAATAGTGATTTTTTTAAAAAATGGAGACAACAATTTTTGAAAAATAGTTTATGGAAAACTATTGATTTCTTTCACTTAGTTTATCACCAAGATCTCAAACCTTGTTCAAAGCCAAGATAATACTTCATACTTTCCATCCCATATGCAAATGGTCCATAATGAATCCATATAGAAGTACAATACGTCAGAAAATAGCAATAAAACTCAGAAAATTTCAGAAAAGACAGGAAAACAATGGCTTTTTGTTATATTCTTTCAATATATTAAATCCCTCTTCACAATACAATCTTCCTTGGATTAATACAAGATTTCTACAAAGAAAAAACATTTGGCATTCCCAAACCATGGATGCCTTCTTCATGATTTTTCTTGATTTGAAACTGCAGACTATGAAACTGTTTTAGTTTTTAGAAACTGCCTTTTCTTTAGGATAGAAAAGACTATTTTTTCTATGTTTAAAAGATGCACTCTCACTTTGGTAACCTTTGGATAAGGTTCAAACCTTCCTCTTAACCCTTGACATGCCTTTATAGGCTACAAACATTTAAATGACTCCTCTAACAAATATTAAAACTTAAATGACTATTGCAACAAAACAATAGGTTCTTATAGACATTTGGACATAGTCCATTTACAACATGGATACAAGCCTTATGAAGATGGTCTCCAATACCTTATTTAAATAAAACAACCTACTAGAAAATCTAACCAAAACCTAAACATCTAGGTGCTCCTACACCATACTCCCCGGCATGATGAAAACTCTTGTCCCAAGAGTTAGGGGATCTGCTCCATCCACTCTTCCAGCTTGTTGGAATGTTCCTCTAACTGGTGAGAGGGAACATGAACTCTCCAAGAGTTAGCTTCCTCTGTCTCCAACCTACATGGCTCCTGTAAATAGTGTTAGAAACATAAAACCTATTGTGGTGTCCTTGCCTAGGACCTTGCTGCTGTAATGTTTCAGCTCTTCTCAACTGGAGGCTCTGATTCATTCCTCCCTGTGCCTTGTGTTGTTTTCCTTCCTTCTTTGGGCTCCTTATAGGAAACTCAATATCCCCTACCTTAACATAACTCAAGTCCCAAGCCTGCTACTCTCTAGGACTGTCATCCACCTTCTTGTGTTGCATCTGTGTCTACTGTGTGCTATCACCCTGAACCTGCACATTCAACTTCAATTTCTTTCAAAAGCAAATTGTAACCTATTCCTTCTTCTCCTCACAAGGTAAAGGAACCAATTTGAACTTCTTGCCATCTTTGTGCACTACATAGGTATTAGTATACCCATCATGAATTGTCCTTCTGGAATACTGCCATGGTCTGCCCAAGATTACATGCCCACATGTCATAGGAATAACATCACACAAAACAGAGTCCTGATATGGACCAATTGTGAAATCAACATAAGCCTTCTTAGTGACCATTACCTGCTGCTCCTAACTCACCCAAGTGACATGGTAAGGACTGGGATGATCAAAAGTCTTCAACCCCAACTTATTCACCATTTCCCAAGAAACTAAGTTATCATGAGAACCTGAATCTACAATCAACTTGCATATCTTGCCATGGCTCAAACAATTAGTTCTGAAAATAGATACCTGTGGTGGTTGCTGCAACTTACCTCTTTGTACCATGAGCATCTCTCCATCCATCATTGGAGAGGCTGACGACATTTCTGGTTCTTCTGGCTTCTCCTCCTCTTGTACCAAGTGAACTCTTGTATCCTTTCTCTTATCAATACCATCCTTCTTAGGACAGTTGAAAGATGTGTGTCCCACCTCATTGCAGTGATAACATCTACTTGTGAACACTCCTCTTCCTGATCAAAATCTACCTCCACCTCTTTGTTCTATAGACAACTCCTTACCCTTCTCATTGTTGTTCTAAACTTCATTAGTAGGTTTGCCCCTACCTCTGTTTCCTCTTCCATAACCTCCTGGCCTTTCTTGCTTCCTCTTCACTCTCTCTTCAGCCCTGATGGCTAACTGAAAACACTCTCCAAGTGTTTTTGGTACTGCTAACCCAATCTCATCTTGCAAGTTATACCTAAGCCCGTTAAGGTATCTTTCCACTTTCTCTTCTTCATCTTCCAGCCCACCTCTGATACTAAGCTTATGAAATTGCTCAGTATAGGACATAACATCCATGTCCTTCTGTTTCAGATTCTGTCTCATCCTCTTTGTCTGAATGGAGTAATCAGATGGAAGAAAATGATCCTTCATCATGTCCTTCATCCTACTCCAAGAAGTGATTTTTGATGCACCTCTAGCCATTCTCTCTGTCTGCACACTACTCCACCAGGTAAGTGTTGTTCCTCTTAGTTTTGTCTTTGCAAACTTACTCTTTTTCTCATCACTCATCTCCTCATATTCAAATAATTTTTCCAAGGCATCTATCCACCTTAATACTTCTTCACTATCCATCTTCCCCTGATAGATAGGTAGCTCTATGTTTGCCTTAGTTCCACTTCCTTGGTCTGCCTTCAGCAATCTTACAAACTTCTTTTCCTCAGCATCTAACTCATCCTTAGGAGGATTCTCATCTGCAACCTCTTCTACTTCTGACTCATTTTGTTCATCCTTTCTTGGATTCTTCTCTAATGCTTCCAATCTTGCCAAGATTGTTGCATTCTCCCTTCTTACTTGCCTCAGCTCTCTATGTCTAGGAGCATCCTGCTCTCTTCTATCCCTTAGCTCTTTCTCTCTTGCCTCTAAGGCTTCTCTCAACTCAGCATTCTCTCTTCCCATCTGGTTCTTTGGAGGCATCTTCACAACTCTCTCACAAACCTTATCTTCTTCACAAGATCCAAACACCTTCAAGGATCTACTAGCTAGCTTTGATACCAAAAAATGATGTAGAGCATCTAGGACAGCAGGAACATGATCATAAATTCACATGCAAAGGTCTCTCAAGACAGCTTTCAACACCATCTTCAACTTGCTCTTAACACACACACACAAAGAAGAAGGAGGACTCCAAAACACCTTTCAAGAGGCCAACTCCATCAAGGTTCCATTTAGATTTCTTTTCAAATCACTATACAGGATCTGCAGGATAGTAGTCTTACCAAAGTCTTCAAAGACAGACATAACACCTCACTGCTCCATTGTGTAGACAGTCACCATGTCTTCTTAGTGAAGATCTCTATTGAAACACACTCAAACTCATACAACTTTTCAATCTTTCACATGCATACATATCTAATACACTCATTGACAAAACCATACTAAACCAACTTACCAAGTTTCTTCCTTATGACTACTACCCTCTACTCCACTTCAATACATCATTCTGCAGGGTCATTTATACGTTAAACTCAGACCACACCATCCTCCTGCCTCCTAATCCTTCTCAAGACCATGCATTTATTAATATGTAACCCATTCCATTGAGTAAAAACAGAAAAATGTCAATGAAATGGCAAAAATCCATGGGACTGTCAAAAGAAGCCTAAACTATGTTTCAGGACAGCTTATTACAAACCAACGGTTTTCTCACTCCTAATTTTCTGTCAAGACTCCAAACAAGAATCAAATCCAAGATACTTCAACACTCTTTCCATAAATTACAAACTTGGGCAATTACAAAGCCGTACAGGTACGGAGCAAGGAAGAAAACAGGGGTTTTTTTGATAGAGACAGCAATTTTCTTAAAGAGGAGTTTGGGTATTTGGAGATTCTATCCTGTCATCTTCCACCTTCAAGGGCTCAAAATCACTCTAATGGACAGTCTACCCACCAACCTTCATTCCCAAGTAGTCAACATCCCATGACGGTGCCGTACAACTGAAAGGTACGGACTGTTGCAAAGTGTAAATTCAGAAAATAGTCACAAAACAGTTTTTGGGAAAACATGCATATCTTCATTATTATCTATTGCCAAGACTTCAAACTAATTTCAATTGGAATTCATCTCATCCCTCTACACATGCAACATCAAAAGAAACCCTGACAGATCTGTACAAGTACGGAAAACTGTAGAAAACAGTGATTTTTTAAAAAATGGAGACAACAATTTCTGAAAAACAGTTTATGGAAAACTATTGATTTCTTTCACTTAGTTTATCACCAAGATCTCAAACCTTGTTCAAATCCAAGCTAATACTTCATACTTTCCATCCCTTATGCAAATGGTCCATAATGAATCCATACAGAAGTACAATACGTCAGAAAACAGCAATAAAACTCAGAAAATTTCAAAAAAGACAGGAAAACAATGGCTTTTTGTTATATTCTTTCAATATATTCAATCCCTCTTCACAATACAATCTTCCTTGGCTTAATACAAGATTTGTACAAAGAAAAAATATTTGGTATTCCCAAACCATTGATGCCTTCTTCATGATTTTTCTTGATTTGAAACTGCAGACTATGAAACTGTTTTAGTTTTTAGAAACTGCCTTTTCTTTAGGACAGCAAAGACTGTTTTTTCTATGTTTAAAAGATGCACTCTCACTTTGGTAACCTTTGGATAAGGTTCAAACCTTCCTCTTAACCCTTGACATGCCTTTATAGGCTACAACCATTTAAATGACTCCTCTAACAAATATTAAAACTTAAATGACTATTACAACTACCTATGACAATAAGACTGTCCTAACTAGGATTTGCAACAAAACAATAGGTTCTTATAGATATTTGGACATAGTCCATTTACAACATGGATACAAGCCTTATGAAGATGGTCTCCAATACCTTATTTAAATAAAACAACCTACTAGAAAATCTAACCAAAACCTAAACATCTAGGTGCTCCTGCACCAACACCCCACTGATGTTCTGACATAATGCTGGTGATGATGTTGTGTCACTGATGGTAGCAAGCTAAGCTCAAGGACATGATGCCACATACATAGATGCATGAAGGAGTGGTATATATGTTATGTTCCTACTTGTGCAGCATGGAGTGAGTGCTAGCACAGAGTAGAGTGTTCACTCAAGATTGCCTTGATTCTGATTGGGTCGCATGTGAGTGGAAGCTAGCCATGTGCACCTCTGGCTCAATGTGTAGCCACACGTGCTTTCTCTATGGGTACACACTATGTGGGATGTTCCTATGAGTAGGACATTGCCATTTAGTATTCATCCATTACATTCTTTCTCTGCTTGGCGTATACCATGTGCAGTTGTGCAGCTTGAGGTATGTGACCTGGGAGTTCCAACACAATACCTTTCCATGTGAGGGTTGCATGAGTTGGCTACACCCACATGAAGGACTATGGAGATAGTCACATTTGTTTTCCAACATCCTTGTGTGGTGACTAGCGATAGTCATGTAGTGTTGTGATGTGAATATTTCAAAGATTATGAATCTTCCTTTTGGTTATTGGTGAATTTTACTTTGCTTGTGTGGACCATCACTTTGGTTTATCTTACTTATATTACTTTAGCCATGGATGATTTTCTTGGCAAGTAACTCTTGTGTTTACATTTGATTTATTGTTGAAGATTATGCGCATTTTTCTTACTTTATTGTTGGAATTGAGAGTTACTCTTCTTTATTTATATTTTGGTGGCTAAAATCATTAACTTTTCTATTTTTGAATGATGGTCTTGTGTTGTGATGCGATTCCTCATTGGGTATAGTGAGATCCACCTGTTCGAGAGTATACGAGAAAGTAGACATAGGGAAACCCTTGAGGATGGGGCTATGTGTGAGTTGTTTTAAGCTCTAATTCACTACCTTCCTATTGTTTAAATATCTCTTAGTAGCTAAAACCCTTACACAAACAAGAGATATGTCATTGTGGCTTGTATGGAAGGGCTCACTACGTGGGTCAATGCCATCAAGACACATGGATTTGGATATTGGACATGGTTATTGGTTATGGACTCATGGTTATAATTGGATTTGGATGATACTACTATTGTAGCCTTGTGATGTGAATGAGTATGCATGTATATGTAGGTGGTACATTTGTCATGTATGTAGTTGCATATTAAAATATAGAATAGAACAAAATTTACATCATTATGCCTTTAAAAGTGACAAACTATTGCATTATATGTAAAGAGATGTCTTGCATGATATGAAATTAGAGGTTGAAATTATTTATATGTGATTATGTGAGCTCTATTTTATAGATTGCTACATATAAAAGTTAGAGAATTGAAAATTTTGTGTCTGCAAAGTGCATTTTACTACAAATTATGAGAAAATTGTGCAGTTTATGCTAGAATTACATGTTTATGTTTATATACTATTATCATTGCTTTCGAATGATCATGGATAGGAAAGGGATGACGTCATAACACTCATATCTGACAGGCTTATGATGTTATGACCCTCTTCCTGATGTCCATTGATGCTTCATCTATTATATGACATGCACATGTGCTTTGACGTGTGCTTTGAGTGTTGCAGGTACTAAGTATCGACTCCACCTAGATTCACAAGCCTGAGCGTACTCATATACCCTGATGGTGGTTACTATAGATAGTCACAGGCCCTATTCCCTACCCTAGCCACTATACCCTGCTAGTGCAGTGTTCCTGTGTTGTTGTCTTATCATTCGGTTACCTAACGGTAATGTCCACATTGCCCCTTATGGTCATGTGTAGTTTGCTAGTACGGTGGTTCAGTCCTTTCTCCTTGGTTTTTGTTGATTGTTCGATGTGGTTTCCTTGGCATCATTCTTTATTTTGATTGGAGAAAATTGTTTTATGCTAATGTATATTTTGTATGAATGAGTGCCTTGCCTATTCCTTACCCATGTACTAGGACTGATTGCATGTAATTGTGCATGTGATAACCTAATTTTTATAATTGTATCAAGTTTCATGGACTATTGTGTGTTTTGGCTGCATCTTAGCATTTGCAGGCTTCCAAGAATAAGCCTAGTCCTATGGAGTAGGATGTAACAAACCTACCTATTGGCGATGAGAGTTGAATGTCAGTCGATGGCACAAAGTCAGTTTTTATTTTATTTCACTCTCACTATGCCATTCAATGGCTTTTTGAAAAGTTGGTGAGTTGATTTATTACGGGAAGAAAATATCTGGGACCATACCATATGATAGCTACATAGGTAGCAGTGGGTATGAGTTTAATGTGGCTAGAAAATATCTTTATGGGTAGTGTAGGAAGGAAGTTAAGTCAATATCTGGTTTTAGCTGCAAATTAAATGGCTTGAGTGAGAGCAACTATAGGAAAGATAAGAGAGGTGGGTGAAAGTGTTTAAGGAAGAGAAAAAAAATCTAATGGAGTGTTGAGTTGATGTTGAGAGGAGACAGTTGGAGTTGCAGAGAGGACACCCATAAAGGGGAGTCAATGCACATTTGGAAGGGAGGCAGGAACAGAATAAAAGTAAAGGCAGAACAAAGACAGAGAGAATGTAGGGACAAAAAAAAAGAGAGGAAGGTTAAAGTGCATGAGGACAAGAAGAATCTCAGGCAAGTGTATCAAATTGCAAGATTAGAGGTGAGCTGAGTGGAGTGTGTATAGGCAGAGATACTTAGCCGAGCATATCAATTTGCAAGGTTGAGGTATGTTGAAGGGGAGCATGGCCAGATCTGAGGTATTTACCTCAGTCTTTTTTTTCCCAATGCAAAAACTAAACTATGATTGCTACTAAATTCCATTAAACACAGAATAACCAAAACCCCATTACTACCTTTCAAAACAAGGATATGATTGTTGTTATTTCATTAAGCACAAAAAAACCAAAACCCCAGCCCTACCATTTAAAAGTATATATGCCAAAACTTATTTCAATGAAAGATATTTACATTTCCTCTTTCATGAAATTTGTCATTTCAAAATGCAAAACTATTTTCTATATTCTTAGAGGAATGGGTTTTCAAATACAGATCATTTTCTTCTAATTTTTAATTTTTAGAGAGAAAAAGAAAACAGGGGTTCAATGCTTAGGGAATATTATGAGGGTATAGAGAAAATAGTGAGGGCAACCTTATATAGAAAATAGGGACACAATGTTGGAGATTGAAGAGATCTAAGTCCCATGGAACCATGTGATTATACGATGACTTCTTAGATAGATTTTAATTGCATCTCTTCTTAAGAAATTGAATGCCTTTCTGTGTAGTTCATTATAGTCATTTTATTTTTTTGCTAAATAACCAGCCTTTTGAAAACTATAGTCTTGGAGTTAAAGAATGATTGGCACTAAAATACAGGTTAGTTATATCAATCTATGCATGTGCATTGAATTGGTCACAAAATCTCTTATTAAAAAATATATCACGCAACCCAAGGATCTAAGGGAACTACTGTAAGAGGGAAAATAAATATTTCCTTTTTGTATGGCTTTTTAATATTTTTTTTGTTATTTTAAATATGGTAGACAATATGCAAAGTTCGGGGCTATGAGTAGACTTGCAAGACTAATTGTCGTGTTTTCTTATGTCCATGCACTCCTTTGTGAATCATGACCAAATTGGGATCACTAGAGTTATTATACAACTGACCTTATTGACAAAGAGCTATTTTTAATAAAACTACACTGTCATCAAAAACTTTTGTACTATAGATCACATTGATCATATTTACAATTTCAAATTCATATTTCAGTGTTTTAGTCTATTTTAGATTACCTTGTTTGGTCAAACGAGATGAGATTGGTCTAGGGTGGAGTTATTACACAACTAATCTAACTAGTGAAGGGTTATTTTCAATAAAATTAAACTATCATCAAAATCTTTTGTCTTGTAGATCACCTTGTTCTTTCTTGGCTAATTTGCATATTTAAATAGGGGTTTTTACTTGATGGATTTAATCGATGATTATCATGGATTGTGATTGGTTATTGAATTGTTTTGATTTAGCTATGTATACCTCATTTGGTTAAATTAAATGAGCTTAGGTCTAGGATATTAAGTCCTCATGCATGGCCTTGAGTGCCTATAAGGCTAAGTATGCACACGAGAAGTCCTATCCATCTGCGAGGCACTGAGTTATCCATGTGTGGAGCATTGATTTGGCCTTGTTTGAGTCTCCTTATTGGTATGAGTAGTGATCTTGTTTCTATGTGGTGCCATCCCTTCAAGCACACATGATGACTCCTAATCTAATCTACACTCTAGTGTCTAGTGCCTTGGTAGTCGTAAGTAGTACCCAATATTATATTTGATGAACATCTCTATGTTGAGACATTGACTTTTTGCATTGTGTGCCGTGTTTGCTCCATGACTAATGTGAGTGTTGGTCATTGTATCCCTTGCATTTATTCTTCTACTTGGGCCTTGTGACTACCTCTGAGCATGGTGGGGTGGTCTCTTTTGAGTCCACATGGTTGGGAGGCATTGCCACCACCATTGGGGGCAGGTGTATAGGTTTTGGAGCACCACTTGGAAATGTTCTCTATTGTATTCATTTTAAAAATTATTGTATCATATTCATTGCTATACCATTGTATTTATATATTATTTTATGTAATTGTACTCTCTTGAGAGAGAAGAGTAATCATGTAATTTAATGAGAAGAAATGTGATGTTCTATCTTTGGCTTATGGTTTTCCAGTGTTGGTATCGGACCTACTTGTACTTTGATGATCTTTATGGCTCTGTGTTTTAAGGTGGAAATGAGTATTAGGAACATTTGAATTGGTCTTTAAAATGAGCATACTTTTTACAATGTTTCCTCTAGAGAGTGAATTAGTCCTCTCCTTTGGGTTATTTATTTGGCCATACTTGGCCATAAATGTTGTGGACATTTCAAATTGGCAACCGTATTATGTGTATGTTATTCCTTTTTATTCAAAAAAAAATTTCTTTCCCTTTTTTGGCCCTTATCCTTCGGGGTTGTGGGGTAGGATGCTACATATGTTGCTTCAAGAGATAACAGGAACTAAATAGATGTTAGCTTTGCAACGAGAGAGAAAATCTCACCATAGTCGATTCCCTCCACCTGAGAATACCCCTTCACAACCAATCTAGCCTTATATTTCTCAACACTACCATCTACACTAAATTTATTTTTGAACACCCATTTGCATCCAACAAGTTTTTGTCCTTCAGGCAAAGGCACCAAGTCCCAAGTATTATTCTTTTCCAAAGAATCCATCTCCTCTTCTATGGCCTCCTTCCAAGAACCTGCATCTTTCATACCCATAGGCTCTTTCATAGTTTTAGGCTCAACAGTGTTAGAAATCAAAGAAAAAATATGACTAGAATCATGCAATGAATAACTAAACCTATTAGGTTATTGCCTTATCCATGTGGACCTTCTCAAAGATTGAAATTAACATTCTTCATCTTCTTCTAAACTTCAGAGCTACTAGATATCTCCTCATTATTATGTCCAATAGATGTTTTTGGTTCAACTTTCTCAGGGGTGGAAGGAAGATGAACCACATCCTCTTTCTTCTCTTCTTTCTCTAGCAGTAAGACAATAAAAGAAGGATTGAGATCTCTGAAGATCACACTTCTGCTATACAAAACTCTCTTAGTTAACATATCTGAAAGCTTGTTCCCTTTCACACTGATGCGATAAGCGATGAAGATACACTTCACATCCTTTTTCTCTAACTTAGACCTCTTCTCCTTAGACACGTGCATATGCCTCACAACCAAATACTCAAATGTGTCACAATGAAGGCTTTTTATTAGACCACAACTCCATAGGTGTCTTATCAATGAGTATTGATGTAGGAGACCTATTAATGAGGTAACAAGAGGTAGTAACATCTTTAGCCTAGAACTTTTGTTCAAGGCTAGCTCCACTTAGCATATTCCTTACCCTCTCCATCAACATTATATTCATCCTCTTTGCAACTCCATTCTCCTGAGGGATATATGGAGTTGTCTTGTGCCTCTCAATCCCCTGTTCTTTATAGAACTTGTCAAAATCTGCTAAACAAATCTCACCACCATTGTCAGTCCTCAAACACTTAATCTTTCTATCCTTCTAATTCTCTACTAGAGCTTTGAACTCTTTGAATCTACTAAAGACTTCAAATTTGCTTCTAAGGAAATACATCCATGTTCTTCTTTTGTAATCATCAATAAATGAAACAAAGTAAATATATTTTGAAATTGAAGGAACATTATTAGGACCAAACACATTAGAATAAATTGAGTCCAACACCTCAGAAGATTTGTGAGAACTGGAACAAAACTAAACATAGTTTTGTTTTCCATAAATGCAATATTTGCAGAAATTAAACTCAAGGTTATAGTCATTCATACCCTCAACAAGATTTTTACTTTTTAGGATCCTCAAATCCTTTTCACCAATCTGACCAATCCTTTGGTGCCATAAAATTGTCTTCTCAGCTAGAAGTTTCATCCCCATATAATGAGCACCCTTAGGTACCTAGAAAGCATGACCATCAGAAGTAGATGCAACATTCCACTTCATTTCTTGTTCCAATGGTGAGGATGAAGAGTTTGAAGCTCTCTTCTTCAAAACAAAGGCACTATTTCACTAAACCATGCAATGCATCAAGATGAAACAAAGTTCCAATCCAAACTCCCTTAGCTAACACTATAGATCCTCTAGTCATCTTGCATCCTCCATTCAAGAAAACAACCTGCACACCCACATCATTCAACTTACTTACAGAAAGGAGTTTCCATGCCAAACTAGGGATATGTAGAACACCATTGATCCCTTCCACTCATCCATCAAGGAATCAAATGAAGACTCTACCACAACCAACAATATTCATGTGAGAATCGTTACCCAAGTACACCTTTCCACCATCGTATTCTTCATACTTTGAAAACCAACCCCAATGTGAGGTCATGTGAAAAGATACACCAAAGTCAATAAGCCGCACATCCTCAGATACATGTGTTTCCAAGGTAGTGATAAACACTTCTCCTTCATCCTAAGTTGACTTGTCAGAATCTAGATCATAGTTCTTCTTGTTCTTTTTCTCCTCCTTGCACTCCTTGCAGAAGTGACCAGGTTTTCTGTAGTTCCAACATAGGGCGTTGGACTTTTCAGGAGACTTAGATCTCCAATGGGATTTGGATCTTCCTTTTTCTTGTTTCATCTTATCGCTTTTTTTCCCTTTTACTTTAGATCTACCATGAACTGCAAGAGCCTCCTTAGCTAATTGGGAAGACTTTCTCTTCATCTCTTTAGCCAACAATGAAGAAACCACTTCGTCCATCTTAAAGGTGGTACTAGTACTCCCAATGGCCATAACAAGGTGGTCCCATGAATCTGGTAAGGAACACAAATTAAAGTCATACATCGATCCTTCTCCTCCATCTCCACACTAACAAAGGTCAACTAGGTGACAAGCATATTGAAAGTATTTAGGTGATCAGCGACAGATCCTCCTTCTTCCATCATCAAAGAATACAATTTCTTTTGTAGTAATAACTTGTTTACCAGGGATTTGGCCTAATAAACATCTCCAAGTTTCTTCCAAAGAGCTTTTGCAGTCTTCTCTTTATGGATATTTAGGAGTACGGAATAAGCCAAAAAGAGTCTTATCAAACGATTAGCTTTTCGATGTTTGAGATCCCAATTTGCTTGAGACACTGTCATTGGTTTGTACCAAATATGGCATCTCATAAATCCTAATCTATAAACATGTACTCAATTTTGAGTTTCCACAACTTGAAATTACTGTCATTAAACTTCTCTATCTCAAACCTCCCAGATGTGCTTAGCATCTCTTTCCCTCAACAAAGATTTCAAAATCCTCTACACAAGCTCCCACTCAAATAAAGATCAACTCAAAAAACCCTCTACCCAACAACTAAAACCAAAGGTTATTAGGCTCTGATACCAACTGAAAGGAAGCAATGTATGTGGAAACGCTTCCTACACTGATCTATTGAGGAAAGATTTATGTAAATTTTAACTTTTATAGTTATAGGTTATTAGATGGACATTAATAGAGAGGTAATAACAACATCAAATGCAAATACAAAACTCACAACACAAGATATATATGGGGAAAACCCTTTCAAGTAAAAAACTCCACGCTCTAAAGCTACTTGATATATTATTTAGGAATTAAGAAGATTATGTAATATACTTGCAAAGCATTCTTTCATAGGAGTATAACCAACTAGGGATCTAGGAGGTAACTCAACATCTATAAGACTCTTACACTCAACCTCCATCTCAAGATTATGATATAGGAGATACAATACAGTAAACCGACAATGGTAATTACAAAACCATGAGCCAAAACCACCCAAAAGTGGTGCACAAATTATCTCTAATCAAAGATGCCTTGTGATGTACCAAATGACACAAAAACATATGTAACTCTCCCCTTTACATCTCTTGTAATTGTTCAACACATTTTTACATTTCCCAAAAAATAAGAGATCAACCTTCCGGAGGTCATAACCTTTGATTCGGGTGTCTAATTGATGAACTCTTTAATGTGTCAGAAATCTTGTGAAGATATCTATCAAGATATAACCCAATTCACTAGTTATGACAACATTTGTGACATTTAGGGACCTCCAAGTGCCTGAAAACTATGTTCGAGACTTTTTTTAGTAGTTTCAAAAAATATAAACTTTAATATCTCATGATCCAAGTATGATCGTGAGTTGAAACTCACCTGAGATGTTTGCTTAGCAGTTTCACACCTTTTAGGAAAATTTTGGGTCCATCTGAGATCAAATGTAGAGTTACTAAAAATAGTTAGTCCTGTCATTTTTAGCCCTTTTGGAAACTTTGAAAGTTCTAAACCATTCTTCAAGATAAAGGGTATTTGAGAAGACCAAAATTGGGAAGAATAGTAACCTTTCATAGTTACAAGGTTGAGACACTTTTCCTAATAGTTATAAGCACTTTAGTAAACATGACGACAAAATGTCATCAATTAGACCTTCTTTGTCTCAAATAATATTATGTTGATAATATGCTCAGTAAGTTCCATGTTACTATATATATATTTTTAATAAAAGGTTACTTCTTCATAATAAGGTTTCAATATTTTGATATAAAACATATGGTTATGTTCACAAAGAACAACATATTAATTTTGGTTAATTTATGAGTATAACTTCATTTAAATTCTCACAAACAATATCCATTTATTGTACTGATTATTCATCTTCAATTTTGTTTACTATATTGCTCAATCCTGGACCACTCAAATTAGGTGTCATCTATCACTAAGTTTTGATAATACATCATATCTTTTATATAACCATGAGAATATTCTTCTCCAAAAATGTTGAATAAAATATCAAGAATAGTACATAGTCTACTAAGAAATGTGAATCAACATTTGTCTATACTTTCATTTTTACATTCATCTCTTATGTTGTCATCATGGTTTGATCTTGCCATAGTTTTGTAGTAGAGTTAAAAGAAATAGCTTAACTAAATATGATATACAGAATAATTTCATTGTATTCAATATACAAGAAAAACTGTCTACTTACTGCATCTGAAGATATCATGGAGTTTCAGCCCATAGGCATTATTTTCTATAGGTGATATGTGTAAATAACACAACCTTTATATAGGTATGAAAAGAAAATGAATCAAGTCTCTTTATTGAGAAATAAAAATATAACTAGAATGAATGATTTCACAGGAGTTTGATATAAAAAACTTGCTTGTGTATCTCTTTTTATTGTACTCTAACCTAGGGGTTTTAGTCTTTGAGTATTGTCACAATCTTTTCCAAGATTTATCATGTTGTTCATGTTTCCTCTATTAGTCACCACTAGTAAACATGCAGCTTACTCACATAAAACCATGCATCTCTTTTTAAAATGCAAGATATTATATATTCCCAAAATTTAAAGAGCAATATCTATCTTCTTCTCTCGTCATCTCCCATACCAGTTAGACACAAAAAGACCATTTAGAATTGCCACTTCGTGGCTTTATACCAAACAAGAGTCACGACCTAGTAAATATGCATGTTGGAATAAACTAAGGCATGGATACCATTACTTAATGCCTTCCCAAAGGATTTAGCATAGTAAGTTTTAAAACATTAAATTTTAATTAGAACTGCCACCTCAAAAATAGGAAAGGTGGTGCTACCACTCCCACCAAATTTCAGCTCCAAGGGACCTCCGGGTCAAAAGTTATGACCTCTAGAAGTTCCTGCATCATCTTTCATGTCTAAAAACAAATGCATAAAAATAGTATCAATCAATATATAAATTATATAAATTAAAAATACATATAATTATAAATACAAACATATATAAATATATACCAATATATTTACACATATATGTAAATACATATATATACATGAATAATATGAATACACAATAAATAAATCATAATCTATGTATTTAGATATAGAAATATATGAATGTACGTATGTATGTAAATACCTAACAACATAATAGTATTTCATGTCCAAAAACAAATGCATAAAAATAGTATCAATCAATATATGAATTATATAAATTAAAAATTCATACAACTATATGTAGATACATATATAAATACAAATATTTATATACATATGTTTATAAATATATAAATATATACATACAAATATATATATTTATACATACAAATACATATTTGGAGTGGTTGGGCGGGAGTCCTTCCACACATAGGGGTGTGGAAGGACCAGGGATGCCAACTCAGCATGAGCGGGGTTGGCTAGAGGACATGGTGGCTCGTGGGGACTCGGTGGCAGACAGAGGTTAGAATCCTAAAGTGACTCTTGTATCACATTGAGGGCAATAAATACAAACTTCATGACTCATCATTTCTCAATATGTCAAGTATGTCTAAGCCAGCGATTTGATGGAGGAGACAACTCTCACACGGGGATGGATGCTTAGAGGACCGGAGACTATAAGCACAAAAATCACATACTACCTCCATGAGGACCCCTAGGGTGATTCAAATCCTTGTCACATACATGTAAGCATGAAAATAAATCCTTTGCATAGTAAGCCTCTTAATGACATGTCCTCTTTCCTTGTCTTGTGTCATTTCTCCTTTGTTAATTTCTCTCCTTCCCCGTTGGCGATGCTTTTTGACACTTGTTGCGACACTTGTCGACTAGCATTTTCTATCTTTTGACCTTGATCCTAAGCCTTGTGAGTGTCTTTTAGGTGAGATTTCACCTTTCCCTTTTGTATTTCATCTAGCACACCTCATAGAAGCCTTCTAGAGGTCCCTTGATCCATCTCCCATTGTTAGTTTTTGATTTTGACCAACCAATCCAAATCTTCCCCTATTATTTCAAGATCCCCCCTGGGGATCCTACAGATGCAAGTGGAGATTTGGATTCTTCCACATGACTGACTTGTTTCTTGATGCAGAATTCATCCTTTTTGTCCCTTCTACCCTCTACCAGCCAGAATTTTTACATTTGACCCGGTTGAGCCTGGAACCCCTCGAGCAACCTAGGGTCACCCCAGGGGTGACCCATGATCCCCAAGGGTGACCCTATCTTATGAAAGTGGTGACCTTTCCGTCTTTTGACCCATGGAAAAACTCAAGTTTCTCTCATTTTTGCTCTGTTTTCGCTTGTTTTTCTTTTTGTTTGCATGATTTTTTATCCTTGATATATAGTTAACTATTTCATGTACCCACACATGCTTATTTAACTCTATTTGATCTATAATTAACTCTATAATCAATCTCATGCACTCCCACACCTCCATTTCCTCTTTAGTGATAAGCTATGATGGCTTCATCACTCTCTAATTAGTTGACTTCACTGGGCAATCAACCTTGTTAAATCCCCAATCTATTATTGTTAACTCATCAATCAAATGAGTTAACTCTTCAATCAATCCCCTCCTCAAACCTATAAATACTCCCCTCCCTCAAGCATAAAGGGAGGAAAATTCATTGTACACACAACTCTTGCCAATTTTGCTCTCCAACTCAGTATTCATATGCTCATACAGGATGTAAGTGCCTTGTGCTTTCTTTGTTCAATCAAGCAATACTATGCTACTCGATTCTTATCCATTGTGCTCAATCCAAGATCACGTCAAGCTCATACAAGCTTCATTGAAGCTTCTCTTTGCTTCTTCAGGTCATTTTGTTGTCAAGAGGATCACCTGCTGCCATAGAAGGATTCAAGGTTGTCTACACAAGGATTACTGTGGGTAGTGGAGTCAACAAATCTTCATCTCTTTCAGGTTCTTTCATTGCTTTCATAGTAATTAGATAATCACATTTGGTCTTGGGAATAGTAACACAATGCTCTTTCCTTGATAGATTAGATCTTGCATGTTAGATTAATCATTTTGACATTTCTAGATCTACATTGTTAGAAAAAGCATCTACCCTCTCCATTAGATAAGATTGCATTGAAAACACCAAAAACCCCAAAAAATATAGATTAAGATTTGCATTTTAAAAAGTCATATAGGATTGCACACATATTTCTTTTTCATAGATTAGAAGTATTTCTATTTCCAAAATACTCTAAAAAATACCAAAAAGATGTTTTGCATGTCATTTAGTTTGCATTCATATAGATCTCCTAGAATAGACAACATTGGAAACCCTTGATCCCATTATGAGGTAACCACAGTTAAATAGAGTCAAACCCTAGGTCAACAAAACCATAGGTCAAAACCCTAGATTTGGTGGACATTACTAACCATGCATCCCCTTTTACCTTGATTCATGAATGTGTTTAAGGCTGAGAGGAGATTGGGTGAGAGCTCTATGTAATGAGATCAAGGAGTTGCATCCATAATCATAGCAATAGATGTTTATTCTACTACAAGGAGACCCATTTGATCTCTTGTTGTTAGAAGAAACTAGGCAATTACAACTGCATAGAGTATTTCTCAGAGACATAGAAATAGAAGAAGCTATCAACGAAAACAACTGATTACCCACACAAAGGTGGAATTTAAGGAATCCAAGCTAAAGAAGAGAAACTAGTGACCCTTCAGGTCATAGGGTTATCTCAAGTACCACAACTATTGAACGAAACATCCAACAAAACACACAACAACAAAGGCCACAGAACTTGCTGACCCCCCTTTGTGAAGTCCAGCTCTCCAATGAGCTAGACCTCTGTCGTGTCTCACCTCCTCTTGACTAGATACTTTCACATGAGTGAGAGTGACATGGTGGATCACCCCGTGGCAAGGAGGGAAAGTGTCTGTGTGCGTGCCGAAATATGACCTGACAGCCCTAGGCAACTAGAGTCACGATTTCAAGCGTACATATTTTGGTGAACCAAATGTGAATTACAGAATCTTCTAGTCTTGTAGTTTTCATTCCCATTGCAAAAAAATTTAAATAGTATTTCATTTCTTTTCATATCTTCTTTGACTTCCATCATTTGCACCATCATCCATTCCATTTATTCTGTGGAGTCTATGGCACCCTGAATATGACGAAACTGGACTTGAACCAGGGAAACATTCCCTCAAGTGAACCTAAAACCCCTTCATTTGATAGGTATGTGCCGCCTCATCCTGATACACCTATTACCAACTATTATGACTATGAAGACTCTGATTACAAAAAGGATCCAAAAGAGTCCAGGCGTTCTTTATCCTTCAATAACCCAGCTTGGGAAAATGACTCAGCCATAGCGAATGTGTCGCATAAGGCTAGAAGGATAAGATCGAAAGTACATTGACCAAAACAACCTTCCACAAGTACACCAAATACTCACCTTGATGAAGAGGTTTGAAGGTTGGAAAGGCATCTTTAAGAAACTATTATCATTTTTTTACCACAACTCAAAAATTGCTTGAGTAGATATAACATTTTCATTTCTTGAGTGAGGTTTGAATTACTTCTGTTATGAGTTAGTTGCATAGTTATTATGCTTTTAGTGTTAAATATAGTTCAGTTGTTCAAAAGAAGAAAATATTTCAGATCATTCATTGCACTACAGAATGTGCAAGAAAGATAAGTAATTCATCCAACACAGTGATTATTCATTTACAAGTTAAAGTATAGAAAGGAATAAGCATTGCATTGAAATAAATAATGGCATATCAAATGTCCCACACAAGCCGTGAGTTATAGCTGAACTCATGCAAATATAAATAAAATACTATGCATCTCATGAAGCAGAAAGGAAAGACATAGCCATCATTTCCTTGTTTTGTCGATCTTCATAGTGGCCTCCAGTCCTTCTCCCGACATCGACATGTACTTGAAAAATGTAGGAAGGGTCTCGTTAGAAGCTCCAGTTATGAAAATCCTGTATCTATCAGAAGAGGAATAACACATTGATTATATTGCATTGATCAAATGAACATCATCCATATACAGAAGGAACTTAAGAGAAACAAACATGAAGTATCATTGTTTTATTCTAATCTATTCATTTCATGTGCAGGTATAGGCTAAGTCATGTAGCTGATTGAAGACATTCAGCATGTGGTATCAAGTGGGCTCCCACAAGGGTTGAGCCAAGCATGTTGTATCTATGAAAGAACATGCCAATATTGCAGATATGGTAATTAGATTACAAGAGTATGTCCCAGATACAAGGACAGTCATAACATTAACATTGGAACAACCTCAAAAATGTACAATAGAGATTCATAAGTACAGATTCTTATAAGAGAAGATTAATGTTTCAATTATAAGGGACTGCCATTTACATACAAGACAACCAGATCAGATGGTGCATTTTCTCTCTGACAAATTTCAAAGAAGTAATGATGATACAAAGAAACCATTGAATCCATAGTGCCTTGATCAAAAGTATAGAATGCAACAGCCAGATAGATATATCAATATCATGTGCTCCCATGTGCCAGAAGACTAGAAAGGTAAATATTAACATATCATGAATGTATGTGTTAATGTAATAATCAAGTTGTTTCATGATGTCGTATGTAAGCTAAAAGTGGTGGTGTCATCCTTAAAAGATATAGGACAGAAAAAGATGATCATTTTAGTTTGTTGCTGTCAAAGAATCACACCATTTAATACTAGCATAGAAGGTGTATGCATTATTGGCTTTGGCAGCCATGAGTCAATGGATGCACATCATGAAAAGAGACAAATTGATGCTACAAGTGTCATCAAAATGAGAAGTTGTAACACCATGATCAAAACAAGACTCATACAAGTTAAGTATCCATTGTTCATGCATTATGCTTTCTGACTGATAGAGTGAAGAAAAGTAGAATTTCATTGAAATGTAAGAAATTCTAAATACACATAAGTGAAAAGAAGAGATAAATATAGAGATGGGTTTATGCCATGGCCGCGATAGAGAATGGGTTTTCTAAGATACCCAAGTCACGTTTTCAAACCCTAACACTTTTTTGTGTTTAAAAAAAGAAGAAGAGGATACATTTCAGTTATGTCAAGGCCATGGCACAAAAAGATAACATGTAACTACATTTAAATGAAACCCTTGTCATAGTTTCAAAAATCTTCTTTCCTTTTGTAGTTGCATAAAACAAAAGTGATACAATGTGTCTACAGGCATAATCATGGAAAAAGAAAGACTTATGTGCACAATAGAAATGAAACCCTCGTTTCATGATCAAAGAAACTTTATGTTTTTTCACATGATAATACAAAGAATAAGCCACAGAATGCATTCTATGCCATGGCCATTGCATACATGAAAGTATTCTAAGATACCCAGTTGATAAAGTTTGAAAACCCTCATTATCTTTTGCACATATAGTCATGTAAATGAACCTAGAGTGATGAAATGAGAGATTACCCACAGAGTCACAGAGGAGGAAAACTAGTATGGCCGTGACCTCTTTTGAGGTTTCTCATCATTTTTGCCACATTTACAGAGTTCTACCTAGAAAGAGCCAAGTAAATAGATATCAAACAATGTAACTGAAGAAAGAGCAACTATGGCCATGGCCATTTAAGAAGGAAATGCCACTAAAGGAAGTCAAAATGCCATTCAAGCTTCAGATACAGATACATACTCACCAAGTTATGCATGTCATTTTGACTCAAGAAGTGCAACATTTTCGACCACAGAGAACTAGATATGGAGGAGAAAATGCAGAGCCACGAAACCCCAAGTTGGACGACATAGAGTTACAGAGCAAATCAACAACAAAAGACAAATGAAATGAGATAGATTTTAGGGTTTGTGTTATTGTTTTGTTCGACAGTGTTTTCTCATTCTTAACTTTGCAAACCAATATAATTACATTATCCAAATAGCATCGTGGTCAACACATGCAAATCAATGTTCCCTAGTAATGACTGAGAGGAGAGGCTGACAACATTTCTTATTTGGTTTGGTTTTATAAAGTCAAAAGGTGGGAAGCATCATAAGAGAATAAGGTTTATACCTTTGAAACATGTCAAAAATATTTATTTGCAATATGGTCAACTCATAGTGGAGTCAAAGTGCCTTGTGATTATGCATATGGTGTAGAATCAAATGACCTCCCACTTATGCATTATTTTTTCCATTTCCTTATATCATTAAAATGTATGAGAGAGGTCAAGGCAAAAACCTTTGGAAACATGAGATACATGCATGAGTAATGGCATGATGAAAAGGGTAAATTTTGACATGTGGCACTTGTATGGGCAGTGAGGTGGCATTTTGTAAGGCACAAAACTAGACATGAGGTGGTAGAGAATTGACACATGGACATGCATTTATGGAATTAGAGACATGGTGTTAAGCCTTCGAGGCTTTGTTATTTTTTGCAAAATATATACTAATGTGTTCATCATCTTTTTATGATTTTTATACAAAATCGATTGTAGTATCTTGGTAAAATTATGAGCTAGATATTATTTTATTTTTGCAAAAAATCATATCAAATTAAATATTGATGAAACTGTCATATAATGTAAAGTGAACTTTAAAGCAATGAAATTATAAATTGCTTTTAAAGTTTAACTATTTTTAGGTAGTTGCTTTCTCTTGGGTGAATTGAGTAGAATAGGACAAAAGTTTTGCTTTTATGAGGCAGATTGGACAGATTTGGATGCAAATTTGGTAGAGACCACCTAGAGGATGAGTTTGGCAACATGATTTTTCAATTTGGAGCTAGTTGAGGATCTTTTATTTGTTCTTTTCTGAGTAGCTTGAAAATGGACTTGGGGTCTATTTTTAGGAGCTTTTTTTCAGCTTTCAGGAGGGGGAATCTTTAACAGCATATATCTCAATTTTTTTTCCTTTGAGGGGTTCCGATATTTAGTTTTAGTTTTTTAGTTTTAGAGATTAGATTGCAGAGAGACAGAGTCTTCCTCTCACATCAAGAGTGTTGTACTCATTTATTTCACTGTATTCATTATTCCTTTAGTTATTGAGTAGCAACTTTCCTTCATATTTTTGTCTAAGTATTTGCAAGTTGATCTGATGTTCCATTGTGATGAAATGTATCCTTTGCTTTGTCTTAGCTTGTGATTTTCTTTTGCAAAATCTTGTTCAATTCAAGTTGCATGTTGTGTTTTCCATACCTTCATGTGAAATATTTATGAGTTAAATAAGTTGAGTGTTGTGAGGGTAAGGGTTCAATAGCCTATTTGTGAGTAAGATTTGTTAGGTAGTTCCATCTTCAAGTTAACTAGGATTTATTTCCTTTTAGTATATCTTTCTATCCTTTTTCCCCACAAATCATTAGTTTAGGAAATCATAAGGGGAACTAGCTCACTCTGGAGATTCATTCTCATTATAGGAGACCCACATCTGAGAATGATTCTATGTTTCAACAGGTAGTTAAGTTTCTGCAAACTTAGCAAGGGTGCATACTTGATTGGCAACAATTTTTTCACACAATGGGTGGGATGAGTTGAACTATTTTAGTCTATAGTTTGATCATTTAACACTGATATTTGGTGTGTGTATTAGTGAATCCAGCCTTTGGAGGCAAGAAACTAGCATATCTTGTGACTCTACATGTTATTCTTCTAGTTTCAAGATGATTAGTTCATATCATCAACCATATCATGATGGTGTTACCAATCCAATATCTTATCAGCTATATCAGAGCAACCATGCAACTGGTTTTATTTCAAACAACCATGCAGCAACAACATACTAGCATGCATAGCATATTTGTCACCCACCCAACCCTACTCAACCTTCTGATTAGCTAACACAGTCTGCAATGAGGGAGGTTAAAGACAGTTAATGATACCTTGGGGGAAATGATGAGGTCAATAGACGAGATTAATAGGTAGATTGAGTACAATTAGCAACAAGATGAATTATCCTATCAGGCATATCTTCATGAGTAGGAGTTGGAGACACAAAGAGCACATTTTGAACAAGAAATAGTAGCTAGAGAATAGCAGATGAGGGTTTTGCACCATAAAAAACATAGGCAGCGAATTCAAGCAGTTCTTGTCATTCAAAATCAGCCCTTTCAAGATGAGGTATATGAGTATAACTTTACATGTTTCAGTCAAAGAGAACCTATTATTCTTGCCAAAGTCAAGATTCCCAATTTCAGGAACTTTGTACCCTTACAAGAACCTAAGTTGGTATAGCCTGAATATATGATACTTCAAAATCAGCCACCTAAAGAATCTTTTTCCCACCAAGAGATTAGTTTTGAATGCAAATAGACTCCCAAGAAAATTAAAATCCCAAGATCTAATTTTACTCAAGAGCTTGTTTGCATCCAAGATTAGTTTGTGAATCTTTGGGTTTCACAGACAGATGAATCTGATTGTCCTTTCACCATTTGCCTTCATGAAGATGGACCTATTGCCTTTCAAAATAACTCACTCACCATGAAGGAGGCTAGGTATGTAAATTTATTGCATGTGACTATGAAACAACATAGATTAGAGTAGAAAAGGATTGAGCAGGAAAGGACTCCTTCTGATGAATCTTTCGGTGTTTTCACTAATGACCCTCCTTATTTTGTGAAAGATGACCAACTAGATAAGGCAAGAGAGAAGAAAGAGTTTTCTGCCATTAGTATTATTTTTACGACTAATAATAAGCTTTATACATCTAAAAAGGTTGTTGTTTCAGACCTAGTACCAAACCCTCTAGATTTTGTTTCATTTGAAAAAATTTCTTACACTATTCAAAAGCTGCATGAAGACAGGATATAGAAAATACAACATGAAGAGGAGGAATCAGTTACTTTATTCAATCAGTTACCTAATTTTGCCCAACTAGATGAGGAATCCATAGTCATATCAAGGACACTGATTTCAAAATAGCAGAGAGATATCGACAAGTTGCTGAGTGGAGCTAAGCAATCTAATAGTAACTTGCTGATTCAAGGATAGTTTGGTGAAAATAGCCCTATTTTGGATAATTAGAAGCTGGAGGAAGATATTTTTCAAGCTAAAATTTAGCTTTTCTACTCATATTTGGCTAACCCTTTCAAGGAAAGTCACCTGGGATAGCAAGGACAAGAGAAAGAAATCGTGACATTCCTAAGTAAATCACTAGAGCAATCTGATCTAGACTGTTTTGAGGAGTTTTCCTTCTATTGCATAGAAGAGTTTGAGGCTGATGTTTTGCCAATTGGTGGTATGATGGAAAAGGTTAGTTCATTGTCTGACCATTTACCTTCATTCATAGAATAGGGGACTTTTGATTCAAAGTGTTCTTCACTGAATGATGATAAGTACTTTGAGCCTGATTTTGAAGAGCTATTAGCAACCTTGATAGAGGAGGATGGCCCGTTGACTATGGAGGAAGAGCTTACATGGCAGGCCATCATGTAGAATGAAGATGACATTGCTGCCCCTAACCATGTAAAATGTTTTCCATCTGATCCAACACCTTCTAGGGGGTGTCCTATCAGATATCTGGCTAGGTTAGCAACTAACAAGAGGGTACAACCTCATAATGATATTGATCCACATCAGCTAGGAAGGTACCAAGTTGAGCATTATTAGCTTCCTTGTTCATTTGACTAGTTCACCAAATAGGTGAGTACTTTCATGTTCCCATTCAAAGAGGTGTTGTAGCTGTCTACTGCCTGTTGGTTCTTATTCCACCTCTTTTGGTCAAGTCACAAGTTGATGAAGTATTGCAGATTGTGGAGGAAGGGAAATTATTGAATTGAGCCAGTAAATAGATTTGTTTAATCATCTTTCTTAGCTGGTTAGAGTAGGTTAGTTTAGGTTGCAGTGAACAAGTGCTTTCTATACATTTGTTTTCAGCATTTTATTTTGACCATCAGGGCCTGTTAGTTTTGTTTTCAGTTATTTGTTGCTATTTGAACAGGAAGGAGGAGCTGAATTGAAGTGTTTTCTAAGTTTCTGATAAGGACAAAGTATGACTCAATGCCCAATGGATGTCAAGGCAATTGGTCAAATGCTTAGTAGGCAAGCATATAGCAGAAGTTGCTAGAAATGTTATCATGTTTTTACCACAGCTCAAAAATTGGCTGAGCAGATATAACATTTTCATTTCTTGAGTGAGGTTTGATTTACTTCTGTTATGAGTTAGTTGCATAGTTATTATGTTTTCAGTGTTAAATGCAATTCAGTTGTTCAAAAGAAGAAAATATTTTAGATCATTCATTGCATTGCAGAATGTGTAAGAAAGATAAGTAATTCATCCACCACAGTGATTATTCATTACAAGTTAAAGTATAGAAAGGAATAAGCATTGCATTGAAAGAAATAATGGCATATCAATTGTCCCACACAAGCTGTGGGTTATAGATGAACTCATGCAAATATAAACAAAATACTATGCATCTAATGAAGGAGAAAGGAAAGGCATAACCATCATTTCCTTGTTTTGTCGATCTTCATAGTAGCCTCCAGTCCTACTCCTGACCTTGGCATGTACCTAAAAAATGTGGGAAGGGTCCTGTCAGAAGCTTCGGTTATGAAAATCCTTTATCTATTAGATAAGGCATAATACTTTGATTATAGTGCATTAATCAAATAAACATCATCCATATGCAAAAGGAACTAAAGAAAAACAAACATGAAGTATCATTGTTTTATTCTAATATGTTTGTTTTATGTGCAGGCATAGGATAAGTCATGTAGCTGATTGAAGACATTCAGCATGTGGTATCAAATGGGCTCCCACAACGGTTGAGTTGAGCATGTTGTTCCCCTTAATCTCAAAAGGGATGAATAAAAAAAATAAAATCATTGTTCACATTCACATGACAAGCTGAAGGAATAACAAAGACCATCATATGCATCAGTTCCATTTCAGGACATAGCCATGATTACAATTCAATGAATGAAATGCAACCATGAAAATGAGCTAAGTTGTGAAAGGACTACATTTAATGCATATGGCAATTATCATCATTTCTTCAATCTCCATTAGAAAGTGACATTCATAGGTATTTCATTTGAATATCTTTCATAGTATTTTGATGCATAAGAAAAGAATGAAGATAGTAAGACACATTGCATTAGTGAAATGTACAAAATGACAGTCACATGAAAGCATAAGGAGCAATCTCAAATGAGGATAGCAGAAACCTAGCTCAAAGATAGCTCATACGCTATGTGTGCAAGCATAAGAATGAGAGAAGTAGTAATGTATGTATGACTATCAGTTGTTACAGAAGGAAGTATGTGCCACATAAATAAGGAATCTTAAATACATCAGGATAAAGAATGGATACACAAGTGACATAGCCATACGTGACATCAATGAACAACTATAAGATGTCACTATCATCTCAAATAGAAGTGCTGTGAATAACCAATAAGATATTTTGACAAAATCTATGCCACAGAAGTTCAAGCACTCGGATCATAGTCATATAGCAGTCTCATATGATAAACACACTATCATGTTCAAGATTAGGGAGAAATATAAGTCACAGCCATACTTTTGACTGATACAAGAATAAGTGTTCATAAGGCATGCCTATAGAAAGATTGATTACCCATCAATGATCAATAATCCAATAAGGAACATTCACCATTATAAGTAAGCAAGATTGTGCATCAAGTAAGTAAACATTACATTACTCTTCTCATTTTCATGAAATGGCAAAATCCAATTCAGATTTGAGTTATCAAACTACCTTTCAGATGATAAAATATGTCCAATTATGCTTCACATTGCTACTGATAAAGTACTTGAGTATCATGACAACATGTATCACATGTTACATTGAATGTGTATCTATGAAAGAACATGCCAATATTGCAGATCTAGTAATTAGAGTACAAGAGTATGTCCCAGATACAAGGACGGTCATAACATTACCATTGGAACATTGTCAGAAAGGTATAGTAGAGATTCATAAGTATAGATTCTTAGAAGAGAAGATCGATGTTTCAATTATAAGGGACTGTCATTTACATACAAGACAACTACATCAGATGGCCCATTTTATCTCTAACAAATTTCAAAGAAGTAATGATGATACAAAAAAACCATTTTATCCATAGTGCCTTGATCAGACGTATAGAATGCAACAACCAGACAGATATATCAATATCATGTGCTTCCATGTGCCAGAAGACTAAAAAGGTAAATATTAACATATCATGAATATATGTGTTAATGTAATGATCAAGTTGTTTCATCATGTCCTATCTAAGCTGAAAGTGGTGATGTCATCCTTAAAAGACATAGGTCAGAAAAAGATACTCATTTTAGTTTGTTGCTATAAAAGAAGCACAACATTTAATACTAGCATAGAAGGTGTATGCATTATTGGCTTGGACAGCCATGAGTCAATGGATATACATCATGAAAAGAGATAAATCGATGCTAGAGGTGTCATCAAAATGAGAAGCTGTAATACCATGATCAAAACAAGGAGATATATGTTACATTAATGCTTTTGAATCATACAAGTTAAGTATCCATTGTTCATGCATTATGCTTTCTGACTGATATAGTGAAGGAAAGGAGAATGTCATTGAAATGTAAGAAATTCTAAATACACAGAAGTGAAAAGAAGAGATAAATATAGAGATGTGTTTATGCCATGGTCACGACAGAGAATGGGTTTTCTAAGATACCCAAGTCAAGTTTTCAAACCCTAACACTTTTTTGTGTTTAAAAAAAGAAGAAGAGGATACATTTTAGTTATGTCAAGGCCATGCCACAGAAAGATAACATGTGACTGCATTTAAATGAAACCCTTGTCATAGTTTCAAAAACCTTCTCTCTTCTTGAAGTTGCAGAAAACAAAAGTGATACAATGTGTCTATAGGCATAATTGTGGAAAAAGAGAGATTTCTGTGCACAATAGAAATGAAACCCTTATTTCATGATCAAAGAAACTTTAATTTTTTTCACATCAGAATACAAAGAACAAGCCACAAAATGCATTCTATGCCACGACCATGCTATACATGAAAGTATTCTAAGATACCCAAGTGATAAAGTTTCAAAACCCTCATTATCTTTTGCACATATAGTCATGTAAATAAACCTATGGTGATGAAGTCAGAGCTTACCCATAGAGTTGTAGAGGAGGAAAGCTAGTATGGCCACAAACTCTTTTGAGTTTTCTCATCATTTTTGCCACATTTATAGAGTTCAACACAGAAAGAGCCAAGAAAATAGATGTCAAACAATGTAACTGAGGAAAGAGCAACTATGGCCGAGGCCATTTAAGAAGGAAATACCACTAAAGGAAGTCAAAATGCCATTCAAGCTTTAGATACATATTTACTAAGTTATGTATGTCATTTTGACTCAAGAAGTGCAACATTTTTTACCATAGAGAACTAGACATGGAGGAGAAAATGTAGAGCCATGAAACCCCAACTTGGCTGACACAGAGTTGCAGAGCAAATCAACAGCAAAAGACAAATGAACTGAGATAGATTTTAGGGTTCATGTTAGTGTTTTGTTTGACAGTGTTTTCTCATTTTTGACTTTGTAAACCAATATAATTACATTATCTAAATACCATCGTGCTCAACAAATGTAAATCAATGTTCCCTAGTAATCACTGATAGGAGAGGCTGACAATATTTCTTATTTGGTTTGATTTTATAAAGTCAAAAGGTGGGCAACATCATAAGAGAATAAGGTTTATACCTTTGAAACATGACAAAAATCTTTATTTGCAATATGGTCGACTCATAGTGGAGTCAAAGTGCCTTGTGATTTTGCATATGGTTGAGAGTCAAATGGCCTCCGACTTATGCATTATTTTTTCCAATTCCTTATATCATCTAAATGTATGAGAGAGGTCAAGGGAAAAACCTTTAGAAACATGAGATACATGCATGAATTTGTGGAATTAGAGCCATGGTGTTAAGCCTTCAAGGCTTTGTTATTTTTTTCAAAATATATACTAATGTGTTCATCATATTTTAATAATTTTTATAGAAAATCAATTGTAATATCTTGTAAAATATCTTGGTGAATTATGAGCCAGATATTAATTTTTTTTTGCAAAAAATAATATCGAATAGGATATTGGTTAAATTGCCATATAATGTAAAGTGACTTCAAAGAAATGAAATTAGAAATTCCTTTTAAAGTTTAACTATTTTTAGGTAGTTGCTTTCTCTTGGATGAATTGAAAAGAATAGGACAAAATGTTTTCTTTTATGAGGTAGATTGGACAGATTTGGATGCAGATTTGGTGGGGACCACCTAGAGGATCAGTTTGGTAGCATGATTTTTTAGATTGGATCCAGTTGTGGAGCTTTTATTTGTGCTTTTTTGAGTAGCTTGAAAATGGACATGGGGTCTATTTTTAGGAGCTTTTTTCTATCTTTCAGCATGGAGAATCTTTCATAGCATATATCTCAATTTTTTCTTCCTTTGAGGGGTTCTAGTTTTTAGTTTTAGTTTTTCAATTTGAGAGATCAGACTGCAGAGACACAAAGTCTTCTTGTCACGTTGAGAGTGTTGTACTCATTTATTTTTTTGTATTCATTATTCCTTCAATTATTGAGCAGCAACTTCCCTTCATATTTTTGTCTGAATATTTGCAAGTTGATTTGATATTGCATTGTGATGAAATTTATCCTTTTCTTTGTCTTAGCTTGTGATTTTCTCTTGCAAAATCTTGTTTAATTTAGGTTGCATGTTGTTTTTTCCAAACCTTCATGTCAAACATTTATGAGTTAAATAAGCTGAGTGTTGTGAGGGTCAGGGTTCAATAGCCTATTTGTGAGTAAGATCTGTTAGGTAGTTCCATCTTCAAGTTAATTAGGAGTTATTTCCTTTTAGTATTTCTTTCTATCATTTTTCCTAGCAAGTCATTAGTTTAGGGAATCATAAGAAGAACCATCTCACTCTAGAGATTCATTCTCATTATAGGAGACCCACATTTGAGAATGATTCCATGTTTCAACAGGTAGCTAAGTTTCTATGAACTTAGAAAGGGTACATAATTGATTGACAATAGAAACCAAAGATGCTTAAGAAGCATTAAGGATTTCCTTAGAAGAAGAACAAAAAGAAAAAGCTGCATGAGAGGAAGCCCATCACTATGAAAGTAGTCAAAGAGAACATCCTACAAATGAAGAAAACCCTAGAGCTTCAAGTCCTGCAGATTTAATCACAACTCTAGTGCAAAGAATTAGGATCCTAGAAGCAGAACAAGTTGCTCTAGAGAAAAGACCAAAGTCTCATGAACAGGACTAGGGGGCATCTCAAAATCCCCCCTATCTCAATTACTATTTGTGACATGCTAGTAATGACACTTGTCTAAATAGGAATCCTCTTATTCAAAACAATCCAATGAATCTAACAATGGGCTATCAAAATGCACCTATAGGGTTATTACTAACAACCCCGTAATCTTAGGCTGCCTTCTTAGCAATGTATCTTGAATATCTGAAAGAGCCTCTAGACCAAAATATAAGGAGTGCAACTACCCCAGCCATTACCAAATCTCCCGAAGTTCAAAGGAGAAGGAGATCTAAATTCACACATCAAATCCTAGACCACAACCATAAGAGAGTTCCTTCCTTGGGATGGAGTTGTCACAAATTTTTTCCTGAAAACACTTGAAGGCATTGCCTTGGATTGGTATTATCATCTCCCAGAGGCTTCAATTAATTCATTTAGACAACTAATTAGAGAGTTTGTCATAGCATTTGACATGAACAAACTCATGAAAATAGGGATTAGAGAATTCCTTACAATGAAACAAGAACTGAATGAATCCATAGCGCATTTCATCACTCAATGGAGGCAAGTGCTCTATTCTTCACCTAGTGCTCTGAACATGGACCACTGAGAACTATGCAACCTTTTATTGCATGCCCTTAACAAAGAGATGAGAGAAGATGTTTAGAAACTACCATACAAGTCCTATGAAGAAGCATTGGAAAGTGCTTTAAGAATTGATCAAGCCACCATTGATAGTGGACAAAAGTTTATGGTTCAAACAGAAAATTAACAAAGGAAGATATAGGAAACAATACCTTTGTTGTTAAGATCCTCAAAAATAATAGGAATACAACCACAGATGGGGTGACAGATCAACCCCTAGTCAAAAGGATAAGAGATGATTACAATGGGAGAGATTAATATCCTCCTAACGTAAATGCCATAGATTGAACTAGAAACAATGGGTACTATCCTCGAGACAACTATCAAAGCTAGAACCATGATAGAATTGGGAACACAAATGATGGGAGATATGAGAGACCCCCTTATGAGTTCAACCAGTATTGTTCTTTTCATAGAACAAAGGGGCATAGCACAGAATCTTGAAGGGAATACAACATATTCATAGAAAAACTTTTGGAGGACCAACAACGTTTGTTCATAGAAATGTTCTTGAAGCCACAAATGGTCACACCAGATATCAAAGATTCATGACAAAATCAAGCTCCCATAGCACCACAAAACACAAATATGAGGATTTATCAGGACCCATTCCCTACACACAAAAATATAGAAATGGCAAATCAAAACAAAGCAACTCAGAGTAGTAACCCAAAAGTCCCACCTCAACTAGAACAAAAAGGAGAAACTAATTTGATGGGATTGGTTGAGATCATGCATAATGAAGAGAAAGAGGACAATCATGAGGAAGACAATGAGCAAGTTGAAGCATGTGAAGGCACCATTTCGGTAGTTGAACCAATGCCAACTCCAATAAGACCTTATGATCTCATAGAATACCTAAAGAAAACATATGCTCACATCTTGTTCATTGATTCGCTCAAAAACCCCCTTCACACTGCTCAGCTTTGCTGAAAGAAATAGGCCTGAGATATCTTGATCAAATCACGCCACCACCTAGTGAACAATCAAATCATGTGGACTATGATCTTAGCCCACCAAACATAGAACTTAAAGATCTAGGGTTCTTTTGTGACCTACAATAGATGCCCTCTGAGGCAAAGTTAACTAAAAATGGGGACCCCACACTATATATTCAGTATGGGTCTATGACACATGCATCAAATGAATGTTGGTTGATGATGAAGCTATAGTTAATATAGTTCCATTCTCCCTTTTGGAGAGAATGGGCTATGGAAGTACCAACATCACTACTTCAAGGGATACCCTAAGCGGATATGACAATCTAAAGGTTGCCACCTTAGGAAAAATCACCCTTCTAGTGACCTTCGGTCCCAAAACCATTGCAACCACTTTCCATGTCATAGAAAAGGATACATGATATAACTTGATTCTCAGAAGGCCATGGATACACAAGATGAAATATGTACCATCCATGCTATTTCAAGAAGTTTGGTTCTTACACCTAGGGAAGTTATATGTTGCATAGGGAGATCCAGAACCTTTTAGCATGTTAAAGTCTAATACCTCAAACAAACGCATAGGAATTCCCATTGAATACAAACTCCCTACCAACAAGTTAACTATCCCAAATACTACACCTCAATCTATATGTGTCAAAAGAATGGGAATCGTAGAAAAGACCGTAAATATAGCAAAAATTAAAACTTTGGAGAATGGGCCACCACCAAAACAAAAGGAAGTGGTCCCTGAGGACAAAATAATTGAGATCATGGACTTGATCGAAAGGGATGGACAACTCCAATTCCCCCTAGAGATACTCACCATTGATATCCAAGAGGTCTATAAAATCTTCCCATGCATAGGGTAAAAACCTCATAGAACCTAAGGGGTGATATTTCAAACTGCCACGTTAGATATGAGAGATGTAGACCCACATGCTTTCATAGATGCAAAGGAAGACATGATAGAGGGTTACACCCCACTGTCACCACTAAGTAAATCTCATCTTCTAGACACACCTGAAGAAACAAAATCATATGAGCCCCTCACACCAATGGAGGACTCGCATCAACCAATATTACCCATGGAAGAGGCAAATTCCATGAATAATGAATCAACCAATGCTATAGGGGTGTTACCTAGGTTGTTTGTAGTATCCAAACCATAAGAAAAACCAACCACTTCTACCTTGGTTCAATCAAACAAACTCAGTGAATGGGAGAGATTGATAGAGATGGTGGAGAGATTGCCTAGCAAAGATGAAGAAAGTGAAGGAATCTTTCACAAAGAGTGGAAGATGAGAGTGATAGTTGGTATTGATGACCCTATCATCTTTGAACTACCAAAAAATAATATTGGACATGCCATGGACTTAAGACTAGAACCTAATGGGAGGACAAGTATAAGCTTTATCCCTCCTGACAAGAAAAGGGAGCCACAAACTCCTCTTGAACTATTTGAATTCTGACAAAGAATCCAAGAGAGACTAGAAATAAAGGTGTGCATGCAAGAGCAATTTGATCTGTTGGCAAAATTACTGAATTGCAAAGGAGTCCTATATTGGACTCCCTCCCACCAACATGCCTTCCAAGATTTATTGCATCTCACAACATCGAGAGAAACCACTTAATTGGAAACAATATACTTGAGTAATAAACCATACCAAATGGGAGAACTTGTCCTAAGAAGAGGTAGCATGAAAAACAAGAAAAAGAGATGAAAAAGAGTCTTTTTGGAAGACTGGAAAGGCCCCTACATGGTTAAAGAAGATATAAGAAATGGTGCTTATCTCTTTTGCACAATGGGGGGAGAGGAATTTGGCAAAACAGTCAATGCCTTTCACCTCAGGAAATATTATGTCTAAAAAGTAAAAAAAAAAATACAAAATATAAAAAATACAAAAAAATTATAAAATTCAAAAATATCAAAAAAATAATTTGTTTCTTGCATTTCGGTTTCATTCTATTCATCTTGCATTATAGTTCATGGCATGCTCTTATACTATTTTCCTTTTAGTAAGGAGTCTAATGTTGCCTAGATATACGTCATCCTTTCAGGACCTAGAGATTCCTCATTTTTCACAAATTGCCATTATCCCCCTTCATTCCCAGTGATTCTAAATCAAAGCCTAGCTCTTATCTTTACACTGATCCTAGTCTTAATGAGTCAAGATGTTAGGTCTAAGAAAAGTCAGTATTCAAACTTACAGTGTTCAAAGGAAGCTTGCAAGTAGACCTTCCTAATTCTTCCCTAGTAGAAGAGAAGTCTAACCAGATTACAAAAAACTTTAGGTGGTGCTCAGCCCCTTATCTTTCTTGGCTAGAAATGTCAAGAAAATCAAAACTCTAAAGGGAGCAATCTAAAATCTGAGAGAATAAAGAAAATGAGTGATCAAAATAAGAGTGTAGAAAAATGAGAATTGAGAGATCAAAGCATCATATATCAAAATTCCAAAAGCATTCATATCTTGAAAGGTTAAAATCCAAAAAAAAAAGGAGAAAAGACAAGTGAAGAAAATACAAAAAAAGAAAAAAAAAGAGATACAAAAAAAAAAGAGTGAAAGAGAGAAGATTGTTGAATATCCATACTCTTGGGTGGAGATCAATCTAAGCTTAAAGCCTCAAGGATGACATTCTAACAGAGAAAGAAAGGTACAAAGCACACACATGCACTAGCTAAGAAAACCAAAGAGTCTAGTAGTCTCTAGGATCACCTTCTATCTAAGAACCCTTGTTCTTTCCCATTTTATCCTTTACCCCAGGTCTACTTTGCTTGCCATCTATGATCTAAGTCTAGCAAACACCTATAAAAATTGATACTCATCTAAAGTTGAAAGACTATCAAATTGTTTTATCTAGCTCAATGATAACTTTAAGAAACCCCTCCTAGAAAAAGATATCAAATCCTGGCGAATCTTCCATTTTTTGGAAAAAAATATTAATTTCTATTGGCAAATCTTTTCTTTTTTTTTGAAAAAAATATTAATTTTATTGGTGAATTTTTTAAATCACTATAAATTTGTAGAAAATCCTAGTGAATCTTGACAAAAAATAGGAAAATTCATTAATTACCATGGTGAAGTCTTCCTAAAAAAAATCAAATTCCTATTGAAAATTATAGGCCTAAAGGTGGCAGTGATTGACTAGTTTAAGGTGTAGTTCTTGTGTCTATAATTCCTTAATTTCTTAATATTTTAAATAAAAACTTGAATATATTAAATGGGCACTAAATTCATTTTTACCACCATTGATTTTATTTATAATCTAATGGTTTGAGTTCTATTTCACTGGCCAAAATGTATCCACTGAGTTCCAATGCCCATGGGGCCCAAAATTACATTTGGGTTGTTGATCCCAATGGAGATCAATGACCCAAATGCAATTTTAGGCCCCATGGGCATTGGATATTAGCAGGTACATTTTGGCCCATGGAATTCAACCCCAGTCGTTAGATTATAAATTGAGATCAATAGCCCAAATACAATTTCAGACTTGACGGGAATTGGAGCTCCATGGGTACATGTTAACCTATAGAATACAACCGCAACTGTTAGATCATAAATAAATTCAAAGATGATGATTAAAAATTGGTGATATGGCCTTAAAGTAACCAATAATTATATAATATTATTGGCGAATTAATTTCATTTTATACTAAAACTTATAAAATTTAGGTGAATATGCTCAAATTAGGTATTGAATATTGTGGCAAATTTTTGGGTTTAAAATTTTAATAAAATAAACATTCTAGCAATTTAACTAGGACTAAAATAAAATTTTGTAAAAATGTGGTGATTTAGGTCACCTTATAGCTTGTACTATTAGCCAAATTTTGAATCCCCAATTTCAACTATTAGCCACTAAAAAAATCACTGATCTAGATAAGGATCAATGTTTAGCCTTTAGCAAAGCCTAGAAATTAGAAGCACTCCATGATTCATTTTCACTCCCCCACTTGAGTTTTCCTAAAAATCCTATCTCACAGCCTCGAATAGGTTTCTTATATTAGAACAACCCGCAATCCCCTAAATCAAAAATCATATTTAAGAGAAGTCATTTTGTTTGTTCCACATTGTATTCATATCAAAATTAGAAAAAGAGTCTCAAAGCAATAAAGTCAAATGTCATATCTCATGACATTCAGTAAAGTGTTATAGTTTCATTTACAATATTTCTTCTGTTCTTGCATTATCATATCGTAAACTGCATATCATTTATGTGTCATACAAAAACTACAAAAACATGTCATCGTTGTCATACTTACATTTGTTAAAAGAGTTGAAAAGGTCAAACATTATCAAAAAATTCCTAAAAACTTTTGAACATGCACAAGAGATGAGTATGGAATTTGACAAAGAGAAAAACCATAGAAAAGGACAAACTTTCATAGATACATCCGAAGTTTATATATACAATGGTATCAAAGAGCTAAGAAAAAATGCTCTCGAGAGAAGTAGAGGATCCCCATGCAAGGGGGCACAAGTTTCAAAGAAAAGAAAGTCAAGGGTGGTTCCCTCCAATAGAACCCTCAGGGCTTCTGCTCCTTTGTCTATGAGTACCACTCGTCGCTCCATGAGACTTGTGAGAATGATGTGCTCTGTTGTCGGCATGCGACTGTGAAGGCCCCACCATACTAGTACCAGAATGCACAACATTAAGGTGAGTCATCTCCTGAAGTACTTTGTTCTCACCTTGAAGCATGTTAACCTAGGTCCTCAGCTTTGTGATCATCTCACACCCATGGTAGATGAGAGAAAAAATGTCAGTGTGTCATCCCATAGCAGGGGGCACACCAGGATTTTCCAAGAGATGATCATGGGTCATCCTAGTAAAGTGAAAGGTTAATCCAACATTAACCTTGTGAACCATGTCCCTCCACTCTTTGACATTGCCTGAAATGCTAAACTAAGACAAGACCAAGTCAGTACCACATGAAAAGAGAAAAGACAAAGCTAAAGCAAGATCGAATAGACAAAACTTATGTGGATCTCCTGGCTGCCACTCAGGGTCAAAATGCACTCAACCACACATGGATGTAAACACTATTACCAACCAGGAGCACATATGGAGGGATGACACATTTAGGCCAGGATTTTCTTTTTAAACCACATAACATATATTCCAAACTAAATTTGCACTTTTAAGAAAGTGGAAGTCATGGAAATGAATCAAGGCCACACAAGGAGGATAAAATAATTACACACGTCAAAGGGATCACACACAATAGGAGAATACACAAGGCATCTGATCATCTATCCAACACAAGTCTACAATATGAAACTAAATAACTGTCTCCTCAAACTATTACAAGATTTGGAATCTGTCACACAAGATACATTCTTCTCGCACATGAATAATGACAAGGAAAATACCAATGGAGAAAAAGTAGAACTACCCGACCATGTGGAACCCTAAGATCAAACACCCATGCTAGGAGATAACATATGGTCCCTCTTTAGCAAACAATCAAAAAGATAGTAGACTAGTAGGTGCAAGGACTACACATGACTCCATTACAACATGTGGGCCAATTAGAACATTAGAAGTAATTCAAAGAACACTTCCAGAGGTAATCACACAACAAAAGGGGAAAAACACAAATAGTGATGCTAGGCTGTAGTAGGGAAGAGTGTCATCATAATCACATGAATAGGTACACTGAGCAAGGCACTAACCATCTTGCACTTGAATCATACCAACATGAATAAGACACAATATTTCAAGAATGCATTTCATTCAACTCACATGATGCACACATAGCCAACCCCCCACACAATCACACTGTCCTAGGCCTCTGGAAACCATTTCCCCAAATGAAACAAACACTTAACACCATTAAAATACAATGGTCACACATCACATTCACTTTCCAATGCACATCATAAACTAAGAATTCTTCATCAATATTTCAATTACAATACGTGAGTACAACCTATGACATGATGTACTAATTATGGTTCTAAAATAATGTAACATTCATCCAATCATGATCAATCATCTAACAAACATAAAGTGAATTCTATCTCAACAATGCAGAACAATAATTTTCTAACTACTAGAAGCAGTTACTAATATGATCATCCCTATAGCATGTGTCAAATGCATAGACTGAATCTAAATCATGGTATGGTAGGGAGAAAAAAAGTGTCAAACAATAACTATCAAAGGGTTTGACTGACAAGCTTTGGTTAGATCACATTGCTATAACTAGAACATTTAAACCCACATATAATTTCTTCCTAGTAACATTTAGCATAGTTCAAGGAGAAAAATACTATATTAACATCTAACACATAAGTTCTAAAGATGATTCAAGAGTTCCTCACAAAATAAGATTTACTCTTTTCATATCTATTATAAGTAAGCATAAAAAGTCTTTGAACTTGCTAAGTAAAACAATAGAAAGGATTAAGAATGCACATAAAGATTAAACATATACATATAACAGAGATTTCAATAGGTTATCAGAAGTATCATAATGCTCTTTAAATAGTATGATAGTGATTAGTATAATTGTATTTAAACCACAGGGAGAAAACCTTTAAATATTTATATAAGGTTAAGAACATGAAGGTTTGGATGTCAATTCTTGTTGTAATACATAACTAAGAAGTGATATCGACTTGATATTTATAAGGTCTAAGGTGTTTTAACTCAAGTTGATAGTTAAAAGGTTCATAAGAGATAGGAATCAATTGTTGCCGGGAATTAATAGAGTATTGCAATAATACTTGATTGGTCTTAAATCTTTTGAACAAAATAATAACATAATAAACTCTACAATTAAGCTCCTACAAAACTAAAATAACAATGACAAGTTCAAAGTTATAGATATGAATACTTTATTATAGTGTGGAACAATTTTCCTAGCACTATATAACTTTCCTAATTAAGAGCCTATCGGCCAATGAGAAAATCTTTTAGATCACAATGAAATAAGAAGGCACATGGTTCAATGAGGTTAGAAGGTGCACTAAAGATAACATTTTTGGAAGATTTTATTAACAATAAGATTTGGATAGAGTTGGATGTGATTCCTCTTTGCAAAAGCTATCTTTTCATGTATAAGGCCACAGATTACTAGATATAAGCATTGAAAATGCTATGGTAGACATGCAAGCAAAAAGTGCAACGGTAAACAAACTAGTTGACAGGATACCCCAAAGAGATGTTATCCAATGATCACAAGATAGACACAAAATGGATTTATTGAAAAGGCTAAAGAAACTCTCAAGCAAGTGCAATCGACAGGTTAATTCATACTAACACTTGCACCCATTTGTGGTTCAGGGAATACGCCGACAGGAACAACAAGTTTAGAAATTTTATGATGTGAATTTGCTTATGGCATGAGATGAGCCCAAGCATCATGACATGCTCACTTATAAAACACCTATGGTATGATAAACAACAACAAGACATTTAACTAGACGCCTAAGAGGTGAAGTTCACCACGAGATGTACAATGATTGCGGCTAAATCCAAAATGGATGGTTTTGTTTAAAATATTATTGGCAAGACAACCATACAATAGATTCATTATATAGCTTAAGAGTCTTTTGAACAAATGCAATTGGCAAGTGTGAATTCCAGATGCTTCGAAATAGAAATATAAAAAGATTTAAGAAACTTTCTGATAGCGGAGACTGCATGGATTATAGGATACACATAGAATGGATTTGTAGATTTAATAACAACAATCAAGATGGCATCGGAATGTATGTCTCTAATTGATGTATATCTCTGAATTGGCAAACTAGGTAATGTTAAGTTTTGGATATGGTTTTCATAGATAAGAGTTGAATCTTATATAAAAATTTTAGAGAAACCCAATTTAAAAATATAAAGTTATTGGTGACGCAGCTAACTATTTTAACAGAGACCAAATAGGTGAGAGGTAGACAGTAAAAAAATATTCATATCTCCAAAATGGAAACTTGGGTAGGGCTAATTTTTGGATATGATTTAAATGGCTAGGTCATGCACCATATATAAACATTCTAGAGGAACCCTATTCAAAAATATAGAGTTATGGCTAATGCAACAGACTATTAAAACATAGATGAAATGGGTGAGAGATAGACATGCACAAAATATTCATATCACCAAAATGGCAAACTGGGTAGGGCTAATTTTTGGCTTTGATTTAGATAAGGGTCGTCCAACATATATAAAAAATATAGAGGAACCCAGTTCATAAAAATAAAGTTATGGCTAATGCAACAATCTGGGTTCAGAATATGCAAAAGAGAATTCATAGAATAATATAAAGGTTGCACATGACAGATTCATTTCACTAAATCTAATGCAATAATAAATCAGTTTCATATCTCAGTCCATACCTGGAATATTACATGTATCACATCTTCACAAAATTTCCGAGTGCACATCTATTTTCTCCAAGTCATTTATTCTGGAAGCTATGGTTTATATTTCCAAAAGAAAAATGAAAAACTTCCTGAGCCAGAGAGAGATCCCAAAAACATAAAACATATTCTCCTTCTTTGAAATGCACACTCCACCTCCAAATTATGTCTTACAATTTGATATTTTAACCAAACAATAATTTCTCTCTGATTTTATTTATTTTAGAATTTGCTATATATATAAGTTTTTATGACAACACACAAATATTATCTATTTTTATTGCCACTTAACACAACATTTAATTATATTAATTTATTTATTTATCTTTAGCTAGCATTTACATTTTTTTTTATTTTTTATTTCTATAAACCCAAATTCTCATAAAGGCATTTATATTTATTTATCTAACAAAAATGTTTTCATAACTAATAATATTATTTTAGTGCAATAATTAACCAAAGCAACAATCAAACAATGCCAAACAATATAACCCAAATGCCGAACAATACCTAACATAAAGCACAATCGAAAGCATGACCACAATGACAGTGACTGACTATCATGCCCATATAGACAACACTAACTGGGTGTGAAACTGGATAATCATCCTTTTTAAGGATGATAGCTAACTAGGGGATCATATGTCATCTCCGTCAATAGTTTCCATTGGGTTTCAAGGTACACTCAAACCTGCCAGTTCAAGTGGAGCCATAACCTAGTACCTGTTCACTCAAGCATACCAATTAGAGCACAAAATCTAAATAGTCGAAGCACTTGAAAAAGACCTCTAACATTAGTATCTCATTCCCGTATGTCCCCCATACATTCAATGGTATGATGTCACCCTTTCCACCTATCCTAACAACATACTACTGCATCACTTGACTATCCAAATAAATCTCTACATAATAATAATAACATAACAATATGCATCATACCCATGAGAGTACTAACAAAAGCTTATGTTCCATCTTCATCTTTAGGTTCCTTAGCCAGACTACCTACACAACTAAAGTGAAAATAGAGGGGCACTACATCCTCCCCCCTAAAACTTGACTTACTCCTAGAAGTCACAAATTAAGGTGGAAACATAGCACATTAGTACCAACATCAAAGATGATCCATTTCATAAAAATAATATACACTAGTTTGCCTATGGAAAGGGATTTATCTCACAAAAATATAAACTTATATACTCCATTTCAAACATACTCTACCTTTCTAATTTCTAATGTGATAATAGTAACAGAATCAAGACTTCCATTTCAAAAATGATTCCATAGTACATAAACCACTCAAAATCCTTACATGTCAGCATTGATACCCATGAATTTCTTTTAGGACAAAAAAACATTGCAACCTTTTTAATCCTAACTAGTAGAAATTATCATATCTTAAACATATAAAGTATTCAATTTCAAATGCACCACCATTACAATTCCTTTTCCAATTTGTTGTTAACCAATCAATACATCAAAATTCTACATTTTCACAAAATAACAACATTATTATACACATAAAGTACGTGCTCTCCATTAAATATCCATCATTAATAAACAAGACATTCTACTTTAATCATTTTACAACACTAAATCTCATAACATATTTAGCAAAACATCATGATTTTTCAACTTTTTGGAGCATGGAGACACAATTTTTCATAAGTGCTATATTCATAATTTAACATACATTCTTCACATACACACCAATGCACATCACCAAGAATCACATCGCAATGATACACAAGGGTCCATTTGGACACTAGAAAGCAGCATACTAATCCATGACACATAATCCATGAGCCAAGAGCTAAAATCCATCTCACATAATCCATACTTCACACTTAGTGGTTTGTTGGTGTTAGGCCAGACACACAAGATGAGACCATCCAAACAAGACCATAATGATCTCTCTCTTGTTGTATAAGGTTCTTAGCCTCTAAGAGATAGTCATCACACATAGGTGGGTAGTGGTTCATAGTTATATAACAGCCTCACATACCCCCATCCTCAAGGTTCCCTATGTTTGCTTCCTTGTATACACTCAACAAGTCTATCTCATACATCCTTAGAGAGGAATCACAATACGACACATGACCGACATCGAAAACAATAAGGATAAACTAGTTTAGCCACTAAAATCATAAAGAAAGATTAAATAAAAATTTAATTTTAGTAATAAAGCAAGAAATGTTCACAATTTAAGTACTAAATCAAATGTAACCATGAGGGTTACTTGCAAATAAGATCACAAAGTGTAGCTAAACCATCACAATCAAAAATAAACAAAGTGCTGACCTTCACAATCAATAGAAAATCATCAATAACCATAAAGAAAGTCCACAATCTTTGAAATTAAACTGTACAACACTGTGTGACTAGATACTAGCTACCAAATGAGGAAGGAGGGAATAATGTCAAGCTATAGTTGTAGCCCCCATGTGGTGTAGAGTGAGTATGCCATCCACATGGCTCAGAGTTTACTCCTTAGCTACACCCTGCATTATATCATCACGTGGCATGGACTAGCCAAGTGGCCAATGTACTCCATGGCTGCCTGCATGGAATGTGCATCTCAGCCACATCCCCCTTCGCATCTTAGCATGACATGGACATACGCTAGCTGTAGAAGGCATGTAATGGTCATATACCACATGACAATGTGTTTATTGTTCTACAGAAGTAGGCACACATAGAACCCACCCCACATTGTGACACCTCGTGGAAAAGGCACAAGCAGGTACTCACCATAGCCAGAGGTATACATGGCTAGGACATACCCATATGCTAACTAACCCAAACACTATCGAAAGTAAACATGAGTATCCCTCTACAAGTGTATGAGGCCCCATTATGCTCATCACACAAGTAGCCTATCATAACACAGTCTCATAGTGTACCTTCACGTGTCTATGCACATGGCATCATGTCCTTGAGCCCAGCTCGCTACCATTAGCAACACGACATCATCACCAGCACTATGTCAGAACATCAGTGAGGTGTGGCATCATATCCATTGCACCATGTTGAAACACATGCAAATATGATATATATAATACATATATATGAGTATATCAATATGGGGCTACTCAAGCTTCACCTCTCATACAGACGAGGTTAACTCGCTCCTCCCAACTTAATGCTCCTACAGGTGGATAGGCATATACTAACCAACCAATGCTGTTGTACTCAAAACTATGGGAATTAGGCTGGCACATATGGATCAAGTAGCCTGATCCATCATAAGGGGAAGTAGAGAGTACTTTCCTTGGAATCAGTTGAGCTAAGATTGCTTTGTGCTACAATATGCATATGTTGGACACTCTACACAAGTAATTTTGTGGTTGCTACTACCTCTTCATAGACTGAGGGACTAGAGAACCAAAAGAAGAGAATCTACAAGACTAACTTTTGGCTACTCTTATTCATAATTATCAACCACATGTGGGTTGGCCCTCAATCAGGTAACCAACATACAAGCATGCATAATGGTATGGTTAATCCCACACCTAAAATACAACATATTCCCCATGGATGGGTACCCAGTATCACCATCTCATGGGCACACAAAGCAAGTACGAGGTATACACAACTCTCAACCAATGCACAATGACTGGTTTCTCACATTTACAAGGGGAATATTACATTTACATACGGGTAAATGCAAGAAGTTGTGTCCACTTAAGGTGGAAGTTTCAGAGTTCGAAAAAAATCTAAAATTGGGTTAACTAAAATGGGATCCCATTTTGCTTCGAGCTCCCGAGTCAAAAGCGAGCTCCCCTTTTCTAGAAACGGGATCCCATTTTGAGTTTCATAAAAGGTTAATATTTTAACCTTTATGAACGGGATCCCCTTTTGAAACGGGATCCCATTTCATAAAATTTGAATTTCTGGTTCGCATTTTGCTATGGGTTTTGGGTTGGAAAAAAGGCTTGGGAATCTAACCCTTGGATTTGGACCTGGTTTGACCTGCAAGTTGAAGGTCCTATCAATGTCACAACAAAATAGTGACTTTGGGCATATGTCTGAAGGCCTTTTTTGTAAAATGTTTTGACGAAGTTAAAACCCATTATAGATAAGACAGTGTAGATTCTATATATGTAATTTATTTTCCAATTGGATTATTTTTTCTATTTTTCAATTAATTTCTGATAAAATGGGTCCATAAACTTGAATTATCAAAGTTTTTTAGTATTTTAATAACTTTTTATTAAAATATTTTTTTGTAAAAAAAATTCTATGAAAACGTACTTTAGACAATTCTTTTCAATTTGAAAAAAAAAATTCAAAAAATTATAAGTTTAGGTCATCTTACGCGTGACATATACGACAATTTTTTAAAACACCAAAAAATGGCCAATAAAAAATTAACAAAAAAAAAAATTCAATAAAAAGTTACAAAAAAATATGGAAAACATGCTTCAATGAGCTACAAATCTTTTCCCAAAAGGATTTAGAAAAATATGATTATTTAGGTCAAAATATGGATGACGTACATGTGCATGGTATAGTAAAAAAAAAAATTGACTTTTAAATAGTAGTTTTTACAAACGCCTATTAAAAATCAATTTGTATCATCTGGGTATTTAAAAAAATTACATATTTAGAAACTAGACTCCGAGTACTACATTTCATATTTAGTTACTTTTTTCAAGATTCCACATTTAAGTGCTTCAAATTTTTAGGTCAAATGTGACAAATTCTGAAAATCAGGGAAAACACTTCCACTTTTTTGCCAATAAGTGGACACAACTTCTTGCACACACCCATACACAATTCCATTACTACTCAAGAATCACATACCATAAGTACATTTATTTCCATAACCAATGTGATTTCCTTTGCAAAATCATAACATTACCTGTTATCCATTTTCCCTTTTCCAATTTCCTTTCACTCTGCTTTTTCCACATATCACATGAAGCTAAATGTCAATGTCATGATCATCATGATCACTTGTCAACTCCACTTAACAAATTTTCATTCACTTTTATCCTTTTAGTCTAAAATTCTATCCTCATAACATATACATATGCAAACTAACTTTTCTTCGACACAATAAGAATTTTACATAAGCACTATAGATTTTCTAAATGCATCCAAGAATCATTAATATATGCATCCAAAGTTCAACAAATTGTACACAAGTTCCATATTCACAAAAGAACGATAATAACCCTCTACTTAATTCTTGCTTCTTACTATACGTCAACTCTTTCTTCATCAAAGATTATATAAATTTTCATAGAACAAGAGGATTCACATATTTGCTTCCTAAACACAATCCCACATTCTCATGAACTTGATCATAATTAAATACATGATCAGTACTCTATTACACCACCTTGCATATATTGTATCAATCATGAAAAGACTAACTGATAATTCATTTATTAAGTACCTAGGTGATTTTCCTTAGTCTAACCAAGCAAACCCTTTTACAAGAAACATATTCTTATCATTATGAAAATACACTAAACCACACATGGATGTAAATAATGTTACCAACCAAGAGCACATAAGGAGGGATGTAGGATTTTCTCTTAAAACCACATAACATACATTCCAAACTAAATTTACACTTTTAAGAACTGGAAATCATGGAAATGAATCAAGGCCACACCAAGAGGATAAATTAATTACACACGTCCAAGGGATTACACACAACAAGTGAATACACAAGGTGTCTGATCATCTATCCAACACAAGAGTCCCTATCACATGCATAAGAAGAATTACTTATAACTGGATATGGGCAACAGCATTAACTAGAGATACTAGTGCTGCAACTTGGCTCTAACACCAAATGTAATGCCCTACGTAGGAACCTTAGAGAACAACACAACTATGCTATACAAACAGGACATTTTTTTTTTTTAAATGATAGAAATAACAAGTAATGCTAAACATATCTATACATATCATTAAACTGAGCATTATCCTCTAAGGTTCCACAACTGCATTACTTAAAAACTATTAATAGGATCTAACCAAGATTATGAATTAACTAACAAAAATAATTTATTCTAAATGTATTGTATCAAATGAATTGAGTAAACACATATATTGTATCATCAGAAAGGTAGACATCAAGATAACTAATACAAGATTTCTAGTACATATACAATTTCCATTACATGAGAGTACATTTTTACAATCTTAACAATATCACTTTCCTGAATACACTGGAGTACATATATGAAACTGACAGTGCATGTTTCCATTGATATACAAGACTAGAATATGAACATGAATAACTATCTCCTCAAACTATTACAAGATCTGGAATTTCTCACACATGAACAATGGCAAGGAAAATAACAATGGAGAAAAAGTATAACTACCCGACCATGTGGAACCCTAAGGTCCACCCCCCATGCTAGGAGATAACATATGGTCCCTCTTCAGTAAACAATCAGAAAGATAGTAGACTAATAGGTGAAAGGACTACACATGACTCCATTACAACACGTGGATCAATTAGAACATGACAAGTAACTCAAACAACACTTCCAGAGGCAATCACACAACAAAAAGGGGAAAACACAAATAGGGAATGCTAGGCTGTAGTAGGGACGAGTGTCATCATAATCACATGAATAGGTACACCGAGCAAGGCACTAGCAATCTTGCACATGAATCATACCAACATGGATAAGACGCAATATTTCAAGAATGCATTTCATTTGACTCACATGATGCACACATAGCCAACTCCCCACACAATCACACCCTCCTAGGCCTCTGGAAACCATTTCCCCAAATGACACAAACACTTGGCACCATTAAAACACAATGGTTACAAATCACATTCACTTTCTAATGCACATCATAAACTAAGAATTCTTCATAAATATATCAATTACAATACATCAGTGCAACCTATGATATGATGTACTAATTATAGTTCTAAAAGAATGTAAAATTCATCCAATCATGATCAATTATCTAACAATCATAAAGTGAATTCTATCTCAACAATGTAGAACAATAACTTTCTAACTACTAGAAGCAGTTACTAATATGATAATCCCTATAGCATGTGTCAAATGCATATACTGATGTATATCATGGTATGGCAGAGAGAAATAAAGTGTCAAACAATAACTATAATAGGGTTTGACTGACAAGCTTTGGTTAGGTCACATTGCTATAAATAGAACATTTAAACCCACATATAATTTCTTCCTACTAACATTTACATTAGTTCAAGGAGACCATATTTATAAGGTCTAAGGTGTTTTAATTCAATTCAACATAGTTAAAAGGTTCATAAGTGATAGGAATCAATTGTTACCAGGAATTAATAGAGTATTGCAATAATACTTCATTGGTCTTAAATCTTCTGAACAAAACAATAACATAATAGAGTCTACAATTAAGCTCCTGCACAACTAGAATAACATTGACAAGTTAAAAGTTATATATATGAATATTTTATTATGGTGTTGAGCAATATTCCCAGCACTATATAACTTTCCTAATTAAGAGCCTATCGGCCAGTGAGAAAATCTTTTAGAATGACAATGAAATAAGAAGGCACATGGCTCAATGAGGTTAGAAGGGGAACTAAAGATAACATTCTTGGAAGATTTTTTTAACAGTAAGATTACTATGGATAGACTTCGATGTGATTCCTCTTTGCAAAACCTATCTTTTCATGTATAAGGCCACGAATTGCTAAATATAAGTGTTGAAAATTCTATGGTAGACATGCAAGAAAAAAGTGCAAGGTTAAGCAAATTGGCTGAAAGGTTACCCCAAAGAGATGTTATGCAATGATCACAAGATAGACATGAAATGGATTTATTGGAAATGCTAAAGAAACTCTCAAGCAAGTGCAATCAACAGGTTAATTCATACTAACGCTTGCACCCATTTGTGGTTCAGGGAATACACCAACAGGAACAACAATGAGTTTAGAAAATTTATGAAGTGGTTTCTTTATGGCACGAGATGACCCCAAGCACCATGACATGCTCACTTATAAAACACCTATGGAATGATAAGCAACAACAAGCCATTTAACTGGATGCCTAAGAGGGGAAGTTCACCACAATATGTACACTGATTGCGGTTAAATCTAAAATGGATGGTTTTGTTTATAATATTATTGGCAAAACAACCATACAATAGATTTATTATATAGCTTAAGAGTCTTTCGAACAAATGCAATTGGCTAGTGTGAATTCTGGATGCTTCAAAATGGAAATGTAAAAAGATTTTAGAAACTTTCTGATAGCTGGGACATCAAATATTGCAAGATACACATAGAATGGATTTGTAGATTTAATAACAACAATCAAGATGGCATAGGAATGTCTGTCTCTAATTGATACATATCTTTGAATTGGCAAACTGGGTAATGTTAATTTTTTGATATGATTTTCATAAATAAGAGTTAAATCTTATATAAATTTTTTTAGAGAAACTCAGTTTGAAAATATAGAGTTATTGGTGACACAACTAATTATTTTAATAGAGATGAAATGCCTAAGAGGTAGACAGTCACAAAATATTCATATCTCCAAAATGGCAAAGCGGGTAGGACTAATTTTTGGATATGATTTAGATAACTAGGTCATGCACCATATATAAACATTTTAGAGGAACCCAATTCAAAAATATAGAGTTATGGGTAACGCAATAGACTATTAAAATAGAGACAAAATGGGTGAAAGATGGGCAATCATAAAATATTCATATCCCAAAAATGGCAAACTGGGTAGGGCTAATTTAGATAATTGGGTTGTGCAACATATATTAAAATTCTAGAGGAACACAGTTCGTAAAAATAAAGTTATAGCTGACGCAATAGACTGGCTTCAGAATATGTAGAAGAGAATTCACATAATAATATAAAGCTTGCATATGACAGATTCATTTCACTAAATCTAATGCAATAATAAATTAATTTCATATCTTAGTCCATACCTGGAATATTACATCTATCACATCTTCACAAAATTTCCCAGCTTGCATCCATTTTTCCCAAGTCATTTCTTCTGGAAGCTATGGTTTATAGTGCCAAAAGAAAAATGAAAAACTTCCTGAGAGAGAGATAGAGAGAGAGAGAGAGAGATCCCCAAACCATAAAACATATTCTCCTTCTTTGAAATGCACGCTCCTCCTCCAAATTATGTCTTGAAATTTAAAAACAAAGTTGAGCATGCATAACCACCCCCATGATTTCTTCTAGAAGATTATCCTTATTAAAGGCAATAAATTCTGCCTTTTATTACTTTCTTACAATTTGCTATTTTAACCAGATAGTAATTTCTCTCTGATTTTATTTATTTTAGAATTTGCTATATATAAAAGTTTCTATGACAACTCTTAATTATCATTACAATATAGTATAGTTTATGACAACACACAAATATTATCTATTTTTATTGCCACTTAACACAACATTTAATTATATTGATTTATTTATTTATCTTTAGCTAGCATTTACATTTATTATGTTTTTAATTATTTATTTCCATAAACCCAAATTCTCATAAAGGCATTTATATTTATTTATTTAACAAAAATGCTTTCATAACTAATAATATTATTTTAATACAACAATTAACGAAAGCAACAATCAAATAATGCCAAACAAAATAACTCAAATACCAAACAATACTTGACACAAACTATGATAGAAAGGATGACCACAATGATAATGAATGACTATCACATCCATACAGACAACACTGACTAGGTGGGAAACTGGATACTCATCCTTTTCAAGGATGATGGCTAACTAGGGGACCATATGTCATCTCCATTCAATAGTTTCTATTGGGTTTCAAGGTACACTTAGACCTACCAATTCAGGTGGAGCCATAACCTAGTGCCTATTCACTCAAGCATACCAATTAGAGCACAAATTCTTAATAGCTGAAGCACTTGGAAAGGAACTCTAACATTTGTATCACATTCCTGTATGTCCCCCATACATTCAATGGTATGATGTCGTCATTTCCACCTATCCTAACAACATACTATTGCATCACCTGACTATCCAAATAAATCTCTACATAATAATAATAACATAACAATATGCATCATACCCATGAAAGTACTAACAGAAGATTATGTTCCATCTTCATCTTTAGGTTCCTTAGATAGACTACCTACACAACAAAAGTGAAAATGGAGGGGCACTATATCCTTCCCCTAAAACTTGACTTGCTCTTGGAAGTCGCAAACTAGGGTGGAAACATAACATGTTAGTACGAAAATCAAAGCTGATTCATTTCATAAAAATAATATACACTAGTTTGCCTATGGAAAAGGGATTTATCTAACAAAAATATTAAATTATATACTCCATTTCAAACATACTCTACCTTTCTAATTTTCAGTGTCACCATAGTAACACAATTAGGACTTGCATTTAAAAAATGATTCCATAATACATAAACCACTCAAATTTCTTACATGTTAGTGTTGATACCCATCAGTTTCTTTTAGGACAAAGAAAACATTGCACCCTTTTTAATCCTAACTAGTATAAATTCTCATATCATAAATATATAAAGTATTCAATTTCAAATGCACCACCATTACAATTCCTCTTCGAATTTGTTGTTAAACAATCAATATGTTAGAATGCTACATTTTCACAAAATAATAACATAATTATACACATAAAGCACACAGTTTCCATTAAATATACATAATTAATGAACAAGACATTCCACTTTAATCATTTTACAACACTAAATCTCATAATATATTCATCAAAAGATCATTATTTTTCACCTTTTTGGACCATGGAGACACAATTTATCATAAGTACTATATTCATGATTTAACATACATTCTTCACATACACATCAATTCACATCACTGGGAATCAAATCACAAGGCTACACAAGTGTCCATCTAGACTCCAGAAAGCAGCATACTAATCCATGATACATAATCCATGAGCCAAGAGCCAAAATCCATCTCACATAATCCATACCTCACACTTAGTGGTTTGTTGGTGTTATGCCACACACATAGGATGAGACCATCCAAACAAGACCACAATGATCTCTCTCTTGTTGTATAAGGTTGTTAGCCTCCCAGAGATAGTCATCACACATAGGTGGGTAGTGGGTCCTAGTTGTATAACAGCCTCACATACCCCCATCCTTAATGTTCCCTACGTCTGCTCCCTTGTATACACTCACCAAGTCTGCCTCAAATGTCCATGGAGAGGAATCACAATATGATAGATGGCCAACATCAAAAACAATAAGGATAAACTTGTCAAGCCACCAAAATCATAAAGAAAGATTAAATAAAAATTCAATTTCAATAATAAAGCAATAAATGTGTGCAATTTTAACACTAAATCAAATGTAACCAGGAGGGTTACTTGAAAATAAGATCACAAAGTATGGCTAAACCATCACAATCAAATATAAACAAAGTGCCAACCTTCACAATCAATAGAAAATCATCAATAACCATAAAGAAAGTCCACAATCTTTGAAATTGAACTATACAATACTGTGCGACTAGATGCTAGGCACCAAACAAGGAAGGAGGGAACAATGTCAGGCTATAGCAGTATCCCCCATGTGGTGCGGAGTGAGCACACCATCCACATGGCTCAGAGTGTACTCCTCAGCTAAACCTTACATGGTGTCATCACGCAGCATGGACTAGCCAAGTGGCCCAGGTACTCCATAGCTGGCTGCATGGAATGTGCACCTCAGCCACATCTTGCATCACATCTCAGTGCGGCATGGTCATATGCCAGATGGAGAAGGCACATACTAGTCGTATACTACATGGCCATGTGACTATAGCTTCACAGAAGTAGGCACATGTAGAACACACCCTGCATAGTGACACCTCATGGAAAAGGCACACATAGGTACTCGGCATAGCCAGAGGTATACATGGCTAGGACATACCCATATGCTAAAGAACACAAACACTATCGAAAGCAAACATGAGTATCCCTCTACAAGTGTAAGAGGCCCCATTATGCTCATCACACAACTAGGCTATCATAACATAGTCTCATAGTGCACCTTCACGTGTCTATGCATGTGGCATCATGTCCCTGAGCCTAGCTCGCTACCATTAGCAACACAACATCATCACCAACACTATGTCAGAACATCAATGAGGTGTGGCATCATATCCATTGCATCATGTCAGAACACGTGTAGATACATTATATATAATACATATGTATGAGTATATCAATATGGGACTACTCAAGCTTCACCTCTCATACAGACAAGGCTAACTTGCTCCTACCAGCTCAATGCCCCTACAGGCGACCAGACATATACTAACCATCTAATGCTGTTGTACTCAAAACTTTGGGGATTAGGATGGCACATATGGATCAAGTACCCTAATCCATCATAAGGGGAAGTAGTGAGTACTTTCCTCAGAATCAGTTGAGCTAAGACCACTCTACACCGCAATATGTGTATGTTGCACACTTTGCCCAAGGAACATTGTGGCTGCTACTAACCCTTCATGGACTAAGGGACTAGAGAACCAAAAGAATAAAATCTATGAAACTAACTTTTGGCTACTCTTATTCATAGTTTTCAACCACGTGGGTTGGCCCTCAATCAGGTAACAAACATACAAGCACACATATTGGTATGGTTAATCCCACACCTAAAATATAACATATTCCCCATGGATGGCTACCCAGTATCACCATCCCATGGGCACACAAAGCAAGTATACGGTATTTCAACACTCAACCAATGCACAGTTATTGGTTTCTCACATTTACAGGGGGAGATTACATTTACATACACAATTCCATTACTACTCAATGGTCACATACCATAAGTACATTTATTTCCATAACCAATGTGATTTCCTTTGCAAAATCATAACATTACATGTTATCCATTTTCGCTTTTCCAGTTTCCTTTCACTCTCCTTTTTCCACATATCACATGATGCTAAATGTAAATATCATGATCATCATGATCACTTGTCAACTCCACTTAACAAATTTTCATTCACTTTTATCCTTTTAGTCTAACATTCTATCCTCATAATATACATATGCAAACTAACTTTTCTTCCACACAATAAGAATTTTACATAAGCACTATGGATTTTCTAAATTCATCCAAGAATCATTAATATATGCATCCGAAGTTCAACAAATTGTACACAAGTTCCATATTCACAAAAGAATGATAATAACGCTCTACCTAACTCTTGCTCCTTCCTATAGGTCAACTCTTTCTTCATCAAAGGTTATATAAATTTTCATAGAACAAAAGGATTCACATATTTTCTTGTAAAACACAATCCCACATTCTCATGAAATTAATCATAATTAAACACATGATCATTATTCTATTACACAACCTTGCATATATTGTATCAGTCATGAAAAGACTAACCAATAATTTATTTATTAACTACCTAGGTGCTTTTCCTTAGTCTAACCAAGCAAACCCTTTTACAAGCAACATATTCTTATCATTAGGAAAATGCATTGAACTACACATGGATGTAAACATTGTCACCAACTAGGAGCACATACAGAGGGATGACATATTTAGGCTAGGATTTTATTTTAAAACCACATAACATACATTCCAAACTATATTTTTATTTTTAAGAAACTAGAAGTCATGGAAATGAATCAAGGCCACACAAGAAGGATAAATTAATTACACACGTCCAAGGGATCACACACAACAAGAGAATATACAAGGCGTCTGATTAGCTATGCAACATAAGAATCCCTATCACATGCATAAGAAGAATTATGTATAATTAGACATGGGAAACAACATTAACCAGAGATCCCAATGCTACAACTTGGCTCTGATACCAAATGTGATGCCCCACCTAGGAACCTTAGAGAACAACACAACTATGCTATATAGAGAGGACAATAAAAAAAAAAATGATAGAAATAACAAGTAATGTTAATCATATCTATACATATCATTAAACTGAGAATTACCCTCTAAGGTTCCATGGCTGCAATACTTAACAACTATTAACATGATCTAACCAACATTATGAATTAACTAACAACAATAATTTATTCTAAATGTATTGTATAAAATGAATTGAGTAAACACATATACTTCCTTATTGTATCATCAGAAAGGTAGACATAAAGATCATGAATAGAGGATTTCCATTACATATACAATTTCCTTTACATGAGAGTACATCGTTACAATGTTAACAATGTCACTTTCCTTAATACACTAGAGTACATATATCAAAGTGAATTTACATGTTTCCATTGATATACAAGACTCGAATATGATCATGAATAATTGTCTCCTCAAACTAGTACAAGATCTAGGATCTATCACACAAGATACATCCTTCTCGCACATGAACAACGACAAGGAAAATACCAATGGAGAAAAAGCACAACCATCTGACCACGTGGAACCCTAAGGTCCACCCCCCATGCTAGGAGATAACATATGGTCCCTCTTTAGCAAACAATAAAAAAGATAGTAGACTAACAGGTGCAAGGATTACATATGACTAGATTACAACACATGGGTCAATTAGAACATCACAAGTAACTCAAACAACACTTCCAGAGGCAATCACACAACAAAAGGGGAAAAACACAAATAGCAAATGCTAGGCTACAGTAGGGAAGAGTGTCATCATAATCACATGAATAGGTACACTAAGCAAGGCACTAACCATCTTGCACATGAATCATACCAACATAAATAAGAGGCAAAATTTTAAGAATGCATTTCATTCAACACACATGATGCACACATAGCCAACCCCCCACACAATCACACCCTCCTAGGCCTTTGGAAAACATTTCCCCAAATGGGAAAAACACTTGACACCATTAAAACATAATGGTCACACATCACATTCACTTTCCAATGCACATCATAAACTAAGAATTCTTCATAAATATTTGAATTACAATATGCGAGTGCAACCTATGATATGAAGTACTAATTGTGGTTCTAAAAGAATGTAACATTCATCCAATCTTGATCAATCATCTAAGAAACATAATGTGAATTCTATCTCAAAAATGCAGAACAATAATTTTCTAAGTACTAGAAGCAGTTACTAATATGATCATCCCTATAGCATGTGTCAAATGCATATACTAAATCTAAATCATGGTATGGCAGAGAGAAATAAGTGTCACACAATAACTATAACATGGTTTGACTAACAAGCTTTGGTTAGGTCACATTGCTATAAATAGAACATTTAAACCCACATATCATTTAAACCCACATATCATTTATTCCTAGTAACATTCACCATAGTTCAAGGAGAAAAATACTACATTAACATCTAAACTTAGTTTCTAAAGATGATTCAAGAGTATCCTCATAAAATAAGATTTACTCTTTTCATATCTATTATAAGTAAGCATGGGATGAGTAAGCATCATTTTTATAAGGTATCCCATATTTATGATAATGCGTGTAGTGTTATCACCAGCATCATTAGCCTTAATGAAGCTAGTAATGTTTCTGTAACTACGACTGAGGAGATTTGGGGTTTCTGTGACATGCTCTATAATTCTGACATTGGTGGAGATAGAATCAGAACCAAACCTATCTCTTGCTGTGAGTTCAAAGATAACCCGGTGCTCTGACATTATTGCAAAGAGGGTGGGATTAGTCCCTATTTGGAGTGGCTCAATGGGTATAATGAAAATGTATCTGAACAATTCGCTAGGTCTTGGCAGAATCGGTGGGTTTTGGTGGGCGGAATTAGCTTTGAAATTTCTAAAAGTGTGATCGCTATGGCCACTGGTGTGTCTACTCAAGGTTTGAAACTGCAGAGGAAAACTAAAATTGCGGACCTTTCCAGTCAGAAGTTCTTTCTTGGAGATGGCGAAGAATTAGTCCCATATCAGGGGAGATTTGACAGAGCCAAGCTGCTCGAGCCTTGGGATGGTGTGTGTTTTCTCCTCATGAAGTATTTCACCCTAGAGGGGTGCTTCACTAGGTTCTACAGCTATCATCTTTCCCTTTTGAATCATTTCCATCGCAATGCTCAAATTAGCTTTCCGTTTTATCTGCTTTCTTCCATTGAACATTATGTCCTTAGGGTTAGGGCTAAACTGGCTAAAAACCCTACTAAGAAACCCATCCCTCTTCATCAGAGCCTTATCCTCTGTCTTTATAACCACCATCTTTCCCTTGAACCCTCTAAGTCCATTCAAACCAATAGCGGGGAACCCTCCTCTAACCCTAAGGATATTCCTGGTATTGAAGAACCTGGGCCCTCCCCTGTTCCTACTAAGACTAAAGAAGTTTCTTTTTCCACACCTGAGGAAATTCCTATTGATACTCTGGGTCCTACTATCAATACAAAGGGCAAAAAGAGAAAGACTATTGCTGGTGAAATAAGCACTGGGAGTGCCATGGTTGGGACCCCTAAAAATCCTAGTTGGACCCCGGTGGGCCAAAGTAGCAAGTCTCATTATTCTGCTAAGGTTTTTAAGGATGGTGTCCCCTCTGGAGTTAGGTGGTCAGGGCGAATCACTGGCAAACCTGCTCTTAAAGAAAAACTAATTGATTATTCTGAGGATGAATCCACCCAGGGGGATGTTGGCAAGAGACACTATATGGATTCATGGTTGTTGTCATTGATGGCAACAAAGGTCATCCCACATATCCGCAAGTCATGATATGTCTCTACCGGAAGTCAGATTGAAGATTGTTGTGGTCCGGTGAACAAGAACAGAGCATGTGGCAAGGTCTGACAGATTGGTCTGGATCTCTCAGAGGAAGTGTCTTGGTGCAGTGCGGATCTGGGGAAGTCAAGAGGACTATCTTGAGTGGTATATTCCAAGGATTTAGCCTCCGGAGTTGGACAAGGAAAAAGATATGAATAGTTGAGTACCGGATTCCTGAGAGACAGTGAAAACAGAGGAAGAACTGACTGACAGAGTATCAGACTACTTTCCGGATGTGTTACAGATGATGATAAAGGTTGCGGAGGCATGAATCATGTTTGGCCGACATAATTGATGATATCTACAAGTATATGCTTGATCCGCATTGCTTGGTGAGCAAGGATTCAGCCGACAGAACTAAGTTTGTAAGAAACTAGACTGTTCCGGATGCCGACTAGAAAGGTGATGAAATTACTTGTGCGGATATATATAGAGGATGGATTTAGTTGTAAAGTGTGAGTAGTGTGTGAGAGGATATGCGAACAAGTCCAGAGTAGAGCAGAAGTAGCAAAAAGGATCCGGTATGTGAAAGGATAGCAGACTAAAGAACAAAGGAAAGATGAAGTGCAGCAGATCAGTATACTGAACCTAACCGGAACTGAACTCCAGCATATGCAGATGCTTCCAATCAGTTCAAGACTGTGATTCTTATCACTTTGTAAGACAGTGTGTCTTCTTGTAGGCAGTGAGCCTCTTGTGAGCAGTGTGCTCGGGCAGTGAGCCCTAATTGGCAAGTGCCATTTTTGTAATTTCCTATTCTTCTAACAGAGAATAATTCTTGGGTTAATCACCCCGTGGTTTTCTCCCTTAACAGGGTTTCCACGTCAAAAATACTGTGTCATGTGTTTCTTATTTCATGGTTAATGTTTTGTGTTTGATTTTATGCTGCTTCAATTAAAAGGAAAGTTCAATAAGGGAAATAATTAGGATAACTGATTCACCCCCCCCTCTCAGTTATCAACAATTGGTATCAGAGCCAAGTTCCTCCTAATAGAGCCTAACAGCTTGAGGAAGATCTGGGATTTCAAATGGATGCATATGGTTTAAAGGAGCAACTCAAGACTGCCCTTGAGGATCTTGAACAGTCAAATTCTGAAGTCAGTGAATTAAGAGAAAGACTCAAACAGGCTGATGAATTCATGAGGGAATTAAAAGACAAATTAAGTCTCTCTATGAAAAAGAGAAAGGAGCTGCTCCAACAGTTGGCAAGACAAAGTGAAGAAAGCAATACAAATGAAGAATTGACTGAGCAAACCAAGTTATGTGAAAAGTTATCAAAAGAAGTCATTATGTTAAGACATGAAATGGAATCAGGAACTATAAAGTTCACTCAAGAGATTGAAGAAAAAAGAAAGGCTGAAGACAATCTAAGACAATCTCTTAAGGAAAAATCAGAAGAATGCCACCAGATGGACAGGATTATCAGACATCTTGAATCTGATCTTGAAGATGCCAAAGATAATGAAGAAAAACTTGAGGATCAAATTACCTCTCTCAAAAGAGATCTTCAAACAGCAAATGAATATAAAGAGAAATTCAAGATAAGTTCTGCTCAACTTGAAGTTCTTCTTGGAAGTCAAAAGAGGACTGATGACAAGTATGGTTTGGGATATGAGAAAGGAGAAAGCTCCGGATCCGGTCAGAGGAATCTTGGATCAGAAAATCCAAGGAGCAGGCCTAGAAGACCTCCGGTAAGACAGCCAAATGCTCAAAAATATCCATCCTTCAATGGATACTGCCACAGCTGCAACCATTTTGGTCACAAAGCTAATCAGTGCAGAATGAGAATGAATCAGATTAATTCATCCTTCTCCGGACAGTGCTTCAACTGCAAAAGGTATGGACACAAATCCCATGAATGCAGAATTATGCAAGTAAACAAATCATTCAAAGGTAGATGCTTTACATGCAATAGAGTAGGTCATATGGCTAATCAATGCAGATCAAGGGGATATCAGTTAAATATGCAAAGAAATGTTATTTGCCAAATCTGCAATAGGTCCGGTCATAATGCTAAAGTCTGCAGAAACAAGAATCAGAACAAAAGAGGTCCGGTGTATGATCAGAATCAAGACAAGGGTAAACAAAAGATGAATGCGGATGAAGTTAGGAATCAGATGAGCAAGATTTGGGTGAAGAAAAGCTCAGAGAATGTAGAGGTTGGATCCGCACCAGATTCTGGTGCTGATATTTCTTCCGAAAATTAAAAAGTGAGCTCAGGCTCAGGGGGAGACTCAAAGAAGATTCTGTTCCCCCAGCCAAACAAGTTGTGCCGGATGTGGCACAAGATGCGGATTAAAGGGTTTGTAGATATAAGTCCTGAGATGCTTCAGTCAAGTTTTCAGAGGTCCGCATGGAGTTATGAAGAAGCTGTGTTCGATTAAGTTAGACCTGTTCAGGGAGGTGCTCCGGTATGATAAAGGATTACAAAAAGGTCCGGAGAGATCCGGAAGTGCACGATCTTGTCTTGCGGATTGGACAGAGTGTTTGGGATGTTCTTGTAATATGTTACCTAGATTTATTCATGATTTAAAGATCCGGATGATATTCAGTGATCAGGACTAATCCGGGATACTCCAAGCTGTCCAGACATGGTAAACCGGAATAATGCAGGTGAAGCATTTATTGCAGACAGATATTAGGGTTTGCGGAGCAATATAAGGGATTTCTCAAAAGTTATCTGCTCATTCTACACTTGAGAAGAAGCGAATAGTGGAGCTCTGCAACAAGGTTCATCAAGCACACCAAGGATCTCCTGCCGAAGCTATTGCATACAGAAATCAATCCAACCACTCCGTGCAAACCGAAGACGCATAAGGTATTCTTCGTTTTTCATTGCCTCACTGCAAATCTTTGAAGAATGGCTACTCCAAACATAGTTAAGATCTCTGATAGACCTCGCCCCTCATTCAAGAAACATCCCTACAAATCATTGGAGGTAGATCCACTAGGAGCCTTCTCTAGTGTTCCCCACGGAGTCTTACATACTGAAGATATTAGGGTTTACATACACGCAAACATTGAGGAATTTGGGGAATTCAAATTAAGAGACCTCTATCACAAGCAACTGATAGACAATGCTTTTGAGCTCAAACCAGAGTATAAGGGTATCCAGAAGAAACAATTTGAGCAATTCATTCATTTCCCTAGCTTTGAAGAAGATGAATGGGTCCGGTATGTACTGAGCAGGATGCATGACAACTTCCTTTGGCTAGATAGACCCTGTAAGATCACAAAAGAAGCAATTAGAGCAGTAACTGGTCTATACTCTTCCGGGGGGGTACCTATCCTCAAATCTGTCAAGAACAACGTTGTAACTGAGGCCACCGGATCAAAATATGATAAGAGGGCAATGACCATTGAAGATATTTCGGATCCGGATATCAAATATGCATCAATGATAATAGGATACAAGATCTATCACTCCAGCAGGGAGAATTCTGTATCCGGAACTGCAATATACACAGCATATGAAATGCTAAGAAAGAATGCAGATTATGATCTTTGTGAACTACTACTAAGCCAATTAATGGAAAATGTACAGAAAATCAAGAAAGACAAGAAGAACTCCTTTAAGTATGGTACTCTCATTGTATGTCTATTCTTTTACTTCATGAATGAGCTACCCGGAACAAGTGGATGGGTATGGCAGAATGACAAACCTGTTGCAGTCCAGATAAGAGACTATTTGCATGGACTTGGGGATGCAAAAGCGAGAAATACAGCTCTATGGGGATACTTCAAAAACTTTCAGAGCATGATGCAAGCAAGAGAGAGAATTCCCCAGTCTCTCATTGAGAAATACAAGGACTCAGTATGCTTTATGGTTGACACTGATCAGTGCCTAATGGAGGCAGTGGAGCCAAGGACTGTCTGGATCATGCCCATGGGGTATGAAGTTGATGAACAGATAGTAGAGCTGCATGTTCAACACATGCTAAGTCAGCCCAAAGATCCTAAGGCAGAAAGGTTTGGAACCTTTGAGGAGCTGAGTGTGAAATTACATGTAGAACTCAGGGAACCTGAGATTAAGAGAAAAGTGAGAAAAGAAGTAGAGCACATTGCTCAAGGCCTAGGCATCTCAAAAGAGGCACTTGATGCCAGCCGGGAAAAGAGGAGAAGGGCTGAGGAAGAAGAGAAAAGCAAAGAAAGTGCTTCGGTTGAAACCCCCACCCAGACCAGATCATCAAAGAGATCTGCACCTTCCACAACCAAAAGCTCAAAACCGGAAGTCCAGGCATCTGGTAAAAGATCCAAGACAAAAGCATCAAGGGCTTATGAAAGCCAAAAGGATGAAGAGGAAACAGAATCAGATGAGGAAGTAAGAGAAGTAAAGAAACAGAAGAAGAAAGGATCTGGTAAGCCCTCCACAGGCCAAGACAAGAATGAAATGGCAGAGGTAACTGTTGAAAAGCCCACTCTGTCACTAGAGAGCATAATCAAGTCGGTCACGGTGGATGGAAACCTTCAACCAATGACTGAATCCTATGATGACTTCAGTGAGGCAGACCAAAAGACTCTGCAGGAGGCCACAGTGAAATATCTTAACATATATAATAAGGCTTTCATTGAAATAATATCTCTTATTCCTAAAAGCCTAGAAAAGGAAATGGAAGTGAGGAAAAATAATGCTCATGCTAAAGATCTTGAGATCCGGGAGCAGATAGCTATTCAGCTATATCCTCAAATTGATCCCAAGACAATGAACATGATCTTCAAGGACTGCAAAGATGAGTTCAGAAGTAAAGCTAGGATGAATCAGCTCATGCTTGGTGAGACTGACAAAGTGGCACAAGAGACAGAAGAGATCCTCCGGAAGGCCTTCAAAAGGTTCAATCTTCCTGTTGTAGAGGACTTAGGTGCAGAAACAGCTGCTGATTTGGAATCTTCTGTTCCGGAAGAAGTGAGCCCTGAACAGACAAGTGAGGACTTGGGACCCTCTGCTCCAGAAGAAGTGGCCCATGAACAAGCAAGCATCTCTCCTCCGGTTTCCCCTACAGTCTCCGGATCCAAAGAAGAAGAGCAATTGCAGGAGAAGGAAGCAGTGGTGACAGACAAAGAGGTTGACAGTTCTAAGACTGCAGAAGAAAAGAAACATCTGTCTCCGGCAAGAGACACTGCACAAACTGTTCAACAATTTTTGAGCAAAGAAACTCTAGAGATTGATGAACCGGAGCTTCTAAAAGGTCCATTTGATTTTGACTCTCTCTCTCCGGTACAAACAATGAAGATAGCTTCATTTGCAAATGCCAAGGCAAATGAAAAGCTCCTGAAGTCTCATATGGAAGACTGTGAGTTGATAGAGGCTGCTTCCGGAGTACTTGTAAAGATCATGCCATCAATCCAGATAGATCCGACAGCCTCCACTTCCGGTAATCTAAAAACCTTAGTCAGCAGTATTGATACACATTTTAATTCTCTAGAAAAATCAGCTGAAGAAAAGGTCCGGAAGGAATTTTTGGATAAGAGATTTTCTGAAATATTAGAATTAATCTCTAAGGATAGGAAGATTGTAAGCATTGGAATAAAGAGCTTAGAAAATGCTCTTAAGGATGGCGGTGACATCTACAAATTTTGTATATCTTGGTCAAAGGCAACAGCAGCAATTGACAAGAAAATAAAAGAGGAACAGGACAAGCTTCAAAGCTTATCTCAAAGTTTTGATCCTCTCTCTTCCTCTATAATAAATCAAGAATGTCAGACTATTGCAGTCTTGAATGAAATAAAGAATCTTGAGAAGGAGAGGAAGAACATTACCAACCGGATGGGAGAACTTAGAAGGATTATAGTCCCTAAGTTGGAAACTATGCATGAGGCCATCAGTGATGCCCAGACCACCGCCCATACAAAAGATCCGACAGATCTCAGGCGGGCAGAAGCTTTTGCATTTTTGTTGAGTGGTCACATTTCAATCTTGGACAGAATGAAGCTAAGTTGGGCTACTGAAATGGTTCAACTGCAGACATCCTTTGCAGACATTCTGCAGTATATGTGAGTATGTAAATATGCGGCTATATATAGAAATTTTTTGAAAATTTTGGTGTGCGGACCCTACCCTTTGCCATTGATGTCAAAGGGGGAGTGAGGAGCAGTGAAAAATGAGGAATCCAACTCAGGGGGAGTTCCAGAAATTGTATATAAAGACAGAGCATCAGCAAAGGGGGAGCATAGTGTAAACACTTAGTCATTTTTCACTAAGTGTTGCCATCAATGCCAAAGGGGGAGATTGTTGGCAAGAGACACTATATGGATTCATGGTTGTTGTCATTGATGGCAACAAAGGTCATCCCACATATCCGCAAGTCATGATATGTCTCTACCGGAAGTCAGATTGAAGATTGTTGTGGTCCGGTGAACAAGAACAGAGCATGTGGCAAGGTCCGACAGATTGGTCCGGATCTCTCAGAGGAAGTGTCTTGGTGCAGTGCGGATCTGGGGAAGTCAAGAGGACTATCTTGAGTGGTATATTCCAAGGATTTAGCCTCCGGAGTTGGACAAGGAAAAAGATATGAATAGTTGAGTACCGGATTCCTGAGAGACAGTGAAAACAGAGGAAGAACTGACTGACAGAGTATCAGACTACTTTCCGGATGTGTTACAGATGATGATAAAGGTTGCGGAGGCATGAATCATGTTTGGCCGACATAATTGATGATATCTACAAGTATATGCTTGATCCGCATTGCTTGGTGAGCAAGGATTCAGCCGACAGAACTAAGTTTGTAAGAAACTAGACTGTTCCGGATGCCGACTAGAAAGGTGATGAAATTACTTGTGCGGATATATATAGAGGATGGATTTAGTTGTAAAGTGTGAGTAGTGTGTGAGAGGATATGCGAACAAGTCCAGAGTAGAGCAGAAGTAGCAAAAAGGATCCGGTATGTGAAAGGATAGCAGACTAAAGAACAGAGGAAAGATGAAGTGCAGCAGATCAGTATACTGAACCTAACCGGAACTGAACTCCAGCATATGCAGATGCTTCCAATCAGTTCAAGACTGTGATTCTTATCACTTTGTAAGACAGTGTGTCTTCTTGTAGGCAGTGAGCCTCTTGTGAGCAGTGTGCTCGGGCAGTGAGCCCTAATTGGCAAGTGCCATTTTTGTAATTTCCTATTCTTCTAACAGAGAATAATTCTTGGGTTAATCACCCCGTGGTTTTCTCCCTTAACAGGGTTTCCACGTCAAAAATACTGTGTCATGTGTTTCTTATTTCATGGTTAATGTTTTGTGTTTGATTTTATGCTGCTTCAATTAAAAGGAAAGTTCAATAAGGGAAATAATTAGGATAACTGATTCACCCCCCCTCTCAGTTATCAACAGGGGATGAGGCTAAGGATATGGAGGTTCAGGACATATCTAGGGATGATGAAGGTAAGCAGGAGACTCATGATACGGGGGCTACCACTGAGGATGTTGCCGACTCTACTGATAATGCTGACAAAGTGGGTGAGATGTTCGTGGAAGAGGTTGATGATGATATGGACACTGATGCTGGTCTAGGAGCTAAACTTGCGGGTTTGAGGGCTTGCATTGAGAAGCTAGAATAGAATCTTTCCACTGTGCTCAGGAATTCTATTTTCCTCAGTAATTCTATGCTGAAAAACTTGGGGGTGCCTGTCAACACTAACAATGAGGATCTTGCTAGGAACTTGGATGACATTATTAAATCCATGTTTAAGTAAGGAGAGAATTTGCCTCCTTAGTTTTTGCTTTTATATTGATGATACTCTGCTACTCTGTATGTACTATCTTAGTTTATAGTGGGTGGTTTTGTTGTTTATGCTAGGATAATTGTAATTGATGTATCTGGTTTAAGGCACTTTTTGTGCTTGCTGCCTTTGTGGCCTGTCTGCTTTTTGTAAGGGTTCGGCCCCTTGTTTAGCTGCCTTATATTATCAAAAACAATAGCAAGGATTAAGAATACACATAAAAATTAAACATATACATATAATAGAGATTTCAATACATTATTAGAAGTATCATAATGCTCTTTAAATAGTATGATAATGACTAGTATAATGTTATTTAAACAACAGGGAGAAAAACCTTTAAATATATAAATAAGGTTAAGAACATGAAGGTTTGGATGCCAATTATTTTTTTAATACATGACTAAGAAGTGATATCACCTTCATATTAATAAGGTCTAAGATGTTTTAATTAGAGTCAACATAGTTAAAAGGTTCATAAGAGATAGGAATCAATTGTTACCAGGAATTAATAGAATATTGCAATAATACTTAATTGGTCTTAAATCTTTTGAACAAAACAATAAGATAATTCACTCTATAATTAAGCTCTTACAAAACTAAAATAATGCTGACAGGTTTGAAGTTATAGATATAAATATTTTATTGCAGTGTGGAACAATTTTTCCAGCACTATATAACTTTCCTAATTAAGAGCCTCTCAGCCAGTGACAAAATCTTTTAGAATCACAAAGAAATAAAAAGGCACATGGTTCAATGAGGTTAGAAGAAGCACTAAAGATAATATTCTTGGAAGATTTAATTAACAGTAAGATTACTATGGATAGACTTGGATGTGATTCCTCTTTACAAAAGCCATCTTTTCATGTATAAGGCCACAGATTACTAGATATAAGCATTTTCAATGCTATGGTAGACATGTAAGCAAAAAGTGCAAGGGTAAGAAAACTAGTTGACAGGATACCCCAAAGAGATGTTATGCAATGATCACAAGATAGACACAAAATGGATTTATTGAAAAGGCTAAAGAAACTCTCAAGCAAGTGCAATCAACAAGTTAGGTCATACTAACACTTGCACTCATTTGTTGTTCAGGGAATATGCCGACAGGAACAACAACGAGTTTAGAAAATTTATGAAGTGAATTTCTTTATGGCATGAGATGACCCCAAGCACCATGACATGCTCACTTATAAAACACCTATGGAATGATAAACAACAACAAGCCATTTAACTAGATGCCTAAGAGGGGAAGTTCACCACGAGATGTACAATGATTGTGGCTAAATCCAAAATGGATAGTTTTGTTTATAATATTATGGGCAAGACAACCATACAATAGATTCATTATACAACTTAAGAGCCATTCGAACAAATGCAATTGTTAAGTGTGAATTCTGGATGCTTAAAAATGGTAATGTAAAAAGATTCTAGAAATTTTCTAATAGTTGGGACTGCAAAGGTTGCAGCATACGCACAGAATGGATTTGTAGATTTAATAACAAGAACCAAGATGCAATAGGAATGTTTGTCTCTAATTGATACATATCTCTAAATTAGAAAACTGAGTAATGTGAATTTTTTGATATGATTTTCATAGATAAGAGTTGAATCTTATATAAAAATTTTAGAGAAACCCAGTTTGAAAATATAGAGTTCTTGGTGACGCAACTGATTGTTTTAATAGAGACGAAATGGGTGAGAGGTAGATAGTGACAAAATATTCATATCTCCTAAATAGCAAACTAGGTAGGGCTAATTTTTAGATATGATTTAGATAACTAGGTCATGCACCATATATAAACATTCTAGAGGAACCCAATTTGAAAATATAGAGTTATGGCTAATGCAACAGACTATTAAAAGAGAGACAAAATGGGTGAGAGATAGACAGTAACAAAATTATCATATCTCAAAAATGGCAAACTAGGTAGGGCTAATTTTTGGTTTTGATTTAGATAACTAGGTTGTGCAACATATATAAAAATTCTAGAGTAACCCAGTTCGTAAAAAAAGTTATGGATGATGCAACAGACTGGGTTCAGAATATGTAGAAGAGAATTCACAAAATAATATAAACCTTTCAAATGACAGATTCATTTCACTAAACCTAATGCAATAATAAATCAGTTTCATATCTCAGTCCATACCTAGAATACTACATCTATCATATCTTCACAAAAATTTTCAGCTCACATCCATTTTTCCCAAGTCATTTCTTCTGGAAGCTATGGTTTATAATGCCAAAAGAAAAATAGAAAACTTCCTGAGAGAGAGAGAGAGAGAGAGAGAGATCCCCAAAACATAAAACATATTCTCCTTCTTTGAAATGCATGCTCCTCCTCCAAATTATGTCTTGAAATTTTAAAATAAAGTTGAGCATGCATAACCACCCCCATGATTTCTTCCAGAAGATTCTCTTTATTAAAGGCAATCAATCCCACCTTTTATTGCTTTCTTACAATTTGCTATTTTATCCAGACAATAATTTCTCTCTAATTTTATTTATTTTAGAATTTTCTATATATATAAGTTTTTATGACAACTCATAATTATCATTACAATATAGCATAGTTTATGACAACACACAAATATTATCTATTTTTATTGCCACTTAACACAACATTTAATTATGATAATTTATTTATTTATCTTTAGCCATCATTTACATTTATTATTATTTTTAATTATTTATTTCCATAAACTTAAATTCTCATAAAGGCATTTATATTTATTTATTTAACAAAAATGCTTTCATAACTAATAATACTATTTTAATGCAACAATTAACCAAGGAAACAATTAAACAATGCCAAACAAAATAACCCAAATGTCGAACAATACTTGACATAAAGCACGATTGAAAACATGACCACAATGAAAGTGACTAACTATCACGCTCATACAAACAACACTAACTAGGTGTGAAACTAGATATTCATCATTTTCAAGGATGATAGCTAACTAGGGGACCATATGTCATCTCCATTCAATAGTTTCCATTGGGTTTCAAGGTATGCTCAGACCCGCCAATTCAGGCGAGGCCGTAACCTAGTACTTGTTTAGTCAAGCATACCAATTTGAGCACAAATTCCTAATAGCCAAAGCACTTGGAAAGGAACTATAACATTTGTATCTCATTCTCGTATGTCCCCTATGTGTTAATGATATGATGTTACCCTTTCCACCTATCCTAGCAACATACTACTGCATCACCTGACTATCCAAATAAATCTCTGCATAATAATAATAATAACATAACAATATACATCATACCCACGAAAGTACTAACAGAAGCTTATGTTCCATCTTTATCTTTAGGTTCCTTAGCTAGACAACCTACACATCCAAAGTGAAAATGGAGGGAAGCTACATCCTCCCCCCTAAAAATTGACTTACTCATGGAAGTCACAAACTAGGGTGGAAACATAACACATTAGTACCAAAATCAAAGATGATTCATTTCATAAAAATAATATACACTAGTTTGCCTATGGAAAGGGGATTTATCTCACAAAAATATAAAATTATATACTGCATTTCAAACATACTCTATCCTTCTAATTTCCAATGTCACAATAGTAACACAATCAAGACTTGCATTTGAAAAATGATTCCATAGTACATAAACCACTCAAAATCCTTGTATGTTAGCATTGATACCCATCAGTTTCTTTAAGGACAAAGAACATATTACACCCTTTTTAATCCTAACTAGTAGAAATTCTCATATCATAAATATATAAAGTATTCAATTTCAAATGCACCACAATTACAATTTGTCATCCAATTTGTTGTTAAGCAATCAATACGTTAGAATGCTACATTTTCACAAAATAATAACATAATTATACACATAGAGAACATGCTTTCCATTAAATATCCATCATTAATAAACAAGACATTCAACTTTAATCATTTTACAACACTAAATCTCATAACATATTCAGCAAAAGATCATGAAATTTCACCTTTTTGGAGCATGGAGACACAATTTATCATAAGTAATATATTCATGATTTAACATACATTCTTCACATACACACCAATTCACATCACTAGGAATCACATCACAAGGCTACACAAGGGTCCATCTGGACACTAGAAGGCAACATACTAATCCATGATACATAATCCATGAGCCAAGAGCTAAAATCCATCTCACATAATCCATACCTCACACTCAGTGGTTTTTTGGTGGTAGGTGACACACACAGGATGAGACCATCCAAATAAGACCACAATGACCTCTCTCTTGTTGTATAAGGTGGTTAGCCTCTAAGAGATAGTCATCACACATAGGTGGGTAGTGGGTCCTAGTTGTATAACAGACTTACATACCCCCATCCTCAAGGTTCCCTCCATCTGCTTCCTTGTGTACACTCACCAACTCTGCCTCATTTGTCCTTGGAGTGGAATCACAATACAACACATGGCTGACATCAAAAACAATAAGGATAAACCTGTTTAGCCACCAAAATCATAAAGAAATATTAAATAAAAAATAAATTTCAACAATAAAGCAATAAATGTGTGCAATTTCAACACTAAATTAAATGTAACCACAAGGGTTACTTGCAAATAAGAGCACAAAGTGTGGTTAAACCATCACAATCAAATATAAACAAAGTGCCAACATTCACAATCAATAAGAAATCATCAATAACCATAAAGAAAGTCCACAATCTTTGAAATTGAACTTTACAACACTATGTGACTAGATACTAGCCACTAAACGAGGAAGGAGGGAACAATGTCAGGCTATAGAATTAGCCCCCATGTGGTGTGGAGTGAGCATGCCACCCACATGGCTTTGAGTGTACTCTTTGGCTACACCCTACATCGCGTCGTTACACGGCATGGACTAGCCAAGTGGTCCATACACTCCATAGCCACCTGGATGGAATGTGCACCTCGACCACATCCTACATCGCATCTCAGCATGGCATAGTCATACACCAATTGGAGAAGGCACGTATTGGTCATATACCACATGGTAGTGTGTCTGTGGCTCCACGAAAGTAGGCACGTGTAGAACACACCCCGCATATTGACACCTCGTGGAAAAGGCACACATAGGTACTCACCGTAGCCATAGGTATACATGGCTAGGACATACCCATATGCTAACTAAACCAACCACTATCGAAAGAAAACATGAGTATCGCTCTACAAGTGTGTGAGGCCCCATTATGCTCATCACACAAGGAGGCTATCATAACACCATCTCATAGTGTACCTTCACGTGTCTATGCATGTGGCATCGTGTCATTGAACCCAGCTTGCTACCATCAACAACACGGCCTTATCACTAGCACTGTGTTGGATCATGAGTGAGGTGTGGCATCATATCCATTGCATCATGTCGAAACACATGCAGATACGGTATATATAATACATATATATGAGTATATCAATATGAGGCTACTCAAGCTTCACCTCTAATACAGAGAAGGTTAACGCGCTCCTGCCAACTCAATGCCCCTATAGGCGGCCAGGCATATACTAACCAACCAATGCGGATATACTCAAAACTGTGGGGATAAGGCTGGCACATATGGATCAAGTACCCTAATCCATCATAAGGGGAAGTAGTGAGTACTTTCCTTAGAATCGGTTGAGCTAAGACTACTCTGCGCCACAATATGCGTATGGTGCACACTCTGCCTAAGGAACTTTGTGGCTGCTACTACCCCTTCATAGACTAAGGGACTAGAGAACCAAAAGAAAAGAATCTATGAAACTAACTTTTGGCTACTCTTATTCATAATTTTCAACTGCATGTGGGTTGGCCCTCAATCAGGTAACAAACATACAAGCACACATAATGGTATGGTTAATCCCATACCTAAAATACAACATATTCCACATGGATGGGTACCTAGTATCACCATCCCATGGGCACACAAAGCAAGTATGTGGTATTCACAACACTCAACCAATGCACAGTTACTAGTTTCTCACATTTACAAGGGGAGATTACATTTAAATACACAATTCCATTATTACTCAAGGATCACATACCATAAGTACATTTATTAACATAACCAATGTGATTTCCTTTGCAAAATCATAACATTACATGTTATCCATTTTCCATTTTCCAGTTTCCTTTCACTCTCCTTTTTCCACATATCACATGATGCTAAATGTCAATGTCATGATCATCATGATCACTTGTCAACTCCACTTCACAAATTTTCATTCACTTTTATTCTTTCAGTCTAGCATTCTATCCTCATAACATATACATATGCAAACTAACTTTTCTTCCACACAAAAAGAATTTTACATAAGCACTATGGATTTTCTAAATGGATCCAAGAATCATTAATATATGCATCCGAAGTTCAACAAATTGTACACAAGTTCCATATTCACAAAAGAATGATAATAACCCTCTACTTAACTCTTGCTTCTTCCTATAGGTCAACTCTTTCTTCATCAAAGAATATATAAGTTTTCACAAAAAAAGAGGATTCACATATTTTATTCCAAAACACAATCCCACATTCTCACGAACTTAATCATAATTAAACACATTATCAATATTCTATTACACCACCTTGCATATATTATAGCAGTCATAAAAGAATAACCGATAATTCATTTATTAACTACCTAGGTGATTTTCCTTACTCTAGCCAAGAAAACCCTTTTACAAGAAACATATTCTTATCATTATGAAAATGCACTGAACCACACATGGATGTAAACACTGTTACCAACTAGGAGCACATACAGAGGGATGACACATTCAGGCCAGGATTTTCTTTTAAAACCACATAACATACATTCCAAAGTAAATTTACACTTTTAAGAAACTAGAAGTCATGGAAATGAATCAATGCCACACCAGGAGGATAAATTAATTATACACATCCAAGGGATCACACACAACAAGAGAATACACAAGGCATCTAATCATCTATCCAACACAAGAGTCCCTATCACATGCATAAGAAAAATTACTTATAACTAGACATGGGCAACAACATTAAGTAGAGATCCCAGTGCTGCAACTTGGCTTTGATACCAAATGTAATGCCCCACGTAAGAACCTCAAAGAACAACAGAACTATGCTATACAAACAGGACAATTTTTTTTAATGATAGAAATAACAAGTAATGTTAAACATATATATACATATCATTAAACTGAGCATTATCCTCTAAGGTTCCACAGCTGCATTACTTAACAACTATTAATAGGATCTAACTAACATTATGAATTAACTAAAAACAATAATTCATTCTAAATGTATTGTATCAAATGAATTGAGTAAACACATATATTTCCACATTGTATCATCAAAAAGGTAGACATCGAGATCATGAATACATGATTTCTAGGACATATACAATTTCCTTTACATGAGAGTACATCATTACAATATTAACAATATCACTTTCCTGAAGGAGTACATATATCAAAGTGATAATACATGTTTCCATTGATATACAAGACTAGAATATGAACATGAGTAACTATCTCCTCAAACTAGTACAAGATCTAGAATCTGTCACACTAGATACATCCTTCTCACACACAAACAATGGCAAAGAAAATACTGATGGAGAAAAAGCACAACCACTTGACTATGTGGAACCCTAAGGTCAATCCCCCATGCTAGGAGATAACATATGGTCCCTCTTTAGCAAACAATCAGAAAGATAGTATACTAACAGGTACAAGGACTACACATGACTCCATTACAACACGGGTCAATTAGAACATCACAAGTAACTCAAACAACACTTCTAGAGGCAATCAAAAAACAAAAGAGGAAAAACACAAATAGGAAATGCTAGGGTGCAGTAGGGAAGAGTGTCATGATAATCACATGAATAGGTACACCAAGAAAGACACTAACCATCTTGCACATGAATCATACCAACATGAATAAGAGGTAATATTTCAAGAATGCATTTCATTTGACTCACATGATGCACACATAGCCAACCCCCCCCACACAGTCACACCCTCCTAGGCCTCTGGAAACCATTTCCCCAAATGACACAAACGCTTGAAACTATTAAAACACAATGGTCACACATCATATTCACTTTTCAATGTACATCATAAACTAAGAATTCTTCATCAATATTTTAATTACAGTACATGAGTGCAACCTATAATATGATGTACTAATTATGGTTCTAAAAGAATGTAACATTTATCCAATCATGATCAGTCATCTAACAAACATAAATTGAATTCTATCTCAACAATGTAGAACAATAATTTTCTAACAACTAGAAGCAGTTACTAATATGATCATCCCTATAGCATGTGTCAAATGCATATACTGAATCTAAATCATGGTATGGCTGAGACAAATAAAGTGTGAAACAATAACTATAACATGGTTTGACTGACAAGCTTTGGTTAGGTCACATTGTTATAAATAGAACATTTAAACCCACATATGATTTTTTCCTAGTAACATTTACCATAGTTCAAGGAGAAAAATACTACATTAACATCTAACACCTCTATTCTAAAGATGATTCAAGAGTATCCTCATAAAATAAGATGCACTCTTTTCATATCTATTATAAGTAAGCATAAAAAGTCTTTGAACTTGCTAAGTAAAACAATAGCAAGGATTAAGAATGCACATAAAGATTAAACATATACATATAACAGATATTTCAATAGGTTATCAGAAGTATCATAATTCTCTTTAAATAGTGTGATAATGACTAGTATAATTGTATTTAAAGAATAGGGAGAAAACCTCTAAATATTTAAATAAGGTTAAGAACATGAAGGTTTGGATGCCAATTCTTGTTGTAATAACTAACTAGGAAGTGATATCGACTTGATATTTATAAGTTCTAAGATGTTTTAATTCAAGTCGACATAGTTAAAAGGTTCATAAGAGATAGGAATCAATTGTTACTAGGAATTAATAGAGTATTGCAATAATACTTGATTGGTCTCAGAGCTTTTGAACAAATCAATAACATAATAGACTCTACAGTTAAGCTACTACAAAACTAAAATAATGTTGACAAGTTTGAAGTTATAGATATGGATATTTTATTATGGTGTGGAACAATTTTCCTAGCACTATATAACTTTCCTAATTAAGATCCTATCGGCCAGCAAGAAAATCTTTTAGAATCACAAAGAAATAAGAAGGCACATGGTTCAATGAGGTTAGAAGGAGAACTAAAGATAACATTCTTGGAAGATTTTATTAACTATAAGATTACTATGGATAGACTTGGATGTGATTCCTCTTTGCAAAATCCATCTTTTCTTGTATAAGGCCACGGATTGCTAGATATAAGTGTTGAAAATGCTATGTAATGCAGAGGCATCCACACTAAAACCTTGACATACAGCATGGATGTCCGCAACCCATCATCATCATCATATTTCTTGCTAACACTGTCAGCATCATCATATTTTCTCCTGCCGACCGATATCCTCCTGCAGACAAACCTTCGCCCTTTCGCCTATCCGCAGCATCATCATATCCGGCTATCGGCAGCATCATCATATTCAGCAAGCACAAACATCCTCCTGATGTTCACTGTTCATCTTACCGCCAACCTCTTTCTTCATCATCATGATGTTCAACATCATGTTCCTCAGCAGGATATAAAATATCCGGTTCCCTCCATATATCCTGATGATGACAACCTCATGCACCTTTCCTTCGATGCTTACGTCACCCCGATATCCTGATGATGATTATCCTGATGACGATGACGTCACATGTAGCTCCTTCAATATCCTGCTGCCCCGATATCCTGATGACGATTATCCTGATGACGATGACGTCACATGCAGTTCCTTCAATATCCTGCTGTCGGCCAAACTTAACATTATCGGCCCGCGATGGTTTTATCAACCTGATCTCCTACCTTATGCCGATACGCTCCTCCTCGGCAACACCTGATGATGATCACCCCAATGCACATTCACTTTATGCAATTGACTGCATCATGCTCACCTCCATCTACTTGGATGACGCCCGAAGTAACTGCAGGATATACACAGAAATATCCTGATGATGCTGTTGTGACGGATTTTCCCAACCTTAGCGAATTTCGATCCGCCGAACCCCCTGAGGTGACCCGATCTACTTTCAGGGCGATCTTCCTGACTCTAACTATCAGCACGACCTAGCACATACCCATGCTAGGGTCCTCAACACCTCTTGATTGCGATCCTGCAAACAGACATGCAAACAAACACAAATGCAAACTAAATCCTAAACTACTGTACATAGCCATTCCACCGATTCGACGAATCAACCAGTGGAATGGATCAGCGAATCCATGAAACCACCAAAACAGCAAATCGATCACACAATGGAATCCAAAACAGAGAATTGACACAACAGGATCTCTTTATTGATTTCAAAAGATGCAAATACAATATTCAGTGTCTCCCTCTGTCTCACTCTCTCCAACCTAGCTTCTCAACATCTATGTCTAAAACCAACCGATCCTCATGCATAAATAGGATCTCTTGCGATTACTACTGACCCGACTTCAAGCGGCTGGGAAATCTCTCCAGGCGGCTGGGAGATCCAACCGGACCTACAGCATAACAGCTGTCTTAACAAACTATCTAAAAATAGTAAAGTATGGTCAACATGACCTTATTACATGCATTGGTCTTATCAGACCTTCTTGGAAATATTAACAAGACTCAAAACAAACTAACTGCCTCATGGAGGCCAGCTGTCAGGTAGGTGCTCCTGCACCATACTCCCCAACAGAAAAGAACTCATGTCCCATGAGTTTGGGTTGTGGAAGTCCTCCACCTTTACACTTTGTCATGTCAGTGTTCTGACCTATTCCAGCTTTGTCCTCTGCTGTCTCTTGGCTTCTCCAAGACTTCTGAACTGTAACTTGCTTTCTTGCAAGTAAATCCTCATGCCTGTCAATGTAGGCCTTTCTCACACATACCTTGTGTTTGTCAGGTTGTCTGACCAGAACCTCTGTCTGAACTGCCTCTTGAACTTCTGTAATGTTCAACTCTGTCTTTCTTTCAACCTTGATAGGACAAACAATAGTCCCAACTATGACAACATCCTTGTCATTCCTCTCAACTGGTTGCTGTTTGCAAACCTGTTGCTGAACCTGCTGCTGACCTCTGTCAGTCAAAACTGAAGCTTTCTTCAAACTGTTGTCCTTAACAACTCCTTTTCCTGCAGTGTCCTCAACTGCCTTTATGCCTGCTCCTATAGGCATCTGCACAAATTCCTTCTTTCCCACTAGAATGATTTTGGCTGCCTTTTGTGCTGCAGCATCTTCCTGCAATGGCATCAACATAATAGTTTTCCCATCTTTCTTGATGGTATAGGTATTAGCATACCCATCATACAGTACCCTTCTATTAAATTGCCATGGTCTACCCAACAGTAGGTGACAACATTCCATGGGCAAAATGTCACACAAAACTCTATCATGATATGCTCCAATCTAAAAATCAACATATGCCTGTTCATAGACAAAAAGTGATTGACTATCACTCACCCAAGATGCCTTGTAAGGGTGATGGTGTGGAATCCTTTCCAAATGCAGTTTTTCCACCATTTCCTGAGATACCATGTTGTCTGTTGAACCAGTATCAATGACAACCTTACATACTTTACCTTTGCTCTTGCATGTGGTCTTGAAAAGAGCTCTTCTTTGCATCATATCCTTTGATGTCTGCAAACTAATTCTCCTAAGCATCAATGCTTCTCCCTCCTCAGGGTATCCATAACCGTCAGGAACTCTATCTCCTTGATAAGTGTTTGAACTCTGCACACTTTGCTCTACTTTCTCTTCTTGCACAAGTTGTACTCTCTTGTCATTCATTCTATCATTTCTAGATGATGAACCTTTGCTTTCTGGACATTTGAAAAATGGATGACCAAACTCACCACAGGTGTAACACTTGCCTGAAAATGTAGTAGAACCTCTACCACTTCCAAATCTGCCTCTATTACCTTTCCATCCACCTCTAAAATCAGACTGTCCCTGTCCTTTACCAGTGTCTTCTTGACCCTCATTGGTTTGCCTTGTTGTAGGGGCTAATCCTCTTCCCCTCATATTGTTTCCTCTTCCTCTCATGGACTTATCTTGTCCCCTATTCATCTTTTCTTCAATCCTGATTGCCATTTGGTAACAATCCTCCACACTCTTAGGGTTAGCTAAAACTAACTCATCCTGTATGTTCAATCTCAAACCAGCCAAGTACCTAGCCACCTTTTCTACCTCATTCTCATGATGACCAGATCTCATACTCAACTTATAAAACTCCTCAGTATATGCCTTCACATCCATTTCCTTCTGCCTTAAAAATTGCAGCTTCTTAAACATCTGAATTTCATAATCCTTAGGCAAGAATTTACCTTTGATCCTTGCTACCATTTTATCCCATGAAGTGATCTTTGACTTTCCTTGTTTCCTTCTCTCGGATTGTACATAATCCCACCATACCAAAGCATGACCTCCTAACTTGGTCTTTGCAATCTTTACCTTCTGATCCTCAGCAACATCTTCACATTCAAAGTGATTATCAAGTGCAGCAATCCAATCCAGTAACTCATCTTCATTCAAACTTCCATTATACTTGGAAACATCAACCTTTACCTTAGGTTTATCACTCTGCACTGCCTTTAACAGTTTTGCAAATCTCTGGTCTTCAGCATCCAGATCTTCAGCTACCTCTTCATACTCTTCAACAGCATCTTCGTCTTCTTCAGACTCACTGTCTTCCACTTCCCTCTTTTTGTTCTTTTCCAGGGCTACAAGCCTGGCTTGAAGTGCTTCAGCAAGCTCCTTCATCTTCCTCATCTCTCTAGCATGTTTTTCCTTCATCTCCTGCAATTCCCTTGCAGTACCACTACCTTTCGGAGGCATTTTGTCAACCTCTCACTTCTCTACCTCTGTCCTTTCAGTGACAGAATCAACACACAACAGCCCAGACCTTTTGCTGAGCTCTGATACCACTATGATGCAGAGGCATCCACACTAAAACCTTGACATACAGCTTCGATGTCTGCAACCTATCATCATCATCATATTTCTTGCTAACACTGTCAGCATCATCATATTTTCTCCTGCCGACCGATATCCTCCTGCAGACAAACCTTCGCCCTTTCGCCTATCCGCAGCATCATCATATCCAGCTATCGGCAGCATCATCATATTCGGCAAGCGCAAACATCCTCCTGATGTTCACTGTTCATCTTACCGCCAACCTCTTTCTTCATCATCATGATGTTCAACATCATGTTCCTCAGCAGGATATAAAATATCTGGTTCCCTCCATATATCCTGATGATGACAACCTCATGCACCTTTCCTTCGATGCTTACATCACCCTGATATCCTGATGACGATTATCCTGATGACGATGATGTCACATGCAGCTCCTTCAATATCCTGCTGCCCTGATATCCTGATGACGATTATCCTGATGACGATGACGTCACATGCAGTTCCTTCAATATCCTGCTGTCGGCCAAACTTAACATTATTGGCCCGCGATGGTTTTATCAACCTGATCTCCTACCTTATGCCGATACGCTCCTCCTCGGCAACACCTGATGATGATCACCCCAATGCACATTCACTTTATGCAATCGACTGCATCATGCTCACCTCCATCTACTCGGATGACGCCCGAAGTAACTGCAGGATATACATAGAAATATCCTAATGATGCCATTGTGACGGATTTTCCCAACCTTAGCGAATTTCAATCCGCCGAACCCCCTGAGGTGACCCGATCTACTTTCAGGGCGATCTTCCCGACTCTAACTATCAGCACGACCTAGCACATACCCATGCTAGGGTCCTCAACACCTCTTGATTGCGATCCTGCAAACAGACATGCAAACAAACACAAATGCAAACTAAATCCTAAACTACTATACATAGCCATTCCACCGATTCGACGAATCAACCAGTGGAATGGATCAGCGAATCCATGAAACCACCAAAATAGCAAATCGATCACACAATGGAATCCAAAACAGAGAATTGACACAACAGGATCTCTTTATTGATTTCAAAAGATGCAAATACAATATTCAGTCTCTCCCTCTGTCTCACTCTCTCCAACCTAGCTTCTCAACATCTATGTCTAAAACCAACTGATCCTCATGCATAAATAGGATCTCTTGCGAGTACTACTGACCCGACTCCAAGCGGCTAGGAAATCTCTCCAGGCGGCTGGGAGATCCAACCGGACCTACAGCATAACAGTTGTCTTAACAAACTATCTAAAAATAGTAAAGTATGGTCAACATGACCTTATTACATGCATTGGTCTTATTAGACCTTCTTGGAAACATTAACAAGACTCAAAACAAACTAACTACCTCATGGAGGCCAGCTGTCAGGTAGGTGCTCCTGCACCACTATGGTAGACATGCAAGCAAAAGGTGCTAGGGTAAGCAAACTGGTTAACATGATACCCCAAAGAGATGTTATACAATGATCACAAGATAGACACGAAATGGATTTATTGAAAAGGGTAAAGAAACTCTCAAGGAAGTGAAATCGACAGGTTAATTCATACTAATGCTTGCACCCATTTGTGGTTCAGGGAATACACTAACAGGAACAACAACAAGTTTAGAAAATTTATGAAGTGAATTTCCTTATGGCATGAGATGACCCCAAGCACCATGACATGCTCACTTATAAAACACCTATGGAATGATAAACAACAACAAGCCATTTAACTAGATGCCTAAGAAGGGAAGTTCCCCACGAGATGTACAATGATTGCGGCTAAATCCAAAATGGATGGTTTTGTTTATAATATTATTGGCAAGACAACAATACAATAGATTCATTATACATCTTAAGACTCTTTTGAGCAAATGCAATTGGTAAGTGTGAATTTGAGATGCTTCAAAATGGAAATGTAAAAAGATTTTAGAAACTTTTTGATAGCTGGGACTGCAAAGATTACAGGATACACATAGAATGGATTTGTAGATTTAATAACAATAATCAAGATGGCATATGAATGTCTGTCTTTAATTGATACATAACTATGAATTGGAAAACTAGGCAATGTTAATTTTTGGATATGGTTTTCATAGATAAGAGTTGAATCTTATATAATAATTTCAAAGAAACCCAGTTCGAAAATATAGAGTTATTGGTGACACAACTAACTGTTTTAATAGAGACGAAACGAGTGAGAGGTAGACAGTCACAAAATACTCATATCTCCAAAATGACAAACTGGGTAGGACTAATGTTTGGATATGACTTAGATAAATACGGTATGCACCATATGTAAACATTCTAGAAGAACCTAGTTTGAAAATATAGAGTTATGGCTAATGCAACATACTATTAAAATAAAGATGAAATGGGTGAGAGATAGATAGTCACAAAATATTCATATCACCAAAATGGCAAACTGGGTAGGGCTAATTTTTGGATATGATTTAGATAACTGGTTCATGCAACATTTATAAAAATTCTAGAGGAGACTAGTTTGTAAAATTAAAGTTATGTCTGACGTAATAGACTGGGTTCAGAATATGCACAACAGAATTCACAGAATAATATAAAGCTTGCATATGACAAATTCATTTCACTAAATCTAATGCAATAATAAATTAGTTTCATATCTTAGTCGATACCTAGAATATTACATCTATCACATCTTCACAAAATTTTCTAGCTCGCATCCATTTTTCCCAATTCATTTTTTCTGGAAGCTATGGTTTATAGTGCCAAAAGAAAAATGAAAAACTTTCTGAGAGAGAGAGAGAGAGATCCCCAAAACATAAAAGATATTCTCCTTCTTTGAAATGCATGCTCCTCCTCCAAATTATGTCTTGAAATTTCAAAATAAATTTAAGCATGCATAACCACCCCCATGATTTCTTCCAGAATATTATTCTTATTAAAGGCAATAAATCTCACCTTTTATTGCTTTCTTACAATTTGCTATTTCAACCAAACAATAATTTCTCGCTGATTTTATTTATTTTAGAATTTGCTATATATATAAGTTTTTATGACAACTCATAATTATCATTACAATATGGGTAAATGCAAGAAGTTGTGTCCACTTAAGGTGGAAGTTTCAAAGTTAGAAAAAAATCTAAAATCGGGTGACTAAAAATGGGATCCCGTTTCTATAAAATAGGATTCCGTTTTGGGTCACGATCCTGAGCCTAAAATCCAAAATAGGATCCCGTTCCTTAGTGAGATCCCAAACCTAGAACCACAAAACAGGATCCCATTTTATGAAACGGGATCCCGTTTTGAAAAAGTATTAAATTTTTTAAAAAAGGGCAGAGACCCCATTCTTCCTAGCGACAGGTGACAGGCGACAGGCGACAGGTGAGAGGTGATAGGTCAGAACGGGATCCTGAGTTGAGTCACCATCAAAACACCAGGTAAGTGGATTTTTCCACTTCTACAATTTAGCAATCAATGTTTTGAAGTTTCAGTTGTTTTTTATGGATATAATCAAAATTTAAATGGTTAACTATTATTATGGTTTCTGTTTATGAAATGAATAGATGTTTTTTAACATTTTAGTTGTAAAATGCAATTGAAATTTTGAAAGACTGTATCAGATAAAAGGATAGAATTTGAACAAACTGTCAAAATTTTGTTTAAATTTAAGAGTTGAATAGCTGTATTTAGACATTTTAGCTGTAAAATACAAATGAAAATTTGAAAATTTTGTATCATATGAAAGGAGAGATTTTGAACAAACTATCAAAATTTGATTTCAATTTGAGTGTTGAATAGCTGTATTTAGACATTTTAGTTGTAAAATACAATTGAAATTTTGAAATGAATGTATCATATGAAAGGAGAGATTTTCAACAAACTGTCAAAAATTATATAGCATTGGGATGATATATATATTTGGTTTTTATAAAATTTACTTATATCAATGTATAGATCATTGTATTTTAAAGGCATTATTAAATAGGTAATTGTCATGTAAAACAATTACAACAAACCATAATAAAACCTTTATCACATCCTTCATAATCAAACCTTTAGAGACAACCAACTAATCAAGAATTGAGAAGATTTTACATTTTTTGTGATAGCCAACTAATCAAGAATGAAATCAAGCCAACAAATGTAACTTTAGAGACACTTGTAGCTATCCTCACTAGCTAGGTTATGCTCCTGGGATGAACATCATGATGTTAATTGTGATACGAGCCTAACCTCATTGGTAATGCTTCCCCTAATCTTAATGACATTGATGTACGCCCCACTCATGATCCTTACGAAGATCTTGCCACCACTAACCTATTTCATGATAGGTCACTATCCTCACCATCTCCTTAGACCTATAATACCTTGAGCTTATCGATTGGGACCAACACGACCCTTTATGATTTGATGTTTTCTAAAATGATGAAGCCATCATGAAACCTATGAAGTGTCAAGACCACATCCCCATTTTAATCATAAGAAAGACTTTTCCACCATACTTAACACCTATGCTTATTTTGGAGAGAAAGAAGAACCCTTTAGTCTAAAGGCACCCTAGTAGGCAGAATAGCAACAAGATATAAGAAGAAACTTGTGATCGATTAAAATGATACAATAAAAATGGACACTTCCCAAGAGCTCCTCAATGACAAACTTCACCTTCCATTAGATACCACTCATATAAAATATGACTCCCCTCTCCTTGTTGAGGATGCTATAGACATCAACCTGTGAATAGAAGAGGACCCTAAACTCTCTAAGATAGTAGCTCCACTGGACCTTGACATCAAAGAAGGCATAACCATCACCTTAAAGATTACGGTGATTTCTTCATGTGGTCTTATGGTGATATACCTTGAGACTCCATCTTTAAAGTCATGCATCATAGATTGTGGTTCACCTCAATGGCAAACCTATTCAATAAAAGCTACGCAAAATGTACCCCCAAGTAGCCCTCTTGGTCAAAGAAAAATTGTATAAACTCTTGGATGTGGGGTTCATTCAAACTATTACTTATCCTAAATGGGTCTCTAAAGTGGTCTTAGTTAGCAAGAAAACTAAGGGAATTCATGTTTGCACTAACTTTTGAGACATCAAAAAAGGATATCCTAAAGATAACTTTTCTCTACCAAACATTCATTTGATCGTGGATCTCATAGCCATATATATAAAATGTTATCATTAATCTGGATATAATATCCCTTGAAACATTTGAGTTAGACATGGAGACACCTAGATTTTGGAGAGGTCTATGTAAGAAAACACCTCCTGTAAACTCAACACAAACTTATCCCTCAACCCTCTAAATTGTGACTTAAACATCATTTGATTACCCTAGAACACACTATAGACAACTCTATACAAATTTGGCAAAAGATATTTTCTCCTAACAGAAACTTGTATATGTAGAAGTATCTACTACTACATTAGATTTGATATACTTCTTAAAAGGAAAGAGTTGGGACTAACAACTAAATAGAAAACAATAATTTTGCAAATAGGAAATACCTGAAACAAAATCGAGCTAGAACCATCTTGACTAATTTATCTTTTTCTAGCTACATTGAATCCCTACAATCATGAGTTAAAAATAAAGCTCATCAAATTCTTCATTAAATTTAAATCACAAATCATCAGAATATATTCATCTTCATACTCAGATTAGTCAGGTAGGAAACTAGTAACTTCAATCCTATCTCCATTATCAAATTTGGTTGCCATAGGCAACTTCACCAAATTTAGGTTTTCAAATCATGTGGCATGCACAAGATATCCACCTTAAGGTAGTTAGACTCCAAGTCTAGTTATAGTCTTGCAGATGTTCATTATGATTCTACCTAGATGGTATGATAGTCCATTGGTTTCTATGACATCATTCAATAGCATAGATGCATCTGTTCTAATTCATTTCTTTTGTCCAAAATGGTTGTGACAATAAAAAAGAAGCAAGTATTGAACAAATAATCAATAGGAAACCCCCAGTCATAATAGGAGGTCTTGAATTTGGTACCAATGATTGTGAGTTCCTTGTAGAATATGATGAACCTTTTGAACAAGAGAACCTTGTAGACCATGATGCATATCTTGATTTAAACTTGAACATTATCGTCATGTGAATGCTTTTAGCCATCCTACAACCTCCTATCACCCTTCAGCCTCTTATAGGGATATGGGCCACACAACCTCTCCAAGTTGACCATGCCAAAGCCAAAGTCACAATCCTAAGAGGTTCCTAATATCCTCTCAATGATCATGAAAACCTTGTAGATCATGATACATATATTTTGAACAAGACTATCAAGTTCCTTCGTAACAAGAATGTGCAAGTCCAAGTTACCCTTTTCACCAAGATTGAAAGTGTCCTTAAATCCTTGTGTTACCTTTGACAAGGGGAACACCACTCTAGATTATGCATCTTATATGGGTATCCTTCATCATCATCCAATCAAATGCCTATCGAAGAGCCTACTAGTCCTATCCCAACACCACCATGTAATCCCAATCCTAATTCATTGGTCCATCCACCTTCTAATCCATCAATCCCTTCATTACCCTCACCACCACCTAATCCTAGACATTCACCCTTCATTGATATATATGTCTCTTTGATTATCTAAATAATGCAATTGAATCTCTAGAGGAGTCTTACATCTTAACAACAATTTCATTGTCCCTTTGTAGTTCATTGTCCCTCATGACAAGTCTGTTATTGGTTTAAGGCTATCTTAAAGGTCCATATAACAATCTAGACAAATTTAATAACAATTAATGTTCAGTCCTTAATGGTCATGACAACATTATACAAGATACTAAAGTTCACATTCAATGATTTCCTCTTTCCTATAGAAAATTTAACAAAATTGGAAAATTGGACCTAACTCCATAGAAAAATTAACAAAATTGAAACCTTGGACCTAACATATGATAACAAACCTTGAGAACAAATTTGAATTATGGTAGTCCTAATAGCCCTAGACTATTAAATTGATCTGTATATACTATTAAATTGATATTTCTTGTCTCCCTCACTATAAGAATCAAAATTTAGCTCTCAAATGAAAATCCCTTCATTTCAATTTGAAAATTGCATGTATCTGTATGTTTAATTAAAATTTATTTTTGAAAGTGTAATTTCTTGAAACATATGTATATAATTTATAATTTTTGAACATGTACATTATATGTAAATATTTATAATTTATATATATATTCTTGTTTTAATTTTAAATTTGTATGTTTATATGTATATATGCAGGTTCATATTTGTTTTTATATATATCATGAATCTGGATGATATTCACTTTGATGTTGACGACTTCCTCAGTGCACAAGATGATCCAGCCCCACCCCCACCCTCAGTGCCAAATGCCCCACCTCCTGATGCCCCACCTCCATATGCCCTAGCACCAGATGCCCCACCTCTAGATTCCCTAGCACCAAATGCCCCACCTCCAGATGCCCCACCTCCAACCCCACCTCCACCCCCACCTGGAACTGACTAGGCTCGCTTGCGAGCCATAATTAATGAAAATGTGGATTCCATACAAGAAAAATTGAATTCCATTCGCAATGAACAATTCATGCCTCCTCACGTGGTATGTTTTGCGTCTTTGATGCAAAACATTGTAGATTCTGTGAGGTCTATTGACTCAGACTTTGATGGATTCCAAAAATGGAGAGAGGAGAGGCACCAATTTTATGCTGATGGCCTCTCCTATAAGATTATTTTGGATCTAAAAATCACAAAATCTCAATTAGCGCAATATTTTAGACATCCCATTACAAATGAACCTATTCCTACAAATAAGAAAAGAATATCAATCAGGTGGTGTAGGCATGAAGGAATGTCTACCAATTTTTGGGATAGATGGTGGATGGTGTTTGATTATCCACCTCATGCTAATTGTGAGGTTCCTTTATATTTTTTGAGAAAATTATATGCAGAGTTTGTTCTAAATAAAAAACCTAACTACTTTTATTTTAGATCATTCCAGGGTATTGGTGGTGGCATGCCACAATAGAGGTTAGGGGCACGGGTTGATCCCCAATGACCCATGCCTATTCAACCTCTTATTGACCCTCCTATTACTGTAATTCCTTCACCCTTCCAGCATCATGTAGTGGTATCCACACTAGGCACATTGAGTGCACTCTCAAGTAGCCTACATGAGCAGACTTCTATGATGGTAGCTCAGGTTAGAGAACATGGAGGAGTTGATGATGGAAGTGGTCCTAGTACCACTCCACATGTGTCGATGCCTCATACATACACGAGTTGCAATCATTTGTGTTATGGACCTTATCAGCCAACTGCACCCACTTCAGCTACACATGCATCATCTGATAATGTGGGTGAATCATTTGTTGATTATCTATTTGCTGAGGATCATCCCACTGATCATTTGGCACAGGTATATATAGGTTATGTACACATGTTGAATTTATAACAATTTTTTAAGCACATGTTTTTAATCAACATATAGATCAATTAAATTGTTTAATATTTTAACAATCGAATTGTTTGGTGTAGATGATGGCAACAGGTCTGACCATTGATCGAATTAATTTTTCATCAACACTTGTTCATCTCGGGCACCCATTTGGGGTACATTTTGAATGATTTATATTTTAAATATTAATTTTATTTGTCTTCATATTAATTTGTAATTCAGTCTTGAATGTGTGTACATTAAATGTTTATGAACTGGTTCAGGCTTCTTCCACATTGAATCCTCCATCTCAAGGTGTCTCGAGCACTCCTCCATCATTGGGCATCTCACACGACACTTTTACAGTATGTATATTGTTTTAAAAAACTATATATACTTAGATTTTTCTATTTTGATATATCACTATATCTAAAAATGTGCATGTACTATTTAATTAAATATATTAAAAATATGTCTATGCAGGTTGACACAACAGTGAGGATGGGCATTGCAGCACACTTGGATAATCCAAGTTTATATCAGGAGTCGATTGCATTTCAGGTTGTTCAAAAATGTATAACATGTACACAAGTCAATTATATATATGTTTTAAAACCTAATTTGTACACACGTGCTAACTTAGAAATGACCTTGTACAGGAGCTTTCTAGTGACACGTTTCATCAACACACAACACATGCAGAGCAGGTGGACAGAGGAGATGGGCAGCCTGATACGCTATAATTTAAAATTTAGATTATATTTAAATTCAATTAAATTAAATTTCTTGATAGACATATATGTTGACATGTCTTCAAAATTCTTTTTCTTTTATAGCTTGAGACATGTCATGTAGGTAAGCCTGTAGAGATAGGTCCTGGAATAGAGGATGCACAACAAGTTCCTCTTACGGTATAATAATTTAAATATGATCTATATAAATTATAAATGAAATTGAATTAAATCATTTTTAAAATCATCTTGTACATCTAATTTCAACTTGAACTTTCTCTTGTATTAAATAGATTGATTTTAGAGCATGTAGAGATAGGTCCAGGTCCACCAGAGCATGCCTCTCAGCCTCACACAGTAATTTAATTATAATATGATAAAAATTATAAATTTAAAAATTGTCATTAAATCATTTTTAATCATCTTACATCTGATTTCATCTAAATCTTTCTCTTCTACAGAGTCATTCAGGGCATCTAAGTAGTTCGCATGGTGTGAAGAGGACTCTTGATTATAGAGATAGTATGTGATAGGTTATTGAACATGGGCTACATAATTTGACTATTTCATGGACTACGTTATATACTATTTTTCATCCAGACTTTATATATATATTGTTGAACATGGACTTTATATTTTGAATGTATGGGACTTTGTATATTTTTTGAGTTCATGGACCTGGAGTTTATACAACCTGACCTTCCTCTATTTGTTCTTGTGTGGGTTATTTGGATAGACAATAAGTAGGCATTGTTTTCTTCATGTGGATATTGTTGTTTTATTTAAATAGTTTATAATTATGGAAATCTTTTTTAAGGTTATATATTTGTTAAATAATCTTCCCCTTATGACTTTATATAAAGGAATTTTTAAATGAAGTTAAATATATACTTGTACTCTTTTATTTGGTTGAAAAGTATTTCATTTTAACAAATTTATGAGTAGTTCTTTCCAAAACTTGTATATGCAAAAAAAACCACTTGAAAAAACATGTTTTGAACCTGTCTTATTTGATTTGAATCCTAGGAGGATTAAAGGATGTCCAAACTTGTAATTTCTAAGCGTGTTATGTTATAGAATTTGTAGTTCATATCCATAAAAAACTCTAGATTTAAAGTATGCAAATACACATTCAAGATGACCATATAAAACTTTTGTAATACAATTGTATTTGATGATTTAGAAGAATTGTATAGTGTTATACATGCCACAATTTAATGGTATGAACTTCTCTATCTATACAAATTATCCAAACATATAAACATATAAACCCTAACAAGATATCCAAACATGATAAACTAATTAGAAGAATAATGTTGATGATATGCAAAATTGATTCAACACTTGAACATGATGCATATTTTGAAAGGGAACTTCTTCCCCCAAGGAATTTTAACAATTTCAAACATGGTAAAAATTTAACATCTTAGACTAGATACTAATCTACAATACTTTAAGTTTTTAATCCCAATCTAATAGATTTTATAAGAAAATTGCAAAATAAAGGTGAGAAGGAGAAGCTACACTCTTCAATTGCTTTGTCTTGGTAAGATAAATATTAGTGGAGCTTTGGCTACCCTTGTGCCCCATTTCTTGATATCCTTCACTAGGGATTCTAAGATTTGTTAGGTCTTTTCTTCACTCTAGAAAATATCAACAAATTAACACATCAATATTTCAAAATTTTCCAATACAAAAAATAAATAGTATCGACCTAACAATATCTTACTATTTTATGGAACTAACTAAATACTATCGACCTAAGCCCACACTAATATATCACATCATCTAAATAGTAAAAGGTCATGGCTCATTTAAGAATTTGATACATAAAATAGAACTTGCTCATAACTTTAGTCATAGTGATCTATAAGTTATATTTGTTTAATTTTAAAAAAATCTATTTTTTTTTCTAGTCTAGGATTGTGTAGGAAAATAAACAAAGGCTATAGTTATTTAGGTCTAATAGCATACTTTTTAAATTTTATTAATGAGTTAAAATAAAATAAATGAGTTGAGACTCATAAATGCAAATATAAACAAGAGGCTTAGAATAGCTTATCTCTCTTTGTAGATTTTATATGGTTGATGCTAGAGATTATTTCTTCTAAAATTTGCTTGATAATCAAGATCTAGATTATGCTATTGGATTAGAATTTATTTGGCAATCATGGATTTTCTCATTACTTTTTGTTTACATTGGGAAGAGGACATATACATTTAGTGACATATGTTAATTTCATATCATTGCTAACATAGAGAGGACATATACATGCATGATGAACACATCATGGACATATAATAGTTCATCTTCATTATTGAGCATGTCAAATATAAAGAAGAAATTTTAATGATAGAATAAAGATGATCTAGTGTAATCCAGTTGGATTGAGAGATATATGGTTATTGAAACATAGAACATAACTGCACGTAGGATGTACTGTGGTCCATTAACAACTTCAAATTGGCCATGTTAATTAACCTACAAAGATGCTAAATTTTTGGATGTCTTAAGGGGTCCTAATTTATGATGTCTTAAGGGGACGTCTTAAGTTCTCAAAATTTGGTGAAGTTGCCCAAAGAAACCCAATTTAACAATATAATAAAATCAAATTTAAAGCAAATTCAAAGTAGAAAAACATGCGCATAATTTAACAAATAAAATATATAGAATAATAATTTTTACAAAACTTGTAGGGGAATGTAGCAGGTCTTCACGCCAACTCAAAATAATGTTTACAAAACTTGTGGAGAATGTAGCAAGTCTTCACGCCACTTGATATAAAAATAATACAAGCAATTTATCAATATATCATCAAAACATGTATTTTAATAATTTATATAAAACTATCTATTTATACACAATTTGTACCTGTATTTACAAGTGCCTCTCAGGTTTTTGTTTCAAAGTATGTGATGAATTTGTGATGATGACCTAAGGATATAAAGGGATAATTTAAATCAATTTTTCAACTAATAATGTACAAGAAATATCAAAACATGTATTTAATGTATTTAAAAGAACAATATAAATCTATTTAACTATATTTACCTATATTTACTTATTCCATTGTACCATCTCCATCCTCTCTTTTTTCCAATGCATCAATGATTGTCTCATGGTCTTCCATAGAAATGTTCCATAACTCTTTATTTGTAGGTTTTCCATGATACCTCTCCAGTTTTATATTTGTTGCCAACACCAAATGTGAGTAGTGTATAATCTTCTTATGTGTTTCATAATCTTTGAATGCAGGCAAACCATTCTTTGTTATTAGGTATTTTCATAGCCATGTGCCAACAACCACCACCGAACCGATTGGATAATGATAGCCACCATCAAAGAAATTCTTAAAATTTGCTTAAGGGGATCAAAGAAGTTCTTAAAATTTGCTTAAGGGGATCAAAGACTTGTTATCAAAATTTGCTTAAGGGGATGTCTTAAGGGGATCACCAAACCTGTTGGATAAGGAAAGCCATCATTATCTTCTTGAGGTGCTATTAACTTATGTTTAGTCTCCACACAACGAGCCAACCAATATTCTATTTCCTCTTCATTCTTCTTTGGTGCAATAATAGCATACACATGTCCTGCAAACAAATTTTGATTCAATAACTTGCACATGTCCATAAAATTTCACCAATCAACATACATGCATTCATATGTACACATATAAATATAAATAAAAGTACTACAAATTAGTAATGAAGTTAAATAAAATAAAATATAGTTTGAATTAAATTACCTTCTTGTACAAGGTCTGAAACACAGTCATAATCATCTGATGCAAACAGTTGATCATTGTCTTCAATTGTTGTTTCATTTTGATCGTGTGCTTGTGCAAGTGTCAATGGTATTTGCTTCCACTCTTCGACCCATTTTGTATTCTCACATGCTTCCCAATCTCCTGAAATACAAAACTGACAAAAACATGCAAGCTCCTTTGTCCAGATAGTCCATGTACTTGCATTCGAACTCCTAAATGAATGCCATTTAGTAGATCCACTGATTGTCTGACAATCAAGTCTAGGTAGAATGTTTTCTTCTTCAACCAACCAAAAGAATCGACGAACTGTAGAGTACTCGCTTGATCCAGGTGCACATAATCTTGTATTACACCAATCTACAATCCCACGTGCATCTTTAAATTTTATTGCATCCTCAAATTTCAATTGTTGTCTAGCAAGAATTCTTTTAACACACACACCAACTCCATCATGTTCTCCTTTACCATGTCCAGCTTCAAAAAAATTCCACATATGTTGGACATTATTCTCCTTGTGAACCCTACTTAACCAACAGAACATTCGAGCATTCTTGAACTGCCCCGTACAATTATCTGACCATATAAGATGTTCAGTCATCTGGATTCCTCTTTCTCTTAAATTTGTATAAAATATATTGAAAAAAAATTAAACAAACTCTGATGAGTGTAACCGGTTGTCACTCAAATAGAAATGATACTCCCTTAAAACTTTTCTATCATTCTCTGTATTATCATCTGCATGTCTATAAACAATATGAACAAACATAACAACCTGCACTGAATTGTAATATTGTGATTGAATTTCCTCATGCGGAGCTAAAGTATAGTTTTCCACAAAATCAACCACTGATAATATAGTACCAACTGGAAATATGTTTCTACATTCATGAAATTGACCATCAAGCCATCGAGCTTGTTGAGAGTGCTTGACATATTTTGGTACAATTTTACTCTTAAATTCTGATATGAATGCATGCACACTAACCTTTTCTATAATTAAATCACAACGCTTTCCAAATTTTCCATCTTTTAAAGAATATTCAACATTCTTAAATCTTTTAACATCTACCAATTGTTGTCCAAAATCATTTTCAACACTTTCATGCATACAAACTCTTAACAAAGAAAGATTGCCACAACTATTGCATTGTCCAGAAATTCATGAACTTAAATAAAATGATTTTTCATTAGATCTTTCACAGAACAAACTTGATATAAACTCTTTTATTGCTTCAATTGGCATATTAATATCACATTCCTATATAATCATGTTGCTATGTAAAGTACAATGTATATATTGAAACACATCATAATAATAACGAAATTGAACATGTGTTTTACAACAACAAGATATTCATTGCTTATTAATCTTTACATACCATGGTTTGTATTTTTCAAAAGATCTTTGATTTATTTTAATATTACCAGGTAACACTAATTCATCACAAAATTTTCTATAAAATTTAGTTTGCGTTGTATCTAATAGGTGTTTTGGATGAAGATCGCGAACTTTGGACCCCACTTTGAATTTTAAAACATCTCTAGCATTAGATGATACCCTATTATTATCATGCCAATATTTTTTGATCAAAGATTTGATTTCAACATTTAGTTTCATGTCAGATCTCGAGAGTCGACCACTAAAACTCCAACATTGGTTAATTGGATCATTTTCTATACTTTCTCTTCTTTTTGCCACTCTTACCAATGTTTTAGGATGTATTTTTAGAATTCCACTAATATTGCTTACCATTCTTCTATTCAAAGTTGTTTTATTCACTATAGCAGTTGTTATAGCTCGTCTTGTTGCATTTTTATCTTTGGATCGACTATTACTTCCAATAGACTCAATGGCACTAGCAATAGTAGACATAGCATGTTTTAGTGATTGATCTTTTCTTCTTGGTTTAACAAAAATGCGTAACATTTTCATTACTTTTCTCATTTTCCACATTCTCATTAATTGCATCATTAGTTGACATTCAAATGATATTTTTTTACGATAAAAAAATTCCTTGTATAATCTATTGGCATGTGTTCTTATTTGTCTCCAAGAAATTTTACCAGGAAGATTATCCAAAACATCTCTTTCAATTTTTTTTAAAAAATTGTCATTTTCAACATCACATCCTAGATTTTCATTTTCATTTTCAACTTCAAAATGATTTTCATTTTCATTTTCAACAAAAGGATTTTTGTTTTCATTTTCAACAAAAAAATGATTTTCATTTTTATTTTCAACAAAAAGATTTTTGTTTTCATTTTCAACAACAAAATAGTTTTCATTTCCATTTTCAACAAAAGGATTTTCATTTTCATTTTTAACAACAAAATGGTTTTGGTTTTCATTTTCATTTTCAACAAAAGGATTTTTATTTTCATTTTCAACAACAATTTGTTTCAAATTTCGATCTCTATGAATATTATCAATCTCAACATTGTTATATCCAGCTTGTTTTAAATCTCCTATCAACACTATTTCCATTTCATTCAAAGGTGGATTTGAAGAAGTACATGGATTTGTGCCTATTGAAACATTCTCCATAGCATTGATAGAGGGATTTGAAGACATACTAGGAGTAGTTTGTATAATCGTATTAGTTTCCACATTCACCTCTTGCAAATTTGCATCGTCTACATCCATGGTCTCCTCAATGTTTTTATCTTCAATAGTTGTGGAATTGGATGCTTCAGCATTATTCATTGATTGAATCTTTATTCTTCTATCTTTTTGTCTTTTTGCCTCCTTCTCTCTCTTTGCTTCAATTTCTTCAGGGGTTAATACCTTCCTATCTTTCCTCTTATTACAACTTTGTGATCCCATGAATGTACAAATGAATGTAAAAAACTTGAAAGCCTTTCTTCTTTGTTCAAGCCTTCAAACAAGTACCAATTCAACAAAACTTCACTCAAATAGTGTCTCAATGATGGCGTCTATCAAAATTCAAACAATATTCCAAGTTAATGGACCTGCAAAAGAAAAAATGATGGTAGAGATTGCTGCAAATGTTGCTGTCAGCCGTACTGTAGAGCAAGTTGCAGGGCTGACAGTCATAGTACATTCTTATTAAAAAAATGGACAAATAATAAATGAGATCCCATTTAATAAACGGGATCCTGTTTATTAAACAAGATCCCATTTTGTTTTGCACTAGTGGAGTAAGAAACAGGATCTCGTTTATAAAATGGGATCGCGTTATTTAAAATTTGAATTTTAAGCTCAGGTTTTTCTTTGTAACTAGGTTCAAAAAATGCTTTGGGGACCCGAACCTTACCTCTAAACCTGGTTTGACCTGCAACTTGAAGGTTCTTGAAGGTCCTCTCAATGTCACAACAAAATATTGACTTTGGGCATATATCCGAAGGTCTATTTTGCAGAATATTTTAACGAAATTAAAACCCATTATAGATCAAATAGTGTAGATTCCAAATATATAATTTGTTTTACAATTGGATTAATTTTTTTATTTTTTAATCAATTTCTGATGAAATAGGTCCATAAATTTTAATTATCAGAGTTTTTTAGTATTTTAATAACTTTTTATTAAAATATTTTTTTGTAAAAAAAATTGTAGGAAAATGTACTTTAGACAATTCTTTTCAATTTTAAAAAAAAAAATTAAAAATTTTAAGTTTAGGTCATCTTATGCGTAATGTACACGATGATTTTTTAAAAGACAAAAAATGGCCAGTAAAATATTAATAAAAATAAAATATTCAATAAAAAATTACAAAAAAATATGGAAAACATGCTTCAGTGAGTTACAAATCTTTTCCCAAAATGATTTTCAAAAATATGATTATTTAGGTCAAAATATGGATGACGTACATGTACATGGTATAGTAAAAAAAATGACTTTTAAACAGTGGTTTTTAGAAACGCCTATTCAAAATCAATTTCTATCATCTGGGTATTGAAAAGAATACATATTTAGAAACTAGACTCCGAGTACTACATTTCATATTTAGTGACTTTTTCCAAGATTCCACCTTTAAGTGTTTCAAAGTTTTAGGTCAAATGTGACAAATTCTGAAAATCAGGGAAAACACTTCCACTTTTTAGCCAATAAGTGGACACAACTTCTTGCACACACCCATATAGTATAGTTTATGACAACACACAAATGTTATCTATTTTTATTGCCACTTAATAGAACATTTAATTATATTAAGTAATTTATTTATCTTTAGCTAGCATTTACATTTATTACTTTTTTTTATTTTTTATTTCCATAAACCCAAATTCTCATAAAGGCATTTATATTTATTTATTTAACAAAAATACTTTCATAACTAATAATATTATTTTAAAGCAACAATTAACCAAAGCAACAATCAAACAATGGAAAGCAATATAACCCAAATGCCGAACAATACCTAACACAAGGCACAATCGAAAACATGACCACAATGACAATGACTGACTATCACACCCATATAGACAACACTAACTGGGTGCAAAACTAGATACTTATCCTTTTCAAGGATGAAGACTCACTAGGGGACCATATGTCATCTTCATTCAACAGTTTCCATTGGGTTTCAAGGTACGCCTAGACCTGCCAATTTAGGTGGAACCATAACCTAGTACCTATTCACTCAAGCATACCAATTAGAGCACAAATTCTTAATAGTCAAAGCACTTGGAAAGGAACTCTAACATTTGTATCTCATTCCTGTATGTCCCCCATATGTTTAATGGTACGATGTCACTCTTTCCACCTATCATAACAACATACTATTGCATTACTTGACTATCCAAATAAATCTCTGCATAATAATCATAACATAACAATATGCATCATACCTATGAAAGTACTAATAGAAGCTTATGCTTCATCTTCATCTTCAAATTCCTTAGCTAGACTACCTACACAACAAAACTAAAAAATAGAGGGGTACTACACCTCCACTCTTTGACATTGCTTGAAATCCCAAATTAAGACAAGACCAAGTCAATGCCACATGAAAAGAGAAAAGACAAAGCTAAAGAAAGACCAAATAGACAAAACTTATGTGGATCTCTAGGGTGCCAGTTAGGGTCAAACAGGAGGACCCTTAGGGATGTAAGGAAACTCATCTAGCACATCAATGTAATCAAAACCCTCATCCTCGAGAGGGGCCTCATCTGACAAATCATCGCTATTAGGAACATAGTCCTTGTCAGTGGACTCTAAATCAATAGTCATAGTTAGAGATCGGGAAGGAGTCCCTCTCCCTCCCCTTCATCCTCCTCTAGAAACCCTAGTGATGAAGACACCTAGAGTCAAAGGTGTCCAAACAATGCTCCTCTATCTAATCTCACCCATCTCCTTAATGGTCCTATAACAAGTGGACATAGGGGGCAAGTCCTCTAGGACATCCTCTCCAAACTACTGCAAAACTCTATCCACTCGATGAGCCTCAACCTGACCATTATGATCTGTGATCTCTAGAACCTCATGGAAGTACACTCTCATCTCGCCATCTCAAGTCCAAGCCCCCTCCATGTCATGGTAGGGATTAGAGATCGTGTCATCATCTATAAGAGTAGCAATAGTGAGAAGAGTAGCATCAAAATGACCAATGTGTGCCCACTTTGCTGCCCTTAGTAGTTGCCTATCTGGAAGAGGAATAAGCTTGTAGTAAGGTCTCATGTGCTCAAATATCCATGTCATAATCAAAGAAGAGTGGCTAAAATCTAGAGCCCCTCACTGAAAGATCCAATAAAAATCTCTGTAGACCATAGCCAGGATTCTCCGCGGCTGAGGAAGAGGCGGCCATCTCTACGATGCCCTCCACAATACCTCTTTATCGACTACTCACAAGAACGATTCCATCACCATCTCACTCTGATTTCATAATATTGCTCTCTTTGTTTTCCCTGAGCTTAGTTTCATTTTATGCATTTAGATTAGTTCTTTACTTTTATGCATTTGTTTCATGCATTATTTTGCATGCTCTCATACCTACAAGTCCAAATTGACAAAAGCAAGTAACTATCGAATGCAAACGATCCATGGTAAGTTTGACATTTTAGTTTTCATTATTCATTTTGATATATTTAAATGCCAAACTGATACTAGTTATTGGAAGTACAAACTATGGGAAAAATCAACAACAGGTAAGGCCTAGTTTAGGAACTATACCTACCTTTCATGTAGACTACTGTCCCCGAGGGGGTATATATGTAAGCACAAAAATCATGCATTGCCTCCACAAGGATCCTTATGATGATTTAAATCCTTATCATGTACATGTAAGTGTGAAAATAAATCCTTTGGGCAGTAGGCCTCTTGATGGTGTGTCCTCTTTCCTTGTCTTGTTTCATTTCTGCTTTGTCAATTTCTCTCCTTCCCTGTTTGCAATGCTTTTCGACACTTGTTGGAACACTTGTTGACTTGAATTTTTTGGCTTTTGACCTTGATCCTAAGCCCTGTGAGTGTCTTGTAGGTGAGTTTTTACCTTTCCCCTTTGTATTTCATCTAGCACACCTCATAGAAGCCTTCTAGAGGTCCCTCGATCCATCTTCCACTGTTAGTTTTCAATTTTGACCAATGAATCTAAATCTCCCCCTATTATGTCTGGATCCCCCCTGGGGAACCTGTGGGTGCAAGTTGAGATTTGGATTCTTCCACATGACTGACCTCTTTCTTGATGCCTCCTTTTCCTCCCTTCTACCCTCTGCTAGCTAGAATTTCTATATTCAACCTAGTTTAGCCTGAGTCCCTCGGGTGACCCATGATCCCTAGAGGTGACCCTATCTGGTGAAAGTGGCAACCTTGCTGTCTTTTGACCCATGGAAAAACTTGAGTTTCTCTCTCATTTTTGCTCCATTTTCACTCATTTTCTTTCTGTTTGCATGATTTTTTATCATTGATATAGAGTTAACTATTTCATGCACCCACACATGCTTAATTAACTCTATTTAATCTATAATTAAATCTCTAATCAATCTCATGCACTCCCTCACCTCCATTTCCTCTTCAATGATAAGCTATCATTGCTTTATCACTCTCTAATTAGCTGATTTTATTGGGCAATCAACCTTGTTAACTCCCCAATCTATTCTTGTTAACTCATCAATCAAATGAGTTAACTCTTCAATCAATCCCCTCCTCAAACCTATAAATACCCCCCTCCCTCAAGCACAAAGGGAGGCAAATTCATTATGCACACAACTCTTGCAAATTTTACTCTCCAACTCAGTATTCATATGATCATACAGGACGTAAGTACCTTTTTCTTTCTTTGTTCAATCAAGCAATGCTATGCTACTTGATTCTTAGCCATTGTGCTCAATTTAGGCTCACATCGAGCTCATACAAGCTTCATTTAAGCTTCTCTTTGCTTCTTCAGGTCATTTTGTTGCCAAGAGGATCACCTGCTTCGATAGAAGAATTCAAGGTTGCCTACACAAGGATTATTGAGGGTAGTGGAGTCAACAAATCTTCATCTCTTTCAGGTTCTTTCATTGCTTTCATAGTAATTAGATAATCAGATTTGCTCTTGGGAATAGTAACACAATGCTTTTTCCTTGATAGATTAGATCTTGCATGTTAGATTAATCATTTTCACATTTCTAGATCTACATTGTTAGAAAAAGCATATTCCCTTTCCATTAGATAAGATTGCATTGAAAACACCAAAAACCCAACAAAACATAGATTAAGCTTTGCATTTTAAAAAGTCATATAGGATTGCACACATATTTCTTTTTCATAGATTAGAAACATTTCTATTTCTAAAATATTCTAAAAAATAACAAAAAGATGTTTTACATGTCATTTAGTTTGCATTCATATATATCTCTTAGAATAGACAACATTGCAAACCCTCGATCCCATCATGAGGTAATAATAGTTAAACAGAGTCAAATCCTAGGTCAACAAAACCCTAGGTCAAAACCCTAGATCTGGAGGAGGTTAGTAACCATGCATCCCCTTTTACCATGATTCATGAATGTGTTTAGCGGTGAGAGGAGAGTGGGTGAGAGCTATCTGTAATGAGATTGAGGAGTTGCATCTGTAATCGCAGCAACAGACATTTATTCTGCCACAAGGAGACCCATTTGATATCTTGTTGTTAGAAGAAACTAGGAAATTACAACTGCATAGAGGATTTCTTAGAGCTATAGAAATAGAAGAAGCCATCAACGAAAACAATTGATTACCCACACAAAGGTGGAATTTAAGGAATCCAAATAGAAGAAGAGAAACTAGTGACCCTCCGAGTAATAGGGCTATCTCAAGTACCACAACTATTAAATGAAACATCCAAAAAAACACACAACAAGAAAGGCCACAGAACTTGTCGACCCCTCTCTGCGAAGTCTAGCTCTCCAACAAGCCAGAATCCCATCATGTCTTGCCTCCTATTAACAAGCTACTTCCATGTGAGCACAAGTGACATGATGGATCATCCCATGGCAAGGAGGGAAAGGGTCTGTGTGTGTGTCGAAATCTGACCCGATAGCCCTAGGCAATCGGAGTCACGATTTCGAGCATACAGGGATATGTTGTTTTGTCAAGGTGCAAGACATTACCATAATTAGCAAGACTACTTCTAGATTAGCTCGAGAGATCATCAACTTTTATTATGGATCTCTTCACTTTATTTTACATCACAAGAGATGTCTGTAAATCCAAAATTTCTATTATTCTTAGCAGAGTGGATTAGGTGCAACGAGATGGATACCCCCATTCATTTGGTAAGCTCCAAGTGATAGATGGTATTTCTGGGGGGGATCACAAACCTTCACCTCAAATGTATTCTCAAATTGCACGATGAGCTGGTGGTGGGGGAAATTAAAATGGTTCTGGGGAAGGCTTTTGTAGAGGGGAGAGAGGGCTACCGGGTAGACATTGATATCAATTCTCAGTTTGTCACCACATTGCTAGACCTGAATTTAGCTAAGACATGGGTGGAGTCAGTAATGCATAGACCCTTCATCTCCAACATTCTCAGCAGGTTGGACAAAGCATTAGTAGTGGCAACATACAGAGAGGGACTGCCTTGGCCCAGTGACATTCACTTACTACAACAACCAGGTAGCGTTGTTAAATATTTTCCCTTCATTTTGGATCTGAGAGGTGAAGAACTAGTTTGGTTTAGGCAGAATGCGAGGACGGAGGCCAATTACCTGTTAAAGGTTTGTCAAATTCTAGAAATGTAGGGCTTTGATTGGGTTGAGGATTTCAACCTAAAATTGTACAAATTTGAAACAAAGCCATCAGTTCAATAGTTTGATTATGGTCATTGTGTCGGGTCAGTTTACAGTTCAGTGTTCTATTAGGAATGGGGTTAAAAGAAATCTATGTTTTCTCTTATTTGTTAGGGTGTGTGTATTTACTCTGATAGGTAATACTTTTTAATATGACAATATAAGGGTCTGGCCCTGCATGGCTGAATTACAGGGGTTTAGGTGTTCTCAGGGGTTGATGGGGTGCAGCTAGTTAGTTGTGTTTTGAATTCTCAGACATAGTTATACTTTTTTTGATAATCAATATATAAAAATATTATTACATAGCAAAAAAAACATTCAAATACATATAATTATAAATACTAACATTTATAAATATATACAAATATATATATATATATACATATATATGTATATATATATATATGTATATATATATAAATGTTTGTATTTATAATTATATGTATTTGAATCATATATATATATGTTTGTATTTATAATTATATGTATTTGAATGTTATCTATATATATATATATATATATATATATATATCTATATATATATATATATACATATATATATATTTTTGATATATATATAGATACATGAATATATGTATTTATAAATATATATACACACACACATATATATATATACATGTGTATATATATGTGTGTGTGTGTATGTATATGTCTGTATATACACACATATACATACACACACACATATATATATACATGTATATATATGTGTGTGTGTATATGTTTGTATTTATAATTATATGTATTTGAATGTTATCTATATATATATATATATACATAAGTATTTTTTTGATATATATAGATACATGAATATATGTATTTATAAATATATATATATATATATATACACACATATATATACACGTGTATATATATATGTGTGTGTGTATGTATATGTGTATACACACACACACACACACACACATATATTATGTATGTATGTATGTAAGTACCTAACTATATACTATTCTTTCATGTCTAAAAACAAATGCATAAAAATAGTTTTCATCTCTACAATTATAACTAACGTATTCTCTTCTTTTCTTTCTGATGATGGATCATGGAGTGTGATCCGAAATGTCGATCCAAATAATCTACACACAGTTTTCTCCAAAAGATCGATTACTATGTTATATTTTTATAAACTCTGTATACATATAAAACATTCAATTGAATTATTTTATCAATCATCATACTATGTAAAAAAATCTTAGAATCATATAATTCTCCAATATTATAAAGTAAGTGTTTTGAAATTTTAAATATAACTCACATACTTTTTGTTTTATAAGAAATATTAAATATCATTCACACTGCAATGATTGATTCTTTGAAAATATCACTTAAACTTCAGAGCCAAAAGAATCCCCATCATCACTAAGTAATATGATAGGCAAAGAAAGTAACAACAGGGATAAGCTTAAAGGCAACATATATGGTTTGAAACATGCCTTGAAGCTATTAGAGCCATATCAACTCTACTGTCCATACTTCTGAAACTCCCATTCCCTATTATCTAAAGGACAGACTTGACATGTCTTCAGCCACCTACTTATGTAGCGAAAGTGGAAGGCATGGTTGCATACTCCCCATGCAATAGTACATTCTTCACTGGTTGTGCTAGCTTGATTTGCCTGACACTCAATGCAGAGGTCCATGATATGGTTTCTGCAAATGGCACAATTGTCAACGACAATATCCCAAGCCCAAAGGGCAATGGCATTCCATTTCTTGATTTGAAAGTTGGAGGCGCTAGAGCCCTCCCCAGACTGCTCTTCCACCAGTGTCATCTCTACGTCTTTCAAAGTCATTCCTATCCAGAGAACCCAACTACATATTTTTATTAAATGAATGCACCTAAAAATTATAAAAATTATAAAGTAATTCTATTTTATATAGGGACATATTTTTTAAATGAAAGCACACAAAAATTAAATTTAAAATATATAACCATTTTATTAAGTTAATGGACATAACAATAAAGTGGACATAAAGTTTCCTTTTGTTTTATTTTATTACCTGTAGAATAATTTATAATTATATTTTAAGGGTTTTATCATATAAAATATAAAAATGAGCAATGTGTATTGTCCAACTTAGAAGTTATTCCAATGGTAAGTACATTATATTTTGGTAGGGTTGCCTTTTTTTATAATATATATAGAGTGAGGAGCTAAAATATGTACATGATACTATATAATACTAGTTTTATTTAAGACCCTATAGGGGCTGAAATGAAGATTCAAAGAAAAGTGAAGAAGCTGGCACTAGTCAAAATCAAAGAGGAGATAATACCTACCGCCCTCGTCATGGGAACAATGTTGAGCAAAGAGGAAGAGGAAGAGGTAGACCTGGGCAAGGACCTGGAAGAGGAGATTTCAAAGGAACCTATTTCCAATGTGCGGAAGAAGGACATCGAGCATACGAGTGTCCACAGCTTCAATGAAGGACAAATAGAAGACCTGTGGATAATGTACGAGTTGCACATGTAGATGAAGATGCACAACCTTAGCATTCTAAAGATGCTGAAAGGGGAGAAACCCTAGTTGTCAGAAGAACTTTGATGAATGAGGAGAAAGAACCCAATCAGAGGAAGAGTTTATTCCGCACAAGGTGCAAATGTGAAGGTAAGTGTTGTGATATTATTATTGATAGTGGAGCACTGATAATCTTGTTTCAGAGGAGATGGTTGACAAGTTGAAGTTGACAACAAGAAAGCATCCACATCCATATTGAATTGTATGGTTGTAGGACCACAGATCTTTGGTCAATGAGCAATGTTTAGTGAAGTTTGAGATTGGAGACTACCATGATGAGGTGCTATGTGATATCATACTAATAGACGCATGTCATATGCTATTAGGAAGGTCCTGGTAGTATGATAGGAGTGTTGTCCATGATGGCCATGCAAACACATATTTCCTAACAAAGGATGGAGTTCATCATAAGTTGTAGCCCTTGAAGGAGGTAGAAGAAAAGGTATGTAGTACTTCCAGAATTTACTTGGTAGATGGTACAAAATTTTTGGAGGGTATGAAGCATGAGCATAATTGCTATGCATTGATTCTTAAGATTAGTCAAGAAAAATGTGAAGATGTACTGGCTGAAGTCTCAGAGATGTTGGAATAATTTCAAGATATTCTCTCTAATAATTTACCAGAAGGTTTACCACTAGTAAGGAAGATAAGTCATCAAATAGATTTGATACCAAGAGCTAGTTTGCTGAATAAGGCAGCCCACAGAATGACCCATGTCGAGAATGAAGAGCTAAATAGAAAAGTTTAGGAGTTGTTAAAGAAGGGACTGATAAGGGAGATCCTAAGTCCATGTGTGGTGCCTACAGTACTAGCACCAAAGAAAGATGGAGAGTGTAGAATGTGTACACATTCTCGAGTTATAAATAAGATCATGATCAAGTATAGGTTTCCATTGCCAAGGATGGATGACATAATGGATTGTTTGAGTGGATCTAAGTACTTCACAAAGATTGACCTGAAGAGTGGGTATCACCAGATCTTAATGAGAGAAGGAGATGAATGGAAGATAACCTTCAAGATAAAGGAGGGTTTGTATGATTGGTTAGTCATGCCATTTGGGCTAACCAACGCAATAAGCACATTCATGTGACTCATGAACAAGGTACTGAAAGAATTTTTAGGAAGTTTTGTTATTATTTATTTGGATGATATTTTGATTTTCAGTAAGACTTGGGATGAGCATATGATGTGTATTAGAAAAGTTTTGGAGAAGCTAAGGGAGGAGAAGTTGTTGATCAATTTGAAGAAATGTAGTTTTCCAAAGGAGTTGGTATACCTGGGATTTGTTGTCTTAGAGGAAGGTCTTAAGATGGACCCAGAGAAAGTAAGGCTATCATTGAATGGCCTACACCAAGGAGTGCCATAGAGGTACAATATTTTCATGGTTTAGCAAGTTTTTACAGTAAGCTTATCAGAAATTTTAGTAGCATTTGTGTGCCCCTGACTGAGACAATGAGAGGGGATAGAAAAGAGTTTAGATGGACTAAAGGAGAAAACAAAAGTTTTCACACATTGAAGCAGAAAGTCACAGAGCAACTTATTTTGGCACTTCCAGATTTCAATAAGGTATTTCAGGTAGATTGTGATGCTAGTGGTAGTGCTATAGGAGCTATTTTAAGTCAAGAAGGTAAGCCCATTGCCTATTTTAGTTAGAAGCTTAATGATTCCAAGAAAAAGTATTATTTTTATGATCAGGAGTTTTATGCAATAGTTCAAGCTTTGAAGAAATGGAGACATTATTTGTTGCCAAAAGAGTTTGTTTTATATACTGATCATCAGGCTTTGCAGTATCTTAATAGTCAAGGGAAGTTGAAACAAAGGCACTTAAAATGGGTTGAGTTTTTGCTAAGCTATACTTTTGTTTTGAAGTACAGGAGTGCAAAGTCCAACAAAGTTGCAGATGCCTTGAGCAGAAGGCAAAATTTGTTGACAGAAATGAAGATAGAGGTTGTTGGGTTTGATGAGCTCAAAAGTTTGTATCCTGAAGATCTAATATTTGCAGAGGCCTGGAAAGCTTGTTTGGAACCTATTACTTTAGACAAGACAAAATGGTTGGATTTCATAATTCAGGATGGCATGTTGTTTAGAGGAAGCCAGTTGTGCATTCTAAGGAGTTCCATGAGAGAGGACTTGATTAAGGAGAAGCATAGTGGAGGATTGGCTAGACACTTTGGTCATGATAAGACTATTGCTATTGTTGGTGAAAATTATTATTGGCCACAATTACAGTAGGATGTGAGGAAATTTGTGCAGAATTGTAGAGTATGTTAGATGGCAAAAGGAACAAGTCAGAATATAGGTCTATATCAACCACTACCTTTACCAGAGAAGCCATGGGATGATATTAGTATGGATTTTGTTCTTGGTTTACCAAGGACACAGAGAGGACATGATTCTATTTTGGTGGTAGTGAATAGATTCTTGAAGATGGTACATTTTATTCCTTGCAAGAAGACTAATGATGCTGTTCATATTGCTAAATTATTTTTCACAGAGGTGGTGAGATTACACGGTCTACCAAAGATCATATTTTTAGATTTAGATACCAAGTTTGTTGGTTATTTCTAGAGGACATTGTGGAAGAAGTTGAAGATAGATTTGAAGTTTAGTTCTACACACCATCTACAGATTGATGAACAAACCGAAGTGGTGAATAGGAGTTTGGGTAATCTGCTACGATGCTTAGTAGGAGATAAGCCCAAGGGATGGGATTTGATTTTACCACAGGTAGAATTTTCTTACAACAATTCTGTCAATAGGAGTATTGGTAAATCACTATTCCAGATTGTATATGGGAATAGTCCAAGAAATGCTTCAGAGTTAAGGAACCTGGACAAAGGAGAAAAGACAAGTGTCGAGGTTGAGAACTTTGCAAAACACATGAAGAATTTGCATGAAGAGGTGAGAAAGCATATTAATAAGATGAATATTCAGTACAAGGGTAAGGCAGATCAGAAGAGAAGATATAAGGAGTTCTAGGTAGGAGATGAAGTCATGGTTCACTTGAGAAAAGAAAGGTTCCTAATTGGAACATACAATAAGTTGAAAATGAAGAAATTTGGACCATGCAGAATTTTGAGGAAACATGATTCAAGAAATGCATATGAGGTAGAGCTACCAAGTGGGATCAACATTTCCCCTATTTTCAACATTGTTGATTTACCAGAATATCATGAAGGTGGAATAGAAAATGGACCAACAGAAGAACAGTGGAGTATTCTGCATCTACTTCAACCAAGGAGATAGAAGAGATTTTGGATAGCCATGTGGGAAGAAGTACTCAAAATAGGCAATATGAAGAATATCTGGTGAAATGGAAAGGAAGGCTTGTTGAAAATTCTTCTTGGTTGTGTGAGGCAGAGGTTGACCATTTGGGTTTTCCTCACATAGACACATGAGATGTGATAGGGTCACTTCTCAAATTACCCTAGGTGTCTGATGCAGGAGCATCCAGTGGTGTAAGGGTAATCTTGCATCACCCAAAAAAAGATGTGTTTCAAATTTTTTGGTATTCTTTTCATTTATTTTCAAAATTTGTGGTTTTGGTTCCATAATCGCTTGAATAATGATGTAGAACTTTCAGTTTTTTCCAAACTGCTAAAAATAACAACCTACTATTTTTAGAAAGTTTGCATTTGGGCATGGAATGAAGTAAAAATTTACAGGAATCTTCATAATAGAAAAATAAGGCCTTTGGCAAAGGAATCACACAAAGATCATTTGTGAGCTAAAAGATATTAAAGTTTTTGTTTCCAAAAAATGCCTAAAAATTATTCAAACTCAGGTTTGAGGCACTAAAAGGCCCCATACAAACCCAAAAATGGTTGGAACCGACAAATCTAGCTCTTAGCATGTAAAGCACTCCTCAAGATGTCTGACGCATAAAATGGTTCGTCAACCAGACACCTGGATCAAAAGTTATGGCTCCTAGAAGTTGACCTATTTTTAGAGGGAGATGCAAATTTTGAAATTAGATTGTCAGCCGCCAAAAAGGCTATTAATAACCATTTTTGGGAAACTTGGGCAGTAGTAGAGTTAAGGGGGGAAGTGTAGAGTCAAGAATAGGATGGAAAATAGAAACCCTAGCTGATTTGGAGTTACAGAAGGTAGATGATTCTAGAGTCTGGGAATAGGAAGTTGTAATGTGTTGTAGCCTGTAGAGGGTTGATTCTTGTTATTGTATTTGAGCTTCTATAATGTAATAAGTTGTCCAAATCAATAAAGAAAGTTCTATTTTTCTATGTGCAATTTTTGTTGTTGTGTGTTTTATGATTTACCCCCATCATCAATAGCTATATATGAACATTGAGTTTTTGTTTTGCCATGATCGAATATATCAATAAAAAATGGAATGTTATTCCCACCACTTGAATCCTCTTATAGAATTGAAATTACAAAAAGATATTTTGATACAGTTATATATGTGATGCTCTAATAGATAGATATAACACTTTACTTTCTTCTGCATATTTGGACATTCCTTCCTGATCTATAACATGGCATATTTACTGTAACTGTACCTGCAACATATGATATTCTTTTCACTAGCTTTAAAACTTGTTCTGAGTTTGCATAATACTATTACTTGATCCTTTTCTTGTCACTCTTGAGACAGGAGCAACACATTTTTCTTCTTTGTAATGGCAAAGACATTTGATGTGAGCTGTGCTCCGTGTACTCATGTGTTCCATTAATGACTCATATCTCCATTTACATCTGATATGCATATATTCTGAATGTCTGAGTTAGAACTGTCTCATGGCACACATGCTTGGCATCTAGTCTTACTATATCATATCAAATGTAGGTGTTTATACATACCATATTGAATTATTACAGCTCCTCCACTTTACTAGCATGAGTATCATGTAAACACAACTTGCAACTGTAAACTCTAATGCCTTAGCTACATGCAAACATTATAAAAGATACTTTCAGATGATCATGATCATGATGTACCTGTCACATTGGTATTGAATGCTACATTTGATTAATTAGCATAAGGGTGTTGTTCTTTTCATATGCACACCGTAGTATGCTTCTTGAGTTTCTATTGTAGCAATAATGACAGTTGTTCTCATCCATTGAATGCCGTCCTTGATGAGTTCAGGTCACTTTAATGCTTTCATTTCATCATTACTTGAACTATAGCATTAGCTTGATGTTTTATTCCTTCAGTTAACATGATTCAATTGAGCATTATGAATATAATTTGCATTCCATCCCCTCTGAGGACCACGAGCAACATGCTAGGCTCAATCCTTGTGGGAGCCCACTTTACACCACATACTGATATGTCTTCAAATAGCTACATGACTTATCCTATACCTGCACATGAAACAAACATGTTAGATAAAATTAGTGAAGTACAATGATTGTTTCTTTTCAATCTCTCTTGCATGTGAATGACTTGTATCTGATTTAGTGCACTATAGGCAATGTATTATGCCTCTGCTGATAGGCACATAGGGAACTCATAACTGGAGCTCTAACAGGTCTCTTCCAATCTTGCAGGTTATTATCAGAGATCAGAAGCAATGACAAAAGGTAACCTTGGAAATTGAAGAAACTAAAAGGTAATAATGGCTATGATCCTTCCCTTTCATATTTTCATATGCATAGTATATTTCTTATATCTATACTAGTTTAGCTATTCCTATGACTTGTGTGGGACATTTGATCTATCATATTTTCATTCAATGCAATGTTTATTTATTTTATGTATCTCATTTATACAATGAATAATCATTGTAGTGAAATCAAATAACTTATCTCTTAAGAAACCTTCTGCAAATGAATGATGATCTAAAAATTCTTTTCTTATGTTGAACAACTAAACTGCAACATAACTAAATATCTCAAACACTCCAACTATGCAAACAAGATATCAGACAAAATGTTAAAAAACTCTCATCTAAACATGAACTGAATGTACTCTTCAGTTCTACCAATTTGGACTACAAAGAAAATTGGTAACATTTCTGGTGACTTCTGCTATATACTTGCCTACTAAGCATCAAGATAAGTTGCCTTAAGCTGTCCATTCAGTATAGAGTCATATTCTGCTCATCTCGAACTCAGAAAACACTAAAAATTAGCTGTACACTACTCCAAACAGTAGTAGAAAACAAAAATAAACCAAACTAAAAACAAACTAAAGGCCCTGGTGGCTACAAAACCTATGCAGTAGCACTTAGAGAAAAAAAACTACTGAAAGTAAATATGCATGAGCACTTATTAACTATAACACTACTCTACTATGATACAATATAATACTTATCTTTAGAGGCAATGTTTGAGGTGGACCCATTAACTAGGATAGGCAGTACCTCTCTACTTAACTTGGATAGCTGAAATGCATCATTTTCTTTGCACTCTATGATTACATAAGGCCTGTCCCAAATTGCATCAAACTTGGAATGCCTTCCAAGTTTGCTTCTCAGTTCATTCCATTTGAAAACTAATCACCAACAATGAAACTTCTTGGTCTTTTCCTCTTATCAAATGAACTCTTCACTTGAGCTTGATGAATTTTAAACTTCCTTAAGGCTTCTTTTCTAGTTTCCTCTAATTCCATAAAATGAGCTAGTCGTACTACTAAAGGTTGCTCCTCTAGTAGCTCAAGTTCTTTAATGAAAGTAAAAGTTGGTAATTCTACTGAAATAGGCAATCTAGCCTCCTTACCATAAGTAAACACATATGGAGAAAAACCAGTAGCTCACTTGGGAGTAATTCAATCGGCCCAAAGAGCTAGCTTTAACTTCTTGTGCCATGTTCTCTAGTTGTCTTCAACAATTTTTTTGATGATATTGATCAATTTTTTACTGGTGGATTCCACCTATCCATTACCCTGTGGGTAATGGTTAGAAGATGTACTCAAAAAGATGTTATGTTTAACAAACCAGTCTAAAATCCTTAAACCAATAAAAGCTAAACCATTGTCAGAGATGATTGAATCTAGTGTACCAAATCTTGATACCAAATCATGATACCAAATCATGATAGAAACTTAAAACAGTAGATTCATTTGCTTCTTTCAAAGCAACAGCCTCAGTCAACTTAGTGAAATAGTCTATAGTAGTCAAAATCCACTTGTGGCCTATACTTGAAGGTGGGTTTATTGGTCCTATCAAGTCAAGACCCCATTTTTCAAATGGTTGTTTAACTTAGATATGATGCAGAGGTAAGGCTACAAGCCTTTGCTTACCTGCAAATAATGAACACTTTTCACATCTTCTTACCTAAGCAAATGCATCCTTAAATAGATCTGGCCAGTAATAACCTGCCTGCATTATCTTCAAGGCAGTTGTCGTTTCTACAAAATGACCTCTTGAAGGTCCACTATGAAATTCTTCTAATAGTCTATCAACTTGATTTGGTTCAATGCATCTCAGAAACACACTATTAAAATCTCTCCTATACAAAATACCTTCAATGATAGCATAAGGAGTAGCTTGTAACTTGAAATACCTTCTTCCTACCCTATCTAAACCTCTAAGGCGTTCACCAGTCTACAAATAGTGCATCATTTGTTGCACCCAGCTATCTGTAGGAGCTAGTACAACAATTGGTTCACTAATATTCAACACTATTTCTGCATTGTCTTCATGTTCTTGGTTGTGCTCTCCATTTCCAGCAAGCTACTTGCATAAGCCCTTGCCTCTAATCAGCTTAGTTACCTTAATATTAACATCAAATTCCATGACCTTGGTTATCCAACCAGCCCTTTTATAATTTATTTCTCTATTAAGAAAAAAGTTCTTAATAGTTGTGTGGGCAACCATCAAATGAATTATGTTATTGGATAGCATATGTCTGAATTTCTTGAGGCTTCTAATAATAGCAAAAACATGCTTCTCAATAAAATAATACTTTACCTCATAAACATGCAATACCTAGCTGAAAAATGCCACTGGCTACTCCAAGCCTTCATCATTTTGCTGGTACAACATTGCTAAAATGTTATCTATACCTCTGAAAGCATATAAAATAAAATCCCTCTCATAATTAGGATTAATGAGGGTAGGGGCAGCTGGAAGAGCTTCCTTCATCTGCTCAAAGCTTCTCTTTCCTCCCTTAGTCCAAAAGGTATGTTCTTCTTTAGCATGGCAATAAGAGGTTGTAACAAAGCAGCAATGTTTGAAATAAATCTTCTCACAAAATTAATTCTACCAAGAAAGCTTTGCAAGCCTTTCTTATGTGTAGGCAACAATAAATCTAGAATTGTAGACACTCTTTCAGGGTCAATAGAAATACCATGCTTTGAAACAATATGGCCAAGGAATTTTCCTTCATGAACTAAAAATATGTATTTTTTTGGGTTCAAGGAAACTCCAAACTCTCTGTATCTCTAGAAAATTTGCTTCAAATAGTTAAAACAATCATTAGACTCTTTTGAAAAAACTGTTATATCATCTAAATAGACTAGAACTATTTTATTCATAAGGCAATGGAAGGCCATATCTATTGCCCTCTGAAAGGTTGCCTCTGCATTGGACAAACCGAAAGGTATCTTCTTGTAGGCCATGGTGTCACACTTGGTTGTAAATGCAGTTTTATATTGGTCCTCTTCATTCACCAAGATTTGGTTATAGCCTCAATATCCATCTAACAAAGAAAATTTGTTAGAACCAGAAACAATTTGCAAAATTTGTTCCATTGAAGGAAGGGGGTAGTGATCCTTTAAAAAGGCCTTATTAAGATCATAGAAATCAACACAAAGTTAAATTTATCCATTCTTCTTTCTTACTAGTACCAAGTTAGAGACCCAGGATGTATGTTTTATTGGGAATACTGTGCTACTTTCAATCAACTTGTTTAGCTCAACTTTCATTAGATGCTCAAGTTTTGGATTAAGGAGTCTTTGGTTTTGCCTAACAGGGTTCGCATTAGGCTCTAATTCAATGGTATGTTGGGCTAATCCAGGATCAAATCCCCTTCAATCCTTATATTCCCATGCAAAAACATCAAAAATCTCTTGACATAACTAAACAAAAGACTATTGTATTTTAGTACATACCTTTCCCAATTTTAGCAGTTTATCTTTGAATATCTCCACTGTTTCATAATGATCTTTCTTCAAAGTCATACTATATTTATCTTTTCTAAACTAATCATTTGAATTAAACACTGATTCTAGTGTCACCAGTCCCTTGGGTGATTTCAGCTGCACAATTTTATTATCGAATTGCTGCTGGTACTTATGTTGGTTATCAGCTACAGATTTAGCTTTTGCACTCAAAAACTCAATATTTGCTCATCATTGTCAAAAAGTTGCCAAGAAATGCTATTGTCAGGTATAGATGGTCTAATAACCACTTTTACATATGGTTGTACCTCTATGTTATGAATCTGATCAAGAATCTCAAACTGAGATCCCAAAGCAGCAAGCTTATCTGCATACTTATTTTCATTTCTAGGAATTGAAAGTAGATTAAAAGCATCAAAATTTTCAATTGAGTCCCAAACTTGATGCTTGTACTTTTTGAGCAAGTCATTCTTAGTAACATTTAGATTTCTAACTTGGTTTACAATCAACTCAAAATCACCATAAACTTGGATAAATTTTATACCTCTATTTTGGGTCCACACCAAGCCATGAATCAGGGCTTCATACTCAGCCACATTGTTTGTGCAACTGAAAGTAAACCTCAATGCTACATAGTACTTGTCTCCTTCAGGTGAAATCAACATAGTCCCCCCACAAACACTTGTTTTGCTCCTTGATCCATCAAAGTACAGCTTTGAAAGCTAATTTTTTGCTGTTTAGACTGACTTTGATCCTTGATCAGATTAGGAATCACTAAATTAGGTTCTTGTATCATGTAAATGTCTAATTCTACCTCATCAGTGTGATAAAAAAGTCCATCTTCATGATCTTCAGCTGCCTAGTCATCTAAATTTATATCTTCCATAGGTGCACTAGGATCTAGGCTCATGGATTGATCCTACTGCCCATGGGTGATGTAGAGGTTAGCATTTATTGGGATATGGACATAGAGCTCAACATGTTCCTTTACAAGTGGTTCAGATTGTATGTTTACTTTCGTACCATATCTTGTTCAAAAATACAAGTGGGACCAATCAGAAGATAAAAAACCACCCAATTTGGTAGTAAATTCCCTAGAAAGGAATATGGCAAAGCTAGGTGGTAGATCAATGATGTAAATGTCCTAATGGATAGCAAAATTAGGATAGGCATGCAAGGAAAGTGGTAGTTTTGTAATTATCCCTGCAGTATTAATAGCAGACCCATCTAGCTAGACCACTCCTTTTGAAAGGGGCTCATAGACTAAACCTAATGAATTAGCTAGACTCTTGGGCATAACAGAACTACTTGCTCCAGAATCTATCATGGAATTATGAACAAGTTTGTCACCAATAATCAAACTTAGGTAAAAAGGAGGATGTTTTACCTCTTTGGTTGGTTGTTCACTCTTTATTTATGAGCTGTTGGCAAGCACAACTTTGGCCTTTTCTTGATTAGAACAATCAGAAATTGAAATTTTAGCTAGTGCCTCTTGTAATAGATTCTTTTGGCTAGGAATACACAATGCATCGATTACTGACATATTCACTATTGCTCTCTTAAGGTGATCCACTATATTAAAAGAAACATGACTTACCTTTTGTTGTCCTTTGACAGCAGCAGCATCATTCTACTTTTCAAAAGGCCATGTTTGTACTTTTGACTGATCTTTTTTGGGTACAACTTGTCCTCTTTAACAAATATGCACTTCTTACTGTGCTATGGGGGCAGATTGTGATGAAAAAGTCTAAAATTTATCCTTGGTAGGCTGTTGTTGTATATCTGCAACTTACTGATCAAGATCTACAACCCTCTTTTTTGACCTTGTGTTGGCTAAAACAAGTGTATTTGACTGATTTTGTCCTTGAGAGTACATTACAATACAGAAATTAGTGTCTTTCCAATTCATTAAGGCCACATCAACATTATTTTGTTGAGCTAAAACTTTACCAGAAACACCTTCTGAACCTGCATAACTATTTTGCACCATAAGATTATGATTCCTTACACCATTTGTACATGCAGCTTGGTTATGGGGTTGGTGACATGGATAACACCAATCACTATCTTGAGTCAAGTTGTTATGAGTGGGTACAAGACCTTTCAAAGTGCTAACAACATTAGGATTATAAGATTGAAAAGGTTGAGAGTTATAATTTCTTCTTTGACCCTACGGATAATCTTGCCTATTTGGCTGATTAGACTGATACGGGGCCTGGTAAGGCCTATAATCTTGACCACTATGCTCCTTGAAACTTACCAACTCATTCACATTGGTTTTTAGTGTGTTTTGAGGCTGTTGGAATTCTTGAGCTTGGACTAGAATAATGGTTTCATGGGTTGTAGCTTGGTGTTCTATTCTGGAACTCGTGGGATAGTAGCCAAAGGAGGAACTACCATGGGCACAGGTGGCTGGATTTCTAGAAAAATGAGTAAAGGAGGCCTTGGGGCTATTCCCTACTTGGATAAGGCAACTTTCTACTCTAACAACAGTCTCAAAAGCATCAAGAAGGGTGGGTCCACCCATAGATTAGATCATTACAGAAATTTCACTGTTCAAAGCCTTAAGATAAAACAAAAATGTATGCCTTGGCAGAGGCTTTATCATTGTGGGGATCCTATCCCAAGTTCTCTAAAATTGGCAATTAAAATCTGCCATGTGTTCGTGGGGGCCCTTCTAATGGTGCTCAACTGCACCAGTAATGAAAGATGATCGGACTTGTCCTCAAAATGTTTCTGCAATCCATCTCCCAGCTAATCCCATGTTGTAATTGAGTTCTCTGCAAGATCTCTAAACCATTACAAAGCTTTACCCTTAAGTGATGCAGCCAATAATCTGATTGCTACATTTTCTTGGGTAACATTATGTACTGAACATAGCATTGCCACATCCTAAATGTGCTCAACAGTTGTAGTGTGATCTTCTTTGGTGAAATATGGCAGTCCTTTGAGTGCTACAATTGGAATATCATCACATTGGGCAAGTCGTAATGGGTTGTCTCTGTTAAAAGGTGCAAATGTGAACTATCTAGCCATTATGGGTATTTGTACTATCAACACTAGACTCCTACTTCTTTGTATTGGAGTTAGAGGACTAAGTCTCAAAGGTGTTGATTTTGATCTCTTTGATGAGTCAACTATTCTATTTTCTATCCGACGCCTTCTTCTTGGTAGAGACAGCTACAAATAGTCTAATGAATCTGAACTGGATCTAGTTTTCATAAGCTAGAAACACTAATCCGCATGCAAGACCAAAGAAAATGAGTCACCATGTATATTATAAAAAGCCCCCAAAGGATGGAACACTACTGCATATACCAGAATAGCAGCTTTGAGGATTAAAGAAAGTTTTCTAAAAACACTTTCAGAGTCCCACTAGGCATGCCCAAAACTGTTATCAATTAGATATGCACCCTATGCTACGTTGTTCGACTTAGCTATCTGTGGATGCATGGGAACACTCCTAGGCCTGTGGGTTGCCTAAAAATTGGAGTGAACCTCCAGAGTGAGCTGGCTCTCCTAACGATTTTACTAATCTAAATGATTTACAAAGGGAAAAAGGTAAGAGGGTGAACTAAAATGAAATAAACAACTAAAATTAATTCTTAAGGTGATGCACCAATACTTAAACTCCTATCAGATCTTACTCACAATCAGTGTACAGAACTATAACTCTCACAACCCCTTGATTATACTTAATTCATTAATATTTCACATGAAAGTTCATCTGAACACAACATGGAATCTGAATCAAAATAGAATAGTTGCATAACCATCACAAAATTAAGATAAAACAGAGGATAAATAACTATCACAATGCAATACCAAATTAACCTTGCAAATGGGTAAACAAATGGGAAGGAAAATTGCTACTCTATAAAGTGTAAGGAATAATGAGTACAAAAACTGAAGTACAACTCTCTCAGTGTGAGAGGAAGACTCTAAAAATCTCTAAAATCTGATCTCTAACTCCTCTCTCTACTCCCAAGAAAGAACTAGCTATCTCCAATATATCCTACAGAATGATCTCCCTGAGAAAAACTAGGGCTAGATCCTAAAATTAAGCATGCCAATCCATTTTTGAGCTTGTCAGAAAGGCCAACAAAAAGCTCACCAAACTGCCTCAAAACTATAAAAACAAATTGCCAAAAAGTCCTCCAATGTGGCCTCACTGGAAAATATGCTTTGTCTGCTCCAAAAAGATTCCATTTTGTCTATATCTGCCCCAAAAGAAAGGAAACTCAAAAGAAGATATTGTTTTCTTTATTCTTGTTTTAACTGCATAAAATAATGACTATTTTAAAGCAATTTATAGATTACATTGCTTTAAAATATCATTTTACAATGGTTGAAGTTTTGTTCCATATCCTAATTCGATTTCATTTTTACAAGAATAATAATACAAGGCTTTAATTTAGCCAAGTATATGCATATACAAGCATTTGATTTTTCTATAAAAGATCATAATAATACTTAAAGGTATATATATGGTTTGCACAAAAAGAGGCCAATAAGGCCCACCCTTCAAATAATCTGCAAAACTTCTAAGGCACGTGACTTACTCTTCTAAGGGGTCAAAGGTATATGCACTATCTCCAAAAAGGGATGAAAATGAGTTTTAAGGTATCAAACCTTAGCATAGAATGTGCAAAGAAAACTAAGGCTTTCAATACCACTCTAAGTCTTGAGACTTAGTCACTAGGATGGACATGATACCACGAAGGGTATTACTTGAGGTAATGAAAATGAATTCAAATGTGATGAAAATGCCCATCGAATTAGGGCATGATGTAAACCCTAAACACAAAACAAATTTTGCCCTACTTTCTTGGGCTCATTTTCACTTTTGAAGATTTTGGATCTTTGGCTCTACCTCCAGACCACCACCACCATGCTATGGCTTATGCTTGCAACTCAAGCATTTCTCTATGTGTTCTAAGAAATTCCTTAAGGGTTTTTGAAGGCAAATGCAAGGTAAATCTTCTCTGCATCAAAATTGCACCATTTCTTTTTTATCTAAGACAAATTTCAGCTTCAAAGCCATGACCAAGTTTTATTTCTAATGCATATCACTTGTATTTCATTCTGCATTTGAGGCACCGTGATTGCAATTGTTTGATCTCCATTCAAGAGAAAAATGAAGCAAAAGAAGGGCAAAAACCTAGGCTATGTATATCAGTCAAGGTGAGCTCTTAGAGTCTGAACTCTGTATATACTCTCTAGTTACATCATTGATATGAACTTAAAAACTTAAAAATGAAAGTTTTCCCCTCTTCATCTTGCAAAAACACCATGAAACCACTTCTCTTTTGCAGGCCACAACTATATACTACACTTTCCATCCTTCCTGAATATGATATGGGTCGTGGCTGTGTATACACTCATTTTCTCATACTCTGAGCACGTTTTTCTTGAATGGACTTAAAAAACTCATTTTCATTTTAAATCTAAAGCTTCTTTGTGTATACCAATAGGCTTTAGGTGTTTGTGTACAAGAAAATGCATTGAAACATATATCTTCATGTGGGTTTGCTTCTATGAGGCTACAGCTTTACACACTCATTTCTTTATTTCCTAAGTATTTTCTATGGACATATGAGCCTGATACAGGCCATGAGTATAGTTTGACCATTACTCTTTCATTTTTAGAATGAAACCCTAGATGGGTTAAGCAAGCATAATTTCATCTTATCATTTCATTTTGTATCTGTCTTTTTACTTGAAAGCCTACACAAGTGAACTCGTGGGCTTAACCTCTATTGCAAAGAAATGATGTGCTCTATTATAGGTCATGTGCTCCCATCTTTGTGCCTATGTGCTCATTTCTAAGTGACCTCTTGTTTGAATGGTTTGAAAGCTTTCACTTTTGTGATTTCTTCTACACATGATGGTTGATACTTAAAACCCCAACTAGAGTTTATTATGCCTTGAGAAGAATGGCTCCCTCTATTTCAGGCCTATGACCATACTTGGCTATATTATCATTTCAACTTAAGCTCAAAAGATCCCTTTTCCCTTTTTCATGCATCTGCAACTTTGGTTGAAACCCTAGTGGTTTAATATTGTTAAAATGTTCTCTAGCTACAATTGATATGGGGCTTGTTTGACACCATTTTCTGAATATTGTGCTTTGACTGTATCTAGAGTTTGTATTTTGGAAAATACAATGAGGGTTTGTAATAAAGAACTCAAATTTATGGCACATGAACTGAGATTTTACTTTCTATATATGCAAAAACAAACTCATACTCTCTTATTTCATCTGTATGCACTCTCTTCTTGTTATATGGCAGCATATGAAGTTATGACAACATATAAATACATTCTTGAGATTTTGTAGTAGTATATGAACATTGAGTTTCTGTTTTGCCATGATGGACTATATCAATCGAAAATGGAATGATGTCCCGACCACTCGAATCCTCCTGTAGCATTGAAATTACAAAAATATACTTTGATACAGTTATATATGTGATGCTCCAATAGACAGATATAGCACTTTACCTTCTTTTGCATATTTGGACATTCCTTCTTGATCTGTAACATGGCATATTTATTGTAATTATACATGCAACATATGATATTCTTTTCACTGGCTTTAAACTTGTTTTGAGTTTGCATAATACTATTACTTGATTTTCTTCCTGTCACTCTTGAGACAGGAGTAAGAAAATTTTCTTCTTTGTAATGGAAAAGACATTTGATGTGATTTGTGCTCCATGTACTTATGTGTTCTATTAATAACTGGTATCTCCATTTACATTTGATATGCATACATTTTGAGTGTCTGAGTTAGAACTATCTCATGGTACACATGCTTGGCATATGGTCTTACTGTATCATATCAAATGTAGGTGTATATACATACCATATTGAATTATTGCAGCTCCTCCACTTTACTAGCATGAATATCATGTAAACACAACCTGCAACTATAAACTCTAATGCCTTGACTGTATGCAAACATTATAAAAGACACTTTCAGATGATCATGATCATGATACACCTATCACATTGGTATTGAATTTTGCATTTGATTAATCAACATAAGGGTGTTGTTCTTTTCATATGCACACCACAGTCTAGTTCCTGAGTTGCTATTGTAGAAATAATGATAGCTATTCTAATGCATTGAATGCTATCCTTTAAGAGTTTAGGTCACTTTAATACTTTCATTTCATCATTACTTGAATTGTAAGCATTAGATTGATGTTGTACTCCTTCAATTAACATGTTTCAATTGAGCATTATGAATATAATTTGCATTCCTTGCCCTCTGAAGACGAGGGGCAGCATGTTGGGCTCAACCCTTGTGGGAGCCCACTTTACACCACATGTTGATATGTCTTCAAATAGCTACATGACATATCCTATACCTGCACATGAAACAAACATGTTAGATAAAATTACTGAAGTACAATGATTGTTTCTTTTCAATCTCTCTTGCATGTGAATGACTTGTATCTAATTTAGTGCACTATAGGCAATGTATTGTGCCTTTACTGATAGGCACATAGGGAGCTCATAACCAGAGCTCTAATAGGTCTCTTCCAATATTACAGGTTATTAGTGGAGATTAGAAGAAAGGAAAGAAGGCAACCTTGGAAACTGAGGACACTAAAAGGCAATGATGGCTATGATCCTTCCCCTTCCTATTTTTAGATGCATAGTATCTTTCTTATATCTGTACTAGTTTAACTATTTCCACAGCTTGTGTGGGACATTTCATCTATCATATTGTCATTCATTGCAATGTTTATTTCTTTTATGTATCTCATTTATACAATGAATAATCATTGTAGTGAAATGAAATAACTTATCTCTTAAGCAACCTTCTACAAATGAATGATGGTCTAGAAATTCTTTTCTTCTATTGAACAACTGAACTTCAACATAGCTAAATATCTTAGACACTCCGACTATGCCAACAAGATATTAGAAAAAATGTTTAGAAACATTCTCATCTAAACATGAATTGAATGTACTCTTCAGTTCTACAAATTTGGACTATAGAGAAAATTGGTAACAGAAACTTTCAATGCTCCTTTGCATATTTACAACTTAATATAAAATGGTCCATTGATTCTTACCCATTCATGTTCATCATAGAAATTTGGGTAATCTTACATCTTGTCTTTTGGTGGTAATGTTCATGTATTCTGGCTTATATTCGTAGTCATCCAATAGGGTATCTCTTAGTTCCTCAAATTTCATGTGGTTGATTTTAGTGAGTGTGGATGTATATCCTTACATCCTCAGTATAAACAACATCAGTTGGAACAAAAGAGAATGTTCCATTCTTATCCACTTCCATAGCTTTATATGGATATTTCTTGTACTTAGGTCTTGGCTTCTTTGAAACATCAACCAACTTTGGTATCACAATTTTATCTCTTCTACTCTATGGCTACAGTTTCACTTCTTAATTCTTCTCACAAATTTGCAATCTATAGCTAGGGGCTTTGCTTTTTACTCTTCTTTTCTCAAATTTACCAATCACTTTGAATATGAATGAGGAGGAATTGAATGATTAGGACTTAAGTAACCTTATTTTTCCTTAACTTTTTTCATTTATTACATCTTTTGCTTGTTAGGTTTTTGAGAGTTTTCAGCTGCCAATTCATTCTATAGGTTCATAAGGAACTATTTCCATCCAGAATTCCTTTGTCTTTCATGTTTTCATTCCACAGATTTGAGATATTGATTTAGACTTTCCTTATTAACATATCCATCTTTAAATTTCTTATAAAGTCACCTATATGCCTTGCTCTCACTTTGCAGCATTTCATTTTTATAGGGAGATGTAAGATTATGCAATGGTTAGCTCCCCCTAAAACCATGATTTTTCTTAATCTAATATGAAGTCCTCTGTAGGAGGTACATGAAAATGTTTGAGATTCATTGATTGAATCAAGCCACCAAGTTCACCTTTAAAACCTCAGATTTACCTTCTATAAGAGAAAAAAACAAAGAGGATGAATTTGCACAATATTGGATGCAATTAATGAATTAGATTAATGAATTACATGTGGGAACTTGCTTTTATATTTGCAAGTTAGAAAACCCTAATATGACTTAAGAATAACCTAAGACTAAAATTAGCCCCAAGTCAACTTAATTTAAAGTGTAATTAAATATTTAATTACACCAACACCCCCTTAAGTGCAACTTAGGGAGAAATGAAAAATATGCAACTAATGCAAGAATGGGTCCTAGCTACAAGGCCATGTTAGATAACCATGTACAATAGGAATCTCTCATAAAGTGGAGAAAATAGACGAAAACCTAATGGGAGAAAACTCCTCTCCAAAAGAGAGAAAAATACAAGTACATGAACATGTGATGGAAGGACTAACACTAAGACCCCCAAGAATTGAATCCATCACAAAAGTACAATCATGAATGCCCCCCATAAGAAAGGAAGTAGAGAGAAAGTCTGGTGACCCCCCAGAAGTGAGAAGGATGAAACCCCATGTGACGAAATGCTCCCTACCAAAATAGAGATGAGAAGAGAGACCATGCAGTTGCTCCTCAAGATGACTCCTACAGTGTTGGAAGATGCTCAACACAAAATAAAGATGTTAAGACCCATGAATGTCAAACAATATTTGTCACCTTGGGAAGAAATAGAATTGCAAATGTGTGCATAATGTCTTCCCATTTTAGACAGGAATATATAGAAAGAAGGATAAATGTCTCTGAACTCTACACATGATCAAAAGACAACAATGATGCTCCTTAAAAATACCTAAATGTCTCCAATCCACTGCAAAACTATGATTGAATAGGAGGATAAAGTACAATCTTTGAAGAAGATGATGGTGATGGAACTCCATTGAATCTATCATCAAATAGAAGACAAATATCCTCAATGTTGTCCTCCAAATCTGCAAGATGGGACTCTACAAAAAACAATGATATATATGGTAGATATGTGTCCCAATGAGCTATCTTTGGAAGACTAATAATATCCTACTACAAAGAATATGATGTAGTAACAAGTAATAAAGATGTGATCTCAATTTAAGTGGAGAAGGAGAAGCAAGTGAAGGTTTTGTGTCATATGAACTTGCGAGACCTATCAAATATGCATGCTCCTCAACTATATCATCATCAAAAGGTATGCAATCTACATCATCAAAGGGTATGTGGTAATCCATAGCTAGATCATCAGGGAATGGAGAGATATGTGGGTCTCCATAGATCTCCTAAATGCTAGTCCAAAGAGCATGTGAGCACTCAATATGTGAGATAGAACACATAGTGTCAAAATCAACACTAGAACTAATCAATCCTACAATAGATGATCAATATAATTTCCCCATGCAGATTTCCTCCTAGGTGTATTTCATTCAGATATGAGTCCATAAAGATAAGGCAAAAGATTAACCCACTTGAGATGTGTCAAGATCCCCTTTCACAAAACTCATAATTATCCTTACCTAATGTTACCATGGAAGGGTGAATAGTAAAACCCATGATACCTCTTCAAATAAATCAAATAAGAGATCAAAAATCTAAATATGTATTAATGCTAATAAAGGAAGCCCAACAAAAGGAATAGAACTTCTCTAAATGAAAAAATGTTCAGAATGTCAAATAGAAACCATAAAACTGACAAACTAAATAAAGAATACTTGTGGTTGAGTCTAGAAATTTTCCATGGATGGCTATGTAGAGCTCGTCAATACCTTTTGACTGCCACAAGAATTGTATAAACCAAAGATCATGTAAAAAAGATATGAGCTCATAAGCCCAAAAAGGTGTCTAGAATTCAAACAACAATAAATGTCACCAATAGAATAACCTGGAAAAAATACCTACACCACTAGATTGTGTTCAGAACATTCTTATCGATGCCTATTTGTTTTCAAAGATATGACCCTATTTGCCCAAGTTATGTCAAAAACAAAAACAACACCTTGAAGCACAAGTTAGGGCAAAAAAGGGACCCTCCTACTCATACTGCATGTTGAGTAAGTCGTACGACTTACTTGGCAAAAAAATTCCCCAAATGATCTCGTGGCTAATTTCAATGATTTGATAGTCAATATTAAGGTTTTTGGGCCTTTTGAGCTAGATGGCAAGGTTGGATTTGGCCCAAAACACTCCAAAAATAACTTTCCTCTAGATCCTAAAAAAGCACCTACTAAAACCTTTGCAGATCTAGCATTCAAAGCTCAAATCAAGCCAAATAAAAGACTAATCTAACTATTTTTACTTCTCTAAATCCAATGGAAGACTCTATTTTTCACAAAAATACGCCCATCAAATAGTTCTTGCTTAAATGTTTCTCTGGATCTAGGAAGGGGCTTGCAGATCTAGAGCTCTGATACCATGTGATAGTCACTGGTTGACTCAAGCCACTAGGATCACCTGTAAAACCTAAGATTTACCTTCGACAAGAGAAAAACAATTAGGATGGATTTGTACAATATTGGATGCAATTAATGAATTCGATTAATGAATTACATGTGAGAACATATTTTTATATTTGCAAGTTAGAAAACCCTAATATGACTTAAGGATAACCTTAGACTAAAATGAGCCCTAAGTCAACTTAATAAGTGTAATTAAATATTTAATTACACCAACAAAAGGTTCTTCTTTCTTTTCCATATCCTTCCCTTGTTTCCTTTTCCATATTTTTTTAATCTTCTTCTATTTGTTCAAGGTATCCTTCATTTTTGTATACTAGTTATGTGTATTCACCAAACTAGTTTTACAAACTTTTGCTCTATGTCCAAAGCTATTATACTTATAGTATTAAATAACTCCTACACAGTGATAAGGACATAGGACAATATCATCTGTCACTTGATTCCTATGAATTCATATCTGTCCTAGACACTGCTGGCATACAAGGTGTAATTTTTAACAGGTTCCATTTAGACCTTGTTCCGATACATGGTGCTTTGTGTATTTTGAAATTTCCTTTTACTATGGTGGGGTTTGGGAGTGCTAGTTTGGGAACGTGACACAACAAATTAATTAGCTCCCCTCCCTGAATATTTGATTTAAGGTGAAAACTAGTAATTAAACTATAATGCCAAGGTCCAATATCTTCTACATAATTCTTGAAAACTCCACTTGAATTCACATCTAGTTTCAACAAGTAAAGTGAAACAAACAAATACATTGTATACATAACCCCAACACACTATTCCACAAGCTTATTCTATAAAGATCATTGAAAACCCCCAAACCTCGAGCATATAACACCATCAATACTTTAGTTCTTGCAAAACCACATCATTGTCGTGCATGTTTCTACAATATCTACCTTTAATATTAGTTCCTTGAAACTTTAATTGAACACCATTAATATTGGAAGTACATAGTATGAAAGCAATGTGTAGAATTTAGGAATCTATTCCCAAAAGTAGTAGTTACTAAATGGGATACAAGAATATGATTGCACTAGGGTTTGAATATCCAAATATTGAATATGAATTATAGGACATGGTTAAAATATTCATATGACTTCAACTGAAGCATATGATTTAACTAGTTCTAACAAAAGCATGAAATAGTCACCTATCTAATACATTGGATGATTATACAATAAACTAGTTGTTGGAATGCCTTTTTTTAGAAACTAATCTTTTTAATGGCCAGACCAAACAAGGAAGCAAATCCAAAGGGATGCAAACAATCACCAATGCTACAACTTGTAGAAAGTTATGTCTCATCTGAAAATATTTCTTTATGAATTAAGATACCATCACATTCCCATCTGTTGTTTCCATCTATGTATCCACATTAGCAAGATGTGATGCAACCAAACCATAGAGTGTCCAAGAAATAGATGTCACCTAGTTGTACCATCTACACTAAACATGCATTTTCTAGTTCAAAGAAAACAAATTTGATTGTATTATTAATCATCATGGCTTGCTTCTATACATTTTAAAAAGTTTAGTTTAAATTGTAATAAATAAAATTTGCCTCACCAAAAAGTTTTAACATGGCCTTATAAGTCAAGGAATGACGAGGCCACAAAAGAGGTTCCATGTAGAATAAAATACTGATGCAATGATTGCCACAACATGAAAGTTTGGAGCCATGGTAACTATCACCATTCTGAAGAAGGTGAAGTATAGAAAAGTGAAATACATGAAAAAGAGGAACCATGAAAACTTGACTATTGTCCATTCAAATGCTAACATGGAATAGACCATGATGGCATAAACTACAGACTACACAAGAATATAAGGGACCTCAATTGCCACCTACATAAATAAATAACAAGAGGATCATCTAATTAATCTGAGGTTGCATGGTTGAACATCTGATAGTGACAGAATTTAGAGTACCTATCCAAAGGCATAAGGGAATGCTGAATACATTCCAACAACTCTTTCTTTATAGAAGACAACCCATTCCACATCAACCACAGGTTGTACACTAGCTACATTCCTTATTCCAAGAAAAAGTACAAAACAATACATTGCTCCCAAAATATTAAATAAATCTTGTTGATTACATCTACAAAAACAAATTATAGAATGTTTAAAAAATAAATTGCCAATATGATATGTCAGAGCTAAATTGGAACATGTAGTCTTGTGGAAGAACTCTGAAAAATCACAACAAAGGTGTAAAACATAAATTTGGTGGTTGCAAGTACATATTGGAAAATATAGACTATTGTGCCAGTGAAAAGAGAATCTAGCCTCTTTTTCCCAAGTTCCCAAAAGATGACCCCAAAGAGCAAGGTAACCATTGTGCTGAAGAGAAAATGCACAACAACATAGTGTGGATTTCACCAATATGACCAATACTGCTTCCAAAGGCATGCCATGCACTAAATTGGGAAGGACTGTATGTTGTTGGAAAATTTAGATCCTTTGAGGCTAGAGCATGGGTGCTTAGTTCTTTAATGAGTTGTTGATTCCATCTAACAAATAGAAAATACTTTAAGCTTAATTTGGATTACATTCCTAAGACACGCAAACAAGGAAACCCACAAGAGTTACACCATAACCTTGTTACATGTCTATTGGAATCATGGGCCACAATATTTGAACTTGGGTCATGCTATGATGATGTCAGACTCTTATGGATTACCATATTACACCACCCACCTTGAACTATTAATATCAATACCCATAATCATTACACCATACCTTGCCACATGTCTACGAGAATGGGCAGCAACATTTGAACTTGGGTCACACTTTTATAAATTATCCCCATTCCTATTAAGCCATGGGCACCTGGGCTGACATTGCCCATATATTTTCTATTGCTAATTTTTTTTTAAATAAAATAGAAGACCACGAGCAGAATCCATTACAAGCAAAAACTAATACCAATCTATCTACATACTAGAAAACATTGTTAAAATTATACACAATAAAAAATAATTTACATAAATTAATGAGACAATCACTAATAAAATCCATAAAAGAAGAAACTAGGCCAAGCTATTTAGGTGTCAGAAACTAGTGTGAAAAGGGCACTCCCACAAACTTTATTGCTGATAACTTGTGAAGTAGAGTAATTCATACTTCCCATTTGATTGCTATTACTAAAAAACACAATACACACAGACAACCAATAGCAAAATCCTCAACAAGAAAAAACTAATTCCAGTCCATTTTGGCATTGGAAAGTGTGAAAAGAGAACACCTACAAACTATATTGCTAATTAATTATGGAGTGAAGTAGTGAATTTCTCCTATTTAACTCCTATGATTCCAAAAATACATAAATGATCATGAAACAGATAGCCAATACTGAAATTCACAATATCCAAAAACTTATTCCAAGCCATTTGTGCATGCGAAAAAATGTGAAAAGGGCACAAATGAATAGAGATACTAATTAACATAGACATGGTGAGAATTTATGTGCTTCACCAAAAAAGGAAACAAATTTCAAATCTATTTTATAAATCAAATGTGTATTGTAGAATTAGAGGAAAGGAAGCTTTATTGATAATGTAGCTTGATTTCTGTTATACTTGCCAATGTCAAATTATGTTATAGTGGAAAATAAAGGTGTTATCTTTAAAGAGAAGTTAAATAACACAAGTAAACAAGCGAAACATGGCATCACAGAAAATTGGAATTGTTGACAATAGAGAGCTTTAATATATTTAAACTGTACTACTATGGTATATAAAAATAGTCAAAACTAGAAAACTATTTGAATTTATCAGTTAGGACTAATTAGAGGAAAAATAGATTTCAAGAGTTCAGTAAGATTATTTTGTGGACTAAAATATGTTCAAAGAAAACATCTAAATGTTTAAATTCAAAGTCTTCCTTGTAGTTTCAGACAACAGGAGGTTATAGTTGCACGAGTGGATGGCTACGAAATCAGAGCATAATAATTTGCAAGGAGATTGTAGATGATGATTAGGTTTTAAAAAAAATTGTTTAAAAGAAATTATAACTGTAATATTATAATTTGTAAATAAATTATATAGTTGGGAAGGCTATATCTTTATATTGTTGATTTTCTTGTATCTCAAGAATGTCATTATTTTGATCCAGTGTGAAGTATCCTTGAACTTGAAAGGTACGTAGAATGAAGATGACTCTTGACTTATCATGGATGTATTTTTCATAATTGATTTGTTGAAGCTCTAGAAGGAAGAGATTGAACATGTTCGTTTTAAGAGAGCACTACAAACTTATATTCTTATCTGTTATTACTATGCATTTGAGACTATGTATATATGTGTAGACAATGTCCTTCTTGCATTTGTTGTAGTGAGCAGTTTTGTTTTTTAGTTCACTTAACTTGAAGAATTTGTAATTGCATAGTGGACAAGTAGGCTAGAAAGGAATGGAAACGGCATTTGTAACTTTCAATTTTCTGTATACCTAGCAATAAAATAAATTAAGCATAAAGGTATGATACATTTGCAGTTCCAAAAAAATGTGGACATAGTAGGTTTATGTGTTATTGACAAAGAGAATTGAGAAAATAGTTGTAAATTTATCACCTCTTTTAATCACAAATGTAATTTTGTCTAAAATCGTTAAAAGGTAACTATACCAATGCTATGAAAATATTTGAGAGGGAAAATAGTACATGACATACTTGAATTGTAAAGAAAGAAAATTTAGTAATGTGTATAATCTATCAAAAGCATAGTGAAACATTTCAACTTAGTAGCTACTACATAATGAATATAATCATAAAGCAAAAGATAGAAGAAGAAAAAATACCTAGTATGTTGTTTGGAGCAGATTTTGAAGGTGAGTTAGTGTTGGCATATTTGCTAGAGGAGAAATGTACGTTGACTGATAGGTGTGAAGAATGTGGTCTTTTGCATCGAAGTGCTTGACAATATTTTTGAACAATATTAAAGGAAATTGTTTTCTTAGGACAAGTTCTTCAATGAAGGAAAATTGTTTATGCAAGATTGTATGCAATTGTATTTGTTACAATTAAGAAGAGTAATAGGTGAGAGAATATTGAGGAGGTAATTTTTTAGAAAATCAAGATTTAAATAGATACAAAATGGAAAAATAGATTTGTTTATTACCTAGGCCTTGTCATATTTTTTCTCTCCATCGTCTAACAAATATTGAAAAGTTGTTCATTTGGCAGACAATACAATTGCACCAACAGTTCCAACTATATAATTTTCAGTACTTTCCAACTTCATTTTAATAGTTGTTCTTGCTATAAATGAATATTCTTCACAAATACGAGAGATGTTTTCTAAAACACTTGATTGGGTCAACAACAAAATAGATTCACAATTACCATGATTGTATTCTATTTTAGGTGCAATTATGAAACCAGTAATATGGATACTTTCTCCTGGGAAAATCATATTTTCAAATATTTGGACCAGATTTCTAGTCAAATTGATGGTGATTGGTATTTCTTCTTTTTTATCATTCAAATCAGCATGGAAGAACTCAAGTGTGTTTTTTGTTTTGTCTAAATGAGTCCAATATGTCACAATAACTTCAGCTTCAAAAATGTCTCCAAATTTATGTGCATTTATGTTTTCTATGGAAAGTATTTTGGAAGGCTCTTTTTTGGACCTATAAAGCAATTAAACATAATAAATTTTAAATAATAAATATAAATGTTGTAAGAGTTTTGTTATAAAATAATACTCACATCTTCACTTGTTGTTGCTAGACAATGGTTCTGTCCTTTTCTACTCTCTTGTTATTTGTCATTTGTACTACGAAATAGTAAACAAAGCACATTAATGAGACAGTAGGTTTGAAGTAATTATTATAAAAAAAATTGGCTAAAGAAAATGTAGGGCAATTGTGTGATCTTACCGAATAAGTAAGAAGTGAATGTAGTTGATAATTTGTAGAAGTGTTTAGATGATTTCTAAATATATAACATTTTTTTAAATATAATTTAGTAAAGAGATATAATTTAATAAATTGTATTTTTTTGTAATTCCAAATCATATATAAATATAAGGTTTCATAGTTCATACAATAATGTTGTTATGACTATGATTTATTTAACAAACAAACAAAAGAGGGGTAAAAATTAATTAAAACGAGAAAAAGTACAAAGCAAGAAAGTTACAAAGCCCTATCAAGCTCCACTAAGTGAGCCAAATGTTGAGACAGATCCGGGGGTAAACCACCACGGTCCATCAAATTCCAATCGTGAATATGTTCAGAAGCCCATTTAGCCAAACAATCAAAAACACTATTCCATTCTCTAGGAATATGAGTAAAAGTAACATATTCCAACGAAGCACAGAGGTTAAGGATCTAGTCCACAATCAAAGCCAAATGCCAACTGACATTATTTGAATGCCTCCTATTCAACAAGTTCACCACAACCTGGGAATCAGACTCACAAATGATCCTTCGCCACCCCAATTGAATCCCACGCTCCACAACAGTTAAAATTGCCTGAGCCTCCATAAGATTATTAGTATGGAGACCCTGATACACTGAGAAAATAAACTAAACCTCTCCCAAGTTGTCTCGACCAACACCACCGATTCCAGCATGACCAGGGTTTCCGCGAGAAGAGCCATCCGTGTTGATTTTTAGAAAACCCTGAGGTGGAGGGGACCATCTCCCCTCTCTATTCACCTTCGGGGTGGGATGTCTACATCTGTTGCGCATGAGCTGGCGGTGCGGAGGTGGAAGATGTAGACGATGATAACAACCAACATCACAAGGGTCCACCGATGCCGTAAGATCACACTTAGCTGCAATAGTTTCACCCAAAGAATGTAGAATTTTCCGCCACAAACAAGGGGCCACCAACATCACCTCCTGAAAAATCCGACGATTCCGCTCCAACCAAAGGTTCCACAAAATAAAGGAAGGGCCAATAGCCCAAGCAACCTGAAGGAAGGCAGTAGAAACAGGGGCCTTGCCCCACCGGTCCACAAACTCAACCAAGGAGGAGACATGCCAGTAGGGCATATTCCACACCCTCCACCAAAAATGCCAAATCTCCCTAGCATAGGGACATTGGAAGAAGAGATGAGAGACACTCTCCTCATAGAGATGACACATCACACACATAGAAGGGCCTTGGAGACCCCGCTTACACAAATTATCCCAGGTAAGGCAACGGTTTTGAGCAACTAGCCACAAGAAAAAATTACACTTGGGCCACGACAGCTTGTGCCAGACATGCTTCCACCAAGGGACCTCAATGGCCCCAAACAACTGCTTACCAAGTTGCTTATAGCCAGCAGCCACAGAGTACTTCCCGGATAAATCAGGACCATCCCAAGCCAAGACATCGGGCCCCTTCAAAGAATTACAAGCACGGGAAGCTAAAAGCTGAGCAAGCTCACACCTATCTGCCTCAGCCCCCCTAGGAGGCCACTCAGAGGGAAGCTTCCAATGAAACCTTACCGCCGAACCACAATGTTGTGCACACTTATAATGCTCAACGGTATCCTAGCCAGCCATAGTAAAAACCGTAGAGAGAGACTGGAGATGAGGAAGAGAAGAGAGAATAGGAGGGTGGCCATCCCAAGAATCTAACCAAAAAAGAGTCTGTGACCCCGAATGGCAAATCCAAAAAAGAACACGCTTAATCAACTAAGCCCCAGCTTTTAAGGTATGCCAAATCATAGACCCACTCCCCTCCAGAGGATAGCGCGGGACATCACAAGAAGCAACACCCCTAAGATATTTATGGGTGAGAATACGGGCCCATAACTGATGCTGATTAGTACACCAATGCCAATAAAGCTTAGCAGCAAGAGCTTGCCCGTTCCAAATAGCAGAGCGTAACCCAAGACCACCCTCCTGCTTTGGTCTACACACAGAATCCCACTTAACAAGGCTCCACTTAGAAGAAAGTAAGTTACCACTCCAAAGGAATTGACGAGAGAGGGCATCAAAATCCCTAAGGAAATACAAAGGGGCCACTTGAACAAAACATCTGTAAATAGGAAGGGCCTGGATAACTGACTTGAGAAGAGTCACTCTAGCAGCCGTAGATAGCCACCGATGAGTCCAATGAGTCACCTTCCGCCTTAGTTTGTCAAGCAGCATCTGCCAAGAGGACCTAGGCTGACGCCCAACAGCCAGAGGAATACCCAAATAAACAAAGGGAAGAGACCCAATTTGAAACTGCAAAATAGCAGCAATCCTCCGTTGGATAGCCTGAGGCATATTAAAAAAGAAAATAGAAGACTTTTGCTCATTTACTTTCTAACCCGAAGCAGCAAGGTAAATATCCAGCGCTTGCCTAAAAGATTCAGCTTCTCGAATACGAGCCAACCCCATAAGAGAAGTGTCATCCACAAACTGGAGATGGGGAGTCGTTGGCAGGCCCAAGCCCCACTGCCAACCATGAATCAAGCCTTGAGAGACCTTACCTTTAAGAAACTGACTCAGCCCCTCCGCCATAATGATAAACAGATAAGGAGAGAGCGGGTCCCCCTGCCGAAGGCCCCTAGTAGCACCAAAAGGCTCTGAAGGGTCACCATTCACAATAACTGAAAAAGAAGGGGAAGTAACACAGCTCAAAGTCCAACTCACCCAATCCGGAGAAAAACCAAAGGCCAACATAATCTTCTGAAGAAAACTCCATTTAACTCTGTCATAAGCTTTGGCCATATCCAACTTGATGAACATAGCCCGTTCCGAAGAAGTCACCATGGAATGAATGACCTCAGAGGCAACAACCACCCCATCTAGAATTTGCCGACCTACCACAAAGCCACCTTGCTCCTCTGAAATGACAACGGGCAGGCACTGTTTAAGCCTCTCAGCGATCAATTTCGTAATGATCTTGTACACCACATTACAGAGCGCAATAGGTCTAAAGAGTTCAAGCCTATTAGCACCTTCCTTTTTAGGAATGAGAACCAGAAAAGTAGCATTCAGGGCCCGAAGCATCTGCTTACTATGGAGAGACTCCCGAACGACCTCCAACAAATCCAGCTTCACAATATCCCAAAACACCTGGAAGAATTCAACTGGAAAGCCATCAGGGCCAGGAGCTTTCCCCTTATTCATCCCAAACACAACATCCTCTACTTCAGACAAGGAAATTGGATGAGTAAGAGAAGCATTCAAATCATTAGAGATCAAAGAAGGAATGCCTGCAAGGATCATATTCTCATCAGCCTCAGCAGGAGTCGAGTCTTCAGTAAAAAGAGCAGAATAAAATTGATGAGCCTCTCTAGACAAAGCCTGCTGTGAGGAAATCGAAAGACCCTCAGAGTTAACAAGAGAAGAAATATAACACTTATTCCGACGAGCTTGCACAGAATGGTGGAAGAAAGCAGTATTCCTGTCACCCTCTTGAAGCCAGTCAATCCGTGCCTTTTGTTTCCAGAAAATCTCCTCACGGAGCTCCCACTCCTCCACCAATTTCAGAGCCTGGGACTCAGCATGTCCCAGAGCCTCCGAAAATCCCAAATCTCGAATTTGACGAGTAATAACAGCAAGATGATCCTGCGCTTCCCTTTTCTTGGCCCGCAGATTGCCAAAACATGATCAATTCCATCGCTTGAGATGATACTTGATGAATTGCAGCTTCTTAACAAGACAATACATAGCTGTACCATACTCAGGGGCCCCATCCCACCGCCACTGGGCAACTAGGTCATACAAGGACAGCTCCCGAAGCCACATAAGCTGAAATTTAAAAGGAGGATTCTTTGGAGAAGGAAAAGAAGAAGCAGAAAACTCAATTGGCCAATGATCAGAGCCGCACCAATCAAGAATATTAGAGCAAGTTACCATGCCACCGCCCATCCAAAAACTAGAAACAAGAAATCTGTCCAGCCTCTCAGAAATCGCTTCTAGGCCACTCCGTCTATTGTTCCAAGTGAAAATACCATTAGAGGGTTTAACATCAACAAGAGCGAGAGAATCCACATTGGCCGGGAAAAGATCAGAAGCAGGGCCAAGCCTAGGCAGCCCCCCTCTTTTCTCCTCCAAACACAACACAGAATTGAAATCACCAGCTAAGATCCAAGGAAGAAAAGGCACACAGGACCTAACAAGCCTGATGTGGGCCCAAAGCTGGATTTTACCATGGATGTCAATCGGAGCATAAACATTACTAACCAGAATAGTCTCACCAGACTCCAAAACTGAAGCCACCACCGAAATGGAGGAATGGCTAGCAACCCACCAGTGAGGAACAACCTTACGTGGATCCCAGAAAAAAGCTAGACCTCCAGAGTTTCCCTTAGAACCAATACACTGACATTGACCAGAAGCCCAAATACGAGGAGCATACTGAAGCATGGAGTCCACCTGAAGCTTAGTCTCCTGAATGCAAAAGATATCTGGAGAATGAACCACAATCAAATCCTGAATAGCCTTTTGACGGGGGGTGCTATTCAACCCCCTTGCGTTCCATGAAAGAATAATCATAAGGAAGGTGGAGAGAAAAGGGCATCAATGGTCTTAACCGACCCAGATTCCACCAACAAATCCCCAGTGGATTTAATCTTGTCCACATCTTTTTTACGACCAGCTTTCGAGGAATGCTCAAGATGCCCCCTCTTAAGAGGGCGTTGTAACACCCCCAGAACATGAGATGATCCCCGCCCCTTACTAGCAGACACCACCGTCTTAGCTAAATCAACTAATATAATGTCATCCTGCGGATCTGCAGAGGCACCAGGAAGCCCAGAATTCTCCAGTTCCAAAGTCGGAGAAAAATCCTTAACAACAATCGCCTGCTCCAGCCCTGTATCCATACCAGAGGCCCCGACAGGAAACTCAACAGGGATCCCCTCTTCCAAGCCCTGATTATCCAAGACCTCAAAACGATTGGATGCTTGATCACTTTGTCTATCTTTGTAGGTCCGCTTATGTCCCCTTCCTTTAGCCTTCGTCTTAACAGGAATGAATCCATCCTTATCGGTCCCACCCTCAACCACAGGGGACTTGCCTTTATCCCCCTTCTCTGCCAAAGGCTCGGATGAAGGAGGAGAAGAAACCCCTGTAGCTCTGGGTGCCCGAGGACATTGGCGCTGGAGGTGCCCATACTCATGACAAAAGTGACAACGAAAAGGAAGGGATTCATAATCTAACCGTTGAATCCACGAAGCAGAGCCAAGACAAATTTCCACAGAATCCGGCAAAGGATTGTTTAGGTCAATTTCAACACAAATACAGGCATAGGAAAAGACCTTTTTATCCAAAGTATTCTGAGCAATGGTATCCGGCTTCCCCAGCAGAGCAGCAATCTGAAGCAGAATATCCTCCTTCCAAAACTCCAACGGTAGCCATGGCAAACGGACCCACACCGGAACCCATGAAGGCATATCCTCTGCTGCGTTAAAACCTCCGTGCCAAGGCTTCATGAACAGACCCACATGATTGTAAAAATATGGCCCTCCCTCAAAAACGTGATTTCGATCGGCAATACATGAAAAATCAACCATGAAATAACCATTTGCTGCCACCAGAATATCAAAATCACCCTCAACCTGCCAGGATCAACGAATCCAGGCCTCCAAGGCCAATAGATGGATACGAACACCTAGGAACTTACAGATCAAAACATGTTGGCTCCAGTAAGATAAGTCCTCTTGTACCGATTCAGGGGAGATAACCAGAACCGGACGGTCAAGACTCCGCGGCAAACAACCATTCACTTTTTTAAGCTTGGAGCTCTCACCCACGAAAGAAGAACCCTCAGGCAAACCCTGCGACCGCTTCACCCCAGCTGACACCAAACTTTTCGACACCCCAGCCATTCCTCCACACCAAACACCAAGCCCAACACACCGCCTTGACTGCTACCTACAGGCGAGTCGAATGCCAAAACCGAGCAGAAGAAGACAAAACAGGCACAAGACGGACAGAAAGAGTCCTCCCGCCCCCTAAAAAGATCCCCCAGCAAGCAAGGAACCACCGATCGCACCCCCTGACGCACATGCAAAGGAGAAAGGCACCATGCAACCACGGCCTCATAGGCCGCGGGCTGCAAACCCTGCGCCAGAACCTTCCGCGCCCATCTTCCGACTCACATGCTATCTATTTGAGTAAAAAAGAAGCAATACATTCATTATGACTATGATTTATAATGGCTAGTTGTTTTTGTTTAATTTTTTTTTTTTGAAATATCAAGTAGAAGACAAATGGTGTCATGATCACTCCAATATGTGCCGATTTTGAAGATTTTGAATTTTTGTTTGCTAATATTTGACCAAACATGGTCAATGTGTTTGTAAAGTATTGTTTTTGTCAAGTAGGAAATGTATATTTTTGTTCTTGAGAAATCTTTCTAATGTGTTTGTTCTTGCATTTTTTTTTGCATATCGATATTGAAATCACCAAGAATAAATATATTGTTAGTAAGGTGCATTTCCAATATTTCCCAGTCAATTATATTGATAATTGTAGACACTTTTGTAGTTGGTCGTGCATATAACTTTATTATTGTAATTTGGAAGTTGTTAACAAGTATGGTTGCTAAAATAGCTTCTATGTTATTAGTTTTCTAAAGATTAGACTATAAAATTTGTATTTTGTTTTTAACGCATATCATAACTCCATAGTTATTGTACATGGAAATAGATTTGAAATTTTGTAGTTCAATGTATTGAGGTAAATATGATATGTGTGTTTCTTGTAAACATATTATGTCTGATTCCATGAAGTCATAGTCATTCACAATATCATCAATATGATTTTTTAGACTTTGTGTGTTCAAGATAAAATAGTTATCCTTGTGCTTGTTGTAGTTGTTTTTTCATTATATTGTAACTCCCATTTTACTTATGTTTCTAATCATTGCATTTCATTTCTAACTTTTTCCTTCACCTTGAAGTTTTGTGGTGCCAGTGGATTCAACAAGTATAGTGATTCTATATCTCGTACACGCAATAGTGTTGTATACTGTAGGACCCCTCCTCGGTACCCGGCCATTAGGATGGGGAGTGATCTTACATTCTACTATTATAGTTGTGTGATGAGACATCTTATATGTGCTTCTGGTGTTTTGATTAGACTATGTCTATGGTTATACATTACTTTTGGACATATGATTCTAACTTAGACCATGTTTGATACATATTATATATATATATATATATATATATATATATATATATATATAATATATATATATGCTCATGTACTTTTGTTATCTAATATGATGTTTAGGATGATGACTAGTATCTTTGAGTATCTTGATTATAGTTATTCATCTGCTAGTGAAAGATCTCTACTATCATGTATATTGAGAAGCATATTGATTATCTCTAGTGGATGTGTTATGTTCATAACTGCAGGAATGATTTACTAATGTTTCAATTAGTTGCTATTATATTGTGGCTTCAGCTATTCTATTTTAATCATAACTGACATTGGAAAATAAGTATGCAGGAAATCAAGCCAGTGGAAATGGGGAAAACACTTGGAGTCCCATTGTGATTTCCTAGTTAGCCAACCAAGCCTATATGAAGAGGCTTAGGTCCCTTGTATAGTCATGTGATGTGCGTTTGTATCTTGTGGGTGTTGGGTTCTTGTTATCGTGATGTCATTACACTTATGAAGTATTGTGAGTGTAATTTTGTGTTGTAAATGTGGATCATGAATGTCAATGTGACTTGTGGTATGCCAACTTGTGCTTATATGAAAGAGTTGTGTTGATATAGGATTTAAAATCTTGGTCTGATTCTATTATTATTTAATCATGTTAATACTTTTTCCTTTTTAAATTAAGAAGATAAAAAAAATAAATAAATAAAATATATATATGAACCCTTGTCCTAGATTTAGGTGGCCCCCCTCTAAAATAGACTATAAAGCTAAGAAAAAAATAATCATAATTTCTTGACACATCATTTGACCATTGTTTTAATTTTCTGGGAGGATTTCATTTTTATATTATTAAACAAGGATCATGGGGAGGACACATGTTGTCCATGTATGAGGACACATGATGCCCATGTACGGGCACATATGCTGCCCCAGGAATAGAGGTAGGGGAAGGTAAAAATGAAAAAAAAGAAAAGGTGGGGCGAGGGGGCTCTCTGGGCGGTGGCTTTTGGGGTTACACCTTCCATGGAAATTGGCTTCTCCTTACCATCCGCTAATGTCTAGCTTTACCGATCTGCTGTAATTTTGGATGAGGACTCTTGTCTGTAATTATCCAACTTCTTAAATTTTGTATGATTTTGGCTATAAAGTATGTATGATCTTTGGCTTCAAATTATCCCATTTCTGGGCTATTTGGAAAGAGAAATCAGGAGGAAGGGAGGTTAATTGTGTATTCAGAGTTGTCACCCTCAGATATTGTGCAAGGGTCCAGGTAGACACTATTCTTAAACCTATGAAAATTTAAGCCTTAATGTTGTTCACTGTTCAGATTTGATGCTGGGAATAAATTAAAATTGTGTTCTGGTTGAGAGTATGGTGTCATGAAGTGACTGTTCTCCTGTTGTGTTGCTGAATATATGTTGTGTTTGGTATTGTTCTAGGTGGGTCTGGGGTCTGCCCTCTTTTTTTTTTTTTAACAAAGGAATTCAGAGAAATTCTTATAATGATAATTTGTATGTTTTGTGTGCTATGAAAACTGAGTAGTAAAGAGTGTAAATGTTGTGCCATTGTGTTAAATGAAACTGGGTAATCTGGGATCTGTGTAATTGTGTTGTGTTACTCCCTGGACTTCATGTGTTTTCCCCTAGCTCAGGGGTGGGCAGTTTCTGCCCTAGGTTGGGAGGTGAGCATCCCACTGGCTATGCAAAGGAGTTATTTGGTTGTTTAATAAAGGTCCTTGAAGACTGAAAGGAAACAAGATTAACTACTATGATTATCTAAAAGATGATGTATATGAAAAGGAATACTTATCTAAATGCTGGTTGATATCCATAAAGAGAGTAATTGTAATTCAGATTTGTGTTGTCTTTTAAGTGATTTAGCCTTAAGAATATGTTAGTACAGACTTGCAATCAAACCAAGAAAAGGGTATAAATACTCCCTTTCTGTTCTATCATTAAAAAGAATTCAGAAGAATATTTTATATATTTTCCTTGAGGTAAAAAGAATGCTTACCATGCTATCACATAAACTGGGTGTAAATTGTTTCATATGAGACATGATGTTAGGGTTGGGTATACACCATAAGCAAGTGAAGACCACACCACTACCCCAGAAAGAGCCACAATTCTCACCACCCACGTTAAACAATAGAAGCCCTTCATTCAATGTGACTAAAGCCTAAGGGAAACACACCATCCTCTATGCAGCTTCTATGGATGCAAACCATCAGCCCCTGTATGAGCATACCATAAATGCAGCTTCTATGGATGCAAATCACTGCCCACATATGTGCTTCCTTCATATGCAACTTCTATGAAAACATTTGGTAATTTGGAATCTCAAAACACAATAAGTCATGCATCCATATGTCCACTCCACAGTCTAGAACTATGAGATCAAGTAAGATGAAGAAAACAGATATTCAAGAAGTGGGTATACATCCACAAAGTTTCCAAGAAACTTGGGTTTTAGTTTTGAAGTCACAGTGTATGTAAAATGCCCGTTTACAGTAAATGCTGAGCTCATTGGAGGATGATGGCAAACCTGTCAACAAAAAAATATTTTGGATTATATTAACATACTCAGCAGCAATAGCCAATAACATGGATGAATAGGATATGGAAGGCCAAGCCAGAAAAAGACTTGTGGTTTAAACTTTAAACCACAGTAAAATTCTTTCCAACCATAAAGGAGCTTCGAGAAGAAACAAATCCAGTCACTGCATCCAAACCCTCTTAAAAAAATTAAATTAAAAACTAAACTACATCCATTCCACTTCCCCGCTAAAATGATAATCTTGGTGAAAGAAGATGGTCTCTAGTATGATGCCGGAAGAAAAAAAAAAAGGGCGTTAGGGTCATCTGAGAAGAAGCAAACTTGTTGTGCCTCTCACTCAATGGACGGGAAATCATGTTAGGGTGTCTTCTATATACATCATTTATTAATCCTTCCTTTTTCATATCTCTGCAATAATATCATGTTTTCAAATGATCTTATGTTTTATTATGGGGCGGTGCTATGCATTGGGGATTAATGATCTTATGTTTTATTATGGGGCGGTGCTATGCATTGGGGATTAAGAAAGAGGGGATGTATGCTACAGGCTATTTTGTCTTTTAAGCGTCCCTAAATTGCTACGCGTCCCTCTCAACACTCCTTTCCCCCACTCTTACATTTTATAATACTTACCAAAGTTGGGAAATACAAGGACACAAGTTTAAACATTTTAAACTAGCTAAGACACAAGTTTTCCAAGGTGGTAAAAAAAAATCATCCTACATTTTATAAAAGTCAAGCATAAATACTAAGGTGAAAACTTTTTCCAAAAAAAAACGGAGACCATCACAATAGCCAAGGAGAATTGATGGGAAGTATAACAATCCTTCAAATATTATAACCACATTATAAGAGTTACTAATATTGCAACAGTTGATAAGAATCCATGATCGCACGAATGAATCCTTTAACAAAATAGAAGAGAGGTGTTTGAAATTTACATTTAATTTGGAATAGGAATTTAATATTATTTTATTTATTTATTTTTATTATTTCATCATTATATAAATATATATATCTTGCCCTTAGTTTACCTAATATTTTTACCTAATATTTGTGTAAAGTAATTTTTTTACTAGAGCTAAAGCAAGTTGGAAATAAGATATATGTCTAGGTATTTTCATTTTAATTTTGCAAATTTTACATTTTTTAAGTTTGTTGGAGTAAAATGTTTAGAAAAAAGTTATGAATATATTTATATTTATTTACTTATAAAAATATGCATGTTAAAAAAAAAAAGTAATTGGTGATCGAGCCATTTGTTGTATTAATAGAAGAAAATAAAAATTGAAAGGTGAATAATCATTTTTACCAAGTAAAATATTATTATTGAGATAGGTGAATATTTGTTTTTATGGTTGCATTGCATATTTTGGTGTGTTTTCTTTTAGAAAATAAAATGTATCTTTAATGATGTCTTGTTTCTTTTATAAATTCATTTTATTATGGAGTTCCCTTATGATATTTAACTTATAGTCCTTGCTTACAATAAAATGTGTGCACAGCAATAGTTAAGACAAAGGTAAATATTAATAGTGAAATGTTTAGATATTTCCTCCTTGCGTGAATGTGCCGCCAGTATAAATGTAACAGGGGAGAATAGTAAATAAAGACTTTTAATCAGTGATGGCTGTTTATTTTTAAGTGCATGCTTAAGGAAAATAAAATAAAATGAAATAATAGATAATAATAATAAATGGCCCATCCCATCTAGTAGAGGAGATTTATTTTATGAGTATAAGACAAATTGCTTTAAAAGGGGAAAAAAAATTAAAAATTAATTCTAGTCTATATGTTTAAGATGTGTTTATTCCCTAGAAATTTTCTTGTGATTATTAGTAGAATTTGGCATTCCTTTTGTAGACAAGTTAAATATGACATTAAGTACTAAGTATTAAATATTAAATTATTGTTAGTTGAAATATTAAGTTATTGTTAGTTCAAACCTTAATTTTATTTGGGAATGAGATTCATGGATTAAAACATATGTTTATTTCATTTTATTGTGAATGAGGAGATCAACTTAATTACCATAGTCAAATGAGTTAGATAATTACCCTACTTTCTCCTGCTATGGTTTTTCTATATTAATAATTAATATTTTATTTATTTTAAGTTATTGTTGCAAATAGTTTAGAAAAGTTTATTAACAAAACCATTCTTAGTATATAAGAAATGAATTAATTATTAGTTGGAAAGAAATAAACTCTATTAGACCCTAGAGGTAGATATAGAAATCTTTTTAAGATTAGAGTTAGAGGAATAGAGAGGATGTCCATTTGTTTTAGAGATGAAAATTATTTTGAGATAGTCAAAAAGGTTGTTATGAGGGGGATGAATTAATAAGTAGTTGAGGATTGATATATTGTATAAAGCACTTTTATTATTTTAAAAAAAAAATTATAAGCAATGTGAATTGAGAAGTGTTGATGAGATCCTTAGAATTTAACGAAGCCCATGAAATTAATTAAAATGTGTTGTCAACTAAATTTAGCTATCTTTTAGGTACATCTTGTTATGAAAAGAAATGTGTTATGATTCTTTATAGTTGACATAATTTTCATGTGGTCTTCCTTCCGACTCATGTTGAGCATGTGAATTAAAAAAAAAAGTTATGTCTAGATTAAAATACTTATATATTTATATAAGGATTGTTTGCTTCATGAGATAAACAAATAAAAAAAAAAAAAAATTTCTTCATCCTTGCGAGCATGTTTTAGGTGAGACGTTACATAGGTATTAGAGCTTGGATTTGCAAAAACTGGGAGCTCTGGGATTGTTTGGCCATTGTAGAGATAGAAAATTTAGTAGAGAAAAGTGGAAAGTATAAGTTAAAATTTGGTCAACATTACGTTATGAACTCTTACATTTGCTAATGTTTATCTTGTGAATTTTTGTTGTGTGAGTTGAATAGTATAGAATTCAAATCATACTTATAGAAACTATGGTCTTACATGTGTGTTTGCTTGTATTTTTATAGGTGAAATTTAAATGTGAAAAGGGGATTGTAATAATGTATTAGATGAATTAGATTTAATTTTTAGAAATATGGAAACTTGTATGCTATGTTGTATCAAATAATGTGCATGTATTACGATTAAGAATGTGTGCACTTTGTGTATTGTATGAGTGTATTATGTGTAGAGAAATTAGGAATGCTCGATAATACATATTTCGATTAGATCATCCTTACATTTTGTCTTGAATATTAGAATTGTATGAAGATATATCTTAAACATGGAAGCATAGAAAACTTATTCATTCTAGAAAAAAGAGATAAAACTAGGATATAATGAAGTAAACAATCACACACCATATATAGTTTCCAGTGCGATAGCATTCAAGTTGAATTAAACGAGTGAAACGTAGTGGAACATAGGAAATCTAGTGCATGGTACAACAATGAACTATAATTACAAAACAAATTAGGTGTCAAAATATGTTTCGTGTGATTTAAAATGTGATATTTATTGCCAAATGAGGTTGTTATAGAAATAGTTAGTAGATATATTTGACTACTTTATGAATGAACCTAGTAGTAGGTGCAATAAGAGAGTTTAATTTTCATGTGATATAATGTGATGTATGTGGAATGTGAGATGTATTGTGATGTGAGAATACTAGTGAAGGTTGTGATTGTACCTTGAAGTATGTGAACTAGGATATCCAACCTAGGAGAAGAGTTTAGTGGACATGATGTGTGACCCATTTAAGCATGCCTTGTGGTAATTGTATATGTGTGTGAATAACCTTTGTGACCTAGCATAGAAATGTTAAAAAATATATGTTTGGAAGTGTATTGTATGGAGTTGTGTGAGTCACCCTTCATGTTATTATGTGATGTGATGTCTTAATGTCACCCCTATTTGAGGGCATTTCCTCATGGTCATTTAGGAGTATAATTCCTCTTCTTCCCCAATTAAACCACATTGGTTAGTTTTTGTCATAAATTCTTTTCTTCCTATTGTTCCATGGATGGGGATGGACCCTAATGTGCCCTGAGCCTATACTCACTTTAGTTATAGACACTTGGCAGTTCACATTGATGTTGTCATGGATTTCTAGAATTTGGGGAAACTACCATCAGTTATGTGATACTAGCACTGCATTAGATATAGATAGAATTATAACATTTGATTTTGAGGTTTAAGGTTGGTTGTACACAAAAGAGATTGGTAACTTCAGATATTCAGAGGGATGAAATCATGAAATAAGATACGCAGGACACGGTAACTTGAATGGCAGCTCAATAAAATGACGGTTTGTGTGTAATGAGATAATAGTGAATGATACCTTGTTACAAGGATGATATGACTTTGATGTGGTCATTAGTATAAATATGAGGTGTATTATTCTCTACTTGGAATAATTACAGATGACCTTATACACATGTGATATCTCAAACTCATGATACATGATAACCATACAGGCTTGTGGGTTTTTCTCTTGTGAGGTGGATGTCAGATCCTATATAGATGACTCATTTGTGACATATGTTAGTGGACCTTGGTATGATGGTAGGTGCCTATTCATGTGGATTCTTCATGCAGATATAATATCAACCTATTCCAGATTGTGTTGGACACACTTATTATGACATGGTAAATTCTGCTACGATCTTCATGTGGTTTGAGAACCACCGTACTATTCTGTGGTTTGAGAACCACCGTACTATTATGTGGTTAGAGAACCACCGTACTATTTTTTGGTTAGAGACCACCATGATATTGCATGCTATTATCTTATGTGGTTTGAGACCACTGTACGATTCCCCTCCTCCCCTTAGGTGACCTTATTGCAAGTTCACATGGTGTTCATAATGTGTAAACTTCTAAGAGAATGTTGGAATAATTATTTATGTGTTGAATGTTTTTCTTGCAAGCCAGCAGTGTTTTTTTTTTACTTTGGGCTAATTGGCCATTTTTATGTTTGAGATAGTCCTTTTGCCTCAAGGATGTGTTTTTGGATAATACAATGATTGTTATTTGACCTCCACTTCTTGTATGATTTATTATATTTGTTTTCTTCTACTTTATTAAGGTTTAATTTACAAGTTGCTTTACTTCTCTAATTTTCTCATTGAGGCACTTTAATGTTGCAACTGCTGGTATGTGTGGAGTGTTGTGACTATGGTTTACTATCATATCCTAGAGGGATCATTGACATGTTGTATAGGGGAGTAGATGGCCTGGGGAATCTTGTTCATACTGAGTTATGGAAGGCTCTTTGAGAGGACCCTAAGACCTTCTTTCTCGATCTATTCTTGGCACATTGGTTTCTACATGGCACGATTATTCCTTAGATATTGGCACTATGGCATTGATGATACTGGCACTATGATATGGGTGATATTGGTATTTCATCTAGAGGTGAGATTATATGATGTTACACTATTGATATTGGCACAACGATTCTACATTGCATGGTTATTCATTCATTGGTTTTGGGCTCTATGCCACTATGGATTGCTCAGTGGTACATTAGTGTTGTCCTCCTCGTAATACCCCTTTTCTTGTTAAGCCTTGTGGTGTGAGCCATGTGATGTCTTCATGATGGGTATATTTATTGATACATATGAGTATGGTCTTTGTCAGGTGATTCACATAGGAGAGGTATGATGTGAAGGGACTCTGAATTTGGGTGATGTGTTATATGTGGGATTGAGTTTTTGTGTTATGTGAGTCATTGAGTGTTGTTGAGAATCGGATGTTAAAATTTTTGACTAAAACAAGATATGAGGCTTGTCTCTATTCCTTAGATATAAATTCATTCATTCATGTTGGTAGTAATGATTTAAGGACATGCTTAGATATTCAAAATGAGTTGTGTGGTTAATTTGCATTGATGTGACTTGACATAATATGGTTTATTATTGTTATATGATGAGGAAAATAAAAATCTTGTTAATATTATTGGATAGCCTCTTCTCTTAGGGACTTCCAGGAGGAAGTCCAAGCCTAGAGGGGGAGGATGTAGGACCCCTCCTCGGTACCGGCCATTACGATGGGGAGTGATCTTACATTCTACTATTATAGTTGTGTGATGAGACATCTTATATGTGCTTCTGGTGTTTTGATTAGACTATGTCTATGGTTATACATTACTTTTGGACATATGATTCTAACTTAGACCATGTTTGATACATATATATATATATATATATATATATATATATATATATATATATATATATATATATATATATATGCTCATGTACTTTTGTTATCTAATATGATGTTTAGGATGATGCCTAGTATCTTTGAGTATCTTGATTATAGTTATTCATCTGCTAGTGAAAGATCTCTACTATCATGTATATTGAGAAGCATATTGATTATCTCTAGTGGATGTGTTATGTTCATAACTGTAGGAATGATTTACTAATGTTTCAATTAGTTGCTATTATATTGTGGCTTCAGCTATTCTATTTTAATCATAACTGACATTGGAAAATAAGTATGTAGGAAATCTAGCCAGTGGAAATGGGGAAAACACTTGGAGTCCCATTGTGATTTCCTAGTTAGCCAACCAAGCCTATATGAAGAGGCTTAGGTCCCTTGTATAGTCATGTGATGTGCGTTTGTATCTTGTGGGTGTTGGGTTCTTGTTATCGTGATGTCATTACACTTATGAAGTATTGTGAGTGTAATTTTGTGTTGTAAATGTGGATCATGAATGTCAATGTGACTTGTGGTATGCCAACTTGTGCTTATATGAAAGAGTTGTGTTGATATAGGATTTCAAATCTTGGTCTGATTCCATTATTATTTAATCATGTTAATACTTTTTCCTTTTTAAATTAAGAAGATAAAAAAAATAAATAAATAAAATATATATATGAACCCTTGTCCTAGATTTAGGTGGCCCCCCTCTAAAATACACTATAAAGCTAAGAAAAAAATAATCATAATTTCTTGACACATCATTTGACCATTGTTTTAATTTTCTGGGAGGATTTCATTTTTATATTATTAAACAAGGATCATGGGGAGGACACATGTTGTCCATGTATGAGGACACATGATGCCCATGTACGGGCACATATGCTGCCCCAGGAATAGAGGTAGGGGAAGGTAAAAATGAAAAAAAAGAAAAGGTGGGGCAAGGGGGCTCTCTGGGCGGTGGCTTTTGGGGTTACACCTTCCATGGAAATTGGCTTCTCCTTACCATCCGCTAATGTCTAGCTTTACCGATCTGCTGTAATTTTGGATGAGGACTCTTGTCTGTAATTATCCAACTTCTTAAATTTTGTATGATTTTGGCTATAAAATATGTATGATCTTTGGCTTCAAATTATCCCATTTCTGGGCTATTTGGAAAGAGAAATCAGGAGGAAGGGAGGTTAATTGTGTATTCAGAGTTGTCACCCTCAGATATTGTGCAAGGGTCCAGGTAGACACTATTCTTAAACCTATGAAAATTTAAGCCTTAATGTTGTTCACTGTTCAGATTTGATGCTGGGAATAAATTAAAATTGTGTTCTGGTTGAGAGTATGGTGTCATGAAGTGACTGTTCTCCTGTTGTGTTGCTGAATATATGTTGTGTTTGGTATTGTTCTAGGTGGGTCTGGGGTCTGCCCTCTTTTTTTTTTTTTAACAAAGGAATTCAGAGAAATTCTTATAATGATAATTTGTATGTTTTGTGTGCTATGAAAACTGAGTAGTAAAGAGTGTAAATGTTGTGCCATTGTGTTAAATGAAACTGGGTAATCTGGGATCTGTGTAATTGTGTTGTGTTACTCCCTGGACTTCATGTGTTTTCCCCTAGCTCAGGGGTGGGCAGTTTCTGCCCTAGGTTGGGAGGTGAGCATCCCACTGGCTATGCAAAGGAGTTATTTGGTTGTTTAATACAGGTCCTTGAAGACTGAAAGGAAACAAGATTAACTACTATGATTATCTAAAAGATGATGTATATGAAAAGGAATACTTATCTAAATGCTGGTTGATATCCATAAAGAGAGTAATTGTAATTCAGATTTGTGTTGTCTTTTAAGTGATTTAGCCTTAAGAATATGTTAGTACAGACTTGCAATCAAACCAAGAAAAGGGTATAAATACTCCCTTTCTGTTCTATCATTAAAAAGAATTCAGAAGAATATTTTATATATTTTCCTTGAGGTAAAAAGAATGCTTACCATGCTATCACATAAACTGGGTGTAAATTGTTTCATATGAGACATGATGTTAGGGTTGGGTATACACCATAAGCAAGTGAAGACCACACCACTACCCCAGAAAGAGCCACAATTCTCACCACCCACGTTAAACAATAGAAGCCCTTCATTCAATGTGACTAAAGCCTAAGGGAAACACACCATCCTCTGTGCAGCTTCTATGGATGCAAACCATCAGCCCCTGTATGAGCATACCATAAATGCAGCTTCTATGGATGCAAATCACTGCCCACATATGTGCTTCCTTCAGATGCAACTTCTATGAAAACCTTTGGTAATTTGGAATCTCAAAACACAATAAGTCATGCATCCATATGTCCACTCCACAGTCTAGAACTATGAGATCAAGTAAGATGAAGAAAACAGATATTCAAGAAGTGGGTATACATCCACAAAGTTTCCAAGAAACTTGGGTTTTAGTTTTGAAGTCACAGTGTATGTAAAATGCCCGTTTACAGTAAATGCTGAGCTCATTGGAGGATGATGGCAAACCTGTCAACAAAAAAATATTTTGGATTATATTAACATACTCAGCAGCAATAGCCAATAACATGGATGAATAGGATATGGAAGGCCAAGCCAGAAAAAGACTTGTGGTTTAAACTTTAAACCACAGTAAAATTCTTTCCAACCATAAAGGAGCTTCGAGAAGAAACAAATCCAGTCACTGCATCCAAACCCTCTTAAAAAAATTAAATTAAAAACTAAACTACATCCATTCCACTTCCCCGCTAAAATGATAATCTTGGTGAAAGAAGATGGTCTCTAGTATGATGCCGGAAGAAAAAAAAAAGGGGCGTTAGGGTCATCTGAGAAGAAGCAAACTTGCTGTGCCTCTCACTCAATGGACGGGAAATCATGTTAGGGTGTCTTCTATATACATCATTTATTAATCCTTCCTTTTTCATATCTCTGCAATAATATCATGTTTTCAAATGATCTTATGTTTTATTATGGGGCGGTGCTATGCATTGGGGATTAATGATCTTATGTTTTATTATGGGGCGGTGCTATGCATTGGGGATTAAGAAAGAGGGGATGTATGCTACAGGCTATTTTGTCTTTTAAGCATCCCTAAATTGCTACGCGTCCCTCTCAACACTCCTTTCCCCCACTCTTACATTTTATAATACTTACCAAAGTTGGGAAATACAAGGAGGTTCGGTTGAAATATTTTAAACTAGCTAAGACACAAGTTTTCCAAGGTGGTAAAAAAAAATCATCCTACATTTTATAAAAGTCAAGCATAAATACTAAGGTGAAAACTTTTTCCAAAAAAAAACGGAGACCATCACAATAGCCAAGGAGAATTGATGGGAAGTATAACAATCCTTCAAATATTATAACCACATTATAAGAGTTACTAATATTGCAACAGTTGATAAGAATCCATGATCGCATGAATGAATCCTTTAACAAAATAGAAGAGAGGTGTTTGAAATTTACATTTAATTTGGAATAGGAATTTAATATTATTTTATTTATTTATTTTTATTATTTCATCATTATATAAATATATATATCTTGCCCTTAGTTTACCTAATATTTTTACCTAATATTTGTGTAAAGTAATTTTTTCACTAGAGCTAAAGCAAGTTGGAAATAAGATATATGTCTAGGTATTTTCATTTTAATTTTGCAAATTTTACATTTTTTAAGTTTGTTGGAGTAAAATGTTTAGAAAAAAGTTATGAATATATTTATATTTATTTACTTATAAAAATATGCATGTTAAAAAAAAAAAGTAATTGGTGATCGAGTCATTTGTTGTATTAATAGAAGAAAATAAAAATTGAAAGGTGAATAATCATTTTTACCAAGTAAAATATTATTATTGACATAGGTGAATATTTGTTTTTATGGTTGCATTGCATATTTTGGTGTGTTTTCTTTTAGAAAATAAAATGTATCTTTAATGATGTCTTGTTTCTTTTATAAATTCATTTTATTATGGAGTTCCCTTATGATATTTAACTTATAGTCTTTGCTTACAATAAAATGTGTGCACAGCAATAGTTAAGACAAAGGTAAATATTAATAGTGAAATGTTTAGATATTTCCTCCTTGCGTGAATGTGCCGCCAGTATAAATGTAACAGGGGAGAATAGTAAATAAAGACTTTTAATCAGTGATGGCTGTTTATTTTTAAGTGCATCCTTAAGGAAAATAAAATAAAATGAAATAATAGATAATAATAATAAATGGCCCATCCCATCTAGTAGAGGAGATTTATTTTATGAGTATAAGACAAATTGCTTTAAAAGGGGAAAAAAATTTAAAAATTAATTCTCGTCTATATGTTTAAGATGTGTTTATTCCCTAGAAATTTTCTTGTGATTATTAGTAGAATTTGGCATTCCTTTTGTAGACGAGTTAAATATGACATTAAGTACTAAGTATTAAATATTAAATTATTGTTAGTTGAAATATTAAGTTATTGTTAGTTCAAACCTTAATTTTATTTGGGAATGAGATTCATGGATTAAAACATATGTTTATTTCATTTTATTGTGAATGAGGAGATCAACTTAATTACCATAGTCAAATGAGTTAGATAATTACCCTACTTTCTGGTTTTTCTATATTAATAATTAATATTTTATTTATTTTAAGTTATTGTTGCAAATAGTTTAGAAAAGTTTATTAACAAAACCATTCTTAGTATATAAGAAATGAATTAATTATTAGTTGGAAAGAAATAAACTCTATTAGACCCTAGAGGTAGATATAGAAATCTTTTTAAGATTAGAGTTAGAGGAATAGAGAGGATGTCCATTTGTTTTAGAGATGAAAATTATTTTGAGATAGTCAAAAAGGTTGTTATGAGGGGGATGAATTAATAAGTAGTTGAGGATTGATATATTGTATAAAGCACTTTTATTATTTTAAAAAAAAAAATTATAAGCAATGTGAATTGAGAAGTGTTGATGAGATCCTTAGAATTTAACGAAGCCCATGAAATTAATTAAAATGTGTTGTCAACTAAATTTAGCTATCTTTTAGGTACATCTTGTTATGAAAAGAAATGTGTTATGATTCTTTATAGTTGACATAATTTTCATGTGGTCTTCCTTCCGACTCATGTTGAGCATGTGAATTAAAAAAAAAAGTTATGTCTAGATTAAAATACTTATATATTTATATAAGGATTGTTTGCTTCATGAGATAAACAAATAAAAAATAAAAAAATTTCTTCATCCTTGCGAGCATGTTTTAGGTGAGACGTTACATATACACCAATCCATGTGACTTTATTCCTAATGGATCAAATACAAGGCCTTCCAATGTAATACCTTGTGATCTATGTATCATTCGTGCACATGCAAGTTGTACTCGAAATTGTTTATGGATTTGTAGTTGTGATGGATGTTTCCCTCTTGATAGAGACTTTGTTATTTGTATTATAGGTACCTATTCTTCTAGAGTTGTATCTGTATATAGTTGTGCTAGTTTTGTAGATTGTTGATTTGTCAAATTTTTAGTCACTTAATTGAATCCATATTACATCTAGTTTGTTACTATTTGTATATGCTTTGAATATTCCATCAGCATCGTTTACCAATCCATCTTCTATGCTATAGTTGCCAACATATAACTCAACCAACATGTTTATTTTTAGTATAATTTGTTTTGGTAGTATTGTATTTGAATATGTTGTTATATTGCCATAGTTTTCTTCTATGTTGTCAATTGCATCGATGATAATTAGTTGTCCTAGAATAGATGATAGCATTTTAGTGTTCTATGAAGTCACTGTCTTGTTTGTATGGAAAATATATGGAAATGTAGGGTCAATTAGGGCAATTTGAATGCAATTGGTGTTGATATATTCTATATCATTATTAGATTGTGAATTAGTTTAGATTTTGTTGAGTATGGAGATAAATGTTTGGTCTCTTTGACACATAGTAGTTTGCAATTCATAGCATTGTATGTTATCACTTGAAAAAGCGTATGAAACTTGTTCTTTGTTAATAATAGGATGTTCAAAGATGAGGTTATCTTGTACCAGTTGTGCTTGGTAAAAATCACCCCAAAAGACCATGTCGATATTGCCAAAGAATTTTGCTGGGTTACATTTTATGTCTCTCATTCTTTTGTTAATAGAATATAAGAATTGACTTACTATCAAAGAAACTTCATCTATTATCAAGACTTGTAATTGTTCAAAATATTTTTTCAAGCAATCTAGTGTTTCATTACTGAGTGGAATTAAAATAGATTTGTCAAAGGGCATTAGCAATGTAGAATGAATTATCATTCCACCTACATTGTATGTTGCTTTTCCTGTGTATGTCATTATTGATCCTTTTTGTTTATGTGGGTTTGAACATTCATTTGAATTGTAAATACATAACAACATTTGCAATATTGTTTTTGATGTAAATGTTTTTCTTGTTCTTGTGCAACCAATTAAGAAAAGGTACAATGGTTTGCTTATGTTTAATTTTTTTCATTGCAATGTCTTTTAGAATTGATTGTTTCTCTTTATTTAACATTCTTCTTAGCTTATAGTATTCGAAGTTTTCAAGTAGATTTAGATTTTGAACAATTTGAAAACCAATATCTCTTTTTCATTTTTAATTGTATTTCTTGCAACCATTGCAAATCGGTACTTAGATTTAATGTGTGTCAATATTATCATTATCTGATATGTACATTTGTAGTTGATTTTTATTTTCTTCAACTTCTTCATCTACATTCATTTTCTTTGACAATGTTTCCATAAAATACATATGCATTTGCAAATGTTTTGAATTTTTCTTTTAATATATCTTCATTATCTTGAAAAGGAACATATAGTAATAGTTTTTCTCTACAATAGTTTCCATAGTCAAAATGCTTGTTATATTTAACAAATCTAATAATGTTAGGTTTTTTAGATTTTGTGTATTTGTTCTTGATGATTTTGAACTCTACACTGAATTGAGCTAAGCATATGTGTTTCAATTCTTCTAGATGATGCATATAGCGATCAATAATTGATTGACACATTATATCTTTTCATTCATCAGGTTCTTTCTTAAGTAGTGATATATTAATATAATTTTTCTCTCATTTATTCATTTCTATGATGGGAATTAATGAAGTACTAAACTTACTATTAATAAAAGATATTAATGGGTTTTAATTGTAGTGTTGCTCATTTTTGCTTTTTGATAGACTATTAGTTATTTATTTATATATAGACATTATAACATATTATTGATGATGGACTTATTGTTTTGATGACACTCAGTCATGTTTACTATGATGACACTATTGATGCCTATGATTAGTACATTATGCTTATGTTGTGATCAGTTATGAGTTCATTGATTATGTAGATTAGTTTTACTATGTGATTTATACGACTATCTGATGATGTGTTATTTAGTTGATTAGTTAATGATGAACATGTTTAATGTGGATATTTGTGATGTGTTTTGTGAAGGGACAGTGTAGTATTACTCATGTTGAGTACCCTACTACGTTGCGATTCCCTGTCACAGTGTGCCTGTTGGATAATTATATATATATATATATATATATATATATATATATATATATATATATATATATATATATATGTGTGTGTGTGTGTGTATTCAACAGTTTTGTTTGTTGCAGGATTGCAGGGACCAGGCATCGACTCCACCTGAATTGACAGGTCTAAGCATGCCTTCATACCAATGGAAGTTGTGCAAGGAAGATAACACGAGGTCCCTTAGTTGACATCATTCTCAATGAGGATGAGTTCGCAGTCTTGGATTTTGTCAGTTTAGTCAGACGGAGCATGATTATGAGTCTTTGTTGTTCCTTGGTATGTTGTTGTTGGTAAATCATTGATATGTAGTCTCTGAGTTGTTTTGTTGATGATGCAGGGACTTCCGGAGGTCATAACTTTTGACTCGGATGTGGATTTTCTACGAAATTTTATAGGTGGATGCGTTATGAGGTGGCCAGTGGTTTCCCAACCCACCCTAGTCAGTTGGAACTTGTCTTGGCACTTTTTCGAGGCTTGAAACTTTCATCTTGGCCCTCAAAATGGCAAATTAGTGTTTTTTTCTAGTTTTTTAAAAGTTGCTTTTTTTAATAACTCGAAACTCATGTTTCGAATTTAGGATGTTAGTTGGTTTTTCGTCCTACCTTAGCTTTTCAAGCTTTTTGGGAAAAAACTGGATTCTCAAGATATGATTGTAAAATTACCTAAAATGGCAAAATCTGACAATTGTCGAAATCTGCCAAAAAAAGTAATTTTTTATTTTTTTTGTTTTCTTAGATATAAGAGAGTTTTCTCTCATTGTAGCAGCAGAGTTGATGAATAGAAATTTTGTTATGTTTCAGCTTCCAAATTTTTGTCTCTCATGTTTAATGGCACAATTCTGTTGAGCGTATGTTGTGTGCTGCATCATTTGGTATCAGAGCCAGGTTGATGGCTGGGAGAGGAAGAGGAAGAGGCGGTCTTGCCTAGATGCATAGAGAAATACAAAATCTGCAAAGGCAAATAGCAGAACTTACAACACGGATGGAAACCCCAAGATGGGTAGAGGAGGAGATGAATCTGATGAAGAGATAGGTCAAGGAGGTGCAAATCAAGATACAGAACATGAAGAAGAAGAATTAGAAGGCATGAGTTTTGAAGAGAGAATGCTTAGGGCCTTAGAAGGAAAAAATGAAGGGATCAAGGTAGATGTTCCAGATTATGCAGGTAGTCTTAAACTAGAGGAGTTGATAGACTGGTTGAATGGCATGAAAATTTTTTTTGAATGGAAATCCATGACAGAGGAGAAGAAGGTAAAATTTGCATGTACCAAATTAAAGGGTCATGCAGTGATTTGGTGGGATCATCTTCAAAAGGAACGAACAAGGAAAGGTAAGGATAAGATCAGGACATGGAATAAAATGGAGAAGAAGTTGAGAGAAAAATTTTTGCCCATAGATTATGAGCAAACCCTTTTTCGTAGGTTTCAAAATTTAAAGCAGAACCTCTCTTCTGTGCAAGATTATACAAATGAGTTTTATACACTGTCTATACATATAGAGCATCAAGAAACTGATGCACAAATGGCTGCTAGATATGTGAACGGCCTGAAATTTTCTATTCAAGATGAATTGAGCATGCATCGACTCAACAATATGGAAGAGGCTTACCAATTGGCTCTAAAGGCTGAAGAAAAACAAAACAGACAGTACCATCAGAGGAATAGAGGAGGAAGAAGGGGTACATCAACCCCATTTCGAGGAGGTTCAAATTATGGCAGGGGAGAGTCATCCCATGGTTTGGAAAAATAAGTAGACACTCGGCAAGATCCTCCAAATCAAGAATGAGGAAGGGGATTTCAAAGAGGTAGAGGTTATGGTAGCGGTAGAGGATGGGAAAACTAGAGAAGGCCTTTCACTTATTTCAGATGTGGAGAAGAAGGTCATAGGGCATTTGAATGCTCCAATTATAACATGCAAGAAAGAAATCAAGAAGGACAACCTAGGGTGAACATGATTCAAATGTGGCATGAAGTGGAAGGGATAGAACTGGAGGTTCCACCAGATGTGGGAGAAAGTCTTATGATGAGAAGAGCAATGGTGATTCTAGAGAAGGAGAAAACACAAGCCAAAAGATCTGATGGTTCATGGCTTCGAACCAATATCTTCAGAACCATATGCACTTCAGGTGGCAAGGTATGTCAAGTCATTGTTGATGGAGGTAGTTGTGAAATATAGTTTCTAAAGAAATGGTAGACAAATTGAATTTACACTATGAAAAACATCCTCATCTATATCGCATTGCATGGTTTAAAAAGAGAAATGAAGTCACTGTTGATAAAAGATGCCTAATTAAGTTTAGCATAGGGAAGATCTATCAGGATGAGATATGGTGTGATGTTGTCCCAATGGATGCCTGTCATGTGTTATTGGGAAGGCCATGGCAATATGATAGAAAAGTTATGCATGATGGAGAGAAAAACACTTACACCTTTTGGAAAGATGGTGCTAAGGTGATTTTATTGCCTCTCAAGGATGAAGGAAAAGGTGAGACCATGTTGTCTGAAAGAGATCTTGTTAAAGAAATGAAGGTGACAGGGTGTTGCTATGCATTAGCAGTGAAAAAAGGTGAAGAGGAAGACATTTCAGTTCCCCCAGAAGTAGCTGAGCTATTGAAAGAATTTGTTGATGTTTTACCTAATGAATAGCCTAATGGTCTACCGCTAAAGAGAGATATTCAGCATCATATTGATTGGATTCCAGGAGCAACTCTACCCAACCAAGCAGCTTATAGGATGAATCCAACACAACATGCAGAGATGAATAAGCAAGTAACAGAACTCCTAAGTAAAGGTGTGGTGAGAGAAAGCATGAGCCCATATGTTGTACCTGCATTGTTAACCCCAAAAAAAGATGGAACATGGAGGATGTGCACTGATAGCAGAGCAATTAATAAGATTACCATCAAGTATCGGTTTCCTATACCTCGTATGGAGGACATGATGGATGTCCTTGCAGGGGCTAAATATTTCAACAAGATCAACCTACGAAGTGGCTACCACCAAATCTGGATTCGAGAAGGGGATGAGTGGAAGATAGCCTTTAAGACTAGAGATGGATTATATGAGTGGATGGTTATGCCATTTGGGTTATCAAATGCACCTAGCACATTTATGAGATTGATGAACACTGTACTACGCCCTTGCATTGGTAAGTTTGTGGTAGTTTATTTTGATGATATTCTGGTATTTAGTAACAGCAAAGAAGAGCACCTACAACACTTGAGGATCATCTTTGGTGTGTTAAGGAAGGAGAAGCTCTATGCCAATTTGAAAAAGTGTAGGTTCATGCAAGACAGTTTGGTTTTTTTAGGCTTTGTCATTTCTAAAGATGGTGTCAGAATGGATCCAGAAAAGGTTAGGGCAATCCTAGAATGGCCTAGTCCAAGCAGCATCACAGCGGTAGAAAGCTTTCATGGCTTGGCCACTTTCTATCGAAAGTTCATTCGCAATTTCAGTAGTATTGTAGCTCTTATAACAGATTGCACCAAAGAGAGGGAGTTTGTATGGACCAAGGATGCTGAGGAGAGCTTTAAGTACTTGAAGAAAAAGGTAACATAAGCACCTATACTTGCCTTGCCAAATTTTGATAAAGTATTTGAAGTAGAATGTGATGCCTCCCATGTGGGAATAGGTGCTGTAATTAGCCAAGCTGGCAAACCTATAGCTTTCTTTAGTGAAAAGCTGAATGCAGTGAGAAAGAATTATTCTACTTATGATTTGGAATTTTATGCAATTGTTCAAGTATTGAGGCATTGGAGAGATTATCTAGTTCCCCAGGAGTTTGTATTGTTTACAGATCATATTACACTGAGGTACTTGAACACACAGAAAAAGTTGAATAGTAGGCATGCCAAGTGGGTCTCTTTCTTGTAGGGTTACAACTTTGTGCTGAAGCATAAGTCTAGAAAACAAAATCAGGTTGCAGATGCGTTAAGTAGGCCTGTTGCACTTTTGACCACAATGGAAACTGAGGTGATTGGTTTTGATGCCATAAAAAATTTGTATGAGTCTGATGATAATTTTTGGGAGATTGTGGAACAATTGAAGGCACCAATATCTGGTAACTTGGATCACTTTAGGGGTGAATATTTTATGCAAGATGGGTATCTATTTAAAGGAAAACAACTATGCATACCGGCTGGCTCTATGAGGGACAACATTATCAGAGAATTTCATAGTAGTGGGTTGGCTGGACATTTTGGCAAGGACAAGACAATAGCCTTGATAGAAGATAAATATTACTGGCCAAAGATGAAAAGGGATATAACTAAGTATGTAACAAGGTGTAGAATCTGCCAAGTGGCTAAGGGACATTCATAGAATACAGGATTGTATATGCCCTTACCAGTACCAGCTGCACCATGGACAGATTTGAGCATGGACTTTATGTTGGGACTTCCACATACTCAACGAGGTAATGATTCCATTTTTGTAGTTGTTAATAGGTTCTCCAAGATGGTTCATTTTATTGCCTCTAAGAAAACTAATGATGCAACGAGGGTAGCAGAGTTATTTTTTTCAGAAGTTGTTAGACTACATGGTGTTCCAAAGACTATTACTTCTGACAGGGATACCAAATTCCTCAGTCATTTTTGGAGGACTTTATGGAAGAAGATGGGGACCAAGTTACAATTTAGTAGTGCCTATCATCCTCAAACAGATGGGCAAACAGAGGTAGTTAATTGGAGTCTGAGAAATTTGCTGAGGTGTATTGTTGGAGAAAAGCCAAAACAATGGGATTTGGCATTACCCCAGGCCGAATTTGCCTATAATAGTTCTGTTAACCGATCAACAGGAAAGTCCTCTTTTCAGATTGTGTATGGCAGGAATCCTCAGGGTGTTCTAGATTTGGTACAGCTACCAATGAAAGATCAGGTCAGTGATGATGGGGAAGCATTTGCAGAACACCTTCAACAGTTGCAGCAAGCAGTGAGACAGAAGTTGCAGGACAGTAATGAGAAGTATAAGAATTCAGTGGATCCTAGTCGGCGACATCAGACATTTCGTGAAGGTGAATTAGTGCTGGTATATTTGAGGAAAGAACGGTTTCCTACTGGAACATATCACAAGTTGAAGTACAAGAAAATTGGTCCTTGCAGAATTACAAAGAAGATCAATGATAATGCATATGAGGTCAGTTTACCAGATGATCTCGCTATTTCTCCTATGTTTAATATTTCTGATTTATATGCATTCTGTGGTAAGGATGATGCTGAAGATAGTCAACCAGAGGTGTCATGGCACAACCACATTCCCCATAAGAAGAAGGAAAAGATTACACAGATTCTTGATAAAAACACTATCTCCACTCGGCAAGGGCGTTACAACAAGTATTTAGTACAGTGGGAAGGATTGCCACCAACAGATAGCACATGGATTACAAAGTGGGAAGTGCAGAGGTTAGATCCCATCAAATGGCAGTAGTTTGAAGACACTCACTTGCAAGAGCTGCGTTCTTTTCAACTAGAGGAGAATGATGCAAGGACTTCCGGAGGTCATAACTTTTGACTCGGATGTGGGTTTTCTACGAAATTTTATAGGTGGATGCGTTATGAGGTGGCTAGTGGTTTCCCAACCTAGCCTAGTCGGATGGACCTCGTCTTGGCACTTTTTTGAGGCTTGAAACTTTCATCTTGGCCCTCAAAATGGCAAATTAGTGTTTTTTTCTAGTTTTTTAAAAGTTATTTTTTTTAATAACTCGAAACTCATGTTTCGAATTTAGGATGTTAGTTGGTTTTTAGTCCTACCTTAGCTTTTCGAGCTTTTGGGGAAAAAACTGGATTCTCAAGATATGATTGTAAAATTACCTAAAATGGCAAAATCTGACAATTGTCAAAATCTGCCAAAAAAAGTAATTTTTTATTTTTTTGTTTTCTTAGATATAAGAGAGTTTTCTCTCATTGTAGCAGCAGAGTTGATGAATAGAAATTTTGTTATGTTTTAGCTTCCAAATTTTTGTCTCTCATGTTTAATGGCACAATTCTGTTGAGTGTATGTTGTGTGCTGTATCAGTTGATCTATTGTTTTATCAAGTAAATTATTAATCTATTTTGTAAATGATATTAAGGTTCAGATATATTAAATAATTGTCTTTAATAGAAATTAATAATCTATGTTATTAAATAAGTAATGTTAATTTGGAAGTATATTAAATATTGTTTCAAATAGGAATTAAGTTAATTATTTTAATAAGTAATAATAATAACAATAATAATAAATACATTATAAACATGAATATTCTTTTATTTAGATGTATAAGGTATTATTTTATACTATTCATAGATTTATTTGAATGTAGTGAGTTGTTGTGACTGGTATAAATAATAATTTTTCAGGTTAGTGGAATCTTCCTGTAGGTGGTGGATTTAATGAAATTAATTGTTTGGGGTGAGTGGATTCTTGGAACGGGTAAATGATGGAGTGGGAATTTATGGAATTTGACTATTTTGTGTGAGAGGGGGAATATTTGAAGGGGGATTTTGTAGAATAGGAGACACAAAAAGATTTGGGAAAAGGATTGTAGAAGAAGAATTGGAGGGAGAAAAAGAAATCATCTAGAGAGGCTTGAGAATAAATCTGGGTATGTCTATCTGAATAATCAAATAAATGATGTTTAAGATAAATCTGTCTGTGTGTGTGAATTTTTCTCTCTTCAATTGTTTGTTTGTTTGGAATCCAATTTTTGCTTGCATGATAGTTTGAGTATTTGTCCTTAAATTTGCTTTCATCATGTTCGCAATCTTTTGTCGCCATTTGTTTTCAAGGGTTATATATATAATCCTCAATCTGAGTTAATCTTACGAGTATGTTAATCTCATCATGATTGATCTTTTCTGTAATTATTTTTATGCCAATCGAATTTCCTGTAAGTTTGATAGCAAGTCGCCTAGGTGCCCATTCAACTGTAATTTCTGGATTGATGTCTCCCATTTTGGCATTGATAGGCTATTAGATCGTTTCCTTTGTCACTTCAAACTGTTTACTCTCCCTCTACAGTCATTATAATTAATTTATTATTCACCACTGTAGAAGGTAATTGTAAGTGTCAGTATTACTAATTTGAGATCTCCTTCAAAAGGCATCGATAGTCTCTCCATTGATCATTGTGTCTTTTCAAATAAAACTCAATCAATGGATTTAATAAACCTCCTAAGTTTGGTAATAACATTTAGCGGAAATTTGCTTACCTGATGTATAGAACCATATGGTAGTTTCTGCAAACATTATCTTCTCTTCTTCGTGTGGTCTCCGCGGAATGTGCGACTGCAATCATAGTGATCACTGAGGGTTCTTAAGCCATTTCATAAATATCTTTCTTTTGTTTTAATCTGCTGATAAACAACTCTAGGGACGCCATCTTTTGAGAGGCGAAATTAAAGATTGATTAAGCTATTAATGTTCTGGAAGTCGTCGACACTTTGGAGTGGTTTAGCTGTCTCCGCTAAAGCCAAAAGCATGCCATTCGGTCTCCCTTGAGGCGTGGTCTTCTAACCACAGCTTTCTTTTAATATGGCTACAAATGATTTAATAGAGCTTATGCTATTATAACTTCATCGTGCTTACAATACCATTGCAATCTTCATGTGAATTTGCTTGTTGCTTCTTCGCCGTCAAAATCCAGCTAAAACCTATATGAATATCAGTAATTTATTTTTAATCAACTTTCTGCTATCATGAATAGATGATACCCCATTACTGCTGTGGCCCTGGCAATAGCACCTTTAGTTTTAAAATCTCTTTTATTCATTCTGTATGGCATCGATTTCTGGTGTGATCACTTACCTTGGCCTCAATGTTATTTGAGGCAGCCAACACCAATACTTGTTATCTTTCGGCCTCTCTGAGGTGAATCCTATCACAGTCGTTGGCTAGTAAACCCTTTAGAGGTTTCAATCAAATCTGCTATAATCTATTTTTCATTTATTCTTTATGGGTGCAAATCTTAAAGATTTGATGTATATCTATTATAACCTCTGTCAAATAATAGGAAACAAAAATCCTAGTTAAATAGAAAATCGTAGAGTAAAAGACTTAGTGGAAGAAACTTGTAGTGGCAAGATTCTATAGTAAGCATTATTTATAATTGTTATTATAGACATGATTATAGTAATAACCACTTTAATATCTAGAATTTAGTCATGGGTGTCATCAATAGAATGTATTGTAAATTTAGTCAATATTTCTAATTGCTCGTCTTATGTTATTAAATCTGCTTATAAAAAACTAAGATTTATCTATTGTATTTACACTAGAATAATTATTAAAAGGTTTGCACTTAGGATAATTAGATAAGATCAGAAGTTTTGATTATCAAGAAAAGTAGTTTGTGGTAATAATATATCTTCTTATATTTATTATTTTAGTCAATTAAATATCATAATATAAATATTGGATTGTTATATTTATTTTGATTAAGTTATAAGGTGTCATGATGAATGTCATATTATATTTGTAAGTATCATGTTACTTAGACATTAAATCTAATATCATGGTATTGATGATTTCATTGAATTATGATTATAGTTTAAATCTTAAATCTAGAATTATTTGTGATTTGTGTCTCATTTCTATCCATAGTTTTTTATAATCCTTCCTAGTAGTTCTTAGGTTCAACTTGAAGATGGTTTGTTTGTAATTGTTTTTACTTTATTTGGCTCTAGAGGCTTAGTTGGTTTGATCATAGGTGACGTCTTGAGATTATGATGAGTGTATGATGCCTCGTATTTGTATGAGGTCTTGGTGTTTGTTATTGAGGAAGATTGTTGTTCTGAGCATTGATATTTGAGATTTAATTTTGTAAAGATATCGGCATGCAAGATGAAGGATGCCTTGTATTGTCATTGTATACTTGTCAAATTGATGATTCTTGTCTGGTTGGCAAGGTTATCTAGATGTAGGTAGGGGAGTGGCTTTCAATGTGGGACTGGTGCCCAAAGTGGCTATCAGGGTAACCCATTGGAAGTTGTTATATTATTAGGGGGTGGGTAGTCATTCACAGTAAACAAGATAATTAGTTTCTAACCCATGCCTATGGTGCTAGTTTAGACTAAGGATGGGATGAGAAGGCCTGGTTGGAAAGATCAACTTCCTTGTCCTCACGAAAGGAAAATTAATTCTGCATATGTCACCCTATGGGGCCGGTGTCTAGTGAGAGACTGTCAGGGTAACCATAGATAGAGGTTAGTGTCTAGTGAGATACCGTCAGGATAACCCATGTAGGACCATGTGATGACACTCCATCCTAATGCAATCTAGTATTCCCATCCTTGTGTCATTATTCTCTTGTTTATGTTCACCTCTAGGTGTATTAATGGTGATGCTTGTCATAACTGAATTGTGTTATTCTAGAATAGTCTTGCATCAATTAGTCCAGTGTATCTTATATGTTTTTGTCATGGGACCTCATTGTTATCTCCTAGCATGGGGGTGGACCTTAGGGTTCCACATGGTCAGGTGGTTGTGCTTTATTCCATTGGTTTTCTAGCATCATGGCTAAAGAAGATGTAAGTCTCATGATTACAGTTTTGCACCTGTATTTGAAGACAGACATTTGTACTATTTGTATCTAGATCTTTTGTATTAGTGGAAATCATTATGTAAATTGATGTATCCAGAAAAAGAGCTTTTGTATCATTGAAATTATGTAATTCCTCTTGTAAGATAAACTATTTTGCACTTGGTAAAGATGTTGATGTATGTATCTGATGATGTAAACATGTTATTAGTTTGAGTTATTTGAATGAGCTATGTATATTGAATATTGTTTAATTTTAATAATACAGCTATCTAATCCCTAGAGATGTTAGTTTAACTTGTTGCTATCAGACTATGTTATGTTTTATTATCATTACTTCTATTAAAAAAAAATTCCCATTTTATTGCTTGGTTAAACTTAACTCTCTAAGGTTCCATGGTGGGGCATTACATTGATATTAATATAATTATGTGATTATATTATCCAATTTGTCTTGGTAATAATTTACAATAGAGATATTATTAAATTATCAATGTTTTCTTTTGTTGTTTACATATTATTTAATATTCTATATTAGCCTAACTCTAAATATTAACCATAATAAATCTACAGCAAATTATTAAATAATTTTGGGGAAAAGTGGTATTACACACATGGAGTACAAGTACATCATACAAGACAAGAACACAACATTAATAATACTCAAATATAACAAAATGACTTCACAACCATAATAAAAACTCAATATCCTAGGAAACCATCAAGATGCATCTCTCAAATGTGCAATGTATCAAAGTACTACTACCTCACATTAGATAATAAGGTTAACTATTCCAACCACAAAGCACCCTACCTCAATGTAAATAAGTATGCACACCAAGAAATAAGCCACATGACTTAACATCAGAGATTTCCTAAATACTCATGGTGGATGGAATCAGTAATGTATAAACAACATATAGAGCTGCTACCATTGAGAGAACTATAGGTTAACTATGATATGGTTCCTATAGAAAGATGGGAAATATCAATCTTGACCAACTTACTTAAAGATATATATGTCTAAATGTGTCAGATTGAAGAAGAGAAGATGATGCCAAGATGCACCCATTTGAGACAAGGACATCCAACCTTTCCTACCCTAATCCTATCACCTCTAATAAAAGTCGAGATATCAACCATATTTAAAGGAAGAAAAGATGTGGAATACACTTACTACACTAATCTATGAGATGAGATATGTGCAAAAATAAACTAATCACATAAAAACAAGGAAATAAAATTAAAAGTAGTATGTACCATCATTTAATCTTTGGAAGATATTAAATGAATAGTCCTCCAAAAACTAAAATTTTCTTACTATAATCAACTCTATATACATATAAAAAATTTAGTTGAATTATTTTATCAATCCTCATAGTAGGTAAAAAGACCTTAGAATCATACAATTCTCCAATATTATAAAGAGTTATTTTTCAAAATTATAAAGTTTTAAATTTAAAATATAATTCACATTTTTTTTTTATAAAAAAAATTAAACATCATTCTCAATGCAACGGCACAATTGTCAACAATAATATCCCGAGCCTAGAGGGCAACGACATTCCATTTCTTGATTTCAAACGCTGGAGCCCTCCCCAACTGCACTTCCACTAGTGTCATCTCTACATTCCTGTGCAGAGAACCCCGTTACATATTTTTATTAAATGAATGTATTTAAAAATTATAAAGTAACTATTTTATATTTAAAAATATATAAGGACATATTTTTTAAAATGAAAACACACAAAAATTAAATTTAAAATATATAACCTATATGGTTTTATGAAATTAATGGACATAACAATAAAGTGAACATAAAGTTTTCTTTTGTGTTATTTTATTTACTGTAGAATAATTTATTTTATAACTATATTTTATTAGGGTTTTATCATATAAAATATAAAAGGAGCAAAGTGTATTTTCCAACCTAGAAGTTATTCCAATGGTAAGTGCATTATATTTTGGTAGGCTTACCTTTTCTTTTCTTTTATGTGTTATTTACTATAAAATAATTTAATTTATAATTATATTTTATTATTTGATTAGGGTTTCATTATATTATAACTAGCATAGATATCTTAAATACATCTATCTAAAAAGACGTCAAGAGAGAGGTGTCTATATTGAAACTATTATTGATAATAGATAAGGTTCTAGAGACTTATCTCTCGATGTTTATTAGATAGATGTATTTAGGATATCTATGTTAGTTTAATAATTTTATTAATTTATTACAATATATATAGAGTGAGAAGCTAAAATATGTACATAATACTATATAATAGTAGTTTTACATAGGGAATATTTTTCAATAATTTAATTCAAATGATACCAAATACTTATTATAATTTTTAATAGAATTAATTCTCAGAGTAAAAATCTCATTAAACTAAATATTAATTTTATTTTTGGCTTTTATGACCATACCCTAAGTCATTAAACTAAAATAAAGTAATTTACCTTGTGGTTATTTTTCTTTGCTAGCCTTACCTTGTCCTTAATTTTCTTATTTTCCTTTGTGGGATGTAGGGCAATTCTTAGCTTGGAATAATTTTCAATAATTCAATTTAATCCAAATCATACAAAAACCTTAAGAATCTAAAACAAAGGTCATTACACTAAATATTAATTTTCTTTGTGGCTATTAAATATTGAACACTAGCCTAAGTAATTTTATAATAATAATTTTATAATTTATAGGCAATTTCAGCTGCACTTTATAAATAATAGGTTATGCCAATTTAACCTTCTATAAATAATAGTGCATCACTTCATAAATATATTTTGAAAGAAAAATACAAAAAAACATGGCTACATAGTGCCCTTACAAATTAAACTTCTCTCCTTAGCAATTAAACTTCTTCAAATTCAATTTGCTTTGCTTTTATTTGATTTGATTTTAATCAAATTTAAGTTTGAGTTCTCTGTTGTGACATATATTTCCTCCTCCAAGTCACCATGAAGGAATGTTGTCTTCACATCCATCTATTCCACTTTGAGATCATATGTTGTTTCAAGAGATAACAGGAACTAAATAGATGTTAGCTTTGCAACAAGAGAGAAAATATCACCATAGTCAATTCCCTCCACTTGAGAATACCCCTTCACTACCAATCTAGCCTTATATTTCTCAACATTGTCATCTACGCCAAATTTATTTTTGAACACCCATTTGCATCCAACAAGTTTTTGTCCTTTAGGAAAAGCCACCAAGTCCCAAGTATTATTCTTTTCCAAAGAATCTATCTCCTCTTCCATGGCCTCCTTCCAAGAACCTGCATCTTTCATACCCATAGCCTCTTTCACAGTTTTAGGCTCATCAGTGTTAGAAATCAATGCAAAAATATAACTGGAATCATGCAATGAATAACCAAACCTAACAGGTTGTTGCCTTATCCATGTGGACCTCCACAAAGATTGAAATAAAGGCTCTTCATCTTCTTCTAAACTTTTAAAGCTACTAGATCTCTCCTCATTATCATGTCTAATAGATGTTTTTTGTTCAAGTTTCTTAGGGGTGGAAGGAAGTTGAATCACATCCTCTTTCTTCTCTTCTTTCTCTAGTTGCAAGACAATAGAAGAAAGATTGAGATCTCTGAGGATCACATTTCTGCTATACAAAACTCTCTCAATTACTAGATCTAAAAGCTTGTATCCTTTCACATTGATGCCATAACCAATGAATATACACTTCACAGCCTTGTTCTCCAGCTTAGACCCCTTCTCCTTAGGCATATGTGCATATGCCTCACAACTAAATACTCGAATGTGTCTCAATGAAGGCTTTTTATCAGACCACACCTCCATAGGTGTCTTATCAATGAGTATTGATGTAGGAGATCTATTAACCAGGTAACAGGTGGTAGTAACATCTTTAGCTTAGAACTTTTGTTCAAGGATAGCTCCATTTAACATACTCCTTTCCCTCTCCATCAACATTCTATTCATCCTCTCTACTACACCATTCTACTAAGGGGTATATGGAGTTGTTTTGTGCCTCTTAATCCCTTGTTCTTTAAAAAACTTGTCAAAATCTACTGAACAAAACTCACCACCATTGTCAGTCCTCAAACACTTAATCTTTCTATCCTTCTAATTCTATACAAGAGCTTTTAACTCTTTGATTCTAATAAATAGTTCAATTTTACTTCTAAGGAAATACACCCATGTCCTTCTACTATAATCATCAATAAATGAAACAAAGTAAATAGATTTTAAAATTGAAGGAACATTAACAAGACCAAACAAATTAGAATGAATCGAGTCCAACACCTCAGAAGATTTGTGAGAACTAGAGTAAAACTGAACACAATTTTGTTTTCCATAAATACAATATTTGTAGAAATTAAACTCAAGGTTACAGTCATTCATACCCTAAAAATGATTTTTACTTTTCAGGATCCTCAAACCCTTTTCACCAATGTGACCAATCCTTTGGTGCCATAACATTGTCTTCTCAACTAGAAGTTTCATCCCCATAGAATGAGCACCCTTTTGTACCTAGAAAGCATGATCATCAGAAGTAGATGCAATAGTCCTCTTCATTGCTAGTTTCAATGGTGAGGATGAAGACTCTAAAGCTCTCTTCTTTGAAACAAAATCACTATTTCACTGATCCATGCATGCATCAAGATGAAACAAAGTGCCAATCCAAACTCCCTTAGCTAACACCATAGATCCTCTAGTCATCTTGCATCCTCCATTTGAGAAAACAACCTACACACCCACATCATTCAACTTACTTACAGAAAGGAGGTTCCATGCCAAACCAAAATATGTAGAATACCATCGATCCCCTTCACTCATCCATCAAAGAATCAAATCAAGACTCTACCACAACCAACAATATTCAGGTGAGAATCATTACCCAAGTACACTTTTCCACTATCGTATTCTTCATACTTTGAAAACCAACCCTGATGTGAGGTCATGTGAAAAGATGCACCAGAGTCAATAAGCCACACATCCTCAGATGCATGTGTTTCCAAGGCAATGACAAATGCTTCTCCTTCATCCTAATATGACTTGTCAGAATCTGGATCATAGTTCTTCTTTTTCTTTTTCTCCTCCTTGCACTCCTTGAAGAAGTGATCAGGTTTTCCCTAGTTCCAATACAAGGCCTTGGACTTTTTGGGAGACTTAGATGTCCCATAGGATTTGGATCTTCCTTTTTCTTCCTTCATCTTATCTTTTTTTTTTTTCCCTTTCTCTTTAAATCTACCATGAACCGCAAGAAACTCCTTAGTCAATTCAGAAGACTTTCTCCACATCTCTTTAGACAACAACAAAGAAACCACTTAATCCATCTTAAAGGTGGTAGTGGTACTCCCAATGGCCATAACAAGGTGGTCCCATGAATTTGGTAAGGAACACAGTAAATTCATACATCGATCCTCCTCCATCTTCACACCAACAAAGGTCAACTAGGCGACAAGCATATTGTAAGTATTTAGGTGATCAGTGAAAGATCCTCCTTCCATCCTTAAAGAATACAATTTATTTTGTAAGAATAACTTGGTCACTAGGGATTTGGTCTGACAAACATATCAAAGTTTCTTTCAAAGATCTTTTGCAGTCTTCTCTTCATAGATATTCAGGAGTACTGAATTAGCCAAAGAGAGTCTTATCAAACCCTTAGCTTTTGGTGTTTGAGATCCCAATCTACTTGAGATGTTTTCATTGTTGTACCAAATATTGCATCTCATAATTCTTCATCTACAAGCATGTACTCCATTTTGAGTTTTCACAACTTGAAATTACTACCATTAAACTTCTCTATCTCAAACCTCCCAAATGTGCTCACCATCTCTTTCCTACAACAAATATTTCAAAATCCTCTACACAAGCTCCCACTCAAATGAAGATCAACTCAAAAAACCATCTACCCAACAACTAAAACCAAAGGTTATCAGGGTCTAATACCAACTAAAAGGAAGCAAGGTATGCAGAAACACTTCCGACACTGATTTATTAAGGAAGGATTTATGTAAATTTGAACTTTTAAAGTTATAAGTTATTAGATGTACATTATAAGAAAGGTAATAACAATATCAAATGCAAATACAAAATCACAACACAAGATATACATAGGGAAAACCCTTTCGAGTAAAAAACCCCACACTCCAAAGTCATTCAATATATTATTCAGGAATCAAGAAGATTACAATATACTTGCAAAGCAATCTTTCATAGGTGTATAACCAACTAGAGATCTAGGAGGTAACTCAATATCTATAAGACTCTTACACTTAACCTCCATCTCAAGATCTTGATATAGGAGATACAGTACAGTAAACCGACAATGGTAATTACAAAACCATGAGCCAAACCACTAAAACGTGGTACCCAAATTATCTCCAATCAAAGACGTCTTGTGATGTGCCAAATAACACAAAATCATATGTAACTCTCCCCTTTACATCTCTTGTATGAGTCCAACCCATGTTTACATTTCCAAAAAAATAAGAGGTCAACCTTTTGGAGGTCATAACTTTTGATTCGGGTGTCTGATTGATGAACTGTTTAATATATCAGAAACGTCATGAAGAGACCTATCAAGATATAACCCACCTCACTAGTTATGACAACATTCAAGACATTTGCAGACCTCTAAGTGCCTCAAAACTTAGTTCGAGACTTTTTTCGGTAGTTTCAAAATATATATACTTTAATATCTTGTGATCTAGGTATGATCTTGAGTCAAAACTTACCTAGGATGTTTAATTAGCAGTTTTGCACCTTTTAGAAAAAATTTGGGTCCATCCAAGATCAAATCTAGAGTTACTAAAAATAGTAAGTCTTGCCATTTTTAGCCCTTTTGGAAACTTTGAAAGTTCTAAACCATTCTTCAAGATACAGGGTATTTGAAAAGGCCAAAATTGGGAATAATAGTAACCTTTCATGGTTACAAGGTTGAGACACTTTTCCTAATAGTTATAATCACTTTAGTTAAACATGATGACAAAATGTCATCGACTTGACCTTCTTGGTCTCAGATAATATTATATTGAAAATATGTCCAATAAGTTCCACGATACTATATATATATATATATATATATATATATATATATATATATATATATATATATATATATATTAAAGGTTACTTCTTCATAATAAGTTTTCAAGTTTTTGATATAAAACATATGGTATGTTCACAAAGAACACCATATTAATTTTGGTTAATTTATGAGTATAACTTCATTTGAATTCTCACAAAGAATATCCATTTATTGTACTGATTATTCATCTTCAATTTTGTTTACTATATTATCTAATCCTGGTGTTGTCAATCAAGTATGCACCCTTGCTAAGTTTACAGAAACTTAACTACCTGTTGAAACATGGAATCATTCTCGGATGTGGGTCTCCTATAATGAGCATGAATCTCTAGAGTGAGCTGATTCTCTTATTATTCCTAAACTAATGACTTACAGGGGAAAAGAGATAGAGGGTAATTAAAATACAAAACTAACTCTTGAATCTAATCTAGATGAATCTATTCACTCACAAAACAGTTATTCAAACTTAAAATTTTTACAAGCCCACATGTGAGTTATAATCCCTAAATAATTTTTAATAAGGTTTAATTCAAACACATATTACAACTAGGAGCAAACATGTAATTTAATAGTATCGAGACATGATAAAGGATAGGAAATTGTCACAATAAGACATCAAATCAAGACTATAAAGCACATAAGGAGATGAAATAGGAAAATTTTCTATTCTAATATGAAAGGAGTACAATGCATAAAATGAAATATGAGCCAACTATCTGCATACAACTCTACCTATGAACAAGAGAGAAGAAACTAAAAAACTGACTGACAAAAACTAAGATTTTCCTCCTATAAATGCCTCCAAAAGATCTCCTTAGAAGAAAGCTGAAAAAGCTCCTAAAAATAGACCCTAAGTCCATTTTTGAGCTACTTAGAAAAGTACAAATTAAAGATCTGAATCTGGCACCAACCTAGAAAATAAAACTTCAAAACAACCCTCTCATGTGATCCCTGTTAGACTTAGGGCACAGAACTGAGAGTGGGGTGAATCAGTTGTGTAAAACTTTCTCCAATTTTACACACTTAAATCTTCTTGGTGATTAGTAGTATATTAAACATGAAACATAATGCATTCAAATCAAAAGCAGAGACTCATCAACACATAAGACACCAAGATTTTGACGTGGAAAACCCGGTTAAGGGAAAAACTATGGGGTGATTAACCCAAGAATGTATTCTCTGTTAGAAAAATAGAAAGAACAAAATGACACATGCCAATTAGGGCTTACTGCCTGAGCACACTATTCACAATAGGCTCATTGCCTACAAGAGACACACTATCTACAAGGAAATAAGTATCACATACATGAACTGGAGAATAGCATCTTCACCATGCTTGAATCAGTTCCATTAAGCTCAATACTCCTGCTCTACCTTTCGCTCTGCTCTTCGCTACTACACTCTCATCCCCACCAGGCACACTTTGAAATGACCTCACAATCACTTATTTATACATGACATCGACTTAGGAACAATCATCTAAGTTAGCAAACACTTACAAGAACATCCTCAAGACATGTAATACATCCAATCGGCCAGTCTCAGGAAGAACACCAACATCCAGTGGTTATTCTTCAAACATGAACTTTAACTTCAATGCAGACCACCAATATGAACTGGAAACTATCCACAAATCACCACAAGCTTTCCTAAATCACCAAGAACATCCGCACTTCATTTGCTTACTAGAATCCTTCTCTCCTTCATCTGAAACCTCAAGAATAGAGTTTGTCATCACTGTCACAAAAGAATAGGTTCTTCCAGACCTTCAAACCATGAGCCAATTGACTTGACACTTCATAAGGATGTTCTCAACACTTCTTCAAATCCACAAAATGGGATAGTGCATTTCCAGATCTCACCGGACCTATCTATGTCACTCTATCACCTCTGAACACCTCTCGGAACTAGTTCTACTTGAGCAACCATAACTTTTTCTGATCTTCATACAGACCTCTAAAAATTTTCTTGGAGTATCTCAAGACTTATATCTACAAACCCTTTAAACTGCATCCTTTGATCCTCAACCTATCTTGGACTTTTACCTTGTTGTCATCACTGTTCTTCACTGTTCCTAATTGAGACTAATTTTCTCAATATCCTCAGTACATAGTTCATCCAATCCTTCTCATTAATGCAACATGAGTATGTTGACATCAATGACAACACTGGTTAGACCCATACTTGCAACAATCTCCCCCTTTGTCATTGATGGCAAAATATGATGTGAAAAACCATCAAGACAAGAACTTCTCCTTACTGTCACAACTCCCCCTATCAACAATGACTATTCACATGTCTTCTCTTCCTTTACTGCTCCCCCTTTGATCATCAACAACTTATTTTTCACATGTCTTCTCTCCCCCTTTGACATCAATGGCAAAGGGCTCATACTTGCAACTCCAATACTTTAGAATCATACCTGCTGCTTGCCCTGAGTAGCACCTCCCCGTCATCAATTCAGATCACAATATATGACTGTGATATCCATTGGACTCATGCACATTAGTTCATCCTAGTTCATCACTGGAGGGGCAATAACCCCTAACTTCTCCCTGAGATACTCAAAAGAGTCCTTGGGAAGAGGTTGAGTAAAGATATCTGCAAGCTGATCCTTGGAGGGCACAAACTCCAGTCTGACTTCATCCTTGTTCACTTGCTCTCTCTGAAAGTGAAACTTGATAGATATATGCTTAGTCTTAGAATGTAACACCAGATTCTTAGAAATATTTATTGCACTTGAATTATCACAGAAAATTATGATAGGCTCCTCATACTCTACTTTAATATCTCTTAGCATTTGCTTCATTCACAAAACTTGAGTGCAACTACCTGCTGCTACAATGTATTCTGCTTCAGTTGTAGACAAGGATATTGCCTCTTGTTTCTTACTTAGCCAAGAAACCAATCTCTTTCCCAAAAAGAAAGCTCCACCACTGGTACTCTTCCGGTCATCCACATCTCCTGCCCAATCAGCATCTGTATATGCATGAAGAGAGAAATCATGATCTCTGGGATACCACAGACCATACTCAACCGTCCCTTTTAGATATCTAAAGATCCTTTTGATTGCCATGACATGAGATTCTCTGGGATCAGCCTGGAATCTCACAACAAGACCAATAACCTGCATTATATCTGGTCTAGTTTGAGTGAGATACAACAATCCTCCAATCATTGATCTGTACTTTGTCTGGTCTGCCTTATGAGAGTCATCATCTTTGCTCAACTTACATCTGGTTTCCATGGGAGTATTTATTGGCTTTGAATCTTCCATTCCAAATTTTCTCAACAATTCTTTCACATATTTGGTCTGAGAAATAAAGATTCCTTTCTTTGTTTAAGTAATTTGCAGACCCAAGAAGAAATTTATTTCACCAAGAATTGACATCTCAAACTCACTTTTCATTTGATTTGCAAAAGTTTTACACATACTGTCTCTTCCTCCAAAGATGATATCATCAACAAATACTTCAATAATCAAGATGTTTTCATGATCAATTTTGAAATATAAGTTACTGTCAGTAGTACCTTTGTTGAAACCAATCTTCAAAAAATGTTTGTCCAATCTTTCATACCAGGCTTTTGGGGCTTGCTTTAGTCCATACAGTGCCTTCTTCAACTTGCAGACCATATCACCATGCTTAGATAATTGAAATCCATCCGGTTGTTCAATGTACACTTCTTCCTCTAAGTTACCATTCAAGAAAGCAGACTTGACATCCATCTGATACACCTTGAAATCTTTGAAGGCAGCAAAGGCAAGGAATAATCTGACTACTTCAATTCTTGCCACCGGAGTAAAAGTTTCTTCAAAATCAATTCCTTCTATTTGAGAGTAGCCCTTGCCAACCAATCTAGCTTTATTTCTGATTACTTCACCAACTTGATTTAGTTTGTTCTGGAAGACCCATTTGGTTCCAATCACATTCTTGTTTCTAGGTCTAGGAACAAGATCCCAAGTGTAATTTTTCTTGATTTGCATCAACTCTTCCTCCATTTCTTTGGTCTAGTTTTCATCATTGCAGGTTTCATTTATTGTCTTAGATTCAATCTTTGAAATCAGACAATATTCATTTGAATTTTGAGAAATTTTCCTTCTAGTTTGCACACCTTTGCTTTTGTCACCTATGATCTAATCTTAAGAGTGGTTCAGTCTTATATACCCTAGAACTTTGGGAGCTTCTAAGACTTCTGCTTCTTGATTAGGCTCATTCATACCTATCTCTTCTTCCTGATTTATCAGATCAGTTTGAATATAATTTTCAGACGAGGATTGAACTCCTTGAACCAAAACACCATTCTAATCATCTTCATCATATTCATAGAACCTTGAGGATTTCTTGATTCCCTCATCAACCTTCACATTTGTACTTTCTATCATCTTTCTTAGTCTCTTGTTATAACACTGGTATGCTTTGCTTTGAGTAGAGTAACCCAAGAATATTCCTTCATCACTTCTAGCATCAAACTTGCCTAGATCTTCATCTCTTTTGATGTAACATTTGCTACCAAAGAATCTGAAATATATTACAGTAGGAGTAATGCCAAACCAAATTTCATAAGGGGTCTTACTGGTATTGCTTCTGATTTGAACTTGATTGAGAGTAGAGACTGCAATGCTGACAACTTCTCTCCAACAGATCTGAGGAACATTTGCTTCCATCATCATGGTCCTAGATGCTTCCTGAATGGTCCGGTTCTTTCTCTCCACTACTCCATTCTGCTGTGGACTCCTAGGAGCAGACAATTGTCTCTTAATTCCATGTTTCTCACAGAACTCTATGAACTCACCGGATGTGAATTCTCCACCTCTATCAGACCTTAGACATTTCAACTTTAATCTTGTTTCATTCTCTACCATAGCTTTGAATATTTTGAATTTCTCAAGAGCTTATGATTTCTCCTTTAGAAAGGTTACCCACATCATCTGAGAATAGTCATCAATTAGCAGCATGAAGTATCTATCACCTTGAAAACTCCTGGTTCTTGCCAGACCACAAAGACCAGTGTGAACTAAGTCCAATAATCTGGTAGAGGAAAGTTCCTTGCTTTTGAATGAGACTCTACTTAGCTTACCCAACTAACATTCCTTGCACAAGATGTTAGTAGGTTTCACCAATTTTAGAAGATCTCTTACAGCCTGAGTATTGCTTATCTTGATGATATTATCAAAATTCACATGACACATCCTTCTATGCCATAACCAACTCTGATCAAATTGAACAAATAAACAGCTTTTTCCAGTACCAATCAAATGGAAGATATTACCTTTAGTTTGAGTACCAGATGCAATCTCTATTCTGAAACTTTCAAAGATTTTGCATTTTCCATCCTTGAATCAAAGATCATATCCTTTGTCCACCAACTGTCCAACACTGAGAAGATTGTGCTTCAAACCTTCAACATACAGTACATTACCAGTTTTGTTTCTTCCATCAAAAGAAATAGTTCCTCTTCCTTTGATTCTACCAGCAGAATTGTCACCAAACTTTACCACTCCTCCTTCATACCTTTCCAAATCTACAAACTTATTTTTTTCACCTGTCATATGGTGAGAGCATCCACTGTCAATGACCCAATCATCCTTCTCTTCAATTTGGGCAGCCAGAGCTCTTTCTATAGTCTTAAGATTGACAGATATAGAGGACATTTGATCTTCTTCCTTGATGGCAATGAACACCCATTCATTTCTGGATTTGTTTCCTATCTCTGATTCATCATTTGTTACTCCTTCATTATCATCATCTTCATGTACATAGTAACAGTTCTTTTGGAACCTTGGCTTGTTAGGATTTAGCCTTGAAAATCTTTTCGGACACCTTGAGGCAAAATGACCAATCTTATTGCAGTTAAAACACGTAAAAGGTAATTTTCCTTCATAGTTACTAGATCCTCTTGGCACCCTCTTTGCAATAAGGGCTTCAAGTTGAGCAGTTTCTACTTCTTCTTCTTCCAAATCTTTTCTTGTTTTTTCATACCATGACAATTTCCTTGAAGAATTCTCTCCCGGATCAAACCTTTCTTTACCTTTAACAGAGGCACTAGCTTTGAATGCAGATTTAGTCTTGGGGGGGTCATCTCCAAACTCTATCATTTCAAATGTAGCCAATTTCCTAGCCAATTGATCTCTTGTGACAGTTGTAAGGGCTCTGAATTCTTCAATGGCAGCAGCCTTGATTTTGTAAGAAGCAGGAAGGGATCTAAGAATTTTACCAACAATCTCATTTTCATCCAAGACTCCACCAACATTTCTAATTCCACAAACTAGCTCATTCACTCTTGGCATAAAAGTGGTTATATTTTCATCATCTCTCATCTTCAGTTTTTCAAATTTCTCTTTTAGACTCTGTAACCTTGCACATTTAACATACTCATCTCCTTCATGCAAAAGTTCCATTTTATTCCAAATCTCAAAGGCAGTTGGTAGGTCAATAACATTTGAGAGCTCTGAGTCAGATAATGTGCTTAAAAGAGCCTCTTTGGTCTGCAGATTATTTTCAGCATCTGTGATTTCATTTAGGGTTGTCGGACCACCTTGTGGAGGTACATATGCTTTTGTAACCATGGACTAGTACGCCATTCCCATACATTACAAGTGACATTTCATGTGACCTTTCCAAAGAGCAAAGTTGATTCCATCAAACTTCAGACTATCCTTCTTGTAAGACGACATCCTGGATCTCCTCAAGTGGTTAAGCTTCTTTTAGAGGAACTTAGCTCTGATACCAATTGTTAGACTTAGGGAACACAATTGAGAGGGGGTAAATTAGTTGTGCAAAATTTTCTCCAATTTTACACACTTAAATCTTCTTGGTGATTAGTAGTTTATTAAACATGAAACATAATGCATTCAAATCAAAAGCAGAGACTCATCAACACATAATACACCAAGATTTTGATGTGGAAAACCTAGTTAAGGGAAAAACCATGGGGTGATTAACCCAAGAATGTATTCTCTATTAGAAGAATAGAAAGAACAAAATGACACATGCCAATTAGGGCTCACTACCTGAGCACACTGCTCACAAGAGGCTCACTACCTACAAGAGACACACTGTCTACAAGGAAATAAGTATCACATACATGAACTAGAGAATAGCATCTTCACCATGCTTGAATCAGTTCCATTAAGCTCAATACTCCTGCTCTGCCTTTCGCTCTGCTCTTCGCTACCACACTCTCATCCCCACCAGGCACACTTTGAAATGACTTCACAATCCCTTATTTATACATGACATCGACTTAGCAACAATAATCTAAGTCGGCAAACACCTACAAGAACATCCACAAGATGTGTAATACATCCGGTCGGCCAGTCTCAAAAAGAACACCAACATTTGGTGGTTATTCTTCAAATACAAACTTTAACTTCAATGCGAACCACCAACATGAACTGGAAATGATCCACAGAACACCACAAGCTTTTTTGAATCACCAAGAACATCTGCACTTCATCTGCTTACTGGAATCCTTCTCTCCTTCATCTGGAACCTCAAGAACATAGTCTGTCATCACTGTCACAAAACAATAGGTTCTTCCAGACCTTCAAACCACAAGCCAATCAACTTGACACTTCATAAGGATGTTCTCAACACTTCCTTAAATCCACAAAATCGGATAGTGCATTTCTGGATCTCACTGGACCTATCTGTGTCACTCTGTCACCTCGGAACACCTGCCGAAACCGGTTCTACTCAAGCGACCATAACTTCTTCCGATCTTCATGCGGACCTCTAAAAATTTTCTTGGAGCATCTCAAGACTTATATCTACAAACCCTTTAAACCATATCCTCTGATCCTCAACCTATCTTAGACTTTTACCTTGTTGTCATCACTGTTCCTGATTGAAACTAATTTTCTCAATATCCTCAGTACACAGCTCATCCAATCCTTCTCATTAATGCAACATAAGTGTTTTAACATCAATGACAACATTGGTTAGACCCATACTTGCAACAGTCCCACCATAAAATTGCTTTTCTCTACTCATGAAATCTCTATTTTTGTCCTTACTTTCCTTAAAATAAAACAAATCAAAAAAAAAATCTAATTTGTTTTATCTATCTAACTGCCTAAAATAGTTTTAACTTTAAAGAAATTTATAAGGATTTCTTTAAAATAAAACTTTACAATGTTTGCAGTTCTATCCTATCTCCATCGATTTGGGTTTTTGCAAAAAATAAAAAGATATTTGGCTCATAATTTTGCCAAATATTTACAATGAATCACAATTAATTTTTCTATAAAAATCATAAAAATGATGGAAATATACATATATTTTTTAAAAATAAAATAAGCCTAAATAGGCTATCCTCCATCTGATCCTATGGTAAAAATAGTCTAAGGCAAGGCTAGGTGGCATGTATAGCAAATTTCATCTCAACAACCAAGGAATAAAATGCATGGCATATCATAAGGGGTCCTAAGCATATTTCAAGACATTTGATGTAACTTGAGGGAGCCATGGGCTCGACCTCTCACCAATTCATTATCCTAGGCAGAATGTTTAAACAATATGAGACCCCTTGTGGGCATTAACTTGGCAAATGAAAGAAATTAAAGTGACAAAATGTCACTTGATGTAGGGCATCAAAACCCTAAAACAAAACACATTTCACCTCATTTTCTAGGCTTATTATGTCTTTAGAAAAATTAAACTCTACTGCTCCAATTGAAACCCTAGGGTTTGAATGAAATCTTCAACATTTCTCTAGTTTATATGAGCTTCTTTTTGCATATTTCTTTGAATTTCCTGCAAAACATGAAAGGTAAAATCATTTTTCATAGTCTCGAACCCTTGATCTTGAATTTTCATGTCATATTTCATTCATTTGGCCATGGCCATTGATATATTCTTATACCTTCTTTGTGTCCTTTTCCTCCTATTTGTAACTGCCATGCAAATTGTTGAGGATAAACTTGTTTTGAAGAAGCAAAACCCTTCATTCTAAGCTTTTTCCATGGTGAAATCTGTAGCCCTTTTGTACTGATACAAGGTAAGATTTCTATCCATTAAGCTTTATGTTATCAAGTACCTTCTTTGTCTTCTATAGATGGAAGTATTTCCTTACATTCTATGAAAACATAGATATCTTTGCTCATTCGCGACCACACCAAGCTATAATAAGCTTGAATACTCTTACATTTTCTTGTATCTGTGGTTTTTAAGCAAACCCATATGGATTCAAACTTCAGCTAAGAAGTTACTTCTATCATTTATCTTTCCTCTGTTTAGAGGCCGCAAGCTTCCATGGCATTTTCTGAGTAATGTCACATATATTTCAAGCCTGCATAGCTTGAAACCCCATCTTTTATTTCTGTATCTATGTTTACTCCATGTAAATTTAAATGGGTTTTAGTATTTTGAAGAAAAATTGTGTATTAGGCCAAGGCCAAAAGAATAGACCTCATATGTCATAACTTTCATGACATTTCTTTGTTCTGAGCGAAAAAGATTGCTTTGAATCAGAGTATCACTACAAACTTGGCACACATTGGATTATAAAACCCCACACAGTCATAGCCAAATCTTGTTCTAGGTTTACAAAAATGAAGACTTTATTGTATATAAGAGCCACCATGGTTTTTACTCGAACAACATATGTTCAAATCACTTCATTTTTGTATCTGCAGTTGTATGCAAACTTTCATGAATTTGGATATTTGTAAAATAAAGGCACTTTTGCATTGTACGAAGAGGACTTTACTTGAGTTATTTATCCTGATCTGGAATGCAGGCATATATACTATCTCTCTCTTCTGATACATACCTTTGGCATATTTCATATATGGCTCTTTATTCACAACTGTAGCTATTCATGAACATTTTTTGTACCAAAATAAGCTTGAAAGCTTTCATCTCTTACTTTGTACTTATATTCACAACTACACTTCATTTGGTGATTGATACTATACTCTTTATGTCCATAACTTGAGTACAAAATGATTACTATGTTTCTTGATGTGGGCTCATTTGTTATTACTAACTGTATTGTGATAGTGTATTAGATAAAAGTTATGTTGTTCCATATTTTTGCTATTCCACTTGTCACTATAAGACATCATTGACATTACTGTTCTTCCTTGGTTTGCAAAACATAATTCTTATGACCATGACAAGGATATCTTGATACTCAAACTCATACAACTTTACATCTAAAACAAAAGAATGAACTAAAATATATGTTATTCCTACTTGGTATCTCTTGTAGCTGTACTTCTATGTACCTCTTGTAGATACTCGTGGACAATTGGACAATTTTGTCACTGAGACAACCCCCCTGGGGATGGTCATGAGACATCAACTACTTCACTTTTGGTTTTTCTATATGTCCTCACTTGTAGCACTGTCCGCTATGGTCTATTTTGGTCTCTCTAGATATAAGACCATCTCATGCTAAATAAATGGTTGCCCACATGATGAATACACCTTGGTTCACTATAAGGTGACATGGTAGCTTATGTTGTTCATGATGGCTATCTAGATAGATATAGCACTTTTCTTCACTACATAGGCTTTGTTGTTCTAAGACACTCACTTGCAATTGTATCATGCAATTTTATTTATGGTTGTCCTTGTGCTCCCTGCAATTTGTTCCATCATACATGTCTTATGGACTTTGTTGTCCCTAATTGGGTTGTTTCAATGTTAATGTTATGACTATCCTTGTATCTGGGACATGCTCTTGTACTTTTATTACAGATTTGCAATATTGACATGTTCTTTCATATATACACATTGTAGCATGTGATACATGTTGTCATGATGCTCAAGTACTTTGCTCAATAGAAATTATGATGCATAATTGGATATGTCTTATCATCTGAAAGGCAACTTATGTATTTTAATCCTGAATCTAATTTTGCCATTTCATGAAAATGAGAAAGTTAATGCTTGATTACTCACTTGTTCACCTATTTTTTCTTGTTGATCGATGGTGAATACTCCTCATTGGATTATTGGTCATGGATGGATGAGCAAACTTTGGGTATGCATGCTGAGCTTGACCCTTGTGGAAGCCCATTTTACACCACATGTTTGATCTTCTAATAGCCGCATGACTTATCCTATACCTACACATGAAACAAATAGATTAGAATATGGATGATTGTCATTTGATTAATGCACTATAATCAAAGTATTAGATAAAGGATTTTCATAATCAAAGCTTCTAATGCATTGTAATCATTTGAGCCTGTAATCAAAGTATTAGTAATCATTTGAGCTTCTGAATATGGATGATTTTCATTTGATTAATGCACTATAATCAAAGTATTAGATAAAGGATTTTCATAATCGAAGCTTCTAATGGGACCCTTTCCCACATTTTTTAGGTACATGTTGAGATAAGGAGCAGAATACGAGGCTACTATGTAGATCGACAAAATGAGGCAATGATGGCTATGTCTTTCCTTTCTCCTTCATTAGATGCATAGTATTTTGTTTACATTTGCATGTGTTCAGCTATAACCCATGGCTTGTGTGGAACATCTTATATGTCATGGTTTCCTTCAATGCAATGCTTATTCCTTTATGTATTTCAACTTGTACATGTATAATCATTATGATGATTGAAATACCTATCTAAATGTTCTATAATAATTGAATGATGAATTGACTCCTCCTTCTATCAAATAACTGAACTACACACTAGATACCCCTTTTGACACACATCACACTAAACAACTGAACCTTTCATAATTATGCAAGGCAGAAATAAATTAAAATCTTTCACCTTAAAATGAACAATGTACCAACTCGGCAATTTTTTGAGTTGTGGTGAAAAAATGGTAACACTTGGACCACTCAATTTAGGTGTTGTCTATCACTATGTTTTGATAATACACCATATCTTTTATATAACCATGAGAATATTCTTCTCCAAAAATGTTTGAAGAAAATATCAAGAATAGCACATAGTCTACTAAGAAATGTGAGTCAACATTTGTCTATACTTTCATTTTTACATTCATCTCTTATGTTGTCATCATGGTTTAGTCTTTCCATAGTTTCATAGTAGAATTAAAAGAAATAACTTAACTAAATCTGATATACAAAATAATTTCATTGCATTCAATATACAAGATAAACTCTCTGCTTATTGCATGCGAAGATATGATGGCCTTTTGGCCGACGGGCATTGTTTGCTATAGGTGATATGTGTATATAACACAACCTTTATATAGGTATGAAAAGAAAAAGAATCAAGTCTCTTTATTGAGAAATAAAAATATAATTGGAATGAATGATTGCACAGGAGTTCGATATAAAAAACTTGCCTGTGTATCTCTTTTTATTGTACTCTAACTCAGGGGTTTCAATCTTTGAGTGTTGTTACAATCTTTTCCAAGACTTATCATGTTGTTCATGTTTCTTTTATCAGTCACCACTAGTAAACATGCACCTTCCTTACATAAAACCATGCATCTCTTTTTTAAATGTAAGAGATTATATATCCCCAAAATTTAAAGAGCAATATATGTCTTCTTCTCTCATCATCTCCCATACCAGTTAGAAACAAAAAGACCATTTAGAATTGCCACTTCGTGGATTTATACCAAACAAGAGTCACAATCCAGTAAATATGCATCTCGGCATAAACTAAGACGTGGATACCATTCCTTAATGCCTTCCCAAAGGCTTTAGCTTAGTAAGTTTAAAAACATTAAATTTTAGTTAGAACTATCACCTCAAAAATGGGAAAGGTGGCGCTGCCACTCCCACCAAATTTCAGCTCCAACAGACCTCCAGGTCAGAAGTTATGACCTCTAGAAGTTCTTGTATCATCTTTCATGTCTAAAAACAAATACATCAAAATAATATCAATCAATATATAAATTATATAAATTAAAAATACATACAACTATATGTAGATACATATATATAAATATATATGAATAAAAATATTTATATACATATGTTTATAAATATATAAATATATACATACAAAAATATATAAATACATGCAAATACATATAATTATAAATACAAACATATATAAATATATACAAATATATGTAAATACATACATGTATATCTATATCTATATATATACATGAATAATATGAATACACAATAAATAAATCATAATCTATGTATTTAGATATAGAAATATATGAGTGTATTTGTATATATGTATACGTATTTGTATATTATATGTATGTATGTATGTATGTATGTATGTATGTATGTACCTAACTATATAATAGTATTTCATGTCTAAAAACAAATGCATAAAAATATTTTCATCTGTGCAATTGAAACTCACATATTCTCTTATTTTCTTTCTAATGATGGATCATGAAGTGCTCCAAAATGTTGATCTAAATAAGCTACACACAGTTTTCTCCAAAAGCTCAATTACTATGTTATATTTCTATAAATTCCGTATAGATATAAAACATTCTGTTGAATTATTTTATCAATCATCATACTACATAAAAAAAATCTTAGAATCATACTATTCTCCAATATTATAAAAGGTTATTTTCCAAATTATAAAGTAAGTGTTTCAAAATTTAAAATATAATTTAAAATATAACTCACATTCTTTTTGTTTTATAAGAAATATTAAACATCATTCACAATGCATTGATTGATTCTCTAAAAATATAACTTAAACTTCAAAGCCAAAAGAATCCCCATCATCACTAAGTAATATGACAGGCAAAGAAAGTAATAGTAGGAATAAGCTTAAAGCCAACATATATGCTTTGAAACAGGGCTTGAAGCTATCAAAGCCATATGAACTCTACCGTCCATACTTCTGAAACTCCCATTCACTTTTATCTAAAGGACAAACTTGACGTGTCTTCAAACACCTACTTATGCAGTGAAAGTGGAAGGTGTGGTTGCATACTCTCCATGCAATAGCACATTCTTCGTTGGTTGTGCTAGCTTGATTTCCCTGACACTCAATGCAGAGGTCCATGATATAGTTTTTGCAAAAGGAATAATTGTCAATGACAATATCCCAAGCCGAGAGGGCAACAGTGTAGTGCCCCTCCATTCTCACCTTGGATGTGTAGGTGCTTGGGCTAAGGAGCATGAAGATGAAGGTAAAATAATTAGAATACTTAGGGTATGTTAGATAGTTGATGTACATTATATGATGTTGGTAGATGCTACATTCATATTGGTGACATTCCTGATTATCCTCATATGGATTCATATATGGCAGGTAATAGGTTCTATTGATAATCTTTGTTGCAATACTGATATTTACTTGAGTTATGCATATGTTATGACATCTTTATGGACTTAATTGATTATGGGAATCAATCTTATTATGTGCATCATATTATCATCTGATGATGTTTCCTATCTAGTTGATCAGCTACTAATTATTGTGTGTAATGTAGTTACTTGTTTGGGATGTTCTATGAAAGGAACAGTGTCGCATTACTCATGCGTGAGTACCCTGCTACACTATGACTTCCTCTCACTGTGTGTATGACTGCATGATTACATATATATACATGTTCAACCATGTTGTTTTCTATAGGCTGCAGGTACTAGGCATCGACTCCACTTGAATTAATAGGTCTGAGCATGCCTTAACCAATGAAATTTGTTGATCTAGAGTTAGCATAAGGTCCCCTAGTCATCAATCATCCTTGAAGAGGATGAGTCTTCAGTTTTAGATCCAGTCGTTGTCATCAATTTGGGTATGGTAGTCTGTCTCCATTGTCGATCATGTAAAGTAGTTAGGTATCATTCCACATTAGACAAAATAAGATGTAATTGTTTGATTTCATTTATGCTACATTAAAATAAAATTACTAAGTCAAGTGGATAGATTTGATAAATTAATGCAAATAAATAATTGAATGTAAATAAAATTGATAAAAAAACTATTATGAGTTGTTTATTAATTATAAACAAATTAATTAGTGTGTAATTGATAAAATTAATATAATAAAATAAAGATATATTTAGTAAATGTTAAAATAAATAAAATAGAATTTCATGGTTGGAAATTACATTATAGTTGTAAAGTTATAAATTTAATAAATATCAAATTGTGAAAAGAAAAAGTGAAATGGTTGTCGTGGAGTGACATTGGATCATGTGTCAAGCCTCCTAAAAATGTGGGAAGGTTCTAGAAAGAAAAAAAAAGATTTCTCTCTCTATAAAAGGAATTTGGAGGAGGCTTGGGAGGAGGATGGAAGTGCAAGTTGGGTTCAAGAAGCACTATCAAATCTTCAACCTGTTCAGGTTTCTTTGGTTCCTAAGAGGGCATTACATCTAGTATCAGAGCCAAGTTTGCAACATTGGGATCTTTGGATTGTTGTTGTTGTTCTAGGTTAAGCATGGTTCTCCTTGTGGCAAGTTTTTAATAGTACTTCTCACCTATGTACCTTAGTATGACATTAGAATGTTGATAAAATTATAGACTTGTTCTTTGATTCTGGAAGAAATGAATTCTCCATGCCTTTCTTAACTTATGTGTCTGTTATGTGTTCTCTCTCCTTTTCTAAAAATATGATGATATATATGACAATATGTGTTTTCTGAATGCTAGTGCTTGTTGATATGTTGAGGCCTTGAGCTCCTCTTGTGGTCTCTAGTGCTTTTGAAGAAAGAAACATGATTACAATTAGTGGATGTAATTAGGAGTGTTGGATTTCCCCCTAGTGATGTGAATATCCTATACCCATTCTATGTGGGGTGTTGTGGAAGGCCAGTGATGTTTTGTGTTCCTTGGATTGGTAATCATACTTGGGGGTTGTGTTTAGCTATGGGTGTGGAAGCACCATACCATCTTTATGCTAATTGCATTGTTTTTGTAAGTATTGGAATGATTTAATCATTCAGTGGCATCATGCATCGTGATTCATATGGATTATGTGGTGTTGTCGTGTGTGGGTATCTTAAAGTTGTTGCTTGATAATCTAATAATGGTTTCCTAGTTGGCCATGATCTCATGTGGAAGTTCTAATGTGGTTAATGAAAGTTATCATTGTGTATGCCTATGTAAGAACCGTGTGCATGAGATCAAATTGGATCTTGTGTTGGACCCATGAGATCATGAATGTGATATTGTAAGTCAATTAGAGTTTTGAATTATTCTTTTATGTGACATCATATGTTCCCTCTGTAAATATCTTCTTGTATAAGGAAGTAATTGTATATGTTCATAGCCTGGTACAAATAAATCATATTGCATTAAAGATAGAAGATGTTTAAAAATAAGTAGTGATTGTGTTGCCTTAAATCCTTGTATAAAAGTTTCTTAGATATGAGGATGTAGATAACTTAATTATCTCTGTGTATGGTGTACATTTTCTAACACATTCTGGATCTTGTGTCCTTGGGTGTTGTGTAGCAGATACTCCCTTTTTGTGGCTAAAATTAGTCACATCGTGATGTGGATTTGTTTTGTAATTTGGTTGTTTTAGAATTTTTGACAATTGTTTCATGTGTTGTTGGGGGTTAACAGTGAATTTGTTTTCTATGAACTCTCTTATAATAGGAGTGGCCACCAAACTCTTTTCTTTATACTTGATTTACTGTTGAAAATTATCGGCACTTTGTGACTTAAGATTGGATTTGATTATTTCCCCACTACGAATTGTATTTTTTTTAACTTTCTATGGTGGCTATTCCAAATGTTTGTTTTTGTTGGCCCCGTTTCATGCTAAATGTTATTTCTATCATATTCATTTCAAAGCTCTAATAATATGTTCAAGGGAGGACTCTATGGAGAATTGTACTTTGCATGGTTGGTAATTAGTTGGAACCATAGTGGAAATACAAGATGAGATGTATTTTTCCTTGTTAATATGTGAATATAATTCTCTAAATCGTATGAAATTATCAAAATACGTATGATTGGTTATAAGTAGATCACATGATATGCCTTAAAGGTAAAGAATTGATGTTCTTCTTGTCTTTATTGAATGATTGTGTCTGTCTTATGAACAATTGCTTAATATAGATGTGTATGTTAGCAATAGAAAAATGCAATACTAATATGTTATGTTTCCACCCTAGTCTGTGACTTCTAGGAGTAAGTCAAGTTTCAGCAGAGGAGGATGTAGTGCCCCCCCATTCCCACCTTGGATGTGCAGGCAGTCGGGCTAAGGAGCATGAAGATGAAGGTAAAATAATTAGAATACTTAGGGTATGTTAGATAGTTGATGTTGTATGTTATATGATGTTGGTAGATGCTACATTCATGTTGGTGACATTCTTGATTATCCTCATGTGGATTCATATGACAACTAGAAGGTTTTATTAATAATCTTTGTTGCAACACTAATATTTACCTGAGTTATGCATATGTTATGACATCTTTATGGACTTAATTGATAATGGGGATCAATATTATTATCTACCTCATATGATCATCTAATGATGTTTCTTATCTAGTTGATTAGCTAATGATTATTATGCATAATATATTTACTTGTTTGGGATGTTTTGTGAAAGGAACAATGTTGCATTACTCATGTGTGAGTACCCTGCTACACTGTGACTTCCTCTCACTATGTGTATGGTTGCATGATTACATATATATACATGTTTGATCGTGTTGTTGCTGCAGGTACCAAGCATCGACTCCACCTCAATTAACAGGTCTGAGTGTGCCTTAACCAATGGAATCTATTGATCTGGAGTTAACATAAGGTCCCCTAGTCATCCATCATCCTTGAAGAGGATGAATCTTCAATTTTGCATCTAGTCGTTATCGTCAGTTTGGGTATGACAGTCTGCCTCTGTTGTCATGGTCGTGCTTGTTAATCGTGTAAAACCATCAGGTATCATTCCACATTAGACAAAATAAGATGTAATTGTTTGATTTGGTTTATGCTACATTAAAATAAAATTACTAAGTCAAGTGGACACATTTGATAAATTAATGCAAATAAATAATTAAATGTAAATAAAATTGATAAAAAATTATTATGAGTTATTTATTAATTATAAACAAATTAATTAGTTTGTAATTGATAAAATTAATATAATAAAATAAAAATATATTTAGTAAATGTTAAAATAAATAAAATAGAATTTCATGGTTGGAAATTACATTATAGTTATAAAAGTTATAAATTAAATTAAATAATAAATTGTGAAAAGAAAAAGGGAAATGGTTGTCATGAGTGACATTGGATCATGTGTCGAACCTTCTAAAAAGGTGCGAAGGTTCTGGAAAGAAAAAAAAGATCTCTCTATAGAAGGAATTTGGAGGTGGCTTGGGAGGAGAATAGAGCTGCAAGATAGGTTCAAGGAGCACTATCAAATCTTCAACCTGTTCAAGTTTATTTGGTTCCTAGGCGGGCATTACAAATGACATTCCACTTCTTGATTTGAAACTCCCATTCCATGATATGGCTTCTTGGAGGCGGTGGAGCCCTCCCTAGACTGCACTTCCACCAGTGTCATCTCTATAGTCTTTCGAAGCCATTTCTGCATAGAGAACACAACTACATATTTTTATTAAATGAATGTACCTAAAAATTATAAAGTAATTATTTTATATATGGACATATGTTTTTTAAATGAAAGCACACAAGAATTAAATTTAAAACATATAACCATTTTATTAAATTAATGGGCATTGCAATAAAGTGGACATAAAGTTTTCTTTTGTGTTATTTTATTTACTATAGAATAATTTATTTAATAACTATATTTTATTAGGGTTTTATCATATAAAATATAAAAGAAGCAAAGTGTATTCTCCAACCTGCATTATATTTTGGTAGGGTTACGTTTTTTAATTTTATGTGTTATTTACTATAGAATAATTTAATTTATAATTATATTTAATTATTTTATTAGGGTTTCATTATATCATAATAACTAGCATAAATATCTTAAATACATATATTTAAAAGATGCCGAGAGAGAGGTGCCTGTATTAAAATTGTTATTTATAATAGATAGACAGCTAGAGACTTATCTCTTAATGTTTTTTAGATAGATGTATTTAGGATATCTATGTTTGTTGAATAATTTTATTAATTTAATACAATATATAGAGTGAGGAGCTAAAATATTTACATAATACTATATAATGCTAGTTTTACTTAAATAGTTATTTTATTTACTTTATAGATTTTCATTTAAAGATTGAAGAATTTTTAATTTAATCCAAAGATATGAAAAACTTAATTATAATTATCTAATGGAATTAATTCTATAGAAAAAATCTTTAATCTTTTAAAGATTGAATAACTATAATCCTAGCTAGTAGTAAATGAAATTAATTTACCCTCTAAAGTAATTTATTCTGCACTAAGTTTTCTTTGTGGGATACAAGGCCTAGCTCGAACAATTAGTTTTTAACATAATATTTTTCAATTATAATTTTTAATAGAATTAATTCTCATAGTGAAAAACTCATTAAATTAAATATTAATTTTCCTTTTGGTTTTTATAACCATAGCCCTCATTAAACTAAAATAAACCTTGCCTTATTTTTCTTTCCTAGCGTGCCTTTAATTTTCTTATTTTTCTTTGTGGGATGTAGGGCAATTCAATAATTTAATCCAAATCATACAAAAACCTTATTAATCTAAAACAAAGGTCATTAAACTAAATATTAATATGAATCTAAAAAATGGTTGCATAGTGACCTTACTGATTAAACTTCTCCCCTTAGCAATTAAACTTCTTCTAATTTTATTTGCTTTGTTTTTATTTGATTTGATGTTTCTCAATTTTATGTTTGAGTACTACTTATATTTATACAAGTTATTTTAAATTGGCTTTATTTTGATGTTAATAGAATTAATAAACTATGTCAGCTATATATTTATAATTAGTTTTAAAATATGTCTAGTTATTTAAAAAATATGTCAGCTCTATTTTATTTTTATATATACAATCACAGTCATCCCCTTAATGCCACTAGATAACTCTTCTCAGTGTAAGTATTTATAGATGTTAGCTCTTTAATAGTTTTTGTTAACATGCTCAGACCATTACACTCCACCCCTTACTGCCATTGTAGTAATATATTTTATTTTATTTACTTGTAGAGTTATTTTAATGAAAATAGTCAAATTAATTTTTTACTGTAGAATATTTTATTTTATAACTATATTTTATTAAGGTTTTATCATATGAAATATAAAAAGAACAAAATGTATTATGAACGTAGAAGTAATTGGAAGTAAGTACATTATATTAGGCATTAAGTTAATTTTCAAAAATAGATGCCTCAATATCTCTTGGCATATTTTAGATATATTTTCTAAAGATAGGTATGCTAGTTTTATTTTAAAATCATTTTATTTTACTACATTGTTTACTTTATTTTTATTTGAAAAGTTATTTTATATTGCTATATAAATTTTAATTTTATTTTTAAAAAAGATAGCATTTTTTATGAGTGAATTGCCCAAAGTGGTTGTACCCATAAACCAAAGAAGAAATCAATCAAAAATTCTAACATGCTGCTCCAAAGAGGGCCACACAAAAAATTCCATTAAGTATGCTTACAATGAGTTGTAACTTTTTTGTTTACATGGTATCTAATTACATACTCTTTCTAGTACAAAAACCTCATTATGGGTAATTTCTATAGTATTCACCATTTTTATGCTTAAAAACTATCGTACTACTCGGTTATTGCCACCTCTGTGGTATCCCATATAGCTCTGCTCATCACATCTTCCATCTCCATCTACTCAGAATCCTCAAAAAACAAAGCAAAGGACCAATGAACTACATTGTATGCCATTACACTTGCAACATTTTTTAGGAAATTGAGCCCCCATGCCACCTTCTTCCATCTTGCTTCAACTTTAAACCCCACTTCTTCAATCATGAAAGGAGCTTAGTGCCCATTGAAATTAGGAAACATTAACGGCCATATGCCCTAGTTCATTTGGAATCCCAACCCCACCATTGCAATCTCTAGGTAGTCAATAAGGTCCCTGTGCCACTTGGAGAAGACCAGAGCCTTCGTGACAACTTTGATAATATCCTTATCCTCCCTCAAATTCAACATGGTCACCACAAACATAGAGGCCACATCTGCATTCACCCAATATCTGTGAGATGCCAAAAGGTAGACATCTCCCAATACCATCGTTATCCCAAGAAGCACAATGGAGGAATGAGTTTTGAAAAATCTTCTTCAACCTTTTTATCTAAAATGTTACCCTTCAAAACCATATGTATACATCTCCCTCGAAGGCATGCCATAGTATCCATTTTGAATGGAAAAACTTGTATTGGCCAAACTGCTGAATAGCATCCCCTAACTTTTAATTGAAATGATTTTACCAGCAATGAACTATCCCTTTCTACCATCATATCTACAACTCCCATGCACTAGCACCTCTAACTCTCTGTCATCATTAATTCTCACACTTATATGTCCTTCAAATGATAATTAAAACTAATGATCAAGTGAATTCCAATCTTCCCAATTATTTGCAATAAATTTGGTGTATTGCATGGTCATGGCCACATTGGCAAGTTCATCTACCTTGTTGTTGGCCTCCCTGTAGACATGCACTATTTTGAAGTTATCCAATTTATTCATATATTCCTTGCACATACTTAAAATATTTCTAAGTCTCCAATTCATGTTAGGATTAGCATCATTTCCTATGTTGTGAATAATCACTTCTGAATCCCCTTCTATCATTAATCTTTTTACACCTTTGATGTCCCCCATCTGAAGCCCTAGCAATAGAGCTTGAGCATCTACTTCATTATTGGTCCCAACAAGTAGTTTTTTTACTGTTGAAATCACCATTGCCCGTTTATGATCTCGGATGATGCATCTAGCCCTAAAAATTTCCAAATTGCTTTTAGCTGCTTCATAAAAATTCAACTTATCCATCCCTCATCTAGTGGGACCGATCTTGCATCCACACAAGGGTTATGAGACATATGATCTAATGCCTTGCCATAAATGGGGAGAATAATTAGACCTAGCCACATCTTTTTGATCTCATTATCTCAAGAACTAAAGGAGCTACTTTTTAAATATTAATGTCTTGATGCATTTTTACCGCTTCTATTATAGACTACTCAATTTGACATTTTAATGCTTCAGTCGACACTTATTTATCCTAGAAGGTTCTCCTATTCCTCTCCTTGTAGAAATCCCATATCACCAAAGATGGCTTGATAATCCAAATGCTAGAGAAAACCAATTTCTTACAGAGCACCAACCATGTAGAGAAAGTTCAAATATATCTTGGAGTTGTGGATTATGCCAACTCAACGTTCAACAGACAAGCTTCCAATGCTCCTCTGCATATTTACAACTTAATATAAAATGGTCCATTGGTTCTTACCCATTCATGTTTATCATAGAAATTTGGTTAATCTTTCCAAACATCTAGTCTTTTGGCGGTAAAGTTCATGTATCCTAGGATATATTTGTTGTCATCCAATAGGGTATCTCTCAGTTCCTCAAATTTCATGTCATCAATATTAGTAAGTGTCAATGTATATGTGTGTCCTACTTTTACCTTGTAATGCCCGCCTTGAACGCCTTAAAGAATACACACTTATGCAATATGAAACAGGAAATTTTTTTTAAAAATGATAAAGTAATGATAACATAATCAATTACGACATATTCTCTAAGGGTCCAAGGCTGCATCACTTAACAAATCAACTAACATAATTCAATATTCATCAGTAACTGATCTAAATCAAATGCATAATTGAATAAATGATTCATATTCATTACATACCGTCAGATAATACAATCTACAAGATCAAAACATAACTGAAATGCTTTTATTACACATAAGTACATCATGACATCATTACATTACCATTTTCAGACTACATCAGAATCACATACATTATGATTGATCTGTTACACAAATCTGGTATAAGATTATACACATGCATCTTCATCAACTGGTACAAGTACAATTGGAACAAATCCTTTTCTGCATAAGATCTTGACAAGAATAACCAATGGATAAAATAGCTCTTCCACCCGACCATGTGGAACCCTAAGGTCCACCCCCCGAGCTAGGAGTTAACATGAGGTCCCAAACAATACCAGTTAGGTAGACAGAACTAACATGAACAAAGGACGACCAAACGCCAATACAACACATGGCAATAACAATACAACACAACTTATCTTAACTTAACTTTCACTTCCAGAAGTGACACAACACAAATGAGGAGAGACCGAACAAGGGATGCTAGGTTGTAGTAGGGAGAGTGTCATCGCATGGTCCTAACATGAGTTATCCTGACAGCCTCTCACTAGGCGCCGGCCCCCATCTATGGTTATCCTGACAGCCTCTCACTAGGCGCCGGCCCCATAGGGTGACACATGCGGAATCGACCTTCCTTTCATGAGGATAAGGAAGTCAATCATGCCGACCAGGCCTTCTCTACCCATCCTTAGTCTAAACAAGCACTACAGGCCATGGGAGAGGAATCCATTAATCTTATTAATGTGAAATCTACCCTTAACCCCCTAGTTTATTTTTAGGTTATCACTTGATTAATCTACTTCCAACAGGTTATCCTGACTGCCACTTTGGGCGCCGGCCCCACGTTGAAAGCCACTCTCCTTCCTAACACCTAGTAAACCTTTAAACATCATGCAAGACTTAATAACAACACACGTATAAGTACACTACAAGGCATAAACCTTCTTGCATCAAAATAGAATCATAACATCAATTGTTATCCAACACTTTTAACATTGCAATACTTTATTCTTTTACAGATTTCAGGTCTCCCCATACGACAAAACAGTACAATAAGGTCACAAGGGGTTTGATATCTCATCCTAAGATTATTACTTTACAAGACACAACATTCAACCGTGACAGAACCTCATTATACTACATACTTTGTTTGATACACATAAACGCTATTATGTCGTAATTACAAAACAACAATACACAAGTTGCGAATACTACACTCATACAATTCAATTCAATTCAGATTCAGGAGATGAAATGCTACAATTCATTCTCAGTTTAATGCAAACAACTTCTGAAATAAAATCAACATTATATTACAACAATTAAAATAATACCTTGCAATTAAATCTCTAACTAATCTTTATTTTACTTCAAGAGATAAATAAATTGATTAACTAAATCATTACAATAATTGATTAAGGAACCACTTAATTTTCTATTTACCATTCGACACTTTCATAACGATACGATCTTTATATACTTTCCTTCAATCTTGTCCAATTAACTTTATTCTATAAAGGATAATAACGCTAGGAGCGATATCTTACGACTGAATGGCAATCACACGAGGCAATTTCAATCACGAAATGTTTGTTATCCTTCACACGGTCTTGCAGACATTCTAACGAGCTCAACCAAATAGATTCTTTTATGATGATTTGAAGATGTTTCTGAAGTTGATCTTATCCATGGTGAAATAATTTCTCAAGGAGAACGATCGTAAGTGCGCCCTGTGCGAACAGCTAGGGAATATTTTACTACAAAGATGTAAAATTGCTATTGACTGTTTTACCACTGACGTGAATGATATTTGATTGTATCACCAACTTCTGGCAGCGTTCGTCAACTTGGAAATTTAATAAATTGATGGCACAACTTAAAGGTTTTCCCTCTCTAACAAAAAGGCAAGGACTGCAGGAAACAATGACACACAGAAATGATGAACTGGAGTTGTCGAAAAGATTACTTACGGCCTCTAACAGTGTTCTTCAAATACTCAACGCCATGCAGATTTCCAACTACAAAAAGGTGTGGAAACAGTGTAACAAACTGAAGGAAGTTTATCTCTGACGGAAGGTCGCAGATTACAAATCATTCTACCGATCATAAATCCTTTCACTTATCTTGCAAACTGGTATATACTTATAGATTATACTCTATCCCCAGAGAAATGAAGTGTCTGCAATATTGAAAATTGATCAACCGCTGGAAATATAGAAGATTGCAAAATTCTTACCTTCTAATAGATCTTCTCCTGCCAGTCAATAATATTTGATTGTCCAGTTTGACCTGATGATTCCACTGATGTTGTAGGGAGATCAAACAGCCTCAGGGTTTGGGCTTGCAGTAACTACTTCTGCTGTTCAACAGAACTCTGCTGCTGTTGCTGAGAATGGATGGCTGCTGTTGTAAAATAGATTGCCGTTGCCAAGACTTCAAGAACATTCCATAATGCGCACCGTGGATTGTCATCTAAATTCTTCATAGAACTCCGTAAAGTGACTCTAATGTAAATCTGATTAAATAGGAAAGTGGAGAATATAACACATTTGAAGCCCACTTAAATGATGTGATTAAAGTGCAGGGACTTGTACAAATGCACAGAACACAAATATTTAGGGTTCGTAGGAAATTCTCACGACTCATATACAGATTCAACAAAAGACCACATTGCCCCAGGACGTCCTACTGTAAAATGGGCAAGAACCATCCCAAGCATCATGCCCAGCATAGTAGCCATTGTTTCTTGGCTACCTTCCTTAGCAGATATGTCTACTGCATTTTGTTACAGGGCAAAGTGTTGCGTTAAAGCAGCTCTTGTAGCTCCACTTGCCACTCCAGTGAACGATCTTGCAATGCTTCCTAGACACAGTATTATTACAAAACTTGCAGGGTAGAGAGGAGAAACAAGATCCATGAGCATTCCCAGGTCATTCATCAAGTCTGCAACTAAATGCCACATTTTTGCATTGCTATCAAGATTTGAACCCTGATATAATGTGAACAAAATTCCACCTAACATGCCTGTAAAGTCTCGTAGAAGCCACTGAAATGTTGCACCAACAACTGTTGCTGTTGCCTCTTCAACCCCAATTGCACCGGAAGAGCTTGTGTAGAATGCATGCACCGAATGTAAGTTGGCAAGCCCTGAAGAGAGTCCCATATCTGAAAAGGTACATAATCAGGAGTTACACTATTTGGAAAACCCTCGGTAAAAATGCAGCAGTAAACTGCCTCCATACTTGCAGTGATCGACTGCCTTCACGATGTATTGAAAAGCCTCTAGAGCTATCAGCAATTACTACAACAGTCCTACGAGATTGGATGGTATATTCCACTCTTAAAACACATTTTTCTCATTCCTCTCTTCTTTCGTGGCCATTCTTGACCTCCTCACTCAAATGTCAACAAGCAGGACAATTTTAGAGGAAAAACCAAATACAGACCATCAGCGGGGAAAAATAATTCTAGCGCCATTGAACTTTTTAGAGAAAATTGTATTCCACACAAAAATAGAAGGAAGTTGTGGAAAATGGGAAGAAAGTTGGGGTTCTTTGGCAGCGTCACCTCCATGTCTTCTACAAACTCTCCTATTTAGAAATATTTGCACCATTAATCTGACGATCTCCTCGACGGTATCTGAAGACACCATCTTAACAGTCTCAAGACATCAACCAGCGAAGGTAAACAAATCTTCAAACATACATTATATCAATTCAACCTTCCAATCACAGATCAGATGCACGTGATAGATCAAACCGCGATAGTTGGGATAAGTCTACGATACTTAAAATTGATCTGCATGTTTTCTACACAATATTAAAGAAATAGAACCCTGCAAATCTGGATTTGTTCACACAGAAATCTACCAGCTTGTTTGAGAATAACCTTCTGTTACAAGCAAATGCCCTGCCCGATATAGAGACTGATAATGTGAACGACCTCAGAAGAGTCATGCTCTCCATGGCGCCTTCTCCTCCTCCTCACAATACTCGAAAGGTATTTATATCTTTTAAAACAAAAGAGATTAGATTAGAGTCTTCGAGGTCATTCATAAAGCCACATCAGGTTCCCTAGCTATACCTACTCAACCTCAAACCTGGTTTAGTATTAAGCCACTTCGAAGGGGCTATTGAAAGACTCGGAACTGTCTAGCGTTAAGCTGCTTGCTTGGGGAAGAAGGCAAGGTTAAGGTGGTAAGTCGATCTCACATCTTGGAATGAAAAAACGAAATGACAGGACTTCAGCGTATTCAAAGCGATTGGTAAATAATGGCAGTGAATACCTAATATTACCAGGCCACCAAAGAAGTATCGCCAAACACAACAAACAATATATATGGGACAGCGAAACAACAAGGCTATTGAGAATTTCAACCAAATCGAAAACAATAAGACAATAGCAGCGCTAGCATACACCCAAAATAGCGATTGGTTGGGACAGCGATCTACAGGGAATAGAACGGTTTGCAGGATAGACCATAGCGGTTCACTAATAGGATTAAGAAATCCACACAATGTTATTCTGGCAGGATCATAGTAAAATCCACTTCTTAGAAGGAAATCATCCATTCTTTTAATAGGCTCCGTCCTGCACTCCACACCTCAGAAGAGCGCGGTGATTGGAATGCGACGGAGGAAGAACAACTCAGGACATTGCTTTCCTGTTGATCTTCGCCCTACTTCTGGATGCTGGCATATAAGGGTGTATAAGGAGAGGGTAGCGATCTGTACAACCAGTTGCAAGGGTGGAGTTGTAGTGATGCATCAGCCAACAGCGACTAGTTCACGTGAAGATCATAAACGGGACAAACTTAACACATTCAAGGTGAATCACACAAAATCAGAGTCATACATTACCCAGCAAATACCCACCACCCACAGACTGAGTTCAAATCGCTCATGCTAAGGAATTGAGGAGTCAATTGGCCAGACATGACAAATTACTGAGGATGATATTAAGAAAGGCCCCGTTTACAGTGGGGAGTTTACTGGATAAAACCCTTAATCTGCCCAGATTTAATTTTGCCGATATACATTCTCCAAGACATGAAGAAGATTATCAAAATGAATTGTTGCAGGGACGATAGACCGATTCGGCAAACCAATGGAAGGAAAAACAATCTACTAACGGAATCCTTGAGTAGAAACGAAGTATTTAAACCCTAAAAGAAAATGCTGATTAAACATAGAGAGGACAGTCTACAGAACTATTTGGAATCAAATAAACTATAACAACATTTGCAGATTCGAAATGAAGTTCAGAGATAAGGCATTTGACAGAACCTGGTTTCGCAATCGACCCGACGAATCTGCTCCAATCGTTACAGTTCCAAGCTGCTTCTTTCCTTTCACCTGTCTTCCGTCCTTGATGCCCCTACAGCTCTTTTATAACCCAGCCTCCCTCCTCTACCAAGGGCTTGGCATGCGATCCCGTGCCTAACTCCTTTAAAGAATATGTATTTTTATTTAATTTAAAGATCCCAATTATTAGATATTTTATTTCATTATTATTTTTCTTTATAGCCGACCCAAATACTGTTATTAATAGAATAGTACTTTTTCAACAATCTATAATTTTGTACTATACTTTAATTTATTTTATTAATCAAGTTGTAAATCACAATTTACAACATGATTACATCTATTTATTTATTTAAATATTTATTATAAATAATATTATATCGAATAATACAAACTTCTTACAACTTTATTTAACAACAACACTTCTCATAAAATAATAATTTATTTATAACGACAATCGACAACTAACGACTTTATGCCCATTTAACAACATTTATACTCTTCCGTAGAATAATTCTAATTAATGCACAACATTACCACACATACTTAGACACCTTCAAACTTGATTTGACTCCAAGGTACAGTATTACCTGACAGCAAGACATGAGCGAACAACAACCAATAACCACAAGGGTAAATTGACGACGAAGGGACACTGACTAGGGACCTCACATTAACTCCAACCAACTAATCCATTGGCGAAGGCACGCTCAGACCTGTAATCAGGTGGAGTCGATGCCTAGTACCTGCATCCTGTAGCAACGCACAGTTAACCATAACAAGATACACATATACATCACATGCAGTCCTATCGTGAATGGAAATCGCAGTGAGGTAGGGTACTTGAGAACGAGTAATACAACACTGTTCCATTCACGTTTATGTATAAATAATTAACTACGTTGAACAAGGTATCTGATATTAATCAACAACATAAAACATTCAATCCAATATCGCAATTAACATCGAAACATCTGTAACATCTAGTTCATTTATCAAATTCTAAAGCATAAAATGACATAATCCAACATCAACATCTATTATCATAACAATCAGGTTCACAATGAAGTAACAAGATAACAAGAGATCCATCATCTACGGTCTAGGACACTATAAAGTTTAAGCAAACATCAATCTGATGGACGACGAGATGAGGGGCACTACATCCTCCCCCCCTAGGATAAGGCTTACTCCTGGAAGCCTGCGAACAAATATGGGTGAAATGTATTGAGTTTGGGTAGTTTTCACAATACTATGCAAACAGGTGAGCACACACTGTGCATGAGATCTATTTAACAGAAAAGTCTTGATATACTGACTTTACACCTTTAGCAGCATGGTACCATAATTTATCATTTTATAAGCACTATATTCATGATTTAACACACATACACGAATTCAAATTACCCTGAACCACATCTCAAGGCTACACAAGGATCCATCTGGACACCGGTAACTGACCTACTAAGGCATGACACAAAATCTATGAGCCAAGAGCTAACATCTATCCCTCACAATCCATACCACACACTCTGAGGCTTGATGGTGCTAGGGCACACACACATGGTTAGACCATCCAAACAAGACAACAATGACCTAACTCCTACAGCAAAATTTAGTTAGCCTCCAAGAAATAGTCCTAGCCTTGGATATCCCCATCCTGAAGGTTCCTTGTGTCTGCTTCCTTGTATACACTGACCAAGTCTGCCTCATACATCCTTGGAGAGGAATCACAATACGATACACAGCCGGCATCGAAAACAATAAGGAGAAAATAGTTCAGCCACCAAAGTCATAAACAAATATCAAATAAAGATTAAATTTCTTCAATGAAACAAGAAATGCGCGCAATTCAACACTAAATCAAATGTAACTATGAGGGTTACACAAAAATGAAGATCACAAGGTGTGGCTAAACCATCACAACCAAATATAAACAAAGTGCCGACCTTTTAATTAATAGAAAATTATAAAGAAAATACACATTTTTTCTTGAAGTTGCACTGTACAACACTACGTGACTAGATACTAGCCACCGAATGAGGAAGGAGGAAACAACATTAGGTTATCCTCACTGCTTTATTCTATACCATAAGGACTCTACATAAGCACCGCAAAATCCCAGAATTCCTACTCCACAAGAGGGTGCACAAGCATCAAGTCCTCTAAATAACAACTCCTTTAACTACAACCGAAGCTCCTTACGGATGGGATGATCTTCGGGGAACACTTCTCCCCTAAACTCCCAAACGTTAACCATCACAACAAGCAACTGACAATCTTGCCGCATACCTTTCTTCAACTGCATGGCAGAAATCAAGGGAATGGATCTCTACATGCCAACTACCTCTACCTTAACCTCTAGGCATCTACCTATGTACACACTGCCAAGGGACACCCTCACGTTGTTAGGCAAGGATGACAAAAGGAAGAAGAAAATCTACAGAGTTTAAGCAACTAGGACAACATAATGGGACTATGCACACCCAGAGTACCCAGTGTTTAAACTTGGCTCTGATACCAGATGTAACGCCCGCCTTGAACGCCTTAAAGAATACACACTTATGCAATATGAAACAGGAAATTTTTTTTAAAAATGATAAAGTAACGATAACATAATCAATTACGACATATTCTCTAAGGGTCCAAGGCTGCATCACTTAACAAATCAACTAACATAATTCAATATTCATCAGTAACTGATCTAAATCAAATGCATAATTGAATAAATGATTCATATTCATTACATACCGTCAGATAATACAATCTACAAGATCAAAACATAACTGAAATGCTTTTATTACACATAAGTACATCATGACATCATTACATTACCATTTTCAGACTACATCAGAATCACATACATTATGATTGATCTATTACACAAATCTGGTATAAGATTATACACATGCATCTTCATCAACTGGTACAAGTACAACTGGAACAAATCCTTTTCTGCATAAGATCTTGACAAGAATAACCAATGGATAAAATAGCTCTTCCACCCGACCATGTGGAACCATAAGGTCCACCCCCCGAGCTAGGAGTTAACATGAGGTCCCAAACAATACCAGTCAGGTAGACAGAACTAACATGAACAAAGGACGACCAAACGCCAATACAACACATGGCAATAACAATACAACACAACTTATCTTAACTTAACTTTCACTTCCAGAAGCGACACAACACAAATGAGGAGAGACCAAACAAGGGATGCTAGGTTGTAGTAGGGAGAGTGTCATCGCATGGTCCTAACATGGGTTATCCTGACAGCCTCTCACTAGGCGCCGGCCCCCATCTATGGTTATCCTGACAGCCTCTCACTAGGCGCCGGCCCCATAGGGTGACACATGCAGAATTGACCTTCCTTTCATGACGACAAGGAAGTCAATCATGCCGACCAGGCCTTCTCTACCCATCCTTAGTCTAAACAAGCACTACAGGCCATGGGAGAGGAATCCATTAATCTTATTAATGTGAAATCTACCCTTAACCCCCTAGTTTATTTTTAGGTTATCACTTGATTAATCTACTTCCAACGGGTTATCCTGACTGCCACTTTAGGCGCCGGCCCCACGTTGAAAGCCACTCTCCTTCCTAACACCTAGTAAACCTTTAAACATCATGCAAGACTTAATAACAACACACGTATAAGTACACTACAAGGCATAAACCTTCTTGCATCAAAATAGAATCATAACATCAATTGTTATCCAACACTTTTAACATTGCAATACTTTATTCTTTTACAGATTTCAGGTCTCTCCATACGACAAAATAGTACAATAAGGTCACAAGGGGTTTGATATCTCATCCTGAGATTATTACTTTACAAGACACAACATTCAACCGTGACAGAACCTCATTATACTACATACTTTGTTTGATACACATAAACGCTATTATGTCGTAATTACAAAACAACAATACACAAGTTGCGAATACTACACTCATACAATTCAATTCAATTCAGATTCAGGAGATGAAATGCTACAATTCATTCTCAATTTAATGCAAACAACTTCTGAAATAAAATCAACATTATATTACAACAATTAAAATAATACCTTGCAATTAAATCTCTAACTAATCTTTATTTTACTTCAAGAGATAAATAAATTGATTAACTAAATCATTACAATAATTGATTAAGGAACCACTCAATTTTCTATTTACCATTCGACACTTTCATAACGATACGATCTTTATATACTTTCCTTCAATCTTGTCCAATTAACTTTATTCTATAAAGGATAATAACGCTAGGAGCGATATCTTACGATTGAATGGCAATCACACGAGGCAATTTCAATCACGAAATGTTTGTTATCCTTCACACAGTCTTGCAGACATTCTAACGAGCTCAACCAAATAGATTCTTTTATGATGATTTGAAGATGTTTCTGAAGTTGATCATATCCATGGTGAAATAATTTCTCAAGGAGAATGATCGTAAGTGCGCCCTATGCGAACAGCTAGGGAATATTTTACTACAAAGATGTAAAATTGCTATTGACTGTTTTACCACTGACGTGAATGATATTTGATTGTATCACCAACTTCTGGCAGCATTCGTCAACTTGGAAATTTAATAAATTGATGGCACAACTTAAAGGTTTTCCCTCTCTAACAAAAAGGCAAGGGCTGCAGGAAACAATGACACACAGAAATGATGAACTGGAGTTGTCGAAAAGATTACTTACGGCCTCTAACAGCGTTCTTCAAATACTCAACGCCATGTAGATTTCCAACTACAAAAAGGTGTGGAAACAGTGTAACAAACTGAAGGAAGTTTATCTCTGACGGAAGGTCGCAGATTACAAATCATTCTACCGATCATAAATCCTTTCACTTATCTTGCAAACTGGTATATACTTATAGATTATACTCTATCCCCAGAGAAATGAAGTGTCTGCAATATTGAAAATTGATCAACCGCTGGAAAGATAGAAGATTGCAAAATTCTTACCTTCTAATAGATCTTCTCCTGCCAGTCAATAATATTTGATTGTCCAGTTTGACCTGATGATTCCACTGATGTTGTAGGGAGATCAAATAGCCTCAGGGTTTGGGCTTGCAGTAACTGCTTCTACTGTTGAACAGAACTCTGCTGCTGTTGCTGAGAATGGATGGCTGCTGTTGTAAAATAGATTGCCGTTGCCAAGACTTCAAGAACATTCCATAATGCGCACCGTGGATTGTCATCTAAATTCTTCAGAGAACTCCGTAAAGTGACTCTAATGTAAATCTGATTAAATAGGAAAGTGGAGAATATAACACATTTGAAGCCCACTTAAATGATGTGATTAAAGTGTAGGGACTTGTACAGATGCACAGAACACAAATATTTAGGGTTCATAGGAAATTCTCACGACTCATATACAGATTCAACAAAAGACCACATTGCCCCAGGACGTCCTACTGTAAAATGGGCAAGAACCATCCCAAGCATCATGCCCAGCATAGTAGCCATTGTTTCTTGGCTACCTTCCTTAGCAGATATGTCTACTGCATTTTGTTACAGGGCAAAGTGTTGCGTTAAAGCAGCTCTTGTAGCTCCACTTGCCACTCCAGTGAACGATCTTGCAATGCTTCCTAGACACAGTATTATTACAAAACTTGCAGGGTAGAGAGGAGAAACAAGATCCATGAACATTCCCAGGTCATTCATCAAGTCTGCAACTAAATGCCACATTTTTGCATTGCTATCAAGATTTGAACCCTGATATAATGTGAACAAAATTCCACCTAACATGCCTGTAAAGTCTCGTAGAAGCCACTGAAATGTTGCACCAACAACTGTTGCTGTTGCCTCTTCAACCCCAATTGCACCAGAAGAGCTTGTGTAGAATGCATGCACCGAATGTAAGTTGGCAAGCCCTGAAGAGAGTCCCATATCTGAAAAGGTACATAATCAGGAGTTACACTGTTTGGAAAACCCTCGGTAAAAATGCAGCAGTAAACTGCCTCCATACTTGCAGTGATCGACTGCCTTCACGATGTATTGAAAAGCCTCCAGAGCTATCAGCAATTACTACAACAGTCCTATGAGATTGGAGGGTATATTCCACTCTTCCAACACATTTTTCTCATTCCTCTCTTCTTTCGTGGCCATTCTTGACCTCCTCACTCAAATGTCAACAAGCAGGACAATTTTAGAGGAAAAACCAAATACAGACCATCAGCGGGGAAAAATAATTCTAGCGCCATTGAACTTTTTAGAGAAAATTGCATTCCACACAAAAATAGAAGGAAGTTGTGGAAAATGGGAAGAAAGTTAGGGTTCTTTGGCAGCGTCACCTCCATGTCTTCTACAAACTCTCCTATTTAGAAATATTTGCACCATTAATCTGACGATCTCCTTGACGGTATCTGGAGACACCATCTTAACAGTCTCAAGACATCAACCAGCGAAGGTAAACAAATCTTCAAACATACATTATATCAATTCAACCTTCCAATCACAGATCAGATCCACATGATAGATCAAACCGCGATAGTTGGGATAAGTCTACGATACTTAAAATTGATCTGCATGTTTTCTACACAATATTAAAGAAATAGAACCCTGCAAATCTGGATTTGTTCACACAGAAATCTACCAGCTTGTTTAAGAATAACCTTCTGTTACAAGCAAATGCCCTGCCCGATATAGAGACTGATAATGTGAACGACCTCAGAAGAGTCATGCTCTCCATGGCGCCTTCTCCTCCTCCTCACAATAGTCGAAAGGTATTTATATCTTTTAAAACAAAAGAGATTAGATTAGAGTCTTCGAGGTCATTCATAAAGCCACATCAGGTTCCCTAGCTATACCTACTCAACCTCAAACCTGGTTTAGTATTAAGCCACTTCGAAGGGGCTATTGAAAGACTCGGAACTGTCTAGCGTTAAGCTGCTTGCTTGGGGAAGAAGGCAAGGTTAAGGTGGTAAGTCGATCTCACATCTTGGAATGAAAAAACGAAATGACAGGACTTCAGCGTATTCAAAGCGATTGGTAAATAATGGTAGCGAATACCTAATATTACCAGGCCACCAAAGAAGTATCGCCAAACACAACAAACAATATATATGGGACAACGAAACAACAAGGCTATTGAGAATTTCAACCAAATCGAAAACAATAAGACAATAGCAGCGCTAGCATACACCCAAAATAGCGATTGGCTGGGACAGTGATCTACAGGGAATAGAACGGTTTGCAGGATAGACCATAGTGGTTCACTAATAGGATTAAGAAATCCACACAATGTTATTCTGGCAGGATCATAGTAAAATCCACTTCTTAGAAGGAAATCGTCCATTCTTTTAATAGGCTCCGTCCTGCACTCCACACCTCAGAAGAGCCCGGTGATTGGAATGCGACGGAGGAAGAACAACTCAGGACATTGCTTTCCTATTGATCTTCGCCCTACTTCTGGATGCTGGCATATAAGGGTGTATAAGGAGAGGGTAGCGATCTGTACAACCAGTTGCAAGGGTGGAGTTGGAGTGATGCATCAGCCAACAGCGACTAGTTCACGTGAAGATCATAAACGGGACAAACTTAACACATTCAAGGTGAATCACACAAAATCGGAGTCATACATTACCCAGCAAATACCCACCACCCACAGACTGAGTTCAAATCGCTCATGCTAAGGAATTGAGGAGTCAATTGGCCAGACATGACAAATTACTGAGGATGATATTAAGAAAGGCCCCGTTTACAGTGGGGAGTTTACTGGATAAAACCCTTAATCTGCCCAGATTTAATTTTGCCAATATACATTCTCCAAGACATGAAGAAGATTATCAAAATGAATTGTTGCAGGGACGATAGACCGATTCGGCAAACCAATGGAAGGAAAAACAATCTACTAACGGAATCCTTGAGTAGAAACGAAGTATTTAAACCCTAAAAGAAAATGCTGATTAAACACAGAGAGGACAGTCTACAGAACTATTTGGAATCAAATAAACTATAACAACATTTGTAGATTCGAAATGAAGTTCAGAGATAAGGCATTTGACGGAACCTGGTTTCGCAATCGACCCGACGAATCTGCTCCAATCGTTGCAGTTCCAAGCTGCTTCTTTCCTTTCACCTGTCTTCCGTCCTTGATGCCCCTACAGCTCTTTTATAACCCAGCCTCCCTCCTCTGCCAAGGGCTTGGCACGCGATCCCGTGCCTAACTCCTTTAAAGAATATGTATTTTTATTTAATTTAAAGATCCCAATTATTAGATATTTTATTTCATTATTATTTTTCTTTATAGCTGACCCAAATACTGTTATTAATAGAATAGTACTTTTTCAACAATCTATAATTTTGTACTATACTTTAATTTATTTTATTAATCAAGTTGTAAATCACAATTTACAACATGATTACATCTATTTATTTATTTAAATATTTATTATAAATAATATTATATCGAATAATACAAACTTCTTACAACTTTATTTAACAACAACACTTCTCATAAAATAATAATTTATTTATAACGACAATCGACAACTAACGACTTTATGCCCATTTAACAACATTTATACTCTTCCGTAGAATAATTCTAATTAATGCACAACATTACCACATATACTTAGACACCTTCAAACTTGATTTGACTCCAAGGTACAGTATTACCTGACAGCAAGACATGAGCGAACAACAACCAATAACCACAAGGGTAAATTGACGACGAAGGGACACTGACTAGGGACCTCACGTTAACTCCAACCAACTAATCCATTGGCGAAGGCACGCTCAGACCTGTAATCAGGTGGAGTCGATGCCTAGTACCTGCATCCTGCAGCAACGCACAGTTAACCATAACAAGATACACATATACATCACATGCAATCCTATCGTGAATGGAAATCGCAGTGAGGTAGGGTACTCAAGAACGAGTAATACAACACTGTTCCATTCACGTTTATGTATAAATAATTAACTACGTTGAACAAGGTATCTGATATTAATCAACAACATAAAACATTCAATCCAATATCGCAATTAACATCGAAACATCTGTAACATCTAGTTCATTTATCAAATTCTAAAGCATAAAATGACATAATCCAACATCAACATCTGTTATCATAACAATCAGGTTCACAATGAAGTAACAAGATAACAAGAGATCCATCATCTACGGTCTAGGACACTATAAAGTTTAAGCAAACATCAATCTGATGGATGACGAGATGAGGGGCACTACATACCTCACCTGTATTATTTTGCTTATAGTACTCTTTTGATGGATTTGTGATGGTCTTGTGGATTTTGGGGACTGTTAATCCCACACTTGGACCTTGTTACCTTATCTTATACTGGATTAGATAGATGGTTTATGCTTTATGGTTGGTTAGATGGCATGTTAGATTTCCATTTGATGATATATTGTTATATGCTAGGATGTCATTTGCTGCTATTGATATGTTCTTAGTTGTCGATACTGATGTTATCTCTTACCATATGCGATTCTGATTTATACTTATGAGTAATCGATGTTTTGAGAGACATTATGTTATCTTGGATTATATTGATGTTGAACATTGCGATCATGTGTGTGTAATGTATGTTTTTCATTTGTTTCAACTATTATATCATGTACTATTAATGTGTGCTTAGAAGTGCGCAGGTTACTTTTCCATACTCATGGAAATTTAGAGGTCAGACAACAACCATATGTTATCCCCTGTTCAACTGACCAAGTCCTAAGTAGAACAAGGGTCACATGTCTTGAGAATGTTGATATTTGATGTAATTAAATATTTTGATATTTAATTAATTAAGAGGAATGTGAATCAAATAAATAATTTGTTTATTTATTTATTGATAGAAGAATTGGAAGGGAATAAATATTAAGAATATTTATCTAGACTTAATCGTGTCATTTTTAGGCGTATACATTTTGCCCCTCTTTGATGCAATGCAGTTTACAACGTTGCCTCAAAGAATAAAAAGTCTGATGGTGATACATGCCCCAAGTTGCCCCTAGTACAAGTTTGATGACGATAGGATGCCCCCTCGGGAGATTGGATGGGAAAAAGGTAGAAGGTGTGAGACGGACAATCTCACGAAGACGAAGGGTTTAGGTTAGGTTGGAAGAAAACAAGATGCGTTTCAAAGAAAGGGGAAGAAAACTAGAAGAAAAAACAAGCGTGGGAAGTAGTAACAGTCACTACCTAGCCAAATTAGGGTTTTGCAAGCTATAAATAGGAGCTGGGTCCACAAAACAATTCATTTGCATACTTGTCTTATCTGGATTTGTCTTGGAGAGCTTAGAGCAACTTTGGAGCAGCATGGCAACTAGACAAGCAGATATTCCATGCGAGTAGCACCGATTCGAGCGAGTCCGTCGATTCGGTCGGCCAGCAGAGGTAGGACCCCTGGTATGTATCCTAAAAAACTTCCCCTAGGGTTGAGTTAGGTAGCAATAAATGCTAGGAGAAAGTATAGGTAAACAAATGCACTGAAATGCAGAACGGTGCATATGCTACGTGAAACGATGCATATGTCATTTTACAATGCATATGCCAAATTATGCGGTGCATGCGTGAAAGCTACACAAATGTGGACTTTGGTGGCACATATGCGATTCTGCAGTGCATGCATTGAAGCTGTGCATATGTAGAATAGAGCGGTGCATCCATGATACTATGGCGCATTTACTGAATGTAGCGGCACATTTGCTAGAAGTGGTACATGTGTGAAGAAATGGTGCATTTACCACCTGTAGTGGTGCATATGTTTTACAGAGCATAGTACTTAGCAAAATTGACTCGATGAGCATTTTTTTGACGTGTCAATCGATGAGCTATCTCTGAGATTACAAGAATCTAGTCAAGAGATGTAGTTTGCTATTTTGATCAATTTGAAATGCTTAAGTTAGTTGATATAGTTCTATAGATATGTTGAGTATGGGATTTTTCAGCTTGAGGTTGATGCCTTGCTTTGCATGCTTGCAGGAGGAGATACAGGATATGCTACAGTCTAGGGAGCAGTTCACTATGCCCTTGTTGCAGAGACATATGCTGACCGAGATAGATAAAGAGGCACTTGGTGCTATGGGACTGGATTATGTATGCTTCATGCCTGAGGTTTGAGTGAACCATGGATTGCTGACGGCTGCAGTGGAGAGATTCCATAGTGAGGATGGGACTTTCCATCTCCCTACTCGCGAGATGACCATCACCCTGGAGGATGTCTATCAGGTTCTACACCTGCCTATCGATGGCAAGCTTGTGGAGTATGACCCACAGAGAGGGGAGGGACTCGCCGAGTGTAGGCAAGTATTTGATGACTTGGAGTTGGTAGGACAAGTCATCCCGTGGCACGATATCTATGACTGTTACAACTACTTCCCTGGGATTGTGGCAGGATTGATCGGAGGCGTTGTGTGCCCCGACAGGAGATCGCATGGATTCCCCACTAGATGGGGTAGGATCATGGAGAGGATGGTGACAGAGGGCACCCGATATGCGTGGGGTGTCTATGTATTGGCTCACTTGTATCACGACATGCACCAGGTAGTATACCACTGGAGCATGAGCCTTTCAGCTGGTGTGTCACTATTATAGTTTTGGCTATGGGAGCACATAGCGATCATGAAATCGATATGTGTTTTCTCTAGATAGAGAGGAGAGCCATATAGCTATGGCTACGTAGGGGTGATTTCCCAGCATAGGCTAGGGAAGCTAGAGTATTGGAGACATGCCATGGATGGGGTAGATGTGGTCATCTGGCAACCATATCTAGACTACGAGCCATGGGATGATGAGGCAGATGAGTTACCTTACTGCTTTCAAATGAGATGGCTGATAGGACAGACCTGTCACATACTAGAGAGGTAGATTGTCAGTAGAGTACTGAGACAGTTCGGAAGGAGGTAGGGCATGTCACAGGGGCAGGCTTACTTTGCACAGACAATGCAGAGAGGGTCAGATGGGGGCTGATGGCATCCTATGAGGAGGTCCTAGCAGAGTTTCGGCAGACACCTTATGTCACCTGGGATATGAGGATGGAGATAGCAGATGCAGGGATGACGCAGGATTACGAGGACTGGATTAGTGCACACCCCTTTCTAAGATATTCAGGGCCTGGGATGCTAGTGCCTCGCATAGATGAGGTAGACTCAGATGACAAGGGCCAAGTAAGCCAGAGGAAGAGGAGGGGGAGGAGAGGAGGACAAGGGGGTGGCTGAGATGATGGAGATGATGGAGATGACGGAGGTCAACCTAGACAGAGAAGGAGAGTTGAGCAGGTAGTGTCATCATAGCTTGCACAGTAGGTGCCACAGCAGGCGCAGATGTTACCACCCCAGCAGGGACCTCAGCCATAGGGGTAGAGACAGGCAGAGGCAGCTCAGGGTCCAACATAGTCAGACATGCAGGAGAGGGCGATAGCCACCCTGAGGGGAGAGATTAGACAGCTAAGGGCACAGCTTAGGAGAGCTGACAACCGGTGAGAGACAGACGCAGAGGTGATTGTGGGATTGGCTAGAGAGAGATATCACAGATGCATGGATTCGAGTCATCTGTGTAGAGAGGGATACCGCATTGGCAGCTCTAGGGATAGACACAATGACCAATTTCTTGGTTGGGCAGGTGTAGTAAGCACAGGCACAGTTAGGCCAGTCACAGACACAGCTAGTAGAGGTGCAGGGTGAGCTTGGTAGAGTGCAGGCTAAGGCTCAGTATTATCGGGGGTTGTATCATGGTGTCGTACCAGTGAGCCAGAGGGCCTCTAGCTACAGGATATGGCCTCCCAGAGAGCAGGTCCATCGAGGTCAGGATCTTCTGTGATGAGCCCACAGTAGTCAGGGGTTGGCAGAGGGGGAGACACAGTTGGCAGTGGTGGTCCACAGTAGCAGGGGTAGACTTGTACCACACTTGTACTTTTTGAGACATGTTATCACCATCCATTTGGATGTATTTTTGTATATGACTTTGATTTAGAGACAAATACTATGATATTGTACATTTGGACTCATTTTATGATATGTATATGACGATGCAGCTATGTGGCTTTCTCTATATGTTATGAGTTTATGATTCTTTTCTATTGTATGATGTGATGCATATGCAGACTTCGATGTGTTATCTGATGATATATGAGATGTTATCTAGATGTAACGTTTGATATGATACTATGTGATGTTTATATGATCTAATGCAGTTTTAAATGATTTATCTGATGTGTTTGTAATGTATGTGAGTGCAAATGGTATCTATATGATTATGCAACTTATGTGATTCACTGTATCTATGTTTTTGATTTTTTTCTGTTTCGACACTATGTGATGTTTGCAACAAACTATATATGGATGACTTAATGCACTCTATTATGTATGTACCTGATTATAATCATGTAAATGACTATCTCATGTGATATGATATGCTATGATATGTTCTATTTTTGTGACGTCCAAATGTACGCTATCGACACAAAAATAACAGGATGATAGATATAAGATTGACTGACAAAAGAATGACTCGATAGAAGGATTTACAAGCTTCACTTTGTATTGTCACTCTGCATTGTTTGGATCTTTTATTGCATGGGATATGGATGTATGGATGTATAATGGATGCTTTGCTTTTGACATCTTAACAGTGCAAGTATTTTGAAGTGCTTTATTTCATCATTGGGCAATTTTTGTTGGTACTTTTTCTAAAATGTTGTAAGTTAATACAAGCATCTAGGTATAATTGAACCGAGATGACCTGAGTACTGCTTTCATGGATTTTGATTTAGCAAGTTAATACAAGCACCGAGGTATAATTGAACCGAGATGAACTGAGTATTGCTTGCGTGTCAACAGACAAGGATTGCCCCTGTTCATGTTAGACCTTGGATGTCCTCGATGATCTTTTTCTGATCATGTCCTTAGACAAGGCTTCACATTACTAAAGTTTAATCCACAAACAGAAAACAAAGAAATAAGCATGCCCCCCATCAGGGCATCTCTAGCTTTTGGCATCCTTGAGTAGCATAGAAAGGCATGATAGAATAAATCAAGACTCAATGTTTTAACCATGTTTCCAATTTATAGAACATTTTTTGCATTTAGATGTGTTTACTTCTTGCCATAATTTGAGTAAAATCATTTAGAGGGCCTTAGGAATTTTCTTTGCTTTGGATAGGTTAAAGTCTTGTGTCAGGATTTTTGCTTGAAAGTGGGTTTTGCTTGCACTTGCTTGTTTGGTGAGAAGATTTGACAATCCTTATTGGGGAGATGGACCCTAAGGGACTGACCTAGTGCCTCGGGGGCTCATTGCTAAATGGCCTTGCCTACATGACGACACAGAGGTAACGTAGTTCGGGGTAAACCCTAACGGACCTAAGACCTAGGTGAGAGAAAGAGGAGGTGGACTCAGATGGATAGAAGGACTAGATACAGGATGGATGGGACAGTGGAAGCCTCAAGGGTGCATTGGAAAATGGCCTTGCCTATGTGATGGCACAGAGGCAATGTAGTTCATGAACTTGTACCATGGATGAACTAACGAGAGACACTATGGCAGGCTCATACTATGGATATGATATGGGACAAAACCTTAGTTGACAAGGCCACAAAGGGAGAGAGTATCAAGCCATGATAGGTAACCATCATATTTTGATTATGGGATAGATATGGGTCGAATGAGACATGGGTGAAGGAAGAATAAACACAAGGTCATTGGTTTCCCCAAAGATGGGGTAGATGGTTTATCACAAGTAATGCCTGTTTTACCAGGTTTTCACCACTTGCTTTTATTTGCACGAAGAAGCCAAAAAGTAAACATGATGCCTGTTTGCCAGGTTTTCACCATGATACCTATCCAAGGTGCCTGTTTGCCAGGTTTTCACCAAAGGATGATTTTTTTTGTACTTTTCTAATTTTTTGACTTTTTTGCATTTTTCTAATTTTTTTTATTGTTTTGTATTTTTATGCCCCCCTTACATTGGGATTCTCCTAGGTATAGAACCAGCGAAGATGCATGCTGTTGATTGGGTCATTGAACAGCTCACCTTCTAATGTTGCCAACTGGTATGCCCCCAATCCATAAGCAGCTACAATCACATTGGGCCCAAGCCAATTAGGTTCGAACTTGCCTTTCTTTTCTCTATCTTGTTGATTACGAGGATTATCCTTAAGAATGAGATCACCAACCTTAAAGGTTCTTGGGCAAACTTTGTGGTTATAGCCTCTTGACATCATCTGTTGATATGCCTTGAGATGATCAAAGGCTTTTTGTCTCCTTTCTTCTAGCAACTCTAGTTCTTGCAACCTGGACACTCTGTATTCTTTGTCTGATATGAGACCTTTTAACGACACCCTGAGAGATGGTAATTTGACCTCGATGAATAGGATATCTTCTGAGCCATAGACAAGGGTGTAGGGTGTAGCACCTATGGGAGTGCGTATATTGGTTCTGTGGGCCCACAGAGTAGGATTTAGTTGGATATGCCAATCACGACCAGCATCGTTGACTGTCTTCTTGAGAAGTTTCAAGATGGTCTTGTTGGATGCTTTAGCTTGACCGTTACCTTGGGGGTAGTATGGAGTGGAGAAACGGTGTTGGATTTTGAAACATTCACAGAGTTCTTGGACATCCTAGTTTTTGATTAGTCTTCCATTATCCATGATAATGGATGAAGGAATTCCATATCTGCAGATGAGGTAATTCAGGATGAATGAGGAGATATTCTTACTGGTGATAGTGGTGAGGGGAACGGCTTCAATCCACTTTGTAAAGTACTCAGTGGCAGTTATGATGAATTTGTGGTCGTTGGATGAGGATGGATGGATCTTTCCCACAAGGTCAAGTCCTCATTAGCAGAAGGGCCAAGGTGTCATTAAAGGTCTCAACTCTTGAGTCGGTGCATGTATCAGGTTCCCATGTATTTGACACTACTTGCACTTCTTGACAAACTGATATGAATCCATTTCCATGTTTGGCCAGTAATAACCCAAATGCATGAGTTTCTTGGCTAAGGAAGGACTGCTAGAGTGTGTTCCGCAGATCCCTTCGTGTACATCTTGCAAAGTGGTTATGGATTCTTCTCATTCTAAACAATGGAGTAAAGTACCATCTAGACCATGTCGGTATAGGGTATCGATAATGATGGTATACTGAGAGGTTTGGCATATAAAAGTTCATCGTTGGTTAGAAGATAGGTCTGGTGGGAGGATGTTGTCCTTGAGGTAAGTGGAAATCTTACCATACCAAGGTGAATCAGATCTAACTAGAAGGCATATGGAATGGGTCTCAAGAAGATCATAAGCTAGTTGTCGGATAGTTTCCACTAAGAACTCATACCGTGACTCATTCTCAGGTATTTCCAAGAGAGAAGGAATGGTTGCCATGGCATCTGCTACTTTGTTCTCAATCCTAGGTATCTATTCAAAAGAGATGATTATAAAGTGTTCTTTGAAGTCGTCGACCATTCGCTTGTATGGGACAAGCTTTTCATCTTTGGTTTGGTAATCATCATTGACTTGATTGATTATAAGTTGAGAGTCACTGTAGACATGTAGCTCTTGGATTTTCCACTCAGTTGCCATCTTAAGACTAATTACTAAGGCTTCATATTCTGCTATGTTAATTGTGCATGGGAATAACAAACAGTAAGACTTTGGAATTGTGTCGCCATGAGGAGTCACAAATAGGATTCCTGCCCCCAATCCATGGTTTGTGTAGGACCCATTGAAGTAGAGTTTCCAAGAATATGTTGATATCTTGAATAGGGATTCATCTGAAAACTCAAATTGCATCAGTGTGGTGTCTTGTAATGGTGCATCCGCCAGTTGATCAGCAATGATCTGTCCTTTGATAGCTTTTCTGTCTACATACTTAATGTCGTATTTGCTTAAGAGCATTACCCATTTAGCTAGGTGACCTGTGAGAGCTACTTTGCTTAGTAGGTATTTTAGTGGGTCTATTTGTGCAACGAGTTTAACTGGATGTGCAAGAATATAATGGCAGAGTTTTTGTGAAGAAAAAACTACCACAAGACATGATCTTTCTATCCGTGAGTATTGCAATTCATAGCCCACTAGTGTTCAGCTGATGTAGTAGACCGCTCTTTCTTTATTCTCATAATCTTGTTTGCTAGAATAGCCCCAAGAGCTATAGGTGTAGTAGATATGTAGAGTATCAGTGGTTTCCCTTGAATTGGGGGCATGAGAATGGGTGGATTCATAAGATATTCTTTCAGTTTGTTGAATGCCTCTTCACACCTTTCATCCCATCTAAATGGAATGTTCTTGTGTAGGAGATGACTGAATGGTTGGCACTTGTCTACTAGCTGGGATATGAATCTATGGATTGCTTGTAGCTTTCCCTATAGTGATCTTAATTGAGTAAGAGTCTTGGGTGGTGGCATATCCATAATAGTCTTAACTTTTGTGGGGTCCACCTCTATTCCATTTGCCGACACGATGAAGCTAAGTAGCTTGCCTAAAGTGACTCTGAACACACATTTCTTTGGGTTTAGCTCGACTTGGAATTGGTCTAATCTCTGAAAGACTTTTTCTAATATATCCAGGTGTGATTCCCTTGTAAGCGACTTTGCTAGGATATCATCGACATAGTCGTCCATTGTTACATGCATCATATCATGCAATATAGTCATCATAGCACATTGATATGTGGTTCCTGCATTTTTTAGCCCAAATGGCATGACATTCCAGTAGAAAGTGCCCCATGGACAAGTAAAAGCTGCCTTGTGTTGGTCTTCTGGTGCTATCCTGATCTAATTATAACCTAAGAATCCATCCATGAGAGACAACATGGTATGCCCTGTAATTAAGTCGACTATGATATGTATATTTGGCAATGGAAAGTCATCCTTGCGGCATGCTTTGTTTAGATCTCTAAAATCATTGCATAGTCACACGGCCATCAGGTTTGGATACTGGTACAATGTTGGATATCCATTCTAGGTAGTTTATATCTCTGATGAACCCTACATCTAGTAATTTCTTGAGTTCTTCTTTGACCAATAGTGTTATATGTGGATGCATCTTTCTAAGCTTCTACTTTACTGGTTTTACCCCTAGGTCTAATGGAAGATGGTATAGAATCAAGTTTGGGTCTAGACCTAGCATGTCTGCATATGACCAAGCGAAGATGCCCCTCTTTTTCTTGAAGAATAGTACAAACCTGGTCTTTTCTAGTGGTGTAAGAGATTTAGCAAAGTGAATGATCTTAGGCTGTTCTACTGTACCAATATTAACAGGCTCTGCCGGTTCCACAACAATTTGGGATTTCTCCTGGTGCATGTCTGTGGGGAGAGTGTCAAGCCTTCCATCATCAGGTGCCACAGTTGGGTTTTCACCTTCAGATGCATCCATTCTTTTTACTATTTTGGGATCTGACACTGCTACAAAATAGTTTTCACCATCAGATCTAGATTTTATCTTGATATTTTTGTGACTAGAAGGCTTGGCATCCTCTCTGAAGTAAGCCATAGTATTAAGTTCAATAGTGAAACCATCTTTATGATCTCCTTTGGGTAGGTGGTCCCTAAGTTCCATATAGTCAATGTAAGTGTTGATGACTGTTTTGATGCAATCATAACAATAAGTTAAAATTCACATATAATGAACTGAAACTATACTTGAAAGATAAGAAGGAATCATTTGAGATTCAACTAATCCCAAGTCTACAATGGTTCGGTTGGTCAAGTTCAGTTGGTCAATGTGAAGCTGTAATGTTCAAGGGGCCTTACGTAGTTTAGGTTTGTTTGGTGGCTTTCTGGACTAAGAATATGCAAAGAGGTCATAGATTTCAACAAGTATTCTGTTCATTTGCATACAAGTGTTACCGGGCTGCAAGCTTTAGATGGTTTTCTTGAATTTTTTGCAGCTTTCTTCTTTATCTATTTATGAAAACTGTCTACTTATAGCTCTGTTATACATGCTTCTTCAAATTTGAGACAATTTCCTTTAGATTTCTGCGTTTTCAACTAAATATTTCAGATGGGTTGGGAAAAGTTAGAAAGATCTAATCTATACCTCATTTAATCTACCGAAGGATCTAATTGTTTCTGTTATGCACTATGTAAATACCACAGTAATTTGATCAAATCCACAATAAAAACCCTAAATGTAAGTTCTGAGCATTTTCACAAACATACATTTAAAATTGCAAGCTCTCAAAGAAGATATTTCAAAACACAAAGAAGGGCAGGAGAACACTCAGAAGATAGATGTAGAACTCCAGATTCTACTGTATTAGAAACGAATAGTCATACATGATTTACAATGTAGGAATGACTCTTAGTTTCATTGATCATACTACAGAGAACTTACAAGCTTTACAGATACAGTAAGGCAGCCAGACATTCCACGCGCACCTTACTGCAGACAAACAGGCGACCTCCTTCTTCTACTTCTAAACTATGCTAACTTGCTGTATGTTCCTAAGAAAAAATATCTGTTGTAACGCTTGTTGCTTTCCTAAAATCCCTGTTGTAGGCCCTAAAATCCCTGTTGTAAAGTATTACAGTGTAGAGAGGCACAATATAAAGACATTCTGATTGTCCTCACTACAGTAAAAACCTAACTGAACCCCCTGGTTCAAACCCCTGGTTACAGCAATAAATACAGGTGAACCAGTTCTCAAAAATATCTCTGAGCAGTATCAAATCTGGGCGAAATATTGCCCCTTCTGAGAAGTTCTGGTAGCTGGGTAATAACTTCTGTTTGTCTGTTGCAGTAATACCTTCAGCTGCAACCTTGTTCTTTACTTGAATGGCCTTGACTTTTCGCACTTCATCCTTATCTTCCTGCTCCTGAGATCAGATCTTCTTCCTCCATGAGGTCACTGTGTTGACTTTCCAGTTGCTTCCTCAACTGCAAGCCTGCAAGACAAGACAAGCAATAAGTATTTCATTTATCACATAAACAGCATGAAATTAAAATAACCATTTAAACCCAGGTGACTGTGCAAGATTGTGTAAATTGGATCCAGAATACTCCTCAAACGCGTCCAAAATACGTTTAGACTGCTCAAAATTCATCGGGTCAACTATCGCTGACCGGGAAAATGCCACAGGCGCCAAAAAAACACTTTAAAATTCCACCGCCTCATTTCCCGCCCATCGGCATGACTATCGCTATCCAAAAAAAAACATGCTGGTCGATATTCTCTTCATCATCATGATATTCTGGAAATATGATGCTCTCCCTTCTGAAGGTCCAGATGACGTCATCATGATATTTCGCTTCTGCATATTGGAGAAAAGAACAACATCATCATCATCATCATGTTGAAGGAGAAAAGGAGGATATGAATATGATCATGCTGCCGAGGAAAGGAAGATGATGGTGACGTCATCATGATATTCGGGCTTCATTGAAATGCTAAGGATGATGTCATCATCATGTTCAGTTAAGATCAGGGGATAATTGTGATATCGGGTCACCTAAGGAGCATGATCAGGATGATGAATGTAATATGACCCTTTTTGCGGCCAAGGCAACCCTCTCGAAAGATCAGGATGATGATGATCATCAGGATATTTGCTTTTGTCGAACTTAGAATAAGACATCATCATCATATTTCGGGAATCGGATCGTGCTTTGGAAAATATCCTGCCGAAGGGAAAATGTGATGATGATGATCATCAGGATATTTGCTTCTTCGTTTATCAGATCGGGATGACGTCATCATGATATTCGGAGCCTTCGTTAAACTTAGAACATGACGTCATCATGATATTTCGCCAACCGGATCATTTTTTAGAAAATATCCTGCCGAATGGAAAATGTGATGTTGATGATCATCAGGATCTTTTCAAAAGGTCTTACTTCATCGGCAGGAGGACTTCACAAAATGTCGGGTGAACAAACAAGATCATGATGATCTTGACAATAGGACAGGATAAAAATATGATGATGATGATCCTCATCGATTTATCATGATGACGTAATCATCATATTTCATTTTTGGAGCACAAGGATGAGTTGAGGTCATCATGATATTTGCGCTAGGGTGATATTGTAAAATATGATCATGCTGTTTGAGGAATGGAATATCGCCTTCTTCTGAATAGATAGGATGATCATCATGATATTGTAAAAAAGGTGATCAGGAGGATATGAATATGATGATCCTGAATATCATGATGATGTCTCCATCACTTAGCGAATTTCAGCGAATGACCCTCGTGAAAGATCAGGATGATATGAAGTCGTCATCATCATATTTCGAACTTCAGCAAATATCATGATGATGACCCTCCGATAGGATTATAACACGCGCATGCAAATATGCCGATGGCAGATTTTCTAAGTCAAGGTGATCTTATATTATCAGCATGATATTATAATATTAGGCGATGCAAAAATATCATGATGATGCTCGCGATACAAAGACCGCTCGACGGGGGAAACTTATCGTGACTTAAAGTTGACGTCATCATGATATTTGAACCTCAGGATATTATCGAGGGGGGCGTTTCAAATATGATGATGATGATGCTCTTCATACAGCAAAACCAAGTTATAAAATATGACCCTCCTAAAAAGAAATCATGATGCTGACGATGCGCCTAGGGCCATTTGACGGGTAAAGGGCACTACCACCTAAGATTGACGTCCGGATATTGCGACTGCATGATTTTATCGGGTGATAGACCAAGATCATGATGACCTTGTCAACATGAAAAAATATGATGATCACTTGCGATTATCAGGTTTGACCAAAACTTTGACTGAGCATAACTTCCACATATGGATGAATTTTCAAGTGAAGTAAAAGGCAAACCTGCATGGAATTTCAAGCTCTTTCTAAATATGAGGTCGCAGAAACAAAATATGAACTTTGACAAACTGACCTCATGATGATGACCAACCTTATCCAATATCATGATGATGATGCACCTGACCTTCACTTTTACCAAACCGCCAGAAAGCAGAAAAACACAAGCAGCAGCAAAAAAACAAAACATCAGCAGGGGTCCCCATTTTGCTAAGGAGCATAGTGGGGCGTGTTGTGAACATCACAAGAACTAGCAACCAAAACAAAACAATTAAATTCAGAGTGTTCAAGGAAACTAGATGAAATGAACTCATAACTTCCAACTATCTTTTCCTGCAAATTACTATTCAACTTGAGACTCAAAGTATTCAATAAAGATGCATGAACTTCCATTTTCAGTTTAGTTGTGTGCATGTGATTAATTATCCTCATCTTGAAGATCAGTTGAACAAACCAGTGACTGACATTAGCCTACGTAGGTGAGGATATTCCCTCATAGCCGACCGGATAGAGCCTTGCTGCCAGCGAGCGTCTATAGCCCCGGCAAGGTTATCGTTACAATTCTCCTAAGTAGAGCCCCACTGCCAGCGAGCGTCCATAGCCCCGGTAGAGTTACTTAGATGGTTTAATCTAGATTTTCAGTATAATCCGCTTTATTCATTTATTTATTTATTTTTTTATTTTCTAATTTTGAAAGATTTCATAAGATATAGCAATTTGTAACTTCATGATGCAAGGAGTGGACACTTGCTGAAATTAAGCTGAGAATTGTAATGGTAGCAAGGGTGACCTCTGATTTTTCACCTAATATCTACATGGTAGGTTCAACAAACCCAAGGATTTTAGGTGTGTCATCGTGAGAAACCTACTTCGAATTCTCAATCACATTTATTGAATAGAAAACTTCAGAAGATGAACAACTCTCTACATTCATGACAGTGACAAATTATGTGTAAATTGCAAATGGTTAACCTGAATATCCTAAATTTTATACTGTTTTGAATGGTTGCTAGTTTTGCTCCTTAATACTCTACAGTAAAATAAAGATCCCTGCTGAGGAGACAACAAACAAACCAAACAAACAGGCTGTACAAACAACACAAAAAAAGAAAAAATTGTACAAACAGAAAGAAACAAAAAAGCAAAAACAAACAGAAGACAAGCTATACAAACAGCCAACCCAAAAGAAAACAGCAAAAGAAGAACTGTACATTATCTACAGCACTTTACATTAAGAAAAAGGGACTGCCTCCCCTTTTTACCTCAAGCCTGGAAGTAGTGTTTCAAATGCTGGCCATTAACTGGTAATGGCACATCTTCTCCAGTCAAGGTCTTAAGTCTAAAGGTGTTATCTCCTATTATTTCTGAGATTTGTAATGGACCCAGCCATAATTTATCAAATTTTCCATGGCTTCCTTTCTTTTCATGTGCTTTGTCCCAACACAACACTAAGTCTGATATCCTAAATGTTTTGACTCTTGCCCTTTTGTCAAACCACCTCTTAACAACTGCTTGGTGTTTGGCAAACTTCTCGAGGGCTTGACCTCTTTTCTCCTCTAGTTGTAACATTTGCACTATTCTGGCTTCCCTATGGTTATCAAAGCCTAGATATTCATTGGCAAACTTCCAGGTTGGTATTCTCAGATTAACCGGAAGTATGGGATCAGTCCCATAAACTAAGTGATAAGGTGTGCTACCTAAAGCTGTTTTGAACTTGGTCCTGTCTACCCATAATGCATATCTTAATAAGGTATTCCACTCTCTAGGACTTTTGGCAATTAACCTCTTGATGATGTCTAATAAAATTTTGTTTGTTGATTCAGCCAGTCCATTACCTTGAGGGTAATAATTCGAAGAAAACCTTAGAATGATCCCATATTCAAATGCCCATTTAGAAAATTTTAAAGAAGAGAAAGCAAGGCCGTTATCACATACCAATGAATAGGGCGTTCCAAACCTGGTGATAATGTTTTCTTCAAGGAACTTGATAACTACCTCAGTTGTGGAAAATTTGCAGCAGGTGGCCTCAGTCCACCTTGTACAATAGTCCGTTACCGTCAATATAAACTTGTGTCCTGCAGAAGATGGGGGATTGATGACTCCGATAAAATCCAAGCCCCATTGTGCAAACGGTCTGGACTCGATCACAGGCTGCAGTGGATTGGCCAGATTTCTTCCTTTGTCTGCTGCAGTCTGACAGGTGTGGCAACTTCTGATGTGACTCCTAGTATCTTTGAACATAGTGGGCCAGTAATAGCCCGCTCTCAGTATTTTGTGTGTTGTAGCTAAATGGGAACCATGACCGGTTCCGTACTTGTCATGTAGTTCTGTCAACACTTTATCAGCTTCAGTTCTGTTTATGCATCTCAGATAAATTCCATCATGGTTCTTCCTGAATAGAAGACCTCCTTGCACCATATAATGCTGTGCCTTAATCTTCAAAGCTCTCCTCTGAGAAGCCTTCATCTTTCTTGGGTACTTTCCAGCTATCAGGAAGGTGCTTAAATCATCGTACCAGCCTAATGCGTCTTGGGAATTCAATACATATTGCTGTTTTATCAGATTTGGATCCATGTTTTCTATTGTCTACACCAGCGCCTGCCCTCTAACCAGCTTTGCGGGAATGATCTCCATGTTGAATTCTTGCAGTGTGGTGATCCATTTGGCTCTTTTTTCTCCAGGCTCGTTCTGCATCAGCAACATTTTTACTGCTGCGTCTGGTACTATGGCTTTAATCTAGCTGCGCAGGATATAGTGTCTAAATTTTTTCACAGCCTTCACTAATGTGAATGCCTGTCTTTCGATATCTAGATATCTCAGCTGTGCATCCTTCAGAGGCGCACTCATAAATGCTATGGGCCTCTCTTCATTATTTTCACCTTTCTGTGTCAAGGCAGCAGTGACAGAATGAGAAGATGCGAAGGAGTAGATGTAAAACGGGCATGTGTAGTCTGGACTTGCCAATACAGGGGCATTAGAAATTGCCTCCTTGATATCTTCAAATGTGGCTTTGGCCACTAGCGTCCATTCCATCTGTGCATCTTTCTTTAACATGGCATTCAACGGCTGCACAATCTCTACAAAACCTGTTATAAACTTCCGAACAAAGTTAATTTTACCAAAAAATGATTTCAATTCTTTCCTACTGTTTGGTATTTGCAAATTTTTTATGGATTCTATTCTATCCGAATCAATTGAAATTCCATTTTCAGAAATGACATGGCCTAATAATTTACCTTCAGTTACGCCAAATATACATTTCTTAGGATTAAGGGAAATCCCATACCTTTCACATCGCTGGAGTACTTTTCTGAGGTCCTCAGTGTGGGTGGATGCATCCTTGGAATATACAGTTAAATCATCCATATACACAACAATGCATTTACCTGATAATCCACGGAATGCAATGTCCATGGCCCTCTAAAAAGTGGCACCTGCATTAATTAGACCAAAAGGCATTCTTCTATACGCATAATTTCCCCATTTGCAAGTGAAGGTGGTTTTTAGTCTATCTTCTCTGTCAATTAAGACTTGGTTATAACCTGAAAAACCATCTAAAAAAGACATCATCTTTGCGCCATTTACTGCTTGCAGTACTTCGTCTATTGGGGGCAAAGGATAATTATCCTTTTCAGAAGCCTTGTTTAAATTTCTAAAGTCTACGCACAACCTGATGTCTCCGTTTTTTTTCCTCACTGGTACCAAGTTAGCTACCCAGACAAAATGTCTGACTGGGAAAATTATTCCAGCGGACAGTAATTTTTTAACTTCCTCAAAGATTAAAGGCTCTAGAATGGCATTTACAGGCCTCTATTTCTGCCTAAATGGTTTGACTTCTTTTCTTAAAGGTATTACGTGAGTTATGATGGACTCATCAAATGTTTTCAAGTCTTCATAAGTCCATGTTATGACATGTTTATATTCTTTCAGAACGTCCAGAACCTCTTTTCTGATTTTCTCAGAGCAAGCTTTCCCAATTAGTACATTTTGTGGATTTAGCTCAGTCCCTAAGTTATGTAAATCACACTTACCCCCTTCTGTTTTGGGTAAGTCCTTCTGTCTTACTATTCCGTTGAAGTCAAAGATGTGTTCTAATTCAATTACTCCTTTTGGGAAGAAGTTGCTCTTTAAGTTGATCATATCTTCTTCGTCCCATGTTACTTCAGGCCTTTCTTGTTCATCAATGATTTGGGCCTCAAATGCCTCATTACAAGTCAGAAAATTAATAATTTGCTGATCCTCTCCAAATACCTGAAAGTGTGTAACGTTGTCTGGTATACTGGGCACGTTAACTAGCTCAACAGCAAATCGTCTTAATCCTGACAGTGTCAATGGTTCTAATGTACTAGTAGCAACTGCTAACGCATCTGGCCTGTGGTTTAGCTCTCTAGGAATATGCTCTATGTTAAAAGCATCAAATGAATCCATTAAACCCCATACTCTATGTCTGTAACTAATCATTTTCTTATAATTGCAGGCATATAGTTTCCTCACTTGTCTGACTACTAATTCAGAGTCTGAAAATACTCTGATGGTTTTTACCCCTTTCTTGATGGCCATGACAAGTCCTAAAATTAGGGCCTCATATTCAGCAATATTGTTAGTACAGGAAAATTGTAATCTATATGCTGCCAAATGTGATTTACCTTGAGGATTTATGAGTTCAATACCTGCACCTGCGCCCTGTTTTGATTTGGACCCATCACATTTTAATGTCCACATGCCATCTTTACTTTTCTGATCTTTTACCTTGGCATACTTTGTCCCTTTTATTGCCTGTGGGGTGTTACCTTGTTTATTCATGGGTTTTTCCGTTTGGTTATCTTGCATATGTGTGTTTTTAGTTTTCAACTCAGAAAGATAACTACCCTTGTCCTCTATTTCTTTCCCTAAATCTGGAATCAAGGCATCTATATTATCCTGAACATTTCTCTGTGTCAGATCAGGATTCTCATTTTTCTCTTGTGACTCTACCCTCCCTATGCACTTTTTGTATTCATATTCAATGATGTCTTTGCATATTTCACAATTCTCCTCAGAATGTTGCCTATCATGGACTCTACACCTATTTTTATATAACTTACATTGGACTGGGAGATTGTGTGTAACGCCCTCTTCCACCTCTTGTCTAATGGCACGACCAAATTTGCCTATTGCATTGTTTTCTTCATCTGAAGAATTTTCGTCGAACTCAATGAATAGTGCCGTTCTATTGCTGACACACTTCTTTGTAATGTTTAACATCATAATCTCTTCAATCTGCATCCCATTGTTGGTAATTCTATAGACACCTGGTTCAACAGCAGCATATAATATTTCATTAGTTCAATTATACTCTGTTATCATATGTTTCATTCTGGGCTCTGCCCCTATTCTAATCTGGTTTGGGATGCCTCTCCACGGTAACCACATGTGTGAAAAGTCAGTAGCCATATATCTGTTTAATGTCTTGGACCAATCCCTACTTAGCAACATTCCATAATTTACGGGTATATCCACTACTTGAATGTCAATGATTTGGCTTACCCTAGGGTCTGAAGCTAATTGCACTTGTATGTTCATGAGTTCTCCTATCACGCTAACCTCGGTCTTATCTAATTGCGTGACAACCTTGGCAGATTTGGTGGGAGTCAGCCCGAGAGTTTTACATATTCCTAAGGGCATTACGTTGGCTGAAGCACCAGAATCTACCATGCAATTGTGTATATTTTTCCCACACAACCTAACAGTTAACAAGAAAGGTTGAGTATCCCTCTTATCCGCATGTATTACCACATTTGTATTGGAAGGCTACTCAACTTTCTTACCCTTCTCCTTAGGTGGTGAATCACTATTAGGAACAGTTATATCAGCAGACACCTTGTTTGTTATGGATGTATCCAGGGATTTTAAAAAAGCATTTCTGAGCCCTGGGGTCTTCAATAATTCATTTAGAGGTATACTGACCTTAATTTTCTTTATTTCCTCTGATAAGTAATTCATTAGTCTTGTTGTCTCTATTGCTTCTGTCTTACCTGTTTGATCCTTTTGCACTGCTGTTTCATTATTTGTGTGCTGACTAGCTTTAAGTATGGCAGGATTGTTGCTAGCATTCTAATCTGGGGGGGTATTGATGTTATTCGGGGGAGTGGAAGTGGTGAAAGGTCCTCCCGGCCTAGGGTTGTTCCTCAAATTGTAGGTGTGGCTTTTATTTGTTTGTTGAAAGGCCTGCACCTCTTCTGTTTCGTTTAATATCTCATTTTCAGATTCAAAAGGAAACTGAAAAGCATTTAACACAAAGGCTGATTCAGGATAAAGACTTTCACAACAGTATGGTTCATCCTCTAGCAATTCATCCTCCTTCTCTTCTACAGTTGCAAAGGTAAACGTTTCTAAGACTAATGCTGTGTCATATTCTGAGGGTACTACCTCATTACCCTTAGGAATGAGAAATTCAGAGGTAGGAGGCTGTACATCTATGTTGAAAATACTAGCTGCCAAGTGGAACTGTGGACAGTCGTGCTCAGCATGGGCATTGGTATTGTGAAATCTGCACCAATTTTTGGGTGCTATACTGGCCATTTGTATGCTAGTCATTTGTTTTGCACCATGATTATCTGTATTCTCAAAAGGAGAAGCCAGAGTACCGTTGTTGGGCCCAGTGTTCCATGTCTTGGGTGGCCTAGGTTGATTCTGATTTTTTTTATTATTGCCCCAGGTTCTATTATCTATCACTGGCCCCCTATTTTGCATTGGTTGCCCCTGACTGGGGCCTTGATGCTGATTGTAGCTCTGGTTCTGATTGTACTGCTGATTTTGGTTGAGACTATAATTCTGATTTTGGCCTTGGTTGTGATTTTGATGTGGGTTGTAGTTTTGGTTGCTTCTTCCATAGAGGTTCTCATTTCTTAGCTGTGTCACTTCGGTTGTTAATCTTTTCAAATGTGCAGTAATCTCTTTGATTTCTTCCCTATCCTCTTGTGCTTTTGCCATAGTTACATCCCTAGGAAGTTGGAAGAAAGGCTGACCATTATTTTGACTGTTATTGGAAGTACTAGCCGTGTAAGGAGTTATAGCTTGGATTGGAGTAGGATTATACACAGGTGTGTAAGAAGGAACCAGATTTACTAGTGGAGCATGCTGCACAGGGATTCCATTCCATGGCTGTGCCTGATTCTGCACGCCAAAATTTCCTCCAAATGGACTGTAAGTTGTATGTCTCATTTCTTGGTTCACTGAGGCTGCCTCTTTATAGGCTTTGGATATTGAATCTATGTCAGGTTTTCTTTTGACAAACATGGCAGTTAAAGGATCCAAGGCAGCATAGTACATAGCCAACAAGGGAGCATCATCTATGGTATAAGGGGCTACCAGCCTAGAATAGGCCTTTTGAAATCTGTCATTGAAATTATCAATTAGCTCTCCCTCACCTCGTTTTATAGCAGCCAATTTATGATACAAAGCACAAGGGTCAATGGGTCCTCTGAATCTTGACAGAAATGCTTCTTCCATAAGTGCCCAGGAAGAAATGTAACCATTGGGTAAGTTTACGTACCAGCTAGAGGCCTGTTCATTAAAGGTGTAAGGAAACAATCTACACACAACATCCTCGTGCTCTAACATAGCCCTAAAACATGCTTCCTTAAATATTCTAATATGATCTTCTGGGTCTTGATGCAACTGGTATTTGGGACATATCTTTTCTGGATTTTTTGGCATGTCATGGTAATCATTGAAGAATATGGGAGAATTGACATCGAAATAAGCCATTGTAGGTGTTTGAGCTTGATTTGAACTTGTAGAAATACCTGGATTGATTGGTGGATTAGGATTTAGAGGAGGATTGAGACCTCCAGGAGTGCCTGAACCAAGATTTAAAGATCTGAACAGTGATCTATCAGGACTTACAATACTACGGATGTTAAAAGGTGACCCAGGAGGTGTTCCAGATGAACTTCCTGCTTGCGATATCTTTGGATTCCAAATTAAAGGGCTTTTACTTTGCCTTGTATCAGGTAGTTGCACAAATATATCTCCTGAATTGGACCTAGACCTAGTCACTCTGTTACTGTCGTTAGCCAGTTTGAAATGGAACCTAACTCAGGAAGGCCCTCCTTCTAGCACCAGAAAACTGTTGATGACTGTTTTGATGCAATCATAACAATAAGTTAAAATTCACATATAATGAACTGAAACTATACTTGAAAGATAAGAAGGAATCATTTGAGATTCAACTAATCCCAAGTCTACAATGGTTCGGTTGGTCAAGTTCAGTTGGTCAATGTGAAGCTGTAATGTTCAAGGGGCCTTACGTAGTTTAGGTTTGTTTGGTGGCTTTCTGGACTAAGAATATGCAAAGAGGTCATAGATTTCAACAAGTATTCTGTTCATTTGCATACAAGTGTTACCGGGCTGCAAGCTTTAGATGGTTTTCTTGAATTTTTTGCAGCTTTCTTCTTTATCTATTTATGAAAACTGTCTACTTATAGCTCTGTTATACATGCTTCTTCAAATTTGAGACAATTTCCTTTAGATTTCTGCGTTTTCAGCTAAATCTTTCAGATGGGTTGGGAAAAGTTAGAAAGATCTAATCTATACCTCATTTAATCTACCGAAGGATCTAATTGTTTTTGTTATGCACTATGTAAATACCACAGTAATTTGATCAAATTCACAGTAAAAACCCTAAATGTAAGTTCTGAGCATTCTCACAAACATACATTTAAAATTGCAAGCTCTCAAAGAAGATATTTCAAAACACAAAGAAGGGCAGGAGAACACTCAGAAGATAGATGCAGAACTCCAGATTCTATTGTATTAGAAACGAATAGTCATACATGATTTACAATGTAGGAATGACTCTTAGTTTCATTGATCATACTACAGAGAACTTACAAGCTTTACAGATACAGTAAAGCAGCCAAACATTCCACGCGCACCTTACTGCAGACAAACAGGCGACCTCCTTCTTCTACTTCTAAACTATGCTAACTTGCTGTATGTTCCTAAGAAAAAATATCTATTGTAACCCTTGTTGCTTTCCTAAAATCCCTGTTGTAGGCCCTAAAATCCCTGTTGTAAAGTATTACAGTGTAGAGAGGCACAATATAAAGACATTCTGATTGTCCTCACTACAGCAAAAACCTAACTGAACCCCCTGGTTCAAACCCCTGGTTACAGCAATAAATACAGGTGAACCAGTTCTCAAAAATATCTCTGAGCAGTATCAAATCTGGGTGAAATATTGCCCCTTCTGAGAAGTTCCGGCAGCTGGGTAATAACTTCTGTTTGTCTGTTGCAGTAATACCTTCAGCTGCAACCTTGTTCTTTACTTGAATGGCCTTGACTTTTCACACTTCATCCTTATCTTCCTGCTCCTGAGATCAGATCTTCTTCCTCCATGAGGTCACTGTGTTGACTTTCTAGCTGCTTCCTCAACTACAAGCCTGCAAGACAAGACAAGCAATAAGTATTTCATTTATCACATAAACAGCATGAAATTAAAATAACCATTTAAACCCAGGTGACTGCGCAAGATTGTGTAAATCGGATCCAGAATACTCCTCAAACGCGTCCAAAATGCGTTCAGACTGCTCAAAATTCATCGGGTCAACTATCGCTGACCGGGAAAATGCCACAGGCGCCAAAAAAACACTTTAAAATTCCACCGCCTCATTTCCCGCCCATCGGCATGACTATCGCTATCCAAAAAAAAACATGCTGGTCGATATTCTCTTCATCATCATGATATTCTGGAAATATGATGCTCTCCCTTCTGAAGGTCCAGATGACGTCATCATGATATTTCGCTTCTGCATATTGGAGAAAAGAACAACATCATCATCATCATCATGTTAAAGGAGAAAAGGAGGATATGAATATGATCATGCTGCCGAGGAAAGGAAGATGATGGTGACGTCATCATGATATTCGGGCTTCATTGAAATGCTAAGGATGACGTCATCATCATGTTCAGTTAAGATCAGGGGATAATTGTGATATCGGGTTACCTAAGGAGCATGATCAGGATGATGAATGTAATATGACCCTTTTTGCAGCCAAGGCAACCCTCTCGAAAGATCAGGATGATGATGATCATCAGGATATTTGCTTTTGTCGAACTTAGAATAAGACATCATCATCATATTTCGAGAATCGGATCGTTCTTTGGAAAATATCCTGCCGAATGGAAAATGTGATGATGATGATCATCAGGATATTTGCTTCTTCGTTTATCAGATCGGGATGACATCATCATGATATTCGGAGCCTTCGTTAAACTTAGAACATGACATCATCATGATATTTCGCCAACCGGATCATTTTTTAGAAAATATCCTGCCGAAGGGAAAATGTGATGATGATGATCATCAGGATCTTTTCAAAAGGTCTTACTTCATCGGCAGGAGGACTTCACGAAATGTCGGGTGAACAAACAAGATCATGATGATCTTGACAACAGGACAGGATAAAAATATGATGATGATGATCCTCATCGATTTATCATGATGATGTAATCATCATATTTCATTTTTGGAGCACAAGGATGAGTTGAGGTCATCATGATATTTGCGCTAGGGCGATATTGTAAAATATGATCATGCTGTTTGAGGAATGGAATATCGCCTTCTTCTGAATAGATAGGATGATCATCATGATATTGCAAAAAAGGCGATCAGGAGGATATGAATATGATGATCCTGAATATCATGATGATGTCTCCATCACTTAGCAAATTTCAGCGAATGACCCTCGTGAAAGATCAGGATGATATGAAGTCGTCATCATCATATTTCGAACTTCAGCAAATATCATGATGATGACCCTCCGATAGGATTATAACACGCACATGCAAATATGCCGATGGCGGATTTTCTAAGTCAGGGTGATCTTATATTATCAGCATGATATTATAATATTAGGCGATGCAAAAATATCATGATGATGCTCGCGATAGAAAGACCGCTCGACGGGGGAAACTTATCGTGACTTAAAGTTGACATCATCATGATATTTGAACCTCAAGATATTATCGGGGGGGGCGTTTCAAATATGATGATGATGATGCTCTTCATACAGCAAAACCAAGTTATAAAATATGACCCTCCTAGAAAGAAATCATGATGCTGACGATGCGCCTAAGGCCATTTGACGGGTAAAGGGCACTACCACCTAAGATTGATGTCCGGATATTGCGACTGCATGATTTTATCGGGTGATAGACCAAGATCATGATGACCTTGTCAACATGAAAAAATATGATGATCACTTGCGATTATCATGTTTGACCAAAACTTTGACTGAGCATAACTTCCACATATGGACGAATTTTCAAGTGAAGTAAAAGGCAAACCTGCATGGAATTTCAAGCTCTTTCTAAATATGAGGTCACAAAAACAAAATATGAACTTTGACAAACTGACCTCATGATGATGATGCACCTGACCTTCACTTTTACCAAACCACCAGAAAGCAGAAAAACACAAGCAGCAGCAAAAAAGCAAAACATCAGCAGGGGTCCCCATTTTGCTAAGGAGCATAATGGGGTGTGTTGTGAACATCACAACAGTAAGCATCATCATTTCGGAACATATCTAGTTGGGGAGTTCCTCGCAGATCCCAGTCGATAAGCTCAGGATGTACAAGGGGGGGAGTTGGAGGATAGACCTGATTCATTGATAGTGTGAATGGATACGCTAGGAGTATAGGTAGGGGTGGTGTTCGGGATGTTACTTTCCTCTAAGTTGTTTATTGTGATGGAACTTGAACCTTCCTCAAAAGCTATAATCTCAGAGATGGGCAAATCAGACTCTAGTGGTCTGTTCGGTAGCATTTGTCCCTCACGGTAGGGGCTAAAAGTTTGGATGGTATCGACCTCTTTGTTGTCATAGGAATGCTCTATTAGCTCATCTCACTCATATTCATTGGAGTCTATGTCACTGTCCTCTTGAAGTGTATGGGTCATTTCCACAAGACAAGCATTTTCTTTAGCTTTGCCCTTGCCTTTGTATCCGAGGCCATTTGTATTTCTAGCCAATGAGGATGAAGAAGGTTGAATAGGCTCTATGATTCTTTCTTTTATGAGGTTGATGGGGCCTTGTCCTTCGTAGCCCATTCTGTGTAGGATAGTTTCACCTCACCCATAGAGTTATGTTGGGAGCCTAGGTGGTTCTTGTGATGTGCTTTCTTCTTCAGTATAAAGCCATTGTAGGATATCTCTTTCCTTTGATTCATCAGATAAGGTCCCTCATTTTACAAAGGGAGTTGCGGGAGCTATAGGAGGAGCAGATGGCTTTGGAAAATGTTTGGGTTGGCCAAAAGATCTAGGAGACAAAGGCATCTTTGCTAGATTGAGGCTATGCTCTATGGAGTATTCTCCCACTTCGCTTTCTTTTATGCTAATTTTCTGCTCTTTGGACCTTGAGGAGGAGGCTTCGGCAGTATGATCATGCTATGGGATAGGGTATATAGATGCTCTTTTGTTTGGTATGATGTAATCAGGTTTGGAAAGGAAGGAATTGCAATGATGAAAGGGGTCAGGGTCGCCTTGGATGGTCACTTGCTTGCCATTGTGCGAGAATTTTATGCATTGGTTATAGGTCGACAACACAGCTTTCATGGAATGAATCCATGGCCTCCCTAGAAGGATACTATAAGTGAGCTCCCTATTAAGGACTTAGCACACAACATCTTTTATTACCGGTCCCACTTGTATGGGTAGGACTATTGTTCCCTTTGTAGTTCACTCTTCCTCATCATACACTTTGATAGTAATCTTCTTCCTTGGATCAACTGCTTTTTTAGAGAACCCTAATGCAAGGACCAATTTTAACGTGCAAATATTTAAACCAGCCCCCCCATCAATGAGAACCCTCTTGATGTAGTGCTTGTGGATGAAGGCGATAATATGTAGAGGGGTGTTATGAGGTTGAGACACAGAGAGGTCATGTTTCTTGGTAAATGATATGGAGCTTGAGGAGGTCAAGTTACCTACCATGGTCTGAAACTTCTCTTGGGCCAAGTTAGTTGGGACAGTGGTTTCCTCTAAGTCTTTCTCAAGGATCTCCTTATGGGAAGGAGATAGACGCAACAACTCCAAGATAGAAATGCAAGCTGGAGTTTTCTGTAATTGGTCTATGACATTATACTGACGAAAGTTGGATTGAGAAGGTGATGACCTTGGAGGGGCGATATTGAGTGTGACTTTACCACTGTGGGTAATGATACTACAACTAGTTCTGTTAGGTCCTGATTGTTGGTTGGGCGTAATGACATTGATTTGCGGGACATGTTCGGAAATGTAATTTATCGTATAGTCAAATGGCACACTTGCATAGTTAGCATTACTATTCCCACTATTTTGATTTGGCTTGTTGCGATTGTTGTTGGCATTGTCGTTGTTGTTATGGCCGTTGTTGTTATTGTTGTTGTACGGCCTGTTGTGATTTAGAAGTGGATCCCTATAGGCCACATGTGTCTCATTGGAAGTATGTTGTTGGGTTCCCCCTTGATTTTGGTCAAGCACATCTTGGATAACATTTTTGAGACAGATACAGTTGTTGGTTGTATGCCCCCTTCCTCTATGATATTCACAATAGTCCGTATCCTTCCAATAGGGAGGTTTGACTATAGGTTCATAATCACTTGTTGGTGGTAGAGAAATTTCATTGTTAGCCAACAACTTCCTTAAAGCGAATTCTTGAGACTCACCCAGCGGTGTGAACTTTTGCCTTGGATTTGAACTAAACCATGGTCTTGGTTCCTGAGAGAATGGTTTGTTGGGTGCAACATTGTTTGCTTCTCCTTTGAGAGTGAATATGGGTTGTTTCTTGGGAGCTACCATCTTGTCATCCACTACCCCATCGTTGACAACATTCTTATTCTTGGTCCAAAACTTTGATTCGTCTGTCATGTAGTTGGAGGTAGGTGTGTCCTTGTATAGCTTGATTGCCCCCTTGGTGATCATTTCTTTTTCGATGAACAATCCCATTTCAATGACTTTTGAGAATGATGTAGGGCATTGTATTTGTATTTGATAGCTAAGATCAGTATTGAGGTTATGGACAAACATCTCCAATAGTTGCTTCTTAGGTATATCATAAGAACACTTACTTGCTAGTTGTCTCCATCATTGTAGGAAGGTGGCGAATGACTCACCACTCTTTTGTTTGGTGTTGCACAGATCTAGCATAGATACCCCATGTTCGATATTGTAAGAAAAGTGTGTGATAAATTTGTTGACTAGTTCATCAAAAGTTCTGATGCCCGGTGGAAGCCGTGAGAACCACTCCATAGCTTGGCTACCTAGAGACCTAGGAAATAGTCTCATTAAGTATGTCTCATTATGAGCTACTTCCAAACGTGCTGCGTTGAATTCCCTTATATGGTCTCTAGGGTCCCCTTTCCCTTTGTACTTCTCAAACTTAGGAACTTTGAATCGATAGGGGAATGGTTTCATGATCAAACTTTTCTCTAAGGGGTACGGTGTAATATCTTCCAAGGAGTAGTTTTTGGCATTTGTACCTGTCTTGAGATCTGATATTTGTTGTGTTAGGCTCCCAAGTTGTTTCCTCATTTCTTCCATAGGAGCATTTTGGTCCATGGTTCACTTTCCTCTATCATTTGCATTTGGGTCTATGGCATTCTTTTCCTTTTCAAGATCATTTTCCATGTTTTCTATGATTGAGCTTATATCAAAATCTGCAGGGAGTTTAATTCCAAGACTAGCAAGATGATAGAAATACTTATGAGGGTCTTCATCGAGCACCTTCTCTATTAGGCATTGGAATTTCTGATTTTGGATGTTTTCTTGATAATCTTCATAAGAGATTTCTTCATCACTATCATGAGGTGTGACGATGCAGTTGGATGAGCCAGATATTTCAAGTTGCTTTTTGTATTGAGATCTAGTAAGAACCATGCAAGGTGACGTGGGATGAACTGGACTGGGACTAGAAATTTTGGCAAGGTGCTGATGGAGACTGTTGTGGATAGGATACCTAGGGCAAGACTTGGACAAATGACTTTCTTGCTCAATGATTTCAAGTAAGGTGGCAGATACAAGATGGTAGCCACTAGTAAGGGTACTCAATACCTGTCTTACTGTGTAGGGACTAGTCATGTAACAAGCCACTAGCAAAGTTCTGTGACTTACTGGTTTACTTGAGTTCACAATGACACGAAAGAAAGGACCTATGCTGATCTGATATGGGATATTCTGACTTTGGGACTAGAAAGACCTGATAGAAGGTGGATGGGACGATTGACGAAAGAGAGACTTTTTGGATGAAATGGATAAAAACTGACTGCAAGGTAGAACCTGATCTCTGATCTTGGAGCTAAGCTGAAATGGGTACTCAGAACTGGTAAAATTTTTCCCTCAAAAATTGTGCAAGTACTCACTATTGTGTATGCGCTAAAACAGATGCATAGCATAAATTGACAAATGTGCAGCAAGTCAGGATATATGTGCCATACTGGTAAAAGGTGTATGCGCAGCAACAAACAGCAAAAGTGCAGGAAGTCTAAACAAATGCACCGCAAGTCGGCACAGATGCGTAGGAATAGAGGACGGATGTGCCGCTCTAGCTTTCCTTGGTGTTTTTGTAATTTTTAGAATTTTTTTGATGTTTTTGGTACTCTGGTTGCAAAAAAAGGGTCTTCTTGATTTGATTTTGTAAATTAATGGCAAGAAAACATAGCAAACACAAAGAATTTTTTATGATTTTTTTTTAAAACTTTTTTAGTGGTTTCTTTTACTCTATTTTGGACTAAAAGGAACAAAAGCAAGTACAAAAATCCTAGGCTAGAAATGGATTACAAGGGTTTTTGGCCACTAGAACAAGAGGTATTTAATGCGGGCAACCGTTTAAGTGGTTACACATGCGGCGGCACTACTCTCCGTTATGGAGTCTCCCAACCTCAAAGGGTTGCGCCTTAGAGGGTTTTGGGGGAGGTTGGCCATCGGTGTAACATAGCAGCACTTGTTGCAGGAGGTTTTCACCTCAAGCACATTTATTTTAAGTGGATTGGTAGGGCTTGGCTTTTAGCCTGTTTCCACTCAGGGTCATTCCCACTTGGATAGGTGTGCATCCAAGGGCAGGCCCCTCTAAAGGTTAAATAGATGGAATAACAAGTCTGGCATTTTGGTTACCCAGTAAAGGGGAGAGCATAGGCCTATTGTTATTCGATAAGCACAGAAGACATTGATTAATCCAACCTAGTTAAAAGTAGAAAAACTAAATGGGCTAATCTACTTGGGCAAGCATAGAACTTTGAAGTGATTTAGCAAGATAGCAATGGTTTAGTATTTAACCCAGAAAGCAATGATGAGTTTAGTTTTAATTCCCATAGCATGAATAGTTAACTTTGAAATATTGGTCAATCGAGATAGCAGTGGTTCAGTTTTAACCCAGAAAGCAATAATGGGTTCAATTTTAATCCACATAGCATGAATAGTTAACTTTCAAATGTTGGTCAATTGAGATAGCAATGGTTTAGTTTTAACCCAGAAAGCAATGATGAGTTCAGTTTTATACTAGATAGCAATAACTTTGAAAATATAGGAATGTTGCAATGCAAGATAGCAATGACCCAATTACCTCTTTCCTAATTAAAAGCTATGTGAGATTTTGCATGAGTATCTGTTTTACTATCCTTTTAGAAAGTGAAGTGTGAGCTATCAAAATACAACTATATGAAACTAAACCCAAACCTATCTTGTAAAACAGCTCCAGAGAATACCTGCAAACATGTCAGCGTTAACAAATGCTCTTAGAAAAACCCTAAAATCATTGCCTACCATAGAAGCGCCACCTCAGTGACTAGATGCATAGAAATAGTCAACAGAAGCACAATAAAACAAATGTGCCGTAACAGTAATTAAAAGTGTAGTAAGAAAGAATAGATGCGCAGGAATAACATATGTGCAGGAACAAAGTTTAAAAGCACCGTAAGACAAAATAGATGCGCAGAAATAACATATGCATAGGAACAAAGTTTAAAAGTGCCGTATGAAATAACAGAGGACAGAAGCGCCGTGGAATTGTTCAAATGCACTGGATTAGCTTATGTGATACCTGTACGAAACCTGTCTTCAAAAAAATCTCAAATTTTGATGAGATAAAGGGGCAAGGCCCCACGGTGGGTACCAAAAATGTCAGGGTAAAATAGAATCAATAATGAATATGCAATAAACAACATCAAATACCCATAACTCAATAGAATAGTGAAACTAAGAAGATTGAATAAAATGAAGCAATGAATAAAATAATGCAAACCTTCCTTGAATCGAAGTTTCTATTGTTGCCTATCAAGATCATCCTTGTTTGTATGAAATAGGCCCTCAGAGAGTGCACTCCTTTGTTGTTTTCAAGAATGTCGATAGCGAATGGCTGTGGTGATAAACGTGCAATGAAGATGAGCTTCAAAGCAAATGTGTGATCTCAAGCTAATGAATAGAAATGGGGATGCCAAAGGCGCACTGGTAAATTTCTGCAGAGTAACAATACGAATAGCCTGGATGAATAGAATGGAAGAATGAGGTTTCTTTAATAGACTTGGAAGAATGAAGATCAACGGTTGAGAAGAAGTATGATGATCAATGGCTGAGAATGGTTGAGGAATGTGCAACAAGTAGAAAGAGGACAAGTGTCTAAGTTCCATCATGGAAGACGGGATTTGGCAAAATTGATTGGAGAGTTAACTCCATTAACTGATTAGTTAACAAATTTGATTGATCAGTTAGTAGAATGGATTGTGGAGTTGACAGAATTGATTGAAGAATTGACTCAATTGGCTAGTTAGTTAACAATTTTGATTGATGAGTTAACTAACTTTGATTAGAGGAGAAATACGACATGTGGGTGAGGGAATATTAGATAATTAAATATTTAATATATTTAATTACATGTGCAACATGGTGAGGTGGAGAAGGGTAAGGTGGAAAGGTGAGGTGGATTGGTGAGGTGAATTTATGGAATTAAGATTTAGGATAGAAGAATTTGGATTAATTAAATAATGTAGGATTATTTAATTATGTGAGATATTAAAAGAATAAGGGGATTTAATTAAATAAATTAATTTTATTTAATTTAGACTTCAGAAGAAATAATTAAATATTTTGATATTTAATTAATTAAGAGGAATGTGAATCAAATAAATAAATTTGTTTATTTATTTATTGATAGAAGAATTAGAAGGGAATAAATATTAAGAATATTTATTTAGACTGAACGTGTCATTTTTAGGCATATACATTTTGCCCCTCTTTGATGCAATGCAGTTTACAACGTTGCCTCAAAGAATAAAAAGTCTGATGGTGATACATGCCCCACTTTGCCCCTGGTACAAGTTTGATGATGATAGGATCAATAATAAATATGCAATAAACAACATCAAATACCCATAACTCTATAGAATAGTGAAACTACGAAGATTGAATAAAATGAAGCAATGAATAAAACAATGCAAACCTTTGTTGAATCGAAGCTTCTATTGTTGCCTATCAAGATTGTCCTTGTTTGTATGAAATAGGCCCTCAGAGAGTGCACTCCTTTGCTGTTTAGTTCATACCTTTTCAATATATCTCTTGAGTTGTTGTACAAATGTATTGTTGAGTTTGCACTAATTTTAAGTGCTAAATATTTGAGGCCACTTTTATGTGATTTTATGTGTTTCTAAAGGTTCCTAATGGTCAAATATTGACCCTAGGTCATACCCTAGAGTCTAGCACCATTTCTATCTTATTTAAACTTGATTTGGACCTTCTATGGTCACCCAAACTTGACCCTAAGGTCAAGTGACGAGTTTGTGAAGTCTGAGGGTGGTTGGAAGGTCACCATCCCACTTAACCCCAACCTCACCCACTTAGGTAAGGTTACCCTTGCTTCTCATGCTTTAGAAGCTTCTCCCATGTGTGAACCTGTTTCCCATTCTCCCACACATGTGTGAGAGCACTTGTGGGGAAGAGTGTAGCTTAGATAAATGAGGAGGTGACAAGTGTCACCTCCCCATTAATAAGAAGCTTCCCTTGTGTGCTCACATCTACCTAGTCTCTCACACATGTGTGAGAGCACTTGTGGGGGAATGTGTAGCCTTTTGGAATGGGGAGGTGACATGTGTTGCCTCCACATTCATGTGGGGTTGAAAGGAGGGTTATGTGGATGGAAGAGAAGGTGACAAGTGTCACCTTCTCATCCATTAGGGTTTGAGAGCCTTGTCTTTATATCTCTCATTTTGATGAGAGTAGGCTTCTTTTTTTCATTTCTTTTGGAAATTTTTGGTCTTGTGTTGGGAGAGAGAAGGACTTGGAGATTTTGGGAGGACTTATAGAATCTCTTCACCAAAAACTCACTCCATCTTTGAATCTTTGAGGTACTTCTCAAGTTTGAACCATTGCTTTTGTTACTATTGCTATGTGAGTATGCATGTTTTATGATTATGTATTTTGGTTTTATGTGTTAAGGGTTTTATGGGTTGTTTGGGTGACTCTCTTTATGAGAGAGTTCACCTTAGTGTTGGGTGAGAGAGGATGAGAACCTCCTCAGTTCCCCTCTTGGTTATGGTGTTAGTTTTGTGGCCAAGGGCCTTATTTTGGAGTTTGGAAATGTTTCGGTTATGGCATGAGTGCCTTGATTTTTGTGATATGTGAAGTATGACAAGAGGCCAAGTGATTCAAGAAGATATTATGTTTAAGAGTGTGGGTCTCCTTGAGTAGAGTGAGTCCACTCTCTGACCCTTTTTAAATCAATCTCTAAGGTGGGTTAGTTATGTGACAAGCCTTGGGTTGGGTGTTGTTTTGCATGAAATGAGTGTTGTTTATTGTGGATTGAAACTTGGATGCTTGGAAGACCTCCAAGATTGGGGGTGGCCTATTTTAGGCCTAGGTTGGGAGGTGATCTTCCTATGAGTATGGACATCTTTTGTAGTTTGTTTTGTTGTAGGTTCACTTGGAGACTTTGGAGGAGTTTGACCTTGAGAAGAGAATATGGTGTTTTGGATTTTGTAATGTGTAGAAGGACAAAGAAAGGCAATGAGATGCCTACTCCCTTTTAAGAGATTGTAATGAGTTTCCTTACTCCTTTGGAAAGTGGGAATAACCATGTTGTGACTCTTCCTTTATAATATTGAAACCTTGTATTTATTTAAATAGATATGGCATAATATAATCCTCACCTTTTTGTCAAAAATGGATGCAAATTTATATCTATCTCTCCCTAAATTATCTACTTTTGCTTTGAATATAAATTGTTATGCAAAGAAAATTAGTTCTAGTAAAGAAAATATGTTTTTAAAGTTCTTATGAGAAATAATATTAATATTCTTATGCTTTATAAAGGAAAGAATATATTATATATTTGTTGGTATCAAATAGATAAATCATGGGTTGTATGGTGATATTTGTGTGTGTATATATATATTTTAAATGCATAGTATTCAATTAAATAAGACTTAGGGTTCTTATTTATAAAAATCATTGAATGAATGAAAAGGCCGAAAGGCATTTTAGGGCCGTGGCCTGTGTATTTTTAAAAAAATGAAATCGCATCACAGTTGGAATGTATGTTTTACTGCTAGGGTTTTTAACCCTTTTAATATCTTACTGCAAAGTTTGTAATGGCGGCGAAGCCGTGCAGGGCCATTTCAGCTATTTTAGTAGAGGATATGGGAGGGGGTTAGGACCCCCATCCCACCCCAGGGCACTACCCTGTGGGTGGGGTGGGAGCCCCACCCTACCTCCATTGGTGCCATTATCAAGGGCTTAAATCCATACAAATATTAATTCGCTATGTAACATATAATGTATGATCCCGTTTGAACCACAGTCTGACCCTTGCATACGGCTTAGCCCTGCGTGTTCCGCACTAGTTCTGTGTTTAAAATTTGAACATATATATATATATATATATATATATATATATATATATATATATATATATATATATATATATATATATATATATATCTTAGTGTTTTGTTTTATATACACAAATGTGAAAAAAACATAGAGGTAAACAATTATTAAGCATGGTTGAAATATTTTTATTTTAACTAGACAGAGATAGTAAACTCAGAAATTAACAAGCAATAGGGATCTTTGTGTTTTTTCTAATATACACAAAGATCCCTATTGCTTGTTAATTTGTGAGTTTATTATCTCTATCTAGTTAAAATAAAAATAAACTAGAGAGTAAAGTTATGCATTTAGGAAAATATAGAACAACATTTTATCTATTAGAAAATGAGAAAATGGTTAGAGACTTCCTATTTTTAACCTGACATTATAAAAGAAACAAAGTAAAAAAAAATGTAAACAATAATCAACCTGTAGAAAATGAGTTAGAGAAAATGAAGAAAACATAAATATTAACTAATTAATAATTCCTTGTTTGGGGATGATAGCTCCCACTTGGGGAGGTATCATCCTCCTTCCTTGCCAAATCCCCCAACCTACACCCAAACATATTAGAGCTAATAAAATAATGAACCAATGCTCTTTTTCCTTTCTTTTATAAACCCCTATCTAGGGGTTGGTGACCTAGAATTAGGGAGTTGTTAATGTTTTAGTTAGTGGTTAATTTGGGTTAGTGGATGTGAGTGATGATTGTATTTGTATTTATTTTAATTTAAGTAAATATATTTCTTTTTGTTTATATGAAGTGGTGTTTAAACAATAATGGTATTGTATTGTTTATTTATCTTAGGTGAGCTCAAAACAACTTTATATTGTCATTGTGATTAAATTATTTGTATAAAGTATTTAGTTTCATTAAATGTTTAGATTATTATTTTGTATTTAATTGTTTAAAAAAAAAAATTAGTGGCTAGATGACATTTATATCTATGATTAGAATAATGATTAATTGCATTTGATTTAGATTATTTTGGAAAATGGGTAATAATGTTAGACTAAATAGTTTGTATATTTTTCCATAAATGTAATAAATTGTTTTATTTCAAAATAGAGTATGGGTTGGGAAAATTAGGTAATAGGGTATTTAAAGTATTTAAATATTTTATTTTATTTTATCATTTTAAATCTAGAGATGGGGGTTAAGTAGGTGTTTTATTTTTAAATCAATTTTGTACCCTCCTATAGCTGATGAGGTGGTGTTATACTGCTAAAATCACTATAGGAGGTATCCTATTTTTTTTCTTATTGCCTCGTTATGCTAGAAAAATTTCCCTAGACTTAGTGTTTGTTAAATTGGTTTAGTACTAGTCTTAATTTCACTATTCTTGGTGATTAGTGTGAGTTAAGCTGATTTTAGACTTGTTTTGAAATCGACCCACTTCATTAGGGTTTATCCAAGGTGGAATCCTATGTTGGAATCCAACCCTCTCAATGTTGCCTTTCAAAATGTAAACCCCCTAGTGGCTAACATCGTAGAGTTATGATTGGAGATCGTATTAACCCGAACTTGATTGACTTCTCCACCTATGGGTATTGCACATAATGTTGGTTGTAGAGTCAACTACATTGTCAGATAGTGTCACTGAGCATGCATGTTGTGCATGAGGGTGTTTTGTGGTGTCAGAGGGAAAATTTTTTATATTTCATATCATGACCACATGGCAATTGTAGTCATGACATGCGGTTATCATGTCATAACCACATGGTGAATGTGGGCATGACATTTGGTATTAAAGCCCGTACTTAAACACTGGGCATTGAGGGCACATTACTTTATTCTACATTTGTGTTATTTTGTTTTAATTTTAGACATCATGTTTCATGTAGGATGATAGCTAGAACAGGGGAGGGTGCCCACGCACCAGTGGGCCTAGGGGAGCCAGAGCGGGGGCTATTCTACCACCTAAGAATCCTAATCATGAGTCACCACCCGTACCTGAATTAGGTCCCCATATCCTTCAGGTTCTTGAGGCAGTGTTAGAACAGTTGCCTCTAGTAGAGGATGATCCACACGTAGACATTCTAGAATCAGCAGCTGATAATGGGACATCAGCTCATTAGGAGCACAATAGGAGTCCATTGTGCCATGAGGAGCATGCAACAGGGATTGGAGTGGAGCATATTCTACCTGACCCTTTAGTACCACGGGATGAGGTGGATGCACCCATTCAAGGTCCTTAAGACCGTGGAGACCCAATCTGGGATTTACTTAGGCTTAATCCACCTACTTTCATGGGTACTTTAGAGGAAGCTGAGGCTAAGGCTTGGCTTATCAGCCTTGACAATTGCTTTGCATTGCCTCCCTATGGGAGCAACACGAAGGCACAAGTAGAATTGCATCATTTGCGAGATAGGTTAGCGACATGGTGGTGCATGGAGGAGCACAAGCTCCACCTTTTATTGGACACTCTTTCATGGGACACTTTTCTTGAGCACTACAATGTGCATTACCTATCAAAGCATTATAGATAGATTTACATTGATGAGCTCCATGATTTACAGCAAAGAGGTTCCACAGTTGCATAGTATGAGTGTAAGTTTGTGGAGTTATCTTGATATGCCGAGTAAATCTTCAAGACGAGAAGCTGCTTGTGAGTTGTTTCATCAGAGGATTGAATCCTCACATAGTAGGACCAATTAGCATGGTAGATCCACAGACTATGAGAAAGGCTGCCGAGAAGGTGCTCATCACAGAGGAGGTACATGGACAGTGCCAGGGGTCATGTCTGCAGTTTCAAGACCATATCCATTAATAGGGTCAAGGTTTTTGTAGACCCCAGCCACCTAACCAAGGTGCATTTAGATTAGTATCTCTACCACATAGACCTCCACAATTGCAATAGCAACACCAGCAGTATCAATAGAGGTCACAACCACATCAGAGCAGACATGGTGGTCTTAATCAAGGATGGAAATAACAGGGTTCCTAGAGAGACCAACGATAGCAGGTACCAGCTATAGGACCTACTAGACCTGAGCAGTCCTTTAGGGGATCATAGGGCAGTACAGTTTGACCTAGAGTGCAATAGTCTAGTAGGACTCAGTCAGCACATGTTTAGACATGTGGACCTTGTTATGTTTGCGGTGGTGCTAGGCACCTGGCTAGGGAGTACCCATAGTGTTTTACAATTGGAGGACAGTGAGCTAGTGGTTCTAAGGCTATAGTTGGAGATATGGGTTGATCTCACCAAGTCTTTGTAGCAATTGATAACTGCTAGGATAAATTTTAGGCATATGTTATAGAGACTCTAGGTACTATTGGGGATATACCCATCACTATATTATTTGACTCAGGAGCCACAGACTCCTTTATTTCTCCATCATTAGTGGAGTATTGTAGGCTGGTGGCCTCTAGGTAGGATGTTAGGTGGGAGGTTGAGTTAGCTAAAGGGGCTAAGATGGCCTTAGATGTAGTGGTTAGAGACTATGAGATTTCACTTGGTGCCTTCATGACAGTTGTGGATCTTAGGGTTATACCATTAGGGTCTTAATTTGTGGTGCTAGGCATGGATTTTCTTGCATCTCATAGAGCAAAGATAGATTGTTGCTGAAAGGTGATAGGCTATCTCGATGATCACAACGTAGTAGTAGAGATAGTGGGTGTTCAAAAGCCCACAACAGTTCATATGATATCTACTAAACAGCTTAAACATTGTATGCAGAAGGGTTGTCAGATGTTTGTGATCATAGTTAGTGACAAATTAGACGATGAGCCTGAGGCTACGCTTGATTATCACCCCATCCTTAGGGAGTTCACTGATGTGTTTCCTCCCAAACTTCTAGGGATGCCACCTTGCAGAGAGGTTGATTTTCATATAGACCTTGTACCAGGTGCCGAGCCAATGTCTCGTGCACCTTACAGGATGACCATGCATGAGCTCACAGAGGAGTTGCTAGCGAAGGGGTACATCTGACCTAGTGTCTCTCCATGGTGTACACTAGTCATCTTTATGAAGAAGGATGGATCTCTTCATCTATGCATGGATTATAGGTAGCTTAATAAGGTGATGGTGAAGAACCATTATCCTTTGCCTAGGATTGATGACTTGTTCAACTAGATGTAGGGAGCTTGGGTGTTCTCTAAGGTTGACCTAAAGTCCAGATACCATCAGCTACGCATCATAGAGGTAGATATCCATAAGACCGTATTTCAGATTCGTTATGGTCATTATGAGTTCACCGTGGTGCCCTTCAGTTTGACGATCACTCCTACAGTATTCATGAGTCTCATGAATGGAGTGTTTTACACATACCTTGATCGGTTCATGATTATATTCCTTGATGACATTTTAATTTACTCATGGACAAAGGAGGAGCACAAGGAGCACCTTCACCAGGTACTACAATGTTTGAGACAGCAACAACTTTATGGCAACCTGGAGAAGTGTGCCTTCTTTAGAATAGAGTTACAGTATCTAGGTCACATTCTATCTAGCAATGGTATCTCTATTGATCCATTGAAGATTAGAGCTATCACGGATTGGCCAGTACCTACTAGTGTCACAGAGGTTTAGAGCTTTATGGGGCTAGCAGGTTATTAACATAGATTTTTTGAGGGCTTCTCCCAGATAGTGCACCCCATCACTTCCCTTTAGTGAAAAGGGAAGAGTTTCTTATGGACAGAGCAGTGTGAGAGGGCCTTTAAGGTCCTCAATGAGTGTCTCACTAGCACTCCTATGTTAGTAGTACCAAATCCAACAACAAATTTTATGGTTTGTACAGATGCATCATTAGAGGGTTTAGGAGCAGTGTTCATGCAGGATGGTCAGGTGATCGCATATGAGTTGCAAAAGTTCAACACCCATGAGCTGAACTACTTGACACATGATTTGGAGTTAGCAGCAATAGTTCATTCTCTCGTTCATTGGAGACACTTCCTCTTAGGATGTTGCTTCAAGTTACACTCTGACCATCATAGTCTAGAGTACATCTTCACATAACCAAATCTAAAAGCTTGTCAATGGTGTTGAATGGACTTTCTTTGTGAGTATGACTTTGATGCTCACTACATCAAAGGGAAGGACAACATTGTTGCCAATGCCTTGAGCTGGAGGCACTACGAAATCCTAACCTTGACCTTGGGTTTTGACTTGAGAGGGTGGATTTTGTAGCACCTTCTAGAGGATGGGTGGTTTCTAGAGGTTCAGCAGGAGATGCAGTCATGGAGGGCCCTTAAGGGAAAGTTTGTAGGGTATTCACTTGAGGCAGATGGTTGTCTTTGACATTGTCAGTGCATCTATGTTCCCCTTGCAGGTGATCTTAGATCATTAGTTTTATTAGAGGCTCATAGAGCACCTTATGCAGCACATCTGGGGGTGAAAAAGATGTTTGTAGATTTGAGGTAGTTGTACCATTACGTAGGTATGAGATGAGATATTGCAGAGTTTGTTTCTCATTGCCTTGAGTGCCAGAGGGTGAAGATTGAGCATCAGTATCTAGCAGGTTTACTTTACCTGCATGCGATACTGGAGTGGAAATAGGATACCATTGCCATGGATTTCATTATTGGTCTACCGTTGTCAGCCCACCACCGTAATGCCATCATGGTGATAGTTGACAAGTCGACCAAGGTAGCCAACTTTTCATCTATATGCATGATGTACAATGCACCAGTAGTGGCGAGAGTTTTCTTGAATAACATAGTGAGACTTCATGGCATACCTCATCATATCATATATGATAGAGATTCAGTGTTCACTTCAGCCTTTTGGAGGGCCTTGGAAGAGGTGTTGGGCACTCATCTTAACTTTAGTTTGGCTTATCATCTTGAGACAGATGGGCAGACTGAGAGGGTGAATCAGGTGTTAGAGGACATACTTTGCATGTATGTTATGGAACACCAGTCTAGATTGGAGGACTACCTGTATCTGGTTGAATTTGCCTACAATAATGTGCATCACAACTCATTAGGTATGCCTCCCTATCAGGCCTTGTATGGTAGGCCATGTAGGACTCCCTGGAGTTGGGACTGTATTGAAGACAGAGTGGCTATTAGACCAGAGTTAGTGTAGGATATGGAGTAGTAGATCACTTTGATTAGGTAGAGGTTGCAGGAGGCACATGTCACCAAAAGAAGTATGCTAATGCCAAGAGATTGGATTAGAACTTCTCTGTGGGCGACAAGGTGTTCTTGAGAGTGCATCCGCATAAGAGTCCAATCCATTATGGAAAGGGCTCTAAGATCAAACCTCATTTTGTTGGACATTTTGAGATCTTGGAGCTAATAGGACCCATAGCTTACCATCTTTCCTTGCCACCAAGTCTGTCACGCATCCATGATGTGTTTCACATTTCTTTATTGAGACGTTATATTTCTAACATGTCACATGTTTTGGACTAGGATGCCTTACAGGTAGAGTCCGATGGGCAGCTGGCTTTGGAGCTAATTCACATCTTGGCTCATCAGAGGCTAGACCTTTAAGGCTAAGAACTAGACCAGGTCAGAGTTCAGTGGGACTATTATGATGAGGTCTTGCCTATATGGGAGGACGTAGCTAGTTTGAGGGTACTCTATCCCCTCCTCTTTGCTGACTTCCAGGACCAAGTATAGTCTTAAGAGGGAAGGATGTGTGGCCTACTTTTACCTCACCTATATTATTTTGCTTATAGTACTCTTTCAATGGATTTGTGATGGTCTTGTGGATTTTTGGGACTGTTGATCCCACACTTGTACCTTGTTACTATTGTCAATCAAGATTGTGCCACTAGCCAGGTCAGACTTGACTATCCTATTGAAACATGGAAACCCTCCCAAATTGTGGGTGATCTATGTCGAGAGGGAATCTCCAGAGTGAGCTGGTTCTCATTATGATTTTTTCCTAATCTAATGACTTATTTGGGAAAAGAGAATGATGAGAAGGTAAACTGAAGTAAATAACTTTAATAAAAATCTAGGTGATGCACCAATACCAAATTCCTATCAGATTTTACTCACAATCAGACCATAGAGCATTGATCTTCACAACACTTCTTATTTTACCCAATTCATAAATATTTCACAGGAAGGTTTGATTAAACACAACATGCAGCCTAAATTAAGAAAAACAACTGCATAACCTATCACAAAACCAAGACAAAAATAGAGGATAAATGCTTATCACAGTGTAATATCAAATCAGTTTTGCAAAAAGAAAGGCAAAAATGAAGGAAAACTATTGCTCTATAACTGAAGGAATAATGAGTACATAGGCTGAATACAACACTCTCAGTGTGAGAGGAAGACTCTAATATCTTTGCACTCTAATCTCTACTCTATGCAAAAAAAATTCTCTAATTGCAACTGCTAAAAAAGAAATGAATCTCTGATATATATGCTTTGAAATCAATCTCCCCCTGAAAGCTAGAAAAAAGCTCCTAAAAATAGGCCTCCATGTCCATTTTCAAGCTCCTTAGAAAATCACAAATAAAAGCACTCAAAAAGAGTCCAAACTATGAAAACATGATTCCAAAAGATCCCTTCATGTGACCCCACCACAAATCTGCTTTCCTCCACCCATGAAATCTTAGTTTTTTGTCCTTGTCTGCCTCTAAATAAAACAAATCAACAAGGAATATTTTGATTTGTCCTATTAGCTCTAACTGTCTAAAAATGGTTTAAGTTTTAAAGCAATTTATAAATGATTGCTTTAAAACTAAAATTTACAATACTTGGTAGTTTTATTCTATCTCCTATTCAATTTGATTTTGCAAAACAATAGATCTCCATGGCTTATAATCTTTCCATTCTATAATTACAATGTTTGATTTTTCAATAAAAAATCATCAAAATAATACAATTCCTAATGACCTTGCAAAAATATTTTAAGCCTTAAAGGCTTCTCCTCCATGATCTTCCAAAACACTCTAAGGCATATGTGGCATGTAGACTTAAGTAGATTAAAGGCATTAAAAATCTTGAGGGAGAAATGGGCTCGACCTCACCTTATAACATGGAACCTAGGCACTACATGGTGAACACATAATACCACAAAGGTATTAATATTGTGCCACAAAAGTAATAGATGTGATAAAAATGCCACTATTCAATTAGGGCTCAAAGAAACACTAAGAAAAAAACAAAGAACGCCCTATCTTATCAGGCTCATTTTGACTTTGGCGCTTTTTGGAATGGCTTTGTGGCTGACAATGAAACCCTTAGGGTTTTAAGCTTTAAAGCACTGTATCTTCTAGAATTTTGAGCTTGGTTTCCATGAATTCCCTACAAATTTCGAAGGTAACATTGCTTGCTTTGGCATACATGACTTATATTTTTAGTTGTCTTTCAATTTCTAAAGTTGAAAATGACTTCAATAGATGTCCCCATGACATTTCCTCTGATGAAATTATTGTCACTTGTCTTACTGCCACTTCTTCTCTATATCTGGTCACCATTACTACATTTATGAGAAGGAAAATGAAGCAATAAAGAAAAAAAGCTTTTTGGCTCTATTCACTATACATTGTCTCCATACACGTGTAATGTCATTTGTCATTGTATGTTTCATTTCTTCATGGAATTATGTGTATATGAGCTCACATAAATGTAATAATGAAAAGCTTTTGAGTCTTTGATTAGAAAAATGAACATTCAGTCTTGATTGTAGCTGAGCATTTTGTGTATTCTTTCTTATAATGGCTCGAAACCCTTATTGTAGTTCTACATATGTATGTGCATGCGCAACTGCATCTATGGTTTTTGGGTTTGAAATAATGGGAGGGTTTTTTTTTTTAAATGACTTCTAGTAGGAACCCTTCTATGGGAAATGCACTTTATTCTGTTCTTAGAGGCCACGGTTGGCTATGTCTTCATGGCTTGAAATCCCTATATATCTGCATAAAACTTATTGTATATTATTCGATTTCCTTCCATGTATGTTGCAATTTCACTTTGATTTGGTTGTTGATAAAAATACACTCTTTTAGCATTTCTATGTTGTGAGTGAAAGGTGCTCTAGAACACTTGAAGCATGAAATAGATCTCAAATTTAGACTGCAACTTTTGACTTAATCTATAATAATACATTTTGTGAACATCTTGTAGTTTCTCTGCAAACTGTCATTTCTTTTGATATACAATTACTTTTGTGACCTTGAGGCCGTGACTATCAAAACATATCTCTACATTTTTTGTCATTTACTATGGCCGTGACTTCTGATGAGTTTTCTTGTGAACAACATTTTATCTTTCAGATACACATACTTCATTCATGTATCATTATTTGGCTGCTTTTGAATCAAGACACATGCACTCTAGCAAATATATCACACTATTTTTAACGGCAGCAGTTCCTTGTAGTATAGAAATATGATATATATGATGATTATCAACTGGCTGCTCTTTTGAATCTTTGTATCTTTTGTGGATGGCACCATTTGATAGACACAGATGTGATAAAATATATTTGGATGTTGATTTAGTGCATTGTTCCTTTCATACACCACATACAGTGTGGCATCTCTCATTGGCTATTCACATAGAAACATATGATGTCCTATAGATATTTATGGACACTTGCATACTCTTGTGATTGCAGCATATCATGATGACATAGAGGCATATACATATCTTGATATGATGACAAGATGAAAAGATATAATCTTTCAGACTGTCTTCTTGTGGATCCATTTGGCATTTATTACTTGATGCAACACCCTCCTATAGATGAACATGAGAGATCAACTGCTTCATACTTTTGGTTGTTCTATTTGAATTTCTCTTGTAGCACTATCTGCTAGATTTTATATTTGTCTCTCCATGATTTAAGACCCTCTCATGCTTAAAAAATGAAACCTCCATATGATCAATGTACCTAATTTCAACAAAAAGTGAAAAGACAACATATGTTACTCCATGTTTTGTTGTCCTCTATTATATTTAGCCTCAATCATGTAGTTGTTTTCATATTTTCTTAATCAAGTCTAACAATGTGAAAGGGAACTAGATAGCTTGTATCTATTCTTACTTTTGATATGCATACATTGGATATCTTCAAATAAATCTGACTCATTACATTTAACCTTTGATTATTAATTCAATGTATCATATCAAATGCAAATGCATATACATACCAAATAAATCATTCAAGCTCTTTCACTACTTGCAACTACATCCCAGTGTCCTATTTATTGCAATCATCTGATATTATTTTTGATAAACTAATAAGTAATGACAGCTGTCCTTTTGCATTAAATGATGCTTGAAAGAGTTCAACTTACTCTTATGATTCAATTTCATCCTTTGAGGTGTAGTCATAGGTGTATTTTGTTCTTGACATCAATGTACCTAACTACTTTCTATTCCTTCAATTTGTCATGCAATTAAGGCAATGTGAATAATGATCCTCTCTTTTTCCATTCATCCCTTCTGAGATTAAGGGGAAGCACCATGTTGGGATCAACCCTTGTGGGAGCCCACTTAACACCACATGCTGATATGTCTTCAATCAGCTACATGACTTATCCTATACCTACACATGAAACAAATAGATTAGAATAAAAACAATGAAGTTCCATGATTGTTTCTTTCTCAGTTCTTCCAGCATGTGGATGATGTTCATTGATCAGTGCATTATAAACAAAGTGTTGTGCCTCTTCTAATAGGACATAGGGATTTCATAACCGGAGCTCTAACAGGACCTTCCCACATTTTTGTAGGTTCATGTTGAAGATCAATAGTAGGACAGAAGATAACTTTGAAGATTGAAGACCTCCAAGGTAATGATGGCTATGACCTTCTCTTTCTTGTTCTTATATGCATAGTGTTTTCTTTATAGTTGCATATATTTAGTTATACCCACGGCTTGTGTGGGACTTTTGATATGTCATTATTTCTTTCAATGCAATGCTTATTCTTTTATGTATTTCAACTTTGTAAATGAATAATCATTGTGGTGAATGAAATACTTATCTCTCTTGGATGTTCTACAATGCAATGAATGATCTAAAATCTTTTCTTCTTTTGAATGACTGAACTACAGTTAATACTGAAGCAAAATCAACTATGCAAATAATTTTTAACAAAAGAATGTTAACCTTCACTCTAAAAAGGAACTTGTCACATTAGCTCTACCAATTTTTGAGCTGTGGTGAAAAAATAGTAACATTTCTAGCTACTTCTGCTATATGCTTGCCTACTAACCATTGAATCAATTGCCTTGAACATCCATTGGGTATTGAGCCATACTAGGTCCTTCTCAAACTCAAAAAACACTGCAATTTAGCTCTTCAATAGTCGAAACAACAACAAAAAACTGAAAACAAACTCAACTGAAAGCAAAGAAACAGGCCCTGATGGCCAAAAGAACCTATGCAATAGCACATACAGAAACAAAATATGGAAAATAAATGTGCATGATCACTTATTAACTACAACACTATTCTACTATATACAAAGGTAGAACTTATTCTCAGAGGCAATGCTTAAGGTGGATCCCATTGACTGGGATAGGAAGCACCTCTCCACTTAACTTGGACAGTTGAAATGCATTATTTTCTTTGCACTATGTGATAACATAAGGCCCATCCCAAATTGCATCAAATTTGGAATGCTTTCCTCACCTACTTCTCAGTTCATTCCATTTGAACACCAAATCACCAACAATAAAGCTCCTCGGTCTTGCCCTCTTATCAAAAGCATTCTTCATTTGAGCTTGATGTATATCAAGATTCTTCAAGGCTTTTTTCCTGATTTCTTCTAACTCCATAAGCTGAGCTAATCTGACTACTAAAGGTTGTTCCTCTAGTAGCTCAAGCTCTTTGATAAAATTCAATGTGGGTAATTCAATAGAAATAGGCAATCTAGCCTCTTTGCCATAAGTCAGTACATATGGAGAGCAACCAGTAGCTCTCTTGGGTGTAATTCTGTTAGCCCAAAGAGCCAATTTTACTTCTTGTGCCATGTTCTCTGGTTGTCTTCAACAGTCTTATTGATGATGCTTATCAGATTTTTATTGGTAGATTCAGCCTGCCCATTACCCTATGGGTAATAGTTAGAAGAAGTATTCAAAAGATATTATTTTTGACAGACCAATCTAAAATTCTCAATCCAATGAAAGTTAAACCATTATCTGAGATGATTGAATATGGTGTACCAAATCTTGATACCAGATCCTGATAGAAACTTAGGACATTAGATTCATTTCCTTCATTTAAAGTAGCAACCTTAGTCCACTTAGTTAAATAGTCTGTGGAAGTCAAGATCCACTTGTGGCTTGCACTTGAAGGTGGATTTATTGTCCTATAAAATCTAGACCCCATTTTGCAAATGAATGTTCCACTTTAATAGGATGCAGTGGTAAGACAACAAGCCTTTGCTTACCTGCAAATAATGAACACTTCTCACATCTTCTCACCCAAGAAAATGCATCTTTAAATAGGTCAGGCCAGTAATAACTAGCATGCATACTCTTCAAAGAAGTTTTTCTAGCTGTAAAGTGACCTCCTGAAGGTCCATTGTGAAACTCCTCTAATAGCATATCAACTTGATTAGGTCCAACACACCTTAGAAATACACCCTTAAAATCTCTCCTATACAAAATACAATCAATGATAGCATAAGGAGTAGCTTTTAACCTAAAATACCTTCTTCCTACCCTATCCAAACCTTCGGGGCATTGACCAGACTATAAATAATGCATCATCTGCTACACCCAAATATTTGTAGGAGCTAGTATAGTGGCTGGTACATTATTATTCAGTACTATTTTTGTGTCCTCTTCATGTTCTTGATTTGGCTCTTCACTTTTAGCAAGTTGTTCGTATAAGCCCTTGCCTCTATTCAGCTTGGTCACTTTGATATCAACATCAAATTCCATAACTCTGGTTATCCAACCAGTCCTCTTATCATTTATATCTCTGTTTAGTAAAAAACTTTTGATAGTAGGGTGAGCAACCATTAAGTGAATTATGTTATTAGACAACATGTGTCTAAATTTCTTGAGGCTTCTTACAATAGTGAAAACATGTTTTTCCACAAAAGAGTACTTTACTTCATAGTCATGTAGTACCTGGCTGAAAAATGCCACTGGCTGCTCCAAACCTTCATCATTTTGTTGACATAGCATTGCTAAGATGGTGTCAGCTCTTCCAAAAGCATATAAAATAAAATCCCTCTCATAATTATGATTAATGAGGGTAGGGGCAGTGGCAAGAGCTTCCTTAATCTACTCAAGTCTTCCTTTTCCCTCCTTAGTCCAGCTAAATGGCACATTCTTCTTCAACAAGGTAGTGAGAGGTTGTAACAAAGGTGCAATATTTGGAATAAATCTTCTCATGAAATTAATTCTGCCAAGAAAGCTTTGTAAGCCTTTCTTATGTGCAGGCAATGGTAAATCTAGAATGGCCGAAACTCCCTCAGGGTCAATAGAAATACCTTGTTTTGAAACAATATGGCAGAGAAGTTTACCTTCATGAACTGAACATATACACTTTTGGGGGTTCAATGAAACTCCAAACTCTATGTACCTTTAAAAAATCTGCTTCAAGTGGTCAAAATGATCATTAGCATCTTTGAAAAAAATAGTTATGTAATCTAAATATACTAGCACTATTCTATTCATAAGGCCATGAAAGGCCATGTTCATTGTCCTCTGAAAGGTTGCCTCTACATTGGACAAACTAAAAAGCATTTTCTGATAGGCCATGGTACCCCACTTAGTCATGAATGCAGTCTTATATTGGTCCTCTTCTTTGACCAAAATTTGGTTGTAACCTAAGTAACCATCTGACAAGGAACATCTATCAGAACCTGAAATAGTTTGTAATATTTTTTCCATGGAAGGAAGAGGGTAGTGGTCTTTCAGTGAGGCCTGATTTAGATCAGGAAAATTGACATAAAGTTGGATTTCTCCATTCTTTTTTCTAACTGGGACCAAATTTGAAACCCATGACGTATGCTTGATTGGGAATATTATGCTTATCTCAATCAGTTTGTTCAACTCATCCTTCATTAAATGCTCAAGTTTTGGATTGAGGGGTCTTTGTTTCTACCTAACAGGCTTGGCATTAGGCTCTAATTCAATGGTATGCTGGGCCAAACCAAGATCAAACCCTCTTAAGTCTTTATACTCCACTGCAAAAACATTAGAAAAATCTTGACATAATTGAATAAATGACTATTGTTCTTCTTTAGTATATACATTTTCAAGTATCAGCAGGTTGTCCTTAAAAAATTCTATGGTTTCATAATATTCTGTCTTGACTGTCATGCTTTTCTTGTCCTTTCTGAATTGATCATCTGTGTTGAACACTAATTCTAGTGTCATCAGTCATTTGGGTAGCTTGTTGGATTTCAATTATACAATCTGATCTTCAAATTGTTAGTAGTATTTATGCTGATTATCATCTGCAAATTTAGCTTCTGCACTCAAAAAACTTAAAATTTGCTCATCACTGTCAAACACTTGCTAGGAAACACTATTGTCAGGTATAGAAGGTCTGACAACTATTTTGACATATGGATGTACTTCAATTTTTTGAATCTAATCAGGAATGTCAAATTTAGATCCCAAGGCTACAAGCTTATCTGCATACTTATTTTGGTTTCTAGGAATCAAAATCAGATTAAAAGCATCAAAACATTCAATTGAATCCCACACTCTATGCTTGTACTTTTTGAGTAGGTCATTTTTAGTAACATCCAGATTCCTAACTTGATTAATGATCAATTTAGAATCCCCATAAATCTGGATAGATTTGATACCTTTCTTCTAAGCCCATTCTAAACCATGGATCAAGGCCTCGTATTTAGCCACATTGTTTGTGCAACTAAAACTGAACCTCAAGGCTGTATAGTACTTGTCCACTTCAAGTGAAATCAATACATTACCTCCACCAGCACCTGTCTTGGTCCTAGATCTATCAAAGTATAGCTTCCAAAGCTGATCTTCTTGATGTCTTGACTGATTTTGGTCCTTAATCAGATTAGGAATCAATGCGTCAGGTTCCTGTATCATATAGATGCCTAATCCTACTTCATCCATATGACAGAAAGGGTCACTTTCATGATCTTCATCTACCCAATCATCTAAATTTATGTCTTCTATAGGTGCATTGGGATCTAGGTGTTGATAACTAAGAGGGGGGGTGAATCAGTTATCCTAATTATTTCTTCTTTTGAACTTTCTTATTAATCAATGCAACATTGAATCAAACAAACAAACATTACCATGAAATGAAAAACACATGACACAGTATTTTTGACGTGGAAACCCTGTTAAGGGAGAAAACCATGGGGTGATTAACCCAAAGATTATTCTCTGTTAGAAGAATAAGGAATTACAAAATGGCACTTGCCAATTAGGGCTCACTGCCCGAGCACACTGCTCACAAAGAGGCCCACTGCCTACAAGGAGACACATTGTCTACAAAGTGATAAGAATCACAGTCTTGAACTGATTGGAAGCATCTACATATGCTGGAGTTCAGTTCTGGTTAGGATCAGTACACTGATCTGCTGCACTTCATCTTTCCTCTGTTCTTTATTCTGCTATCCTTTCACATACCAGATCTTTCTTACTACTTCTGCTCTGTTCTGCACTTATTCGCATACACCATCACACAATTTCACTTTTCACAACTAAATCCATCCTCTATATATATCTGTACTAGTGATTTCATTATCTTTCTAGTCGGCACCCGGAATAATCTATCTTCTCACAAACTCTGTTCTGTCGGCTGAATCCTTGCATATCAAGTAATGTGGATCAAGCATATACTTGTAGATGTCATTCATCATGTCGGCCAAACATGATTCATGCCTTCACAACCTTTACCATCAACAGTAACACATCCAGAAAATAGTCTGATACTTTGTCAGTCAGTTCTTCCTCTGTTCTCACTGTCTCTCAGGAATCCGGTACTCAACTATTCATATCCTTTTCTTTGTTCATCACTGGAGGCTAAATCCTTGGAATATACTACTCAAGGTAGTCCTCTTGACTTCCCCAAATCCGCACTACACCAAGACACTTCCTCTAAGAGATCCAGACCAATCTGTCGGACCTTGCCACATGCTCTGTTCTTGTTCACCGGACCACAACAATCTTCATTTTGACTTCCGGTAGAGACACACCATGACTTGCGGATATGTGGGATGACCTTTGTTGCCATCAATGACAACAACCATGAATCCATATAGTGTCTCTTGCCAACAATCTCCCCCTTTGGCATTGATGGCAACACTTAGTGAAAAATGACTAAGTGTTTACACTATGCTCCCCCTTGGCTGATGCTCTATCTTTATATACAATTTCTGGAACTCCCCCTTAGTTGGATTCCTCATTTTTCACTGCTCCTCACTCCCCCTTTGACATCAATGGCAAAGGGTAGGGTCCGCACACCAAAATTTTCAAAAATTTTCTATACATAGCCGCATATTTACATACTCACATAAACTGAAGAATGTCTGCAAAAGATGTCTTCAGTTGGATCAGTTCTGTAGCCCAACTTTGCTTCATTCTATCCAAAATTGAAATGTGACCACTCAACAAAAATGTAAATGCATCTGCCCTTTTTAGATCTTTCAGATCACTTGTCTGGGCTGTGATTTGAGCTTCTGCTATGGCCTCATGCATGGCCTCTAGCTTAGGGACAATTAACCCCCTGAGCTCACTCAACCTGCTTATTCTATTTTTCCTTTCCTTCTCCAATTTCTTGATTTCACTCAAGACTGCAATAGTCTGACATTCTTGATTTGTTATAGAGGAAGAAAGAGGATCAAAACTTTGAGACAAGCTTAGTAGTGTGTCCTCTTGCGCTTTTATTTTCTTCTCAATGTCCACTGTTACCTTGGACCAGGAGATACAAAATTTGTATATTTCACTGCCATCCTTAAGAGCATTTTCTAAGCTCTTTATCCCAATGTTCATGTTTCTCCTATCATTAATGATCAAACCCTGAACCTCGGAGAACCTTTTATCCAAAAACTCCTTCCGGACCTTTTCTTCAGCTAATTTTTCTAGAGATTCAAAATGTGTACTAACACTGCTGACTAAGGTTTTGAGATTACCAGAAGAGGAGGCTATGGGATCCTTCTGACAAGATGGCATGATCTTTTCCAGCACTCCAGATGCTACCTCCATAAGCTCACAGTCTTCCATGTGAGATTTCAGTAGTTTCTCTTTGACTTTCTCATTTGCAATGAGGCTATTTTCATTGTTTGCACTGGTGACAAAGAGTCAAAATCTAATGGTCCTTTTAGCAGGTCTGGTTCATCAATTTCTATAGTGGCTTTTGTCAAGAATTCTTGAACAATTTGTGCAGTGTCTCTTGCCGGAGACAGATGTTTCTTCTCTTCTGTAGTTTTGTCCTTTGGAATCTTTTTTCCTTCCTTACTCTTACCACTTTCAGTTGTGGTTTTCTCTGTTGGGGTCTTCTCTTTCTCTACATCCTTGGTGCTGTCAACCTCTTTTTCTTTAACTGCTGCTTCTTTCTCCTATAGTTTCTCTTCTTCTTGAGATCCGGAGACTATAGGGGAAACCGGAGGAGAGATGTTAGTCTGTTCAAGGGCCACTTCTTCCGGAGCAGATGATTCCAAGTCCACAGCTGTTTCTGCACCTAAGTCCTCTATAATAGGAAGATTAAACCTTTTGAAGGTTTTTCGAAGAATCTCTTCAGTGTCCTTGGCTACCTTGTCAGTCTCACCAAGCATAAGCTGATTCATCCTTGCTTTGCTCCTGAATTCATCCTTGCAGTCTTTGAATACCATGTTCATTGTTTTGTGATCAATTGAAGGATATAGCTGAATAGCTATCTGTTCCCTGATCTCAAGGTCTTTTGCCATGGCATTGTTCTTTCTTATCTCTAATTCCATCTCTAGGCTCTTTGGGATTTCAGAGATAATCTCAATACAAGCTTTATTGTAGATGTTCAAGTACCTTATTATAGCTTCTTGCAGGATCTTTTGATCTGCCTCATTGTAGTCATCATAGAATTCAGCCACTGGTTGAAGGTTCCCATCCACAGTGACTGATTTGACTACACTGTCTAGAGACAGGGTGGGCTTTTCAGAAAATTCTTCTGTCATTTCTTCCTTGTCTCGACCAGTAGAGGGTTTGCTGGATCCTTTCCTTTTCTGTTTCTTTATTTCTTTCACTCCCTCATCTGACTCAGTTTCTTCTTCATCCTTTTGGCTTTGATAAGCCCTTGTGGCTTTTGTCTTAGATCTTTTACCGGATGCCTGGACTTCCGGTTTTGAACTTTTGGTTGTGGGAGGTGCAGACCTTTTTGATGATCTGGTCTGGGTGGAAGTTTTAACCAGAGCACTTTTCTTACTTTTCTTTTCTGCCTCTTTCTTTTCTTCCTCAGCCTTTCTCCTCTTTTCCCGGTTGGCATCAAGTGCCTCCTTTGGAATGCCTAGGCCTTGAGCAATATGCTCTACTTCTTTTCTCACCTTCCTCTTTATCTCAGGTTCTTTGAGTTCCACATGAATTTCCACACTCAGTTCCTCAAATGTTCCAAACCTTTCTGCCTTTGGATCTTTAGGCTGACTTAGCATGTGTTGAACATGCAGCTCCACTATCTGTTCATCTACTTCATACCCCATGGGCATGATCCACACAGTTCTTGGTTCTACTGCCTCCATTAGACACTGATCTGTTTCTACCATGAAGCATACTGTGTCTTTGTACTTTTCAACAAGGGATTGGGGTATTCTTTCTCTTGCATGCATCATGCTTTGGAAGTTCTTGAAATATCCCCATAGAGCTGTATTTCTTGCTTTAGCATCCCCAAGTCCATGCAAATAGTCTCTGATTTGGATGGCAACCGGTCTGTCATTCTGCCATATCCATCCACTGGATCTGGGAAGCTCATTCATGTAGTAAAAGAAGAGACAAAGGATCAGATTGCCATACTTGAAGGAGTTTTTCTTGTCCTTCTTAATCTTCTGTAGATTTTCAAAAAGTTGGTTTACAAGAAGCTCACACAAGTCATAGTCTGCATTCTCCTTTAACATTTGATAAGCTATGTAGATTGCAGTTCCCGGTACTAAATTTTCCCTACTAGAGTGATAGATTTTGTAACCAATTATCATAGATGCAAATTTGACATCCGGTTCAGTGATGTCATCAACTGTCATAGCTCTCTTGTCAAACTTGGATCCGGTTGCATCACTAACTGTCTGATTTTTGACAGACTTGAGAACAGTTAATCCACCGGATGAGTGCAGACTGGTTACAGCCCTAATTGCATCTTTGGTAATCTTGAAGGGCTTGTTCAACCATAGGAAGTTGTCATGTACTCTACTTAGTACATACCTGACCCATTCATCTTCTTCAAAACAGGGGAAATGAATGCATTGTGCAAAGTGTTTGTCCCGGATGGCTTTGTACTGAGGTTTGATCTCGAAGGAGTCATCTATCAATTGTTTGTGATAGATATCCATCAGTTTTGATTCTCCAAAGTCTTCAAAATTTGCATGGATGTAAACCCTAATGTCTTCCGTATGCAATACACCATGTGGAACACTAGAGAAGGCTCCTAGTGGATCTACCTCCAAGAATTTGTAAGGATGTTTCTTGAATGTGGGACGAGGTCTATCAGAGATCTTAACTATATTCGGAATAGCCATTTTTCAAAGATTTGCAGGGAGATATTGAAAACGAAAAATACCTTATGCGCCTTCGGTTATTTGGATTGATTTCTATATGTAGTAACTTCTGTAAGTGATTTTCAGTGAACTTGATGAATTTTGTCGCAGAGCTCCACTTTTCGCTTCTTCTTGGGTGTGGAATGATCAAATGATTATTGAGAAATTCCTTATATCGTTTCGCAAACCCTAATATCTATTTGCAATAAATGCTCCACCTATATTGTTCCGGTTTGCCTTATCCAGATAGCTTGGAGTATCCCGGATCAGTTCTGATTTATGAACATCATGCGGATCTTTCAATCATGAATAAATCGAGATGACACATTACAAGAACATCCCAAACATTATGTCTAGTCCGCAGAGCAAAATAATGTACTTTCGGATCTCTCCGGACCCTTTTGTAGTCCTCTGTCATTCCGGAGCATCTCCCGGAATAGGTCTTACTTGATCGATCACAACTTCTTTGCATCTTCATGCGGACCTCTGAAATCTTGTCTGGATCATCTCAGGACTTATATCTTCAAACCCTTTACTCCACATCTTGTATCACATCCAGCACCACTTGATTGGCTGGGGGAACAGGATTTTCTTTGAGTCTCCCCCTGAGCCAGAGCTCACTTTTAATTTCTAGAAGAAATATTAGCACCAGAGTCTGGTGCGGATCCAACCTCTACATTCTCTGAACTTTTCTTCACCCAAATCTTGTTCATCTGATTCCTAACTTCATCCGCATTCATCTTTTGTTTACCCTTGTCTTGATTCTGATTATACACCAGACCTCTTTTGTCCTGATTCTTGCTTCTGCAGACTTTAGCATTATGACCGGACCTATTACAGATTTGGCAAATAACATTTCTTTGCATATTTGACTGATAACCTCTTGATCTGCATTGATTAGCCATATGACCTACTCTATTGCATGTAAAACATCTACCATTGAATGATTTGTTTACTTGCATATTTCTGCATTCATGAGACTTGTGTCCATACCTTTTGCAGTTAAAGCACTGTCCGGAGAAGGATGGATTAGTTTGGTTCATCCTTTTTCTGCACTGATTAGCTTTGTGACCAAAGTGATTGCAGCTGTGGTAGTATCCATTGAAAGATGGATATCTTTGAGCATTGGGCTGTCTTACCGGAGGTCTTCTAGGCCTATTCCTTGGATTTTCTGATCCAAAATTCTTTTGACCGGATTCAGAGCTTTCTCCTTTCTCATATCCCAAACCATACTTGTCATCTGTCCTCTTTTGACTTCCAAGAAGTACTTCAAGTTGGGTAGAACTTATCTTGAATTTTTCTTTATATTCATTTGCTGTTTGAAGATCTCTTTTGAGAGAGACAATTTGATCCTCAAGTTTTTCTTCATTATCTTTGGCATCTTCAAGATCAGATTCAAGATGTCTGATAATCCTGTCCATCTGGTGGCATTCTTCTGATTTCTCTTTAAGAGATTGTCTTAGATTGTCTTCAGCTTTTCTTTTTTCTTCAATCTCTTGAGTAAACTTTATAGTTCCTGATTCCATTTCATGTCTTAACATAATGACTTCTTTTGATAATTTTTCACATAACTTGGTTTTCTCAGTCAATTCTTCATCTGTATTGCTTTCTTCACTTTGTCTTGCCAATTGTTGGAGCAGCTCCTTTCTCTTTTTCATAGAGAGACTTAATTTGTCCTTTAATTCTCTCATGAATTCATCAGCCTGTTCGAGTCTTTCCTTTAATTCATTGACTTCAGAATTTGACTATTCAAGATCCTCAAGGGCAGTCTTGAGTTGCTCCCTTAAACCATATGCATCCATTTGAACTCCCAGATCTTCCTCAAGCTGTTAGGCTCTATTAGGAGGAACCTTGCTCTGATACCAATTGTTGATAACTGAGAGGGGGGGGTGAATCAGTTATCCTAATTATTTCTTCTTTTGAACTTTCTTATTAATCAATGCAGCATTGAATCAAACAAACAAACATTACCATGAAATGAAAAACACATGACACAGTATTTTTGACGTGGAAACCCTGTTAAGGGAGAAAACCACGGGGTGATTAACCCAAAGATTATTCTCTGTTAGAAGAATAAGGAATTACAAAATGGCACTTGCCAATTAGGGCTCACTGCCCGACCACACTGCTCACAAAGAGGCCCACTGCCTACAAGGAGACACACTGTCTACAAAGTGATAAGAATCACAGTCTTGAACTAATTGGAAGCATCTACATATGTTGGAGTTCAGTTCCGGTTAGGCTCAGTACACTGATCTGCTGCACTTCATCTTTCCTCTGTTCTTTATTCTGCTATCTTTTCACATACCGGATCTTTCTTACTACTTCTGCTCTGTTCTGCACTTATTCGCATACACCATCACACAATTTCACTTTTCACAACTAAATCCATCCTCTATATATATCCGCACTAGTGATTTCATTATCTTTCTAGTCGGCACCCGGAATAATCTATCTTCTCACAAACTCTGTTCTGTCAGCTGAATCCTTGCATATCAAGTAATGCGGATCAAGCATATACTTGTAGATGTCATTCATCATGTCGACCAAACATGATTCATGCCTTCACAACCTTTACCATCAACAGTAACACATCCAGAAAATAATCTGATACTCTGTGAGTCAGTTCTTCCTCTGTTCTCACTGTCTCTCAGGAATCCGGTACTCAACTATTCATATCCTTTTCTTTGTTCATCACCGGAGGCTAAATCCTTGGAATATACTACTCAAGGTAGTCCTCTTGACTTCCCCAAATCCACACTACACCAAGACACTTCCTCTAAGAGATCCGGACCAATCTGTCGGACCTTGCCACATGCTCTGTTCTTGTTCACCGGACCACAACAATCTTCATTCTGACTTCCGGTAGAGACACACCATGACTTGCGGATATGTGGGATGACCTTTGTTGCCATCAATGACAACAACCATGAATCCATATGGTGTCTCTTGCCAACACTAGGCTCATGGGTTCATCCTGTTGCCCATTGGTGATGTATACATTAGTATTTATTGGGCTAGGAACATAAGGCTCAACATGGTCTTTTGCAAGCCATTCAAACTATATGGTTAGTTTTGTACCATATCTTGTTCTAAAAAACAAGTGGGACCAATTAGAGGATAGAAACCTACCCAATTTGGTAGTAAACTCCCTAGAAAGGCATATTGCAAAACTAGGTGGTAGATCAATGATGTAAATGTCCTGATGTATGGCAAAATTAGGACAAGCATTCACTGTAAGTGGTAGATTTTTTATTATATCTGCAGTACTAAGTGCAGACATGTCTAACTAGACTACTCCTTTTGCAAGGGGCTCATAAACTAATCCTAGTGAATTGGCCAGACTTTTGGGCATGACTAAAGTGCTTATTCCAGAGTCTATCATGCAGTTATGAACAAGATTGTCACCAATAATGAGACTTAGATAGAAAGGAGGAGGTTTTACCTCATTTGCTGGCTATCCACTCTTGATTTCTGGACCATTAGCAAGTACAACTTTGCCCTTTTCTTAACTAGAATGTTCAGAAATTTAGAGTTCAACCAAGGCCTCTTACAACAAATTCTTTTTACCAAGAATACATAAGGCATCCATAACTGACATACTCATTTTGGCTTTCTTAAGATGATCTACTATGTTGACAGAAGCTAGATTTACCTTTTGTTGTCCTTTTACACTAGCAACATCATTCTGCCTTTGTGAAGGTTGTTGTTGTACTTTGGGTTGATCCTTTACTGGTACAGTTTGTTCCCTTTGTAGAATTTGCACTTTTTGTTGTGATATAGGGGTAGTTTGTGATAGAAAGGCTTGATTTTTATCCTTCACAGGCTACTAATGGATCATTGTATCTTGCTAATTAATATATATAGCCCTTTGTTTTAACCTCATGTCTGCTGAATTAGGTGTATTTTACTGATATTGGCCTTGTGGGTAACTTATACCATAGAAATCAGACTCTTTCTAGTTCATTAGGGCCACATCAACATTATTTTTTTGAGATGAAATTTCACCAGAGACACCTTCCAAATTTGCATAACTATTCTGAACCATGAGTCCTTGATTTCTTACTCCATTTGTGCACGCAACTTGATTATGCAATTGGTGACATGGATAACACCAGTCACTATCTTGAGCTAAGTTATTTTGTGTGGGTACAAGCTCCTTCGAGGTGCTGGCAACATTTGGGTTGTAAGTTTGGAAGGGTTGAAGGTTGTAGTTTCTTCTTTGGCCCTAAGGATCAGCTTGAAAAGGCTACCTATACTACTGATTGGGCTGATACAGGGCTTGGTAAGGCCTATACTCTTGACCAAACTTCTTCTTGATATTAACAATCTCATTGCTAAGGGTTTTCAGTGTATTATTAAGTGCTTGGTAATCTTGAACTAGTGCAGTGGGTTCTTGGGCTGCAAGCTAATGGGCTATTACTGGAACAGGTGGGACAGTAGCCAAAGGAGGCACTGCTATTGGCATAGATGGCTAGATTTCTAGGAAAATGGGTAAGGGAGGCCTCAAGGCTATCTTCCCTACTTGAATAAGGTAGTTTTCTGCTCTAACAACTTCAAAAGAATTAGGAAGGGTGGTCCCTCACATAGACTGGATCATTACAGAAATTTCACTGTTCAAATCTTTAAGGTAAAACAAAAATACATGCCTTAGCAGGGGTTTTACCATTGCAGGAATCCTGTCCCAGGTTCTCTAAAATTGGTAATTGAAATCAGCCATGTGTTCGTGGGGTGCCCTTTTGATGCTACTCAACTGCTCTAGCAATGAGAGATGATCAGATTTGTCCTTGAAGTGTTTATGTAATCCATCTCCCAGCTCATCCCATGATGAAATTGAATTTTCTGCAAGTCCTCTAAACCATTGTAATGCTTTCCCCTTCAATGATGTAGCCAAGAGTCTAATTGCTACATTTTCTTGAGTAACATTGTGTATAGCACACAGGGTTGCCACATCCTAAATATGTTTAATAGCTGTAGTATGGTCTTCTCCAATGAAATATGGTAGTCCTTTAAGGGTTGCAATAGGAATATCATCTCTTTGGGCAAGTTGTAATGGGCTGCCTCTATTAAAAGGCACAAATGAGAACTGCCTGGCCATTATGGGTATTTGTACTATTAGCACCAGACTTCTGCTCCTTTGTTTTGGAGTTGGAGAACTAAGTCGTGAAGGTGTTGATTTTGATCTACTCATTGATTCAGTTGTTCTGCTTCCTAATCTACCTCTTCTCCTTAGTGGAGATAGCTTTAAATATTCAAAAGGATTAGATCTAGATCTAGTTTTTAGAAGCTGATAACACTAATCTGCATGCAAGACTAGAGAAAATGAGTCACCAGGTATATTGTGAAGCCTCCAAAGGCTGGAATACTGCTACATATAATAGAACAACATCTATGAGGGCATAAAACATCTCTGAAATCACTTCCAGAGTCTTACCAGTGTGCCAAAAATTGTTGTCAATCAAGATTGCACCACTAGCCAAGTCAGACTTGACTATCCTATTGAAACATGGAAACCCTCCCAGATTGTGGGTGATCTATGTCGAGAGGGAATCTCTAGAGTGAGTGAGTTCTTATAATTTTTTTCTATTCTAATGACTTATCTGGGAAAAGGGATGAGAAGGTAAACTGAAGAAAATAACTAAAATGAAAATCTAGGTGATGCAACAATAATAAATTCCTATTAGATCTTACTCGCAATCAGACCATAGAGCATTGATCTTCACAACACTTCTTATTTTACCCAATTCATAAATATTTCACATGAAGGTTTGATTAAACACAACATGCAACCTGAATTAAGAAAAACAACTGCATAACCTATCACAAAACTAAGACAACAATAGAGGATAAATGCTTATCACAGTGTAATATCAAATCAATTTTGCAAAAAGAAAGGTAAAAATGAACAAAACATGTTGCTCTATAACTGAAGGAATAATGAGTACATAGGCTGAATACAACACTCTCAGTGTGAGAAGAAGACTCTGATATCTCTGCACTCTGATCTCTACTCTATGTTAAAAAAATTTCTAACTAGAACTACTGAAAAAGAAATGAATCTCTGACATATATGATCTAAAATCAATCTCCCCCTAAAAGCTGGAAAAAAGCTCCTAAAAATAGGCCTCCATGTCCATTTTTGAGATCCTTAGAAAAAGCACAAATAAAAGCACTCAAAAAGAGTACAAACTATGAAAACATGATGCAAAAAGATACCCTCATGTGACCCCACCACAAATCTACTTTCCTCTACCCACAAAATCTCAGTATTTTGTCCTTATTTGCCTCTAAATAAAACAAATCAAGAAGGAATATTTTGATTTGTCTTATTAGCTCTAACTACCTAAAAATAGTTTAAGTTTTAAAGTAATTTATAAATGATCTCTTTAAAACTAAACTTTACAATACTTGGCAGTTTTATTCTATCTCCTATTCAATTTGATTTTGCAAAACAATAGATCTCCATGGCTTATAATCTCACCATTTTGCAATTACAATGTTTGATTTTTCAATAAAAAATCATAAAAATAATACAATTCCTAGGGACCTTGCAAAAATAGTTTAAGCCTTAAAGGCTTCTCCTCCATGATCTGCCAAAACACTCTAAGGCATATGTGGCATGTAGACTTAAGTAGATTAAGGGCATTAAAAATCTTGAGGGAGCAATGGGCTTGACCTCACCTTATAACATGGAACCTAGGCACTACATTGTGTACACATAATACCACGAAGGTATTAATATTGTGCCACAAAATATAATAGATGTGATAAAAATGCCACAATTCAATTAGGGCTCAAAGAAACCCTAAGAACAAAACAAAGCATGCCCTATCTTATCGGGCTCATTTTGACTTTAGCACTTTTTGGAATGGCTCTATGGCCAACAATGAAACTGTTAGGGTTTCAAGCTTGAAAGCACTATATCTTCTGGCATTTTGAGCTCGGTTTCCATGAATTCCCTATAGATTTCGAAGGTAACATTGCTTGCCTTGGCATACATGACTTATATTTTTAGTTTTCTTTCAATTTTTGAAGTTGAAAACAGCTTTAGCAACCATGTCCTTGACATTTCCTCTAATGAAATTGTTGTCACTTGTCTTACTGCCACTTCTTCTCTATATTCGGTCGCCATTATTGCATTTTTGAGAGGGAAATTGAAGCAATAAAGAAAGAAAGCTTTTCAACTTTGTTCACTATACATTGTCTCCATACACAGGGAATGTCTTTGGTCACTGTATGTTTCATTTCTTCATGGCATTCTATGTATATGAGCTCACACAAATGTAAAAATGAAAAGCTTTTGAGTCTTTGATGAGAAAAATGAACATTCAGTCTTGACTGTAGCTAAGCATTTTGTGTATTCTTTTATTTTAATGTCTCAAAACCCTTATTGTAGTTCTACATCTATATGTGCATGCGCGACAACATCTAAGGCTTCTGGGTTTGAAATAATGAGAGGGTTTTTATAAAAAAAACTAGTAGTAACCCTTCTGTGGGAAATGCACTTTATTCTATTGTTAGAGGCCACAGCTGGCTATGTTTTCATGGCTCAAAATTGCTATATATCTGCATAAAACTCAGTGTATATTGTTCTATTTCCTTCCTTGTATGTTGCAATTTTACTTTCATCTAGTTGTTGATAAAAATACACTCTTTTAGCATTTCTATGTTGTGAGTGAAAGGTGCTCTAGAACACTTGAAGCATGAGATAGATCTCAAATTTAGACTACAACTTTTGACTAAATCTATAACAATACATTTTGTAAACATCTTGTAGTTGCTCTACAAACTATCCTTTCTTTTGATATACAATTGTTTTTGTGACCATAAGGTCGCGACTATCAAAATATATCTTTGTATTTTTTGTCATTTGCTCTGGTCGTGACTTCTAATGAGTTTTCTTATGCAGAACATTTTATCTTTTAGATACAAATACTTCATTCCTTTGTCATTATTTGGTTGCTTCTAAAGCAAGACACATAGACTCTGGAAAATATATCTCACTATTTTGAATGGCATCACTTCCCTGTAGCATAGTAATATGATAAAGATGATGATTATCAACTGGCTGCTCTTTTGAATCTTTGTATCTTTTGTGGATGGCACCATTTGATAGACACAGACCTGATAAAATATATATTGATGTTGATTTAGTGTAATGTTCCTTTCATACACCACATATAGTGTGGCATCTCTCATTGGTTGTTCACATAGAAACATATGATGTCCTGTAGATGTTTATGGACACTTGCATACTCTTGTCACTGTAGCATATCATGATGGCATAGAGGCATATAAATATCTTGATATGATCACAAGATGAAAAGATATAATCTATCATAGTGTCTTCTTGTGGATCCATTTGGCATTTATTACTTGATACAACACCCTCATGTGGATGAACATGAGAAATCAACTGCTTCATACTTTTGGTTGTTCTATTTGACTTTGTCCTGTAGCACTGTCTGCTAGATTTTATATTTGTCTCTCCATGATTTAAGACCCTCTCATGCTTAAAAAATGAAACCTCCATATGATGAATGTACCTCATTTCAACAAAAAGAGAAAAGATAGCATATGTTGCTCCATGTTTTGCTATCCACTATTATATTTAGCCTCAATCATGTAGTTGTTTTCATATTTTCTGAAGCAATTCTAAGGATGTGAAAGGGAGCTAGATAGCTTGTATATGTTCTTACTTTTGACATGCATACATTGGATATCTTCAAACAAATTTGTCTCATTGCATTTGACCTTTGATTATTAATTCAGTGTATCATATCAAATGCAAATGCATATACATACCAAATAAATCATTCAAGCTCTTTCACTACTTGCAATTGCATCCCAGTGTCTTATTTATTGCAATCATCTGATATTATTTATGAGAACTGAAACAGTAATGACGGTTGTCCTTTTGCATTGAATGTTGTCCTAAAAGAGTTTAGCTTACTCTTATGATTCCATTTCATCCTTTGAGGTGCAGTCATAGGTGTATTATGTTCTTGACATCAATGTACCAGATTGCTTTCTATTCCTTCAGTTTGTCATGCAATTAAGGCAATGTGAATAATGATCCTCTCTTTTTCCATTCACCCCTTCTAAAATTAAGGGGAAGTAGCATGCTGGGCTCAACCCTTATGGGAGCCCACTTGACACCACATGCTGATATGTCTTCAATCAGCTACATGACTTAGCCTATACCTACACATGAAACAAACAGATTAGAATAAAAACAATGAAGTTCCGTGATAGTTTCTTTCTTAGTTCTTCCTGCATGTGGATGATGTTCATTGATTAGTGCATTATAAACAAAGTGTTGTGCCTCTTCTGATAGGACATAGGGATTTCATAACCAGAGCTCTAATAGGACCTTCCCAAATTTTTTTAGGTTCATGTTGAAGAACAGGAGCAAGACAGAAGACAACTTCAAAGATTGAAGACCTCCAAGGCAATGATGGCTATGACCTTCTCTTTCATGTTCTTAGATGCATAGCATTTTCTTTATAGTTGCATATGTTCAGCTATACCCACAGCTTGTGTGGGACATTTGATATGTCATTATTTCTTTCATTGCAATGCTTATTCTATTATCTATTTCAACTTTGTAAATGAATAATCATTGTGGTCAATGAAATACTTATCTCTCTTGAATGCTTTGCAATGCAATGAATGATCTAAAAAATTTTCTTCTTTTGAACAACTAAACTACAATTAATACTGAAGCACAATCAACGATACAAACAATTTATAATAAAAGAATGTTAACCTTCACTTTAAAAATAAACTTGTCACATCAGCTCTACCAATTTTTGAGCTGTGGTGAAAAAATTGTAATAGTTACCTTATCTTATACTAGATTAGATAAATGGTTTATGCTTATGGTTTGTTATATGGCATGTTAGATTTCTATTTGATGATATGTTGTTAATGCTAGGATGTCATTTGCTACTATTAATATGTGCTTAGTTGTCAGGACTGATGTTATCTCTTACCATATGTGATTCTGATTTATACTTATGAGTAATGGATGTTTTGAGAGACATTATGTTATCTTGTATTATCTTGATGTTGTATATTGTGATCATGTGTGTGTAATGTATGCTTTTCATTTGCTTTGGCTATTATATCATGTACTATTCATGTGTGCTTGCAAGTGTGCAGGTTACTTTTCCATACCCATGGATATTCAGACGTCAGACAAAAACCATATGTTATCCCCTGTTCACCTGACCTAGTCCTAAGTAGGACAAAGGTCACATGTGTTGAGAATGTTGATATTTGTTGTAATTGATTTGTGACATTTTGTTTAGTTCATACCTTTTCAATTTATCTCTTGAGGTGTTGTACAAATGTATTGTTGAGTTTGCACTAATTTTAAGTGCTAAATGTTTGAAGCCACTTTTATGTGATTTTATGTGTTTCTAAGGGTTCCTAATGGTCAAACATTGACCCTAGGTCATACCCCTAGGGTCTAGGACCATTTCTAGCTTATTTAAACTTGATTTGGACCTTGTATGATCACCCAAACTTGACACTAAGGTCAAGTGACAAGTTTGGGAAGTGTGAGGGTGGTTGGAAGGTCACCATCCCACTTAACCCCAACCTCACCCACTTGGGTAAGATTACCCTTCCTTCTCACGCTTTAGAAGCTTCTTCCATGTGTGAACCTCTTCCCCATGCTCTCACACATGAGTGAGAGCACTTGTGGGGAAGAGTGTAGCTTAGATAAATGAGGATGTGACAAGTGTCACCTCCCGATTCATAAGAAGCTTCCCTTGTGTGCTCACATTCCCCTATGTGTGAGAGTACTTGTGGGGGAATGTGTAGCCTTGTGGAATGGGGAGGTGACAAGTGTCACCTCCACATTTATGTGGATGGAGGAGAAGGTGACAAGTGTCACCTTCTCATCTATTAGGGTTTGAGAGCTTTGTTTTTATATCTCCCTCATTTTGATGAGAAGAGGGTTCTTTTTTTTATTTCTTTTGGGAATTTTTGGTCTTGTATTGGGAGAGAGATGGACTTGGTAATTTTGGGAGGAATTGTAGAATCTCTTCACCAAAAACTCACTCTATTTTTGAAGCTTTGAGATATTTCTCAAGTTTGAACCATTGCTTTTCTTACTATTGTTATGTGAGTATGCATGTTTTATGACTATGTATTTTGGTTTTATTTGTTAAAGGTTTTATAGGTTATTTGGGAGACTCTCCTTATGAGAGACTTTACCTTAGTGTTGTGTTAGAGAGGATGAGAACCTCCTCAGTTCCCCTCTAGGTTATGGTGTTGGTTTTGTGGCCAAGGGCCTTATTTTAGAGTTTAGAGATGTTTGGGTTATGGCATGAGTGCCTTGATTTTTGTGATATGTGAAGTATGGCAAGAGGCCAAGTGATTAAAGAATTATGTTTAAGAGTGTGGGTCTCCTTGAGTAGAGTGAGTCCAGTCTCTCACCCTTTTTAAATCCATCTCTAAGGTGGGTTAGTTTTGTGATAAGCCTTGGGTTGGGTGTTGTTTTCCATGAAATGAGTGTTGTTTGATGTGAATTGAAACTTTGTTGCTTGGAAGACCTCCAAGCTTGGGGGTGGCCTATTTTAGGCCTAGGTTGGGAGGTGAGCTTCCCATGAGTATGTTGTTTTTTTGTACGTTCACTTGGAGAGTTTGTAGGAGTTTGACCTTGAGAAGAGAATATGGTGTTTTGGCTTTTGTAATGTGTAGAAGGTAAAAGAAAGGCAATGAGATGCCTACTCCCTTTTAAGAGCTTGTAATGAGTTTCCTTACTCCTTTGGAAAGTGGGAATAACCATGTTGTGACTCTTCCTTTGTAATATTGAAACCTCATATTTATTTAAATAGATATGGCATTAATATAATCCTCACCCATTTTGTCAAAAATGGATGCAAATTTATCTCTATCTCTCCCTAAATTATCTACTCTTGCTTCATATTTTTTTATGCAAAGAAAATTAGTTCTAGTAAAGAAAATGTGTTTTTAAAGTTCTTATAAGAAATAATTTTAATACTCTTATGCTTTATAAAGGAAAGAATATCTTATGTATTTGTTGGTATCAAATAGATAAATCATGGGTTGTATGGTGAAATTTGTGTGTGTAAATATATATTTTAAATGCATAGTAGTCGATTGAATAAGACTTAGGGTTCTTATTTCTAAAAACCATCGAATGAATGAAAAAGCCGAAAGGCATTTTAAGGCTATGGCCTGTGTATTTGAAAAATATTGAAATAGCATCACAGTTGGAATGCATGTTTTACTGCTGGGGATTTTAACTCTTTTAATATCTTAATGCAAAGTTTGTAATGGCAACAAGGCCACACAGGGCCATGTCGGCCATTTTAGGAGAGGATATGGGAGGGGGTTGGGACCCCCATCCCACCCGAGGGCACTGCCCTCCCACCCCACCCTACCTCCGTTGGTTCCATTAACAAGGGCTTAAATCCCTGTGAATATTAATTCGCTATGTAACATATAATGTATGATGTCATTCAAACCACAGTCCAGCCCTTGCATACGGCTTGGCCCTGCATGTTCGGCCTTGGTTCTATGTTTAAAATTTGAACCTGTATATATATATATATATATATATATATATATATATATATATATATATATATATATATATATATATATATATATATATATATATATATATATATATATATATATATATATAGTGTTTCCTGCTTCATTTCAACCATGCTTAATAATTGTTTACCTCTGTGTTTTTTTCACATTTGTGTGTGTGTGTGTGTGTCTATATATATATATATATATATATATATATATATATATATATATATATATATATATATATATATATATATATATATATATATATATATATATATATATATATAACATAGAGATACCTATTACTTGTTAATTTCTAAGTTTATTATCTCTATCTAGTTAAAATAAAAATAAAGCAGAGAGTAAAGTTATGCATTTAGGAAAATATATAGAACAATGTTTTATCTATTAGAAAATGAGAAAATGGTTAGAGACTTCCTATTTTTAACCTGGCATTATAAAAGAAACCAAGTAAAGAAAGTTGTAAACAATAATCAACCTATAGAAAATGAGTTGGCAAAAATGAAGAAAACATAAATATTAACTAATTAATAATTCCTTGTTTGGGGATGATAGCTCCCACATGAGGAGGTATCATCCTCCTTCCTTGCCAAATCCTCCAACCTGCACCCAAACATATTAGAGCAAATAAAATAATGAACCAATGCTCTTTTTCCTTGCTTTTATAAATCCCTGTCTAGGGTTTGGTGCCCTAGAATTAGGGAGTTGTTAATGTTTTCGTTAGTGGTTAATTTGGGTTAGTGGATGTGAGTGGTGATTGTATTTATATTTCTTTTTATTTAAGTAAATGTATTTCTTTTTATTTATATGAAGTGGTGTTTAAATAATAATGGTAAATTGTATTGTTTATTTATCTTAGGTGAGTTCAAAACAATTTTATAGTGTCATTGTGATTAAATTATTTGTATAAAGTATTTAGTTTGGTTAAATGTTTAGATTATTATTTTGTATTTAATTTATTTTTTTCAAAGAAATTTAGTGGCTAGATGACATTTATATCTACGATTAGAATAATGATTAATTACATTTGATTTAGATTATTTTGGAAAATGGGTAATAATGTTATACTTTAGTTTGTATATTTTTCCATAAATGTATTAAATTGTTTTATTTCAAAAAAGAGTGTGGGATGGGAAAATTAGGTAAATAGGATATTTAAAGTATTTAATTGCTTTATTTAATTTAATCATTTTAAATCTAGAGATGGGGGTTAAGTAGGCGTTTTATTTTTAAATCAAATTTGTACCCTCTTATATCTAATAAGGTGGCGTTATGCTGTCGAAATCACTATAGGAGGTATCCTATTTTTTTTCCTATTGCCTTGTTATGCTGGAAAAATTTCCCTAGACTTAGTGTTTGTTAAATTGGTTTAGTACTAGTCTTAACTTGACTATTCTTGGTGATTAGTGTGAGTTAAACTAATTTTGGACTTGTTTCGAAATCAACCCACTTCATCAAGGTTTATCCAAGGTGGAATCCTATGTTGGAATCCAACCCCCTCAACATTGCCTTTCACAACATAAACCCCCTAGTGGCTAACATCGTAGGGTTACAATTGGAGATCGTATTAACTTCAACTTGATTGATTTCCCCACCTACAGGCATTGCGCATAACATTGGTTGCAAAGTCAACTACGTTGTGACCTAGTGTCATCAAGCATGCATGTTGTGCACGATGGGGTTTTGTGCTGTCAGGCGGAAATTTTTTGATATTTTGTGTCATGACCGCATGACAATTGTGGTCATAACATGTGGTTATCATGTCATAACCACATGGCGAATGTGGGCATGATAGTATATCCTTACATCCTCAGTATAAACAACATCAGTTGGAACAAAAAAGAATGATCCATTTTTATCCACTTCCATAGCTTTATATCAATATTTCTTGTACTTAGGCCTTGGCCTCTATGAAACATCAACCAACTTTGGTATCACAATTTTATCTCTTCTACACTCTATGGCTACGGTTTCACTTCTTAACTCTTCTTCTCACAAATTTGCAATCTATAGCTAGGACTTCACTTTTTACTCTTCTTTTCTCAAATTTACCAATCACTTTGAATATGAATGAGGGGGAATTGAATGATTAGGACTTAAGTAACCTTCTTTTGCCCTAACTTTTTGCATTTATGACAACTTTTGCTTGTTAGGTTTTTGAGATCTTTCAACTATCAGTTCATTCTATAGGTTCATAGGGAACTATTTCCATCCATAACTCCTTTGTCTTACATGTTTTCATTCTAAAGATTTGACTTATTGATTTAGACTTACCTTATTAACATATCCATCTTTAAATTTCTTATCAAGTCACCTATATGCCTTGCTTTCACTTTGCAGCATCTCATTTTTACAGGGAGATGGAAGATTATGTAGTGGTTAGCTCCCCCTAAATTCATGTTTTTTCTTAATCTAATGTGAAGTCCTCTATAGGAGGTACATGAAAAGGTGTGAGATTCATTGATTGAATCAAGACACTAGGTTCACCTGTAAAACCTAAGATTTACCTTCTACAAGAGAATAAACAAAGAGGATGAATTTGCACAATATTGGATGCAATTAATGAATTAGATTAATGAATTACATGTGGGAACTTGGTGCAGTCACGATAAGAGGGTTCACATAATGAATAGTCCAGACCGTGCAACAAGAGTAAACACAATGGAAACAACACAAGAAAATAGAATATATGCAGATTTAGTCATTCAATATATCATAGAATTCAAAATAGAGATCCGCCAGCAATAGGTTGGCTTACAAATTCAGCTCACATGCCTGATTACATACATGCACAAGATAAGGCTTTCAAGCTCCTTCACACAAACCTAAACTATCAGATTTTTCTTATGTGAATAGCTTGATAACTACTTTTCTAAGGATCTATTACATCAATATATATCATTTCTAGACCATTAGATTCCTCCGTGTCAACTAAGGAAGGTAACAAACTCCAATGAAGAGTTGTAACGTGTTCATAGATAGGTCAGACCTAAATGCATAGAACAATTCCTCAAATGAATGGAACAACACGTAGACCCTTGGGAAAGGTCAATCATGAACCACAAGATATTGAATGATGTGTCATTGAGATCCGCAAGTCAAGGAATGATCCACAAGCCTTCTCCTTTAGCTAATTATCAAGAACTATTAGAATGCTCTACTCTAAGAAAATAGTTGATCTTATGATAGCAATATCTTTTCGATAACTAATACAAATCCTCTAAATTATTGATATGATGTAGATGCTAAGTCTAGATCCACAAGGTGTGAAATGCCAAGACTGGACCACAAGCTGAAAGTTGCTACTGACTGAACTACCTGAACTAAACTAGAAAATGAAAGAACTAAAATGCCAACAAACTGAAATGCAAATATTTTTGGTGTTGCAAGATTACTCTTGAACCAGGGATGCTCCTACATTAGACATCTGGGGTTATTGAAAAAGTGAGTCCCTCACTTTGCTAGGGCTAGGGGAGAACCAAGATGGTCCACCTTAGGCTGAGAAATCCATGATGAATCTTCTTCTAATCTTCCTTTCTACTTCACAAGATATTCTTTGTATTGTCTTCCTCTAGTGTTGCATCCAACTCTACTGTCCAAAATGTCTTCTATCTAGTCTGGTGCTTGTTGTGGTAATTGGTTCTTCAAGTCTTCTTCCATGCTATCACTAAACTCTGCTTCATGATATTGATAAAGATCTGCAATGTTGAAAATAGGTGAAATACCCAATGTCTCCAGTAATTCCACTTCATATGCATTTCTTGAATCAAAATTCTTGAGCATCCTACAAGGTCTAAACTTCTTCATCTTTAACTTGTTATAAGTCCCAACTAGAAATCTTTGTTTTCTCAAGTACACCATTGCTTCATCTCCCACTTCAAATTCCTTATGCCTTCTCTTCTCATCAACCTTCTCTTTGTACTTACTGTTCATATCCTCCAAATGTTTCTTCACCTAGTTATGCATTGTCTTCATATGATCTACAAATTCTTCTGCTTTTGCACTTCTCTTTTCTTCTATACTGATATCTCTCAATTCTGCAACTCCTCTAGGATTCACTCTGATAACAATCTCAAAAGGTGTTCTTCCAGTACTCCTATTTACTAAATTATTGTATGCAAACTCTGCTTGTGAAAGAATCAAATCCCAACTTCTATCTTGTCTCCAACCAAACATCTCAACAAGTTTCCCAAACTCCTATTCACTACCTCTATCTATCCATCTGTCTGTGGATGAAAAGTAGAAATAAACTTTAAATCTGTCTTCATCTTCTTCCAAAGTGTCTTCCAAAAGTATCGAACAAACTTTGTATCTCTATCTGAAACTATGCTCCTACATAATCCATGCAATCTCACACTCTCTTTGAAAAATAGGTCAACTACATGCAATACATCAATTGTCTTCTTACAAGTTATGAAATGAGCCATCTTTGAAAATATATCAACCACTACAAATATTGAATCATGTCATCTCTATGTCTTAGGCAACCCCAACACAAAATCCATGCTTATGTCTTACAAAGGTTTCTCTAGTACTGTCAAAGGTTTATACAATCCAGTGTTTTGACTATTCCCTTTTGCAACTTGACAAACACTACAAATCTACACAAATCTCTAAAAATCCTTATGTATCTGAGGCCAAAAGTAATTTTCACTCACCAAAGACATTGTCTTATCAATGCAAAAATGTCTTGCCAATCCACCATTGTGCTTTTCCTTGATCAAATTGTCTCTCATTGAACTTCTAGGTATGCACAACTGACTTCCTCTAAACAACATATCTTTCTAAATGAAATAGTCCAACCACTTACTTCTATCTATTGCAATAGGTTCCTTACATGCTTTCCAAGGTTCTACAAAATTAGTGTCTCCCTCATACATGTTCTTCAATTCATCAAAACCCAACACTCTCTCATCTCTATCAACAAGTTTCTTCTTCGACCCAAGGCATCAGCAACTTTGTTTGATTTTCCACTCCTATGTTTCAACACAAAAGTATAACTCTGCATGAACTCTACCTATCTCATATGTCTCTGATTCAACTTACCTTGACTATTCAAATATTGCAAATCTTGATGATCTGTATACAACACAAACTCCTTAGGTAACAAGTAATGTCTCCACTTCTTCAGGGCTTGAATTATGGCTTAGAACTCCTGATCATAAACTAAATATCTTCACCTTGCATTATTCAATTTCTCATTGAAATAAGCTACAGGTCTACCTTCTTGACTTAACACTACTCTAATTGCATTTCCATTAGCATCACAATCTAATTGAAATACTTTATTGAAATCCAATAATGCCAAAACTGGTTGCTCTATCACTTTCTACTTCAACAACTCAAAACTCTTATTTTCTCCTGATGTCCATTTGAAATCTTTCCTGTCACCTCTCATTGTCTCTGTCATAGGGTTACAAACTGAACTAAAATTTCTAATGAACTTCCAGTAGAAACTAGCCAATCCATGAAATGATCTAACCTCTCCAATGCTCTCTAGTGTAGGCCATTCAACAATTGCTTTTACTTTCTCAAGGTCTATCTTCAATCCTTCCGTAGAAATCAGAAATCCTAAATATACCAACTCTTCCTTCTTGAAACTACATTTCTTGATGTTTATCAGTAATTTCTCCTCTCTCAACCTCTACAAAACTTATCTAATATGCCACAAATGTTCTTCTTTTGTTTTACTAAAAATAAGAATAGCATCTAAGTACACAATCACAAACTTACCCAAGAATTTCTTCAGAACTTCATTCATCAACCTCATGAAAGTACTCAATGCATTTGTCAATCCAAAGGGCATCACTAACCACTCATACAATCCTTCATTTGTCTTAAAAGCAGTCTTCCATTCATCTCCTCTAATTCTGATCTAATGGTATCCACTCTTCAAATCTATCTTTGTAAAATATTTTGCTCCACTCAAACAATCCATGATATCATCCATCCTAGGTAAAGGAAATCTATACTTAACTATGATCTTGTTTATTGCTCAAAAATTAGTACACATTCTCCATTCTCCATCCTTCTTTGATGCAAGCACTGCAGGTACTGCACAAGGGCTGAAGCTTTCTCTAATCAATCCTTTTCTCAACAACTCTTGTATCTGTCTATTAGTTCTTCATTCTCTGTTGATGTCATTCTACATACTACTTTGTTAGGCAAACTTGCTCTAGGTATAAGATCCATGTGATTACTAATACTCCTTATAGGTAGTAATCTATTAGGTACATTGTCTGATATGATGTCTTCATACTCTGTCAGCAATTCTCTTGTCTCATCCAATTGTTCTTCTTCAATCTCTTTCTTCAAGGCTTCAAGCTTCTTACGAATCAAGGCATAACACATACTCTCCTGTTTCAAATCATCTAGAAATTTCCTTCCATCTATCCAATAGATTCTAGCATTGCCATATACCACATCTTTAGGATCATCTTCCAAAGGAATCAAAGTAATTATTTTATGATTTGTTGTTATAGTATATGTGTTCTTTCTCCCATCATGCATAGCTTTTCTATCATACTACCAAGGTCTACCCAACAAGATATGACAAACATCCATAGGCATAATATCACATAAGACTTCATCATGATAAGATCCAATATGAAATTTCACCAAACATTGTTCACTCAACAGTACCTTATGATCATCCTCAATCCATGCTATCTAATATGGCTTAGGGTGTTTCAATCTTTCCAACTTCATCTTAGTCACCATCTCCTCTGAAACTAGGTTATTTGAACTACCACTATCAATTAAAACTTTACAACACTTACCTCTGGATTTACATCTAGTTCTAAATAGACTTTTCCTCTATGATGGCTCCTCATTTGTTTTTGTTTGAAATAGTGCTCTCCTCATCACCAATGATTCTCCTTTCTAAGGTTTACCAACAGAACTGGGTGACTCAGTAGGTTCTTCTTCAACATAGACTGCTCTTCCACTGTTCTTTGTCTTCTTACTTGTACTACCCTGATTACATTCGAATGTTCTATGTCCTTCACCTCCACACTTGAAACAAGTACCTCAGAATGTCCTCTTATCAAAACCTCTTCCTTCTCTTCTATATCCTTCATTCCAATATGCACTAGGGCTTCCTCTCCAGTAAATGTTTTTGTCATCTCTCCGGTAAGCATTGTTATCACTGTCATCCTTCCTAATTGGGTTGTCAAACTTATTCTTCCCCACAAATGATCTATCATATCTAGAAAATGTTTTACCTCTCTGAAGTTTACATCCTCTACCTCTCTGCCTCTAATCATGTCTCTTATTTAGCTTCTCTTCAACTTTCAGGGAAAACTAGTATGCTTCTTCCAAAGATGTCATCCTTACCAAACTTAGTTCTTCTTGAATATTCAATCTCAGTCCATTGATGTATCTAGCCACTTTCTCCTTTCTTACTTCACTATGTCCTATTCTTATGATCATCTTATGAAATTCTTCAATGTACTCCTTCATAGATTTCTCCTTCTATCTCACGTTTTGCAATCTTTTCAACAATTCCAACTCATAGTCAGTAGGTATAAACTGATTCTTTAAATTTGTCACATCTGGTCCCACTTTGTAATCTTTTCTTTTCCTCTTTTGTTTCTTTCCAAATGAACTTCTTTCCACCATATACCAACATGTCCCTTCAACTTTGTCTTTGAAAATTTCACCTTCTCTAGATCTTCAATCTCTTCATATTCAAAATATTCTTCCATGTCATTTATCCAGTCAATCAATTCTTTAGGATTCAAATTACCAGTAAAGTTTGGCATATCAACTCTAGGTCTCTTTCCTATCTTTGAAATAACTTACAACATCTTTATCTGATCTGATTCTTCTTCTTCATCACCTTCTAGTGTTTCGCTCAACAAATTGAAATTCTTCCGCATCATCACTTTCAACATTAGGTCTTGGCATCAATCCTCTTCGCCTATCTTCTTTAATAGCATCCAAATGAATTTAGATCATTCTCATTAATTCCATCATCTCATCCATTCTATTAGCCATTGTACCAATAGGAAGAACTCTCCTCGGTGGCATTCTTCCAAGGATCAAGTGCAAACTACCTTAGGGTCAGTGATTAGGCTACAAGTGACAACTGCATCTCAATCGACGATCAGTTGCAACACAGGTAACCTACCTCAATTTGATGATCTATCCATAGCAAGATCTTATAGAATTCCCTCACCAACTCACTCCAAAGAATCAAACTTTTTCTCTAATACCACTTGGTGCAGTCATGGCAGGAGGGTTCACAGAATAAACATTCTAGACCGTGCACCAAGAGTAAACACAATGGAAACAACACAATAAAATAGAACATATGTAGATTCAGTCATTCAGTATATTAGAGAATTCAAAATAGAGATCCACCAGCAACATGCTGGCTTACAAATTTGGCTCACATGCCTAATTACATACATGTGCAAGATAAGGCTTTGAAGCTCCTTCGTACAAACCTAAACTATCAGATCTTTCTTATGTGAATAGCTTGATAACTACTTTCCTAAGAATCTATTACATCAATATATATCATTTCTAGACCATTAGATTCCTCCATGTCAGCTTAGGAAGGTCACAAACTCCAATGAAGAGTTGTAACATGTTCACAGATAGGTCAGACCTAAATGCATAGAACACTTCCTCAAATGAATGGAACAATGCGCGGACCCATGGAGAAGGTCGGTCATGAACCACAAGACATTGAATGATGTGTCATTGAGATCTGCAAGCCAATTAATGATCTGCAAGCCTTCTCCTTTAGCTGATTATCAGGAACTATTAGAATGCTCTACTCTAAGAAAATAGTTGATCTTCTGATAGTGATATCTTTTTGGTAAATGATCCAAATGCTTTGAATTCTTGATATGATGTAGATGATGAATGTAGATGCTAAGTCCAAATCCATAAGGTGTGAAATGCCAAAACCGAACCACAAGCTGAAAGCTGCTACTGACTAAACTACCTAAACTGAACTAGAAAATGAAAGAACTGAAATGCCAACAAACTAAAAAGCAAATGTTTTAGGTGATGCAAGATTACTCTTGAACCAGGGATGCTCCTACATTAGAACTTGCTTTTATATTTGCAAGTTAGAAAACCGTAATATGACTTAAGAAGAACCTAAGACTAAAATTATCCCCAAGTCAACTTAATAAAGTGTAATTAAATATTTAATTACACCAACACCCCCCTTAAGTGCAACTTAGGGAGAAATGAAAAATATGCAACTAATGCAAGAATGGATCCTAGCTACAAGGCCATGTTGGGTACCCATGTACAATAGGAATCTCTCATAAAGTGGAGAAAATAAAGGAAAACCCAATGGTAGAAAACTTCTCTCCACAAGAGAGAAAAATACAAGTACATGAACATGTGATGGAAGGACTAACAATAAGACCCCTAAGAATTGAATCCATCATAAAAGTAACATCATGAATGCCCCCCATAAGAAAGGAAGTAGAGAGAAGGTCTGGTGACCCCCCAGAAGTGAGAAGGATGAAACTCCATGCGAGGAAATGCTCCCTCCCAAAATAGAGATGAGAAGAGAGACCATGCAGTTGTTCCTCAAGATGACTCATACATTGTTGGAAGATGCTCAACATAGAATAAAGATGTTAAGACCCATGAATGTCAAACAACATTTGTCCCCTTGGGAAGAAATAGAATTATAAATGTGTGCATAATGTCTTCCCATTCAAAATGGCAATATACAGGAAGAGGGATAAATATCTCTAAACTTTGCACATGATCCAAAGACAACAATGATGCTCCTAAAAACTACCTAAATGTCTCCAATCCACTACAAAACTATGATTGAATAGGATGATAAAGAACAATCTTTGATGAAGATGATGGTGATGCAACTCCATTGAAGCTGTCATCAAATAGAAGACAAATATCCTCAATATTGTCCTCCAAATCTGCAAGATGGGACTCTACAAACAACAATGATATATCTGGTAGATATGTGTCCCAATGAGCTATCTCTAGAAGACTAATAGTATTCTACTACAAATAATCTGATGTAGCAACAAGTAATAAAGATGTGATCCTGATTTTAGAGGAGAAGGAGAAGCAAGTGAAGGTTCTATGTCATATGAACTCGCAAAACTTGTCAAATATGCATGCTCCTCAAATATATCATCATCAAAAGGTATACAATCTACATCATCAAGGGATATGTTGCAATCCATAGTAGGATCATCAAGGAATGGAGAGATATGTGGGTCTCCATAGATCTCCTAAATGCTAGTCCAAAGAGCGTGTGAGCACTCAATATGTGAGATAGAACACATGGTGTCAAAATCAACACTGAAACTAGTCAATCCTACAATACATGATCATTATAATTTTCCCATACAGATTTCCTCCTAGGTGTATTTTGTTTAGGTATGAGTCCATAAAGATAAGGCAAAAGATCAACCCACTTGAGATGTGTCAATATGCCCTTTCATGAAGACTCATAATTATCCTTACCCAATGTTACCACAGAAGGGTGAATAGAAAAATCCATGATACGTCTTCAAAGAAATCAAACCAAAGATCAGAACTCTAAATATGTATTAATGCTGATAAATGAAACCCAAAAAAATGAATAGAACTTCTCCAAATGCCAAAATGTTCAGAATATCAAATAGAAACCATAAAACTAACAAACTGAATAAAGAAAACTTGGGGTTGAGTCAAGAAAATTTGCATGGGTGGCTGTGTAGAGCTCATCAATACCTTCTGATTGTCACAAGAATTGTAGAAATCAAAGATCGTAGCAAAAAGATATGAGCTCAAAAGCCAAAAATGGTATCTAGAATTCAAACAACAATAAATGTCACCAATAGAATAACCTAGAAAAAATACCTACACCACTAGATTGTGTTCAAAACATTCTTTTCGATGCCTATTTGTTTTCAAAAATATGACCTTGTTTGCCCAAGTTATGCCAAAAACAAAAATAACACCCTCAAGCACAATTTTAGAGTTGTATATGTATATAGATGTGCTAGTTTTGTAGATTGTTGTTTGCCAATTTTTTCGTCACTTAATTGAATCCATATTACATCTAGTTTGTTATTTTTTGTATATGCTTTGAATATTCCATCAACACCATTTACCAATCCATCTTCTATTTTATTATTGTCAGCATATAACTCAACCAACATGTTTATTTTTAGTATAATTTGTTTTGGTAGTGTTGTATTTGAATATGTTGTTATATTGCCATAGTTTTCTTCTATGTTTTCAATTGCATCGATGATAATTAGTTGGCGTGGAATAGATGATAGCATTTTAGTGTTGTGTGAAGCCATTACCTTGTTTGTATGGGAAATATATGGAAATGTAAGGTCAATTGGGGTAGGTTGAATGCAATTGGTGTTGAGATATTCTATATATCACTATTAGATTGTGAATTAGTTCATATTTTGTTGAGTATGGAGATAAATATTTTGTTTCTTTGATGCATAGTAGTTTGTAATTCATAGCATTGTATGGGTATCACTCCAAAAAGTGTATAGAACTTGTTCTTTGTTAATAATAGGATGTTCAAAGATGAGGTTATCTTGTACTAGTTGTGCTTGGTAAAAGTCACCCCAAAATACCATGATGATATTACCAAAGAATTTTGTTGGTTTATGTTTTATGTCTCTCATTCTTTTTTCAATAGAATTTAAGAATCGACTTCCTATCAAAGAAACTTCATCTATTAGCAAGACTTGTAATTGTTCAAAAAAAAATTTCAAGGAATCTAGTGTTTCATTACTAAGTGGGATTAAAGTAGATTTGTTAAAGGGCATTAGCAATGTAGAATGAATTATCATTCCACCTACATTGTATGTTTCTTTTCCTATGTATGTCATTATCAATCATTTTTGTTTAAGTGGGTCTGAACATTCATTTGAATTGTAAATATGTAACAACATTTGCAATATTATTTTTGATGTAAATGTTTTTCCTGTTTGTGCACCACTAGTTAAGAAAAGATACAATGGTTTTCTATGTTTAATTTTTTTTCATTGCAATGTCTTTTAGAATTGCTTGTTTCTCTTTTATTAACATTCTTCTTAGCTTATAGTATTCTAAGTTTTCAAGTAGATTTGGATTTTGAACAATTTGAAAACTAATATCTTTTTTCATTTTTAATTGTATTTCTTGCAACCATTGCAAATCGGTACTTAGATAATATGTGTCAATATTATTGTTATCGTGAATTTGTTTGATATGTACATTTGTAGTTTATTTTTCATTTTCTTCAACTTCTTCATATGCATTGTCTAGATCTCCCCATATGGTATTGAAGTTGTATGTATATCTACATTCATTTTCTTTGACAATGTTGCCATAAAGTACATATGCATCTGCAAATGTTTTGAATTTTTCTTTTAATAGATGATTATCTTGAAAAGGAACATATAGTAATGGTTTTTCTCTACAATAGTTTTTATAGTCAATATGCTTGTTGTATTTAACAAATCTGATAATGTTAGGTTTTTTGGATTTTGCATATTTCTTCTTGATGATTTTGAACTTTGTAGTGAATTGAGATAAGTTCATGTGTTTCAATTTTTTGGATTTTGCGTATTTCTTCTTGATGATTTTGAACTTTGTAGTGAATTGAGATAAGTTCATGTGTTTCAATTCTTCTGGATGATGCATATAGTGATCAATAATTGATTGACACATTATATCTTTTCATTCATTAGGTTCTTTCTTAAGTAGTGATATATTAATATAATTTTTCTCTCATTTATTCCTTTCTATGATGGGAATTAATGAAGTACTGAACTTCTGTTAATAAAAGATATTGATGAATTTTGATGTTAATATGATTATGTCATTATATTATCCAATTTATCTTGTTAATGATTTACAATAGAGATATTATTAAATTATCAATGTTATAATATTCTTTTGTTGTTTACACATTATTAAATATTCTATATTATCCTAACTCTAAATATTAACCATAATAATGTTAGCGTATAGTATAGCATATTGCATTGTTTAACCACTCCACAGTTATGATTGTTACATCATTATGGTTGTTATTCAGTTACAGGTGGTTTACAACTGCTATTATCCTTGTATAAATACCATATCTGTTCATCAAATAATCATTAATAAAAACATTTTTCATTCACATACTCTCCATTAAATGGTATCAGAGTGACTTTGTACCTGTGCAATGTAGGCATGCCAACTTGAATAGGTGAGCAATCTACTCCACCACTCCCACAAGCCCAGTCCAATGCCAAGGCATTAAAACAGATCAATGTTTGAGAGGCATTCAAATATGCTCCATCAAGTATCAATAGTAAAGCATAGACAAGACATTAATTTTTTGTAGTCTATTTCATAGAATGTGCAAGAATAAAGGCATTCGATAGAAGGATTCACAAGATGCTCCTATGATAAGTTCTCAGAGAAAGGTGTTCAATCTACAAAGCTTGGTATATTTTTCAAACTTTGAAATCATTTTACTATTGAAACTTGTAGACATTTATAAATCTATTAAGGAGTTAAGGTTTGTATCATTTTAAAATGGAGTTTCCACTAGACAAGTATTCTAGATTTAATTTTCATACTTGGAGAATGAAAATTCAGATGCAAATAATGAATAAAAATTTATGGGGAATAGTAAGTGGAAACAAAAAGGCACCTATAGATGCAAATAAGTTATTAGATTGGAGTAGTAGAGATGATAAAGCCAAAGCTATAATTGGCCTTGCTCTTTTTGACACTGAATTGCACCACATTGATTAGGATAAATAATCAAGTCAAATTTGGGATAACTTGAATAAATTATTTGGAGCAAAAGAAGTCAATGCAAAGTTCTCCCTAAATCTTCAGTTACTCAGGTTCAAGATGCAACCTGGAATTACAATGTCAAATCATATACGTAACTTGTAGTCTCTCATTAGATAGCTAGCAGAGGTTAAAAGGCTATGGTAGATGATGATGATGCTAAGGCCATCTTATTAAATAGATTTCCTTGAAAATACCTTCACAAACTCTAGAAGGTATGATTTCTTCCCTTCTAGTAGAAGAGAAGAGAACAACAGAAGATTTAGAAGATGATCCTGAGGAGAAAGCATTATTGTCAAGAAGCAATTACAAAAGATCAGAGAAAATCAAATGTTTTTATTGTAATAAAAAGGGTCACATAGCTTGGGATTGTAGAACTCGAGCTAGTGATGTTCTTAAAGGAAAGGTCAAAAATGAAGGAAACCTTGCTTGCATTAAGGATGAGGATTCAATAGATGATGAATGTTTTAAACATGACTCTTCTCCTGGTGTGTGCATTAGTATTATAAAACTTCTAATTGGAGGTAGGTGGCATCAAAGGATGGAGGATTTTCATCATCTCAAGTTAGCCTCTTGCTTTGAGATGATGCTTTGCATGAGAAGCATTTTTGGCTTTAGCTTTTTTTGCTTTCCCTTGCTGTTGCTGAAAAATTTGAAGAATACATGTTTTGTGAAGATTTTGTTCTGGAGACAGGTTTGGGATTTGGTGTTGAGCTCAATATGGATTGTTATCAAGCAAGCTTCACAGTATATGATCAAGAATTATACCATTAAGTAGTCACTAGACAATGATAGAGATCTATCATATCTCGTAGGGATTGTTGTTGAATAATTCAAGACTCTATGATTTGAGAGTTTATAACTGAGAGCTCAAGAACACAGCTCGAAGCAACACCTTTCTGAGGGTCAAGAGACAACTTGATGGAGCCCCACTTGGTTTAAGATTTGTTCTTTTAGGAGAAGATGTTCTATAAAATATGTATTCATATTATGTAATCAGCTTTGTTGAGTATGTTAACATTCAGGGGGTCCCTTGATACTATTGTAGGAACAATGTAATAATGGGGGGAATGTTAGTTTATAGTATAGCATATTACATTGTTTAACCACTACACGGTTATGCAGTTATAGATGGTTCACAATTACAATTATCCTTGTATAAATGCCATATCTATTCATCAAATAATCATTAATAAAAACATTTTTCATTCGCATACACTCCATTAAATAAATCTACTACAAATAATTAAATAATTTTGGGGAAAAGTGGCGTTACACACATGGAGTACAAGTACATCATACAAGACAAGAACACAACATTAATAATACTCAAATATAACAAAATGACTTCACAACCATAATACAAACTCAATGACCTAGGAACCCATCAAGATACATCTCTCAAATGTGCAATGTATCAAAGTACTACTAACTAACATAAGATAATAGGGTTAACTATACCAACCACAAAGAACCCTACCTCAAGGTAAATAAGTATGCATACCAAGAAATAAGCCACATGACTTAACAGCACAGTTCTCCTAAATACTAGTGGTGGATGGAATCAGTAATGTATAAACAACATATAGACCTGCTACATATAGATCTCCTAAATACTCGTGATGGTCATTGAGAGAATTATACGTTAACTATGATGTCGTTCTTATAGAAAGATGAGAAATATAAATCTCAACCAACTTACTTAAGGATATATATGAGAGGAGATATGTGCAAAATAAACTAATCACATAAAAACAAGAAAATAAAATTAAAAGTAGTATGTACCATCATTTAAGCTTTGGAAGATATTAAATACATAGTTCTCAAAAAACTAAAATTTTCTTACTATAATAATTGTTATATTTCTATCAACTCTATATACATATAAAACATTCAGTTGAATTATTTTATCAATCATCATACTACTTAAAAAGAACTTAAAATCATACAATTCTCCAATATTATAAAAGGTTATTTTTCAAAATACTAAAATAAGTTTTAAATTGAAAATATAACTCACATATTTTTTTTATAAGAAATTTTAAACATCATTCACAATGTAATGGCACAATTGTCAACAACAATATCCCAAGCCCAAAGGGCAATGGCATTCCATTTCTTGATTTCAAAGCGCTTGGGCTTCTTGGAGGTGCTGGAGCCCTCCCCAGACTGCACTTCCACTGGTGTCATCTCTACTTCTGTCGAAGCCATTCCTATGCAAAGAACCCAGCTACACATTTTTATTAAATGAATGCATCTAAAAATTATAAAGTAACTATTTTATATTTGAAAAATATATAAGGACATAATTTTTAAAATGAAAGCACACAAGAATTAAATTTAAAATATATAACCAATATAGTTTTATTAAATTAATGGACATAACAATAAAGTGAACATAAAGTTTTCTATTGTGTTATTTTATTTACTGTAGAATAATTTATTTTATAACTATATTTTATTAAGATTTTATCATACTAGTATAGCTATATTTAAAAAATATAAATCTAAAGTATGTGAAGATGGATCTAATGCATCATTTAATTAAATTATTTTAAGTTATAATTGTAATTATTGTATACTTTAATAATTTTAATCAAAATAATAAATTAAATTAGAATAATTAGATATATTTTTAATGACAATAATTAAATAAAATATATATAAATATTTGAAAGGAAAATTATTGTAAAGTTTTAATAACATAATAATTATTCAATTGCTAAAATTAATGACATGAATATCATTAAGTTGAGGATTTTGAGGCTTATAAAATAATGATAAGTGTAATCTTATAAGAACCCTAATCCTAACTCTAACCCTAACCCTAATTCTAATCATAACTCTAATTCTACCCTACTATAACCCTAATTCTAACCCTTATCTTAATCCTAATTCTAACTCTTATCTTAATCCTAATTCTCACTATGATTTTAACCCTAACTTTAACCCAAATTCTAACCTTATTCCTAACCCTAACCCTAACCCTAACCCTAATGCTTACCCTAACTCTAATTCTTACCCTAATTCTAATAGTAACCCACCTTAATTCTAACCCTAGGTCTAATAGCAACTCTAATCTTAACTCTAACCCTAACCTAACCTTAATTCTAATGATAACCCTGATTCTACCTTAACTATAACCCTAATTTTAAATATAACAATAACCCCAACTATAACCCTTACCCTAGTCTTAATTCTAACTATGATTTAGGCCAAAGCCTAACCTAAATTCTAACCCTAACTCTAGCCCTAACCCTAATTGTAACTCTAATGCTTACCTTAATTTAGTAACCCTAATTCTAACTCTAACCCTAACCTCAGTTCAAGCCTGAACCCTAATTACAAACCTAATTTGATTCTAACATTAACCCTAATTGTAACTGTAACCCTAACCACATTGATAATTGTAATCCTAAGTCTAATTCTAAACTTAACCCTAATCCTAATTTTAACCCTAACCTTAACCCTTATTCTAAAGCTAAAAATAGCTCTAATTTTTACCCTAACCTTAACCTTAATCCTTACTATAATTCAAACCCTAAACCTAATCTTAATACCAACCTTAACCCTAATTGAACTCTAACCCTAACTCTAATTTGAACCCTAACCCTAACTATAACTTTAATTCTTAACCTAATTCTAATATTAACCCACCTTAATTTTAACCCTAATTCTAATAGAAATCCTAATCCTAACTCTTACCCTAACCCTAATTCTAATCAAAACCTTGATTGTACTATGACTATAACCCTAACTTTAAGTCTAACAATAATCCTAATTCTAATAGTTACCTTAACCCTAAATGTAACCTTCACCCTAAATCTAATTCTAATTTTAATCCTAACCATAATTATAACCCTAACCCTAATTCTAATTCTTACCCTACATTAATTTGAATGCTAGTTGTAAGTCTAATTATAACCCTAACCCTAAGTATAATTATCATCCTTACCCTTATTTCTATTTGTAATGTTGATCCTAACCCTCTAATACTAACCCTAATCCTAATTCTAATTCTAAACCTAGTCGTAATTGTAATCATAATTCTAACCCTAACCCTAACTATAATTATAATCCTAACCCTAACACCAATAGTAACACTAATTCTATTTCAAATCCTAAAAAAGATCATAATTAGTTGATAGGTTAAATATCCATTTCCTTTTTTTTAGTACATTGATTTGTATTTTAACAATTCAACTAAATTGCCTTATTTATTAAAACTAAAGCTAACATCTTCTTTGTAGTATATTAAAACAAATATTTTCCTTTTACCACATAGTTGAGTGGTGGAGTTTTATAATTAAGAAATTTTAATGTGTCAATTCCAGTAAGTTTTTATCTTTTAATATTTTAGATTTGTCCTTTAAATGGATTTTTTTTATCTATATACTTTTTTCTACATTTTTATTTTATATTGGCTACTTCATTTTTCATATTAAAATGATAATTATTTTGGAGCTTATTCTCTTAAAATATGTGTAATACTTTTGTCATCATACTATGTTAAGTTAAAAAATTATAGATTCAACCAATTTGAATGATATATTTTATTTTATTTTTAAATCTAGTATTAAACTCACCTCCCATCTTATTCTTAGTGAACTAAATCTCATGTGTAGCCACCAAGCCAAATGATAGCAAATGTAAAATCTAAACATTTTATCTAATTCAACGTAGATCCTTAGATCCTTGGATCCTTGTCACTGCTTAATACTTCTCTATAGATTTTAGCGATCCACTATTAAACAACCAAAAATGAATAAAATTTATTACAAATTGAATATGATAGCATAGAGGATAACTATGCAACATGACATGGAAGGGCTAATTAAAGCCTTTTTGAAAAACCCAATTTATCAAAGATAAACATTTTTAACAAGGATAAACTATAATAACAGGTATGTGGTGGTCAACCACAGCCTGCAACAATGCACTCCACTTAAATATCATCTATTTCAATGATAAAACAGTCAATAGAAATTTTACATTTCATCCACAACAAAAAGTGGTAAATATTTGTTCTAATTTGATTGGCCGAAATTGACTTTTGACTGTTAGAGTAGATGATGTTTAAGAATAATGGCAACAATCATACAAATTACCTCATTGGTTGTAAGAAGAACAATAATTCTGAAAATAAGGCTCCAAAGGATGTTTATTTAGAAAGACAAAGGAAATTATTTTCCAATATTTTTTTTTGTCAATTTCAAGAATGTAGATTACAAATTCAGATAAGCCAACTATTTTTTAGCGAGTCTTTAACTTCCTCTAGTATTTTTCAGCTTGCATTAGTAACTAAGTCTATAAACTGCTAACGTATAAAGGTAACAGGAGTAGTGCTGTCAGATTGTGGAGTAAGTTTGAATGCATGGCTAAGGGAGCGCCGGCTCAAGAAAATTGCAGAAGAAGACTACTTCACCTTCATGATGGTCTTTGCACTTGTCATGGTTTAACCATAACATCAAGACCTATATCTATACCATTAGTATCACCTTCCATGTGTATTACATTTTGCAATCTTATCCTTCCAAAAGATTCATCTGTCATGCTCAAGAAGTCCCCAATTCCAGATTTAATTTTCTTCCATACCCAAACTGTCATGGAAGTGAGCATCAAGGGAAATATGGAATCCAAAACCCACTCAGGTCTTGAGGATGAAGAGTGCTCACATGATCATGAAGGTACTTTGTTGATTGTGGTGACATTGTAAGATCACCTCTGCAGGAAATGGAATTTAAACAAACCAGATGTTTCCAGAGTAGTAAAATATGCTCCAAAGTTTGTTATGAAGGTGAATTCCTTGGTCAATTTAATTGACAAAGACATAAAATTGGATGGGCTTAAGTATGAAGAGGTTTCATTGAAAAATGACTACAGGGCAGCAGTGGCAGACCTTTTCAATAAGGGCGATGCACTCAATGAGGTTGACCTTTTTTCTGGAGAGCATTGGCAAAGAGGAAGAGGCTTCAGAGCCACAACAGATCGAGCTTTGTACTGATAGAGGATTGGTTGTAGTCACCAGACTGTTGGAATGGTATGGTTTTCCCAAGATTAATGTTTATTGCTTGATTCAACAACAGAAGTTTTGGTTAAACTGTTGTTCATCTGAACTGGAGAAAACCCTGAAAACCTTTGAGAGTTATGGTTTTAACATGGAGACATTGTCATCGCTTTTGTATTCTTGCCCCTCTATCTTGAAATCGGAATACTTGGATCAGTGGCATCCACTTTTTTCTTCACTTCATAAATATCCTATGAAAAGATTGTAGATAAGCCTGCTTATTATGCCACAAATCATTCAAGTGTAAGTTAAAACACACTTAGCTGTCTCTTTCTAAGAAATCAAATCTTTTGTCCCTGAATTCTTTTAAACTGATAACTATTTTGAGAAATCATGTGTCATCTTGGCTGTCCTTAGATCAATTTGTCTCAAGTATTTGGCATCCATCCCATTGGAAAAGAACTTTCCCTGTAGTAAAAATAAGTCCTCTAATACCTGTAATACATAACCGTAAATATTGCATCTTTTTAAAAAAAAGGACCTATAAAATTAGCACAGTAGAAAGAAACTGTAATCACTGTACCTATATTGTGCCTGTAATAAAATTTTTACCTCATAGAAGGTTATTTATTACGCCTTGAAGCCAGAAAATTTATGATATGCCGAATATTTTTTAAGGAAACTTCAAACAAATAACAGTATATAAAATTTCTTTAAAATCTAAGGTTGATTATTAAGGGGTTTTTGTTGATAACTTTTAAGTCCTCGTCAACAAAGTGAGTAAACTTAAATGTTAGATTCTTAGTGCTAAAGGATTCAAGTGTAGCTGTACAGAGATATAATACTGCAAATAACATAAAAAAATACACAAGCTAAAGAGAAGAGACACAATTCTTGGCAAAATTTAATTTGTAATTTTAACTCTGAACGTGAATAAAGTTGAGGACCTTGCAAGTAACTTTTTTCAGATGGAGTAAACTCAATGTTAGATTCTAGTAGCAATTTCATGAGGCTAGAATTTCTAAAGGAGATCACTATGAAAGTAACAAAGGAAATGTTTTAAGTCTCTTAATACACTTATTAGTGCCACTGGTACATATGTATACAGATGTATCTTTAGAGCTCAAGGAAATCTGGGAAATTCATGATAGTCAATTTGTATACTATTTTGATGAAGAAAGGATCATATAACCCTCACAAGTCTGGGGTATAAATATAGAGATCTTGACTACAAATACAACCTCAGTCTCACAAAAATTGCCATAGCCAACAGGAACCATTGAGTATCCAATAAAGAGAAATCTATCTGTCCACAAATTAATAATGAGTAAGACAAAGATTTCAATAATGTGAGACTATTGCCATAAAAAATGGGATTCCATGTTATGTTACTTAGTGTTCATCTATACTCACATCACACTCAAGTAGAGGTTTAAGAGAACCAAGCCCTCTATGTCACATATAATATTGATGCACAAGAAGTAAAGAATTCGTAGTAAGGACTTCACTACAAAAATCAGTAAAATCTGAAACCTTCGTAGTACACATCTATGCATATAAATAAGATAGAAAGAGTCATATTATCATCACATTTACAAGAACCTATCTAGTATAACAAAAGCACAGACTTCCAATTCATCTTAAGCGTACAATATTCCAACTGTGTATCAATGAGTGTCCTAAATGAAGCTATGTCTAAATGAAATAAGTGATTTATGAATGTTAGAATTCATTAAATATTATACATTGCCACATGATCAATGATCTTATCTAGTGGACTAAGGTCTCTTAAATCAGTGATAGAATCAATTTTTTATAATCTTCTATAGCAATAAATGGTTGAAACAATAGTACTGATGTCTCAAGCAGAGGATTGTATCCAACCAGGGATAAGTACATTCAGTTTTCCAAAAGGAAATGGTATACCATAGAATAACTATCGCAGTCCCAAAACCTAGACAGGTACAAATCATTAAAGACCTAGGCAACAGTATGACATCTGCTTCACTGAATATCGCCATCCAATAACTGCAACTTCATATCATGAGTGAGAGTATGATGAAGACACTTTACCACCAACCCAAAATCTTGGCGGGACACCCTCAGACTAGGATCCCTCAAATCTCCAGTATAAAATCAAGAGAAAATACATAAGATAACATGTGGTATACCCATCATTCACAAAATTCCATGCCACTTGAGTAAGACGTTGCTCATCAATACCAAATTTCTTAATTGCTGTCCAAATTAGTCTATACAACATCAAATCCCAATGTTGTCAAAACTATTATTTCAGCATTTAAAACTGTCTCTTTGTTCCTGACAGAAATCCTATATTAGATTCAGTGATAAAAAGGTGTTAATGTAAGGATGAAAAATTAACCATTACATCTACAAAGATTGCTTGTGACAAAACACTGCATCCTTCTACAAAACAAATAGAAAAGGTTACAGTTGAGCATTATATATTAGTCATGAAACAAAAAAATACATATTAGAAGCTCTATCATAAAAAGTTGTTGGTAGGCATGTAACACTCTCAAAACATAAGCAAGAATATAAATCAGAATTGGAGATTAGAAGCCAAAACAATGAACACATGCAGCACCAAGAAAAAAAAAATGATCTAACCCTATTTTATAAGCAAAGATACTACATCACAAAACAAAAACCCGCAACAAAATTAGAACCCTAAAAAAGCTTTATCTCCTCCATATCTAATAAGCCCCACTTTTCAAGCCCATTTCTTTAATATTTTTAATCTATATAATTGTAATGAAGTCCTATATTTACAATTATATTAAAAAAATATAATTGAAGTATATTTATAGATTTTTAATGTATATAATTGTAGTGAAGTCTTATATTTACAATTATATTAAAAAATATATGTAAAGTACGCCCTAGATGGATCCATTTTAATTAGTTTATTTTAAATTATAATTGTAATTATTATATAATTTAATAAATTTAAATCATAATTATGCAGTATAATATTAGTAAATATTATAATAATGTATTTATATTATTATTTTATTATAAATATTTATTATTTTATGCCCAAATAGTTACATATTTAAAATGAGAATAATTAATTTAAATTAGAATAATTATTTCATATTTTAAATCACAACAAATAGTTTAAATTAGAATAATTATTTTAAAGTAAAATTATTTTAAAGTTTCAATATTATATTTCTATAATTATTATATTATTAGTTTATAATAATAAAAATAATAATAAATATAGTAATAAATATAATAAAGAAAATTACTTAGTGATAATTACTATTATTATAATTATTTATTATAATAATATTAATATTATTATTATTCCTCCTAATAATTTATTTTTAATTGTAAAATTATCCTTAATTCTAACCCTAATCTAATTATAACCCTAAATCTAACCCTAATTCTTCTAATCCCCCTCTCTTTATATATTCCCCTCTCTCCCCACTTCTGTCTCTCCACTTCTTGTCCATCCGCACCCTAATTTTAAATTGTATCCCTAAATCAAACCCTAATTGTGACTCAAATTGTAACCCTACATCTAACTTTAACACTACTTCTAATCTTGACACTAATTTTAATCATAACCATAATTGTAACCCTAACTCTAATTATAACAAATCTTATAACCCTAATTCCCTACGTAACTCTAAACCTAACCCTGATAATATTTTTTTGGTTATATATTTGCACTAATTGAAACCTTAATTATAAGCAAAACCATTATCCTAATTCTAACTATAACCATAGCTATATTTTAAAAAAATATTATCTAAAGTATGCTAAGAAGTATCCATCTACAGGTGTCTTTTAATCAATTTATTTTTAATTATAATTGTAATTATTGTATGCATTAATAATTTTAAATCATAATTATGCAGTATAATATTAGTAAACATTATAATAAATGTATTTATATTATTATTATTTTATTATAAATATTTATTATTTTATGCACAAATTTAAATTAGAATATTTATTTCATATTTTAAATCACAATAAATAATTTAAATTAGAATAAGTACCCTAACCTTAATCCCAACCCTAACCATAACTTTAATCCTAACACTAATGTTAACCCTAACTATAATTCTAACTCTAATGATAACACTAATTCTAACTCTAACTCTCGCCCCAATATTAAGCCCAATGCTAACCCTAATTGTAACCCTAATTTTAAGTTGTGTTATGTAATCCTAAATGTAATGCTAATTCTAACTCTAATTCTAACTGATTCTAACCTAACTGCCAACCCTAACCCTAATTATAAAACTAAGTCTAACCATAACCCTAATTCTCTCCCTAATTCTAATCCTAACTCCAACTGTACCCGTAACCCTAATTGTGTTGGTAACCTTAATTTTAATCAAAACCCTAATTCTAACCATAACATAACCCTAATTATATTCCTTACCCTATTTCTAGCCAACTCTAATTCTAACCTTAACCCTATATATATTTGTAACCTTAATTCTAACATTAACCTTAATTCTATAGTTGATGTGATTAAATATGTTGATTTGTTTTCAAAAAATTGATGTGATTAGGTGTGTTAATTGTTTTCTTTAAATTAATTATCATATTTATTTATTGCTTGTAGGTATAAAATTGTTATTTTGATTCCTATGCAATTAATTAATTTTTGTAATGAGTACTTCTTATATAGCATTCCTTTCAATAATTAAAAGTAAACTTTAGGTATTAAAAATAGGACAACTATTTATCACTTTTTACTTTGAATGAGATATAAAATTGCTACTGGTAGCATAATTATAATTAATTTTTAAAAAATATTAGTAATATCCAAACCATTTAACTAATAGAGACATTAAAAATAAATTTTATTGCAAATATATTCTGTATACATTTCACAATTCACATAAAATTTAACATATTTTAATAATATAACAAAATTTCAAGTCTAATTCATCTTATTCATCTTTAAGATAAAATCTTTTATACAATAGAGTTATTAATGGAAGAAATTAAGAAATAAATATTTAGTGTAAGAAATAAAAATTATAATATATAATTGGTTCATAATTTTTTCTCATAAATATACTATCTATACATTTCGTAATTCACATAAAATTTAATATATTTGAATAATATAACAAAATTTCAAATCTAATTCATCTTATTCATCTTTAAGATAAAATCTTTTATACAATAGATTTATAAATAGAAGAAATTAAGAAATAAATATTTAGTGTATGAAATAAAAATTAATAATAGGTAATTGGTTCATAAAATTTTCACATTAAATAAAGAATGTTCAACATAAAAGGGATATTCATATCCTCAATGAGTGTTCAACCTTTATAACACAGGTCACCATCGGAGAAAGTCATAAAAACGTAAAGACAACCCCAATGATTGTTTATAAATACATCATAAGTCAAATGAATTACTGCCTGTTTTTTATCGATTAGCATACATAAATAATTGCTAAACATTAACAACACTCTAATAAGACACTCACTCTTCCTTGGAATAGCAATTCAGTTCAGGTTTAGACCAGTTTACAAATAGAGAAAAATTTTGTAGCTAACTGGCCTATTAAAGCAAGCCCAATGATGCAATAGTATCATTTCTTAAATGATAATGCAAGCACACATAGTAGTATCAATTCATAAATGTTCATGTAAATACAAATATATAGTGGAAACCAAGCAGCCATTACTGGATCACCTTCTCATTGCCAGCCCTTAGAGCAAGCCTATGAATAAGGTAAAGACTGCAATTTGTCTCTTAGTACTATCTTGTGATTTGAAATCCTTTGTGCATGTGTCTCGAATATTATCTATGTAATCCTTCACAAACACAAAGAAAAATCCTTTGCATCAAGATGGTGAAAAATATTTCTTAGATACCAAAACAACAAATGTCAGATAAATCATTCCAAAAAAGTAACCAGAATTCAGCAAGCACAGGGGAGGCAAATTACCTTAAGCATTCTTGCCTTCTCATACTTCTCCCTATCACTCTGACCTTTTATCACTCTGACCTTTTAAAGAACTACTGGCAGCTAGAAATACGTACTTGAACTCCTTCCGATTGATTGGGTAATTCCAATAAGCCATGTGACATCATTATGATCTCCTTCCACCTGTAGGGAGGAAATAGCCCACAAATCATATTTAAAACCAAGGAAAAAGGTTCACATGTTTATCTGTGAATACCAAAAATAGATATCACTGAGAAAAGTAATTAGCAATAAACAACACATATTATATAACCTGTGGCCTGGAATTGGAGATTCAGGAATGGAAGCATTCAATTTACCCATCTAAGAATAGGTACAAAATACTTTTATTGAGTTGTAGTACTGACAAAAGATTCAGAGAAAAGAAGATAACTACCAATAAAAAAATTTCAGCCCTAAAAAGCCAAAAGCTTCTCAACACTTACCATACACAGTTTTTTAAAATAATTAAAAATCAAACCTTTGGATGTTCTCCCGGCCACGGAACAACCCTGGGGGTTTAACTTTGAAGTTGCCAACCTGCAATAATACAAATGAAAAATCTTGCTCACCAGAAAGGCACTTCAAAAGGACATATGTAAAATCAAGATTCTACAATAATTCTACTTATCACCAATAAAAATGAATAGAAGACCTTCTATTTCACTCCATCGATTGTTGAAGATCAAATATAGCTAAACAAAAAACTAAAATAGATAAACAATCAAACACACTGATAAAAATAGAGATACGAATTTAACGTGGTTCATCATCAAAATGGCTACATCCACCAAAGAAAGTAGGAAACACTATTTCATTAATCAACTCAATTACATACATCTTCATCTACTACAGATAGATAATAAGAAGGGAATATATCAACTCTTCAGGCAAGTGAAGAGATATGGCAAGAGGAAGATGAAAGAGCAGTGACGATGGGTTTCATTTCCAACAATCTCCCACTTGAAGTCTAAACCGCACTGCTGTCCCCACTTTCCTTGAAACTCAATTTTATTTAACTACAGTACCAAGTAACCAATCCATTGGCTAACCAATCTAAGTGAGAATTCCAACCAGTTCAACCAAACTAACACCAATGGATACTTGCTTCAACTTATCACCATGTGGAATGCAAGGACCATGCCCATACAATGGAGTAGCAGGCTCATTATATACTCCAGCAGTAGGATTAGGAATAGCATGAGTCCATTGATGAACATCTCCATCATTTGTAAGAGAAATTAAGTCTTCTTTATAGCATCCAACATCAATAACCTTACGTCCAACAAGTGTGCCTACAGCAGGCTGACATGTAGCAGCAGAAAAAATTCCTGTCGGACCATAATAATAACCACGACCCCAGGTCCAAGCACTACCATCATCTGTCATTATTATTACATGGTAAACTCCACCACACTGGATTTTGATTCCCTTGCCTATGTAGCCAGACACTAAGTTGACTTCCTCCATATATAATCTTTTGTGGAAGAACGTATATACACACGGTCAGTATCAGTAATGTACCCAATGAAGGGTGATTCATCCAGCGCCTCCACAATCCCTAAACTCTCTAGCGATGGTTGGCCCAGTTGAGAAAGAGAACCTTTAAGAGATAGATATTTTGGTTCATCACTTAGTTGATATGTTTGGACAATTTCCTGGGGTTGTGAGCCCTAGAGAATAAAATCCTCTCCATCAGAACCAATTGCCACAAGGTAGAAGGAAACTGGAACCTGATCTTCTTGATTGGCTTCATATTCACTAGAAGCCCTATCAAGATCTGGACCTGCAACATCAACATACTCCATGTAAAGCTCTGTAACCTGGTCCATCGCCCTGCCCTTCACAAAACCCTCAATGGTATTCACATAAGTGGGCGGATCAACCCCAAAGCACTTCTCCAGCATCTCCCTAAAATGCCTCATAATATCCTCGTATTTCTCCATCCTAAAATGCGCCCTTATCAAATGGTAAATTGTCACAGTACTGGGTGTCATCTTAGCATAATAGATCATCTACAACATACCAAACAACTTCTCCATGTCGATCATCTCAGCGTAGCTACCGAGTACAATGTTGTAGGTCACCAAATTGGGTATGACGCCGCTTCGCCACATGAAAGCAAAGAGATTGAAAACATTCTCATACCTAGCAGCACGGTGGCAATGGCCAAGGAGGGAATTGTATGTGAAAATCATGGGGCATATGCGAGAAAAATGCCCCTCACGGGCAGCGACCAGGGCATCATCAAGCTTACCTGAACTACCACCATTTGCTATTCATTGTTACTGTATTTTCCTGCACACTCTTGCTGCAAGCTCTGACTGAATTTTAGAATCATCTGCATCTTGCTCACTCGTGGCTCTAGATGAATATCCACGTCCCCTTTTCCTTCCAGACTTGGATGATCTTTTATCATTAGCAAGTGATTCCTAGTTGCTGTCATCATTTTCTTGAGCATAATTGGTTTGATTTCCACCATTCTCTAGAACTGCAGATTGATTTTGCTGGTGTTCTTGTCTACTGTCAGACTCATTCTTCTCCTTATCAGAAGGGATATCGATAACCCCCTAGCATACTCTACAACATCCTTTATGGATCGTGTTCTTTTGAAAACTTTAACTTTTGATTTATCATTTGACTTGGACCCATTTCCTTTGGAGCAGGATGGTGGAGAATGGTCAAATTTTATAGCAGGTGAAGACTTATTTATACCTTGCTCCTGAGCATTTACTTTAGTTTCAACTCTGGCATCATGATTCTGATCATCTTCATTGTGTTTGATAGAAAAAGCTCCTCGTGCTGGCAAAGGCTCGGCTGCCATCTCCTAGATTGATCCTCCAAAACTCTTCATCTTCTTGCGCTTGGGCTTCCTTCCAAATCTTCGCAGGCTGACACAACTTTCTTCACAAAATTTAACATTTTCATAAGGCTCCCATTCCATAGCTTCTATCTTTTAAATTTTTGTATTTTCTGTAGAGGCTCTTGCACTTTCTTTCACAAACATTTGATCAAATTCTAATAGGTTAAGAAATTCATCAATGATGGAATCAACTACATCATCTAACCTAACTATTTCACATGAAGCAAGAGTTTCTATGCCATACAAGGTGCCTACTTTGCTGCCTTGAGCAATTACCAAGGCACCTTTAGTGACTTTCCATCTATTCAATTCAAAATTAACTTTACATCCTTGTGAAAACAACTGTCCAGTTGAAATTAGATTTTGTTTGAGCTGAGGGATATATCTAACATTTTGCAACAGCCAACTATTTCCATTTTTTAATTTTAACAAAACATCCCCTTTGCCAATAACGTCACAAGATTCGTTATTGCCAAGAAGAACCTTACCAAAGTCACCACTTTACAGATTTTTGAAGTACTCCTTGCACGGAGTGGCATGAAATGATGCTCTCAAACAAAACACCCAAACATTTGGTGGTATTTCTTTCGAACCTGAAATAACAACACCAATTGTTGCACCGACATCCTCTTCATGTACCGGATTCGCTTCATCTTCCTTTGGCTGATTTTCAGCCTTCTTCAAAAACCAACAATTCTTCTTGATGTGGCCTCGCTTGCCACAATACTAGCAACCAACATCTCTCTCACTGGATTTTAGCCTCCCTTGTGATTTCCTAGGACTTCCTTCATTAGTCGGCATTGCTCCCACTCAAACTCAAACCTCTTATGCCAAATGATCGAGCACCATGACTCTGATACCAATTGTTGAAGATAAAATGTAGCTAAACGAAAAACTAAAACAGATAAAGAATCAAACACACTGATAAAAATAGAGACATGAATTTAACGTGGTTCACCATCAAAATGGCTACATCCACCAAGGAAAAAAGGACACACTATTTCATTAATCAACCCAATTACATACATCTTCATCTACGCCAGATAGAGAATAAGAGACATGGGAAGAGGAAGACGAAAGAACAGTGACAGTTAGGCTTCATTTTCAACATCGATAATAGCCCACATGTATTTTTCCTCTTGTTTTAGCTTTTCTTTTTTATTATGCTAGGCGTGGCATGCTTTGAATTCATTAGCAATAGGAAACTTGGTAATAAGTTATTCCTTTTGCTAAAGAATGGTACGTTCTAATAATGTACAAATTCGAGATCAACCAGTAATAATTAAAAAACTGTTAGATCAAGCTTTGCGTTGTCATAATCGGTATGATTAGAAGATTATTCTCATAATAATGACTCTCTATGGTGGAGAAAATATCCTACAAATGTTACTGCTTCGCTGTTGTACACTGGTTTTTGTTATGGTGCTCCCTGTTATGAATTCTACTTCTTCACTGCTTGTGTAATCTGTTATCAGTTATTCCCACAAAACTGTTATCTATAAGTTTATTTGGATATAAAAATATCTAAAGAGGTATCAGCTTAAACTCGCTTCCAATTCTGATACGTTATAAAAATAAGTTAAGTCTGATTTAAAACTGTCCAACTCAAAAAATAAAAAACAATTTTCAAAAAAAAAAATCTTCACTAATAAAATGTTCCTCTTATTTCCAGTACATGATGTATATGCTAGTAGTCCAAATGCAACCGTGTGAAATCCCCATCTGGCTTGCAACATTTATCATTGATAGCTGCTTTGTTCCTGCAATCACTTCCTTGAAAGATTTGAATCTACCCAATACCTTGAAGGCAATTTCCATCTACCTGCTACCCATTTCTTCGCCAATACCTCAGAGATTTGATTTTATGCTCATATAGAGATTTGAAGGCTAATTCTATATCTGTCCTTAAGGCTTGCAAAAGAATGGAACTTTTAAGGTATACAAACTGGATCCAAAGAAAATAAAGAAAGAAAGGAAGCATATTAATATACACAAATTTCCAAATAGTTCAAGCGTATTGTAAAATTACAAATAGCTTGCAATAGAGGAAAGGTAATATTTTACTGGATTTCCAAGAAGATTTAAAAGGAAACAGGAAAATAATAGCTAAGTAATAAAGGAGATTTACAAATTTGGGGGAGTTTCATCAACCATGCAGGCTGCCAAACAATCAGACATAAGAAAACTCACATGAGTTTGGCATTTGCCATGTCTCGAAAGGAAATGTTCGAGCAGCCTTTAGTAAATGCTGAGAAAAACTCGGTAGACTCAAATACATGTAAAATGTTCATAATTTCACTGGCAAGTAGAAGAATTTTTTTTTGACATGATTAGATAACATACACAAGAAATGGTTGCCGATTCGATATGTCGACAATATTCATGGCCAAGTATGGCTGAATGCACAACCCAAAGGAGAGGACTAAATCACTCTCCTTGCAAACATTGATGAAACTACATTCATTTTAAACACCAAATTCAAATGTTCCTAATACCCATTTCTGATTAATACCTATTTTCGATTATAAACATCAATCTATAATCATCATAGTACAAGTGGATCCGATAGCCACACTGGAATCTGTAAGCCTAATAAAAATGTAATTGGTTGAGAAAAAAGAAGATAAATTATATTTAGATTTCACAACACATATAATTTATAAATCATTGACTTTAATGTCTGATAATTAAATATAAAAAAGTTTATTATGTGCATTATTAGATTTAGCAAAACATTTATAAGTAATACTTTGAAATTGAAAATAACATTGAATTAAATCTTTAAATATTTTGTAAACATTTGTGGAAAAATAATACATAAATATTTTGTGGCATGACAAAATAGTCTGTAAACATTTTCAGTTAGTTAGCCATTTATGTAATGGTAACATTTGGCTCGTAAAGATTTTGTCAAACTTTGATAGTGACATTAGACTTAACGGCATACAATGTAGGTGTACCATAGTTTGCATGTAGCAACTTGAATGTTGGAATAACTTGATGTACCTAGATTCTTATGGAATATTTGAATTTTAAAACAACAAGCAGCCATTCTTCAATTGGCCCTACATGATAAATAATTCATGATTGTCCCTTAAGGAATCTCATGAATTTCATACTTACTTCAGTTGGAAGATTTTTCTTGTTGATGATTACTGTAGGCATAATAGTTACTATCCAAATACATCTAGAAAGATAGAGATCTCAAAGTTCATGGTATAAAGAAAATGACCAATCAGTGAAGTCTCCAATCTCTATTTGTAGATTATTAAATTTAGTATCCAAGCTCATTGTGACCTTGGATTCATAAAGGAAGTTAAATGAGTCGGCATAATTTCCAAATATGGTTTTACTGATACTTGGTGTATTTAGTTTAATTCTCTTAAGTATTTTATCTCTCAACCTATAATGGACATTCAGTTCTTCTATATGAAGGAGAATATGCCATGGAAGATAGGAATGATAGTTGGATAACCAAGTTGAGACCCATGTTTCTGTATTTTCTAACCTCTTGTTCATCTGCATGAAAATAAATATTAGTTTATTTTTTTAATTCTATGAACCGATATTTATTGTAAGACATTTTAGAAAATGACATATAATTTTAATTTTAAATAAAATAAATGTCATCATAGCTAACCAAGAACATTTCTAATGGATGTATTATTTGATTTCACATCTAAGATTTTTTTGAGTTTGGTAAATTCACAAAGCGATTATATGATTTATATGAAAGTAGAGAGAAGTATACAAAGTTAATGAATAACTACACATATTTAGAGATTCACGTAACTATACATAGAAAGTCTTAAAACATTTAATAGTCATTGATGCAAATTTAAAAGCAATATATTGGAAAAAGTTGTAGTCATTTAAAATTCTTTGTGAAAACAATTAATAAGCATTCAAGCGTATTTGAACATAATAGATTACATGGATTTTTCTTCTAACAATTTCAATCTATTTTCTTTAGCCTTTCGCTTTTGAAATTGTTTACCCTTTTTCATTTTTTCATAACGATCATAGCTGAATCATGCTATTATTCTTAGACCCTCAAGTGACTTTATGCGAGATATGGCTACGAAAGTTAATCATGTTCTTTCTCTTGCTCCTATATCAATTTTGGCTTTTGAAAGAGTTAACCCCTCTAATTTATGTATTGTTAATGCCCATGCCAATCTTAATGGTAATTGAACTATGTTGCCTCTTTGTATTGTTGTGATTCGGATGGTCTGTGGATGCTGATTTTCAAATGGTATTTTTGAGTAACTGTCAAACTCAACCATTACATAAGTAGGAGGTTCTAGTGAAGCACTTCTAGGTTTGTATACAATCTGTCTAATATATCTTAGAGCACCATTTACAAGACCTGCTTCTATGCAAAGATTTGAAGTCAACATGACCATTGCATTGTTACTGAACAACAATTCCACATCAAGTTGTTCATTAGGATCTCCTTCTACAGTACTAAGAGTTCCAATTTTTGTTGCAAGACTACGTGCAACAGGATGCTTCAATGAATACAACATTTTTTTATTATGATTATGAACATTATCATTTGTAGAAAATAAATGGACAAAATTGTTGAATTCATAGTTTCTTGTAGCATCTATGTTAATACCTGTTCTTGTCATAAGCAATTTCCAGTCATCAATTGTAGGGTGTGCATCTCTTAGATTTGTTAGAAGCTGTTAGAATCTTTGTTGCTAGATGTTTTCTCCATCTTGTCTGAAAAATTTATCTAATGTAACAACAATTTTGAATTCTTCCCACAACAACTTTGCTTGTCTATTGCTATCATATGCCAGTTTGTCACTAACTGGAGGCAATTGTACAAAATCTCCAACCAAAATGATGGATATACCTGAAAGATAATTGATTAAAATTATTTGAAAAAGTATAATATTATTATAAAAGTTTACTACATATGAATGACATCTATTGTAAAATAAATTCGGTGTATAAATAAAATATATTGAAATGTACACCTGCAAAGCTTTTGTTTGCACTTTGTGGGAATGCTTGTTAGAGTCTTGAATCTATATTTTCTAGCAGGTTTTGACCGATGAAACTCATTTCATCAATCAAAATGTACCTGATATGTGCCAATTCTTCTTGAAAACATGCCAATCTTGCTCCTTCGAGCAGTGCAAAATCTTGTATTGGGATTCTTAATTTCGAATGTACTGTAGAGAATTTTATATTGAATGCTACAACACCTATTGAAGCAAGTAATATAAGGGGAGAACGATCAGGTTGTGCTGCATTTTGAAGAGCATGACTTATGGCATTGATCAGATATGACTTTCCTATTCCTGTTATTCCTTGTATAATCATGTACAATGGCTGTGCATTATCATATCTATGGTAGTGTGTTATAATTATTTCAATTACCTTCCTTTGTTTATCACTGAGTGTGGCATAGTTGATGCTCTGTTGTATATCATCATTTATGTGATATCCTTGATCTTTTATGCTGCTTATGAAATGGATTGCTCGATTTGTGTACTCTTCATTTTGATATTCAGTAGTCCAATTTGTTTGTTTATCAATGTCTCTTTTGCCTATCATATCTATTTCTAAAACTTGCATAATTTGACCATGATGTAATCTAGATATAATTTCCTATTCATGTTCTGTGGTGTTCATTTGAACAACTTCATTATCTTTATTTTCAGAATCACTGATATTTTCAACATTTTATGTAATTGATGTTTTCTCCACATGCCAAGGATTATATTTGAAGGACTCCTGGTTTTCTATTATGGAGTCATTATTGTGACCAATATCTTAACTATGTCATGCAATGGTTTATACAATAATAACTCTGAGAAACAGAAGTCAATCCATTTATTTGAGTCATGTGAAGGAATGGCCAGAAACCTAGAGAATACTCTGACAATAGTTGCTCTCTGCCTTGCTTGCCACTTGTTGTCTTTTTTCCATTTAGGACTATATATCCATGATCTTATTGCATCAATTAATGCGATAGATTCCATTGAAAAAGGTCTTGTTGTATATCCATTGATAAGAGATTTTGTTTTCTTTTCATTATCCTCATCAGTATTTAGAGTTACTGGCTTGAACACCTGATGTGATATATTTAGATTGATAAATCTTCTACTGCTTTCTACCAATGGAAGTTCTAACAACATGTGACATGTTTCTTGAGCTCCAATGTCTCTTTCTATAAGTGTCTCAGTTAGAAGTTTTTTATAATCTCGTGCAACTAAATTATCTAGGTTCTCTATGTTTGCAAGATGCATCAACATTTGGTGATATGATTCTAAGCTTTTATGCACTTTTGCTGCATATTTTGTAATGTATTTGATCACTACATGTTTTGAAAGAACTGGTTGCCAATCTATATTTGCCCTCCATAGTTGCAGTATGTAGCTATTGTGTGAATTTAGTCTATCATCATTTCTTGCTGGTTCAAAAAAATTTTCACCTATTTGTATGTCTTCATATAGCTTTGGTCCACAATCTAAATCTAGTTTCAAAAATTTGAAACAACGAGGCTACATATAAGTTTCCTTTCAATAATTAATGAAAATCAATAATAAATGTTGCCTATGCACAACAATCTTTCAAATAGTAACATTTATATGAATCCTGTGTTGATACAATTTAATACCTATGGCGACCTAATTGAGACAAAACTAGGCACCTTAAAGTCTAGGAAAATAAAATATATCCCATAGTAAATATTTCAGCTATTTGAGGCTTGTGCTTCATTGGGAGATTGGCTAGATGACCTGCTTGTCGTTCAATTGGGATAATTTGTCTGTTGCATAAGCATGTCTTAGATGGCAATCTTTGTAAGTGGTCAAAAATGGTGTGAAGTGGAAAAAAAAAAGGTGAGAAACCATAAAATAGGTTGTTTCATGAAGAGGCAAAAATATAGTAGGAAGAAAATGAAAAACAAAAATTAAAAGAGATCCAATTGTAAAACTAATGTAAATGATATTGTAGCATGGCTCTATTAGGGGCATGTTTTTGATAATACAAGGCGGCTAAAACAAGGGGCCGAACCCTTACAAAACAGGAAAAAGAAACTCCAGAGACATCAGCACAAAAGAGCCTCAAAACAGTAAATTTTATATATGCATCAATTGCTTAAAAAATGTGAAATGATTTTTTTGGTTGAAGTAATGTAGTGATTTTTTTAAAATTTGATACATATAATGTGGAGGGAAGACAAACTTTAGATTAGGAAATTTAAAGAAAAATTTGGAATAAATATAAAATAATTTAGACAGTAAATTTTTGGAAGGAACATAAAAAATTTAGATACAAAATAATGAAAAAAATCTGAAAGTTTGAAATTATTTAGTATACTGGTTGCATTTCAGTTAATAGGAACCCAACACAAAGAGATTGCATTTTGGATTGAAAACTTGTGTCAAAAGCATTTAATAAGACAAAAGAATTGGTTTCATCTATTAAAAATATTAAAGTGTATAATTATTATAATTTTAATTTAAAATAACTTAATTAAATTACGCATTGGTCTGAATTTATTTAGTATATTGTCTGCATTTCAGTTAAGAAAAAAGTAACGCAAAGGGATTGCATTTTGGATTCAAAACTTAGGCAAAAGCATTTAATTAGCCAAAATAAACTCAGGCTGGATAGAGAAAATATAGATAATTAAAGACAAATCAAGAACTGCAACCTGAAAGGTGAGCTATAGTGTATACTACACATGAAATTTGAAAATAATCCAAATACTGGTCACTAAAAAATATAGATAGTTAAAGAGAAATCAAGAACTACAACCTGAAAGGTGAGCTATAGGCTATACTACACATTAAATTTGAAAATAATCCAAATATTGGTCACTAAAAATTAGGATCTTACAATAGCAGATACACAACTTGGTTGATAAAGATTGAAATTTTTTTTTTAAAAACAGAAAAAGGTGTGTAGGCACCCATAGATTAAAATTTCCAAAAATATTACAGGTAAAATGGCCGAAGCCTAAAGTCTTAATAAGAAGAAGCGAGAACAAGGGCCCTTAAAAGGCCTGAAAAAATGAATAAGTACAAACAGACATAAACAGAGAAAAAGGAAACCCTGCAGGAGCGTGACATACGGGAACCGTGGCACAAAACAAAAAAAAACTTGGAGACCACCTCGAATAAAAAAAGAACCCCTTACCACCACCATAGCAAGCACAAACCAAGCAGACACGAACAACAAAGAGCACGACCCGACACCACCAGTCACACTGGAAGAGGCTGAATTTCTTCGTCAGGGATCTCCAATGCATATTTGGGCATTCTTGGAGCTAAATCTGTGGCGTGAATCCTTAAAAACTGGATGGCCATGAACACATCTTTTATCCTTTCCACTTTTTTCTTAGAAATGAGAAAGCACTGAGCCGCATCAATTTCGCCACTACTCAGGGATTTTAAGCTAGCTTGTAAAGCCCTGTATAAAGCTTGCTGTGGACAAGAGTTGCTAAGGGAGGTAAGATTAAATAGCCCCTGATTAAAGCATCACCTTTGTCCATTTTGTACACGGAGATGCCAAAAGATTGAACTTATGTGTAGTTCACAGCAAAATTTTAATGATGAAAGGAAATTGACGCTGTGAAAGCATAAAAAAGGAAATAAACTACCTAACAGAATACTGTAAATATAAGTGATATCCAATGGTTTGATTGAGGTAGATGTGGTTTATGACTATAATTTATATCATGTAGATAAGTACTCTTAGCAGAAATACGCTGTTAGGAAAGCATATTTTTGGTTGTTTGTTATATGCATATTCTAAAGTTAAATCATAAATCAAACCTTTAGTGGATATTGTTTATCTATACAGATTTTGTGACCTATCTATGCTTATCTATTCTCATGTACAGTTATGATTATGTCTAGATTTATTTATTTTAGTTTAAAGTTGTCTATTTTTTTACTATAATTTGCCGATGTTCAATTGATCTTTTGTTATATCAGGACCTAGGCAGTCGTCAATTGTTTCTAACAATGCGCTTGTTGTTATGTATTTGTTTAGGGTGTATAATAAGCCTAGGTTAAGATTTATAAAAAGATATAAATATATAAGCATAGATGATTATTAGATGTCAATTCTTACTTAAGTGGTCCTATGAAGAGGGCATACGTCAATTTTTGTGTGCAGCTAACAGGAGTTCATTGGCAGGAAAATGGTTCAGTAATTTAAATTTCATTATTTGAAGAGCCCTTCTTTTTCATGTTTGAAATTTATTTTGTAACACTTAAATAATCTCTCTATTTTCACTAAATCAAGAGGATTATATAAGCATTTAAGTATTGCTTACAAAGGATCACATGGTCATTGCTAGATAGTCCCAAAGCTTGGTTTTGTGGATAAAAAAAATTCTAGCATCGTTGCTATCAGATGTTTGATATAGCTACATAACAATAACTATGCATTTACAATGAAAAGAAAATATTTACAGAGAAGATCTCAAATCATCACTGTTGCCTTTACAATGAACAAAAATGAAAAAAGACATATTTTTAATAGTAATGTAAGAAAATAGTAATGTAAGATGAAGAGCAAAGCATATTTGCGTACCCAATTTTCTAGTTGTTTGCCAAATGATATAACAAGAAGAGTGGAAGAAAGAAAATATAGGTGGTTGGACCAAATATTCTGCACAAATTACAACAAATTATATAAGCATCTATATGGTAAAAAATTAAAAAAACAAAATGAAATAGGTTGTAACTGCATTGGGAACTTTTGCATTAATTTGATATACATTTCATTCTGCATAAAAGTTGTTGTTTCTCTAGTGCTCATAAGAAGAATATCAAGAGAATGGAATTGCATAACTAAATAAGATATAACAGAGATATCATTTTGAAGTGGAAGGATATGAAGGCAGAAGTTCAAATTTGATGATTTGACTCTTCCTTAATACTGTTGAATCTTCTTCTTATGTTACTGTTCCAGGGAATTACTTTCATTCCAAGAAATTTGAAATTCAATGAAACTTTTAATTAAAAAAGGACCCCTTGATGGAGAAAGGCCCAATTAGCAAATGTAAAATCTATTGAGGAATGTCATAAAGATTTCTTTTTGTAATTTGTAGCAAGGTTCATTCATTAATGGATTGCTAAGAATTTTGTCTTTTAGTGCATATTCTTCATCTATGAATGTTGATTGGATGAATTTGTAGCTAGACTAACTGGATTCCTTGTCAAATTCTGGTTCACTTGTTTAATCCTGCATTAAATCTTGGTGTATTGTTCTAATTTTTTTACGTTTGATCTGATCAGATAAAAATTAGTTGTGGCTTTTTTTGTGTGCAGTTGTTTCTAAAGTTGAAGGGCTTCAAAATAGAATGCCAACTGATCAAAAGATAAGGACAAAATAATTTGAAACGTCAGTTTTCTTGTTATGGTGTTTTCTTGCTATACTCGTTGCAAAATCAAAAGGCCCAGAATTTATGATGGATTCCAAAGCTTCTATTACTTTACTTCTTATATAGCTAATTTGATTGGCTTGAACTGTACCACCTAGATTGGATGGAGGCACCAATCGTGTTGAGATCAAAGCTATAACAATAGTAGAAGCTACAATCAGTAGGTTTCTACTGAAGCTATCCATCATTTGGCATACAGATAATATTATAGTCTATACAGTTATTAATATTTTTGTCTTTGAGTGCATTTTCTTTATCATTTTGAGTAGCTAGACTAACTGAATTCCTTGTCAAATGACAAACTCAAAAAACCTTCTAACTAAGAGAGAAGCAATAAAAAATGTTATATGTGCCAATAATGGTACAATACATATTTTAGTACTTTAGATGAATAATGCACAAGAGCTTTGCCACAAAGATTGAACTTTGAATCAAGTAAAGTTTGGTGCAGAGGATTTTAATAATGTCAAGGATTGATAAAAGCTCTTCATATTCGTCAATGGTGGAGTTAATTTCTATTTCTTGATACTATAAGTATCGGACAGGTTGTGAGATGGGAGTTTCTCTTAATCTCTATTTTATTGGCGTTTTGCCATTGTGGTATTGTTTTGATTTCATTATTCGAAGAGCCCTTCTTTTTCATGTTTGAAATTCATTTTGTAACACTTACATAATCTTTCTATTTTCACTAAATCAAAAGGATTATATAAACATTTAAGTATTTCTTACAAAGGATCATATGCTCATTCCTAGATAGGCCCAAAGCTTGGTTTTGTGGTTAAAAAAAATTCTAGCATCGTTGTTGTCAAATGTTTGATATAACTACATAACAATAACTATGCATTTACAATGAAAAGAAAATCTTTATAGAGAAGATCTCAAGTCATCATTGTTTGCTTTACAATGAACAAAAATTAAAAAAGGAATATTTTTAATAGTGATGCAAGATGAAGAGCAAATCATATTTGCGTACCCAATTTTTCAGTTGTTTCCCAAATGATATTTAAAAAATATTAATTAATTAAAAATATATTCTATGTATTCCCACTTGGCCAACACCTCATTTTATGGCTTTATGGGGAAACAAATTCTTTGTCTTCATTATAAATTAGGAATGGCAGGTAGTTGAGCCAATAGTCCAACTACTTTTGATACAACCTAGAAATTTTCTTCTTTTCCTTTTTAAGTGTACTACCTAGCATTTGAAATAATTATTTGTTAATAAAAAAATTATACTAGGATAGCTATATTTAAAAAATTTATTTAAAGTACGCCCAAAAGTATCCATCTCCATGACCTTTTAATCAATTTAATTTAAAGTTACTATAGTTGTAATTATTGTATACTTTAATAATTTTAAATCATAATTATGTAGTATAATAGTAGTAAACATTATAATAATGTATTTATAGTATTATAATATTATTATATATAATAATAAATATAATTTAATATAATTATATGTACATTATTATATATAATTTTTTAAAATAATAAATTATTGATATAATATTAATTATTATAATCCCTAAAATTTTAAATCAAAATTATTATAAACCCTAATTGTTTGATAATAATGTATGTACAAATAATTAGGGTTACAATAATTATTATGATAACTTATAAATACCAACCCTAACCCTGATTTTATTCATAGTTTTAACCTTAATTCTAACCTAAATCCTAACCCTAAATCCAATGGTGGTTCTAATCTTGATTTTATCCCCAACCCTAAGTCTTACCCCAATACTAATTCAAACCCAAATTACTACTATAACCCTAACCTTAATCTTGATAGTAATGCTATCCCTAACTCTAACTCTTACCCTAACCCTAATTCCAACCCTAATGATAACCCCAATTCTATCCCTAACCTTAATTCTAACCCTAACCCTTACTCTATTACAAATTCCAACCCTAATCCCAACTTTAACTCTAACCATAGTTCTATATAGAGATATAAGCGTAAATAACCTTTCTTGTTTTATTGTAACTATAACCCTAACCCTAACTTTTAGGCTAATACTAACCCTAATTATAGTCACAACCCTAACCCTAATTGTAATCATAGTTTTAACACTAATTCTAACCTAAACCCTAACCCTAACCCTAATTCTAACTGTAATTGTAACCTAACCCTAAATCTAATTATAATTCTAATCTTGAGATATCCAAGTTTGTAACCCTAACCCTAATCTTAATTGTAACACTAATCCTAATGCTAACTATAATTCTAACTATAACAATAACCCTAATTATATCCCTAAAACTAATTTTAACCCTAATCCTCACCCCAGTACTAACCCTAACCATAACCCTAATTTTAACCTTGATTTTAACCCCAACTCTAATCCTAAATTTAATCGTAACCTAAACCTTAATCCTAACCCTAATCTTAATCCTAACCCTAATTTTAACTGTAACCCTCACCCCAATACTAAGCATAACCCTAACTCTAATTTTAACCACTAACTCTAATCCTATATTTAATTGTAATGATAATTTTATCCATAAGCCTAACCTTAATCCTAACCCTAACCATAAATTTAATCCTACCACTAATGCTAACCCTAATTGTAACCGTAACTCTTGCCTCAATACTACCCTAATGTTAACCCTAATTGTAACCCTAATTTTAAGTCCTAACTTTAATCCTAAATGTAATGCCAACCCTAACTCTATTTCTAACCCTACTCTAATTGTAATCCTAATCCTAATTCTAACCCTAAACCCCAAGCAATTAAAAAAAAATTGCATTGAGGATAATCTAAAATGTACCTATATTTTGGTCACATAAAAATGAATTGTGCATTGTGGTGAGAATGCTCACATATATTTAAATACATGCTCATGTTAAAGTCAAATGCACATCAAAGTGGGGGCAAAAGGTACTGGTTATTTAATTATATTTAATATATAATTATAATTTTAATATAATATAATATTTATATTATTAAATATAATAATATTATATATGTATTACATTATTATAATATTATTTATTATAATTATAATTATAATATAACATAATATTTTTATTTTTATTATATTATTAAATATAATAATATTATATAGGTATTACATTATTATAATATTATATTTATGTTTATTATTGTATTATTATATATATATTAATAAATATAATATAATTATATATAATTTTTTAAAATATTATATTATTGATATAATATTAATTTTTATAAACCCTAACTATTTTAAATCATAATTAGTATAAACCTTAATGATTTTAAATCATAATTATTATTATAATAATTAGTTAATTGTACATCCTTAAGATTAATCAATGGAAGGATTTTTTAATTAGAAACTTTACAATTATTTGAAAAACAATAATATTTTTTTATAGTTTGATTAATAAATCTTTTTATATTAAATTAGTTATTATATTTATTGTTTGTACATATAAAAATGTTATTTCATTCATATGTAATTAATTAACTTTTTTAATGATTACTTCTAATATAGAAGGAATATAAATAGTTAAAGGTAAATTTTAGGTATTAAAAATAGACAATTGTTTATTACTTTTTATTTTTCCTAACATAATTATAATTAATTTTTAAAAAATATTAATAATATCCAAAAAAAATCCAATTAACTAATAAAGATGTTAAAAAATAAACTTTATTGCAATATTGCAAATATACTATCTATGCATTTCACAATTCACATAAAATTTAACATATTTTAATAATATAACAAATTTTTAAGTGTAATTCATTTTATTCATCTTTAAAAGTCCCAACTATGTGAACCCTCCTCATTCCATTCTTGAGGAAAAGCTTGCAATAGAGTGATTACATGCAAGAAATTAAAAAATAAATATTTAGTGTAAGAAATAAAAATTATAATATGTAATTGGTTCATAAAATTTTCTAGTGGAGATAAATATAGAATAATTTTTGCATAAAATAGAGAATGATGGAGAGAATATAGGGAAGAGTGGAGGAGACATTTAAGAAAAATAAGGGAGAATAAAACCCTCAATCAAGTAGCCAATAGAATATTTAAATAAATTGTAGATAATTTTTTTAAATATTTTTGTTTTAAAGATTTGCAAATATAAACTAACATCCAAATATAATTATAATCAAGTAATTATGAAAATATAATTTGAAGACATTATAATGATATTTAAGTTTATATATAATATTCAATTTTCTTTCACTTTTTCATATATTTTCAGTTGCATTCAAATATATCATAGCATCATCTTCTATTATATATTAACCAAAAAAATCTATAAATTAAAGACCTAATTGACATTAATAAATTATTTAATCTAAAAAGATAAAATTCACTTAAACTAATCTTATAAATATCTATGTACTTTTCCGAATATAATGCGCAGCTTTTTATCACATAAATGTTAAACATATTCTACAACTATGGCATTCCATGAAATCATAGTTGAAAGACAAATACTTTCCCTAACCTCACACTTGTCATAATCCTTTAAATTTTTTAATGTATAGAAATATAAATAAACCATATATAATTAATGAAAATTCAATTAAAATAAAATGTTGGCATGAGAAAGAATTAAGAGTTGAGCGCACAACCCCATATAATAATAATAATAGAAAACTAAATTCAATAAACCATTTGGTCCAGATCTTCTACCCTAACCCTAACCCTAACTAACTCTAACTCTTACCTTAATTCTAATAGTAACCTAATTAAAAGAATTTTGAACATTTTGAAATCTATATTTTTTTTGGGTGCTTTTTTTAACTCTTCTTTTAATTTAAAACCCTAACACTAACTTGAATTATAACCCTAACTCTAGCCCTCACTCTAACTCTAATTATAAAAGTTTGAAATTTTATATTACAAATTTGTGGTAAATTGTTAATTATAAAAGCTTGAATTTGTAATATAAAATTTCAAACTTTTATAGTTAGCAATTTACCATCTTGTACGTCACGCACCTATTTTTAATCAATTTACCATACATAGGTGAATATATATTTTAGTTATATTAAATACTAATAATTTTAAATAAAAATAAATAACAATTAATATTTTTAAATTTTGTTTACATATTTATATGACTGTAGAATGCCTCCTCTCCTCTGGGGGTAAAAAGAGATGTAGGACAGATATGTGATAGTTCCCTCAGCAATCTTATATATCACAATTATGTAAAATTTCAGCCTGAGCCTGACTAATTAATGAAAATTATTTGTATCTTAGCTGCTATTTACATAAAATTTCTCTTCACGATAAATGTAAAGTTAAACCATAGGCACTAATTTTTAATTTTTAATGTGGTTTTTTAAATTGTTGCAGCTGGCAAGAATCGAGCGAAGCGGGACGCGACATTCCTTGTACAGGCGAAGCATCCGAGAGACAGAGAAACCCTGATTATGCAAACGGTCCCAGCTGTCTTCCTGCACATTGTAATAGAAGGCATCTTGCCTAATTGGATATGGAACTGTTTCACATTTTTGTACAAGTGGGTTGATGGTAGCAGAAATGGGGTTTTCTTCCGTTTTAGGGTGGTAAACAAGAGGATTGTCTGTTTTCACCATGGAGTAGAAATTTTCTGGCCAAAGATTTTATGGAATACACCAGTCTATGAATATAAAGAGCAAACTTTCATGGGGTGTCTTAAAATTTTGTTTTTGGGCTTTGTGCTTCGTTAGGATTCAATACAGAGCAAACGAATAGCATTTAGCCTAATTGGTTGCATGAGGGTTCTTACATCTTAACCTGCAGCCTCCTACAACTCCCGGGCCAGAGGCAAGCCCGACTCTGATTAGTATTGCCAGGGTTTGAACACAACTAATATTCTGTGTTTTCCAACGACTTATCAATCGGTCTACACCCTGGGGTATTTTTCATTTATAATAATGCAGTATTTACATTTTTATTTTTAAAATTCTATTTTTACCAGAGGTTAGAAATAGTTGGGTTACCTGTGTACACCACAGGGAGGAAATTTTGGTTGCTAAGCATTCTACTAATTTATATCATTGTTTGAATATATGGACATAGTTTGTCCTTCATGTATGTTTTAGTAGTCAATAAGAAGCTAACACCAGGCATGTTGCCTATTTAGATCTGAATCTCAGGCTATACGCTTAGAAGGCTTAATTTAATTTTCACAGCCTTATTAGTAATTGCCGTTTTTTTTTGGCAAAGCTCATCTTGAATTAGGTATTGCCATGGCTATAATAGCATGAAAACAAGACTTAATAGTGTGATCTTTTGTTTGGATTGTAGGTGGATAAGTGACAGTCGTGATGAGTATACCACTGAATGGATAGATGCCATAAATGATGAGTTCAAGTTATACCGGGGTCACATTGCACTCGCACTTGCCCCAAGGGTTTAAATCCTGCAAAACAGATTGCTAATATTAAAAAAAATCATGAACTGCACTCGCACTTGCCCCGAGGGTTTAAATCCTGCAAAACAGATTGTTAATATTAAAAAAAATCATGAATTGCACTCACACTTGCCCCCAAGGATTTAAATCGTGCAAAACAGATTGCTAATTTAAAAAAAAACCTTGCACTGATAAATTAGTGGAATCAAGTTGCCTAACATTGATTTTCATTTGCGTTGGGCACATTCTATACATTTCCCTGTTTTTGTCCCAAGATGTTTTTGAAAATAAAGCTATACATTGTACAGTTTCTCCTTCCAAATTCAATTATCATATGAATTGAATTGAATGTTGCATGATTATGCAATGAATTTATTATCATTGGGCAATAGGATTGCAGATAGAAGAGAGAGATCTTGAATTCAAGTTTGATATTATATATTCATTGTTGCTGTGATCTACAGGGAGACATCCCCCAAGTCTCAAACAACTTGGAGACTTGGGGACTTGGAGGTGATGCCCCTCATTTTCAGGATTGGAGAGCCTGCTCAATCTGGTGAATAAAAATAAGAAAGGTATCATTTTTAGGAAAACAATGATAAAACCTTCTAAAATGTTGAAGGGGAGAATTACCATTGCAAATTTAGCATGACATATTTAGCAAGAGTGCTTTTGGATTCAATTGTGTACGTTTTTTCATCGACATTTTGTTGGAGCACAATACCACTGGGGGGGGTGAATCAGTGGTATGCAGGACTTAGTGACCTTAAAATTTATATTTCAAAACTTTGATGCAAAAACAATTCCCATTGACTGTAGATGACATCATGAAAGATTTGGACAACTAAACAGATTGATCAAAGTCAAGAATGCATCAACTCAATATTGAGATTGAAAATAATGACTCATTCATGCACAGTATTAATGTTTCAGATAGTGATATAAGTCTAGTATGTGTTCATATAGATCAAAGTAAATTAAATGACTTTAAGACAAATGACACATGATCAGCAAATAGACATGAGAATTAAACTCATCAATGACAAACTGAGTGGAAAACCCTCTGAGGCATAAAAACCACTTGAAAAAGTGCCTCACTGGCTTAATAAGAGAATCTCACTTATTACAGGCCTCACTAGCGATTAATTCAAGCCTCACTGGCTATAGTTGCCTCACTGGCAAAGGTCATTTCTTGTCTCACTGACTTGACCTTTCAATAAATGCTTTAATCATGAAGAAAAACAAGTACAAAGGGATATTCTATTTCACTTTGATCCAGACTAATATAATATCAATAATGCATGTACAAATTTTGTACACTCTACATCATTCACATTATATTAGGTGTATACACAACAACTCATCTGTCATGTTCAATGCTCTTTTTATACATTTCATAATACTTTCTTTCTTTCGTGAAACAGTTTCAAGTAATAACTATCTTGTAAACCATGGTTTAGGATCGAACTGTTCCTTATATAAACTGGTGTTATAACAGCCATGAAGTCACAGTTAAATAATAATGTATCACTGCTGCAATTATCAAGAGTTATAGACCAAAGTATCTTTGTCACAAAAATTGTAACTAGTTTAACATACAACCATAGTCAAATGCTTAACAGAAACAAATCATCATTTATCCTTTAGCACTGTCCACATAAACCATAGTATCAATGTAACCATGATCCATTCAAACCATGGCCATCACAACCTTGTTGTCAAATAAATAGTGGTAAAGTAAACTAAACCAAGGTCAAGCACCAAATCATAGTTAATCATAGTTAGACAAAACTATCCACAGATAATGAACCGTATCTTTAAAAAAATGGTTTTCAAATCTACGGTAAGAAACCTAGCATCATATGCATGGTAACAGTTGTAACTATCTTGAAACTTCTTTGAGTTTTGCATTCAAAAACTCTAACTAGTCATTCACCATTAATCATTCACGAAAGAGATAAAACTTCATAACTGTTGCTGAACTTAATGCAAGAGACACCCATAACTATCATTGACAAAACAAAGACTGAATAGAAAAACATAACAATGTCACCTGGAGATGCTATGAAAAGTCAAACTGTCATAGTCATGAAGGCCCGTATGCATTCCATAAACTAAGCCCGTATGCATTCCATAAACTTTCATGAATTCACCATAACATTTCTTCATTTCTACATAAGGTATGAAACCCTAGGTCGAAGAGCTCATAACCTATACTTTACACTTTCCAAAATAAACCAAAACTTTTTGGCCAATAAAAAACATGTTACTTGTGCTTCTGGTGTGCCCTAGAATGGGCAGGTCAAACAAATCAATGAACACCTTTTTGAAAGCTATTCCATCCAAAAATAACTTGCCTGGCAGGTAAACTTTTAACATGCTCAATATGAAAGCTTGTATAAAGTATTAAAGTCACTAGGGAATGTAATATGGCCTCATGTAGAATACAAGCCATGGTAAACACTTTATAACATATTTTAACACAAGGAATGGTGATCAATAAGACAAAATATCCTCCTCCTTATAACAAGTCACCTTCACTTTTCATATGGAATCAAAGGATGGAATACAAATAAATGCATGCCATGGTCAACAACTATCATGTGATATATATACCTGTTAAAATAGCACCTCATAGTACCATGCCAAGGATCAATTTGCCTATTAGGCAACCATCTCAAGAAAACATATCAAACAACCATCAATGAGCCCAAAGAAATAACATTGTGTAACATGATGTGCCAACTGACTTGATCAAATATCAAATATGAGCCATGATGAGCATGATATGCCACAAAGCATAATACCATAATAAACATCTGCCAATCTATCATATCAAGCAGATACGAGAGCATGGTGCCACCTCATGAATACCAATGCCAACAAATCATGTGCCAACAATGCCAACAAACCATGTGCCATCCAAAAGGTCACCATAACTGAAACAAGGTGATGCCAAACCATATGACCAAGAAAACCAAATGCCAATGAAGGATGCCATACTGAACATGGTTAAAGACGAATATCAACTGAGCATCATAAACCATCATAGTCATGAGTAAACACCAAGAGCATCATTATCACATTAGAAGCCAAGAGGTGCCAATGAATGTGAATGCGAAGTGTTTGAACATCAGGGGCAACAACAAAGGAGAAGAAAGCCAACACATTTTGGATCGCACACAGTGATCCATCATTAGGAATAGGAGAGTTGGATTCAACTGTGTGTTTTTTCATCAATGTGTCTGATCACATACAATCATTCATCACCAGGAAGAGGAGAGTGATCCAAATCATTGATGAAAAAACAATACATAGTTGAATCCAAAAGCACTCTTACTATCCTCATGGACTGTGGAAAAGTCATGCCTACTAACATTGTATTTACTTATTAAAACTTCAATTGCTTTTAGTTTGTTTGAATTGTTTTAATAACTATCCCTTGCTCTCCCCAAAATTTGAGAAAATTTTGGCCATCCCCAAAACTGCATCCCCTCACATCTTGGAAAATCAGAGAAACACTGGTATGTGCATAGCAGAAAGTTTATGGTGAGAGAAGCAGAGAAGAATAATGAGATAATCTATAAACCAGTTCACAAATTTAAAAAATGAAATTAGATAAATATATTATGGCATGCCGGCTTGATATAATAAAGTAGATAATCTATAAACCTACAAATTTAAAAAATGAAATTGGATAAATATATTATGGCATGCTGGCTTGAAACAATAAAACATTGCCAAATCATCCTACCTGACTAGATCTTAAGAAGAAATGTCTAACCATCATGATCCACCACATTGTTAAATGGATGATCAATGCCTAGAGTCAAAGCCTCCAAGAAACAGCTGGCATGGCAAAGATGAAAAAAATCAGCCAGGCATGACTGATCCAGATCTAGGAGCAATCCAGTGGACAACACACAAATTTTATTTATATTTTAACAGAAAAAGGTGGCAGAGCACCTGTAAATTAGTATTAGAAGCATTTGTACATAATCAAAGAAACGATAGTCTGAATGAAAACCAGAAAAATACAAAATGGGACCCCAACCAGGCTAGATGAACCAATATAAAGAACAGAACTTAAAAGACAAACCACCAAAAATAGAGAAGGAGAACACCAAAAACCTCAACACACCACCCCACCCATCCACCGCGAGAGGAGAAACCAACCACAACCAAAACCAGCATCAAAAAACCATCTGAATAGCACCATGAAAGCACACCACACCACGAAGGGCACCCACACCAACCGATAGCACCGGTAAAACACCACCCTAGGGAGACACCAGAGAAAAGCACCCCAACCATAGCCACCCCAAGCGCCAAAAATAGCTGACCCTGTCACTACCTCAAGTTGCCAGAGGAGCTGGTGGTAGATTTTGCTCATCCAACTCCACTGATGCCAATGTTTGAGCTCCCTCGTTAGGGACCTCCAGAGCATACCGCGGCATTCCTGGAGCTAGGTCAGAGGCATGAATCCTTAGGAAATGAATGGCTGTAAACACATCCTTGATCCTCTTAGCCTTCTTCTTGGTAAATAGAAAACAATGAGCCGGCAGTGCCTCATCAATTTCACCCCTGCTCAAAGATATGATAGTAGCTTGCAAGGCCCTATATATTTCTTTCTATGGGGGAGAGGTACACATAGCCACCAAGTTGAAAAGTCCACCAATTAGGGCATCACCCTGTTCCATTCTATAATTGGACACTACCATTTCCCATCTTTCGACAGTGTAGATGTTTTTGTAGAACAGCATTGCCGTAATGCATGCACATACTCACCATCCATTGCCAGATCCATGATGTTGGATAGTAGCTGTGAAACAACATCTAAGTAGTTGAGCACACGCCCCTCGTAGCCTCCAATCCAAGCATGGCCGACAATATTCCTGACAGTGAACTAGGTGAGGGTGCAATCTGAGTCGATCAGGGTCATCAAATCATTCGCCTTAACTCTCCCTCTAATTTCTGGTTCCTAGTCGAGAGCTGGGAAGAATAGTCTTTGATTAAGGCAAGTGTCAGCCATGAGAGTGTGTTTGATAAGAGAAAGGAACAGAGATAAGAGAGCCGTAGGAATGGCATCCACGAAAGGAGACTCAGAGAAAGAAAAGAGAGAGTATGAAGCAGAAATCCCACACGCCAAAGCAAGTAAAAGTAGAAAGAATAAAATCAAAGACAACCTATCAAGCAAAAGATGGTAGAGTGCTTCCATGACATCATAAGGTCAGAGAGTACTAGTGGCAAGATGCGGAGTACTTTGCTAAAGGATGGCTACCATTTAAAACTAGCTATGTGTCCTCTGCAGGAAAGCCCGATCAGGGGAGATGAAGTCGTTGTACCATCACAGAGCCTTGGCAGTTAAGGCTTGTCATTTCCCTTAAATGGGGCATGAACGGAGGACAAATTCGCAATCCCACCTTCCCTCATGAGCAGCCAAAATGGCTTAAACAATCTTGGTTCAATTTCTATTTAAACACTGATAATTCACTTCCACATATAATGTCAGACGCCAACCATATGGGATTAATCCGCATTTAATTTGTTGCCCTTCAATCAAAGCGAAATGGCTAAGCACTAAACCCCATACTGAAGCTAGCCTGTTTGTGCCACCTATTCAATCCCTTGCACCAGGAGGTAGGACAGGTTGGAGGCTGACTCGGAATGTGATTTGGAGGGGAGACTTTTTCAAACACCATGCTGGCACTGTTAGAGTAACTAAGATCAAACAGAGGTAGTGCCCATCTCAGCTTCCATCTTAGAAGCCAGAATGTATGACAATGATTTTGGGAGCAAAAGATTATCAGATGGAAAAGAAGCAGAGGTGCTCTCACTGTCCATTGCTATGTTTTCTAGTAGATCTACCACCTTATTGCCTTCCCTCAACATATGGGAAATAACATAATTATCTAAACTGTTCAGTAAACAGCCGGCCTGCTAAAGAATGTATTTAAGTTTCCAGTTTTGTAATCCTCTTGCTTTGACGACATTAATCACGATCAGGGAGTCACCCTTGATCCATACATTCTTTAAACCTTTTTCAATCACCAGAAGTAATCCATACACTAAGGCCCATGCTTCCGCCTCATTGTTAGATCCTATGGGTAGCTTGGTGGACTTGGCTACAATCATTACACCATATTCATTCCTAATAACACACCTTGATCTAGATGGACCTGGATTTCCTTGACAAGCTCCGTCAAAATTTAACTTGAAGAAAGGTGGGGAGGGTGGAATCCATTTTACTTGATCTCTATTCAGGATGGACTTGGGGCCCCCTAAAATGCTACCTAACCCTGTCAAATTCACAGACGGCTAGAAGGAGATGATATCTGCATCCCACTTGGTCCAAGCTAACTTGGAAGTGTTTGATCGACTGAGATGAGACACAATCTGACCTGAAATCACTGCTTCAAGCTAAACACAAACCTGGTACACAATCTTGTTTCCTTCCTAAAAATTTGAAGATTTCTTTCCCACCATAGCTGCCGGATGATCATTGAGGGACCTATATCCCATATACCTGCTAAAGTCAAATTTGCAAATGGATTTGGCCAATTCTTAAACATCAAAATCAAGGATTTGGATATAGGGCTGACCCAATTAATCTTCCTGAAGAACCAGAGCCAGCATTCTGTACTAAAAGGGCATAGGAGCAGGTTATGATTCGTAGATTCTTCGTCATTTCCACATAGCACACATGGAAAGTTGGGCCCCAGGCCTAGTCTTTTAATTCAGTCTCTGGTAAGGATTTTGTTATGGAGTGCACACCACATGAATGCTCTTGCTTTAGAGAGTAATGCATTCCCCCAACACAATCTTGAAGGCCATTCAGAAGTAGTTTTTTGCATGCAGATTCTATATCCTTCTCTCACTGAATAAAGGCCCAATTTTGTAGCCATCCAAGCCAGCTTGTCCTCCATGCTAGAAACAATAACCAGCTTCTTACTCAAAAGACGACTAAGCAACATTTTTTAAGTGATGGGGAAATTACAGTCCCTAAAGCTCTTCCAGGTTACTAAGACTGAAGCCCCATCTCTTGTGACTAGCCAATAATCTTTAACTTTGCGGCCCCAGCTATCTTGAAGAAAAATCCTTGCCTCTGTGAGCTCTTTTTTTGAAGCCAAAGACGGTCCCCCTCCCCAAGAGTCATACTAGGAATCTGCCTTTTCTCCGTTATGGATTATCCATGATAGATTGGGCTGGATTATTTCTCTACATTTTGTAAGGAAGTTCCAAATTGCTAAGCCTTTTGGAGGGTTCTGCACTGTGAAGATTCTCTCGTTATCTAAGGAGTCAAGATACTTGGCCTTCATTAGTCTTACCCATATGGAATTAGGTTTTGCATACATGTTCCATGCCAATTTGGCCCCAAGTGCTTGGTTTTGAATTTTAATATTAAGATTTCTAGCCCCCCCTACCTCTTTAGGCTTATAGACTTTATCCCAGGCCAATAGATGAATTTTATTTTCTTCAAGAGATCCATGCCATAGAAATTTCCTACATGCCCCATCTAGTTTGGAGATAATACGTTTGGGAATATGAAAAATTGACATCATGTAGACTGACACAGTGGATAGAACTGCTTTTATCATCATTATACGACCCGCCAAAGACAAACTACGTCCTTTCCAGTTAGCCAGTTTTGCATTCAAATTTCTTAGGACTTTACTCCATAGATTATTCCTATATCTGCCATTAAACAGAGGTAGACCGAGATAGTTTCCTGGTAGTGCTTGAACGTCAAGATTGAGGATGCTGCAAATCTCATGCTAAAGTTGAAATGGCACATTGTGAAAGAAGACCCTAGACTTATTAAAGTTCACCAGTTGTCTCGAAGCACAGCAATAGGATTTAACTATGTTCATCATTGTTGTGGCTTCTTGAATTAGTAAACTCTTTAAAATCTCTCTGAGATCTAGGCAGATGTGAAATACCCCCATATTTTTTTGATTCCTCTAGAATGGAATTGAAATCCCCCCTAAGATATATAGATTCCATTTCAGTCTCCATAGCCACACAAATAAAGAATCCCAAACTTGTCTTTTCTGAATTAAATCAACTGGAGCATACACATTAATTAACCAAAGATCTGAACCATACATGAACGAGGGAAATTTACCTATTAAGAAGTTGTCATTCTTTACCATCACCTCAATTGGTTGAATGTGCTTCCTCCAACCTATAGCAAGGCCACCTGATGCACGTCTAGCAGCCACCTTCTCAAAGGACCAGCCTTTCCAATTTTTGAAAAAAAGATCAAACAAATCTGCGGACAATTTTGTTTCCTGAAGCATTATTATATCTAGTTTTTTCTCATCAATTTGATAACTGATGAGTTTCCTTTTGTTAGGGGCATTAAGGCCCCTAACATTCCATGTGAGTATCTTCATATCTTCCGAGGAGAGTAGTTCACTCTCCTCTTGCTTGGACTGTGATTGGCCTGAAGATTCTGACCGCTTGAAAGATCTCTGATCTTTTTCAATTGCTTTTGTCTGGAACTCTTCCTGATAAACTAAGGAGTACTTTTGGCCAAAGGGCTTATCAGGTTCATCTGATTAAGACCTAGGGGCCTATTTTCAATCATATCTGAGTCTTCTTGAAGAACTTCCTCAGCTATCTCCTCAATGACGTTATTTGCCACCTTCATCACTACCTGATCTGAGAGCTCTCTTAGGGTTTCATTGTCCTAAAGTAATTCCTTTGAAAAATCATTTACATCAGCTTTTTCCCCCTCATTCTCGGTCTACGCCTTTTTGGATGTCTAAATCATTTCCCGCAAAGGGGTGTCCTCTTCCCAGTTCAACCAATCTTCCTCCTCCCTTAGGGGTGACTAAAAATCTCTGTGGGCTCAGCTTCCCTTGAAGAAGAGTGATGGCCTTTATTACTATCACCATCAAATGCCTCCTCATTTATGACATGATTTTCAGCCATTAACCCTGCTAAGTTGACTTGAATCCCTCCAGAAGAACAGTTAGCCGGCTCCAATTCCATGACTATGTCATTCTAAGTACCCATACCTTCTTGAAATATAAGGGATTGGGCTGCTTCTCCATTCAATGTGTCTGTAGAGGCGTTTGAGCTTAACATTGTCCTCTGATGATCCAAATCTCCTTGTTTGGTCTAGTTGTCTTTACTCTCTAGGAATGCCTTCACCCTTTCAAGATCATCTGAATCCGCCCCATCCTGAAGAGTAACTTCTTGGAACCATAGCCCCTGAGTGGATTTCATTTTGAGTCTTTTGGGTAGTAATTCTTTTGCCTCTGTGAGAATTCATATCCTGACTGTGGATGAGGCAAGATTCTCCATAGGAATATTTACTTCTTGGCACACCCCAATGGAGTTGCCTAAACATTTTAGAATTTCTACATCCCTATACTCCAGAGGGAGATAAAGAAGTTGCACCCAGAGGGGGATCAACGGAATTTGTTCTCTCCCAACATGGAAATTAGGTCTCCATTGTTGGCAACAAATTGCTGTTTGATTGAACTTCCATATTTTTTTAGAGAGGATTCTGTTTCTTTCTTCCTTATCTGAAAATACAAAACAAAAGAAGCCATTTCCCAGCTCGCAGAAGTTCTCTACTTTCCCCACGTTTCTTGATACCACTCTGTAAGATCATGCACTGAAAAGTGGGGAGACAAAACTTTACCTATTAGGGCCGTTTCTGACAGGGAGAGTGTTTTATCTTTCAGTTTTCCACCCACCTGATCTCAAGACACTTCCTCAAATTCATTTCGCCTTGTCACTCTCTTTATGATAGGGATTCAAATCTCTTTTTCTTTTGGTGCTCGTCCTTCCTTTCTCCGTTGTTTATGAAAAATGTGAAAATTGGTGCTTCTTCTTTTTTCAAAGCCTGGGGGAGGGCCTGCCCTACCCAAATCCTTCCAGCTTCTGAAGGTGATATCTTCTCTCTTCGACTGATATTCACTAAAGGCGTCTTGCTGCGATTTCAAGGGTTCTCTATTGTCCCCAAACCTTGAATACCCGTCTTGAAACCAAACTTTCCTACCCAGTTGGACATGGTCTCGGGAACCTGGTTTTTTTTAAATGGATCTAGATATCCGTTCTCCTTGTAAGGATTCCAGGGGTCCTCTGGTTCATGAGAGCCGTTCGGTACGTCATCACTGCGAACTCCAATGTTGCTGAAAGATGATGGAAAGTTCTTGGAAATGAAATTTTTCCGAAGAAGTTATCCTGCGAAGATGAAATATTCAGAATCCACCATCATGATCCACATCATAATTTCTTTGTTTCTTCTTAAAACCTGAGATGCACGAAACTAAAAAAAAAGACACAAAGAACAATTATTCATTTGGGAATCAAGAAAAAGACATAATCTGTATTAGTGTTTTACTAATCTAACGGTTCCAAGCATGGCACTTTCAAAGAAGAAATGGATATCTAACTCAAACGCATGCATACATATACATAAAAAACCATAAAACACAAAGGAACTAATGTGTAAAATGAAACAGTTGGTCTTGCACATGTGACAGTTACTAACACAAATGCATGCGTACATATTTGCAAAATTCAAAAAAAGATGAAGGAACTGATATGTAAAATGAAATAGTTGATCTTCCACAAGTGACAATTTGTCTTCCATCATTATCGATGAAGTGACATCAGGTACTAATGATGCTTCTTGCCCTTTAACTCATAGTGGGGCTGCCCCCACCACCCAAACAAAAATGAACAATGGGGCAATGTATAGAAGAGATTAATCTTGAATTCATAACCCTTATCAAAATGTGAGAAACTATTTAATTAAAACATACATAAATAATTAACAAATCATTTCAAATATATACGATATATTTTAACTTTTTAATCCTTTTTACTAAAGATATTTATCTTTTCTTTTCTATTTTTAATAATGAGAAAAGAAAAAAGGTATTAGTCTGCCTGGAAATGGCACACGTGAACCCAAGACCATCCAAAACAAGTGAACATTTCATTAAGGAAACATAGACAAAATTGTTTCTCGTATTAAAAAATGGTCAATGATGGGGAAGAGGCATTTATGGTAAAATAAGTTATCAAACATATGTAATATGACAATCATGTGTCATAAGAAACATGAGATACAGTCATGATGTGAAGAAACACTTATGATTTTCTTTGGTAATTTAAAGGCATTTCTCTTTCTATAGTTAAACTTTTTGTAGGCTGATGCAGGATAATAAAATGCCAAATAGTGTTGAGATTATGTTTCACCAGAGAGATATGTGGTTGGCTTATGAAAACTGTGTCCAATGTTTAGTGATTATTTACTTTGCTTATCAGATATGTAAATGTTGGATACAAAGTTTTCAAATTTCAATGTGATTGGAGATGTTATGGTCAAGTATATCTGCTGAGATTGAAAATAATGGAAGAGAGACATTTAGAATCTGTCTCTATACATTGGTGTTCTCTAATTATGTTTGTTCAATTAGAAATGAATTAGTGTTGTACACCTTCCATTGGCTTCTATAAAATAAAATATAGTATTCAAATTGGTTGAATCTATAATTTTTTAACTTAACATAATATGATGACAAAAGTATTACAAAGATTTTAAGAGAATAAGTTCCAAAATAATTATCATTTTAATATGAAAAAATGAAGTAGCAAATATAAAAATAAAAATGTAGAAAAAAGTATACAATATTACAATTATAATTTAAAATAAATTGATTAAAAGATGCCTCGGGATGGATACTTCTTGCGTACTTTAGATATATTTTTTAAATATAGCTATACTAGTTATAATAATAAATGTAATATTTGTTTTGTGTGCATGTTTTAAAATTTGAAAATTAAAAAAAATATATAAAATTTTTGTTTTGTCTGCAAAGTAGTTTATGTGCCTTCTCTATGTTTTCATATTTTGCATTACATATATAACAGGATAGTTGCAATCATAATAGCAAAATCCCCCATTGGAAAATCTCATATTTGTGGTGCAGGAGCATTATTAAAAATCAGGTGGTCTGATCTTGGATATGGGGGACTTCGTCAAATCGTCTGCTGTTCAGTTTTAGGTGGATCTCTCCGCCATGGCTTCTGTAATAATTACTAGCTTCCATTCTTTAGAGGAACTACGGTTTTCATTTATAATTTGTGACATAGATTTTGCATTTCAACGCAAAAAAGGTAGATTATTTTTCACTGATATGCATTGCAATGGACCAAGAAAAGAATTCGTACATCACATAGCCTGCTCCATGTAAGTTTTAACCCTTTCTTGAAACCCTAACAGTTTTGGAAACTCTCCATCTATGGGTATTTGCTCTATTGGATAAATTTTTAATGATAAAATCTTTTGTTTGCAGCCGGATCTGTTACACTGTGATGTGAGATACCATTTGTGCCTGGTCTTCATTGCTGTTTGTGTAGCTTTCCTGCTTGTGTGGAGGGGTGTGTTCTTCACCGTTGTGCAGTTTCTCAAATCTTGGCAAAACCTTGTGCACTATCCTACACAAAACCCCAATACTTGTACAAAACTGAGTGCTAACTGGCAACACCTACTTACCAACATTTACAGATACTCAGATTAGAAAAAAGGTTCTTGAAACAATATCTAGAGAGATGTTTGGCAGATAGATATCCATGTGATATTTAGCTGAAGGGATATATTGAGGTTTGATTTTATTTTCTAAATATTTTTCCCTTTGGACTGTTAAGGATTAAGATTGTCTAGAAAATTGTAGAATGATTCTAGAGCCTTCCACAAGCTAGAACATTCCTAAAGCTGTTCTAGAAAAGAATATTGTAAGATATGTTCTAGAAAAGAACATTCCAGGTTTAAGATTTATCTAGAAAGCTAGAAGCTTCCAGGCTTCAAAGGTTCTATAACTATATATATGTGATTGGAGAGAGTTGTTGTATAGAGAGCTTTTGGATGGCTGTTAGATGCAGCCTTTGGATGGCTGCTAGATACATGGCATTTGGATGTAATGCAAGTTAGATGAATATATATTTCTAAGTTATTCAACTCTATTTGCCCTGTGTCTTCTCTGTTTTGCTATTGCTGTTCTATTTTTATTATCTTGGGACTATTTTTACATGGTATCAGAGCCGAGTTATGGGTTCGAATCCCCTTAGGTAACGCTGAGGGGATTGTTGGAAAAAATAAATACTCAGTTAGAGGATCAACCAAGTTCAGCTAGAGTTTCAACCAGGTTCAGCTAGAATGTTTTCCTGGTTTAGCTAGAATGTTTTCTAGGTTCAGCTAGAGGACCATCAAGAGGTTCAGCTAGAATGTTTTCCGGTTCAGCTAGAGGTTCAGTTAGAAGTGTGTTTCTGGAGAGATTTGTTTGCAGGGCAAAGATATTGCTGAAGTGATTTGTTTGCAGGGCTGAGATATTGCTAGAGTGATTTGTTTGTAGGGTTGATATATTACTAGAGTGATTTTTGTTTGCAGGGCTATTGCTAGAAATACAAGTTGGAACAAGCTAGAGGTATTATTGGTAGTGATGATGGAGAAGATGACTTTTCAGCTAGACAAAAGATAATGAGTGTTGAAGGCTTAAAGTTTCAATCTCATATGAGCAAGTTAGAGGAAAGAAAGAATGGGAGCAAGCCATGAAAGAGGAATATGATTGAAGAATACTTGGTATGCTAGAGGTGAACATTAAGGGGGGGATAGTAGTATAATGTTCCCCTCTCATTTGTATTTTCTCTATATTATTCTAGCCAATCTTAAGGGGGGATGTTAAGGATTAAGATTGTCTAGAAAATTGTAGAATGATTCTAGAGCCTTCCACAAGCTAGAACATTCCTAGAGCTGTTCTAGAAAAGAATATTATAAGATATGTTCTAGAAAAGAATATTGTAAGATATGTTCTAGAAAAGAACATTCCAGGTTTAAGAGTTATCTAGAAAGCTAGAAGCTTCCAAGCTTCAAAGGTTCTATAACTATATATATGTGATTGGAGAGAGTTGTTGTATAGAGAGCCTCTGGATGGTTGTTGGATACAGCATTCAGATTGCTATTAGATGTAGCATCTGGATAGTTGATAGACACATCATTTTAGATGTAATGTACTGAAAGTTAGGTGAATATATTTTTGAGTTATCTAACTCTGTTTTGCCCTACGTTTGATATATTCATTGCTGTTATGTTTTTCCCTGTCTTTTGGTGTTTATTGGGCCTGTTCTTACATGGACCAATGAATATTAAGGAAAATTTTCATTATGACACATCACCTAAACTCAACCGATTTCAAATTTGTTTATTTGGACTCCCTACCTAACTGTTTGCTTAACTAACCCGTGAAATTCAGGGTTAGCTTTATTTTTTTCTTTTGTCATTTATCTAGATCTCTTGTTGATCATGATTTTGAATCCATGGAAATCCCCTCCTTCAACAAGACAATCAAGCACCAAGCATCGGGGTAAGGAGTGAAGAAAATGGCAGTCCAAGCTTTCCTCTGATTCCCTATTTGCCAATCATTGATTTCATTCAATCAGAATAATTATTAATAGAATATTTATGGATACTATCATTTTGTTAAGGTACTTAAATAATATTGACAAAATTCAATAAGTCAATGTATAGTTGTGTTCTTTTTTTGTAAGTCTATATTATGACTAAAAATAAATTTATTGAGTGTTACCATACTATTTAGTAGTGCATGTTCAATACTAATTTGTTGAAATTATCAAATTCAATACTTAAAAAATAGATCACCATGCAAAGAATGAGACTACCCATTTGTTTCTATGTAGCTTCTCAATGCCATCTGCGCAGGGTTCATCTAAAAATTATACATTATTGAGGCCCCCCATTTGCTCTTATCAATTGGCTATATTGAAATTTCCTACTCCCCTCTCTTGCAGGGATTCATTGATAAGAAATCGATCAAACAAGCCAACAGTTTGCTAAGTTTGAGTTTGTAGAGTATGCATGCCAAGTGTTTGACAAAGTGCCCCTAGGAAACATGATTTCCTTTCACCATTATGGCTCAAGATTATGCCAGGAGAGGATCTTCAGATAGTTCAGGCCAAATTCAATATTAATAATTTATTATTTATTTTCATTTTTAGTTTTCTGGTCCTTCCATTGCTAGTGATGACCTTAAAGCAGAGGCTTTGTCTATTGAAGTAACTGTTGCTCTACCAGTTTTAGCTCTAGTTGCGCAACATATCCTACCATTCCTGTTATTTGTTTAAGTGGATTATCTGTGTGGCAGCTGTGTGCTAATTTTAAAGTTACCTATTGGGAAAAACTGATGTTATGTTATTCATATGTATTGACTCTCATCCATGTTTCCCAAGCCTCTCATGGAAGGAATTTTACTGCCACAGATGGAAGTTGCCCCACTTTACAAACCCACAAAAGAAAACATGGACAGACATACAATCAGCAGAGTTTTCATGGGGAGCTACACAATAGACAACCTCTATAGTCACATGGAAGGAGTTAGAACCTTGTGCATAGTCTCATGCCTTAATTAAAACCAAATGTAAAGATGAATGAAACATAATAACAATCAACTCAAAGATTTATCAACTTTAGATTGTAGAAACAACGCATAGAATAACCACTATAAAGAGTCAAAACCTGAATGAAATTGAAATCATTGTGAAGAAACTGTAATAGGCCATCGAGAGGATTCTCTGAGCATAGAAATTCAAGAAAGAAGTGGAAGAGGATGATTTATAGTTGTGGTGCCAACCAAGCAGGTAACTGATGAAAATCAAAAACACATTCTTGTGCATGCAAGCCTTATATGTAATGCCCAGAAAATGTAAAGGTTTGGCTAGAAATGCTAGAAAGAAGTGGAAGCCAGCTATAACTGAAACCAAATTCTAATTTTAGTTGTGGCTTGACAGATTTTCTAAAAAAAATATTTTTTAAAATTTTGGAGGAAAAAAAATTGAAAGACTACCAAAAAATAAAGGACTACCAAAATTTGGCAGTTACAAGATGTGTGCACATATAGAATGGCCTATGGGCCAAAAAATAATATTGTTTTGAAGAAATTTCTGCGCAAATATTACCATTTGGGATTGGCGAGGTCATCAATCTGTTTGCTATCATTGGCGTAGTGATTATCCATTGCAAGTGGACGCTCACAAAGACAGAAGATGAGACTCATTGCTTTAATTACACAAGTTGTTTAAGGGGGATTTATATAGGCGTCCAGACTATTATCTGATTTTTCAGAAGAGTTTTTATGAAGCACAGTCTTTAGGTAATGAATGACATTTTTATTCTCAATTTGAAGTATGCCCTGACAAGATGTCACTCCTGTTGGAAATCTAATCCCAACCATTGCAATAAATTCCCTCTCTGTTCATCCTCCAGCCTTGCTGATCGGAAATGACTTCTCATTAAATTCTGACCTTGCAAAGGGACAACCAGTTATTTCCATTCTGCACTCCCATACACTGCTATCTTATCTTCTTTACTACATGTATTGCTGCCCATACTTCTGCTGTCCCTTCTTTCTATCTTATTAATTTCTTTTGTAGAGATGTCATTCAGGGGTATGGTCTCTTCTCTTACGTATGAAGAAGAGCAGACCTTTTTGGTCTAATTTTAATTTACTGCATAGAGTAGTTTTTGGTTTTTTTGTGTGCTGAGTACATACATTGAAAAAGAGAAGTGTAGTGGTTTCTACTGTGTGAATGATGTTGGGTGTAGCAGAGAAAAGCTTTGTAATGCTCTATTTTTTTTTTTTATGTATGAGCAGCAGCTCTAATTTATACAGATAATATATATGTTTGTTTTGGTGTGTGACAGAAAATTGCCTACAACAGTAACTTAAATAATCTCTGTTTCTTTTTATTTCTTCATCTTTAAGAAAATAAAAATAGTAGTAGCTCTCTGTTTTTCCCTTTTTATCCTCTGCCTTTTTTCTCTTCATCTGGTATCAGAGCCTGGTTGATCAGTGTTGAAGGCATTCTAAGCAAGAGTTTTTTCAAACAAAGTTTTTTCAAGAAGACAGAGGCTTTTCACAGTCAACAATGGTAGCAAGCACAAGCTTGACAAACCCACAAATTCCACAGTTTAATGGAAAGAATTATGACTACTGGGCAATCACCATGAAAGTTTTGTTTTATTCTCAAGATATTTGGGAGCTTGTTGAGAATGGATTTCCAGAACCAACAGATGCAGCAGCATACAATGCATTGACACAAGCAGAGAAAGATTTGTTGAGGGATAACAAGAAGAAGGACTCCAAAGCTCTCTTTTACATCTTCCAAGCTATGCATGAGAGTATTTTTTCAAAGATTGTAGCAGCAACTAAATCCAAACATGCATGGGATACACTCCAAACAGCCTATCAAGGAATGGCAAAGGTGAAAACAGCTAAGTTGCAAATGCTAAGAAGGGATTTTGAAATAATTTTCATGAAGGATTCAGATTCAATAGACACTTTCTTCACACAAGTGATGGGTTTAGTTAATCAAATAAGATCTCATGGTGAGACACTTGAAGATACAAGGATTGTTGAAGAGATTTTAAGGAGTTTACCCACAAGGTTTGAATCCATAGTTGTGACCATAGAGGAAACAAAGAACCTCTCACAGTTTTCAGTTGATGAGCTCCATGCATCTCTCATCTCACATGAGCATAGACTAAGCAGGTCAGCAAATTCATCATTAGAGCATGCATTCAAGACACAAGCTTCAATCAGCCATGGTAGAGGCAGAGGAAGATCGAATTTCAGAGGTAGAGGAAGGAATTCTTATAGAGGTGGAAGAAGCAGCCCATCAAACTCAAGTGGAAGAGGTAGCAACCAAAACTCAAGCCCAAACCCATCTCAAAATCAACCACATGGTCAAAGGTATGACAAATCTCAAATCCAATGTCATTATTGTAAGAAATATGGGCATTATTCAAATGAATGTAGAAAAAAACAATCTGATTTCAGCAGACAAAATGCAAACTTTACAAGAGAAAACCAAAATCAGAGCAATATGTTCATAGAATGCAATGTAGCACAAGAAAATTAGAAGGATGTATGGTTCTTAGACTCAGGTTGCAGCAATCACATGACAGGGAACTTAGAAATATTTTCAAGTTTAGATGAAAGTGTAAAATTAGATGTCACATTGGGTAATGACAACAAAGTTTCAGTTATGGGAAAAGGAAACATCAACATTCTAACTAAACAGGGGGAGAAGAAGTATATTTCAGATGTGTATTTTGTGCCTAGTCTAAAACATAATCTAATGAGCATTGGGCAGCTTGTTCAAAAAGGGTATAGACTCTTCTTAAAAAATAGAGAATGCACTATTCTAGATAAATTTCCAAGTAACCAGCTTATTGCCAAAGTCCAAATGACAAGCAATAGAATGTTTCCCCTAAAGATTAACCCAGATTTGAATATGGAATATGCTCAAGCACAGCCCACAATGAACCCACAAGAGGATAAAGAAGAAGTTGCAGCAGTTACACAAACCCTCTTTCAAGCAGAAATAAAAGATGAAAATTGGTTATGGCATCTAAGATTTGGGCATCTCAACTTTGGAGGTCTAAATTTACTTCATAGAAAGAGTATGGTAAAGGGTTTGCCATTAATAGAGAAACCAGAAAGAGTATGTGAAGGATGTATTTTGGGAAAGCAACATAGAGAGACATTTCCAACAGGCAAGTCAATCAGAGCAAAGGCAATTTTAGAGATTGTGCATTTAGATTTGTGTGGACCAATGCAAACACCTTCAATTGGTGGAAGATTCTACTTTTTGACTTTCATTGATGACTATTCAAGGAAAACATTGGTCTACTTTCTAAGGCAAAAGAATGAAGTGTTTGATTACTTCTATTAGTTCAAGGCACTTGTTGAGAAGCAAAGTGGGCACTACATCAAAGCATTGAGAACAGATAGAGGTGGTGAGTACATCTCAAATGAATTTCTAAATTTTTGTAAAGACCATGGGATTCACAAGCAATTCACAACTAGGTACACACCTCAACAAAATGGGGTAGTTGAAAGGAAAAATAGAACTATCATGGAAATGGAAAGAAGCATGTTGAAAGCAAAGCATTTGCCAAATGAATATTGGGTTGAAGCTGTAGCTTGTGTAACATACATTATGAATAGATGTCCAACCAAAAGTGTGAAGAATATGATTCCTAAAGAAGCATGGATAGGAAGAAAACATAGTGTTGCTCGCATGAGAGTATTTGGATGTGTGGCATATGTACATGTGCCAAATGAGTTGAGAAGAAAGTTGGACAACAAAGGAGAAAAGTGTATATTTGTTAGTTATAGTGATGAATCCAAGGCATACAAACTATACAATCCAATAACCAAGAAAGTTATAATCAGCAGAGATGTACAATTCATAGAAGATGAAGCATGGGATGGAAGTTTGGAGAAAGTAATCAATATTGCAGCCAACTTACCACAAGAAGATAGGGAAGATTTTACACCAGCAGGGACTCCATCAAATGTGACTCCTTCCATGCCCATTCAAGCTCAACAAAGTGGTCATCAAATGACACCATCATCAAGTGTAAGGACAGCCTCACGCATTTAAGCATCCACTCCTTCAAATGTACAACAAACACCATCTACAAGTGGCAATCAAAGTGTAGGACCATCAAGTCCACATTCCACAAGTCCAAGTTCAAGTGATATGTCAAATCCTACATTGGCAAGCTTGAGGAGACAAAAAATCAGAAGTTTGAGAGACATTTATGATCAAAATGAACGCGAGAACAATGCTGGTCTGATTTCTCTCTTTGCATTTTATTCACAAGTAGAAGATCCTATTCATTATGAAGATGCAATTAAGGATGAAAAATGGGTAAATGCAATGGATGATGAAATTGATGCAATAGAAAAGAATCAAACATAGGAGTTAGTGAGCCTTCCAAAAGGCAAGGATGTTGTAGGAGTGAAGTGGGTTTACAAAACTAAATTAGATGCAAATGGTGATGTGCAAAAGCATAAAGTGAGACTAGTGGCAAAAGGATATTCACAACAACCCAGGGTTGATTACAATGAGACATTTGCTCCAGTAGCACGTTTAGACACTGTGAGAACTATACTTGCAATAGTAGCTCAAAACAAATGGTCAGTTTATCAAATGGATGTGAAATCAACTTTTTTGAATGGTTATCTTGAAGAAGAAGTTTATGTGGAGCAGCCACCTGGGTATGAGATTTTGGGTCAAGAAGACAAAGTCTACAAACTGAAAAAGGCACTGTATGGACTCAAGCAAGCCCCAAGAGCTTGGTATAGTAGAATTGACTCTTATCTTTTGCAAAATGGCTTCAATAGGTGCAGCAGTGAGCCTACATTGTATACCAAGATGAATGAGCAAGGTGAGATCATAATTGTTTGCTTGTATGTTGATGATTTGATATTCATGGGTGATTTGGCAATTGATTTGTTCAAAGGAGCTATGAAAAAGGAATTTGAAATGATTGATTTGGGTCTCATGAAGTATTTTCTTGGCATTGAGGTAAATCAAAATGATAATGGTATATTCATCTCCCAATCTAAGTATGCAAATGACATTTTGAAAAGGTTTAACATGACAAATTGCAAATCAGCTCCAACACCAATTGTCACAGGACTGAAATTAAGCAAGCATGATAAAGGAGGCAACATTAATCCAACTTTGTATAAAAAGCTTGTTGGTAGCCTCATGTATTTAACAGCCACAAGGCCTGACATAATGTATGCAGTTAGTCTCATTTCAAGGTTCATGGAGTCTCCAAAGGACTCTCATTGGCAAGCAGGAAAGAGAATTCTTAGATATGTGAGTGGAACAAGGAACTATGGCATTCAGTATGCAAAGTCAAATGAGTTCAAGCTGATTGGATATATAGATAGTGATTGTGCAGGAAACATTGATGATAGGAAGAGCACTTCCGGTTATGTTTTTCATTTTGGAACAAGTGTAGTTTCATGGGCTTCAAAGAAACAACCAATTGTCACTCTTTCATTAGCTGAAGCAGAGTATGTAGCAGCCACAGGTGCATCATGTCAAGCAGTTTGGATGAGAAGAATGCTAAAAGATCTCAAGAAAGAACAAAAAGAGGCAACAAGGATCTACTCTGACAACAACTCAGCTATAGCATTGTCAAAGAATCTAGTTTTTCACAAGAGAAGTAAACATATAGACACAAGATATCACTTCATTAGAGAACTAATCAACAATAGATAAATCTTTTTGAAATTTTGCAGGTCTAAAGATTAGTTTGCTGACATCTTCACCAAGCCATTAGGGAAAGAAAGTTTTGTGTTTCAAAGAGATCGATTGGGCATCATAGATGGCAGTAGTTGTGATTAAGGGGGAGTGTTGGAAATCTAATCCCAACCACTGCAATAAATTCCCTCTCTGTTCATCCTCTAGCCTTGCTGATCGGAAATGACTTCTCATTAAATTCTGACCTTGCAAAGGGACAACCAGTTATTTCCATTCTGCACTCCCATACACTGCTATCTTATCTTCTTTACTACATGTATTGCTGCCCATACTTCTACTGTCCCTTCTTTCTGTCTTATTAATTTCTTCTGCAGAGATGTCATTCAGGGGTATGGTCTCTTCTCTTACGTATGAAGAAGAGCAGACCTTTTTGGTCTAATTTTAATTTGTTGCATAGAGTAGTTTTTGGTTTTTTTGTGTGCTAAGTACATACGTTGAAAAAGAGAAGTGTAGTGGTTTCTGCTGTGTGAATGATGTTGGGTGTAGCAGAGAAAAGCTTTGTAATGCTCTATTTTCTTTTTTCTGATGTATAAGCAGCAGCTCTGATTTATACAGATAATAAATATGTTTGTTTTGGTGTGTGAGAGAAAATTGCCTACAACATTAACTCAAATAATCTCTGTTTCTTTTTATTTCTTCATCTTTAAGAAAATAAAAACAGCAGTAGCTCTCTGTTTTTCCCTTATTATCCTCTGCCTTTTTTTTCTTCAACTCCTGCCTAGCTCCACTTTACTTTATTTCTTATCATAAGAAAAATCACTTTACTTTCTTTCTTATCATAAGAATTTAGTAAAATCACTTTCTTTTATCACAGCATTATGATCGAAATATGCACTGACAAGATGCCACTCCTGCCTAGCTCTACTTTACTTAGTTAAATCACTTTACTTTGTTTCTTATCATAAGAATTTAGTTAAATCACTTTCTGTTTCGTATCACAGTATCACAGCATTATGATCGAAGTATGTCTTTTCCATTACTAACTATCTTCTTTCTCACTCTCTTACATATATTCTTTAGAGATCTTTTTATAAACTGAAGGCCAAAGTGGTGGCTTCTACCTTCATTGTTATTTATTTTAAAAAATAAATTCAATAAGAAATATGTTATAATATTATATAGCTGTGAGAAAAAATTAAACTGTTTTACATATTAATTTAAATCTTTTACTTTAGTTAATAAGGGTATGGTGTGTTGATTAAAAATGTGGTCATAGGCTTATTAATTTAATAGAGTTAATATAGAATTAGTATAAATATCTTAAATACATTTATCTCAAAAATGATATCTTAAATACATCTATCTCAAAAATGTTAAGAAATATGAATTATAATCTATTTTATTTAAGAATTATTGTATTTCAATTTAAAACTATTTTATTTATTACATATATACATGGACACATAAATATTAAGTTTTAGTTAAGAAATATTTTATTTTATCTACATTGTTTACTTTATTTTTTATTCCAAGAGCTACTTTACTTATATATATGTAACTTTTAGTTTTAGTTTTGGAAAAGTTAGCATCCATTATTTAAAAAATTCTTTTGTTTTGTTTTTATTTAAAGAATGTAGTATACTTATATGTTATTTTTTAGTAATTTTATTTATAAACATTAATATATATTTCAAAAAACTTATGCCTTTATATTTAACAAATAAATAACTTTTCTTATATATATATATATATATATATATATATATATATATATATATATATATATATATATATATATATATAGTTGACAAAGGAAAATAAAAAATCATATTTGTTTTAATATACACATGCCCATATATCATTCCATGATGCCCTCTAAAGTTTTGGAGAATACCAGTTTGGTTAGGAGTCCTAATTGTTTCTCCATACTTTTGTGGACCATTCCATTTTTTAAGGTTAAGGAGGATCTTAGGGATTTTTTGTGGAGAATTTGACAAGATCCTTAGACCTAATCCTGAAACCATATGCTCATGCCTTACGCTCGGACCTCCTACACCTCCTACAATGCTTTTTACTTTTCTTCTTAATTTCATATGATTGTGGGAAACCACTATATAGCAATATCTAGCCTCTTTGATGATTTGTATGGGCCACAAGGTGGCACAAAGTTCTATAGTCTCTAAATCATGTAGTCAGCTAATGCAAGATTATCTCTCAAACCAAAGAGAAACAATGGATAAGAAATTTGTATAGTGCCCAATGTTTGTTCCTATTAGTCCAATAAGCTTTCACATGTATTCCTTGATTATCACAAACTCCAAGTTCTTTGGTACCAAAATTAATTCTACAGCTATGATATTTTGTCAATTCAAACATAGGTTCATCAACCCAAACAATTCATTACATGAATCTAACTCTCCTAAAATATGTATATGACCTCCATGTACTCCTCAAGAATGTCACACCAAAACTGCAAGACTCAACTACAAAATGTGGCAAAATGTATTGACTTCTTCTACAACAAACTTGACGAATTAAAGAGGTACTAAGTGAACACACATGATGCAAGATTGATTTATTCCCCCAAGTATTCTCTTCCATCAAATTGGGAGTTACCACATGTCCTAGGTCCCTAGCAAGCCTTGTGATCATCATTTGATTTATGATTATCAAATGATGATCATAAATCCATTTTGTGCATGTTCTGCAATCAGTGCATTCCATGAGACCACATTTTCTTCAAGCACATAGGATGATCTTCGAAAGTAGATCGAATGCACACATTTTCCTTCCACCTTCACTGGATTAGAAGATGGCATTAGCTACATTTGTGTTGAAATGATTACTATTCGTATGGGTATTCCTACATTTAATGATCCCCTGGTGTTAGAAGCTCTCACAGGGACCCACATAAATATCATGTTGGGTATTCCCAACCATATGCTACAAACTTTAAGCAAGTCTCGAGTAGCTACAAGGAGTTAGGTTCATGATAATGTCACCTGATATGCCTTCAAGGGCGGTTTGATATCAGGTGTGTACATTACCATTAATCTATTTTCACACATTAGTTTACAAGTTTTGTGTGGTATTAGAATAGAAGTTGCTACTAGATGGGGACTCAAGTTCTCAAGCGTTTTAGGTTTTTCCTTATCCTTTAAAATGCCCCACTATATTAGGGCCTTAGCATGTCTTGTTGATCCTTCTCAATTATTGCATGGTCATTGTGTACGGTCATAACAAGCTAAGAATAGTCCCAGATTTTGGAAAGGCACAAAATACACCATAAGCATATGTTAAAATTATTGAAATATTACATCTAGATATAAATGGATAGAGTTTCACCATATATTTATCTATTGATCCCAAGGAGAGCAAAAGTGTATATATAGCAGTTTTTACTTGATGGACTTAATCGATGATTTTCATGGATTGTGATTATTAATTTGTTTTAATGTGGTTTTGTATACCTCATTGGTTAAATGAGATGAGCTTAGGTATATGATATTGAGTCCTTGTGTATGGCCTTGAACGCTTGTAAAGGCTAAGGATGCACACAAGAAGGCCTATCCATCTGCGGGGCATCGAGTTATCTGTCTATGGGGCATTGATTTAAGCAAGTTTGAGTCTCCTCATTGGTATGAGTAGTGTACTTGATTCCATGTAGTGCCATCCCTTCGAGCATGCATGATGACTCCCAATCTGATTTACACTCTAGTGTCTAGTTCCTTGGTAGTCGTGAGTAGTACCCGACATTCTATTTGATGAGCATCTCCATGTCGTGACATTGGCTTATTTTTACATTGTATCTCGTGTCTACTTCATGACTGATGTGAGTATTGGCCATTGTATCCATTGCCTCTATTTTTCTATTTGGGCCTTGTAACTACCTCCAAGCACAGTGGAGTGGCCTCTTTTGAGTCCACATGGTTGGGAGGTGTTGCCACCGCCATTGGGGATCGGTGTATAAGTTTTGGAGCACCAATTGGAGATTTTCTATGTTGTATTCATTTTATCAATTATTGTATCATATTCATGGTTATGCCATTGTTTTTGATTAAAGGTCAAATAGGTTTTAAAAGGGGGCCCCAAAACCCTTCACAAAAAGATGCTAACAAAAAGATGAAAGCCAACCATCAACCGACCGGAAGCTACAACCAAAACATAAGCATAATATAGTAGCTACAAGAGTTCATAAAGAATAAAAAAAGATTTTAGTTCAACTTTTTAAGAGTTTCAGCAGGTTCTATTTCTTGTTGATAGAAAGCCTCATGCATCTTTGCGAAATCTAGAAGCTCTTTCTTCTCTGCTTCAAATTGTTTCTTGTTCCTGCCTCTAGTGTGAGTTGAAGGCCCACCTGTATCATCATCAACCACTTATTTACCTATGTTACTTTTGTTCTCATGACCCTTAACTTGATTATCCTGATCCACAGCTGTCATAATATCCTCAGTGTTGAAGTCTACAAACTAGTCCTTTCTGAGCTCCTTCAGTTTCTCTGTTAGCACCTACATCTCATTCAAGTTGTTCTACCATTGTTCTTATATATTCTTTTATGAAGTTGTACTCTTTTGAGAGAACATATGTAATCATGTAATTTAATGAGAAGAAATGTGATGTTGTTTTGTATTAGGCTTATGGATTCTAGTGTGGCTATCGAATCTTCTTGTACTATGATGATTATGGATTCATACTTATAATTGAAAATGGGTATTATGAACACTTGAATTTGGTGTTTAAAATGAATGTAGTTTCAGCAATGTTTGCAAGGAGGGTAATTTAGTCCTCTCCTTTGGGTTGTGCATTCGGCCATACTTGGCCATAAATGTTGTCGACATATCAAACAACAACTATTTCTTCAGTATGTTATCTAATCATGTCAAAAAAAATTATCTTTAAAAATAAAATTATCTAGTATAGTTATATTTAAAAAATATATGTAAAGTACACCAAGAAGTATCCATCTCCAAGACCTTTTAATCAATTTATTTTCAAATTACTATAGTTGTAATTATTGTATACTTTAATAATTTTAAATCATAATTATGTAGTATACTATTAGTAAACATTATAATAATGCATTTATATTATTATTATATTATTATATATAATAATAAATATAATTATATGTACATTATTATATATAATTTTTTAAAATAATAAATTATTGATATACTATTAATTATTATAAACCCTAACAATTTTAAATCAGAATTATGTAAATCATAATTATTATAATAATGTACAAATAATTAGGGTTATAATAATTATTATGATAAGTTATTAATACCAACCCTAACCCTAATTTTATTCATAGTTTTAACCCTAATTCTAACCTTAATCCTAACCCTAATTCTTACCCCAATACTAATTCTATTACTAATTCAAACCCAAATTATTACTATAACCCTAACCTTAATCTTGATAGTAATGCTATCCTTAACTCTAATTCTTACCCTAACCCTTACTCTATTACTAATTTCAACCCTAATCACAACCTTAACTCTAACCATAGTTCTATAGATATAAACATAAATAACCTTTCTTATTTTATTGTAACTATAACTATAACCCTAACTTTTAGGCTAATACTAACCTTAATTATAGTCCCAACCCTAAGCCTAATTCTAATTGTAATTGTAACCTAACCCTAAATCTAATTATAATTCTAATCTTGAGATATCCAAGTTTGTAACCCTAATCCTAAGCTTAATTGTAACACTAATCCTAATGCTAACTATAATTCTAACCATAACAATAGCCCTAATTATATCCTTAAAACTATTTTAACCCTAACCCTTACCCCAATACTAACCCTAACTGTAACCCTAATTTTAACTGTAACCCTCACCCCAATACTAAGTCTAACCCTAACTCTAATTGTAACCCTAATTTTAACCACTAACTCTAATCCTATATTTAATTGTAATCATAATTTTATCTGTAAGCCTAACATTAATCCTAACCCTAACCATAAATTTAATCCTAACACTATTGCTAACCCTAATTGTAACTGTAACTCTTGCCTTAATACTACCCTAATGTTAACCCTAATTTTAAGTCCTAACTTTAATCCCAAATGTAATGGTAATCCTAAATGTAATGCCAACCCTAAATCTATTTTTAACCCTACTTTAATTGTAATCCTAATCCTAATTCCAACCCTAAACCCCAAGCAATTGAAAAAAAATTGTATCTAAAATGTACCTCTATTCTAGCCACATAAAAACAAATTGTGCATTGTAGTGAGAATGCTCACATATATTTAAATACATGCTCATGTTAAAGTCAAATGCACCTCAAAGTGAGGGCAAAACATATTAGTTATTTAATTATATTTAATATATAATTATAATTATAATTATAATATAATATAATATTTATATTATTAAATATAATAATATTATATATGTATTACATTATTATAATATTATATATTATTATATTTATGTTTATTATCGTATTATTATCTATATATTATTAAATATAATATAATTATATATAATTTTTTAAAATAATATATTATTGATTTAATATTAATTATTATAAACCCCAATGATTTTAAATCATAATTATTATTATAATAATTAGCTAATTGTACATTCTTAGGATTAATCAATGGAAGGATTTTTTTATTAGAAACTTTACAATTATTTGGAAAATAATAATATTTTTTTATAGTTTGATTAGTAAATCTTTTTATATTAAATTAATTATTATATTTATTGTTTGTACATATAAAATTGTTATATAAAAATGTTATTTCATTCCTATGTAATTAGTTAATTTTTTAGTGATTACTTCTTATATAGAAGGAATGTAAATAGTTAAAGGTAAATTTTAGTTATTAAAAATAGACAATTGTTTATTACTTTTTAATTTCCTAACATAATTATAATTAATTTTTTAAAAATATTAATAACATCCAAACAAAATCCAATTAACTAATAAAGATGTTAAAAAATAAAATTTATTGGAATATTGCAAATATACTATTTATGCATTTCACAATTCACGTAAAATTTAATATATTTTAATAATATAACAAATTTTCAAGTGCAATTCATTTTATTCATCTTTAAAAAGTCTCAATTATGTGAACCCTCCTCATTCCATTCTTGAGGAAAAGTTTGCTATAGAGTGATTACATGCAAGAAATTAAAAAATAAATATTTAGTGTAAGAAATAAAAATTATAATATGTAATTGGTTCATAAAATTTTCTTAAAATAAGGGTGTAAGTGGAGATAAATATAGAATAATTTTCCCATAAAATTGACAATGATGGAGAGAATATAGGGAAGAGTGGAGGAGACATTTAAGAAAAATAAGGGAGAATAAAACCCTCAATCAAGTAGCCAACACAATATTTAAATAAATTGTAGATAATTTTTTTAAATATTTTTGTTTTAAAGATTTACAAATATAAACTAGCATCCAAATATATTTATAATCAAGTAATTATGAAAATATAATTTGAAGACATTATAATGATATTTAAGTTTATATATAATATTCAATTTTCTTTCACTTTTTCATATATTTTCAGTTGCATTTAAATATATCATAGCATCATCTTCTATTATATATTAACCAAAAAAATCTATAAATTAAAGACCTAATTGACATTAATAAACTATTTAATCTAAAAAGATAAAATTCACTTAAACTAATCTTATAAATATCTATGCACTTTTTCCAAATATAATGTGCAGCTTTTTATCACATAAATGTTAAACATATTCTACAACTATGGCATTTCATGAAAGTATAGTTGAAAGACAAATACTTTTCCCTAACCTCACACTTGTCATAATCCTTTAAATTTTTTAATGTATAGAAATATAGATAAACCACATATAATTAATGAAAATTCAATTAAAATAAAATGTTGGCATTTGAAAGAATTAAGAGTTGTAGTGCACAACCCCATATAATAATAATACTAATAGAAAACCAAATTCAATAAACCATTTGGTCCAGATCATCTACCCTAACTAACTCTAACTCTTACCCTAATAATAATAGTAACCTAATTAAAAGAATTTTGCACATTTTGAAATCTATATTTTTTTCTAGGTGCTTTTTTTTAACTCTTCTTTTAATTTAAAACCCTGACACTAACCTGGATTATAACCCTAACTCTAGCCCTCACCCTGACCTTAATTATAAAAGTTTGAAATTTTATATTACAAATTTGTGGTAAATTGTTAATTATAAATGCTTTAATTTGTAATATAAAATTTCAAACTTTGAAATAGTATAGTATATTTTACATTAAATTTGTAATATAAAATTTCAAATTTTTATAGTTAGTAATTTACCATCTTGGACATCACACACTTATTTTTAATCAATTTACCATACATAAGTAAATATATATTTTAGTTATATTAACGACTAATAATTTTAAATAAAAATAAATAACAATTAATATTTTTGAATTCTATTTACATGTTTATGTGACTGTAGAACGCCTCCTCTCTCCTCTCGGGGTAAAAAGAGATGTAGGACAGATATGTGATAATTCCCTCAGCAATCTTATATATCACAGTTATGTAAAATTTCAGCCTGACCCTGACTAATTAATGAAAATTATTTGTATCTTAGCTTCTGTTTACATAAAATCTCTCTTCATGATAAATGTAAAGTTAAACCATAAGCACTAATTTTTTTTGTCTTTTGATGTTGTTAGAGGGTAAATACAAACCATAGGCACTAATTTTGTGTTTTGATGCTCTAAAACATCTGCAATATATCTAACAATTTGTTAGTGGGTAAACTCAAAAAACTATGCAAATGATTAAAGAATGATTTTGTCTTATTTTCTTATACATAAAAGAATACAATGTATCTTATCCTCAACTACTGCTTACATATTTTAGTATATGCACTCCTCTCTTCTCTCTATTTCAATGGCAAGATGATGGATTCATATCTTAAACTGACATAGTGTATGTGGAGATTTTACGTTGGAGGTATAGTTGTTTTGTGTAGGTGATCATTAAATTGATATCATGTTGCGAACACCATATTAACTGATCGGCAATTTGAAAGGGGTGACACACGATTTATGATGCAAACAACAACAACAAAAAAACTATGAAGACAGCCTAGTCTCAAATCATTCATTTTGAATGAAATTGTTACTCCTAAAACGCATGGCCTTCTGCCTACTTCACTAAAGAAACAATGCTGCAGCTCTGCCAGTCCGTTCAACGTTAAGATGAAGTAATCCAAATCTCATCTTCAAGCTGGAATGTGCTGACAGAGCTCTGGAATGGAAGCATTGTTCCCAACTTTAATAGTAATATCCTCTGGGTTAATGCACTTCTTCCCATCTAAGAATAGGTAAAAAAAAAAACTTTTATTGAGCTGTAGTACTGACAAAAGATTCAGAAAAAGAAGATAACTACCAGTAAAAAAATTCCAGCCATAAAAAGCCAAAAGCTCCTCAACATCTAGCATACACAGTTTTTTAAAATAATTAAAAATGAAACCTTTGGATGCTCTCCCGGCCACGGAACAACCCTGGGGTTTCAACTCTGAAGTTACCAACCTGCAACAATACAAATGAAAAATCTTGTTCACCAGAAAGGCACTTGAAAAGGAAATATATAAAATCAAGATTCTGCAATAATTCTACTTATCACAAATAAAAATGAATAGTCGACCTTCTCTTTCACTCCATCCACAACAGCCCACATGTATTTTTCCTCTTGTTTTAGATTTTCTTCTTTTAAATGCTTCTTTTCCTGCATAAACACCACAACTTTATGAACATATGCTCAATTCAAAACATAACAACATAACAATGAAATATGTCAGTTTCTGATGAATAAGATGTAGCCAAGTTGCATATGGATTCTTCCACATGATACACATCACTAATAGCAGTTACATCTAAATCCATAAATTGTCAGGTCCTTTGACACTAACAATAAGTAGAGAATGGATTAGAACAATAAACTGTATTTACAGAGGCTTGCAATTCAAACCAATGTTAAATACAAACAGTAAGATAAAGGATGATGAAAAACAACCCTAAAAAGCCAAAAGCTTCTCAACATTTAGCATGCACAGTTTTTTAAAATAATTAAAAATCAAACCTTTGGATGCTCTCCCGGCCACGGAACAACCCTGGGGTTCAACTGTGAAGTTGCCAACCTGCAACAATACAAATGAAAAATTTTGTTCGCCACTTGGAAAGGAAATATGTAAAATCAAGATTCTGCAATAATTCTATTTATCACCAATAAAAATGAATAGCCGACCTTCTCTTTCACTCCATCCACAACAGCCCACATGTATTTTTCCTCTTGTTTTAGCTTTTCTTCTTTTAAATGCTTCTTTTCCTGCATAAACACCACAACTTTATAAACATATGCTCAATTCGAAACATAACAACATAACAATGCAATATGTCAATTTCTGATGGATAAGGTGTAGCCAAGTTGCATATGAATTCTTCCACATGATACACAACACTAATAGCAGTTACATCTAAATCCATAAATTGTCATGTCCTTTAACACTAACAATAAGTAGAGAATGGATTAGAACAATAAACTGTATTTACAGAGACTTGCAATTCAAACCAATGTTAAATACAAACAGTAAGATAAAGGATGATGAAAAACAACCCTAAAAAGCCAAAAGCTTCTCAACATTTAGCATACAGAGTTTTTTAAAATAATTAAAAATCAAACCTTTGAATGCTAAATATATCTAAAGTAAATCTTCAATATTATATTTCTATTTTGGCTCAACCAAAATCTACATTTTATTCTGTCCTAAAAGAATAGTAAATCCACTAGCATATCTATATTAAATATAATATATCTAAAGTACGCCGAGAGATATCCTTATCTAGGTGCCTATTTTTTTAATCACTAATCCTAACTTTAGTGTATGTTCATTATCAATGGTTTTAAATCTCTCTTCAAATCTTTACCTCATTGTAGCCCAATCATTAATAGAAGCATTAGGAAGGTGGTAAAACCACTCAACAGTTGAATCAGATAGCGACTCGACAAATAACCTAACAGACAAAATAACCTAACGAACACATCTTCATGTTGAACCCCTAAGATAGAACATTCAGCAAAGAAGGTATTGATGTGCTCTTCTAGAGTAACTTTGCCATCACCTCTAAACTTAGGTAAAATTTTACCTAACCCTCTTGGAAGATCATACAGGTTAGCACCAAGGTTGAGCGGTCCAATGGTTGCGCCCCATTTACCAGGTAGAGGCTGTGGATGAGCCATATTTAGTGGAAGGAAATTCACTTGTGAAGGTAAGACAGTACCGTGTAAGATCAAGATTTGGCAAGATGATCCAGTGGCACTTCTTGTAGGTGGAGGAGAGGATGGTCTACTCAAGGATTTGACTTTTCTTGTGGGAGGATAAGGAGCGAAGTTCAAAGATTGGAGCAAATCAAAATCAATATCAGCTGTAGACACCCAAATTTGTCCCAACTTTGTCCATGTCCTACAACACCTTGTTAAAACATTATCCTAAACATCATAAGCCATTTTTGTCCTAAATCCCACTCTTAATCCCATTTATCCATTAGCCAATTAATTAAATAAATTTTATTTATTTAATTAAAATCCCATTCAATCCCATCCTCATCCTACTTAGCCAATTAATTAAATAAATTTTATTTATTTAATTAATTTCACATGCATAATCCCATTTATCTTATCCCCATCCCAATTAATTAAATAAATTTTATTTATTTAATTAATTTCCACATCATATCTTATCTCATCCTATTCAACTTCTCAATTAATTAAATAAATTTTATTTATTTAATTAATATCCAACTCATATCCCAACTAATTCAAATATTTTATTTGAATTAAACACTCATCTTTCATCACATTCCAACACTTGTCTAGTCAATCATGTGTTGTGTTACAACTTTTATCTTTCACATGCACAACTAATGGGACCTAATTTTAGTATTTATCTACACAAGCACACCTAAGCCTCATCCTCCTTTGCCACATGTCATATGACTACAATTTCTTGATGTGCAAGGAAACTTAACTTAATCCTATCCATCCATTTCACCTAAAGCCCTAATTGATCCTAGCCATCCATTGGAACCAAGTCTTTCCGATAAATCAACCCCCTCACAAGCCATTAGCATGCATTGAGCCTTAAGCACCCTTATTCTGTCAAATTTTCTAAAAGGGCATTGATCCTCAAGTATCCACATGCTGTTGAAATATCATTAGAGCCTTTGCATCCATTATCTATCTCCTTATCAACGTTATGCTGCGGAATCGAGCAATCAACACAACAAAGCGATCAATCAATCAAGCTCATTTTGCATCTTCGAGGTATTGAATTATTTGGGTTTAGATTATGCATTTCAATTCTTTGATCATTTCCATTTATAAATCCAAATTTTTCAATATACATTTGGCACGCCCGGTGGGACTCACGTCCCTGATTAACCCTCTTGTTTGAGTTGTTTTTGTGAAGATCAGATTTCTTGGAGCGTCAATCATTCATTTTTGCAGGTTTATGCACTTTGATTTGTAGGTTGAAGATATTTTATATTGCTGATTTTTTTTAATTTATGACCAGATCTGTTGCAGAAGGTTTTTTATTTTACACAGGTCCTGTAAAAAGGAGATCTTAGATTCATTGGAAAGAGGACTTCGAGAGCTTTCCGAAAAGTGGTTACATTAAAGATTTGGCTCAGTATTCAGAGAGTTATGACGATTTGAAGTTGACCATGCGATTCTAATTTTTCAGAAATTTTTGACGCGCGACTTTTTGCTGATTTTTTTTATTTATGACCAGATTTGTTGCAGAGGGTTTTTTGTTTTGCACAGGTCCTAGAAAAAAGAGATCTTAGATTTGTTGGAAAGAGGACTTCGAGAGCTTTCCGAAAAGTGGTTACATTAAAGATTTGGCTCAGTATTCAAAGAGTTATGACGATTTGAAGTTGACCCTGCGATTCTAATTTTTCAAAAAATTTTGACGCGCAACTTTTTGCTGATTTTTTTAATTTATGACCAGATCTGTTGCAGAGGGTTTTTTGTTTTACATAGGTCCTGTAAAAAGGAGATCTTAGATTCGTTGGAAAGAGGACTTCGAGAGCTTTCCGAAAAGTGGTTACATTAAAGATTTGGTTCAGTATTCAAAGAGTTATGGCGATTTGAAGTTGACCCTGCGATTCTAATTTTTCAGAAATTTTTGATGCGCGACTTTTAGAAAAAAAAATCATATCTTCCAATCTAGCGAACCAAATCACATTTTATTTTTTGCAGTGACTTGTAAGTGAATCAAAGGAGCTGGAGCAACATTTGGATCAATCATAATAGCAACTTGGAAAGCAATTTTTATGAGGTGCACTCATTCTAATCTCTCATCTCTAATCATTATTTGATCACACATTTAGATTTTGGGCATAAAACAAACAACTTGTTTGTCATCACACTTGGATTTGGGCTTTAAAATAAACAATTGTTTGCAAATTCACATAAAAAAATTGGGCTAAAACAAACCATTGTCTTCCATCACATTTAGATTTGGGTCTAAAAAGAACAAGTGCTTGAATTGTTTGTTACATATTTCAAGTTTCTAAGGGGAAATTAACAACTGCGAGTGTGAATCAAGTGACAGCTCACTTGGTTTGCTTTTGTCATACCCTTCTTAGGAGGCCTGCTTGGAGACACACCACTCCAAAGGATGACCTCAATCGAGGCTGAATCGAAAGACACCCTCATTGGGAGTTAGAATCTTGTCACTCTTGGCTAAGCCCCAAAGAACTTTATACCTTTGGGAAGTGAAGGTGAAGGGTGGGTTACCCCTTTCTCCTGGCTATGTGGCAGGATTTCACTTTCAATTCCATAGTCAACCTTGTGCAATAGATAGCTTAAGACTTAATTGGCTATACCCACTTGACTACACATTAGGCTTGTTGATGTGTCTTCCATGTGTGCTTGCATAATCATCACATTTCATTTTCAAAGTCAACAACTTGCTTATGTGTCTTGCGTGAGTGATTCATGTGTGTATATGCATAATCATTTGTTTGAATATTGCCATATCAAGCTCTAAACACCCAAACACATAAACAAATCAATCTAAACACATCATCTAAACATTCCACATCATCATCCAAATCCCTAAGCAAGCACTTGCTAAAAGGACTTAAGACAAACACATGGTGACAACATGTCTACACTAGAGGACCTAGAAATCAAATTCTAAAGATTCCTCCAAAATCTTTATCAAGGATTACAACCCCTAAACCAAGACGCCATTGAAATATTACAATTCTTCATCCAAAAAGCTCAACCCCACGCAAGCCAATCACTTCAACTACAACACTCCATAGCCCAAGTCCAACACCTTTTAGCCACTAGTCAAGCTCGACAAGTACAACAATCCTTAGCCACTTCCTATCAACCTAATCCACCTTATAGCCACATGTCATATCCATCCACTTCCTATCAACTTAATCCACCTATCCACCAAGTCAATGCCACATCAACCTATCAACCTCCACCTCAAGCTTATCCAATCCCTCATACCACCATTCCAATGCACTACTAAGCCCATCCACAAGGCAATCAAGTGATATCACAAAAACAACATGCAAGTCCAAATAGCCCTTTGTACATAAATCAATCAGGTCCAAGTACACCTTTTCAACAAGACCACCAAGCACCATTGATAGACCTAAGTCCACCTTTGCAACAAGAAGCACATCCAAGTCCAAGTAATCCCTTGTACATAAATCAAACAAGCCCAAGTTATCCTATGCAAGACTTAATTACCTTTGACAAGGGAGATACCAATCTAGCAAATGCATCTTATGAGTGGCCTTCATCATCTAATCACCCGCCAACACATGAGCCAACTAATCCTATCCCAACACCACCATGTGATCCCAATCATAGTCCATTGATCCCTTTACCTTCCAAACCACCAAGCCCCTCATTACCTTCCTCACCATATCATTCTAATCGTTCACCAAAGGATGTGGCTGAGAGAGTTTTACAAAGGATGCTTGAAGCAAAACTCATTGAACTTCCTAAAGTCAAACCATGTGAAGAAAGTCCATATGATGAACATGATTATTGTGCATACCATAGGACCAAAGGCCATAATACAAATCAATGTCCAATATTTGTCTCAATTGTTTACAAGGTGTACCCACCTATAATGGGAAATCGTGCCACATCATCACCCCCATCTAGTCCAAATCCTAATCCATCCAATCCAATTAGGTTTCAACCTAATCCTAGTCCTAATCCTAATCCAACACCAACTACCATTATCATACATCCATTATATTTTCCATCCACCCATACACTTGCAAAGGATGTGATCCATTGGCTACTAGCTAGGAATAAACTACCTCCATGTCAAACACTAATTCATGAGCCTACCAATGAACTTCCGAAGGTCATGTCCAATCCTATAATCTCATCATGTGGTTCACATATCCTTGAGCCTCTTCAAGAGGCTTCCATTAACATACCTAGCCCTTTAAGCCCATCATGTGACCTACAAGCCAACAAGTCTATTCAAGAGTCTCCAACCACAAGCCTAAGTCAAGAGCCATCATGCCTTCATGTTGATAACTATCAAGAGCCTATCAAGTCCACTCAAGAACCTTCCACTTCCATCCAAAGTCAAGAGGTATGTCAAGAGCATAATCTTAAACATGTGGAAACATTAAGCCCTAGTCCAACTCAAGATCAAAACACTTCCATGCAACCCATCCATAACATTTACCTTCTTTATGATCAAGATGATACCTATGAAGAAGCTATCCATGAGCACCTTGATCCTATCCATAATCCTATATCTATCCATGACCAAGATATCCACATTGCTCCTAGTCATCTACCATCTAGCCCTATCCATAATGAGCAAACATCAACTTGTCATGATGAGACACTTGTCCCCCAAGTAAGCATAAAAGATCATACCAATAACTTGGATCAACATGAACATAAGCAAGACCCTAATGATCCTCCTTTCACATTGACTATTGATTCCACTTCAAATCCACCATCATGTCCTATTGGTTTTACCACCTTTGTCCATGAATGTTCTTCCTTAGGACAACAACGACCTTTATCCACTTCACCTTCTTCATCCAATAATGAGCTCAAGTCTAATGTTCACAGCACACCTAGTCCCATTGTCCATCGCATACTCCAAAACATGAACTACCAAGGCAAAGGTCTAGGCCTTTATGAACAAGGTATTTTGGAGCCAAACCATGTCAAAATCCCTCCATGCTCATATGGCCTTGGATACACACCCCAAGGTAAACAAGGCCAAGATGTTGGTAATCCTTTCATGCATCCTAAACCTACCACTTTCCATCACACCCCCCATCATATACCCAAAACATATGTAGCCATTCCATCTCCATCATCCTATAAATGTCAAAAGCATGTGACCGTACATCTTCTGCCATCCACTTTGCCTCCACTTTTACCAACTCCAAATATCCCTCCATCCACCTTGCCACCATTGCTTCCAACACCTAACATACATATCATTCATAAGTATCCTTACATCCCTAATCATGGACAACAAAAGCACACATCACCTAAGCATAAAGCTTCCAATCATTTCATCCACTCCACCCATGCCATGGGATTCAAAAGCAAAAATTTTGATGCCTCTACCTATAAAGCTAAAAGTCCTACAAAAAATCCAAAGAACTATCATGCCTTAGGGCACAAACATGAAAAATCAATGCAAAGAACCAAATCAAAGCAATCCAAAAAGCTATCCAAGCCCATACCTCCAAAAGCAAAGCCCAAAAGCAAAATGGTTTGGGTTCCTAAGCAAACAGCTAGCAAAGCGAATGAGGCATCCTCATCCACATCTAAGCAACCATCCAAACCCTTACCTCCAAAAGCAAAGCCCAAAAGCAAAATGGTTTGGGTTCCTAAGGAAATAGCTCGTAAGTCAAATGAGGTATCCTCATCCACATCTCAAGAATCCCAACCACCTATATCCATCCAAAAGCCTACTTCCAACCAAAACTTCTATTCCCTTCAAAAATCCCACAAGCAAAACAAAAGTACTAAAAATACTAAATCTATGTGGGTTCCTAAATCACTTTGTCAACCATCCCCTAAGCAAACATCTCCATTGCTTCCTACACCACCATCCAATGAAAAGCTTCAATGTTTATCACGCTGTGTGCAGCCGTTGGTCATGGTTCCCTTCCACTTCGCAGCACCTCCACACAACTACATCTCCCCATCTTCCATCCATTATCCTACATATCTCCCCCATGCTATCCCTATGGTCCATGCTTTGGCATAAACTTTTCATCCATCTTCATTCCATAAGCCTATATCAAATCCACACCATAAGCCACTAGCCTACCCTACCATAATTCCACATCATCATCCACTATCTACCTAATCCATCTCCCATCCATGCAACCCCCTATCAACATCTATGAGCATAATGACATGGTCCATGTGAAGACATCATCCATTTCTAAAGGGACACTATCAACCTTCATAGCACTAGCCACTTGAGTCCCTCCTATCCATTACCATGGTGAAAACCTGGCAAACAGGTGCCATGTGTAATTGTCAACGCATCTAAAAGCAAAAAAAAAGGAAAATAAAGAAAATAAAAGAAAAAGAAAAAAATCAAAATAGTAAAGAGAAATCCCTTCATCCAATGGTGAAAACCTGGTAAACAGGCGCCTTGGATAAGTACCATGATGAAAACCTGGCAAACAGGCGTCATGTGTAGGTTGATCTTCTATGTCACTTACACTTGGGGGCACATTGTCTCATCCAACCTATCCATTTCCAAACTATCTATCCCATTATATCACTTTCAATCCTATCCATTTCCAACCTATCATATACCATTCTATTCTACCATCCTTAGCCATTACATAAACATGCTTATCCTATTGAACCCATTTATCCATCCTCTCGCCCTTTGATTTTGATGAAGACATAGGGGCAAAATGTTGAAACATGTTTGGATATTTCTTGACATACCTTCTTTCCAAACCAAGTCCTATCCAATGACTATTTATCCATCCCATTCAACCCAATCTATCATGTCATCCCTTGGTCATGAACTTTGTCATGTAAAAATCCTAAGCATTACCACCTAGAATGGGGCAAGTTATTCTTCTGATGCAACATAACCTTTGAAGATCACATCCTAGCTCCCTTATGATCCATCCACTATGGCGTATCCTTATCATGAGCTTTCCATCTTATAGCTTATCCCCATCTGTTTATCACGAGCTTTCCACTATAGCCTACCTATCCATTTTTCATGAGACATGCATACATACCTTATACAGCCTATCCTCTTATCTATCCATCTATCATGAGCCTTTCATCACATTTACTATGAGCCCATCCTTTTATCCATCCAATCCCATTCATCCATCTTTACACCTAGACTTGGTTTTCTCCCTTGTCATTGGTATCAAGCACAAAGGCTACCTAAATTGTAAATCCATTGACATCCCAAAACATTTCAAAAAATAAAAAAATAACATATTGTCAAAAAATCTAAAAAATCAACTATCCAATGAAAAATCCAAGCAATAAGATCAATTCAATCATCATCCAAAACAATCCACTCCATCAACATCAATCAAAATCAAAATTATCATCATCAATTCTTCTTATCAATAACATTCATTCATCCATTTCAATCAATCACTTCTTCCAGTCATATCAATCAAATCAATCTAAGCAATGATCTTAAATCCATGTCACACTAATCCATATCAAGCAAGCTAATGAATCAAGGAACATTATCCAATCAAATCAACAGGTTTTGATCCTAATCTTGTCATGAGCCCAATCAATCATCATCAATCATCATCAATGGGATATAGTGTTCCCACATCCTTGTGTTGATCTAGGGATATAGCTTTCCCCACAATGACAACACTATCTATCTTTATCAATGAAACAATCAATCATTGGTTTATGACTTGACAAGGGCAATACCTTGTTTTTTTATATCCTTTGTGCACACTAAGAACACTTGCTTATACTTAGATTGAGTGGACACTCTTATCATCACACCATCACTATCATCATTCTAAACAAATCCAATCATCAAAACAATCAACCCAGCAATAGCAACCATCACAACCAAAGCACATCAAGCCAACCATCACAACAAATCCTATCAATCATCAGCATTAACACCAAAGAAAATCAACTCAAAGCACATCAATCCAACCATCAAAATAAATCCTATCAATCATCAACATCAACACCAAAACAAATCAACTCAATCACATCAACTCCAATCGGAACAAATCCAGCCACTCCAACAAATCAAAAGTAGCTCAATCCCCCACATATCATCTAATCATCCATTCATCAAATCAAATCATATCAATCTAATCATCCATCATTTCATCATCTTCAAGTCATTCCAAGCAAAGATCCAAATGCAAGACCATCCTTAATCCATACCAATCAAGTTAATCAATCAAGCCAAATTATCCAATCACAATCCATGGTCTTGATCCTAGCCTTGTTGTAAGCCAAATCAATTAGCCAATTAGCCAACCAACTCAGCAAACAACCTTGTGTTGATCTAGGGATATAGCTTTCCCCGCAATGACAACACTCTCAACTATCATCAACAAAACAATCAGCAATTAATCTTTGGTTTACAGCTTCACAGGGGCAATACCTTGTTTATTTTTGTATCATTTGCGCATGCTTGCTTGTTTGCTTGTATGTGTTATCATTTTATCTTACATTTGTATCATATCGATATCATTTCCAGCTAATATTCATATCTTGTGTATGTTGGAATAGCTTTTTGCACTATCCTTTGCATCTGAGGTCATATCATACCTTTTGTGCATTAGGACTTCAATGCTCTAAGTTTTCTTCCTCATACGTTAGACAAGGTTGTATTAGGCTGGGGCACAAGACACATTGTCACCCTGGTCCTTATACCTTGGTGCATAACGTCTAGTGCTATATCAAACATCATGGTTGCTCACCTTCATTGCAGCATAACGCATCATCATTTCTTCTATCTATCCCCTTATCTTTCTTTTTGCAGCCAAGCCATTTCTTTTCGAGAGCCTACCCGTTTTTGTCCAACCCGCCTAACCTCTCGAGGGGGCATCATCATCCCATTTCATCCTATCTTTCCACCATCATCATCCTCATCATATCTTTCCATCATCACTATCATTTTCCTCTATCCATACCTTGGCTTCTTTGAAATGATGTTACTCGACACAAATCTTATCATCTCGAACATCATCTCAAAGAGGGGCAAAATGTAGACACCCAAATTTGTCCCAACTTTGTCCATGTCCTACAACACCTTGTTAAAACATTATCCTAAACATCATAAGCCATTTTTGTCCTAAATCCCACTCTTAATCCCATTTATCCTTTAGCCAATTAATTAAATAAATTTTATTTATTTAATTAATTTCACATGCATAATCCCATTTATCTTATCCCCATCCCAATTAATTAAATAAATTTTATTTATTTAATTAATTTCCACATCATATCTTATCTCATCCTATTCAACTTCTCAATTAATTAAATAAATTTTATTTATTTAATTAATATCCAACTCATATCCCAACTAATTCAAATATTTTATTTGAATTAAACACTCATCTTTCATCACATTCCAACACTTGTCTAGTCAATCATGTGTTGTGTTACAACTTTTATCTTTCACATGTACAACTAATGGGACCTAATTTTAGTATTTATCTACACAAGCACACCTAAGCCTCATCCTCCTTTGCCACATGTCATATGACTACAATTTCTTGATGTGCAAGGAAACTTAACTTAATCCTATCCATCCATTTCACCTAAAGCCCTAATTGATCCTAGCCATCCATTGGAACCAAGCCTTTCCTATAAATCAACCCCCTCACAAGCCATTAGCATGCATTGAGCCTTAAGCACCCTTATTCTGTCAAATTTTCTAAAGGGGCATTGATCCTCAAGTATCCACATGCTGTTGAAATATCATTAGAGCCTTTGCATCCATCATCTATCTCCTTATCAACGTTATGCTACGGAATCGAGCAATCAACACAACAAAGCGATCAATCAATCAAGCTCATTTTGCATCTTCGAGGTATTGAATTATTTGGGTTTAGGTTATGCATTTCAATTGTTTGATCATTTCCATTTATAAATCCAAATTTTTTGATATACATCAGCTATATCCTTTTTTCATCCCCTCGTGTATATCTTTTCATGTCCCACTTCTATAGATATATATAATAAAACAATTAAGTAGAGTCGTCAAACCACTTACTGGTTATTGTGGGGAAGAACTGACCTGGTAGGTTAGTCTATTTTAGGAACTACTCCAACTTGTAGAGGTTCTCCTCTTTTTAGTGCGGGAACAACTGGTCTGATGAAAATTAACTCATGAGCGTTGGTAAAATGATGTGCGTTTTCTTCTACAATTTCACCAAGTTCTTCTTCCTCTTCTAGCACTTTATTAACTTGGTGATACTGTTGAATAGTTCTTCTGGTTTGCCAGGCAACAAGCCTAAAGCTAATAACAATATCTTCTTGGTCACCTACTAGTCAATCAACGTTAGGCTGCAAAACTAGTGCATGTCTCCCATGAAGAACCATAAAATCCAATTAAGCAACTCACAAAGATGGTATAACAAACTCTGATTTCCCCCAGTAGAGTTGCCAAAAATCTGTTGGTTAACAGATTTTTCACCTAACTCTATATACTCACGCCCAGACAAGTGACAAATGTAATCAATAGTTGAGTCCAATGTATTGGTATTTTACACCGGCTCTTTGTGTTGTTTAACAAGGCACAACTACCTTCTATAGATATTTTGAGGAATATAAACTTGAGGTTGCTTTTAAATAGAAAGCAAGATAAAGGCAAAGCTTTTAACCAGAAAGCTATAAAGGTGAATCTACAACTCTAACGTCAACACAAGAAGTTCACAGACTCCCAATCACAATAGAATATTGAAAAAATTACACATGCACAGGAAATCACCACCTTGAGATAAAATACCAATAGATATATTATTCGAAACAGTGAGTAGAATAAACAACATCCAACTACCAAAATATACAAATACCATTAACATCAGTAGAACAACATTCAACTTAGGATTAGGATTAGGATTATGTTTAGGATTAGATTTATGAATACGGGTTAGGTTAAAGGTATGGGTAAGGCATCCAAATTATCTTATTTAATGTGACAGCTACCCAACCCCTCCTAACTTAATTATTAGGTTATCACTAATTACAACTTTCAAAGGGTTATCTAGGCAATCACTTTGGGCACCGACCCCACAATGAAAGCTACTCTCCTACATGCACCCAGTAACCCTTATAAAATCACATGACAAATATACAATACATTTGTAAGGTAACTCTCCTCTTGTATACAAATAGAACCATCAATTCAAATGTCAAATGCCAAATCACTTCTTTTCCCATACTACCAAATATCAAGACCTCATACAAAACAAGGAGTATCATAATACCCATTAGTATCATACAACATTGCATAAGAACTAAATTGCCCTAGGCCTCTGGAGCAAAACACAAAAAGTAAAAACTAATACAGCATTACAACTTATTTCTAGATCGACCTTACTTACTTCTATAGGCTTGACAATAACAACTACTGAAAGAGTTTATAGTAACTAATGTTTTAAAAAGGGCCCAAGACTTGATTAAGGACATTATATACACCTTTTACATTATTCAAATGAACTTAATAAATTCCATGACAAGCTATATTAATTTTAATATTGAAGTCATGAACTCTATGAATATACTAATCTTTCCCAACACTATAAATGAAAAAATTGGTTAAATTAATTTGATAAGTTTTCTAGATTCATACTATTCAATAGATTTATTTACCTAACTATAGAGGAAAAAAAACAAATGTAAGGAATATCTAAATTTCAAATTATATATGTTTAGAAAATTAAATATCTACAAGTGTCAAAATTTTAAAGTAAAGTGTTTTCTAATATCCCTATCTAAAATTTAGTTACACATGAGTGTAATAGGGAAATATCTATTCCACTTCCTATTCAGCTAACCTTAATAAGTCAATTACTATTTCACTAAAACTTACTATTCCTATTTCCTATCAAAGTTAAAATTAATTATGCATAGAGAGATTCATTTATTCACTTCTATTCATTATGAAATCTTTTCAGGGGATTGAGGAAATTGATTAGAGTGCAAATATGGGAGGCCATACATTGATACCTACAGGTTGCAAAATGAGCACAAGCATGGCTTCGATGATAGTACGCCAGGAGGATAACAGATTTATGCTACATAATTTTCATTTTCATATAAGAGGGTTGATATGATTCCTTTGGATTGAACGAACAATGTAAGGCTTACTGGCAGAAATTATATCAATTTGCTTATGAGGAAATGCTTTAATCTACCAACTATATTTCGCACAAATTAGAGATAGGAATTATAGCAAAAGAGAACCTAAACATTCAACCAAAAGAAGACTTGTTTGGAAAGACCGTACGGTGGTTAGTATATGTGATAGTCGCCCAAAATAGACTGTGGAGAAAACGGTAAGAAATGAGGGATATCTGTTGGATTTTTAGATAGCAGGAGGAACCACATCTCCCACATTTTGCATCAGGTATATAATACCTTCACACTCAGGTATGCCTCTACTGAAAATACAATATGTACTTATGAAATTGATTAAGAAGTTATAGTATGTAATAGAATACATTGTTCATTGGTCAGAATGCCTTCAAAGAGATCGATTGGCATATGGATCTAATTTTGTTATGAGAAATAATCAAAATTTCCTTTTAGAGGGGCACAAATGATAGGTTGGCAAGAGATATGGTCAACGACAATGGAGAGAACAATGTAGATAGATACAGTTTAAAACAGAACTTTCAGACAACCCAATGTTACTTCTGGCAAATCCCACTCAGGGAAATCGACATAACCCTTAAATTATCTCCATACAGTTTTCAGAGAAAGGAAAACAATATGTCGATGCACAAAACGGTTTAAAGAAAATGACTTAGGCAAGTATATCAATCACATGGTTTGAGGAGAGCTAAAGGGAAGTGTGAGCAGAGAACAACGAATTGCCTCTGATAAACTATTTCTTCTTAAATGAATAATTTATATATAGTCAAAATGTTTTAATCGCTGAATGATTGAAATGGTTTGTTACTGGTTTTAAAGAAGGGAAAGTGATTGTTGGAAAGAACTCTAGAAGCTTGGTTAGGCCCATGGCCCTTTTAGGATTGCAAGTAGATAAAAAGAAAAGATTAGCCAAATAGCACAAGCAGGAAATATAATTTTGAAGCCATGGTGTTCCATAGAGTCAATTCTACAAGAGAGTCGGGACACTGCGATTGAAGCCAATTGGATTAAGAGTTGTTTGCAAAGATATCTAGATAAGATGAGATAAGATGAGATTAAAATGCTCAGAAAAATGGTCAGATTAGAGATTACAAGGAGTCTTTGAGACTAAGAGCGATAAGAGGACAAGAGCACCTATCAAAGCATGATGATGACTAGTAGAAAGAAGATACATAGGCTATCATGCATACATAGGAAGAATCAAACACATGAACAAAACAAATCAAAGGCTACATACCCATCATTAACCAATGACAACATACCAAAGAGTCAACAGAGACTCATAACCATACCCATCCGACCAACTGACAAAATCTAAGACTGAACACACATCCTCATTGAGAATGTTGACAAACTAAGGAACCTCATGTTATCTCCCTTTCACAATTTCCATTGGTATGAGGGCACGCTCAGACCTACCAATTCAGGTGGAGTCGATACCTGGTACCTGCAATCCTGCAGCAAACAAAAGTGTTGAAACAACATATATATATAACCATCTGATGGGCACATAGTGATAGGGAATCGTAGTGTAGTAGGGTACTCAATATGAGTAATACTACACCGTCCCTTCACAAAACACATTACAAATATCCACATTAAACAAGTTCATCATTAACTAATCAGATAAATAACACATCATCTGATAGTCACATAAATCACATAGCAACACTAATCTACATAATCAATTAACTCATAACTGATCACAACATAATCATAATCTACCAATCATAAGCATCAACAATGTCATCATAATAAACATAAATGAGTATCATCAACTACATCTAAACAATAAATCCATCATTAGTAATATGTCATAATGTCTAGATATAAAGAGATAACTAACAGTCTATCAGAAAACCAAAATGAGGGGCACTAGAGGAGGTCCCTGCAGTAATCTTAGCAGCTGAAAACCATGCAATGGGGGAAGGGACTCCTTCCCAACATTAGTAGGAGGCTCAAAAGCTTCTGAGATAGAATCATCATAAGCAACATCCATCGTAAGGTGTTCCTATAGAGCATTCTTCCACCAATATGAAGAACGTGAGACCTTCAAACCCTAATTCTAGCCCTAACCCTAACCCTAATTCTAAAGCTAATCATAATTAGATCCCTAACTCCAACCATAATTCTAACTCTAACCTTAATATTTTTTTGTTATAAATATTTGTGCTAATTTTAACCCTAACTCTAATTTATCCCTTATCATACTTTTTCACTAACCCTAATTATATCCTTAATCCTAACCCTAATAGTAACTATAATTTAATTGTTATCCCTAATTATACCCTTAACCCTAATCCTATTAAAATTATAACCCTAACCTAATTCTATTAAACTTTAGATTAGGTTTAGGATCCTATACTAATATGAATCCATCTTGGAGTACTTTAGAGGAGATTAGAGTTGAGTAAAAAAATGTTTATGGAAGTAAGCTCTATTTTGTAGCAAGCTGGTTGTAGTTTGTAGGTCAATATATGTGTGTTATTTGTACTACATATGTAAGTGTTGTTTGTTAGACTTTGAGTTGCTTTGGTTTGCATGACACTAGTTATTGCTTATGCAGTGGGCGTTCTAGGACTTGTATTTGTGTCTTTATTGGACTATAGGAGCCAGGGTCTTCAAGTTTTTTGCACATCATGGGCTTGGTGTGTTTGTTACCTTGAGAGGTGGTAGCCTTGAGTAGGATAGTGGTATTATAATAATTGGGTAGGAAATATCCTTAACCCTAATCCTATTAAAATGATAACCCTAACCTAATTCTATTAAGCTTTAGATTAGGTTTAGGATTAGTTTACAATGGCAGCACAAGGATGTGTGTACATTTTTATTCTTGCAATTTAAATTGACGTCTCCCAACCTGTTATAACCAATTTAAAAATAATTTAAAGTATTTAATGTTTTGGATAGAGGGAATACTTTCCCCACTATCCAAAACATTAGGACTGTAGTTCAAATGTTGTGGGTAGTTAGGGTTTGCATTTTGGGTATTAGTTAAATTTTTGAATAATTTGTATCAGTTCATTCTTTGTTTTGTCGTCATGGTTTTCTGAATCTGGGTATTGGCTATTCCTCTATTGAAATTGAAATTAGGTCTACAAATAAAGTTGAAATATTAGAAAAGAAAATTAGTAAACAATAGGATCCGGAAATCCATCTTTTAGTTTTGGTATTGAACAATTGGTTTCTCAATTAGTCCCAACTAATGGAGAACAAACCCTTGGATTATGTAGAAAATGGAGTTAAAATTGTCTGTTGAGGATGAGAAAAGCAAAAGAAGGGCCTTCAAGGCAGTTGTAGGGGTAGAAGGTATCATAACTCTCCTTAAATCATTGATGTAATTTTATATCAATTTTGTCACACAGAGTTGAGAAGAGAATGAATGAAAATTTGTCTTGCAGGGGTGGAGTCTATGCCACTGGACATGAAAGAGAAGAAGATCACTATTATTAGGGATGCAGACCCTATGTATTTGACATCAAAGCTCAGGAAATTTGGACACATGGATCTTTTAAGTGTGGGGCCTGCCAAGGAAGAGAAAAAAAGCCTCCCAAATAGGAGCAAAAGATAGAGGAGAAAAAACTAGAGCCTGCTCCAACAATTATGTATTATCCTACTGGTTACAACTACAGGCCTTATGAATACACAGTAGCTCGCAATGAGTATAGTTCTTGCACTATCTGCTGAATATTTATATGCAGTGCATATAATTCTTCTTTTGAGGATGGGCAGGTACCCTTACATACCTTTCATTTGAGATGCCAAACCTTACGTGTTCCACTACACAATAGGAAGATGCTAGATTTGGAATCTTCCTCAGGTGGTTGTGTGAGGGAGGAAGTTTTCTATGGCTGATGCTTATGCAGCAACACTGATAAAATTTTTAGCTAAAACCAAAGCTGAAATGTAACGCCCATGATACCATTTTGGGTACAAAGCATTTAAATTGAGTTAGTAATTAAAGTAACCAAGAAGACTTAAGTTTAAGTCTATTCAGCAAGTGTTCTTTATTTATGGGGTATACTTACTTAGACATTTAATACAGGAGGGCATTCTACAGATTCCATAGGACCTGTGCTCAACTTTTTTGGGCAGAATATTCTTAGTAAAATATTAGAGATTTGAGGTTAGGATTAGCTGTTTTTGGATTGATGAGAAAGGTGGGTTTCTGAAAGGGCTCAAACCTTTGTACATGATTCTACAATGTACCATTATTATAAATTACATGCTATCAACTTGTACCATTATTATAAATTACATGCTGGGAACTTCAGTTCTATCTGTCAATATTCTTGTCACATCCTCCAACACTATCTATCAATTTACTGTTTTCAAAAAAGACTTTTTATCAATTTACCTGTCCTCTTCCTAATGAGGGATCACACTATCTGAAACTTGGATACAAAAAACATAGTTAAATCTAGAAGCACTCTTAGAAGTTAGGACTGTGGAAAACTAATGCCTACTATCATGACTTTCTCATGTTGGGTATTAGTTATTTTTTTGAATAATTTGTATAAGTTGATTCTTTGTTTTGTCATCATAGTTTTCTATATCTGGGTGTTGGCTATTCCTTCAATATTATTGGTTTTGTAGGGTTTTTCAGCCCATCCGTTAGCTAAAAAATGATGTCCCATTATGGGAAAGAGGTATAAATGTAAAGATTGTAGTGAGTCTATGGGATTTGTTTTGTGTGAAAACACATTATCAGTCTCAGACAGGGGCATGTATGGTTGGTAGGTTTAATCAACACCATAAAGCAGAGCATCAGTTTGAGGTGGTTTCCACCACCATTGGGGATTGGTGTACAGGTTTTGGAGCACCAGTTGGAGATGTTCTGTATTGTATTCATTTTATCCATTATTGTATCATATTCACGGCTATACCATTGTTTTTTATTAAAGGTCAAATAGGTTTTAAAAGGGGGCCCTGAAATCCTTCACAAAAAGATTCTAACAAAAAGATGACATCCAACCATTAGCCAACCGAAAGATACAACCAAAACATAAGCATAATATAGTAGCTACAAGAGTTTGTAAAGACTAAAACAAGATTTTAGTTCAACTTTTTAAGAGTTTCAACAGCTTCTATTTCCTGTTGGCAGAAAGCCTCATGCATCTTTGTGAAATCTAGAAGCTTTTTCTTCTCTGTTTCAAATTATTTCTTGTTCCTGCCTCTAGTGCGAGTTGAAAGTCCACCTGTATCATCGTCAACCACCTATTTACCTGTGTTACTTTTGTTCTCAGCACCCTTAACTTGATTATCCTGATCCATAGCTGTCATGATATCCTCAACGTTGAAGTCTTTAAATTGGTCCTTTCTGAGCTCTTTCAGTTTCTCTATCAGCACCCACATCCCATTCAAATTGTTCTGCCATTGTTTTTGTATATTCTTTTATGCAGTTGTACTCTTTTGAGAGAACATATGTAATGATGTAATTTAATGAGAAAAAATGTGATGTTGTTTTGTATTGGGCTTACAGATTCCAGTGTGGCTATCATATTTTCTTGTACTATGATGATTATGGATTCATGTTTATAATTGGAAATGAGTATTATGAACATTTGAATTTGGTGTTTAAAATGAATGTAGTTTCAGCAATGTTTGTAAGGAGGGTGATTTAGTCCTCTCCTTTGGGTTGTGCATTCGGCCATACTTGGCCATGAATGTTGTTGATATATCAAATCGGCAACCATTTCTTGTGTATGTTATCTAATCATGTCAAAAAAAATTATCTTTAAAAATAAAATTATCTTGTGTAGCTATATTTAAAATATATATCTAAAGTACACTGAGAAGTATCCATCTCCAGGGCCTTTTAATCAATTTATTTTAAAGTTACTATAGTTGTAATTATTGTATATTTTAATAATTTTAAATCATAATTATGTAGTATAATATTAGTAAACATTATAATAATGTATTTATATTATTATTATATTATTATATATAATAATAAATATAATTATATGTACATTATGATATATAATTTTTTAAAATAATAAATTATTGATATAACATTAATTATTATAATCCCTAACAATTTTAAATCAAAATTATTATAAACCCTAATTGTTTTAAATCATAATTATTATAATAATGTAAAAATAATTAGGGTTATAATAATTATTATGATAACTTATTAATACCAACCCTAACCCTGATTCTATTCATAGTTTTAACCCTAATTCTAATCTAAATCCTAACCCTAGCCCTAAATCCAATGGTGGTTCTAATCTTGATTTTATCCCTCACCCTAATTCTTACCCCAATACTAATTCTATTACTAATTCAAACCCAAATTATTACTATAACCCTAACCTTAATCTTGATAGTAATGCTATCACTAAATCTAATTCTTACCCTAACCCTAATTCTAACCCTAACCCTTACTCTATTACTAATTCCAATTCTAATCCCAACCTTAACTCTAACCATAGTTCTATATATAGATATAAACATAAATAACCTTTCTTATTTTATTGTAACTATAACCCTAACCCTAACTTTTAGGCTAATACTAACTCTAATTATAGTCCCAACCCTAACCCTAATTCTAACTGTAATTGTAACCTAACTCTAAATCTAATTATAATTCTAATCTTGAGATATCCAAGTTTGTAACCCTAACCCTAACCTTAATTGTAACACTAATCCTAATGCTAACTATAATTCTAACCATAACAATAGCTCTAATTATATCCCTGAAACAAATTTTAACCCTAACCCTTACCCCAATACTAACCCTAACCATAACCCTAATTTTAACCTTGATTTTAACCCTAACTCTAATCCTTAATTTAATCATAACACTAACCATAATCCTAACCCTAATTTTAACTATAACCCTCACCCCAATACTAAGCCTAACCCTAACTCTAATTGTAACCCTAATTTTAACCACTAACTCTAATCCTATATTTCATTGTAATCATAATTTTATCCATAAGCCTAACCTTAATCCTAACCCCATAAATTTAATCCTAACACTAATGCTAACCTAAATGATAACCCTAATTGTAACCGTAACTCTTGCCTCAATACTACTCGAATGTTAACCCTAACTGTAACCTTAATTTTAAGTCCTAACTTTAATCCCAAATGTAATGGTAATCTTAAATGTAATGCCAACCCTAACTCTATTTCTAACCCTACTCTAATTGTAATCCTAATCCTAATTCTAATCCTAAACCCCAAGCAATTGAAAAAAATTTGCATTGAGGATAATCTAAAATGTACCTCTATCTTGGTCACATAAAAATGAATTGTGCATTGTGGTGAGAATGCTCACATATATTTAAATACATGCTCATATTAAAGTCAAACGCACCTCAAAGTGGGGGCAAAAGGTACTAGTTATTTAATTCTTACCCTAACCCTAATTCTAACCCTAACCCTTACTCTATTACTAATTCCAATCCTAATCCCAACCTTAACTCTAACCATAGTTCTATATATAGATATAAACATAAATAACCTTTCTTATTTTATTGTAACTATAACCCTAACCCTAACTTTTAGGCTAATACTAACTCTAATTATAGTCCCAACCCTAACCCTAATTCTAACTGTAATTGTAACCTAACCCTAAATCTAATTATAATTCTAATCTTGAGATATCCAAGTTTGTAACCCTAACCCTAACCTTAATTGTAACACTAATCCTAACGCTAACTATAATTCTAACCATAATAATAGCCCTAATTATATCCCTAAAACAAATTTTAATCCTAACCCTTACCCCAATACTAACCCTAACCATAACCCTAATTTTAACCTTGATTTTAACCCTAACTCTAATCCTTAATTTAATCATAACCCTAACCTTAATCCTAACCCTAATTTTAACTGTAACCCTCACCCCAATACTAAGCCTAACCCTTACTCTAATTGTAACCCTAATTTTAACCACTAACTCTAATCCTATATTTCATTGTAATCATAATTTTATCCATAAGCCTAACCTTAATCCTAACCCTAACCATAAATTTAATCCTAACCCTACTGCTAACCTAAATGATAACCCTAATTGTAACCGTAACTCTTGCCTCAATACTACCCGAATGTTAACCCTAACTGTAACCTTAATTTTAAGTCCTAACTTTAATCCCAAATGTAATCCCAACCCTAACTCTATTTCTAACCCTACTCTGATTGTAATCTTAATCCTAATTCTAGCCCTAAACCCCAAGCAATTGAAAAAAAATTGCATTGAGGATAATCTAACATGTACCTCTATCTTGGTCACATAAAAACAAATTGTGCATTGTGGCGAGAATGCTCACATATATTTAAATACATGCTCATGTTAAAGTCAAATGCACCTCAAAGTGGGGGCAAAAGCTACTGGTTATTTAATTATATTTAATATATACTTCTAATTCTAATTATAATATAATATAATATTTATATTATTAAATATAATAATATTATATATGTATTACATTATTATAATATTATATATTATAATTATAATTATAATATAACATAATATTTTTATTTTTATTATATTATTAAATATAATAATATTATATATGTATTACATTATTATAATATTATATATTATTATATTTATGTTTATTATTGTATTATATATATATAATATAATTATATATAATTTTTTAAAATAATATATTTTTGATATAATATTAATTATTATTATAATAATTAGCTAATTGTACATCCTTAGGATTAATCATTGGAAGGATTTTTTAATTGGAAACATTACAATTATTTGAAAAACAATAATATTTTTTATAGTTTGATTAATACATCTTTTTATATTAAATTAGTTATTATATTTATTGTTTGTACATATAAAAACGTTATTTCATTCCTATGTAATTAATTAACTTTTTTAATGATTACTTCTTATATAGAAGGAATTTAAATAGTTTAACGTAAAGTTTAGGTATTAAAAATAGACAACTATTTATTACTTTTTAAGTTTCCTAACATAATTATAATTAATTTTTAAAAAATATTAATAATATCCAAACAAAATTCAATTAACTAATAAAGATGTTAAAAAATAAACTTTATTGCAATATTGCAAATATACTATCTATGCATTTCACAATTCATGTCAAATGTAACATATTTTAATAATATAACAAATTTTCAAGTGTAATTCATTTTATTCATTTTTAAACGTCCCAACCATGTGAACCCTCCTCATTTCATTCTTGAGGAAAAGCTTGCAATAGAGTGATTACATGCAATAAATTAAAAAAAAAAAAATTAGTGTAAGAAATAAAAATTATAATATGTAATTGGTTCATAAATTTTTCTTAAAATAAGGGTGTAAGTGGAGATATATATAAAATAATTTTCCTATAAAATAGAGAATGATGGAGTGAATATAGGGAAGAGTGGAGGAGACATTTAAGAAAAATAAGGGAGAATAAAACTCTCAATCAAATAGCCAAAAGAATATTTAAATAAATTGTAGATAATTTTTTAAAATATTTTTCTTTTAAAGATTTGCAAATATAAACTAATATCCAAATATAATTATAATCAAGTAACTATGAAAATATACTTTGAAGACATTATAATGATATTTAAGTTTATATATAATATTCAATTTTGTATCACTTTTTCATATATTTTCAGTTGCATTCAAATATATCATAGCACCATCTTCTATTATATATTAACCAAAAAAATCTATAAATTAAATACCTAATTGACATTAATAAACTATTTAATCTAAAAAGATAAAATTCACTTAAATTAATCTTATAAATATCGATGTACTTTTCCAAATATAATGTGCAGCTTTTTATCACATAAATGTTAAACATATTCTACAACTATGGCATTCCATGAAAGCATAGTTTAAAGACAAATACTTTTCCCTAACCTCACACTTGTCATAATCCTTTAAATTTTTTAATGTATAGAAATATAAATAAACTACATATAATTAATGAAAATTCAATTAAAATAAAATGTTGGCATGAGAAATAATTAAGAGTTGCAGTGCACAACCCCATATAATAATAATAATAATAATAATAATAATAGAAAACTAAATTCAATAAACCATTTGGTCCAGATCTTCTACCCTAACCCTAACCCTAACTAACTCTGACTCTTACCATAATTCTAATAGTAACCTAATTAAAAGAATTTTGAACATTTTTAAATCTTTTTTTTTTTGGTGCTTCTTTTTAACTCTTCTTTTAATTTAAAACCCTAACACTAACCTGAATTAAAACCCTAACTCTAGCCCTCACCCTGACCCTAATTATAAAAGTTTGAAATTTTATATTACAAATTTGTGATAAATTGTTAATTATAAAAGATTGAATTTGTAATATAAAATTTCAAACTTTGAAATAGTATAGTATATTTTACATTAAATTTGTAATATAAAATCTCAAACTTTTATAGTTAACAATTTACCATCTTGTATGTCACACACCTATTTTTAATCAATTTTACATAAATATATATTTTAGTTATATTAAAGACTAATAATTTTAAATAAAAATAAATAACAATTAATATTTTTGAATTTTGTTTACATGTTTGTTTATGTGACTGTAGAACGCCTCCTCTCTCTCCTCTTCGGGAAAAAGAGATGTAGGATAGATATGTGATAGTTCCCTTAGCAATCTTATATATCACAATTATGTAAAATTTCAGCCTGAGCCTGACTAATTAATGATAATTATTTGTATCTTAGCTGCTTTTTACACTAGCATACCTATATTTAAAAAATATATCTAAAGTACGCCGAGAGATATCCTTCTCAAGGTGCCTATTTCCACCTATGTGTGGTAACTTGATTAAAAAAATAGGCACCTCGAGAAGGATATCTCTCGGCATACTTTAGATATATTTTTTAAATATAAGTATGCTAGTAGCATCTCGAGTGGCAAGCCTAATTCTAACTATATTATATAATTATAAGAATTATTATAATTAATTATAATATAGATTAGATATATTATTATAATATATTATATAATAATTATATATAATATTTATAAAAATTATTATTATTATATTAATAATTAATTTTTTTATTATATTATATATTATATTTAGGATTCGAGTTATGGGTTAAAATTAGGGATAGGGTTAGTGTTAGTATTAGAATTACAACCAAAATTGTGGTTAGAATTATGTTAAATAGGGATAGATTTAGAAATACAGTTAGATTAAGGGTTTTGAGGCTTATAAAATAATATTGAGTGTAATCTTAAAGTTATGGTAAGAATTAGGGTTAGATTAATAATTATAATAATAACCCCAACCCTATTATAATCCTAACATGAATCTTGACCCTAATTCTAACCCTAATCATAATCCTATATGCAACCCTAGTTCTAAATCTATCTATAATTCTAACCATAATTGTATCGCTAATTCTAAACCTAACCCTAACCCTGACACTAATCCTAATTCTAACCCCAACCATGAAATTGTTTCTAACCATAATTTTAATTCTAACACTGATTTGAACCCTAACCCTAATCATATTAATAATTCTAACCCTAACACTAATTATCACCCTAACCCTACTTTTGATCCTAATTCTTATTCTAATTCTCATGCACTTTTTAATTGTAACCCTAAAAATAGTTGTAATTTTAACTCTAACCCTAACCCTGACCATAATAGAAACCTAAACCCTAACCTTAATACTAACCTTAACTTTGATTGTAACATTAAACATGACTCCAATTCTCATATTAATCCTAATTATAGTCATAACCCTAATTCTAACCCTAACCCTAACCCTAATTCTAACATTAATTCTGATTATAGTCATAACCCTAATTCTTACTCTAACCCTAAGCCTAAATTTAACTCTAACCATTACTCTAATTCTATTCTTATCCTTAAGTCTATCACTAACCCAAATTCTATCCCTAACCCTATTTATAAGTCTAATTCTTACCCTAATTCTAATACTAACCTTAACCTTGATTGTAACATTAACCCTAACTCTAATTCTAACATTAATCCTAATTATAGTCATAACCCTAATTCTAACCTTAACCCTAATTCTAACATCAATTCTAATTATAGCCATAACCCTAATTCTTACACTAACCCTAAGCCTAAATTTAACCCTAACCATTACTTTAATTCTATTCTTATCCCTAAGTCTATTACTAACTTGAATTCTATCCCTAACCCTAATTATAAGTCTAGTTCTTACCCTAATTCTAATAAGAACCCTAATTCTAACTCTAACCATAACCCTAACCCTAATTCTAATTATAACCCTAACCCTAAGCCTAAATTTAACCCTAACCATTACTCTATTTCTATTCCTATCCCTAAGTCTATCACTAATTTGAATTCTATCCCTAACCCTAATTGTAAGTCTAATTCTTACCCTAATTCTAATAGTAACCTTAATTCTAACTCTAACCCTAACCCTAACCCTAATTCTAACTGTAACTCTAACCCTAACCCTAATTCTAACACTAATCCTAACATTATTTCTAATTCTAATTTTATCTCTGACCCTATTTCTAAGCCTAACCCTAACATTAATTCTAATTTTAACCCTTATTATAACCCTAACCCTAATTCTAACTCTAGCTCTAACCCTAACACTAATCCTAATTCTAACCCTCACCATAAACTTGATTCCAACCATAAATTTAATTCTAACATTGATTTGAACCCTAGCCCTAATTCTCACCCTAACTCTAACCCTTATTATAATAATAACCCTAACCCTAACCCTTATTATAATAATAACCCTAACCCTATTAGTAACCCTAATTTTAATTCTTATTGTAATTATAATTATAATCCCAACATGAATCTTGACCCTAATTCTAACCCTAATGATAAGCCTATATGCAACCCTAGTTCTAACCCTATATATAATTCTAACCATAATTGTATCCCTAAACCTAAACCTAAAGCGAATCCTAATTCTAAGCCCAACCATGAAATTGATTCTAACCATAATTTTAACTCTAACATTGATTTGAACCCTAACACTTAGCCTAAACTTAGTTCTAACCCTAACACTAATTATCACCCTAACCCTACTTTTGACCCTAATTCTTATTCTAATTCTCATGCTATTTTTAATTGTAACCCTAAAAATAGCTCTGATGTTAACCCTAACCCTAACTCTAACCCTAATCCTAATTGTAATTGAAACCCAAACCCTAACCCTAACCTTAACCTTATTTCTAACCCTAACCCTAATTCTCACCCTAACCCTAATCCTTATTATAACCCTAACCCTACTTTTGACCCTAATTCTCATTGTAATTGTCACCCTATTTTTAACTGTAACCCTAAACATGGCTCTAATTTTAACCCTAACCATAACCCTAACTCTAACCCTAACAATGACCGTAATTCAAATCCTAAACCTAACCTTAATACTAACCTTAACCCTAATTGTAACATTAACCTTAACTCTAATTCTAAAAATAATCCTAATTATAGTCGTAACCCTAACCCTAACCCTAACCATAATTCAAACCCTAACCCTAATTCTAACCTTCACCCTAATTCTAATTCAAACCCTAACCCTACCCTTAGTTATAACCTTAACCCTAATTCTCACCCTAACCCTAACCCTTATTATAACCCTAATCGTATTTATGACCCTAATGCTTATTTTAATTTTCTCCCTATTTTGACTATAACCCTAATTGTAATTGTAATTCTAACCCCTATCCTAGCCCTCATTATAACTACAATTCCAACCCTAACTCTAATTTTGACCCTAACCCTAACCCTAATTCTAACATTAACCCTAATTATATATGTAACCCTAACCTAACCCTAATTTAACCCTAACCATAACCGTAATTCTGACCCTAACCCTAATGCTAATTCTAACTCTAATCCTAACCCTAACCCTAATTCTAACCCTAACCCTAAAGCTTATTCTAACCTTAAACATAGCTTTAATTTTTACCCTAACCTAACCCTAACTCTAATCCTACCCCTGACCATAATTCAACCCCTAACCCTAACCTTAATATTAACCTTAACCCTAATTGTAACCCTAACCCTAACTCTAACTCTAACATTAACCCTAATTAAATTTGTAACCCTAACCCTAATTCTAACCCTAACCCTAACCCTAACCCTAACCCTAAGCCTAATTATAACACTAACCCTAACCCTATTTCTAACTCTAATTTTAGCCTTAACCCTAATTTTCAGGCTAACCCTAACCTTAATTAAAATAGTGCATTCCATACTCTACTTTGCTCCATTTTAATAAAAAGAAATACCAATTAATATATTATATCAACCCAAAATGAATTTAGATACTCATTTCATTTGCACTCAATGGTGACTTACCCCTAATATTGTTTACATTAAATAAAATAATAATTACCTTTTTAAAATTATTTGCATACATTAATTTAAATATAATACACTCCTAAATTAATTTAAATAAACCAATAATCTCATTTGACTAAAAATATAAGTCATTTGGAGTTATTGATGAAGGTTTGGTGTCATTTAGTTGAAAAAATAATAACATTGTCAAAAGTTGTCAAGTGTTGTCATAACAACTTTTCTTGGTAAATGACAATTTTTTTTTTAAGTTTGTTAAAAGTTGTTAAACGGTAGTTGTGGGTTAGTTGGGGGGCATAACTTGATTGTAAAAGAATAAATATGAGCCTCCAAATCGAATGGAGGATTGGTGTGTAGATTGAACAAGAATATTTGAATGAAGACTTGAATTTTTTGCGGTTTCCAAATCTTTTATGTTGTTCCCATGCATGGTACGAACCTGTACGACCCTGTACTTGTCTAAGACCAATTGAGAAATAAAGTAAATTGAATCTACTTTCAATTTATTTTTATTTCATAAAATGTCATGGATATTTTAATAAGTTATGGCATTTTAAATAAAAATAAATAACAATTAATATTTTTGAATTTTGTTTACATGTTTGTTTATGTGACTGTAGAACGCCTCCTCTCTCTCCTCTTCGGGAAAAAGAGATGTAGGATAGATATGTGATAGTTCCCTTAGCAATCTTATATATCACAATTATGTAAAATTTCAGCCTGAGCCTGACTAATTAATGACAATTATTTGTATCTTAGCTGCTGTTTACATAAAATCTCTCTTCATGGTAAATGTAAAGTTAAACCATAGGCACTAAGTTTTTTGTCTTTTGATACTTTAAAACATCTGCAATATATCTAGCAATTTGTTAGAGGATAAATGCAAACCATAGGCACTAATTTTGTGTTTTGATGCTCTAAAACATCTGCAATATATCTAATAATTTGTTAGTTGGTAAACTCAACAAACTATGCAAATGATTAAAGAATGATTTTGTCTTATTTTCTTATACATAAAAGAATACAATGTATCTTATCCTCGACTACTGCTTACATATATAAGTATATGCACTCCTCTCCTCTCTCTATTTCAATGGCAAGATGATGAATTCTTATCTTAAACTGACATAGTGTATGTGTGGAGATTTTATGTTGGAGGTATAGTTGTTTTGTGTAGGTGATCATTAAATTGATATCATGTTACGAACACCCTATTAACTGATCGGCAATTTGAAAGGGGTGACACAAGATTTATGATGCAAACAACAACAACAACAAAAAAAAAACTATGAAGACAGCCTAGTCTCAAATCATTCATTTTGAATGAAATTGTTACTCCTAAAACGCATGGCCTTCTGTCTACTTTACTAAAGAAACAGTGCTGCAGCTCTGCAAGTCCGTTCAACGTTAAGATGAAGTAATCCAAATCTCATCTTCAAGCTGCAATGTGCTGACAGAGTTCTGGAATGGAAGCATTGTTCCCAATGTTAATAGTAATATCCTCTGGGTTAATGCACTTCTTCAATTTACCCATCTAAGAATAGGTACATAATAACTTTTATTGAGCTTTAGTACTGACAAAAGATTCAGAAAAAGAAGATTAGCTACCAGTAAAAGAATTCCAACCCTAAAAAGCCAAAAGCTTCTCAACATTTAGCATACACAGTTTTTTAAAATAATTAAAAATCAAACCTTTAGATGCTCTCCCGGCCACGGAACAACCCTGGGGTTCAACTCTGAAGTTGCCAACCTGCAACAATACAAATGAAAAATCTTGTTCACCAGAAAGGCACTTGAAAAGGAAATATGTAAAATCAAGATTCTACAGTAATTCTACTTATCACCAATAAAAATGAATAGCCGACCTTCTCTTTCACTCCATCCACAACAGCCCACATGTATTTTCCTCTTGTTTTAGATTTTCTTCTTTTAAATGCTTCTTTTCCTCCATAAACAGCACAACTTTATAAACATATGCTCAATTCAAAACATAACAACATAACAATGAAATATGTCAGTTTCTGATGGATAAGGTGTAGCCAAGTTGCATATGAATTCTTCCACATGATACACAGCACTAATAGCAGTTACATCTAAATCCATAAATTGTCATGTCCTTTAACACTAACAATAAGTAGAGAATGGATTAGAAAAATAAACTATATTTACAGAGGCTTGCAATTCAAACCAATGTTAAATACAAACAGTAAGATAAAGGATGATGAAAAACAACCCTAAAAAGCCAAAAGCTTCTCAACATTTAGCATACACAGTTTTTTAAAATAATTAAAAATCAAACCTTTGGATGCTCTCCCGGCCACGGAACTACCCTGGCGGTTCAACTCTGAAGTTGCCAACCTGCAACAATACAAATGAAAAATCTTGTTCACCAGAAAGGCACTTGAAAAGGAAATATGTAAAATCAAGATTCTGCAATAATTCTACTTATCACCAATAAAAATGAATAGCCGACCTTCTCTTTCACTCCATCCACAACAGCCCACATGTATTTTTCCTCTTGTTTTAGATTTTCTTCTTTTAAATGCTTCTTTTCCTCCTTAAACACCACAACTTTATAAACATATGCTCAATTCAAAACATAACAACATAGCAATGAAATATGTCAGTTTCTGATGGATAAGGTGTAGCCAAGTTGCATATGAATTCTTCCACATGATACACAGCACTAATAGCAGTTACATCTAAATCCATAAATTGTCATGTCCTTTAACACTAACAATAAGTAGAGAATGGATTAGAAAAATAAACTATATTTACAGAGGCCTGCAATTCAAACCAATGTTAAATACAAACAGTAAGATAAAGGATGATGAAAAACAACCCTAAAAAGCCAAAAGCTTCTCAACATTTAGCATACACAGTTTTTTAAAATAATTAAAAATCAAACCTTTGGATGCTCTCCCGGCCACGGAACTACCCTGGGGGTTCAACTCTGAAGTTGCCAACCTGCAACAATACAAATGAAAAATCTTGTTCACCAGAAAGGCACTTGAAAAGGAAATATGTAAAATCAAGATTCTGCAATAATTCTACTTATCACCAATAAAAATGAAGAGCCGACCTTCTCTTTCACTCCATCCACAACTGCCCACATGTATTTTTCCTCTTGTTTTAGCTTTTCTTCTTTTAAATGCTTCTTTTCTTGCATAAACACCACAACTTTATAAACATATGCTCAATTCAAAACATAACAACATAACAACATAACAATGAAATATGTCAGTTCCTGATGGATAAGGTGTAGCCAAGTTGCATATGAATTCTTCCACATGATACACAGCACTAATAGCAGTTACATGCAAATCCATAAATTGTCATGTCCTTTAACACTAACAATAAGTAGAGAATGGATTAGAACAATAAACTGTATTTACAGAGGCTTGCAATTCAAACCAATGTTAGATACAAACAGTAAGATAAAGGATGATGAAAAACAACCCTAAAAAGCCAAAAGCTTCTCAACATTTAGCGTACACAGTTTTTTAAAATAATTAAAAATCAAACCTTTGGATGCTCTCTGGCCATGGAACAACCCTAGGGGTTCGACTCTGAAGTTGCCAACCTGCAACAATACAAATGAAAAATCTTGTTCACCAGAAAAGCACTTGAAAAGGAAATATGTAAAATCAAGATTCTGCAATAATTCTACTTATCACCAATAAAAATGAATAGCCGACCTTCTCTTTCACTCCATCCACAACAGCCCACGTATTTTTCCTCTTGTTTTATCTTTTCTTCTTTTAAATGCTTCTTTTCCTGCATAAACACCACAACTTTATAAACATATGCTCAATTCAAAACATAACAACATAACAACATAACAATGAAATATGTCAGTTTCTGATGGTTAAGGTGTAGCCAAGTTGCTTATGAATTCTTCCACATGATACACAGCACTAATAGCAGTTACATGCAAATCCATAAATTGTCATGTCCTTTAACACTAACAATAAGTAGAGAATGGATTAGAACAATAAACTGTATTTACAGAGGCGTGCAATTCAAACCAATGTTAAATACAAACAGTAAGATAAAGGATGATGAAAAACAACCCTAAAAAGCCAAAAGCTTCTCAACATTTAGCATACACAGTTTTTTAAAATAATTAAAAATCAAACCTTTGGATGCTCTCTGGCCATGGAACAACCCTAGGGGTTCAACTCTGAAGTTGCCAACCTGCAACAATACAAATGAAAAATCTTGTTCACCAGAAAAGCACTTGAGAAGGAAATATGTAAAATCAAGATTCTGCAATAATTCTACTTATCACCAATAAAAATGAATAGCCGACCTTCTCTTTCACTCCATCCACAACAGCCCACGTATTTTTCCTCTTGTTTTATCTTTTCTTCTTTTAAATGCTTCTTTTCCTGCATAAACACCACAACTTTATAAACATATGCTCAATTCAAAACATAACAACATAACAATAAATATGTCAGTTTCTGATGGATAAGGTGTAGCCAAGTTGTATATGAATTCTTCCACATGATACACAGCACTAATAGCAGTTACATATAAATCCATAAATTGTCATGTCCTTTAACACTAACAATAAGTAGAGAATGGATTAGAACAATAAACTGTATTTACAGAGACTTGCAATTCAAACCAATGTTAAATACAAACAGTAAGATAAAGGATGATGAAAAACAATATTGTATCAACAAAATGTTCAAACGAATAACAAAAATTGAATAAAATGGAAAAGGGTTGCATAATGTAGTGACTATAGCCCTTGTATATTTGCACAAATTTGGAAAATATAATATTGCAAAAGGGTTCTGGTAATTTTATATTGTTTGTATCATTAGCTATGAAATTGCTAAACTCCACTAAGCTGTACAGAAAATAGCAACAAACATCTATCTTAGAGCTATGAAAAAAGGTAAGGGAATACGACTTTCCAGCCTATATAGGCACAGGTGATAAACTAAATGATAAATATCTTAAAACACGGCAATATCATTAGAATTTTTAGTCATAATATAGACTTACAAAAAAGAACACAACTATACATTGATTTATCGAATTCTTTCAATATTATCTAAGTACCTTAACAAAATTCATAGTATCCATATATATTTTATCTAGATTATTAACGGAAAATATATGGATACTTCTCGCCGTACTTTAGATATATTTTTTAAAGTGGCCTCAAAGAACTTGCCACAGTAATTCGTTCCTTGGGACAGAATCCCACAGAAGCAGAATTGAGAGACATGATCAGTGAAGTAGATGCTTATGGCAATGGAACCATAGATTTCAGTGAGCTTTTGAATCTCATGGCAAGAAAAATGAAGGTATGTTAGTGGGTAAATGTGTTTATATAATTGCATTGTTCTATGTCAGGAAAATGGATTGGCAATTTAGCAGTCATTAATGTATTTGATATGGGGCTTTTAGGAGACAGATACAGATGAAGAACTGAGAGAAGCATTCAAAGTGTTTGATAAGGACCAAAATGGCTTCATTTCAGCTTCTGAGGTCAGTTTCATGACTTACCATGTAGTGCCACTTTTATCAATGTCTCTTTGAGTACCATATTGTGGGTCTGCATTGATTCTAATAAGTATTTATCTATGTTTGACTATATTAAGTCATACAAGTGTATATCTGTAAAATTTGATGTCACCGGTGGAAGATTGTTGAATGCTGTTTTTGTTTTTTTGGTGTGTGTTTTTAAATAAATTAATAAATTAGTACTAAGTAGAAGTTTGTGGAATGATTTAAAGTTTTTGTTCTGTTTTCTTCAGATATTTACAAAGTCATGCATTTTGAAATAAACTTACACATCCATAGCAAAAACCTCAGACTTCCACTTTGTTATTGTAAATTTGGAATAAATTCACACAAGGATGTCAAATACAGTAACTAAGCACTCGCTGAGGATCATAATAAATGGGATAAAATCACACTTCACATTCTCCCAAGTTTTATAGTTTGTCTAATTTAGTTGTCCAATTCCATTCTCTTGATATTCTTTTTATGAGCAGTAGGGATCCTTTTAGTTCTTTCTATTAGTGTTGTTGTACCCTAAATAGTTCTGGCCATTTTACGGTTTGTCCAATTTAGCTGTGCAGTTCCATCCTGTTGATATTTCTCTCATCCTCACTATAGATCCTTCAATCATAGCAAGTAATATAGTTAGAGTCTAGAGGTAATTTCTCATATTAAAGTATTGGGTTTTTGTAGGTTGCATTACCACCAAGGAGCTTGCCACAGTAATTCGTTCTTTGGGAAAGAATCCCACAGAAGCAGAATTGAGAGACATGATCAGTGAAGTAGATGCTGATAGCAATGGATGTTAGCGTTACTACATTGTTCAGTTGGTGTTGGTTATGTGGTTCATTCAGTTTCTCTCAGTTCGTTGTAACTGTAATGCATTGTAACTATCAAATCTGTCTGCATATATACATGATGTATCTCCACTTTAGGAGACAAGCATGAATAAAACTATTTTACTTTGCTTTATTTGGTATCAGAGTAGCCATAGAGGATAGGAGTGCAGCAAGCGCAATGTGAAGCAATACTCCTCCTGCGTGGAAGAAGGCACCCAAAGAAACCAGATGGAGTTCTGTTGAGTTGCAAGGAGAAAGCATCCACGGTGCAGGGAGGAAAGCAAAGCCGTTGGCAGGGAGGCAAAGCTGTTGTTAGACCTGAATCTACAAAAATTTCCCAAGGCACGTCTCTCAAGCATCAGATCTCTCACAAGAGCAATTTGATGGGTCTGTTGAATGGATCAGAATACGTGAAGATCATGAAGGAAGTTGAGGTATTGTTTCTGTAAGTTACGGTATTGTTTTGCAGGCTGGGGGTTGAATGCATAGTTTCTATTCTCATTTGATTACTATTCTCATTTGAAGATATATGGTTGGGTATATAGAGGAGATTGTTCATCCATCACCAGATTCAATTGAATGCCATACTAGCTATTCAAAACGGTCTACTCCATTTATTAGAAGGTGTTGCTCAATAGCTTGCCTTAGTAAGATAGAAGGCGATCAAGTTCTGCTGAGGTGTGCAGGAAATAGCCTTGGAAGGAAGCATCAAGTTTGAAGGCCTTTGTAGGTAGATTGAAGACATTTGTACTCTCTACTGTAGCGGTTGTTGTCTGGACTGAAGTTTCTCTATCCAAGCCATCTGTAGCACTCTCCATAAGGCACCTAAAAGAGGAAGACATAGTCTGCAAAACCTAGCAATCAAAGAAAAGTGGATGCCATTATCATCTCAAATTGGTATTGAAGTGTGTATGAAATGCAAATTTTATAAGCAAATATATTTAAGTCTGAGAAAGAAGTCAATCTTTTGAGTATTATCTAAAATGGAGATCCCATTAGACAAGTATTCTGGTTCCAATTTTCATACTTGGAGAATGAAAATTCAAACGCAACTAATGAATAAAAATTTATGGGCAATAGTAAGTTGAAAAGAAAAAACACCTATAGATGCAAATAAGTTATTAGATTGGAGTAGTAGAGATGATAAAGCCAAGGCTATAATTGGTCTTGCTCTTTCGGACACTGAATTGCACCATATTGATTTGGATAAATCATTAGCCAAAATTTGGGATAATCTGAATAAATTGTTTGGAGCAAAAGCTGTTAATGCAAAATTTTCTCTAAAACTTCAATTATTTCGATTTAAGATGGAAGATGGAATCACAATGTCAAATCATATAAGTAACTTGCAGTCTCTCATTAGACAGCTAGCAGAGGTTAAGGTTACAGTAGATGATGATGATGCTAGGGCCATCCTATTAAATAGCTTGCCTTCAAAATACAACAATGTTGTTTTTACTCTCAGTCAAATATCTTCAGAAACTCTAGAAGGTATGATTTCTGCTCTTCTATCAGAAGAGAAGAGAACAACAGAAGATTCAGAAGATGATCCTCAGGAGAAAGCATTATTTTCAAGAAACAATTACAAGAGATCAGAGAGAATCAAATGTTTTTATTGTAAGAAAAATGGTCACATAGCTTGGGATTGTAGAACTCGAGCGAGTGATGTTCTTAAAGGAAAGCTCAAAAATGAAGGAAATCTTGCTTGCATTGAAGATGATAAGGATCCACCATATATTGAGGATGAGGATCCACCAGATGGTGCTATTAATTTATGTGGATATGCCCTTTAAGAAAGGTCATATTGGAGGCAGGCGACATCAGAGGATGGATGATTTTCTATCATCTCAAGTTAGTTTCTCGCTTTGAGATGATGCTTTGCATGAGAAGCATTTTTGGTTTTGGTTGGTTTGTTTTTTATTTGTTGATGCTGACAGAGCTGACAGATTTGAAGAATGTATGTTTTGTGAAGATTTTGTTTTGGAGACAGGTTTGGGGTTTGGTGTTGAGCTCAATATGGATTGTTGTCCAGCGAGCTTCAAAGAGTATATGATCTTGAATTATACCCTCTCGCGGTCACTAGACAACATGGCAGAGATCTGTCGTATCTCTTAGGGGCCATTGTCGAATAATTCAAGACTCTATGATTTGAGAGCTTGGGACTAAAGAGCTCAAGAACACAGCTCGAAGTGACGCCTTTCTGAGGGTAGACGAGACAGCATGATAGAGCCTCGCTTGGTTCAGGATTTGTTCTTTGGGAGAAGATCTTCTACAAAATATGTATTCATATTGTGTAATCAGCTTTGTTGAGTTTTTTTAGCATTCAGGGGGGGGTACCTTGGTACTATTGCAGGAACAATGTAATAAGGGGGGGAATGTTAGCGTTACTACATTGTTCAGTTGGTGTTGGTTATGCAGTTCATTCAGTTTCTCTCAGTTCGTTGTAACTGTAATGCATTGTAACTATCAACTCTGTCCGCATATATACATGATGTATCTCCACTTTAGGAGACAAGCATGAATAACACTATTTTACTTTGCTTTATTGGAACCATAGATTTTAGTGAGCTTTTGAATCTCATGGCAAGAAAAATGAAGGTATGTTAGTGGGTAAATGTGTTTACATAATTGCATTGTTCTATGTCAGGAGAATGGATTGGCAATTAAGCAGTCATTAATGTAATTGATATGGGGCTTTTAGGAGATAGATACAGATGAAGAACTGAGAGAAGCGTTCAAAGTGTTTGATAAGGACCAAAATGGCTTCATTTCAGCTTCTGAGGTCAGTTTCATGACTTACCATGTAGTGCCACTTTTATCAACGTCTCTTTGAGTAGCATGTTGTGGGTCTGCATTGATTCTAATAAGTATTTATCTATGTTTAACTATATGAAGTCATACAAGTGTATATCTATAAAATTTGATGTCACCAGTGGAAGATTGTTGAATGCTGTTTTTGTTTTTTGGTGTGTGTTTTTAAATAAATTAATAAATTAGTACTAAGTAGAGGTTTGTGGAATGATTTAAAGTTTTTGTTTTGTTTTCCTCAGATATTTACAAAGTCATGCATTTTCAAATAAATTTACACATCCACAGCAAAAACCTTAGACTTGCACTTTGTTATTGTAAATTTGGAATAAATTCACACAAAGATGTCAAATACAGTAACTAAGCACTCGCTGAGGATCATAATAAATGGGATAAAATCACACTTCACATTCTTCCACTTAAGCATATAATCGTACAGCCCACATTTGTTTCTTTTTTCCAAGCAGATAAATGGAGCTTCTTTTGCATTTGTATGTATAGGTTTGCACTACATGTATAGGCATTGATTTTGTTGCTGATTGTTTCTATATATAAGATGTCATTTGGAAGTTGCAATGGATCTCTAACTTTGAGAATTTTCAAATTGGTTCAGTTGAGGCACGTATGGATCAACTTGGGAGAAAAATTGACAGACGAAGAAGTTGAGCATATGATAAAGGAAGCAGATGTTGATGGAGATGGAGAGGTTAACTATGAGGAGTTTGTGAGGATGATGATGACTTCCTAAATTATGTCCATCGTTGTTTCCCATAAGAGGCTTTATTAGTCATTGAGTTATTAAGTTGTAAATGTACCATCACTCTTTAGTGCTACAATCTTCACCAGATTTAGGATGGACTTTAGACGTCATATTTGTTAGGTTATTGAATATTAATGTCCTTTGCATATGGATTTTGTACCCTAAATTAGGGTTCTTGACTTCAATATTTTCTGTTAGAAGTCAAGCTCAACAACTGAATTTAATGAAAAAAATCTTTTAAAAAAAAATGCTAATATATTTTCTTTTTCTAAAACTTCAAAGGTTTTGGTGTACCAGGTCACAAGAGAAAAGATTAGCAAAAGGATGAAATATTTGCAGGATTTGGTGCCTGGTTGTAATAAAATAAGTTGTATGACTTTTCTTTATATTCCCTACTTTATTGTGTGCCCTTGTTATCCAATACAGTAGCTGTCAGTTTAAATTAACTTTTTGACCATAGCAATGCTCGTCTAAAGTAATTGTTGAAAATGCATTCCCTTTCAATGGTTCTATATATTAGTGTAATGCTTATAAAATATATATATATTGTCTACATTTTTTCAGAACAATAAAGACTAATTAATTTACACACTGTTTTAGGGCATTTGGAAATTAATCACATGAAAATGGACATTAATCACGTCAAAATGGAGATATTCATGTGGGTGAGTGGGATGTGGGAGGCGAATTCTATATAAACCTATTCTATTTCAAAAATTTAGAGGTGGTAGATTCGCCACATTCTTTTTAGGATTCTCATTCCCAATTTTGAAGCACATTATCTATGCTGTAAAGCTCAGTATTGTACAACTATAAATATGAAAAGCATAAGTGCCACATTCTTTCTAGGATTCTCATTCCTAATTTTAAAGCACATTATCTATGTTATAAAGCTCCGTATTGTACAACTATAACTATAAATATGATAAGCATAAGTGGCCATTTTTCAAAATATAAAATCTATCCCGCTGTGACTCCAAATTTCTTTTTCAATAAGAAAAAGACTTACAAGAAACTAGCTCTCCAATGTCATGCTAAAGTATGAACTATATTGAATATTTTGAATGATTAATAAAAATTCAATATTATGATTTATCTTAAGGATTCTAGGATTTATGCATATATTATTGTTTTCAAATGAACTTCAAATATTAATATAAAAATTTAAAAAATACAAACAAAATAAAACTACTATTAAGTAATAGTGATAAAGTAGATTTTTATTTAAATTAAAGATTAAATAAAATGATAAAACTTTTAAGGAGAGATGTATACATTTTTATTATTAACCTATGCATGAGATATCTATAAAGAAATACTAATACTAATTATGTTAAAAAAATTCATATTTCTATTGTATAATGTTTAAAAAGAAGAATATTTTAAGAAAATATTCAAATTATTATTAGTTCATTGAAAGTAATTAGATTTGCTATCATTTGGTTTGTAGGTGCACAATGAGATTTAGTTCACTAAGAATAAGATGGGAGGTTGAGTTTGATACTAGATTTAAAAGTAAAATAAGTGTCACCTGCCTTGCAGTGTTGTTATTATAGTATTTGTTTAGTTGTATTTTTTTTTTGTTGATTAGCTATTGGTTGTATAAATAAATTACATTCCAATAATTGAAAAATTAATTTTTGAAAAGTGTTGAAATGTCTTGGGTAAATAAAATTGAAATCTAAAAAATAATCTAATTTGGTAAAAATAAAATAGGACTAAAATATTTCTTTGACTATAAAACTAAACTTTACAAAGCCTATTAAATATGTAACAACCTCCTATTAAATATGTAACAACCTCGAGCTGGTGAGTGTTGGTGACAAAATAAGGATAAGAGAAGTTGGTGTGTTTGTTTAATGCAAAAAAAAAAAATCTAATCTGCGGGAGGTGAGTCAACCCGTTTTGGGGAGAGAAGAATAGGGTAGTAATTTCGATGGTGGTGGGTCTTAAGTTTCATGTAGGAGTTTTGTAAATGGGGGGTGACTGAATTAAGGATTAGATGTAACATCCCGCTATGTAACCCCGAAGGGTAAGAGCCAAAAGGGGAAAAGATAATTTTTTTTTGACATAAGTAGACAACATACACATATTCGGTTGCCAATATGATAAATTGATAGCATTCATTTTAAACACCAAAGAAAATGTTCATAATCCCATCTGATATAAATATGAATCCCTAATCAACATAGTACAAGCAGATTCAATACCCACACCGAAATCTGTAAAGCAATTAAGGAATATTACATTTCTTCTCATTAAACTCAATGATTACAGCCTCTCTCCTAAGAGAGTTCAATTACATAACTACATATACAATTACAATGATATATTCTAGAATATGATACAAGTACAAAACATAGTCTTGAATATGATACAAGGACTGAATGGGTACAATAACTGAATGAATGGATGGAGAGAGAGATCATCTCCAACTAGTGTTTGAAAACCTGTTCACCGGTCTGCAATGGTGGTGGCAATGCCTCCCAACCATGTGGACTCCTAAGAGACCACCCCATTGTGGTTGGAAATAGTCACAAGGCCCAAACGGATGAACAAAAACAAGGGGATATAAGATGGCTAGAACTCACATCAGACACAGAGTACACATGGAGAACAATGCTTACAGTCAAAGTCATAATAAAGGTGTACTCATCTAAGTCATAAGTTGGGTACTACTCATGACTCCTGAGGTACTAGATACTAGAGTGTAATCATATGGAGTGTCGTCATGCGTGCTTGAAGGGATGGCACCACACGGGACCAAGTACCTCTCATACAGATGAGGAGACTCAATCGTGCCCAAATCCACGTCCCGCAGACAGATGACTCAACACCTCGCAGATGAATAGGCCTTCTCATTGCATTCTTAGCCTTTACAAGTGCTCAAGGCCATGCATGAGGACTAATTATCTTATTAATGTTTTTACCCCAATATTTTTATTTAGTTATCACTTATTAATGTAACTCTGCTACTAGTTCCCTTGGGAACCTCTTGTGGGCCCCGGGCCCGTAGAGAGCCACTCTGGACGACCACTCTAATGCCTAGACCTTGTTCATCTTGTTTGACTAAACAAGGCATCCAAAAACACTAAAAATACTGAGTTATAAATTTAAAATAGTAAAGTTGAAAAATATGATCTACAAGACCCAAATTCTTGTGGAGAGTGTAATTTGTTGAAGACGGCCTTTTGCCAGTTAGATCAATTGTGTAATAGCTCCAGTGACCCCAATTGGTCACTCTTCACACATAAATGCATGGACATAATAAGAAAAGTACAAAAAATGGTATTGCAAGTCTTCTTACAACCAAAGTTTTGCATATTGGTTACCATATTTAGCATAACAGAAAAGAAAATGTAAAAGACTAATAAAATTGAGATCTTAATTTTCCCTAAATTTCAATGCACATGCACAGATTGATGAATCTAAGGTGTTTTAGTGCCATGACATTCCTTAACTCAAGGAGAATGTTTTCCCCAAGGCTGGCAATGAGCCATAAATGATCGAATGACTAAAACAAAAGACCACTTAGATTTTCTAAGTAGAGTTGTAATTAAAATTCCATTAGAGGAGTCATCGTATAACAAAAGGTTTCATGTGGCTTAGATCTCTTCATTTTCTATCATTAAATTCTAGTTTTCTATATATGGCTGACCTCAATATTTTGTCTATACAAACAAAACCCTTTATTTTTATTTCAATAAAATTATAACTCAGAAACCATATGACCTCTCTTTAGAAACCCATTTATCAATGAATAAGAACATTATTCTACAGATTTAAAAATAAATTCATAAAATAGTGGCAATACAAATATCTTGCATCAGATAAATTTTGGCATACATTCTTTGGACGACAATAATGAAGTTTCAGTTTCTCTATGCTTAATGAAATCGCAGCAAACATATTTTAGTTTTCGATTGAAAGATAGTAATGGGGTTTCATTTTTTTTTTGTGCTAAATGAAATAGCAGCAAACACATACAATTTTTGTGTTGGAAAAACTGAGACAGAGGTAAATACCTCCTTTCTTGTCGCACTCCCCTCCATCTCGCCTCAGTTCTTGCAATTTGATATGCTGGCCTGAGTGATTTGTTGTCCCCTCTCTCTCACATCCCCAACTTGCAAATTCCTCTACTTTCCTTCTTATTCTTTATGCCCAAAAATGCATTGACTCTCCCCTGGAAAATGGTTGGCATCAAATACAATCACAGTGAAGGGTTATTCATCATCATCAATGAGCATGGGCTCCTTCACTTCCAACTCCACAAACAAGCCCTCATCCAACATGGGACAATAGAGAAGAGTGATTTGATTAGTAATGGAAGTGCAATAGAGGGGATATGATGCATAGGATACAATTCCTACAGTGTGGTCTTTGTGGGTATGAGTCAAAAAATGACATTTCTTCGTCGCTGAATTCAGCATCCATGTATCCACTAAAAATGGGCATTTTTCTGATAGTTGTACACCCATTTTCACTCGACTGAGTTCCTAGGCTCAAACTATTCACAGCCCCCTTCTGCGCACCTCCGGTCTTGCAAAATGAAAAGCTTGCCTGGGTTATACGCTGCCCCTTCAACTCCCAACAGTTGACTTTCTCCAGACTCTCCGTATCCTCTCTAAGAATGCTCTTTTCTTTTTTTTTTGCTATCTTTTTCCAACATCAATTGTTCTAGGGAAGGCAGATACATATAAAGCTTTTGATGAATACATGGGAGTAGTTATTTGCTTTCCCCTCATGCCCACCATAGCCCAAGAAAACCCTTTCTTCTCTATCAAAGGCCTCCTCTACATTTCTATGTGTTCTGTTATCTCTCCTAAAAAATAGAGGTTCTTTTCTCTTTTCTCAGAGATTGAATTTCTTTTTCAACTCCTATGTTTCTAGTTGTAGGCGTCTCCTCAAAAACAAACTCCCTCAAATCGTGGTTTTTTCTTCCTTCACAAATAGAGACCCTTTCTTTTGCAAGCCCTTCACTTTTTCTTCCTTTGATTTGCATTTAGATGTCCTCATCTAGCCAGGACCAAAACCCCATTTTCTCACCCACCACACAAGATATTTTCATTGCATTTATTCCTTTCCAACCTCCCTCCCAGCCATCGTATCACATGGGGAAGAGATTCCAATAAAATGTCTTAAAAAAATGACGTAGCTTTTTGAATCCTACGCCCTCTCCCATCTGCCCTCTAGAGATATTTTATTGCATTTGGTATCTACCAACCCCCCCAAAGCCATATTCATAAATCTAAAAGGGTTGTTACATTAGAGCAAAAGTAGTTTTAGATGGAAATACTCTGCAACATTTGGTAATGAGAGAGCTAGCTAGTAAGGCCCAGGCCAGTAGAGCCTCTATGTCATGGTAGAAACAACATTCTGGAAGATGTCTAGGTTTTTCTTGTATCGAGCCTTAGGGGTCCTGAGATAATAGCAAGTGGAACAGTTTGCACAGAGAATATCATTTTCACCATTGTCAATGAATGCCAATCATCTCATGGCTCCATCCTGAATAGTGATCCAGTTCCACTATTTCCATACTGCTGGCAACTTACATGATTTTATTTAGTCATCCACACAAACATAACCATGTAGCCTGCGCCTAAATTTTGACAATGGCATATTAGTACCTGTACACATGCCTATTTGCTACATCCTTTCAGTGTCTATCAAAGCAATTTTCCAAGGTTTTGTTCCAAAAAGATGAAGATATCGGTCAAGCTAAAATTCATTGTGGAGTCACCTAGATCTCTATTTCCCTAGCCTGAAATCATGTAATCCTGGTGAGCGAATTGATGTCTTGTGAGGAGTCTCTCTTATCTATCCAATAGATCTAGTTGCAAGATTTGAGGTGCGCTAAAGGGGAGTGCATTTATACTAGAGGTATTTACATCATTTATATTTGTTTTTCCATCACATAAACTAAAACTAGTTGCTGCATATTTCTCAATCACAAAAATCTTGAACCCCATCTCTGCATTTAAATAATGCTAAAGTTTATTTCTGTGTAAGATATTTACACTGCCTCTTTTCCTGAATCAACTTTATTACTGTAGAATTTATTCAATGCAAGATATTTATATATCCTCTGTCCTTGAATTTATTCTCATTATGCAGATCGATTCCCTTAGTCTTTAGATTAATGGGTTTCCAAGGAAAGATCATAGGTTTTCTGAGTTAATATATTAGGCAAACAAAAGAGGGTCAATCATATAGAGAATAGAATGGGGCACCCATACAAGAATGGGACATATGATAGAGATTGAAGAGATCTTAGTCCCATGAAACCCGATTGTTATACGATGACTTCTCTGATAGATTTTCATTACAAATCTTCTTAAGAAATTTGAGTGGCTTTGCTTTGGTCACATAGTCATTTTCTGATAAATCTCTAGCTATGTGGAAACTATCGTATTTAAGTTAAATAATGTTATGGCACTAAAATACCCTTGAGTCATCGATCTATGTATGTGTATTGAAATTCGGTTACATAATTCCTAGTTATGAGTATCTGTCATGCAAAAAGGGAAACTACTAGAGGAAGGAAAATTAAGATCTCCGTTTTGTTATTCCTCTAACATTTTCTTTTGTGTTATGTTAAATATGGTAGAAAACATATATTTCTAGGGTGTGAGTAGACTGGCATTGCCATTTGCCATGCTTTTCTTATATTATCCTTGCATTCCTTTGTGAAGATTAATTAAATTGGGGGTCTCGGTAGTGATTATAAACTGGTCTAATTGGTAGAAGGCCGTGTTCAACAAATTACACTTTTCATGAGAATTTGGGTCTTGTAGATCATATTTTTCACCTTTACTATTTTAAATTTATACTTTAGTGTTTTAGTCTTTTTGTATGCCTCATTTAGTCAAATGAGATGAATAAGGTCTAGGCATTAGAGTGGTCATCTGGAGTGGCTCTCTACGGGCCCGGGGCCCGTAAGTGGCTGCCAGGGGAACTAGTAGTAGAGTTATAGTAACAAGTGATAACTAAAACTAAAACATTGGGGTAAAAACACTAATAAGATAATTAAACCTCGTGTATGACCTTGAGTGCTTGTAAAGGCTAAGGATGCAATGAGAAGGCCTATCCGTCTATGGGGCGTCGAGTCATCCATCTGCGGGGTGTGAATTCAGGCACGATTGAGTCTCCTCGTCTATATGAGAGGTACTTGGTCCCATTTGTGCCATCCCTTTGAGCACACATGATGACACTCCATATGATTACACTTTAGTATCTAGCACCTTAGGAGTCATGAGTAGTACCTAACTTATGACTTAGATGAGTACACCTATATTATGACTTTGATTGTATGCACTGTTCTTTGTGTCTGCTCTATGTATGATGTGAGTGTTGGCCATCTTGTATCCCCTTGTTGTTGTTCATCTGTTTGGGCCTTGTGACTATTTCTGAGCATGGTGGGGTGGTCTCTTAGGAGTCCACATGGTTGGGAGGTGTTGCCACCACCATTGGGGACCAGCGAACAAGTTTTGGAGCACCAGTTGGAGATGATCTCTCTTTCCATTACTTCATTTAGTTATTGTAACCATTCAGCCCTTGTATCATACTCAAGACTATGTTATTGTACTTTTATCATATTCTAGAATATATCATTTTAATTATATATGTAGTTATGCAATTGAACCCTCTTAGATGAGAAGTTGTAATCATTGTATTTAATGAGAAGAAATGTGATGTTCCTTTATTGCTTTACAAATTCTGGTGTGGGTATCGGATCCGCCTGTATTTTATGCTTATGGATTCATTTTTTTATTAGATAGGATTAGGAACATTTGCTTTGATGTTTAAAATGAATGCTATTAATCTATCGAATTGGCAACCGAATCTGTGTATGTTGTCCACTTATGTCAAAGCAAAATTATATTGTCCTCTTGTGGGTCTTACCCTTTGGGGTTATGTAGAGGGATGTCACATTTGGTATCAGAGCCCATGTTCACACACTGGGAGCTCTGGCGTACTTGAGCCTTCTATGTTTTGGCTGTGTTTGGCATGTGTGGCATGAGCTTGTTATATTGTCTATAGTCATGTTGTTGTGCTTTCATGCCTTAGTATGGTGCATAGGTCATCCTTGTTTATAGTCATGTTGTTATGCTTTCATACCTTAGTATGGTGCATAGGTCATCTTTGTGATGATCTATTTTGATTTGTTCATTACTTGCTTTAGGATGCCTTTTAAGGGTAGAGCAAGAGGCAGAATTAGAGATATAGCCACTATTCTTCGACATAGCACTCGATGTAATATCGATCAGGTAACTAATCAGGTTGAGTTAGCTACTGGATCCAAGGTGGCTGTAGACTCCCGTGTTCATGGTTGTGTGTTGGATTTGGGCACCTTTACTACCACAGTGAATCTCTGTGTTGCCTTTGGGGTCCTACGAGATTGTTTTAGGCATAGACTAGTTGGAGACCCACCTAGCTAGTATAGATTGTCAACATAAGCCAGTTCAGTGTGTTGACGATGTTGGGAGCATGTTGAGTTAGTTGGGGTTTAGAGACCCATTTCTCTCCATGTGATTTCAGCTATGCAGTTGAAGCACACCATGCGGAAAGGTTGTCAAATGTTCACTATTTCAACTTGTTATCTTGCTAAGGGTGGGATTCAGGAGGTATCTCTTCATGATCATCCTATTCTTCAGGAGTTTGTAGATGTCTTTATGAGTGATATTCTAGGTATGCCGCCTAAGCGTGACATAGACTTCCGTATCGATCTCATTCCTGGTGCAGAGCCTATTTCTCAGGTACCGTATCGCATGACTACTCAGGAGTTAGCTGAGTTGTGATTGTAGTTAGAGGAGTTACTAGAGAAGGGTTTCATTCATCCTAGTGTATCCCCTTGGGGTACACCTATCATCTTCTTGAAGAAGGATGGATCTCTTCGCTTGTGAATTCATTATCACCAGTTGAACAAAGTGACGGTGAAGAATTGATACCCGTTGCCTCAGATAGATGATTTGTTTGATTAGATGAGGGGAGCCAAGGTGTTCTCCAAGATAGATCTAAAGTCAGGATACCATCAACTTCACATTCATGAGGCAGACATTCATCGGACAACATTTCGTACACGCTATGGGCATTATGAGTTCACAGTTGTCCCTTTCAGGTTGACCAATGCTCCATTAGTTTTCATGAGTTTGATGAATGGGGTGTTTCACACCTATCTTGACTAGTTTGTTCTCGTGTTCCTTGATGATATTTTGATTTATTTGAGGACTATGGAGGAGCATGAAGGCCATTTGAGGCAAGTGTTGTAGTACTTGCAGGATAATTAGTTGTTTGGCAATTTGGCATGGTGTGAGTTCTTCCAGACTGAGGTGAGATATTTAGGCCACATCATCTTAGGAGAGCATATCTTAGTGGATCCTTCTAAGATTCAGGCTATTGTGGATTGGCCAGTACCAACAAATGTGACTGAGGTTTGCAGTTTCATGGGATTGGTAGGTTACTATTGCCAATTTGTGAGAGATTTCTCTCAGGTTGCCCATCCCATCACTTCTCTTCAGTAGAAAGGGAAGAAGTTTGTGTGGTTAGATCAGGGTGAGTCAGCATTTCAGGCTCTTAAGGAGTGACTAACTAGTGCACCTATCCTGGTAGTGCCAGATCCTACAAGTGATTTTGTAGTGTGCACTGATGCTTCATTGGAGGGTGTGGGGGTAGTTCTCATGCAGGAGGGATGAGTGATTGCATACGAGTCCTATAAGCTCAAGGATCATGAGTTGAACTACCCCACCCATGATTTGGAGTTAGCAATTGTCATCCATGCACTTGTGCATTGGAGACATTTCCTTTCTAGATGTCAGTTTGAGTTGCATAGTGATCATCACAGTTTGCAGTATATCTTCACTCAATCAAATTTGAATGCTTGGCAGCATTGTTGGATGCAGTTCCTCTATGAGTATGACTTCGATGTTCTCTACATTCAGGGTAAGGAGAATGTTGTTGTAGATGCCTTGAGTAGGAGGAGACATGAGATTTCACTTTTGTCTCTTGGAGTGGATTTGCGGAGCCATATTTTGGAGTCACTTCCTAGTGATACTTGGTATCAGGAGGTGAGAGTAGAGATTGAGTCTGGAAGAGTCCTTGAGGGTAGGTTTGCAGGTTTCTCACTCGAGCCTGATGGACTTTTGTGAGATCTTGGTTGTATTTATGTTCCAAATTTTGGTGATCTTCATTCCTTGGTTTTATTAGAAGCCCATCGTGCACCCTATTCATCTCATTTCGGTGTCACGAAGATGCATCCCAATCTTCAACAGTTATATCATTGGGTAGGTTTGTGGTGAGATATTACCAATTTTGTGGCTCGGCGTCTTGAGTGTCAGTGGATGAAAGATAAACATCAACACCTAGCCAGACTATTGCAACCTCATTCCATCCCTGGATGGAAGTGGGATACGATATCTCTAGATTTCATAGTGGGGCTACCTATGTCTTTTCATTGTCATGATGCTATTATGGTTATAGTGGACAAGTTCTCCAAGGTGGCACACTTCTCACCCATGAGATCTTCTTACACGACATCATCTATAGCTCAAGTGTTTATGGAGGATATTGTGCATCTGCATGGTATTCCTCATAGGATCGTTTCTGATCGTGATCCAATGTTCACTTCAACTTTGTGGACTTCTCTTCAGCATGCTTTGGGAGCTCAACTTAATTTTAGCTCTACATACCATCCCAAGACTGACGGACAGACAGAGTGGGTTAATTAGGTCTTAGAGGATATGCTTCAGATGTACGTTATGGATCAACAGTCTCGTTGGGAGGACTATTTGTACTTAGTTGAGTTTGCTTATAACTTGATCAGTATCATAGTTCTCTCGGTATGTCTCCCTTCCAGGCCTTGTACGGTAGGCCATGCCGCACTCTGTTGAGTTGGGATCGCTTAGAGGACCGAGTTATTTTGGGCCTAGAGATGCTTTAGGATATGGAGCACTAGGTAGTGTGGATCAGAGAGAAGTTGGCTACAGTTCAGGATCAGCAGAGGAAGTATGCCAATGCCCGTAGTTGGATCGCCATTTCTCGGTGGGTGACCATGTGTTTTTGAGAGTTCATCCATAGAAGAGCCCCATTCATTATGGGAAAGGCTCGAAGCTGGCACCTCATTTTGTTGGACCTTTTGAGATCCTTGAGAGGATTGGTCATGTTGCCTATCACCTTGCATTACCACCAAGTCTATTGCGCATCCACGATGTCTTCCATGTTTAAGTTCTTAGATAGTATATTCCTAATGTGACCCATGTTCTTGATTAGACTGCTTTTCAGGTCGAGGCAGATGGGCAGCATTCTTTGGAGCCCATATGCATCCTTCAGCATCGGAGGTTGGCCCTTAGGGGGCGGGACATAGAGTAGGTAAGGGTCCAATGGGATCCTGATGCTGAGTCCTCAGCATCTTGGGAAGATGTGATAAGGATGAGAGACCTTTATCCATATCTTTTTGTAGACTTCTAGGGGATGTAATGATCCTCGTGTTCGTATTATGTTTTTGCTTATCTTGATGGACTTGGATGACTGTATACTTTGTTTTGGATTATTCATCTTGTTATTATTTTGTATTGGCACCGGTGATGTGCAATCTTGATACTATTATGATGTGGACATTATTATTACTTATGATGGAATTCATGCTTACATGATTGTGGTTGCTTTGGCTATATGATGTACATATATGCACATGTACGTTGACGTGTGCTTGGAGTGTTGCAGGTATTGAGTATCGACTCCACCTAGATTCACAGGCCTGAGCATACTCTTATTATCCCTAATGGTGGTTACTGGATATAGTCACAGGCCCTATACCCTACCCTAGGCACTACACCCAATTAGTGTAGTGTTTCCGTATTGTGGTCTTACTGTCCAGATTACCTTATGGTCATGTGTAGTTTGCCAGTGTGATGGTTGAGGCTTTTCTCCTCGGCTTCCTTTGACTGTATCAAATTTCTTGGTCTAGTGTGTGCTTTGGATGCATCTTAGTGTTTGCAGACTTCCAAGAGTAAGCCTATTCCTAGGGATAGGATGTAACAACCTCCTTCCTGTGTTGGTGATGAGGTTGGTAGATTTTAAACAGAGAAAATATCTCATGAGGCAGTGTATCAAGAGTCAACATTTTGGGGAAGAGAGAAGATAGTTAATGTGAGAGGAGGAAATATCTACCTAGTTGGTGAGTGTTGGTGACAAAATAAGGATAAGAGAAGTTGGTGTGTTTATTTAATGCAAAAAAAAATCTGATCTACGGGAGGTGAGTCAACGCGTTTTGGGGAGAGAAGAATAGGGTAGTAATTTTGATGGTGGTGGGTCTTAAGTTTCATGTAGGAGTTTCTGTAAATCGGGGGTGACTGAATTAAGGACCAGAGCAAAAGTAGTTTTAGATGGAAATACTTTGCAACATTTGGTAACAAGAGAGCTATCTATTAAGGCTCGGGCTGGCAGAGCCTCTATGTCATGGTAGAAACAACATTTTGGAAGATGTCTAGGTTTTTCTTGTATCGAGCCTTAGGGGTCCTGAGATAATAGCAAGTGGAACAGTTTGTACAAAGAATACCATTTTCAGTGTTGTCAATGAATGCCAGTCATCTCATGGCTCCATCCTGAATAGTGATCCAGTTCCACTATTTCCATACTGCTGGCAACTTACATGATTTTATTTAGACATCCACACGGACATAGCCATGTAGCCTGCACCTAGATTTTGACAATCGCATATCAGTACCTATACACATGCCTATTCGCTACATCCTTGCAGCATCTATCAAAGTGATTTTCCAAGGGTTTGTTCCAAAAAGATGAAGATATCAATCAAGCTAGAATTCATTGTGGAGTCACCTAGATCTCTATCGCCCTAGCCTGAAATCATGTAATCCTGGTGAGTGAATTGATGTCTTGTGAGGAGTCTCTCTTATCTATCCAGCAGATCTAGTTGCAATATTTGAGGTGCGCTAAAGGGGAGTGCATTTATACTGGAGGTATTTACATAATTTATATTTGTTTTTTCCATCACAGAAACAAAAACTAGTTGCTGCGTATTTCTCAATCATAGAAATCTTGAACCCCATCTCTACATTTAAATAATGCTAAAGTTTATTTCATTGCAAGATATTTACACTACCTTTTTTCTTGAATTGACTTTATTACTACAGAATTTATTCAATGCAAGATATTTATGTATCCTTTGTCCTTGAATTTATTCTCATTGTGCATATCGATTCCCTTAGTCTTTAGATTAATGGGTTTCCAAGGAAAGATCATAGGTTTTCTGAGTTAATATATTAGGCAAACAAAAGAGCATCAATCGTATAGAGAATAGAACAATGCAACCATACAAGAATGGGACATATGATAGAGATTGAAGAGATCTTAGTCCCATGAGACTCAATTGTTATACGATGGCTTCTCTGATAGATTTTCATTACAAATCTTCTTAAGAAAACTAAGTGGCTTTGCTTTGGTCACATAGTCATTTTCTGCTAAATCTCCAACTATGTGGAAACTATCATATTTAAGTTAAATAATATTATGGCACTAAAATACCCTTGAGTCATCGATCTACGTATGTGTATTGAAATTTGGTTACATAATTCCAAGTTATGAGTATTTGTCATGCAAAAAGGGAAACCACTAGAGGAAGGAAAACTAAGATCTCCATTTTGTTATTCCTCTAATGTTTTCTTTTGTGTTATGTTAAATATGGTAGAAAACATATATTTCTAAGGTGTGAGTAGACTGGCAATGCCATTTGCTATGCTTTTCTTATATTATCCTTGCATTCCTTTGTGAAGAGTAATTAAATTGGGGGTCTTGAGAGTGATTATAAACTGATCTAACTGGCAGAAGGCCATGTTCAACAAATTACACTATCCATAAGAATTTGGGTCTTGTAGATCATATTTTTCACCTTTACTATTTTAAATTTATACTTTAGTGTTTTAGTATCTTTGTATGCCTTGTTTAATCAAACTAGATGAATAAGGTCTAGGCATTAGAGTGGTCATCTGGAGTGCCTCTCTATGGGCCCGGGGCCCATAAATGGCTGCCAGGGGAACTAGTAGTAGAGTTACAGTAACAGGTGATAACTAAAACTAAAACATTGGGGTAAAAACACTAATGAGATAATTAAACCTCGTGCATGGCCTTAAGCACTTGTAAAGGCTAAGGATGCAACGAGAAGGCCTATCAGTCTGTGGGGCATCGAGTCATCTATCTATAGGACATAGATTTGGGCATGATTGAGTCTCCTCATCTATATGAGAGGTACTTGGTCACGTGTGTGCCATCCCTTCGAGCACACATGATGACACTCCATATGATTACACTCTAGTATCTAGCACCTTAGGAGTTGTGAGTAGTACCTGACTTATGACTTAGATGAGTACACCTATATTATAACTTTGATTGTATGCACTGTTCTCTGTGTCTTCTTTGTGTATGATGTGAGTTTTTGCCATCTTATATCCCCTTGTTGTTGTTCATCTGTTTGACCGTTGTGACTATCTCTGAGCACAGTGGGGTGGTCTCTTAGGAGTCCACATGGTTGGGAGGCATTGCCACCACCATTGGGGACTGGCAAACAAGTTTTGGAGCACCAGTTGGAGATGATCTCTCTTTCCATTACTTCATTCAGTTGTAACCGTTCAACCCTTGTATCATACTCAGGACTATGTTATTGTACTTGTATCATATTCTAGAATATATCATTTTAATTGTATATGCAGTTATGTAATTGAACTCTCTTAGGAGAGAAGTTGTAATCATTGTATTTAATGAGAAGAAATGTGATGTTCCTTTATTGCTTTACGGATTCTGGTGTGTGTATCAGATCCGCTTGTATTTTATGCTTATGGATTCATGTTTTTATTAGATAGGATTAGGAACATTTGCTTTAGTGTTTAAAATGAATGCTATCAATCTATCGAATTGGCAACCAAATCTGTGTATGTTGTCCACTTATGTCAAAAAAAATTATCTTGTCTTCTTGTGGCTCTTACCCTTTGGGGTTACATAGCGGGATGTTACAAAATAACACAAATATTTCCTTACAATGTAATAATGCTAATACTTTTATAATTTAAAAGCCTATTAAATAACACAAATATTTCCTTAAAATGTAATAATACTAATACTTTTATAATTTAAAATGTACTAAAATATTGCAAGTTTGAAGAATAAAATAAAAAATGTAATAACATGGCCAAATATTTTTTTTGATACTGTAGATTTTTAACTTTTGACTAAATATTCAAATCCTAGATTTTTAACTCTTGAGTAAATAAAATTGAAATTTGAAAAATAATCTAATTTCATAAAATAAAATGTATAGAACCCTAACCCTTCATGATACTGTAGATTTTTAACTTTTGACTAAATATTGAAATCCTAGATTTTGAACTCTTGAGTAAATAAAATGGAAATCCCAAAGGTAATCTAATTTCATAAAATAATATGTGTAGAACCCTAACCCTAGTTGGGTGTTTAAAATGTAATAATACTGAATACTATTACAATTTAAAATGCATTAAAATATTGTAAGTTTGAGGAATAATTACACAATATAATAACAATAATTACACAATATAATAACAATTACATATTCACATCACTACAGTATTTTATATAATTTAATTTGGTAAAAATAAAATAGCACTAAAATATTTACTTAGCTATAAAACCAAACTTTACAAAGCCTATTAAATAACACAAATATTTCCTTAACTATAAAACTAAACTTTACAAAGCCTAGATATTTGTATTATGTGGAGAGCCCTGTCTGCTTAAGATATTAAAATGTAATAATATTAATCTATGATAATTTAAAATGCATTATATGTTTGAAGAATAAAATAAAAAATGTAATAACATGGTGAATTTTTTTTCATAATATAGTAGATTTTTAACTTTTTATCATGTTGACATAGGAAAAGTACAAATTTAAATCAAATTTGCCCCACAAGAAAAATAATCATGTTTTTGATTGGTTTACAATCAATAGATTAATAACTAGATAAGTGCAAACTCATTGCAATAGTACTTGTTGAAGGCAAGTACTAATAATTAATTAATGTATTTTTTTTATTTCTATTTTATTAAAGCAAATTTTTTTTAAAAAATGTAGTTTTAATTACCAATTATATTTTTAATGAAACATGAATATTAAAACATATATTATTTGTAAAAAAATTGTATTTATAATATTGTCACTTTGTTATATGCTTTTATTCTTTATTTCATATTTTTCTAGAGTTTTATCTTGTAAGATTTATCTTTGCTTACATAAGATTTTTCTAAATATTGGTATTTTAAGAATATGTAGGTGGATAGAAGCAAAGTGACAATACTAAAAGAAGAGAAGTTATTTGAATCGGTGCATCACAGGGTTTCATTTTTTTATATGCTTTTATCTTTTATTTCATATTTGCCTAGGGTTTTATGTAGCTAATTTCTTATTGTTTTAGAAATTTAACTTATTGGGATTTTTCACTATTACTTTAACAAAAATTATTAGGGTTTAAATTTGACACTAATATAATGACCCTCTCTACACCTAATACCCAACAATATATTTATTTATTTTTCGATAACAAATAACCCATTATGGACTAACATGCTATGATATTTCCTATTTAGTGTTGTCATTGGATGGATATTACATAGTTAAATCTTGATAAATCATTATAAGATTTGATATGATATGTAACTATGAAAATATATTACCAGAATACCAGAAGTCCTTGTGTATCATACCTTCAAGTGACGCTCTCTGCTTCCCATGGCTGTTTAGGGTATTTTAGGGGTTTTTTGCTCTGAGTGCTTTCGGTGTCAATGGAGGCTGCTGCCTTGGGTAGTGCCTCTGGGACTGTGAACCTAGTGGAGGACATTCCTTCCAATGGATAGAAGAAAGTGTTAACAAGGGAAAAGATGGGGTCTTCTAAATGCATGTTGGGACTTCCTGTCAAAAAAGATTTTGCAGAAGGTACAGCTCTGGATATTCTGGATGTTCTGATTGAAGAAATCGTGGCGACCATGGATCTTGCTCTGGTAGGTAAGTTCTTTTCCTTCCATCCCAATATTGAGATGGTCCAAAAATGGGTAATATCTAGGTGGAGAATCAAAGGAAGTGTTTTGGTCATTACTATGGCAAGAGGATTATTCCTATTTAAATTCAAGAATAGGGAGGACATGATAGCTACTCTTGCTGGGGGACTCTGGCTTTATGGATCACATTCGCTTGCTTTGTGCCCTTGGAAACCTGGGTTTGACCCTAGCTCAGACCTCAATAAGTCTGATCCTGTTTGGGTTTGATTACCAGGGTTTCCCTTAGAATTCTGGGATAAAAAAATATTTACCGCTATTGGCAACTCCTTTGGCCAGTATGTTACTGTGGATTATACTACCTGTACTCAATCCCATTGTGTTTTTGCTTGGTTTTGTGTTAATGTGGAGATCAACCAAACCCTCCTAATGTCCATCGAGTTAAACTCAAAATATGGGATTTGGACCCAGCCAATCCTTTATGAAAATGCTACCACTTTCTGTCACATATGCAAGAAGAAGGGCCATATAATGACCCAATGTAAAGCAAAGCAAATGGGCAAGAATACTAACCCCCAAAATGAGGTTGAGGATCATTCACAAAAAACTGTTACCCCTGGCAATCAGGGAATGGGGGGTAATGCAGAAAATGCTTTCCCAGATGATAATATTGAGCAAGCTATGGAAACAGACTATCAGACGGCTTCGGGTAATAAGGATAATGCTTACCTAGAGGATAATAATGAGAAGATTCTGGACAAAGCTTGGACAGACCACCAGTGGGTTTGAGGAGGGAGAAATACGGGACCAATTGATAGATGGGGATGCTGAAGAAGGTAATGTTTTATGGGTTGATCCACAGGTTCTTCCTAAAGAGTCAGCAGATACTGTAGGAGCAATAGCTCTTGAGTCAACCTGGAATGATGCTCTGGAAATAGGTGATCAAATAGTTGATCCTTCATTGACAGTGGAAATTGGTCCAAGTGGTAGTGGTAATGAACAAGAGGGATAGATTACCCCTAAGAAAAAGACTTGTAAAGGTAAAAAGACTACTGATGTTGGCACTAACTCTAAACAAGGGAGACTGACCCTACAGGAAACACGGCAAAGAGAGATTGCCAGGGAAATTGCCAGTGGTAAGCAAAAAATACTGGAGGTCACTTCCCTCAAACCTTCTAAATGAGGATTTTATCCTAGAATCTGAGGGGTTTCAACAGCCCCACAAAATAGTTTGAGGTCAAAAACTGTGTTCTGGATAATAAATTAGATATCTTGCTTCTTTAGGAAGTCAAGATGAATGAGGAAAGATTCAAGAAGATTGCTGATTACATATGGCCTAAGGCTGAGTTTTGCATTAGTCTAGCTATAGGGGCTTCTGGTGGGATTGTCACAATGTGGAACAGTGTGAAAATTTAGGGTTCTCTTGTGGCTTCTAGCAAGCATTTCTTGGTTATCAACTTCTCCTTGCCTTCATTCAATTGGTATTTAAGCAATATTTATGCCCCTAATACTAGAGTTCTAAGGCAATCTTTGTGGACTAATTTGAGTAGCATTCTGACCAACTCCCCGTGCTCTAGATGGATGTTGGCTGGTGACTTCAACACTCCTTTATATCCCTCTAAGAAATATGGTGGGATCCTTGATTACTCTAACAGCATGTTTGACTTTGCAAAATTTATTAATGTCTGGGGACTGCTAGATGTAGAGCTGTAAAATCATATTTTTACATGGTCTAACAGAAGACGAGGTGACCATATGATCTAGGTTAAATTAGATAGGGTTCTTATATCAAGTAACTAGGATAATCATCATAATATGCATTTGCAGGCTTTTCCTAGAACCATATCTGATCACTGCCCTATCTTCCTTCATTGGCAAGATCAATGTCAACGGGACCCTTTCCCTTTCCGCTTTGAAGCAATGTGGATTAAGCATAAGGACTTTAGACAACTTGTGACTCAATGGTGGCAAATTCCTATCCAAGGTACTCCTATGTTCATACTGGTTAAAAAGCTTATGCATATCAAACAGGAGGTTCATGGATGGAATAGATACAGTTTTGGTCATGTGTTTTGTCAGAAGAAAAATATAACTGGAAAACTAGCAGATATTCAGCAGTGGATTGCTCAAGGAAATGTTTCAGAAGACACTACTAAGAAAGAACATGATCTAATTTTAGACTAGAGGAATCTTATGTGCCGAGAAGAGGTCTTTTGGAAGCAGAAATCCAGGATTTAGTGGCTTAAGGAGGGAGATCGGAATACAGTTTTTTTCCATATTTCTACCATGAAACATAGGAAAGCTAACTCCATCACAGAATTATGTTTGGAAAATGGCAATGTTATCATTGAGGATAATGAGATTGGGGAACAAGCTATGATATTCTTTCAAAATTTGTTGACTAAACAAGCTAATGTTGTTGACAATAGCAGGACTATAAATCAGTTCATTGACAAAATTCCTTGTTTGATAACTGAGGAAGATAACCTGGAAATGCTAAGGCCTATATCTGAGGAGGAGGTTTGTGTTGTTTTATTCTCTATGGGTCCCTTCAAAGCTCCGGGTCTAGATGGCTTCCCTCCTATCTTTTTCTAGGAATATTGGGATATTGTGGGGGCTGATCTCACCACTGCAGTTCGTGATTTTTTCAAAACTGGTAAACTTTTAAAATAGCTCAATAACACCTTTATTGTCCTTGTCCCTAAAAAGCTGAAACCCACCAATCTTTCTAAATTCAGACCTATTAGCTTGTGTAATACTTTCTATAAGCTTTGCACCAAAGTCCTTGTCATGAGAATTCAACCTTTCTTAGATAAAATTATTTCCCCTTCTCAAAGAGGTTTTGTCCCAGGTCATCAAATTTTGGATGCTGTGATCTCCACTCATGAAACTATTCATTCCATGGATAAGAGTAGAATACCTAGCATGGCTCTTAAGTTGGATATCTCTAAAGCCTACGATAGGGTCTCATGGGATTTTCTGTTTCAAGTTATTAGGAAATTTGGGTTTAATGAAAAAAATTATCTCCTCATTTGGACGGCCGTTTCTTCCGCCAAATTTTTTACCTGGTCAATGGGGTTCTTAGGGGTTTTTTCGCTTCCTTGAGAGGACTCCGGCAGGGGGATCCCCTTTCTCCTTACTTGTTTATCATTATGGTGGAGGCTCTTGGGAGATACATTCAAGCTAATGTTGCTTCTAAGCATCTTGTGGGCATCAAACCTGCTTCCTCCCTTGCCCCTATGTCTGTGCAGCAATTTGTTGATGATACCATTCTTTTTGGCATCTCTTCTGTGCTTGAAGCTCGGAGATGGAAGAATATTTTAAACCTTTATGCCATAGCTTCTAGGCAAAACATCAATTTCCAAAAGAGTAATGTGTATTTTTTTAATACTCCTACAACTCTCTGACAAAAAATCATTCATATCCTAGACTGTGCTGAAGATGATCTTCCTGCTATCTATCTGGGTCTCCCCTTTACGGTTAAAGAGGTATCTCAAAATTTTTGGAACAACCTATTGGAAAGAACTCAGAGGAAATTTATTGGTTGGAAGGGGAAAGTTTTCAGTAGTGCCGATAAATTGCAGCTTCTTTGGGCCTCCCTGCAAGGTATACCCACTTATTTCCTTTCACTTTTTAAAATTCCTACTTTTGTTGACAAGCTAGAACAGATTCAAAGAAATTTTTTATGGATGGGAGTAGAAGATAAACAAAGAATGTCCTTGGTCAGCTAGGAAAAAGTGTGTCTCCCTAAATCCCATGGAGGTCTCAATATTAGATCCATACATAATATAAATAAAGCCCTCCTCTAAAAAATCAATTGGAACCTGATTCATCAACATAAAGATTGGGGAGAAATCATGCAAGCCAAATATCTGCATGTCACTGACTGGTCCAACTTCCTCCAACAGGAAGGTTTACCTAAGGGATCTATTATATGGAATAAAATGCTGAAATCTAGAAGCCTTCTCACGCAAGGGATTAGATGGAAATTAGGTAATGGGATGTCTATTAAGTTTTGGATTGATATTTGGATAAAAGATAAGGCTATCATTACTAAGGGGGATTATGGTGAAATTGCTGGCATTGCTTTTTTGGCAATAAAGTCAATGATTACATGTTAAATAATAATGGTAACAGGAGCTAGAAAAATTTATTGGACTACTACACACATCACCTAGATCTTGCCTCTAAAGTTTGGGTTGTTCAAAAGTTGATTCAGGGAGTTAGAATCCCTCTCTTCCCTCATGAAGATGAGCAGTTTTGGTGGCCGGATAAGGATGGACACTTCTCTGTTAAGTCTTCCTATCACTTATTAGTTCCTGAGGTACATAGAAAGGAGCTATGGAGAAAAGTTTGGAACCACAAACTTGTTCCAAAAATCAACTTGTTCTAGTGGGCCTCTGTTCATAACAAAATTCTGACCCAAGACAACTTGCAGAAGAGAGGTTTTACCTTGGTCAATAGATGTTGCTTGTGCTATGATAAGGAGGAAACTATTTCTCATTTATTCCTCCACTGTGACTTTGCTAGGGAAATCTGGAAATTAATCCTAAGTAATTTTGGTATTCAGTTGGTTTGTAATTCTGATATCAAGGAAGTTATTAATAGCTGGTATCCACCCTTTTCTCATCCCTAGCTTTATGAGTTATGGAATCAAACTCTGCCGTGTCTGAGCTAGACTTTGTGGAAAGAGCGCAATCATAGGATTTTTAGGGATACAGCTAGATATGCCTCTCAGGTTTCTCACACTTTCATTAAGACTCTTCTGGAAAGTGTCACTACGGCCCATATCTGAACTACGGAGAAACCTCTGACCCATGAAGAGGAACAAATTGTGGTGAATTGGAAGATTCTCAATCATATTCCTGTTCATAACAATGCCAAATTGTTGTAGAGGCTTAATACTAGATGGAGTCCTCTGATTCCTAACTGGATGAAACTTAACTTTGATGGGGCTTCTAAGATAGATGGTATAGCTAGTGGGGGAGGGATCATAAGAGATGACAAAGGGTGGATGTTTGCTGTCTATGCTGGCGATCTGGGCTATCAAAGCAATAACTATGCTGAGGCTATGGCTCTTCTTTGGGGGATTAAATTGGCTATATCCCTTGGTATTAGGAATTTGTATATCCAGGGGGACTCTAAAATGGTTATTGATGCAGTTAACAATGTGTCGACTACTAGCATTCAGTAGAAAGACGTTATTAGGGATATACAGATTCTCCTGTAGAAGATTCTCAGTGTGAATATCTCACATATTTACCGCGAGGGCAATGGAGTTGTAGATGCCTGTGCCGAACTTGGACAATGGTATTCAAATTGGTGGTGTTGGCGCCAATTTGATCATATCCCTTTAAATCTTAAGGCTCTCATTCTTAAGGAAGTGTCAGGTTATTGATGAGTCAGATTTGTTGGAAAGACAGCTCATATTGTCAGCTCTTTGGGAGGGGGCTGAGGTGCCTCTTGAAGTATGGGTCCTTTTGTACCTTCTCAATTGTCATTTCTGTTGCTTTCTCTCATAATGCGAGTGAATGGCTGGATCATCATGGCGTGTGCTGTGTAATTATGATTAAGCATGGGATGAGTAAGCATCATTTTTACAAGGTTTCCTATATTTATGATAATGTGTTCGGTGTTATCACCAGCATCATTAGCCTTGATCAAGCTAGTAATGTTTCTGTAAATACAACTGAGGAGATTTGGGGTTTCTGTGACATGCTTTGTAATTCTGACATGGGTGGAGATAGAATCAGAACCAAACTTATCTTTTGCTGTGAGTTCAAAGACAACCTGGTGGTCTCGCATTATTGCAAAGAGGGTGGGATTAGTCCCTGTTTGGAGCGGCTCAATGGGTATAATGAAATTTTATCTGAACAATTCGCTCGGTCTTGGCAGAACCGATGGGTTTCGGTGGGCGGAATTAGCTTTGAAATTTTTGAAAGTGTGATCACTATGGCCATTGGTATGTCTACTCAGGGTTTGAAACTGCAGAGGAAAATTAAAATTGCGGACCTTTCCAGTCAGAAGCTCTTTCTTGGAGATGGCGAAGAATTAGTCCCATATTAGGGGGGATTTGACAGAGCCAAGCTGCCTGAGCCTTGGGACGGTGTGTGTTTTCTCCTCATGAAGTATTTCACCCTGGAGGGGTGCTTCACCAAGTTCTACAACTATCATCTTCCCCTTTTGAATCATTTCTGTCACAATGCTCAAATTAGCTTTCTGTTTTATCTGCTTTCTTCCCTTGAACATTCCGTCCTTAGGGGTAGGGCTAAAATAGCTAAAAACCCTGCTAAGAAACTGATCCCTCTTCATCAAGGCCTTATCCTCTATCTTTGTAACCACCATCTTGCCCTTGAACCATCTAAGTCCATTCAAACCAATAATGGGGAACCCTCCTCTAACCCTAAGGATATTCCTGGTGTTGAAGAACCTGGGCCCTCCCCTGTTCCTACCAAGACTAAACAAGTTTCTTTTTCCACACCTGAGCAAATTCTCGTTGATACTCAGAGTCCTACTATTAATACGAAGGGCAAAAAGAGAAAGACTATTGCTGGTGAAATAAGCATTGGGAGGGCTGTGGTTGGGACCCCTAAAAATCCTGGTAGGACCCCGGTGGGCCAGAGTAGCAAGTCTCATTCTTTTGTTAAGGTTTTTAAGGATGGTCTTTCCACTGGAGTTAGGTGATCAAGGAGAATCTCTGGCAAACCTACTCTTAAAGCAAAACTAATTGATTATTCTGAGAGCGGTTCAAATGAATCCACCTGGGGAGATGAGGCTAAGGATATGGAGGTTCAGGACATATCTGGGGATGATGAAGGTAAGCAGGAGACTCATGATATGGGTGCTACCACTGAGGATGTTGCTGACTCTGCTGATATTGCTGACAAAGCAGGTGAGATGTTCGTGGAAGAGGCTGATGATGATATGGACACTGATGCTGGTCTGGGAACTGAACTTGCGGGTCTAAGGGCATGCATTGAGAAGCTAGAACAAAATCTTTCTACTGTGCTTAGGAATTCTATTTTCCTTAATATTTCTGTGCTAAAAAACCTGGGGGTGCCTGTCAATGCTGACAATGATGATCTTGCTAGGAGTTTGGATGACATTATTAAATCCACGGTTAAGTAAGGAGAGATTTTGCCTCCTTAGTTTTGCTTTTATATTGATAATACTCTGCTGCTCTGTATTTACTATCTTAGTTTATAGCGGGTGGTTTTGCTATTTTTGCTGGGTTAACTATAATTGTTGTATCTGGTTTCAGGCACTTTTTGTGCTTGCTACCTTTATGGCCTGTCTGCTTTTTGTAAGGGTTCGTCTCCTTGTTTAGCTGCCTTATATTATCAAAAACTATGAAAAAATTATTTTGACTCAACTAATCTATACTAGTCATTGTCTTATTGTAGATGACATATATTTTGGTTGCACTTTAGGAAAATATAGAGAACAAATTATTGGTTGGTATGTTGTGTTGAGGAAAGACATGATTTTTTAGAACACGTCACCTAGATGGTGATAATTTTGATCATCTAATAGTTTATATGGTTATTGTTGGTATTTGGATACACAAGTATTTTATAAGGAAAAATGATTTTCCTAAATTCAAATATTATGAGATGTGTATAAGAGGATTTTGCACTACTCATATTTGATTTTAACAACAAATGGATAAGGTGAGATACCAAGGGAAGTTTTTGTTGAAAGAGTTTTGGATATTTTCTATAGATGAGTACAAGTCAATTATAGATATATTATGAAACAAAGAGGAAGATTATAGTTGAATTCTTAATCTTTATTTTTTGAGTACTACTTTGATTTATTTTATTTAGCTGCTCAACTAATGTATGTCATTGTAGGTATGCATTAGATGGGGTTTAAGGTATTAATATAAATATATATTTTACTTAAAAATTCATATAATGTGAGGTCAAATGGTCTTCAAACTTAACATTGCTGACCATATTAAGAAGTAAATAAAAATTCTTTAAACAACAAGAAAACAATTAAATATAAGCAAAGTGACAAAACAATCTTTAAACTCGCCACTATTGTTTTATAAATAATTTATTAGGGTGTATATTTAATATAATAGGAAATTGTTTCTGTATTAAATATTCAATGTTCATATTTTCACTTAAAAATTAAATATGAATTTTCAAAATTAAATATTAAATATTTAAATAATATAATACTAATGATTATAATGATTAAAGAATTAATTAATGTAATAATAATAATACTTTTATAATTCAAAATGCATTAAAATATTGTAGGTTTTAACTCTTGAATAAATAAAATTGAAATCCTTAAAATAATCTAATTACATAAAATAAAATGTGTAGAACCCTAAAAACTAAATTAAAATTAAATTGCATTTGAAGAAAAAAATTAAATTCATAAAAATCCTCTCATAATTATCACCATCCATTTAGGCATTACTTAACTAGTGGGAGACAAAATTTGTGTTCATAATTTGTTTACTTGCCACATCCTCCCCTCAAACCAAAATTCTCTCCACATTTATAGTTTTTTGTTGCAATCCGCAGAGTAGATGTCATTTTTTTAGCCAATAACAATACACATAAATCATTTTTCAATAATTTTTTGTTAAAAATTTATCATGTTAACATAGGAAAAGTACAAATTTAAATTAAATTTGCTCGACAAGGAAAATAATCCTATCTTTTAATTGGTTTACAATCAATAGATTAATAAGTAGATAAGTGCAAACTCATTGCAATAGTACCAGTAGGTATTAATAAAATATATCATTGTATTACAAAGATTTTAAGAGAATAAGCTCCAAAATAATTATCATTTTAATATGAAAAAATGAAGTAGCCAATATAAAATAAAAAAAAATGTAGACAAAAGTATATAGATAAAAAAAATCCATCTAAAAGACAGAGTAAAGTAAGTATAACAAATCTAAAATATTAAAAGATAAAAACTTAGTGGAAATGACACACTAAAATCTCTTAAATATAAAACTCCACCACTCAACTATGTGGTAAAGGAAAATGTTTGTTTTATTTTACTATAAAGAAGATGTTAGCTTTACTTTTAATAAATAAAACATTTTAGTTGAATTGTTAAAATACATATCAATTTATAAAAAAAAGGAACTGGATATTTAACTTATTAACATAAACTTCTATGCTTCAAAAGTATATTTTAAATAATATACTTTTATACTTTATTTTGTATCTTACACTTATTCATAATACTTAGAGGATAGACATGTAGCAATAGTCTTTTTCAATAAGTCAAAAAATAATAGAATTAGGGTTAGAATTATGATTAGAATTAGAGAGTTAGAATCAACCTTACAAATAGAATAAGGGTAAGAATGACAATTGTAGTTAGTGTTAGGATTAGAATTAGCATTACAGTTAGGTTTAGAATTAATGTAGGGTAAGAATTAGAATTAGAATTAGGGTTAGAGTTAGAATTATGTTTAGGATTAAAATTAGTGTTACAATGCAAAGTAGGGTTAGGGTTAGAAATAAATTTAGGGTGAAGGTTAAATTTAGGGTTAGGATTAGGTTAGGTTTAGAATTAGAGTTAAGATTAGAAGTAGGATTAAAATTAGGGTTGGTATTAAGCTTAGAATTAGGATTATAGTTAGAATTAGTGTTACAGTCTTTTGTAAACCCTAAATGCTTTAGTTATAATTAGGAATAGAATTATGATTACGGATATAATTATAATTATGATTAAAATTAAGGTTAGGTTAGAATTAATTTAAACTCTAAATGATTTAATTATAATTAGGATTAGAATTAAGATTATGGATATAATTATAATTATGATTAAAATTAAGGTTGCGGTTACAATTAGGGTTAGGATTAGGATTAGAATCAGAATCAATGTTAGGGATAGGGTTAGGGCTACCATAAGGGATAGTTTTAGGTTTAGAATTAGAGTTAGGATTAAAAGTAGGATTAAATATGTTAGGAAACTTTAAAATAATTATTCTAATTTAAATTATTTATTGTAATTTGAAATATGAAATAATTATTCTAATTTAAATTGGTTATTCTAATTTGAAATATGAAACAAAACAATAATAATATAAATACATTTAAACATTTATAATAAAATAATAATATAAATACATTATTATAATGTTTACTAATATTATACTATTTTATTATGATTTCAAATTATTAAAGTATATAATAATTACAATTATAATTTAAAATAAATTGATTAAAAGATGCCTCGAGATGGATACTTCTCGGCATAATTTAGATAAAATATAGCGATCTTTTGACATGATTGGATAATTTTTGACATTATATACATTAAATTATTAATTATCTCTATATTATATTATAATTGTAAATATAGGACTTCACTACAATTATATTAAAAAATTATATGGATCCATATTAGTATTAAGATCCATATTAGTTACTAATATATAGATCCATATTAGTCTGAGTTTCAATATTATATTTATATTATTGTAATATTATTCCATTTTGCATTGTGATGCAGATGCATGAAGAGAGGGAAAGTTGTCAAGTTCTCTGTAATAGAGAGATCAGGGTGGTAGACTCTAATGAAATAAATCAAGGGGAAAATAAAATAGATTTTGATAACCGTGATTCTAATGAGCAGGATCCGTCTATATTATATTTGGAGGATAATGATAATGCAATTATTCAATACAGTTCTTGAGAAGACAATGTTGTCTCAGGTTCATCAAACGTGCGTACCATGGTATTTGAAAATACCGATTCAAGTGTAAAGAATACTATGCACGGATGTCATGAAATGCATCAGAGAACTGCTCTGGGTCAGGCCTATATTGAAAATGAACCTTTGGAAAAACTGGACACTGTATTTGAACAAACAGAAGGTGGCAACTGTCTGATAGATGACAGCACTAAATTTTGTGAAGTGTCTGACATACAAAATGATCATGTCAGGAAGAAGAAAAAAGACAACAAAAAATAAGTACTCTTAGAATGGTTTAATCTTATTGATTCTGTGGGACCCTTTCTCATACAGTTTGAGAAAATATCATCAAAAAATATAGTACAGGATATTGCAGGATGACCGGGTAACTACTAACATGACTGCTAAACTTTATTTAAAGAGAGGTGTTAGCATATATCCCTTGAGTCATCATGAGCTCCTAAGATTTCCCTTAAGATCTCACTTTGAGGATGGATAAGCACCTGCACACTGCACCCTCCATCATAAAAAATACCCTATGGTGAAATGGACAATCCTGCTGATTTTGTCATGTTAAATTTAATAGCATCTACCCTCTCCTACAAAAATACTTATAAAAAGCATAACATTAAGTGTTAAATCAAAAGGGGTTATGTTTTTAAAAACAATTGGCTAAAATGCCATGTGTTAGGTCTACACGTCAACTGTTATTACACGTTATCAGTGTGCTCTCTGTTTCAGTCCTAGTACGACATGGTGCTCCAGATGCAAGGCTGTCAGATACTGGTTAGTTAAATTTTCTACATATTTTCCTGTTCAATGTTGTTCAATATAGTGATATAAGAAGAGAAGTTTTTTATATTGTTGTTCGTAACTGATCTAAAATGTGTATTATCCAGCATATGGTAGTAGTCGTGTGAGGAGTTACTAAAGCATTTGCAATCTAGATCCAGTTATCATACATAAAGCACATGAATTGTTTGACAAAATGCCTTGGTGAAAAGTGCTATCATGGGCTGCAATCATAGCTAGATATGCACAAAACGACTTGCTGAAAAAGCTGTGTATACTTCTAAGAAAATTCTATTGAAAAGCCTCAAACCAAACTCTAGCAATTTTTTCCATCATCCTCGCAACATGTGACAAAGTGGGAGTTTCAGACCAGTATATGGAGATCCATCACAAATTAATATAAAACAGTTATTCATCAAATCCTGTAATATAAAACAGTATATGGATGTGTATGCAATGTGGAAGTGTACAGAAGAAATTCATTATTTTGACAATATATATAAAAAGTGTTGCTGAACACTGGGTTCACTTTGCTGTGACCTCATATGCAGGATTTGTTAATCTGTCTTGGATTTTTTGTTCTACACCTCTTGGTTGTTAGAGTGATCAATTATAACAAACTACATTCTCATATTGAGTTAGCTAGGCTCAATATAATTAACTGATTATGCCATGACTAAACAACAATTTAGTGTCATTTTATACCCTCCAATGGTATGCTTATGTCAACCTATTGAATGCCTGACACTTCACATCTAGTGTCTCATGAAACTCCTGCTGTCCTTGACTCAATTCACGAGAATCTCCCTGCAACCTTGAAGTCTTCTAGGAGATGCACCTAATGAATGCCCCTACAACATACCACAACCATGGTCAAATGCCTCAAGGAACTCTTTAATGACCACCTCTCTACCAGATGGGATTTGTTGTCCCTGATGGCTCTATCATTCCTGTTTGCAACATGGTCAATCCCTCCAAAAACATCTTGTGATGGAATTCCTATTACTAGTGACCTGAAAATACAAATTTTTCTCAAGTACCTCTTTCTTATGTCCTTTCTTGGGCATGCCTTTTGTCCATATCCTTCATCGAATGCCATTATCCTACAAACATCCTTAAGTGCTTCCACATTAGGCTATCCTTGACCAACTTATTCCTTCTTGCTTGTTTACCTAGGCCACTTGAATATTTCATCTGATGCACCTTAGCCTTGGAATGCTCACATTTCTTCTTGGCCCCTTCACCTGGCCCTGTGTAATATGCTTCAAATAAAAGTGTGATAAAAACAAATTTAAACTAAGATGAAACTAGAGAAATGCAGTTTATGAATGAAGAAAGATGGAAACATACAAATCCAACCTTAGAAATGATACTTTGGTGTGGGTGTGTTTCCAGTTTCATGTGGGATCTGAGAAAAAAGAGTCATGTCTTTTCTGTGGAATTCTAGATGAATTAGGTCTGGTATTTGCTTGCTGGCATCCATCATTTGAGACTTAAAGTGCCATCACATGTATCTCCAATTTTGCCATAAAAGTTTGTCACCCAATAACCCATTCAAATTCAATTTGATCAAACCCTACCCCCTAACATATAGGGCACAAATATTTTCCTCTACACCCTCTGGCTTCCTAATATAGAAGCGTACACCCTCCACACACAATAGCATGTTTAGTGGTTTCTAAACAAAGAAAATACCTCCACAGAGCACTTATAGAAAAAACCGTAAATCTAAGTAACCATACTAACAAATCCTCAAAATAATTTTTTTTTCATACAATAAGCCCAAGGTACTGAATTTCTTACCCGTACAGACATACAATAAGCCCAAGGTACTGAATTTCTTACCCGTACAAACATGAGAAGCAAGGCCTATGCCACTGTTATAAGATTCTGAATGAGAATAATTTCTAGAATACAACCCAACATTGGGTGAGGACTAATATTATGTACACGACAATAATTTCTAGAATACAACCCAACATTGGGTGAGGACTAATATTATGTACAAAAGAGGCCACAATAGCCATAGCTGTAGACACTTACAAACAATAACTATTTCACTAGAGCCTGCAAAACAACATAAACCCAATTAAAACCCTAACCACATAAAATCCCAACACAAACCCCTACCACAAAACTATAACTAAAAAAATAAAATTGGTTTTAAGTTACCAAAAACACTCTTGCCATTGCCAAAAAATTATAAACCCAAAAATTTGTTGATTGCCTACTAATTTAGAGCGAAACAAAGCACTTACAGAGCTAAAATGGGGTTCCGTTGTCATCCAAAACCCTAACTCCTCTCTTGGTTTTTCCACAACTTTAGACAATAAAAATGAGCAAAACTATTAAAATTATAACCCTAAACCTTGTCCCTTGGTTTTTTATCTCCTAATCCTAATCCTAATCTAAAGTATGCCAAGAAGTATGCATTTTGAGGCGTCATTTAATCAATTTATTTTAAATTATAATTGTAATTATTGTATATTTTAATAATTGTAAATCATAATAAAGTAGTATAATATTATGAAACATTGTAATAATGTATTTATATTATTATTATTGTATTATAAATGTTTATTATTTTATGCGCAAATAGTTTAAATATTTTAAATTAGAATAATTAATTTAAATTAGAATAATTATTTCCAATCATAACTCTGATTCTACCCTACTATAACCCTAAATTTAAATCTAACAATAACCCTAATTCTAACCCTTATCTTATTCGTAATTCTACTATGTTTTTAATTGTAACCCTAACCAAAATTCTAACTCTATTCCTAACCCTAACTCTAACTCTAATGCTTACCCTAAGTCTAATTCTAATAGTAACCCACCTTAATTCTAACCCTAATTCTAATAGGAACCCTAATATTAACTCTAACCCTACTGTAAACCTAATTCTAATCATAATGCTAATTCTACCCTAACTATAACCCTAATTTTAAATCTAACAATAACCCTAATTCTAACCCTTACCCTAATCCTATTTCTAACTACAATTTAACCCTCACCCTACCTGAATTCTAACCATAACTCTCACCGTAACCCTAATTGTAACTCCAATGCTTACCTTAATTTAGTAACCCTAATTCTACCTCTAACCCTATCCTCAATTCAAATCCTAACCCTAATTATAATCCTAACCTGATTCTAACATTAACCCTAATTGTAACCCTAACCCTAACCACATTAATAGTTGTAATCCTAACTCTAATTCTAAACCTAATCGTAATCCTAGTTTTAACCCTAACCCTAACCACATTAATAGTTGTAATCCTAACTCTAATTCTAAACCTAATCGTAATCCTAGTTTTAACCCTAACCCTAACCCTTATTCCACCTATAAAATAAACTAGCATTACCTATCTAAAAGCCAGACACCTATTTTTACATAGATTTTTTTAAAGATAGGTATGCTAGTTGTTTTATAGTTTTATTTAAAAAATATATCTAAAGTACTGCCGAGATGGATCCATCTCAAGGAGCCTTTTAATTAATTTATTTTAAACTATAATTTTAATTATTGTATAATTTAATAATTTGAAATCATAATTATGTAGTATAATATTAGTAAACATTATAATAATGTATTTATATTATTATTTTATTATAAATATTTATTATTTTATGTACAAATAGTTTCATATTTTAAATCACAATAAATAATTTAAATTACAATAATTATTTTAATTTTTCAATATTATATTTATATTATTGTAATATTATTACATTTTATAGATAATGTTTATAATAATAAAATAATAATAAATATAGTAATAAATATAATAAAGAAAATTACTTGAATGATAATTAATATTGTTATAATTAAAATATTATATTATTATAATATATTTAATCTATATTATAAATTATATGAATTATTTTAATTATAATAAAATATTATAATATAGATTAGATATATTAAATATAATATAATATTAATTTATTAATTTGTAATAATTAAAATTATATAATATATTATATAATTATATTATATTTAGAATCATAGTTAGAGGTTAAAATTAGGCTTAGCATTAGTGTTTAGGTTAGAGTTAGAGTTACAATTAATCTAATAAATAATCTATTTATTATAATTAGGGTTAGGGTTAGCATTACTGTTAGGATTAAGGTTAGGGATAGGGTTAGGGTTTGAAATATAATTATGCTATTAGGGTTTGAAATATAATTATGCTTCAAATTAGGGTTGGGATTATGATTACCATTAGAATTAGTGAGGCTTATAAAACAATGGTAAGTGTAATGTTATAGGAACCCTAATCCTAACTCTAACATCATTATTATTATAACAATAATGTACAAATAATTAGGGTTATAATAATTGTTATGATAAGTTATTAATACCAATACTAATTCTAACCCCAACCTTAACCATGATTCTAATCATAGTTTTAATCCTAATTCTACCCTAAATTCTAACCCTAACCCTAATTCTAACACTAATTATAATTGAAATCCTAACCCTAATTCTAACCATAACCCTTAGTCTATTACTAATTCCAATGCTAATCCCAACCTTAACTCTAATCATAGTTGTACATATAGATATTTAAACATAAATAACCTTTCTTGTTTTATTGTAAGTAGAACCCTAACCATATCATTAAGGCTAATACTAACCCTAATTATAATCCTAACCCTAACCCTGAATGTAATCATAGTTTTATCCCTAATTCTAACCTAAACCCTAACCCTAACCCTAATTGTAACTGTAATTGTAACCCTAAACTTAAATCCAATTATAATTCTAATCTTAGATATCCAAGTTTGTAACCCTAATCTTAACCTTAATTGTATGATTAATCATAACCCTAACTCTAATTCTAACCCTAACAATAACCATGATTATGTCCCCAAAACTAATTTTAACCCTAACCCTCACCCCAATACTAACCCTAACCATAAGCCTAATTTTAACCCTATAGCTAACCCTATCCTAATAGTAATTCTAACCCTAATGCTTGCCCCAAGACTAACCCTATCTCTAATTGTATCCCTAATTTTAAGCCCTAACTCTAATCCTACTATATTTCATTGTAATCATAATTTTATGTGTAATCCTAAACTTAATCCTAACCCTAGCCATAAGTTTAATCCTAATACTAATGTTAACCCTAACTCTTGCCTCAATACTACCCTAATGCTAACCCTAATGCTAACCCTAATTGTAACCTTAATTTTAACTCTTAAGTCTAATTCTAAATGTAATGCCAACCCTAACTCTAATTGTAAAACTAGCTCTCATTGTAATCCTAATCCTAATTCCAACCCAATTTTTCTAAATTTTCCCTAACCCTAACTCTAACTCAATCTTTTTCAACTAATCCTAAGCCTAACCCAATTTTTTCCCAATTAAATCCTTATTTTTTTGAAAAAAAATATCTTTTGTTTTGTGAGATTATTGCCAAGAACAATTTTTAAATGTAATGCCAACCCTAACTCTAATTCTAACCCTAACCCTGATTGTAATCCTAATCCTAATTCCAACCCAAATTTTCTAATATTTCCCTAACCCTAACTCTAACCCAATTTTTTTAACTAATCCTAAGTGTAACCCAAATTTTCCCCAATTAAATCCTTATTTTTTGGAAAAAAATATCTTTTGTTTTGTGAGATTATTGCCAAGAACAAGTGTTCCTACTTTAATCATTATTTTATCCATAACCCTAACCTTAATCCTAAACCTAATGTTAACCCTAATTTTAAGTCGTAACTCTAATCCTAAATGTAATGCCAACCATATCTCTAATTCTAACACTAACTCTGATTATAATCCTAATCCTAATTCTAACCCTAAACCTTAAGTAATTCAAACTATTAGAAAGAAAAATTATATTGAGGATAATCCAACTCTGGTGAAAAGTAAGCATCAGACCAGATGTGCTTAAAAATGCACAAAACAACAAAACATTTATGATATATAGATAAATCTTCTTTTATCACATTTACTTTCCACATTTTATTAGTTTGACAATTGATTACAATGTCCTGTTTATCAATTATTTAATTTAGTTTTTAATTTATACTTATGCAATTAACTTAAATTAGTAGTAGGAAAATTTTATTTTCCTTTTAAAATAATTAATTATTAAATTTAAAATACAATTTTTTAAAAATTATTTATTTAAATTTCTTTCTAGTATTTTTTAATATTTATATTATTTCAAAGACTGTATCATATGAAAGCCATTTTTTGTTGAGACATGGACCAGTTAGGACTCAAACCTAGGACCTTCCATTCGCTACTAGCTACTAGAGTGCTCTACGATTGAGCTACTGGCCCCTCTTGGACCAGTCCATTGTCAGTCCAGGTGTGACTTATTTCCAACACCAACACCCCCCCTTAAGCCACACCTCTCATGTGCTTGGGGCTCCTAGCCTAGGCCTAGCTCTAATACCATGTTGAGACATGGACTAGCTAGGCCTTGAACCTAGGACCTTCCATTCACTATTGGAGTGCTCTACCACTGAGCTACTAGCCCCTCTTGGACCAGTCCATTGTCAGTCTAGGTGTGGCTTATTTCCAACACCAACAGTAGCAACTGACAACATTTTGAAATCTGCAAGTACAACATCTACATTAAAAGTAGCCGAGCGAACATAATTCCTCTCATCTTCATTCAAATTCCTCATTCTTTAACAAAACATAAAGATTGTAACATTCTTGAACAAAAATAAAAGGCCAACAATAAAGCTTTCAAAAAATATTAAGAATTGGTGAAGCAAAAGGTTTGTAGCCTTTTCCCTTAAAACAAAACTTAATTCTGCAGTACAACTTGGTGAATTCTACAACCGAACTAATTGAAGACAAAGTATAATTTACTAAACCTGTTGCATGACTTTCCCATAATACTCCGCCTGCACTGCCATCTTCAAAATACAAACCTAGAAAAACTATGAGAAGAATTTTTTTCTTTTAAACAAGATCTTCTTTTCCTCTACCAATTAAATCAGTATAAAATCCCTAAATTGCATCTATTTTTTTAAACCAAATCGCCCCTGTTTTACTTTGAGTTTTCTACTACTCTTTCTGTGACCATCTCCTTTAATATCTTCATTCTCAATGATGCATCCTTTGATATGCAGAGATAAATTTAAAAGCAGAGATGAATGTAGGCGTGAAAATAAAGAAAGAACAATTTTATCCCCATTTCCTTGGGGCTCGGACCTTGGGGCCATCGCCCCGTGTGGGCTGTAATGCGTTGCAAGGAGGCCGCAACCTCCATGGAGGTTGTTGACTCCTGTGTTCTCCCTTTGTTCCATGGCCTTTATGCCTTATTTCTAAATGTTAGTGTTTTATAGCTGCGTGAGGATTTTTTTTAAAAGGAAGATAACCTACTGTTGGTCAGCCAAGAAGATATTCACCCAGTTTGGTATTTATAAGAGATTGAATCTCTTCTTTTGGACATTTAATTCAATTCTAAGAAGACTTATTCAATATCGGGTTCGTCATCTGAAGTAGCAGATCCAAGAAGAAGTATCTTATTATTTATACAAGGGAATTACACTATTTTCAGGTGCAGATTTATTCTGTAAGATTCTGCCATTCTAGGGCTTGATTGTGAGTGTCATTTCTGCACTTATTATTCTAATATATAAGAGAACATCTTGCTGGGTTTTTGTCCCTCGAGTGGGAGGGTTTTCTCAAGATATATGCTGTGTTCTATTGTTTGTGTGTTGTTGTATTTCTACTTATTGTATTTATGATCTTAAAACTAACATGGTATCAGAGCAGGTCTAAGAAAAGATCTGATCAGATTTATTTAAGCAGTCAAGTTAACTTTTCATCTAGGGTAGATCTTGAAGGCAAAGTATTGCAGATCTAAGCTTGCAAATTATTTCAGACCTAAGGACAGATCTTTGAAGGAGATTTTGTGCAGAAAAAGGAGATGGTGAACAGTGTCAAGGTAGAAGATAGGCTTGGTGGAGCCTCAAACTTCAACTCATGGAAACCCAAGGTACTCATTGCATTAGAGGAGAATGATCTTCTTGATTTCATGGAAAGTAATATGCTCGAGCCTTCCGATTATACTAAGAAATTCTAGTGAAAGAAAAAGGGCACGAAGGCTAGAAAGATCATGATAGACTATGTGATGAATCACCTAGTACCGATCATCTCCAAGTTAAAGTCAGCTAAAGAAATGTTTGATACTCTAAAAGGATTGTATGAGATCAACAATACCAGTAGAGCCCTTGCTTTGAGACAACAGCTTCACCATGTAAAAATGGATAAAGAAGATTCAGTTATCTCATTCTTTATGAAGATCATTGATTTAAGAGATTAGTTGAGTGCTATTGGGGACATAATTGCAGACAGATATCTTGTTATGTTGGCACTAAATGGTCTTCCCCAATCTTGGGAGCCCTTTATCCAAAGCATCAATGGGAGATCTAAGTTGCCCAAGTTTGATCGTCTTTGAGATGATTGTATTCAAGAAGAGTCCAGGTTGGTAGCAAGAGGAATTGAGCGAAACTATCATGATGTAGAAAATCAAGTTCTTGCTACATATACTTCTAGAGAAAGAGGAAAAGGAAGAAAGAGGAATAGAGACAGAGAATCAAATTCTACCCCAGAACTAAAGAAGAAGAAAGATCTCTCTCACATTCAGTGTTTCAGGTGTGACAAGTATGGTCACTTTTCTCGAGATTGCAAATTAAGGTCTACTCAACTTGTTTCTACTAAGGCAATTGCCATGGGAACATCTAAGAAGGAGCCAAGCTCTAAAGTTGATTCAAAAGGTTTCTTTTTCTAAAATCGATCAGTTTCTTTGAAGAGGAGGAATTAACATTCAGAGGGAGTCTAATAAACCAACAGAGGCAACCTTGGACGAGGAGGATAGGAGGTTGATGTTAGTACTTGGAGCTTTAGAGGGGGTCACATCATCATGAAGGTTCCTTGTAGTGTATATTTCTCTGAGATGGAAAAATATGAGGTGAAAGCCCTTGTAATGTGTATTTCTCTAAGATGGAGAAATATGAGGTGAAAGCCCTTGTAGTGTATATTTCTCTGAGATGGAGAAATATGAGGTGAAAGCCCTTGTAGTGTATATTTCTCTGAGATGGAGAAATATGAGGTGAAAGCCCTTGTAGTGTATATTTCTTTGAGATGGAGAAATATGAGGTGAAAGCCCTTGTAGTGTATATTTCTCTCAGACAAAGAAATATGAGGTGAAAGCCCTTGTAGTGTATATTTCTCTGAGACGGAGAAATATGAGGTGAAATCCCTTGTAGTGTATATTTCTCTGAGACAAAGAAATATAAGGTACGAGCCCTTGTTCATCTCTAAGACTGAGATGGGACGTCATGTTGAGAGACTCCATGACGACATCACATTGAGAGACTCCATGACGACATCACATTGAGAGACTCTATGATGTACCCTTGTACTTGTGTTTCTTTCCACACATGGGAGTAGCCATGGTGGACGTCATGTTGAGAGACTCTATGATGATATCATGTTAAGAGACTCCATGATGAACACTTGTACATGTGTTTCCTTCCACACATGGGAGTAGCCATGGTCGATGTCATGTTGAGAGACTCCATGACAAAATCACATTGAGAGAATCCATGATGAATGCTTTGTACTTCTATTTATCCACACATGGGAGTAGCCATGGTGGACATCATGTTGAGAGACTCCATGATGACATCACTTTGAGTGACTCCGTGATGGGTACTTGTGTAGATGTTCCTTTCCATACATGGGAGTAGCCATGGTAGACGTCATGTTGTGTGACTCCATGACGATATCACGTTGAGTGATTCCATGATGAACACTTGTCCACAAATGGGTGTAGCCATCGAGGGTGTCATATTCAGAGACTCCATGACATGGATATTTGGAAAAAAAAAAGAAACCTCCCTAGCTAAGAGGGAGTGTTAGTGTTTTATAGTTGCATGAGGATTTTTCTAAAAGGAAGATAACCTACTACTAGTCAGCTAGGAAGATGTTCATCAAGTTTGGTATTTATAAGAGATTGAACCTCTTCTTTTAGACATTCTATTCAATTCTAAGAAGACTTATTCAGTAGCAGGTTTGCCATATGAAGTAGCAGATCCAAGAAGTATCTTATTATTTATACAAGGGAATTACACTATTTTTAGGTGTAGATTTATTGTGTAAGATTCTGCCCTTCTACGGCTTGATTGTGAGTGCCATTTCTGCACTTATTATTCTGATATATAATAGAATATCTTGCTGGGTTTTTGTCACTCAAGTAGGAGGGTTTTCTTAGGATATATGTTGTGCTCTATTGTTCATGTGTTGTTGTATTTTTGCTTATTGCATTTCTGATCTTAAAACTAACACTAAATACATTCCATACTCCATTTCCTTTATCAAACAATAAATAAACCCTTCCTTGTTTTCTATTTATCTGGTAAGTGTTAAAATTTCTTCCCAATAGTTCATCTATGTTCACAATCCTGCATTAAATCAAAGTGTTACTATCCTTTGGAATTGCTAAGCACGAAATGAATTTAAATACAAAAAATGGAATATGAAAAATAATTATTTTTCATCATTTATGACCATAGGTGGTGACATAGGTCTCTCGGATCTTCATGTGCATGTAGGTGCCCTGTTATTCATCAAAAGATGTGTGTGGACTCCCTGCACATAAGACTGGGTTGTATGAGCTAAAGCTATAATGGAAAGTTGTATAACGATATTTCTTCTTGGTTGGAAATGACTATGGAATCACTTGACTGTATGATATGGGGAAAACTAACTATAGTGAAACCCCTCTCTCCTTTGTTAGAATGCATAGATGTAAGAGAAGAACTGACTTGAAAAGTAGAATGATTTGTCCTAAAGACCCAAAGAATCATCAAACATCTATGTCACCCAAAGGTGATAGGTAACTGTCATGATGTGACAGATAGTGATAGGTCTTCTAATGGCATATTCCCAATGCATGATTGGCTCTACCATCACAACATCAAGGCTTTCCTCACACACTATAGGAGGCGCAGCTCCTTGACAACAATCTTTGTCCCAAATCATCCCTATCTTTGGCAAAGTTATACATATGTGTATACATGAGAACTGTAGGTTTTGCAACTCCAAGAATCAATAGGGGTTGTCCACCAATCAAATAATGCATTATTCCACATGAGGCGGTAGAAATCAGTGTCTAAATAGTAGTTAAGGTGCCATCTACAAATAAAATATATGTTAAAAGGGTATCTATATATGTTTATATAGAAGAGTATTTAAAATCAAACAAATTTACATTGAGAAATCCAATGTCTATAAATAGAGCATCCATAAGAAGTGATCAAATATATTTTTAGTACCAATGGAAAAAAAGAAAAACATATTTGCCTACCCAATTTTCACCTGTGGCAGTGTTCGCCAAATGCTATAATAGGAAGAGCAGAAGCAAAGAAAATATAGGTGGTTGGAGCAAGAATTCTGCAAGAATGAGAACAAATTATAAAAACAACTATATGGTACAAAAAGAGAAACAAAATGAAATGAATATTTTTAGAAAAAAAATCAATTCAGTACATGCACACATACACATACAAATACTGACACACATGTTCATTTCTGTCTATTATGTATGCATACATGCATGTTTGTATATGCATATAGTTAGACAAATAGAGGGAAAGCTTAAGAAATAATGTAGTTCAGGAGATTTTGATGATTCTGGATGTAACAGAGTTCTTGGGTCAAAAAAATTTAGTACAAAGAAACCAAATTCTATAATATTGTCTAAATTTATATTTCCTTTGTGTAACATCCCACCCCACAAACCTCGAAGGGTAAGGGCCAAAAGAGGACAAGAATTTTTTTTTTGACATGAAGTGATAACATACACATAAGATGGTTGTCGATTCAATATGTCGACAACGTTTATGGCCAAGTATGGCCAAATACACAACCCACAGGAGAGGACTAAATCACTCTCTAGAGAAACATTAATAAACTACATTCCTTTTAAACACCAATTCAAATGTTCCTAATCCCATTTCTAAATATAAACATGAATCCATAAACACCATAAGCGGATCCGATACCCACACCGGAATCCATAAGTCAAATAAGAGGCAACATCACATATCTTCTCATTACTATAATTTACATCATCTCTCGCAAGAGAGTACAAAATTACATAAAGGAATAAACAAGGACAATGGCATAGCCATGAATGATACAATAACTGAATGGGTACATGGCCAATAAAGTAACAGGAAGAAGGAGAACATCTCCAAGCTAGTGCTCCAAAACCTATACACTAGTCCCCAATGGTGGTGGCAACACCTCCCAACCATGTGGACTCAAAAGAGACCACCCCACCATGCTCAGAAGTAGTCACAAGGCCCAATCGGAAGAAGACAACAGTGGGGAAAGAAAACTTAGAAACTCAACCACACAAGGGAGACCTCAATGTCATATAGTTCCCAAGAACACATCAAGCATGTGATAACCATGCCAAAAAGGTACTACTCAAATAGTAAGGGGTGAGAGGATAAGGGCAGCATTAAGGAAGAAGCCATACGAAGGTACACATCTCATATTCTCGTACCAATCGCAAAACACAAAAAATCGTATTCTCCTCCAACGGGCCAACAAGTGAGCACTGTTGCTCAATGCCATATTGAGAAAATGCTTCCAAGCCTACCCTATCATCTACACCCATGACCGACAAGCTCAACTAGGATTCAAAAGCATTAAGCAAACACATGAGGACCACACTCGGGCGTTACACAGTAGTGATGGGAGGAAGATAATTTATCAAGACACAAAACCCATTTCAAGCCATGTCTAAATGATCTGCAAAGCACATGTAGTATTGAGTTACATATGCACAAAAGTAGAAGTAATACAAGACACTACAAACCATGGCTTTAACCCTAACCACAACACAATCTCAACATTCGGTTATACAGAACAAGAGAGAGATTTTCTGTTCCTCTCAACAACCAAAAATCATGAGTAACCAATCTCTAAAGGTGAGATAACTTATCATAGAAAAAACAAATCTAAATAGAAGACAGTAGGTAAAGCACTACATTAGAGTTCTAGTTGTGTCACCATAAGGAATAACCTTAAGACAAAGTAAAATGCCTAATACAGTTGCTTGTTTTAGAATAATCTTCTACTATTATAAACTTTCCTCAATAATCATTAGGATTCTGTGAGATGCCAAATAAACCTGAGGTGAATGCGTGGATGTGTTTCTTGCACTAGAATAAGTATAACACACTTTTAAGGTTGAAGAAAACTTGTGTAGATAGTTTTTTTAAAGCCTTGATAATAACATTTATTTACACCCCACCCTAAGGAATAGGAGATCACATGTCTTAATGGGCATAAATTTTGTTTTATCTCCTTCCACTCTTGGAAGCCATCAACTAAAATTATATCCTTCATCAAACAAATTTAGTGGATAACAACTTAAAAGTTTACAACATTCAAGTGCAGCATGAAAACTATCTTAGGCCATGTGGACATTCTGGTTTAGATCATACACTAAAGATATATCTTAATCATCCTCCCTAGAAAATATACTCATAGTAATAATATAGGCTGACCTCTTTTCTTGCTAAAGTGGTATGTGTACACATTCACAATAAGTTTATTGGGCTACCAAAGAAAATTGCCACGTCTTCTAAATATATTTCATCAAACTTCAATTACTTATTTTATGAAATGAAAAGATTTCTTAAGCATTAATAGTAAAAGCTGCCAGAATGCAAGGGTCATCCCATTCGATAAAGATGCCACAATCCTGAAAAAGTAAATTCTCTAGTGCATAAAACCCATTCCCATGTAAGATGCTATAATCCTGTATCATTAAGCAAAGCTTGGAAATGACTACTTGTAAACTGTAAATTCTGCATCTCATAAGTCAATAATAGTGTGTAGGTAATAGGGTATGAATATTCGTCAAAGCATAGCGATAGAGGAAAATTGCCAGAAGTTGTAGCTGCAAGTGCCCTAGTAAACATGTATGCAAAAAGTGTAATCATAGAAAAGGCACGTGCACTGTTTGACAAAATGCCTCAAAATAGTGTCATCTCAAGGAATGCAATGATTGCAGTTTAAGCACATAAAGGATTTGTTGAAACGGCTTTATAAACTTTAAACAAATATCTCCGATGGGCGTAAAGCTAAATTCCTAACCTCTGCCAGCATCCAAACTATCTTTGTCAAGATTGGAGTTATGGAATAGGGTATGGACGTCCAACAGAGCATAATGGAAGGGTAATTTTTATCATCTATATTTTAATTGGAAATGCTCTGGTAGACATGCATTCAAACTATGACACAAACAAAGCATGTGACTGTTCACAAAATGACTAAAAGAATATAAACATCATGGATAGCAATGATCGCAAATATATGCACAAATGGTTCTATTAAAAAGGCTCTAGAAACTTTTAAGCAAATGCTAAATTGGTAGGCGTAAGGTCAAATTCTCAAACCTTTCCAAGCAAGAGTGATCTTTTCTTTGGTGAAACCTCGGTCTGAAAATCAAGAGAGGGGTCTGAAAATCAAGAGAGGGGGTCAGCTGTTGTGAGTGGGTTGGCTGCCACCATACAAATAGGGAACCCAAACGTCCTTCTCGATGTAGAAGAAGCAGCATGCATTGTTGCCTATGTAGAGGAATCCCCCCCAGGGAAGGATGTACTACTACCATTCATCACCAAATCCGTGTTTGCCACTCCAAATTGCCAATATTGTAACTCATGCCTGCTGCAGGAGGGGATATCGCCGCTGCCATTGGAATTGTGGCCCTAAAAATAGAGCATTCTCTTAGGGTTTCATTCTTTTCCCTTCTTAACCACACCTCAAATTTGAGTAATGTCTAAGGTTCACCGCCGAGAGGAAAAAGAAAAGACCATACCAAGTCAACTCTCTCCTACATGCCACCCAAGCCCAATTTTCCACATCCCATTAATTCGATCAGCTGCCCCAAAGATATTTCTTTCTGTCCAAAAGATATTTTCCTTTTTCATCTGCCCCCGAAGATAATTTTTCCAACATTAACTCACTCACCAACTTTTGAACACGGGGTCGTTACACTTTGTCTATGGATGTGATCTGTCTCCTACACAAAAAGTATGTTACCACTATTGCCTTCAATCCAACTACATCCAGGAATCCTTTTTATTCCTCTATCTTTCATCAATCTCCTTACCATTTGAACCTTAGCCCACCTGCCTACTTCTGCATAGATGTTTGACAGAAGAACATAAATCCCAACATTTTTAGGATCAAACTCAAAAAGTAGAGTTGCTAAATTCTCCTAATCTTGTATTCTTAATTGACCTACATACACCAAGCAAAGATGTCCACACAACCACCACAGGTTTAATTGGCATTTTGATAATAAAGTCTAGAGTTTCCTCAAGATAGCCAGCACGACCAAAAAGGTGAACCATGCACACATAATGATCAATATTAGGCATAATGCAATAAGAGTCTCTCATGCCATTGAAGTATTTACAGCTTTCATCCACTAAACCTGCATGGCTGCATGCAAATAAAACACAAGTGAAGCTTACATGATTAGGATACATTTCAGAGTGCTTCATTAGTTCAAAAAGTTTGAGAGCATCTTTGCATACGCTATTTTGTGCATATTCTGGAACCATGGCATTCCACGAGATGACATCTTTATGAGGCATTTTTTTAAATAGTTGGCATGCCTTATGTATGCTTCCACATTTTGCATACATGTCTAGCAGGGCATTTGCAACTACAACATCTAACAAAAATCCAATCTCAATTATGATTTGATGGATTGCCATCCCCTGTTTTAAAGCTCCCAATTTGGTACAGGCTGGGAGGATGATGATAAAGGTTGTGGAGTCTGGCTTTACACCTGCCACAAATTCCTTTAATAAATGAGAATAATAACAAGGTACTAATTATAGAAAGCGGTTATGGGGCAAACAAATACTGTGTAGCCCAGCGAGCAAAACCGAAAGGAATTGAGGAGACTCCAAGCGCATATTTCGCAGTTATTTGTAACGCCTTTTCCTGGCCTGGGGTGTGGCCTCTCGTTTAGAAACACAATCCTTGCACTGTTAATGATGTATGTCTGCACACCGCCTATGTCCATCACCTTCTGAATCTCTGATACACCAATAATGTTATGGTAGGACGACGGGTTACACTTATAATATAAAATATATTATATTATAAAGTACGCCTATAATTATAAATGTTTATAATTATATTAAATATTTTTATATTTAATATAATTATAGGCGTACTTTAATTATATTTTTTTAATATAATTGTAAATACATTATTATAATATTTTCTAATATTATACTGCATAATTATGATTTAAATTTATTAAATTATACAATAATTACAAATATAATTTAAAATAAATTGATTAAAATGAATCCATCTGGGCACACTTTACATATATTTTTGTAGTGAAGTCCTATAATTTTATATTTAAAAATATATAATTATAAGTGGCCTTTAAAAATTTATATTAAATATAAATGTTTAATATAAATATAAACATTTATATTTCTTTTTTCTTTTTTTTTTGGTTTTTATTTTTTAATTTTTCTATTCTTTTGGTTCCATAGTTTTGGTGATTTTCTCCAACTTTTTCTCCGGGAAAAAATGAGTGCTCTCATCCCCAAGTGAGATGTGACTGTATAACGCAGCTCAGCTTAATTAAGATGTGTCTTAACATTAATTAAGATGTGTCTTAACATTTCAAATATGCGAAGAGTACTTTTAAATAAATAGCTATCATAACAAATCTATTTGACATTGAGATTCGACCAACAAATTTAGAAATTTGTTCGATATAGAAGTGCTTATTGTCTTTAACGGAAACATTAATGTTCTACCATATATCTGCAATTCTGAAAAGTATTATGTTTCTAACAGAAACTCTCTTAATAATTTGTAATAGTTCTGTTAAAACGGGCAACGAAAAAAAAAAAGAAATGATGGTGCGATCTACTTAAATTCAATGTAAAAGAAATAATAAAAGATGATACCATATTTGGGGGGGTTTTTGAGTGGGTTGAAGGAAGCAAAAGTGGCAGAGGTGCAGAGGAGCCTCCCTCACAAGTGGTTGCCTTCAGAGGTACAGTTCTTAAAGGAAAGGATTGTGAACACAATTGGAATATAATCAATTCACGCCACGCTTCTGATATTAGAGTGGCAATCACCTTAAAGTGCTTGTAAGAGATTATTCGGAGTCCAAGACCTCACAACATCTGGATTGCAGGCCACTCGCTAGGAGCCACCATTGCAATTGCTACCGCAAGAAAAATGGAGAGAGAAAAGAGAGATAAAATGGAAGCACATCTCTTCAATCCTCCGTTTTTTTCCCCCAAGACTTCTCGAGGTGAAATTCTTTGAGAAGCTCGAGAAAGGTTTATCAGCTTGGTGTAATTTTTTTGCATGACCTTGGTTGAGAGGTGCATAATGAGATGATAGATCAGAAGAAATTAACTGGCTTGTATGATGACTTCATTGGGGTTAGCCGTTGGAACCCTAACATATATGTGAAAAAAAAGGATCCTGTTTGCTGCTCTTACATCCGCTATTTTGAGACGATGGGGGTTATATACAAGAAGACAAATTTCCCCCTCTATGAGCGCATGAAGTACCTCTTCTGTTTTGAAATAGCTGCAGATAGAACACCCTTGCATTTTCTTCCCTCTGCTAAGAGGTGTAACGACCCCCGTATTCGCTTCTTGGTGTCTTAGAGGAGTCAGCTCGGGTAATAAAGAGAGGTCAGTTTTGAAAGAAGACTGGTCAGAGATGGGTCAGAGATGGGTGACGGAGAGTTGGGCATGGCTGGAGGAGGGATCAGATGACAAGATGGGATCACATGAAAGTTAATACAAGATGTGTTTGAGCTGACTGTATGAAAGGAGATCAGGACGATTTCATCCTTATCTAATAAGAATCCCCTTGTAACTAAAAGTCGTGGCTTTATTGTGGTTAGAACATATCTGGAGGGCAGATGGAAGAGGATGTAGGAGTTAAAAGAGTGAAAATATCTCTGCCTCTATACCATGTGCGATATTGTCGGTGAGTGCCTTGTCTTTATTAGGAGAGATTGCATAAATGTCTTCGGTAGCATTTGCAACTAAGGGATGAGACAGAAATCTGCCTTCCATTATGCAAATGGATGTCCATGCCCCGTGGAAAAACTTAATTGTTTTGGGAGCAGCTCTATAGGGAGGATGCTGGCCGTCCATTTTGGGGAATAGTCAACCCTTATGCAGTCACGTTTACCAAAGGATGCTCTGCCCCTGAAGTAGGGACTTGGGCATTCTGTAGAAGGTTTTAAGCCATGCCGTGACTTTCCTTAACTGAGATGGTCGTGAACAGACCAGTTGACCATGGAAATAAAAGAGCCTATTGCAATAATTGGTAGAAGTGACTCAGCTTTCTCCGTCACATGCAGGGAGTCTGTTAATATTTATTAGAGGGATTGGCTGATATAAGGGGGACCGATATCTAAATATGAGAGAACATCTGAATTAGAATTTGTATGGTTTAGGAAAAAAAATTATGAAGTGGTTGACAATTTTTAGGGATCGAATCATGAAGGGACTGTCGCAACTTGGATTTACGCTAACTTCTTTCAAGCGTGCCTGTGAGTTTTCTGCTATGCTGCCTTCAATTGTCTATTTTGGTTCCTTTTAAAATTCTTATGCCCTGAATGCGTAGATTAATGAGATCCTCATATCCTGCAGCATAATTATCTGTTAGGTGTTTGCTTGATGGTTTTCATCATATGAATATCTTTTGTTTGGATAAAAGATTTAGGGTAAGGTTAAGTTAATTGATTTGCCACTCTTTGTGATGAATCATCAGGTTGAGTGATCTGAGGTGAGGTTATGGGGTACTTTTCACGTTGTATGGTGCATGCTTTAAGTTATGCATATGAATAGTAGATACTATTGGGGTTAGTGGTCACCTTGTTGCAGGGAAGAAAATTTGAGCCGGCATTATGCATTTGTGTTCTAGGGTTCTTCCAATATTATTAGGGGTATATTATTTCTTGGATTGAGGCTCTATGGCTTAAGCCTTAATCCTAGGTTAAGCTGTCATGTGTACAGATGTTGGAGGGTCAGAGGATCGAGTGTAAAGTGAGCCTAGGGTATAAAATTTGCATACTATGTAAGGTAAATAGAAAAAAATTCCTACCAGACTTCCATAATCATAGGACAGATTGACATCTCGCTTGGCGTATTCTAGGAAATACTTTAGTCTTTAGACAACTTGATAATAAAAAAATATTGTGGGTGTCAAATGTTGTTCTTTACTTCCCTTTAAAGCTCTTTGAATTCCATAGGGGTTTATTGTAACCCTGACATTGCCAATGCAAGGGGCTCTAGATGTTCTCTGTTTTGATCTTTAAGGAGCCCGTCATAAAGGAATTTAAGAAGCCATTTGATTTCTAGCATTCTTTTAAACTACAAATGCCTTGTATTATTAGCCCAGTTAGTGTTCTTGGTTTTATCTTGGAGTAAATGTCTTTTATACTTATGAACCATTGAGGATTAGTGTAGGCATTCATACATGGAGACTGCTCTTGGAGATAACAAGATTCCTATGCTTTTTCAATATTCCCCAATCACATAGTCTTGTGATCTATTGATCTGATCTAGTTGACAGAGCTAAATTATGAATTAGAGTAAAAAAGCCCATATTTTATCATGAATGTTGCTTAAGATTTTAGATTTTGATGGATATTTGGGTATGATTTTCATTACTAGTGCTTAGCATCTAGCTTAGAATTTAACATCTACTCTTGTGAAACTTTAGTCTAATGATTGTTTTGTATTTGGGTCCTCTTCACCAAAGTGATCTATGTTTCTGGTTTGGATTTGTATACCTCGTTGGTTAAACGAGATGAGCTTAGGTCTAGAATATTGAGTTCTTGTGCATGGCCTTGAGCGCTTATATAGGCTAAGGATGCATAAGAGAAGGCCTATCTATCTGCAAGGTGTCAAGTTATCCATCTGCAGGGCGTTGATTTGGGCCTGATTGAGTCTCCTCATCTATAGGAGAGATGCACTTGTTTCCATGTGGTGTCATCCCTTTGTGCATGCATGATGACACTCCTTTCGATCTACACTCTAGTGTCTAGTGCCTGGGTAGTCATGAGTAGTACCCAACATCCTATTTGATGAGCATCTCTATGTTGTGACTTTGGCTTTATGCTTTGCTTTCTGTGTCTGCTCCGTGATTGATGTGAGTGTTGGCCATCCTATATACCCTTACATGGTTACTTCTATTTGGGATTTGTAACTACCTCCGAGCACAGTGTGGTGGTCTCTTATAAGTCCACATGGTTGGGAGGCGTTGCCACCACCATTGGGGATTAGTGTACAGGTTTTGGAGCACTAGATTGGAGATGTTCTCTCTTTCTGTTACATTATCAGTCATAGTACCCTTTTAGTTATTGTATCACATTCATGGCAATGCCATTGTTCTTGTATATTCCTTTATGTAATTATTGTACTCTCTTGTGAGAGATGATGTAAATTATAGTAATGAGAAGAAATGTGATGTTGTTTCATATTTGTCTTATAGATTCTGGTGTGGGTATCGGATCTGCTTGTATTATGATGTTTATGGATCCATGTTTATAATTGCATATGGGATTAGGAACATTTGAATTGGTGTTTAAAATGAACATAGTTTTTACAATGTTCCTCTAGAGAGTGAATTAGTCCTCTCCTTTGGGTTGTATATTTGGCCATACTTGGCCATGAATGTTGTCGACATATCAAATCGGCAACCTATCTTGTGCATGTTATCTAATTATGTCAAAAAAAATGCTTTCCCTCTCTTGGCCCATACCTTTCAAGGTTGCGGGGCGGGATGTTACATCTGGTATCAGAGCCCATGTTCACACACTGGGAGATCTGGCGTACTTGAGTCTTCTATGTTTCACTGTGTTTGGCGTATGTGGCGTTAGCTTGTTATATTATTTTTTTTATAGTTTTGATTGCTTTCATGCCTTAGCATTGCATTAGTGGGTTAAGTTATGACCCCATGCTTAGAGATCATGGAGAAAATAGCCTCCTTGGCCTTACCTTACTCAATGGGACATGAGTGTTGACCTTGGTTGAGAGTTTCCCATGGTTAATAATGATCACTCTCCCATGTTATAAGATGAGGGTAGGAATGTTCTACCTTATGTGTTTGTGGGTTGAAGGTAACTTAGGTTGCCTAATTACCCTTGTTTGGATATGCTCTTCTTGTGTCTTCCTTTATGTTGTTCATGAATGAAATGACCCTAATTGGTCATGAATTGCTCTTGTAAATCCTTCTTGTATTATAGATGTAAAGGATGATAGGATGTAGCTATTTGTGGATGTGGACAGATTAGTTTGATTGCTCCATGCTCTCTTGTAAGTGTTGGATGATTGCTGATTTTTCTTATAACCTCTTAATATGCTTGAGTTTTTTACCATTTATCATCCTTGATAACATATTGAAGTCATTAGAATACTAATGGTGCCTTAAACTATCCCTTAGTAGAATTTGCATGGGTGCTTAATGAATATTAGATGGCATTTAATGTCTTGACTTGAGATGAAACCTATCTCTCTCACCTTTTCGTAGTTGTCAATAGTTGACAAGATGTTAGAGTAATGGCATATGGATTTAATTAGTATGTTAGAATTGCAATAAGTAAAAGATTTAGTGAGATAGGAGTGAAGAAGATCTTATGCTTGTTATGGTTATGTATTGAAAGTGATTATATGTTAATTAGTGTCTCCTTGCTTAATGAGCTTGAATGAGGACGGTGATTGTTTGTGGATATATCTTGTTGATAAAATTTGATCTCCTCTATTGTATTGTGATTTTAATGAGATCATATAGGTGAATACTTCTACTTCAATGCAACTGAAAATACTTAATGTAGGGTAATAGGAATGTTGCATATCTTACTTGATGAGCAATTGCATACCATTGACATGACCGACCATGGTTACTTGTGCTTATATGTATGCATATGAATGTTGAGAAATGACTAGGGAATTGTGTTACTAGTTCTCATTTTTTTGTGAAGGAATGGTATTATTGTGACATGATGTCGCATTATGTGATTATAGAAGTGACTGTAATAGTGGTTGTGAAAAATGTTACTTATGTTTATGTATTGATGTAAAAGTGATAGTGATGATGCTATACATGTTCATACACTATTTAGTTATGTTGATAGAATTGCAAAGTGAATTTATGATGTTATGGGTAATGAGTTGTCTTTGTGAAAAGAGAAAATTAGTATGGATGTTTGGGAGTACTTATTTTTGGGTAAATTTGTGTATTTACATCATGTTGCATAGTCATATGTGGGCTATGGTTATGTCTAGGTAAGAGAAATTGTGATTGTATTCCTCCTTATGTGAACATCCATTGATGTATTCCTGTTGAGTGTTGTGATTAACTAGTGCTTGAGATGTGTGCCCATGGGATGGTGATATTGTGTACCCATTCATGGAGGATATATATGGATTATGTGTATGGGAGAAAACCATACCATGTATATGTTTTTTGTTGTCACCCTATTGACTGCCAACCCAAGGGTTGTTGATAGGTCAATATGTGGAGGGTAGTAGTAGCAACAAAGTTCCTTGGGAGGGAATAGCATGGCGTACACATAATGGCAGTGCAAAATGACAGCGATTGTTTCAACCTCTCGAGAAAGTACTCACTACTTCCCCTCATTAATGGACCATATACTTGGTTCATACAATGTTAGCCTAATCTGCATAGTTCTCAAGGATAATTTTAGTCTGTGGTATGAGCACCTATGACAACTATGATCTTACCCTGATGTGATTGTTTTAGATATAATGCCACCCCCAACTAGTGTTCTGACACAATGCTAGTGAGGATGTCATGTCACTGATGGTAGCGGGCTGAGCTCGAGGACATGATGCCATGTACCTAGATACATGATGGCGTAGTATATATGTTGTGTTCCTACTTGTATTGAGAGGAGTGGTTGCTCACATAGAGTAGAGGGTTCACTCAAGAGGGCCTCGATTCTGATCAGTTGGCATGCGAGTGGAATCTAGCCATGTGCACCTCTGACTCAATGTGTTACTTCATGTGTTTTCTCCATGGGTACACACTATGTGGGATATTCCTATGAGTAGGACATTTCTGTGCGGTATTCGGCTTGCGTACTTTCTACACTTGGCGTATACCATGCGTAGTAGTGCCGCATGAGGTATGTGACCTGGGTGGCCTACACATTACTTTTCCATGTGAGGGTTGCATGAGTAGGCCACACCCACATGAAGGACTATTGAGATAGTCATGTTTGTTTTCCTCCTTCCTCATGTGGTGACTAGCAATAGTCACGTAGTGTTGTGATGTGTATATTTCAAAGGTTGTGAATCTTCTTTTCAATTATTGGTGACTTTTACTTTGCTTATGTAGACTGGCACCTTGGTTATCTTGCTTGTATTGGTTTAGCCACAGATGATTTTTACTGACATGTAACTCTTGTGGTTACATTTGATTTATTGTTGAAACTATGCACATTTTCTTACCTTATTGTTGAAATTGATATTTACTCTTTCTTATTTATATTTTGGTGGCTAAACTCATTGACCTTTCTATTTTTGAATGATGGTCTTTTGTTGTGATGTGATTCCTCATTGGGTATGGTGAGATCCACCTGTTTGAGTGTATACAAGGAAGTAGACACAGGGAAACCCTTAAGGATGGGGGTATGTGTGAGCTGTTCTAAGCTCTAATTCACTACCTTCCTTTTGTTTGACTATCTCTTGGAGGCTAAAAGCCTTACACAAACAAGAGATATGTCATTGTGGCTTGTATGGAAGGGTTCACTAAGTGGGTCAATGCCATCAAGATACATGGATATGGATTTTGGACATGGTTATTGGTTATGGAGTCATGGTTACTTTGGATTTGGATGGTACTATGACATCCATGTGAACCCCTGGTGTACCCTTGTCATGTGAATGAGTATGTATGTATTTGTAGGTGGTACAATTGTCATGTATGTAGTTGCATATTAAAATGTAGAAAAGAACAAAATTTGCATCATTATGCCATGAAAAGTGACAAACTATTGCATTATATGTAAAGAGATGTCATGCATGTTATGAAGTTAGAGTTTGAAATTATGTATATGTGTGTATTTATGCTCCATTTTATAGATAGTTGCGTATGAAAAGTTAGAGAACTAGAAATTTTGTATATTAAAAGTGCATTTTACTACAAATTATGAGAAAATTGTGCGGTTTATGCTAGAATTACATATTTATAGATTTATATACTGTGATCAATGCTTTCAGATGATCAGGGATAGGAAAAGGATGATGTTGTAACACTTGTATTTGAGAGGCTTACAATGTCATGACCCTCTTCCTGATGACCATTGATGCTTCAGCTATTATATGATATATGTACATGTGCTTTGACGTGTGCTTGGAGTGTTGCAGGTATTGAGTATCGACTCTGCCTAGATTCACAGGCCTGAGCGTACTCTTATTATCCCTGATGGTGGTTACTGGAGATAGTCACAGGCCCTATTCCCTACCCTAGCCACTATACCCTACTAGTGCAGTGTTTTTGTGTTGTTGTCTTATCATCCAATTACATAACAATAATACTTGGAATGCCCCTTATGGTCATGTGTGGTTTGCCAGTGCGGTGGTTGAGGCTTTTCTCCTTGGTTTCAATTGATTGTTTGATGTGGTTTCCTTGGCATCTTTATTTATTTTGATTGGAGAAAATTGTTTTATGCTTATGTATATTTTATAGGAATGAGTGCTTTGCCTATTCCTTACCAATATTCTGGGACTAATTGGATGTATTTGTGCATGTCATAACCTGATTTTATTATTGTATCAAGTTTCATGGACTAGTGTGTGCTTTGGCCACATCTTAACATTTTTAGGCTTCCAGGAGTAAGCCTAGTCCTAGGGGGCAGGATGTAATGACTCCCGTATTCGCTTCTTAGTGTCAGTTAGAGGAATCAGTTCAGGTAATAAAAAGAGGTTAGTTTTGAAAGAAGATCGATCAGAGATGGGCGACGGAGAGTTGGGCATGGCTCGAGGAGGGATTAGATGACAAGATAGGATCACATCAAAGTTAATGCAAGATGTCTTTGAACTGACTGTATGAAAGGAGATCAAGATGATTTCATCCTTATCTAATAGGAATCCCCTTGTAACTGAAAGTTGTGGCTTTATTGCAGTCAAAAAATATCTGGAGGGCAGATGGAAGAGGACATAGGAGTTAAGAGAATGAAAATATCTCTGCCTCTATAGCATGTGCGATATTGTCAGGGAGTGCCTTGTCTTTATTCAGAGAGAATGCATAAATGTCTTCAGTAGCATTTGCAACTAAGGGATGAGATAGAAATCTACCTTCCATTATGCAAATGGATGTCCATGCCCCATGGAAAAGATTAATTGTTTTGGGAGCAGCTCGATAGGGAGGATGCTGGTCGTCCATTTTAGGGAATAGTCAACCCTTATGCAGTCATGTTTACCAAAGGATGTGTTGCCCCTAAAGTAGGGACTTGGGCATTCTGTAGAGGGTTTTAATCCATGCCATGACTTTCGTTAACTGAGATGGTCGTGAACAAACTAGTTGACCATGGAAATAAAAGAGCCTGTTGCAGTAATTGGCAGAAGCGACTCATCTTTCTGCATCACTTGTAGGGAGTCTATCAATATTTATTAGAGGGATTGGCTGATATAAAGGGGAGCGATATCTAAATATGGGAGAACGTCTGAATTAGAATTTGTATGGTTTACAAAAAAAATTATGAAGTGCTCAACAATTTTCATGGATTGAATCGTGAACAGGCTACTACAGCTTGGATTTACGCTAAGTCCTTTCAAGCGTGCCTGTGAGTTTTCTGCTATGCTGCTTTCAATTGTCTATTTTGTTGCTTTGAAAATTCTTATGCCTTGAATGCGTAGATTAATGAGATCTTCATATCCTGTAGCATAATTATCTGTTAGATGTTTGCTTCACGGTTTTCATCATATGAATATCTTTTGTTTGGATAAAAGATTTAGGGTAAGGTGAATTTAATTGATTGGCCACTCTTTGCGACAAATCATCAAGTTGAGTGATCTTAGGTGAGGTTATGGGGTACTTTTCATGTTGTATTGCATATCCTTTAAGTTCATGTTAGGGTTAGGCATATGAATAGTAGATACTATTGGTGTTAGTGGTCACCTGGTTGCAAGAAAGAAAATTTGAGCCTGCGTCATGCATTTGTGTTGTAAGGTTCTTCCAGTATTATTGGGGGTATATTATTTCTTGGATTGAGGCTCTATGGATTAAGCCTTAATCCTAGGTTAAGCTGTCATGTGTACAGATGTTGGAGCATCAGAGGATTGAGTGTAAACTAAGCCTGGGGTATAAAGTTTGCATACTATGTAAGGTAAATGGAAATAAATTCCTGCCAGACTTCCATAATCATAGGACAAATTGACATCTCGCTTGGCGTATTCTAGGAAATACTTTAGTCTTTAGACAATTTGATAATAAAAAAATATTGTGGGTGTCAAATGTTGTTTTTTACTTCCCTTTAAAGCTCTTTGAATTCCATAGGGGTTTATTGTAACCTTGACATTGCCAATGCAAGGGGCTCTGGATGTTCTCTATTTTGATCTTTAAGGAGCCCGTCATAAAGGAATTTAACAAGCCATTTGATTTTTGGCATTCTTTTGTACTACAAATGCCTTGTATTACTATCCCAGTCAATGTTCTTGGTTCTTTATGTTTCTACACTACCTGTAGTCTTTTAGATCATCTTTTGTGGTCAGTTTGGTTTTATCTTGGAGTAAATGTCTTTTATGCTTATGAACCATTGAGGATTAGTGTAGGCATTCATACGTGGAGACTGCTCTTGGAGATAACAGGATTCCTATTCTTTTCCAATTTTCCCCAATCACATCGTCTTGTGGTCTATTGATCTGATCTAGTTGAAAGAGCTAAATTATGAATTGGAGTAAAAATGCCCATGTTTTATCGTGAATGTTGCTTAAGATTTTAGATTTTGATGGACGGGTTGGGTATGATTTTCATTACTAGTGCTTAGCATCTAGTTTAGACTTTAACATCTACTCTTGTGAAACTTTAGTCTAATGACTATTTTGTATTTGGGTCGTCTTCACCAAAGTAATCTATGTTGCTGGTTTGGATTTGTATATCTCCTTGGTTAAATGAGATAAGCTTAGGTCTATGATATTGAGTCCTCGTGCATGGCCTTGAGTGCTTGTATAGGCTAAGGATGCATATGAGAAGGCCTATCCATCTACGAGGCATCGAGTTATCCATCTATGGGGCGTTGATTCAGACTTGATTGAGTCTCCTTGTCTATAGGAGAGATGCACTTGTTTCCATTTGGTGCCATCCCTTCGTGCATGCATGATGACACTCCCTCTGATCTGCGCTCTAGTGTCTAGTACCTAGTAGTTGTGAGTAGTATCTGACATCCTATTTGATGAGAATCTCTATGTTGTGACTTTGGATTTATGCTTTTCTTTCCGTGTCTGCTCCGTGATTGATGTGAGTGTTGGCCATCCTATATACCCTTACATGGTTACTTTTGTTTGGGCCTTGTGACTACCTCCGAGCATGGTGGGGTGGTCTCTTATGAGTCCACATGGTTGGGAAGCATTGCCACCACCATTGGGGATCAGTGTACAGGTTTTGGAGCACTAGATTTGAGATGTTCTCTCTCTTTCTATTGCATTATCAGTCATAGTACCCTTTCAGTTACTGTATTACATTCATGGCAATGCCATTATTCTTGTATATTCCTTTATGTAATTTTTGTACTCTCTTGTGAGAGATGATGTAAATTATAGTAATGCGAAGAAATGTGATGTTTCATAATTGTCTTATAAATTCCGGTGTGGGTATCAGATCTACTTGTACTATGATGTTTATGGATCCATGTTTATAATTGGATATGGGATTAGGAATATTTGAATTGGTGTTTAAAATGAATGTAGTTTTTACAATGTTCCTCTAGAGAGTGAATTAGTCCTCTCCTTTAGGTTTTACATTCGGCCATACTTGGCCATGAATGTTGTCGACATATCGAATTGGCAACCGTATCTTGTGCATGTTATCTAATTGTGTCAAAAACAATACTTGCCCTCTCTTGGCCCATACCCTTCAGGGTTGTGGGGCAGGATGTTACAAGAGGTTTGTCAAAGATAGTGCCATGCCTGTTAGTTTCAATCATGATCTTTCTCAGTGGTTGTCGAGGAGCCTCAAACTTGAAGGCAAGGAATATGTCCGTCTAGTTGAAGTCACTCAATAGTCTTGCTGGTGCCAAATGATAAGAAGATGGCCAAGACTCTAAATATAATGCTATGTTCAAAGACTTCTATAATATAATATATTATATTATACTATTATAATATAGTAATGTTGGGTTATATATAAAATTTTGTTCTATTATGTGATGATCATGGAATGTGATTAGAAACCTAAATTGTAGTTTTTTAGGAGATTTTTAGTCATATTCATTAACTATGGAGTAGTATAGTTCTTTGTTGTTAAAGTTAATAATTATACTAGTATAGCTATATTTAAAAAATATATCTAAAGAACGTCGAGAAGTATCCTTTTCAAGGCGCCTTTTAATCAATTTATTTTAAATTATAATTGTAATTATTGTATACTATAACCCTAGGTCTTATTTTTTTTTAATGAAACATGGCATTTAGTATTTGGTGTCTATTCATATAAGTATATTTACAACTTGAATTGAAAAATAAATTTTGATTACTGATCCTGTGTTCATGCTTGTAATTAAAGTCTTCTATAATTGTGGCTATGTACTCTAACAGATTTGATATTTGTAGATCAATTTGTGTTTTTCAACAATAAAAAAAATACCATGGCACGGCCTTAAAAAAATGTATATAACAGAAGAGGTTGCAATTTATCACAAAAAACTAAAGACAATCTATCACAAAAAAACTGAAGACAATCAAAAGCTAGTTCTTTTCGAGGGTTTGACATAGGAGAACATGAACTCTAATGATTTGATAACCCCTTGAATGATAGTTTTAAATATTGCTAGTTCAAATAGTAAAGTTGAATTATGTATCGTACCAAATCATTTCTATGGGCAAGGGTCATATTTGCATCTGCGATAATGAATCAACTATGGGCAAGGGTCAGATTTACATCTGCGATAATGAATCAAACTCATGAACGGAACCCCTTATATAGTTATTGATAGTTGAGATTCCAAGGCAGCTTACATAAAGGCTAAATATTGCCATTTATCACATTTGTAACTTAAAATTGCTATTTCATTGTTACTTATACAAACATCTTATTTACACAATTAAATAAATTATAAGTGTAAATGAAATTACATCATTAATCTGGTTCTCTTAAATCATAAAAAAATAATCCACTGTTAGGCAGATGCTCATATAAGTAGACCAAATCAAATGTTGTAAGATTTGTAACACATATGTAGGATTTTCATTCTTAAACTTTATGACAGTTATTACTGTTTGCAAATCTTTCATAATCTTTTTGAATTCTTAATTAATATATTTATTTATTTAAAAAAAAAACATACCTTCTAATAACAAATAACTCAATGTACTATAAGTTTACTATATTCTAAATAAAAAACATACTACAGTTTCACATACATAAATAAAACATTAATTTTCATTATTTGATTAGTCCACAAATGCTCTTGTTACACAGTCTGAAAACACACTATCAAATTACTGACCTGTATTGTCAACAGGCTTATTCTATTATTTACATGTTTAGACAGATCAGGTTGACAGTCAAATTCCAAAACTGATTCACATTAAAATTACCTACAAACATTTTTAATACTAACCCAGTGGTCTCATTAAGGGGACACATGGATTTGTTTTTTAATTTTCTGCTCTGCTGCTGTGTTTTCAAATATTATACTAATAATTAATAGCAAATTTTTATAGGGTAGTGTCAGGGCATTACGACAATGAAAACCCAGATTCAAATCCCCTAAGAGCTGTTTGGCTTGCTCCTGTATAGCCGTGTCAATTTCAACTTGTGTGTTGGAGAAAAAATTAAATACTGTCATTTTTCAAAAAGAAATTCCTCCAAAATTAGTGTTGTCATTTTCCAAAAAGAAATTCTTACAATCCTACAATCTGCAAACTATCAGCCTTCAACAGCTAGTTGGGTTTGAAATTAGTCACCCTAAGCAGTAGCTGCTCGTGAAATTTAAAACCAGTTTTATACTTAAAACAGATTGCATGGGACCATTTGATACATAAAAATAGAAGCTCCATGGCTCCCCTACCTAACTTTAACATTTTATTGCACTGCAAACAGAACAATCTCAAGACTATGAAACATAAAAATAGAAGCTCCATGGCTCCCCTGCCTAACTTTAACATTGTATTGCTCTGCAAACAAAACAATCTCAAGTCTATATAACTTTAAAAAGGGAGCAGATTGTTGAATATAGAGTTTTGTGAGCTTTTAGCCCATTACAACTTATCATCACTATCAGATAAACAGTCCTGTATATCCTAGGAATATAACTCCTTGTAGCCTCCTTTCTGCAACCACCTCAAACTGATGCTCTGCTTTATCATTACAGTATGTAACCTAATCTTCCTTGTACTTTACATGACATCTTGCCTCATCTCTTCGTTGCCTCCAGATAAGTAGGATTAGTAGGTAAGCAGGATAAAAATAAGGAACCAGAGAGCTGCAATTTGCAAAGATAGCCAATTTCTTCATGAGAAAACCAAAATAAACTATATCTGTGAAAGTAAGTTTGGTATCAATTTGCTATTTATAGTGGAAAGCAATTTCTAGAAAAGCATACGTTGTGTCACAGGGCAAACTAAATGAGAGCTTTTAGACCATTACAACTTATCATCGCTATCAGATAAACAGTCCTGTATATCCTAGGGATATAACTCCTTGTAGCCTCCTTTCTGCAACCACCTCAAACTGATGCTCTGCTTTATGGTGTTGATTAAACCTACCAACCATACATGCCCCTGCCTGAGACTGATAACATGTTTTCACACAAAACAAATCCCACAGACTCACTACAATCTTTACATTTATACCTCTTTCCCATAATGGGATATCATTTTTTAACTAACGGCAGGGCTGAAAATCCCTACAAAACCAATAATATTGAAGGAATAGCCAATACGCAGATTCAGAAAACCATGACGACAAAACAAAGAATCAACTGATACAAATTATTCAAAAAAATAACTAATACCCAACATGAGAAAGTCATGACAGTAGGTATTAGTTTTCCATAATCCTAACTTCTAAGAGTGCTTCTAGATTTGACTGTATGTTTTTTGTATCCAGGTTTCAGATAGTGTGATCCCTCATCAGAAAGAGGACAGGTAAATTGATAAAAAGTCTTTTTTGAAAACAGTAAATTGATAGATAGTGTTAGAGGATGTGACAAGAATATTGATAGATAGAACTGAAGTTCCCAACATGTAATTTATAATAATGGTACAAGTTGACAGCATGTAATTTATAATAATGGTACATTGTAGAATCATGTACAAAGGTTTCAGCCCTTTCAGAAACTCACCTTTCTCATCAATCCAAAATTGCAATAAAGTTTATTTTTAAACATCTTTATTAGTTAATTGGATTTTGTTTGGATATTATTAATATTTTTTAAAAATTAATTATAATTATGTTAAGAAACTTAAAAAGTAATAAACAGTTATCTATTTTTAATACCTAAAATTTACCTTTAACTATTTAAATTCCTTCTATATAAAAAGTAATCATTAAAAAAAAAAATTAATTACATAGAAATGAAATAACGTTTTTATATGTACAAAAAATAAATATAATAATTAATTTAATATAAAAAGATTTATTAATCAAACTATAAAAAATATTATTGTTTTTCAAATAATTGTAAAGTTTCCAATTAAAAAATCCTTCCATTGATTAATCCTAATGATGTACAATTAACTAATTATTATAATAATAATTATGATTTGAAATCATTAGAGTTTATAATAATTATGATTTAAAATAGTTAGGGTTTATAATAATTAATATTATATCAATAATATATTATTTTAAAAAATTATATATAATTATATTATATTTATTAATATATATATATATATATATATAATATTATAATAATGTAATACATATATAATATTATTATATTTAATAATTTTCTTTTTTTTTTTTAAAAATGCACCTGGTAAACTTTTTAACGTGACCGGCAACACTAGTGCGACACGCCCTCCGGGTCCACGTGAATGCTGGGGGACCTCATCCCCTAGGAAGAACACTTCAAACCCGTGAGCTCTAGTGCGACATGCCCTCCAGGTCCACGCGAATGCTTTTGCCCGGAGCAATGAACCGGTGAGGCCACAACTGGTGGACCTCATCCCCTAGGAAGAACACTTCAAACCCGCAAGCTCATTGGCCCAGTGAAGGCGTAAAGCCTTGCGAGCTCGTTGGCCCAGCGGGGGTTTGAACTCTGGTGGCCGCCACTACAACTGAGCGACTTAACCACCGAACCATGCCATTATCGGCTATTATATTTAATAATATAAATATTATATTATAATTCTAATTATAATTATATATTAAATATAATTAAATAACTGAAAATGGTGTCGCTGCAAAAAAATATAGCTTTGCCAAGGGCTCGTGCAGCAGGTGAGGTTAGGGCTTTAGGTGATGAAGATGGCATGCGTTGTAGGACTGTGGGAGCATCTACACACTCTGAAGATCAACAGGCTATCGCATCTGCCAATGGAAAAAGTTGTAATATGAAGATGGTGTCGCTTCTGAATTCTAGGGCTTTAGGCGTAGACATTGAAGGGGTTTCTAGATGTATTGGGATTGTGTCAGAGGGCCTGGATGTTGCTTCCCCACGTCCCTCCTTGACCTCCGATGGCAAGCCTACTTCTACAAGCTCTTTTGCAAATGCAGTTAAGAACGGTCGAGGATTTTGTTGGACGAACTGAGGGCATCCCTCTGCCCGCCTCTTCAACGGATAACTATGGATTTGTTGCTTTGAAACCCAAACAATCAGGTATAGTCAATAGGGGGTCTATTCTTTGCTCAGAACTGGTGAAATTAGAGTTTGATGCTATTTTAGTTAAGGAGTTGCGTGCAAATGAAGAATTTTTCTCTCAGAATGGGTTAATTGGTAGGTTTAATCAATTTTGGCCTAGCCTTCCAAGTCTGCATGAGTGGATTTCAAAATTCTAGCTCTCTCTTATGAAAAACAACTTGGATATTTATCCTAATGCAAAAGATTTTTTCACAGCAGTTTTTGACTGCATCCATGACAAAAATGCCATCCTCAGCCACACATGGCACTGGGGAGAGGGCACACTACTTCTAAAATTGTGGCACCCCAACTTTGATCTGTCCATCGAATCATTTTCTATTATGCCAATCTGGGTTCGCCTGCCTAATCTTCCTCTCCATTATTGGTTTGAATCTTGTTTTGCATCTATTGGCAATACTCTTGGGAATTTCATACACACAGATACAAACTCAAGAAATTTCTTGCATACAACATTTGTGAGGATTCTGGTTGAGGTGGACACTTCCAAAACCCTTCCAGCAGAAATCATTTTGAATGCGAATGGGAACAACTGGTCACAACCCTTGGATTATGAAGGCCTTATCTTTAGTTATAGAAGATGTTTTAAAACTGGACATGTTGCAGTAGAATGTCCTAGTGTGAAATCCCAAACAAAATGGGAGGCTTCTTGGTGGAAGGATGCTTCTCTTAAGCATTATTCAGTTTTGAACTCCCTCAAAAGTGGTGAGACCCCAAAGATTGTCCCCAGCAGTATCAGAACTTGCCTTTTGGTGTTGGTGACACAGATGCTACTTCTCATTTCCCTCCTCCCATGGTTTCCTCTGAGAAAACACCTCAACAAGCATCAAGTGCCTATTCTTCTGGCATGGGGTCTCTTTCAACTAAAATTGAGCGCTCCCTCTCTCTAGCTCCTCCTCAAATTCCAATCGAGCCTTCTGAAGGGGATGGAGGAAACAATTGGCATACAATAATGAGAAAGAAAAAGAATTCCATTCAAAATAGGGAAGTCCACAATAGTTTGCAGGTCTGGTCTCATTCAAAGTTCAGCTCTCTAGATTGAGTACCTTTGGGGGCCACGAAAGGACTCTCGAGGGGGCTCATTGAACAAAGAAAGAAAATTACTCTCCTCAAACTTGAGGAAATCAACAAAAAATTAAAATTGGGTGCAACTTCTGTTATTGGCTCCTAGTAGGTAGTTGGGATGATACAGTAATGTAAGGACGACCTTTGCGGGTGTCAATTTTGCTCCTTTAGCTTTGCAAATTTTTATATGTGTTTGTACCCATGCTTTAATGGGCTGTCAGGGTTTGGTAATGAATGTCTTTGGATTGATGCAAGCATAGCAGCTTATTTTGGAACCCGATTCCTAGGGCATGCATTTGGTTTATTTTTATTCTTATTTTTTCTTATGGGGGACGGCTCCCTGATGCCTATATTACAGATCAATATATATATATATATATATATATATATAATTAAATAACCAGTACCTTTTGCCCCCACTTTGAGGTGCATTTGACTTTAACATGAGCATGTATTTAATTATATGTGAGCATTCTCACCACAATGCACAATTCTTTTTTATGTGGCCAAAATAGAGGTTCATTTTAGATTATCCTCAATGCAAATTTTTTTCAATTGCTTGGGGTTTAGGGTTAGAATTAGGATTAGGAATACAATCAGAATAGGGTTAGAAAAAGAGTTAGGGTTGGCATTACATCTAGGATTATCATTACATTTAGTATTAAAGTTAGGACTTAAATTATGGTTACAATTAGGGTTAACATTAGGGTAGTATTGAGGCAAGAGTTACGGTTACAATTAGGGTTATCATTAGGGTTAACATTAGTGTTAGGATTAAATTTATGGTTAGGGTTAGGATTAAGGTTAGGCTTACGGATAAAATTATGATTACAATTAAATATAGGATTAGAGTTAGGGGTTAAAATTAGGGTTACAATTAGAGTTAGGGTTAGGCTTAGTATTGGGGTGAGGGTTATAGTTAAAATTAGGGTTAGGATTAAAGTTAGGGTTAGGATTAAGGTTAGGGTTATGATTAAATTTAGGATTAGAGTTAGGGTTAAAATCAATGTTAAAATTAGGGTTATGGTTAGGGTTAGTATTGGGGTGACGGTTAGGGTTAAAATTAGTTTAAGGGATATAATTAGGGTTATTGTTATGGTTAGAATTATAGTTAGGGTTAGAATTAGTGTTACAATTAAGGTTAGGGTTAGGGTTACAAACTTGGATATCTCAAGATTAGAATTATAATTAGGTATAGGGTTAGGTTACAATCATAGTTAAAATTAGGGTTTAGGTTAGAATTAGGGTTAAAACTATGATTACAATTAGGGTTAGGGTTGGGACTACAATTAAGGTTAGTATTAACCTAAAAGTTAGGGTTAGGGTTATAGTTACAATAAAACAAGAAAGGTTATTTATGTTTATATCTATATATAGAACTATGGTTAGAGTTAAGATTAGGATTATGGTCGGAATTAGTAATAGAGTAAGGGTTAGGGTTAGAATTAGGGTTAGGGATAGAATTAGGGTTATCGTTAGGGTTACAATTAGGGTTAGGGTAAGAATTAGAGTTAGGGATAGCATTACTATCAAGATTAAGGTTAGGGTTATAGTAATAATTTGGGTTTGAATTAGTAATAGAATTAGTATTGGGGTAAGAATTAGGGTTAGGGATAAAATCAAGATTAGAACCACCATTGGATTTAGGGTTATGGTTAGGATTTAGGTTAGAATTAGGGTTAAAACTATGAATCGGGTTAGAGTTGGTATTAATAAGTTATCATAATAATTATTATAACCCTAATTATTTGTACATTATTATAATAATTATGATTTAAAACAATTAGGGTTTATAATAATTTTGATTTTAAATTGTTAGGGATTATAATAATTAATATTATATCAATAATTTATTATTTTAAAAAGTTATATATAATAATGTACATATAATTATATTAAATTTTATTTATTATTATATATAATAGTAATATAAATACATTATTATAATGTTTACTAATATTATACTACATAATTATGATTTAAAATTATTGAAATATACAATAATTACAATTATAGTAACTTTAAAATAAATTGATTAAAAGACCGTGGAGATGGAGACTTCTCGACATACTTTAAATATATTTTTAAATATAACTATACTAGTGTGATTTTTTTATTAACAAATAATTATTCCAAATGCTAGGTAGTACACTTAAAAAGGAAGAGAAGAAAAATTCTAGGTTGTATCAAAAGTAGTTGGACTATTGGCTCAACTACCTACCATTCATAATTTATAATGAAGACAAAGAATTTGTTTCCCCATAAAGTCATAAAATGAGGTGTTGGCCAAGTGGGCATATCTAGTGGAAACTTGTGGTAGAGCATGATGCTAATTGTATGGCAGACGTGTTGGTTTTGTCTAGTGAATCTATATTGTATACAATTTAATTTCTTGAATATTTTAAATACCGGCAATGGAATCTTTCTTTTTATATAGAGTCTCAAATTTGTAAGCAATGTATCTCAGAAATGAAGTAGCTATCATTTCTCATGAGCAAGCAAACAAGTTGGTCATTGTTGAATGGATGTACTTAATGAATAGAAGAATCCATTTAATGGGAAGATTGAGAAATTCCCAATAATTGCATTGGGAACATTTGTTGCTCCGTACTAACAGATCTTTATTTTTATTATTATTCTGCAAAAGCTTACAAGATATTTTACTTATGAAGGGATTCGCATGCAATCTCATGAAAAGGACATTGTATTATATGTATGAATAAATTATTGAAACCACATTTGTAGATATCTAATACTCCATACAACTGCCATTCTCATAGGTATTGATGAGTAGGAAGAAGCCATAGATCAAATTATGAATATATAATTTGTATATTTATATTTAAAAAGGTTTATTTTAACTTTATAAAAGGTGGGCAAGGTGAACACATTTTAGAAGATAATTAATGTATTTATAGATTGTATTGTTCATGAAGAGGATATGGACCAAAACTTTTGGTCAAGGAACGCAAGAAATTGTTAAAGATGTTCGAAAATCATTTTGAAAAATTATTCAATTTTAAGTTAGGTTTCCCTTGTTTCAATTTTTGTATAGAGAATGTCTTTTCTTTGTATATAAAATGGCTTGACATGTTCATGTAAATAGTTAGTCATTTTAAAAGGTTATATTAAACTAGTTTATTTATATTGTATTGTAACTTATGGTCATTTTATGTGTTTTTTTAATTGAACAAAGGTGATTACAAATGTATAAATAAAAAATGAGTAGCGACTAGGCTGTAAAAAATAACTTAGAGCCAACAAAATAATAGATAAGAATAGCAACAACGTCTTAAAGATAGAACAATAGAAAATAATGTTTAAAAGGCAATAATAAAAAATATTACAAAGTGGCACAAGAAATCTTTGACAACTTAGAACCATTAAGATAATTAAAATAGAAGAAAGCCACTTCAATGTCGGAGCTGAAATTAGAAGCTCCCCATTTATTATCCTATTTGCACCCTTTGAGGGAATAAGAGGAACAACGGTGGTCAAAATTGTAATAGGCAAAAGTTGAAACATGTTGCCCTAAGTTCTGTCTTTGTTTTTTCCCTTGTAGTTTTCATCGGCCTTATTCATCTATTTCTTCCTTCGAGTTAGTTTTACTTAGTCATTTTCATCTATCGGCAATCCTTGGTATTCTTGAAGTCAGGTTAGCAGGTTTACAAGTTCGTGAACTGCCCGACCTGCTAACTCACCCTGAATTTCTAGTACCTCGAATCTTTGTTAAGTCTCCGTAAGAAGTCTTTCCTTTGTAGTTGGGAGGTCAGGGATTCTTTAAAGTTTAGAATTTTTAACTCCTGGTTCAAAAGCTCATATTTTGCCTGACTCGCTGGTCCTTCACATGGCGCACTTTCCTAAGTAGTATTGGTTGTGCTGGCATGTTGTATGAAGGAATGACACTTGTCATTATGCATTTAATTTGAAGGTACGTGCAGACACGGTGGCACATTTACCGAAGGGAAAGTCGAGGCATGCATTTATGATTTTTAATGATAAATTTGCCACCAATATTTAATGTTTTTCTCGAGGGAGTTCATGAGAAGTGACTTGAATTAAAGGCCCGCATAAGGTGGTATTATGAACCAAGGAATGTGTTGCAGAAGAGAAAATGACTAGCTCGCTACGTGCGAAATATTAGCTCAGTTTAACTCTTGGAGCTTAGTAAAGCTAGTAACTTTTCCTTCTCTATAAAGACTTCATAACTTCTTGGAGGAGTTAGATATTTCTATTTCCCATGAATCTGCATAAGGAATTCTCTGTGAGTGTTTTGCCTCATTCTCCGCTATCTGCGCATATCTCCAAGTCTCTTGTTTACTAGTTTATGGAGCATACAAGAATGAAATTTAAGTTCCAAGGAGCTCTTGTAGACCCTATTATAGAGAATGGTCTGGTTGGGGTGAAGGATACGAATTTGGGCCATATTGATTTAGATGATTTTTGGGGAAGAATTCAATCCGAGAAGACAACTCCTTTGGCAGAGAAAATTGTCAGCAGCGGTCTGCATAAAGCTGGTGGCTTTCTGCTTGCCATGCCTTGTCCTGAGTTAATGGTTGCATGTACCAATGGTTATTTTTTAGACTCTCAGGAGATAAAAACTCCCAATGGTATTGTGGAGGCCAAAATTGATTCTGAATCTATTTCTCTAGCTCTAGACTTGGAAGAATATGAAGATAATGCTGATGTTTATGTGTCCTCATCTTGGAATTACTACAATGAAAAGAAAGACTGGTGTTGTACATGTGTCACCAAACATTGGTTGGAAGAAGAAAAGACCAGGAAGTCTCGGCTGCCCGCTAATTTGAAAAGAAGCCATTTCAAGGAGGAAATCTTAGATATGATAACCCTACTAAACAAAGTGATTGGCAGTCCTGAGAAAGATGTTTTTGAATTCTAGATGTGCAAGTTTATCCTGTTAATTTGTGGAGATCACCAAATTGACTAGCCAAGAATCATTAGTGGTTGTCTACATGAGCAGTTGATGAATTTTACATGAAGTACAAGCTTCCACATGTGTTCTCAACTCGTTTACATCTTGGCTCGGAAAGAGGCTGTTTGGCCTGGTTTGAGGACCCAGAGGAGTTCTTCGGCAAGCAAGCCTGTGTATCAAATTTTCCCTCAATTGCAAAGAAATGAAGGTATGAAAGATTTCCATCATGTGAATGATGCATTTTCTATGTTTCTAGCTAAAAGAATTGATGGCTCAATAGAAAAGAGATTTTCTGTAGAAGCATTTTCATTGCTCACAAATTTTGGGAGTGTCTATGTTTAGTTTGACCACTTCTCATAGTTGAGGATTGAGGGTTATGAAAATGCCCCATTAAAATTGCCTCAGTATCCCCCTGACTACTTGGTTTTATTGGAGGTTTTCTACCAAATGACTGTGGTTAATGTCAAATAGCAGGCAATGAAAAAGAAAGGGTCCCGTATCTTTGTCCTTCTATTCTTGCAAAAATAATGAAGGTGCTCAGAATGTAGACAAATTGTTGTCTAAGTTTAGTCTTCATAGTTTGTCTCCTCGTGTATGATTTGATAGTAAAATTTTTATAAAGGAACATATGCATGGAGGGGGTTCCTACTTATACATTCCTCAACTTGAAGATTTTTGGGAGGACTGCATTAACAAAAGAGAAGTTTAGAGAAGGAAGTGGATGAGGTTGACTGTTGATCAAGTCTGTGCTTTCAAGTTGAATATTCAAGTCCCAGAGATAATTGATAATTTTTCAGATCTTCTGAGTGAAGAATATAGTACGGTGTCTAGGGAATCCCTGCCCCCAATAGAATGGTTGGCAAAAGCAGTTACAAATATTATGTTATTGTCATTTCATGTTTTAAGGAGAACCAAAAGGTGGCTGTAAGAAAAGGCTAGGGAATGCGCTAGCTCATCGACACCTAAGGACTCAACCTCTCAAAATAAAGCTAGGCCCCAAACTGCCACCTCGCACAGAAGAGCATCTAGTTCGGACCCAGCTTTGCAAAGAGTTGGTTCGCAACCAAAGGGCAATGGTGAAGGTCCACCTAAAGAATTTGGCAAGTTGAAGACTACCTGTGAACAAGATGTTCAAGTCACAAAAAGGAATACCAGATTGGCAGCCTTATCATCTAAGGCTGACCATGTGCCCTCATCAAATAATTAGGCATGTGATTCTAATTCTTTTATCTTCTCACAATTGGGAGACAATTTATTGTACTCATTATTGAGTCCACCTAATTCTCCACAACAAAAAGAGATGCCTGGACAAAACCCTCATCTTGCACCAATACTGGCAACTACTGATGCCACCAATGCACCAGTCTCATCTCCAAACTAGTTAGAGAAGGTAGTTCAAAAAAAGAAGAGATACATTATTCCATCCGATGATGGCATCGATATTGTTGCTAGTTTGTTGCAGATGGTACCAAAACCAAAACGTGCAAAAAGGATGTCCAAGATGGTAACTGATGCCACCTCAGGAAATCAATTTTTGCAGATTGTAGACCCACTAGTCAAGAAGAATGAAGATGAAATAACTGAAGCTGATTTTAGAGTAAGCTAAGTGGATCTAGGACCATCGACCACTAAAGGTGATTTGTACCACATGCACTATTCAGTGGGTAACATTTCTAAAAGAGTGAAAGATTTACAGGATGAAAATTCTAAGTTGCTAGCGCATGTAAGTTCTCTATCTTCCTTCACCAATTCAATTGTTGAGATAATTACTCCCTCTGTTGGAACTTCCTCCACTACCAAAATTCCTACTCTTGACCCAAATCTGCTTCAACAAATTAGAACTTCTTTGTCTCTAAGGCAAGCTATGGAGAAATGGACTGAGAAGATCATATTTGAAGGTATTGTATTTATTGATGAAGTAGTGAAATTGTTTGATTCTATTCATGCTAAAAGAGAAGTTTTAATAGTAGAATTTGAGAAGGTCTGAATTGATCACCACACTTTGAACTTAATCTCTAAGGAAGTGTAGGAAAATGCCAACATGGACCCTGGTATCCTAATGGCTGAAGAAGTCATAGCTGATCCTAAAGAATTAGATATTGTTGTGTGCGCTAATGCATTGGAATGGAAGATTTGCATTGTTACAGCAACTGAAGAAGAAATAGGAAAGGTAGTCAAAATTTATTACAAAGAAATGATGAGAATTAAGAGAGATTTTGCTGATTTGAATGTAAAAGCCAATGGATCTAATGATGAAAAGTTGTTGGACATCAAGATAATCAAGCACAATTTCAAGAAGGTGGTGACAGAGGATATAGTAAACTACAATACGATTACAGGGGAGTCATTGAGAAAACTTTCTAAGATGGTAGCTTACATTAGCACTTGCAAAAATAGTATCAAGGAGATACACAGAAAGGTGACTAACTCTGAAAGGACTATCATGAAAAGGAAGCGTCGAATCAACATGACTGGATCTCCACCTAGCATGGTGTTGACACTTGTTATCAACAAATACAGAGCATATAAAACCAGATTACGAGCATAGGTACCTCAAGCAACACAAAGTGTCACCAAGGAAGGTGAACAGTCGAGGGAAGATGAAGAAATGGACCAAGTGGATGATGGTGACACAGAATTGGAAATCTTGAATTGATTTAAAATTTCATATTTGCAATGTTATCTTTTATTTGCTCTAAAACTATTGGCTATGGAGGGCCCCTTATTATTATAACCGTTTAAACAATCTTTTAATCGGTTGTTTCAAGAAGTTGTTACAGTTTTTCTAGACAGTTATGGTTTGGCTCAGCTATATATTCTGAATGGCTGGTTGAAGTGAAGGACTCTTCTTTTTGGCAAAAATTTTGTTTTTTGGGAAGGGTGATAGTTAAATTTTGTTTTCCAACTTCTATGATATATGAAATACAATTAATGCAGTGGAGTTTTGAATGATCATGGACTTTGTGTTGTGATTATTTGAATTAATGTTCTTCCTCAGTTGAATGTTGTTCTACTAATGTTAATGGTATTTGTATATTCTAGTAGTTGGATGTTGTTGATTCTGCTCACTGCTTCAAATAATATATCTGTTGGTATTTTATCCAAAGGTGGTGATTTCCTGTGCATGTGTAATATTTTCAATATTCTATTGTGATTGGGAGTTTGTGAACTTCTTGTGTTGATGTTAGAGTTGTAGATTCACCTTTATAACTTTCTGGTTAAAAGCTCTACCTTTATCTTGCTTTCTAGTTAAAAGCAACCTCAAGTTTATATTCCTCAAAATATTTGTAGAAGGTAGCTGCTCCTTGTTAAACAATGCAGAGAGCCAGTGTAAAATACCAATAGAATGGACTGAATTGTTGATTAGATTTGTCACTTGTCTAGGTGTGAGTATATAGAGTTAGGTGACAAATTTGTTAACCAACAAATTTTTGGTGATTCTACTGGGGAAAATCAGAGTTTGTTATACCATCTTTGTGAGTTGCTTAATTAGATTTTATGGTTCTTCGCGCGAGACATGCAATAGTTTTGTAGCCTAACATTGATTGGCTAGTAGGAGACCACGAAGATATTGTTACTCACCTTAGGCTTGTTGCCTGGCAAACCAGAAGAACTAATCATTAGTATCACCAAGTTAGTGAAGTACTAGAAGAGGAAGAAGAACTTGGTGAAATTATAGAAGAAAATGCACGTCATTTTGCTGACGCTCAGGAGTTAATTTTCATTAGACCGGCTGTTCCCACAGCAAGAAGAGCAGAGCCTCTGCAAGTTGGAGTGGTTCTTGAAAATAGACTAAGAAATCCTGTTGCTAGACCAGGGAATCAAAACCCTGCCAGGCTAGTTCTTCCCCACAATAACCAGCAAGTGGTTTGGTGACTCTACTTCATTGTTTTATTATATATATCTGTAGAAGTGGGACATGAAAAGATATACACGAGGGGATAGAAAAAAGGGTATAACTAATATTGATTTTAATTTGCTCCAATCTTTGAACTTCGCTCCTTATCCTCTCACAAGATAAGTCAAATCCTTGAGCAGACCATCCTCTCCTCCACCTACAAGAAGTGTCGCTGGTTCATCTTGCCAAAGCTTGACCTTACATGGTACTGTCTTACCTTTACAAGTGAATTTCCTTCCTCTAAATATGGCTCATCCACAACCATGGGGCACAGCCATTGGACTGCTCAACCTTGGTGCTAACCTGCATGATCTTCCAAGAGGATTAGATAAAATTTTACCTAAGTTTAGAGGTGATGGCAAAGTTACTCCCAAAGAGCAGATCAATGCCTTCTTTGCTGCATGTTCTATCCTTGGGGTTCAACATGAAGATGTGTCTGTTAGGTTATTTGTCGAGTCGCTGTCTAATTCAGCTGCTGAGTGGTTTTACCACCTTCCTAATGCTTCTATTAGTGATTCGGTTACAATGAGGCAAAGATTTGAAGAGAGATTTAAAACCACTGATAATGAACATACACTAAAGTTAGGATTAGTGATTAAAAAAATAGGCGCTTAGAGAAGGATATCTCTCAACATACTTTAGATATATTATATTTAATATAGATATACTAGTGGATTTACTATTCTTTCAGGACAGAATAAAATGTAGATTTTGGTAGAGCCAAAATTGAAATATAATATTGAAGATTTACATTCAACAATAATTATAGCTTTGGTGGATTGATAATCTGTCATTCTAAACCTCATTTGATCTTCTTTCACAGTACCTGGGTAATGATGAATAGAAAGACTAGAAAATTGTCCAAGATTCCAGACGCTGTGAGAGAAGAAATACGGCCCTATTTCACCGACAGGCAAGTTATTGTGGCAGAAGATACTCGAAAGCTGCATAAGGTTGATGATGACACTGCATAGTATATCTGTTCAAATTTAACTGTAAGTACTTTTTCTGACAACTAAAAACAATATTTTTAATCTACTAAGATTCCAAAAAGAGATTATGAATCTTAAAATATGCACCCTCTACTTTCTTGACACATTTTTTTGGTTTGTTTATAGCCACGCTGGAGTGATTTGGATGTAAATCAACATGTCAACAATGTGAAATACATTGCCTGGATTTTGGAGGTAAATTTTGAGTATTTCCTGCAACCTGGTTGTCGATGATTAGTGCAAAAATTGGCTCTCAAACACATTGTGTAGGCCACTGAACATTTGTTTGAATTTTTCATCCATATTCTCTAAGTTTTTATTATTTGCTGAAATTTTCCTAGAAAATTTTCTAGTTCAACATATAATTATAAGTTTTGGGCAACTGAATGTTTATTTGAATTTTTTATCTGCATGCCCTAAGTTGGGTTGTATGGTTGTTTCAAACTGATAATGTTTCTCTATTTTGCTTATATAGTTATCCGTATGAAGAAAACATTTTTGTTTCCAATACATTTATTTTTTAAAGCAATCTCAACTTTGAGGAAAACTGTAGCATATAGTGGTGGTTCAAGAGGAGTTTGTTTTCAATATTCTTATCTTTTTCTAGATTTTATTTGCAGAGTCTGCCGACCTCCATTCTGGAGGGAAACGAACTTGCTAATATAACTTTGGAGTATAGGCATGAATGTGGGCCATCGCATGTACTCCAATTATTAGATAGTCCACAGGTTGGTGATGAGATAGGTCCGGCATCATTTATGCATGCAGAAGAGCCTCCCGACACATGCAAATCCTCACTTCACCACAGTTTACGCATTTTCTTCGACTGCAAGATGAAGGGTCTGAAATTCTCAAGGAAAGGACAGAATGGAGGCCTAAGGGAACTAAGATGGCCATTCACAACCTTTGAATGCACATTATGTAGTGTACATAATGTATACCTATTGATGCTTTTTTCAATCTTGATTTTATTGATGTTCTCTATGATGCTGCGCCCTAGTATTTATTTATTCTACAACTGGACCAAGGATGCCTTCTTGATTGGATGGATGAAGCAATGCCAGATCTAGCAAAACATTTTGTTAGACTTTTGAATCATGTTTCGCATCTCCCAGAATGCCAGGCCCGTAGATTTAATTAAGTGGGCTTCTTGGAAAGTCAACTGTACCTCATTTCGACAGATGCTCTCTATTTGTGGTGACCCTAAGATGAGTGCATGTAAAAATATTGAACTCCACAGATGGAGATATTATATGCTGATTTGAACTGTTTCTTTCAAGTTGACGGTAAACTTGGAAACAGTTCAAATCTGAATTGGATTACTACTATCTAAATGGAAGTTGTGAATTATTTTCAATGTAAAAGCATTTTATTCTATTTCATCATTGGTCTGAAATATTGGTTTTCTTAGTCTTGTGTGCTGGTTTAAACTCTGGTTTATATTTTTTTTTTTTGTGAAATGATAATGTAAAGAGGCGTTTCTATATGTGAGCTTGGGATATAAAAATAGATTAAGAAAGATACTAGCCTAAAGTCTGTGGTACGTTCATAGACTACCAAATGATATTCAACTAAATACTAATACAAAAAACCTATGGGCTACAGAACCACAGTTTGCCACGCTATTTGTCAACCCAAATACTTCAAAGAAGTTGTAACGACCCTCACCGTGGCAGTGAGAAGTTGGTGTAGGAGTTAATGTGGGCAAAAAACATATCTGTGTTGCATTACTCATTTTGGTGGGATGCGCGAGCATAAAGTAAGGGAGTTTTTCATTGTTTTAAATGCTCTACCATACCTCATACGATGGATCTGCGGGAGGAGTCGGTGAATATGATTAAGGATGGAAGAAATATCTGGGAGATAGGAAAATGCATTTATGGTTTTTTTTAAGAGTTTGGAATGGCGTGCAGTTTTATCTAACTACAAGTCAAGCCCATGCTTTAACAAACCCTGGTTCCAATTTTACCCACTCCACTTTACAGAAGGAACGAAAAACTCAACCACACTTCTGTATTTTTTATGACAAATTTCACAACTGCAAAGAAAAAGGGAAACACTTTTTACAGGTGGGTTCTTTCTTGGTGTCGAGGCTCGCTAGAAGCTCTAGGGAAGAATGCTGTCTCAAATGTCATCCATCAGGTTGGTTTTGGAGACCCAATTTTTGGTATTGGCAAATTACTTAATTTGTTTTTTTGTTGTAAAGCATCTCTAGGGTTTGGTTGAAATGGAGTAATATGATGCCTCCTTTGTGTATTTTTTAAATAAAGATAGTTGTTTTACTGAAAGTAAATACAAAAGCATTGAAGACCTTCTGAAACACTTAATATGAGAATGCTAGGAGAACCCAAATGCTTAAATGATCATGTACGTTTGAGAGAGTGCATATTTGGGTTTTGGGTTTCTTCTAAGTGGATGTATCTTAGGGCATGTAATTGCTGCCGAGACCTGTTTTTGAGCATTTCCAACTATATTATCTGACTAAAATCCCCCTTCAGTTATCTTTTAATGGATATCCATACCCTGTTCGATCGCTCTCACTTTGGCATGAGCAGTGAGGATGCTGCCTAAGGTTGAGGAGTACGTTTTTTTAAACAAATCCATTATGTGCATATCCTGCAATTTCTGTAGTCCTTGAGACCGAATTTCTCTGAGGCATTCTGTCAATCAGCTTGTGTCTTGTCTATGCTTCCACTTTTGCATACATGTATAATGGGCACTTGTAGCTACAACATCTGACAAAAATACCCCTCCTCCGTTTTGTTTGGCGAACATCCTTACCCTATTCTAATGCTCTCATTTTGTTACGGTGACAAATTAGTAGAGTCTGGCTTTAAATATGCAAGTGGTATTTTCTTAAAAGTTTTCTTTAAGCCCTTTCAATCTATCCATTTTGTGTATATACTACAATTATTGCTTTTCATGAGACCGATTATCTTTTTGGGCAATTTGTGAAATAGTAGAGGTGCCTGCTGTGAGTTTACGACTAAATGTTGTAACTGAAGAGCTAATATAAGGGAGCTGGCCTGTAATACTATATAATGATGGCTATCATTTTCTATTTAGAGGTAAACATGGTGCTGAAATTTGTGCTACGAGTTCATCGACCTGTATTTATTTTTGGGTTTAACCCTTTGTTTTCTTCCTATCCAAAATGAGCCTTTCTCATGGGATCCAATACTATAGACTAAATTTATAGTTGATTGTTCATATGAACCGGTTAATTCTGACAACAAGAAATCTAAGGTTATACTATGTCCACAAATCCAAGTCATTATAATTGGATATGTGATGTGGCCATAAGACAAGTTCTTTTTAATTCACCATGCAGTTAGTGATGACTTCTTGCATTTTATTTGTGCCTACTATTTAGAAAGCTGAATTATTTGTTTGATAAGATCGATATTTGAGAAGTTTATAATCCCCCACAAGATCATGAAGTTTGTTTTCAAAGTCATGGGTCACTGTTGCAATATTAACCATGAATGCTTTTGTCATGATTTCTATTTGAGTGAGCTAGTTGTCCTTGACAACCCTATCAAATGATCATGTTATCTTGCCTTGCCTTTTTTTTACTACATTACAAAGGTCTATGCTATGATTTGCTTATTATCTAGTCCTTACTGTGATCATATGTGTCATGCACATAGTGTGGATGGTGATTCCTAGTGGGTTGTGCACGAGAGCTTGATTGTCATGTTTGCACCGTGCCACCTATTCTTTATTGTATTGTTTAATTGCATTTTGTATGCCTCGTTTGGTTAAACGAGACGATCTTAGGTCTAGGATAATGAGTCTTCGTGCATGGCCTTGAGTGCTTGTAAAGGCTAAGGATGCACACGAGAAGGCCTATTTGTTTGCAGGACATCAAGTTATCCATCTACGGGACATTGATTCGGGCCTGATTGAGTCTCCTCATCTATGGGAGAGGTGCACTTGTTTCCATGTGGTGCCATCCCTTTGTGCACACATGTTAACACTCCATCCGATCTGCACCCTAGTGTCTTGTACCTTTTCAGTCGTGAGTAGCACCTGACATTGTATTTGATGAGCATATAGATATGTTATGACTTTGGCTTTATGCAATGTTTTTCATGTCTGCTCCATGATAGATGTGAGTGTTGGCCATCATGTATACCCTTACTTAGTTACTTCTGTCTGGGCCTTGTGACTACCTCTGAGCACGGTGGGGTGGTCTCTTATGAGTCCACATGGTTGGGAGGCGTTGCCACTGCCATTGGGGACCGGTGTATAGGTTTTGGAGCACCATCTTGGAGATGTTCTCTTTCTTCCTGTTACTTTATCAGTCATGTACCCATTTAGTTATTATATCATTCATGGCTATGCCATTGTCTTTTTTCATTCCTTTATGTAATTTTGTACTCTCTTGCGAGAGATGATGTAAATTACCGTAAAGAGAAGATATGTGATGTTGCCTCTTATTTGACTTATGGATTCCGGTGTAGGTATCGGATCTGCTTGTAATATGGTGTTTATGGATTCATGTTTATATTTGGAAATGGGATTAGGAACATTTGATTTGGTGTTTAAAAGGAATGTAGTTTATTATTGTTTCTCTAGAGAGTGATTTAGTCCTCTCTTGTGGGTTGTGCATTTGACCATACTTGGCCATGAATGTTGTTGACATATCAAATCGACAACCATATCTATGTATGTTATCATTGGTTATTCAAAAAAAAATTATCTTTTCCTCTTTTGGCCCTTACCCTTCAGGGTTCGTGGGATAGGGTGTTACATCTGGTATCAGAGCCCATGTTCACACACTAGGAGCTCTGGCATACTTGAGCCTTCTATGTTTTAGTGTGTTTGCCATGTGTGGCGTGAGATTATTATATTATTTTTTTATAGTCTTGATTGCCATCGTGCCTTAGCATGGCATTAGTGGGTTAAGTTACAACCACATTCTTAGAAATCATCGAGGAAATAGCCTCCTTGGCCTTACATTACTAAATGGGACTAGAGTGTTGACCCTGGTTGAGAGTCTCCCATGGTTAAGAGTGATCATTCTCCCATGTTATAGGATGAGGGTAGGAATGTTCTGCCTTGTATGTGTGTGGGTTGAAGGTAACTTGGGTTGCCTAATTACCCTTGCTTGGATATACTCTTCTTGTGTCTTCATTTATGTTGCCAGTGAATGAGATGACCCTAATTGATCATGAATTGCTCTTGTAATTCCTTCTTGTATTATAGATGTAAAGAATGATAGGATGTAGCTATTTGTAGATGTGGACAAATTAGTTTGATTGCTCCATGCTCTCTTATAAGTGTTGGATGATTGCTGATTTTTTGTATAACCTCTTAATGTACTTGAGTTTTTACCATTTATCATCCTTGATAACATATTGAAGTCATTGGAATACTAATGGTGCCTTAAACTTTTCCTTAGTAGAATTTGCATGTTTGTATAATGAATATTAGATGGCATGTAATGTCTTGACTTGAGATAAAATCTATCTTTCTCGCCTCTTCTTAGTTGTCAATAGTTGACAAGACATTAGGATAATGGCATATGGATTTAATTAGTATATTAAAGTTGCACTAAGTAAAAGAATTAGTGAAAGAGACCTCATATTTGTTACGGTTATGCATTGAAAGTCATCACATGTTTATTAGTGCTTCCTTACTTAATGAGTTACATCAGAACGGTAATCGTTTGTGGATATATCTTGTTGTTGAAAACTGATCTTCTCCCTTGCATTGTGGACTTGAATGAGATCTTATAGGTGAATTCTTGTATTTAATGTAAACTGAAAATAATGCATGTTAAGGTAATAGGAATGTTGCATATCTTTGTTGATGAGAAATTCCATGCCTTGACATAGCCATGGTTACTTAAGATTATATGTATGGTTGTGAACATGAGGAATGGATTAGAGTTCCTTAAACAAACCCATTTCATTATGTTATTAACATCCAATTATCTTGAGAACAAATGGTATTCTTGTGACTTGTGACATGATGTCGCATTATGTGTCATTATGAGATATATATCATTATGTGATTATAGAAGTGACTATAATAATGATTGTGAAAAATGTTACTTATGTTTATGCATTGATGTAAAAGTGATAGTGATGATGCTATACATGTTCATGCACCATTGTGTTATGTTGATAAAATTACTAGTGAACCTATGATGTTATGGGTAAATGAGTTGCCCTTGTGAAAAGAGAAAATTATTTTGGAAGTTTGGGAGTACTTATTTTTTAGGTAAACTATATATTTGCATCATGTTGCTTAGTCATGTGTGGGCTATGGTTATGCCTGAGTTAGAGAAATTGTGATTGTATTGCTCATTATGTGAACATCCATTGATGTATTCTTGTTGAGTGTTGTGATTAACCAGTGCTTGAGATGTGTACCCATGGGATGGTGATATTGTGTACCCATCCATGGAGGATATATATGGATTATGTGTATGGGAGAAAACCATACCATGTATGTGTTTTTAGTTGTCACCCTATTGACTGCCAACCCAAGGGTTGTTGATAGGTCAATATGTGGAGGGTAGTAGCAAAAACAAAGTTCCTTGGGAGGGAATTACACAGCGTATGTATAATGGCAGTGTGAAACGACATCGCCATTTCAACCTCCCGAGAAAGTACTCACTACTTCCCCTTATTAATGGACTAGATACTTGGTTTATATAGTGTTAGCTTAATCCTTTCAGCTCTTCAGGATGATATTAGTTGTGGTATGAGCACCTGTGATATCTTTGATCTTACCTTGATGTGATTGTTTTAGATATGATGCCAGTTCCCCACTAGTGTTACGACATAGTGCTGGTGAGGATGCCATGTCGCTGATGGTAGCGAGTTGAGCTCGAGGACACGATGCCACATACCTAGATGTGTGAAGGCATAGTATATATGTTTTTTTTCTACTTGTGCTGAAAGGAGTGGTTTCTCACATAGAGTAGAGGGTTTGCTCAAGAGGGCCTTGATTTTGATTGGTTGGCATGTGAGTGGAATCTAGCCATGTGCACCTCTGGCTCGGTGTGCTTCCACACGTGATTTCTCTATGGGTACACACTATGCGGGATGTTCCTATGAGTAGGACATTGCCATGCCGTATTCAGCTTGCGTGCTTTCTCCGCTTTGTGTATACCATGCGCGGTCGCACCGCATGAGGTATGTGACTTGAGTGGCCGGCACATTACTTTTCCATGTGAAGATTGTGTGAGTAGGCTACACCCACATGAAGGATTGTTGAGATAGTCATGCTTGTTTTCCTCCTTCCTTGTGTGGTGACTAGTGATAGTCATGTAGTGTTGTGATGTGTATATTTCAAAGGTTGTGAATTTTCTTTTTTGTTATTGGTGACTTTTATTTTGCTTGTGTGGACCGACACCTTGGTTATCTTGCTTGTATTGGTTTAACCATGGATTATTTTAATTGACATGTAACTCTTGTGGTTACATTTGATTTATTGTTGAAACTATTTGCATTTTCTTACCTTATTGTTGAAATTGAGATTTACTTTTTCTTATTTATATTTTGGTGGCTAAACTCATTGACCTTTCTATTTTTGAATGCTGGTCTTTTGTTGTGATGTGATTCCTCATCAGTATGGTGAGATCCACCCATTTGAGTGTATACGAAGAAGTAGATGCAGGGAAACCCTTGAGGATGGGGGTATGTGTGAGCTGTTCTAAGCTCCAATTCACTACCTTCCTATTGTTTGACTATCTCTTGGAGGCTAAAACCCTTACACCAACAACATATATGTCATTGTGGCTTGTATGCATGGCTCACTAGGTGGGTCAATGCCATCAAGACACAGGGATATGGATTTTCGACATGGTTATTGGTTATGGACTCATGGTTACTTTGAATATGGATGGTACTATGACATCCACGTGAACCCCTATGTAGCCTTGTGATGTGAATGAGTATGTATGTATATGTAGGTGGTACAATTGTCATGTATGTAGCTACATATTAAATATAGAAGAGATCAAAATTTGCATCATTATGCCTTGAAAAATGACAAACTATTGCATTATATGTAAAGAGATGTCATTCATGCTATGAAATCAAAGGTTAAAATTATGTATATGTTTGTATGTGTGCTCAATTTTATACATAGCTGCATATAAAGTTAGAGAACTAGAAATTTTGTAGATTAAAAAGTACATTTTTCTGCAATTTATGAGAAAATTTTGTGGTTTATGCTGGTATATATGTGCAAATTGATGGTTGTTGCTTTTCCTTGATGGATTCTGATATTATTATGATGTTGGATTACATGCTTATTGTTGCTTCAGCTATGATGTATGTTATATACACGTGCTTTGATGTGTGATTGGAGTGATGCAGGTATTGGGTATCGACTACGCCTGGACTCAAAGGCCTGAGCGTACTCTTATTATTCCCGATGGTGGTTACTAGAGATAGTCATAGGCCCTGTTCCCTACCCTAGCCACTATACCCTGCTAGTGCAGTGTTCCCGTGTTGTTGTCGTATCATCTAGTTACCTAACGGTAATGTCTAAATTGCCCCTTATGGTCATGTGTAGTTTTCCAATGCAGTGGTTGAGGTTTTTCTCCTTGGTTTCTATTGATTGTTCGATGTGGCTTCTTTAGCATCATTCTTTATTTTGATTGGAGTAAATTATTTTATGCTAACGTATATTTTGTAGGAATGAGTGCCTTGCCTATTCCTTACCCATGTACTGGGTCTGATTACATGTAATTGTGCATGTGATAACCTAATTTTTATAATTGTATCAAGTTTCATGGACTAGTGTGCTTTGGCTACATCTTAGCATTCACAGGCTTCCAAGAGTAAGCCTAGTCCTAGGGGGTAGGATGTAACGACCCTCACCATGGCAATGAGAAGTTGGTGTAGGAGTTAATGCAGGAAAAAAAATATCTGTGTTACATTACCCATTTTGGTGGGATGTGCGAGCATAAAGTAAGGGAGTTTTTCATTGTTTTAAATGCTCTACCATACCTCATATGATGGATCTGGGGGAGCAGTAGGTGAATATGATTAAGGCTGGAAGAAATATCTGGGAGATAGGAAAATGCATTTATTATTATTTTGGAGAGTTTGGAATGGCATGTAGTTTTATCTAACTACAAGTCAAGCCTATGTTTTAACAAACCTTGGTTCCAATTTTACCAACTCAACTTTACAGAAGGAACGACAAACTCAACCACACTTCTGTATTTTTTATGATAAATCTCACAACTGCAAAGAAAAATAGAAATACTTTTTATAGCTAGGTTCTTTCTTGGTGTCAAGGCTCACCAGGAGCTCTAGTTCGAAGAATGTTGTCTCAAATGTCATCCATCAGGTTGGTTTTGGAGACCCAATTTTTGGTATTGGAAAATTACTTAATTTGTTTTTTGTTGTAAAGCATCTCTAGCGTTTGGTTGAAATGGCGTAATATGATGCCTCCTTTGTGTATTTTTCTAATAAAGATAGTTGTTTTACTGAAAGTACATACAAAAGCATTGAAGACCTTCTGAAACACTTAATATGAGAACGCTAGGAGAACCCAAATGCTTAAACGATCATGTATGTTTGAGAGAGTGCATATTTGGGTTTTGGGTTTCTTCTAAGTGGATGTATCTTAGGGCATGTAATTGCTGCTGAGACCTATTTTTCTGCATATATGTATATCAGAGCATTTCCAACTATATTATCTGACTAAAATCCCCCTTCAGTTATCTTTTAATCGATATCCATACCATGTTCTATCGCTCTCACTTTGGCATGAGCAATGAGGATGCTGGCTAAGGTTGAGGAGTTTTCCTTTACAGCCGCTAGTTGCAATTGCTTAAAAGTTTCTAACATTTTTTTAAACAAATCCATTATGTATATATCCTACAATTTATGTAGTCCTTAAGACCGAATTTCTCTGAGGCATTATGTCAATCAACTCGTGTCTTGTCTATGCTTCCACTTTTGCATACATGTATAACGGGCACTTGCAGCTACAACATCTGACAAAAATACCCCTCCTTCATTTTGTTTGGTGAACATCCTTACCCTATTCTAATGCTCTCATTTTGGTATGGTGACAAATTAGTGGAGTTAGGCTTTAAATATGCCAGTAGTATTTGCTTAAAAGTTTTCTTTAAGCCCTTTCAATCGATCCATTTTGTGTATATACTGCAATTATTGCTTTCCATTAGACCACTTATCTTTTTGGGCAATTTGTGAAATTGTAGAGGTGCAGTCACTGAAGAGCTAATATAAGGCAACTCACCTATATTACTATGTAATGATGGCTATCATTTGCTATTCATAGGTAAACATGGCACTAAAATTTGTGCTACGAGTTCATCGACCTGTATTTATTTTTGGGTTTAACCCTTTATTTTCTTCCTATCCAAAACGAGCCTTTCTCGTGGGATCCAACACTACAAACTAAATTTATGGTTGATTGTTCATATGAACTAGATAATTCTGACAACAAGGAATCTGAGGTTATATGATGTCCACAAATCCAAGTCATTATAATTGGATATGTGATGTGACCATAAGACATTCTTTTTAATTCGCCATGCAGTTAGTGATGACTTCTTGCATTTTATTTGTGCCTACTATTTAGAAAGGATAAATTATTTGTTTGATGAGATCACTATTTGAGAAGTTTATAATCCACTAGAAGCTCATGAAGTTTTTTTTCAGAGTCATGGGTCACTGTTGCAATATTAACCATGAATGCTTTTGTCATGATTTCTATTTGAGTGACCTAGTCGTACTTGACAACCCTATCAAATGATCATGTTATCTTGCCTTGCCTTTTTTTTACTACATCACAAAGGTATGTGCTATGATTTGCTTATTACCTAGTCCTTACTGTGATCATTTATGTCATGTACGTAGTGTGGATAGTGATTCTTTGTGGGTTGTGTGTGAGAGCTTGATTGTTATGTTTGCACCGTGCCACCTATTCTTTATTGGATTGTTTAATTGAGTTTTGTATGCCTTGTTTGGTTAAATAAGATGAGCTTAGGTCTAGGATAATGAGTCCTTGTGCATGAACTTGAGCACTTGTAAAGGCTAAGGATGCACACGAGAAGGCCTATCTATTTGCAGGGCATTGAGTTATTCATCTGTGGGGCGTTGATTCGGGCCTAATTGAGTCTCCTCATCTATAGGAGAGGTGCACTTGTTTCCATGTGGTGCCATCCCTTTGTGCACACATGTTGACACTCCATCAAATCTGCACCCTAGTGTCTTGTACCTTTGTAATTGTGAGTAGCACCTGACATTGTATTTGATGAGCATCTAGATATGTTATGACTTTGGCTTTATGCATTATTTTTCGTGTCTGCTCTGTGATAGATGTGAGTGTTGGCCATCATGTATACCCTTACTTAGTTACTTCTGTTTGGACCTTGTGACTACCTCTAAGCATGGTGGGGTGGTCTCTTATGAGTCCACATGGTTGGGAGATGTTGCCACTACCATTGGGGACTGGTGTACAGGTTTTGGAACACTAGCTTAGAGAAGTTCTCTTTCTTCCTGATACTTTATTATTCATGTACCCATTTAGTTATTGTATCTTTCATGGCTATGCCATTTTCCTTGTTTATTCCTTTATGTAATTTTGTACTCTATTGCACGAGATGATGTAAATTACGATAATGAGAAGATATGTGATGTTGCCTCTTATTTGACTTACGGATTCTAGTGTGGGTATCAGATCCGCTTGTAATATGGTGTTTATGGATTCATGTTTATATTTGGAAATGGGATTAGGAACATTTGATTTGGTGTTTAAAAGGAATGTAGTTTATTAATGTTTCTCTGGAGAGTGATTTAGTCCTCTTTTGTGGGTTGTGCATTCCGCCATACTTGGCCATGAATGTTGTCGACATATAAAATTGGAAACCATATCTATGTATGTTATCACTTGTTATTCAAAAAAAAATTATCTTGTCCTCTTTTGGCCCTTACGCTTTGGGGTTCGCAGGACAGGATGTTACTGAAGTTTCATGTAAAGCATACTGTATATTAGTAAGTCATACAAATTATAGATAAGAGTTAGGTAGTGAGGTTCTAGCAATACTCAGACACTCATTTTGTATAGTATCAATTATATTTTGGCAACTTTTAGTTTTGTTTCTGAATGGGACAGCAACTTGTGACTAGTATTTGCATGATGACATGAAGCCCATATACCATTGATATACATGTCACCTTAAAGAATTCATCTATATAGGTCTTTATGCTTATTCTTCCCATTTAGTTCATCTCCTGGCCAAAGGGGAGTAACTATTTTTTCAATAGGCCTCTTGCAGAAATCTATAGTATGCACCACACATTTGGGTCTAATCATGATAGCATTCTTTTATTTATTGTATTTACCAGTATAGTTATATTTAAAATATATATTTAAAGTACGTGCAAAAGTATCCATCTCAAGGCATCTTTAAATCAATTTATTTTGAATTATAATTGTAATTATTGTATACTTTAATAATTAATAATCATAATAAAATAGTATAATATTACTAAATATTGAGGCATCTTTTAATCAATTTATTTTAAATTATAATTGTAATTATTGTATACTTTAATAAATTTAAATCATAATAAAGTAGTATAATATTAGTAAACATTGTAATAATGTATTTATATTATTATTATTTTATTATAAATGTTTATTATTTATGTGCAAATAGTTTAATATTTTAAATCTGAATAATTAATTTAAATTAGAATAATTATTTCTAATCATAACTCTGATTTTACCCTACTATAACCCTAATTTTAAATCTAACCTAGCTATGATTTTAACCATAACCCTAACTAAAATTCTAACTCTATCCCTAACCCTAACTCTAATACTTACCTTAAATCTAATTCTTACTGTAATTCTAATAGTAACCACCTTAATTGTAACCCTAATTCTAATAGGAACCCTAATCTTAACTCTAACCCTATCCTAACCCTAATTCTAATCATAACCCTGATTGTACCCTAACTATAACCCTACTTTTAAAGATAACAATAACCCTAATTCTAACCCTTACCCTAATCCTATTTCAAACTACATTTTAACCCTAACCCTAACCTGAACTCTAGCCCTAACTCTAACCCTAACCCTAATTATAACTTTAATGCCTACCTTAATTTAGTAACCCTAATTCTAACTCTAACCCTATCCTTAATTCAAACCCTAACCCTAATTATAATCCTAACCTGATTCTAACATTAACCCTAATTGTAACCCTAACCCTAACCACATTGATAATTGTAATCCTAACTCTAATTCTAAACCTATCCTAATTCTAGTTTTAATCCTAACCCTAACCCTTATTCTAACCTTAAAAATAGCTCTTATTTTAACCCTAACTATAACCCTAACACTAATCTTGACTATAATTCAAACCCTAACCCTATCTCTAATTTAAACCCACCTTAATTTTAACCCTAATTCTAATAGTAACCCACCTTAATTTTAACCCTAATTTTAATAGGAATCATAATCCTAACTCTTACCCTAACCCCAGTTCTAATCATAACCTTGATTGTACTCTAACTATAACCCTAATATTAAGTCTAACAATAATCCTAATTCAAACCCTTAATCCTAATTCTAACTATGATTTTAACCCTATCCCTAACCCTAACTCTAGCCCTAGCCCTAACTCTAACCTAAACCTAACTCTAATGCTTACCCTAACTCTAATTTTTACCGTAATTAAAAGAATTTTGAACATTTTGAACCTTTTTTTTTGGTTTTTTAACTGATGCTTTTAATTTAAAAATTATTTATATCTATGATTTAACCCTAACACTAATGTAATTCTAGCCCTCACCCTAACCCTAATTATAAAAGTTTAAAATTTTATATTACAAATTTGTGGTTAATTGCTAATTATAAAAGTTTGAAATTATATATTACATTAAAGTTGTAATATAAAATTTCATACTTTTATAATTAGCAATTTACCACCAATTTACCACCTTGCACATAGAGGAGACCAAAGCACCTTAATTTTGAGTTCAAAGTTCAAGCAACTTTAATTTTTTTTTACTTTGACATTTTTTAAAGGCCACTTATAATTAGCAATTTACCACAAAGGTGTACTATAAAATTTCAAATTTTGAAATAGTATTTGTATACTTTACATTAAATTTGTAATATTTTAAACTTTTAGAATTAGCAATTTACAACAAATTTGTAATATAAATTTTCAAATTTTGAAATAATATAGTATATTTTACATTAAGTTTGTAATATAAAATTTCAAACTTTTATTGTTATGAATTTTCCATCTTGCACAAAGCAGAGGAGACCGAAGCCCCCTAACAATTCACCTTAATTTTAAATTCAAAGTTTAAACAAATGACTAACTTTAAACGGGCCAAATGAAATTTGGTGTCAATGGTACTCATTTGGTATGAAACTCATATGATTTATATTGTCTCATGTGGAATTTAATTTTTATCAACATTTGTTGGATTTACAACACTTTTTCTCTAACTAAAATAATTTGATCATCTTCCCATAACTTTACTTAAAATAATTTGATCATCTTCCCAAATTCTTCTTTACAATAACTAAAATTCTTCTCTTCCCATACAATCCACCATAACTACAAATCATGTACTTACCTTTGTAGTTCAAAGCCCAGTAAGACTCTCTTTTAGTCAACTTTTAATCCTCCTCTCATCAACAACAATTTATAAACTTATACATAGTGTCACAATATTTTATTGACTTGATTTTACTTTTACATATAAAAATTCTATTAATGTCTCAAAAAGCAAACAGATGCAAAGCAACATTAGAAACCTCTAACCATAATAGAGACCAAATCCATGTCAACATATATAAATTAAAGCAAACAGATGAGAAGCAACATTAGAAACTTCTAACCATAACAAAGACCAAATCCACGTCAACATATATAAATTAAAGCAAATGGATGCAAAGCAACATTAGAAACCTCTAACCATAACAGAGACCAAATCCATGTTAACATATATAAATTGAATAAATGATCTGATTTGTTTAATTAAATATCAAATGGCAGTACGATGGGATAAAGAATGTAATCAAGAGATGATCTTCCATCATCTCTAAGCCCGATTGATTGTAAGCAGTTTTCTCACTTTTCCATCTAGCCGAGCACACATTTTAATTTCCTTCAGATTTTCTTTCTAGAGAAGTGCGGGCTTCCTGAAAAATAGTTCAATGTCATAACACCTTGATGGTATCACAAAACAGGGCTTCTAAACATAACCAATCTTATATATAGGCAGTGATGCACAATGGATACTACACGTGATTTTATAATGTCATTTGCATGGTCTACATCTCCATCAAGGACCACACAAAATGATAAATGATGTGTAAATCAAGAAATGCTCTCCCGTAATCTCTAATCACCAGATTGATTGTTACCACTTTTTTACACATTTTCATTTCCTTCAAGCATTCCTCTCCTTTGCTTTTTCCCATTCTTCATCTCCTCTTCCAGTTATTCATTCAGAGAAATACAGGCTTCGAAAAAAAGTTCAATGTAATAAGATCTTCCAGAGTATCATAAAACAGGGCTCTTATACAATAAGTCATTGTTTATATAGGCAGTGATACACGTTGGATGCTATACATCTGATTTTTATGAAGTCAATAGCATGGTCTAGGTCTCACAGTGCACCTTGTTATGGTGCAAATTTATCTTTACAGATTGCTTCAGTAAGCATCACCAATAATCTCTGCAAGAACATTGTCCTTGTTTGAAATGATGGAACTGGTTCATATCTCTCACAAAAATTTGTCTTGCAACGATCTTGGAGATAAACTTGGTTGTAGTATGGCAGTCAACACATATTCAAAGGTTCTTGACGACTCTAATAGTTGTTCCAGGGGGTGTATTGAATGACAATTTGCTTCTCACAAACATTTGCCATCTCTGCTGACTCATCAGCCCCTGTTGACTCAATAATATATAACACAATAATAGGATGTTATAAATTGGAATGTTTCAGATTACATTTCTCTTATAATTTTGGCAATAACTTCAAATTAGAAAAATATAAATTTGGAGTATCCCTGAACCTCTTTTTAATAAGCAAAGTATAATATTGCTGCGGCCATTGTCATAAAAAATGTGCATATCTGTGTATTCAAGAATTTATAAAGCATTGATGACCGAGCAGAAATGTACCTATGTACTCAGACAGATTACAAATATATCAGAACCTAAACATAGAGGCTGTACAACACATTTACATTAAAATGTCAATAAAACCAAACTTTCATCAAGTACCTTGCGTAGTATTTCTGCCAATATTTTTTGATTCTTTCATAGAAAGGTGACCGTGAAGGAGCATGCCAGTGGGCTTTTCTAGTCAATGGCAATAATCCATCAAATCTAAAGATGACTGAAAAAAAAGCATTAGATTATTCCTATGATAGAAAACATTCAGTCTGCATAACAGTTATATATAGAGTTCTTGGGCTTCGATACCTACTTATAATGATTCAAACATTTGTTGGAAATGTTTGGAAGGCTAATAAGCCTTTTCATAGATATTTTGACGGAGCATATCTTGTCAGCCTTGTGCTTGGCATTGAGGCTTAGCTGACTTTAATCAAGTTTACTTAAGCCATGCTTTTTCCTCCCATCGGTCTCTTAGGGTGCATAGAGGGCAGAGTGGTTCAATTGTATTGCTCCTCTACCATCAAAAAGTGAAACGCTATAGCAAAATTCAGAGATAAAATGTAGTATAGCTACAATACCTTCCCAATGAATGTTGCATGACCTCCAAGCCTAGCTATCCAAGGAACACCAGAGACTGTTGGAACAAAATCAATGAGCATCTCCCCAAAACAAACTATCAAGTCAGAATTTTTGATAGGATTGCTCCCATTGTTCAAACCTGCTAAGATGTGATATAGTACAGAAAAAGTCAGATTCAATGCAACAATTTCAGGATAACATGAACACCTCTTGGATCTAAACAAATACCAAAATCTTACATAAAGATGACATAAATAATAATCCATTCCAATTAGTATAATCCAATACAATAGACCATGCAAGGAACAAATGTATACAAAAGAATAGTCCCAAAATGACAAAAACAACACAATATGAATAAAAGGTACAGAAAGACTTCCAAAACCCAAATATAAGTATCTAAAACCAATTATAAGCATCCAAAACTAAAAGAACAAAGGATCCTAATAGGAGGTAAATAACTTGACCCAAGATTTACCCCAATTCAAGAAACAAATTATATAACCAACCCAAACATAAGGTCCATGCAATTTGTTCTATGTATATTACCAATTCAGAAAAACACAATGAAAAAAAATGCATGAAACCAATTATAGTTTCATTAAAGTAGATGCTGATGGCAATGGAACCATAGATTTTAGTGAGCTTTTGAATCTCACGGCAAGAAAAATGAAGGTATGTTAGTGGGTAAATGTGTTTATATAATTGCATTGTTCTATGTCAGGAAAATGGATTGGCAATTTAGCAGTCATTAATGTATTTGATATGGGGCTTTTAAGAGATAGTGTAATGTCACCATATTCATAGTTTGGTGAGGTAGTTATTATTGCAGAGAAAATATCTTTTGGGCTGAGCGAATCTATGGACGATGGAGGATGCCATAGGGTAGGTCGCCCTCGTTTTACTTGGTCAATGCTTGAAATCTTAAATGCGGGAAGAAAATATCTCAAGGGGCAGATGGAAGAGGGCGTAGGAGTTAAGAGTAAAAAATATCTGAGAAAGGGAGGACTCTCTGTTTTTTGGGGAGACCACGATTTGGGAAGAACAGGGGATAGAGGTGGTCGCCATGCTTGCAGAGGAGAGAGGATATGAGCACTGCAGAGAGCGACCTCCACCACGGAACTGTAGAGATCAGTCTGCCAAAATTTTGATATCATCTGGTAGAGGAAGATTCAACCCATGCTAGAAAAAAAAAGCCTCCAAAGAGAAGATTAGATGCAGCTTGAGAGGCGGCAAAAAGATGATAAATGGTGGCCAAATAATTGCATACAGCATGGGGTTCTACACAGCGACGACAGAGAGGGTGATTTAGCAAGATTTCAGAGACTTTTCTGATCTAAATGACTTCCTTCTGCCCAGCAGCGCCTCTATAAAGAGGAATCTAGCTTGATTGAGAGCGTTTGAAAAGGGGCCTGTAGCCTTGCTTCAGGCCCACGATGATGCTTCAGGGCCATGATGATGCATCAGGTCCACGGCCTTCTTGTGTGAGGCAAAGAAAAGAAAAGAAGAAAGGGAAAATGGTTGAAAGCAAATACTCAGGCGAGCATATCAAATTGAAAGATTTGAGGTGAGTTGAAGTGGAGCGCGAACAGAAAACAAAAGAATCGCCTTCCATGGAATCAATTCAAGGCATTGGAGGAAATCTTCTTTTTTTAAAGGTATTTGCATCACTTCCTTGTTTTTTTTTTCCAGCACAAAAAACTAAAACCTGGTTACTGTGTTTTCATCTACCACAGAAATTGAAACCCATCTATTGTCCGCTGAAAATATGCCAAAGTTTATTTCAAAACAAGAAATTTACAATTAGTTTGAAAGTTTCTAAATCCTTTTTAAACATATCCATTTTATGCTTATTCTGCGATCATTGCAGTCCGTGTGTTCATTTTTCCTCTTAGGCTTTTTGTGAAACAGTTGACGTTCCTTCTCTTGCTGCCAGTCTGGCTAGGCAGAGAGGACGTGGGCAAGGTTGTGAGTGTGGTGGGATTCCCCCCCATCTCCATACCATCGAAAGCTAACATAACCTGCATTTCTTTGCCATGCCTTAAAATTGGATGCAACAGGGGTAGGAGTGTGGTCAGTAAGTTTTTAGGTAGCAACACTCACATTGAGTTGAGTGGAGAGTAGCTCAAATCCCAGTTGGAATCGCTTTAGAGGGAAGCTGACCAAACCAGAGAAAAAGTATATCTCATAAGTAAACCCTTGCCCCTTTGTGTTCTTCATTTCAATTTTAAAGGTGTATTGTTCTATTGGTTGCAGATTAGTATATAGTATGTTGGGTGCGAAGTGGGATTCATCCATAGTTACAGTATCACCATAAGACCAGTAGTCAAGTCTCCACGTACTAAAACTCAGCTGTTTTGCTTATAAGGATAATCTATAGTTTATTTTGAATTGTACTTGGCAATTGTACGATTGTTTAAGAATGCACCCACTCAGAATTGATTCATAATTAGCATATGTTTTCCATAACTGATTCATCAACAAGAATCTTATTTAATTCCATATGAAACTTAATCGATAGTAGGGTTGCTCTATCCTTGTGATAAATTGTTGCCCACTTGAAAGATTCCTCCTAGTGTATGCTTGATCTCAGTGTTGGTATTGGTCTTATGATTGTGCCTTTGTTCATTTTATCCTTAAGCAAAATTTAGTAGAGACTAACAATGGAATGCTTCCCTTCCTCATACCTTCTTGGGAGGCTTAGATGCTTGCTTATACAAGGGGGATGGAGAGGTAATGTCCTACCCTCATCTTGGAGCTGTTATTTTCTCCCTTTGGTGAACCTTTGCCCTCTTCATTGATGTTGTAGTCCTTGTTGTAAGATCGTTCTTTTACTGGAATTGCCTTGCATTCACTATTGTGGCCATATTGTGGTGATTTGCTTGTAATACCCCCTAGTGTGGGTCTTCATGTGCTTGTTTGACACTTTTGTTTGCATGTTGAGCCTTTTGGTATTGAGTGTAGTTGTTAGGGTAGGCACGAAAGTAGTTCCCAATGCGGCATTGAGCAAGAGGGCTCACTTGAAGGCCCATTGGAGGAAGCATGATTTATGTGTTTGTTGCAAGGCTTGTATCTATGAGTTGAGTACATTTGTTAGCTACTTCCTTCTAGCTGCCCCTATCTTCTCACCTTCCCTATCCGAGTAGTGCTTTATTAGCATGATTATCAGGTGCCCTATTTATGCCCTTCGTGAATCATGTACTTGGATGTGTTCATGTGAACTCTGTGTCTTGTGGTATTATTTTGGGTATTGTGTTTATGAGTCTTCCTATTCCTACCACCATCATGTTTTAGTTTGGGCCTTGTGACGACCTTCGAGCACGGTGGGGTGGTCTCTTATGAGTCCACATGGTTGGGAGGCGTTGCCACCACCATTGGGGACTGATGAATAGGTTTTGGAGCACTAGATTGGGGATGTTCTCACTCTCTGTTATCCTACCTGTTATTGTACCTAATTTAGTCATTGTATTATATTCAGGACTATTTTATTGTACTTTTATTCTATATTCATGGCTCTATCATTGTATATGTATATTCTTTTATGTAATTTTGTACTCTCTTGTGAGAGATGATGTAAATTATAGTAATGAGAAGATATGTGATGTTGCCTCTTATTTGACTTACAGATTCCGATGTGGGTATTGGATCCGCTTGTAATATGGTGTTTATGGATTCATGTTTATATTTGGAAATGCGATTAGGAACATTTGAATTGGTGTTTAAAAAGGAATGTAGTTTATTAATGTTTCTCTGGAGAGTGATTTAGTCCTCTCCTGTGGGTTGTGCATTTGGCCATACTTGGCCATGAATGTTGTCGATATATCGAATCGACAACGATCTTTTGTGTATGTTATCACTTCATGTAAAAAACAAATTATCTTGTCCTCTTTTGGCCCTTATCCTTCGAGGTTTGCGGGGCAGGATGTTACATCTAGTATCAGAGCCAGGTTCACACACTGGGAGCTCTGGCATAATTGAGCCTTCTATGTTTCGCTCTGTTTGGTGTGTGTGATGTGAGCTTGTTATATTGTCTTTATAGTCTTGATTGCTTCCATGCCTTAGCATAGCACTAGTGGGTTAAGTTAAAGCCCCATTCTTAGAAATCTATGAGGAAGTAGCCTCCCTAGCCTTACCTTACTCAATGGGACTAGAGTGTTGACCTTGATTGAGAGTCTCCCATGGTTAAGAGTGATCACTCTCCCATGTTATAAGAGGAGGCTAGGAATGTTCTGCCTTGTGTGTTGCGGGTTAAAGGTAACTTGGATTGCTTAGATAACCTTGTTGGACTGCTCTTGTAAGCTTTGTGCTATAGATGTAAAGGATGGTAGGATGTAGTTTTTTGCGGATGTGGACAAATTAGTTTGATTGTACCATGCTCTCTTGTCAGTGTTGGATGATTGCTGATTTTTCTTATAACCTCATAATGTGCTTGAGTTGCTAACATTTATCACCCTTGATAACATATTGAAGTCATTGGAATACTAATGGTGCCTTAAACTTTCCCTCAGTAGAATTTGCATGTTTGTATAATGAATATTGGATGGCATGTGATGTCTTGACATGAGATGAAATCTATCTTTCTCTCCTCTTCTTAGTTGTCATTAGTTGACAAGATGTTAGATTGATGGCTTATGGATTTAATTAGTATGTTAGTATTGCAATAAGTAAAAGATCTAATGAGTTAGGAGTGAAGAAGACATTATGCATGTTATGGTTATGTATTGAGAATGATTACATGTTTATTAGTGCCTCCTTACTTAATGAGTTTACATGAGAACGGTAATTGTTGTGGATATATCTTGTTGATGAAATTTGATCTCCTCAATTGCATTGTGGTTTTAATGAGATCATATAGGTGAATTCTTGTATTTAACGCAAACTGAAAATAATGCATGTTAGAGTAATAAGTATGTTGCATATCTTGCTTCATGTGAAATTGCATGCCTTAACATAGCCATGGTTACTTAAGATTATATGTATGGTGGTGAACATGAGGAATGGATTAGAGTTACTTAAACAAACCCATTTTATTATGTTATTAGTATCCAACTCTCTTGTGAATGAATGGTATTCCTATGACTTGTGACATGATGTCGTATTATGTGTCATTATGAGATGTATATCTTTATGTGATTATAGAAGTGACTATACTAATGATTGTGAAAAATGTTACTTATGGTTATGCATTGATGTAAAAGTGATAGTGATGATGATATACATGTTCTTGCACTATTGCATCATGTTGAAAGCATTGCAAGTGAATCTATGATGTTATGGGTAAATGAGTTACCCTTGTGAAAAGAGAAAATTAGTATGGATATTTGGGAATACTTATTTTGGGTAAAGTTGTATATTTTGCATCATGTTGCATAGTCATGTGTGGGCTCTCGTTATGCCTGGGTAAGTGAAATTGTGATTGTATTCCTCATGATGAGAGCCTCCATTGATGTATTCTTGTTAAGTGTTGTGATTGACCAGTGCTTGAGATGTGTACCCATGGGATGGTGATACTGCGTACCCATCCATGGAGGATATGTTTGGATTATGTGTATGGGAGAAAACTATACCATCTATGTGTTTTCTTGTTGTCACCCTATTGACTGCCAACCTGAGGGTTGTGGATAGGTCAATATGTGAAGGGTAGTAGCAGCAACAAAGTTCCTTGGGAGGGAATTACATGGCGTACATATAATGGCGGCGCGAAATGACAGCGATCGTTTCAACCTCCCGGGAAAGTACTCACTACTTCCCCTTATTAATGGACCAGATACTTAGTTCATACAGTGTTAGTCTAATCTATATAGTTCTTGAGGATGATTTTAGTTTATGGTATGAGCACCTGTGACAGCTTTGATCTTACCTTGATGTGATTGTTTTGGAGATGATGCCACCCTCCAACTGGTGTTCTGACACAGTGCTGGTGAGGATGCCGTGTTGCTGATGGTAGCGAGCTGAGCTCAAGGACATGATGCCATGTACTTAGATGCATGAAGGAGTAGTATAGATGTTGTGTTCCTACTTGTGCTGAGAGGAGTGGTTGCTCGCACAGAGTAGAGGGTTCACTCAAGAGGGCCTCGATTTCGATCGGTTGGCATGCGAGTGGAATCTAGCCATGTGCACCTCTGGCTCAGTGTGTTACCGCACGTGCTTTCTTAGTGGGTACACACTATGTGGGATGTTCCTATGAGTAGGACATTGCCATGCAGTATACAACCATTGTGTGCTTTCTCTACTTGGCGTATACCATGCGTGCTCGCGCCGCATGAGGTATGTGACCTGGGTGGCCGGCACAATACCTTTCCATGTGAGGTTGCATGAGTAGGCCACACCCACATGAAGGACTGTTGAGACAGTCACACTTGTTTTCCTCCTTCCTCGTGTGGTGACTAGCGATAGTCACGTGGTGTTGTAATGTGTATATTTCAAAGATTGTGAATCTTCCTTTCAGTTATTGGTGATTTTTACTTTGCTTGTACAGACCAGCACTTTGGTTTATCTTGCTTGTATTGGTTTAGCCACAGATGATTTTTATTGACATGTAACTCTTGTGGTTACATTTAATTTCTTGTTGAAACTATGCGCATTTTCTTACCTTATTGTTGAAATTGAGATTTACTCTTTCTTATTTATATTTTGGTGGCTAAACTAAGTGACCTTTTTGTTTTCAAATGTTGGTCTTGTGTTGTGATGCTATTCCTCATTAGGTATGGTGAGATCCACCCGTTTGAGTGTATACGAGGAAGTTGACGCAGGGAAACCCTTGAGGATGGGGGTATGTGTGAGCTATTCTAAGCTCTAATTCACTACCTTCCTATTGTTTGACTATCTCTTGGAGGCTAAAACCCTTACACAAACAAGAGATATGTCATTGTGGCTTGTATGGAAGGGCTCACTAGGCAGGTCAATGCCATCAAGACACGTGGATATGGATATTGGACATGGTTATTCGTTATGGACTCATGGTTACTTTGGATATGGATGGTACTACGACATCCACGTGAACCCCTATGTAGCCTTGTGATGTGAATGAGTATGTATGTATATGTAGGTGGTACAATTATCATGTATGTAGTTGCATATTAAAATATAGAAGAAAACAAAATTTGCATCATTATGCCTTGAAAAGTGACAAACTATTGCATTTTATGTAAAGAGAGGTCATGCATGCTATGAAATCAGAGGTTGAGATTATGTACATGTGTGTTGTGTACTCCATTTTATGGATAGCTGCATATAAAAGTTAGAGAATTGAAAAATTTTGTCTTGAAAGTGCAGTTTTTTGTAAATTATGAGAAAACTATGTGATTTATTCTAGTATAAATGTGCAAATTGATGGTTGTTGATTTTCCTTGATGGATTCCAATACTATTATGATGTTGACATGATTGGTTATCATGTTGGATTACGTGCTTATATGTTTATATACTGATATCATTACTTTTGTATGATTATGGATAGAAAAGGGATGACATCGTAACACTCATATTTGAGAGGCTTACAATATCATGACCCTCTTCCTGATGATTGATGTTGCTTCAGCTATACAGTATATATTATATGTACATGTGCTTTGACGTGTGATTGGAGTTATGCAGGTATTGGGTATCGACTTTGCCTAGACTCACAGGCCTGAGCGTACTCTTATTATCCCCGATGGTGGTTACTGGAGATAGTCACAGGCCCTATTCCCTACCCTAGCCACTGTACCCTACTAGTGCAGTGTTCCCGTGTTGTTGTCTTATCACCTGGTTACCTAACAGTAATGTCCGGATTGCCCTTATGGTCATGTGTAGTTTACTAGTGCATTAGTTGAAGCTTTTCTCCTTGGTTTGCATTGATTGTTTGATGTGGTTTCCTTGACATCATTCTTTCTTTTGATTGGAGAAAATTGCTTTATGCTAATGTATATTTTCTAGGAAAGAGTGCCTTGCTGATTCCTTACCCTTGTTCGGTGACAGATTACATGTATTTGTGCATGTGATAACCTGATTTTATTATTGCATTGAGTTTCATGCACTAGTGTGTGCTTTGGCTGCATCTTAGCATGTGCAAGCTTCTAGGAGTAAGCCTACTCCTAGGGGGGTAGGATGTAATGTCACCATATTCATAGTTTGGTGAGGTAGTTATTATTGTAGAGAAAATATCTTTTGGGCTGAGCGAATTTATGGACGATGGAGGACGCCATAGGGTAGGTCGCCCTCATTTTACTTGGTCAATGCTTGAAATCTTAAATGCAGGAAGAAATTATCTCAAGGGGTAGATGGAAGAGGGCATAGGAGTTAAGAGTAAAAAATATCTGAGAAAGGGAGGACTCTGTTTTTTGGGGAGACCATGATTTGGGAAGAACAGGGGATAGAGGTGGTCACCATGCTTGCAGAGGAGAGAGGATATGAGCACTGCCGAGAGCGACCTCCACCACGGAACTGTAGAGATCAGCCTGCCAAAATTTTGATATCATCTGGCAGAGGAAGATTCAACCCATGCTAGAAAAAAAAGCCTCCAAAGAGAAGATTAGATGTAGCTTGAGAGGCGGCAAAAAGATGATAAATGGTGGCCAAACAATTGCATACAGCATGGGGTTCTCCACATCGACGATAGAGAGGGCGATTTAGTAAGATTTCAGAGACTTTTCTGATCTAAATGACTTCCTTCTACCCAGTAGTGCCTCTATAAAGAGGAATCTAGCCTAATTGAGAGCATTTGAAAAGGGGCCTGTAGCCTTGCTTCAGGCCCACGATGATGCTTCAGGGACACGATGTACAGTCCCACGATGATGCTTCAGGGACACGATGATGCATCAGGTCCACAGCCTTCTTGTGTGAGGCAAAGAAAAGAAAAGAAGAAAGGGAAAATGGTTGAAAGCAAATACTCACGCGAGCATATCAAATTGAAAGATTTGAGGTGAGTTGAAGTGGAGTACGAACAGAAAACAAAAGAATCGCCTTCCATGGAATCGATTCAAGGCATTGGAGGAAATCTTCTTTTTTTAAAGGTATTTGCATCACTTCCTTGTTTTTTTTTCTAGCACAAAAAACTAAAACCTGATTACTGTGTTTTCATCTACCACAGAAATTGAAACCCATCTATTGTCCAATGAAAATATGCCAAAGTTTATTTCAAAACAAGAAATTTACAATTAGTTTGAAAGTTTCTAAATATTTTTTAAACATATCCATTTTATGCTTATTCTGCGATCATTGCAGTCCCTGTGTTCATTTTTCCTCTTAGGCTCTTTGTGAAATAGTTGACGTTCCTTCTCTTACTTCTAGATTGGCACGATAGAGAGGACGTGGGCAAGGTTGTGGGTGTGGCGGGATTCCCCCCCATCTCCATACCATCGAAAACTAACATAACCTACATTTCTTTGCCATGCCTTAAAATTGGATACAACAGGGGTAGGAGTGTGGTCATTAAGTTTTTAGGTAGAAACACTCACAATGAGTTGAGTGGAGAGCAGCTCAAATCCTAGTTGGAATCGCTTTAGAGGGAAGCTGACCAAACCAGAGAAAAAGTATATCTCATAAGTAAACCCTTGCCCCTTAGTGTTCTTCATTTCAATTTTAAAGGTGTATTGTTCTATTGGTTGCAGATTAGTATATAGTATGTTGGGTGCGAAGTGGGATTCATCCATAGTTACAATATCACCATAAGACCAGTAGTCAAGTCTCCACATACTAAAACTCAATTGTTTTGCTTATAAGGATAATCTATAGTTTATTTTGAATTGTACTTGGCAATTGTACGATTGTTTAAGAATGCACCCACTCAGAATTGATTTGTAATTAGCATATATTTTCCATAACTGATTCATCAACAAAAATCTTATTTAATTCCATATGAAACTTAATCAATAGTAGGGTTGCTCTATCCTTGTGATAAATTGTTTCCCACTTGAAAGATTCCTCCTAGCGTATGCTTGATCTCAGTGTTGGTATTGGTCTTATAATTGCGCCTTTGTTCATTTTATCCTTAAACAAAATTTAGTAGAGTCTAACAATGGAATGCTTCCCTTCCTCATACCTTCTTGGGAGGCTTAGATGTTTGCTTATACAAGGGGGATGGAGAGGTAATGTCCTACCCTCATCTTGGAGCTGTTATTTTCTCCCTTTGGTGATTCTTTGCCCTCTTCATTGATGTTGTAGTCCTTGTTGTAAGATCGTTCTTTTACTGGAATTGCCTTGCATTCACTATTGTGGCCATATTGTGGTGATTTGCTTGTAATATCCCCTAGTGTGGGTCTTCATGTGCTTGTTCAACACTTTTGTTTGCATGTTGAGCCTTTTGGTATTGAGTGTAGTCATTAGGGTAGGCACGAAAGTAGTTCCCAATGCGGCATTGAGCAAGAGGGCTCACTTGAAGGCCGATTGGAGGAAGCATGATTTATGTGTTTGTTGCAAGGCTTGTATCTATGAGTTGAGTACATTTGTTAGCTACTTCCTTCTTGCTGCCCCTATCTTCTCACCTTCCCTATCCGAGTAGTGCCTTATTAGCATGATTATCCGGTGCCATATTTATGCCCTTTGTGAATCATGCACTTGGATGTGTTCAGGTGAACTCTGTGTGTTGTGGTATTCTTTTGGGTATTGTGTTTATGAGTCTTCCTATTCCTACCACTATCATGTTTTAGTTTGGGCCTTGTGACGACCTTCGAGCACGGTGGGGTGGTCTCTTATGAGTCCACATGGTTGGGAGGCGTTGCCACCACCATTGGGGACTGATGAATAGGTTTTGGAGCACTAGATTGGGGATGTTCTCACTCTCTATTATCCTACCTGTTATTGTACCTAATTTAGTCATTGTATTATATTCAGGACTATTCTATTGTACTTTTATTCCATATTCATGGCTCTATCATTGTATATGTATATTCTTTTATGCAATTTTGTACTTTCTTGTGAGAGATGATGTAAATTATAGTAATGAGAAGATATGTGATGTTGCCTCTTATTTGACTTACAGATTCCGATGTGGGTATTGGATCCGCTTGTAATATGGTGTTTATGGATTCATGTTTATATTTGGAAATGCGATTAGGAACATTTGAATTGGTGTTTAAAAAGGAATGTAGTTTATTAATGTTTCTCTGGAGAGTGATTTAGTCCTCTCCTGTGGGTTGTGCATTTGGCCATACTTGGCCATGAATGTTGTCGATATATCGAATCGACAACGATCTTTTGTGTATGTTATCACTTCATGTAAAAAACAAATTATCTTGTCCTCTTTTGGCCCTTATCCTTCAAGGTTCGCGGGGCAGGATGTTACATCTAGTATCAGAGCCAGGTTCACACACTGGGAGCTCTGGCATAATTGAGCCTTCTATGTTTCGCTCTGTTTGGTGTGTGTGACGTGAGCTTGTTATATTGTCTTTATAGTCTTGATTGCTTCCATGCCTTAGCATAGCACTAGTGGGTTAAGTTAAAGCCCCATTCTTAGAAATCTATGAGGAAGTAGCCTCCCTAGCCTTACCTTACTCAATGGGACTAGAGTGTTGACCTTGATTGAGAGTCTCCCATGGTTAAGAGTGATCACTCTCCCATGTTATAAGAGGAGGCTAGGAATGTTCTGCCTTGTGTGTTGCGGGTTAAAGGTAACTTGGATTGCTTAGATAACCTTGTTGGACTGCTCTTGTAAGCTTTGTGCTATAGATGTAAAGGATGGTAGGATGTAGTTTTTTGCGGATGTGGACAAATTAGTTTGATTGTACCGTGCTCTCTTGTCAGTGTTGGATGATTGCTGATTTTTCTTATAACCTCATAATGTGCTTGAGTTGCTAACATTTATCACCCTTGATAACATATTGAAGTCATTGGAATACTAATGGTGCCTTAAACTTTCCCTCAGTAGAATTTGCATGTTTGTATAACGAATATTGGATGGCATGTGATGTCTTGACATGAGATGAAATCTATCTTTCTCTCCTCTTCTTAGTTGTCATTAGTTGACAAGATGTTAGATTGATGGCTTATGGATTTAATTAGTATGTTAGTATTGCAATAAGTAAAAGATCTAATGAGTTAGGAGTGAAGAAGACATTATGCATGTTATGGTTATGTATTGAGAATGATTACATGTTTATTAGTGCCTCCTTACTTAATGAATTTACATGAGAACGGTAATTGTTGTGGATATAGCTTGTTGATGAAATTTGATCTCCTCAATTGCATTGTGGTTTTAATGAGATCATATAGGTGAATTCTTGTATTTAACGCAAACTGAAAATAATGCATGTTAGAGTAATAAGTATGTTGCATATCTTGCTTCATGTGAAATTGCATGCCTTAACATAGCCATGGTTACTTAAGATTATATGTATGGTGGTGAACATGAGGAATGGATTAGAGTTACTTAAACAAACCCATTTTATTATGTTATTAGTATCCAACTCTCTTGTGAATGAATGGTATTCCTATGACTTGTGACATGATGTCGTATTATGTGTCATTATGAGATGTATATCTTTATGTGATTATAGAAGTGACTATACTAATGATTGTGAAAAATGTTACTTATGGTTATGCATTGATGTAAAAGTGATAGTGATGATGATATACATGTTCTTGCACTATTGCATCATGTTGAAAGCATTGCAAGTGAATCTATGATGTTATGGGTAAATGAGTTACCCTTGTGAAAAGAGAAAATTAGTATGGATATTTGGGAATACTTATTTTGGGTAAAGTTGTATATTTTGCATCATGTTGCATAGTCATGTGTGGGCTCTCGTTATGCCTGGGTAAGTGAAATTGTGATTGTATTCCTCATGATGAGAGCCTCCATTGATGTATTCTTGTTAAGTGTTGTGATTGACCAGTGCTTGAGATGTGTACCCATGGGATGGTGATACTGCGTACCCATCCATGGAGGATATGTTTGGATTATGTGTATGGGAGAAAACTATACCATCTATGTGTTTTCTTGTTGTCACCCTATTGACTGCCAACCTGAGGGTTGTGGATAGGTCAATATGTGAAGGGTAGTAGCAGCAACAAAGTTCCTTGGGAGGGAATTACACGGCGTACATATAATGGCGGCGTGAAATGACAGCGATCGTTTCAACCTCCCGGGAAAGTACTCACTACTTCCCCTTATTAATGGACCAGATACTTGGTTCATACAGTGTTAGTCTAATCTATATAGTTCTTGAGGATGATTTTAGTTTATGGTATGAGCACCTGTGACAGCTTTGATCTTACCTTGATGTGATTGTTTTGGAGATGATGCCACCCTCCAACTGGTATTCTGACACAGTGCTGGTGAGGATGCCGTGTTGCTGATGGTAGCGAGCTGAGCTCAAGGACATGATGCCATGTACTTAGATGCATGAAGGAGTAGTATAGATGTTGTGTTCCTACTTGTGCTGAGAGGAGTGGTTGCTCGCACAGAGTAGAGGGTTCACTCAAGAGGGCCTCGATTTCGATCGGTTGGCATGCGAGTGGAATCTAGCCATGTGCACCTCTGGCTCAGTGTGTTACCGCACGTGCTTTCTTAGTGGGTACACACTATGTGGGATGTTCCTATGAGTAGGACATTGCCATGCAGTATACAACCATTGTGTGCTTTCTCTACTTGGCGTATACCATGCGTGCTCGCGCCACATGAGGTATGTGACCTGGGTGGCCGGCACAATACCTTTCCATGTGAGGTTGCATGAGTAGGCCACACCCACATGAAGGACTGTTGAGACAGTCACACTTGTTTTCCTCCTTCCTCGTGTGGTGACTAGCGATAGTCACGTGGTGTTGTAATGTGTATATTTCAAAGATTGTGAATCTTCCTTTCAGTTATTGGTGATTTTTACTTTGCTTGTACAGACCAGCACTTTGGTTTATCTTGCTTGTATTGGTTTAGCCACAGATGATTTTTATTGACATGTAACTCTTGTGGTTACATTTGATTTCTTGTTGAAACTATTCGCATTTTCTTACCTTATTGTTGAAATTGAGATTTACTCTTTCTTATTTATATTTTGGTGGCTAAACTAAGTGACCTTTTTGTTTTCAAATGTTGGTCTTGTGTTGTGATGCTATTCCTCATTAGGTATGGTGAGATCCACCCGTTTGAGTGTATACGAGGAAGTTGACGCAGGGAAACCCTTGAGGATGGGGGTATGTGTGAGCTATTCTAAGCTCTAATTCACTACCTTCCTATTGTTTGACTATCTCTTGGAGGCTAAAACCCTTACACAAACAAGAGATATGTCATTGTGGCTTGTATGGAAGGGCTCACTAGGCAGGTCAATGCCATCAAGACACGTGGATATGGATATTGGACATGGTTATTCGTTATGAACTCATGGTTACTTTGGATATGGATGGTACTACGACATCCACGTGAACCCCTATGTAGCCTTGTGATGTGAATGAGTATGTATGTATATGTAGGTGGTACAATTATCATGTATGTAGTTGCATATTAAAATATAGAAGAAAACAAAATTTGCATCATTATGCCTTGAAAAGTGACAAACTATTGCATTTTATGTAAAGAGAGGTCATGCATGCTATGAAATCAGAGGTTGAGATTATGTACATGTGTGTTGTGTACTCCATTTTATGGATAGCTGCATATAAAAGTTAGAGAATTGAAAAATTTTGTCTTGAAAGTGCAGTTTTTTGTAAATTATGAGAAAACTATGTGATTTATTCTAGTATAAATGTGCAAATTGATGGTTGTTGATTTTCCTTGATGGATTCCAATACTATTATGATGTTGACATGATTGGTTATCATGTTGGATTACATGCTTATATGTTTATATACTGATATCATTACTTTTGTATGATTATGGACAGAAAAGGGATGACATCGTAACACTCATATTTGAGAGGCTTACAATATCATGACCCTCTTCCTGATGATTGATGTTGCTTCAGCTATACAGTATATATTATATGTACATGTGCTTTGACGTGTGATTGGAGTTATGCAGGTATTGGGTATCGACTTGACTCACAGGCCTGAGCGTACTCTTATTATCCCCGATGGTGGTTACTGGAGATAGTCACAGGCCCTATTCCCTACCCTAGCCACTGTACCCTACTAGTGCAGTGTTCCCGTGTTGTTGTCTTATCACCTGGTTACCTAACAGTAATGTCCGGATTGCCCTTATGGTCATGTGTAGTTTGCTAGTGCATTAGTTGAAGCTTTTCTCCTTGGTTTGCATTGATTGTTTGATGTGGTTTCCTTGACATCATTCTTTCTTTTGATTGGAGAAAATTGCTTTATGCTAATGTATATTTTCTAGGAAAGAGTGTCTTGCTGATTCGTTACCCTTGTTCGGTGACAGATTACATGTATTTGTGCATGTGATAACCTGATTTTATTATTGCATTGAGTTTCATGCACTAGTGTGTGCTTTGGCTGCATCTTAGCATGTGCAAGCTTCTAGGAGTAAGCCTACTGCTAGGGGGGTAGGATATAATGTCACCATATTCATAGTTTGGTGAGGTAGTTATTATTGTAAAGAAAATATCTTTTGGGCTGAGCGAATTTATGGACGATGGAGGACGCCATAGGGTAGGTCGCCCTCATTTTACTTGGTCAATGCTTGAAATCTTAAATGCAGGAAGAAATTATCTCAAGGGGTAGATGGAAGAGGGCATAGGAGTTAAGAGTAAAAAATATCTGAGAAAGGGAGGACTTTGTTTTTTGGGGAGACCATGATTTGGGAATAACAGGGGATAGAGGTGGTCGCCATGCTTGCAGAGGAGAGAGGATATGAGCACTGCCAAGAGCGACCTCCACCACGGAACTGTAGAGATCAGCCTGCCAAAATTTTGATATCATCTGGCAGAGGAAGATTCAACCCATGCTAGAAAAAAAAGCCTCCAAAGAGAAGATTAGATGTAGCTTGAGAGGCGGCAAAAAGATGATAAATGGTGGCCAAATAATTGCATACAGCATGGGGTTCTCCACATCGACGACAGAGAGGGCGATTTAGTAAGATTTCAGAGACTTTTCTGATCTAAATGACTTCCTTCTACCCAGTAGTGCCTCTATAAAGAGGAATCTAGCCTGATTGAGAGCATTTGAAAAGGGGCCTGTAGCCTTGCTTCAGGCCCACGATGATGCTTCAGGGACACGATGATGCATCAGGTCCACAGCCTTCTTGTGTGAGGCAAAGAAAAGAAAAGAAGAAAGGGAAAATGGTTGAAAGCAAATACTCACGCGAGCATATCAAATTGAAAGATTTGAGGTGAGTTGAAGTGGAGTACGAACAGAAAACAAAAGAATCGCCTTCCATGGAATCGATTCAAGGCATTGGAGGAAATCTTTTTTTTTAAAGGTATTTGCATCACTTCCTTGTTTTTTTTTCCAGCACAAAAAACTAAAACCTGATTACTGTGTTTTCATCTACCACAGAAATTGAAACCCATCTATTGTCCAATGAAAATATGCCAAAGTTTATTTCAAAACAAGAAATTTACAATTAGTTTGAAAGTTTCTAAATATTTTTTAAACATATCCATTTTATGCTTATTCTGCGATCATTGCAGTCCGTGTGTTCATTTTTCCTCTTAGGCTCTTTATGAAATAGTTGACGTTCCTTCTCTTACTTCTAGATTGGCACGATAGAGAGGACGTGGGCAAGGTTGTGGGTGTGGCGGGATTCCCCCCCATCTCCATACCATCGAAAACTAACATAACCTACATTTCTTTGCCATGCCTTAAAATTGGATACAACAGGGGTAGGAGTGTGGTCATTAAGTTTTTAGGTAGCAACACTCACAATGAGTTGAGTGGAGAGCAGCTCAAATCCTAGTTGGAATCGCTTTAGAGGGAAGCTGACCAAACCAGAGAAAAAGTATATCTCATAAGTAAACCCTTGCCCCTTAGTGTTCTTCATTTCAATTTTAAAGGTGTATTGTTCTATTGGTTGCAGATTAGTATATAGTATGTTGGGTGCGAAGTGGGATTCATCCATAGTTACAATATCACCATAAGACCAGTAGTCAAGTCTCCACGTACTAAAACTCAACTGTTTTGCTTATAAGGATAATCTATAGTTTATTTTGAATTGTACTTGGCAATTGTACGATTGTTTAAGAATGCACCCACTCAGAATTGATTCGTAATTAGCATATATTTTCCATAACTGATTCATCAACAAAAATCTTATTTAATTCCATATGAAACTTAATCAATAGTAGGGTTGCTCTATCCTTGTGATAAATTGTTTCCCACTTGAAAGATTCCTCCTAGCGTATGCTTGATCTCAGTGTTGGTATTGGTCTTATAATTGCGCCTTTGTTCATTTTATCCTTAAACAAAATTTAGTAGAGTCTAACAATGGAATGCTTCCCTTCCTCATACCTTCTTGGGAGGCTTAGATGTTTGCTTATACAAGGGGGATGGAGAGGTAATGTCCTACCCTCATCTTGGAGCTGTTATTTTCTCCCTTTGGTGATTCTTTGCCCTCTTCATTGATGTTGTAGTCCTTGTTGTAAGATCGTTCTTTTACTGGAATTGCCTTGCATTCACTATTGTGGCCATATTGTGGTGATTTGCTTGTAATATCCCCTAGTGTGGGCCTTCATGTGCTTGTTCAACACTTTTGTTTGCATGTTGAGCCTTTTGGTATTGAGTGTAGTCATTAGGGTAGGCACGAAAGTAGTTCCCAATGCGGCATTGAGCAAGAGGGCTCACTTGAAGGCGCATTGGAGGAAGCATGATTTATGTGTTTGTTGCAAGGCTTGTATCTATGAGTTGAGTACATTTGTTAGCTACTTCCTTCTTGCTGCCCCTATCTTCTCACCTTCCCTATCTGAGTAGTGCCTTATTAGCATGATTATCAGGTGCCATATTTATGCCCTTTGTGAATCATGTACTTGGATGTGTTCACGTGAACTCTGTGTGTTGTGGTATTCTTTTGGGTATTGTGTTTATGAGTCTTCCTATTCCTACCACTATCATGTTTTAGTTTGGGCCTTGTGACTACCTCCGAGCATGGTGGGGTGGTCTCTTATGAGTCCACATGGTTGGGAGGCGTTGCCACCACCATTGGGGATTGATGAACAGGGTTTGGAGCACTAGATTGGGGATGTTCTCACTCTTTGTTATCCTACCTATTATTGTACCTAATTTAGTCATTGTATTATATTCAGGACTATTTTATTGTACTTTTATTCCATATTCATGGCTCTATCATTGTATATGTATATTCTTTTATGTAATTTTGTACTCTCTTGTGAGAGATGATGTAAATTATAGTAATGAGAAGATATGTGATGTTGCCTCTTATTTGACTTACAGATTCCGGTGTGGGTATCGGGTCCACTTGTAATATGGTGTTTATGGATTCATGTTTATATTTGGAAATGCGATTAGGAACATTTGAATTGGTGTTTAAAAAGGAATGTAGTTTATTAATGTTTCTCTGGAGAGTGATTTAGTCCTCTCTTGTGGGTTGTGCATTTTGCCATACTTGGCCATGAATGTTGTCGACATATCGAATTGACAACCATCTTATGTGTATGTTATCAATTCATGTAAAAAAAAAAATTATCTTGTGCTCTTTTGGCCACTACGCTTCGGGGTTCATGGGGTGGGATGTTACAGATAGGTATAGATGAAGAACTGAGAGAAGTGTTCAAAGTGTTTGATAAGGACCAAAATGGCTTCATTTCAACTTCTGAGGTCAGTTTCATGACTTACCATGTACTGCCACTTTTATCAATGTCTCTTTGAGTACCATGTTGTGGGTCTGCATTGATTCTAATAAGTATTTATCTATGTTTAACTATATGAAGTCATACAACTGTATATCTATAAAATTTGATGTCACTAGTGGAAGATTGTTGAATGTTGTTTTTATTTTTTTGGTGTGTTTTTAAATAAATTAATAAATTAGTACTAAGTAGAAGTTTGTGGAATGATTTAAAGTTTTTGTTTTGTTTTCCTTAGATATTTACACAGTCATGCATATTGAAATAAATTTACACATCCATAGCAAAAACCTCAGGATTGCACTTTGTTATTGTAAATTTGGAATAAATTCACACAAGGATTTCAAATACAGTAACTAAGCACTTGCTGAGGATCATAATAAATGGGATAAAATCACAGTTCACATTCTTGCACTTTATAGTTTGTCTAATTTAGTTGTCCAATTCCATTCTCTTGATATTCTTCTTATGAGCAGTAGGGATCGTTAAATTTAGTTCTGTTTATTACTGTTGTTGTACCCTGAATAGTTCTGCCCGTTTTAAGGTTTGTGCAATTTCGCTGTACAGTTCCATCCTGTTGATATGTCTCTCATCCACACTATACATACTTCAATCATAGCAAGTAATATAGTTAGAGTCTAGAGGTAATTTCTCATATTAAAGTATTGGGTTTTTGTAGGTTGTATTACCACCAAGGAGCTTGCGACAGTAATTCATTCTTTGGGACAGAATCCCACAGAAGAAAAATTGAGAGACATGATTACTGAAGTAGATGTTGGATAATTGATGCGGATGTGCCAGATGTGCAGTTCTATTTTGGAATTTCTATTTTCTTAGTTAGTTTCAGTTAGATGTTTTTTTTGGAATTTGCCAACTTTTGTATTGCATGATAATGCATGTAAAACATGCTATATTTTAGTTTGTTTTTTCTATTTTTTCCTTATAGTTTGCTTTGCAGTAAATACATTGTAATAAGAGCTGTAGCTCTCTAGTTTTTTCAATAGCAATAAAAAGTTTATTCTCTATGCTACTGCATATATGGTTGTTTGTTTGTTCTTTTTTAATCTGTTGTCATATTTGTTTGTTTAAAAATCTTCATTTGGAAATAGAAACTGCACATCTGGCACATCCGCATCAGTTATCCAACATGTTGATGTGTTTTCCTTGCACATACAATGTAGAATAAAATACTGGTGTACACTATCCTCTCTCGAATAAGATCCCTCAAATGCTAAACTAAGTGATCTGATGAGTAGACTCCAAGGTTCTTGATTAGTTACTTTTGGTGTTGCAACTTGGGATAACTTAATAGTAGGATGCGAATTACTATTTGACACAAAGGGACTTACGTAAATGTTCAACAATAGGAAACATGTTTCTCTCGGATAATGTGTAACATAGCTCCTTCGAAGGTCTAACCATATGACAACTTAAGATATGATAGTGGAAGCTCTTGAATCTAAATCTAACAAGATTTTAAAGAAAATGCAAAAGGAAATGGGTTTAGAAGACTCTAATTTAAATGCAAGCAATCACCACTGATTCACCAGAATCTCAACCATAATTTGCTTCGCCATAAGATAACAACTACACAAAGGTGATGTTATCTTCTAAGGAAAAAAGTAAGATTTTTAGATTACTTCTGCACACGAAGTAATTGAAGTTAAGCTCAGATAATGTTTAGACGAACCATGCACTACAATCTACCATCGACAAATTATAAATGGTATGAACTATGGAGACACCAAACATGAATCAGCAACAACAACTTCCATAAAACATAAAACTAAATTGCTAAAAACAAACTAAACTGATCTTATTCTATGAGTGAACACTTAAAAACCATGCTATCATTTGAAACAACACAAATCACCATGAAAATTTCAGCAATGAATTTGTATTTATTTCAACAGAGTCTTGAGCAACAATTTCTTAGAGCATTCCCCCCTTACAAATGAGAACAAAATGGGCTTTATAGGCCTCAAAATTCAATAGATGGCCAAGATTAAAACTTGAAATCGAGGGCCCATATTGTGCCACGCAGGCAAGTGGTTACAAAATTTACTAAAATTGGACCTTGCATTTATGATGTACCCACTAAGTGGAGTACCCTCATTTATGACCCTTCCTTTTTGTGGTAAACTCCATAAATCTAATGATGACACGTGTAACCTCCTCCATAGGGACACTTGGCAAAATTTGAATGGTGCACTCTATGATTTGCAGCTCCTCTATGCATTTGGCAATTGTCATCTCCCAAACAGCCATGGATGTCTGAAACATGCCCATGAAAGTGGAAAGTGTGCAAATATCATTCAACAACTCCCTGGAAATAGCCTATGTATGCTGAAAAAACTTTGCATGCATCTTGTCCTTCAGCAAGTATTCATCAATCTCCCCATTGGAATCAACTACCTTGTTTATGAAAACAAGTATTTTTTTTTGCATTTCCTGAAGTACTTCTCTTGTTCGAGTACTGTCACTCTCAATCTTTCCCAGAACTTGCTCCTTTATGCTGAGTGCACAATACCAGGAATGGAAATTGTATGTTGGACCTTGTTCAACCACTCCTTCATCCAACAATGTGGCATTTGGAGTATAAATCAGATTTTTCAACTGAGGCATAACTTCTTCCCTTACATTTCTAAATTCTACACAAGTAGTTAGAATATTCTGAACTCTGTCAACTATTGAAGAAGCGTCCTTGTACAACTTCACAATTTCATTAATGAACCCATCAGCCTTTATCTTGAAATCTGCTACCCAATCTAGCAATACTTGAGATGAGGACCTCATTTCTTCCAAATGTGCCACAGACTTCTATGAAAGCAACGTAGGTGGTGCAACCATCTTGTTAGCCTAGCTTACTGGCCTCATCAACTGCTAAATATAGTGCTGAAATGCCAAGTTATCCTTCTCTAACTGAATCCTCTATTTTTGTTCCTTTCGTAGTCTTTCTTTGACGACTGTATCTAAATCTTCTAACTCTTCTATGTCCTGTTCTATTGTGGCTGGTCCCAAATCAAAAGTATTGATGTCATATGCACTTGGAACACCATCATCTACCTCTTTGCTAATTTTTGGGACAGCAATATGCACTTGCCTTGACCCCGAGCTGCCTCTTGTGATTTTTGAGAATTTAATAATTTTCTATTTTCCATTGTCAGGTTTGGCCTTGCTCAGCAAGTCTTCCAAACTTAGGATGGGTTCCCTTTCAATAACAGGCTTCTCCTTGACTCGATCTCTTAGCCACTTTGGTAAGTCAGACAAGTCTTCCTGATTTTCCTCCTGAACTCCCTTCTACTGAACAGTAGGAAGAGCATCCTCATCAAACTCATACAACTCCTTGTCATTTTGATTTTCAGCAACTACTTCTATCATGCCCACTTCTTGCTCCTTAGATGATCCTAACATGACCTCATCAATCTGATTACATGGCTTGGTTAGTTTGTACCTCTAAAGCTACCTGTTCATCATGTCTCACTTCATCTTCCTCAATGTTTATTATATTATTGCACTCTTGCCTTGAAGATGCACTAGCTACCCTCTGATCATCAACATTTGTCATCTTACTTGGCTGAGTATCCTCATGTGGATCAGCACCTTCACCTTCTGAATCACTAGAATCACTAGAGTCACTGCTTGAGTCACTACTTCAAGAATCCTTGGACTGATGTGTACTAGCTTCTCCCATCAATTTGTAAGTGAATTAGACATTCTTCTCTTGGAGCCTTCAGATTTGGAAGTCCACATATTTTCTGGTATGCGCTACAATTGGCATCATCAAATCATCATTGAGTGTGACTTCCTGTTCCAACCAATTGATGGTGAAGGGCCTGTCCCTCCTCTCTTCATATGAACTTTGTGAAAGTCTTTTGTGATTCTCCTCAAGCCGATCCAGAATGTTGATCACTCTTCTTGCTCTGACCAAATCCAAAGACAATCAGTAGCAACCTTTCTTTCTTATCTCTATGTCATAATATGCATCTAGCCTGTTATCCTTGAGCTATGGCCTATGCTCGTATTTGCTCCCAAATTTCTGTCTGACTGTAGCAAATGGATCAAAGTTAATGTGTGCATCATTGTGGCACACCAAGTTGTAAGCTTGCAACTCTATCTCTGAATTTTCAGCTGCTTGCAATGACATGCAAGTCTCAAGCCTCCCGATGCTGATTAGAAACTTTGTTGTGGTCTTTTTCTTCTTTCTTTGAACTTTGTCGAATGCAACCAACTATCTTGTAACCTCCAGTAACACCATTCTATCAATGGGGTATCTAGGCAACCTGTGCGGTAATGATGAGAAGCCCTCCACATAGATGTATGTGAATCTTGGAAATTGAATAAACCACTTTCAGTATTTAGCTACAAAGTTCATGGCCTCCTTCGACAATCTCCTGCATGTGTTGCCTTGTAACAATCTGACAGTGTGCATGGAAAAGGCATCATTAAACCTTCTATAGTGAGATATAGCTTGCAAGTGTAGCTAAGGATAACAGTCATAAACCTTGAACTGTCCTTCTCTGTTTCCAACTCTCCCCTTGTAGTTCAGTCCTAGATATCTCTCATTTCTAGCAAGCATATATATAACATATAAGCTCATATAAAATGTTTTTGTCTCCTGCAAACCCTTCAACTGATCGTCGATGTTGCTGCTAATCATTTCAGCCCAATCCATCATCCTCTTTCCACTTACAATTTCCTCAATGAATAAAAACATCCATGGCTCAAAATTCGCTGATTGTGGGCAACCCATGGTGCGATTCAAAAATACCACCATATAATTTATTTCCTGATGAAAATCAGATTTGTGAAGTTTTTTAGGCACTCTTCTTACTTGCGGTCTTGATTCTATCAACCATTTGTTGTTTATCACCTCCATACACTTCTCAAGTCTAGCCAGATAAAGTTACAAAGCAGTCTCCTTGTCGCAGAATGTGGTAGTTTTATATGAGGGAATGTGAAAAGCTTCTGTGATTGCCTCCTTTCTTAGATAAGCCAATACTTTTCCCTCTCTGGTCATAATGCATCTCTTTTTAGGATTATAATGCTTAGCGCATTCTAGCATCAGGTCTGGACACGACATTACTGGCAGGAAACAAGCAGTTTGCACAATCCTATTCTTCAACATTCACCTGATTAGATTTGATGGATTGGGTTTGTACAAATTTTGTCAAATTTCCTCCATGTTGGTCTTCCTGAGATTAGTGTCAGCAAGGTTTCTCCATTTTGACGTGATTTTTGTTTCTGGCCACATTCCCTTCATGTCACTCCTCATCAGTGTCTGTCTGTCCTTTGCGCTCATTGCTCACCTACACGAATTTCAGACATTAGTTCGCTAGAATAACGCATAAAAGACAATCCCATAAGGCAAATCTCACCACACTATGCATGCAGGATAAATCAAATATGCTATTTTAAATTACCCTTCTCTATTTACAAGAAACAAACAATAATGCGAACTCTCTACGAAAATAAAAATTGACCAGCCTCCTGACAACTTCAATCGACAGTTTAACTTCTGTTCATCCTCCGCCAAAGTTTGTGCCTAAAATCATTTTTGCTAAGGATGTGAGACTGCATACGTGATTTGCTGAGGGTAATTTAAATCAAAGCCTAAGGGGTTTTATCATGTAGATGCTTGCTCTTACCTTGATGATTTTGTGAAGATCTTAGAGTCAAATCTACGTATATGATTACAATGGGGAAGGTGGACTCCAAGTGTATGGAGTAATTCACAAGCTTATGTAAACAACGATTTCTATTGTAGACCTAGAAATCTTTACTTGAGTGCGTTAAGTGATGTTTGTGCAAGTCTCTGTTTCATAGATGCCATACGATATGTCTCAAATTTACAACATCAGACCAAGATTAAAACTTACAATTCCAAGATATGACTTCACTCTCAAATACCACAACCAATGCATGCTCGAGTCTGATTTTCATATCCACTACATGATGAGTATTGTCATATATGCAGTCTGGAGGATATATAAAAATCTCGGCATGTTATGCATGAGAAAACTTCCTTCTGGAACTTCACGAATTAGTGCTTTTCAATTAATGAAAAATATGAATTGTACAACCATCAAAGATATGCATCTAGACAAATTTACTGATCCTCACTACATTTTGGCAGACATTCAGGTGCTCAATATATTGCTTGAAATATCTCGCAAATCAATTCTCGACTAGTTCCTGAGCGAATCTTTGGATCTTCTATGTGTAATCAACGTAGTAAAATTTGCAAGTTACCACCAAAGTGAATAATTGAATTATCATGAAAGAGCAAAACACCACGTGTTGCAAATGTATTTGCATAGTCTCCATAATGAAGGACATCTACACGGGCCAAGGCGGACTCATGATGCTCATATGCATAATTGTCCAGTGTTTGAGTGTGCAAAGCATCGCAAGAAGACCACCTAAGTGGACTTTTACTATCATGCTATATGATGCTTTCTTCACATATCTACAAAGTCTCTCAAGATGTCCGCCTAAGTAGACTTTTAACATCATGCTGCATGATATCTATTTCTTACATTTGCAAAGTGTCTAAAGATGTCCGCTTGGGCGGAGGCTTGGATGTCTTACGCATAACTTGGAACACTATGCATCATAACGAAGTAGAGTCATTCTCCTGAGCAGGCATCTAAGGCACCCACGAATGATAAAAGATAATAATACCATGCAAGGCATCAAGATAAATCATCACCTCCTTTAGATACTAAGTTTGAAACATTTCACATTCCCTCTCTATGGGGAAAATTCAAGCGCAATGCAACCAAAAACCTAAAAAACAATGGGGGGGTCCCCATACCCGATGGGGGGATGTTGGAATACACGACAACATCTGGTGACTCCATAAGAGAAATGTTCTTGAATATTTCAGGAATAAGGACTCATTCAAAACCTTGAATCATCAAATAACCCCGTCAAGTCCATCTAGTAGCTAAGAGACATACTCAAAAGGAGAAAAGAGTCATAAATTGTATCACAACATTTCGTCTCTATTGTTTCACAGGGTAAAAAATTTCATTTAAAACTTCTTCAAGTGTTCTAGAGATAAGCAAGAATCAAAACTTCAAAATCCTTGTGTACACCCACGTATCAGGTTAGATAAACATGAAAGCTTAATCAAGGCGTCAAAATCAAAGGCTTAGGACAACCATTTTCATCCTGAAGATCCAAGTGTGTGCAATTGGGTTCATTTCCATCCATCAGCACTCAAGATCACCTTAGTTCCTCTGCATTAAGCTATGTGATTAGTACACACCTCATGAACTACCTGGACATGGCCCCGCTGCCAACGAGCATCTATAGCCCCGATAGTTTTATCTCATAATTCCACTCGAGTAGAGCCCTACTACTGGTCAAGTGTCCATAGCCTCGGTAAAGATTACTCAATTGTCCATCTAACTAAGTTATAGTGTGTGGTTTGTGATTTTCTTTTCTTTTTTTTCAATTTTCAACATGCTTTTTGCTTGGTAGAGTACAATGTAGTATTGCTACGTGATAACTCAGCCAGTTGGGTGTGGACTTACGATGGCGGCAAAGGTGGACCTTTAGATTTTTCACTTAATGTGAGATCACAAAGATTTACTTAGGTACTTCTAGATTTTAAAAGTGAAAATATATAAGATCTCAAAACAATTCAAGTCACTCTAAATAGTCAATTTATCCTCCCAGAGCAAGCAACATGCTACCGAACGCCAACAATGGAGCCTGCAATGGATCTATCCATCTGATGAAGCTTATCAAAAGAAAACAAAAAGCATTCATTTAAAGATTAAACATTTTAAACATATAATCAAAGACCTTCATGTCAAAATACAATGTATGATTCCCTTCTTGAGTCAAGTACATATCTCAACAAATAGATAAATTGAAGAAAATTACCTTCTGACTCAGAATCTCATGAATATTTATTCTCAAAATATACGTAACATCACCTCACAAAGTCAACTAGAATGTGCTCTTATTGAAAATACCACCCCAAAAATGGGACCCCAGGGAAAGCCAAAAACTATAGCAAAAGTGAACAAGCCCAAAATGCAACAAACCTAGCCTAAAACTAACCTATGAAAATAGGCAACAATTATCCTAACTATGTACAAATAAGTCCTTGAAGGAACTTAGGGTTGGAAATAATGCTTTAAGGTTTGTCCATTGATGGGCAATGGAATAGATTCTCCAGTGAGTGTTTTCAATTTGAAAGCATTCTCTCCCAAAATTTCAGCAATCTGGTAAGGGCCTTTCCAAAGATTATCAAATTTCTCATGTTCACCCTTTCTCTCTTTAGCTTTGTCCCAATATAGAACCAAATCAAATATATGAAAAGACTTGATCTTTGCTTGTCTGTAGAACCATCTCTTCACAACTCCTTGATGTTTTGCAAAGTTTTCAAGTGCCATGTCTCATTTTTTTTCCAAGTGGAGCAGTTGTGACAACCTAGTTTGGACTTTATCATTTTCTTCCATGTAACCCTACATAAATTGTAATGTGGAAATTCTCAGTTGGATTGGGAATATAGGATCTTGGCCATAAACAAGATGATAAGGGGATGTACCCAAGGAACTCTTTATTCTCATCCTATCTACCCAAAGGGCAAACTTAAGTTGTGTATGCCAATCTCTCGGGTTTTTGTCAAGTAGTTTCTTAATTGCACCTAGCAAGTTTTTGTTGGTGGATTCTACTAGGCCATTTCCCTGTGGCTGATAGTTTGATGAAAATTTCAGTGTGATGCCATATTCAAAAGCCCAGTTAGAAAATTTCAGTGAAGTAAAAGCAAGACCATTATCACAAAAAAGTGCATGTGGACATCCAAACATAGTGATAATATTTTCTTCAATAAATCTAATCACAACATTAGAAATACAAAATTTTAAAGCATGAGCCTCAGACCACCTGGTGCAGTAATCAGTAGTGGTTAGAATATACCTATGTTGTGCCAAGGAAGGTCAGTTAATCATACCAATAAAATCCAGACCCCATTGAGCAAAAAGTCTTACTTCGATCATCGATTGAAGTGGCATGGCTGGATTTCTTTCCCTTGACGTAGCTACCTAGCATGTGTGACATCTCTTGACATGGCCATATGCATCGTGAAACAAAGTAGGCCAATAATAGCCTACCCTCAGAATCTGGTGTGCTGTAGCTAAACCACCTCCATGACATGTTCCAAATTTGCTATGAAAATGTTCCATTATCTAACCTACTTCATCTTTTCCTACACATCTTAAATATATCCCTTCATGATTCTTTCGGAACAAGACTGACCCTTGGAGCATAAAACATTAACTTTTTATTCTCAAAGCTCTCTTCTGGGTTGAATTCATCTGCACTGGACACTTCTGATTTAGCAGATAATATATAATGTCATTGTACCACTCGTCAGGTGATACATCCTCAAGAGTATAAACTTGTTGCACCAACCCTAGTCCATCAGTTGTAATCATTTGATTCAGTCCTTGTCCTCGAACAAGCTTCATTGGCTATATTTCAATATCATATTCTTGAATAGTGGCGACCCACTTGCCTCTTCTTTCTCCCAATTCATTCTACATAAGCAAGGTCTTGACTGCCACATCTAGCACAATAGCATAAATTCTACTTCTCAAAATGTAATGTCTGAATTTCTTAATTGCTTTGACCAGTGCATAAGCTTTCTTTTCCACGTTAGGATATCTAAATTCAGCATCTTTCAATGGTGTGCTCATGAAGGCTATTGGGTATTCATCTTTTTCTTCATTTCTTTGAGTGAGAGTTGCTGCACATGTATGCTCGAAAGCAAAAGAGTATAAATAAAATGGCCTTGTGTAATCTAGGCTTATCAACATAGCAGCATCAGCAATAGCTTGCTTGATTTCTTCAAATGCTTTTCTTGCAGGAATTGTCCATTCTATCTTTGCATCTTTCTTCAACTTGTTGTTCAATGGCTTAACGATCTCTACAAATCCTATAATGAACTTCCTGATGAAGTTTATCTTCCCAAAGAATGACTTCAGCTCCTTCTTACTTGCAAACATATCAATCTTGGAAATAGCCTCTATTCTGCTTGGATCTATAGAAATTCCCTTCTCTGAAATCACATGTCCCAATAATTTGCCCTCTGTTACTCCAAACATACACTGCTTTGGATTCAATGAGATTCTGTGTTTTCTACATCTTTGAAATACTTTCCTCAAATCCTCTATGTGATCTTCCCTTCTGTGAGAGAAAACTATGAGATCATCCATGTATATGATTATACATTTTCCAGTCAAATCATGAAAAGGAATGTCCATAGCTCTCTGAAAGGTTGCTCCAGCGTTAATCAGTCCAAATGGGATTCACCTGTATTCATAATTTCCCCACTTGCAAGTGAAAGTAGTCTTCAATCTATCTTCTGGTTCCACCATCACTTGCTTATACCCTGAATATCCGTCTAAGAAAGACATCATCTGGGAACCATTTACAATTTGTAAAACTTCATCCAATGAAGGCAATGGATAATTGTCCTTTTCTGATTCTCTGTTCAAATTCCTGAAATCTACGCACAATCCTATTTCTCCATTTTTCTTACGAATAGGAACAAGATTGGCGACCCATGTTGAGTGCCTTATTGGAAATATTATTCTTGCATTCAACAGCTTCTTTACCTCTCTATATATCAGTGGTTCTAACAGTGGATTGACAGGTCTCTACCTTTGTTTGAACGGCTTGCTATTGGGTTTCAAAGGAATGTTGTGTGTAATGATTGAGGTATCATACGTTTTTAAATCATCATAGCTCCATGCTATAATGTCTAAAAATTCTTTCATTCATTTGAGTATACCTTCTTTCTCTTCAGGTCTACACACCTTTCCTATTAACACATTCTTCTCTTCACCATCTGTTCCCATATTGACAGGTTCACATTTATCTCCTTGAACCTTATGATCTCTCACTGCACTTAATTGATCTAAATCAAAGATTCTCTCTAACTCGATCATTCCTCATGGTATTGTATTATTCTTTAGGTTCAAGGCACCCTCTGCATCAAATTATGCTTGTTCCAAATATTCTTCATCTATGATTTTAGCTTCAAAAACCCTAGAATTTGTGATGAAATCCAATATGTGTTTATCATCATTGAATACCTAAAAATTTATAACATTATCAGGAACTGATGTTACTGAGACCAACTCTATAGTGAACTTCTTTAACCCATTCATGGAAAGTGGTGTAAGTGAACTTGCAGCATGTGCTAGGGAATTAGCAACTTAATTCTTTGATCTATAAATTGATTTGATGTTGAATGCATCAAAACTTTCAATCAAATCCCAAACACAATTTCTATACCTCTTCAATCTCTTATCATGACAAACATACTTCTTCCTTATTTGCCTGACAATCACCTTGGAATCTCCATAAACATGTAGAATCTTAGCTCCTTTCTTAATAGCCATCAATAACCCATGAACTAATGATTCATATTCTGTAACATTATTTGTACATGGAAATTACAGTCTATGTATAGCCAAGAATGATTCGCCTGATGGATTGATTAACTTGAACCTAGCACCAGCTCCTTGCTTCGACTTGGATCCATCAAAACACAAAGTCCATACTTGATTTCCTTCTTGATCAATTGAAACTTTATTTGGATTTTCTTTTTTCTTACCCTTCTTGGGAATATTTGGTGGAATTAGATCTTTCTTCAGTTGATTGTCACTCTTTTCAACCTTTTCAATTATTTCAGTTCCAGTGGGCAATTCCACAAGGTTATCTTCTTTCTTTACTTGTAGAATTTCTAGTCTTGCAGCCTACGGAACTCTCCTATACACTTGTTCTAAGGCAACTTTACACATAGCACAAGAAAACTTGAAATGAAAAGCACTGTGTATCCAGCACCAGTTAGGTAATAACAGATCTTTGACATTTGCTTGCTGACCCAACTCTGTTGCTTGCTGAACATTCTTGAGTACAAAATTTTGGAAATTTTCAAATGTACCATCTCCTTCATTAGAAGGATACTCATAATTGTGATCTAACAAAATTTTAGTTTCATCGAAAGATTTTTGACTTTCATTTTCTTTCATTCTTGGACCTTGTAGCATGAGGACTTCTTTCGTATTAGGCCTGTAATTTCCAAGATTAGTTTCTAGGAAGAAGACCTCATTGTCTTCACCATATTCTGTGATCATCAGTTTCAATCTTGAAGTACTATCAATTCTGATTTGATTTGGAATTCCTTTCCATGGTAGCCACATGTGTGAGAAATCGGTAGCTACATACCCATTCAGTCTTCTCGACCAATCTCTGCTCAAGAGCATGCCATATCTGCCTAGGATATCAACAACTGATATATCAATGTAGCTCTGGATTCTTGGATCAGATGACAACTGCATGTGTATATTATTCAATTCTCCAACCACGGGCACTTCTGTCTTATCAAGCTATGTAACTTTCTTTGTGGTTGGGGTAGGAATCAAACCCAATATTTTACATATGGTGAGTGGCATTACGTTGCTTGATGCTCCTGAATCCATCAAACAATTATGTAACATCTTCCTGAAAACATGGACTGATAATAGGAATGGGGCAGGCTCATCTCTTCCTTGATAGAAAACTTCAAACTTTTCGTTTGGTAACTTGGAATGTACGTTCTTTACCATATCATTTGACCATGTAAATTGATCTTTTGCAATTTTTAACAATACTTCCTTCTTTTGTATCCTTTGTAGAGTCTTGGGCTATACATATTGAGTTCATAGATGGTGAAGCGCCCTCTAGCACACTTTCCACAACATGTGCATTCTGAACATTGGGTGAGTTAGAAGGGCCTGATGTAGGATTCCTTGGAGTAAATGTATCATTTAAGCTATTTAAAACAGTGTTTCTGATCTCAGGGATTCTCATCATTTCAACCAAAGGCATGCTCACCTTCACTTTCTTGAATTCTTCAGTAACAATTAAACTCAAACGTTTTAGTCCATCATTTATTGTGGTGCCATCTCGCAAAATATTTGCTCCTTGTGGATTATCTTGTAACTGAACTTCTCGTGTTGGAGTGACTCTTTGAGCAACATCCCTTTGTCTATATTCTAGTGAATCCTTTGGAAAATTTGGATTATTACTAGCATTTGGATTTGGTGGAGTTTGAAAATTGTTTGGAGGAACTAAAGTGGTTAATGGATCCTGTACCTAATGATTTCTTTGATAGACTTTTAGGGGTGGATTCCCAACTGATTATTGAAATGCTTGTACTTCTCCTGTTACTTCAGCTTGAAAGTCATTACTGAATGGAGAGTAATAATCTGGATTTTCAATTGGTCCATTCACAGATGCTGGAGGAAACCTTCCATTATACTCCATTGTATCATAATCCATCACGGGAGGAAATGTGAAGTCTTCAATGATCAAGGATTGATCATACCTTGTTGTAGGAACAATCTCATATCCTGTCGTTGCTTGTGGAGCATCTTGAGCTTGCATACTTTGCATCTCCTTTTGGAATATATCAGCAGCTATTTTGAACTCTGTACACTGCAACTCAGAATGCTGATTTGTGTTATGCAATCGACACCAACTTGATAAAGTTGCCTCAGCTAAGAATATTTTATCTGTAGGTCTAGAATCTGAATTTGAATTGTTTTCGAACAGAGAGGGAACATTCCCATTGTTTGGAGATGTATTCCATGTTTTGTTTTGTCTTTGGAATCCTTGATTTGTTCCTTGAAATCCTTGATAATAACCTTGATAATTTCCTTGGTCTCTCTGATTTCCTTGATATCCATTTTGATTTCCCTGATCCCTCTGATTTCCTTGAAAACTCCTTTGCATATTTTGTAAATGATTATTTTGATTTCTCAGGTGGGTAACTTCAGTGGATAATCTCTTCACTTGATCAATTAACTCTTTCATTTCATCCTTCTCTTCCTGAGTCCTTGTAGAAGATGAAGACCCTTGTAAGTACACAGGTTGCGCTGGTGAGGCTTGTGAAATGGGTGCTCCTGGATGCAACACCATCTGATTGCTTGGTGCTGGAATTGGATTCATTACAGGAGTATCCTGTATCAAAGCTTGGTTGATTCCTTGAATCTAATTTGGCATAGTTGGATGTCCTAGGTAATTAAGTGGCCCTTGAGTGTTCATGCCCAAGTCAGTATTCACTTTGACAGCTTCGACATAGGCTTCTATTAGAGTAGTTGGAGGTGCAGTTTCTCTCTTCACAAACATGGAAGTAAGGTGGTCTAGTGCTGCATAATATACTTCCCTTGCCATTGCATCGTCGACATTATATGAAGCTTGCAACCTTGTATAAGCCTTATGAAATCGATTGTTGAAAGAACTGATGGGTTCATGCTCTTGCCTCTTAACATCAACAAATTGTTTGTAAAGCTCTGACGAAGTGATAGGAATCCTAAACTTTTCTAGAAAGGTGTTTTTTAGTATTTGCCAACTATTGATGGAACTTGCAGGTAGATGAATGTACCAAAAGTATGCGTCTTCACCTAGTGAAAAAGGAAACAATCTACATGCTACATCTTCATGCTCAATTCTTCTGTTTCGAAGAGTATCCTCAAAAATCTTAATATGTTCCTCTGCTGTCCTATTCACATCACTGATCTAAAATTTGGAGCAGAATTATTCAGGACTCTTGGGCATTTCATGGTAATTCGTGAAAACAGCAAGAGGAGAAGCATTTGCCAGAAGCCAAGCCATTGGAATGTTTGCTTGTTGCACCGAAACTGTTTGAGTAATCCTTGTGTATTACTTGGTTGAGCAATTCTTGTATTTCGTGGTGGAGTTTGAAACAAATCTACGATGACCTTTACGCTAGGTGATCCTTCACTTGATGAATTTGTCTTCTTCTTGTGCTTGGATTTGGAATTGAAATACAATTCAACCAAGTCCTCTGAAGTTTGTGGCGTAGACCTAAGAATCCTTTGGTGCTTTTCAGGTGAAAAAGAAACAATGTGCTCCAGTGTGTCTAACTTTGTATTCCAAGAGAGGCCCTCCTTCTAGCGCCAATTCTATTGATGTGTTTTACTTGCACATACAATGCAAAATAAAATACTGGTGTACACTATCCTCTCTTGAATAAAATCCCTCAAATGCTAAACTAAGTGATCAGATGAGTAGACTCCAAGGTTCTTGATTAGTTACTTTTGGCGTTGCGACTTGGGATAACTTAGCAGTAGGATGTGAATTACTATTTGACACAAAGGGACTTACGTAAATGTTCAATAATAGGAAACTTGTTTCTCTCAGATAATGTGTAACATAGCTCCTTTGAAGGTCTAACCATATGACAACTTAAGATATGACAGTGGAAGCTCTTGAATCTAAATCTAACAGGAGTTTAAAGAAAATGCAAAAGGAAATGGGTTTAGAAGACTGTAATCTAAATGCAAGCAATCACCACTGATTCACCAGAATCTCAACCACACTTTGCTTTGCCATGAGGTAACAACTACACAAAGGTGATGCTATCTTCTACGGAAAAAAGTAAGATTTTCATATTACTTCTGCACATTAAGTAATTGAAGTTAAGCTCAGATAATGTTCAGACTAACCATGAACTACAATCTGCCATCGACAAATTATAAATGGTATGAACTATGGAGACACCGAACATGAATCAGCAACAACAACTTCCGTAAAACATAAAACTAAATTGCTAAAAATAAACTAAACTGATCTTATTCTATGAGTGAACACGTAGAAACCATGCAATCATTTGAAACAACACAAATCACCATGAAAATTTCAGCAATGATTTTGTATTTATTTCAGCAGAGTCTTGAGCAACAATTTCTCAAAGCATTCCCCCCTTACAAATGAGAACAAAATGGGCTTATATAGGCCTCAAAATTCAATGGATGGCCAAGATTAAAACTTGAAATCGAGGGCTGATATTGTGCCATGCAGGAAAGTGGTTACAAAATTTACTAAAATTGGACCTTGCATTTATGATGTACCCACTAAGTGGAGTACCCTCATTTATGACCCTTCCTTTTTGTGGTAGACTCCACAAATCTAATGATGACATGTGTAACCTCCTCCATAGGGACACTTGGCAGAGTTTGAATGGTGCACTCTATGATTTGCAGCTCCTCTGTGCATTTACCAAATGTCATCTCCCAACCAGCCATGGATGTCTAAAACATGCCCATGAAAGTGGAAAGTGTGCAAATATCATTCAACAACTCCCTAGAAATAGCTTGTGTATGCTGAAAATACTTTGCACACATCTTGTCCTTCAGCAAGTATTCATCAATCTCCCCATTGGAATCAACTACCTTGTTTATGAAAACAAGTATTTTGTTTTGCATTTCCTGAAGTACTTCTCTTGTTTGAGTGCTGTCACTCTCAATCTTTCCCAGAACTTGTTCGTTTATGCTAAGTGCACAATACCAGGAATGGAAATTGTATGTTGAACCTTGTTCAACCACTCCTTCATCCAATAATGTGGCATTTGGAGTATAAATCATCTTTTTCAACCGAGGCATAACTTCCTCCCTTACATTTCTGAATTCTACACAAGTAATCAGAATATTCTGAACTTTGTCAAATATTGAAGAAGCCTCCTTGTACAACTTCACAATTTCATTAATGAACCCGTCAACCTTTATCTTGAAATCTGCTGCCTAATCTAGCAATACTTGAGATGAGTACCTCATTTCTTCCAAATGTGCCATAGCCTCTTGTGAAAGCAACGTAGGTGGTGCAACCATCTCCTTAGCCTAGCTTACTGGCCTCATCAACTGCTGAATATAGTGCAGAAATGCCAAGTTATCCTTCTCTAACTAAATCCTCTGTTCTTGTTCCTTTCGTAGTCTTTCTTTGATGACTGCAACTGAATCTTACAACTCTTCTATCTCCTGTTCTACTATGGCTGGTCCCAAATCAAAAGTATTGATGTCATATGCACTTGGAACACCATCATTTGCCTCTTTGGTGATTTTTGGGACAGCAATATGCACTTGCCTTGACCCTGAGCTACCTCTTGTGATCTTTGAGAATTTAGTAATTTTTTCGTTTTCCATTGTTAGGTTTGGCCCTGCTCAGCAAGTCTTCCAAACTTAGGATGGGTTGCCTTTCAATAACAGACTTCTCCTTGACTCGATCTCTTAGCCATTCTAGTAAGTCAAACAAGTCTTCCTGATTTTCCTCCTGAACTTCCTTCTACTGAATAGTAGGAAGAGCCTCCTCATCAAACTCATACAACTCCTTGTCATTTTGATTTTCAGCCACTACTTCTATCATGCCCACTTCTTGCTCCTTAGATGATCCTGATAGGACCTCATCAATCTGATTACCTAGCTTGATGCCTTGGTTAGTTTGTACCTCTAAAGCTACTTGTTCATCTTGTCTCACTTCATCTTCCTCAATATTTATTATATTATTGCACTTTTGCCTTGAAGATTCACTGGCTGCCCTCTGATCATCAACCTTTGCCTTCTTACTTGGCTGAATATCCTCATGTGGATCAACACCTTCACCTTCTAAATCACTGGAATCACTGGAGTCACTACTTGACTCACTACTTGAAGAATCCTTGGACTGATGTGTACTAACTCCTCCCATCAAGTTGTAAGTAAATTGGAAATTCTTGTTTTGGAGCCTTCAGATTTGGAAGTCCACATATTTTCTGGTATGCGCTACAATTGGCATCATCAAATCATCATTGTGCGTGACTTCTTTTTCAGACCAATTGATGGTGAAGGGCCTGTCCCTCATCTCTTCATATGAACTTTGTGAAAGTCTTTTTTGATTCTCCTCAAGCTGATCCGGAATGTTGATCACTCTTGTTGCTCTGACCAAATCCAAAGACAATTGGTAGCAGCCTTTCTTTCTTATCTCTATGTCATCATATGCATCTATCCAGTGATCCTCAAGCTGTGGCCTATGTTCGTATTTGCTCCCAAATTTCTGTTTGACTATGCCAAATGGATCAAAGTTACTGCGTGCATCATTGTGGCACACCAAGTTGTAAGCCTGTAGCTCTATGTCTGAATTTTTAGCTGCTTCCAATGACATGCAAATCTCAAGCCTCCCGATGCTGATTGGAAACTTTGTTGTGGTCTTTTTCTTCTTTCTTTGAACTTTGTCAAATGCAACCAGCTGTCTTGTAACCTCTAGTAACACCATTCTATCTGTGAGGTATCTAGGCAACCTATGTAGTAATGATGAGAAGCCCTCCACACGGATGTATGTGAATCTTGGAAATTGAATAAACCACTTTCTGTATTTAGCTACAAAGTTCATGGCCTCCTTCGACAATCTCCTGCATGTGTTGCCTTGCAACAATCTGACCATGTGCATGGAAAAGGCATCATTAAACCTTATGTAGTGAGATATAGCTTGCAAGTGCAGCTGAGGATAATAGTCATAAACCTTGAACTGTCCTTCTCCATTTCCAACTCTCCCCTTGCAGTTTAGTCCTGGATATCTCTCGTTTCTAGCAAGCATATATATAACATATGAGCTCATATAAAATGATTTTGTCTCCTACAAACCCTTCAACTGATGGTCGATCTTGCTCTTGATCATTTCAGCCCAATCCATCATCCTCTTGCCACTTACAATTTCCTCAATGAAGAAAAACATCCATGGCTCAAAATTTACTGATTGTGAGCAGCCCATGATGCGATTCAGAAATACCATGATATAATTGATTTCTTGATGAAAATTAGATTTGTGAAGTTTTTTAGGCAATCTACTTACTTGCAGTCTTGATTGTATCAACCATTTGTTGTTTATCACCTCTATACACTTCTCAGGTCCAGCCAAATAAAGTTGCAAAGCAGTCTCCTTGTCACAGAATGTGGTAGTTTTATATGAGGGAATGTCAAAAGCTTCTACGATTGCCTCCTTTCTCAGATAAGCCAGTACTTTGCCCTCTCTGGTCATAATGCATCGCTTTTTAGGATTATAATGCTTGGCGCATTCTAGCATCAGGTCTGGACACAACATTGCTGGCGAGAAACAAGCAGCTTGCACAATCCCATTCTTCAACATTCACCTGATTAGATCTGATGGATTGGGTTTGTGCAAATTTTGTCAAATTTCCTCCATGTTGGTCTTCCCAAGATTAGTGTCACCAAGGTTTCACCATTTTGACGTGATTTTCATTTCTGGCCACGTTCCCTTCATGTCACTCCTCATCAGTGTCTGTCTATCCTTTACGCTCATTGCTCACCTGCACGAATTTTAGACATTAGTTTGCTAGAATAATGCATGAAAGACAAGCCCATATGGAAAATCTCACTACACTATGCATGCAAGATAAATTGAATATGCTATTTTAAGTTACCCTGTTCTATTTACGAGAAACAAACAATAATGCGAACTCTCTACGAAAATAAAAATTGACCAGCCTCCTGACAACTTCAATCGATATTTTAACTTCTGTTCATCCTCCACCAAAGTTTGCGCCTAAAATCATTTTTTCCAATGATAGTTGTGAATAAGGATGTGAGACTGCATACGTGATTTGCTGAGGGTAATTTAAATTGAAGCCTGAGGGATTTTATCATATAGATGCTTGCTTTTACCTTGATGCTTTCATGAAGATCTTAGAGTCAAATCTACATATATGATTATAATGGGGAAGCCGGACTCCAAGTGTATGGAGTAATTCACAAGCTTATGTAAATAACGATTTCTATTGCAAACCTAGAAATCTTTACTTGAGTGCATTAAGTGATGTTTGTGCAAGTCTCTGTTTCATAGATGCCATATGATATGTCTCAAATTTACAACCTGAACCAAGATTAAAACTTACAATTCCAAGATATAACTTCGCTCTCAAATACCACAACCAATGCATGCTCGAGTCTAATTTTCATATCCACTACATGATGAGTATTGCCATATATGCAGTCTGGAGGATATACAAAAATCTCAACATGTTATGCATGAGAAAACTTCCTTCTGGAACTTCACGAATTAGTATTTTTCAATTAATGAAAAATATGAATTGCACAACCATCAAAGATATGCGTTTGGACAAATTTATTGATCCTCACTACATTTTGGCAAACATTTAGGTGCTCAATATATTGCTTGGAATATCTTGCAAATCAATTCTCGACTAGTGCCTGAGCAAATCTTTGGATCTTCTATGTGTAATCAATGTAGTAAAATTTGCAAGATACCACGGAAGTGAATAATTGAATTATCATGAAAGACAAAAATGCCACGCATTGCAAATGCATTTACATAGTCTCCATAATGAAGGACATCTACATGGGCCTAGGCGGACTCATGATGCTCATATACATAATCGTCCAATGTTTGAGTGTGCAAAGCATCGCAAGAAGACCACCTAAGTGGACTTTTACTATCATGCTGCATGATGCTTATTTCACATATCTACAAAGTGTCTCAAGATGTCTGCCTAAGCGGACTTTTAACATCACGCTGCATGATATCTATTTCCTATATTTGCAAAGTGTCTGAAGATGTCTACTTGGGTGGAGGCTTGGTGGTCTTATGCATAACTTGGAACACTATGCACCATAACTAAGTAGAGTCATTCTCCTGAGCAGGCATCTAAGACACCCACGAATGATAAAAGATAATAATACCACACAACGCATCAAGATAAATCCTCACCTCCTTTAGATGCTAAGTTTGAAACATTTGACATTCCCTCTCTGCAGGGAAAATTGAAGCGCGATGCAACCAAAAACCTAAGAAACAATGGGGGGTCCCCATACCCGATGGGGCGATGTTGGAATACACGACAACACAATAGTAGATGTCTATTGCAATGGAACCATAGATTTCAGTGAGCTTTTGAATCTCATGGCAAGAAAAATGAAGGTATGTTAGTGGGTAAATGTGTTTTTATAATTGCTTTCTTCTATGTCAGGAAAATGTATTGGCAATTTAGCAGTCATTAATGTATTTGATATGGGGCTTTTAGGAGACAGATACAGATGAAGAACTGAGAGAAGCGTTCAAAGTGTTTGATATGGACCAAAATGGTTTCATTTCATCTTCTGAGGTCAGTTTCATGACTTACCATGTAGTGCCACTTTTATCAATGTCTCTTTGAGTACCATGTTGTGGGTCTGCATTGATTCTAATTAGTATTTATCTATGTTTAATTATATTAATTAATACAAGTGTATTTCTATAAAATTTGATGTCACCAGTGGAAGATTGTTGTTTGTTGTTTTTGTTTTTTGGTGTGTGTTTTTAAATAAATTAATAAATTAGTACTAAGTAGAAGTTTGTGGAATGACTTAAAGTTTTTGTTTTGTTTTCCTCTGATATTTACAAAGTCATGCATTTTGAAATAAATTTACACATCCATAGCAAAAACCTCAGACTTGCACTTTGTTAATGTAAATTTGGAATAAATTCACACAAGGATGTCAAATACAGTAACTAAGCACTCGCTAAGGATCATAATAAATGGGATAAAATCACACTTCACATTCTTCCAAGTTTTATAGTTTGTCTAATTTAGTTGTCCAATTCCATTCTCTTGATATTCTTTTTATGAGCAGTAGGGATCCTTAAATTTAGTTCTTTTTATTATGGTTGTTGTACCTTGAATAGTTCTAGCCATTTTATGGTTTGTCCAATTTAGCTGTATAGTTCCATCCTATTGATATTTCTCTCATCCTCACTATAGATCCTTCAATCATAGAAAGTAATATAGTTAGAGTCTATAGGTAATTTCTCATATTAAAGTATTAGGTTTTTGTAGGTTTTATTACCACCAATGTAACAACCCCTATTGAGCTACGAATGACAAAGTGAACCGTGACATGGTGAGGTGGTGGTGTATTAAGTGTATAAAATATCTGTTTTGGTGGGAATTGAAGGCCATGCAGTGAACGACCGCAGAGAGACATTTAATGCAAAAGGAAGAAATATCTGCAGGTGGGTGAGTGACAGAGATAGGATAAGGATGTGAGAAAATATCTGGGAGAGGGGGTTAATAAAAAAAGGCTCTTAATTTTTGAAAAGAGGAGATAGACAGATAGAACGAGTGACAGGGGATGGAAAGAAGGAGTGACAAGGGATGAAAAGAAGGAGGAGGGCAGCGTAGGAAGAAGAAGAGGAAGGGAAAATATCTTAGGCAAACATATCAGTTGTAGACTTGAGGTGCACTGAAAAGGGGATTGCGGGTAGTTAAGGTATTTACATCAGACCTTTGTTCTTCCAGCACAAAAACTAAACATGTTTGCTGCAACTTCCTTAGACACAGAAAATTGAAACTCTATTACTACCTTTCAAACAAAAATATATTTGTCTCTAATTTCTTAAGCACAAAAAAACTAAAAAAAAAACTTCATTACTGTCATTTCAAAAAGATATGCTAGAAATATATTTAAATGCCAGATATTTACATTCTCTCTTACTTGGGATTGATAGTTGAAATACAGATCTATTTCCTTGTTCTTAGATAAATGGGTTTTCAATGAAAGATCATGTGTTCTCTAATTTATAATTTTTAGAAAGAAAAGATAGATCATGTGGGTTCTAATTTTTAATTTGTAGTGAAAACTAAGGGGGTCGATTTTATAGGGAATATAATGAGACAGCAGCAGGGATCCATCCACTCAATAAGGTCACCTGGAGTTAAGTCACCATGGTATCATATGCATAACTTGTCTATGATCATTGGTCTTTTTGTTTGTGATATCCTTCTGAATGTTATACATCCATTCTATCACCTTGTTGGAAAGGATATGATGATTGATCTTAGTTATCCTTTGAAAAGCAATATTGTCCCTCTCTGGTCTGTTATGATATATGCAGTATTACTACCAATTTTCCTTTTTGTCATTCACTATATTTGCAAGAAAGATCTTAATGATTTACACCATGCGGTATTGGGTCTTCTATTTTTTGTTTTCATAGCTGGAGTCATCAATGATTCCATAAAAGATGCAATTGGTCAACCTCAACCTGACTTCTTCTAGTGCTTCTTTCTGATCGAAACGCTATTAGAAGCACTTATGAACCCATCTTCCTTATAATTCATAATACAATTTGTTAAGATAATTAGCACCTTTGTGCATGAGGTCATTTAATGTTTTCTTGAATTCCTTAAGCCAACTTACTATTGATGGGACTTGTATTAGACTTATGACCCTATTATGAGTAATGACCAAATTGGGGTCACTGGAGTTATTACAAAAAATGATCTAACTGGCAAAATGCCATTTTCAACAATTACACTACCATTGAGAGTTTTCATCTTGTAAATCACATTTTTCTATTTCTAATTTATACTTCAATGTTTTAATCTTTTTGTATGCCTCGTTTTGTCAAAAAAGATGAACAAGATCTAGGCATTAGAGTGGTTGTCTAGAGTGGCTCTGTACGGGCCCGGGGCCAGTAAGTGGCTGCCAGGGGAACTAGTAGTAGAGTTACACTAACAAGTGATAACTAAAACTAAAACATTGGGCTAAAAAAAATACACTAATAAGATAATTAGACCTCATGCATGGCCTTGAGCACCTGTAAAGGCTAAGGATGTAACAAGAAGGCCTATCCATCTATGGGGCATCGAGTCATCCGTCTGCGGGATGTGGATTCGGGCACGATTGAGTCTCCTCGTCTGTATGAGAGGTACTTGGTCCTATGTGGTGCCATCCGTTCGAACACACATGATGACACTCCATATGCTTACACTCTAGTATCTAGCACCTTAGCGGTTGTGAGTAGTACCCAACTTATGACTTAGATGAGTACACCTATATTATGACTTTGATTGTATCCACTATTCTTCGTGTCTGCTCTATGTCTGATGTGAGTGTTGGTCATCTTGTATCCCCTTGTTGTTGTTCATCCGTTTGGGTCTTGGGACTATCTCTGAGCATAGTGGGGTGGTCTCTTAGGAGTCAACATGGTTGGGAGGCATTGCTACCACCATTGGGGACCGGCGAACATGGTTTGGAGCGCCAGTTGGAGATGATCTCTCTTTCCATTACTTCATTCAGTTATTGTAACCATTTAGTCCTTGTATCATACTCAAGACTATATTATTGTACTTGTATCACATTCTGGAATATATCATTGTAATTGTATATGCAGTTATGTAACTGAACTCTCTTAGCAGAAAAATTGTAATCATTGTATTTAATGAGAAGAAATGTGATGTTCTTTTATTGCCTTACAAATTTTGATGTACGTATCGGATCCGCCTATATTTTATGCTTATGGGTTCATATTTTTTATCAGATGGGATTAGGAACATTTGCTTTGGTGTTTAAAATGAATGGTATCAATCTATCAAATTGACAGCTGAATCTATGTATGTTGTTTACTTATGTCAAAAAAAAATTTATCTTCTTCTCTTTTGGCTCTTACCCTTTGGGGGTCACGTAGTGGGATGTTACATCTGGTATCAGAGCCCATGTTCACACACTGGGAGCTCTAGCGTACTTGAGCCTTCTATGTTTTACTGTGTTTGTCGTGTGTGGCATGAGCTTGTTATATTATTTTATAGCCATGTTGTTATGCTTTCATGCCTTAGTATGGTTTATAGGTAGTCCTTGTGATGATCAATTTTGATGTGTTCTTTGTTTCTTTAGGATGCCTCGTAGGGGTAGAGCCAGAGGTAGAATTAGAGGTATAGCCATTGTTCTTCGATGTACCACCTGGTATGATGCCAATCAGGGCAATGAAGGCAATCAGGATAATTAGGGTGAGCATCAGGAGGAACCATGTGTTGAGAATCAAGCCAAATGGCTCGGGGGTGCTCATGTTTTATCTATTTTACAATAGAGTTTAGACCAATTAGGACCTCGTCAGGAGGTATCTCATGAGGCAAAGTCACACCTTCTCGTTAGAATGGTCAGGATGCTGGAGCTGTGCATGAATGCTCTCATTGTCCAGATCATTCGAGAGTAGTTGTTGTGAGGGATAGGGTGGATGGAGACAGTGTTACTGCAAGTCACATGAGGGATCTTCTTAGGGATCACCCCCTACTTTTGATGGTTCTGGTACAGGTACTGAGGTAGAGACTTGGTCGATCGATCTCGATCAATGCTTTGCTATGCATCCTTATAGTAGAAATAGTAGAGCTCAATGTGCCATTATGCATCTCAGAGGTTTTGCATCTACATGGTGGAGAGTAGAGGAGTAGAAGCTTCACCTAGATATTGCTTCCATGTCATGGGGACTATTCTTAGAGAGGTTTCGTGCACAATTTCTTTCAGACTACTATCAACAGAGATGTGCTAATGAGTTCCATGAACTTCGTCAGTTGACTATGACAGTAGATTAGTATGAGCACTGCTTCTTTGAGAAGAAGCAATATGCTAGCATTTCTGATTATGAGTTGATGTTAGTACAACATTTCATTAGGGGCTTAAATGCTCATATCAATGGTGGTGTTCATGTGTTTGAGTTGAAGACCTTAAAGGTTGCCGTGGAGAAGGTGAGGTTGGTAGAGGTGAATTTGACTAGAGGCTTTTGTGGTCAGGCATGTATTCAGATTGGTAGTGCCCCTCCTTCAAGATCAGTTGCTTGGGGTACACAGTCTTAGGGAGCTGGACCGTCTAGATCTCATACTGCACCTCCTAGACATAGTCAGTGACAGAGGCATAGGCCTTCTCAGTCTCAGCAGAGTGGGCAGAATACTGGTACTTTGTTTGCTAGAGACCATTCACGTCATCGCTCTTGGAGTAGGCAGCAGAGTGGTCCATCACATAGTTTTTAGAGTGTATAGTAGAGTTCTAGGGGTGGTGGATCCCAGCAGTCACGTGCACCATTTTCAGGTTGAGGTTTTGGCAGGGGTGGTTGTTATGCTTGTGGGTAGCATGGTCATATAGCTACTCAGTGTCCTCAGAGATTAGTGGCTGGAGGTAGTCAAAGATAGGCTACTTCAGAGCCTACAATAGGTGATGCTGACAGATCACATAGAGTTTTTGTGGTGCTTGATAACCGTCAGGCTAAACATCAGGGTACCATGGTCGAGTATTTAGGTATGTTATGTGGGATTACCACATCTATCTTGTTTGATTCAGGAGCTTCAGATTCTTTTATTTCTCCTTCTCTTGTGGAGCATTGTGGACTTGTGGTGGCAAGGCAAGACGTTGGTTGGTAGGTTGAGTTAGCTACTAGATCCAAGGTGGTTGTAGACTCCCTTGTTCATGGTTGTGTGTTCGATTTGGGCACCTTCACTACCACAGTGGATCTCTGTGTGTTGCCTTTGGTGTCCTACGGGATTGTTTTAGGCATGGATTGGTTGGAGACCCACCTAGCCAATATAGATTGTCGATGTAAGTTGGTTCAGTATCTTAATGATGTTAGAGAGCATGTTGAGTTAGTTGGGGTTTAGAGACCCATTTCTCTCTGTGTGATTTTAGCTATGCAGCTAAAGCGTACCATGCAGAAGGGTTGTCATATGTTTTCTATTTTAGTTAGTGATCTTACTAGGGGTGGGATTCAGGAGGTATCTCTTGATGATCATCCTATTCTTTAGGAGTTTGCAGATGTCTTTTTGAGTGATATTCCAAGTATGCTACCTAAGCACAACATAAACTTCCATATCGATCTCATTCCTGGTGCAGAGCCTATTTCTCAAGTACTGTATCATATGACTACTGAGGAGTTGGGTGAGTTGCGGTTGCAGTTAGAGTTACTGGAGAAGGGTTTCATTCATCCTAGTGTATCCCCTTGGGGAGCACCTATCATCTTCGTGAAGAAGAAAGATTGATCTCTTTCGCTTGTGCATTGATTATTGCCAATTGAACAAAGTGACGGTGATGAATCGATACCCTTGGCCTTGGATAGATGATTTGTTTGATCACATGAGGGGAGATAAGGTGTTCTCCAAGATAGATTTGAAGTCAGGATACCATCAGCTTCGCATTCATGAGGTAAACATTCATCAGACAGTATTTTGTATACACTATGGGCATTATGAGTTCATGGTTGTCCCTTTCGGGTTGACCAATGCTCCATTAGTTTTCATGAGTTTGATGAATGGGGTGTTTCACACCTATCTTGACTAGTTTGTTCTCATGTTCCTTGATGATATTTTGATTTATTCAAGGACTATGAAGGCCATTTGCAGCAAGTGTTGCAGTGCTTGTGAGATAATCAGTTCTTTGGCAATTTGGCCAAGTGTGAGTTCTTCTAGACTAAGGTGAGATATTTGGGCCACATCATCTCAGGAGAGGGTATCTCAGTGGATCCTTCTAAGATTTAGGCTATTGTGGATTGGCCAGCACCAACGAATGTGACCGAGGTTCATAGTTTCATGGGATTGGTGGGTTACTATCGCCGATTTGTGAGAGATTTCTCTCAGATAGTCCATCCCATCACTTCTCTTCAGCAAAAAGGGAAGAAGTTTGTGTGGTCAGATCAGTGTGAGTCAGCATTTCAGGTTCTTAAGGAGCGGCTGACTAGTCCACCTATCCTAGTAGTGCCAGATCCTACAAGTGATTTTGTAGTGTGCACCGATGCTTCATTAGAGGGTGTGGGGGTAGTTCTCATGCAGGAGGGACGAGTGATTGCATATGAGTCCTGTAAGCTCAAGGATCATGAGCTGAACTACCCCACCCATGATTTGGAGTTAGTAGTAGTCATCCATGCACTTGTGCATTGGAGACATTTCCTTTTGAGACATCAGTTTGAGTTGCATAGTGATCATCGCAGTTTGTAGTATATTTTCACTCAGCCGAATTTGAATGCTTGGCAGTGCCACTAGATGGAGTTCCTTTGTGAGTATGACTTCAAGGTTCACTACATTCAGGGTAAGTAGAATGTTGTTGTAAATGCCTTGAGTAGGAGGAGACATGAGATTTTAGTTTTGACTCTTGAAGTGGATTTGCGGAGTCGTATTTTGGAGTCACTTCCTAGTGATACTTGGTATTAGGAGGTGAGAGTAGAGATTGAGTCTAGGAGAGTCCTTGAGGGCAGGTTTGTCAGTTTCTCACTTAAGCCTAATGGACTTTTGCGACATCTTGGCCATATTTATGTTCTAGATTTTGGTGATCTTCGATCCTTGGTTTTGTCAGAAGCCCATCGTGCACCCTATTCAGCTCATCTAGGTGTCACGAAGATGCATGCCAATCTTTGACATTTGTATTATTGGGCAGGTTTACAACGAGATATTGCCAATTTTGTGGCTCGATGTCTTGAGTGCCAGCGGGTGAAGGCAGAGCATCAGGACCTAGCAGGATTGTTGTAGCCTCATTCCATCCCTAGATGGAAGTGGGATATGATATCTTTAGATTTCATAGTGGGGCTACCTATATCTTTGCATCGTCATGATGCTATTATGGTCATAGTGGACAAGTTGTCCAAGGTGGCACACTTCTCACCCATGAGATCTTCCTACACTGCAACATCCATAGCTCGAGTGTTTATGGAGGATATTGTGTGTCTGCATGGTATTCCTCATAGGATCATTTCTAATTGTGATCCAGTGTTCACTTCAACTTTGTGGACTTCTCTTCAATATGCTTTGAGAGCTTAGCTTAATTTCATCTCTGTATACCATCCCAAGATTGATGGATAGATAGAGCAGGTTAATCAAGTCTTAGAGGATATGCTTGGGATGTATGTTATGGATCAACAGTCTCATTGGGAGGACTATTTGTACCTAGTTGAGTTTGCCTATAACAATGGGTATCATAGTTCTCTCGATATGTCTCCCTTCCAGGCCTTGTATGGTAGGCCATGTCACACTCCATTGAGTTGGGATCGCTTAGAGGACCAAGTTATTTTGGGTCCAGAGATGCTTTAGGATATGGAGTAGTAGGTAGTACAAATCAAAGAGCAGTTGGCTACAGCTCAGGATCAACAGAGGAAGTACACTGATGCCTATAGGTTGGATCACCACTTCTCAGTAGGTGACCGTGTGTTTTTGAGAGTTCATCCGCAGAAGAGCCCCATCCATTATGGGAAAGGTTCAAAGCTAGCACCTCATTTTGTTGGACCTTTTGAGATCCTTGAGAGGATTGGTCCTATTGCCTATTTCCTTGCATTACCATCGAGTCTATCACGCATCCACGATGTGTTCCATGTTTCAGTTCTTAGATAGTATATTCCTAATGTGACCCATGTTCTTGATTGGACTACTTTGCAGGTTGAGGTAAACAGGAAGCTTTCTTTGGAGCCCGTATGCATCCTTCAGCATCAGAGGTTGACCCTCAGGGGTTGGGACATAAAGCAGATAAGGGTCCAATGGGATACTGATGGTGAGTCCTCAACATCTTCAGAAGATGCGATGAGGATGAGAGACCTTTATCCATATCTTTTTGCAGACTTCTAGGGGATGTAATGACCCCTGTGTTCATATTATGTTTTTCTTATCTTGATGGACTTTGATGACTGTATACTTTATTTTTGGATTACACATCTTGTTATTATTTTATATTGGCACCGGTGATGTGCAATCTTGATACTATTATGATGTGGACATTATTATTACTTATGATGGATTTCATGCTTAGATGATTGATGTTGCTTTGAGGCTATATGATGTATATATATGCACAGGTACCTTGACATGTGCTTGGAGTGTTGCAGGTACTGAGTATCGACTCTGCCTAAATTCATAGGCCTGAGCATATTCTTATTATCCCCAATGGTGGTTACTGGAGATAGTCACAGGCCCTATTCCCTATACCCTGCCCTAGCCCACTGCGCCTAGATAGTGCAGTGTTCACGTATTGTGGTCTTATCGTCTAGATTACTTCATGGTCATGTGTTGTTTGCCAGTCCATTTGTTGAGACTTTTCTCCTTGGTTTCTATGGATTGTATCAAGTTTCTTGGTCTAGTGTGTGCTTTGGATGCATCTTTGCATTTTCTGGCTTCTAGGTTTAAGCCTAGTCCTAGGGGGTAGGATGTAACAACCCCTATTGAGCTATGAATGACAGAGTGAACCCTGACGTGGTGAGGTGGCAGAGTATTAAGTGCATAAAATATCTATTTTGGTGGGAATTGAAGGCATTACAGGGAATGACTGTAGAGAGAAATTTAATGTGAGAGGACGAAATATCTGTGGGTGGGTGACTGATAGAGATAAGATAAGGATGTGAGAAAATATCTAGGAGAGGGGGTTAATAAAAAAAGGTTCTCTATTTTTGAAAAGAGGAGATAGACAGATAGAACGAATGACAGGGGACGGAAAGGAGTGACAAGGGATGGAAAGAAGGAGGAGGGAAGCCTAGGAAGAAGAAGAGGAAGGGAAAATATCTCAGGCAAATATATCAATTGTAGACTTTAGGTGTGATGAAAAGGGGAGTGCTGGTAGTTAAGGTATTTACATCAGAACTTTGTTCTTCCAACACAAAAACTAAACATGTTTGCTGTAACTTCCTTATACACAAAAAATTGAAACTCTATTACTGCCTTTCAAACAAAAATAAATTTGTCTCTATTTTCTTAAGCACAGAAAAACTAAAAAAAAACTTCATTACTGTCATTTGAAAAAGATATGCTAGAAATATATTTAAATGCCAGATATTTACATTGCCTCTTATTTGGGATTGATAGTTGAAATACAAATCTATTTCCTTGTTCTTAGATAAATGGGTTTTCAATGAAAGATCATGTGTTCTCTAATTTATAATTTTTAGAAAGAAAAGATAGATCACGTGGATTCTAATTTTTAATTTGTAGTGAAAACTAAGGGGGTCGATTTTATATGGAATATAATGAGACAATAGTAGGGTTCTATCCACTCAGTTAGGTCACCTAGACTTAAGTCGCTGCAATATCATATGCATGACTTTTTTATGATCATTGGTCTTTCTATTTGTGATATCCTTCTAAATGCTATACATCCATTCTATCGCCTTGTTGGAAAGGATATGATGACTGGTCTTAGTTAGCCTTTGAAAAGCAATATTGTCCCTCTCTGGTATGTTCTGATATATGCAGTATTACTACCAATTTTCCTTTTTGTCATTCACTATATTCACAAGAAAGATCTTAATGATTTACATCATGCAGTATTGGGTCTTCTATTTTCTGTATTCATATCTAGAGTCATCAATGATTCCATAAAAGTTGCAATTGGTCGACCTCAACCTGGCTTCTTCTGATGTTGTTTTTTTATGGAAATGCTAATAGAACTACTTATGAACACATCTTCCTTATAATTCATAATACAATTTGTTAAGATAATTAGCACCTTTGTGCATGAGGTCATTTAATGTTTTCTTGAATTCCTTAAGCCAACTTACTATTGATGGGACTTGTGTTAGACTTATGACCCTATTACGAGTAATGACCAAATAGGGGTTACTAGAGTTATTACAAAAAATGATCTAACTGGCAAAATGCCATTTTCAACAATTACACTACCATTGAGAGTTTTGGTCTTGTAGATCACATTTTTCTATTTCTAATTTATACTTCAATATTTTAGTCTTTTTGTATGCCTCGTTTGGTCAAACGAGATGAACAAGGTCTAGGCATTAAAGTGATCATGTGGAGTGGCTCTCTATGGGCCCGTGGCCCGTAAGTGGCTACCAGGGGAACTAGTAGTAGAGTTACACTAACAAGTGATAACTAAAACTAAAACATTAGGCTAAAAAAACACTAATAAGATAATTAGACCTCCTGCATGGCCTTGAGTGCTTGTAAAGGCTAAGGATGCAATGAGAAGGCCTATCCATCTGCGGGGCGTCGAGTCATCTATCTGTGGTAAATGGATTTGGGCATGATTGAGTCTCCTCTTCTGTATGAGAGGTACTTGGTCCCATGTGGTGCCATCCCTTCGAGCACACATGATGACACTCCATATGATTACACTCTAGTATCTAGCACCTTAGTGGTTGTGAGTAGTACCCAACTTATCACTTAGATGAGTACACCTATATTATGACTTTGATTGTATGCATTATTCTTCATGTCTACTTTGTGTCCGATGTGAGTGTTGGCCATCTTGTATCCCCTTGTTGTTGTTCATCTATTTGGACCTTGCGACTATCTGCAAGCATGGTGAGGTAGTCTCTTAGGAGTCCACATGGTTGGGAGGCGTTCCCACCACCATTGGGGACTGGTGGACAGGGTTTGGAGCACCAGTTGGAGATGATCTCTTTTTCCATTACTTCATTTAGCTATTGTAACCATTCAGTCCTTGTATCATACTCAAAACTATGTTATTGTACTTGTATCATATTCTGGAATATATCATTGTAATTGTATACGCAGTTATGTAATTGAACTCTCTTAGGAGAGAAGTTGCAATCATTGTATTTAATGAAAAGAAATGTGATGTTTCTTTACTGCCTTATGGATTCTAGTGTGGGTATCAGATCCACCTCTATTTTATGCTTATGGATTCATGTTTTTATTAGATGGGATTAGGAACATTTGCTTTGGTTTTTAAAATGAATGGTATCAATCTATCGAATTGACAGCTAAATCTATGTATGTTGTTAAAATTATCTTGTCCTCTTTTGGCTCTTACCTTTCGAGGGTCACATAGCTGGATGTTACAACCAAGGAGCTTGCCATAGTAATTCGTTCCTTGGAAAGAATCCCATAGAAGCAGAGTTGAGAGACATGATTAGTGAAGTAGATGCTAATGGGAATGGAACCATAGATTTTAGTGAGCTTTTGAATCTCATGGCAAGAAAAATGAAGGTATGTTAGTGGGTAAATGTGTTTATATAATTGCATTGTTCTATGTCAAGAAAATGGATTGGCAATTAAGCAGTCAATAATGTATTTGATATGGGGATTTTAGGAGATAGATATAGATGAAGAACTGAGAGAAGTGTTTTGTAGGTCAGTTTCATGACTTACCATGTAGTGCCACTTTTATCAATGTCTCTTTGAGTACCATGTTGCGGGTCTGCATTGATTCTAATAAGTATTTATCTATGTTTAACTATATGAAGTAATACAAGTGTATATCTATAAAATTTGATGTCACCAGTGGAAGATTGTTGAATGTTGTTTTTGTTTTTTGGTGTGTGTTTTTAAATAAATTAATAAATTAGTACTAAGTATAGGTTTGTGGAATGATTTAAATTTTTTTTTTCCTCAGATATTTACAAAGTCATACATTTTCAAATAAATTTACACATCCATAGCAAAAACCTTAGACTTGCACTTTGTTATTTTAAATTTGGAATAAATTCACACAACTATGTCAAATACAGTAACTAAGCACTCAATGAGGATCATAATAAATAGGATAAAATCACACTTCACATTCTTCCACTTAAGCATATAATCGTACACCCCACATTGTTTTTCCAAGAAGATAAATGGAGCTTCTTTTGCATTTGTATGTATATGTTTGCAGTACATGTATAGGCATTGATTTTGTTGCTGATTGTTTCTATATATAAGATGTCGGCATGTAATGTTTAGTTGAGGCATGTAATGATCAACTTGGGAGAAAAATTGACAAACGAAGAAGTTGAGCAGATGATAAAGGAAGCAAATGTTGATGGAGATGGATAGGTTAACTATAAGGAGTTTGTGAGCATGATGACGACTTCCTAAATTATAACCATCGTTGTTTCCCATAAGAGGCTTTATTAATCATTGAGTTATTAAGTTGTAAATGTACCATCACTCCTTAGTGCTACAATCTTCACCAACTTTAGGATGGAGTTTAGACTTCATATTTGTTAGGTTCTTGAATATTAATGTCCTTTGCATATGGATTTTGTACAGTAAATTAGGGTTCTTGACTTCAATATTTTCTGTTGAAGTCAAGCTCAACAACTGAATTTAATAAAAAAATCTTTTTAAAAAAAAATAATAATAATGTTAATGTATTTGCTTTTTCTAAAACTTCAAAAGTTTTTGGTGTACCAGGTCACAAGAGAAAAGATTAGCAAAAGGATGAAATATTTGCAGGATTTGGTACTTGATTGTAATAAAGTAAGTTGTATGACTTTTCTTTTTATTCCCCACTTTATTGTGTGCCCTTGTTATCCAATACAGTAGCTGTCAGTTTAAATTAACTTTTTGACAGTAGCAATGCTCGTCTAAAGTAATTATTGAAAATGCATTCCCTTTCGACAGTTTTGTATATTAGTGTAATGCTTTATATATATATTGTCTACATTTTTTCAGAACAATAAAGACTAATTAATTTACACACTGTTTCAAGGCATTTAGAAATTAATCATGTGAAAATGGAGATATTCATGTGGGTGAGTGGGATGTGGGAGGCGAATTCCATATAAACCTATTCTATTTCAAAAATTTAGAGGTGGGAGATTCGCCACATTCTTTCTAGGATTCTCATTCCCAATTTTAAAGCACATTATCTATGTTATAAAGCTCAGTATTGTACAACTATAAATATGAGAAGCATAAGTGCCACATTCTTTCTAGGATTCTCATTCCCAGTTTTAAAGTACATTATCTATGTTGTAAATCTCAGTATTGTACAACTATAAATATGATAAGCATAAGTGGCCATTTTTCAAAATATAAAATCTATCTGGCTGTGATGGCAAATTTCATTTTCAATAAGAAAGACTTACAAGAAACTGGCTCTCCAATGTCATGCTAAGGTATGAACCATATTGAATATTTTGAATGATTAATAAAAATTCAATATTATGATTTATCTTAAGGATTCTAGGATTTTTGCATATATTATTGTTTTCAAATGAACTTCAAATATTAATGTAAAAATCTAAAAGATACAAACAAAATAAAACTACTATTAAGTAGTAGTGATAAAGTAGATTTTTATTTAACTTAAAGATTAAACAAAATGGTAAAACTTTAAAGGAGAGATGTATACATTTTTATTATTAACCTATGCATGAGATGTCTATAGAGAAGATACTAATTATAATTATATTAAAAAAAATTCATATTTCTATTGTATAATGTTTAAAAAGAAGAATATTTTAAGAAAATATTCAAATTATTATTAGTTCATTGAAAGTAATTAGATTTGCTATCATTTGGTTTGGTAGGTGCACAATGAGATTTAGTTCACTAAGAATAAGATGGGAGGTTGAGTTTGATACTAGATTTAAAAGTAAAATAAAATATATCATTCAAATTGGTTGAATCTATAATTTTTTAACTTAACGTAAAATGATGACAAAAGTATTACAAAGATTTTAAGACAATAAGCTCCAAAATAATTATTGTTTTAATATGAAAAAATGAAGTAGCCAATATAAAATAAAAATGTAGACAAAAGTATATAGATAAAAAAAATCCATCTAAAAGACAAAGTAAAGTAGGTATAACAAATCTAAAATATTAAAAGATAAAAACTTACTAGAAATGACACACTAAAATCTCTTAAATATAAAACTCCACCACTCAACTATGTGGTAAAGGAAAATGTTTGTTTTATTTTACTATAAAGAAGATGCTAGCTTTACTTTTAATAAATAAAACATTTTATTTGAATTGTTAAAATACATATCAATTTACTAAAAAAAAAAGGAACTCTATATTTAACTTATTAACTTAAACTTCTATACTTCAAAAGTATATTTTAAATAATATACTTTTATACTTTATTTTGTATCTTCCACTTATTCATAATACTTCGAGGATAGACATGTAGAAATAGTCTTTTTCAATAAGTAAAAAATAATAGAATTAGGCTTAGAATTATGATTAGAATTAGAGAGTTAGAATCAACCTTACAAATAGAATAAGGCTAAGGATGACAATTGTAGTTAGGGTTAGGATTAGAATTAGCATTATAGTTAAGTTTAGAACTAATGTAGGGTAAGAATTAGAATTAGGGTTAGGATTAGGATTAGAATTATGGTTAGGATTAAAATTAGTATTACGATTCGAAGTAGGGTTAGGGTTAGGATTAGATTTAGGGTGAAGGTTAAATTTAGGGTTAGGACTAGGTTAGGTTTAGAGTTAGAGTTAGGATTAGAAGTAGGATTAAAATTAGGGTTGGTATTAATCTTAGAATTAGGATTATAGTTAGAATTAGTGTTATAGTCTTTGTTAAACCCTAAATGCTTTAATTATAATTAGGAATATAATTACAATTAGGCATATAATTATAATTATGATTAAAATTAAGGTTAGGTTAGAATTAATTTAATCCCTAAATGCTTTAATTATAATTAGGATTAGAATTAAGATTAGGGATATGATTATAATTATGATTAAAATTAAGGTTACGATGACAATTAGGGTTAGGTTTAGGGTTAGGATTAGGATTAGAATCAGAATCAATGTTAGGTTTAGGGTTAGGGCTACCATAAGGGATAGTTTTGGGTTTAGAATTAGAGTTAGGATTAAAAGTAGCATTAAATATGTTAGGAAACTTTAAAATAATTTACTTTAAAATAATTATTCTAATTTAAATTATTTATTGTAATTTGAAATATGAAATAATTATTGTAATTTAAATTGGTTATTCTAATTTAAAATATGAAACTAATAAAATAATAATAATATAAATACATTTAAACATTTATAATAAAATAATAATATAAATACATTATTATAATGGTTACTAATATTATATTACTTTATTATGATTTCAAATTATTAAACTATATAATAATTACAATATAATTTAAAATAAATTGATTAAAAGATGCTTCGAGATGGATACTTCTAGGAGTAATTTAGATATATTTTTTAAATATAGCAATCTTTTGACATGATTAGATCATTTTTAACATTATATACATTAAATTATTAATTATCTCTATATTATATTATAATTGTAAATATAGGACTTCACTACAATTATATTTTAAAATTATATGGATCCATATTAGTTATTAATATATGGATCCATATTAATCTGAGTTTCAATATTATATTTATATTATTATATTATTGTAATATTATTCCATTTTGCATTGTGATGCAGATGCATGAAGGGGGGTAAAGTTGTCAAGTTCTCTGTAATGGAGAGATCAGGGTGGTAGACTCTAAGGAAATAAATCAAGGGGAAAATAAAATAGATTTTGATATCCATGATTCTAATGAGCAGGATCCGTCTATATTACAATTGGAGGATAATGATAATGCAATTATTCAATACAGTTCTTGAGAAGGCAATGTTGTCTCAGGTTCATCAAACATGCGTACCATGGTATTTGGAAATACCGATTCAAGTGTAAATAATACTATGCATGGATGTCACGAAACGCATTAAAGAACTGCTCTAGGTCAGGCCTATATTGAAAATGAACCTTTGGAAAAATTGGACACTGTATTTGGACAAACAAAAGGTGGCAACTGTCTGATAGATGACAGCACTAAATTTTGTGAAGTGTCTGACATAAAAGATGATCATGTCAGGAAGAAGAAAAAATACAATAAAAAACAAGTACTCTTAGAATGGTTTAATCTTATTGATTCTGTGGGACCCTTTCTCATACAGTTTAGAGAAAATAGCATCAAAAAAATATAGTACAAGATATTGCAGGATGACCCGGTATCAAAAAAATATAGTACAGGATATTGCAGAATGACCGGGTAACTACTAACATGACTGCCAAACTTTATTTAAAGAGAGGTGTTAGCATATATCCCTTGAGTCATCATGAAATCCTAAGATTTCCCTCAAGATCTCACTTTGAGGATGGAGAAGATGGAGAAGCACTTGCACATTGCACCCTCCATCATAAAAAATACCCTATGGTGAAATGGGACAATCCTGCTGATTTTGTCATGTTAAATTTAATAGCATCTACCCTCTCCTACAAAAATACTTATAAAAAGCATAACAGTAAGTGTTAAATCAAAAGGTCTTATTTTTTTAAAAATAATTGGCTAAAATGCCCTTGTTAGGTCTACATGTTGATGTGACCTCATATGCAGGATTTGTTAATCTATCTTGGATTTTTGATTCTACACCTCTTGGTTGTTAGAGTGATCAATTATAACAAACTACATTCTCATGTTGAGTTAGCTAGGCTCAATATAATTAACTGATTATACCATGACTAAACAACAATTTAGTGTCATTTTATACCCTCCAATGGTATGTTTATGTCAACCTCTTGAATGCCTGACACTTCACATCTAGTGTCTAATGAAACACCTGCTATCCTCGACTCAATTTAAGAGAATCTCCCTGCAACCTTGAAGTCTTCTAGGAGATGCACCTAATGAATGCCCCTACAACATACCACAACCATGGTCAAATGCCTCAAGAAACTCTTTTATGACCACCTGTAACATTCTGCCCCGTGAACCCCAAAGGGTATGGGCCAAAAGAGGACAAGATAAATTTTTTTTGACATAAAGTGACAATATACACATAAGACAGTTGTCAGTTCGATATGTCAACAACGTTCATTACCAAGTATGGCCAAATGCACAACCCACAGGAGAGGACTAAATCACTCTCTAGAGAAACATTAATAAACTACATTCATTTTAAACACCAATTCAAATGTTCCTAATCCCATTTCCAAAGATAAATATGAATCCATAAACACCGTAGTGCAAGCGGATCTAATACCCACACTGGAATCCGTAAGTCAAATAAGAGGCAACATCACATGTCTTCTCATTACTATAATTTACATCATCTATCACAAGAGAGTACAAAATTACATAAAGGAATAAACAAGAATAATGGCATAGCCATGAATGATACAATAACTGAATGGGTAAATGACTGATAAAGTAATAGAAAGGAAGAGAACATCTTCAAGCTGGTGCTCTGATAACCTATTCACCGGTCCCCAATAGCGGTGGCAATACCTCCCAACCATGTGGACTCAAAAGAGACAACCCCACCATGCTTGGAGGTAGTCACAAGGCCCAAACAAAAGAACAAAGTAAGGGTATACATGATGGCTACACTCACATCAATCACAGAGTAGACACCACACACAATGCATAAAGCCGATGTCACAACATAGAGATGCTGATCCAATATAATGTTGGGTACTACTCATGACTACTATGGTACTAGACACTAGGGTGTAAATCAGATGGAGTGTCTCCATGGAAGAGAGGTTGCATCTTCCAAATGGAGCACCTAGTTTGACTAGTTGACTATTCAAATGGTGCGAGTTGCACCTGCATGAATGAAAGATGGTGCTTCAATTTGAATGGTCCTCCTGACCATGACTTGGACATCCCCTTTGGAAGCCCATGGTTTTGTGGAAACCAAAAATGGTTTCCTAGATGCCTCACATCCTATAAATACAGGCCTTGGGGTAGAGCTTTAGCATTGCATTGGATGGTATTGCAGGTAATGCAAGTGTAGAGTGTGGGATTAGCTATCGGCATGTTGTCAAAGTGTCAATACTAGTGCTACAAAATTTGTGGGGTCTTTTCATTTTATTGTAAGACTTGTTCAAAGTTAATATGGTGAGATCTACATTTGAAGTTGGGTATTTTACCCATTAAAGTTTTCCCAAGATATCTGTTATGTCATTCTTCTTCTTGCTACTTCTTCCATCTCTAATATTTAGTTTGATTTAAGTTTTAATTTTGATTTATATCAACACGTAAGATCAGATTCAATACATGTTTATTGCTCCAAACCAAAGTTATTAACCTATATATTCAACATCCTCAAGCTTTGAGATATTTTAAGACAATTGCATTTTATTTTTGTATGTGGACTTCCTTTAGGATTTGGTTTTCTCCTCTTAGTAAAGTAAATTTCCTTCCTGATATTTCCCTCTAATTATTTTCTTCCTTAGACAAGATTGTACTAGTCCAAATGGTTAGTATGAATTCACTTCTAATTAGGTGAAATCCCAAGTCACTGGGATTCTCAACCTGTTGGAAAACTGCTTGACTGGTGAGCTCCTACTTAGTAGCCTAAAATATAATACCCTTGAATAGAGAGGGATCACATACACCTTAGTACCCAGAAACTATAACATCAAACTAACCTGAATAAGGTTATCCACACTATAAAAACAATTAATTGTAAAACTAATTATCAATTCACCTAAACTTTAGAGAAGTCACTAGATGTACCCATCTCATTCATTCTCACAAACTAAAAAAAATATGTAGGTTGTGTAACTTAAAAGAAGTCAAGGATGAAACACATTTTATTCTGAATAACCACACAAATACATGCAATCAAAACCTAATACATAAAATCTTAAATCAAGATATCCAAGGAGCCAGGGTGTAATAGTGTGTAATAGTGATGGGAACACGTGTGGGAGAGTGAAGCAGGATCAAATACCCATGCTGCAATAAAGGGTTCAGAACTACAATGATGTGTTATATTAGGGTGAATTCTAGCATGACCCATATTTGCCAATCTAGAGTACATTGCAGACAGTACATGACCCATATTTACAATTCTTATAATAAGGTACAAGCAAACCTCACATCAAAGCAGACCTATAACCTCACGCAAGTATATCAAGAAAAATGGTAAGCAAATAGAACATAAAAAAATTCATTTATAAACTGGATACCCATAGACACAATCTCCTAAATGAGAAAATACAAATAGATAGTTCTTGCAGACGAGTTTGGCCTATGTGAATTCAAAGCTGGCTATTTTCAACTAATCCCATCAACAAATTTGGGAATAATGCAATTTGATAGAATCGTAGATAAGGGGTAGAAAAGCCCAAAAATTAGAGTCAATGGACTGTACATCAATTAGTTTAGATTTGAATTCCATATAGCGAATTTCAAGAGTGAGAAGTCATACCAACCTAGAGAGTATGAAGGAGAATGGCACTTGCTACTACTCACCTCTGATTGGCTGCTCCCTACTCCAATTATGTGACTATTACCATATCCAACTCCATTAGGCAAATTTAGAATCTGAGCCCCCTTCTCATCATGAGGACAAAATTCCCATCTTTTTCGCCCCTTTATTCCCCCAATTGCGCTCAAAACTCACACAACAAGAGTAGATTTGTATTGCAATGGCGGGCTATAAAGGTACTTCTTTCACAATTTTAGATGACTGTGAGCTCGGTTCTGAGGTTAACTACACCCTACGTTGTCTCACATCCCTTGTAACAGCCTCACATAGAGGCATGAAGAAAGCATGAAGAGACACAAGAAGCTTGGCTGCCATTTCCTCTAATCTCATTCATCCTATTCTCAATGTTGGGTATCTAAAAAACATCCACCAACCTTCTCTCCTAAACACATTCTACTGCTGACCCTCATAACACCTCTAGATAGTAGAGAAAATAGATGGGTTTTCTCAGATCTGAACATAAACCTAAATGAATGCTGGATAATGTTGTTTATCCTAATCAGATTGATATGCTCCAGCATAGAAAAATTGAGAAGAGTAAAGGGCAAGGCAGAATGATAAGGCCCTTACCAACTCTCTTCTTATCTGAGAACCATCAATTATGTCATCCAGCTGTAACCCTCAGATGGAACCCTCTGAATGATGCCATTCATGCCTAGCGTTCAGCTATGGCAGGGAAATTTATTACACAAGTATAGGTGTTGCTAGGTCAAAATGGGACTTGGAGACTAATAGGCGCAAGTCCAATAGAGATTCCACATGCAAGTCAATGTGAAGTTGGTGAAGATATTTACACTGATCTTACTGTCTGTTGTTTTCAACCAAACTCTCCACACTCTCTCTGACACTCCACCCAGAAACATCAATTCCCTCACCTCACAACAAAGATATTTATTTTTTCCATAAATATATATCACCCACTTCACTTTATTCCTATGCACCTCTCAATGCAAATAGGGACAATTGCTACACCACCTCTCTACCAGATGGGATTTGTTGTCCATGATGGCTCTGTCATTCCTATTTGCAGCATGGTCAATCCATCCAAAACCATCTTGTGATGGAATTCCTATTATTAGTGACTTGAAAATACAACTTTTTCTCAAGTACCTCTTTCTTATGTCCTTTCTTGGGCATGCCTTATGTCCATATCCTTCATCGAATGCCATTATCCTGCACTCATCCTTAAGTGCTTCCACACTAGACTATCCTTGACCAACTTATTCCTTCTTGCTTGTTTACCTAAGCCACTTGAATATTTCATCTGATGTACCTTAACCTTGGAATGCTCACATTTCTTCTTGGCCCCTTGACCTGGCCCTATGTAGTTTATGAATGAATAAAGATGGAAACATAAAAAACCAACCTTAGAAATGATACTTTGGTGTGGGTGTGTTTCTAGTTTCATGTGGGATTTGAGAAAAAAGAGTGGTGTCTTTTATGTGGAATTCTAGATGAATTAGGTCTAGTATTTCCTTGCTGACATCCATCATTTGAGCCTTAAAGTGCCATCACATGTGTATCTCCAATTTTGCCATAAAAGTTTGTCACCCAATACCCAATTTGAATTCAATTTGATCAAACCTTACCCCCTAACATATAGGGCACAAATATTTTCCTCTACACCCTCTGGATTCCTAATATAGAAGCATACACCCTCCACACACAGTAGCCTGTTTAGTAGTTTCTAAACAAAGAAAATACCTACACAAAGCACTTATAGAAAAAACCGTAAATCTACTTGTAACCATACTAACAAATCCTCAAAATCTTTTTTTTTCATACAATAAGCCCAAGGTACATAATTTCTTACCCATACAGACATGAGAAGCAAGGCTTCTATCACCATTATAAGATTCTAAACAACAATAATTTCCAGACTACAACCCAACATTGGGTGAGGACTAATATTATGCACAAAAGAGGCCACATCAGCCATAGCTATAGGCACTTACAAACAGTAACTACTTCTTCACCAAATCCTGCAAAACAACATAAACCTAATTAAAACCCTAGCCACATAAAATCCCAACACAAACCCCTACCACAAAGCTGTAACTAAAAAACAAAATTGGTTCTAAGTTACCCAAAACACTCATTACCATTGTCAAAAAATTATAAACCCAAAAATTTATAGATTGCCTACTAATTTATAGAAAAACAAAGCACTTACAAAGCTAAAATGGGGTTTTGTCATCATCCAAAACCCTAAACCTCATCTCTTGGTTTTTCCACAACTTTAGACAACAAAACTGAACAAAACTAGATTAAAATTATAACCCTAAACCTCGTCTCTTGGTTTTTTATCTCCTAATCCTAAACCTAATCTTAATCCTAATCTAAAGTACACCAAGAAGTATCCATTTTGAGGTCTTTTATAATATTAGGAAACATTGTAATAATGTATTTATATTATTATTATAGTATTATAAATGTTTATTATTTTATGCGCAAATAGTTTTAATATTTTAAATCAAAATAATTAATTTAAATTAGAATAATTGTTTCCAATCATAACTTTGATTCTACCCTACTATAACTCTAAATTTAAATCTAACAATAACCCTAATTCTAACCCTTACCTTATTAGTAATTCTACTATGATTTTAACTGTAACCCTAACCAAAATTCTAATTCTATTCCTAACCCTAACTCTAACCCTAACTATAACTCTAATGCTTACCCTAAGTCTAATTCTAATAGTAACCCACCTTAATTCTAACCCTAATTCTAATAGGAACCCTAATATTAACTCTAACCCTACTATAAACCTAATTCTAATCATAACCCTAATTTTAAATCTAACAATAACCCTAATTCCAAACCTTACCCTAATCCTATTTCTAACTACAATTTAACCCTAACCCTAACCTAAATTCTAACCCTAACTCTAGCCCTAACTCTAACCCTAACCCTAATTGTAACTCTAATGCTTACCTTAATTTAGTAACCCTAATTCTAACTCTAACCGTAACCTCAATTCAAACCCTAACCCTAATTATAATCCTAACCTGATTCTAACATTAACCCTAATTGTAACCCTAACCCTAACCATATTAATAATTGTAATCCTAACTCTAATTCTAAACCTAATCATAATCCTAGTTTTAACCCTAACCCTAACCCTTGTTCTAACCATAAAATAAGAAGCCCAACACCTTTCAAACCAATGCAGCCCTTCCTGTTGGTGCCAAATGATAAGAAGATGGCCAGGACTCTAAATATAATGCTCTATTCAAAGACTTCTATAATATAATATATTATATTATACTATTATAATATAGTAATGTTGGGTTATATATAAAATTTTATTCTCTTCTGTGATGATCATGGATTGTGATTAGAAACCTAAATTGTAGTTTTTTAAGGAGATTTTGAGTCATATTCATTAACTATGGAGTAGTATAGTTCTTTGTTGTTAAAGTTAATAATTATACTAGTATAGCTATATTTAAAAAATATATCTAAAGAAGGTCAAGAAGTATCCTTTTTGAGGCACCTTTTAATCAATTTATTTTAAATTATAATTGTAATTATTGTATAATTTAACCCTAGGTCTCTTATTTTTTTAATGAAACATGGCATTTAGTATTTGGTGTCTATTCATATAAGTACATTTACAACTTGAATTGACAAATAAATTTTGATTACTGATCTTGTGTTTCATGCTTGTAATTAAAGTCTTCTATAATTGTGGCTATGTACTCTAACAGATTTGATTTTCGCAGATCAATTTGTGTTTTTCAACAATAAAAAAAATACCATGGCATGGCCTTAAAAAATTGTATATAACAGAAGAGGTTGCAATTTATCACAAAAAAACTAAAGACAATCAAAAGCTAGTTCTTTTCGAGGGTTTGACATAGGAGAACATGAACTCTAATGATTTGATAACCCCTTGAATGATAGTTTTAATTATTGCTAGTTCAAATAGTAAAGTTGAATTATGTATCATACCAAATCATTTCTATGGGCAAGGATCATATTTGCATCTACGATAATGAATCAATATGGTCAAGGGTCATATTTGCATCTGCCATAATGAATCAAACTCATGAACTAAACCCCTTATATAGTTGATTGATAGTTGAGATTCCAAGGTAGCTTACATAAAGGCTAAATATTGTCATTTATCACATTTATTTTCAACATTTTATTACAATGATAATTGATGTTAATGTCCCTATTTATCAATTATTTAATTTACTTTTTAATTTTGATAATTGATGTCAATGTCCCTATTTATCAATTATTTCATTCAGTTTTTAATTTATACTTGTGCAAATATTTCTTATATAATTAACTTAAATTAATAGTAAGAAAATTTTATTTTCTTTTTAAAATAATCAATTATTAAATTTAAAATACAATATTAAAAAAAATTGTTTATGTAAATTTCATTCTAATATTTTTAAATATTCACATTATTCATACAAATAACCTATTTATATTCAAAACTAAATTGTAACTTAAAATTGCTATTTCATTGTTACTTATACAAACACCTTATTTACACAAATAAATAAATTATAATTGTAAATGAAATTGCATCTCTTAAATTATAAAAAAATAATCCACTATTAGGCAAATGTTCATATAAGTAGACCAAATCAAATGCTATAAGATTTGTAACACATACCATGTAGGATTTTCATAATCTTTTTGAATTCTTAATTAATATATTTATTTATTTAAAAAAAAAAACCTTCTAATAACAAATAACTGAATGTACTGTAAGTTTAGTATATTCTGAATAAAAAATAATTAAAATATAGTACAGTTTCACATACATAAATAAAAGCAGAACTCTATCCATATCAAAAATATTAAAACTACCGGTGGGTGGTTGGGAGGGAGCCTTGCCACCTCATCATGGGTGGCAATGCCGAGACATATCAGGAGGAAATGATGGTTCATAGAGGTGGAGATTAGGCACGAGTGGAAGGGTTGGCACATTCATTAAGGCTAGTGTGAGTCTTGGAATGAGCTGGGAGTCTAGTTGGACGTCAAGAAGCTTCGACAGGCCCTTTGATAAGCAGTCTGTGGAGGTTGTAATCTCTACAATTTTTTTCCCTCCATTAGCAGTCAAATGCCTTCGCATTTTGTGGTTATTATTTCTGTAGAAGCCATTCGGTGTGGGGGAATGGACACCCCAGTTAGGCTTACTAGTAAGAAAAGGAAAATGGCCTTTCTTGGGGCTGTTATTGATTTGAGATTGTAGCGAATGCTTCATTGCTCAGGTGAAAATGTTGCTCGAAAAAACCTTCATGAATAACAGTGAAAGATATAGGGTGGATACTGATATTTCCTCATGGGTGTTGGCCATGCTCCTCAAAATTAGAACGGATAAAGCAAAAGCAATGAGGATAATGAAAGGAATCTTCAACTCTGAGCATTTAAGAGACTTGGATTTATCCCTGCAGGTTGCTAGGCTAAGCGTTGGTATCCCATGGCCAAGAGACTGGCCTTTGCTCATAGATCCAAGGGAAGTTATCAAACATTCATTCTAGATTCCAGAGGCTTTGAGTTGGTGCTGATGAAGGATCAGGCCAAGATAGCAGCGGATTACATTAAAAGATCCCTTGGGATGACACTGGTGGATGGGCTTGACTGGGTTAAAGGCTTTAACAGGAAGCTATCTGACTATAGCAATTAGAGGTAGTTGGTGCCTTTGCTTCCTTTTGTATAGACGAAGCAAGGTTTATATAGGCTTTTTCAAGAGATAAGAAGGATATTAGTTCTAGTGAATAGATAGTGGGGATTCCTGTGTGGTTAAATAATTGTTCCCCAGTTTTGGTGGGGCTCCTGTATGGTCCTCTTTTCCAACCATGAATAGGCTGTAATCTTTGTATCTTTTTTCCAGACACTTTAATATAAATCTATATTACGTATAAAAAAAAACATTAAAACTACCTACAAATATTTTTAATACTAACCTAGTGGTCTCATGAAGGGGACACATGGATTTGTTTTCTAATTTTCTGCTCTGTTGCTGTGTTTTCAAATATTATACTAATAATTAATAGCAACTTTTTACAAGGTAGTGTCAAACATTACCACAATGAAAACCTAGATTCAAATCCCCTAAGAGTTGTTCGGCTTGCTCCTGTATAGCCGTGTCAATTTCAACTTGTGTGTTGGAGAAAAAATTAAATACTGTCATTTTTCAAAAAGAAATTCCTCCAAAATTAGTGTTGTCATTTTCCAAAAAGAAATTCTTGCAATCCTACAATCGGAAAACTATCAGCCTTCAACAGCTAGTTGGGTTTGAAATTAGTCACCCTAAGCAGTAGCTGCTCCTAAAATTTAAAACTAGTTTTATACTTAAAATAGATTACATGGGACCATTTGATACATAAAAATAGAAGCTCCATGGCTCCGCTGTCTAACTTTAACATTGTATTGCACTGCAAACAGAACAATCTCAAGTCTATGAAACATAAAAATAGAAGCTTCGTGGCTCCCCTGTCTAACTTTAACATTGTAGCAAACAAAACAATCTCAAGTCTATATTACTTTAAAAAGGGAGTAGATTGTTGAATATAGAATTTTGAGAGATTTTAGCCCATTACAACTTATCATCGCTATCAGATAAACAGTCCTGTATATCCTAGGAATATAACTCCTTGTAGCCTCCTTTATGTAACCACCTCAAACTGATGCTCTACTTTATCATTACAGTATGTAACCCAATCTTCCTTATACTTTTCATGACATCTTGCCTCATCTCTTCATTCCCTCCAGATAAGTAGGATTAGTAGGTAAGACAGATAAAAATAAGGAACTAGAGAGCTACAATTTGTAAAGATAGCTGATTTCTTCATGAGAAAACCAAAATAAACTATATCTGTGAAAGTAAGTTTGGTATCAATTTTCTATTTATAGTGGAAAGTAAGTGCCAAAAAAGCATATGTTGCACCACAGGGTAAACTAAATGAGAGCTTTTAGCCCATTACAACTTATCATCACTATCAGATAAATAGTCTTGTATATCCTAGGAATATAACTCCTTGTAGCCTCCTTTCTACAACCACCTCAAACTGATGCTCTACTTTATGGTGTTGATTAAACCTACCAACCATACATGTTGTGATGCGCTGTCATGCAACCCTAGAGTGTTAGACTAACAAGAGACAAAATTACAGAATTTTTTTTTTTAAGCAAGGAAATGCATTATACATTAAATATAACTGCACTAATACAACATTAAATGAAATGAACAGCTAACACTTCTCAGTAAAATAACTGCATTAGCTCAAATTATAAACTTACAAGTGATATACATCACGATACAACAAAAGAATATTACATTATACATTTCCAGAGATAAATAATTACAAGGTTCAATACCATATTACAAGACTGATTACATCAGTTTACAAATAGTACAATTATGAATGTATACTACAACTCTGAAGGTGTAAAACAAATTTGGAACTAGAACAGTTCTGCACTAAACTCGAACCATAACATCCAAGAGGACCAATGGATAGCTCTGCCTCCCAACAATGTGGAACCCTAAGGTCCACCCCTCTGAGCTAGGAGATAACAATGAGGTTCCACTAGGTCAAGGTTACAACAATGAATATGACACAAGATACAGAGTCCAAGTAGACAGATCAGATAACAAGGTTGCACAGACAAGATAGTACTCGCCAAAACAAGACAAATCAAATAATCAAGATAAGATCAACCATCAAGACAAGTCTGTACTCCAGAGGTAACAACAAAAGATAAAGAGGAAGTAACTAGACTACAGTAAGGAGAGTGTCATCGCATGGTCCTAGCATGGGTTACCCAGGCTATCTCTCACTAGAAGCTGACCCCCACTATGGTTACCCTAGCAGCCTCTCTCTAGGCATTGGCCCCATAGGGTGACACATACAGAGCTGACATATCCTCTCATGGAGACAAGGAGGTCGGCCTTGCCAACCAAGCCTTCTCATCCCATCCTTAGCCTACAAGAGCACTCAAGGCATGGTTGAGGCATCTTACTTATCTCGTTATGTGATTTACTACCCCAACCCTCCTAAATAATTTATTAAATTATCACTTGCTTACTACTTCCGTGGGGTTACCCAGGTGGCCACTTTGGGCACCGGCCCCACCATGAAAACCATTCTTCTAGCAATCTCTAACCAACCATCCAAAACCAAAACATGCAAGGACAAGGGTTACAAGAGATTATGATCCATTACATAAGCCAAACAAACTTGACCACAACAATAAAAGTCCCTTGTCCCATTCAAAACTTGAAGCAATACCTCATTGGAATAGGATGACACAAATAACAAGTTGAAAGCCAAGAAACAAGCCTCTAGAGTCGTTAACTCAAATTCCTTACAATGTTACAACATTACCTTTCTCGATATGGAAACTAGGTTTGAACGATGATGACTTTTCTTAAGACGACAATAATATAAGGTCAACAAGGGTTAAAGAGAAAGGAAAATGACTCAATACCATCATTATAACAAGTTGATAAAATATACAATTTTGTCCCAAGGACGACCTTGTACTAATTCTAGACAAGATTGCGAAAATAAAACATTTCAACGAACAGGGTAATACAACATTACAACCTATAACCAAAATATTCTTACTTCCTTGTATTAACGACAATAAAGAGTTCCAAACCTTACAAGACACTAAACCTACTTAAGAGGAATACTAGTTACATATTATTAGATTAAAACGACGACAATTTTTGTTAAAATGACAACAATTTTAAGGAACAATCTAGATTTAACTTAATTCCAATCATTATGAACAAAAAGTAATTTATATCTAGTCAACAACTTCTTCATACAGACCTTAGTATAAACCAACTACTAATTCCGCATGTAAGATTTAAATCTCTAATACTATCCTACTCTTCAAATTACTTAACACACTCAAAACAATTTGATCATTTAAAGCACCATAACCCTAATTTGGCTAAACAAGACAAAATTCAATTATAAGCTTAATTGTAATTTTCTAAATAAACAAGCTTAACCTCCCTAAAATAATATACTAAAAAATCATTAAGTACGGTAAACATATCTATCTAGTTTATCATATAAATGTAACTAAGAATCTACTTTCTAAAATATTAGAGACATCAAAAGAACAAGGATAAAATTTTATTGAATTAAATCCTATTCTAATATCTTCTTACTCCACCCTAAATAGTTTTGAAACAAGAGCTTATTAAAACATTAGACTAAACACTAATCATCCGAGGATCATATAAATCGGCCCTACTACAGAATCGCTCTACATTAATCAAAAGAGACCACAATAATAGAAGTCATGATTTATACATAAAGATTTAGCCAAACTATAAACATCAACATACTATAGTCGATGCATTGAATGTAGTATTCATCATATTATAAGCATTGGGAATATCGAAAGGTAAATGACTATGGTCGACAGGGTAGGCATTGAAAAGATTTCATGGGCTTCCAACGGAGGAGGAAGCTGACCATGTCTACCATCTTAAAATGGAGTATTGCACACCTATGAGGTCAACTAGACAACCAACGACACCAAGGTTTGAAAAGTAACATACCACTTGACCACCTAAATATTAGGTTCGATGGATGATTAGATGATGAGTAGTTACTGTCTAAAGGACTCAATGTCTAACCGACGTTGGTAGAAAGAAAACCTTGGTAGCGGACACGTCAACCTCAAGAATGATATCTGCCACCTTAACTACAAAAGACTCCTCTGTTTGTGCAGAAAGAAAACCAATGGTCTAGGCAAAGCAAGGAAAGTTTCTAAAGACACAAAACTGCCATCATCCAATGATATATATCCCACCACTAGTAGCGATGAATAGAGAGTTGATCAAAAGAAATGATATGGGGAAATCCTGAGGCATGACAGGATGAGGGTTTCAAGATACCACTGCTGACAACCATGAAGAGGAGGTAGGTTTAAACTACTTAGCTTGGCCATAGAGAGAGAGAGACCCAATGCAGTAAGGGCAACACAAGATACCACTAGGGTGAACGGGGTCACAAAAATAGAGAGATCACAATGAAATTTGCGGCAACACCAAGCAAAATGAAGCAACTGGTCGACAGTCCTTGAGGTCTACGGTGAGAATGACTAGCCAAAGGGTTTCTATTGGAGCTACAGAGGGTCATAAGGGTTCTATTGAAATTGCAACTTCCTTCATGAGAGTTTTCAAATGGATCACCTAGAAATTTGAACACAACCTTAATGAGAACAGTAGGGTTGCTCGAGGCCATGGTTCTACAAGATGCACATTAGAAAAAAATGACATACAAGAGGCACAACGACTTGGTGGGAAAATAGTACGTAAATGAGGTTTTGAAGACAAGATAACTAGAACCCACCTGTTCAAATTGAACTACAGGATGAAGATTATAGTTAAACCCATCTGAGGAGGAGGTTTAGAGTTGCAATGAGGTTGTTTCACATGCTAATAGTTTTGCCAAGTCTTTCTATAGGAGCATCCAACTAGTAGCAAAAAGTTTACAAAGATGAAAAGGGTGAATTACAGATCGATTCCCCTTGAGAACAACTAGACAACAAAGTATTCTGATTCCTCAGAGCATAACAAAGACAAGAATATAGAAATTCACAGAATTTAACTACACAGCAAGACATACCTATATTTTTCATGCTCCAATGATTGAATCCTCTTTCAGAACTACTCTTCCTTCCTCTGAATGAATCCTTCTCAAAATTCCTCCCAGAACAAAATAACCCTCAGTCATAAATGCCCGCTCACACCCAATCCATTCCCGTGAATCCTCTTCACCAGAAATTTTAATTTTTTACTAATCACAGAGATTCCCCACTCTGGAATCATAAATGACCACTAACTGCCTTTACATTAATCCCCAAAAAGATTCAATACATAACTATAAATATTAATGAGTTAAAATAAAACTTTGACCCACATATAAATTTTACAACATTAGAATAGTTACTTGATTTTGCATTACAATTTACTTAAATAGCTTCCTACAAGAATATTCCAATTTTATGACACACCAAAAATACTATAATGTTTGACAATAAAACATCATAGATCATTTACACATACAAGAATACACATAGGCTAGCCTAACAAGGACCCAACAATAAACGTACAAACCACATGATGACCATCAAATTGAAAGTTAAACTGACCTAGGGGATAAACCTCATGTTATCTCCATCAACATTATCCATTACTATAGGGCCCGCTCAGACCTGCTAAGTCAAGTGGATTTGAGGCCCGGTACCTGCAACCTGCATAAGAACAATAGGTTGTACACGATCAACTACATATATATCAACACACATAGAGTCAGAGAATCATGGCATAGTAGGGTGCTCAGAATGAGTAGTACTACACCATCCCTGCTCTAGAACAAGACTATAACCATTTTTATTTAAAATTAGATATCAACAAATCGCATAAAACATGATAATATTAAACCATCACTAATCATGTCCATCTCATCATAACTGGGATAACAATAATATCATCATAACTCATAACACATGTTAGAACTATATCAGTCGAACATACTCTACCATGATCATAATAAGCATAAACCATAGGCCTAATAACTCAAATGTCTTAGAACTATCTAAATACAATGGAAGAACTAACAACTGTCTCAGATTTGACAAAATGGTAATGTGAAACTAGCAGCTATCACAAGCCAAAAATGAGGGGGCATTACACATGCCCTTGCCTAAGACTGATAATATGTTTTCACACAAAACAAATCCCATAGACAATCTTTACATTTATACCTCTTTCCCATAATGGGATATCATTTTTTAGCTAATGGTAGGGTTGAAAAACCCTACAAAACCAATAATATTGAAGGAATAGCCAATACCCAGATTCAGAAAACCATGATGACAAAAAAAACAATCAACGGATTCAAATTATTCAAAAAAATAACTAATACCCAACATGAGAAAGTCATGACAGTAGGTATTAGTTTTCCACAGTCCTAACTTCTAAGAGTGCTTCTAGATTTGACTGAATGTTTTTTGTATCTAGGTTTCAGTTAGTGTGATCCCTCATCAGGAAGAGGATAGGTAAATTGATAAAAAGTCTACTTTGAAAATAGGAAATTGATAGATAGTGTTCGAGAATGTGACAAGAATATTGACAGATAGAACTAAAGTTCCCAACATGTAATTTATAATAATGGTACAAGTTGACAGCATGTAATTTATAATAATGGTACATTTTAGAATCATGTACAAAGGTTTAAGCCCTTTCCAAAACCCACCTTTCTCATCAATCCAAAAACAGCTAATCCTAACCTCAAATCTCTAATATTTTACTAAGAATATTCCCAAAACAAAAGTTGAGCACAGGTCCTATGGAATCTGTAGAATGCCCTCCTATATCAAATCTCTAAGTAAGTATACCCCATAAATAAAGAACACTTGCTAAACAAACTTAAACTTAAGGCTTCCTAGTTACTTTAATTACTAACTGAATTTAAATGCTTTGTACCCAAATGGTATCATGGGCATTACATTTCAGCTCTGGTTTAGCTGAAAATTTTATCAGTGTTGCTACATAAACATCAGCCATAGAAAATTTCCTCCCTAACATAACCACCTGAGGAAGATTCCAATTCTAGCATCTTCCTATTATGCAGCGGATCACATAAGGTTTGGCATCTCAAATGAAAGGTATGTAGGGGTACCTGCCCATCTGCAAAAGAAGAATTATATGTGATGCATATAAATATTCAGCAAATAGTGCAAGAACTATACTCATCGCAAGCTATAGTGTATTCATAAGGCATGTAGTTGTAACCAACAGAATAATACATAATTGTTGGAGCAGGCTCTGGTTTTTTCTCCTCTTTCTTTTCCTCCTGTTTGGGAGGGTCTTTTTTCTCTTCCTTAGCAGGCCCCACACTTCAAAGCTCCATGTGTCCAAATTTCCTAAGCTTTGATGTCAAATACACAGGGTCTGCATCCCCAATAATAGTGATCTTCTTCTCTTTCATGTCCACCGGCACAGAATCCACCCCTGCAAGACAAATTTTCATTCATTCTCTTCTTAACTCTGTGTGACAAAATTGTTATAAAATTACATCAATGATTTAAGGAGAGTTATGATACCTTCTACGCCTGCAACTGCCTTAAAGGCCCTTCTTTTCCTTTTCTCATCCTCAATAGACAATTTTAACACCATTTTCTGTACAATCCAAGGGTGTGTTCTCCATTAATTGGGACTAATTAAGAAACCAATTGTTCAATACCAGAACTAAAAGATGGATTTCTGGATCCAACTGTTTACTAATTTTCTTTTGTAATATTTCAATTTTATTAGTAGACCCAATTTCAATTTCAACAGAGGAATAGCCAATACCCAAATTTAGAAAATCATGATGACAAAACAAAGAATCAACTGATACAAATTATTTAAAAAAATAACTAATACCCAAAATGCAAACCCTAACTACCCACAACATTTGAACTGTAGTCCTAATGCTTTGGATAGTGGGGAAAGTATTTGCTCTATCCAAAACATTAAATACTTTAAATTATTTTTAAATTGGTTATGACAAGTTAGGAGACGTCAATTTAAATCATGAGAATAAAAATGTACGCACATCCCTGTGCTGCCATTGTAAACTAATCCTAAACCTAATCTAAAGTTTAATAGAATTAGGTTAGAGTTATAATTTTAATAGGATTAGAGTTAAGGATATAATTAGGGATAACAATTAAATTATAGTTACAATTAGGGTTAGGGTTAAGGATATAATTAAGGGTAGTGAAAAAGTATGATAAGGGATAAATTAGAGTTTGGGTTACAATTAGCACCAATATTTATAAAAAAAAATGTTAAGGTTAGAGTTAGAATTATGGTTGGAGTTTGGGATATAATTATGATTAGCTTTAGAATTAGGGTTAGGGCTAGGGCTAGAATTAGCATTTGAAGGTCTCACGTTCTTCATCTTGGTGGAAGAATACTCTATAGGAACACCTTACGATGGATGTTGCTTATGATGATTCTATCTCAAAAGCTTCTGAGCCTCCTACTAATGTCGGGAAGGAGTCCCTTCCCCCATTGCATGGTTTTTTAACTACTAAGATTGTTGCAGGGACCTCCTGTAGCACCCCTCATATTAGTTTTTTAATAGACTTTTAGTTATCTCTTTATATCTAGACATTCTCATATTAGTTTTTTAATAGACTTTTAGTTATCTCTTTATATCTAGACATTATGACATATTACTGATGATGGATTTACTATTTAGATGTAGTTGATGACACTCATTTATGTTTATTATGATAACACTGTTGATTCTTATGATTGGTACATTATGATAATGTTGTGATCAATTATGAGTTAATTGATTATGTAGATTAGTGTTGCTATGTGATTTTTGTGACTATCAAATGATGTGTTATTTAGCTGATTAGTTAATGATGAACTTGTTTAATGTGGATATTTGTGATGTGTTTTGTGAACGGACAGTGTAGTATTACTCATATTGAGTACCCTACTACGCTACAATTCCCTGTCACTATGTGCCTGTTGGATATATATATATGTTCTTTCGACACTTTTGTTTGCTATAAGATTGCAGGTACAGGCATCGACTCCACCTAAATTGGTAGGTTTGAGCATACCTTCATACCAATGAAAGTTGTGAAAGGGAGATAAGATGAGGTTCCTCAGTTTGTCAACATTCTCGATGAGGATGTGTGCTCAGTCTTAGATTTTGTCAATTGGTCGGATGGGCATGATTATGAGTCTCTATTGACTCTTTGGTATGTTGTCCTCAATTAATGATGGGTATGTAGCCTTTGAGTTGTTTTGTTGGTTTATGGTTTCATCAAATAGATTATTGATGTAATTGTAAATAAATAATATTAAGTTTTAGGTATATTAAATATCTATCTATTTTGTTAAATACATAATGTGAAATTTGAAGAGTATTAAATAATTTATTTTTATAGGAATTAAATTAATAATTTTTATAGATAGTAATAATAATAATGGATAAAATTATAAATAATTAATATCCTTGTGTAATTATAAGACACTATTTTTTCTTATAATCATGAATTAATTTATTTTAGTGAGTTGTCGTATTTTATCATATTGGGAGAATCTCCCTAGTAATGGAAAATTTAATGCATTTAATTTATTGGAGGAAGTGGATATCTGTAATGGGGGGATGTGATGGAGTGGGAATTTATGAATATGAATAGTTTTGTGTGAGGGTGAATATTTTAGGGGATTTGGAAGAATTTGGACACAGAAAGAATTGGGAAAAAGATGGGGGGAGAAGAAGAATTGGAGGGAGCAAAAAAAAGTCATCTGGAGGCTTTGGTGTAGGAGGTTCAGAGATTAATCCCGGGTATGTTTATTAAAGTAATTAAATAAATATTATTGATCTTAGTTGGAATTTCTGTGTTTGATTCTTCCTATGTATGCATGATAGCCTATGTATCTTCTTTCTACTAGTCATCATCATGCTTTGATAGGTGCTCTTGTGCTCTTGTCACTCATGGTCTTGAAGACTCCTTGTAATCTCTAATCTAACCATTCTTCTAAGCATTGTAATCTCATCTTATCTAGATATCTCTGCAAACAACTCTTAATCCAATCAGCTTCAATCGTGGTGTCCTGACTCTCCTGTAGCATTGACTCTATGGAACACCATGGCTTCAAAATTATATATCTTGCTTGTGCTATTTAGCTAATCTTTTCTTTTTATCTACTTGCAATCCTAAAAGGGCTGCGAGCCTAACCAAGCTTCTAGAGTTCTTTCCAACAATGACTTTCCCTTCTTTAAAACCAGTAACAAATCATTTCAATCATTCAGCAATTACAACATTTTGACTATATATAAATTATTCATTTTGGAAGAAACAGTTTGTCAGAGGTGATTCTTTGTTCTCTGATCGCACTTCCCTTTAGCTCTCGTCAAACCATGCAATTGATAAACTTTCCTGAGTCATTTGCTTTAAACTATTTTGTGCATTGACATTCAAACGACATGAGACGACTTATGCCAGTATTGTTTTCCTTTCTCTAAAAACTGTATGGAGATAATTTAAGGGTTATGTTGATTTGCCTGAGTGGGATTTGCCAGAAGTAACATTTGGCTGTCTCAAAGTCCTATTTTAAATTGTATCTATCTGCATTGTTCACTCCATTTTTGTCGACCAAATCTCTTGCCAACCTGTCATTTGCACCCCTCTGAAAGAAAATTTTGATTATTTATCATAAAAAAATTAGATCCATATGCCAATCGATCTCTTTGAAGGCATTCTGCCCAATGAACAATTTATTCTATTACATACTATAACTTCTTAATCAATTTCATAAGTGCATATTGTATTTTTAGTAGAGGCATACCTGAGTTTGAAGGTATATATATACCTGATGCAAAACATGGGAGATGTCATTCCTCCTGCTATCTAAAAATCCAACAGATATCCCTCATTTCTTACCATTTCATCCACAGTCTATTTTGGGAAACTATCACATATACTAACCATCATACAATCTTGCCAAACAAGTCTTCTTTTGGTCGAATGCTTAGGTTCTCTTTTGCTGTAATTCCTCTCTCTAATTTGTGTGAAATATAGCTGGTAGATTAAAGCATTTTCTCAAGAAAATTGATATAATTTCTGCCAGTAAGCCTTACATTGTTTGTTCAATCCAAAGGAATCATATCAACTCTCTTATCTGAAAATGAATTTTTTTTAGCATAAATCTGTTATCCTCTTGGCGTACTGTCATCGAAGCCATGCTTTTGCTCATTCTACAACCTGTAGGTATCAATGTATGGCCTCTCATATCTACACTCTAATCAATTTCCTCAATCCCCTAAAAATCTTTCATAATGAATAGAAGTGAATAAATGAATCTCTCCGTGCATAATTAATTTTAACCTTGATAGGAAATAGGAATAGTAAGTTTTAGTGAAATAGTAATTGACTTATTAAGGTTGGTTGAATAGGAAGTAGAATAGATAGTTTCCCTATTACACTCATGTGTAACTAAATTTTAGATAGGGATATTAGAAAATACTTTTCTTTAAAATTTTGATACTTGTAGATATTTAATTTTCTAAACATATATAATTGGAAATTTAGATATTCCTTACATTTATTTATTTTTCCTTTATAGTTAGATAAATAAATCTATTGAATAGTATGAATCTAGAAAACTTATCAAATTAATTTAACCAATTTTTCCGTTTATAGTGTTGGGAAAGATTAGTATATTCATAGAGTTCATGACTTAAATATTAAAATTAATATAGCTTGTTATGGAATTTATTAAGTTCATTTGAATAATGTAAAAGGTGTATACAATGTCCTTAATCAAGTCTTGATCTCTTTTTAAAACATTAGTTACTATAAACTCTTTTAGTAGTTGTTATTGTCAAGCCTATAGAAGTAAGTAGGGTCGATCTAGAAATAAGTTGTAATGTTGTATTGGTTTTTACTTTTTGTGTTTTGCTCCAAAGGCCTAGGGAAATTTAGATCTTATGCAATGTTGTATGATACTGATGGGTATTATGATACTCCTTGTTTTGTATGAAGTCTTGATATTTGGTAGTATGGGAAAAGAAGTGATTTGGCATTTGACATTTGAATTGATGGTTCTATTTGTATGCAAGAGGAGAGTTACCTTACAAATGTATTCTATATGTGTCATGTGATTTTATAAGAGTTACTGGGTGCATGTAGGAGAGTGGCTTTCATTGTGGGGTTGATACCCAAAGTGGCTGCCTAGATAACCCTTTGAAAGTTGTAATCAAGTGATAACCTAATAATTAACCTAGGAGGGATTGGGTAGCTATCACATTAAATAAGATAATTTGGATGCCTCACCCATGCCTTTAGCCTGACTCATATTCATAAACCTAATTCTAATCCTAAGTTGAATGTTGTTCTGTTGATGTTAATGGTATTTGTATATTTTGGTAGTTGGATGTTGTTGATTCTACTCACTACTTTGAATAATATATATGTTGGTATTTTATCTCAAGGTGGTGATTTCCCATGCATGTGTAATATTTTCAATATTCTATTGTGATTGGGAGTCTGTGAACTTCTTGTGTTGATGTTAAAGTTGTAGATTCACCTTTATAGGTTTCTGGTTAAAAGCTTCACCTTTATCTTGCTTTTTGGTTAAAAGCAACCTCAAGTTTATATTCCTTAAAATATCTGTAGAAGGTAGTTGCACCTTGTTAAACAACGCAGAGAGCTGGTGTAAAATACCAATACATCAGACTCAACTGTTGATTACATTTGTCACTGTCCAGGTGTGAGTATATAGAGTTAGGTGACAAATCTGTTAACCAATAGATTTTTGGTGACTCTATTGAGAAAAATCAGAGTTTGTTATGCCATCTTTGTGAGTTACTTAATTAGATTTTATGGCTCTTCACGGGAGACGTGCACTAGTTTTGCAGCCTAACATTGATTGGCTAGTAGGAGACCAAGAAGACATTGTTACTGGCCTTAGGTTTATTGTCTGGCAAACTAGAAGAACTAATCAGCAATATCACCAAGTTAATGAAGTGCTAGAAGAGGAAGAAGAACTTGGTGAAATTATAGAAGAAAACACACGTCATTTTGCTGATGCTCATGAGTTAATTTTCATTAGATAGGTTGTTCCCACACTAAGAAGAGTAGATCCTCTGCAAGTTGGAGTGGTTCCTAAAAATAGACTAAGAAATCCTATTGCTAGACGAGGGAATCAAAATCCTGCCAGGCCAATTCTTCCCCACAATAACTAGTAAGTGGTTTGGCGACTCTACTTAATTGTTTTATTATATATATCTGTGAAGTGGGACATGAAAAGATATACATGAGGGGATAGAAAAAAGGGTATAATTGATATTGATTTTGATTTGCTCCAATCTTTGAACTTTGCTCCTTATCCTCCCATAAGAAAAGTCAAATCCTTGAGCAGACCATCCTCTCCTCCACCTACAAGAAGTGTCACTGGTTCATCCTGCCAAAGCTTGACCTTACATGGTACTGTCTTACCTTTACAAGTGAATTTTCTTCCTCTAAATATGGCTCATCCACAACCTCCACCTGTTCCATGGGGCATAGCCATTGGACCGCTCAACCTTGGTGCTAACCTGGATGATCTTCCAAGAGGGTTAGGTAAAATTTTATGGAAGTTTAGAGGTGATGGTAAAGTTTCTCCCGAAGAGCACATCAATGCCTTCTTTGCTGCATGTTCTATCTTGGGGGTTCAACATGAAGATGTGTCTGTTAGGTTATTTGTCTAGTCACTATTTGATTCAGCTGCTGAATGGTGTTACCAACTTTCTAATGCTTCTATTAATGATTGTGCTACAATGAGGCAAAGATTTGAAGAGAGATTTAAAACCACTAACAATGAACATACACTAAAGTTAGGATTAGTGATTAAAAAAATAGGTGCCTCTAAAAGGATATCTCTGGGCGTACTTTAGATATATTATATTTAATATAGATATGCTAGTGGATTTACTATTCTTTTAGGACAAAATAAAATGTAGATTTTGGTAGAGCCAAAATTGAAATATAATATTGAAGATTTACTTTAGATATATTTAGCATCCAAAGGTTTGATTTTTAATTATTTTAAAAAATTGTGTATACTAAATGTTGAGGATCTTTCAACTTTTTAGGGTTGTTTTTCATCATCCTTTATCTTACTGTTTGTATTTAACATTGGTTTGAATTGCGAGTCTTTGTAAATATAGTTTATTGTTCTAATCCATTCTCTACTTATTGTTAGTATTAAAGGACATGACAATTTATGGATTTAGATGTAACTGCTATTAGTGTTGTGTATCATGTGGAAGAATTCATATGCAACTTGGCTACACCTTATCCATAAAAAACTGACATATTTCATTGTTATATTGTTATGTTTTGAATTGAGCATATGTTTATAAAGTTGTGGTGTTTATGCAGGAAAAGAAGCATTTAAAAGAAGAAAAGCTAAAACAAGAGTAAAAATACATGTGGTGTAACATCCCGCCTCACAAACCCTGAAGGGTAAGGGCCAAAAGATGACAAGATAATTTTTTTTTTGACATGAAGTGATAACATACACATAAGATGGTTGTCAATTCGATATGTCGAAAACATTCATGGCCAAGTATGGCCAAATGTACAACCCATAGGAGAGGACTAAATCACTCTCCAGAGAAACATTAATAAACTAGATTCCTTTTAAACATCAATTCAAATGTTCCTAATCCCATTTCCAAATATAAACATGAATCCATAAACACCATATTACAAGCGGATCTGATACCCACACCGGAATCCGTAAGTCAAATAAGAGGCAACATCACATATCTTCTCATTACTATAATTTACATCATCTCTCGCAAGAGAGTACAAAATTACGTAAAGGAATAAACAAGGACAATGGCATAGCCATGAATGGTACAATAACTGAATGGGTACATGACTAATAAAGTAATAGGGAGAAAGAGAACATCTCGAAGCTGGTTCTCCAAAATTTGTACACTGGTCCCCAATGGTGGTGGAAATGCCTCCCAACCATGTGGACTCAGAAGAGACCACCTCACCATGCTCGGAGATAGTCACAAGGCCCAAATGGAAATAACAACAACCAAGGTCTACATGATGACCAACACTCACATTAATCACAGAGTAGACACGAAAAATAGTGATAAGGCCAAAGTCAACACATAAAGATGCTCATCAATATAATGTCAGGTGCTACTCATTCAACTACAAAGGTACAGGACACTAGGGTGTCACATAGAATCAATCATACCCAAATCAACGCCCCGTAGATGAATAACTCGATGTTGTGCAGACAGAAGGCCTTCTTGTATGCATCCTTAGCCTTTACAAGCACTCAAGGCCATGCATGAGTACTCAATATCCTAGACCTAAGCTAATCTTGTTTAACCAAACAATGTATACAATACCAAATTAAAGACAATCCAATAACTAATCCCAATCCCCTGCACTTGGAGGTTGGGGTTGCTTGCAAAGTTGTGTGGCTAAATATACCTAACAAGAAAATCTATATTTAAAGTATAAAATTAGTATTATACTTCTCATAGGCTACGAAGACATTAACACCATTTGCTAATATCATTTATTCCCAAAACAACTAAGGCCTACTCACAAGTTCAAACAATTATGAATATAATGAACCACCTATTAAATACATGATTTATGAAAATACTTTAATCATCCATATCATAAAAAGGGTCTTTACCAAAATTATTTATTGTCTCCTTAAACAACTAAAGAATAAATAAAGTCTACAATACTATAAGACGCAAAGATTTCAATTATAACAATAGTAGCTAATGAACATTTACCACAATACCATTAGTAATCTCCCCACTCACTCAATATATACATTAGTGATCTCCCTACTTAGTCAATATATAGAAGAAAATACATCTTAGTACTTGTTGTGGAGTTTACCACAAAAAGGAAGGGTCATAAATGAGGGTACTCCACTTAGTGGGTACATCATAAATGTAAGGTCCAATTTTAGTAAATTTTGTAACCACTTGCCTGCGTGGTACAATATGGGCCCTCGATTTCAAGTTTTAATCTTGGCCATCCATTGAATTTTGAGGCCTATATAAGCCCATTTTGTTCTCATTTGTAAGGGAGAAATGCTCTGAGAAATTGTTGCTCAAGACTGCTGAAATAAATACAAATTCATTGCTGAAATTTTCATGGTGATTTGTGTTGTTTCAAATGATTGCATGGTTTCTAAGTGTTCACTCATAGAATAAGATCAATTTAGTTTGTTTTTTCAGAAATTTAGTTTTATGTTTTATGGAAGTTGTTGTTGCTAACTCACATTCAGTGTCTCCATAGTTCATACCATTTATAATTTGTCGATGGCAGATTGTAGTGCATGGTTAGTCTGAACACTATCTGAGCTTATCTTCAATTACTTCGTGTGCAGAAGTAATTTGAAAATTTTACTTTTTCCTTAGAAGATTAGCATCACCTTTGTGTAGTTGTTACCTCATGGTGAAGCAAAGTGTGGTTGAAATTCCGGTGGATTAGTGGTGATTGCTTGCATTTAGATTAGAGTCTTCTAAACCCATTTCCTTTTGCATTTTCTTTAAAATCCTATTAGATTTAGATTCAAGAGCTTCCATCATTATATCTTAAGTTGTCATGTTGTTAGACCTTCAAATAAGTTATGCTACATGTTATCCAAGAGAAACAAGTTTCCTATTGTTGAGCATTTACGTAAGTCCCTTTGTGTCAAATAGTAATTCACATCCTACCGCTAAGTTATCCGAAGTCGCAACACAAAAAGTAACTAATCAAGAACCTTGGAGTCTACTCATTTGATCACTTATCTTAGCATTTGAGGGATTTTGTTCAAGAGAGGGTAGAGTACACCAGTATTTTATTCTACATTGTATGTGCAAGGAAAACACATCAATAGAATTAGCGCCAGAAGGAGGGCCTCTCTTGGCATACAAAGTTAGACACACTGGAGTGCATTGTTTCTTTTTCACCTGAAAAGCACTAGAGGACCCTAAGGTCTACACCACAAGCTTCGAAGGAGTTGGTTGAATTGGATTTTAATTCCAAAGCCAAGCGCAATAAGAAGACAAATTCATCAAGTGAAGGGTCACCTAGCATAAGGGTCATCGTAGATTTGTTTCAAACTTCACCACAAAGTACAAGAATTGCTCAACCAAGTAATACACAAGGAGTTACTCAAATGGTTCTGGCGCAACAAGAAAACATTCCAATGGCTTGGCTTCTGGCAAATGCTTCTCTGCTTGCTGCTTTCACGAATTACCATGAAATGCCCAAGAGTCCTGAACAATTTTGCTCCAAATTTCAGATCAGTGATGTGAACATGACAGTAGAGGAACATATTAAGATTTTTGAGGATACTCTTTGAAATAGAAGAATTGAGCATGAGGATGTAGCATGTCGATTGTTTCCTTATTCACTGGGTGAAGACGCATACTTTTGGTACATTCATCTACCTGCAGGTTCCATCAATAGTTGGCAAATACTTAAAAAACACCTTTCTAGAAAATTTGAAGATTCCTATCACTCCATCATAGCTTTACAAACAATTTGTTGATGTCAAGAGGCAAGAGCATGAACCCATCAGTTCTTTCAACAATCAATTTCATAAGGATTATACAAGGTTGTATGATCCGTATAATGTCGATGATGCAATGGCAAGGGAAGTATATTATGCAGCACTAGATCGCCTTACTTCCATGTTTGTGAAGAGAGCAACTGCACCTCCAACTACTCTAATAGAAGCCTATGCCGAGGCTGTCAAAGTGAATACTAACTTGGGCATGAACACTCAAGGGCCACTTAATCACCTGGCACATCTAGCTATGCCAAATCAGATTCAGGGAATCAACCAAGCATTGACATAGCATACTCCTGTAATGAATCCAATCCCGGCACCTAGCAATCAGATGGTGTTGCATCCCAGAGCACCCATTTCACAAGCCTCACAAGCGCAACCTGTGTACTTACAAGGGTCTTCATCCTCTACAAGGACTCAAGAAGAGAAGGATGAAATGAAAGAGTTAATTGATCAAGTGAAGAGATTATCCACTGAAGTTACCCATCTGAGAAATCAAAATAACCATTTACAAAATATGAAAAGAAGTTTTCAAGGAAACTAGAGGGATCAGGGAAATCAAAATAGATATCAAGGAAATCAGAGAGACCAAGGGAATTATCAAGGTTATAATCAAGGATTTCGAGGAGCAAATCAAGGACTCCAAAGACAAAATAAAACATGGAATACATCTCCAAACAATGGGAATGTTCCATCTCCATTGGAAAATAATTCAAATTCAGATTCTAGACCAGTGGACAAGGTGTTCTTAGTTGAGGCAGCTTTATCAAGTTGGTGTCATTTACATAACACAAATCAGCATTCTGAGTTGCAGTGTATAGAGTTCAGAATAGTTGCTGATATATTTCAAAAGGAGATGCAAAACACGCAAGCTCAAGATGCTCCTCAAGCAATGATGGGATATGAGATTGTTCCTACAACAAGGTATGATCAAGCCTTGATCATTGAAGACTTCACATTCCCTCCTGGGATGGATTATGATACAATGGAGTACAATGGAAGGTTTCCTCCAGCATCTGCGAATGGACCAAATGAAAATCTAGATTATTACTCTCCATTCAGTAATGACTTTCAAGCTGAAGCAATAGGGGAAGTACAAGCATTTCAACAATCAACTGGGAATCCACCCCTAAAAGTCTATCAAAGAAATCATCGAGTACAGGATCCATTAACCACTTTAGTTCCTCCAAACAATTTTCAAACTCCACCAAATCCAAATGCTAGTAATAATCTAAATTTTCCAAAGGATTCACCAGAATATAGACAAAGGGATACTACTCAAGGAACCACTCCAACACAAGAAGTTCAACCACGAGACAATCCACAAGGATCCAATCTTTCGTGAGATGGCACCACAATAAATGATGGACTGAAACATTTCAGTTTAATTGTTGCTGAAGAATTCAAGAAAGTGAAGGTGAGCATGCCTTTAGTTGAAATGATGAGAATCCCAGAGATCAGAAAAATTGTTTTAAATAGCTTAAATGATACATCTACTCCAAGGAATGTTATAGTAGGCCCTTCTAACTCATCCAATGTTTAGAATGCACATGTTGTGGAAAGTGTACCAAAGGGCACTTCACCATCTATGAACTCAGTATGTATAGCCCAAGACCCTACAAAGGATACAAAAGAAGGAAGTATTGCCAAAAATGAAAAGACTGCAAAAGATCAAATTACACAGTCAAATGATATGGCAAAGAATGCACATTCCAAGTTACCAAACAAAAAGTTGGTAGTTTTCTATCAAGGAAGAGATGAGCCTGCCCCTTTCTTATTATCAGTCCATATTTTCGGGAAGATGTTACACAATTGTTTGATGGATTCAGGAGCATCAAGCAACGTAATGCCACTCACAATATGTAAAAGATTGGGTTTGATCCCTACCCTGACCACAAAGAAAGTTACATAGCTGGATAAGACAGAAGTGCCCGTGGTTGGAGAATTGAATAATATACACATGCAGTTGTCATCTGATCCAAGAATCCAGAGCTACATTGATATATCAGTTGTTGATATCCTAGGTAGATATGGCATGCTCCTAAGAAGAGATTGGTCGAGAAGATTGAATGGGTATGTAGCTACTGATTTCTCACACATGTGGCTACCATGGAAAGGAATTCCAAATCAAATCAGAATTGATAGTACTCCAAGATTGAAACTGATGATCACAGAATACGGTGAAGATAATGAGGTTTTATTCCTAGAAACTAATTTGGGAAATTACAAGCCAAATACGGAAGAAGTCGTCATGCTACAAGGTTCAAGAATGGAAGAAGATAAAGGTCACAAATCTTTGGATGAAACTGAAATTTTGCTTGATCACAATTATGAGTCCGCTTCTGATGAAGGAGATGGTACATTTGAATATTTTTGAAATTTTGTACTCAAGAATGTTTAGCAAGCAACAGAGTTGGGTCAGCAAGCAAATGTCAAAGATCTATTATTACCTAACTGGTGCCGGATACACAGTGCTTTTCATTCTGAGTTTTCCTGTGCTGTGTAAAGTTGCCTTAGAACAAGTATACAGGAGAGTTCCGCAAGCTGTAAAACCAGAAATTCTAGAAGTAAAGAAAGAAGATAACCCTATGGAATTGCCCACTAAAACTGAAATAATTGAAAAGGCTGAAAAGAGTGACAATCAACCGAAGAAGGATCCAATTTCACTAAAGACTCCCAAGAAGGGTAGGAAAAAAGAAAATCCAAACGAGGTTTCAATTGATCAAGAAGGAAATCAAGTATGGACTTTACGTTTTGATGGGTCCAAGTCGAAGCAAGGAGTTGGTGCTGGGTTTGATTTGATCAATCCATTAGGTGAATCATTCTTGGCTGCGCACAGAATGCAATTTCCATGTACAAATAATGTTGCAGAGTTTGAATCATTAGTTCATGGGTTATTGATGGGTATCAAGAAAGGAGCTAAGATTCTACATGTTTATGGAGATTTTGAGGTAATTGTCAGGCAAATAAGGAAGAAGTATGTTTGTCATGATAAGAGATTGAAGAGGTATAGAAATCATGTTTGGGATTTGATTGAATGTTTTGATGCACTCAACATCAAATTAGTTTACAGATTGAAGAATCAAGTTGCTAATTCCCTAGCACAGGCCGCGAGTTCACTTACACCACTTGCCATGAATGGGTTAAAAAAGTTCACTGTAGAGTTAGTCTCAGTACCATCAATCCCTGATAATGTTACAAATTTTCAGGTGTTCAATGATGATAAGCACATATTGGATTTCATCACAAATTTAGGGGTTTTTGAAGCTCAAATCATAGACGAAGAAGATCTGAAGCAGGTATAATTTGATGCAGATGGTGTCTTGAACCTGAAGAATAATACAATACCATGAGGAATGATTGAGTTAGAAAGACTCTTTGATTCAGATCAATTGAGTGCATTGAGAGATCATAAGATTCAAGGAGATAAATGTGAACCTGTCAATATGGGAACATGTAATGAAGATAAGAATGTGTTAATAGGAAAGGTGTGTAGACCTGAAGAGAAATAAGGTATACTCAAATGCATGAAAGAATTTTCAGACATTAAAGCTATTGGCAAGAGACACATTGGAGCCTCATGAATGTTGTCATTGATGGCAACAAAGGTTATCCCACACATCTGGAAGACATGATAGGTCCTCACCAAAAGTCAGATTGAAGAAGTGTTGAGGTCCGGTAAGCAAGAACAAAGCAGTCAGTAAGGTTCGACAGATAGGTCCGGATCTCTCAGTAGAAGTATCTCAAGGAAGTGTGGATTTGGGGAAGTCAAGAGGAGCATCTTGATGGATAGATTCCAGGGTTTGAGCCTCCAGTGTGGAAAGGATAAAGAGACATGAATGCTTAAGTGTCAAGTTCCCAAGTGACAGTGTGAACAGAGGAAGAACTGACTAGCAGAACATCAGACATTATTCCGGATGTGTTACAGATGATGGAAAAGGTTATTAAGGCATAAGTCATGTTTGGCTGACGTGATTGATGACGTCTATAAGTATATGCTTGATCCGCATTACTTGGTGTACAAGGATTCAGCTGACAGATCAGAGTTTGAGGATATTATTAACTATTATAGATGCTGACTAGAAAGGTGATGAAATCACTTTTGCATATATATATATATATATATAAGATGGTTTTAGTTATGAGAAGTGAATGGTTGTGTGAAATGTGCGAAGAAAAGCAATAGACCTGAGTAAATGCAAAAAGGAAGATTCGGTATGTGAAAGGAGAGCAGCATAAAAGAAGAGGAAAGATGAAGTGCAGCAGATCAATGTACTGAGCCTAACCGGAACTGAACCCTAGCATATGTTGATGCTCCTTATCAGTTCAAGTACTGTATTACACTCTTTATAAATTGTTGATAGTGTGTCTCTTGTAGGTAGTGTGCCTTTTGTGAGCAGTGTGCTCAGGCAGTGAGCCCTAATTGGCAAGTGCCATTTTGTATTTCCATTCTTCTAATAGAGAATACAATCTTGGGTTAATCAGCCCGTGGTTTTTCCCTTAACAGGGTTTCCACATCAAAAATATTGTGTCATGTGTATTTCCATTTCATGGTTATGTTTGTTTATTTGAATTAATGATGCATTGATTATTAAGAAAGTTAAGAAAGAAGAAATTAGTAGGATAACTGATTCACCCACCCTCTCAGTTATCAACAATTGGTATCAGAGCCAAGTTCCTCCTAATAGAGGCTAACAGCTTGAGGAAGATCTGGGAATTCAAATGGATGTATATGGGTTAACGGAGCAACTCAAGACTGCCCTTGATGATCTTGAGCAGTCAAACTCTAAAGTCAATGAGTTAATTGAAAGACTCAAACAGGCTGATGATTTCATGAGAGAACTAAAAGACAAATTAAGTCTCTCTATGAAAAAGAGAAAGGAGTTACTTCAGCAATTGGCAAGTCAAGGTGAAGCCAATGATACAAATGAAGATCTGAAGGAGAAAACTAAGTTATGTGAAAAGTTATCAAAAGAAATCATTATGGTAAGACATGAAATGGAATTAGGAGTTATGAAGTTTACCCAAGAGGTTGAAGAGAAAAGAAAAACTGAAGATGATCTAAGACAATGCCTCAAGGAGAAATCAGAAGATTGCCACAAGATGGATAGAATCATCAGACATCTTGAATCTGATCTTGAAGATGCTAAAGATAATTAAGAAAAACTTGAGGATCAAATTGTCTCTCTTAAAAGGGATCTTCAAACAACAAATGAATATAAAGAGAAATTCAAGATAAGTTCTACTCAACTTGAAGTTCTCCTTGAAAGTTAGAAAGGGGTAGATGACAAGTGTGGTTTGGGATATGAGAAAGGAGAAATCTTTGGATCCAGTCAGAAGAATTTTGGATCAGAAAATCCAAGGAGTAGGTCTAGAAGACCTCCGATAAGGCAACCTAATGCTCAAAGATATCCATCCTTCAATAGATACTGCCACAACTGCAATAGAATGGGTCATATGGCTAATCAATGCAGATCAAGAAGATATCAATCAAATATGCAAAGAAATGGTGTTTGCCAAATTTACAATAGATCCGATCATATTGCAAAATTCTGTAGAAGCAAGTATCAGGACAAAAGAGGTCCAATATATCATAATCAGAATCAAGATAAAGGAAAATAGAAAATGAATGCAGATGAAGTTCAAAGGGAGATGAACAAGATTTGGGTGAAGAAAAGTATAGAGAATATAGGGGATGGATCTGCACCAGACTCTGGTGCTGATATTCCTTCTAGAAATTAAAAAGTGAGCTCTGGCTCAGGGGGAGACACAAAGAAAACCTTGTTCCCCCAGCCAGTCAATTGGTGCTGGAACTGGGGTATGGTAAAGATTTGAGAGATCCGAAAGAAGATTTGAAGAACCAAATCCTTCCAGAATTGATCCAGGAAAACAATCTTCCGGTAAAATAGGTTTTTCACAAGCTGGATCCAGTATGAATTCAAAATAAAACATCTTTTTTTATAGACATATGGGATGATGAAAAGAAGAAGTGGACATTATGACTCATCACTAACAACAATCATACAGGTATCACAATGGTCTAGATAAGCTTCTCTCTCTCTAAACAAGGAAAACAGAGCAACCAGAACAACTTAAGGTATGCATTTATTGCAACAAGGAATTAGGGTTTTTGTACAGAAATATAAGGTCTCTCTTGGTCATCATTTGCACATTCACATTCGAGGAAAAAGAGAAAAGGAGCTCTGCAACAAAATTCCCCCAAAGATCAAGACGATTTTTTCAAATCAATTTGGATTTCATCGTTTGCCCTAAACAGCGTAAAAAGGTATTCTCCGTTCTTGATATTTCTCAGTAGAATTCTTGATGATGGATACTCTAAATATAGTAAAGATCTCTGATAGGCCCCACCCTAAATTTAAGAAACATCCATACAAATCATTGGAGGTAGATCCCCTAGGAGCATTCTCCTGTGTTCTGCATGGTGTTTTGCACACAGAAGATATTAGCGTTTACATACATGTAAATATTGAAGAGTTTGGGGAATTCAAACTAAGAGATATCTATCACAAACAATTGATAGATGATGCTTTTGAGCTTAAACCAGAATATAAGGGCATCCAGGAGAAACATTTTGATCAGTTCATTCATTTCCCCTACTTTGAAGAAGATGAATGGGTCCAGTATGTGTTGAGTAGGCTACATGACAACTTTCTATGGCTGAACAGAGCTTGCAAAATTACCAAGGAGGCAATTAGGGCAGTAACTGGTTTACACTCCTCCAGAGGAATACCTATCCTCAAATCTGTCAAAAACAACATTGTAACTGAGGCCACTGGATCAAAATTTGATAAGAGGGAAATGACCATTGAAGATATTACTGACCCAGATATCAAGTTTGCATCTATGATAATAGGATACAAGATATATCACTCTAGTAGGGAGAATTCAATATCTAGAACTGCAGTATATACTGCCTATGAGATGCTGAGAAAGAATGTAGAATATGATCTCTGTGAACTTCTTTTGAGCCAATTAATGGAAAACATACAGAAGATCAAAAAGGACAAGAAGAACTCCTTTAAATATGGTGGACTAATATTATGTTTATTTTTCTACTTCATGAATGAGCTACCCAGATCAAATGGATGGATATGGCAAAATTACAAACCGGTAGCAATTTAGATCAGAGATTACTTGCATGAACTTGGGGATGCTAAGGCAAGGAATATAGCTCTGTGGGGTTACTTCAAGCACTTTCAAAATACAATGCAAATTAGAGAAAGAATCCCCAAATCAGTAGTTGAGAATTACAAGGATAAAGTGTGCTTCATGGTAGACACTAATCAATGCTTAATGGAGTAGTAGAGCCAAGGACAATCTAGATCATGCCTATGGGGTATGAAGTTGATAAACAAATTGTAGAGATGCATGTTCAACGCATGCTCAATCAGCCAAAGGACCCAAAAGCAGAAAGATTTGGAACCTTTGAAGAACTAAGTGTGAAAATTCATACAGAGCTAAGGCAACTAGAGATCAAGAGGAAAGTGAGAAAAGAAGTAGAAGATGTTGCCAAAGGCTTTGGCATCTCAAAGGAGGCACTTGATGCCAAAGGAAAAAGATGGAAAGGGCTGAGGAAGAGAAGAAGGCAGAAAAGAAAAATGAGGAAAGTGTTCTGGCAAAACCTTCCACCCGGACCAGATCATCAAAGAGATCTACACCTACCACTTCCAAAGGCTCAAGAACATTAGAACCAGAAGCACAATCATCTGGCAAAGGAAAGAAAAGAACAAAGACAAAAGCTACAAGAGCTTATGCTAGTCAAAGGGATGAAGAGGAGACTGAATCTGATGAAGAAATTAGGAAAATGAAGAAAAAGAAGAAAACATCCGGTGAACCCTCTATCGGACAGAAGGAAGAAGAAAAGACAGAGGAATATGTTGAAAAACCCACTCTTCACATTGATGACATAATCGAATCAGTCATAGTGGACGGAAATCTTTAGCCAATGGTTGAGTTCTATGATGATTATGGTGAAGCAGATCAGAAAATATTGCAAGATGCCATAGTCAAGTACCTAAATATCTACAACAAAGCATTTATTGAAATTATATCTCTGGTCCCTAAAAGCTTGGAGAAGGAACTAGAAACAAGAAAGAATAATGCCCAAGCTAAAGACCTAGAAATCTGGGAATAGATAGCAATTCAGCTTTATCCTTCAATTGATCCCAAGATAATGAATATGGTATTCAAAGATTGTAAGGATTAGTTCAGGAGCAAAGCAAGGATGAATCAACTTATGCTTGGTGAGACTGACAAGGTAGCCAAGGACACAGAAGAGATCCTCCAGAAAGCCTTCAAAAGATTTAATCTTCCTATTATAGAGGACTTGGGTACTGACCCCTCGACCACAAGTGTTGCAGAAGAATCTTCTGAGAGAATGATAGAAGAGGTAATGAATACCGGTGCAGAAACAACTAAGGACTTGGAATCCTCTACTCCAGAAGAGGTGGCCCATGAACAAACTAACATCACTCCTCCGGTTTCCCCTGCTGACTCCGGATCCAAAGGAGAAGAAAGAATAAAGGAGAAAGAAGCAGAGGTGAAGCGAAAAGAAGATATCAGTACAAAGGTTGTGGAAGGGGAGAAAGATCCAAAAGATAGTTCTATGACTGCAGAAGAAAAGAAGAATCTATTTCTGGAAAGAGACATTGCAGAATTAGTCAAGGACATTTTGACAAAAGCAACTATGGAGATTGATGAACCGGAACTACTAAAAGGGCCATTAGATTTTGACTATCTATCTCTGGTGCAATCAATGAAAATAGATTCATTTGCAAATGCAAAGGTCAAAGAGAAACTACTGAAATCTCACATGGAAGACTATGAGCTTATAGAGGTAGCATCCAGAGTGTTGGAAAAGATCATGCCATCTTTTTAGAAGGATCCCATAGCCTCCTCTTCCAGTAATCTCAAAACTCTAGTCAATAGTGTTAGCACACATTTTGATTCTCTAGAGAAATCAGTTGAGGAGAAGGTTAGGAAAGAGTTTTTGGATAAGAGATTCTCAGAGCTGCAAGGGATAATTTCAAATGATAGAAGAGTGAGGGGTATTGGGATAAAAAGTTTGGAAAATGCCCTTAAGGATGGAGGTGATGTATACAAATTTTGTATATCCTGGTCTAAAACAACAGTGGAGATTGAGAAGAAAATGAAAGATCAAGAGGATAAATTGATAAAACTTTCTCAAATTTTGATCCACTTACTACATCCATAATAAATCAAGAATGTCAAATGGTTGTAATTTTGAATGAAATTAAGAAGCTTGAAAAAGAGAAGAAAAACAAAATCAGTAGGTTGAGTGAGCTCAGAGGGATAATTGTCCCTACGTTAGAGGCCATGCATGAGGCTATAAACGAAGCTCAAATCATAGCCCGGACCAATGATCCAACAGATCGAAAAAGGGCAGATGCATTTGCATTCCTGTTGAGTGGTCATATATCAATTTTGGATAGAATGAAGCAAAGTTGGGCTATAGAATTCATTCAATTAAAAATAACTTTTGCAGACATACTTCGGTATATGTAAGTATGCCATATGTATATACTTATGTGGCTAAGTATAGTTGAAATTTTGAAAGTTTTGGTATGCGGACCCTACCCTTTGCCATTGATGTCAAAGGGGGAGTAAGGAGAAGTGAAAAATGTTGTAGCTAGCTAAAGGGGAGCTCTAAAAAATGTACATAAAGACAGAGTATCAGCTAAGGGGGATTATAGTATAACACTTAGTCATTTTTCACTAAGTGTTGCCATCAATGCCAAAGGGGGAGATTGTTGGCAAGAGACACATTGGAGCCTCATGAATGTTGTCATTGATGGCAACAAAGGTTATCCCACACATCCACAAGACATGATAGGTCCTCACCGGAAGTCAGATTGGAGAAGTGTTGAGGTCTGGTAAGCAAGAACAGAGTAGTCAGTAAGGTTCGACAGATAGGTCCAGATCTCTCAGTAGAAGTATCTCAGAGAAGTACAGATTTGGGGAAGTCAAGAGGAGCATCTTGAGGGATAGATTCTAGGGTTTGAGCCTTCAGTGTGGAAAGGATAAAGAGATATGAATGCTTGAGTGTCGGGTTCCCAAGTGACAGTGTGAACAGAGGAAGAACTGACTGGCAGAACATCAGACATTATTCCAGATGTGTTACTAATGATCAAAAAGGTTCTTAAGGCATAAGTCATGTTTGGCCGATGTGATTGATGACTTCTACAAGTATATTCTTGATCTGCATTACTTGGTGTGCAAGGATTTAGCCAACAGATCAGAGTTTGAGGATATTACTAACTGTTCCGGATGCTGACTAGAAAGGTGATGAAATCACTTTTGTGTATATATATATATATAAGATGGTTTTAGTTATGAGAAGTGAGTGGTTGTGTGAAATGTGCGAAGAAAAGCAATAGACCCGAGTAAAAGAAGAAAGGAAGATTCGGTATGTGAAAGGAGAGCAACATAAAAGAAGAGGATAGATGAAGTGTAGCAGATTAGTGTACTGAGCCTAACTGGTACTGAACCCTAGCATATGTTGATGCTTCTTATCAGTTCAAGTACTATATTACACTCTTTATAAATTGTAGACATTGTGTCTCTTTAGGCAATGTGCCTTTTGTGAGCAGTGTGCTCGGGCAGTGAGCCCTAATTGGCAAGTGCCATTTTGTATCTCCATTCTTCTAACAAAGAATACAATCTTGGGTTAATCACCCTGTGGTTTTTCCCTTAATAGGGTTTCCACGTCAAAAATATTGTGTCATGTGTATTTCTATTTCATGGTTATGTTTGCTTATTTGAACTAATGCTGCATTGATTATTAAAAAAGTTAAGAAAGAAGAAATTAGTAGGATAACTGATTCACCCCCCTCTCAGTTATCAACAATAGCATGGAGCTATGATGATTTAAAAACCTATGATACCTCAATTATTACACACACCATTCCTTTGAAACCCAACCGCAAGTCGTTTAGACAAAGGCAGAGACCTGTCAATCCACTTTTAGAACCACTGATATACAAAGAGGTAAAGAAGCTGTTGAACGCAAGAATAATATTTCTAGTAAGGCACTCAATGTGTGTTGCCAATCTTGTTCCTGTTCATAAGAAAAATGGAGAAATAAGATTGTGCGTAGATTTCAGGAATTTGAACAGAGCATCAGAAAAGGACAATTATCCACTACCTTCATTGGATGAAGTTTTGCAAATTGTAAATGGTTCCCAGATGATGTCTTTCTTAGACGGATATTCAGGGTACAACCAAGTGATGGTGGAACCAGAAGATAGATTGAAGACTACTTTCACTTGCAAGTGGGGAAACTATGCATATAGGCGAATGCCATTTGGACTGATTAACGTAGGAGCAACCTTTTAGAGAGCTATGGACATAGAGGATTTGAGGAAAGTATTTCAAAGATGTAGAAAACACAGAATCTCATTGAATCCCAAAAAGTGTATGTTTGGAGTAACAGAAGGCAAATTGTTGGGATATGTGATTTCAGAGAAGGGAATTTCAATAGATCCAAGCAGAATAGAGGCTATTTTGAAGATCGCTATGCCTACAAGTTAGAAGGAGCTGAAGTCATTTTTTGGGAAGATAAACTTTGTTAGGAAGTTCATTACAGGATTTGCAGAGATCGTTAAGCCATTGAATGACATGTTGAAGAAAGATACGAAGATAGAGTGGACAATTTTTGCAAGAAAGGCATTTGAAGAAATCAAACAAGTTATTGTTGATGCTCCTATTTTGATAAGCGCAGACTGCACAAGGCCATTTTATCTATATTCTTTTGCTTCAGAGCATACATGTGCAGCAACTCTCACCCAGAGAAATGAAGAAAAAGATGAACACCCAATAGCTTTCATGAGCACACCATTGAAAGATGCTGAACTGAGATATCCCAATGTGGAAAAACAAGCTTATGCACTGGTCAAAGAAATTAAGAAATTCAGACATTACATTTTGAGAAGTAAAATATATGCTATTGTTCCAGATGTGGCAGTCAAGACCCTGCTTGTGCAGAACGAATTGGGAGAAAGAAGAGGCAAGTGGGTCACCACTATTCAAGAATATGATATCGAAATACAGCCAATGAAGCTTGTTCGAGGACAAGGACTGACTCAAATGATTACAACTGATGGACCAGGGTTGGTGCAACAAGTTTATACTCTTGAGGATGTATCACCTGATGAGTGGTACAATGACATTATATATTAACTGCTAAATCAGAAGTGTCCGGTGCATATGAATTCAACCCAGAAGAGAGCTTTGAGAATAAAAAGTCAGCATTTTATGCTCCAAGGATCAATCCTATTCCAAAAGAATCATGAAGGGATATATTTGAGATGCCTAGCAAAGGATGAAGCAAGTTAGATAATGGAACACTTCCACAACAAATTTGGAACATGTCATGGGGGCGGTTTGGCTACAGCACACCAGATTCTGAGGGCAAGCTATTATTGGGCTGCTTTGTTTCATGATGCATATGACCATGTCAAGAGATGTCACACATGCCAGGTAGCTACTTCGAGGGAAAGAAATCCAGCCATGCCACTTCAACCGGTGATCAAAGTAAGACCTTTTGCTCAATGGGGTTTGGACTTTATTGGTATGATTAACCCACCTTCCTCGGCACAACACAGATATATTCTAACTGCTACTGATTATTGCACCAGATGGTCTGAGGCTTATGCTTTAAAATTTTGTACTTCTGATGTTGTGATTAAATTTCTTGAAGAAAATATCATCACTAGGTTTGAATGTCCACATGCACTTGTTTGTGATAATGGTCCTGCTTTTACTTCACTAAAATTTTCTAACTGGGCTTTTGAATATGGCATCACACTGAAATTTTCATCAAACTATTACCCGCAGGGAAATGGCCTAGCAGAATCCACCAACAAAAACTTGCTAAGTGCAATTAAGAAACTACTAGACAAAAACCCAAGAGATTGGCATACGCAACTTAAGTTTGCTCTTTGGGAAGATAGGACAAGAATAAAGACTTCCTTGGGTACATCCCCTTATCATCTAGTTTATGGCCAAGATCCTATATTCCCAATCCAACTAAGAATTCCTACATTACAATTTATGCAAGATTACATGGAAGAAAATGATAGAGTCCAAACTAGGTTGTCACAACTACTCCACTTAGAAGAAAAATGAGACATGGCACTTGAAAATTTTGCAAAACATCAAGGAGTTGTAAAGTGATGGTTCAACAGACAAGCAAAGATCAAATCTTTTTGCATATCTGATTTGGTTTTATATTGGGACAAAGCTAAAGAGAGAAAGGGTGAACATGATAAATTTGATAATCTTTGGAAAGGCCCTTACCAGATTGTTGAAATTTTGGGAGAGAATGCTTTCAAACTGAAAACACTCATTGGAGAATCTGTTCCATTGCCCGTCAATGGGCAATTCTTGAAGCATTACTTCCAACCCTAAGTTCCTTCAGGGACTTATTTGTACGTAGTTAGGATAGTCATTTCCTTCTTTCATAGGTTAGTTTTAGGTTAGTTTTGCTGCATTTTGGGCTTGTTTGCTTTTGCTGCAGTTTTTGGCTTTCCCCGGGGTCTCATTTTTTGGTAGTATTTTCAATTCAAGCACATTTTGGTTGACTTTGTGAGGTGATGTTAAGTTTATTTTGGGAATAAATATTCGTGAGATTCGCTGAGTCAGAAGGTAATTTTCTTCAGTTTATCTATTGGTTAAGATCTGTACTTGACTCGAGAAGGGAATCATGCATTGTATTTTGACATGAAGGTGTTTGATTATATGTTTAAAATGTTTAATCTTTAAATGAATACTTTTTATTTTCTTTTGATAAGCTTGCGTTAGATGGATAGATCCATTGTAGACTCCATTGTTGGCATTCGGTAGCATGTTGCTTGCTCTAGGAGGATAAATTGACTGTTTAGAGTGAGTTGAATTGTTTTGAGATCTTATATCTTTTCACTTTTAAAATCTAGAAGTACCTAAGTAAATCTTTGTGATCTCACATTAAGTGAAAAATCTAAAGGTCCACCTTTGCCACCATCGTAAGTCCACACCCAGTTAGCTGAGTTATCACATAGCGGTACTGCATTGTACTCTACCAAGCAAAAGCATGTTAAAAATCAAAAGAAGAGAAAAGAAAAGGAAAAGAAAAGAAAATCATAAATCACACACTATAACTCAGTTAGATGGACGATCGAGTAATCTTTACCAGGGCTATGGACGCTTGACTGGCAGTAGGGTTCTGCTCGAGTGGAATTACAAGACAAACCCATCAAGGCTATAGACGCTTGCTGGCAGTGGGGCCATGTCTAGGTAGTTCATGAGGTGTGTACTAATCATGTAGCTTAATGCGAAGGAACTAAGGTGATCTTGAGTGTTGATGGATGGAAATGAACCCAATTGCACACACTTGGATCTTTAGGATGAAAATGGTTGTCCTAAGCCTTTGATTTTGACTCCTTGATTAAGCTTTCATGTTTATCTGACCTAATTTGTGGGTGTACACAAGGATTTTGAAGTTTTGATTCTTTCTTATCTCTAGAACACTTGAAGAAGTTTTAAATGAAATTTTTTACCCTGTGAAACAACAGAGATGAAATGTTGTGATACAATTTATGACTCTTTTCTCCTTTTGAGTATGTCTCTTAGCTAATGGATGGACTTGACGGGGTTATTTGATGATTCAATGTTTTGAATGAGTCCTTATTCATGAAATGTTCAAGAACATTTCTCTTGTGGAGTCACCAGATGTTGTCATGTATTCCAACATCGCCCCATTGGGTATGGGGACCCCTCATTTTTTTTTTTTTTGGGTTGCATCGTGCTTGATTTTTCCCCATAGAGGGGGAATGTTAAATGCTTCAAACTTAGCATCTAATGGAGGAGTGAACATCTTGGAGCACTTTGCAAATGTGGGAAATGACCAAATGCAACGTGATATTAAAACTATGCCCAAGCAGACATCTTGAAGCACTTTGCAAGCATGAGCAACAAGCATCACGCAGCAGGATAGTAAAAGTCTGCTTAGGTAGTCTTCTTGCGATGCTTTGCACACTCAAACACTAGGCGTTATGCATATGCGCATCATGAGTCTGCCTAGGCCCTCGTAGATGTCCTTCATTGTGGAGACTATCCAAATACATTTGTAATGCGTGGCATTTTTCTCTTTCATGATAATTCAATTATTCACTTCAGTGGTATCTTGCAGATTTTACTATGTTGATTTCACATAGAAGATCAAAAGATTCGCTCAGGCACTAGTCAAAAATTGATTTGCGAGATATTTTGAGCGATATATTGGGCACCTGAGTGTTTGCCAAAATGCAGTGAGGATCAATAAATTCATCTAGACACATATCTTTGATGGTTGTGCAATTTAAATTTTTCATTAATTAAAAAGCACTAATTCATGAAGTTCCAGAAGGAAGTTTTCTCATGCATTGCATGCCGAGATTTTCATATATCCTCCAGACTGCATATATGGAAATACTCATCATGTAGTGGATATGCAAATCAGACTCAAGCATGCATTGGTTGTGGTATTTGAAAGTGAATTCATATCTTGGAATCGTAAGTTTTAATCTTGGTCTTAGGTTGTAAATTTGAGGTATATCGTATGGCATCTATGAAACAAAGACTTGAACAAATATTACTTAATGCACTCAAGTAAAGATTTCTAGGTTTGCAATAGAAGTCGTTGTTTACATAAGCTTGTGAATTACTCCATACACTTGGAGTCTGGCTTCCCCATTGTAATCATTTACATAGATTTCACTCTAGGATCTTCATGAAATCATCAAGGTAAGAGCAAGCATCTGCATGATTAAATCCCTCAGGCTTCGATTTAAATTACCCTCAGCAAATCACATATGCAGTCTCGCATCCTTATTTACAACTATCATTGGCAAAAATGATTTTAGGCACAAACTTTGCCGGAGGATGAACAGAAGTTAAACTGTCAATTGAAGTTGTTAGGAGGCTGGTCAATTTTTATTTTCGTAGAGAGCTCGCATCATTGTTTGTTTCTTGTAAATAGAGCAAGGTGATTTAAAATAGCATATTTGATTTATCCCGCATGCATAGTGCGGTGAGATTTGCCTTATGGGCTTGTCTTTTATGCGTTATTCTAGCAAAATAATGTCTAAAATTCGTGCAGGTGAGCGATGAGCGCAAAGGACAGACAGGCATTGATGAGGAGTGGCATGAAGGGAACGTGGCCAGAAACAAAAATCACGTCAAAATGGTGAAACCTTGGTGACACTAATCTCAGGAAGACCAACATGGAGGAAATTTGACAAAATTTGCACAAACCCAATCCATCAGATCTAATCAGGCGAATGTTGAAGAATGGGATTGTGCAAGCTGCTTGTTTCCCGCCAGCAATGTTGTGTCCAGACCTGATGCTAGAATGCACCAAGCATTATAATCCTGAAAAGAGATGCATTATGACCAGAGAGGGCAAAGTACTAGTTTATCTTAGAAAGGAGGCAATCGCAGAAGCTTTTAACATTCCCTCATATAAAACTACCACATTCTGCAACAAGGAGACTGCTTTGCAACTTTATCTAGCTAGACTTGAGAAGTGTATGGAGGTGATAAACATCAAATGGTTGATACAATCAAGACTGCAAGTAAGCAGAGTGCCTAAAAGACTTCACAAATTTGATTTTCATCAAGAAATCAATTATATGGTGGTATTTCTGAATCGCATCATGGGCTGCCCACAATCAGCAAATTTTGAGCCATGGATGGTTTTCTTCATTAAGGAAAATGTAATTGGAAAGAGGATGATAGATTGGGCTGAAATGATAAGCAGCAACATCGACGATCAGTTGAAGGGTTTGCAGGACACAAAAACATTTTATATGAGCTCATATGTTATATATATGCTTGCCAAAAACGAGAGATATCCAGGATTGAACTGCAAGGGGGGAGTTGGAAACAAAGAAGGACAGTTCAAGGTTTATGACTGTTATTCTCAGCTACACTTGCAAGCTATATCTCACTACAGAAGATTTAATGATGCCTTTTCCATGCACATTGTCAGATTGTTGCAAGGCAACACATGCAGGAGATTGTCGAAGGAGGCCATGAACTTTGTAGCTAAATACATAAAGTGGTTTATTCAATTTCCAAGATTCTCATACATCCATGTGGAGGGCTTCTCATCATTACCGTATAGGTTGCCTAGATACCCCACTGATAGAATGGTGTTACTGGAGGTTACAAGACAGCTGGTTGCATTCGACAAAGTTCAAAGAAAGAAGAAAAAGACCACAACAAAGTTTCCAATCAGCATCGGGAGGTTTGAGACTTGCATGTCATTGCAAGCAGCTAAAAATTTGGAGATAGAGCTACAGGCTTACAACTTGGTGTGCCACAATGATGCACGCAGTAACTTTGATCCATTTGGCACAGTCAGACAGAAATTTGGGAGCAAATATGAGCATAGGCCACAGCTCGAGGATCACTGGATAGATGCATATGATGACATAGAGATAAGAAAGAAAGGCTGCTACCGATTGTCTTTGGATTTGGTCAGAGCAACAAGAGTGATCAACATTCCAGATCAGCTTGAGGAGAATCACAAAAGACTTTCACAAAGTTCGTATGAAGAGAGGAGGGATAGGCCCTTCACCATCAATTGGTTAGAACAAGAAGTCACACGCAATGATGATTTGATGATGCCGATTGTAGCATACAAGAAAATATGTGGACTTCCAAATCCGAAGGCTCCAAGAGAAGAATGTCCAATTCACTTACAACTTGATGGGAGGAGTTAGTACACATCAGTCCAAGAATTCTTCAAGTAGTGAGTCAAGCAGTGACTCCAGTGATTCAGAAGGTGAAGGTGCTGATCCACATGAGGATATTCAACCAAGTAAGAAGGCAAAGGTTGATGATCAGAGGGTAGCTAGTGCATCTTCAAGGCAAGAGTGCAATAATATAGTGAACATTGAGGAAGATAAAGTGAGACAAGATGAACAGGTAGCTTTAGAGGTACAAACTAACCAAGGCATCAAGAAAGGAAATCAAATTGATGAGGTCCTGTTAGGATCATCTAAGGAGCAAGAGGTGGTCATGATAGAAGTAGAGGCTGAAAATCAAAATGACAAGGAGTTGTATGAGTTTGATGAGGAGGCTATTCCTACTATTCAGCAGAAGGGAGTTCAGGAGGAAAATCAGGAAGACTTGTCTGACTTACCAGAGTGGCTAAGAGATTGAGTCAAAGAGAAGTTTGTTATTGAAAGGGAACCCATCCTAAGTTTGGAAGACTTGCTGAGTAGGGCCAAACTTGACAATGGAAAACAGAAAATTACTAAATTCTCAAAGATCACAAGAGGCAGCTCGGGGTCAAGGCAAGTGCATATTGCTGTCAAAAAAATCAGCAAAGAGGCAAATGATGGTGTTCCAAGTGCATATGACATCAATACTTTTGATTTGGGACTAGCCACAACAGAACATGAGATAGAAGAGTTGGAAGATTCGGTTGCAGTCATCAAAGAAAGACTACAAAAGGAATAAGAACAAAGGATTTAGGTAGAGAAGGATAAATTGGCATTTCAGCACTATATTTAGTAGTTGATGAGGCCAATAAGCCAGGCTAAGGAGATGGTTGCACCACCTGCATTGCTTTCACAAGAGTCTGTGGCACATTTGGAAGAAATGAGGTCCTCATCTCAAGTATTGCTAGATTGGGCAGCAGATTTCAAGATAAACGCTGACGGGTTCATTAATGACATTATGGAGTTGTACAAGGAGGCTTCTTCAATATTTGACAGAGTTCAAAATATTCTGATTACTTATGCAGAATTCAGAAATGTAAGAGAGGAAGTTATGCCTCAGTTGAAAAGGTTGATTTATACTCCAAATGCCACATTGTTGGATGGAGTGGTTGAACAAGGTTCAACATACAATTTCCATTCCCGATATTGTGCATTCAGCATAAAGGAGCAAGTTCTGGGAAAGATTGACAGTGATAGCACTCGAACAAGAGAAGTACTTTAGGAAATGCAAAAAAAAATACTTGTTTTTGTAAACAAGGTAGTTGATTCCAATGGGGAGATTGATGAATACTTGCTAAAAGACAAGATGCGTGCAAAGTATTTTCAGTATATGCAGGCTATTTCTAGGGAGTTGTTGAATGATATTTGTACACTTTCCACTTTCATGGGCATGTTTCAGACATCCATGGCTGGTTGGGGGATGACAGTTGCCAAATGCATAGAGGAGCTGCAAATCATAGAGTGCACCATTCAAACACTGCCAAGTGTCCCTATGGAGGAGGTTACACGTGTCATCATTAGAGTTGTGGAGTTTACCACAAAAAGGAAGGGTCATAAATGAGGGTACTCCACTTAGTGGGTACATCATAAATGTAAGGTCCAATTTTAGTAAATTTTGTAACCACTTGCCTATGTGCCACAATATGGGCCCTCGGTTTCAAGTTTTAATCTTGGCCATCCATTGAATTTTGAGGCCTATATAAGCCCATTTTGTTCTTATTTGTAAGGGAGGAATGCTCTGAGAAATTGTTGCTCAAGACTCTGCTGAAATAAATACAAATTCATTGCTGAAATTTTCATGGTGATTTGTGTTGTTTCAAATGATTGCATGGTTTCTAAGTGTTCACTCATAGAATAAGATCAGTTTAGTTTGTTTTTAGAAATTTAGTTTTATGTTTTATGGAAGTTGTTGCTGATTCACATTCAGTGTCTCCATAGTTCATACCATTTATAATTTGTTGATGGCAGATTGTAGTGCATGGTTAGTCTAAACATTATCTGAGCTTAACTTCAATTACTTTGTGTGCAGAAGTAATCTGAAAATCTTACTTTTTCCTTAGAAGATTAGCATCACCTTTGTGTAGTTGTTACCTCATGGCGAAGCAAAGTGTGGTTGAGATTCCGGTGAATCAGTGGTGATTGCTTGCATTTAGATTAGAGTCTTCTAAACCCATTTCCTTTTGCATTTTCTTTAAAATCCTGTTAGATTTAGATTCAAGAGCTTCCATCATCATATCTTAAGTTGTCATATTGTTAGACCTTAAAAGAAGTTATGCTACATGTTATCCAAGAGAAACAAGTTTCCTATTGTTGAGCATTTACGTAAGTCCCTTTGTGTCAAATAGTAATTCACATCCTACCGCTAAGTTATCCCAAGTCGTAACACAAAAAGTAACTAATCAAGAACCTTGGAGTCTACTCATTTGATCACTTAGCTTAGCATTTGAGGGATTTCGTTCAAGAGAGGGTAGAGTACACCAGTATTTTATTCTACCTTGTATGTGCAAGGAAAACACATCAACAGTACTCTCACACTTATAGCATACATTACAAAAGCACATAGCAAAGCATAGACAACTAAAAGAATCTAAACATATCAACACATCACCATACCAAAATCCATAATGATGTCATGATAAGAAGGTAGTAGATTCATAGACCATTAGGTTGATGACCTTCTTGACAGTGCTGGATATTATGAGGACACCCTAAAATTTATCATAGAGGTACCAATTAAACCCGTAGCACGATTACATGGATGTGTTATCTTGGTGCCTGTAGATCACATATGAATATAGGCTTAGGCGTATTTACATCAATGCTGCTTTTGATTGGGGTCCTAAAAATGCTGCAAGACTTTGGGTTCTTCTCTCAAACATCTATGTAAAAGTGGGGAAGCAAAGACAAGGCATGTACTGTTTGATAGAATGCCTCAAGCAGTTTCATCTCATGGAATGCAATAACTGCAGGACACACACAAAATGGATTTGTTACAAAGGCTTTATAAACTTTTAAGCAAAGCGATTGGAAGATGTAAAGCCAATTCTTAAACCTTTGCCAGTATCCTCGTTGCCTGCGCTAGCGTGGGAACTATGGAACAGGGTATGGACGTCCAACAAAGCATAACGGAAAGGGAATTTTTATCAAATATTTAAATTGGAAATGCTCGGGTAGACATGTATGCAAACTATGGGAGCATAGACAGGCACGTGGCGGTGTAAAGCCAAATCCCAAAACTTTTGCCAGCAACTTCGCTGCCTAACCAAAATTGGAGCTATGGAACAGGGTATGGACATCCGTATAAAACACAACAAATAAGAAATTTAGTCAGATCTTGTAGTTGCAACTGTCCTGGTAGTCTTGTATGCAATGTGAATGTGTAGGAGAAAGTGGAGACATAGACCAGACACGTTAGTTTTGCATAGGGTCTCATTGTGGGGTCATCCCACGGAATACAATTTATGTAGAGTATACTAGAAATGGATTTGTTTGAAGGACTTAGCAACTTTTGAACAAATGCAATTGTCAAGTGTAAACCCAAAGCCACGGCCTACCAGCTCGCAGCCTGACAGAGTAGGGACTTTTATCAGATTTAATAGTGGGAGATGCTACGGTAAGCATGTATTGCAACATGTAGAGACATAGAGAAGACACGCAACTGTTTTGACAACATGCTTGAAATAAAATAAGGCCTCATGGACCAACTAATTCCCCTGAATTGGTTGGAAAGACTTCAGAAGCTTACCTGAAATTTTGGGAGTTGCAGCGAATGGAGGCCACTCACAGCTGCTCTCTGCTCTCCTTCGTGCATTTTCAAACCCTCGCTTCTCTTTCCTTTTTTCCCCTTTTCAAAATGCAGAGCCCCTCTCTTTCTTTTTCTTTTTTTTTTTGTCTAAGGGATAATGAATCCATAAAATATCTGTCCAAGCCACCAAAAAAATATCTCCGTATTTACTTTCTTGCACGCCATCCCTACCGTCCTTTCTGCTAACTTATTTATTATGTAGAAAGGGATGCCATGCCTTTCATAATGGCATGTCAGTTGACCTTTTTGCACCCATCAGCTAGATATTTTCCTTCCCGCATTAACGAACTCACCCACCATCTTTAAGAGCCATCGTATGTTATAAGGGACAGTTGTTACATGTGGGCTGTTGTGGATGGAGTGAAAGAGAAGGTCCGCTATTCATTTCTATTGGTGATAAGTAGAATTATTGCAGAATCTTGATTTTACATATTTCCTTTTCAAATGTCTTTCTGGTGAACAAGATTTTTCATTTGTATTGTTGCAGGTTGGTAATTCTAGAGTTGAACCCCAGGGTTGTTGCGTGGCCGGGAGAGCATCCAAAGGTTTGATATTTAATTATTTTAAAAAACTGTGTATGCTAAATGTTGAGAAGCTGTTGGCTTTTTAGGGCTGGAATTTTTTTACTGGTAGTTATCTTCTTTTTCTGAATCTTTTGTCAGTACTACATCTCAATAAAAGTTTTTTTTTACCTATTCTTAGATGGGTAAATTGAAGAAGTGCATTAACCCGGAGGATATTACTATTAACATTGGGAACAATGCTTCCATTCCAGAACTCTGTCAGCACATTCCAGCTTGAAGATGAGATTTGGATTACTTCATCTTAACGTTGAACGGACTTGCAGAGCTGCAGCACTGTTTCTTTAGTGAAGTAGGCAGAAGGCCATGCATTTTAGGAGTAACAATTTCATTCAAAACGAATGATTTAGATGGCTGATCTTAAATGTCATCCACTTCAATATTTAATGGTAAATTCTGGCCAATGAAAAGTTTTCCTATATTTAACACTTTTTGTTGTGAATGAAATAGAAAAATGCTATTGGCTATTTGACCGGTTCAACTCTGAAAGTGGATGACATTTACATAGAGCGATTTGAGACTAGACTGTCTTCATAGTTTTTTTTTTTGTTTTGTTGTTGTTGTTTGCATCATAAATCGTGTGTCACCCCTTTCAAATTGCCGATCAGTTAATAGGGTGTTCGCAACATGATATGAATTTAATGATCACCTACACAAAACAACTATACCTCCAACATAAAATCTCCCAACATACACTATGTCAGTTTAAGATAAGAATTCACCATCTTGCCATTGAAATAGAGAGAAGAGAGGAGTGCATATACTTAAATATGTAAGCAGTAGTTGAGGATAAGATACATTGTATTCTTTTATGTATAAGAAAATAAGACAAAATCATTCTTTAATCATTTGCATAGTTTGTTAAGTTTACCCACTAACAAGTTGTTTAGATATATTGCAGATGTTTTAGAGCATCAAAACACAAAATTAGTGCCTATGGTTTGCATTTACCCTCTAACAAATTGCTAGATATATTGCAGATGTTTTAAAACATCAAAAGACAGAAAAATTAGTGCCTATGGTTTAACTTTACATTTATCATGAAGAGAGATTTTATGTAAACAGAAGCTAAGATACAAATAAACATCTCTTTTTACCCAGAGAGGAGAGAGGAGGCGTTCTACAGTCACATAAACATATAAACAAAATTCAAAAATATTAATTGTTATTTATTTTTATTTTAAATTATTAGTCTTTAATATAACTAAAATATATATTCACCTATGTATGGTAAATTAATTAAAAATAGTTTGCTATAAAAGTTCGAAATTTTATATTACAATTTTGAAATTTTATATTACAAATTTAATGTAAAATATACTATAATATTTCAAAGATTGAAATTTTATATCACAAATTCAAGCTTTTCTATTTAACAATTTACCACAAATTTGTAATATAAAATTTCAAACTTTTATAATTAGGGTCAGGGTTAGAGTTTGGGTTATAATTCAGGTTAGTGTTAGGGTTTTAAATTAAAAGAAGAGTTAAAAGAAAGCACCCAAAAAAAAACACAGATTTCAAAATGTTCAAAATTCTTTTAATTAAGTTACTATTAGAATTAGGGTAAGAGTTAGAGTTAGTTAGGGTTAGGGTTAGGGTAGAAGATCTGGACCAAATGGTTTATTGAATTTAGTTTTCTATTATTATTATTATTAAATGGGGTTGTGCGCTGCAACTCTTAATTCTTTCTCATGCCAACATTTTATTTTAATTGAATTTTCATTAATTATATGTGGTTTATTTATATTTCTATACATTAAAAAATTTAAAGGATTATGACAAGTGTGAGGTTAGGGAAAAGTATTTGTCTTTCAACTATACTTTCATGGAACGCCATAGTTGTAGAATATGTTTAACATTTATGTGATAAAGCCACACATTATATTTGGAAAAGTACATAGATATTTATAAGATTAGTTTAAGTGAATTTTATCTTTTTAGATTAAATAGTTTATTAATGTCAATTAGGTCTTTAATTTATAGATTTTTTTGGTTAATATATAATAGAAGATGATGCTATGATATATTTGAATGCAACTGAAAAGATATGAAAAAGTGAAAGAAAATTGATTATTATATATAAACTTAAATATCATTATAATGTCTTCAAATTATATTTTCATAATTACTTGATTATAATTATATTTGGATGTTAGTTTATATTTGCAAATCTTTAAAACAAAAATATTTTAAAACATTAGCTACAATTTATTTAAATATTCTATTGGCTACTTGATTGAGGGTTTGATTCTCCCTTATTTTTCTTAAAAGTCTCCTCCACTCTTCCTATATTCTCTATTTTATGGGAAAATTATTCTATATTTATCTCCACTTACACCCTTATTTTAAGAAAATTTTATGAACCAATTACATATTATAATTTTTATTTCTTACACTAAATGTTTATTTTTTAATATCTTGCATGTAATCACTATATTACAAGCTTTTCCTCAAGAATGGAATGAGGGGGGTTCACATAGTTGGGACTTTTAAAGATGAATAAAATGAATTACACTTGAAATTTTGTTATATTATTAAAATATGTTAAATTTTACGTGAATTGTGAAATGCATACATAGTATATTTGAAATATTGCAATAAAGTTTATTTTTTAACATCTTTCTTAGTTAATTTGATATTGTTCGGATATTATTAATATTTTTTAAAAATTAATTATAATTATGTTAGGAAACTTAAAAAGTAATAAACAGTTGTCTATTTTTAATACCTAAAATTTACCTTTAACTATTTAAATTCCTTCTATATAAGAAGTAGTCATTAAAAAATTAATTAATTACATAGGAATGAAATAACATTTTTATATGTACAAACAATAAATATAATAATTAATTTAATATAAAAAGATTTATTAATCAAACTATAAAAAATATTATTGTTTTTCAAATAATTGTAAAGTTTCCAATTAAAAAATCCTTCCATTGATTAATCCTAAAGATGTACAATTAACTAATTATTATAATAATTATTATGATTTAAAATCATTAGAGTTTATAATAATTATGATTTAAAATAGTTAGGGTTTATAATAATTAATATCATATCAATAATATATTATTTTAAAAAATTATATATATATATATAATAAACATAAATATATATTATATTATATTATAATTATAATTATATATTAAATATAATTAAATAACCAGTACCTTTTGCCCCCATTTTGAGGTGCATTTGACTTTAACATGAGCATGTATTTAAATATATGTGAGCATTCTCACCACAATGCACAATTCATTTTTATGTGGCCAGAATAGAGTACATTTTAGATTATCCACAATGCAAAAATTTTTCAATTCCTTGGGGTTTAAGGTTAGAATTAGGATTAGGATTACAATCAGAGTAGGGTTAGAAATAGAGTTAGGGTTGGCATTACATTTAGGATTACCATTACATTTAGGATTAAAGTTAGGACTTAAAATTAGGGTTAACATTAAGGTAGTATTGAGGAAAGAGTTACAGTTATCATTAGGGTTAGAATTAGTGTTAGCATTAAATTTATGGTTAGGGTTAGGATTAAGGTTAGGCTTACAGATAAAATTATGATTACAATTAAAATTAGGGTTATAATTAGAGTTAGGGTTAGGCTTAGTATTGGGTTGAGGGTTATAATTAAAATTAGGGTTAGGATTAAGGTTAAGGTTATGATTAAATTTAGGATTAGAGTTAGGGTTAAAATCAAGATTAAAATTAGGGTTATGGTTAGGGTAAGTATTGGGGTGAGGGTTAGGGTTAAAATTAGTTTTAGGGATATAATTAGGGTTATTGTTATGGTTAGAATTATAGTTAGGGATAGGATTAGTTTTACAATTAAGATTAGGGTTAGGGTTACAAACTTGGATATCTCAAGATTAGAATTATAATTATATTTAGGGTTAGGTTACAATTACACTTAGAATTAGGGTTAGGGTTAGGGTTTAGATTAGAATTAGGGTTAGAGTTGGGACTATAATTAGGGTTAGTATTAGCCTTAAAGTTAGGGTTAGGGTTATAGTTACAATAAAACAAGAAAGGTTATTTACGTTTATATCTATATATAGAACTATGGTTAGAGTTAAGGTTGGGATTAGGGTTGGAATTAGTAATAGAGTAAGGGTTAGGATTATAATTAGGGTTAGGGATAGAATTGGGGTTATTGTTAGGGTTAGAATTAGGGTTAGGGTAAGAATTAGAGTTAGGGATAGCGTTACTATCAAGATTAAGGTTAGGGTTATAATAATTATTTGGGTTTGAATTAGTAATAGAATTAGTATTGGGGTAAGAATTAGGGTTAGGGATAAAATCAAGATTAGAACCACAATTGAATTTAGGGTTAGGGTTAGGATTTAGGTTAGAATTAGGGTTAAAACTATGAATAGAATCAGGGTTAGGGTTGGTATTAATAAGTTATCATAATAATTATTATGACCCTAATTATTTGTACATTATTATAATAATTATGATTTAAAACAATTAAGGTTTATAATAATTTTGATTTAAAATTGTTAGGAATTATAATAATTAATATTATATCAATAATTTATTATTTTAAAAAATTATATATAATAATGTACATATAATTATAGTAAATTTTCTTTTTCAATACTAAACTTCCCATGCAAAGAAGAATAGCTCAGATATTGGACTTTAATACTGACTCTCTTCCCAACATGTACTCGGGAATTCTAATCTCTAAGTGAGTCACTAACACGTCAACTTGGCAAAAAGTGATTGAGAATTGCTCCAAAAAAGCATCCCAGTAGAAAGGCAAATGGCTATCACTCTCTGGAAGAATTCTAATGACAAAGTATGTACTAGCCGCGATCCCCATTTACACAATGGCATGTTTGAAATTGACAAGTAAAGTGGAATCATAGTTAAATAGTATAATGAAAAAGTTTTTGTGGGAAGGCTCCAACGAGGTAAAGAGAATTCCTTTGGTAAATTGGGACACTGTTAGAAAGAGGAAAGAGGAAAGCGGAGTGGCAATCAAAGACACCGCCCAGCAAAATAAGGCTCTTGGTGCTAAGCTCGTTTGGAAACTATTTAAAGACCCCAATGCATAGTGGTGTAAACTCCTAAGAGTGAAATACTTAGACTCCGACGATCCAGACCAAATCTTAACCATGGCAAATTCTTGTAGAGGCTCAAATATCTAGCGTTTCCTATGGGAATGCCGGCCTATCATTTTGGATCACGTCTCTTGGAATGTCAGGGATGGGAGTAAAGCCTTGATGTGGTTTGATTGTTGGAATGGCTTAAAGGCTTTGTCAGAGTCTCCTTCTTTATTAAGGCTACAAGGGTATATGGAAGCTCACAGAAATGACAATGTAAGGAAGTATCTATCTCGTGCCTTCTCCAAGGCCGGGCATTTGGGAATGGGATTGGGCAGCTTTGCAGAAGGAAATTTCCTCTCAAAAAATAATTTGGACTAGGGAAGATAACGAGCTGTTTTGGTGTGGCTCGAAATCTGGTTCATACTCAGTTAAGTTGGGCCATGAGATACAAAGTGCTCAGAGGGTCTTAGATTCCTGGCCTTTTGATCTTTACTGGAGAAGGAGCTTACTCTCCAAAGCAGGTACTTTTACCTAGACGGCTATCCATAAGCATATTCTTACTGGGGATCATCTTCAATCGCTAGGCTTTAGTGGACCGAGCAAGTGTTCTCTTTGCAAGGAAAGTGAGTAGACTATTGATCATCTGCTTTTTAATTGCCCCTTTGCTCAGACTTGTTGGGATTGGGCCATGGACTGCTTAGGGTGGAAAGGTGCAAAGCAATGTGATTTGAGAGAGTTTCTGGAAAGTTGGCCGAGAGGTTTTTTTGATGCGGCTTGGGCTAGTGCTTGGAGAACTCTCCCCTCAATGGTAATTTGGCAAATTTGGAAGGAACACAACAGGCAAATCTTCAATGAACAATCAGTTGATGTAAAGGCAGTAATAAGTATGATTGAACATGGAGTTACTAAGATTCTTAACTCTAGAATTAAGGAGCGCAAGAGCTACTCCTTTGGACTGTGGGATGATAAGCTAATGTTGAAATGGAAAGCATTGAGGATTCCTCCTCCAAGCTCGTTCCCTTCTCCTTTGACCTCTTCCCGTAGTAAAGCAAAATGGACCTGTCCATCAAGAGGGAGGCACAAAATCAACTTCGATGGAGTGGCTCAAGTTAATCTGGGGGAAAACGGACTAGGTGTTATCATTAGGGATGACTGTGGAAAGTTGATTTGGGCTTGCTCAAAGAAGATTGGCTTTGGAACCAAAAATGAAGCAGAACTAGAAGCATTGGCTCTCTCTCTCTTGGTCTTCAATTCACTTTTTAAAGCCTCGATTGATATTGAAGGTGATTCTCAGCTAGCTATTCGTGCAGTGATTGAGAAGAAGACCACCAATTGGAAACTGAATAGCTGGGTATCTATCATAGCAAAGGAATTGGAAAAGTTGACGAATTACACTTTCTGCCACATCTTTAGGGAGGCGAACTCAGTGGCAGACTAGCTGGCCAACTTCAGTTTCTCTCAAACTATTTCATCAATTGAAGGTTTCGAGGCAAATTTATGGGCAGATTTAACATCTTTTTTGGACGTGGATTTGCAAAAGATTGACAGCTCTGGGGGCAAGTAACTTCGTGACTGTGTTACTTTTCCCCATCAGCCGCCTGAAGGTTTCATTGGGCTTCTTTGATGCATCATTTTCTCTCTCTAACAGTGTAACCAGGTAGGCCCTGCTTCTTTTCAGGGATGGCACCCCAAGGCAAAACATGGAAACCTTTTCATTTTATGTTAGCCACTATGGGGCACTGATCTCCCCAGGTCAATTGGAGAGGCTTTTTGTTGTGAGTGTAGCAATGTTGCACATTGCTGCTCTATAATAGCTCCTCCAAATCTCTATAATGTTTCTTTTCAATAGTTAATATAAGGAGCTGCCCCATATGGCAGTGCTTAATTATCCAAAAAAAAAATATTATTTTAAAAAATTATATATAATAATATACATATAATTATATTAAATTATATTTATTATTATATATAATAATATATTAATAATATAAATACATTATTATATTGTTTATAATATTATACTACATAATTATGATTTAAAATTATTAAAGTATACAATAATTACAAGTATAGTAACTTTAAAATAAATTGATTAAAAGACCCTAGATACTTCTCGACATACTTTAGATATATTTTTTAATTATAACTCTACTAATATAATTTTTTAATTAACAAATAATTATTCCAAATGCTAGGTAGTACACTTAAAAAGGAAAAAGAAGAAAAATTCTAGGTTGTATCGAAAAGTAGTTGGATTATTGGCTCAACTACCTACCATTCATAATTTATAACGAAGACAAAGATTGTTTCCCCGTAAAGTCATAAAATGAGGTGTTGGCCAAGTGGGCATATCTAGTGGAAACTTGTGGTAGAGGATGATGCTAATTGTATGGAAGACGTGTTGGTTTTGTCTAGTGAATCTATATTATATACAATTTAATTTCTTGAATATTTTTAATACCGGCAATGTAATCTTTCTTTTTATATAGAGTCTGAAATTTGTAAGCAAGGTATCTCAGAAATGAAGTAGCTATCATTGCTCATGAGCAAGCAAACAAGTTGGTCATAGGATGTATTTAATGAATGGAAGAATCCATTTAATGGGAAGATTGAGAAATTCCCACTAATTGCATTGGGAACATTTGTCTGTACTAACAGATCTTTATTTTTATTATTATTCTGCAAAAGCTTACAAGATATTTTACTTTTACTTATGAAGAGATTCGCATGCAATCTCATGAAAAGGACATTGTATTATATGTATGAATAAATTATTGAAACCACATTTGTAGATATCTAATACTCCATACAACTGCCATTCTCATAGGTATTGATGAGTAGGAAGAAGCCATAGATCAAATCATGAATATATATATATATATATATATATATATATATATATATATATATATATATATATATATATATATATAAAGGTTTATTTTAACTTTATAAAAGGTGGGGATGGTGAGCACATTGTGGAAGATAATTAATGTATTTATAGATTGTGTTGTTCATGAAGAAGATATGGACCAAAAAATTTGGTCAAGGAAAGGAAGAAATTGTTAAAGATGTTCTAGATACTTTGGTTGGAAAATCGTTTTGAAAAATTATTCAATTTTACGTTAGGTTTCCATTGTTTCAATCTTTGTATAGAGAATGTCTTTTCTTTGTATATAAAATGGCTTGACATGTTCATGTAAATAGTTAGTCATTTTTAAAGGTTGTTTTTAAACTAATTTATTTATATTGTATTGTAACTTATGGTCGTTTTATGTGTTTTTTTAATTGAACAAAGTTGATTACAAATGTATAAATAAAAAATGAGTAGCGACTAGGCTGTAAAAAATAACTCAGAGCCAACAAAATAATAGATAAGGATAGTGACAATGTCTTAAAGATAGAACAACAGAAAACAACGTCTAAAAGGCAATAATAAAAAAGATTACATTCACTTCAACACATCAAAGTGGCACAAGAAATATTTGACACCTTAGAACCATTAAGATAATTAAAATAGAAGAAAACCACTTCAATGTCAGAGCTAAAACTAGAAGCTCCCCATTTATTATTCTATTTGCACCCTTTGAGGGAATAAGAGGAACAACGGTGATCAAAATTGTAATAGACACAAGTTGAAACGTGTTGCCCTAAGTTCTGTCTTTGTTTTTTTTCCCTTGGTTTTACTTAGTTATTTTGGTCTGTCGGCAATCCTTAGTATTCTTGAAGTCAGGTCGGCGGGTTTACAAGTTTGTGAACCGCCCGACCTGCCGACTCACCCTGAATTTCTAGTACCCTGAGTCTTTGTTAAGTCTTCGTAAGAAGTCTTTCCTTTGTAGTCGGGAGGTCGGGGATTCTTTGAAGTTTTGAATCTTCAACTCCTAGTTCAAAAGCTCATATTTTGCCCGACCTGCCAACTTCGCATGGTGCTCTTTCCTAAGTAGTATTGGTTGTGCTGGCATGTTGTACAAAGGAATCACACTTATCATTATGCATTCAATTTGAAGGTACGTGTGGACATGGTGGCACATTTATGAAAGGAAAAGTTGAGGCATGCATTTATGATTTTTAATGATAAATTCATCACCAATATTTAATGTCTTTCTTGAGGGAGTTCATGAGAAGTGACTTGAATTAAAGGCCAACATAAGGTGGCATTATGAACCAAACAATGTGTTGTAGAAGAGAAAATAGTTATCCTGCTATGTGTAAAATTTTAGCTCAGTTTAACTCTTGCAGCTTAGTAAAGCTGGTTACTTTTCCTTCTCTATAAAGACTTCATATCTTCTTGGAGGAGTTAGATATTTCTATTTCCCATGAATCTGCATAAAGAATTCTCTGTGAGTGTTTCACCTCATTGTCTGCTATCGTACATATCTCTGAGTCTCTTGTTTACTAGTTTCTGGAGCATACAAGAATGAAATTTAAGTTCCAAGGAGCTCCTGTAGGCCCTATTATAGAGAATGGTCTGGCTAGGGTGAAGGATACAAATTTAGGCCATATTGATTTAGATGATTTTTGGGGAAGAATACAATCCGAGAAGAGAACTCCTTTGGTAGAGAAAATTGTCAGCAGTGGTCTGCATAAAGCTAGTGGCTTTCCATTTGCCGTGCCTTGTCCTAAGTTAATGGTTGCATGTGCCAATGGTTATTTTCTAGACTCTCAGTAGATAAAAATTCTCAATGGTACTGTGGTGGCCAAAATTGATTCTGAATCTATTGCTCTGGCTTTAGACTTGGAAGAATACGAAGATAATGCTGATGTTTCCATGTCCTCGGCTTCAAATTACTATAATGAAAAGAAAGACTGGTGTCATGCATGTGTCACCAAATGTTGGTTGGAAGAAGAAAAGACTGGGAAGTCTCGGCTTCCCGCTAATTTGAAAAGAAGCCATTTCAAGGAGGAAATCTCAGATATGATAACCCTGCTGAATTGAGTGATTGGAAGTCTTGAGTTAGATGTTTTCAAATTCTGGATTTGCAGGTTTATCTTGTTAATTTGTGAAGATCACCAAATTGATTGGCCAAGAATCATCAGTGGTTGTCCGCATGAGTAGTTGATGTATTTTACATGAAGCACAAGCTTCGACATGTGTTCTCAACTAGTTTACATCTTGGCTCGGAAAGAAGCTATTTGGCCTAGTTTGAGGACCTGAGGAGTTCTTTGACGAGCATGCCTGTGTATCAAATTTTCCCTCAATTGCAAAGAAATGAAGGTATGAAAGATTTCCATCGTGTGAATGATGCATTTTCTATGTTGCTAGCTAAAAGAATTGATGGCTCAATAGAAAACAGATTTTCTATAGAAGCATTTTCATTGGTCACAAAATTTAGGAGTGTCTATGTTCAGTTTGACCGCTTCTCATATTTGAGGATTGGGGGTTATGAAAATGCCCCATTAAAATTGCCTCAATATCCCCCCGACTACTTGGTTTTACTGGAAGTTTGCCACCAAATGGTTGTGGTTAATGTCAAATATCAAGAAATGAAAAAGAAAGGGTATTCTTTTCCCATGTCTTTGTCCTTCTATTCTTCTAAAAATAATGAAGGTGCTCAGAACGTAGGCAAATTGTTGTCTGAGTTTAGTCTTCATAGTTTGTCTCCTTGTGTATCATTTGACAGTAAATTTTTTATAAAGGAACATATGCACAGAGGGGATTCCTACTTACACATTCCTCAGCTTGAAGATTTTTGGGAGGGCTACATTGACGAAAGAGAAGTTTAGAGAAGGAAGTGGATGAGGTTGACTGTTGATCAAGTCTGTGCTTTCAAGATGAATATTCAGGTCCTAGAGATAATTGATGATTTTTTAGATCTTCTAAGTGAAGAATATAGTACAGTGTCTAGGGAACCCCTGCCCCAATAGAATGGTTGGTGAAAGAAGTTACAGATATTATGTTACTGTCATTTCATGTTTTAAGGAGAACTGAAAGGTGGTTGCAAGCATAGGCTAGGGAATGCGCTAGCTCATCGACACCTAAGGACTCAGCCTCTCAAAATCAAGCTATGTCCCAAACTACCACCTCACACAAAAGAGCATCCAGTTCAGACCTAGCTCTGTAAAGAGTTGGTTTGCAACCAAATGGTGACGATGAAGGGCCACCTGAAGAAATTGGCAAGTTGAAGACCACTTGTGAACAAGATGTTCAAATCACAAAAAGGAATACCAGATTGGTAGCCTTATCATCTAAGGCTGACCATGTGCCCTTATCAAACAATCAGGCAAGTCATTCTGATTCTTTTATCTTCTCACAATTGGGAGACAATTTATTGTACTCATTACTTAGTCCACCTAATTCTCCACAACAAAAAGAGGTGCCTAGACAAAACCCTCATCCTGCACCAATAGTGGCGACTACTGATGCCGCCAATGCACCAGTCTCATCTCCAAACTGGTTAAAGAAGGTAGTTCAAAAGAAGAAGAGATACACTCTTCCATCCAATGATGGCATCAATATTATTACCAGTTTGATGTAGATGGTACCAAAATGAAAACATGTGAAAAGGATGTCCATGATGGTAACTGATACCACCTCAGGAAATCAATTTTTGGAGATTGCAGACCCACTAGTCGAGAAGAATGAAGATGAAATAACTGAAGCTGATTTCAGAGTAAGCCAAGTGGATCTAGGACCATCGACCACCGAAGGTGATCTGTACCACATGCACTATTTAGTGGGCAACATTTATAAGAGAGTGAAATTTGTAGGATGAAAATTCGAAGTTGCTAGTGCATGTAAGTTCTCTATCCTCCTTCACCAATTCAATTGCTGAGATAATTACTCCCTCTATTGGAACTTCTTCCACTGCCAAAATTCCTACTCTTGACCCAAATCTGCTTCAACAAATTAGAACTTCTTTGTCTCTGAGGCAAGCTATGGAGCAATGGACTGAGAAGATCATATTTGATGGTCTTGTATTTATTGAGGAAGTAGTGAAATTGTTTGATTCTATTCATGCTAAAAGAGAGGTTTTAATAGTGGAATTTGAGAAGGTCTGAAGTGATCACCACACTTTGAACTTAATCTCTAAGGAAGTGCAGGAAATTGCCAACATGGAGCTTGGTATCCTAATGGTTGAAGAAGTCATAGCTAATCTTAAAGAATTAGATACTGCTGTGTGGGCTGATGCATTGCAATAGAAGATTTGCATTCTTGTAGTAACTGAAGAAGAAATAGGAAAGGCAGTGGCAATTTATTACAATGAAATGATGAGAATTAAAAGAGATTTTGTTTCTTTGAACGTAGAAGCCAATGAATCTAATAATGAAAAGTTGTTAGATGTCAAGATAATCAAGCATAATTTCAAGAAGGTGGTGACAGAGGATATAGTAAACTACAGTACAATTATAGGGGAGTCATTGAGTAGACTTTCTAAGATGGCAGCTTACATTAGCACTTGCAAAAATGACATCGAGGAGATACACAAAAAGGTGATTGACTCTAACAGGGCTATCATGAAAAGGAAGCATAGAATCAACATGACTGGATCTCCACCTGGCATGGTGTTGACACTTGTTATCAACAAATACAGAGCATATAAAGCCAGATTACTAGCATAGGTACCTCAAGCAGCACAAATTGTCACCAAGGAAGGCGAACAGTCAAGGGAAGATGAAGAAATGGACAAGGTGGACGATTGCGACACAAAATTGCAAATCTTGAATTAATTTAAATTTTCATATTTGCAATGTTATCTTTTATTTTCTCTAAAACTATTGGCTATGGAGGGCCCCTTATTATTATAAGTGTTGAAACAATCTTTTAATCGACTGTTTCAAGAAGTCGTTATGGTTTTTCTAGATAGTTATGGTTGGGATCAGCTATATATTCTGAATGGCTGGTTAAAGTGAAGGACTCTTCTTTTTGGAAAAAAAATAATTTCTAGGAAGGGTAATAGTTAAATTTTGTTTTCCAGCTTCTATGATATATGAAATACAGTTAATGCAGTGGAGTTTTGAATGATCATGGACTTTGTGCTGTGATTATTTGAATTAATGTTCTTCCTAAGTTGAATGTTGTTCTGGTGATGTTAATGGTATTTGTATATTTTGGTAGTTGGATGTTGTTAATTCTTCTCAGTACTCCAAATAATATATCTATTGGTATTTTATCTCAAGGTGGTGATTTCCTGTGCATGTGTAATATTTTTAATATTTTGTTGTGATTGGGAGTCTGTGAACTTCTTGTGTTGATGTTAGAGTTGTAGATTCACCTTTATAGATTTTTGGTTAAAAGCTCTCCCTTTATCTTGCTTTTTTGTTAAAAGCAATCTCAAGTTTATATTCCTTAGAATATCTGTAGAAGGTAGCTGCACCTTGTTAAACAACATAGAGAGCTAGTGTAAAATACCAATTCATCGGACTCAACTGTTGATTACATTTGTCACTTGTCCAGGCGTGAGTATATAGAGTTAGATGACAAATCTATTAACCAACAGATTTTTGGCAACTCTACTGGGGAAAATCAGAGTTTGCTATACCATCTTTGTGAGTTGCTTAATAAGATTTTATGGTTCTTCACAGGATACATGCACCAGTTTTGCAACCTAATGTTGATTGGCTAGTAGGAGACCAAAAAAATATTGTTACTGGCCTTAGGCTCATTGCCTAGAAAACTAGAAGAACTAATTAGCAGTATCACCAAGTTAATGAAGTGCTAGAAGAGGAAGAAGAAATTGGTGAAATTATAGAAGAAAATGCATGTCATTTTGTTGATGCTCAGGAGTTAACTTTCATCAGACCGGTTGTTCCTACACCAAGAAGAGCAAAGCCTCTGGAAGTTGGAGTGGTTCCTGAAAATAGACTAAGAAATCCTACTGCTAGACCAGGGAATCAAAATCCTGCCAGGCTAGTTCTTCCCCACAATAACCAATAAGTGGTTTGGCGACTCTAAATTGTTTTATTATATATATATCTGTAGAAGTGGGACATGAAAAGATATACACGAGGAGATAGAAAAAAGGGTATAGCTGATATTGATTTTGATTTGCTCCAATCTTTGAACTTTGCTCCTTATCCTCCCACAAGAAAAGTCAAATCCTCCTCCAACTACAAAAAGTGCAGCTAGTTCATCTTGCCAAAGCTTGACCTGACATCGTACTGTCTTACCTTCACAAGTGAATTTCCTTCCTCTAAATATGACTCATCCATAGTCTCCACCTATTCCATGGGGCGCAGCCATTGGACTGCTCAACTTTGGTGCTAACCTGCATGATCTTCCAAGAGGGTTAGGTAAAATTTTACCTAAGTTTAGAGGTGATGGCAAAGTTACTCCCGAAGAGCACATCAATGCCTTCTTTGCTGCATGTTCTATCATAGGGGTTCAACATCAAGATGTGTCCGTTAGGTTATTTGTCGAGTCGCTATCTGATTCAGCTATTGAGTGGTTTTACCACCTTTCTAATGCTTCTATTAATGATTGGGCTACAATGAGGCAAAGATTTGAAGAAAGATTTAAAACCACTGATAATGAACATACACTAAAGTTAGGGTTAGTGATTTAAAAAATAGGCACCTCGAGAAGGATATCTCTCGGCGGACTTTAGATATATTATATTTAATATAGATATGCTAGTGGATTTACTATTCTTTTAGGACAGAATAAAATGTAGATTTTGGTAGAGCCAAAATTGAAATATAATATTGAAGATTTACATTCAACAATAATTATAGCTTTGGTGGATTGATAGTCTGTCATTCTAAACCTCATTTCATCTTCTTTCACAGTACCTGGGTAATGATGAATAGAAAGACTAGAAAATTGTCCAAGATTCCAGATGCTGTGACAGAAGAAATACAGCCCTATTTCACCGACAGGCAAGTTATTGTGGCAGAAGATACTCGAAAGCTGCGTAAGGTTGATGATGACACTGCACAGTATATCTGTTCAAATTTAACTTTAAGTACTTATTCTGAGAACTAAAAACAATATTTTTAATCTACTAAGATTCCAGAAAGAGATTATGAATCTTAAAATATGCACCCTCTACTTTCTTGACACATTTTTTTGGTTTGTTTATAGCCACGCTGGAGTGATTTGGATGTAAATCAACATGTCAACAATGTGAAATGCATTGGCTTGATTTTGGAGGTAAATTTTGAGTATTTCCTGCAACCTGGTTGTCGATGATTAGTGCAAAAATTGACTCTCAAACACATTGTGTTAGGCCACTGAACATTTGTTGGAATTTTTCATCCATATTCTCTAAGTTTTTATTATTTGCTGGAATTTCCCTGGAAAATTTTCTAGTTCAACATATAATTATAATTTTTGGGCAACTGAATGTTTATTTGAATTTTTTATCTGCATGCCCTAAGTTGGGTTGTATGGTTGTTTCAAACTGATGATGTTTTTCTATTTTGCTTATTTAGTTATCAGTATGAAGAAAACTTTTTTGTTTCCACTACATTTATTTTTTAAAGCAATCTCAACTTTGAGGAAAACCGTAGCATATAGTGGTGGTTCAAGAGGAGTTTGTTTTCAATATTCTTATCTTTTTCTGGATTTTATTTGCAGAGTCTGCCGACCTCCATTCTGGAGGGAAACGAACTTGCTAATATAACTTTGGAGTATAGGCATGAATGTGGGCCATCGCATGTACTCCAATCATTAGCTAGTCCACAGGTTGGTGATGAGATAGGTCCGGCATCATTTATGCATGCAGAAGAGCCTCCCAACACATGCAAATCCTCACTTGCACCACAGTTTACGCATTTGCTTCGACTGCAAGATGAAGGGTCAGAAATTCTCAAGGCAAGGACAGAATGGAGGTCTAAGGGAACTAAGATGGCCATTCACAACCTTTGAATGCATATTATGCAGTGTACATAATGTATACCTCTTGATGCTTTCTTCAATCTTGATTTTATTGATGTTCTCTATGATGCTGCGCCTAGTATTTATTTATTCTGCAACTGGACCAAGGATGCCTTCTTGATTGGATGGATGAAGCAATGCCAGATCTAGCAAACATTTTGTTAGACTTTTGAATCATGTTTCGCATCTCCCAGAATGCCAGGCCCGTAGATTTAATTCAGCAGGCTTCTTGGAAAGTCAACTGTACCTCATTTTGACAGATGCTCTCTATTTGTGGTGACCCTAAGATGAGTGCATGTAAAAATATTGAACTCCACGGATGGAGATATTGTATGCTGATTTGAACTGTTTCTTTCAGGTTGACGGTAAATTTGAAAAACAATTCAAAGCTGAATTGGATTACTACTATCTAAATGGAAGTTGTGAATTATTTTCAATGTAAAAGCATTTTATTCTATTTCATCATTGATCTGAAATATTGGTTTTCTTAGTGTTGTGTGCTGGTTTGAACTCTGGTTTATATTTATTTTTTTGTGAAATGATAATGTAAAGAGGCGTTTCTATATGTGAGCTTGGGATATAAAAATAGATTAAGAAAGATACTAGTCTAAAGTCTGTGGTACGTTCATAGACTACCAAATGATATTCAACTAAATACTAATACAAAAAACCTATGGGCTACAGAACCACAGTTTGCCACGCTATTTGTCAACCCAAATACTTCAAAGAAGTTTCATGTAAAGCATACTGTATATTAGTAATACAAATTATAGATAAGAGGTAGGTAGTGAGGTTCTAGCAATACTTAGACACTCATATTGTACAGTATCAATTATATTTTGGCAACTTTTAGTTTTGTTTCCGAATGGGACAGCAAATTGTGACAAGTATTTACATGATGACATGAAGCCCATATACCATTGATATACATGTCACCCTTAAACAATTCATCTATATAGGTCTTTATGCCCATTCTTCCCATTTAGCTCATCTCCTGGCCAAAGGGGAGTACCTGTTTTTTCAATAGGCCTCTTGCAGAAATCTACAGTATGCACCACACGGTGGGTCCTTTGGGTCTAATCATGATAGCATTCTTTTATTTGTTGTATTTACTAGTATAGCTATATTTAAAAAATATATCTAAAATATACCGAGAAGTATCCATCTCAAGACATCTTTTAATCAATTTATTTTGAATTATAATTGTAATTATTGTATACTTTAATAATTAATAATCATAATAAAATAGTATAATATTACTAAATGTTGAGGCATATTTTAATCAATTTATTTTAAATTATAATTGTACTTATTGTATACTTTAATAAATTTAAATCATAATAAAGTAGTATAATATTAGTAAACATTGTAATAATATATTTATATTATTATTATTTTATAATAAATGTTTATTATTTATGCGAAAATAGTTTAATATTTTAAATTAGAATAATTACTTTAAATTAGAATAATTATTTCTAATCATAACTCTGATTCTACCCTACTATAACCTTAATTTTAAATCTAACAATAACTCTAATTCTAACCCTTACCTTAATCATAATTCTAACTATGATTTTAACCATAACCTTAACTGGAATTCTAACTCTATCCCTAACACTAACTCTAATGCTTACCTTAAATCTAATTCTTACTATAATTCTACTAGTAACCACCTTAATTGTAACCCTAATTCTAATAGGTACCTAATCTTAACTCTAACCCTATCCTAACCCTAATTCCAATCATAACCCTGATTGTACCCTAACTATAACCCTAATTTTAAATCTAACAATAACCTAATTCTAAACCTTAACCTAATCCTATTTCAAACTACAATTTAATCCTAACCCTAACTTGAATTCTAACCCTAACTCTAGCCCTAACTCTAACCCTAACCTTAATTGTACCTCTAATGCCTACCTTAATTTCGTAACCCTAATTCTAACTCTAACCCTATCCTCAATTCAAACCCTAACCCTAATTATAATCCTAACTTAATTCTAACATTAACCCTAATTGTAATGCTAACCCTAACCATATTGATATTTGTAATCCTGACTCTAATTCTAAACCTAATCCTAATCCTAGTTTTAACCCTAAACCTAACCCTTGTTCTAACCTTAAAAAATAGCTCTTATTTTAACCCTAACTATAACCCTAACACTAAGCCTGACTATAATTCAAACCCTAATTGAGCTCTAACCTTATCTTTAATTTGAACCCACCTTAATTTTAACCCTAATTCTAATAGGAATCATAATCCTAACTCTTACCCTAACCCTAATTCTAATCATAACCTTGATTGTACTCTAACTATAACCCTAATTTTAAGTCTAACAATAATCCTAATTCTAACCCTTAATCCTAATTCAAACTATGATTTTAACCCTAACCCTAACCCTAACTCTAACCTAACCCTAACTCTAATGCTTACCCTAACTCTAATTTTTACCCTAGAATTTTGAACATTTTGAACCATTTTTTTGTGGGGTTTTTTAACTCATGCTTTTAATTTAAAAATTTAGTATAACTATGATTTAACCTTAACACTAATGTAATTCTAGCCCTCACCCTAACCCTAATTATAAAAGTTTAAAATTCTATATTACAAATTTGTGGTTAATTGCTAATTATAAAAGTTTGAAATTATATATTACATTAAATTTGTAATATAAAATTTCATACTTTTATAATTAGCAATTTACCACCAATTTACCACCTTGCACATAGAGGAGACCAAAGCACCTTAATTTTGAATTCAAAGTTTAAGCAATTTTAATTTTTTTTTACTTTGACATTTTTTAAAGACCACTTATAATTAGCAATTTACCACAAAGGTGTAATATAAAATTTCAAATTTTGAAATAGTATTTGTATATTTTACATTAAATTTGTAGTATTTTAAACTTTTAGAATTAGCAATTTACAACAAATTTGTAATATAAAATTTTAAATTTTGAAATAATATAGTATATTTTACATTAAGTTTGTAATATAAAATTTTAAACTTTTATTGTTATGAATTTTCCATCTTGCACAAAGCAGAGGAGACCAAGGCCCCCTAACAATTCACCTTAATTTTGAATTCAAAGTTTAAACAAATGACTAACTTTAAATGGGCCACATGAAATTTGGTGTCAATGGTATTCATTTGGTATGAAACTCATATGATTTATATTGTCTCATGTGGAATTTATTTTTTATCATCATTTGTTGGATTTACAACACTTTTTCTCTAACTCCTATATGTCTCTTCCATAACTTTACTCAAAATAATTTGATCATCTTCCCAAATTCTTCTTTACAATAACTAAAATTCTTTTCTCTTCCGATACAATCCACCATAACTACAAATCATGTACTTACCTTTGTAGTTCATAGCCCAATAAGACTCTCTTTTAGTCAACTTTTAATCATCCTCTCATCAACAAATTTTTTTTAACTTATACATAGTGTCACGATATTTTATTGACTTGATTTTACTTCTACATATAAAAATTCTATTATTTTCTCTGAAATCAATATCTTGACCTAATTATGCAAATATTTCAAGCATCATGCATGTAGATGAACTACACTATCAATAGAAAGTGTAATTTTACTTCTGCATATAAAATTTTCTGATTAATTCTATCTAAAAACAACCAAATTGAAATCAAATTAAATTCAAAAAGATTCAGAGTTCACATTTATTATAGGACCAAATCCACGTCAACATATATAAATTAAAGCAAACAGATGAGAAGTAACATTAGAAACCTCTAACCATAACAAAGATCAAATCCACATCAACATATATAAATTTAAACAAACAGATGCAAAGCAACATTAGAAACCTCTAACCATAATAGAGACCAAATCCACATTAACATATATAAATGGAATAGATGATCTGATTTGTGTAATTAAATGCCAAATGGCATTGCGATGGGATAAAGAATGTAATCAAGAGATGATCTTCCATCATCTCTAAGCCCAATTGATTGTAAGTAGTTTTCTCACTTTTCCATCTAGCCAAGCACACATTTTAATTTCCTTCAGATTTCTAGAGAAGTACGGGCCTCCTGAAAAATAGTTCAATGTCATAACACCTTAGTGGTATCACAAAATAGGGATTCTAAACATAACCCAATCGTATATATAGGCAGTGATGCACATTGGATACTACACGTGATTTTATGATGTCAATTGCATGGTCTACATCTGCATCAAGGACCACACAAAATGATAAATGATGTGTAAATCAAGAAATGCTCTCCCGTAATCTCTAATCACCAGATTGATTATTACCACTTTTTTACACATTTTCATTTCCTTCAAGCATTCCTCTTCTTTGCTTTTTCCCATTCTTCATCTCCTATTCCAATTATTCATTCAGAGAAATACAGGCTTCGAAAAAATTTCAATGTCATAACATCTTCCAAAGTATCATAAAACAGGGCTCTTATATAATAAGTCATGCTCTTATACAATAAGTCATTGTTTATATAGGCAGTGATACACGTTGGATGCTATACGTCTGATTTTATGAAGTCAATAGCATGGTCTAGGTCTCCACAGTGCACCTTGTTATAGTGCAAATTTATCTTTACAGATTGCTTCAGTAAGCATCACCAATAATCTCTGCAAGAACATTGTCTTTGTTTGAAATGATGGAACCGGTTCATATCTCTCACAAAAATTTGTCTTGCAACGATCTCGGAGATAAACTTGGTTGTAGTATGGCAGTAACTCATATTCAAAGGCTCTTGACGACTCTAATAGTTGTTCCAGGGGTGTACTGAATGACAATTTGCTTCTCACAAACATCTGCCATATCTACTGACTCATCAGCCTTGTTGACCCAGTAATATATAACACAATAATAGGATGTTATAAATTGGAATGTTTCAGATTACATTTCTCTTACAATTTTGGCAATAACTTCAAATTAGAAAAATATAAATTTGGACTATTCTTGAACCTTTTTTTAATAAGCAAAGTATAACATTGCTGGGGCCATTGTCCTAAAAAATGTGCATATCTGTGTATTCAAGAATTTATAAAGCATTGATGATCGAGCATAAATGTACCTATGTACTCAGACAGATTACAAATATATTAGAACCTAAACATAGAGGCTATACAACACATTTACATTAAAATGCCAATAAAACCAAACTTTCATCAAGTACCTTGCATAGCATTTCTTCCAATACTTTTTGATTCTTTCATAGAAAGGTGACCATGAAGGAGCATGCCAATGGGCTTCTCTAGTCAATTGCAATAATCCATCAAATCTAAAGATAACTGAAATGAAGCATTAGATTAATCTTATGATAGAAAACATTCAGTCTGCATAACAGTTATATATAGAGTTCTTGGGCTTCGATACCTACTTATAATGATTCAAACATTTGTTGGAAATGTTTGGAAGGCTAATAAGCCTTTTCATAGATATTTTGACGGCGCATATTGTAGGTGGTGGATGTTACATCCACAAAACACATAAAACATCAAATACAAAATATAATCCACAACTCTATGCTATTGCACATTACATTAACTCAAAACATGAATACATTATATATCACGAATGTTGTTGCATTATGTTGATCACTTGATCATTACCCGCTTGCTTTGCTTACATTACATTATGCCTCTTTTATAGAGGGCTTGTACATACTCTCGTGCCTTCTAGGCTTTTCCATTCTTTCTCTAAAAATCTTATCCTTTTGGATTATTCCTTCTTCTGGAAACCTCTTTCTTTCTAGCACCTTTCTAGAACTCTTTTTAGAAACATTTTGTCTTTTTCTATTTTTGTCTTTTCTCATAAATATAGGTGGGAGAAATTACTCTCCAACACTCCCCCTTAATTTTGACCACATACTTTTCATTCCAAATTTGTCTTCCAAATCTTTCTAGTCTTCTGAGTCTGTGGACTCACTTAAATATTTTCAAACCAAACCATCTTCAAGATCTGCGGATCTAAAACTTTCACCCACTGCTGCAGCAGTCCTTTAAGCTTTAATCTTAAAATCTTTAGAATATTAAATTGGAATTCCTTTCTCTATTTTTTTCTTTCCACTGTGCATGATACCTGAAACCTTCAAATCCTTTTTGATTGTTATCATTTTTGACAAATGAAGATTTATACCTAAACAATCTTTTCAGTATACCTATAATTTGTTGCCAATTCGATCCATAACTCCATCCACAATCCATTTTCATGCATCCTTTCATATTTTTTAAATCTCTATTCCAACACAATTTTTCACAATAATTTTTCAAACCACATAAGTTACATGGATGTAGATTCTAATACTTGTCCTTAGTATGTCCTTGCCTATGACAATGAGAACAATGCATTCCTTCAACAAATTTCCTTGAACCTGTTATACCTATAACATCTTTTCCTTTAACATATCCAATACCTTCATACTTTGGCCTTACTATTGGTTTAGTTGACTTTTTGATTCAAACTTGCCTAATCCTTGTCCTTTATAACTCATCTTTTCCATCATCTTCAAACCAACATTCTCTTCATTATAATGATTTTTATATTCAAACAATTTGTCATTTTCATCAATATCACAACATGCAAATTTTGCTGATCCAATCTTTTCAACCTTGCATTCTTTAGTTTCAGCTACATCATATAAATCACTTGTATCAGATGAGACATCACAAACCAATGTCTTTGACTTTAAACTTTCATTTTCTTCTTTCAATTTTGATATTTCTTCTTTCAACCTTGACATCTCATGTTTTTGTAAACTACTGTCTTTTTTTAATCTTTTTATCTCTTCTTCTAATTCTTTATTCCTCTGTTTAACCTCGTCAAATAGTTTCAAGTTTTCTTCTAACTCTTCATTTTTTTCTTTTAACTTTACTCAATTCAACATGAGCTTCATACCTTTCTGACCTTAAACTAATTTTCTCTATTGTCATTTGATGTAATTCTTTTATTAATTCGTATGTTTCTTTTTCCAAATCATCTTTCTCTTTTTTCCAATCTTCTTTCTCTTTTTGCCAATCTTTTTTTTCAGTTTTCTCTCTTTTAGCTTTCCCTATTTGAGAATAAACTATTTACTTACCTTGGTCTGCTACAACATTTTCCGTGATTGTTGATTAGTTTTTGGCGATTTGTTTGGCAGTTTCACGTGCCTCACTTCTCCTTTGATATCTGCTGTGATGTCTTTTCCAAGATATGACTTTGCCTGCGACTTCCACAATCACACTCTTTCGTCTTCCTCCAGTAGACAAACTTTTGCAACTTTGGCTCCTCCAGCGAGCTTCTTCGGTAGTTTCAACTGCGGCCTGTTTGAAATCTTCTTACACAACGGTTTGATCAATCTCTACTTTATTTAGCTTGTAGCGACTTCCTCTCCAAGCTGCAACTTCAACTTTGGCAGTTATATTCTTCTTGCTGATTGTTCTAGAGCTCTAACTCTTTATTGGTGCCTTCTAATCCACGAACTCTGTAATTTATGATTTTAACAAACCCTAGGTGGCTCTCATAAACCTGGCAGAATATCGATTTTTCTTAAATCCTTGGTGAATACATTCCAAGTTTCTTCAAGCTTTCTAGATCAACATCAATGACACTCCAAATTCTCTGATCTTTTCCTCTGCAATTTCCTTCAATAGTGGCGGCAGTGATTTGATAGTCTGGCGCTTCTCATTTCTCTTCATGGCATCTTCAAGGGGTGGCTGATCTTCCTTTTTGTTTGATCTTTCACAGCGATCCTTCTTCAATATTTCTTTTTAACTTATCAACAATTTTTTGCCTTTCTTTTGTTTACCAATTCATTTGTTATGGTGGCGCCTCTTTTTCAATCTCCTCCAAATTTTCAACTATAAATCTTAAACCTTCCCTGTGGACTCAGGCGACTTGTATTTCACTTTTCATACTCTTGGCAGACTTATCTCTTTCGGCAACTTTTTCCACTTCTGTGGCTCCAGATCTGCGATCTGCTGGCGTCTTGTCTTTTACTTTAGCGGCTCCAATTTTGGCGACCTCAATACTTGGTGATTCCTTTTTAAAATTCTGGCACCTTCTTCATACAGCTCCAATATCTCCTCCAAATTTACACTTGACCAAAACAATGCAAATTTTTCAATAAATAATTTTTATCATAACTTACTTACAGCGGCTTCATATTCAGATGTGCGCTTAACCAAAAAAACCTTCCTTTCAGCGATGACTGGCTTCACAGTGATCTGCACCCTTTTGTTTATCACGATTCCTTGCTCTGTGATCTCAATCTGTCGCTTAGAAACTTGGCGGATTTGCTTCTCCCCCCTTTCTTTTCTGTCAACTTCTGCAGCATCAAACAATACATAGCCTCTGTCCTTTAAAAACTTCAACGAATCCTTGAATTTATTAGCTGCGCCTTTTCCTTCAGTGACCTCGTGCGGCTCTGGCAACTTTCCTTGGTGCCTCCACAAAATCCTATTTCACAGTAGCTCGGATTTCTCTTCAAAACCCAGTGAATCCACGATCTCTTCTTCCTTCTGCAACTTCTTTTTGCACGATTTTCAGCGGCTTCTCTTGCAGCAAGTTCCAAATCTGCGGCACACAACATTCAGATTTGGGCGATTGTCTTGAAACAACGAACCTTAGATCAACAGCTTCACAACCAGCTTCAATTGCACGATCAACCTGGCTCTAATACCACTTGTAGGTGGTGGATGTCACATCCACAAAACACATAAAACATCAAACACAAAATATAATCCACAACTCTGTGCTGCTGCACATTACATTAACTCAAAACATGAATACATTACATATCAGGAATGCTGTTGCATTTTGTTGATCACTTGATCATTACATGACTTGATCACTTGATTATTACCCACTTGCTTTGCTTACATTACATTATGCCTCTTTTATAGAGGGCTTGTACATACTCTTGTGCCTTCCAGGCTTTTCCATTCTTTCTCTAGAAATCTTATCCTTCTGGATTATTCCTTCTTTTGGAAACCTCTTTCTTTCTAGCACCTTTCTAGAACTCTTTTAAGAAACATTTTGTCTTTTTCTATTTTTATCTTTTCTATTAATATAGGTGGGAGAAATTACTCTGCAACACATATCTTCTCAGCCTTGTGCTTGGCATTGAGTCTTAGCTGACCTTAATCAAATTTACTTGAGCCGTACTTTTTCATCCCATCGGTCTCTTAGGGTACATGTAGCCTTATAGATGGCAGAGTGGTTCAATTGTATTGCTCCTCTACCATCAAAAAGTGAAACGCTATAGCAAAATTCAGAGATAAAATGCCTCCAATTCAGAGATAAAATGTAGTATACCTACAATACCTTCCCAATGAATGTTGTATGACCTCCAAGCCTAGTTATCCAAGCAAACACCAGAGACTGTTGGAACAAAATCAATGAGCATCTCCCCAAAGCAAACTATCAAGTCAGAATTCTTGACAGAATTGCTCCCATTGTTCAAACCTGCTAAGATGTGATATAGTACATAAAGAGACAGATTCAATGCAACAATTTCAGGATAACATGAACACCTCTTAGATCTAAACAAATACCAAAATCTTATAGAAAGATGACATAATTAATAATTCAGTTCCAATTAGTATAATCCAATACAATAGACCATGCAAGGAACAAATGTATGCAAAAGAATAGTCCCCAAATGACAAAAACCAACACAATATGAATAAAAAGTACAGAAAGACTTTCAAAACCCAAATATAAGTATCTAAAACAAACTATAAGTATCCAAAACTAAAAGAACAAAGGATCCTAATAGAAGGAGGTAAATAACTTGACCCAAGATTTACCCCAATTCAAGAAACAAATTATATAACCACCCAAACATAAGGTCCATGCAATTTGTTCTATGTATATTAGAACAATTCAGAAAAACACAGTGAAAAACAATGCATGAAACCAATTATAGTTTCATTAAAGTAGATGATGATGACAATGGAACCATATATTTTAGTGAGCTTTTGAATCTCATGGCAAGAAAATTGAAGGTATGTTAGTGGGTAAATGTGTTTATATAATTGCATTGTTCTATGTTAGGAAAATGGATTGGCAATTAAGCAGTCATTAATGTATTTGATATGGGGCTTTTAGGAGACAGATACAGATGAAGAACTGAGAGAAGCGTTCAAAGTGTTTGATAAGGACCAAAATGGCTTCATTTCAGCTTCTGAGGTCAGTTCCATGACTTACCATGTAGTGCCACTTTTATCAATGTCTCTTTGAGTACCATGTTGTGGGTCCGCATTGATTCTAATAAGTATTTATCTATGTTTAACTATATGAAATCATACAAGTGTATATCTCTAAAATTTGATGTCACCAATGGAAGATTGTTGAATGCTGTTTTTGTTTTTTGGTGTATGTTTTTAAATAAATTAATAAATTAGTACTAAGTAGAGGTTTGTGGAATGATTTAAAGTTTTTGTTTTGTTTTCTTCAGATATTTACAAAGTCATGAATTTTGAAATAAATTTACACATCCATAGCAAAAACCTCAGACTTGGACTTTGTTATTGTAAATTTGGAATAAATTCACACAAGGATGTCAAATACAGTAACTAAGCACTCGTTGAGGATCATAATAAATGGGATAAAATCACACTTCACATTCTTCCACTTTATAGTTTGTCTAATTTAGTTGTCCAATTCCATTCTCTTGATATTCTTCTTATGAGCAGTAGGGATCCTTAAATTTAGTTATTTATATTGTTGTTGTACCCTGAATAGTTCTGGCCATTTTACGGTTTGTGCAATTATTAATTAAAGTACGCCTATAAAAATTATTAATTATCTCTATATTTATATTAGAAAATATAAAGTATAATATTTTTAATGTATATTATACTTTATCTCCTCCATATATATTTTTTAATATAATTGTAAATATAAGACTTCACTACAAAAATCAGTAAAATCTGAAACATTCGTAGTACACATCTATGCATATGAATAAGATAGAAAAAGTCATAATATCATCACATTTACAAGAACCTATCTAGCATAGCAAAAGCACAAACTTCCAATTCATCTTAAGCGTACAATATTCCAATTGTGTATCAATGAGTGTCCTAAATGAAGCTATGTCTCAATGAAATAAGTGATTTATGAATGTTGAATTCATTAAATATTATACATTGCCACATGGTCAATGATCTTATCGTGTGGACTAAGGTCTCTTAAAATATATTTTTTACATATTATACATATATTTTTCTTATCGGCTCAGCCACCATAAAAATTATTACATTGCTCAGCTTAATGAAGATTTGAGCGGCGCCTATGGCTTTATTTGAATTGATTGGAAATGGCTGAGCTTTTTTTTTTTCCCTTTCTTTGTGTGCAGATAATGCGGTCGTCCTACCATAATGTTATTCATGTATCAGAGATTCAGAAGGTGTTGGACATAGGCGGTGTGCAGACATACATCATAAACAGCAATGATTGTGTTTCTGAACATCATAAAGAGTGCAAGGATTGTGTTTCTGAACATCATAAAGAGTTGGCTTCTTGGTGAAAAGGCGTTACAAATACTTGCGAAATATGCGCTCGGAGTGTCCTGGATTCCTTTCGGTTTTGCTCGCTGGGCTGCAAGGCATTTGTTTGCCCCATAACCGCTTTCTGTAATTAGTACCCTGTTATTATTCTCATTTATTAAAGGAATTTGTGACATTTAATGTGGTTTTTTAAATTGTTGCAGCTGGCAAGAATCGAGCGAAGCGGGGACGCGACATTTCTTGTACAGGCGAAGCATCCGAGAGACAGAGAAGCCCTGATTATGCAAACGGTCCCAGTTGTCTTCCTGCACATTGTAATAGAAGGCATCTTCCCTAATTGGATATGGAACTGTTTCACATTTTTGTACAAGTGGGTCGATGGTAGCAGAAATGGGGTTTTCTTCCGTTTTAGGGTGGCAAACAAGAGGATTGTCTGTTTTCACCATGGAGTAGAAATTTTCTGGCCAAAGATTTTATGGAATATACCAGTCTATGAATATATAGAGCAAACTTTCATGGGGTGTCTTAAAATTTTGTTTTTGGGCTTTGTGCTTCGTTAGGATTCAATACAGAGCAAACGAATAGCATTTAGCCTAATTGGTTGCATGAGGGTTCTTACATCTTAACCTGCAGCCTCCTAGAACTCCCGGGCCAGAGGCAAGCCCTACTCTGATTAGTATTGCCTGGGTTTGAACACAACTAATATTCTGTGTCTTCCAACAACTTATCAATCGGTCTACACCCCGGGGTATTTTTCATTTATAGTAATGAAGTATTTAAATTTTTATTTTTAAAATTCTATTTTTACAAGAGGTTAGAAATAGTTGGGTTATCTGTGTACACCACAGGGAGGAAATTTTGGTTGCTAAGCATTCTACTAATTTATATCATTGTTCGAATATATGGACATAGTTTGTCCTTCTATGTTTTAGTAGTCAATGAGGAGCTAACACCAGGCATTTTGCCTATTTAGATCTGAATCTCAGGCTATATGCTTAGAAGGCTTAATTGAATTTTTACAGCCTTATTAGTAATTGCAGTTTTTTTTTTTTTGGCAAAGCTCATTTTGAATTATGTATTGCCATGGCTATAATAGCATGAAAACAAGACTTAATAGTGTGATCTTTTGTTTGGATTGTAGGTGGATAAGTGACAGTCGTGATGAGTATACAACTGAATGGATAGATGCCATAAATGATGAGTTCAAGTTATACCGGCGTCACACCATCATGAATTGCACTCGCACTTGCCCAAGGGTTCAAATCCTGCAAAACAGATTGCTAATATTAAAAAAAATCATGAATTGCACTCGCACTTACCCCAATGGTTTAAATCCTGCAAAACAGATTGCTAATATTAAAAAAATCATGAATTGCACTCACACTTGACCCAAGGGTTTAAATCGTGCAAAACAGATTGCTAATAAAAAAAAAAAGCTTGCACTGATAAATTAGTGGAATCAAGTTGCCTAACATTGATTTTCATTTGCGTTGGGCACATTCTATACATTTCCCTGTTTTTATCCAAGATGTTTTTGAAAATAAAGCTATATATTGTAGACTTTCTCCCTCCAAATTCAATTATCATATGAATTGAATTGAATGTTCCATGATTATGCAATGAATTTATTATCATTGGGCAATAGGATTGCAGATAGAAGAGAGAGATCTTGAATTCGAGATTGATATTATATATTCATTGTTGCTGTGATCTACGGGGAGACATCCCCCAAAGTCTCAAACATCTTGGAGACTTGGGGACTTGGAGGTGATGTCTGCCATTTTCAGGACTGGAGAGCCTACTCAATTTGGTGCATAAAAATAAAAAAATATCTTTTTAAGGAAAACAATGATAAAACCCTCTAAAATGTTAAAGGGGAGAATTACCATTACAAATTTAGTACGACATATTTAGTAAGAGTGCTTATGGATTCAACTGTGTATGTTTTTTCATCACATTTCGGATCATACACAGTGATCCATCATCAGGAATAGGAGAGTTGGATTCAACTGTGTATATTTTTTCATCGATGTGTCTGATCACACACAATGATCCATCATCAGGAAGAGGAGAGTGATCCAAATCATTGATGAAAAACAATACATAGTTGAATCCAAAAGCACTCTTACTATCCTCATGGACTGTGAAAAACTCATGCCTACTAACAATGTATTTACTTATTAAAAATTCAACTGCTTTTAGTTTGTTTGAATTATTTTAATAACGAAAATCAGAGAATCACTGGTATGTGCATAGCAGAAAGTTTAAGGTGAGAGAAGAAGAGAAGAATAATGAGATAATCTATAAACCAGTTCACAAATTTAAAAAATGAAATTAGATAATATGGCATGCTGACTTGATATAATAAAGTAGATAATCTATAAACCAGTTCACAAATTTAAAAAATGAAATTGGATAAATATATTATGGCATGCTGGCTTGAAACAATAAAGCATAGCCAAATCATCCTACCTGACTGGATCTTAAGAAGAAATGTCTAACAATCATGATCCACCACATTGTTAAATGGACGATCAATGCCTAGAGTCAAAGCCTCCAAGAAACAGCTGTTATGGCAAAGACGAAAAAATCAGCCAGGCATGACTGATCCAGATCCAGGAATAATCCAGTGGACAACACACAAATTTTGAGGATTCTATGTGATATGGTGGAAGAAAGCAATTCGTAAACGAAAAATATAGAAACAAAGAACAATTATTCATTTGGGAATCAAGAAAAAGACATATTCTGTATTCGTGTTTTACTAATCTAACGGTTCCAAGCATGGCACTTTCAAAGAAGAAATGGATATCTAACTCAAACGCATGCATACATATACATAAAAAACCATAAAACACAAAGGAACTAATGTGTAAAATGAAACAGTTGGTCTTCCACATGTGATAGTTTCTAACACAAATGCATGCGTACATATTTGCAAAATTAAAAAAAAAGATGAAGGAATAGTTGATCTTTCACAAGTGACAATTTGTCTTCCATCATTATCGATGAACTGACATCAGGTACTAATGATGCTTCTTGCCTTTTAACTCATAGTGGGGCTGCCCCCACCACCCAAACAAAAATGAACAAGGGGCAATGTATAGAAGAGATAGGTTCATGTGAACCACTACTCATGAAATATGGGTCATGTGTTTGACTCAAAAACTACCCAATTAAACCCTAAAATAAAATATCATAATTTGACATGCTACAAAAAATACTTCCTACTTCTCAATTGATGAGCTAAAAGGGCTCTCTAATGAATGGGTCATAAGGCACAACACTTGCTAAAGGTTTTGCAAATGGGGTAGCAAGCTAAGTGGGCTTGATCTTGGGGGAAACTCCATGGTTAAGTGTGCTTGAGTAGGAGTAGTACTGGGATGGGTGACCTCCCGGGAAGTCATGATGCTTCACCCTTGTGTGCATCACCTAGATGCAATGAATGCTAACCCTAAAATAAAATATCATAATTTGACATGTTGCAAAAAATACCTCCTACTTATCAATTGATGAGCTAAATGGGCTCTATAATGAATGGGTCATAAGGCATAACACTTGCTGAAGGTTTTGCAAATGGGGTAGCAAGCTAAGTGGCTTGATCTTGGGGGAAACTCCATGGTTAAGCGTGCTTGAGTCAGAGTAGTATTGGGATGGGTGACCTCCTGGGTGTGCATCACCTAGATGCAATGAGTGCTAAGTGGACCATTCATTAACATGAGAGATAGGTTCATGTGAACCACTACTCATGAAATATGGGTCATGTTTTTGACTCAAAAACTACGCAGTTAAACCCTAAAATAAAATATCATAATTTCACATGCTATAAAAAATACCTTCTACTTATCATAATAAATATGTTGCAAATCATAATAAATATGTTGCAAATAATTAAATAACTTTGGGGAAAAGTGATGTTACACACATGGAGTACAAGTACATCATACAAGACAAGAACACAACATTAATAATACACAAATATAACAAAATGACTTCACAACCATAATACAAACTTAGTGTCATAGGAACCCATCAAGTTGCATCTCTCAAATGTGCAATGTATCCAAGTACTACTACATCACATAAGATAATAAGGTTAAGTATATACCAACCACAAAGCACCCTACTTCAAGGTAAAGAAGTATGCATACCAAGAAACAATCTACATGACTTAACATCAGAGATCTCCTAGGTACTAGTGGTGGATGGGATTAGTAATCCATAAACAACATATAGACTGCTACCATTGAGAGAACTATAGGTTAACTATGATGTGGTTCCTATAGAAAGATAAGAATTATCAATCTCAACCAACTTACTTAAGGATATATATGTCTAAATGTGTCAGGTTGAAGAAGAGAAAATGATGCCAAGATGCATGCATTTGAGACAAGGAAATCCAACCTTTCCTACTCTAATCCTATCACCTATAATAAAAGTCAAGATATCAACCATATTTAAAGGAAGCAAATATGTCGAAAACACTTCCTACGCTAAAAATAAAACTAATCACACAAAAACAAGGAAATAAAATTAAAAGTAGTATGTGCCATGACACATTGAATTACATTGGAAAAGACCCTTTTTGGGATAAAAAGCGCCACACTCCAAATAAACTCAATATATTATTTCATAATAAAATTTTACAATACACTTGTAGAGTCTAAGCATTTAATCTAGAGTAATTCTGGTAGCACAATAATAGGTACAAAACTCACTACTACAACCTCCATCTCAAGCACCTAATAAATAGGAGACACAATAAATGAAACTATCACATGGTAATTAAGAAACCATGAGCTAAAATAACCCAAAAATATGGCCCTAAATCCCTAGTTAGAAATCCAACACCCAAATCTTACGATGAGTCCACAGGCTAGAAATAGCATATTCCATCCACTTGTCCTAAATTTATCATAATCCACTCACCAAATTAGGCACTCCATTATCTCTATTTAAATATGTATTTTGATGTGTCATAACATGCATCATAAGTTGGTCAAAAACTATAACTCCCTCCTATAGCTATTTTATGTGTCTTAGATATTTTTACATTTCCAATGCAAGAGGCCCAATTTCTAAAGGCCATAACTTTTGATATGGGAGGCTGATTGAGCCCTTTTTAAAAAATTGTAGAGCTTAAAGAGGTCATAGGCATGGGGCAACTAATGCCAAACAACTCAAAATATTTATTTTACCCAGAACTGACCTCTGTAGCCCAAAACTGAGCTTTTCTATTTTATAGCTTGAAATTGTACTATTTCTAATCTAACATTAGGAGAAAGGTTGAGATACCTTTCCTAACATTATTTTGCATGTCAAAAACCTTGAAAATGTATAGGGAGTGTCAACACTATGAACTAATTGCTAAGCCCATAGACTCATAACACCACCTAAACGTCTTTTTGGTCATTTGCTTTATCAATGCATCAACAATAAATTCTGCAAAGTGTCAACTTTCTCTAGCATCACACCGCATCCTCTACCATGTCATGCAACAATGCTAATTGACATCAATATTCTTTGTCCTCACATGAAATATTAGGCTTTTGCTAGGCATATGTGTAACAACCTCCAAAATGCAACCTCAATATTCTTAAGCACTAACCAAAACAAACAACCCAATACTAGCAAAAAGGGTACAAGGTATACTTCCAACAACGTCCATTAACTCTCATGATATAATAATGTGTAACAATGACAAAACACACAAGAGATATTCAAATAAGATCCACATAATATATAACTCTAACTCATTAAATATAATACAGAATTACAACAATAAGTACATCTAAAATAATATGGAAGTCTCTCAAGTACATATCTATCACTTATCAATGAATGTAACATAATTACATAACTAAGATATACAAGGGGTCAAATACTACAACCCTCATTAATAACAATGAGTACAATAAGCCATGAACAACCCACCACAAATATAAGTAGCCATATGCAATATGTACCATGAACAATATCTGAAGAACTCCAAGCAACGTAATCCTCCAACCTCCCATGCTCTTGTTGTTGATCGAGGAAGGGTTTGAACCCACCATGAGGATGTCCCTTTTCTCCCCATCCATCAATCAAGGCAAATAAGAATTATCGATAATCCAAAGGCTTGGTAGAGTACAATACTAGTGATTATCTTATTTACTTCATTCCTTTATTAATATGTCAAAATACACATGAAACCATATATCTAAAATATATTAAATGTACAAGAAATAAATTACAAAACTCACATCAACACATCCTTTGGGTTGGAAGATATTAAATGCATAATCCTCCAAAAAGTAAAATTTTCTTACTATAAAAATTGTTATATTTCTATCAATTCTATATACATATAAAACATTTAGTTGAATTATTTTATCAATCATCATACCATGTAAAAAAAAAAAAAAAAAATCATACAATTCTCCTTATTTTTCAAAATTTTAAAATAAATATTTTAAATTTAAAATATAACTCACATACTTTTTTGATAAGAAATATTAAACATCATTCACAATGCAATGATTCTTTAAAAATATCACTTAAACTTTAGATCCAAAAGAATCCCCATCATCACTAAGTAATATGACAGGCAAAGAAAGTAACAGCAGGGATAAGCTTAAAGGCAACATATATGCTTTGAAACTCTACCGTCCATACCTCTGAAACTCCCATTCGCTATTAGCTAAAGGACAGACTTGACGTGTCTTCAGCCACCTACTTATGCAGTGAAAGTGGAAGGCGTGGTTGCATACTCCCCATGCAACAGTACATTCTTCGCTGGTTGTGCTAACTTGATTTGCCTGACACTCAATGCAGAGGTCCATGATATGGTTTCTGCAAATGGCACAATTGTCAACGACAATATCCCAAGCCGAGAGGGCAACGGCATTCCATTTCTTGATTTCAAAGCGCTTGGGCTTCTTGGAGGCGCTGGAGCCCTCCCCAGACTGCTCTTCCACCGGTGTCATCTCTACATCTTTCGAAGCCATTCCTGCCCAAAGAACCCAGCTACATATTTTTATTAAATAAATGCACCTAAAAATTATTATCTAATATATAAGAACATATTTTTTAAATGAAAGTACACAAGAATTAAATTTAAAATATAAAACTGTTTTATTAAATTAATGGACATAACAATACAGTGGACATAAAGTTTTTTTTTTTTTGTGTTATATTATTTACTGCAGAATAATTTATTTAATAACTATATTTTATTAGGGTTTTATCATATAAAATATAAAAGGAGTAAAGTGTATTCTCCAACCCAGAAGTTATTTCAATGGTAAGTGCATTATATTTTAGTAGGGTTATCTTTTTTTTCCTTTGTGTTATTTACTGTAGAATAATTTAATTTATAATTATATTTTATTATTTTATTAGGGTTTCATTATATTATAATAACTAGCATATATATCTTAAAATTCATCTATCTAAAAGACGGCAAGAGAGAGGTGTCTATATTGAAATTGTTATTTATAATAAATAGACAGCTAGAGACTTATCGCTCAGTGTTTTTTAGATAGATGTATTTAGGATGTCTATGTTAGTTTAATAATTTTATTAATTTATTACAATATATATATAGTGAGGAGCTAAAATATGTGCATAATACTATATAATGCTAGTTTTACTTAAATAGTTATTTTATTTACTTTATAGATTTGCATTTAAAAATTGAATAATTTTTAATTTAATCCAAAGATATGAAAAACTTAATTGTAATTGTCTAATGGAATTAATTATATAGAAAAAATCTTTAATCTTTTAAAGATTGAATAACTATAATCCTAGTCCATGGTAAACTAAATTAATTTACCCTCTAAAGTAATTTACTCTGCACTAAGTTTTCTTTGTGGGATGGTAAGGACAATTAGTTTTTAATGGAATATTTTTCAATAATTTAATCGAAATGATAGGAAAAACTTATTATATTTTTTAATAGAATTAATTCTCATAGTGAAAATTTATTAATCTAAATATTAATTTTCTTTTTCGCTTTTATAACCATAGCCTTTATTAAATTAAAATAAAATAATTTACCTTGCCCTTATTTGTCTTTGCTAACCTGCCCTTAATTTTCTTATTTTTCTTTGTGGGATGTAGGGAAATTCAATAATTAATCCAAATCATACAAAAACCTTATGAATCTAAAACAAAGGTCAGTAAACTAAATATTAATTTTCTTTGTGGCTTTTAAAGATTGAACCCTAACTTAAATAATTTTATAATTTATAGGTAATTTAAGCTAACTGCAATTTTTTATTTTATTTTAATGAGTACCATGTAAATATAATAAGAGTAAATAATACACAATGCTAATCTAACCTTCTATAAATAACAGCAGCAACATTACATCACTTCATAAATTCATTTTGCAAGGAAAATATTAAAAAAATGGCTGCATAGTGCCCTTACCAATTAAACTTCTCTCCTTAATGATTAAACTTCTTCAATTTCAATTTGCTTTGTTTTTATTTGATTTGATGTTTCTCGAATTTATATTTGAGTACTACTTATATTTATACACATTATTTTAAATTGGCTTTATTTTGATGTTAATAGAATTAATATGTCAGCTATATATTTATAATTATTTTAAAAATATGTCTAGTTATTTAAAAAATATGTCAGCTCTATTTTATTTGTATATACACAGTCACAGTCATCCCCTTAATGCCACCAGATAATTCTTCTTGATGTAAGTATTTATAGATGTCGGCTCTTTAATAGTTTTTGTCAATATGCTTAGACCATTACATTCCACCCCTTGCTGCCATTGTAGTTACAGAGTAATATATTTTGTTTTATTTATTTGTAGAGTTTTTTAATGAAAATACTCAAACTAATTTTTTACTATAGAATATTTAATTTTATAACTATACTTTATTAGGGTTTTATCATATGAAATATAAAAAGATAAAAATGTATTATGAAGGTAGAAGTAATTGGAAGTAAGTACATTATATATATTTTTGATTATGTATACCCTGGTAAGGGACTAGGACCGATAGCAAAAAAGGGCCAAAGCCCTTAAAGTCTAAAACTGTCTTTATTACAACTTGAAATAAAAAAGGAGGGCAAATTACATAGGCCACTCCATATATCTTAACTACCTTATATAAGAACCTATAAACACCTATAGAGACACTAAACCACAAAAAATGAGAACTTGGTTACCCTACTACCTCCTCATTGCCTGTGAGATTGGACTAAGTCATACTCCTCATCACATGGGCAGCAGTACTCAGCTTTGTCCTTGGCCGCCACCTTCAGTTGCATCTTCTCCGCCATGCCTTCCACCATCTTTCGCAACTTAATCTGGCCATCTTATAAGTCATGCACATGATCTAGAATAAACTTCTAATTAAGTTGTGACTCATTTGACATCTCCACCATATCCTCATGAACAAGAATTGAAGACGCATTAACAAACATCATCATAGCCAGCGTTAAGGACTGTGTTGCTCCAAAAACATTCCATCTCCCATGGGAAGTATTGGGATCCAACAGAAAAGAAGATAATGCCTCACAAAGCCCTACATTCTCCTCTGACTCCATCACCTTTGCCATTTCAATTATTCTTCCAACCCAATGCCTCAAGATTGGATTTTTAATTTTAGCATCTAAGAGCTCCACTGTATCTACAAGCACATTTCACCCAGAGACCTTCGAACTCCTCTTTTTCTTCCCCTTCCTCTTAAGCATCAGACCACCCACCATTTTGTCCTTCCATTTCCTCAGCACTTGTCTTTTCCTTGGCTTCATCCTCATGATCTTAGAGTATTCTCCTTCCTCCCCTGCCATGAAACTGCCACCAAACTCAAAACTAACTGAAACTAGCCAAATGCGGAGACAAAGAATGGCAATATTTGTCATGTCCAGCCTTCTTACCTCCTCGGCAGTGTTACCTTGCATAGAAATAAATGTTAGCATGAATCTCCAACTCACTTTTAAGATATTCTCAAAAAATTTCCCTCCACCTCTAGCCATGATGAACAAGGAACTGGATTTAATTAGCTAGAATTACTCCCTGCCACCCATCCCATCTTCCTTACACTACTCCAACTTAACTCTTAATCATGACACTTCACTCACCTAGCTATGGTTCTCTCCCATTATCAGGCAGATGGACTTTGATATCAAATTGTATTAGCCTCCTTAGCTCTCTAGGGTACTCCTTAACTAGCAATCTTTCTCCTTCTTTGGATGCCTGAGCCGAATCTATCCCTTGTTTTGCCGCCCAATCGGCTACCTTATTACCCTCTCTCTTTATATGAGACTTTTTAACTTGATTCAGATTCTTCATTAAAAATTTTACCTCTGCCAACACCTAATCAAGTCTGCAATTCCTAGAATTGACCTCCTCAAGGAGATTAATGATTAATTTGGAGTCCCCCTTAATCCATCAAGCTAATCTTACTCCTAACAAAGCTAAGGCTTTAGCTATGTTGTTGGATTCATCTCCTAAGGAAATAAAGAAGTATCCCTTCAACTATCCTATCTCATCCTTGAAGATACCTCTTCCCCCCACCTTGCCTGAATTTTCCTGAGCCACTCCATCAAAGTTAAGTTTCACCCATCCTAAATTTGGGGGTAGCCACTTCACCTTCTGGTCCCCCTAAGCTGAATACTGCAATTCTCCTTAGATCCCAACCAACCAAATCTTGGGCACTCTCGAGCCCAATCCTTTTCCTCTTCAACAATCTTCCAAAGCCCAGACTTCCAAGCTTCCCCTAGTTCTCCAATTAGGCTTTCTATCTAGTTCCAGACTAAGCTTACATTCCTTTCCTTCTCGTTGAAGATCTTGCTATTTCATTCCAGCCATAGATTCTAGATTGCTACAGCTGGAAAGACTTCCCAAATCAAACACATGCCTCTACTCTTAATTCGAAGATACCACCCTTCTAGTAACATTAGTAACATCTATACATCCCTCAGACTTGCCCTTCTTATCCTCCACTTGTCCAGGATTCTTCCCCAAATTTCTTGAGCAAATTCACATAAAAGAAATAAATGGTTACCTTCCTCCTCCACTTCTTTGCACAAAGGATACCTCGAGGGTCCATATTTTCCCATCTTCACCAATCACTCCCACGTCAAGGCTCTGGCCTTCCAAGCTATCCACAAGAAGGCTCTAGCTTTAGGTAGTCCCTACTTGTACCATATAAGGTTGGCCACCCCATTATCAATACTAGTCCCTCCACTACTGTATTTGCTAAAAGGTTCCTTTACCATCACATAACCTTCCCCACTAAACCTCCATCTTCTCCTATCCTCTTCATCTGAGAAGGGGACCTTGCAAATTAGTTCTTTGGGTTCCCCCCACATCTTGGACTCTTCTGCAGCCATGCCATTTGGAGTCTTCAACTTCCACTTGTCCTCAAGTTTTTCCTTATAGTTGATGACCATCATCCCCATCCTAGGCTCAACTTGCATAGCCAATCTGGCATAAGTAGGGCAGGATATCAATGGCTTGCCTCCTACCCAAGGATCCCACCAAAACCTAGTCTTCGTTCCTTTTCCAACTTGCCATACTAAGTCTGGCCTGAGCAACTTGAGCAACTTCTGACAAAATTCTAGATGTTAGACTTGGCTAGAAGGGCCTCAACATCCCACAAGTTCTCTACCCTATTCTGCAGGTACTTTCCTTGTAAAACTTTACTCCAAAGTCAATCCTTTTCCTCATATACTATCCATCATAGTTTTGCCTCAAGGGCCCGATTCATGTCTTTTATTTTCTTGAATCCAAAACCTCCCTTCCTCTTTGGCTTACAGATTGCATCCCATTTCACCAAATTGTATTTGAACTTGTCTTTCACACATCTCCATAAAAAAGTTCTCTGTGTTTTTTCCAGGGTAGCAGCAACCTTACTTAGGACTTGGAAAACTAACATAGTATAAATCAGAATAGCCACCAGAGTTGGAGGCACCATGAGATCCTGACCTTGATCTTGAGTGTTGACTTGAGAGGGTGCATCTTGCAACACCTACCAGAGGATGAGTGGTTTCTAGAGGTTCAACAGGAGTTGCAGTCATAGAGGGCCCTTAAGGGAAAGCTTTTAGGGTATTCTCTTGAGGCAGATGGCCTTCTTCAACATCACCAATGCATCTATGTTCCCCTTTCAGGTGATCTTAGATCATTGGTTTTATCAGAGGCTTGTAGAGCACCATATGCAACACATCTGAGGGTGAAGAAGATGCATGCAAAGTTGAGGCAGTTGTACCACTAGGTAGTTATGAGGCGAGATATTGCAGAGTTTGTTGCTCGTTTCCTTGAGTGCTAGAGGGTGAAGGTCGATCATCGGTATCTAGTAGGTTTATTTTACCCACATGAGATACTGGAGTGGAAATGGGATACCATTTCCATGGATTTCATTGTTGGTCTACCTTTGTCATCTCACTGTCATGATACCTTCATGGTGATAGTTGACAAGTTGACCAAGGTAGCCCACTTCTCACATGTACGCATGACGTACAATGCACCAGCAATGGAGGGGGTTTTCTCGAACGACATAGTGAGACTTCATGTGGTACCTCATCACATCATATCTGATAGAGATTCAGTGTTCACTTCAGCCTTTTGGAGGGCATTGCAGCAGGCTTTGGGAACTCAACTCAACTTAAGTTTAGCTTATCATCCGAAGACAAATGGGTAGACTAAGAGGGTGAATCAGGTGTTAGAGGACATGCTTCGCATGCATGTTATGGATCACTAGTCTAGATGGGAGGACTACCCCTGTCTGGTTGAGTTTGCCTACAATAATAGGCATCACAACTTGTTAGATATGCCTCCCTATCAGGCCTTGTATGGTAGGCTGTGCAGGACCCCCTTGAGTTGTGACCGTATAGAGCACAGTGTGGCTATTAGACCAAAGTTAGTATAGGATATGGAGCAGCAAGTCACTTTGATTAGGCAGAGGTTACAGGAGGCACATGATTGCCAGAAGAAGTATGCCGATGCCAAGAGGTTGGATCAGAGCTTCTTCGTGGGCAACAAGGTGTTCTTGAGAGTGTGGCCACATAAAAGTCCAATCCATTATGGAAAGGGCTCTAAGCTTGCACCTCATTTTGTTGGACCTTTTGAGATCTTGGAGCGGATAGGACCTGTAGCTTACCGTCTTGCCTTGCCAACTAGTCTGTCACGCATCCATAATGTGTTTCATATTTCTATACTAAGATGTTATATATCTGACTTGACTCATTTTTTTGACTGGGATGCCTTACAGGTAGAGTCAGACGGGTAGCTGGATTTGAAGCTAATTCACATCTTAGCTCGTCAGATGTTGGGCCTTCGGGGCTGAGAATTGGACCAGTTCAGAGTTCAGTGGGACCATTATGATGAGGTCTCAGCTACATGGGAGGACACATCTAGTTTGAGGACTCTTTATCCCCACCTATTTACTGACTTCCAGGAGGAAGTATAGTCTTAGTGGGGGAGGATGTGAGGCCTACTTCTACCTCACCTATATTATTTTTCTTATAGTACTCTTTCGATGGATGAATTATGGTCTTGTTGATTTTGGGGACTATTGATCTTGTACTTGGACCTTATTACCTTATCTTATAGTTGATTAGATAGATGGTTTTTGCTTTATGGATGGTTAGATGACATGTTAGATTTCCATTTGATGATATGTTGTTAGATTATATGATGACATTTGATGCTATTGATATGTGTATGGATGTTGGACTGATGTTAGATCTTACCTTATGTGTTCCTAATTTCTACTTATGAATAATGGATGATTTGAGAGACATTATATTATCATGTGATTATTTTGATGTTGTATGTAATATTGTGATCATGTGTGTGTAATGTATGTCTTTCATTTTCTTCGGCTACTATACCATGTACTATTGATGGGTGCTTGGAAGTGTGCAGGTTACTTTCCATACCCATGGAAATTTGGAGGTTGAACAACAACCATATGTTATTCCCTGTTCAGCTGAACTACTCCTAAGTAGGACTAAGGTCACATGTGATTAAAAATGTTGATATTTGTTGTATTTGATTTATGACATTTTGTATAGTTCATATGTTTTCAATTTATCTATTGATGTGTTGTATAAGTGTATTGTTGAGTTTGCACTATTTTTAAGTGCTAAATATTTGAAGCAACTTTTATGTGATTTTATATATTTCTAAGTGTTCCTAATGGTCAAATTTTGACCCTAGGTCATACCCCTAGGGTCTAGGACCATTTCTAGCTTGTTTGAACTTGATTTGGACTTTGTATGGTCACCCAAACTTGACCCTAAGGTCAAGTGACGAGTTTGAGAAGTGTGAGGGTGGTTGGAAGGTCACCATCTCACTTAACCCAAACCTCACCCACTTGGGTAAGGTTACCCTTTCTTCTCATGCTTTAGAAGCTTCTCACTTGTGTGAACCTCTTCCCTATGCTCTCACACATGTGTGAGAGAACTTGTGGGGAAGAGTGTATCTTAGATGAATGGGTAAGGTTACCCTTTCTTCTCATGCTTTAGAAGCTTCTCACTTGTGTGAACCTCTTCCCCATGCTCTCACACATGTGTGAGAGAACTTGTGGGGAAGAGTGTATCTTAGATGAATGAGAAGGTGACAAGTGTCACCTCCTCACTCATAAGAAGCTTCCCTTTGTGTGCTCACATTCCCCTATGGTCTCACACATGTGTGAGATCACTTGTGGGGGAATGTATATCTTTGTGGAATGGGGAGGTGACAAGTGTCACCTCCACATTCATGTGAGCTTGTAAGGAGGGTTATGTGGATGGAGGAGAAGGTGACAAGTGTCACCTTCTCATCCATTAGGGTTTATGAGCCTTGTCTTTATATCTCCCTCATTTTGATGAGAGGAGGGTTCTTCTTTTCATTTCTTTTATAAATTTTAAGACTTGTGTTGGAAGAGTGAAGGACTTGGAGATTTTGGGAGAACTTGTGGAATCTCTTCACCAAAAATCTCTCCATTCTTGAAGCTTTCAGGTATTTCTCAAGTTTCAAGTCATTTGCTTTTGCTTTACTATTGCAATGTGTTTATGCATGTTTTGTGTTATGATATTTTAGTTTTATGTGTTGTGGGTTTTATGGGTTGTTTGGGTGAGCTCTCCTTTTGAAAGAGCGTACCTTAGTTTTGGATGAGAGAAGATGAGAACCTCCTTAGTTTCCCCTCTTTGTTATGGTGTTTGATTTGTGGCCAAGGGCCTTATTTTTGGAGCTTGGAGAAGTTTTGAGTTATGGCATGAGTGCCTTGGTTTTGTGATATGTGAACTATGGCAAAAGGCCAAGTGAATCAAGAGGATATTTGTGTTTAAAAGTGTGGGTCTCCTTGAGTAGAGTGAGTCCACTCTCTCACCCTTTTCAAATCCATTCCTAAGATGGGTTAGTTTTGTGTTAAGCCTTGGGTTAGGTGTTGTTGGGCATGATATGAGTGTTGCTTTTGTTATGGATTGAAACTTGGTTGTTGAAAGGCCTCCAAGCTTGGGGGTGGCCTATTTTAGGCCTAGGTTGGGAGGTGAGCTTCCCATGAGTATGCATATATTTGTTGTATGTTTTGTAGGTTCATTTGGAGGGCTTGGAAGAGTTGGCTTGTGAAAAGAACATCAGTTTAGTGATTTAATGCAATGTTGTAAAGGAGAGTGCATAGAGATGTCTCATCCTCATTTGGGGTTGTAATAGCTTTGTCATTTTGAGAGTTGAACTCATAAGGGTTGTAGCTACCTTGGCTTCTTTGTAGACTTTGTGTTATCATAAATAAATGAGTATTAAGTTTTACTTTCAATGTTGGAAGGAAACACAAATATATATCTCTCTCTCCTTCTTTCAATATTATTATCTTGTTTTGTTATAAAAATGATTGAAAAAAAAAAATGTATGATAGGGGTTAGTACAAATAAATCCTACTTTTGTGGTTAAAGAAATGGTATATAGTTTATACTACCTTATGAAAAAGAAATATGATTTGGTTAGTTTATTGTTTTAACTCCCTTTGTTGGTTACATTTTTAATATATCTATTTTGTTATATCATTGTCTTTGTACTTAAGTTATCTCTAAAAAGACACACACACACATGTACACACATCATCAAAGAAATTCTTAAAATTTGCTTAAGGGGATCAAAGAAGTTCTTAAAGTTTGCTTAAGGGGATCAAAGACTTGTTATAAAAATTTGCTTAAGGGGATGTCTTAAGGGGATCACCAAACTTGTTGGATAAGGAAAGCCATCATCATCTTCTCGAGGTGCTGTTAACTTATGTTTAGTCTCCACACAATGAGCCAACCAATATTTTGTTTCCTCTTCATTCTTCTTTGGTGCAACACCAACATACACATGTCCTGCAAACAATTTTTGATTCAATAACTTGCACATGTCCATAAAATTTGACCAATCAACATACATGCATTCATATGTACACATATAAATAAATAAAAGCACTACAAATTAGTAATGAAGTGAAATAAAATGAAATAATTTGAATTAAATTATGTTCTTGTACAAGGTCATAATCGTCTAATTCAAATAGTTGATCATTGTCTTCAATTTTTTTTCCACTTTGATTGTGTGCTTGTGCAAATGTCAATGGTCTTTTCTTCCACTCTTCAACCCATTCTATATTCTCACATGCTTCCCAATCTCCTAAAATACAAAACTGACAAAAACATGGAAGCTCCCCTATCCAGATAGTCCATGTACTTGCATTCAAACTCCTAAATAAATGCCATTTAGTAGATCCACTGATTGTCTGGCAATCAAGTCTAGGTAGAATGTTTTCTTCTTCAACCAACTAAAAGAGTCAACAAACTGTACAGTACTCACTTGATCCAGGTGTACATAATCTTGTATTGCACCAATCTACAATCCCACATGCATCTTTAAATTTTACTGCATCCTCAAATTTTAATTTCTCTTTAGCAAGAATTCTTTTAACACATGCACCAGCTCCATCATGTTCTCCTTTACCATGTCCAGCTTCAAAAAAATTCTACATATGTTGGACATTATTCTCTTTGTGAACCCTACTTAACCAATAGAACATTCGACCATTCTTGAACTATCCCATACAATTATCTGACCATATAAGATGTTCAGTCATTTGGATTCCTCTTTCTTTTAAATTTGTAAAAAATATATTGAAACAATATTGGACAAACTCTGATGAGTGTAACGAGTTGTCACTCAAATAGAAATGATACTCCCTCAAAACTTTTCTATCATTCTTTGTGCTATCATCTGCATGTCTATAAACAATATGAACAAACATAGCAACCTACACTGAATTGTAATAGTGTGATTGAATTTCCTCTTGCGGAGCTAAAGTATAGTTTTCCGCAAAATCAACCACTGATAGTATAGTACCAACTAGAAATGTATTTCTACATTAACGAAATTGTCCATCAAGCCATCGAGCTTGTTGAGAGTGCTTGACATATTTTGGTACAATTTTATTCTTAAATTTTGATATGAATCCATGCACACTAACCTTTTCTGTAATTAAATGACAATTCTTTCCAAATTTTCCATCTTTTAAACAATATTCAACATTCTTAAATCTTTTAAAATCCACTAATTGTTGTCCAAAATTATTTTCAACACTTTCATGCATACAAACTCTTAACAAAGAAAGATTGCCACAACTAGTGCATTGTCCAGAAATACATGAACTTAAATAAAATGATTTTTCATTAGATCTTTCACAGAACAAACTTGATATAAACACTTTTATTGCTTTAGTTGGCATATTAATATCACATTCTTGTATAATCATATTACTATGTAAAGTACAACGTATATATTGAAACACATGATAATAATAACGAAATTGAACATGTGTTTTACAACAACAAGATATTCATTGCTTATTAATCTTTACATACCATGGTTTACATTTTTCAAAAGATCTTTGACTTATTTTAATATTACTAGGTAACACTAATTCATCACAAAATTTTCTATAAAATTTAGTTTGTGTTGTATCTAATAGGTGTTTTGGATGAGGATCGTGAACTTTGGACCCCACTTTTGATTTTAAAACATCTCTAGAATTAGATGATACCTGGTGCAGGAGCACCAAGACATTAGGGTTTTATTTGATCTTCAAGTAGTTTAATGAGGTCCTTGAGACTATTAAATGTTGTAATAAGGCTTGTAGTCATGCTTGTAGTGGACTATGTCCAAAATGCTAGTATCTATTTTCATGTTGAAGTTGTAGTCCTCAAGAGGACAGTCTTGTGGCAAGAAAGTAGTCATTAAAGTCATTTAAGTTTTTAATGTTTGTAAGCCTTTAGAAGCATACCAAAGGTTTAGAAGTAGGTTATAACCTTGTTCAAAGGTTAGAAAGCATTGTTAAACATAAAAAAACATTGTCAAAGACAAAAACAACCGGTGTAGTCCAAGAATGGACAGTTTCTAAAACTGTCATCTAGTGTCGCAATTAGAAAGCAAGTAAAACTCGATGGTTGAGGAGTTATATGGAATCCCAAATGACTCCATGCTTTGTAGAAGGCTATTTGAAGCCAAAGATGACTCATTGTAAATGGACCATTCAGATGAATTGGAAGAAATGATAAAAAGAAAATTGTTTTTTCTATTTTTTTGCTTTTCCTGTTTTCAATATCTGTATTCAGCCGTACTGTACTGCTGTATGGCACTGTCATGATTTGAAATTCAATGCATGTGTTAGAGGTCTGTGTTAACTTCCTTCTGCAAGTGATTGGAGGTAATTTCATTTAGTTTTACTCATTTTATCTATTTTTTGTTGTGACTGGCTGCAAGGGTTTGATTTAGAGGTTTTGAACATCTTAAAGAGCTAACCTGACCCATCCCACTCTCTGTGGTTACTGTTACTTGTGGGATGGGTCCAAACCAATGTGAATCAGAGATGTGTATGCCTATGTGTGTAGGGAATATGATGTGAGTGGGTGGTAAACCATTTTCATTGCCTTTTCATACAATTTTGCATTGAAAATGAGAGGTTGGAGGTGGGGAACTGACAAAACAAGGCAAACTAAGTCCATGTAATGGATGATCAAGTATGTATAGGTGAAATGAAGAGTGTTTGGAGTGGTGGCAGAGCCATTGGGGGTTTGGAGTATAGTTTTCCATTAAACCCTCTTAAAAAGGCCTAGAAACAAGGGTTTTAGAGTTAGGCACTTTGGGAACCGAGCCCATGAACAAAAGTTATGAAATAGGAGGTTTTAACATCTCAAGATTGCTGTCCAGTTGAGTTTTGAGGTTAGAGAGAAGTTTTGAGTAGGGTTCCTTTGGAAATATGGCCTATTTGGGGCTCTTGAAGTAGTGTAACAGCAGAGTTTTAAGGGTGTTGGTCCAAAGTGACCTAGGGTGCATGTTTAATATGTTTTAGTACTTGGAAATGGGTGTCCAAAAATGCCAAGAAGTTTAGGTTTTGGTACTGGAGAGAGAAGTTATGGGCTGACAATCCTTTTTATAGGGCTACTAGGACAGTGGCAGCTAGACAGCAAAGCATGATGAATGAAGATTGCAAACTTGGAAGAGAGGTTGGTATGGTTGTGTCTAAGTTGTTGAGAGGGAAGAAGACCTTGTGAAACCTTGTGTAGGTTAGAGATGATGATACTCAGTTTGGTGTCACTGTTTTTGTGAAACATTCCTATTGAAGCTTGTAGAGCCTAATGGATTGAAACGCATTTTATGAACTTTGCCTAGTATGAAGTTGAATGATCTTTTCCTCTGCATCAATACCCTAGTATTATCATGCTAATATTTTTTGATCAAAGATCTGATTTCAACATTCAGTTTCATGTCAGATCTCAGGATTCGACCACTAAAACTCTAACATTATTTAATTGGATCATTTTTTATACTTTCTCTTCTTTTTGCCACTCTTACCAATGTTGTAGGATGTATTTTTAGAATTCCACTAATATTGCTTACCATTCTTCTATTCAAAGTTGTTTTATTCACTATAGTAGTTGTTATAACTCGTCTTGCTGCATTCTTATCTTTGGATCGACTATTACTTCCAATAGACTCAATGGCACTAGCAACAATAGAAATAACATGTTTTAGTGATTGATCTTTTCTTCTTGGTTTAAAAAAAATGCCTAACATTTTCATTACTTTTCTCATTTTCCACATTCTCATTATTTGTATCATTAGTTGATGTTAAGGGAAAATTGGATTTCAAATGAATAATCAATAATATCAAATATCAAGATACCCAAAACTCAATGAAATGGTGAACTAAGAAGATTAATCAAATAAAGCAATGAAAAATAGAGCAAACCTTCCTCAATTCAAAGCTTCCATTGATCGCCTATCACAATCGTTCTTTCATGTATGAAATAGGGCCCTCAGAGAGTACACTTCCTTGCTATGCTTTAAGAATGTCAATTAGGAATGATAGTGATAGTTTATTGCAATGAAGAGGAGCTTCACAACAATAGTAGTAGTGCATAGTGCATAGTAGCGAATGTGATCACAAGCAATGAAGGAATTGGTGCCAAAGGCGCGCTGTAATTCCTATAGAGTAATAATACTTAAAGCTTGGATAATTGGAATGGAAGAACAGGGTTCAATTTATAGACTTGGGAAATAATAGATCAATGGTATAGAGAGAATGAGAATAGATGAGGAACGTGCAACAAATAAGAAGAAGACGTGTCTTTCTTTCTTTTGCATGAGAGGAGTTAACAAGAATAGAAGAATGAGTTAAAGCATTTAAAAGAATATAATAATAAGTTAAGTGATTTAAACAAGAAGAAGGGATTTGCATGAGAATAAGAAGATATTTTTTTTTATAAAATATTAGGAATATTCAATTGCACATGCACAAAGATTGAATTATATTTAGAGATAACTCAATTTAGAAGAAATAGACAACTTAAATAAATAATTGATTTATTTAAATTTAGAGAAGATATTATTGGAAGGAATAATTAAATAATTGGTATTATTTAATTTAGAAGATAAGAAAGCAAATTAAATAAATAAATTTATTTAATTATTGTGCATGATTTTTGGAAGAATAAATAAAATATTTGATTGTATTTTATTTTTGGAGATTGAGAGGATTTAAATAAATTTGATTTGATTTATTCAAATTTGGAAGAATGAATTTGATTTAATTAAATAATTAAGAATTATTTAATTGTTTGGAAGAATTTAATTAAATAAAAGATTTTATTTAATTTTGACCTTAGAAGAGATAATTAAATATTTTGATATTTAATTAATTTAGATAAGGCCTAGAAACAAGGGTTTTAGAGTTAGGCACTTTGGGAACTGAGCCCATGAACAAAAGTTATGAAATAGGAGGTTTTAACATCTCAGGATTGATGTCCAGTTGAGTTTTGAGGTTAGAGAGAAGTTTTGAGTAGGGTTCCTTTGGAAATATGGCCTATTTGGGGCTCTTGAAGTAGTGTAATAGCAGAGTTTTAAGGGTGTTGGTCCAAAGTGACCTAGGGTGCATGTTTAATATGTTTTAGTACTTGGAAATGGGTGTCCAAAAATGCCAAGAAGTTTGGGTTTTGGTACTGGAGAGAGAAGTTATGGGCTGACAATCCTTTTTATAGGGCTACTAGGACAGTGGCAGCTAGACAGCAAAGCATGATGAATGAAGATTGCAAACTTGGAAGAGAGGTTGGTATGGTTGTGTCTAAGTTGTTGAGATGGAAGAAGACCTTGTGAAACCTTGTGTAGGTCAGAGATGATTATACTCAGTTTGGTGTCACTGTTTTTGTGAAACATTCCTATTGAAGCTTATAGAGCCTAATGGATTGAAACCCATTTTATGAACTTTGCCTAGTATGAAGTTGAATGATCTTTTCCTCTGCATCAATACCCTAGTATTATCATGCTAATATTTTTTGATCAAAGATCTGATTTCAACATTCAGTTTCATGTCAGATCTCAGGATTCGACCACTAAAACTCTAACATTATTTAATTGGATCATTTTTTATACTTTCTCTTCTTTTTGCCACTCTTACCAATGTTTTAGGATGTATTTTTAGAATTCCACTAATATTGCTTACCATTCTTCTATTAAAAGTTGTTTTATTCACTATAGCAGTTGTTATAGGTCATCTTGCTGCATTCTTATCTTTGGATCGACTATTACTTTCAATAGACTCAATGTCACTAGCAACAATAGAAATAGCATGTTTTAGTGATTGATCTTTTCTTCTTGCTTTAAAAAAAATGCCTAACATTTTCATTACTTTTCTCATTTTCCACATTCTCATTATTTGTATCATTAGTTGATGTTAAGGGAAAATTGGATTTCAAATGAATAATAAATAATATCAAATATCAAGATACCCAAAACTCAATGAAATGATGAACTAAGAAGATTAATCAAATAAAGCAATGAAAAATAGAGCAAGCTTTCCTCAATTCAAAGGTTCCATTGATTACCTATCACAATCGTTCTTGCATGTATGAAATAGGGCCCTCAGAGAGTACACTTCCTTGCTATGCTTCAAGAATGTCAATTAGGAATGACAATGATAGTTTATTGCAATGAAGAGGAGCTTCACAACAATAGTAGTAGTGCGTAGTAGCGAATGTGATCACAAGCAATGAAGGAATTGGTGCCAAAGGCGCGCTGTAATTCCTATAGAGTAATAATACTTAAATCTTGGATAATTGGAATGGAAGAATAGGGTTCAATTTATAGACTTGGGAAAGAATAGATCAATGGGATAGAGAGAATGAGAATAGATGAGGAGCGTGCAACGAATAAGAAGAAGACATGTGTCTTTCTTTATTTTGCATGAGAGGAGTTAACAAGAATAGAAGAATGAGTTAAAGCATTTAAAAGAATATAATAATAAGTTAAGTGATTTAAACAAGAAGAAGGGATTTGCATGAGAATAAGAAGATATTTTGCTTTATAAAATATTAGGAATATTCAATTGCATGTGCACAAAGATTGAATTATATTTAGAGATAAATCAATTTAGAAGAAATAGACAACTTAAATAAATAATTGATTTATTTAAATTTAGAGAAGATATTATTGGAAGGAATAATTAAATAATTGGTATTATTTAATTTAGAAGATAAGAAAGAAAATTAAATAAATAAATTTATTTTATTATTGTGCATGATTTTTGGAAGAATAAATAAAATATTTGATTGTATTTTATTTTTGGAGATTGAGAGGATTTAAATAAATTTGATTTGATTTATTCAAATTTGGAAGAATGAATTTGATTTAATTAAATAATTAAGAATTATTTAATTGTTTGGAAGAATTTAATTAAACAAAAGATTTTATTTAATTTTGACCTTAGAAGAGATAATTAAATATTTTGATATTTAATTAATTTAGAAGAATGTGAATCAAATAAATAAATTTATTTATTTATTTATTGATAGAGGAATAAAGATGGAATAAATATTAAGAATATTTATTTAGATTGAATCGTGTCTTTTTTAGGCATATACATTTTGCCCCTCTTTCATGCAATGTAGTTTACGACATTGCCTCGAAGAATAGATAGTCTGATAATGATACATGCCCCAATTTGCCCTGGGTACAAGCTATGATGATAGGATGCCCCCTCGGGAGATTGGATGAGAAAAAAAAGCAGAAGGGTGTGAGACAAACAATCTCACGAAGACGAAGGGAAAACGAGTTTAAGGTTGAAGAAAATAGGACACGTTTCAGAAAAACTGGAAGAAAACTAGAAGAAACGGGTGCGAGAAGTAGTCGCAGTCACCACTTAGTTAGATTAGGGTTTGCATGTTATAAATAGGAGCTCGGTCCACAAGACAATTCATTTGCACACTTGTCTTGGTTTGATTGGCTTCAGAAAGCTTAGAGCATAGAGCGGTCAGCACGAGGATGGACATTCCATGTGAGGAGCATTGATTTGAGCACGTTTGTCGATTCGACCGGCCAGCAGAGGCAGGACCCCCAGTATATATCTCAAAAAATTTCTCCTAGGGTCGATTTTGAATGCAATAAATGTTAGTAGAAAAATAGTTTAGATAGAAGCACTAAAAGATAGTGCGGCACATATGTTGTGCGAAATGGCGCATGCATGGTTTTGCAGCACATGCATAAGATAAAGTAGCACATATGTAAAAGTCACGCATATATAGGAAATTGCAGTGCATGCAAATTCCTACAGCGCATATATAGTATGTTGCAGTGCTTATGCAAAAGCAGTGCATTTATAGAATAGGACAGTGCGTCTATGGATTGTTGCAGTGCTTATGCCAGAAGTGGTGCATAGGTAAAAAAATAGCACTTTCATTAAGAAATGGCACATTTACCACATGTTGTGGTGCATATGATATAGATAGGCAGATAACTTAGCAAAATTGATTTGATTGGTGTCCTGCTTAACACGTCAATCGATGAACTATCTTAGAGATTGCAGGAATCTAGTCAAGAGACGTAGTGTGTTGTTTTGATCAATTTAATATGCTAAGTTAGTTGATATGGTTCTATAGATATGTTGAGTATGGTACTTGCATCTTTAGGTTGATGCCTTTGTTTGCATGCTTGCAGGAGGATATATGAGATACGCTTCAACTGAGGGAGCAGTTCCCCATGCTGACTGAGATAGATAGAGAGGTGCTTGGCGCTATGGGACTAGATTACATTTGCTTCATGCCCAAGGTTTAGGCAAACCACAGCTTGCTGACTACTGTAGTGGAGAGGTTCCACAGTGAGGACAGTACATTCCACTTTCCTACCGGTGAGATGACCGTGACATTCGAGGATGTCTACTGGATTTTGCATTTGCCGATTCAGGGTGAGCTTGTGGAGTATGATCCACAGAGAGATGCGGGACACATTGAGTGCAAGTGAGTGTTTGATGACCCAGAGTTGGTTGGACATGTCATCCCTTGGCAGGATATTCACGATTACTATGACTACTTCCCAGGGATTGTAGCAGGACTGATCGAAGGCGTCGTATGCCCTGATAAGAGATCACATGGGTTCTCTGTTGGATGGGGTAGGATCATGGAGAGGATGGTGACAGAGGGTACCTAATATGCTTGGGGTGTCTACGTACTTGCTCATTTATACCACGATATGCATCAGGTAGTATATCAAAGGAGTACGAGCCTATCTGCAGGCGTATCACTACTACAGTTTTGGGTATGGGAGGACATAGCGATCATGAGACCAATATGTGTGTTTGATAGACAGAGGGGAGAGCCATACAACTATGGCTATGTAGGGGTGATTTCCTAGCATAGGCTGGGAAAGCTAGAGTACTGGAGACATGCTTTGGATGGGGTAGATGTGGTCATCTGGTGTCCATATTTAGACTAGGAGCTGTGGGAGGACGAGGCAGATGAGCTACCCTACTACTTTCAGATGAGATGGCTGATAGGATAGACATGCTTCATACTAGGGAGATAGATTATAGGCAGAGTATAGAGATAGTTTGGTAGGAGGCACAGCATGCCACAGGGGTAGGCTCAGTTTGCATGGACACATGCTGAGAGGGTCAAATGGGGACTGATGGCATCTTATGAGGAGGCCTTAGCAGAGTTTCAGCAGACACCCTATGTCACCTAGGACATGAGGAGGGAGATAGCAGACACGGGGATGACTCAGGACTATGAGGATTGGTTCACTGCTCACCCTTTCCTGAGATACTCAGGACCTGGGGTGTTGGTGCCTTGCATAGATGAGTTGGACTTAGATGACAAGGGCCAGGTTGGCTAGAGGAGGAGGGGGAGGGGGAGGGGGAGAGGAGGATAGAGAGGTGATAGAGATGGAGGGGATGACGGAGGAGGAGGGGGAGGTGGTGGAGACGATGGAGGCTAACCTAGACAGAGGCAGAGAGTGGGGGAGGGACCCTCCCATGCTTAGCAAGCTGCACCACCACAGGCCGCACAATAGGTACCTTAGCAGGCACCGTAGGTATAGTGGGCATAGATGCCACCACCTTAGAAAGTGGTACAGTAGTAGGTGCCCTAGCTACAGCGGTAGGGACATGCAGCCCATGGTCCAGCGTAGATAGATGCCCTTGAGAGGACCATAGCCACATTGAGAGGATAGGTTAGATAGTTGCAATCACAGCTCAGGAGGGTTGAGGCTTGATGAGATACAAATGCAGAGTACATTGCTAGGCTCACTAGAGAGAGAGACATGGTAGATGCTTAGATATGAGTTATCTGAGTGGAGAGGGATACCACAGTGGCAGCCTTGGGGACAGATGTGACGAGTAGTTTCTTGGTTGGGCAGGTGCATTAGGCACATGCATAGCTAGCACAGGCACAGGGGAAGCTAGCACAGGCATAGACAAAGTTGGCACAGGTGCAGGTGCAGCTAGCACAAGTGCAAGGTGAGCTTACCAGAGTGTAGGCTCAAACACAGTACTACTGAGGACTATACCATGGTGCAGTGCCAGCTAGTCAGAGGACTCCGAGCTACAAGAGCAAGTATATGGCTTCACAGAGAGTAGGTCCATCAAGGTCATGGGCCTCTATGATGGGCCCACAGCAGTCTGAGGCCAGTAGAGGAGGGGACACAGGAGATACTATCGGTAGTAGTGGCTCACAACCGTAGGGATACCAGAGACTTACAGATTTTTGGATCTTATGCAACTTTTTGACGGCTTAGATAGCTGGATAGACTTGTACCATTTTTGTATTTTGAGACATGTATCATCATCCATTGGGATGTATTTATTGTATATGACACTAATTCAAAGACAGACATTTTGATATTATATATTTGGACACATTTTTATGATATTTATATGATGATGCAGCTATTTTGATTCTCTCTATATGTGTGAGTTATGATGCATTTCTATTTGTATGATGCGATGCACCTATTTATCTAATGCGGATTTCCATATGATGCTATGTGATGTTATATGACCCAATGCAGACTTAGATGTTGTATCTAATATGCCTCTAATATGTGTGAATGCAAAATGATATCTATATGATTATGCAACTTATGTGATGCACTTAGCTATGTTTTTTATTTTTTTCTGTTTTGACACTATATGATGATTGCAACAAACTGTATATGGATGACTTAATGCACGTGTTATGTATGCAACTAATTTAATCATGTAAATGATCATCTCATGTGATATGATATGCAGCTATATGCTCTATTTTTGTGATGTCGAAATGTACTCTATCGACATAGAAATGGTAGAATGATAGATAGAAGATTGATTGAGAGAATGACCTCATAGAAATATTCACAAGTTTTGATTTGCATTGTTACTTTGCATTGTTTGAATCTTTTTATTGAATGGGATATGGATGTATGGATGTATAAATGGATGTATGATGGATGCTTTTCTTTTGACATCTTGATGGTGCAAGTATTTTGAAGTGTTTATTTCATCATTGGGCGATTTTTTTTGGTACTTTTTCTGAAATGTTGTAAGTTAATACAAGCATCTAGGTATAATTGAACTGAGATGACCTGAGTATCGCTTACATAGATTTTGATTTAGCAAGTTAATACAAGCATCAAGGTATGATTGAACCGAGATGACCTTAGTATTCCTTGTGTATCAACAAACAAGGATTGCCCCCGTTCATGTTAGACCTTGGATGTCCTCGATGATCTTTTGTCAATCATGTCATTAGACAAGGATTCACATTACTATAGTTTAATCCACAAACAACAAAAAAGGAAAATAATCATGCCCCCATCATAGCATCTCTAGCTTTTTGCATCCTCAAGTAGCATAGGAAGGCATGATAGCAAAAAACCAAGACTTTGTAGTTTAACCTAACCAACACAAAACATTCTTGCATTTAGATGTGTTTGTTTCTTGCCATAATTTGGGTAAAATCATTTAGAAGGCCTTTAGGTGTTTTCTTTGTTTTGGATAGGTTAAAGTCTTGTGTCAAGATTTTTGCTTGAAGAGAGCGGGTTTTTTTTTCACTTGCTTTCTTGGTGAGAAGATTACACAATCCTTATTGGTGAGACGGACCCTGAGGGACTGACCTAGTGCCTCGGGGGCTCATTGCTAAATGGCCTTGCCTACGTGACGACGTAGAGGCAACATAGTTTGGGGTAAACTCTAGCAAACCATGGATGGAGTAGAAGAAAGACGACAAGAAATGGGACGGATGGGACCATGGGAGCCTCGAGGGTGCATTAGAATAATGGCCTTTCCTACGTGACAATGCAGAGACAACATAGTTCATGGACTTGGACCATGGACACTAATGAGAGACACTATGCTAAGCTGACATGATGGATACGATATGGGACAACATCTTGGCTGACAAGGCAATAGAGAGATAGAGTATCAAGCCATGATAGGTTATCGTCAAGATTTTATTATGGGACAGATATGGGTCGAATGGGACACGAGGAAGAATGGACACAAGGTGATTGGTTTCCCAAAGATGGAGAAGGCGGTTTATCACAAGTGATGTCTATTTACCAGGTTTCCACCACTTTCTTTTATTTGCATGAAAAAGATAGAAAGTAAATATGATGCCTATTTGCCAGGTTTTTATCATGATACCCATCCAAGGCACTTGTTTTCCAGGCTTTCACCAAAGGATGATTTTTTTTGTACTTTTCTGATTTTTTGATTTTTTTATATTTTTCTGATTTTTTTATTTTTTTGTATTTTTATGCCCCCTTACATTGGGGTTGTCCTAGGTATAGAACCGGTGAAGATGCATGCTGTTGATTGGGTCATCGAACAACTCGCCCTCTGATGTTGCTAACCGATATGCCCCCAATCCATAAATAGCTAAGATCACATAAGGCCCAAGCCAGTTGGCTTCAAACTTGCCTTTCTTTTCCCTATCATGTTGATTACAAGGGTTCTCTTTAAGGACTAGATCTCCAACTTTGAAGACTCTTGGGTGAGCCCTATGGTTATAGCTTCTTGACATCATTTGTTGATATGCTTTGAGATGGTCAAAGGCTTTCTATCTACTTTATTGCAAGTATGAGGATAACCAATGTTGTCACTGATGTCAACATACTCATATTGCATTAATGAGAAGGATAGGATGAGCTGTGTGCTGAGGATATTGAGAAAATTAGCCTCAATCAGGAACAGTGAAGAATAATGATGACATTAAGGTAAAAGTCCAAGATAAGATGAAGATCAGAGGATATGGTTTAAAGGGTTTTCAGATATGAGTCTTGAGATGCTCCAGTCAAGATTTCAGAGGTCCACATGAAGATATGAAGAAGTTATGGTTGCTCTAGTAGAACCAGTTCTAGCAGATGTTCAGTGGTGATAGAGTGTCACAGATTGGTCCAGTGAGCTCTGGATTTGCATTATCTCATTCTGCGGATTGGAGGGAGTGTTGAAGAAGTCAGTGTGAAGTGACAACTAGATTTGTTCATGGTTTGGAAGTCCGAAAGAACCCTTTTTCATTGTGATAGTGGCGACAGACTGTGTTCTTGAAGTTTCAGATGAAGAAGAGAAGAATTCCAGTAATCTGATAAATTATGAATGTTCTTGGTGACTCAGGAAAGGTTTTGGTGATCCTTGGATAGTGCACAATTCTTATTGGTGGTTTGCATCAAAGTTAGAGTTTGGATTTGATGTAAAGACCACCGGTTGTTGGTGTTCTTCCTGAGACTGGCCGACCGGATGTATCACACGTCTTGCGGATGATCTTGTAGGTGTTTACCGACTTAGATGATTGTTCCTAAGTCAATGCCTTGTATAAATAGGGGATTGTGAATTCATTTTGAAGTGTGTCTTGGTGTCTCATGTGTTGATGTGTATCTGCTTTGGTGTTTATGCTTTATGCTTTCATGAATGATTAATTGCTATGCTATTAAATAACAAAGTGGATTTAAGTGTTTGAATTAGAAGTAAATTTAGGATAACTGATTCACCCCCCTCTCAGTTATCAACAATTGGTATCAGAGCCAAGTTCCTCTAAAAGGAGCTTAACCGCTTGAGGAAATCCAGGATGTCATCATACAAGAAGGATAGTCCGAAGTTTGATGGAACCAACTTCTCTCTTTGGAAAGGTCGCATGAAATGTCACTTGGAGTGTATGGGAAAGGTGTACGTGTCCATGATCACAAAACCATATGCACCTCCACAGGGTGGTCTGACAACTCTGAATGAAATCACAGATGCTGAAAACAATCTGCAGACCAAAGAGGCTCTTCTAAGCACATTAACTAACTCAGAGCTCTCAAATGTTATTGACCTACCAACTGCCTATGAGATCTGGATTAAACTGGAACTTTTGCATGAAAGAGATGAGTATGTTAAGAGTGCAAGGTTGCAGAGTCTCAAAGGGAAATTTGAAAGACTCAAGATGAGAGATGATGAAAATATTATGCCAAGAGTAAATGAGTTGGTGTGTGGAATTAGGAATGCTAGTGGAGTTTTGGATGAAAATTAGATTGTTGGCAAAATTCTCAGATCCCTTCCTATTGTCTACAAAATCAAGGTTGCCGCCATTGATGAATTCAGAGCCCATACAACTGTCACAAGAGACCAATTGGCTGGCAAACTAGCTGCATTTGAAATGACCAAGTTTGGAGATGATCCCCCCAAAACTGAATCTGCATTCAAAGCCAGTGCCTCAGTGAAAGGTAAACAAAGATTTGATCCGGGAGAAAACTCTTCAAGGAAGCTGTCATGGTATGACCAAGCAAAAAGAGACATGGAAGAGGAAGAAGCAGAAACAACTCAACTTGCCCTCATTGCAAAGAGACTGCCAAGAGGATCCGGTAAATATGACAGAAAATTACCCTTTAAGTGCTTCAACTGCAATAAGATTTGTCATTTTGCTTCAAGATGTCCGGAAAGATCTACAAGGTTAAATTCTAACAGACAAAGGTTCTAAAAGAATTGTTATTATGTTCATGAAGAAGATGATAATGAAGGAGTAACAGATGATGAATCAGAAATAGGAAACAAATCCAGAAATGAATGAGTGTTTATTGCCATCAAGGAAGAAGATCTAATATCCTCTGAATCTGTCAATCATAAGGTTGTAGAAAGAGCTTTGGCTGCCCAAGTTGAAGAAAAGGATGATTGGGTTATTGACAATGGATGCTCTCACCATATGACCGGTGACAAAAACAAGTTCGTAGACTTGGAAAGGTATGAAGGAGGAATGGTTAAGTTTGGTGATAATTCTGCTAGTAGAATCAGAGGTAGGGGAACTATTTCTTTTGATGGAAAGAGCAAAACTGGTAATGTACTGTATGTTGAAGGATTGAAACACAATCTTCTCAGTGTTGGACAGTTGGTGGACAAAGGTTATGATCTCTGGTTCAATAATGGAAGATGTAAGATCTTTGAAAGGTCTGGAACTGAGATTGCATTCGGTACTCAAACAAAAGGTAATATCTTCCATCTAGTTGGTTCTAATAAAAGTTGTCTATTTGTTCAAGTTGATCAGAGTTGGTTATGGCATAGAAGGATGTGTCATGTAAATTTTGATAACATTATCAAGATAAGCAATACTTAGGCTGTAAGAGATCTTCCAAAATTGGTAAAACCTACAAATAGTTTGTGCAAAGAATGTCAGCTGGGTAAATAGAGCAGAGTCTCATTCAAAAGCAAGGATCAGTCCTCTACCGAATTATTGTAATTAATTCATACTGATCTATGTGGTTCGACAAGAATCAAGAGTATGCAAGGTGATAGATATTTCATGTGACTGATTGATGACCATTCCCAGATGATGTGGGTTACCTTTCTGAAAGAGAAATCAAAAGCTTTTGAGAAGTTCAAAATCTTCAAGGCTATGGTAGAGAATAAAACTAGATTAAAACTAAAATGTATGAGGTCTGATAGAGGTGGTGAATTCACATCTGGTGAATTCATAGACTTTTGTGAGAAGCATGGTATAAAGAGACAGTTATCTGCTCCTAGGACTCCACATCAAAATGGAGTAGTAGAGAGAAAGAACTGGACCATCCAGGAAGCATCAAGGACAATGATGATGGAAGCAAATGTTCCCTAGATGTTTTGGAGAGAAGCTATCAGCACTGCAGTCTATACTCTCAATCGAGTTCAAATCAGAAGCAATACCAGTAAGACTTCTTATGAACTTTGGTTTAGTATCACTCCTACTGTGAGATATTTCAGAGTATTTGGTAGCAAATGCTACATTAAAAGAGATGAAGATCTAGGAAAGTTTGATGCTAGAAGTGATGAAGGAATTTTCTTGGGTTACTCCACTCAAAGCAAAGCATACCGGTGTTACAATAAGAGACTGAGGAAGATGATAGAAAGTACAAATGTGAAGGTTGATGAAGGAATTAAGAAGCCCTCAAGGTTTTATGAATATGATGAAGATGATCAGAATGGTTCTCTAATTCAAGGAGCTCAATCCTCCTCTAAAAGTCAGATTCAGACTGATCTGGTAAATCAGGAAGAAGAGGTTGGTCTGAATGAGCCTAATCAAGAAATAGTAGTGCAAGAAACTCCCAAAGTTCCAAGGTATGTAACTCTAAACCACTCTAAAGATCAGATCATAGGTGACAAAAGCAAAGGAGTACAAACAAGGAGGAGAATTGCTCAAAATTTAGATGAGTATTGTCTAATTTCAAAGACTAAACCTAAGACAGTAAATGCAGCCTGCAATGATAAAAATTGGACTAAGGCAATGGAGGAAGAGTTGATGCAAATTGAGAAAAATCACACTTGGGATCTTGTTCCCAGACCTAGAAACAAGAATGTGATTGGAACCAAATGGGTCTTCCTGAACAAACTAAATGAAGTTGGTGAAGTAATCAGAAACAAAGCCAGATTAGTCTGCAAAGGCTACTCTCAAATAGAAGGAATTGATTTTGAAGAAACCTTTGCTCCGGTGGCAAGAATTGAAGCAGTCACATTATTTCTTGCATTTGCTGCCTTCAATGACCTCAAGGTATATCAGATGGATGTCAAGTCTGCCTTCCTAAATGGTGATTTGGAAGAAGAAGTATACATTGAGCAACTGGATGGATTTCAATTATCTGATCATGGTGATATGCTCTGCAAGTTGAAGAAAGCACTGTATGGATTAAAGCAAGCCCCAAGAGCTTGGTATGAAAGGTTGGATAAGCATCTTGTGTAGATTGATTTCAACAAAGGTACTGTTGACAGTAACTTATATTTTAAAATTGATCATGAAAACATCTTGATTGTTAAAGTATTTGTTGATGATATCATCTTTGGCGGAAAAGATAGCATGTGTAAAACTTTTCAAATGAAATGAAAAGTGAGTTTGAAATGTCCATGCTTGGTGAAATGAATTTCTTCTTGGGTCTACAAATTACTCAAACAAAGAAAGGGATCTTCATTTCTCAGACCAAATATGTGAAAGAATTGTTGATGAAATTTGGGATGGAAGATTCAAAGCCAATGAATACTCCCATGGCAACCGGATTCAAGTTGAGCAAAGATGATGACTCTCCTAAGATAGATCAGACAAAGTACAGATCAATGATTGGAGGATTATTGTATCTCACTCAGACTAGACAAGATATAATGCAGGCTGTTGGTCTTGTGGCGAGATTCTAGGCTGATCCCAGAGAATCTCATGTCATGGCAATCAAAAGAATTTTTAGGTACTTAAAAGGAACAATTGAGTATGGCCTATGGTATCCTAGAGATTAGGATTTCTTTCTTCATGCATACATAGATGCAGATTGGGCAGGAGATGTGGATGACTGGAAGAGTACCAATGGTGGAGCATTCTTTTTGGGAAAGAGATTGGTTTCTTGGCTAAGCAAGAAACAAGATGCAATATCTCTATCTACAACTGAAGTAGAATACATTGCAGTAGTAGGTAGTTGCACTCAAATCTTATGGATGAAGCAGATGCTAAGAGATATTAAAGTAGAATATGAGGAGCCTATCACAGTTTTCTATGATAATTCAAGTGCAATAAATATTTCTAAGAATCTGGTGTTGCATTCTAAGACCAAGCACATATCTGTTAAGTTTCACTTTCTGAGAGAGCAAGTGAACAAGGATGAAGTCAGATTGGAGTATGTGCCCTTCAAGGATTAGATTGTAGATATTTTTACTAAAACTCTTCCCAAGGAATCTTTTGAGTATCTCAGGGAGACGTTAGGGGTCATTGCCCCTCCAGTGATGAACTAGGATGCACTTATGTGCATCAGTCTAGTGGATATCATAGTCATATCTTGTGATCCAGATTGGTGATGGGGAGCTGCTACTCAAGGGGAGCAGTTGGTATGATTCTGATGTGTTAAAGTTGCAAGTATGAGCCCTTTGCCATTGATGTCAAAGGGGGAGAGAAGAGATGTGAAAAACAAGTGGTTGTTGATCAAAGGGGGAGCAGTAAAGAAAGAGAAGACATGTGAAGAGTTGTTGCTAATAGGGGAGCTGTGACAGAAAGGAGAAGTTCTTGTCTTGATGGTTTTTCACATCATATGTTGCCATCAATGACAAAGGGGGAGATTGTTGCAAGTATGAGGATAACCAGTGTTGTCATTGATGTCAACATACTCATATTGCATTAATGAGAAGGATTGGATGAGCTATGTGCGGAGGATATTGAGAAAATTAGCCTCAATCAGGAACAGTGAAGAACAATGATGACATTAAGGTAAAAGTCCAAGATAAGATGAAGATCAGAGGATATGGTTTAAAGGGTTTTCAGATATGAGTCTTGAGATGCTCCAATCAAGATTTCAAAGGTCCGCATGAAGATATGAAGAAGTTATGGTCACTCTAGTAGAACCAGTTCCAACAGATGTTCAGTGGTGACAGAGTGTCACAGATTGGTTTGATGAGCTCCAGATTTGCATTCTCATTTTGCGGATTGGAGGGAGTATTGAATAAGTTAGTGTGAAGTGACAACTAGAATTGTTCATGGTTTGGAGGTCCGAAAGCACCATTTTTCATTGTGACAATGGCAAAAGACTATGTTCTTGAAGTTCTGGATGAAGAAGAGAAGAATTCCAGCAATCTGATAAAGTGTGGATGTTCTTGGTGACTCAGGAAAGGTTTTGGTGATCCTTGGATTGTGTACAATTCTTATTGGCCATCCGCATCAAAGTTAGAGTTTGGATTTGATGTAAAGACCACCAGTTGTTGGTGTTCTTCCTGAGACTGGCTGATAGGATGTATCACATGTCTTGCGGATGATCTTGTAGGTGTTTGTCGACTTAGATGATTGTTCCTAAGTCGATGCCTTGTATAAATAAGGGATTGTGAATTCATTTTGAAGTGTGTCTTAGTGTCTCATGTGTTGATGTGTATCTGCTCTGGTGTTTATGCTTTATGCTTTCATGAATGATTAATTGCTATGCTATTATATAACAAAGTGGGTTTAAGTGTTTGAATTGGAAGTAAATTTAGGATAACTGAATCACCCCCCTCTCAGTTATCAACATCCTTTCCTCTAGCAACTCTAGTTCTTGCAATCTGGAGACTCTGTATTCTTCATTTGATATGAGACCTTTTAACGACACCCTGAGGGATGGTAATTCAACCTCTATGGGGAGGATAACTTCTGAGCCATAGACAAGGGCGTAAGGTGTAGCACCTGTGGGAGTGCGTATACTATGTCTGTAGGCCCACAGAGTGGGATTGAGTTGGATGTGGTAAACATGGCCAGCATCGTTGACTGTTTTCTTGAGGAGTTTCAAGATGGTCTTGTTGGATGCTTCAGCTTGGTCATTGCCTTGGGGGTAGTAGGGTGAGGAAAAGCAGTGTTGGATTTTGAACCGGTCACAGAGTTCTTGGACATCCTAGTTTTTGAAGGGTCTTCCATTATCCGTGATAATGGATAAAGGAATTTCATATCTGTAGATGAGGTAAATTAGGATGAAAGAGGAGATTTGCTTACCTGTGATGGTAGTGAGGGGAATGGCTTCAATCCACTTGGTGAAGTACTCAGTGGCGGTTATTATGAATTTGTGGCCATTGGACAAGGGTGGATGGATCTTTCCTACAAGGTCAAGTCCCCATTGGGAAAAGGGCCAAGGTGTCGTTAAAGGTCTCAACTCTTGAGTTGGTGCATGTATCAGGTTCCCATGTATTTGGCACTGCTTGCACTTCTTCACAAACTGATATGAATCTATTTCCATGTTCGGCCAGTAATAACCCAAATGCATGAGTTTCTTGGCTAGAGAAGGACTGCTAGATTGTGTTCCACAAATCCCTTTCTGTACATCTTGTAAGGTGGTTAGGAATTCTTCTTATTCTAAACAATGGAGTAAAGTACCATCTAGACCACGTTAGTATAGGGTGTTGGCAATAATGGTATAGTGAGAGGTTTGGTGTATAAAGGTTCGTCATTGGTTTGAAGATAAGTCAAGTGGGAGAGTGTTGTCCTTGAGGTAAGTATAAATCTTACCATACCGAGGTGAATCAGATCCAACTAAAAGGCATATGGTATGGTTCTCTGGAAGATTATAAGCTGGTTGCCACATAGTTTCCACAAAGAACTCATACCATGAGTCATTTTCAGGTATCTTGAGAAGAGAGGCAATGGTCGCCATGGCATCTGCTGCTTTGTTCTCAATCTGAGGTATCTGCTCAAAAGAGATGATCAAAAAGTATTCCTCAAAGTTGTCGACCATCTGCTTGTATGGGATAAGCTTTTCATCTTTAGTTTCGTAATCATCATTGACCTAATTTATCACTAGTTGAGAATCACCATAGACATGTAGCTCTTTGATTTTCCACTCTGTTGTCATTTTGAGGCCAATGACTAAGGCTTCATATTCTGCTATGTTGTTGGTGCATGGAAATAACAAGCGGTAAGACTTTGGTATTATGTCGCCATGAGGAGTTACAAACAAGATTCCTGCCCCTCATCTATGGTTTGTGTAGGACCCATCAAAGTAAAGTTTCCAGGAGTGTGTTGATATATATTGAATAAGGATTCATCCAGAAACTCAAATTGCATTGGTGTGGTGTCTTGTAATGGTGCATCCGCTAACTAATCAACAATGATTTGCCCTTTGATAGCTTTTCTATCTACATACTCAATGTCGTATTCACTTAAGAGCATTACTTATTTGGCTAGGTGACCTGTAAGAGCTGCTTTGCTTAGTAGGTACTTTAGTGGATCTATTTTTGGAATAAGTTTGACTGGATGTGCAAGCATATAATGTCATAGTTTTTGGGAAGTAAAAACTATCGCAAGACATGATCTTTCTATCTGAGAGTATTGCAACTCATAGCCCACCAATGTGCAACTGATGTAGTAGACGACTCTTTCTTTATTCTCATAATCTTGTTGTGCTAGAAGAGCCCCCAGAGCTATAGGTGTAGTAGATATGTATAATATCAATTGTTTCCCTTGGATAGGAGGCATGAGAATAGATGGATTCATAAGATACTCTTTCAGTTTGTTGAATGCCTCTTCACATTTCTCATCCCATATGAATGGAATGTTCTTGTGCAAGAGATGACTGAATGGTTGACACTTGTCTGCCAGTTGTGATATGAATCTACATATTGCTTGTAGCTTGCCTTGTAGGGACCTTAGTTGAGTAAGAGTCTTGGGTGGTGGCATGTCCATAATAGCCTTGACTTTGGCGGGGTCCACCTCTATTCCATTCACCGATACAATAAAACCTAGGAGTTTGCCTAAGGTGACTCCAAACACACATTTCTTGGGGTTCAACCTCACTTTGAATTACTTGAGTTTCTGAAAGACCTTATCTAACGCATCCAAATGTGATTCTCTTGTGAGTGACTTTTCTAGGATATCATCTACATAATCTTTCATTGTTACGTGCATCATATCATGAAATATAGTGGTCATAGCACGTTGATATGTGGCTCCTACATTCTTTAGCCCAAATGGCATGACATTCCAACAGAAAGTGCCCCATGGACAAGTGAAAGCTATCTTATGCTAATCTTCTGGTGCTATCCTAATCTAATTGTATCCTGAGAAGCCATCCATGAGAGATAGCATGGTATGCCCTGCTGTTCAGTCGACTATGATATCTATATTTGGCAATGGAAAATCATCCTTGTGGCAAGCTTTGTTTAGATCTCTAAATTCATTACATAGTCTGACTCAAGCATCTGGTTTGGACACTGGTACAATGTTGGAGACCCATTCCGAATAGGCTATAGCTCTGATAAATCCTACATCCAGTGGTTTCTTGAGTTCTTCCTTTACAAAAGTTCTATGTGTGGATGCATCTTTCTAAGCTTTTGTTTCACTAGTTTCACTCTTAGATCTAATGGAAGATGGTGTAGAATCAAATCTGGATCTAACCCCGACATATTTGCATATGACCAAGCAAAATTTACTTGCTTTCTCTTTAAGAATGGTACAAACTTAGTCTTCTCTAGTGGGGTTAGAGATTTAGCAAAGTGAATGATCTTAGGCTGTTCATCTATTCCAATGTTAATTGGCTCTGTGGGTTCCACAACAATCTGAGACTTCCCCTAGTGCATGTCATTAGGGAGAGTGTCAAGCCTTCCATCGTTAGGTGCCACAGTTGGGTTTTCACCTTCAGATGCGTCCTTTCTTTTTACTATTTTGGGACCTAACACTGCAGCAGAATGATTTTCACCGTCAGATCTAGTTTTTATTTTTATATTTTTGTGACTGGAAGGCTTGGCACATTCTCCAAAATAAGCCACTATATTAATTTTAATAGAGAAACCATCTTTATGATCTCCTTTGGGTAGGTGGTCCCTAAGTTCCATGTAGTCAATATAAGCATCATCGTTTTGGAACATATCTAGTTGAGGGGTTCCTCGTAGATCCCAGTCGATAAGTTCAAGATGTACAAGGGGGAGGGAGTCGGAGGATAGATCTAATTCGTTGATAGTTTGAATGGATATACTAGGAGTATTGGTAGGGGGAGTGTTTGGGATGGTACTTTCCTCCAAATTGTTTATTGCGATAGAACTCAAACCTTCCTCGAAAGTCATATTCTTAGAGATAGGTAAATCAGACTCTAGTGGTCTATTTGGTAGCATTTGTCCCTCATGGTAAGGGGTATAAGTTTGAATGGTATCGACCTCTTTGTCATCATAGGAATGCTTTGTCGGCTCATCCCACTCATATTTGTTAGAATCTGTGTCACTGTCCACTTGAAGTGTATGGATCATTTCAACAAGACAAACATTTTCTTTAGCCTTGCCCTTGCCTTTATATCCTAGGCCATTTGTATTTCTATCCAATGAGGAGGAAGAAGGTTGAATGGGTTCTATGATTCCATCTTTTCTTAGGTTGATGGGGCCTTGTCCTTCATAACCCCTTCTATGTAGGATAGCTTCTCCTTGCCCATAGAGTTCTGTTGGGAGCCTAGGTGGTTCTTGTTGTATGTTCTCTTCCTCTTTAGTATAAAGCCATTGTAGGACATCTCTTTCTTCTGTCTCATCTGATAATGTCCCCCATTTTACAAAGGGAGCTGTGGGAGGTATAGGAGCAGTAGATGGCTTTGGAAAATGCTTGGGTCAACCAAAGGATCTAGGAGATAAAGGCATCTTGGCTAGATTGAGGCTGTACTCTATGGAGTATTCCCCAACTCTGGTTTCTTTAATGGTAATATTCTTCTCTTTGGGCCTTGATGAGGAAGCTTCAGAGGTATGATCATGCTGCAAGGTAGGGGATGTAGATGCTTGATTGTTCAGTATGATGTAATCAGGTTTTGAAAGAACAACGTTAATGCTGAAAGGGGTCAGGGTCTACTTGGATGGTGACATGCTTGCCATTATGCAGGAATTTTATGCATTGGTCATAAGTAGAGGGAACAACTTTCATGGCATTAATCCATGGTCTTCCTAGGAGAATATTATAGGCAAGCTCCCTATCTAGGACTTGGCACACAACATCTTTTATGATCGGTCCCACTTGTATGGGTAGGATTACTATTCCCTTTGTACTTCTCTCGTCTTCATCATAGGCTTTGATAGTTATCTTCTTTCTTGGATCAACTAAATTCATAGAGAACCCCAATGTAAGGACTAGCTTTAATGTGCAAATATTTAAACCAGCTCCTCCATTAATGAGAACCCTCTTGATGTGGTTCTTGTGGATGAAGATGACAATATGTAGAGGAGTGTTATGAGGTTGAGATAGTGAGAGGTCATCTTGCTCGGTAAATTATATGGTACTTGAGGAGATAAGATTACCTACCATGGCCTGAAACTTCTCTTGGCCGAAGTTAGTGGGGACGGTGGTTTCCACTAAGGCTTTATTGAGAATCTCCTTATGGGAAGGAAATAGACATAACAACTCCAAGACAGAAATGTGGGCTAGAGTCTTCTGTAGTTGGTCTATGACATTATACTGACAGAAGTTGGACTGAGAAGGTGACGACCTTGGAGGGACAGTATTCAACGTGAATCTACTACTGCAGATAATGATACTGCAATCATTGCAGTTAGGCTCTAATTGTTGGTGGGGTGTGACCACATTGATTTGTGGGACATGCTCTGATATGCAATTAATGGTATAGTCAAATGGCACACTTGCGTAGTTGGCATTACTATTCCCAGTATTCTAATTTTGCCTATTGCGATTGTTGTTGTTACCATTGTTGTTGTTGCCATTGTTATTATTCTTGTTGTTATTGTTGTTGTGCAGCCCATCATGATTGAGAAGTGGATCCCTATAAGCCACATGTGTCTCATTGGAGGTATGTTGTTGGGTTCCTCCTTGATTTTGATCAAGCACATCTTGAATAACATGTTTGAGATGGATACAATTATTAGTTGTATGTCCCCTTCCTCTATGATACTCACAATAGTAGTGAGGTTTGACTTGAGGCTCATAGTCACTTGTTGGCAGTAGAGAGATTTCATTGTTAGCCAATAACTTCCTCAATGCAGATTCTTGGGACTCCCCTAGCGATGTAAACTTTCACCTTAGATTTGCACTAAACCATGGTCTTGGCTCTAGAGAGAATTTTTTAGTGGGTGTTACATTTCTTGCCTCTTCTTTGAGAGTAAGTATCAGTTGTTGCTTGGGAACCACTGCTTTGGCATCAACTACTCCATCATTGACAACATTTTTGTTTTTAGTCCAAAACTTTGATTTGTCAGTCATATAATTGGAGGTAGGTGTGTCCTTGTATAACTTGATTTGCCCCTTGGCAATCATAGCTTTTTCAATGAACAATCCCATTTTGATGACTTTTGAGAATGAAGTAGGGCATTGTATTTGTATTTGATAGCTAAGATCGGTGTTGAGGTTATGGACAAACATCTCCATTAACTGCTTCTCTGGTACATCATATGAACATTTACTTTCTAGTTGTCTCCATCTTTGTAGGAAGGTGGTGAATGATTCACCAATCTTTTGCTTGGTGTTGCATAAATCAAGCATAGAGACTTCATGTTCAATATTGTAAGAAAAGTGCTTGATGAATTTGTTGACTAAATCATCAAAAGATTTGATGCCCAGTGGGAGCCATGAGAACCACTCCATGGCTTGACTACCTAGAGATCTAGGGAATAGTCTCATTAAGTAGGTCTCATTGTGAGCTACTTCCATGCATGCCACTTTGAATTCCCTAATGTGATCTTTAGGGTCCCCTTTCCCTTTGTATTTATCAAACTTGGGAACCTTGAATCGATAAGGAAATGGTGTCATGTTCAAACTTTTATCAAAGGGGTATGGTGCAATATCTTCCAAAGAATAGGTTTTAGTGTTTGTACCCATCTTGAGATCTTACATTTGTTGCTTTAGACCTTCGAGTTGTTTTCTCATTTCTTCCATAGGACCGTTTTGGTCTATGGCTTTCTTTCCTCTTTCATTATCATTCTCTGTGTTTTGGTCTATGGCTTTCTTTCCCCTTTTCTCATGATTATTTTCCATATTTTCTTGGATTGTGCTTATATCATAATCCGTGTGGAGTTTAATTCTAAGACTTGTGAGATGATAAAAATACTTGTGAGGGTTGTCATGGAGCACTTTCTTTAGTAAGCATTGGAATTTCTGATCTTGGATGGTTCCCTGATAATCTTCGTGTGAGATTTCCTCATCACTATCATGAGGAGTGACAATATGGTAAGATGATCCAGCCATTTCAAGTTGCTTTTTGTATTGAGATCTAGTAAGGACCATGCAAGGTGATGAGGGATGAGGTGGAATGGGACTAGAGATTCTGGCAAGATGTCGATGGAGACTGTTGAGAATGGGATACTTATGACAAGACTTGTGATGGTGACTGGTTGTCATTGATGTCAAAAAGGTTGGTTGTTGAGTGAGAATGTTTATCAGGGATGCAGAATGACTGTCAGAGTTGTGTTTGGTCTTGTGCAAATACTTCAAGTAGCAGTGATTTAATACAGAGACAATGTATTGTTTGTTTATTCTTTTGAATCCTTAATGTCTTGTGATGATCACATCATGTGAGTCTTGCAGATGATTTGGCCTTCTTGGTGCTTTAGAAGTTGATATGTTTACATGATGCTTGTTGATGGTTGAGATCCATGCTCCATGTTGTATGAACAAGTTGCAAAGTGTGATACAGATGACATACAGTGGCAGTGGCTTGTGGCATGGTCTTCATCATACAAACAAATGTTGAAATGTTTGCAGTTTCATTGTATGAAGTTCATGATCATATGTGCAATTAGTATTTTATATCAAGAGAATGATATATGGCAGAGGTATGTATTGAGAAGCTAAATTCTCCTTGTCTATACTTTTCTTGGTGATCAGGGTTTTAGGTATAAAGAGGACTTTAAGTCCTAAATATTTCTAAATCCATCTTGTGTCAAAATGAATCTTGGAGTTGATGGTTAGGGAAGATGATCAAGATATGTGGTGCTTGTCAGTTACTGTGATAGACTACAATATTGTCTTCACTATATGGTTGAAAGATCTTCACTATATTATATCAAAATGTGTATAATGTCTGTTGTTTTTGATAGTTCTTAAAGGTTTATTTTAACCTACAACATATGAACAGTGACCGTCACCCAAGTTTGCACTTTTGTTATATTGAATTGGTGACTTATGATTAAAGGTTTATGACTTAAGTATTACCTGCTAAAGGGGTCTTCAGTCGTGTGCACACCGGCCCTTTCACCTTGTCTAACCCGCTAGACAGGTCATCTCCATGGAGCTCGGGCGGGTAATATAAATCAACGACCATATTTGAATTGTGTTATGGCGCGTTTTTGGAAATCAGCGGATAGAGTTTGAAGTTAGGATCAAGTTATGTGGTTGAAATTTGAAGTCCAACTAACCGTCGAGACTGCAGTGAGCATGGCTTTTTAAGCTATTTTTAGTCTTCCTAAAATGTAGTTTGAAAGCTTCTTTTTTAAAATGATTCTTTTCTATTTTCGAGACTTTGCAGATATATAGGAAGAAATTATTGGGGTGTTATTTTTATAAAGTTTTTCTTGTTTCTATTTTATGAGGAAAGTAAAAGCAAAGTGTTTTTCAAAAATATGAAGTGTAGTTGAAATATTTTGAAGAAGATTTTTTTGAAGAATATGAAAAGCTTGTTTGTTGAAGATTGAAGAATACAAAAGTTTTTGTTTACAGATAATAAAATGGCAAGGAAATACAAAGAAGTTTTTCATATTGGATTTTTCTATAAGATGAAAGAGAATTTTTTTTTTTGGGATGATTTTCTTGAAAGATTCTTTTCAGATGGCTTCATGAAAATCATTTTTCAGAGAATACAAAAAGATGCAAAATTTTGTGGAAGCTTAAGAGTTTTATCAGGATCCAAATGAAAGATTTTTCAGGGCAGATTGAGAAGATTATTTTTGAGGAAGATATTATTATTGAAGAGTGTTGAGAAGATTAAGAGTTTGTTTTTGCAGGAATATGCAGAGAATTTGCAAAGAGTTTTGGTGACTGATAAAATTGATTAAAGATTTTCTTTTGATCAAATTGAAATAAAAAAAAAAAATTTACACAGAATATGAAGGGTTGGAAGAATATTTGCAGGTTGACATTGAAGATGCAGAGATATATTGTGATTTTTTTTGCAAGGAAAAGGCTCCATGAAGATAATTCTTAAAGATATTTTTTTGCAGGTTCTTTATGAAAGAAGTTGAAAGGTCTCAAACATGAAAATATATTCTTTCATCTCTAAGAGGAAAAATATAGGATTTTGGTGACATCATGGGTGCTTTGTGAAGTTAGTAGAACTGAATACAGAAATAATCTAAATGATGTGAATGAATTGTTTGAGATCAGATGCATGATTGGAGACATACACATGGAGAAATCACATATGGAGCTTGTTTGCAGAAGTATGTAAAAGAAAATGGTCTTGATTTGAAAATCAAACAGGAGGTATAAGGTTGTATACAATGGTGCAAATCCGATTGAACAACAATCATGTCTTGTACACAAAGATTGATGTTTTGTTAATAGGCATTGTATTAGCCAGTGAGGCTTATAGGTCAGTGTGACCTTAATATTTGTCAGTGAGACAATTTGTATTGCCAGTGAGGCATATTTTTCAGTTAAGCCAGTGAGGCACTTCATGAGTGGTTTTTCTACCCCTGAGGGTTTTCCACTCGGTAAAAAGGTTGTGTCTTAATTTCTTCTATGTGTGTGCATATTATTGATTTGATCATGTTTTGTTTACATCTGTTATTGTAAGTCTTGTGCATATAAACTCAACAAATCATTAATGTATTCCTTTCCATCTGTTCTGTAAGAGAAAGCTTTCAAAAAGTTGTAAAATGTTAGAAAATTAATACAACACTGATTCACCCCCCCTCTCAGTGTTGTCCGGACTCCTACAACTTGGACAAGGGACTTTCTTGATCAATGATTCTAAGTAAGACAACCAATACAAAATGGTAACCACTAATAAGGGTACTCGATACCTGTCTTACTCTGTAGGGACTAGTCGTGCACCAAGACCACTAGCAAAGTTCTGTGACCTACTAGGTTTACTTGAATCTAAAGTGATATGAAAAAGGCACCTATGCTGACCTGATATGGGATGCCTTTTGACTTTGAACTAGGAAGATTTGATAGAAGGTGAATGGAATGACCAATGAAAGAGTGATTTTGACGTGAAATGAATGGAAAACTGACTGCAAGGTGGAACTTGATCTCTGAACCTAAAACTAGACTGAAATGGGTACTCAGAACTGGTAAAATCTTTGTCTCAAAGTTTGTGCAAGTGCTCACTATCACGCATGCACTAAAACAGATGCACCATAAAAACTAATATATGCACTGTAAGTTGAAACAAATGCGCTACACTGATAAAAGGTAAATGCGTTGTAATAAAAAATGAAAGCACTGCAAGTCAGAATAGATGCACAGCAGGTTGGCACAAATGCATAGGAAAAGAGGACGGATGTACCACTCTGGCTTTTCTCAATATTTTTGCAAATTTTTGGAATTTTTCTGATGTTTTTAGTACTTTGGTTGCGAGAAGGTCTTTTTGATCTGATTTTCTAAATTTATGGCAAGAAGACATAGCAAACACAAAAGAATATTTCTATGGTTTTTTATTTTTTTTGTGATTTTTTGACTCTTTTTGGACTAAAAAGAAAGCAAGTACAATCCTAGGCTTCAAAGGACAATATAAAACTAAATTCTCCCTATCTCTAGGTGAGACATCTTTGGGAGGTAATAATCACCCTTCCCCGCATCAGATTATAGAGGTTTTTGGTCTCACTAAAAAAAGGATGAGTAATAAAGGCAATTGTTCAAGTGGTTATACATGCGGCAACACTACTCTCTGTTATGGAGTCTCCCAGCCTGCAAGGGTTACACCTTAGAGGGTTTTGGGGAAGGTTGGCTGTCGGTATAACACAACAACACTCGTTGTTTGAAGCTCACTCCAAACACAATTTATTTATAATGGCTTGGAAGGGCTTCATGTCTAGCCTGTTACCACTTAGTGTTGTTCCTACTTGGATGAACGGTATCCAAGAGTAGGCCCCTCTAAAGGAAAAACACATGCAAAAATGATATGTATGGCATTTTGATCACCCAAGATAGGGGAGAGCATAGGCCTGGTATCATTCCCGAAACACAGTATACAGTGGTTCTTTTCTCCTAGTTAAAAATGAGTAAAACTAGATGAGCTATCTACTTGGGCAAGCACAGAACTTTGAAGTGATTAGTAAGATAGAAATGGTCCAATTTTAACTGAGATAGCAATGGTGAGTTTAATTTTATCCACACAGCATGAATTGTTAACTTTGAAATGATGGTCAATCAAGATAGTAATGGTTCAGTTTTACCCAGATAGCAATGATGAGTTCAATTTTAACTATGATAGCATGAGTTGTTAACTTTGAAATGATGGTCGATCAAGATAGCAATGGTTCAGTTTTAACCAAGATAGCAATGATGAGTTCAATTTTTATCCCGATAGTAATGAGTTGTTAACTTTGAAAAGATAACAATTTTGTAATGCAAGATAGCAAGGATTCAATTACCACTTTCCTAGTTAAAACTATGTGAGATTTGCATGAGCATATGTTGTACTTTCCCTTTAAAAATTGAAGTGTGAGCTAGCAAGTGCAAATATATGAATCTAAACTAGTACCTAGCCTACAAATAGACCAAGAGAGTTCCTGCAAAGACGTCAGTGTTAGCAAAAATCTTCCAAAAAACCCTAAAATCACTGCCTACGACAAATGCATCACTTTAGAAACTGAATGTGCAGAAATAATCAACAGAAGCGTCGTAATACATATGCACTGCAACAGAGGATAAAAGTGCCAAAAAATAGTGTATAAGCACTGGTCTGACAGATGCGTTGTCTCAGAGTATAAAAGCATTGTAACAGAGTATGTATGCACTGCTTTAACAAAAGTGCCATGACAGATAATGGATGCACCAAAATAGAGGGTATAAGCGCTGCAAAAATGTTTGTGACGTGATAGGTAACAGATGCATCTTAGGAAGTGATGGATGCATTATTTCCTCCTATGTACGGCTTTCTAAAACACAAAAACTTAGTTTTTGGGTTAAATTTGGGTCTATGCCCCATGGTGGGCGCCAAAAATGTTAAGGAAAAATTGGATTTCAAATGAATAATCAATAATATCAAGTATCAAGATACCCAAAACTCAATGAAATCGTTCTTGCATGTATAAAATAGGGCCCTTAGAGAGTACACTTCCTTGCTATGCTTCAAGAATGTCAATTGGGAATGGTAGTGATAGTTTATTGCAATGAAGAGGATCTTCACAACAATGGTAGTAGTGCGTAGTGCGTAGTAGCGAATGTGATCACAAGCAATGAAGGAATTGGTGCCAAAGGTGCGCTGTAATTCCTACCGAGTAACAATACTTAGATCTTGGATGATTGGAATGGAAGAACATGGTTCAATTTATAGACTTGGGAAAGAATAGATCAATGGTATAGAGAGAATGAGAAGATCAATAATAGAGAATAGATGAGGAATGTGCAACGAATAAGAAGAAGACATGTGTCTTGCTTTCTTTTGCATGAGAGGAGTTAACAAGAATAGAAGAATGAGTTAAAGCATTTAAAAGAATATAATAATCAGTTAACTGATTTAAAACAAGAAGAAGGGATTTGCATGAGAATAAGAAGATATTTTGCTTTATTAAATATTAGGAATATTCAATTGCATGTGCACAAAGATTGAATTATATTTAGAGATAACTCAATTTAGAAAAAATAGACAACTTAAATAAATAATTGATTTATTTAAATTTAGAGAAGATATTATTGGAAGGAATAATTAAATAATTGGTATTATTTAATTTAGAAGATAAGAAAGTAAATTAAATAAATAAATTTATTTAATTGTTGTGCATGATTTTTTGAAGAATAAATAAAATATTTGATTGTATTTTATTTTTGGAGATTGAGAGGATTTAAATAAATTTGATTTGATTTATTTAAATTTGGAAGAATGAATTTGATTTAATTAAATAATTAAGAATTATTTAATTGTTTGAAAGAATTTAACTAAATAAAAGATTTTATTTAATTTTTACCTTAGAAGAGATAATTAAATATTTTGATATTTAATTAATTTAGAAGAATGTGAATCAAATAAATAAATTTGTTTATTTATTTATTGATAGAGGAATAAAGATGGAATAAATATTAAGAATATTTATTTAGACTAAATCGTGTCATTTTCAGACATTGAAATGATAGTTTTTTATGATAAAAATTTTTTTTGTATAATCTATTGGCATGTGTTCTTATTTGTCTCCAAGAAATTTTACCAGGAAGATTATCCAGAACATCTCTTTCAATTTTGAAAAACAAAATTCTCATTTTCAACATCACATCCTAAATTTTCATTTTCATTTTCAACTTCAAAACGATTTTCATTTTCAACAACAAAGCGGTTTTCATTTTCATTTTCAACAAAAAGATTTTTGTTTTCGTTTTCAACAGCAAAACAATTTTCATTTTCATTTTCAACAAAAGGATTTTTGTTTTCATTTTCAACAACAAAACGGTTTTCATTTTCATGTTCAACAAAAAAATGGTTTTCATTTTCATTTTCAACAAAATGATTTTCATTTTCAACAAAATGATATTTATTTTCATTTTCAACAACAATTTGTTTCAAATTTTGATCTCTATGAATATTATCAATCTCAACATTGTTATATCTAGCTTGTTTTAAATCTCCTATCAACACTATTTCCATTTCGTTCATAGGTGGATTTGAAGTACTTGGATTTGTGCCTAATGAAACATTCTCCATAGCATTGACAGAGGGATTTGAAGACATACCAAGAGTAGTTTGTATAATCGTATTAGTTTCCACATTCACCTCTTGCAAATTTGCATCATCTACATCCATGGTCTCCTCAATGTTTTTATCTTCAATAGTTGTGGAATTGGATGCTTCGGCATTATTCATTGATTGAATCTTTATTCTTCTATCTCTTTGTCTTTTTGCCTCCTCTCTCTTTGCTTCAATTTTTTTAGGGGTTAATAGCTTCCTATCTTTCCTCTTATTATGACTTTGTGATCCCATGATTGAAAAATTTATGAAGCATGTACAAATGACTGTCAGAAAATTGAAAGCCTTTCTTCTTTGTTCAAGTCCTTCAAACAAGTACCAATTCAACAAAATTTCACTCAAACAGTGTCTCAATGATGGCTTCTATCAAAATTTAAACAATATTCCAAGTTGATGGACCTGTAAAAGAAAAAAGATGGTAGATAATGTTGTAAATGTTGTTGTTAGCCGTACTCTAGAGCAAGTTGCAGGGCTGACACTCATAGTACAATCTTATTAAAAAAATGGACAAATAATAAATGGGATCTCGTTTTGTTTTGCACCAGTGGAGTAAGAAACGAGATCTCGTTATTTAAAATTTGAATTTTAAGCTCAGGTTTTTCTTTGTAACCTAGTTCAGGAAATGTTTTGGGGATCCGAACCTGACCTGCAACTTGAAGGTCCTTGAAGGTCCTATCAATCTCACAACAAAATAGTGACTTTGTGCATATATCTGAAGGTCTATTTTGTAGAATATTTTGGTGAAACTAAAACCCATTATAGATGAGATAGTGTAGATTCCAAATATGTAATTTTTTTTACAGTTGGATTAATTTTTCTATTTTTTTATCAATTTATGATGAAATAGGTCCGTAAACTTGAATTATCAGGGTTTTTTTAGTATTTTAATAACTTTTTATTAATATTATTTTTTGTAAAAATAATTGTACAAAAATGTACTTTAGAAAATTCTTTTCAATTAAAAAAATTCAAAAAATGTTAAGTTTAGGTCATCTTATACGTGACGTACACGGTGATTTTTTAAAAGACAAAAAATGGCCAATAAAAAATTAATAAAAGAAAATATTCAATAAAAAATTACAAAAAAATAGAAAATGTCCTTCAGTGAGTTACAAATATTTTTCCAAAAGGATTTTAAAAAATATGATTATTTAGGTCAAAATATGGATGACGTCCATGTACATGGTATAGTAAAAAAAAGTGACTTTAAAATAGTGGTTTTTAGAAACGCCTATTCAAAATCAATTTCTATCATCTAGATATTAAAAAAAATTATATATTTGGAAACTAGATTCCGAGTACTACATTTCATATTTAGTGACTTTTTCCAAGATTCCACCTTTAAGTGCTTCAAATTTTTAGGTCAAATGTGACAAATTCTAAAAATCAGGGAAAATACTTCCACTTTTTGGCCAATAAGTGGACACAACTTCTTGCAGACACCCCATATCTTCCATCTCCATCTCCTCAGAATCCTCATGAACCAAAGTAAAGGACAAATCAACCACATTGTCTACCATAACACTTGCGGCTTTTTTTAGGAAATTGAGCCCCCATGCCACCTTCCATCTTGCTTCAACTCCAAACCCCACCACTTCAATCACGAAAGGAGCTTAGTGCCCATTGAAATTAGGAAACATTAATGGCCATATGCCCTAGTTCATTTGGAACCCCAACCCTACCACTACAATCTCTAGGTAATCAATAAAGCCCTAACGCCACTTGGAGAAGACCGGAGGCTTCATGACAACTTTGATATTATCCTTATCCTCCATCATATTCAACATGGTCACTGCAAACATAGAGGCCACATCTACATTTACCTGGTATCTATGAGATGCCAAAAGGTAGACATCTCCCAATACCATCCTTATCGCAAGAAGCACAATGGAGGAATGAGTTTTAAAAATCTTCTTCAACCTTTTATCTAAAATGTTGCCCCTCAAACCATCTATCTACATCTCCCTTGAAGGAATGCCATAGTATCCATTTTGAATGGAAAAACTTGTATTGGCCAAACTACTAAATAGCATCCCCTGACTTTTAATTGAAATTATTTTATCGGCAATGAACTATCCCTTTCTACCATCATATCTACAACTCCCATGTACCAACAGTTCCAACTCATTATCATCATTAATTCTCATGCTTATATGTCCTTCAAATGATAATTAAAACTAATGATCCAGTGAATTCCAATCTTCCCAGTTATTCGCAATAAATTTGGTGTATTACATGGTCATGGCCACATTGGCAAGTTCATCTACCTTGGTGTTGGCCTCCCTGTAGACATGTACTATTTTGAAGTTATCCAATTTATTCATATATTCCTTCCACATATTTAAAATATTTCTAAGTCTCCAATTCATGTTAGGATTAACATTATTTCCTATGTCATTCATAATCACTTCTGAATCCCCTTCTATCATCAATCTTTTTACACCTTTAACGTCCCCCATCTGAAGCCCTAGCAATAGAGCTTGAGATTCTACTTCATTATTGGTCCCGACAAGTAGTTTTTTTGCTGTCGAAATCACCATTGCTCATTTGTGATCTTAGATGATGCATCCAGCCCTAACATTTTTTGGATTGCCTTTAGCTGCTTTGTAAAAATTCAACTTATCCATCCCTCATCTGGGGGAACCCATCTTGCATCCACACTAGGGTTATGAGACATATGATCTGATGCCTTCCCATAAATGGGGAAAATAATCAGACCTAGCCACATCTTTTTGATCTCATTATCCTGAGAAGTGAAGGAGCTACTTTTCAAAGATTAATATCTTGATGCATTATTTACTGCTTCTATTATAGACTGCTCAATTTTATATTTTAATGCTTCAGTCAAAACTTCTTTGTCCTCAAAGATTCTCCTATTCCTCTATTTCCACAAATCCCATATCACCAAAGATGGCTTGATAATCCAAATGCTAGAAAAAACCAATTTCTTATGGAGCACCGACCATGCAAAGAAAAGTTCAAATATATCTTGGTGTTGTGGATTTTGCCAACTAAACGTTCAACATAAAAACTTCCAATGCTCCTCTACATATTTACAACTTAATAGAAAATGGTCCATTGATTCTTACCCATTCATGTTCATCATAGAAATTTGGGTAATCTTTCCAGACATCTAGTCTTTTAGCGGTAATGTTCATGTATTCTGGCTTATATTCATTGTCATCCAACAAGGTATCTCTTAGTTCCTCAAATTTCATGTGGTCAATTTTAGTGAGTGTGGATGTATATCCTTACATCCTTAGTATAAACAACACCAGTTCTAGATATTTCTTGTACTTAGGTCTTGGCTTCTCTGAAACATCAACCAATTTTGTTATCAAAATTTTATCTCTTCTATACTCTATGGCTATGGTTTCACTTCTTAACTATTCTTCTCACGAATTTGCAATCTATAGCTAGAGCTTCACTTTTTACTCTTCTTTTCAAAAATTTACCAATCACTTTGAATATGAATGAGGAGGAATTGAATGATTAGGACATAAGTAACCTTCTTTTGGCCTAACTTTTTGCATTTATTATAATTTTTCTTGTTAGGTTTTTGAGAGCTTTTAGCTGTTGGTTCATTCTATACGTTCATAGGGAACTATTTCCATCCATAATTCCTTTGTCTTTCATGTTTTCATTCCAAAGATTTGAGTTATTGATTTAGACTTGCCTTATTAACATATCCATCTTTAAATTTCTTATCAAGTCACCTATATGCCTTGCTTTCCCTTCACAACATCTCATTTTTATAGGGATATGGAAGATTATGCAATGGTTAGCTCCCCATGAACCCATGTTTTTTCATAATCTAATATGAAGTCCTCTGCAAGAGGTACATGAAAAGCTGTGAGATTCATTTATTGAATCAAGCCACTAGGTTCACCTGTAAAACCTAAGATTTACCTTCTACAAGAGAAAAATCAAAGAGGATGAATTTGCACAATATTGGATGCAATTAATGAATTAGATTAATTAATTATATGTGAGAACTTGTTTTTATATTTGTAAGTTAGAAAACCCTAATATGAATTAAAAATAACCTAAAACTAAAATTAGCCCCAAGTCAACTTAATAAAGTGTAATTAAATATTTAGTTACACCAACACCCCCCTTAAGTGCAACTTAGGGAGAAATTAAAAACATGCAACTAATGCAAGAATGGGTGCTAGGTACAAGGCCATGTTAGATACCCATTACAATACGAATCTCTCATAAAGTAGAGAAACTAGAGAAAAACCCAATGGGAAAAACTCATCTCCAAAAGAGAGAAAAATACAAGTACACGATCATGTGATCGCAGGACTAACATTAAGATCCCCAAGAATTGAATCCATCACAAAAGTACAATCATGAATGCCCCCCATAAGAAAGGAAGTAGAGAGAAGTTCTGGTGACACCCCAGAAGTGAGAAGGATGAAACCCCATGCAAGGAAATTCTCCCTCTCAAAATAGAGATGAGAAGAGAGACCATGTAGTTGCTCCTCAAGATGACTCCTACAATGCTGGAAGATGCTCAACACAAAATAAATATGTTAAGACCCATGAATGTCGAACCACATTTGTCCCCTTGGGAAGAAATAGAATTTCAAATGTGTGCATAATGTCTTCCCATTCCAGATGGGAATATACAAGAAGAAGGATAAATGTCTCTAAACTCTGTGCATGATCTAAAAACAATAATGATGCTCTTGAAAACTGCCTAAATGTCTCCAATCCACTACAAAACTATGATTGAATGGGAGGATAAAGAACAATCTCTAAAGAAGATGATGGTGTTGCAACTCCATTAAATCTATCATCAATTAGAAGACAAATATCCTCAATGTTGTTGACCAAATCTGCAAGATGGGACTCTACAAACAACAATGATATATCTAGTAGATATGTGTCCCAATGAGCTATCTCTAGAAGACTAATAATATCCTACTACAAAGAATTTGATGTAGCAACAAGTAATAAAGATGTGATCTCGATTTAAGTGGAGAAGGAGAAGCAAGTAAAGGTTTTGTGTCATATGAACTCACAAGACCTGTCAAATATGAATTCTCCTCAACTATATCATCATCAAAAGGTATGCAATCTATATCATCAAGGGGTATGTGGCAATCCATAGAAGGATCATGGGTAAGTGCAAAAAGATGGGGGGCCAAAAAGTGGCCAAATGGTTTTTTTATAAAAATAATACATAACGTGAGCGCGTTATAATGCGCTTGCGTTATAATGCGCTCGCATTGTGGGTTGGTAATGACAAGCCTAAGGCTCATCATTACCAAACCATAACATGAGCACATTATGAACCACTATAAATATATAAAAAAGGCTGTCATTTCATTTCATTTCTATTTTTCTCCTCTACCCCTACAGCTTGCAAACCCTACAAAGTGCGCTCACGTTTTGGAAAAGCCAATTCAACAACAAAATCTTGCTAATTCATCACCAAAATGCCGCCACGACGTTGGGCACGCCAAAGGAGTGAGTTTTATTTGTTTTTTTGTTTGAATTTGCTTCTAAATAGGTAGGTTTGAGTTGTTTTTTGATGTATATTTCGTTAATTGTCAGAAAATGTTAATGCACCTCCTCCTCCTCAAAATCGACAAAATCCTGAGGAGGAAATACTTGCAGAACAACAACCTCCATCCATTCCTCGACATACCCTTGGAACACAAGAAAATATAATAGGGCAAATTGAAAACAACAAAAAAAAAATTGAAGATATAATTACAAGGTTGAAAGATCCTTCCACTTCAACCTTGCATAGGTCCACGCTTGCTAAATCTCTTGAATCTATGTTATCAAATGTAGATTCGATTAGCAAGCAAATACCTAGTTGGACAGATAAGAGGAGAGAGTTTAGATACTATTATGCAGACAAGCTGTCATACCAAGATGTGAAAAAATTACAAATTACAAAATTAGACTTGTGTTCAATTTTCACAAACCCACAAACAAATCAACCTCCACCCATTACATGCAAGAGGTTCACTATCCATTGGTGCAACAACCAAGCGATAAGGGACAATTTTGGACAGAGGTGGTGGATGTTTTTGACCATCCTCCATGCAATAATAATGAGGTCCCGCAATACTTTTTGAGGAAACTCTACTGTGAGTTTGTCCTCAATAAAGTGCCAAACTATTTTGATATGCAGGACTTCCAGGGTAGAGGTTGGGGGTTAGCACAAGATAGACCAGGGGCACGTCTTGACCCATAGTGGCCAGTGAGATAAGTAATCAACAGACCAGCCCACGAGCATGTTTCTATCCCTTCCATTGTGAAGGAGAGTGTTGAGGTTGATACACTTTAGTCCATTAGTACCTTGACCCAGAGCATCATAGCACATGAGGACAAGCACTTAGTAAAGGAGAGTTTATCAAACATTTAAACATGTGAATGAAGTCATAGAAATACACTAAGTCATCTAGGCACCATTACATGTAAGAGGTTCCCTATCCATTAGTGCAACAACCAAGTGATAAGGGACAATTTTGGATAGAGGTGGTGGATGGTTTTTGACCATCCTCCATGCAATAATAATGAGGTCCCGCAATACTTTTTGAGGAAACTCTACTGCGAGTTTGTCCTCAATAAAGTGCCAAACTATTTTGATATGCGGGACTTCCAAGGTAGAGGTGGGGGTTAGCACAAGATAGACCAAGGGCACGTCTTGACCCATAGTGGGCAGTGAGATGAGTAATCAACAGACCAACCCACGAGCATGTTTCTATCCCTTCCATTGTGAAGGAGAGTGTTGAGGTTGATACACTTCAGTCCATTAGTGCCTTGACCCAGAGCATCATAGCACATGCCAGTCCTATAGCACAGAGTGGGTTGGGAGATAGTGCGAGGAGTAGGGTCCCACCCCATACTTGTCAGACTTGTGGGTCAACCTGTGGTTATAACCCCATGGATAGTCAGGATGTAGGAGCATAGGCTACATCTGCAGCTGAGCAGATGGTGATGACAGATACCCTCATGAGTGAGACTTTCAGCCTTGATACTCAAGTAAATATTAGCAAGTTTATTGAATTTAATTTATTAAATTTTATTTTTGAAATGCAAGATTAACTAATTTAAATTGATGATTTTAATGAAATTTCAGGGTCATAGCGTCGATGTAGTTTTCAGTGGTTCGCCACCTGCATTTTACACTAGATCATCTATTGGCGGGGTATGTAACTAGTAAACAATTATAAATATTACATGTGAATAGAATCGTTATATGAATGGTATTCTAATATCTAATTTTGGATGTTGAATAGGTTAATATTGTAGATTTCACGGCAACACCTGCTAGTGGTGGTGGACTTCAAAGTTTTACAGAGGTAATAAAATAAATAGTTTAAGGAATGAATTGTACTTACTATATTTTTGTATGTGACTTGTGTGCTTTATTGTGTGTACTTCCATGTTTAGATGAACATGTGTGTATGTTAGGAGCCATGATTTGCATCACTATTATTGTTTTCATAATTGAATAATGTTGTTTTATTTGCAGATGATGCAGGCTGTGGAGACACCTCCCCATGTTCAGAGGGCAATGGAGCATGGTGTGGCCTTTGCAACTCATAGCTCCTTGGCATTGACAGGGGTATGAGGCAGATTAGTAAATTTCAATTTACATTCATTATTATAATTGTCTATTTTTGAAAAATCAAAAGATTATTAATTTGAAGTTTAATTTCTATCTAGATGGTTTCTATAGGACTTGACATCACCAGGGCCTATTCCTGCTACTGAGGCAAGTGAGGAGACATATTATATGTTAGCGGTAAGTGATAATTTTTTTAAATGTTTCATTTTTTATAACATGTAATTTCTATATATGAATGTCTATACTTTTTATTGTAATAGGTAAAGATGCAGGGAGAACTAAATAGGAGGAGTAGCCCTTAGGTTCGTAGTAGACCACCCACATGCACGTCTCCATCCCCTAGAAGATCAAAGGCTGCCCGTGATTTATTCTCTTCACCAGCCAGAGGGGAATGACTTTTTATTGTGTTCCTTTGTTGTATGCCTATATGGCATTTGTGGACATATATTTTGTATTGTACATAGTTGACATTGTATGCCTATATGGCATTCTTGTAAGCCTATATGGCTATTTTGTATATATGTTATACTTATATTGATAGATATTGATGTATGCCTATATGGATATTTGGTTAATACAAATATTTTTTATTGATGGTGTCCATACTTGCATTATAAATCCACGTTTGAATGGATATTTGTAGATGGCTACTTCAAATATTTAAAGTCCAATTGTATTACATAGGATGTTTATTGATCCAATAAGCTAGCTATTGTTATTCAAGTACCACCTAACCCTCATTTTGGAACTAAAATATAAAAGTTGTGTTTAAAAAAAAATGAATCATTATGTTGAATAGAAAATATTAATATTATTTATGAGTAGCATAGAATGTCAACTATATACAATACAAAAAAATGAATCATCATGTTATTCTTTATGTTTGAGATCCTGAATATGACTAAGTCTGGTAGCCTGATATCCTGAAACACTAGGATGAATATCCAAGTCATTAGGATGATTGCGCCTTGAGAAAAAGTCATTAAGATGAGTGCCTAAAGGAGACTTTCTTAAACATTCAAACATTAAGCAAGAAGCATGAAGGGTTAAGGTGCAATTTACAACTCATAAAGCCTCAAAAGGGTGCCCAACTTAGAGAGAGCATTCATTTAAGACAAGGCACCCATTGACACCTGTTCCACCATAAAAGTGTGCGTAAGGTGGAAGGAGAACAAGCCTCTAGTAAGTGAAGCGCACCTATTGTCTAAACCACTTCATTATGGTACCCTAGCATGAGGAGGAGTATATAAGTCAATAAGAAATGGTGCCTAGAATGCAAATGAAGGACTAAGTGGCATTTTCAATAAGCATCAATTCACCTTGAGCTTTCAATAAATACATCAAATTGAGCCCCATAAGCCTAGGCGCCATTTGCCTTCAAAAGAACCTTGTATCGATGTCAAGAGTTGGATTGTTGATGACTTCCCAAGCTAGAGATAATAGTGAAAACAATCCTTCCACCATCAGGATATTGAAAAATAATCATAATGTAATGATATATGGGATAACTGACATACCCCTTGTGAAAAGTGATGATCATAACAAGAATGGTCACCTCAACTTAATGCCCAATAATTTTAATACTATCAAGCATCCACATAATAGTAGATAATCTTATCAAAAGTCAGAGAAATTTCTAAGGACCATAGTGTTGTCCCTATGACTTGACACATACTGTTTGTTTCATAAAGCAAAGGGACATGATATAAATATTGTTGTTATATGGAGCCTAATCAGACTCGGAGGTTAAATTTACCCAACTTTTATCAGCGTGGTTTGCCCCCAAATATTTTCCTACTAGTTTTGGCACCGTGAAGTCTAAGTGCATGAAAATCATGAGGATGAGCGCTTAGGGATGAGATAGTCTTCATAAGAGTTTAAATAAGAACACATCAAAATGCACCTTGGTAGAGAGACTTGAGACCATCATCAAATAAGTCAAAATATCTATCTCTAATGACTTGACATGGATCCCAAAACCACCTATTGGACCAATAGGATCCTAGGCGCTCACTTCATGCATTATGATTTCTAGGTGCCAGTTTGATGCTCCATCACAAGGAAAGTGCGCCCACACTTGCAAGTGTTTTTCTTCAGGATCTAGGCATAAATTGAAGGTTGTAGTTGCTAAGAAGAGTGCCTATCAAGAGGAACTCTTTTGGAGTCTCCAAAACACATCAAACACTTAACTAACAACAAGATAACTTTTTCCCAAGTTAGGCGCTTTAAGAGGGAAGTTAAAACATGAATAAGCGCTAACTTGTCTAGGTGCAAACTCAAGCTTGTTGAGGATACACATGGTACCCAACATTCCTTGGTGATGTCACGAATTTCAATTGCTCAGAACTATTCAAGGAATGCCCAATGCCCGTTCTTGATGATAGGCCACCAAAGTGAGGGTGGAATTGCACCTTGATGGCATTAGGCGCTATCTAGAATATGCTACTCCATGGAAATACACCTTCTTGCTTAGAGTCTTAATGAAAAGTCCTAGAGGTTAAGATGCGCCTTGTCTTAATGAGGTGCAACTCTTGGGTAAGAAAGCTTGTAAAGTGCGCCTAAATTAGTGAAGAGGTTGATAACTTCTAAACCCTTCCTGGAACTTAGATTACTTCAACTGAAGATCATCTTGCACCAATACATCACCAAAATTTCAATCACAAGATCAATTCAAACTTAGGTGCTCTTTAAGTCTTTCTAATGTTGGCGAATCTACGAGGTTGAATTGGCAAGAGATGGCGCCTAGCTTCCTAGACCTTATTTCAATATGTTTGAGTTTGAAATTTGACTCAATGGTATCAAGATGGCACCATAGAGTCTTTGGACTAGTTCCTTAGAGTTTCAGAAACATTCTAGCTCCTTGAAAATTCCTCCTACATGCTTGGGTGCCATTTCAAGGTCTTGGAACCATGATGTAGCACCTTATTGCTTTAGGCACCGATTCATGATTGTGCAACTTGAGATTGGCACCTAGAGTGAATAGGATTTCATCCTGACTTAATTCACTAAGGCAACCTCATCTTGAAGGCCAAACAACATTTCCTACCAGAGCACCTCGAATGAAGACTCCATATCCTTGGGCGCTCATTTAGACAATTTGATGTGAAATTGGTGCCTAGACTCCAAGAGTCAACTTTCTGCTTTCCAGACTTAGCCAAATTTTGAGTTTCTGACTTTGTTCCTACAAAATAATGAGATTGAGTTAGTCAAAAACCAATTAAGTCCCTCATCATTCTGAATTAGCCTCTAGGAATGAGTAATAGGCTAATCCATTCTTCACTTGATGATCAAGCCAGAAATGGGGACATGACAGGGTAAGTTGTATCTAATGACATCACCTAATTGAGCGCTTAGGAGGTATAAAGCTTAATGTTGACATGAGGACAAGTGCTTAGTAAAGGAGAGTTTATCAAACATTTAAACATGTGAATGAAGTCATAGAAATACACTAAGTCATCTAGGCACCATTTTCCCCTTGTGTACCCTTACATTTGCACCTAAGAAGTGTTGGCAAGAGACACTATATGGATACATGGTTGTTGTCATTGATGGAAACAAAGGTCATCCCACATATCTGCAAGTCATGGTGTGTCTCTACCGGAAGTCAGAATGAAGATTGTTGTGGTCCGGTGAACAAGAACAGAGCATGTGGCAAGGTCTGACAGATTGGTCCGGATCTCTCAGAGGAAGTGTCTTGGTGCAGTGCGGATTTGGGGAAGTCAAGAGGACTACCTTGAGTAGTATATTCCAAGGATTTAGCCTCTGGTGATGAACAAAGAAAAAGATATGAATAGTTGAGTACCGGATTCCTGAGAGACAGTGAGAACAGAGGAAGAACTGACTGACAGAGTATCAGACTATTTTCTGGATGTGTTACTGTTGATGGTAAAGGTTGTGAAGGAATGAATCATGTTTGGCCGACATGATTAATGATATCTACAAGTATATGCTTGATCTGCATTGCTTGGTGAGCAAGGATTCAGCCGACAGAACAGAGTTTGTAAGAAACTAGACTATTCCGGATGCCGACTAGAAAGGTGATGAAATTACTTGTGCGGATATATATAGAGGATGGATTTAGTTGTGAAAAGTAGTATGGTGTGAAGGTATATGCGAATAAGTGTAGAACAGAGCAGAAGTAGTAAGAAAGATCCGGTATGTGAAAGGATAGCAGAATAAAGAAAAGAGGAAAGATGAAGTGCAGTAGATCAGTGTACTGAGCCTAACCGGAACTGAACTCCAGCATATGTAGATGCTTCCAATCAGTTCAAGACTCTGATTCTTATCACTTTGTAGATAGTGTGTCTCCTTGTAGGCAGTGGGCCTCTTTGTGAGCAGTGTGCTCGGGCAGTGAGCCCTAATTGGCAAATGCCATTTTGTAATTCCTTATTCTTCTAACAGAGAATAATCTTTGGGTTAATCACCCCGTGGTTTTCTCCCTTAATAGGGTTTCCACGTCAAAAATACTGTGTCATGTGTTTTTCATTTCATGGTAATGTTTGTTTGTTTGATTCAATGCTGCATTGATTAATAAGAAAGTTCAAAAGAAGAAATAATTAGGATAACTGATTCACCCCCCCTCTCAGTTATCAACAATTGGTATCAGAGCTAAGTTCCTCCTAATAGAGCCTAACAGCTTGAGGAAAATCTGGGAGTTCAAATGGATGCATATGGTTTAAGGGAGCAACTCAAGACTGCCCTTGAGGATCTTGAACAGTCAAATTCTGAAGTCAATGAATTAAAAGAAAGACTCAAACAGGCTGATGAATTCATGAGAGAATTAAAAGACAAATTAAGTCTCTCTATGAAAAAGAGAAAGGAGCTGCTCCAACAATTGGCAAGACAAAGTGAAGAAAGCAATACAAATGAAGAGTTGACTGAGCAAACCAAGTTATGTGAAAAGTTATCAAAAGAAGTCATTATGTTAAGACATGAAATGGAATCAGGAACTATAAAGTTTACTCAAGAGATTGAAGAAAAAAGAAAAGCTGAAGACAATCTAAGACAATCTCTTAAAGAAAAATTAGAAGAATGCCACCAGATGGACAGGATTATCAGACATCTTGAATCTTATCTTGAAGATGCCAAAGATAATGAAGAAAAACTTGAGGATCAAATTGCCTCTCTCAAAAGAGATCTTCAAACAGCAAATGAATATAAAGAAAAATTCAAGATAAGTTCTGCCCAGCTTGAAGTACTTCTTGGAAGTCAAAAGAGGACAGATGACAAGTATGGTTTGGGATATGAGAAAGGAGAAAGCTCCAGATCCGGTCAAAAGAATTTTGGATCAGAAAATCCAAGGAATAGGCCTAGAAGACCTCCGGTAAGACAGCCCAATGCTCAAAGATATCCATCTTTCAATGGATACTGCCACAGCTGCAACCACTTTGGCCACAAAGCTAATCAGTGCAGAAAGAGAATGAATTAGATTAATTCATCCTTCTCTGGACAGTGCTTTAACTGCAAAAGGTATGGACACAAATCCCATGAATGCAAAAATATGTAAGTAAACAAATCATTCAAAGGTAGATGCTTTACATGCAATAGAGTAGGTCATATGGCTAATCAATGCAGATCAAGAGGTTATCAGTCAAATATGCAAAGAAATGTTATTTGCCAAATCTGTAATAGGTCCGGTCATAATGCTAAAGTCTGCAGAAGCAAGAATCAGGACAAAAGAGGTCAGGTGTATAATCAGAATCAAGACAAGGGTAAACAAAAGATGAATGCGGATGAAGTTAGGAATCAGATGAGCAAGATTTGGGTGAAGAAAAGTTCAGAGAATGTAGATGTTGGATCCGCACCAGACTCTAGTGCTGATATTTCTTCCAGAAATTAAAAAGTGAGCTCTGGCTCAGGGGGAGACTCAAAGAAAATCCTGTTCCCCCAGCCAATCAAGTGGTGCTGGATGGGACACAAGATGCGGGGTAAAGGGTTTGAAGATACCAGTCCTGAGATGATCCAGACAAGATTTCAGAGGTCCGCATGAAGATATAAAGAAGTTGTGATCGATCAAGTAAAGACCTGTTCCGGGAGATGCTCCGGAATGACAGAGGACTACAAAAGGGTCCGGAGAGATCCGGAAGTACATTATTTTACTCTGCGGACTGGACAGAATGTTTGGGATGTTCTTGTAATGTGTCATCTCGATTTATTCATGATTGAAAGATCCGCATGATGTTCATAGATCAGGACTGATCCGGGATACTCCAAGCTATCCGAACAAGGCAAACCGGAATAATATAGGTGAAGCATTTATTGCAAACAGATATTAGGGTTTACGAAATGATATAAGGGATTTCTCAATAATCATTTGATCATTCCACATCCAAGAAGAAGAGAAAAGCGGAGCTCTAAAAAAAAATTCATCAAGATCACCGAAGATCTCCTGCCGAAGTCATTACATACAGAAATCAATCCAGCGACTCCGTGCAACCGAAGACGCAAAAGGTATTTTCCACTTTCGATATCTTGCTACAAATCTTTTGAAGAAATGGCTACTCCATATATAGTAAAAATCTCAGATAGGCCCCGACCTGAATTTAAGAAACATCCATACAAGTCATTGGAGGTAGATCCCTTAGGAGCATTTTCCAGTGTTCCTCACGGAGTTTTACACACAGAAGACATTAGGGTCTACATACATGCAAGCATTGAGGAATTTGGGGAATTCAAATTGAGAGATCTCTATCACAAACAACTGATAGACAATGCTTTTGAGCTTAAACCAGAGTATAAGGGTATCCAGAAGAAACAATTTGATCAATTCATTCATTTCCCCTGCTTTGAAGAAGATGAATGGGTCTGGTATGTACTGAGCAGGATGCATGACAACTTCCTATGGCTGGATAGACCCTGCAAGATCACAAAAGAGGCAATTAGAGCAGTAACTGGTCTATACTCTTCCGGAGGGATACCTATCCTCAAATCTGTCAAAAATAACATTGTAACTGAGGCCACCGGATCAAAATTTGATAAGAGGGCAATGACCATTGAAGATATTTCTGATCCGGATATCAAGTATGCGTCCATGATAATAGGATACAAGATCTATCACTCCAGCAGGGAGAATTCTGTATCCGGAACTGCAGTGTATACTGCCTATGAAATGCTAAGGAAGAATGCAGAATATGATCTCTGCGAACTGCTCTTAAGCTAATTAATGGAAAATATACAGAAAATCAAGAAGGACAAGAAGAATTCCTTTAAGTATGGTACTCTTATATTATGTCTATTCTTCTACTTCATGAATGAGCTGCCCAGATCAAGTGGATGGGCATGGTAGAATGACAAACCTATTGCAGTACAAATAAGAGACTATCTACATGGGCTTGGGGATGCCAAAGCAAGAAATACAGCCCTATGGGGATACTTCAAAAACTTCCAAAGCATGATACAAGAAAGAGAAAGAATTCCCCAGTCTCTTGTTGAAAAATACAAAGACTCAGTGTGCTTTATGGTGGACACTGATCAGTGCCTAATGGAGGCAGTGGAGCCAAGGACTGTCTGGATCATGCCCATGGGGTATGAAGTGGATGAACAGATAGTGGAGCTGCATGTTCAACACATGCTAAGTCAGCCCAAAGATCCAAAGGCAGAAAGGTTTGGAACCTTTGAGGAGCTGAGTGTAAAGATCCATGTAGAACTCAGGGAACCTGAGATAAAGAGGAAGGTGAGAAAAGAAGTAGAGCATATTGCTCAAGGCCTAGGCATCTCAAAAGAGGCACTTGATGCCAGCTGGGAAAAGAGGAGAAAGGCTGAGGAAGAAAAGAAAAGTAAAGAAAGTGTTCTGGTTGAAACTTCCACCCGGACCAGATCATCAAAAAGATCTGCACCTCCCACAACCAAAAGTTCAAAACCGGAAGTCCAGGCATCCGGTAAAAGATCCAAGACAAAAGCCACAAGGGCTTATGAAAGCCAAAAGGATGAAGAGGAAACTGAGTCAGATGAGGGAGTAAAAGAAATAAAGAAGCAGAAGAAGAAAGGATCTGGTAAACCCTCCACAGGCCAAGACAAGGATGAAATGGTAGAGGTATTTGTTGAAAAGCCCACTCTGTCTCTAGAGAGTGTAATCAAGTCGGTTACGGTGGATGGAAACCTTCAACGGTTCAACCAATGACTGAATTTTATGATGACTACAATGAGGCTGACCAAAAGATTCTGCAGGAAGCCACAATCAATTATCTGAACATATACAATAAGGCTTTCATTGAGATCATATCTCTAATTCCTAAAAGCCTAGAAAAGGAATTAGAAATAAGAAAGAATAATGCTCATGCAAAAGATCTTGAGATCCGGGAGCACATAGCTATTCAGCTATATCCTCAAATTGATCCCAAGACAATGAACATAATATTCAAAGACTGCAAAGATGAGTTCAGAAGTAAAGCCAGGATGAATCAACTCATGCTTGGTGAGACTGACAAGGTGGCCAAAGAGACAGAAGAGATCCTCCGGAAGGCCTTCAAAAGGTTCAATCTTCTTGTTGTAGAGGACTTAGGTGTAGAAACAGCTGTGGACTTGGAACCCTCTGCTCTAGAAGAAGTGGCCTATGAATAGGCTAGCATCTCTCCTCCGGTTTCCCCTACAGTCTCTGGATCCAAAGAAGAAGAGAAATTACAGGAGAAGGAAGCAGTGGTGAAAGATAAAGAGGTTGACAGTACCAAGGGTGCAGAGAAAGAGAAGACTCCATCAGAGAAGACCATGACTGATAGTGGTAAGAATGTGGAAGGAGAGAAAATCCCAAAGGACAGTTCCAAGACTGCAGAAGAAAAGAAACATCTGTCTCCGGCAAGAGACACTGCACAAACTGTTCGACAATTTTTGAGCAAAGAAACAATAGAGATCGATGAACCGGAGCTACTACAAGGCCCATTCAACTTTGATTCCCTCTCTCCGGTGCAGACAATGAAGATAGCCTCATTTGCAAATGCTAAGGCAAATGAAAAGCTCCTAAAGTCTCATATGGAAGACTGTGAGTTGATAGAGGCTGCCTCCGGAGTGCTTGAGAAGATTATGCCATCGGTCCAGATAGATCCAGCAGCCTCCTCTTCCGGTAATCTCAAAACCTTAGTCAGCAGTGTTAGTACACATTTTGAATCTCTAGAAAAATTAGCTGAAGAAAAGGTTCGGAAGGAGTTTTTGGATAAAAGGTTCTTTGAGGTTCAGGGTTTGATCATTAATGATAGGAGAAACATGAACATTGGGATAAAGAGCTTAGAAAATGCTCTTAAGGATGGCGCTGAAATATACAAATTTTGTATCTCCTGGTCCAAGGTAACAGTGGACATTGAGAAGAAAATAAAAGTGCAAGAGGACACACTACTAAGCTTGTCTCAAAGTTTTGATCCTCTTTCTTCCTCTATAACAAATCAAGAATGTCAGACTATTGCAGTCTTGAGTGAAATCAAGAAACTGGAGAAGGAAAGGAAAAATAGAATAAGCAGGTTGAGTGAGCTCAGGGGGTTAATTGTCCCTAAGCTAGAGGCCATGCATGAGGCCATAGCAGAAGCTCAAATCACAGCCCAGACATGTGATCCGAAAGATCTAAAAAGGGCAGATGCATTTGCATTTTTGTTGAGTGGTCACATTTCAATTTTGGATAGAATGAAGCAAAGTTGGGCTACAGAACTGATCCAACTGAAGACATCTTTTGCAGACATTCTTCAGTATATGTGAGTATGTAAATATGCGGCTATGTATAGAAAATTTTTGAAAATTTTGGTGTGCGGACCCTACCCTTTGCCATTGATGTCAAAGGGGGGGTGAGGAGTAGTGAAAAATGAGGAATCCAACTAAGGGGGAGTTCCAGAAATTGTATATAAAGACAGAGCATCAGCAAAGGGGGGCATTATGTAAACACTTAGTCATTTTTCACTAAGTGTTGCCATCAATGCCAAAGGGGGAGATTGTTGGCAAGAGACACTATATGGATTCATGGTTGTTGTCATTGATGGCAACAAAGGTCATCCCACATATCCACAAGTCATGGTGTGTCTCTACCGGAAGTCAGAATGAAGATTGTTGTGGTCCGGTGAACAAGAACAGAGCATGTGGCAAGGTCCGACAGATTGGTCCGGATCTCTCAGAGGAAGTGTCTTGGTGCAGTGCGAATTTGGGGAAGTCAAGAGGACTATCTTGAGTAGTATATTCCAAGGATTTAGCCTCCGGTGATGAACAAAGAAAAAGATATGAATAGTTGAGTACCGGATTCCTGAGAGACAGTGAGAACAGAGGAAGAACTGACTGACAGAGTATCAGACTATTTTCCGGATGTGTTACTGTTGATGGTAAAGGTTGTGAAGGAATGAATCATGTTTGGCCGACATGATTAATGATATCTACAAGTATATGCTTGATCCGCATTGCTTGGTGAGCAAGGATTCAGCCGACAGAACAGAGTTTGTAAGAAACTAGACTGTTCTGGATGCCGACTAGAAAGGTGATGAAATTACTTGTGCGGATATATATAGAGGATGGATTTAGTTGTGAAAAGTAGTATGGTGTGAAGGTATATGCGAATAAGTGCAGAACAGAGCAGAAGTAGTAAGAAAGATCTGGTATGTGAAAGGATAGCAGAATAAAGAAAAGAGGAAAGATGAAGTGCAGCAGATCAGTGTACTAAGCCTAATCGGAACTGAACTCCAGCATATGTAGATGCTTCCAATCAGTTCAAGACTGTGATTCTTATCACTTTGTAGACAGTGTGTCTCCTTGTAGGCAGTGGGCCTCTTTGTGAGCAGTGTGCTCGGGCAGTGAGCCCTAATTGGCAAATGCCATTTTGTAATTCCTTAGTCTTCTAACAGAGAATAATCTTTGGGTTAATCACCCCGTGGTTTTCTCCCTTAACAGGGTTTCCACGTCAAAAATACTGTGTCATGTTTTTTTCATTTCATGGTAATGTTTGTTTGTTTGATTCAATGCTGCATTGATTAATAAGAAAGTTCAAAAGAAGAAATAATTAGGATAACTAATTCACCCCCCCTCTCAGTTATCAACAAGAAGAAGTTGCAACTTTACACTGCCTCCTTCTGACAATTTTTGGGGCAGCAGAATACCTTTCACCACGAGCAAATGTATCAGAGATATAAAAAACTGAGAGAGGTGATTGTAGAGGCACTCTATGTGATCATGTTGTCTTAGACAAAATATTTCTAAGTGACACGATTTTCAAGTAACATCTCATCAAAGATTTCTACCTTTTTGCACTTTGGACTCTTCAGGGATATCGTCGGTATAATGTAGCTCGGACTATTTCGACATGTTTGGGTGAAAAATAGGACCATACCTAGTGTAAATGTACCCATCCAGATGCGTTGGAATAGTCAATTTGGTCACATCAGGAGAAAGACAAAAGTTACACCCCTTTGCAACTTTACACTGCCTCCTTCTGACAATTTTTGAGGCAGCAGAAAAGCTTTCACCACGGGCAAATGCCTTAGAGATATAAAAAAATTAGAGAGGTTATTATAGAGGCAGTATACATGATCGTATTGCCTCAAAAGGAATGTTTCTAAGTGACATAGTTTTTGAGTAACATCTCGTCAAAGATTGTTGCCTTTTTGCACTTTAGACTCTTCAGGGATATCGTCGGTACAATGTAGCTCAGACTGTTTCGACATGTTTGGGTGAAAAAAAGGACCATACCTAGTGTAAATGTACCCACCCAGACACGTTGGAATAGTCAGTTTGGTCACATCAGGAGCATGATGAAAGTTACACCCCTTTGCAACTTTACACTACCTCCTTCTGACGATTTTTGGGGCAGCAGAAAACCTTTCACCATGGGCAAATGCCTCAGAGATATAAAAAACTGAGAGTGGTTATTGTAGAGGCACTCTATGTGATCGTTTTGCCTTAGATGGAATGTTTCTAAGTGACACAATTTTTGACTAACATATCGTCAAAGATTGCTGCCTTTTTGCACTTTAGACTCTTCAGGGATATCGTCGGTACAATGTAGCTCAGACTGTTTCGACATGTTTGGGTGAAAAAAAGGATCATGCCTAGCATAAATGTACCTATCTAGACGTGTTGGAATAGTTAGTTTGGTCACATCAGGAGCAGGATGAAAGTTACACCCCTTTGCAACTTTACATTGCCTCCTTCTAACGTTTTTTGGGGTAGTAGAAAACCTTTCACCACGAGAAAATGCCTCAAAGATATAAAAAACTAAGAGAGGTTATTGTAGAGGCACTCTACTTGATTGCATTGCCTTAGATAGAATATTTCTAAGTGACACAGTTTTTGAGTAACATCTCATCAAAGATTGCTACCTTTTTGTACTTTGGACTCTTCAGGGATATCATCGGTACAATGTAGCTCAGACTATTTCGACATGTTTGGGTGAAAAATAGGACCATGCCTAGTGTAAATGTACCCATCTCAATGCGTTGGAATAGTAAGTTTGGTCGCATCAGGAGCAGGACACCAAAAATGCATAACATGATGATGTAAAAATGTGTATATGTGTAAATATGCAGGAGGAAATAAAAAAAAGACAAACCTTACAAATTAATGTGCATACTTAAAACTCAATGTAACATGACTTTACAAAATCAATCCTAATACTTACAAATTAATCCAATGAACCATCCGGGTCTGCTCTACTCTTTATTGTGTCAAGTATTACTTCATGGTTAGACTCACACACCTTCCACAAGATTTTGTTCAAAGGTCTACCCTGATACTTTAGCAAATGAACATTGGATGCCACGACAAGGTTTGAGTAATGAAGAATCTTTCGATGCATGTCAAAGTCTTGAAATAGCCAAAAAATAACACTCTTATGTGGGTACCTTCTAAGCCATGTCCCAGTAATAACCACTGAGCCTGTAGGATATTCGATGTTTTCTCCATCTGTAACAAGGGCCTCCAATTTATTTTTGGCCTTAACACAATGACATAAATAATAATATGTTCCCTCTTCATTATCCTCATCTGCAATAACTGCATATACATGCCCTACATTGATATGTGTAGCAAATTAGATGAAATTAGTCAACATTACAAAAACACTACAAAGTAAGATGACATTACCTAGTTGAACTGGACGAAATTAGATGCATATACATGCCCTATATTACCTAGTTGAACTAAATCTAATATGTGGTCAAAGTCAACTGATGATTCCATCTGTGTTAGTTCTAGTGCCGTCAGGGGTTGATATGTGTCAAGTGGGCTAAGATAACTTAACTGCCATTCGTCAACCCACTCCTTTGACTCGCACTCATCCCAGACTTGAATTGTATAGGAAGAACAAAAGCATGACATATTTCACATATGGATACTCCATGAACCTGCATTTAAGCTTCTGAAAGAGTGCATCTTATTTGATCCTGTCGGTGCACAACAGTCCTCATATGGTGCAATGTTAGTATCATCTATCAACCCAAAAAATCTATGAACTGAAGACTTACCTTCATTACCTGGACCCATGGAAGCATTACACCACTCGACAATTGATTTTACATCTGTCAACTTTGCATTGTCTTTATACTTTAACTCTTCTCATGCTATGGCTCTTTTTATACATGCTCCTACACCATCATGCTCCCCCTTTCCATGCCTGGTCTCACAAAAGTTTCACATATGTTGAATACCTATAAAATTATGCCTCCTACTCAGCTAGTAGAAATTCTGTGAGTTCTTGAATTGTGATGAATAGTTATCTGACCATATGATATGCTGACTAAACAATATGCCCCTTCTAGCTAAATCATTGTAGAACACCTGAAAGGAACCTTGCACAAACTCTGTAGAATGCATGCGATCATCACTAATATAGAAATTATACTCCCTTATGATCTTTCTGTCATCCTCTGTACTATCATTTGCATGAATGAATGCGATGTGCATAAATATAGAAACATGTGTGGAGTTGTAATATTGTGATTGCACCTCATGCTGTGGCTGTAGACTGTAGTTCTCTACAAAGTCAACGATTGAAACAATGCCACCAACTAGAAATGTGTCCTTGCATAACTTAAATTGCAAGTCCAACCATCGAGCTCTATGGGCATGTCTTGCATACTCATACACTATGCTATCACAAAATATAGGCATAAATTGATACACTCGAATCTTTTCAATAACCAATTCACACCCCTTTACTTCTTTACCATCTTTTGTATTGTATGCCACTATTTTATACTTGCCAAACTCTACTAGTTCATTTCCAACTATGTGTGTTCTTTCCATATGTTCACATATTGGCAAATCTTGCAAGCCACCGCAACGATGACATGTGCCATCCAAGCATTATTTCTTGTAGAATATTTGACCTTCGTCTCTTTCACATAAAATTCTTGATATGAAGTCTCTTGAAGATGTTGGTGGGGCACATATGGTATAACCCTACAAAACATTGTTAGTAGGCATTTCTAAACATATAGACCTATAAGCATCAAAATGGTTAGAAAATTCAATAAGTAATCTACAACAACAAGTAGTGCGTGTGTGATTTATCTTGACATAGAAAGGTTTTAGCATTTCAAAATATCTTTGACAAATTTTAATTTGAGGATACTTCTCTAGAAATTTACCATAAAACTGTGTTTGAGTCTCATCCAAAAAATGCTTTGGATGTGGCTCATAGTTCTGACTACCGATTCTCCTTCTTACCACATCCCTTTGATTCAGAGATACCCTTGTGTAATTCTTCCAAAAGTCTTCCATTAGTGATCTCAATGCTTCAACAATTGGTTTATATTTTCGTGGTAGCCTCCCCGAGAATGCCCATAATTCATTGGCATTAGTGTCCTCAATTCTTTGGCATCTTCAAATGGCTCTTGATAAAGTTTTCCTATTAGTTCTCAATTCTTGACTCATCTTTCTAATGAGACGAGCTTTGCTCATTTGACTACTTACTATAGTCAATGTAATCACACGCCGTGTTGCATTACTATCTTTTGTGTGTGAGGTATTACCCACTCTCTCATACGCACTCATTAGATTTTTGACAATAGATTTTTCACTTGAAGCCTCTGATGTTCTCAACCCAAGAATCTTCATGATGGACCTATACTTTATACTTCGCATCATTTCAATGAATAGTTGACATCTTGTAGTCTCATTTAACTTTTCAAAGAACAATCTCCAAATCTTATGAGCATATCTTCTACAAGTGCGTTTTGGAATCTTACCTTCTTTTGGCTGCAAAATATTCTCATCAATTTCAATCAAATACTTTGGCTTTCTATGCAAAGTTTTAGGTGGTGTTAAGTTAGGTAAATTCATCTCAACATTAGGAATTTCATCAATATTTAAATGAGATGGGCTAGATGGCATACCTTCGATCAAAGATAGAATATATGACATACCTTGAGGTTGAGGTGGGAATGATGGCGTACCTCCTTCATCACATGTAAGTGATGATGTACTCTCAACTTGAGATGTGGTAGATGGTGTCCATACATGTTGACTTGCAGTAGAGGACGTGTCTCCAACTATGGTATTCAAATCTCTCATAGCACGAAGTTTTTGCATTCGTTCTCTTTGTGTCGCCAATACCATATCTCTTTGTGATGGTTGTGGTTCCTCTTCAATTGGTATGTCTTCATTTATGGTGTCCAATTTCCTCTTCTCATGAAGTTCCCTCATAGCCACTGCTTTCTTTACATTCTTAGCTTCTATCTCTTCCTATGTTGGTTTAATTCTTGATCGTTTCCTCAGCATGACAGAGAATTTGTCTGTAGCATTATAAAGAGACCAATATTACTTCCTAAGAAATGAATACAAGATAATAGTGGGATTGTATTTTTATTATGTTGTAAGGATTTATTCTTGTATAGTTTGACATCATGGTATGTTAAGGTCTATTTATTACACATAATTATTAAAGAGCCCAAATGTAGAAAATATAAATGGCATCACGTGAGATTGTAGGCTGCTTTCTTGATTGGGAATGTGTCTATTTTAAACATGTATGATAAAGCATGATAAAGTAATTCAATCTGAATTAAGGAAAATGTAAAGAACATGCATGTAAAGACTTGACATACCTAAAAAATGAAGATTCGAATGGAGAGAGTAGCCAATTATGTAGTGTTTTTTTCTTCTTGCATCAAACTCCTCAACAATTTGAGTTTTTCACCACTTGCTTCCTTTTCAATGTTAAATTGAATAACACTCAAATATAATTACTAACAACAATACTATTAACCAATCTATAATGTTAAATTCCTAAAATTGAATCACAATTAACATTGGAACACTACAAAAATTAAAACTTGAATAGATATATATCAAACTTGGTGTGAAAACTATGTTATTTCCTCCTTCTCAAGTTGGCAACGCAACAGAGGTGGTGGAAAGATCATGCAACGGTGGTAGAATGTGTAAAATGTGCATGTGAACTTCCCAACAGCATGAAAGCACTTCTTTTTTGTCAGAGCACGTGAATAATTAGTATGAAAACAAAGCATGTGAGCTTGGATCACGAGGGTCAACACTTTTTTACCATTTATATAGAAAGACAAAATGCGAGCGCATTATAATGCGCTCGCGTTTTGTCCTACTATAGATTGATCACATCTTATGCATTTCTCTTTCCAAACCTTCCCCTTCAGAATTGAATGACCACAAGGTTTTTGAGGGAGAATTTTTCATGTTTCCTGCAAGAGCTTTCTAGATGCTCCACCATATGATAGGCATAACAATGAAGGGGCAAGCCCTCATAATCAAGTTCTTGATAGAAAATGCCCATCGAGGAAGAAAGACAGATCTTCTTTGGAAGCAGAAGTTCTAGTTTGTGACAAATCCTTATCCACGCATAAATAGCAGGGGTTCTATCAAGCGATTGTCAATCCACTTCCACAAAGTCTTTTGAAGACTTCCTGATTGATTCCAAAACATCCACACCCCAAAACTGGAGAGGCAATCAATATAATCAAACCCATAAATCTACATTTGATGACAAAAACCCTCAACACTATACCTTAAACCCTAATCCCTCAACCCTCCAACCCTATCCCTAATCCTTATACCCTCCACACTATACTTTAACCCTAATCCCTTGACCCTCAACCTTATCCCTAAACACTCGACCCTCGAACCTCAACCCTCAACCCTCAATGTCACACCCTAATCCCTCAACCCTTAACTCTAATCCCTTGAGCCTCAACCCTATCCCTAATCCATAAACCCTAAAGCCTCAACCCTCAACATCAAATCCTAATCCCTCAACCCTTCACTCTAATCCCTCAACCCTAAACCATATCCCTAAACCCTCAACACTATATCTTAAACCCTAATACCTCAACCCTCAACCCTAAACCTTATCCCTAAATCCTAATCCCTCAACCCTTAACCCTAATCTGTCATCCCTCAACACTAATCCCTCATCCCTAAACCCTAAATGCTATCCCTATTCCTAAACCCTTAATCAAGTTGATACTATACCTTAAACCCTAATCCCTTTTCCCTAAACCCTCCAACCCTATCCCTAATCCTTATACCCTCCACGCTCTACTTTAACCCTAATCCCTCGACCCTCAACCCTATCCCTAAACCCTTGACCCTCAAACCTCAACCCTCAACCCTCAACAACAAACCCTAATCCCTCAACCCTTAACTCTGATCCCTTGACCCTCAACCCTATCCCTAAACACTAAACTATAAAGCCTCAACCCTCAACCCTCAACGTCAAATCCTAATCCCTCAACAGTTCACTCTAATCCCTCAACCCTAAACCATATCCCTAAACCCTCAACACTATACCTTAAACCCTAATCCCTTAACCCTCAACCCTAAACCTTATCCCTAAACCCTAATCCCTCAACCCTCAAACCTCAACCCTATCCCTAAACCTTTGACCCTTGAACCTCAACACTCAACCCTCAATGTCAAACCCAAATCCCTCAACCCTTAACTCTGATCCCTCGACCCTCAACCCTATCCCTAAACCCTAAACCCTTAAGCCTCAACACTCAACCCTCAATGTCAAATCCTAATCCCTCAACCCTAAACCATATCCCTAAACCCTCAACACTATACCTTAAACCCTAATCCCTCAACCCTCAACCCTAAACCTTATCCCTAAACCCCAATCCCTCAACCCTCAACCCTAATCCGTCATCCCTCAACTCTAATCCCTCATCCCTAAACCCTAAATGCTATCCCTATTCCTAAACCCTCAACCGACTCAATACTATACCTGAAACCCTAATCTTTTATCCCTAAACCCTCCAACCCTATCACTAATCCTTATACCCTCCACACTCTACTTTAACCCTAATCCCTTGACCCTCAACCCTATCCCTAAACCCTTGACCCTCGAACCTCAAGCCTCAACCCTCAACGTCAAATCCTAATCCCTCAACCCTTAACTCTGATCCCTCAACCCTCAACCCTATCACTAAACCCTAAACCCTAAAGCCTCAACTCTCAACCCTCAACGTCAAATCTTAATCCCTCAACCCTTCACTCTAATCCCTAAACCCTCAACACTATACCTTAAACCCTAATCTCTCAACCCTCAACCCTAAACCTTATCCCTAAACCCTAATCCCTCAACCATCAACCCTAATCCATCATCTCTCAACTCTAATCCCTCATCCCTAAACCCTAAATGCTATCCCTATTCCTAAACCGTCAACTGACTTGATACTATACCTTAACCCCTAGTCCCTTATCCCTAAACCCTCCAACCGTATCCCTAATCCTTATACCCTCCACACTCTACTTTAACCCTAATCCCTTCTCCCTTAACCCTATCCCTAAACCCTTGACCCTCAAACCTCAACCCTCGACCCTCAACGTTAAACCCTAATCCCTCAACCCTTAGCTCTGATCCCTCGACCCTCAACCCTATCCCTAAACCATAAACCATAAAGCCTCAACCCTCAACCCTCAACGTCAAATCATAATCCCTCAACCCTTCACTCTAATCCCTCAACCCTAAACCATATCACTAAACCCTCAACACTATACCTTAAGCCCTAATCCCTCAACCCTCAACCCTAAACCTTATCCCTAAACCCTAATCCCTCAACCCTCAACCCTAATCCGTCATCCCTCAACTCTAATCCCTCATTACTAAACCCTAAATGCTATCCCTATTCCTAAACCCTCAACTGACTCGATACTATACCTTAAACCCTAATCCCTTATCCCTAAACCCTCCAATCCTATCCCTAATCCTTATACCCTCCACACTCTATTTTAACCCTAATCCCTCAACCCTTAACCCTATCCCTAAACCCTTGACCCTCAAACCTCAACCCTCAACGTCAAACCCTAATCCCTCAACCCTGAACCCTTAACTCTGATCCCTCGACCCTCAACCCTATCCCTAAACCCTAAACCCTAAAGCCTCAACCCTCAACCCTCAATGTCAAATCCTAATCCCTCAACCCTTCACTCTAATCCCTCAACCCTAAACCATATCCCTAAACCCTCAACACTATACCTTAAACCCTAATCCCTCAACCCTCAACACTAAACCTTATCCCTAAACCCTAATCCCTCAACCCTCAACCTTAATCCATCATCCCTCAACTCTAATCCCTCATCCCTAAACCCTAAATGCTATCCCTATTCCTAAACCCTTAACCGACTCGATACTATACCTTAAACCCTAATCCCTTATCCCTAAACCCTCCACCCTATCCCTAAACCTTATACCCTCCACACTCTACTTTAACCCTAATCCGTCGACCCTCAACCCTATCCCTAAACCCTTGACCCTCGAACCTCAACCCTCAACCCTCAACATCAAACCCTAATCCCTCAACCCTTAACTCTGATCCCTCGACCCTCAACCCTATCCCTAAACCCTAAACCCTAAAGCCTCAACCCTCAACGTCAAATCCTAATCTCTCAACCCTTCACTCTAATCCCTCAACCCTAAACCATATCCCTAAACCCTCAACAATATACCTTAAACCCTAATCCTTCAACCCTCAACCCTAATCCATCATCCCTCAACTCTAATCCCTCATCCATAAACCCTTAATGCTATCCCTATTCCTAAACCCTAAACCAACTTGATACTATACCTTAAACCCTAATCCCTTATCCCTAAACCCTCCAACCCTATCCCTAATCCTTATACCCTCCACACTCTACTTTAACCCTAATCCCTCGACCCTCAACCCTATCCCTAAACCCTTGACCCTCGAACCTCAACCCTCAACCCTCAACGTCAAACCGTAATCCCTCAACCCTTAGCTCTAATCCCTCAACCCTCAACCCTATCCCTAAAGCCTCAACCCTAAAGCCTCAACCATGAATGTCAAATCCTAATCCCTCAACCCTTCACTCTAATCCCTCAACCCTAATCCCTATCCCTAAACCCTCAACACTATACCTTAAACCCTAATCCCTCAACCCTCAACCCTAAACTTTATCCCTAAACCCTAATCCCTCAACCCTCAACCCTAATCCATCATCCCTCAACTCTAATCCCTCATCCCTAAACCCTAAATGCTATCCCTATTCCTAAACCCTAAATGCTATCCCTATTCCTAGATCCTCAATGGGCTTGATACTATACCTTAAACCCTAATCACTTATCCCTAAACCGTCCAACCCTATCCCTTAACCCTCAACCCTATCCCGAAACCCTTAACCCCCGAACCTCAATGTACTCAACCCTCAATGTCAAACCCTAATCCCTCAACCCTTAACTCTGATCCCTCGACCCTTAACCCTTAAAACTTGAACCCTAAAACCTATCCCTACACGCTCGACACTCGACACTATATCTTAAACCCTAATCCCTTAACCCTCATCCCTAAAGCCTCAACCCTAAATCATTAAACCTTCAACCCTAAACCCTATCCCTAATCCCTTGACCATTAACCCTATCCCTCAACCCTCAACCCTCAACAATAAACCCTAATTCATCAACCCTAAACCCTAATCCCTCAAACCTAAACCCTATCCCTAAACCATCAAACCTCAACACTATACCTTAAACCCTAATGCCTATCCCTCAACCTTTAACCCTTAAAACTTAAACCCTATCCCTACACCCTCAACACTTGACACTATATCTTAAGCCTTAAACCCTCATCCCTAAAGCCTCAACCCTTAATCCTTAAACCTTCAACCCTAAACCCTATACCTAATCCCTCTACCCTCAACACTCTAATCCTAACCTCGACATTAAATGCTAATCCGTCAACCCTAAACCCTAATCCATCAACACTAAACCCTATCCCTAAACCCTCAACCCTCAACACTATACCTTAAACCCTAATCCATCAACCCTAAAACCTAATCCCTCAACCCTCAACCCTTGACACTATACCTTAAACCCTATGGGAAAAGCTTTACGTATGTTACATCCACAGTGAGTAATTAACAGTTGAAATCAGAAGGATGATCATTATGAGAAAAGATTTGCATTGGGGTACATCTATGTTTCTTGTTGTCCACCTCACACTTAGGGAAGGTATATTGTTATGAAATAGGCAAATAATCTCCCATTGTTTACTGGCTCTATCCACAAGAACTACTAAACTATACCTTAAATCCTAATCCCTCAACCCTAAACTTTCAACCCTAAACCCTATCCCTAATCCCTCTACCCTCAACAATCTACCTTAAACCTAATCCCTCAACCCTTAACCCTAAACGCTATCCTTAAAGCCTCAACCCTAAAACCTAATCCCGCAAGGTCCTAAACTCTAATCACTTATCCCTAAACTCTAAATCCTATCCCTAAATGCTCAACCCTTAACTTTAAACCTTAATCACTCAATCCTTATCCACCCCTCTCCTCCCCTATCTGGCTCACTCCCATCTCTACCCTCCTCTACCCTCGACACTATACATACATAAATATAGGCATACATACATACATACATACATACATATAGGCATACATACATACATACATGATTAATAGACTTGAATAGAAAAAAATTTAAGGGGAACATAACGCAAGCACGTTATAACGCGCTCGCATTATGTCAAACATGAGAAACAACAGACTTGCGGAAAAGGAAAAATGCAAAGCAAAACATAATGTGAGTGTGTTATAACGCGCTAGCATTATGTCTTGCTTTGGGAATCCCAAGCCTTGGGCTTGGGATTTTCTTTGGATTTCCAACCCAAAGGCTTGGAGTGCCTTTTGAATAGTCACAAACGTGTTTTTCCATATTCTTCAAGATTTCACATAATTTCATTCATGCTAACCCTCAGATTTGCACGTGTTTCAAGGTCAAACAAATCAAACACCTGGGTAATGTTAGGCTTTCTCTTAGCTATTTGACGATGTGATTTTTTTCACATTTTAACAATGTTAAGCCTTTCATCTTTAATTTCTTTTGTTTGTGTGTCTGTTTTTGGGCAAAAACTACTGTTTGGTCTTTTTTTCATTGTAAATTAACTATTCATTGAAATTTCAAAAAAATTACATATTTAGAAACTAGACTCCATTCTACAAATATTAAAAAAATAAAAAAATGATTTTCAATTAGTTTTCAAAATTTATAGGGGCAGCATGGCCAAAATTCTATTTTTTAGGATGTGTCCACTTTGAAAATTAGTAAAAAATCAAATATTCATCAAAAAATTATCAAAAAAATTGGGCATAAACTACATGCTATTAGCTAATTTCTCACTGAAGTGATTTTAAAAATACCAAAAAAAAAGTTGACCTTTTGAGGGAGCCACAAAACATGATATGTTATGTTTTTTTGACAGAAACAACACCAATTTCTGTGGCTCCCTCTTTTGAACCCCTTAATATATGCCATTTTCAAAAAAAAATAATAGTTTAGAAAGTAGATTCGGAGCACTACGAATATTGTTTTGGTTGCATCTCCAAATTTTGAGTGTAACTATGCTCAATTTCTCATCCAAGGCCAGTATTTCCTGATTTCAGAAAAAAAAAGTGGTCACTTAAGACCCCTTTTTGGCCCCCCATCTTCTTGCACTTACCCTCATGAGGAAATGGAGAGATATGTGGGTCTCCACAGATCTCCTAAATGCTAGTCCAAAGAGTGTATGAGCACTCAATATGTGAGATAGAACACATAGTGTCAAAATCAACACTAGAACTATGCAATCCTACAATACATGATCAATATAATTTCCCCATGTAGATTTCCTCTCAAGTGTATTTCATTCAGGTATGAGTCCATAAAGATAATGCAAAAGATTAACCCACTTGAGATGTGTCAAGATGCTCTTTCATGAAGACTCATAATTATCCTTACCTAATGTTACCACAGAAAGGTGAATAGGAAAACCCATGATACCTCTTCAAATAAATCAAATTAGAGATCAAAAATATGAATATGTATTAGTGCTAATAAATGAAGCCCAACAAAATGAACAAAACTTCTCCAAATGCCAAAATCTTTAGAATATCAAATAGAAACCATAAAAATGAAAAACTAAATAAAGAATACTTGGGGCTAAGTCTAGAAAATTTGCATGGATGGCTATGTAGAGCTCATCAATACCTTCCTACTACCACAAGAATTGCAAAAATCAAAGATCGTGGTAAAAATATTTGAGCTCAGAAGCCAAAAAAGGTATCTAGAATTCAAACAACAATAAATGTAACCAGTAGAATAACCTGGAAAAAATACCTACACCACTAGATTGTGTTCAAACCATTCTTTTTGATGCCTATTTATTTTCAACAATATGACCCCATTTGCCCAAGTTATGCCAAAAACAAAAACAACATCATGAAGCACAAATTAGGGCAAAAAAGGGACCCTCCTACTTGTACTGTGTGTTGGGAAAGTCATATGGCTTGCTTGGAAAACAAATTTCCCTAGATGATCCCATGGCTGATTTCAACGATTTGACAATCAATATTAAGGTTTTTGGGCCTTTTAAGCCAGACAGCAAGGTAGGATTTGGCCCAAAACACTCCAAAAATAGCTTTCCTCTAGATCCTAAAAAACACTCACTAAAACCCTTGCAGATATGGCATATGAAGCTCAAATCAAGCCAAATAAAAGACTAATCTTGCTTAAATGTTTCTCTGGATCTGAGAAGGGGCTTGCAGATCTAGAGCTCTGATACCATGTGAGTGTCTTTGATTGACTCAAGCCACTAAGATCACCTGTGAAACCTAAGATTTACCTTCTACAAGAGAAAAAACAAGGAGGATAGATTTGCACAATATTAGATGTAATTAATGAATTAGATTAATGAATTACATGTGAGAACTTGCTTTCATATTTGCAAATTAGAAAACCCTAATATGACTTAAGGATAACCTTAGACTAAAATGAGCCCTATGTCAAATTAATAAAGTGTAATTAAATATTTAATTACACCAACAAAAGGTTCTTCCTTCTTTTCAACATCTTTCCCTTGTTTCCTTTTCCATATTTTTGTAATCTTCTTCTATTCATTGGAGGTATCCTTCATTTTCTTATGCTAGTTAGGTGTATTCACCAAACTAGTTTTACAAACTTTTTCTCTATGTCCAAAGTTATTACACTTGCAACATTAAATAACTCCTACACGTTGATAATTAAGCAATAAGGCCAGATGACAATATCATCTATCACTTGATTCCTGTGAACTCATATCTCTCCTTGACACTGCTGGTATACGAGGTGTAATTTTTAATTGGTTCCATTTAGACCTTGTTTTAATACATGATGCTTTGTGTATTTTGAATTTTCCTTTTACTATGGTGGGGTTTGGGGGTGCTGCTTTAGGAATGTGATAGAACAAATTAATTACCTCCCCTCCCTGAATATTTGATTTGTGGTGAAAACTTATAATTAAACTATAATACCAAGTGCCAATATCTTCTCCTACATAATTCTTGAAAACTCCACTTGAATTCACATCTAGTTTCATCTAGTCTCATTCCTGTGAAGCTCTATCCCAAATTCTATGCAAGACCTAAAAAGATTACATATCTTCAACTCAAAAGAATGCTTGTCATGGTTTGATACCGGCTTATTGAAATACAAGCCAAAACACAAAAAATGAACTATATTAAATTAAACTGATCAATTGAAAAACCTAATGAAATATTTGAATTGCATGGGATAAGATTGTGATTTTCCCCTATGTGAATTAAGGATGTAATCTTCCCCTCACTAGCTCAACTCCTTCCATGATGTTGCTTCCACTTGAAATCAGTTCAAGCCTATTGCCTAGAACCAATATGCTCTACCAAGAGAGTCCAAAGCATGAGCCAAGGAGCTCTGCCAAGATAGTCCAATGCTCTCAGAAGGAGCCAAAAAGAAAAGTAGATCACTGGAAAAGCCCAACAAATGGAAAAATCTTGACTTCAAGACTCAAACGCACAATGGTCCCAGCATGTCACAATTATGTCACTTGTTTGAATCCTCTGAAATCACATGTGGCACACCCAACACCTCAGTTTGGTTACCCTTGTGTATTTACATATACAAGTAAAGGGAACCAAATAGATACATTGTATACATAACCCCAACACATTGTCCTACAAGCTTATTCTACAAAGATCATCGGAAACCCCCAAACCTTGAGCATATAACTCCATCAACACTTTAATTCTTGTAAAACCACATCATTCCCGTGCATGTTTATATAATATCTACCTTTAATCTTAGTTCCTTGAAACCCTACTTGAACACCATTAATATTGGAAATACGTAGTATGAAAGCAATGTGTACAATTTAGGAAGCTATTCCCAAAAGTAGTAGTTACTAAGTAGGATACAAAAATACGATTGCACCAGGGATTCAATATCCAAATGTTGAAGATGAATTATAGGACATGGTTAAAATGTTCATATGACTTCAAGTGAAGCATATGATTTATCTGGTTCTGACAAAAACATGAAATAGTCACCTATCTGATACATTGGATGATTATGCAATAAACTAGCTGTATGGAATGCCTTTTTTTTTAGAAATTGATCTTTTTAATGGCTAGACCAAACAAAGAAGCAAAGACAATAGGGATGCAAACAATCACCAATGCTACAATTCATAGAAAGTCATGTCTCATCCCAAAATAATTCTTTACGAATTAAGACACCATCACTTTCCCATCTGTTGTTTCCATCTATGTATCCACATCGGCAAGATGTGATGCAACCAAACCATAGAGTGTCTAGGAAATAGGTGTCACCTAGTTGTACCATCTCTACCACACATATTTTCTTGTTCAAAGAAAATAGATTTGATTGTATTATTAATCATCATGGCTTGCTGCTATACATTTTAAAAAGTTTAGTTTAAATTGTAATATACAAAATTTGCCTCAAAAAAAAGTTTTAACATGGCCTTATAGGTCAAGGAATGATGAAGCCACAAAAGAGGTTCCATGTAGAATAAAATATTGATGCAATGATTGCCACAACATGGAAGTTTGGAGCCATGGCAACTGTCACCATTCCGAAGAAGGTGAAGTATAGAAAAGTGAAATACATGAAAAGGAGGAACCATAAAAACATTGACAGTTGTCCATGCAAATGCTACCATGGAATAGACCACGATGGCATAAACTATAGACTACACAAGAATATAAGGGACCTCAATTGCCACCTACATAAATAAATAACAAGAGGATCATCTCATTAATCTAAGGTTGCATGGTTGAACATCTGACAGTGACAAAATTTAGAGTACATGTCCAAAGGATTAAGGGAACGCTGAATACATTCCAATAGCTCTTTCTTTATAGAAGATAGTCCATTCCACATCAACCACAGGTTGTACACTAGATGCATTGCTTATTCCAAGAAAAAGTACACAACAATACATTGCTCCAAAAATATTGAATAAATCTTGTTGATTGCCTCTACAAAAATAAATTATAGAATGTTTAAAAAATGAATTGCCAATATGATAGGTCAGAGCTGAATTGGAACATGTAGTCTTGTAGAAGAACTCTTATAAATCACAGCAAAGGTTTAAAACACAAATCTAGTGGCTACAAGTGCATATTGGAAAATCTAGACTATTGTACCAATGAAAAGAACATCTAGACTATTTTTCCCAAGCTCCCAAAAGATGCTCCCAACGATCAAGGTAGCCATTGTGCTGAAAAGAAAATGCACAACAACATAGTGTGGATTTCACCAATATGACCAATACTACTTCTAAAGGCATGCCATGAACTGAACTAGGAAGGACTATGTGTATTGTGTTGGAAAATACTTTAAGCTTAATTTGGTTTACCTTCTTAAGACATGCAAACATGGAAACCCACAAGAGTTGCACCATAACCTTGTTACATGTCTATTGGAATTATGGGCCATAATATTTGGACTTGGGTCATGCTATGATGATGTCAGACTTTTATGGATTACCATATTACACTACACACCTTGAACTGTTAATATGAATACCCATAATCGATACACCATAACCTTGTCACATGTCTACTGGAATGAGTAGCAACATTTGAACTCGGGTCACACTTTTACAAATGATCCCCATTCTTATCAAGTCATAGGCACTTGGGCTGACATTGCCCATATATTTGCTATCGCTAATTTTTTAAAAAAATAAAACAAAACACCACAACAGAATCCATTACAAGCAAAAACTAATGCCAATCTCTCTGCGTACTAGAAAACATTGTAAAATTGGTACATGATAAAAAATAATTTACATAAATTAACGAGACGATCACTTGCAAGATCCATAACAAGAAGAAACTATGCCAATCCATTTAGGTGTTAGAAACCAGTGTGAAAAGGGCACTCCCACAAACTTTATTGCTGATAACTTGTGAAGTAGAGAAATTCATATTTCCCATTTAATTGCTATCACTAAAAAGCAAAATACATAAATGACATAGATAACCAATAGAAAAATCCTCAACAAGAAAAAAATCAATTCCAATCCATTTTGGCATTGGAAAGTGTGAAAAGAGAACACCTGTAAACTATATTGCTAATTACTTATGGAGTGAAGTCACGAATTTCTCCCATTTAATTGCTATGATTCCAAAAAATACATAAATAATCATGAAACAGATAGCCAGTACTGAAATTCACAATAACCAAAAACTTATTCCAAGCCATTTGTGCATGTGAAAAAATGTGAAAAGAGCACAAATGAATAGAGATACTAATTAACATAGACATAGTGAGAATTTATGTGGTTCACCAAAAAAGAAAACAAATTTGAAATCTATTTTATAAATCAAATGTGTATTGTAGAATTAGAAGAAATGAAGCTTTATTGATAACGTACCTTGATTTCTGTTATACTTGGAACAGTCAAATTATGTTATAGTCGAAAATAAAGGTGTTATCTTTAAATAGAAGTTAACTAACACAAGAAAACAAGCAAAACATGGCATCACCGAAAATTGGAATTGTTGACAATAGAAAGCTTTAATATATTTAATCTGTACTACCATGGTATATAAAAGTAGTCAAAACCAGAAAACTATTTGAAGTTATTAGTTAGAACCGATTAGAGGAAAAATAGATTTCAAGAGTTTAGTAAGAGTATTTTGTGGACTAAAATATGTTCAAAGAAAACATCTAAATGTTTAAATTCAAAGTCTTTCTTGTAGTTTGACACGACAGGAGGTAGTTGCATGAGTGGATGGCTATGAAATTAGAGCATAGTAATCTGCAAGGAGATTCTAGATGATGATTAGGTTTTTAAACAAAATGGTTAAAAGAAATTATAAGTGTAAAAATTGTAATTTGTAAAGAAATTATATAGTTGAGAAGGCCATACCTTTTTAGTGTTGATTTTCTTGTATCTCAAGAATGCCATTATTTTGATCCAGCGTGAAATATCCTTGAACTTGAAAGGCACATAGGATGAAGATGACTCTTGACTTATCATGGATGTATTTTTCATAATTAATTTGTTGAAGCTCTATAAGGAAGCAATTGAACATGTCCTTAAGAGATAACTGCAAACTTATATTCTTATATGTTAGTACTATGCATTTGAGATTATGTGTATATGTGTAGACAATGTCCTTCTCGCATTTGTTGTAGTGAGTAGTTTCATTTTTGAATATAATCATAAAGCAAAAGATGGAAGAAGGTAAAAGAAGAAAAAATACATAGTATGTTGTTTTGAGTAGATTTTGAAGGTGAGTCAGTGTCGGTATATTTTCTAGAGGAGTAACATACGTGAAAGGAAGCAACATATGTGGAAACACTTCCTACACTAATCTAATGAGGAAATACTTGTGTAAATTTTTACTTTTATAGTTACAGATTAAGATGCACATTAATAGAAAGATAATAACAACTTCCAAATGCAAACATGAAACTCACAACACAAGATATACATGGGGAAAAACCTTTCAGGTAAAAAACCCCACACTCTAAATCCACCCAATATATTATTCAGGAATCATGAAGATTACATTATACTTGTAGAGTGAGCTTTTATAGGAGTATATCCAACTAGAGATCTAGGATGTAATTTGACATCTATAAGATTCTTACATGCAACCTCCATCTTAAGTTCGTGATATATAGGAGATACAATACAATACACCGCCAATAGTAATTACAAAACCATGAGCTAAAACTACCCAAAAGTGGTACCCAAATTATTTCCAATCAAAGATGCCTTGCGATGTACCAAACCACACACAAACATGTGTAACTCTCCCTTTTACAGCGCTTCTATGTGTCCAACACGTTTCCAAAACAAAAGGTCTAACTTTCGGAGGCCATAACTTTTGATCTGGGTGTCCGATTGACAAACCGTTTTATGCGTCGGAAAGCTCATGAAGAGATATATCACCCTATAACCTGCTTCACCAATTATCACCATTTTTGTGATATTTAGAGAAGTTTCAATTCTAGTAATTGAGTTCAAAGACTTTATCCAGTAGTTTCAAAAAATAAAACTTTAATATATCGTAATCTTAATATGATCTTGAGACAAAACTCACCTGAGATGTTCACTTAGTTGTTCCACACCTTCTGGGAAAATTTTTAGGTCAATCTAAGCTTAATTGAAGAACTTACTAAAAATAATAAGTATCACTATTTTTAGCTTGTTTGGAAACTTTTCGAAAGTTTGAAGGTTCTAGACCATTCTCCAAGATAAAGGGTATTTGAAAAGACCAAAACTAGGAAAAATAGTAATATTTCAAAGTTTAAAGGTTGAGACACTTTTCTTAATAGTACATTGACTGAGAACTGTGAAGAATTTGATCTTTTGCATCAAAGCACTTGACAATATTTTTGAACAATATTAAAGGAAATTATTTTCTTAGGACACATTCTTCAATGAAGGAAAATTGTTTATGCAAGATTGGATGTAATGGCATCTATTACAATTAAGAAGAGTAATAAGTGAGAGAATATTGAGGATGTAATTTTTAAGAAAATCAAGATTTGAATAGATACAAAATGGAAAAATAAAATTGTTTATTACCTATGCTTTGTCATATTTTTTTCTCCATCATCCAACAAATATTGAAAAGTTGTTCATTTGGAAGAGTACAATTGCACCAATAGTTCCAACTATAGAATTTTTAGTACTTTCCAACTACATTTTAATAGTTGTACTTTCTATAAATGAATATTCTTCACACATACGAGAGATGATTTCTACAACACTTGATTGGGTCAAAAATAGAATAGATTCACAATTACCATGATCGTATTCTATTTTAGGTGAAATTATGAAACTAGTAATACAGATACATTCTCATGGGAAAATCTTATTTTCAAATATTTGGACCAGACTTCCAATCAAATTGATGGTGATTGGAATTTCTTCTTTTTTATCAGTCAAATCAGCACGAAAGACCTCTGTAGGAGTCAAGGACAACACTGAGAGGGGGGGTGAATCAGTGTTGTGTGAATTTACAAAACTTTTTAAAACTTTAACTTGCAGAGCACAAGGAGAGAAAGCTATCATTGATATGCACATAACTGAGAATGAAAACCAATAAACTCATTAGTAAAAAAATACACACAGAGAAAGAAGATTAATATGAATCAAGACATAAGAATTGCCTGAGTGGAAAACCCTCTAGGGGTAGGAAAACCACTTCAAAAGTGCCTCACTGGCTTAACTGATAAAACATGCCTCACTGGCTACAATATGTGTCTCACTGACAAATGTTAAGGTCTCACTGACCTATAAACCTCACTGGCATACTGTGCCTCACTAGCATAGACAATTACTATCATTAAAATTTTGTGTGCAAGAATTGATTGCTATTCAATCTGATTTGCACCATTATGCAACCTGTGTTTCATCATACACCCTTGTACCTCCTAATGATTTTCAAGTTAAGACCATACAAAACAATTCCTTTTACACATCTTTACAACACTCTTATCTTTGCAAATTTGATTCCCCGGATGCATATTCACCTGCATTTTATCTTCATGGTTCAATCTGTAAGTTTATTGCATGATGTCCTCATACTGTGTTTGATCCATTTCTGCACAAACATAATCTCACATACAATGATTCATCTATAAAATATCTTCAACACTCCATATTGATCCACATCACACACACCAGTGCATCTGCAAAACCAATATTTATATGAAATACAAAAATGTCCTTTCATCTTCAAAGCAAACTTTTATTTTCCTCTTTTCAAAACTTTTCATTTTCCAAAATAAATAGCTCCACCTGTAAAAATTCATCTTTGTTAAATTGAATATCTTCAACAATAAATTTTTGCCCTTGAAAGAGAAAAATAAAATATCTTCACAAAAATAATCAATCTCCTCCTTTGCAACTATCATTTACATAAAATGATATCTATTCACCAAAACCCCAACAAATTTTTCTGACCCTTGACATCTACAAAAATGACAAACTTGACCTTTCATTTTCTCTAATATTTATTAAAATCTCTGAACACTTTCACCTTAAAACAAAAACTCTGATATTCTTCCATCTTTGGGTTATTCCTGCAAGAATAAAAAATATGCAAATATATATGTCATTTTTGTCTCCAAAAACTCCTCAAATTTTTTGATATTCTTTTCCAATAAAAACTTCAAATCAATCTTCAAAATATTCTTCCAATCTACCTTTTTCATCTTCCTCTGCATCTTCTTTGTCCATCTACATGAAGAAATAAAGTCTCCAAAAAAAATTCCAAGAAAAAACATTTTAGACTTTGCATCTGTAAGATGCCTTCAAACAATCTATCTTGAAAATTTTCTTCAAAAACTTCTTCTCAAAAAAAATTAATAATATCCTTTAAAAAACAATCAATAAATCTCCTTGCCCAAAAATCTTCTCAAAAAGATTAGAGAAGAAAAAATCATTTAAAAAAAATCTCTATAAAGAAACTTTTCTCCTTTAAAAACTTTCATTCACAGGAATAAAGAAAAGGAGAGATTTTTTCTTTTTTTAAAGAAACTCAAACAAAAGCCTCAATAATAGGCTTTATTCCTTTTCTTGAAAATAGCTTATAAAAAGCTTTTTTTTAAAAAACTTTCCTCCTCACGGGTAAAAGACTAATAATAGTCTTTTAAAAAAAACTTAACCTCATAGCTTTTATGGGCCCACAACACAATAGGAGTTTCATTTTATTTTTTTTGCTTTTGAATTTAAATATAAACAAGGGTATCTTAGAGATTGGGCTGCCACTCTAAGAAAGGCTCGAAGCATATAAGGAGGGCCGAGTCTTAAGTCACATGTGACTTTTTGACACCTTTTCTCATCGGTCTTTTTTTATTTGTTTTATAAAATATGCCTTATAGAATATAGCCATTCAAACTTAAAGACATATTTATTGGCTTTCAAATGATGATTGATGCCATTGGTTAAATACAACGACAAAGACATCATTATAATGGCATTTAAATTTTAATATCATCAATCACTATATATATGAAAAGAAGACCTCTCGACCATTAAATGCCACTGTCATTTTAATTTATGTCATTGGAACTTGCAAGTACTTGTAACTTCTACCACACCTTTGTATGATATACTGCATAACCATGGAAGATGAACACTTGTCAACACTTGACGACCCCAAACAAATCACCTTGTGACATCACTTACCAAAGAACATATGAAGACACATTGAAGGCCAAACCTGATCAACCAAGTCCTGATGACATCAAACAAACTGAGTACACCCTTTATTGACATCAATGACAACCTGACTCCATCAACCTCAAGTGTGTTTTTTGTTTTGTCTCTATGAGTTTGATACGTGACAATAACATCGGCTTCAAAAATGTCTCCAAATTTATGTGCATTTATGTCTTGGATGGAAAGTATTTTGGAAGGCTCTTTTTTAGACCTATAAAGAAATGAAACATAATAAATTTTAAATAATAAATATAAATGTTGTAAAAGTTGTTATAAAATAATACTCACATCTTCACTTGCTGCTAGACAATGGTTCTGTACTTTTCTACTCTCTTGTTATTTGTCATTTGTACTGCAGAATAGTAAACAAAGTGCGTTAATGAGATAGTAGGTTTGAAGAAAATATTATAAAAATAAATAAATTTGACTAAAGAAAATGTGGGGGAATTGTGTGATCTTACCGAATAAGTAAGAAGTGAATGTAGTTGATAATTTGTAGAAGTTTTTGGATGATTTCTAAACATATAACATTTTTCTAAATATAATTTAGTAAAGAGATATAATTTAATAAATTGTAATTTTTTTGTAATTCCAAATCGTATGTAAATATAAGGTTTCATAGTTCATATAGTAATGTTGTTATGACTATGATTTATAATGCCTAGTTATTTTTGTTTTATTTTTTTTGGTGAAATATCAACTAGAAGACAAATGGTGTCATGATCACTCCAATATGTGCCGATTTTGAAAATTTTGAATTTTTGTTTGTTAACATTTGACCAAACATGGTCAATGAGCGATGTTTGTAAAGGACTGTTTTTGTCAAGTAGGAAATGTATATATTTTTTTTCGGAGAAATATTTCTAATGTGTTTGTTTTTGCATTTTTTTTTGCATATTGGTATTGAAATCACCAAGAATAAGTATATTGTCAGTAAGGTGTATTTCAAGTACTTCCTAGTTAATTATATTGATAATTGTAGACACTTTTGTAGTTGGACATGCATATAACTTTATTATTGTAATGTGGAAGTTGTTAATAAGTATGGATGCTAAAATAACTTCTATGTTATTAGTTTTGTACAGATTGGACTGTAAAATTTGTCTTTTGTTTTTAACACATATCATAACTCCATAGTTATCATACATGGAAATAGATTTGAAATTTTGTAATTCAATGTATTGCAAGGTAAATGTGATATGTGTGTTTCTTGTAAACATATTATGTCTGATTGAATGAAGTCATAGTCATTCACAATATCATCAATATGATTTTTTAAACTTTGTGTGTTCAAGAATAAAATAGATATCCTTGCGGTTGTTGTAGTTTTTTTTTCATTATGTTGTAACTCCCATTTTACTTTTGTTTTTAATCATTGCATTTCTAACTTTTTCTGTCACCTTGAAGTTTTGTGGTGTTAATGGATTCAACAAGTATAGTGATTTTATATCTCGTACATGTGATATTGTTGTATAAACTGATCCATGTGACTTTATTCATAATCGATCAAATGCAAGGCCTTCCAATGTAAGTCCTTGTGATCTATGTATCATTCATGCACATGCAATTTGTACTTGAAATTGTTTACGGATTTGTAGTTGTGATGGATGTTTCCCTCTTGATAGAGACTTTGTTATTTGTAGTATAGGTACCCATTCTTTTGGAGTTGTGTCTATATATAGTTGTGCTAGTTTTGTAGATTGTTGTTTGCCAAATTTTTAGTCACTTAATTGAATCCATATTACATCTAGTTTGTTATTATTTGTATATGCTTTGAATATTCCATCGACAATATTTACCAATCCATCTTCTATGCTATATTTACCAGCATATAACTCAACCAACATGTTTATTTTTAGTATAATTTGTTTTGGTAGTGTTGTATTTGAATATGTTATATTAACATAGTTTTCTTCTATGTTGTCAATTGCATCGATGATAATTAGTTGTCCTCAAATAGATGATAGAATTTTAGTGTTGTGTGAAGCCACTACCTTGTTTGTATGGAAAAGAAATGGAAATGTAGGGTCAATTGGGGTAGGTCGAATGCAATTGGTGTTGAGATATTGTATATCACTATTAGATTGTGAATTAGTTCAGATTTTGTTGAGTATGGAGATAAATGTTTCGTTTCTTTGACACATAGTAGTTTGCAATTCATAGCATTGTATTTTATCACTCCAAAAAGTGTATGGAACTTGTTCTTTGTTAACAATAGGATGTTCAAAGATGAGGTTATCTTGTACCAGTTGTGCTTGGTAAAAGTCACCCCAAAAGACCATGTCAATATTGGCAAAGAGTTTTATGTCTCTCATTCTTTTGTCAATAGAATATAAGAATCAACTTCCTATCAAAGAAAATTCATCTATTGGCAAGACTTGTAATTGTTAAAAATGTTTTTTCAAGGAATCTAGTGTTTCATTACTAAGTTATCATTCAACCTGCATTGTATGTTGCTTTTCCTATGTATGTCATTATCAATCCTTTTTGTTTAAGTGGGTCTGAACATTCATTTGAATTGTAAATACGTAACAACATTTGCAATATTGTTTTTGATTTAAATGTTCTTGTTGTTCTTGCACCACCAGTTAAGAATAGGTACAATAGTTTGCTCATGTTTAATTTTTTTTCATTGCAATGTCTTATAGAATTGCTTGTTGCTATTTGTTTAACATTCTTCTTAGCTTATAGTATTCTAAGTTTTCAAGTAGATTTGGATTTTAAACAATTTGAAAACCAATACCTTTTTTCATTTTTAATTGTATTTCTTGCAACCTTTGCAAATCGGTACTTAGATAATATGTATCAATATTATTGTTATCATGAATTTGTTTGATATGTACATTTGTAATTGATTTTTCATTTGCTTCAACTTCTTCATACACATTGTCTAGATCTCTCCACATGGTATTGAAGTTGTATGTATATCTACATTCATTTTATTTCACAATGTTGCCATAAAATACATATGCATCTGCAAATGTTTTGAATTTTTCTTTTAATATATCTTCATTATCTTGAAAAGGAACATATAGTAATAGTTTTTCTCTACAATAGTTTTCATAGTCAATATGCTTGTTGTATTTAACAAATCTAATAATGTTAGGGTTTTTATATTTTGCATATTTGTTCTTGATGATTTTGAACTTTGCAGCAAATTGAGCTAACCATATGTGTTTCAATTCTTCTGGGAATTGAACGATGCATATAGCAATCAATAATTGATTGACACATTATATCCTTTCATTCATTAGGTTCTTTCTTAAGTAGTGATATATTAATATAATTTTTCTCCCATTTATTCCTTTCTATGATGAGAATTAATGAAGTACTGAACTTACTGTTAATAAAAGATATTGATGGGTTTTGATGTTAATATGATTATGTGATTATATTATCCAATTTGTCTTGTTAATGGTTTACAATAGAGATATTATTAAATTATCAATGTTATAATGTTCTTTTGTTGTTTAGATATTATTTAATATTCTATATTATCCTAACTCAAAATATTAACCATAATAAATCTGCTACAAGTAATTCAATAATTTTGAGGGGAAATGGAGTTACACCCATGGAGTAGAAGTACATCATACAAGACAAGAACACAAAATTAATAATACTCAAATATAACAAAATGACTTCACAACCATAATAAAAAATCAATGTCCTAGGAACCCATCAAGATACATCTCTCAAATGTGCAATGTATCAAAGTACTACTATCTCACATAAGATAATAAGGCTAACTATACCAGCCACAAAGCACCCTACCTCAAGGTAAATAAAGATGCATACCAAGAAATAAGCCACATGACTTAACATCAAAGATCTCATAAATACCCATGGTGAATGGAATCGGTAATGTATACACAACATATGTAGACCTACTACCATTGAAAGAACTATAGGTTAACTATGATGTGGTTCCTATAGAAAGATGAGAAATATCAATCTTAACCAACTTACTTAAGAATATATGTGTCTAAATGTGTCGGATTGAAGAAGAAAGGATGATGCCAAGATGCATCCCTTTGAGACAAGGACATCCAACCTTTCCTACCCTAATCCTATCACCTCTATAACAAAAGTCAAGATATCAACCATATTTAAAAAAACAAATATGTGGAATACACTTCCTACACTAATCTATGAGAGGAGATATGTGCAAAAATAAACTAATCACATAAAAACAAGGAAATAAAATTAAAAGTAGTATGTACCATCATTTAATCTTTGGAAGAAATTAAATGCATAATCCTCCAAAAAATAAATTTTCTTACTATAATAATTGTTGTATTTATATCAACTCTATATACATATAAAACATTCACTTGAATTATTTTATCAATCATCATACTACGTAAAAAGAGAGCCTAAAATCATTCAATTCTCCAATATTATAAAGGATTATTTTTCAAAATTATAAAGTAAGTTTTAAATTTAAAATATAACTCACATACTTTTTTTTTATAAAAAATTTTAAACATCATTCACAATGCAATGGCACAATTGTCAATGATAATATCCCAAGCCCAGAGGGCAACATCATTCCATTTCTTGATTTCAAAGCGCTTGGGCTTCTTGGAGGCATTGAAGCCGTCCTTAGACTACACTTCCAGCGGTGTCAATCTCTATGTCTTTCGAATTGAATGCATTTAAAAATTATAAAGTAATTATTTTATATTTAAAAATATATAAGGATATATTATTTAAAATGAAAAGTACACAAGAATTAAATTTAAAATATATAACTGATATAGTTTTATTAAATTAATGGACATAACAATAAAGTAAACATAATGTTTTCTTTTGTGTTATTTTATTTACTGTAGAATAATTTATTTTATAACTATATTTTATTAGGGTTTTATTATATAAAAAATAAAAGGAGCAAAGTGTATTCTCCAACCTAGAAGTTATTCCAATGGTAAGTGCATTATATTTTGGTAGGGTTACCTTTTTATTATGTGTTATTTACTGTACAATAATTTAATTTATAATTATATTTTATTATTTTATTAGGGTTTCATTATATTATAACTAGCATAGATATTTTAAATTATACATTATCTAAAAGATGCTGAGAGAGAGGTGCCTATATTGAAATTGTTATTGATAATAGATAGGGGTCTAGAGACTTATCTAGGTGTTTTTTAGGTAGATGTATTAGGATATCTATGTTAGTTTAACAATTATATTAATTTATTACAATATATATAGAGTGAGGAGCTAAATAATGTACATAATACTATATAATGCTAGTTTTTCATAAACAGTTATTTTATTTACTTTATAGATTTCCATTTAAAAATTGAAGAATTTTAAATTTAACCCAAAGATATGAAAAACTTAATTATAATTGTCTAATGGAATTAATTTTCATAGAAAAAATCTTTAATCTTTTAATATAATCCTAGGCCACATTAAACTAAATTACACAAAAAAACTTATTATAATTTTTAATAGAATTAATTCTCAGAGTAAAAATCTCATTAAACTAAATATAGATTTTCTTTTTGGCTTTTATTACCATAGCCTTCATTAAACTAAAATAAAGTAATTTACCTTGCTTGCTAGCCTTCATTAAACTAAAGTAAATAATTTACCCTACCCTTAATTTTCTTTGTGGGATGTAGGGCAATTGTTAGCTTGGAATAATTTTCAATAATTTAATTTAATCCAAATCATAAAAAACCTTAAGAATATAAATAAAAGGTCATTAAACTAAATATTGATTTTCTTTGTGACTTTTAAAGATTGAACCCCAGCCTAAATAATTTTATAATTTATAGGTAATTTAAGCTGCACTTTATAAATAAAACTAATGCAAATCTAACCTATAAACAATAGCACATCAATTCATAAATACATTTTGCAAGAAACTAGCAAAAAAATGGCTGCATAGTGCCCTTATGAATTAAACTTCTCTCCTTAGTGATTAAACTTCTTCAAATTCAATTTGCTTTGTTTTTATTTGATTTGATTTTTCTCAAATTTATGTTTGAGTGCTCTCGCTGTGGCATATAGATTTCCTCCTCCAAGTCACCATGAAGGAATGGTGTCTTCACATCCATCTATTCCACTTCGAGATCATATGTGGTAACAACCCTCCCTGTTGGTGATGGGAGTTGAATGTGAGTGGATGGCACAAAGTCAGTTTTTATTTTATTTTAGTCTCACCATGCCATTCGATGGCTTTTTGAAAAGTTGGTGAGTTGATTTATTGCGAGAAGAAAATATCTGGGACCATACCATACAATAGTTGGATAGGCGGGAGTGGGTATGAGTTTGATGCGGCTAGAAAATATCTTTATGGGTAGTGTAGGAAAGAAGTTAAGTCAATATCTAGTTTTAGGTGAGAATTGAATGGCTTGGGTGAGAGTGACTATAGGAAAGATAAGAGAGGTGGGTGAAAGTGTTTAAGACAGAGAAAAAAAAATATCTAATGAAGTGTGGAGTCAATGCTGAGAGGAAACAACTGGAGTTGCAAAGAGGACATCCATAAAGGGGAGTCAGTGCATGTTTGGAAGGGAGGCATGAACAAAAGAAAAGAAAAGGCAAAACAAAGATAGAGAGAATGTAGGTACAAAAAAAATAAAGGAGGGAAAAAGTGCATGAGGACAAGAAGAATCTCAGGCAAGCATATCAAATTAGAAGATTAGAGGCTAGCTAAGGGGAGTGCAAATAGGACGAGATACTCAGGTAGGCATATGAATTTGCAAGGTTAAGGTGTGTTTAAGGGGAGCATGGCCAGATCTAAGGTATTTACCTCAACCTTTTGTTTTCCTAGCACAAAAATTAAACTATGCTTGTTCCTATTCCATTAAACATAGAATAATCAAAACCCCATTAGTGCCTTTCAAAACAAGGATATGATTGATGTTATTTCATTAAGCACAGAAAAACTGAAACCCCATCGCTACCATTTAAAAGTATATATGCCAAATTTTATTTCGATGCAAGATATTTACATTGCCTCTTTCTTGAAATTTTTCGTTTCAAAATGTAGAACTATTTTCTATATTCTTAGAGGAATGGGTTTTCAAACAAAGATCATTCGCTTTTGATTTTTAATTTTTAGAGAGAAAAAGAAAATAGGGATTCGATGCTTAGAGAATATTATGAGGGTACTATAGAGAAAATAGTGAGGATAGCCTTATATAAAAAATTGGGATGCAATGTTGGAGATTGAAGAGATCTAAGTCCCACGGAACCTTGTGAGTATACGATGACTTCTCAGCTAGATTTTAATTGTAGCTCTTCTTAAGAAATTGAATGCTTTTCTGTATGGTTCATTATAGTCATTTTATTTTTTTGCTAAATAACTAGCCTTGTGAAAACTACAATCTTGGAGTTAAAAAATGATTGGCACTAAAATACCTTAGTTATATCGATCTGTGTATGTGTATTGAATTGGTCACAAAATCTCTTATTAAGAAATTTGTCATGCAACCCAAGAATCTAAGGGAACTACTGTAGGAGGGAAAATTAAGATTTCCTTTTTGTAAGCCTTTTTAATAATTTATTTTATTGTTTTAAATATGTTAGACAATATGCAATGTTCAGGGCTATGAGTAGACTTGTAAGACCAATTGTCATGTTTTCTTATCTCTGTGCACTCCTTTGTGAATCATAACCAAATTGGGGTCACTGGAGTTATTACACAACTGACCTTACTGATAAAGAGCTATTTTTAATAAAAAAACACTATCATTGAAAACTTCTATATTGTAGATCATATTTATCATATTTACAATTTCAAATTCATATTTCAGTGTTTCAATCTATTTTAGATTACCTTGTTTAGTCAAATGAGATGAGATTGGTCTAGGGTGGAGTTATTACACAACTAACCTAATTGACAAAGGGCTATTTTCAATAAAATTACACTGTCATTGAAATCTTTTGTCTTGTAGATCACCTTGTCTTTGCTTGGCTGATTTGCATATTTAAATAGGGGTTTTTACTTGATGGATTAATCAATGATTATCATGGATTGTGACTAGTTATTGAATTGTTTTGATTTGGCTATGTATACCTTGTTTGATTAAACAAGATTAGCTTAATGCATGGCCTTGAGAGCTTGTAAAGGCTAAGGATGCACATGAGAAGGCATATCCATCTACAAGGCACTGAGTTCTCCATCTGTAGGGTGTTGATTTGGGCATGTTTGAGTCTCCTTATCGGTATGAGTAGTGTTCTTGTTCCTATGTGGTGCCATCCCTTTGAGCATGCATGATGACTTCCTATTTGATCTATACTCTAGTGTCTAGTGAGGTTACATCCCCAATTTTTGTATTTCTATACTTTTTACTTTTACTTGGACATAAGTAAATCTATTATGATGTTTAGATTAATGTCAAGGAAAGACATATATTATATCAAATGTCATATATAGAATTATGGAAATGAATATTTTATTGTTGTTGATTTAATATTGCATTATGAGATTTGGTTTATTATGTGAATAATAATGCACTAATCATAATTTGTTGCTTACAAGTTTGATACAAGATTACTAGTTTTTAGATGACTCTCAGAGCAGAGAGAGAGAGAGAGAGAGAGAGAGAGTATCTTTCAAGGAGAGAGATATAGACCTTAGGTTACAAGTGATGATTTGTCAAACGAGTATGAGTGTTTAACGAGAACGTGAACTAGTCTCGTAAGTGGTAACTCTTGTCTTGTCCATTTACTTTTGAACCCAATCAATAGGTAGTCCATATCTTTCAAATCTATTCTAGTCCATTCGTTGTGTGTCAACATAGTCATTTATAATGTAAATGACGTCGTCTGAGTAAGAATTATGACCATTTATGTTGAACATAAAAGTTACGATGTCATTGTCATAAAATGGTTGTGTAATTATTATTAAGTCACTTAGTGTTTTATTGTCGATGTTTAACGTCAAATGACGATTTTGTCAAGTCAAGTCGATGTGATTTTAATGAAGGATTGTAATGGGGAGGTAAACTCGAGCCATTCACATTATTCATAAACCTTTGTTTTATTACTATTATTCTTATTGATCAAATCATAACTATCAAATAGAGATGATGTTATGTAAACCATATTTGATATGATCAAATAAGTGTATATTTATGCATCGAATGAGGATAATACCTCATGATAATTAATAATGCTTACTCTTGAGCAACCAAGGGCATGTAAATTGAAATGCCTTCATTAATTTAATTGATGGAATTGGATCTCTTAAAGTGATCATTAATGATCAACAACGGTTTAAATGCTTGTTTCGACCTCTTTCAAAGATGGAACATGGTATTAATATTGCACTTGATGTTTTTGCCACATTATGTGCCTTCCTGAACCATGTGTTAGTCATTGCTGATAAAATGGATTCAGTTGAAACTGAATGGGTAGTAGACTGCAACAATTCCTATTTATTTTCCAATTGAGTGAGTGGAAGAGAGTAAGGATAGATGACTCATTATGAGCTGATTAGAAGTCTTTATATGGCATGACTCATTAAGAGTCAGGGAGATAGGAAATTGGCGAGAGAAAAGAAGAAAGATGGTTGTGATTAAAGAGTAGAAAAGAGATATAACAGAGACGAGAATTAGGGAAGGTGACTTCATATAGGCAGCGACTAGATATTTGTTTCTACAAACTGTAACTTACTTGAGCTGCCACCAGATAACACATATTTCATATGTAATGATAATACCCAAAATATCATTTGCTCTTATCATAATTTGTATGCTAGTAATTGGAAAATCGATTATGTCTTTTAATCTATTTTATTAGTAATCGACACATAACGAGTGAACCTAATTTAACGATTTGATTTTGGCACTCATTCCAAATTGTATAAAAACTGTTAGAAGTTTTGATAGCATTACTATAGCTAGCTAGTTGACATTGGGTATAAGCTAAAATTGCCTAAGTCGAACACTTTTATAATTGTTTTGAAGCTTGATTGATATAATACCATTGAAATGATTCATTGACCATTAATACCTATTGAAGGTCATTGTAAATTTGTCAAATACATTGAAAGACTAGTTGATATAATGAGTAAGGATAATCATGTGGCAAGTCGAGTATTTGGTTATAAGCTAATCATACAACAAATTTCAAAGTTATTAGTGCAGTGAAAACTATGATAGGTATTCTCTTAGTTTGAGTAAGGTGCTTAAATCCTTGATGTAGGATAATGGTAGTTTAAACCATTTCTTGTTATGTTTATAAATGTCAAAAATGATTTTCTTTTCAAGAGAACTTAGATTCTTATTAAGCTTTCGAAAGCCACCTTTTATAAAAATCAAGTGATAGATCCTTGGGAATGTTACAATAGATAAAATAAGGTCCATAGGACCATCCTGACTACGTATTCTATAAATGAGAATAACATTGTAGCAAACCATTATGATGGAATAGACCAAGTCTATCTAGAAATGACTTTGTATAGAATCACTTTTTGAGCATATAAGAAGTGATGGTCAATGACATCATGTGAAGGTAAGTTGAAAGTATTCATATCCCTTTTGTATAGGAGTTATTATCTATTACAAAACCATAGTATTTATTAGCTTGGCTCAATTAAACTAAAGGTCGTTTATAAACCTTAATCTTGAAGTTATGAGATAGGGTTATTCTGATATAATGGATTATTCAAGGGTAAAATAAAACCCTAGTTTAACCTAGAAGGGTTAAAGATTATTTGATGACACCTTTATGGTTATAACCCATTTTAGTTATTTTATGGGGGTAGACATTGAAGGGTTGAGAACCTTAAAAAATAAATGTTTCATTTATCTTATTGAAAAGAGATTTGTTATTAGTTGATAATATCTAACCTTAGGTAGAGAAACCTATTTGTTTGGTTACAAGTTGATTTGAGATATAAGTCATAAGCCTTGGGTTTTGCAAGTATGCAAGAGGTACCATTAAATGAATAGTCAAACATAAAGTTTATTATACCTTTTTAGTGACAACTTCTCTTACCTATTACTTGTCAATAAGTGATGAATCTCAAATGTTGCAAAGATGCAAAGAGATATCTAAGAATAGATAGTCATTCCATAAGGTCTATGGAGCAATGATAGTGTCTTGTGAATCCACCTAAGTTAGAAAGTCTAAATTTGAGTTAGATAAAACTCTTTAGATAAACCTTAGCTTGAGAAAATAAGGTATTTATTTATATTAAATCATTGTGATCATTATATATATCATGATTGAAGGGACAAGTACCCTAACTATGTTTATTTTCTTACTTATAAGAAAGGAAATATTTTCCTAGACTATGATGCTTAACTTGGGTAAGGTAACCATCTTAGTCATTATAAATCGATTTAAAATTCTTATGAGTTGATAAGTCTTAGATCTCGGGTATTGCAATGATGTAATGAGAATTCTTGTAAAGAAAGGTAATCGATAAGGTCTATGGAATATAGACAGTGAATGTAAATTTGTCTAGGATGGGAAGACTAAAATATTGAAGTTACCAAGACTATATAGTTATACATAATTGACTAAGTCAAACTATAGGAATATGATAGTATCCAAGTTGAGTTGGGGTGGGTGAACATTACGACAACATTGATTGCAAACATCAATTTATATTAAAACTATGGCCATAGTCATGCATATGTCTCTACATGCATTATCGGTTTACTGTATCTAGACTGCACAACCTATCGGAAATCATACGTAAAGCTAGAGGGTATCTAGGGTTGTATGGTTGATAGAGTTTTGTAGGATATAACACTTATACTCGGGAATACAAATTACCCCTGGTCACCTTTGGTCTATATTCCTCATGAAGGGTAGGGCCACTTCCTATGTAGAAGATGTGTGGGAGACCGTTGGTCTGTGTACAGAGGTAAAGGATTGGGAAGATGCTCTCTCTCTCTCTAGTAGAAGACATGCCGAGGCTTGTGATAAAGATGTCAAATTTTTGAATGCAATATATCTTTGAGACTTGTGTTTATTGAGACTATGTAAAACATTATCTAATGCAAATATTTGTAATTGTAAAGACAAAATGTCATCTTTGTATAATATATTATGTTGCTTATTTCAAGATAGAAATCTTGCAATTTGTTGTTACTTGATTATATGTTAAATAAAAGAAAAATTTTCTCTCTCTTATTTTTTACCTTCTTGAATTACTCTATGGTAAATTATCAATTTTACTATGGTAAATTATGTTATTATTATTTCTACTTGTGTAGTTAAACCTAGTAAACTATATTTAGTTACAACATGTCATTTGCAAGAAACTGTGATGCTTCTATTTTAGGGAAAGAGGTGTTGGAGGAGTACCTATGTGTGCATCCATCCTCTAAGTTTGTTTAATTGGAAGATCCTTTAATCAGAAGTGACATACAGTCTTGTCATATCAGCTATATAAATAAGGATGTAGTTATTCCTGGATAAATCATAATAAAAATGAGAATTATTTGTATCCATTTTTTGATTGTTATGAGATAAATATGTTGGATGTTTTGAGTCACTTTAGATTTAGAAAACTATTAGATAACTTATTTATCTAGCATGAGAAAAATGACATGTTTTAGACAAGAACCAAACAAGGGTGAGCATCTAGAAGAGAATAAACCATTAGTTAATCTTTTGGACAAATTGGAGCAATCCTAACTATGTATGTAAAAACCAAAGAGAGACCTAGTATTTTGGAAAAGAAAATAAGAGATCAAGGAAACTCTGAAGGGGGAAAATGAGATTTCTCATAGGATGAGAAAGGAAAATCACCAAGAATATAGTGTGAGTAATCAAAATCCTGAAACTATAGAACCTAAAAGGAAGAAAAGGATAGGCTTGCCTTAGAACTTTCCTATATATGAAGAAAGTCATTCCATCAAAGTTTGATGGAACAAGTGATTGGAGCAACTAAAAATTTTATTCCTCCTAGAGTTTTAGGATGAGTTACCTAGAAAAGTACCTTGCCATATGACAACTACAAAATGAATGGAATCAAAAGCCCCATAACAAAAATTATTGGCTAAAGGTTTGATTAGAACTAGTATTTCACCATGGGGTGCACTAGTTATCATTGTCAAGAAAAAGGACATAACTCTACAATTGTGTATTTAGTATCGTATGCTCATTAAAGCAACGATAAAGAACAAATACCTTTCACCACATATTGATGACCTCTTTGATTAGATGTGTGGAGCTGCAGTGTTTTCAAAGATTGATTGGAAATCAATATATCATCAGTTAAGATTGAAGGATGAGGATACCCATAAAACAACTTTTTAGACAAGAAATGGGCACTTTGAGTTTGCAGTGTTGCCCTTTGGACTTACAAATGCATCTGTCACATTCATAAATCTCATGAATAGTTTTTTTAGAGATTGCTTAGACAAGTTTCTTCTAGTCTTTCTGGATGATATACGTATTTATTCTAAGAAAGGAGGAGAACATTATCAACATTTACAAGTGGTTCTGCATTAGTTAAGGTAAGCAATTTTTTGTGGATAGATAAATGTTAAGAGGCAATTGATCTATTAAAATAAAATAGAGTAGCTGATGCTCTGAGTTAGAGGGGATATATTTCTTCAATTGTCTTTATTCATACAAACTTTAAAGATTAAGTGTTACAAAATTTATTAAGTGATGAATATTATGAGGAAATCAAGCAAGCTCTTATGGTAAATCCTAAAGATTCAAGGCATTATAGGTTTCATTTTGAGTCTGAAGGACTATTGAGTTTCAGAGGAAGAATATGTGTTTCTATTTCTACTAAATTAAGGAACCTAGTATGGAAAGAATTTCTTACCACACCATACTCCAGACATCCTAGAGTAACCAAACTCCTAGCAGATGTTAAACCTCTTTATTTCTGGAAAGGAATGAAGAATGATGCTGTGAGATTTGTAGCAAGCTATTTAGAATGTCAGAAGGTAAAAGCAAAGCATCAACACCCTACAGAATTGTTGTACTCACATGATATGCAAGAGTGGAAATGGCAAGTTATTAGTATAGAGTTTGTTCAAGGTCTTCCTATGTCTAGGAATAGACATGATGCCATTTTAGTTGTGGTTGATAAACTCACAAAGGTAGCACATTTTATACTAGGGAATTTGATTGATGGAGCACCAGTGTTACCTTGCAAATTTGTGCAAGAGGTGTTTAGATTGCATGGCTTCCCTAAAAATATTATCTTAGATAGAGATGTGCGTGTAACATCAAGGTTTTGGCAAACTTTGTTTTCTTCGCTAAGGACTAAACTCAATGTGAGTACAGTTTATCAACCTAAAACTGATGGGCAAACTATGAGAGTTAACTAGGTTTTGGAAGACATGTTACAAATATATTGCACGAATCAGCAATATAAGTGGGGAGACTACTTATCACTTGTGAAATTTTTAACAATACTTAACTTTCTGCTATTAAGATGGCTTGAATTGAAACATTGGATAGAAAAGATGTCGAACTCCTATAAGCTGGGTAATCTAGAATATAGGATTAGCATTAGTCCAGAAATATGTTCAAAAATGGATAAACAGATTGAGCTGGTCAGAAAAGATCGGTGGAAACCATTAATAAATATAAAAGTTACCTTGATGTTAAGCATATACTAAGACAATTCTCAGTTAGAGAAGAAAAAATCTTTTGAAGGTAAAAATTCTAGAAAATTTTCATAAAGTATGGAATGTATTACTAGTTCCTAAGTATAAAGGACTTTTCTAAATTTTCAAGATTATCAATTTTATTGATTACAAGAATCAATCTATTACCAGTTATTGCCAGAAGGCATAATGCTTTTTGTGATTCATATATGAAAAATATATTTATGTAATATATGAATATTATATTCTAAGAATGTTTTACAAGTACAAAACCTAGGAATGGTTATGATCAAGCTTCTTAAATGCTTGAGGTTTGCAAACACTACTTGTGTAACATAGAGGTCTTGTAGTGTAAGATCCAATAGGATCAATATGCTGACGAAAATACTACATGGGAGGATTACCATAAATTTTACCAAAAGTTTCCTCATTTATTTAATGCTTTTACCAATTGAAAACAATGAACTTGCTTTTTAGTTTCATTTTGATACTTTATATCATCGAGGATGATGAATCTTTAGGGGAAGGATATGTTACATCCCTAATTTTTGTCTTTCTATACTTTCTACTTTTACTTGGACATAAGTAAATCTATTATGATGTTTAGATTAATGTCGAGGAAAGACAGATTATGTTGAATGTCATATATGGAATTATGGAAATGAATATTTTATTGTTGTTGATTTAATATTACATTATGAGATTTGGTTTATTATTTGAATAATGATGCACTGATCATAATTTGTTAGTTACAAGTTTGATACAGGATTATAGGTTTTTAGATGACTCTCAGAGAAAAGAGAGAGAGAGAGTATCTTTTGAGGAGAGAGATATAGACCTTGAGTTAGAGTGATGATTTTCCAAATGAGTATGAGTGTTTAATGAGAATGTGAACCAATGTCATAAGGGGTAAGTCTTGTTTTGTCAGTTTACTTTTGAACCGAATCGATAGGTAGTCGATATCTTTCCAATCTATTCTAGCCAAGTTGTTGTGTATCAACATAGTCGCTTGTAATGTAAAGGACATTGTCTGAGTAAGAATTATGACCATTTATGTTTAACATAAAAGTTACAACGTCATTGCCATAAAATGGATTTGTTATTATTATTAAGTCACTTAATGTTTTATTAGCGATGTTTAATGTCAAATGATAATTTTGTCAAGTCAAGTCAATGTGATTTTAACGAAGGATTGTGATGGGGAGGTAAACTCAACCCATTCACATTATCCGTAAACCTTTGTTTCATTACTATTATTCTTATTGATCAAATCATAACTATCAAATAGAGATGTTGTTATGTAAACCATATTTGATATAATCAAATAAGGATAATACCTCATGATAATTAGTAATGCTTACTCTTGAGCAGCTGAGGCCATGTAAATTGAAATGCCTTCATTAATTTAAGTGATGGAATTAGATCACTTAAAGTGATCAAAGAGGTCAACACAAGCATTTAAACCATCGCTGATCATTAATGATCAGCGATGGTTTAAATGCTTGTGTTGACCTCTTTCAAAGAGGGAACGTGGTATTAATATTATACTTGATGTTTTTCCCACATTATGTGCCTTCCTAAAACATGTGTTAGTCATTGTTGATAAAATGGATTCGGTTGAAACTGAATTGGTAGTGGACTGCACCGACTCCTATTTCTTTTCCAACTAAGTGAGTGGAAGAGAGTAAGGATACATAACTCATTATGAACTGATTATAAGTCTTTATATGGCACAACTCATTAAGAGTCGAGGAGATAGGAAATTAGTGAGAAAAGAAGAAAGATGGCTATGATTAAAGAGTGGAAAAGAGCCAGAACAGAGAGGAGAATTAGGGAAGGCAACTTCATATAGGCACTGAATGGATATTTGTTTCTGCAAATTGTAACTTACTTGAGCCACCACCAAGTATGACATATGCCTTGTGTAATGATAATACCAAAAATATAATTTGCTCTTATTCTCCTTTGTATGCTGGGAATGGGAAAATTGGTTGTCTTTTAATCTATTCTATTGATAATTGATACATAACTAGTGAACCTGATTTAATGATTTGACTGTGGCACTCATTGCAAATTGTATAAAAATTGTTAGAACTTTTGATAGCATCATTATAGCTAGCTAGTCGATGCTACGTATGAGGATAAATTGCTTGAGTCAAACACTTTTATAACTGTTTTGAAGTCTGATTGATATAATATCATTGAAATGATTTGTTGACCAGTAATACATGTAGAAGGTCATTGTAAAGTTGTCAAATACATTGAAAGACCAATTGATATAATGAGTAAGGATAATCATGTGGCAGGTCAAGTATTTGGTTATAAGATAATCATACAACTTTCAAAGTTATTAGTGCAGTGAAAAATATGATAGGTATTCTCTTAGTTTGAGTAAGGTGGTTAAATCCTAGAAGTAGGATAATGGTAGTTTAAACCATTTATTGTTAAGTTTATAAATGTCAAAAATGATTTTCTTTCCAAGAGAACTTAGATTCTTATTAAGCTGTAGAAAGCCACCTTTTATACAAATCTAGTGATAGATCCTTGGGAATGTTATGATAGATAAAACAAGGTCCATAGTACCATCCTTACTACGTATTCTATAAATGAGAATAACATTATAGTAAACCATTATGATGGAATAGACTAAGTCTATCTAGAAATGACTTTGTATAGAATTATTTTTGAGTATATAAGAAGTGATGGTCAATGACATCACGTGATGGTAAGTTGAAAGTATTCATATTTATTTTATACAGGAGTTATTATCTATTACAAAACCATAGTATTCTTAACCTTGGATGAGTTAAACCAAAGGTTGTTTATAAACCTTAGTCTTAAAGTTATGAGATAGGGTTATTTTAATATAATGGATTATTCAAGGGTAAAATAAAACCCTAGTTTAACCTAGAAGGGTTAAAGATTATTTGATGACACCTTTATGGTTATAACCTGTTTTAGTTATTTTATGGGGCTAGACATTAAAGGGTTGAGAACCCTAAATAATAAATGTTTCATTTATCTTATTGAAAAGAAATTTGTTATTAGTTGATAGTCTCTAACCTTAGGTAGAGATACCCATTTGTTTGCTTACAAGTCGACTTGAGATATAAGTCATAAGCCTTGGGTTTTGCAAGCATGCAAGATGTACCATTAAATGGATAGTCAAACATAAATTTTATTATACCTTTTTAGTCACAACTTCTCTTAGCTATTACTTGTCAATAAGTGATGAATCTCAAATGTTGCAAAGATGCAAAGAGATACCCAAGAATAGATAGTCATTCCATAAGGTCTATGGAGAAATAACAGTGTCTTGTGAATCCACCTAAGTCAGAAAGACTCTAAGATTTGAGTTACATAAAACTCTTTAGTTAAACCTTAACTTGACCGAATAAGGTATTTATTGATATTAAATTGTTGTGATCATTATATAGATTGTGATTGAAGGGACAAGTACCCTAACTATGTTTATTTTCTTACTTGTAAGAAACGAAATAATTTCCTAGACTATGATGCTTAACCTAGGTAAGCTAACCATATTAGTCATTGTAAATAGATTTAAAATTCTTATGAGTTGATAAGTCTTAGATCTTGGGTATTGCAATGATACAATGAGAATCCTCATAAAGAAAGTTAATCAATAAGGTTTATGGAATATAGACAGTGAATTTAAATTTGTCTAGGACGGGAAGACTAAATTATTGAAGTTACCAAGACTATATAGTTATACATAATCAACCAAGTTAAACTATAGGAATATGATAGTATCCAAGTCGAGTTGGGGTGGGTGAACATTACGACAATATTTGTGAACATCAATTTATATTGTAACAATGGCCATAGTAATGCATATGTCTCTGCATGCATTGTCTATTCACTATATTTGGACTACACAACCTATCAGAAATCATACTTAGCTAGAGGGTATCTAGGGTTGTACGGTTGATAGAGTTGTGTAGGATACAACACTAGGTACTCAGGAAGGCAAATTACCATTGGTCACCTTTGGTCTATATTCCTTGTGAAGGGTACGGCCACTTCCTATGTGTAAGATGTGTGGGAGACCATCAGTATGTGGATGGAGGTAAAACACTAGGAAGATGTTCTCTCTCTCTCTCTCTCTCTCTCTAGTAGAAGACATGCCAAGGCTTGTGATAAAGATGTCAAATTTCTGAATGTAGTATATCTTTGGGATTTGTGTTTTTTGAGACTATGTAAAACATTGTCTAATGTACATATTTGTAATTGTAAAGGAAAAATGTCATCTTTGTATAATATATTATGTTGCTTATTTTAAGATAGAAATCTTGCAATTTGTTGTTACTTGATTATATGTTAAATAAAAGAAAAAATTTCTCTCATTTTTACCTTGTTGAATTACTCTATGGTAAATTATCGATTTTACTATGTTTTTAGAATGTTGATGTGACAAGTGCCTTTGTAGTCATGAGTAGTACCTGACATTATATTTGATGATCATCTCTATGTTGTGACATTGGCTTTTTGCATTGTGTGAGATGTCTATTCCGTGATTGATGTGAGTGTTGGCCATTATATCCCTTGCCTTTATTATTCTAATTGTTCCTTGTGACTACCTCCAAGCATGGTGGGGTGGTCTCTTTTGAGTCCACATGGTTGGGAGGTGTTGGCAATGCCATTGGGGACCGGTATACAAGTTTTGGAGCACCAGTTGGAGATGTTCTCTATTGTATTCATTTTATCAATTATTGTATCATATTCATGGCTATGTCATTGTATTTGTATATTCTTTTATGTAAATGTACTCTCTTGAGAGGAAGATGTAATCATGTAGTTTAATGAGAAGAAATATGATGTTCTATATTTGGTTTACGATTTTCTAGTTTTGTTATTGGACCCACTTGTACTTTGATGATCTTTATGGCTCTATGTTTTAAGTTCGAAATGGGTATTAGGAAAATTTGAATTGGTGTTTAAAATGAATGTAGTTTTTACAATGTTTCCTCTAGAGAGTGAATTAGTCCTCTCCTTTGGGTTATTCATTCGGCCATACTTGGCCATGAATGTTGTCAATATTTTGAATCAACAACTATATTATGTGTATGTTATTCCTTTTTATTCATAAAAAAATTCTTTCCCTCTTTTGGCCCTTACCCTTTGGGGTTGTGGGGAAGGATGTTACATCTAGTATCAGATCTTAGGTTCATAGACTGGGAGATTTGGCATACTTGAGCCTTCTATGTTTCGCTCTGTTTAGCATGTGTAGCATGAGCTTGTTATATTGTTTTTTTTATAGTCTTGATTGCTTTCATGCCTTAGCATGACATTAGTGGGTTAAGTTACAACCCCATGCTTAGAAATCATGGAGGAAATAGCCTTCTTAGCCTTACCTTACTCAATGGGACTAGATTGTTGACCTTGGTTGAGAGTTTCCCATGGTTAAAAGTGATCACTCTCACATGTTATAAGACGAGGGTAGGAATATTCTACCTTGTGTGTTTGCAGGTTGAAGGTAACTTGGGTTGCCTAATTGCCCTTGGTTGGATACGCTCTTCTTGTGTTTTCCTTTATGTTGCTAGTTAATGAGATGACCCTAATTGATCATGAATTGCTCTTGTAATTCCTTCTTGTTTAATAGATGTAAAGGATGGTATGATGTAGTTGTTTGTAGATGTAGATAGATTAGTTTGTTTGCTCCATGCTCTCTTGTAAGTGTTGGATGATTGCTCATTTTTCTCATAACCTCTTAATGTGCTTGATTTTCTACCATTTATCATCCTTGATAACATTGTTACCAATTTTCACCCATAGCTCAAATTAGCAGAGCTAAAATAGTTTGCTTCCATTTAAAGGTGAAAAGTTCCTAATAGATTTCTACATTGCTTATCCTTTGTGTAGTTAAAGTGTTTCGAAAGGAAAAGATTTCTGTATGATGCCATGAGTTATAACAAAAAGGAGAACATTCAACTTGGAATTCAATGCTATGTAGCATAAAGAAGATTTCACTAATAATGATTCTATTTTGCATTGTAATGTTTCTATTCATGTTGCAAATGGGGTATATATAGGAGATATACACAAACTACATAGGTGTTGTATTCATATTCACAGAAGAGTAAGAAAGATCAAATGTCCCACACAAGTCGTGGGAATAGCTAAACCAGTATAGACATAGGAAATACACTATGCATCTAAAGCTAAGAAAAGAAAAGAACATATAGGAGAAACATACCCATTATTGCCTGTTTAATGTCTTTGGTTTCTATTGTTGCTTTCCATCCTTGCTCTTGATCTTCAAAAGAACCTGCAGGATTGGAAGAGATTTGTTATAGCTATGGATATGAGTTCCCTATGTGCCTATCAATAGAGACATAATACATTGCCTTTGGGTCACTAAATTAGATAATAAGCATCATCCATATGCAAGAGAGCCTGAAAAATCAAACCACACAGGAGCATGGAACTTCATTATTTTTATCTAACTTGTTTGTGTAATGTCCAGGTATAGGTACATTCATCATTGGGCATGATATTTCAACATGTGGTGAAAAAGTGGGCTCCCATAAGGGTTGAGCCCAGCATGCTACCCCTAATTCTTAAGAGGGATGGAAAAGGAGTACACATTCTTGTTGCTAAAATTAAGACATATTCATCAAAGGAATACCATATTGAGCTGAGTACATAAACTATAAACTCATTGGCCATCTATAACTATCAGATCAAATGATATGAAATGAAAGCTATCAAAGAGCAGTGAGCTCATTCAATGTTGTCCAATGAGGTATGAAACTAAGTACAGGTATTTTCAACATCAGATTATCTATTACACTATCATTACATCTATTTGTTGTTTCAATATCATATATTACCTTTTGTATGTATTCAAATCATTATTTTGGGTAAGCAAAAGCCATAGAGTAGTCATAAGAATAAAATTAGATGCTGCTATAGTATACAAGATGAAGATATGATGTAACACCATAGAGTACAAGTATCAAATGAAAGGACATCTTATGCCACATTAGCCATGTTTTTGAATCTTGAAAAGACATAATACAATTGAATAGGAAGTTAAAGAGCCTACAACATGCATATGAAGTTATTGTTCAAATGTATTGGAACAACCATAGATCATTAGTTACATATGCAACTATAGTGATATGTACCAAGTCACTAGCACGAGAAAGGAGTTTTTATGAAGTCTTCAGTGTATTTGTATGCCAAAGTAAGTTCAATCATGAACATCATCACTCAATGATATATAACAGCTTCAATCATAACATCAATTGTAAAGAAATGAGCATCACTATCAGACTATAGGACAGTCAAGTTGATAGAGTTGCAAGTTGTACACATGAGCAATGAAGCTAAATATCCATGATATACAAAGAAGAAAGGAGCCATTGTTATTTCAATATAGTATTTGATATAATGTAAGAATGTATTTGATATAATACAGTGAACTTGACTGTGAGTAATCATTGCCATGTCATAGGTTGAGTGTGATCATGAAGTGTATACAAAGGCCAATGCTAGGTGCCATAGTTATTAAATGGAACATACACAAATGCATGACTATATGAGTGAGAACAACAAACATCTATGTTCATCTATAGTTGTTGCAGAAAGAGAAACATATGATATGGATTTTGTCATCCACATGAAGTACAAAAAGGAACAACATGTGTATTGTCATTACAAAATGCATTAGGAACAACAGGAAATGAGCCCTAATCTTTTCTCATATTAATTTCATCAAAGAGTGTTTTTTACAATCAGTAGGATAATGAAATGGAATAGCAGAGATATTATGTGAGTACAGTGGATGTCAAATGGAGATAATGCTTCATCATTCAGTCTTTCTGTAATAATATTTATAAATGAAATAAAGAGTTTGAGCTCATGAAGGTTTGTTTTTTTCATTTCCAGAATAGAAGAATAGGATAATGTTATTGTCTTCTACATACATGAATAAGAAAACCCAGTTTGAGTTCAAGAAAGTTGTAGTCAAAGAATACATTTTCTTTGCAAAATATCAAACCCTTATCATAATATATGCACAGGGATCAAGTATAGAAGAAGATAATGAGGGTTCAAACCCTAAGGTTTGATAACACCCAGAAATGATGGAGAAATAGTAATAAAGACCATGGCCCATTATTCAGGTAAAAGAATAGCATAACTATATACAAGATGTAAATGAAACCCATTTTTTTGCCACTGAAGCTGTGGCTAGAGAGTAAGTCTTTTCTTCACAACAAGTTAAACCCATTTGGGGTTTCATATTGAAGATTACATTTGCAGAACAAGGAAGAGCCCAAACTCATAGTAAGAAAAGGTATGCTTAGGAATAAAGGACTGGTAAATATGTGGCCATGAATAGTAATAGACAATTTTTTTTTTCTCATAACAAGTAAAACGCATTTGGGGTTTCAAGCTAGAATTATAGATACAGAAGGAAAACATGGAATTTTGAGCTTATATAAACACAAATGCTTAGAAATACAACTATAGCCATGACCTCCAATGCCATATCAAGCTTCATGGAAATGTTGAAATACAAAGGATATACGTAGATTTCAAGAACTTAGAACTTACCTTTGATTGAGTGTATAAAGCTGAGGTTTTTCCTCATTTTTACTTTTATATTGTCCTTAATACACTCAGTTAAATCATACATGGTGGTCTCATATAGAGACAAAAGAATGTGGTGACAAAGAGAACCAAATAGAGAGTAAACATAATGCATCAGAAAGCTATAGGAGTCATGGTTTTAAAGCCAAAATATATCTCAGAAATGGAAAAAATGGATTGAAAATATGCAAAAGGGTCTTACCACATCATTTTTAGTCAAAGTCTATATAAGAATCCAACAAAATCCATCAAAAATGCCAGAGAAATTGAGGGTTTCTAATTCAAACCTAACCTCCAAGGCAACAACAGCAAAGAGCCATTTCTCAAAAGTTGAAAGTGCAAAATAAGCCTGAGAAATTAGGGCATCAGTGATTTTGTGTAACGATTACCTTTTTCCCGAGGATTGAATGTGGTATTTTATCACATTGAATTGCATTTTCTATGCCATGACTAATACCCATCATGGTATTATTGTTGATTACTTTGCAAATACTTAGTTCCATGACTTAGGGTAATTCATGCCTTAGGTCCCTTTGTATGTTCAAATGCATAGGTTTTATGCTTTCAAGACTATTTGACCACCCTTGAAGATGAAGATCAACACATATGTCATATGCCTTAAGTTCCTTTTTAGGCTCATATGTCTTAGGTATATTTTGCAAAACCAGATGGAGGACAACCCTTGGCAGCTTTTATTTTTGTAAACTATTGAATATACCTTCATGATTTTTATGGTTTTAGAGAAAATCAAATTGCCCAAGTAAAAATGACTTTTATTTTTATAAGAATCAAATCGAGATAAATCAGGAAAATGAAATTGTAAATCTAGTGAAAAATGTTATTAAAGAAATGCTTTTATAAATTACTTTAATGATTGTTATTTATATGCAGTTAAAGAAAGAAAAGTAGATGAAATCTTCCTTTTCTAGATTTGTTTTCTTTAGGTGAAATTGAGAAGATAAGGACAAAATGGAGCCTTGGTGGAGCAGATAAAGCATGTTTTTGAGGTGTTTTTTGGTGGGACCACCTTGGAGGAGTTTTTGGTAGCTTTTGCAATCAGTTTGGAGGTAGTTTAGAGGCTCTTTTGGTGGCTTTTTTTAGGAGATCGAAAATGGATCAGCATGACTATTTTTAGGAGTTTTTCCTATCCTTTTTCTTGGAGATCTTTTGCAGGCATATATTGAGAGAAAAAATTTGTTTTTCTCGGTTCTGATTATTCTATTGAGAGAAAAACTTGCAGAGAGCATTGTAAACTTTTGTACTTAGTCTCATTTTGCTTACTCCTTTTAGATAAATAAGACAAAAGAGTTCCTTTCCCATTTATTCGTGTTTCATCTTGCAGTGTTGATATGATGTTTCATTGTGATCATAGAAATTAGATCCTTTGTTATGTCTCTTTATTGCAAGTTTGTATGCAGAAGTCTTGTGTAATGTAGGTTGTCTATTGTGTTTAATTATAAACCTTAAAACAAACTAATTATGTGTTGTATGTGTCAAATGGGATTGTGAAGGTAGATGTCTTAAGAGTTTGATTGTGAGTGGAAGCATTAAATAAGTTAGAATCTTGTTTAATCATCCTTAGAAGTTAGTTTTGCATTTTAGTTATCCTCTATCTATTTTCCCTCAAAAAATATTTAGATTAGAAGATTCATTACGAGAACCATCTCACTCTGGAGGTTCACTCCAAGTTTAGGCAACCCACATGCCTAGGAGTGTTCCCATGTGTCAACAGGTATTTGGGTGCATACTTTGATTGACAACAATTTTTGGCATGCCCAGTGGGATAAAGTTGGACTTTTCAGTCCAAAATTTGATCATTTATCACTGATACTTGATGTGTGTGTCAGTGATATTTTCCTCTAGAGGTAAGGAAACAACATGTCTGGTGACTCTGAGCTCAAATTTACTAGTTTTGGTATGATCAAGTGCTAGTATATTGTTACAAAAATCATCAATTCACTCCATTTTCTAACTTTTATATGAGTAAAAATGTCAAATTTTCATAGTCAATATAAATATCCACCACCATACTATGAAAATGATGTCCATAAGGCTCCTTATCAACCATATTAGACCAATCATGCTACTATTTTCAATTCCATGGCTATTCAAAACTAGCATGCCAAGAATAATTGGCACCCACCCACCCCTGCATAATCTTCCAATCAGCCTAAAAATTATGAAATTATGGATCTTTGATACATTTTGTTAGACTAAAACAAGAAAATGAATGAGATTAAGAGGCAACTTGAGTATAATTAGCAATAGGAAGAGATGGCTTATCAAGCCTATCTTCATGAGCAAGAGCTCGAGGCTCAAAAGAGACAATTTGGAGAGAATTTTGCTCAACAACTAGCTGCAAAGGATGAGCAGATGAGACTTTTGCTCGCTCAAACACATAGGCATCAAGTTCAAGAAGCTCCTATCATTCCAAATCAATCTTTCCAAGAAGAGGTTCATAATCATAAGTTTTCAAGTTTTAAGCAAAGTGAACCTCTTATCCCTTCCAAAGTCAAAATTTCCAATTTCAGAGATCCTAAGTTACCATTGCAAGAGCCTATGTTGGCACAATCTAAATTTGTTATGCTTCAAAACTAGTCCATTAATCCCCATTTTCAGTCATATCAAGAACCTAAACCAAGTCATCAAACTTTTGATCAACCATGGTAGCCTTCTTGGACTAAGTATCCTGATTATAAAATGCCAAACCTTGTTAAAGCTATCCCTCCCAAACCAATCCAAAATCAAGAAGAAGAAGAGGTAGAAAAATTTGAACCAATCAAGATTCCAAGTTGGTGTGGTGAATGGGAGTAGAAGCTTTTAAAGCCCAAGCCAATCATAATTCCAAGTTTCAGTCCAGCAGCTGAAGGTTCTTGCAATCCTTTGTATGCCACTAAATCAGACAAACCAGGTGTGAAGCAAGAGGTTGCTACTAATTGTGCTACATCTCTAGTTGAATTTGAGCATAATGCATGTGTAGAGGAAGTTGATTCAGGCTTGACATTGAATCCTCTACATTTTGATTCATTTGAAAAGGTTTCTAATGTTGTTTATGAGATAAATGAAGGTAGAGTACAGAGGTCACAAGGCAAAAGTCTTTGGTTACAAAGATAGAATTGTTGGCAAGAGACACATTGTAGCTTCATGAGTGTTGTCATTGATGGCAACAAAGTTCCCACCCATCAACAGGACATGGTGTGTCTATACCGTAAGTTAGATTGTAGAGTAACTTGGTCCGGTGACCAAGAACAGAGTATGCAGCAAGGTTTGACAATCAGGTCCTGATCTCTGAGAGGAAGTATCTATCTAAAGTGCAAACTTGGGGAAGTCAAGAGGAGTACCTTGACTAATAGATTCCAGGGATTGAGCCTCCGGTGATGAAAGAATGAAAAAAATATAAGCACCTAAGTATTGGGTTCCTATTTGGCAGAGTAAATAGAGGAAGAACTGACTAGCAGAGCATCAGACCTTGATCCGGATGAGATATTGATGGTGATCAAGCTTACTAAGGTATCATTCATAATTAATTGACATGATTGATGACTTCTATGAGCTTCTCTTTGATACGCATCACTTGATAAGCAAGGATTCAACCGACAGACCAAGAGTTTGGGAAAATATAAGTATTCTGGATGTCAACTAGAAAGTGGATGAAATCCTCGGTGTGGATATATATACCAGATTCTTTTTGGTATGAGTTGAGACATGTATGTTGAAAAGTTACAAATAAAAGTAGAAGAGTAGTGTAGAAGTAGTAAGGCAACTCTGATATGTGACAGGACAGCAGCACCAAGAAAAGGAAGAATGAAGTGCAGCAGATCAGTGTATTGAACCTAACTGGAACTGAACCTCAGCATATATGGATGCTTCCCATCAGTTCAAGTATCTAGTTTCCCTGTTTCAACTATTGTAGGCAGTAAGCCTTTTGTGAGCAGTGTGCTCAGGCAGTGAGCCCTAATTGGCAAGTGCCATTTGTACTATCTTATTCTTCTAATAGAGAATACAATCTTGGGTTAATCACCCCGTGGTTTTTCCCTTAACAGGGCTTTCCACGTCAAAATCATTGTGTCATGTGTATTGATGTCATTTCTATTTCATGGTTATGTTTGCTTATTTGATTTGATGCCACGCTAATTGTTAATAAAGATCAGAAAGTTGAAATAATCAAGATAACTGATTCACCCCCCCTCTCAGTTATCAACAATTGGTATCAGAGCCAAGTTCCTCCAAATAGAGCCTAATAGCTTGAGCAAGATCTGGGAATTCAAATGGATATGTATGGTATGAGGGAACAACTTTAGTTTGCCCTAGATGATCTTGAACAATCTAATTATGAAGTCAATGAATTGAAGGAAAGACTTAAACAGACTAATGATTTCATAAATGAATTAAAAGGGAAACTGAGTATCTCTATGAAAAAGAGAAAGGATCTACTTCAACAATTAGCAAGTCAAGGTGAAACCAATGATTCAAATGAAGACCTAAAGGAGAAAACCAAGCTCTGTGAAAAGTTATCAAAAGAGGTCATTATGGTAAGACATGAAATGGAATCAGGAGTTATGAAATTCACCCAAGAAATTGAAGAGAAAAGAAAAACTAAAGATGATCTAAGACAATCTCTCAAAGAAAAATCAGAAGACTACCATAAAATGGATAGAATTATCAGACATCTGGAATCTAATCTTGAAGATGCTAGAGATAATGAAGAAAAACTTGAGGATCAAATAGACATTCTTAAAAAGGATCTTCAAACAGCAAATGAATACAAAGCAAAATTCAAGATAAGATCTACTCAACTTGAAGTTATTCTTGAAAGTCAAAAGAGGGTAGATGACAAGCATGGCTTGGGATATGAGAAAGATGAAAGTTTCAGATCTGGTCAGAAGAACTCTGGATCAGGAAATTCAAGGAATGGACCTAGAAGACCTCTGGTAAGGCAACCAAATGCTCAGAGATATCCATCCTTTAATGCATACTGCCACAACTATATTAACTTTGGTCATAAAACAAATCAGTGTAGAAAAAGAATGAATCAGACTAATTCATCCTTCTCCAGACAGTGTTTCAACTACAAAAGGTATGGTCACAAATCTCATGAGTGTAGAAATATGCAAATGAACAATTCATTCAATGGTAGATGTTTTGCATGCAATAGAGTGGGACATATGGCTAATCACTGTAGATCAAGAGGATATCAGTCAAATATGCAAAGAAATGTTGTTTTCTATAATTGCAATGGATCTAGTCATATTGTCAAATTCTACAGAAGTAAGAATCAAAATAATAAGGGTCCAGTACATCATAATCAAAACCAAGATAGAGGAAAAGGAAAAATGAATGCAGATGAAATTCAAAGGGAGATGAACAAAATTTGGGTAAAGAGGAGTACATAAAAAAGTTGAGGATGGATCCACACTAGAATCTGGTGCTGATATTCCTTCCAGAAACTAAATAGATGAGCTCTAGCTTAGGGGGAGGAACAAAAGAAAAACATTTTCCCCCAGCCAGTCATTAGGCATCCAAAATTGGCACATGAAAGGTTATAGATTAAAGGATTCTTATAGAAACATCTAAAGAAGGTTTGGTAATAATATGAAAGATCTGCAAGAAGGTTTGAAGAGTCTGATCTTCCTAGATAGATCCAGTTTGACTGACATCCGGTAAAAGTAGGATTCTCATAGTTAGATCTGGCTTGATTCAAAATTGAGGAATCTTGATCTGCGGAGAGATCAAATGATTATGGAAAGAAAGATAGATTGTCAATAATCGCCAAGAATAATTCGAAGCATATCTCAGTGATCTGGAAAAAGATCTTTCTTAGAACAAGGAGAATAAGGCAACCAGAATGACTTGAGTTGTACATTTATTGCAATGTGTAATTAGGGTTTGCTCGGTGATAAAAGGGTTCGTTTACTCTTCATTTTCTCATTTGCATTAGTGAAATAGACAAGAAGAGCTCTACAAACAAGCATACCTCATCTCTCTCAAGGATGAATTGCAGAATTCAAATCAACTGGTGATCTCTTCGGCTCATTTTGTGAACCCTAAAAGGCATAAGAGGTATTTTCCATTCTTTCTCTGAATCTTTAAAGATGACTACTCTAAATGTTGTGAAGATTTCTGATAGGCCATGCCCTAAATTTAAGAAACATCTCTACAAATATCTAGAAGCAGATCCTTTAGGTGCATTTTCTAGCATTCCGTGTGGGGTTTTGCATGTTGAAGACATTAGGGCATACATTCATGCAAACATTGAAAAGTTTGGAGAATCCAAGCTATTAGATATCTATCACAATCAGTTAATAGATGACTCTTTTGATCTCAAACCTCAGTATAAGGCTATCCGAGACAAACACTTTGCACAGTTCATTCATTTCCCCTATTTTCTGGAAGATGAATGGGTCTAATATATTTTGAGCAGAATGCATGACAACTTCATGTGGTTGAACAGGCCATTTAAGATCACTAAGGATGCCATTAGGGCAGTAACTAGATTACACTCAATCGGTGGGATGCCTAGTCTCAAATCTGTCAAAAACCAAATTCTAAGTGAGGCTATCGGATCAAAATTTGATAAAAGAGAAATGACAATTGAGGATATCACAGATCCAGATATCAAGTTTGCATCAATGATAATTGGATATAAGATATATTACTCCAGCATGGAGAATTCAGTATCTGGAACTGCTGTATATACTACTTATAAAATGTTAAGGAAGAATGCAGACTATGATCTTTGTGAGCTCCTTCTAAACCAACTTTTGGAGAATCTGTAGAAGATAAAGAAGGATAAGAAGAATTCTTTCAAATATGGTGGTTTGATACGTTGCCTATTCTTTTACTACATGAATGAGCTACTCGGATCCAATGGATGGGTATGGCAAAATAATAGACCGGTTGCAATTTAGATCAAAGATTATTTGCATGGGCTTGGTGTTTCCAAGGCACAAAACATAGCTCTATGGGGCTACTTTAAAAACTTCCAATGCATGATATAAGCTAGAGAAAGAATCCCCCAATCTCTAGTTGAGAAGTACAAAGATACAGTGTGCTTTATGGTAGAAACTGATCAGTGCCTAATGGAGGCTGTGGAGCCAAGAATAGTATGGATCATGCCAATGGGGTATGAAGTGGATGAGAAAATTGTAGAGCTACATGTTCATCACATGCTAAGTCAACCCAAGGATCCCAAGGTAGAAAGGTTTGGAACCTTTGAAGAATTGAGTATAAAGATTCACGTGGAACTAAGACAACTAGAGATGAAGAGAAAAGTGAGAAAAGAAGTAGAGAATGTTCCCAAAAGATATGGCATCTCAAAAGAGGCACTTGATACACATAGAGAAAAGATGGAAAGGACAGAAAAAGAAAAGGAAGAGGTAGAAAAAGAAAGTGCTCTAGTAGAAGTCCCCTCCCGGACCAGATCCTCTAAGAGCTCTACATTTGCCACTGCTAAGAGCTCAAAGTTATCAAAACCGGAAGCAAAATCATCTGGTAAAGGAGAAAAGAGAACAAAGACAAAGGCAACAAGGTCTTATATCAGTCAGAAGGATGAAGAAGATACAAAATCGGATGAAGAGATTAAGAAGATGAAGAAGAAGAAGAAAGTATCCCACGAAGACAAGGAGGCAGAGGCAGAAGAGTTTGTTGAAAGGCCCACTCTATCCTTAGATGATGTAGCTAAAGCAGTTACTATGGATGGGAACCTACAACCAATAACAGAATTCTATGATACATATAATGATGGAGATAGAAAGATCCTGGAGGAAGCCATAGTTAAGTACTTGAACACATACAATTAAGCATTTATTGAAATAATTTCTCTAATTCCTAAAAGTTTAGAAAATGAACTTGAAATGAGAAAAGAAAATGCCAAGGCTAAGGACATAGAGATTAGAGAATAGATGGCTATTCAGTTCTATCCTTCAATTACTTTGAAACAAATGGATATGATCTTCAAAGATTGTAAGGATGAGTTCTAGAGTAAGGCTAGAATGAATCAGCTCATGCTTGGAGAAACTGATAAAGTGGCAAAAGAAATAGAAGAAATCCTCCGGAATGCCTATAAAAGATTCAATATTCCTGTTATAGAGGATTTAGGTAATGATCCCTTAGAAATGGATAACAAAGAAGAATCTACTGAGACTGTAGCAGAAGAGGTAAAGGAGACAGGTGAAGAGAAAGATAAGGAGTTAGAATCCTCTGCTTCGGAAGAGGAGATCCATGAACAAGAAAACATCTCTCCTCCAGTTTCCACTGCTAACTCTAGATCTAAAGAAGAAGAAAGAGTAGAAGAGAAGATCATTCAAGAAGTAGAGGAGAAGGAAAAAGAAGATGACAATAATAAGGGTGTAGAAGGAGAGAAAAATCCAATAGAAAAGACCACAGATGATAGTGGTAAGGTTGCAAAAGGGGACAAAACCCTGTCACTGGCAAGAGACACAGCAAGAAGTAGTCGAAGAATTCTTAACCAAGGAGATGATGGAATTTTATGAACTGGAACTTCTTCAAGCACCATTCAATTTTGACTCCCTCTCCCCAGTTCAAACTATGAAGCTAGCATCCTTTACTTCAGCAAAGGTAAAAGAAAAACTTTTGAAGTCTCACATGGAAGACTACAAGCCCATAGAAACTACATCCAGTGTATTGGAGAAGATCATGCCATCTTTTCAGAAGGATCCCTCAGCCTCTTCATCCAGTAATCTCAAATCTCTAGTAAATAGTGTTAGCACGCATTTTGATTCCTTAGAGAAGTCAGCAAAAGATAAAGTTTGGAAGGAGTTTGTGGAAAAGAGATTCTCTGAAGTACAAGGACTAATAACCAATGATAGGAGAAATATGGATATAGGGATAAAGAGCTTAGAAAATGCTCTTAAAGATGGTAGGGAAATGTATAAATTTTGTCTATCATGGTCTAAAGTAATAGTGAAGATTGAGAAGAAAGTGAAAGAACAGGAGGATAAACTAACAAGACTATCTCAAAATTTTAATCCTCTTACCATTTCCGTAATAAATCAAGAATGTCAGACTATTGCAGTCTTGAATGAAATTAAGAAGCTTGAGAAGGAGAAGAAAAATAGAATAAGTAGGTTGAGTGAACTTAGAGGGATAATTATCCCTAATTTAGAGGCCATGCATGAAGCCTTAAATGATGCTCAAACCACAGCCCGGACAAGTGATCCGATAGATCTAAAGAGGGCAGAAGCTTTTGCATTCTTGTTGAGTGGTCACATCTCAATTTTGGATAGGATGAAGCTAAGCTGGGCAACAGAAGTTGTACAATTGAAGAATGTTTTTGCAGATATACTAAAGTATATGTAGAGTATAACTGGATAATATACTTATGCGATAGATTGAGTTTTGAAAATTTTGGTGTGCGGACCCCACCCTTTGCCATTAATGTCAAAGGGGGAGTGAGGAGTAGTGAAAAATGAGGAATCTAGCTAGGGGGGCTCCAAAAAATGTACATAAGAATAGAGCATTAGCCAAGGGGGAGTATAGTATGACACTTAGTCATTTTTCACTAAGTGTTGCCATCAATGCCAAAGGGGGAGATTGTTGGCAAGAGACACATTGTAGCTTCATGAGTGTTGTCATTGATGGCAACAAAGTTCATCCCACCCATCCGTAGGACATGGTGTGTCTATACTGGAAGTCAGATTATAGAGTAACTTGGTTCGATGACCAACGATAGAGTATGTAGCAAGGTTTGACAATCAGGTCCAGATCTCTCAGAAGAAGTATCTATGTAAAGTGCAGACTTGGGAAAGTCAAGAGGAGTACCTTGACTGATAGATTCTAGGGATTGAGCCTCCGGTGATGAAAGAATGAAGAAATATAAGCACCTAAGTATTGGGTTCCTGTTTGGTAGAGTAAATAGAGGAAGAACTAACCAGCAGAGCATTAGACCTTGATCCGGATGAGATATTGATAGTGATCAAGCTTAATAAGGTATCATTCATAATTGGCCGACATGATTGATGACTTCTATGAGCATCTCTTTGATACGTATCACTTGATAAGCAAGGATTCAGCTGACAGACCAAGAGTTTGGGAAAATAATAAGTATTCTGGATGCTGACTAGAAAGTGGATGAAATCCTCGGTGTGGATATATATACCAGATTGTTTTTGGTATGAGTTGAGATATGTATGTTGAAAAGTTGTGAATAAAAGTAGAAGAGTAGTGTAGAAGTAGTAAGGCAGCTCCGATATGTGATAGGACAACAGCACCAAGAAGAGGAAGAATGAAGTGCAGCAGATCAGTGTATTGAACCTAACCAGAATTGAACCTTAGCATATATGGATGCTTCCCATTAGTTCAAGTATCTAGTTTCCTTGCTTAAACTATTGTAGGTAGTGAGCCTTTTGTGAGTAGTGTGCTCAGGTAGTAAGCCCTAATTGGCAAGTGCCATTTGTACTATCTTATTCTTCTAACAGAGAATACAATCTTGGGTTAATCACCCCGTGGTTTTTCCCTTAACAGGGCTTTCCACGTCAAAATCATTGTGTCATGTGTATTGATGTCATTTCTATTTCATGGTTATGTTTTCTTATTTGATTTGATGCCACACTAATGGTTAAGAAAGATCAGAAAGTTGAAATAATCAAGATAACTTATTCACCCCCCCTCTCAGTTATCAACAAGAATACCCAAGTTTCATTGAAGGAAGCACCGCATGAGGAGGAAGAATCAATTTCTTTGTTTGATTAGTTACCTATTTTTGTGGAACTAGATGAGGAAAGCATGCTCATACCAAGGACAATAGTTTCATAACAGTATGAGGATCCTCAACAATCGGGTGAATTATCGATTGAATCTAAGCAATTTGACAATGAGGTCTTCGATCAAGTAGAGGAGCATGAAGGTAAGCCTGTCATGGAACTTACACAGCTGGATGAGAATGATTACAATGTAATAAGCAGTCTCCCTTCACAGAAAAATAAAACTAAGAATGAAGAAGACATGTTTTGGGATGAACTTGAGATTTTTGTTTCAAACTTGGATGTCAAACAATCATCTTTTGAGGGAGAAAGTGTGGAACAGTAGGTTGAAGAGGCAAAAGAGGGTGTTAGAACTTAGGTTTTCACTGATTTATTTGAACTTTCTAAGAATGAAGAAGAAATGTTTTGGGATGAACTTGAGATTTTTGTTTCAAACTTGGATGTCAAACAATCATCTTTTGAAGGAGAAAGTGTGGAACAGTAGGTTGAAGAGGCAAAAGAGGGTGTTAGAACTTAGGTGTAGACACCTAAAATTGACTTGCTCTGCAAATCAATTTCCCGTATCTTCCCTAACCATCTGTCTATCCCTTGTGATCAATTAATTCATTTAATTTATCACTTTGACCTCACAACACTATCCCTCATTAATCAAATAAATATTCTCAATATTTATTTGATTCAATTCTCCTTTTCCCTAATCCTCATTAATTAGATAAATCATGGTTATCTAATTGATCTAGCCTACTAATTGACCTACCCCAGCCTACCTCATCCTACCTCTAGGATCAATTAAGCAAAACCTCTGTTTAATTAGTCCTAACCTCTCTCTTGGGTGGTCAAACCTAGTTTAACACCCTTCCCCACATCCCCCAAATTAAAAATTGAAACAAATCACACATCACATTTACTTCTCTTACACACCCCTTACCTCACCCATCCTCATTCATTATCTCTTATCCCCAAATGAATTCTTAATTCATTTCCTATTCCCCAAATGAATTTTTAATTCATTTCACATTCTTTCACACCCATACCTCATTTATCACCCCTTTTCCCAAAATGAATAAAAGATTTACTTTTATTCCTAGCCCTTGATCTCATCTTTCAATCCCCACCCTCCATCATCATTTCAGAAACTCTATAAATGAGACCCTCTCCAAGCCATTTGAGAGAGACCTCTTCATGCATCAAACCTCTGCCAAAGTCACTCCACAATCTCCTCATCCTACCATCCTAATGTCAAAATCTTGCCTCAATCCCATATAATCCATCAATCCCCCATCTCATTTACACTGTGTTGAGCATTTGAGCAATCCACATTTCAGTTATCATGGGTAAAATTGGAGGACACTAATCGGGTGCAACTCCTTCCCTCTTGGATTTGTGAGTTCATTATGAAGGTATAATCGTTGTATTTTGCATTTGATTAGTATTTAATCTTCAATTTAATTTCACTAATCACATTAGGTTTTCACTTATTTATTTGCACTTCCTTTGTTTATTAGTAAAGATGAAGAAAATGTATGTGAACTAACAAAGGTGAAAAGTTGTGATCAGCTAGGGCATGAAAGTAACATTGTTAGAATACTGATCCATGAGAAAATTAATGAGGATAGCTTGGTTGTGGAGGATCACAAAATTGAAGGTATGATTCCTTTGTTTATTAGTAAAGATGAAGAAAATGTATGTGAACTAACAAAGGTGAAAAGTTGTGATCAGCTAGGGCATGAAAGTAACATTGTTAGAATACTGATCCATGAGAAAAATTAATGAGGATAGCTAGGTTGTGGAGGATCACAAAATTGAAGGTATGATTCGACCAAAGCAAGAAATAGTTGTGGTTAAGGAGGCATTTGACAAGAGTGAAATCAGCAAGAGAAATTCCAATTTTTTCTTGTCAACAAGATGTCCATGTAGATATATTACTAAAGTGGAAGCCAACAAGAAGATTCCTATCATGATTGAGCCCAAGCATGAAAGTGTAGTCGAAGAAGAACAAACTCCAATCACTTTTCCACCTCAGGGTAGTAGTGTTTATATTCCATAAGAAAAGATTAGTAAGCCTATATAAGTTCTTCAAGATGTGGTGTAGATTTCATGGCCTCTCGACCATTGTTCTTTTACATGTAGCTATCCAAAATCATGTAAAACATCATGTATTCTGTAGAAAAGGTAGCTACTTCACCCAACTAGTGAATAGATTTGTTTGACCAGATTCTTTGGTTGGTTAGAGTAGGTTAGATTTAGTGTTTTTAGTTAATATTTGCTTTATGTACATTTTCTTTTAGTTATTTTTGTTTCCCTAAGTGTTACTGCACATGTTTTCTAGCCACCAGGGCCATTTAGTCTTCTTTCAATTTGATTCTACTTGGTTTTTTGCTGCTGTTTGGAGTAGTTTACAGTGTAGTTTCATGGTTTTCTGAGTTTGAGATGAGTAGAGTTAGACTCCATGCCAATGGATGACTAAGGAAACATGTCTTAATGCTTCGTAGGTAAGCATTTAGCACAAATCGTCAGAAATGTTACCAATTTTCACCCACAATTCAAATTGGCGGAGTTGAAACAGTTTGCTTCCATTTTAAGGTGAAAAGTTCCTAATACATTTCAACTTTGCTTATCCTTTACGTAGTTAAAGTGTTTTGAAAGGAAAATGCTTATTTTTATGATACCATGAGTTATAACAAAAAGGAGAACATTCAACTTGGCATTCAATGATGTGCAGTATAAAGAAGATTTCACTGATAATGATTCTATTTTGCATTGTAATGTTTCCATTCATGTTGTAAATAGGGTATATACAAGAGATATACACAAACTGCATAGATGTTGTATTCATATTCACGGAAAAGAAAAAAGATCAAATGTCCCACACAAGTTGTGGGAATAGATGAACCAGTACAAACATAGGAAATACACTATGCATATGAAGATAAGGAAAGAAAAGAGCATATAGGAGAAACATAACCATCATTTCCTATTTAATGTCTATGGTTTCTATTGTTGTATTTTGTCCTTGCTCTCAATCTTCATAAGAACCTGCAATATTGGAAGAGATTTGTTAGAGCTCTGGATATGAGTTCCCTATGTGCCTATCAATAGAGACATAATACATTGCATATGGTACACTAAATTAGATAATAAACATCGTCCATATGCAAGAGAGCCTGAAAAATCAAACATCACGGGAGCATGGAACTTCATTGTTTTTATCTAACATGTTGTGTAATGTGTAGCTACAGGTACATTCATCATTAAGCATGATATTTTAGAATGTGAAAAAGTGGGCTTCCACAAGGGTTGAGCCCAACATGCTACCCCTGATTCTTAAGAGGGGATGAAAAAGGAGTACATATTCATGTTGCTCAAATCAAGACATATTCAACTAAGGAATACCATATTAAGTTGAGTACATAAACTACAAGCTCACTGGCCATCTATAATTGTTAGATCAAATGAGATGAAATAAAAGCTATCAAAGAGTAATGAGCTCATTCAATGCTGCATAATGAGGTATGAAATTGAGTACATGTATTTTCAACATCAGAGTATCTATTACACTATCATTACATCTATTTATTATTTCAATATCATATATTGCCTTTTGTATATATTCAAATCACTATTTTGGGACAGCAAAAGAAATAGAGAAATCATAAGAATAAAATCAGATGCCTCTATGTTATACAAGATGAAGATATGATGTAACACCATAGAGTACAAGTATCAAATTAAAGGACAACTTATGCCACATTAGGCATGTTTCTAAATCTTAAAAAGGAATAGTACAACTGAACAGGAAGTGAAAGAGCCTATAATAGGCATATGAAGTTATTGTTCAAATGTATTGGAAAAGCCATAGATCATAAGTTACAGATGTAACTATAGTGCTCTCTACCAAGTCACTAGCATGAGAAAGGAGTTTTTATAAAGTCTTCAGTGTATTTGTATTCCAAAGTAAGTTCAATCATGAACAACATCACTCAATGATATACAAGAGCTTTAATCATAATAGCAATTGTAGGGAAATGAGCATCACTATCAGACTATAGGACAGTCAAGTTGATAATGAGCAATGAAGCCAAATATCCATGATAGACAATGAAGAAATGAGCCATTGTTATTTCAATATGATATGAGTAAGAATGTATTTGATATAATACATTGAACTTGATTGTGAGTAATCAATGACATGTCATAGGTTGAGTGTGATCATCAAGTGTATATAGAGGTCAATTCCAGGTGCCATAGTCATTAAATGGAACATACATAGATGGATAACTATATGAGTGAGAACAACAAACATCTATGTTCACCTACAATTGTTGCAGAAAGAGAAACAAATGATATGGATTTTGTCATCTGTAGAAAATACAAAAAGGAATAGCATGTGTAATGTCATTACATAATGCATTAAGAATAGCGGGAAATGAGCCATAATATTTTCTCATATTGATTTCATCAAATAGTGCTTTTTACAATCAGTAAGATAATGAAATGGAATAGTAGAGATATCATGTGAGTACAGTGGAAGTCAAATGGAGATAATGCTTCATCATTCATTCTTTCTGTAGTAATCTTTATAAATGAAATAAAGAGTTTGAGCTCATGAAGGTTTGTTTTTATATTTCCAAAATAGAAGAATAGGACAATGTTATTGTCTTCTATATACATGAATACGAAAACCCAATTTGAGTTCAAGAAATCTGCAGTCAAAGAATACATTTTCTTTACAAAATATCAAACCCTTATAATAATATACGCACAAAAATCAAGTATAGAAGAAGATAATGAGGGTTCAAACCCTAAGGTTTGATAATACCCATAAATTATGGAGACATAGTAATAAATCTTGTGGCCCAATATTTAGATAAAAGAATAGCATAACTATATACAGGAAGTAAATGAAACCCATTTTTATGCCATTGAAGCCACAACCAAAGAGTAAGTATTTTATTCACAACAAGTTAAACCCATTTGGAGTTTCATATTGAAGATTACATTTGTAGAACAAGGAAGAGACTGAACTCATAGTAAGAAAAGGTATGCTTCAGAATAAAGGAGTTGTAAATATGTGGCCATGAATAGTAATAGATAGAAAACATTTTTCTTTCTCATAACATGTAAAAGCCATTTGGGGTTTCAAGATAGAACTATAGATACAGAAGGAAAAGATGGATTTTTGATCTTATATAAACATAAATTCTTAGAAATACAACTACAACCACGACCTCTAATGCCATATCAAGCTTCATGGAAATGTTGAAATACAAAGGATATATGCAGAGTTTGAGAGCTGAGAACTTACCTTTGATTGAGTGCATAAAGCTAAGGTTTTTCCTCATTTTTTATTTTATATTGTCCTCAAATAGACTCAGTTAAATCATCCATGGAGACCTCATATAGAGACAAAAGAATGTGGTGACAAAGAGAACCAAACAGATAGTAAAGATAATGCATCAGAAAGCTATAGGAGCTACGGTTTTAAAGCTAGAATATATCTCAGAAATGGAAAAAATGGAATCAAAATATGTAGAAGGGTCTTACCACATCATTTCTAGTCAAAGTCTATATAAGAATCCAACAACATCCATAAAAAATTCTAGAGAAATCGAGGGTTTCAAATTCAAACCCTAACCTCCAATGCGGTAGTAGCAGAGAGCCATTTCTCCAAAGTTGAAAGTGCAAAATAAGCCCAAGAAACTAGGGCGTCAGTGATTTTGTGTTAGGGTTACCTTTTTCCCTAGGATTGAATGTGGTATTTTATTATATTGAATTGTATTTTCTATTCCATGACTAATACCCATCGTGATATTATTGTTTATTACTTTGCAAATATTTAGTTCTATGACTTAGAGTATTTCATGCCTTAGGTCCCTTTGTATGTTCAAATGCCTGGGTTTTATGTTTCAAGACTATTTGACCACCTTTGAAGATAAAGATCAACACATATGTCATATGCCTTAAGTTCCTTTTTAGGCTCATATGCCTTAGGTATATTTTGCAAAACTAGATGGAGGATAGCCCTTGGAGGCTTTTATTTTTGCAAACTATTGAATATACATTCATGATTTTTATGATTTTTAGAGAAAATCAAATTGCCCAAGTAAAAATGACTTGTATTATTTTTGTAAGAATCAAATCAAGATAAACTAGGAAAAATAAAAATGAAAATCCATTCTAAAACATTATTAAAATAATGTTTTTATAAATTGCTTTAATGATTGTTATTTATATGCAGTTAAAGCAAGAAAAGTAGATGAAATCTTCTTTTTCTAGATTTGTTTTCTTTGGGCAAAATTGAGAATATAAGGACAAAATAGAGCTTTGAGGGAGTAGATAAAGCATGTTTTTTAGGTGTTTTTTGTGGGACCACCTTGGAGGAGTTTTTGGCAGCTTTTGCAATCAGTTTGGACGTAGTTTAGAGGCTAGTTTGGTGGCTTTTTCTAGGAGCTCAAAAATGGATCCGCATGACTATTTTTAGGAGTTTTTCCCAGCTTTTCTCTTGGAGATCTTTTGCAAGCATATATTGGGAGAAAATTTTTGTTTTTCTGGGTTTTGATTATTCTATTTCTTTCTCTTTGGCTCACTTGCAGAGAGCATTGTAAACTTTTGTACTCAGTCTCATTTTTCTTACTCCTTTCAGATAAATAAGATAGCAGAGTTCCTTTCCCATTTATTCTTGTTTCATCTTGCAATGTTGATATGATGTTTCATTGTGATCATAGAAATCAGATCCTTTGTTATGTCTCTTTATTACAAGGTTGTCTCTTGTGTTTAATTGTAAACCTTCAAACAAATTACTTATGTGTTGCATGTGTTAAATGGGATTGTTAAGGTAGGTGTCTTAAGAGTTTGATTGTGAGTGGAAACATTAAATAAGTTAGAATCGTGTTTAATCATCCTTAGAAGTTAGTTTTGCATTTCAGTTATCCTCTATCCCTTTTCCCTAGAAAATCATTTAGATTAGAAGATTCATTAGGAGAACCAGCTCACTCTAGAGGTTCACTCTAGGTTTAGGCAACCCATAGGCCTAGGAGTGTTCACATGTGTCAATAGGTATTTAGGCATATACTTTGATTGACAACAAACATATTGAAGTCATTGGAATACTAATGGTGCCTTAAACTTTCGCTTAATAGAATTTGCATGTTTACATATGGTGAATATTGGATGGCATGTAATATCTTAACTTGAGATGAAATCTATCTTTCTCTCCTCTTCTTAGTTGTCAATAGTTGACAAGATGTTAGAATAATGGCATATGGATTTGATTAGTATGTTAAAATTGTAATAAGAGATTTAGTGAGATAGGAGTGAAGAAAACCTTATGCTTCTTATAGTTATGTATTGAGAGTGATTACATCTTTATTAGTGCCTCCTTACTTAATGAGTGTACATGAGAATGGTAATTGCTTGGTGGATATACCTTGTTGATGAAATTTGATCTCCTCAATTGCATTATGGTTTTAACGAAATCATATAGGTGAACACTTGTACTTTAATGCAAACTAAAAATGGTCAATGTTAAGGTAATAAGAATGTTGCATATCTTTCTTTGAATGAGCCACCTAATGCCATTGACATAGCCAAGGTTTACTTATGCTTTTATTTATGGATGTGAATGTTTATAAGTAACTAGGATTCCTCAACCAAACTCATTTAATTGTGCTGCTAGTTCTCATTTCCTTGCGAAGAAATCGTATTATTGTGACTTGTGATATGATGTCGTATTATATGTTATTATGTGATGAGAGTGTAATGGGTGTAAAATGAGATGTATATCATTATGTAAATATAGATGTGAATGTAATGATGATTGGGAAGATGTTACTTATGTTTATGCACTAATGTGAAGATGGTAGTGATGAGGCTATACATCTTCATGCACTATTGTGTTATGTTGAAAGCATTGCTAATGAATCTATGATATTATTGGTAAATGAGTTGCCCTTGTGAAAAGAGAAAATTGGTATGGATGTTTGGGAATACTTATTTTTGGGTAGATTTGTATATTTTTCATCATGTTGCTTAGTCATGTGTGGACTATGGTTATGCCTAGGTAAGAGAAATTGTAATTGTATTCCCCATGATGTGAACATCTATTGATGTATTTTTATTGAGTGTTGTGATTAACCAGTGATCGAGATGTGTGCCCATGGGATGGTGATATTGTGTACCCATCCATGGAGGATATGTATGGATTATGTGTATGGGAGAAAACCATACCATCCATGTGTTTTCTATTGTCACCCTATTGATTGCCAACCCAAGGGTTGTTGATAGGTCAATATGTGGAGAGTAGTAGTAGCAAGAAAGTTCCTTGGGAGGGAATTGAAAGACATAAGTATAATGGAGGAACGAAATGATGGTGATCATTTCGACCTCCTAGGAAAGTACTCACTACTTCCCCTTATTAATGGACTAGATACTTGGTTCATACAGTGTCAGCCTAATCTACATAGTTCTTAAGGATGATATTAGTTGTGGTATGAGTACCTGTGACAGTTATGATCTTACCTTGATGTGATTGTATATGAGCTCCAACATGTGCAGATGGGTAATATCCCGTGCTATGAGGTATTCCATATCGCTTTGTGTTTAGACATGATGGCTTAGGTCTGATGCCACACCCCACTGATATTCTGACATAGTGCTGGTGATGATGCTGTCACTGATGGTAGTGAGCTAAGCTCAAGGACATGATGCCACGTACATAGATGCATGAAGGAGTAGTATATATGTTTTGTTCATACTTGTGTAGCATAGAGTGAGTGCTAGCATAGAGTAGAGGGTTTGCTTAAGATTGCCTCGATTCCAATTAGGTGGCATGCAAGTGGAACCTAGCCATGTGCACCTCTGGCTCAATGCATAGCCACATGTGCTTTCTCCATGGGTACACACTATGTGAGATGTTCCTATGAGTAGGACATTGCCATACGGTATTTAGCCATTGTGTGCTTACTTCGCTTGGCATATACCATGCACGTCGCGTCGCATGAGGTATGTGACCTAGGAGTTCTGGCACAATACCTTTCCATGTGAGGGTTGTGTGAGTTGGCCACACCCACATGAAAGAATGTGGAGATAGTCACGTTTGTTTTCCTCCTTCCTCAGATGGTGACTAGTGATAGTCATGTAGTGTTGTGATGTGTATATTTCAAAGATTGTGAATCTTCCTTTCAGTTATTGGTAACTTTTACTTTGCTTGTGTGCACTAGCACTTTGGTTTATCTTACTTGTATTGGTTTAGCCATAGATAATTTTCTTGTTATATAACTCTTGCGGTTACATTTGATTTATTGTTGAAGATTATGCGTATTTTTCTTACTTTATTGTTGGAATTGAGATTTACTCTTCTTTATTTATATTTTGGTGGCTAAACTCATTGACTTTTCTATTTTCAAATTCTACTCTTGTGTTATAATATGATTCCTCATTGGGTATGGTGAGATCCACCTATTTGAGAGCATACGAGGAAGTAGACATAGGGAAACCCTTGAGGATGGGGGTATGTGTGAGCTATTTTAAGCTCTAATTCACTACCTTCCTATTGTTTGACCATCTCTTGGAGGCTAAAACCCTTACACAAACAAGAGATATGTCATTGTGGCTTGTATGGAAGGGCTCACCAGGTGGGTCAATGCCATCAAGACACATGTATTTGGATATTGGACATGGTTATTAGTTATGGACTCATGGTTATAATTGGATTTAGATGGTACTATGACATCCACATGAACCCCTGGTGTAGCCTTGTGATGTGAATTAGTAAGTATGTATATGTAGTTGGTACAATTGCAATGTATGTAGTTTCATATTAAAATATAGAAGAGAACAAAATTTGCATCATTATGCCTTGAAAAGTGACAAACTATTGCATTATATGTAAAGAGATGTCTTGCATGATATGAAATCAGAGGTTGAAATTATGTATATGTGAGTATGTGTGCTCTATTTATAGATAGTTGCATATAAAAGTTAGAGAATTGAAAATTTTGTCTTAAAAGTGCATTTTGCTGCAAATTATGAGAAAATTATGTGGTTTATGCTGGAATTACATGCTTATATGTTTATATACTGTTATCATTTCTTTCAAATGACCATGGACAAGAAATGGATGATGTTGTAACACTCATATTTGAGAGGCTTATGATGTCATGACCCTCTTCCTGATGTCCATTAATGCTTCAGCTATTATATGATATATACACATGTGCTTGGAGTGTTGTAAGTATTGAGTATTGACTCCACTTGGATTCACAGGCTTGATCATACTCATAATCCTTGATAGTGGTTACTAGAGATAGTCATAGGCCCTATTTCCTACCCTATCCATTGTACCCTACTAGTGTAGTTTTCCTGTGTTGTTGTCCTATCATCTAGTTGCCTAATAGTAATGTCCAGATTGTCCCTTACGGTCATGTGTACTTTGCCAATGTGGTGGTTGAGGCTTTTCTCCTTGGTTTCCATTGATTGTTTGATGTGGTTTCCTTGGCATCATTCTTTATTTTGATTGGAGAAAATTGTTTTATGCTAATGTATATTTTGTAGGAATGAGTGCCTTGCCTATTCCTTACCCATGTACTGAGATTGATTGCATGTAATTGCGCATGTGATAACTTGATTTTTATAATTGTATCAAGTTTCATGGACTACTGTGTGCTTTGGCTACATCTTAGCATTTGTAGGCTTCCACGAGTAAGCCTAGTTCTAGGGAGGGTAGGATGTAACAACCATCCCTATTGGCGATGAGAGTTGAATGTGAGTGGATGGCACAAAGTCAATTTTTATTTTATTTTACTCTCACCATGCCATTCAATGGATTTTTGAAAAGTTGGTGAGTTGATTTATTGTGGGAACAAAATATCTGGGACCATATCATATGATAGCTAGATAGGCAGGAGTGGGTATGAGTTTAATGCCGCTAGAAAATTTCTTTATGGGTAGTGTAGGAAGGAAGTTAAGTCAATATATAGTTTTAGGTGTGAATTGAATGGCTTGGGTGAGAGAGACTATAGGAAAGATAAGAGAGGTGGGTGAAAGTGTTTAAGGCAGAGAAAAAAATATCTGATGAAGTGTGGAGTCGATGTTGAGACGAGATAGTTGGAGTTGCAGAGAGGACGCCCATAAAAGGGAGTCAATGCATGTTTGGAAGGGAGGCAGGAACAAAAGAAAAGAAAACACAGAACAAAGATGGAGAAAATGTAGGGACAGAAAAAAACAAAGGAAGGAAAAAGCGCATGAGGACAAGAAGAATTCTAGGCAAGCGTATCAAATTACAAGATTAGAGACAAGTTGAGGGGAGTGCAAATAGGCAAAGATACTCAGGTGAGCATATCAATTTACAAGGTTGAGGTGTGTTGAAGGGGAGCACGGCTAGATCTGAGGTATTTACCTCAGTCTTTTATTTTCCTAGCACAAAAACTAAACTATGCTTGTTGTTATTCCATTAAGCACAAAATAACTAAAACCCCATTACTACCTTTCAAAACAAGGATGTGATTGTTGTTATTTCATTAAGCACATAAAAATTGAAACCCCATTGTTGCCATTTAAAAGTATATATGCCAAAATTTATTTTGATGAAAGGTATTTACATTGTCTCTTTCCTGAAATTTGTCATTTCAAAATGCAGAACTATTTTATGTATTCTTAAAGGAATGGGTTTTCAAATAAAGATCATTTGCTTCTGATTTTTAATTTTTAGAGAGAAAAAGAAAACAAGGGTTTGATGCTTAAGGAATATTATGAGGGTATAGAGAAAATAGTGAGGGCAACCTTATATAGAAAACTAGGACGCAATGTTGGAGATTGAAGAGATCCAAGTCCCGTGGAAACCTATGATTATACGATGACTTCTCAGATAGATTTTAATTGCAGCTCTTCTTAAGAAATTGAATGCCTTTCTATGTGGTTCATTATAGTCATTTTATTTTTTGCTAAATAACTAGCCTTGTGAAAATTTCTATCTTGGAGTTAAAGAATGATTGGTACTAAAATACCTTAGTTATATTGATCTGTGTATGTGTATTGAATTGGTCACAAAATCTCTTATTAATAAATTTGTCATGCAACCCAAGGATCTAAGGGAACTACTGTAGGAGGGAAAATTAAGGTTTCCTTTTGATAAGCCTTTTTAATATTTTATTTTGTTATTTTAAATATGGTAGACAATATGCAAAGTTTGGGGCTACGAGTAGACTTACAAGCCCAATTGTCATGTTTTCTTATGTCTGTGCACTTCTTTGTGAATCGTGACCAAATTAGGGTCAATAGAGTTATTACACAATTGACCTTACAGACAAAGAGCTATTTTTATTAAAACTACATTGTCATCAAAATCTTCTATACTATAGATCACATTTATCATATTTACAATTTCAAATTCATATTTCAGTGTTTCTGTCTATTTTAGATTACTTTGTTTGGTCAAATGAGATGAGATTAGTCTAGGGTGGAGTTATTACACAACTGACCTAATTGACAAAGAGCTATTTTCAATAAAATTACACTATCATTGAAATCTTTTGTCCTATAGATCACCTTGTTCTTGCTTGGCTGATTTGTATATTTAAATAGGGGTTTTTACTTGACAGATTTAATCAATGATGTTTAGGGTAAAATTGGGATTTGTTAATGTTTTAGTGTTTGATGTTTGAGTCCCCCTTTCACCCTTAACATTCAAGGATCTAGGGTTGAGTGGCAATGCACTATCATACCCTAGGTCGCTGTGAGATGTAGGGAAACTTGGATTAGGGAATTTAATTGTCAATTTTCTTTCTCTTATGCTCAATTAACCATTAAACCCCTAATTTCATGAAAACAACAGTTAAGGGATGAATAATAGAAAATGCTCTTGCAGAGGAATGTAAAATGAAAAAATATAGAGTACTTATTTTCAAGGATCGGAGGCAGAAAATTTGGGGACACAGGAGCAAGCACCCAAGTCCAAGGCCCTATTTTCATTGAAGATATGGAAACTTAGTCTACAACTCTTCCTTGCTCTTCCAAAAATTTTCCTATCATGAAAGTAGGAGGACTAATGAGTGGGCACCCAAGTCCAGGGTGTTGTTTTTCTTCCTGTTCTGCAATTTTGACACTTTAAGATGCCTTCCTACAACTTCACTTCATCCAACCCCCAGAAGGATACTTAAGTCTTCCGAACACCTTTGTTAGATAGAAAGTGCGTGCCCTTGTGAGGCAGAGGCAAAATCCAAAGGAAACAATGATTAAAAACACAATGATATCACCTTGTAGGGAAGATCTCATGGGAGGAAGATATTCTTCATTCCATGAGGAGATGAATGCTCACATCTACAAATACAAACACAAACAACACAAGTATCCTCTTGGAACACAATGAAAGCCTTTAATCACCTTGAGAACACAATAGCTTGCTAGTAATCATCTAGTTTCTAAATGAATACCTAATCATGCTTTTGTATGCAACTACAAGCACTCCTGACAAGATTTCATAAATTTAAACTTACAGTGTTGACCTAGGGACCAAATAACTGTCATAAACTGACACTAGAAATTTGGGCTTGACCCAAAATAGGACAGGACTAGGGTGCATGCACCCAAGTCCTCCCCCCTATTTTGGGCAGAGTTAAGCTCAAGGGGTCCTCCTAGGTCCAATTTGCAATGATACCTAGGGTTCATTCCATTGGGATTCTAAATTATGAAGTAAGATTTCCTAAATGTATACTAAAGACCAAGGAGCCAAGCATGGAGAAGACATGCCAATCACATAGAAGACAATAACAGGCATGCAAAACACAGAGAAGATAGTCAATGCATGGAAGACAGACATGATTTCTTTTCTTTTCTTTTTCTCATATATATGAAATGTAGATTCAAGTACTAGAAAGTAAACAAACCTCCCATAATGTAGGAAGCATTGATTGCACTAGTCTTTAGACTGCATATATGGGGCAACACACATGCAAGACATGCAAAACCTTCCAAAATGTAGGAAGCACTCATCGTGTATGTCTTTAGACTACATATGGGGCAACAAACATGTCAAACAAAGAAGCACACCAAACACACACACTTGAAGACATGGAGAAAACATGGTAGACAAGCGATGATGTGTTCCCTATTTCTAGGTTCATCACCATCTCAGGCACATTATAGGCACACACCAACGATTGGGCTTCACCACAACAATCACTGAAAACATGCTTAAGGGTTGAGTTAGTCATAGAACCACTCCCCACCTCCATAGAGGACTTTTAAAAATGATAGGATGTGCAATCTTCTCTGAGAAATACACCATCTCTGCCTCCACAAAGGGCTTAAGATAAAAAGGATATATGCGATGTCCCACCTCCACAAAGGGCTTACATGATTGATTGATTGTAAACAAACTCAGGATGTAGGAAGCACTCATCACACTGGTCTATAAACTACATCTAAGGACAAGCACAAAGCTAACATCTACAATAGACAGCTTACCTTATATATGCCCCCACCTTAAGGTGGTTGATATCAGGTATCGATATCAAGCACGTTAAGGTAGGAAGAAACCACACAAGGGAAAACAAGCTCTCGCAAAGCCCATGCCCCCAAGAGGTGACATGTACTTCATGATTGCCAAATTTTCCCACAAACACATCCCTACAAGAAACATGTTAGTGTTTACAACATCATGATAAACAACAACACCAATGCATATGAAATCTGAGGCATGCAAGAATCAAGGTTGACAAACTGCACGGAGCAGTAGTATTGTTATGATTCGTAAATGAGATAAGACACCATCAAAATCACTATGCGGAAAGCACGAGTGCTTCCACTAGCCAATCATTGGATAAAATATACAACCCCATCATCATATTAGGAACTAAATCCATTTTTTCATTGCTCTTGAAAGGGATGCTAGGTCTGCATCAGAATAAATGTTTTTCTTCATCCACCCACTAGGTGGAAACAGTAGAGGAAGGGAAACAATAAATAAAAGATGAGAAACAAGTGTCTTAGGGACAATCACATAGGAGGGTGCCCCCAGGTCACCAATGATGATGCTATGTCTGTAAGACACAAGACACAACAATGAAATCAGAGAGAGGCAATATAGAAGAATGATGATACAAATAGAAGAAGGTCACAATAGACGTAGTCTCTTGGTATCCCAGACCTTATAGGAGAATTAGGGGTCATCCCAAGAGGCCTAAACAACACATAACACATCATGGGGGAATCACATCATGAGAGAGATAAAGGGTTAGAGATACTTACCTGTATGATCCTTGTATCAGATTTGGGAACTTACAAACCTCTTGGAGAGGTACTCAATCATGTTGAGTGCAAAATTTGAGTGGTTCTTATGAAAGTTTTGTTTATTATCATATGATACTTTCTTTGTTATTCCTTGTGTAAATGTAAATTTGTATTGCTTATGAGGAAGGGAACCACTGTTTTCTTTAACTGCTAACAGTTGTTTGACTCTTTTCTAATTTTTAGCGAGTTTTTGTTGTTGAATCTTTCTAACACAGTAACAGGAATTATCTTGTAACATCTCACTTGTTTGTATTGGTTGTTCTTCTTTCTTTTCTGATGTATCTTGATTATCTCCTGATCCATATAAGGATAACGGAGGAGGAACCTCAACGTAAATTCCATTTCTTCATGGATGAGGTGGGTTGTCCCCTTGTTTCTTATCCATTTCAATCATTCCCATGATGCTATCATAGTACAAGTATTCATCCTCATCTACTTCCACTCAAACCTGTTCCAACATATTGTTTTCAGTATGCTTAGGGAAATGATTGGTGAATATTTGTAAGTTTTAATTTGGCAGAGCAACTGACTTGTGTCCATTACCATTCACACCTGATACCTAGATGGCATTTGAATCAATAAGGTCTTATATCTCATGTTTAAGACACATACATCATTCAGTGTCATGTCCTTGCATATGATGATAATGACAAAAGGCATTAGCATTGAAGTAAGGTCCTTATTTACGAGGATCAACATGCTTGATTGGGAAAAGCTTCATAATGTTATTACTCACAGCTTGGTTTGTGATGGAATGATAAGACTCAGTTATCGGAGTAAACTTTCTTGGTTGATATGATGCTTTATTTGGATTAGAGATAGTTGAAACATTCGAAAAGTTGTTCATATTCGGTCCATTAATCTTGATGAAGATCCTATTATTATTATTCCTCTTAAACTTGTTTTGTGATGATCCACCCATGGATTGACTAACTTGAGCTGATGAGTTTTGGTTTTCATACTGACTGGATGAAAGTTGATAATCACAAAGGGTAGTGCATAAATGTTGAAAGGAGTTATACTTCATCAAGAGGATTTTATCATGAATATTAGGTTGTAGATTTGTGATAAATATCTTCTGAATGTCTTCATCTTTCATCTGATATTGGATCTATGCATAAAGCCCTTGATACCGACAAATGAATTCAGTCAATTTCTCTTTCTGATCTTGTTTACATTGAACCAAGTCAATGAGAGTGACTTGGGGTCTAATATTTTCTTGAAAATGTTGTAAAAATTGATCAATCAACTATGAAAAGGAGTGTATTGAATTTGGAGGAAAAGAGAAAAACTATTCTAAAGTAGTATCTTTTAGAGATCATGAGAAAAGTTTTGCCAACAAATCCTCTTCAAAATAGAAATCACTACACATAGCTGTGAATGTTGCCACATGAATATTGGGATCTCCTTTTCCACCATATTTTTTGAAGTGAGGAGTCTCAAACCTCTTAGGTATAGGATTTTTCAAGATTACATAAGATAAAGGATTACAAGCATGATATGTTGGTAGACTAGGCTGTGAAGAGTTTGCCAGATTTGTTGCTTTTTGGTGTAAAAAATTCATACCCTGTAAAATTTGGTTTAGAATGGCATCATTTGGAGATGCAATTTGTTGCAAGGAATTGGAACCAAAGTGAGGAGGTGATTGAAATTGAGATGTGACAAGTGGAGGCTGAGAATAGGTCAACAATGGTTGTACATAATGGTAGGTGGAAGATGGTTGGGAGTAACTATGTGTGATGGGAGGTTGAGAACAATTATTCATAGGAACAGTCACATTATGGACCAAGATATGATAATCAAATCCCACATCTTTGCAATTGGTGCCATTAGATACTCCAATACCAGTGGTAGCATTACTAGAAACATTTACATCAGTTGTTAAGATCGTTGATGTAAAAGTAGATATTCCTGTAGTCGGTATAGGTATTGAAACTTGAGTATGTGATGGTGATGACATGTTAATAACTTTTGCACATTCACTCACCAGCATCACATTAGTTTGCATAATATGTGCTAAGCCATGAATAACATTAAGTCCATCTTGTCCTTTTATCAATTCTCTTACATTATGAATCACGGGTAAAGCTTCTTTGGCTATCCTCTTAGTTTGCATATATTCTTGAAATTTAGTAAGGTCCTTATCAAGCTTATTAACTTGTTCTGACATGTACATATCCTACTACCTCAATAGCATCCTCAACATCATGAAATATTTGATCTTCCATAGTGGTTAGAGGATGTATCATATCTTGCACAATTTGAGTTTCTCCCTTTGTAAAGAAGGTGTGCAAAGGGTTGTCAGAGGTAGGGATATCGTGTTTGTCAAGAGCACTAGATCTGGTGCAGGAGAACCTAGAAAATCATGTTTTCTTTTGTAATAAAGTCTATTTGACCAATGCATTTTCATTTCAGTTTGTATTTAGGTTCATTTTGTAAGTCCTAAGTGACTTAGGACACTTTTGTCAAATTGTAACCACATAATGCCAAAAATAGGGCAGTAGGGCAGTTGGAGGCTATTTTAGACGGTTTCTCCCAACTAGTTGGATTGGTCTCCCAGCCGCTTGGAGTCAGTTTGGAACTCCTTAGGGTGAGTTGATAAATATCTAGAGGAATGAACCAAGCGATCATGGTAATTAGATCGAAGAAAGAGTGTGATCGAATGTAATTGTGATTGTTCTAAGGAGAAATAGAATCATTTTGTTCCGTCAATTCAATTTATGTTTCCTATTACAATTTGTATAGCTGTAGATTTCCATTCTCTTTGTGCTATCCATTTTGTTACTGTATGTCATTGTGAAGCATTCCATTGGTGAGATTTCTATTGAAATCAGTGGAATGGCTTCATTCTATGAATATTTGTTTTGCTTTCTATTTTGTTTTTCATGTTCGTCGGTGTAGAGGATCCAGATAGTACATTTTGTATAGTAGTTTGACCTATCATCTCCATGTACTAGGGTTTGGAAGGAAGTAAACTATGTAAACGGTGTATCGGTGTATCGGCATAGCAAACCCTAAGGTGGCCGATGGTAATTGTCCTACCGATGGACGAAGATTGAAGGTGATATCAGGGTGATTGGTGTATCGACAGCTCCGGAGTAATTCCCACCAAAGACTATTGGTTCATCGGCGCATCGGCCAAGGATTGCAAGTGTTCACTGATAGAACAGGTTATACCGAAGGTAAATGCCATCGGTGAGGGTGTGAGCAATGGGAAGATTTAAGGAAGTCATTCTGATGACGGTTGTCTAGCTGATGGTGATGTATCGATGGCTCATTTGTTAGGTCTTGCCAATTGTGAGGAAATTAGGGCCCATTTTGCAGTTTTCGTTGTGCACTCCCCATCATATTGGTATCAAAGCCCAAAAAGATTTGGGTGGCAAGTCGAATTAAGGATTTGCAGGAGTGTTAGCATTTGGGTGTTGTCTGTGAATGTTTATGTCAGACAGAGAAAGTGAAATAGAGGCGGAGAGGATGCCTCCCAAAAGTATGTCGCAGGACACTGTTAAGAAGTTGATTGAGGAGATGCTTGAATCTAAGTTGGGAGAGTTCAAGCAGTCCAAAAGAAAAGATAGGGAAGATGAAAGTGATAGCGATGAAGGCAATACAAAAATTGAGGAAATGAATAAAAAGATAGAGGAGATACTAGCAGACTAGAGGGCATTTGTAAATACATTGAAGTCAGTCAATAGGGATACCATAGATGGGTTACCTATGTATAGTGGAAGTATGGAAGCTGAAGAGGTGATTGACTGGATTGAGGCATTGAACAATCACTTTGAATACAAAGAAGTCCCTGATGATAAGAGGGTTAAGTTGGCAAAGGCTAGATTGAAGGGATCTGCTCTTACATCATGGAATTATGAGCAAGGAGAGAGAGTCAAGGAGGGGAAGAATATGATAACCTCCTAGGAAAGGATGAAGACCAAATTCAAGCTACAATTCTTACCTCTGGACTATAATGTGTAGATGTATAAGAAATTGTAGAACCTCAGATAGAGAGACCTTGATGTGAATGCATACATACAAGAGTTTCATAAACTCAATCTCAGATCAAAGAGAAAAGGAGAAGAGCCAGAGAAGGTGGCCAAGTATTTGAATGGCCTAAGGATGAACATCCAAGATGAGATCAACATCTTAGCACCAGAAACAGTGAACAAGTATTTCCAAATGGCCTTAAGGGCTAAAGAGAAGATAAAGAGGAAGAGTGAGCAGAATAATAGAGGTAGAGGTGGAAGGAATTTCAGAGGCAGAGGGAGTTTTGGAAGAAGAAGTCCTAACCAAAGGCCTAGTGGTGATTCTAGCCAAGAAGAGAAAGTTGGGGACTCCAGTAGAAAAGGAGGCTACTAAGGAAGAAGGCCTAATGGAAGAGGTGGGACAAGTGGATCAGGTAGAGGATCCAAATTCTCTAATATGAGATGTTATAACTACAATTAGATAGGGCACCTGGCATACAAGTGTCCAGAGAAGGCCTCAACTTATCATGGTGGTGAGAAGAGAACCACTTTGATTCAAGAAGATGTAAGGAGTGTGAAATCTCCAGAAGTGAGTCTAGCATCAAAAGTGGGAGAAAACCTGATGATCAAGAGGATGCTACTCAAGGAACTACTATAGACTGAACCATCGCAAAGAAGGGCTTTGTTTAGAATCAATTGCAAGATCAAAGGTAAGATTTGTAAAGTTATTATTGACTCTAGTTCTACTGATAATATCATATCTTTGGAAGCAGTGAATAAGTTAAAGTTAGACAAGATATCCCATAGCAGTCCATATAAAGTCAGTTGGTTGAATAAGGGGCAGCACATACTTGTCAATGAACAAGCATGGGTAGAATTCAATATTGGGGGCTATAGAGATAAAATTTTGTGTGACATCCTTCCAATGGATGCTTGTCATCTTTTGCTAGGCAGACCATGGTAGTTTGACAGAAAGGATCATCATGATGGAGAAAAGAATGCTTACTCATTTCAAAAGGATGGTGTGACTTATGGGATACAGTCATTGGTGGAAGAGGATCCACATCATGTAGGGTCTAGTGTAATTATGGTAGGAGAAAAAGAATTCATGGATACACTAAAGGAAGGTGATGGAGTAGGTTTTGATTTGATTGTGAACCCTAAGGGGGAAAAGAAGAAAAGTGTGAGAGAAGTAGGACCTAAGGAGGTCAAAGATTTGCTTGAGAGTTACAAAGGAGTGATTGCAAAGGATATACCTGATTCCCTACCACCAATCAGAGACATTAGCTATTAGATAGATCTCATACCAGTAGCAGTACTTCCTAATAAGGCAGCATATAAAATGACCCCACAGCAAAATGAAGAGATAGCTCATTAGATTCAAGAACTCCTAAACAAAGGGCTAATAAGGAAGATCCTTAGCCCATGTGCAATACCTACTATTTTAGCCCCAAAGAAGGATGGAAAATGGAGACTGTGTACTGATTCTAGGGCCATAAATAGGATAACCATCAGGTATAGGTTTCCTATTCCTAGAATAGAAGATCTAATGGATTGTTTGGGAGGGGCTACTTATTTCTCCAAAATAGACTTAAAGAGTGGGTACCATCAGATAAGGATAAGAGAGGGGGATGAGTGGAAGACAGCTTTCAAAACCAATGAAGGGTTGTATGAGTGGCTCGTGATGTCATTTGGTCTTTCAAATGCCCCTAGTACCTTTATGAGGCTGATGAATGAGTTGTTGTGGGAATTCATAGGGAAGTTTGTGGTAGTCTACCTTGATGATATCTCGGTGTTCAGTAAGAGCAAGGAAGAGCACTTGGAACATTTGGAGATAGTCTTGAAGAGGCTACAAGATCAGAAGTTACTGATAAACTTGGAAAAGTGTGACTTCATGAAACAAGAATTGGTGTACCTAGGTTTTGTCATCTCTAAAGGTGATTTGAAAATGGATCCTTCCAAGGTAGAAGCTATTTTGAATTGACCTACACCCAAGATAGAAGGAGAGGTCAGAAGTTTCCATGGTTTGGCCACATTTTACAGGAAATTCATTAAGAACTATAGTGACATCTGTGCACCTATGTTGAAGACCATCAAGGGTGAGTGTAAGATGAAGTTTGTGTGGAGGAGAGAAGAAGATAGGAGCTTTGAGGGTCTAAAACATAAAGTTACTAAATTCCCTATTTTAGTGTTACCTGATTTCAATAAGGTTTTCACAATTGAATGTGATGCAAGTAGACTAGCCATAGGAGCAGTGTTGAGCTAAGAAGGTAGACTAGTAGCCTTCTTCAGTGAAAAGTTAAATGAAGCCAAGAGGAAGTACTCCTCTTATGACTTAGAGTTGTATGCCATGGTACAAGCTCTAAAAAAATGGAGGCACTATTTTCTTCCTAAAGAATTTATTGTATACACTGACAATCATGCTCTTATTTTTTTGAATGGACAGGAAAAGCTCAGCCATAGACACATGAAATGGGTGGAAATTCTTCAAGCATAAACCTTCATCATCAAGCATAAGAAGGGAATAACCAATAAGGTTGCTGATGCTCTAAGAAGAAGGGTGTTGACAGTGCAAGAAGTGCAGCTACAAAGTATGGGTGTTGAGTCACTCAAAGGATTGTACGAAAAAGATCAAGATTTTAAGGATATTTACAAGGTCTGTAGTGAGTTTGCCAATGCTTTCCATAGTGAATTTTTAGATTATACATTGCAAGATGGACTTTTGTTTAAAGGAAACCAACTATGTATCCCTAAGTGTTCAATGAGGGATAATATAGTGAAGGAGAAACATAGTGGTGGTTTAGGAGGACATTTTGGGCTTAATAAGACCTTAGATCTTGTAAGAAGGTTTTACTTTTGGCCAAGGATGCAATCTGATATTAGAAGGTTTGTTGAGAGTTGTATGATTTGCCAGAATGCAAAAGGGGTCTCAACCAATGCAGGACTATACCAAACTTTGCCCATACCAAATAGACCTTGGGAAAGTTTGAGTATAGATTTTGTGATGGGATTGCCCAAGACAAGGATAGGTTATGGCAGTGTGTTTGTTGTGGTAGATAGGTTCAGCAAGATGGCTCAATTTATTCCTTGTAAGACCACCAATGATGCTAGTTACATTACAGGTTTGTTCTTTAAAGAAATTGTGAGGATTCATGGATCACCTTTGAGTATTGTATCTGACAGGGACAACAAATTTGTGGGACATTTCTGGAGAACCTTGTGGAAAAGATTGGGTACAAATATGTCTTTTAGTTCAACCTATCATCCTCAGACTGATGGCCAAACTGAGGTTGTCAATAGGTCATTAGGCAATCTGCTGAGATGTTTGACAAGAGAACATGGCAGTAGTTGGGATGTGGTACTCCCACAAGTAGAGTATGCCTATAATGATTCTACAAATAGAAGTACAGGTCTAAGTCCTTTTGAAGTTGTTTACATGGTAGTCATCCTAGAGGAATTTTTGAATTAAGAGATGTTCAAGGGTTGGACAAAAGGAGTGGACATGTTGATACATTTGTAGAGGGGCTATGAAAGAGATCCATCAACAAGTCAGAGATACTCTACACAAGAATAATCAGAAGATCAAGGCTCAAGTGAATCAAAGAAGAAGGGATGTCCAGTACCAACTAGGAGATATGGTTATTGTTCATCTCAACAAGAACAAACTACCCATAGGAAAACATAGTAAGTTGATGATGAGAAACATTAGACCTTGTCGGATTCTAGAGAAATATGGTTCTAATGCTTACAAACTTGAACTCCCTGATGATATTGCTATTTCCCCTATATTCAATGTTGTTGATTTGACATTATATCAGAGTCTTGATATAGGAGAAGGGATAGTAGATTCTATCCAAGACAATGCAGAGTGGGTACAACACTTACCACCTAAGGAACCATCTACCATGGAGTACATCTTGGATAGCAGGATAGCCAAGAAGACCAGAATTTAGACCTATTTTGAGCACTTGGTCAAATGGAAAGGACTTCTAGACTCAGAAGCCACATGGATGCTAGAAGAAGACATCAAAAAGTAGGGTGGTGATTTGCAGTAGTTAGTCTCTAAGAGGACTTGAGACAACTTTCACTCAGGGACTATGGTGCAGGAACACCTAGAAAATCATGTTTTCTTTTGTAATAAGGTCTATTTGACCAATGCATTTTCATTTCAATATGTATTTAGGTTTATTTTGTAAGTCCCAAGTGACTTAGGACACTTTTGTCAAATTGTAACTGCATAATGCCAAAAATAGGGCAGTAGGGCAATTGGAGGATGTTTTAGACGGTTGTCTCCTAGCCGCTTGGAGTTAGTTTGGAACTCCTTAGGGTGAGTTGATAAATACCCAGAGGAATGAACCAAATGATCATGGTAATTAGATCGAAGAAAGAGTGTGATCGAATGTAATTGTGATTGTGCTAAGGAGAAATATAATCACTCTATTCCATCAATTCAATTTTTGTTTCCTATTGCAATTTGTATAGCTGTAGATTTTTGTTCTCTTTGTGCTTTCCATTTTGTTGCTGTATGTCATCGTGAAGCATTCCATTGATGAGATTTCTATTGAAATTATTGGAATGGCTTGGTTGTATGAATATTTGTTTTGCTCTTTGTTTTGTTTTTCCTATCTGATGGTGCAGAGGATCCAGACAGTGTGTTTCGCACAGTAGGTTGACCTAGCATCTCCATGTGCTAGGGTTTGGAAGGAAGTAAACTATGCAAACGGCATATTGGTGTATTGGCATAGCAAACCTTAAGGTAGCTGATGGTAATTGTCCTACCAACAGATGAAGATTGAAGGTGATATCAAGGTGATTGGTGTATCAACAGCTCCGGAGTAATTCTTGTCAAAGACTATTGGTTCATCGGCGCATCGGCCAAGGATTGCAAGTGTTCATCGATAGAACAGGTTATACTGAAGGTAAACACCATTGGTGAGGGTGTGAGAAATGGTAAGACTTAAGGAAGTCATTCCAATGATGGTTGGTTGGCCGATGGTGATGTATTGGTGGCTCATTTGTTAGGTCTTTCCAATTGGGAGGAAATTAGGGCCCATTTTGCGATTTCCGTTGTGTACTCCCCATCAAGATCCCATTAATCTTTTATTTCTTCTTAAAGAGATATTGTTTTAAGGAGAGAAGGTCATAAAGATTATGCAAAAGCACATGACACACAATGCACAAACTAGGATGACAAACCCTAAGAAGATGATATGTTTTAAAGCCAAAAATGCTTGAAATTTTGTACTTTTTAATGCAAATAAGTGAAAGTGAAGGGTGTTGTAAGACTTTTAGTGAGGTGGAGAAAATTATATGTCTAATATAAGTTCAAAAAAAAAATATGATCCTTCTCAACACACTCTTGACGCAAATCCAAGATAATGCCAAGTCAAAATATAGTGAAAATATGTCAAAATAGGCACTTTTTTCACCAAAACTCAATGAAAAAGAGTATAACAAGGGTACTGTGAGGAAAATAATGATTTAAATAAAATTATATCAGTAATAATAGCTAATTAATGTTAAAATACCCAACACAACACACTTTTAGTGCCATTTAACGTAAAACCCTAATGAAAATATAGCAAAAATAGGCTATTTTTCACGGTTTTTCAATTCCAAGACCTAGAAAAAGGGGTGTTGTAATAAATTTCAGGAGGTGAAGAAAATAAAATCAATGATATAAGTCACCTCAATCCATAAAATTGATCACAACATGTTTGGAGTGCAAACTAGGTCAAACCCTAAGGCAAAAATAGTCAAAATGTGTAGTTTTTCACCAAATTTCCAATGCAAGAGGCCAATCAAAAGGTGTTGTGAAGTTTTTTAGGAGGAGAAACAATTAATTACCCTAATAAAAATAAATTTATGTAAAAATACCCTTCACAACATGTCTATGGTGCAAGTTTAGAGAATCGATAAGGCTAAATTTAGTGAAAATCAGTGTTTTTGAAGCCCTAGATTTTAGATCTTGACAGAAAATGCTATCTAAATGTTTTGAAGTATGATTTATTATTAAAATTAATACTCTTAGATCTGAAAATGATTTCCAATCTTGAACATGCAAAATGCCAATGCAAATCTAATGATAATGCATGAAAATTGCTAGTTTTTGTTGAAATTTTCTATGCAAGAATGCAAATATTTTAAATCTAAATGCAAATTTACACTAAAATGCAAGACTATAGCCAAATTGTAATTTGAATGACCCTTTAAAATCAGTATAAAAATATGAAAGAAGATTTTGCCTACTAACCCTAGATTTTGGAATTACTAGGTTTAATGAAAATTGTCAAAATTTCTACAAAAACCTAGCAAATTATTGAATTTTTGTATTTTTCTATAGTTTATATTAGATATGATGCAAAATCATGATTTAGGGAAATTTAGAAAGAATTGATGCAATTTAGTAACCTATATGAAAATGCATGTAGGGTTTTCAAATTTTTGTAAATTTTTCAAAAATTTTGTAATTTTCTCGATGCAATAAGATGAAAGACTATATGAATGAATGAAATCAATCCAAATTTGAAGACACACACTCAACAATTTGCAATTTAAGTCCAAAAGTACAGGTTCACCAAAATGTTTAGGGTAAAATTAGGATTTGTTAATGTTTTAGTGTTTGATGTTTGAATCCACCTTTCATCCTTAACATTCAAGGATCTAGGGTTGAGTGGCAATGCACTATCATACCCTAGGTTGCTGTGAAATATAGGGAAACTTGGATTAGGGAATTTAATTATCAATTTTCTTTCTCTTATGCTTAATTAACAATTAAAACCCTAATTTCATGAAAACGATAGTAAACAGGTGAATAACAGAAAATGCTCTTGCAGAAGAATGTAAAATGACAAAATATAGATTACCTATTTTTGAGGATCCAAGGTAGAAAAGTTGAGGACATGAGAGTGGGCGCCCAAGTCCAAGGCCCTATTTTCTTTGAAGATTTGGAAACTCAGTCTACAACTCTTGCCTGTTGTTCTGGACATGTTTGCGTCACGAAAGTTGGAGGAATAATGAGTGAGCACCCAAGTCTAGGGTGTTGTTTTTCTTCTTGTTATGCAATTCTAACACTTTAAGATGTGTTCTTGTAACTTCAGTTCATCTAGTTCCTCAACCTATAACTTGAAATCATGAAAACTTTGGGAGGGGGTTGTGGTGTTTAGGAGCTTGCCTCAGTCAAGCCCCAGAAGGACACTTAAGTCTTCCAAACATCTTTGTCAGATAGAGAGTGCATGCCCTTGTGAGGCAGAGGCAAAATCCAAAGGAAACAATGATTAAAAACACAATGATATCACATTGTAGTGAAGATCTCATGGGATGAAGATGTTCTTCATTCTATGAGGAGATGAATGCTCAAATCTACAAATACAAACACATAAATAACACAAGTCTACTCTTGGAACACTATGAAAGCCTTGAATCACCTTGAGAACACAATAGCTTGCTAGTAATCATCTAGTTTCTAAATGAATGCCTAATCATGCTTTTATATGTAATTACAAGCACTCCACCAAGATTTTGTAAATTCAAACTTACCATGTCGACCTAGGGACCAAATTATGATCATAAACTGAAACTAGAAATTTTGGCCTGACCCAAAATAGGGCAGGACTAGGGCATGGGCACCCAAGTCCTCCCCCCTATTTTGGGAAGGGTTAAGCTTAAGGTGTCCTCCTAGGTCCAATTTTCCATGATACCTAGGGTTCATTCCATCAGGATGCCAAATTATGAAGTAAGATGTCTTAAATGCATACTAAAGATATGGGAGCTAAACCTTATGAGGGAAAATCCCCCAAGTGGACATTTTCTAATGTTACAAATGATTATCATGGATTGTGACTTGTGATTGAATTGTTTTGATTTGGCTATGTATACCTCATTTGGTTAAATGAGATGAGCTTAGGTCTAGGATATTGAGTCCTTGTGAATGGCCTTGAGTGCTTGTAAAGGCTAAGGATGCACATGAGAAGGCCTATAGGTCTGTAAGGTGTTGAGTTATCTGTCTACAGGGTGTTGATTCAAGCATGTTTGAGTCTTCTCATCGGTATGATTAGTGTTCTTGTTTTTGTGTGGTGACATCCCTTTGATCATGCATGATGACTCCCCATCTTATCTGTAGTCTAGTGTCTAGTTCCTTGGTAGTTGTGAGGAGTATCTGACATTATATTTGATGAGCATCTCTATGTTGTGACATTGGCTTTTTGCATTGTGTTCCGTGTATGCTCTATGACTGATGTGAGTGTTGGCCATTGTATCCCTTGCCTTTATTCTTCTGTTTGGGCCTTGTGACTACATTTGAGCATGGTGGGGTGGTCTCTTTTGAGTCCACATAGTTGGGAGGTGTTGCCACTGCCATTCGGGACTAATTGACAGGTTTTGGAGCACCAGTTGGAGATGTTCTCTATTGTATTCATTTTATCAATTATTGTATCATATTCATGGCTATGCCATTGTACTTGTATATTCTTTTATGTAATTGTACTCCCTTAAGAGAGAAGATGTAATCATGTAATTTAATGACAAGAAATGTGATGTTGTTCTATATTTATATTATAGTTTTCCAGTGTTGGTATCAGACCCACTTGTACTTTGATGATCTTTATGGCTCTGTATTTTAAGGTGGAAATGGGTATTAGGAACATTTGAATTGGTGTTTAAAATGAATGTAGTTTTTACAATGTTTCCTCTAGAGAGTGAATTAGTCCTCTGCTTTGGGTTGTTCATTCAACCATACTTGGCCATGAATGTTGTCAATATTTTGAATCAGCAACCATATTATGTGTATGTTATTCCTTTTTATTCCAAAAAATATTATTGCCCTCTTTTGGCCCTTACCCTTTGGGGTTGTGGGGTGGGATGTTACATATGTTACTTCAAGAGATAATAGGAACCAAATAGATGTCATCTTTGCAATGAGAGAGAAAATTGCACCATAGTCAATTCCCTCCACTTGAGAACACCCCTTCACAACCAATCTAGCCTTATATTTCTCAACACTACCATCTACACCAAATTCATTTTTGAACACCCATTTGTATCCAATAGGTTTTTGTCCTTTAGGGAAAGGCACCAAGTCTCAAGTATTATTCATTTCCAAATAATCCATCTCCTCTTCCATGGCCTCCTTCCAAGAACATGCATCTTTCATACCCATACCCTCTTTCACAGTTTTAGGCTCATCAGTGATAGAAATCAAAGCAAAAATACAACTGGAATCATGCAATGAATAATCAAACCTATCAGTTTGTTGGCTTATCCATTTGGACCTCCTCAAAGATTGAAATTAAGGTTCTTCATCTCCTTCTAATCTTTTAGAGCTACTAGATCTCTCCTCATTATCATATCTAATAGACGTTATTGGTTCAACTTTCTCAGGGGTGGACAGAAGATGAACCACATCCTCTTTCTTCTCTTCTTTCTCTGGTTGTAAGACAATAGAAGAAGGATTGAGATCTCTGAAGATCAGACTTCTGCTATACAAAACTCTCTCAGTTACCAAATCTGAAACCTTGTACCCTTTCACATCGATGCCATAACTGATGAAGATACACTTTACAGCCTTGTTCTCCAACTTAGACCTTTTCTTCTTAGGCACATGTGCATATGTGTCACAACCAAATACTCAAATGTGTCACAATGAAATCTTTTTATCAGACCACACTTCCATAGCCATGTCTTATCAATGAGTATTATTGTAGGAGACCTATTAACTAGGGAACTAGTGGTAGTAACAGCTTTAGCCTAGAACTATTGTTCAAGGCCAACTCCACTAAGCATAGTCCTTGCCCTCTCCATCAACATTGTATTCATGCTCTTTGCAACTCCATTCTACTAAGGGGTATATGGAGTTGTCTTGTGCCTCTCAATCCCTTGTTCTTTACAGAACTTGTCAAAATATTTTGAACAAAACTCACCACCATTTTCAATCCTCAAATACTTAATCTTTCTATCATTCTAATTCTCTACAAGAGATTTGAACCCTTTGAATCTACTAAAGACTTCAAATTTTCTTCTAAGGAAATACACCCATGTCCTTCTATTATAATCATCAATAAATAAAACAAATTAAATAGATTTTGAAATTAAAGGAACATTAATAGGACCAAACACATCAGAATGAATCGAGTCCAATACCTCAAAAGATTTGTGAGAACTGGAATAAAACTGAACACAATTTTATTTTCCATAAATGCGATGTTTGCATATATCAAACTCAAGGTTATAGTCATTCATACCCTCAACAAGGTTTTTACTTTTCAGGATCCTCAAACCTTTTCATCAATGTGACCAATCCTTTGGTGCCATAACATTATCTTCTTAGCTGGAAGTTTCATCCCCATAGAATGAGCACCCCTAGGTACCTAGAAAGCATGACCATCAGAAGTAGATGCAATAGTCATCTTTGTTGATGGTTCTAATGGTGAGGATGAACACTTTGAAGCTCTCTTCTTCAAAACAAAGGCAGTATTTCACTAAACTATGCATGCATCAAGATGAAACAAAGTGCGAATCCAAACTCCCTTAGCTAACACCACAGATCCTCTAGTCATCTTACATCCTCCATTCGAGAAAACAATCTGCACACCCACATCATTCAACTTACGTACAGAATGGAGGTTCCATGCCAAACCAGGGATATGTTGAACACCATTGATCCCCTTCACTCATCCATCAAGGAATCAAATCAAGACTCTACCATAGCCAATAATATTCAAGTGAGAATCATTACCCAAGTACACCTTTCCACCATCGTATTCTTCATACTTTGAAAACCAACCCCAATGTGAGGTCATGTGAAAAGATGCACCAGAGTCAATAAGCCACACATCGTCAGATGCATTATATCCAAGGCATTGACAAATGCTTATTCTTCATCCTAAGATGACTTGTCAGAATCTGGATCATAGTTCTTCTTCTTTTTCTTTTTCTCCTCCTTGCACTCCTTGCAGGAGTGACCAGGTTTTCTGTAGTTCCAACACAGGGCCTTGGACTTTTTAGGAGACTTAGATCTCCCATGGAATTTGGATCTTCCTTTTTCTTCCTTCATCTTATCCCTTTTTTTCCTTTCTCTTTAGATCTACCACAAACTGCAAGAGCCTCCTTAGCTGATTTGGAAGGCTTTCTCCACATCTCTTTAGACAACAACAAAGAAACCACTTCATCCATCTTAAAGGTGGGAGTGGTACTCCCAATGGCCATAATAAGGTGTTCCCATGAATCTGGTAAGGAACACAGTAAAGTCATACATCGATGCTCCTCCTCCACCTTCACACCAATAGAGGTTAGCTAGGTGACAAGCATATTGAAAGTATTTAGGTGATCAGTGATAGATCCTCCTTCCATCCTCAAAGAATACAATGTCTTTTGTAGGAATAACTTTTTCACTAGGGATTTTGCCTGATAAGTTATTACCAATTTTTCACCTATACCTCAAATAGGCAAAGCTGATACATTTATTCTATCTAAAGATGAAAGATTCTTAACATTTTCTGCTATACTATTTCTGCATAGTTTAAGGTGTGCTTGAAAGGTTCATTTTTATCATGCTTTTGTATGATAGAAGAGAGAAATTTAGTTCATCATTTAATGTTTGACTGAGTATTCATCTGTGATAGAAGTTATTTCATTTCACATTACAATGATTATTCATTTGACAAATGAGATATACACAAATTGAATAAACATGGCATTGAATGAAAGCAAGAAAGATCAAATGTCCCATACAAGCTGTGGGAATAACTAAATCAATACATCAGAAAGAATATACTATGCATCTACAAAAAACTAAAGTAATGAAGCAAATAAAATAGAGCATATATATCATTGCCTGTGGAAGTGTCAAACTGATCCCTGTTGCAGCTTGCCCTTTGCTCCCGACCTTTGAATGAACCTACAAGAGATGGAGAGAGATGTGTTAGAGCTCTAGATATGAATTATCCTATGTACTTCATCAAACAGAGACATAATGCATTCTTCATCATGCATTGAGTCAGAAGATCAAATCATCCATATGCAAAAGAGCCTAAAGAGATGAAACATCATTGAGCTTCATTGTTTTTTAAACTAACATGTTTGTTTCCTGTGTAGGTATAGAAGAAGTTATGTTTATATTTTGAAGACATTTCAGCATGCGGTGCAAATTGGGCTCCCACAAGGGTAGAGCTCAACATGCTACCCTTGAATCTCAAGTGGATGGAATAGGAATACATATTCATATTGTTGAAATAGAAACATTTCAACTGAAGGAGTAATTCATAAAGTGTTTATAGGAGCCTCAAGATCAATGTTCATCCATGACTATCAGCTCAAACATGATGAGATGAGAATCACAAATGAGTAGTGAGCTCATTCAAGGCTTCCCAATGAGGTGTGAAATTGATTAAAAGGTATTTTCAACGTCAGAATAACTATTACTACATCTATTTGTTGTTACAATATCATATATTATCTTTTGTATGTATTCAAATCACTATATTGGAGCAGCAAAAGCCATGGAACATAGAACAGCTATAAGAATAAAATCAATCACCATATGCCTCTATAGTATATGAATGGAGCCATGGAGCACAAGTATTAAATGAAAGGGAATCTCATGCCACATTAAGCATGTTTCTAAATCTTGAAAAGATACAATATAATTGAACAGAAAGTGAAAGAGCCTATAGTAGGCATATAAAGTCATTGTTCAAATGCAATGGAATAGCCAAAACGATCATAAGTTATAGATACAAATATAGGAGGTAGCACATGAAGATTTTTCAAGAAACATATGCCTTAGCTAGTGAAAAGAGTTACAACCATTCAATATGATAAATGAAATGTTAAGAGCAGGGATATCTTGTAGCTACAGTGAAAATCAAATAGAGGTATTGTTCATCATGCATTATTATTCTTGTAGTATCCCTTATGCTGATACCAATAAGGTAGAGATTTAAGCACCAAGAGCCATGGCCCTGAATAGTGACAAGTTAAATTTTTATCTTTTGCATTTTTAGAAAATGGATCAAGTTCTCTTTTCACAGGAAAGATAGAATGCAAGTTAAAAGTGTGTTATGAGTTCTCATAGTTGTGGCCAGAGAATGCATTGTTTGTCAAAACCCACATGCCTATTTGTATAAAGAGATCACATATACAAGATAAGATAGCTAGTTCAAGCCCATGAGGGTTTGTTGGCACTCAAAAAATGAGAAAGAATCAGATTTATCAATCCACAACTCAGTATAGTGTCAGTAAAAGGTTTATTTTTTGCACTTCAAAAATGGAAGAAAAGTATAATGTTATTATCAACTATATAGAAAATGAACAAAAAAACCAGTGTGGTCTTAATATTTGCAGCTAGATAAAGATTTTTTCATAGCAGATTAAAACACATTTGGGGGATTTGAGTCAGATTCATGTGTATTGAAGAAATATAAAACTGTCGAGTTCATATAAACAAAAAGAAACACTCAAAAATACAAGCTCATGGCAGCCTTTGATGAACAAGATACACAAAGAAAGATATAGTGAATGAAGCAATATCTAAGATTAAAGCTTACCTTTCATCTTCTATAACCATATGTGTAGAAATTGCATAGTGAATAGCTTCAGAAGTAATTCTTGATGGCGGCCTCAACCAAGAAGGTGTCGACAAAAAGAAGCAATGAAAAAGAATGCATCAAAAAATTTCATAGCCGCGGCCTAAGGTTAGAAACCAGTGTTAAAATGCAAACAATATGGTTTAATATTGATAGAGAATGGATTACATTACTATTTCCTATGAAAATAATCAAGAGAATCCATGAAAATCCATTAGAAATAGTAGAGGAATCGAGGGTTTTGCTTCAAGCCCTAATATCCATGGCGGCTGGGCAGCATATTCTCATCTTCAAAAGTTGCAAAGTGTGAAATGAGCTTTAAAAGATAGGGCATCGATGGTTTTGTGTTAGGGTTTTCATCTTAGCCCTAGTTCGATGGTGACTTTTTGTCACATTGAATTTTAAATATTTCCTTCACTAATAACCTCGAGGGTATTATACCTGATGATATGCGATTTCCTATGCCTTAAGACCTCAATGGCCCCTTTGCCATTTGGAGGTAAGGTCATAATATGGTAAATATTCTATAGGCCCTTTTTGCCTAATATGCTTTAGAGCTCATTCATTCATTTTCAAAGATGAACACAAAAAACCCCATATGTTGTAGTATTTTTTTGCAAAACTAGATGGAGGACAACCCTTAGAGGCTTTTAATTTTTGCAAAATATTTAATATGCCTTGAAATTTTTATGATTTTTATAATAAAATCAAATGCCCATAGGATGTATTATACATGGAATAAATTCATGTAAGCCTTATAATTTTGTAAGGTGTAAAACCAACAGCCTTGTATTATTATTTTTTGCAAAAAAATGAAATCAAGATAAAGTAGGAGATAAAACTACGAATCTTGTAAAATAATATTTAAAGCAATATATTTATAAATTACTTTTAAATATTTGTTATATGTTGTTAAAGTAAAGAAAAAATAGACAGAATCTTTCTTTTGGATTTGATTTTTTCCTTTGGGTGAAATTGAGCAAATATGGACAAATTGGAGTTTTCTCTGATTAGGTAAAGCCTGATTTTGAGGGGGTTTTGGTGGGACCACTTGGGATGGCATCTTGGAAGCTTCTATTTTTAGCTTGGAGACATTTTAGAGCCCTTTTGGCAGCTTTTAAGGCGATTTTGAAAATGACTTGGAGGCTAGCTTTCAAAGAGAGTTTTGCAATTATTTTTCTATTTTTCCATCTTGGAAAATTAGAGGATATATTTGGAGAAAAATTTAGTTTTTTTGGAGAGATCTGATTATCTATTTCTTTCTCTTTGGTTCACTTGTAGAGAGTATTATAGAATTTATACTCAGATTCTCATTTTGCATGCTCCTTTTAGATTAATAAGACAGAAGAATTTCCTTTCCCATCTCTTGTCTCATTTTTGCAGTAATAGTTAGATGTTGTCACTGTGATTCTATCTTTCAAATCCTTTTTATGTCCTATTATTGCAAGTGCAGAAAGTTCATATGATGCAGGTTGCATGTTGTGTTTGATTTCAATTCTTCATGCAAATCATTTTTGTGTTGTATGCACATGTGGGATTGTGAAAATAAATGTTTCAAGAGTCTAATTGTAAGTAAAAGCATTAAAATAAGTTAAAATTATGTTGAATCATCCTTAGATTTTAGAATTACATTTTTAGTTACCTTCTATCCCTTTTCCTGAGCAATCATTTAGACTAAGTGAAGATACCCAAGAAAGCTAGTTCATTCTGGAGGTTCACTCCAAGTTTTAGGCAACCCAAAGGCCTAGGAGTGTTCCCATATGTCAACAAGTAGCTAAGTTGATAGCTTAGTTTTGGTGCATACTTTGTTGATAAAATAAACATCTCCAAGTTTCTTCCAAAGATCTTTTGTAGTCTTCTCTTCATGGATATTCAAGAGTACTGAATCAGCCAAACAAAGTCTTATCAAACCCTTATATTTTCGATGATTGAGATCCCATTCTACCTTATATATTGTCATTGGTTTGTACCAAATATGCCATCTCATAAATCTTGATCTACAAGCATGTACTTCATTTTGAGTTTCCACAACTCAAAATTATTGTCATTAAACGTCTCTATCTCAAACCTCCCAGATGTGCTCACCATCTCTTTCCTACAACAAAGATTTAAAAATTCTCTACACAAGCTCCCACTCAAATGAAGATCAACTCAAAAAAAATCTACCCAACAACTAAAACTAAAGGTTATTAGGTTGTGATGCCAACTGAAAGGAAGTAATGTATGTGGAAATGCTTCCTACACTCATCTACTAAGGAAATATTTATGTAAATTTTAACTTTTACAGTTATAGGTTATTAGATGCACATTAATAGAAAGGTGATAACAACATCAAATGTGAATACAAAACACACAACACAAGATATACATGGGGAAAACCCTTTCAAGTAAAAAATCCCACTCCAAAGCTACTCAATATATTATTTAGGAATTAAGAAGATTACAATATACTTGCAAATCAATCTTTCACAAGAGTATAACCAACTAGAGATCTAGGAGGTAACTCAACATCTATAAGACTCTTACACTCAACCTCCATCTCATGATCCTAATATAGGAGACACAATATAGTAAAGCGACAATGGTAATTACAAAACCATGAGCCAAAACCAGCCAAAAGTGGCACCCAAATTATCTCCAATCAAAGATGCCTTGTGATGTGCCAAATCACACAAAAACATATGTAACTCTCCCATTTACATCTCTTGTAAGTGTCCAACCCATTTTTACATTTCCCAAAAAACAAGAGATCATCCTTTCGGATGTCATAACTTTTGATTTAGGTGTCTGATTGATAAACTATTTAATGTGTCGAAAAGATCGTGAAGACATCTATCAAGATATAACCCACTTGACTAGTTATGACAACATTTGAGACATTTAGGAACCTCTAAGTTCCTCAAAACTAAGTTCAAGAATTTTTTCATTAGTTTCAAAAAATATAAACTTTAATATCTCGTGATCTAGGTATGATCTTAAGTCAAAACTCACCTATGATGTTTACTTAGCAGTTTCACACCTTTTGGGAAAATTTTGGGTCCATCAGAGATCAAATGTAGAGTTACTAAAAATAGTAATTCCCACCTTTTTTAGCCCTTTTGGAAACTTTGAAATTTATAAACCATTCTTCAAGATAAAGTGTATTTGAAAAGACCAAAATTGGGAAGAATACTAACCTTTCATAGTTACAAGGTTGAGACACTTTTCCTAATAGTTATAAGCACTTTAGTAAACATGACAACAAAATGTCATCGACTCAACCTTCTTGGTCTCAAAAAATATTATATTGACAATATGCCCAGTAAGTTCCATGATACTATATATATATATTTTTATAAAGGTTACTTCTTCATAATAAGGTTTCAAGTTTTTGATATAAAACATATGGTTATGTTCACAAAGAACACCATATTAATTTTGGTTAATTTATGAGTATAACTTCATTTGAGTTCTCACAAATAATATCCATTTATTGTATTGATTATTCATCTTCAATTTTGTTTATTATATTGTCCAATCCTGGACCACTCAAATTAGGTGTCATCTATCACTAAGTTTTGATAATACACCATATCTTTTATATAACCATGAGAATATTCTTCTCCAAAAATGTTTGAATATATTATCAAGAATAGTACATAGTCTACTGAGAAATGTGAGTCAACATTTGTCTATACTTTCATTTTTACATTTGGATCTTATGTTGTCATCATGGTTTGGTCTTGCCATAGTTTTGTAGTAGAGTTAAAATAAATAGCTTAACTAAATATGATATACAAAATAATTTCATTGCATTCAATATACAAGTTAAACTCTCTACTTATTGCATGTGAAGATATCATGGCCTTTCAGCCCATGGGAATTGTTTACTATAGGTGATATGTATATATAACACAACCTTTATATAGGTATGAAAAGAAAAGGAATCAAGTCTCTTTATTGAGAAATAAAAATATAACTGGACTGAATGATTGTACAGGAGTTCAATATAAAAAACTTGCCTGTGTATCTCTTTTTATTGTACTCTAACTCAAGGGTTTCAGTCTTTGAGTATTGTCACAATCTTTTCCAAGACTTATCATGTCGCTCATGTTTCCTTTATCAGTCACCACTAGTAAACATGCAGCTTCCTCCCATAAAACCATGCATCTCTTTTTAAAATGCAAGAGATTATATATCCCCAAAATTTAAAGAGCAATATATGTCTTCTTCTCTCATCATCTCCCATACCAATTAGAAACAAAAAGACCATTTAGAATTGCCACTTCATGGCTTTATACCAAACAAGAGTCACGACCTAGTAAATATGCATGTCGGCATAAACTAAGGAATGGACACCATTCCTTAATGCCTTCCCAAAGGCTTTAGCATAGTATGTTTAAAAATAATAAATTTTAGTTAGAACTACCACCTCAAAAATGGGAAAGGTGGTACTGCCACTCCCACCAAATTTTAGCTCCAATGGACCTCCAAGTCAAAAGTTATGACCTCCAAAAGTTCCTACATCATCTTTCATGTCTAAAAACAAATGCATAAAAATAGTATCAATCAATATATAAATTATATAAATTAAAAATACATACAACTATATGTAGATACATATATAAATATATATAAATACAAATATTTATATACATATGTTTATAAATATATAAATATATACATACATATATATATAAATACATACAAATACATATAATTATAAATACAAACATATACAAATATATACCAATATATTTACTCATATATGTAAATACATATATATACATGAATACACAATAAATAAATCATAATCTATGTATTTAGATATAGAAGTATATGAGTGTATTTATATATGTATGTATGTAAATAAATACTAACTATATACTAGTCTTTCATGTCTAAAAACAAATGCATAAAAATAGTATCAATCAATATATAAATTATATAAATTAAAAATATATACAACTATATGTACATACATATATAAATATATATAATTACAAATATTTATATACATATGTTTATAAATATATAAATATATACATACAAAGATATATAAATACATACAAATACATATAATTATAAATACAAACATATAAAATTTAGATATGGCACGCAAAAAAAGGTTTGCTAAAATTCAGAGGGAGGGAGGATTGAGAGTAGAAAACCAAAACCCTACTTTAGACAAACAAATCACAATTAACTTGGATGCAGAGGCAGCGCTGAACAAAGAAAATTTGGAGAAACATGCCCTCATCGGTAGAACTTTGGGCAGGAAATTCTCTAGGAAAATTATCTCCAAATGGATTCTTGAAAACTGGAAGTGGCCAAGCTCCATAAAATTTCTACCAAAAAGCTTTTTCCTAGTAATCCTTTGTAGTCAAGAAGAGCATGATCTCATTCTTTCTTTCAAACAATGGAGGATCGTGGATGCAAATCTATTTATTCAAGCATGGACACTACTCTTTGACTTGTGTGCAACCAAACCTGTGGAAAACCCTATGTGGTTGCGAATTTACAATCTTCTAGTGGAATTTTGATTAGGAAAATGTGTTCAAAAAATCAAAGATTCCATTGGAATGACCATGGAAATAGATAGAAGTATTGTGGATGGCTAGACTCTTTCCTATATGCCAAAATAAAGGTGGCATCAATTCATGGATACCCTAAAACCATCAAAATCTCAATGACACTTAGCGAGCAAATCATCAAAGTTGATTTGGAGGAAGTAAAATTATTCTATTTCAATTGTGAGAGTAGGAATCATCCTTCAAAACAATGTCCATGAAAACAAAAATGATTTGGAAAGAGAAGGGCTGAATCTTTGACAAAGTTGAACCCTCTTGCAGACCACATGCCCTAGGTTCTAGGGTATCCTCCTCAATGCCCCCATTGGAAGATGCTACTCCGGTTCTGCTAGCCTAGATTATGTCCATCATGGGCATTCAAAATTTGAACCTACAACCCGATATCTCATCCAATGGTTCTACTACAGCTAAGACTAAAACAACCCAAGGCAACATGTAGAAACTAGAAACATCCTAGAAAATTTGCATGAGTTGGATTCATAGGCCTATTCTGAGTCTGATTATGAGGAAGAAAACAAATTTGGAGAATCTGAAGAGAGACACATAAGCCAAGAGGCTGCTAAAATTCTCAACCCAAATCTGCATGTAAATGGCAAGAAGAAGGGAAGAAAACTGAATAGGGTAAAAAAAGAGGAGGAAGCAGCCAAAGGAGGTCAAGAGACTCTTGATTATTTCATTAACAGTACCAAGGGGGGAACTAACCCCCTTGGGAATCAATGAAGATTCTTAGTTGGAACGTCAGGGATCTTAACACCCCTGACAAGCAATGCTTGCTTAAGCATCATCTCCAAACATTTGGTGCAGATTTAATTCTCCTTCAAGAAACTAAGTTTTCATTAGAAAATAGTAGCAATCTATGTAGATCGTGCAAAGAATGGGAGGGAGCCTTCGTGTCCTCTTCTGGAGCGTCGGGTGGTTTTGGAGCCCTATGAAATCCAAGATCCACATCATCAAAATTATTAGCAGAAACACATAATTGGATGGCTCTACAGGTATGGGACTTCCATTCTAAATTACACTTCCTCATATGGAACATTTGTAGGCTGACAAAGACCTCAGAGAATGTTGGGAATTAAGGTGTCTCAACCTTTGTAAATTCCTTGTATTATTACATTGTGTTTATTTATTTATTGCCTATTGTGTAATTAGGATGCAAATCGTATGTTGTCATCTTGTAGGAGTTGGCATGGTGATGTGTCATCCTATGTTGAATATGAGAAGTTGTAAATTTGTCCTCACATGAGGATATAGGTGTCCCACTTAGTGGTAGGAATATTTTACCATGTGTCGGCACCTTAGAATGTGTGTAAGGGAATATTGACCGAAACAGTTATCACATATTCCTATGACAAAGTTATGACATGTAAAAGTCAGAAATGGAAGATTCTATGATAGATGAAGACATGTATCAAAGAGCATCTTTGAAAAAGGCATCTTTGGGCACCCCAAGGTGGACTATGACATGTCATAAGAGAATATGCTATTTATAGCTTGTGTATGACAGATTCTCTTACAGCTATAAGTTATGACAGCTATGACAGATTCTATGATGGTTGTAAGAGTTGTAAGAGCATATGTCATATCCCATTTTGGAAATAGGCAACCTCCTTAGAATGGGGTGACTTGAAAAGTGTCAAAGGCATCCTATAGTTTTGGACAAGTGTCCATAGGCATGGGTTTTGGGCCATGAGGCCATGTTGGAAGCCCATCCCAATGTGGAGCCATTTTTACCTTATATTTTCTTCATAAATAGGTACTTTGAGGAGGAGATGTATTATGTGATCTATAGGTACTGTTATGCTACTGAAATATCTCTAGATATGAGTTTTGAAGACTCCTGAGAGGTTGCATTGCAAGTGTATTGTAAGCCATATTCAATTTTGATAATACATTGTGCAGGTTTTGGAGTGTGGGGTTTTTCTCCCAAAAGGGTTTTCCCTGTGTTATATCTTGTCTCTCTTTCTTCTGTGTCATTCTATGTGTATGTGTATTGTTGCAATATCTCTGTTGTTGTGTTAACATCATTGTAATTGTAAGGATTTAAAAGAATTTGCACTCTACTTCCCTCATTAGATTAGCATAGAAAGTGTGTTCTGCATACCTTGCTTCCTTTCAGTTGGTATTAGAGCTTGATCACCTTTGATCATGGTTGTTGGGTAGGGTGTTTTTGAACTAATCTTAGATTGAGTGGGAGTCTATGTAGAGTATTATGAAATCTTGTTGCAGGAAGGAGATTGCAAACACATCTAGAAGAATAGAGGTGGAGAAGTTTAATGGCACTAATTTTGAGTTGTGGAAACTTAAGATGGAAGACATGCTTATTGATCAAGACTTATGGGAAACCATATCCAATGTAAAACCAACTGCAATGTAACAAGATGATTGTGATCTCAAAGATCAGAAGCCTAAGGGTCTCATAAGAAATAGTCTAGCTGATTTTGTCCTATTAAATGTCCATGAAGAGAAGACCACAAAAGACCTTTGGAAGAAGTTGGGTGATGTTTATTAGGCCAAATCCCTGGTGAACAAACTTTTTCTCAGAAAGAAGTTGTATTCTCTGAGGATGGAGGATGGAGGATCGGTTGCAGATCACTTGAATTCTTTCAACATGTTAGTTGCACAATTGACATCCATTGGTGTGAAGATGGAGGAGGAGGATCATTGTATGACCTTGCTTTGTTATTTACTAGACTCATGGGATCATCTTGTCATGGCTATTGGGAGCACCACATCCACTTTCAAAATGGATGAAATGGTATCTTTGTTGTTGTCTGAAGAAATGTAGAGAAAGTCTTCCGATGCAACTAAAGAGGCTCTTGAAGTTTGAGGAAGACCCAAGGAGAAAGGGAAGGAAAAGAAGGACAAGAAAGATGAAAAAGGTAGATCCAAATCCCTTGGGAGATCCAAATCTCCTGGAAAGTCCAAGGCTCTCTATTGGAACTATGGCAAAACTAGGCATTTTCGGAAGGAATGCAAAGAGGAAAAGAAAAAGAAGAAGAAGAATGCTCTAGATTCAGAATCTAACAAGTCACAAGATGATGGTGATGCCTTCATTTTAGCCCTAGCCACCCATGCATCTAATGATGTGTGGTTGATAGATTTTGGTGCATCATTCCACATCAACTCTCATCAAAACTAGTTCATGAAGTATGAAGAGTTTGATGGTGTAAGAGTGTACTTGGGTGATGATTCTCATCTGAAGATTGTTGGTCATGGAAGAGTCTCTATTTGATTCCCTAATGGATGGGTGAAGATGATCTCTAGGGTTATGTACATCTAAGGATTGGCACGGAACCTGCGTTCTATAAGTATGTTGAATGATGTAGATGTGCATGTTGTCTTTTCGAAGGATGGATGCAAGATGACTAGAGGATCTATGATGCTTGCGAAGGGTACTCAGAGAGGTACATTGTTTCAGCTGGAGGCATGAACTTCATAGTGCAATAGTTCTTCTAACTAAAAGAAAAGAGTTGTAGTCACATCATCCCCACCATTTGAACATGTAGTGAAGAAGTCTGTTGTAACACTTTCTTATGGTAGTGCACATACATTGGAAGTTAAACTTCCTACTGAAAAGACAATGTTATGGCATATGAGATTTGGCCACATTGGTGAGAAGGGTCTTAGAACCCTGAAAAATAAAAACATCATTAAGGGGTTAAATGATTGTAATCTCAAGTTTGACTTTTGCGAACATTATATATATGGAAAACAAAATCATGTTTAGTTTTACTCTAGTTCTCACAAGTTTTCTGGTGTATTGGATCTTATTCATTCTGATGTGTTTGGTCTAGTTAATATTTCTTTGATTTCCAAATCTATATATTTTGTATCTTTCATAGATGATTACAGTAGAAGGACATGGATTTATTTTCTCATAAGCAAATCTAAAGTCTTTAGTTGGTTCAAAGAGTTTAAATCTTTTGTTCAGAATCAGACTAGCAAAAATATTAAGTGTTTGAGGACTAACAATGGTGGTGAGTTTTGTTTGACAGAGTTTAATAAGTTCTGTAAAGAGCAAGGGATTGAAAGACATAAGACAACTCCTTATACCCCGCAACAAAATGGAGTTGCAGAGAGGTTGAATAGGACACTAATGGTGAAGGATAGGAGTATGCTTAGTGGAGCAAGACTCAAACAAAAGTTTTGGCCTGAAGCTATAGCCACTACTTGCTACCTGGTAAATAGGTCTCCTACATTAGCTCTTGTTGGTAAGACACCTATGGAGGTGTGGTCTAGTAAGAAGCCTTCAGTTAGAGATCTTCGTGTTTTTGGTTGTGAGACATATGCACATGAGAAATAGTATAAATTAGAGAACAAGGCTATTAAGTGTATTTTCATTGGCTATGGTGTCAGTGTGAAAGGATACAAGCCTTCAGATCATGTGGCTGAAAAAGTGTTGTATAGCAGAAGTGTTATTTTCAAAGAGCTAACACCTTCTCCTATTGTTCTATAGATAGAAGAAATAGAAAAGAAAGAGGACGTGGTTCAGTTTCCTTCTATCCCTGAGAAAATTGAACCAACAGACCCTGTGAGACCTGAATATGAGGAGAGCTCTAGCAGCTCTAAAATCTTAGAAGAAGAAGTAGAACCTCAACCCCAGCCTTTGAGGAGGTCTACATGAATAAGAAAGCAACCTGAGAGGTTTGGTTATTCATTGCTAGATTTTAGTTGTGCTTATGCCTTGCTTCCTAACACTGATGAACCTAGAATTGTAACAGAGACGTAGGTTCCTAGAAGGATGCCATGGAAGATGAGATGGCTTCTTTGGAAAAGAATAATACACAGGACTTAGTGCCTTTGCCTGAAGGATGGAAACTTGTTGGATGTAAATGGGTGTTCAAGAAGAAATTCGGTGCAGATGGTAGTGTTGAAAAGTATAAGGCTAGATTGGTTGCGAAGGGGTACTCCCAAGTGGAGGGAATTTATTATGGTGAAATTTTCTCTCCCATTGCAAAGTTGGCATCTATTCATTTCCTATTATCTCTTGCAGTAGCTTATGACTTAGAGGTGGAGCAGATGGATGTGAAAATAGCTTTCCTTCATGGTGACTTTGAGGAAGAGATTTATGTGTCACAGCCAGAGCATTACATAGTGAAAAGGTAAAGAAAAATTGGTTTGCAAGTTGAAAAAGTCTTTGTATGGTTGGAAGAAATCTCCTAGGATGTGGTACTTGAAGTTTGATGCCTTTGTGTTGTCAATTAGATTTTTCAAATCAAAATTGGATCATCGTATGTATTACAAGTTTGACAATGATCGTATTCTCATTCTTGCATTATATGTTGATGATATGTTGCTGATTGGGAAAGGTAAAAATATGATTTCTAATTTTAAGTTCTGATTTTAAGTCTCAGTTGTCAACATAGTTTGAAATGAAAGATTTAGGGGCAGTCAGGTACATTCTAGGAATGGAAATTAGAAGAGATAGAGCTAACTGAAAACTTTGATTAAGCCAAAGTAAGTATGTGAAGACCGTGTTGGATAGGTTCACCATGGCAGATTATAGACCATTGTGTGTTCCTGTTTCATTGGGGACAAAGTTGACTATTAATGATTGTCCAAAATCTCCTAGTGAGGTGGAGGACATGAGCAAAGTACCTTATGCTAGTGCTATTGGCAGTTTGATGTATGCTATGGTCTGCACAAGACTAGACATTGCCCAAGCAGTGGGAGTTCTTAGTCGATTTATGGCTAATCTTGGATGGGCACATTGGGATGCAATTAAGAGAGTGTTCAAATATTTGAGGGGTACTTCTGAGTATTCCATATGCTATCATGGTAATGTTACAGGACCTCCACATTCAGTTTGTATTCATTGATTTGTGGACTCTGATTGGGCAGGTGACATTGACAGTAGAAGAACCACCAGTGCCTATGAGTTCACTATGTTTGGTGGTGCAATTAGTTGGATGAGTAAGCGACAGCCTATGGTTGGTTTGTCCACGATAGAAGCTGAGTATATGGTAGAAAATCATGCTTGTAAGGAAGCCATTTGGCTTAAGACATTGTGTTTAGATATTGGTGTTGATACAAGATATATTACAATTTGTTGTGACAGTCAGAGTGCAATTTGCCTAGCAAAGAATCTAACTTTCAATGCCAGAATAAAGCATATTGATGTACAGTTTTATTTCATGTGAGACATGGTATAGGATAGGAAGGTGAATTTGGAGAAGGTAGACACTTTGAAGAATGTTGCAGATGCATTAACAAAACTAGTGAGCACAAAGAAGTTCAGATGGTGTTCAGAGTCTATCAGCCTTTTGGCCTATAGCAGTTAAATCTTGTTATTTCCGTTGGCTCTTACAAGGTGTTCGACAAGTAGGAGAATGTTGGGAATTAAAGTGTCTCAACCTTGGTAAATTCCTTGTATTATTACATTGTATTTATTTATTTATTGTCTATTGTGTAATTAGGATACAAATCCTATGTTGTCATCTTGTAGGAGTTGGCATGATGATGTGTCATCCTACATGGAAGATGACAAGTTGTAAATTTGTCCTCACATGAGAAGATAGGCATCCCACTTAGTGGTAGGAATATTTTGCCATGTGTCGACACCTTGGAATGTGTGTAAGGGAATACTAACCAAAACAATTATGACATATTCCTATGACAAAGTTAGACATGTAAGAGTTGGAAATGGAAGATTCTATGATAGGTGAAGACATGTGTCGAAGAGCATCTTTGAAAAATGCATCTTTAAGCACCCAAGGTGGACTATGATATGTTGTAAGAGAATATGCTATTTATAGCATGTGTATGACAGATTCTCTTATAGCTGTAAGTTATGACATCTATGACAGATTCTATGATAGTTGTAAGAGTCGTACGAGCATATGTCATAGCCCATTTTGGAAATAGGTGACCTCCTTAGGATGGGGTGACTTGACAAGTGTCAGAGGCATTATACAGTGTTAGACAAGTGTCCATATGCACGGGTTTTGGGCCATGAGGCCATGTTAGACGCCCATCCCAATGTGGAGCCATTTTTGCCTTGTATTTTCTTTATAAACAGGTGCTTTGAGGAGATGTATTATGTGATCTACAGGTATTGTTATGCTACCAGAATATCTCCAGATACGAGTGTCGAATACTCCTGAGAGATTGTATTGCAAGTGTATTGTAAACCATATTTAGTTTTTATAATACATTGTGTAGGTTTTGGAGTGTGGAGTTTTTCTCCTGAAAGGGTGTTCGCCATGTTATATCTTGTCTCTCTTTCTTCTGTGTCATTCTATGTGTATGTGTATTGCTGCAATATCTCTATTGTTGTGTTTACATCACTATAATTGTAAGGATTTAAAAGAATTTGCACTCTACTTCCCTCAATAGATTAGCATAGGAAGTGTGTTCCACGTACCTTGTTTCCTTTCAGAGAAGATGGACACATGGCATTCAATCTCCTCTTTCATTAAGGATCAGAAGTCAAAACTTTTGGTGTTGGGCAAAGATTTTAACACCATTATCAACCCTTAAGAGAAGAAAGGTGGCCTGCGACATATTAGTCAAAGCCAAAAGGATTTCAATTTCTTCATTGAAGATAACAATTTAGCTAATATAAATCTTAATAATGGACTATTTACTTGGACAAATAGGTGCAAGGGCTTCACAAATATTGTGGAAAGGCTAGATAAATTCCTAGTGTCACCCAATTGGCTTCACACTAAGGTAGGCATCGAATCTTTCATTCTTCCTATATCTGGGTCTGACCACTATCCAGCCTTGCTAAGCCTAAAAATGGACAAGAACCCCCGCAGTTGTCCCTTCAAATTTGAGAAAATGTGGCTTTGTGATCCATCCTTGAGAGACTTGGTCAGTTCATGGTGGAAAGAAATGTGAGTCCAAAAAGGCGAAAAAATGTTCATTGTTGCCAAAAAATTAGTGGAGATTAAAGGGTACCTAAAAATTTGGAACAAAGGCAATTTCAAAAATATCTTTAAGGAAAAGGAACGCATTGAGGCTGAATTGGAGGAACTCAACTCTACTGTGATCAAACAAGGCATGACCGAGGTGGAATTTGAAAGGGAAAAGGAGCTTACCAAATCCCACATGGAGCTTCTTGCCCATGAAGAAACTTTCTAGAAGTCTAAGTCAAGGAAAACTTGGCTTAAAGAAGGTGATCCCAACACTAATTTCTTCCACAATTCCACTAAACAGCGGTAGTATTATAATTGAATTTCTGACATCATAAGTGCGGACAGTATTAACATTTCAGAGCAAGATGTAATTCAAAGAGAGGCTATAAACTATTTTCAGTCCCTACTAGTTGATTGTGAAGCATCCCCTAGTCAGCTATAAAATTATTTCTTGGATCTCATCTCACCTATTGTTTCAGCCAAGGATAATGATATGCTTTTAGGCCCAGTAATGAAGGAAGAACTTTCACTTTCCAGCTAGATTTAATCAAGAATTTTGGGATATTTTGGAAGACAACATATGGAAAGCAGTGAATGATTTAAGGGAGTCCAGGAAAATGTTGAAAGCTATAAATAACACATTTATTGCCCTCATTCCAAAAAAATTAGAAACCAAATCTTTTAGTGACTATCGACCCATTTCTTTGTGCAATACTATATACAAGATTGTTTCAAAGGTGATGGCCAATAGGTTAAGGTTGATTCTCCTAGCCATCATATCCGAAGAACAAAGCAGATTTACCCCAGGTTGTAACATCGTGGACAAAATTATTTCAGGGCACTAAATAGTCCATTCCATTATCTCAAGAAATCAAAGCAGCATGATTTTGAAACTTGATGTGAGCAAGACCTTTGACTGAGTTAACTCGAGATTCTTGCTCAAGATCATGGAAAAATTTGGTTTTCACAAACATTGGATCAATTTGACTTTTGAATGCATCTCTACTACCCAGTATTCTATACTAATAAATGGTAGCCCTTGTGGCTTCTTTGAACCCACCCAAGGCCTTAGATAGGGAGACCCATTGTCCCCCTTCCTCTTCATCATTATGACTGAGGCTTTGGGTAGGGCTATCAGAAACTTGGCATCCCTTGGGAGATGGAAAGGCATTCAAATTGTTGAAAATTTTCCCTGTACATCCCATCAACAATTTGCTGATGACACTCTGCTATTTGCCTAATCTCAAGTGCAGGAAGCTAAGGAAATCACAGCTCTTCTGGAGCATTATACCAAGGCATCAGGCCAAGTAATAAACTATGCCAAATCAAATATTTTTTTCTTTAATACCTGCAAAAAAACATAACATCAAATTCTCTCTATTCTGAGGTTTGAAAAAGCTGAGCTGCCAAGTAGATATTTGGGAGTCCCATTTTTTAAAGGGACCATGCGGTCAGCACTGTGGGAGGACATTTCCAAGAAATGCTGAACAAAAGGTTCATCGTGGCATGGGAGATGGCTCACTCTTTCTAGAAGAATCCAAATGATTAAAGTCATTCTCTCGGCCATCCCCATCTGCCATATGAGTAGTGACCAACTAAACAAAAAAATTATGGTTCAATTGAAGGTATTTTCAAAAAATTCCTTTAGGAAGGGGCCAACGAAGACAGAAGGATCCCTCTAATAGGTTGGCAAATAGCTTGCATTTTGAAGTCACATGGTGGTGTTGGGATCCAAAACCTAGAAAAATAAAATATTGCATTGGGAGCAAAACTGGTTTGGTCACTCTATCGTAATCCTAATGCCAGATGGTGTTGTATACTAAGGAAGAAATACTTGGATTTTGAGGACCCCACCTGAATCCTAACTACACCTAATTCACAAAGGGGTTCTCACATATGGAATTTCATCCAAAATTGTCGATGGCTCATAATAGAACACGTCTCATGGATTTTGCAGGATGGTAGGTGAGCCAAATTTTAGAAGGATTCCATAAATGGCTTTCCACCACTAGCAGATATTCCTTGCCTTAATTGTCATTAGGAAGGCCGGGCACAAGGATTTAGCAAATTGGTAGCTGATTACATGAATGGCGCAGACTGGGACTAGGATAGAATTTCTACCCTTCCATTGGACAGAGAAGTATTAAAAGAATTGAAGGATACCCTCCTAGCTAGGAAAATCAAAACATCTAATAAAGAGGATGAAATCATGTGGACAGGTCTAAATCAGGCCTCTACACAATTAATCTTAGTTATATGATGCAAAATATACAACCATTATCAGATTGGCCATCCAATTTGTGTTGGGGCAAATGGACTTTGCCTAAAGCTAGGACATTTGTGTGGACAATTATTCACAAATAGATTTTAACTAGGAAAGGCTTAAGCTTCTAGGTATTACCGGTCCTTCATGATGTGTTGTGTGCAATAGTGCTAAAGAAATTGCAGATCACCTACTAGTTAACTATTCTTTCACCTCTACTTGTTGGGTTTGGCTCCGTGAGAAATTATGTTGGAGCAGCGCTTTACCCAATGATTTAGCTTTCCTCTTCAAAAGCTGGCCGAAAGGCTCCAAATATCTCCTGCAAGGTCTATGGGAAGCCACACCATCTCTTCTAATTTGGCATATTTGGCATGAGAGGAATAGCAGGATATTTAGGGACAAACTGTCAAGTATGGAAGAGGTGCTTCGCAAATTGGAGCTAGGCATCGTTGAGATCATAAACGCAAGGCTAGTAGAGTCTCCTCCGACACCATTTGAAAGATGGAATGGGGACATGTGAAGGAATTGGATAGGACTATCCATCCCTAGTCATTGCCACAACACACGAATCATTGAGTAAAGGAAAAAATAGCAGACTCTTACTAAGTGGATGGCCCCACCTCCCAGTAGATTGAAACTAAATTTTGATGGCACGACAAAGGGTAATTCAGGGCCGTCTAGAGTTGGAGTCACCATTTGAAACTCTAACGAAGAAATTATATGGGACTTGGCCATGAAACTACCACCTAGTACAAACAATGAGGCCGAATTTTCTGCATTACTGTGTGGCCTAAGACTATGTGAAGATCACAACATCAGAGATATAGACATTGAGGGTGATTCCTTAATTTATATTAATACCATTAAAACTAGAAGTATTTTAAATTGGAAATTGAAATACATCGTAGAGGACGTTTGGAAACGCATTGACAGCCTTGAAAATTTCTCCCTATCCCACATCTTCTGAGAAGGGAATAAAGCTGCGGACTATCTCACAAAATCAAGCTTGCGTACAGGAGCTGCAGTGAATAGTTGCAAACTCATATGAACCATGGCTAGACTTACCACTTGACTGAGGCTCTACTATCACGGCTCGACTTCAAGAGATTTGAAGGCATGTGTGTGCTTTGGCACGATTAGCTTTTTTAGCCTCCTACTTATAATCTCATACTGCAATAAGAGCAGGTTTTTTTGTACTTTTTTCGGATATAATACAAAGGGAGCTACCCCTATGGTAACACTTATTTAGCAAAAAAAAATAAATATATACAAATATATGTAAATACATACATATATATCTATATCTATATATACATGAATATTATGAATACACAATAAATAAATCACATACTTTTTTAAATTTAAAATATAACTCACATACTTTTTTGATAAGAAATATTAAAATCATTCACAATGCAATGATTCTCTAAAAATATCACTTAAACTTTGGATCCAAAAGAATCCCCATCGTCACTAAGTAATATGCCAGGCAAAGAAAGTAACAGCAGGGATAAGCTTGAAGGCAACATATATGCTTTGAAACAGGCCTTGAAGCTATCAGAGCCATATGAACTCTACCGTCCATACTTCTGAAACTCCCATTCGCTATTATCTAAAGGACAGACTTGACGTGTCTTCAGCCACCTACTTATGCAGTGAAAGTGGAAGGCGTGGTTGCATACTCCCCATGCAACAGTACATTCTTCGCTGGTTGTGCTAGCTTGATTTGCCTGACACTCAATGCAGAGGTCCATGATATGGTTTCTGCAAATGGCACAATTGTCAACGACAATATCCCAAGCCCAGAGGGCAACGGCATTCCATTTCTTGATTTCAAAGCGCTTGGGCTTCTTGGAGGCGCTGGAGCCCTCCCCAGACTGCTCTTCCACCGGTGTCATCTCTACGTCTTTCGAAGCCATTCCTGCGCAGAGAACCCAACTACATATTTTTATTAAATGAATGCACTTAAAATTATAAAGTAACTATTTTATATAACTACATATTTTTTTAAATAAAAGCACCCAAAAATTAAATTTAAAATATATAACCGTTTTATTAAATTAATGAACAGAACAATAAAGTGGACATAAAATTTTCTTTTGTGTTATTTTATTTACTATAGAATAATTTATTTAATAACTATATTTTATTAGGGTTTTATCATATAAAATATAAAAGGAGCATAGTGTATTCTCCAACCTAGAAGTTATTCCAATGGTATATTTTGGTAGGGTTACCTTTTTTTTTTTTCTTTTATGTGTTATTTACTCTAGAATAATCTAATTTATAATTATATTTTATTATTTTATTAGGGTTTCATTATATTATAATAACTAGCATAGATAACTTTAATACATCTATCTAGGATAACTATGTTAGTTTAATAATTTTATTAATTTTTTACAATATATATAGAGTGAGGAGCTAAAATATGTACATAATATTATATAATGCTAGTTTTACTTAAATAGTTAGTTTATTTACTTTATAGATTTGTATTTAAAGATTGAAGAATTTTTAATTTAATGCAAAGATATGAAAAATTAATTATAATTGTCTAATAGAATTAATTCTATAGAAAAAATCTTTAATCTTTTAAAGATTGAATAACTCTAATCCTAGCCCATAGTAAACTAAATTAATTTACCCTCTAAAGTAATTTACTCTACACTAAGTTTTCTTTGTGGGATGCAAGGTTTAGCTTTGACAATTAGTTTTTAACATAATATTTTTGAATAATTTAATCCAAATGATAGGAAAAACTTATTATATTTTTTAATAGAATTAATTCTCATAGTGAAAATTTCATTAAACTAAATATTAATTTTCTTTTTGGCTTTTATAACCATAGCCCTTAATAAACTAAAATAAAGTAATTTACCTTGCCTTATTTTTTCCTTAATTTTCTTATTTTTCTTTGTGGGATGTAGGGCAATTCAATAATTTTTAAAAATTTAATCCAAATAATACAAAAACCTTATGAATCTAAAACAAAGGTCACTAAAATAAATATTAATTTTCTTTGTGACTTTTAAAGATTGAACCCTAGCTTAAATAATTTTATAATTTATAGGTAATTTAAGCTACACTTTATTGCATCACTTCATAAATTTATTTTGCAAGAAAAATATATAAAAAAATAGTTGTATGGTGCCCTTACCAATTAAACTTCTCTCCTTATCAATTAAACTTCTTCTTCCAATTCAATTTGCTTTGTTTTTATTTGATTTGATTTTTCTCAAATTTATGTTTGAATAATACTTATATTTATAGACATTATTTTAAATTGGCTTTATTTTGATGTTAATAGAATTAATAAACTATTTCAGCTCTATATTTATAATTATTTTAAAAATATGTCTAGTTATTTAAAAAAAATGTCAGCTCTATTTTATTTTTATATAGACAGTCACAGTCATCCCCTTAATGCCACTAGATAACTCTTCTCATGTAAGTGTTTATAGATGTCAGCTCTTTAATAGTCTTTGCTAACACATTCAGACCATTACACTCCACCCCTTGCTACTACAATGTAATATATTTTGTTTTATTAGTACCTACCTTCGGGAGTACTATTGCAATGAGTTCGCACTTATCTAGTTATTAATCTATTGACTGTAAACCAATCGAAAGACATTATTATTTTTCTTATCAGGCAAATTTGATTTAAATTTATACTTTTCTTATGTCAACATGATAAATTTTTAACAAAAAATTATTGAAAAATAATTTATTTGTATTGTCATTGGCTAAAAAAAAATGACCTCTTCTCTGCAGATTGTCAGAGATGCAACAAAAAGCTATAAATGTGGAGAGAATTTTAGTTTGAAGGGAGCATGTGCCAAGTAAAAGCTGTAAATGTGGAGAGAATTTTGGTTTGAGGGGAGGATGTGGCAAGCAAACAAATTATCAACACAAATTTTGTCTCCCATTAGTTAAGTCATGGCTAAATGGATGGCCATAATTATGAGAGGGAAGAATCATTAGTTTTAATGAATTTAATATTAATAATACTATTAGATTATAATATTAATATTAATAATACTTTTAAAAATATAAGTTTCTACATATTTTATGAAATTAGATTATTTTTGGGATTTCAATTTTATTTACCCAAGGCATTTCAAATGGAGACAATTATTTATATTTAGAAGAAAGTATTACTAAACCGCAATATTAGATTAATTAAAATAATTAATATCATGTTCTCTAAAAGTACTTACTATTATTACTTAAACAAAAAAGTTAAGTGACTAAGATAAAATACTATAGTGATCTAAATATGAATATGCTATTGTTATTATATTGTGTAATTATTCTTCAAACTTACAATATTTTAATGCATTTTAAATTGTAATAGTATTCATTAGCTATATTTTAAAAAAAAAAATCTAAAGTACGCTGAAATGGATTCAATGAAATTTTTAAGTTATAATTTTAATTATTATATACTTTAATAATTTTAATGAAAACAATATATTAAAAGAGAATAATTAGATATATTTTTAATGACAATAATTAATTTAAATATATATACCCTAAATATTACCGTAACACTAACATTAATCCTAATTATAACTATAACCCTAAACCTAAGGGAAATTTTAACCCTTATCCTAATTATATTTGTAAGATTTAATAATTTTAATCTTGATGGCAATTGTATCCTTAAATTGAACCCTAATTATAAATCCAACCCTACTTGGAATTCAAACTCAAATTGTAACTATAACCTTAACTGTAACCAATGGTAATATTTTTTTGGTTATATATTTGCACTAATTGAAACCTTAATTATAAGAAAAACCATTATCCTAATTTGACTATAACCCTAATCCTAGCTATAACCCAAACCCTAACCATAATTATACAACTAACCCTAACCTTAATCAATGGCAATATTTTTTTGGTTATATATTTGCACTAATTGAAACCCTAATTATAAGCAAAACCATTATCCTAATTTGACTATAAATCTAATCCTAGCTATAAACCAAATATACATCATGGCATTACTCTATGGTGTAAGAGGGAAAAAGAGCTCCAAATATACAATAGGTGATAAAAACAATAGTAGAGATGTACAATATAAACCAAGAGCTCCAAGCTCTATTGATCTATCGAGTCGATTCCTCTATTCAATCATGTACACCCAATTCATAATCATAGCCATCCAATCTTCAAAAACCTCAGCAGATTTGTATATCCCAAAAAGGGTCCTCTTAACAATTCATGAGGACCAATCCCCAAATGGTAAAACTAATTGGAAGTACACATGACTGCTTATATGGGCTTCAAGGGCTTCAATCTATCTTTCAAGACTATTCAGGTTTTCATTTAATGTCGTCAACTTAGTTTTGGCAACATTTATAAGCAAACAATCAAAAATAACATCAATTACCCATACAACCATTGATTCATACAAACAATTATTCATATAAAATTTCAAAGAAACCTATTCAACCATTAATTCATATAAACAATTATTCATATGAAACTCCAAAGAAACCCATTCAACCATTGATTCATAAAAATAGATGATCATATAAAATTCTATAGAACCTATACAGCCATTGATTTATACAAAAAAATTATTCAAATAAAATCCCAAAGGAACCTTTCAACCATTTATTCATACAAACAATTATTCATATGAAACTCCATATGAACCCATACAACCATTAATTCATACAAACAATTAAATGTATAAAATTCCACAAATACAACCATTGATTCATACAAACAATTATTCATATAAAATTCTAAAGAAACTAATTCAACCATTCATTCATACAAACAATTATTCATATAAAATTCTAAAGAAACTAATTCAACCATTCAGTCATACAAATAATTATTCATATAAAATTCCCATAAACCCATTCAACAGTTGATTCATACAAACAATTATTCATATAAAATTCCACATAAACCCTCCTAAAAAAAATTAGTGGGTAGGTGTAGATTCTTTACCATATTGGCTAACAAATTCAAACATCCTTCTAACATTTAAATTGAGAAAATTGTTGGTTTGTCCGTTGTTCCATGTTAGTGTGGAAAAATAATGGGGGTTTGTGGAATGAACAGTACCTCTATGGACAAATACTAGTAGACACCATCTTAAGAGTCAATTTGTACTTTGTAGAAATCTTACGTCTTCATTTTCTTCATTGGGCATTGGGCAATGGCCATGGGAGATAGCCAGCTATGCAGTAAAATCTAAACCTTTGAAAAGCTCTTATGGCTTCCATTGAGACATCATATCTTTCCAATTCTGATTTCATTCTCAGCACCAAGCAAGAAGAATACATGCCACTTTTGATTACTCTGAGTTCCATCTAAAGTTCATCCCTTAAGCACCCTTATGATAAGGGCTTAAAAGGAGAAGGCATTAGGAAGCTCTGAATTTTAATAGGTGATACTTAGTAATAGACAGTTGAGAAAATCATCACAATCATGTTGTTATTCAAGCCAAGAATATTCCATTTTAGTGACAAAATCTCCATGCACAAACCTATAAGAAATTAATCTTACCTGAATTTAAGGATGTCTAACATTACATTCTTAAGTTTATTGATATTGTCACTTTCATTAAAAATTTGTCCACATTCAAATATGTAGCTTCATACTACTTCCAACAGCACCCAAAAAGACATTTTTCAATTCACATCCATGTTCACTAATTAGTAATTAATATCAAGTGTAAGATTTTTTAGTTGACCTAATTGGAAACCAACCCTTGGTGATAACCTTCTTAATTGGAAGACAAAACATGTAAAAGGGAATTACAACCACCTAACATTCTTGGCAATGTACTCAACTTGAAATTTATTTTAACATTTCTATCTCCTTGCCATCTCTTGGAGGCATGGCTGTCTATTGCTAGATGGGCAAGCGATGATGCAATGGATGCAAGAGATACCTGATGGTGAAATTAGTCCCATAAGTTCAGACTTAAGCATTGGATAAATCCTCTCTATAGTAACAGTTACAAATAATTTGTACTTCTAAGACTAAAACTAATGGTGATTTACTATAAAAGAATTTTCAGATTGAATAGACCATATAAAGAAGAAAAGAAGTTGCTCATTAAGGTTAAAATAATAAATATGCATCTTTATACTGACTAGAGAATTTGGTCTTAGTAGCTAGACAATGTTTGGTCTTAGTAGCTAGACAATGTTCCATTAATCAGCCAAACATTAAACAATCCACAATTTGTAGTATTTTTCAGTGCACCAATGTGTTTCCTATTCCTTCTTTTTCCCATCGGCCATATTGCAGAACAACATTTGCATCATCTTTCTTCAATGTTGAGATTTAGCCTCACACCTCGTCAACACCATGTACTAATTGTGTCCCTTATGTCTATTGGTGGTAATCATGAATTAGTATTACATCTAAAATGACCTATGTCATTTTCAAACTTCAATTCTTGGCGAGTTGCAAAAACTCTGCACTCTTTGTCAAGGTGCCCAATCATCATCTCAATTTCTTCTTTGTCTCAAACTACTGCAGCTAGTTTTTATCCTTAATCATACAAAATTTTCTACCTGATGGAGGGAATTTGAGAGATAGAATGACAATTACCCTGTGCAATTGATTGTGCTAGTTTTTATCCTTAATCATACAAAATTTTCTACCTGATGGAGGGAATTTGAGAGATAGAATGACAATTACCCTGTGCAATTGATTGTGCTAGAACTCAATAATAGGCAGTTTAAAAATTTAGAAGAAGAAAAAAAATTGAAAATATGAATTTTGAACAAAAGGAGTATTCCTAAAAAGATATACAAATGGTATAAAATTACTTTATTAGTGGTGATTATAGTTACAAGCTCTAAATTTAAAAAGTCTCAACAATTCCCATAGATTCATGGGCTAATTTTAATTTATAGACTTCAAATATTGGACATGTACAATATACTAATATATTTCAACTGTTAGAAACTTCACTATAAATATTATCACTCTACTTTGTCCAGAAGTAAGGAAAACTTCATGGGCTATTGAGTATTTTTAGCTAAACTATAAACTGTATTCTTCTGGATATGTCTTCTTTACCACTTTGGTCTAGAGAAACATTGGTCATTATCATGGTAATCACACCTATTACCACTAAACCATGGTTTGCTATACAATTTATTATTTGATATTAATCTACACCCAACATTTTCTTCACAATCTGGCAAGACTTTATGCAAAAATTCTTGTACTCATGGATACGTTTCTACCTACCTGCCTATATATTTGCACATTCCCCTTGCCCCTACTCTAATTCTTTTTGAGGATCCCACTTTGGAAAAAATCACAACATATGAAGATAAATCAATACAAGAAATGCAAACAATTGATGTGCTACTATGCACTCCATGTATCGCTGCAATGTTGGAGGACATTTCAAGCTAAATTTCAGAGGAATTTAAGAAACCTTAAATACTGTTATCAACAGAAAACCATGTCTAGGAATAGGTTAGTTATTGTTTTTCTAATGTAACACTATAGTAATTTTTGCCAGATTGATAGGCGTGAATACTGCATTCTAGCACAACATAAAATACCTTAAGAATGACATTGATTGGCCAGGACGCTTTCCTATAAAAATAATTCAGTGTGCTTCTTTCATAAATTGTTACAATATGAGCAGGAATTTGCTAAAATACTTGAGCGTGAAGTTGGAAACAAATAATGGAGAACTGATTTCTTAACTACCACACACCACTAATCTCTCCTCCTAAAACTGATTGTGCCCATCTTCTCTCCTAGTATATGGGAGGTGATGGGAAGCATTAATCCATTTAACATTAATCCTTATACATTATTTTATTTTTACAATACGACATTTGATGAAAGCTAACAAACTATCAATTTAAATAGGCATGAATACTGCATTCTAGTACAACATAAAATACCTTAAGAATGACAATGATTGGCCAGGACGCTTTCCTATAAAAATACTTTAGCGTACATCTGTCATAAACTATTACAATATGAGCAGGAATTTGCAAAAGTACTTGAGCATGCTTCTGGCTTAAACTATTAAAATACTTGAGTGTGAAGTTGAAAATAAATAATGTGTTGTCATGTATTCCAACATCACCCCATCAGGCATGGGACCCCCCCCCCCATTGTTTTTAAGCTTTCGGTTAGGTTGCAGTTGAGTTTCCCTATAGAGAAGGAATTTGAAAAGTTTCAAACTTGGCATCTGGAGGAGTAGGTTCGGTTGGTGTGCGGGTATTGAGTGAAATTGTGTCATTCTTTGATTGTGTGATTTGTCCACTTAAGCGGATTTCTCTTAATGTGTTGCATGGTTTTATTCTCTTTTATCATTCGAAGGTGGCTTAGATGTCCACTCAGGGGAGTGACTCTACTTCGTTATAGTGCGTAAAGTTTTAAATTATCTGTAAGGCATCCAAAGTCCGCTTAGGCGGACATCTTTAGGCACTTTGCTAACATGGAAATAGATATCATGCAGCATGATATTAAAAGTCCGATTAGGCAGACATCTTGAGGCACTTTGCATACATGAGAAACAAGCATCATGCGGCATGATAGTAAAAGTCCGCTTAGGCAGTCTTTTTGAGATGCTTTGTGTCACAACTCAAATTTCTGAAAACTAATATAAAAAAATATATTCATTTAAAATACAAAATGGATTACACATAAGAAATAGATGATAAGATATGCAAATCCACTAGTGAGTGGAGTATGCATTTTCCTTAAACAAAGACAGTGGAGGAAGCATTTTCCTTAAACAAAGATAGTGGAGGAAACATTATCCTTAAACTAAGACAGTGGAGGATACATTAGCATTAAACAAAGACAATGGGGATTAATGGAATTTTCTATAAAATACCTCTATAAAATGCCTCAATTGTAAGGAAGAAGGACACACTGATTTCTGTTTTGGGAATGCTGGAGAAATTTAAGTCAGGCATGCTGTTCTATTGACGTGGGAGCCTACATCTTTAGCAAGGTAGCTATTTCAGAAAAGAGCAATTATATGTTACAAGATAGTTGTGTTTCTTCCTTCTATTTTCTTTTCTACAATGTATTCTGTTGACAGGTACACCATTGACCATTATATATTCCTTCAATTGTTGCAAGATTTATTGAAACCTATGGGGTGCATATTGTTACATTTACATTAGTCGGTGGTAGTGCATATTGTTACATTTACAATAGTCGATGGTAGTATATATTGCTACATTTACAATAGTCAGTGGTAGAGATGTAAAATACATTAAGCAACATGACACATCAGCATTATCTGAGAAAAAAATACAGGATTATGTAAAGAATGTTGTAGATCAAAAGTATTCCGATCTAGAAAATTCTCAAAGTTTTTATGCAAGGTCTGAGAGGAGAAGGCAAGTATTTTCATTTTACTGTAGCATGTTAATTTCTTTGGTACTCATATAATTGTCCTCCCCTCCTATTTTGTTTGGCTTGTTTGTTTCTGATAAGCTATGAATTTTTTTCTTCTGTCCAAACTGTTTTGGCTGACTATAGATTGCAGATAATTATTTGTTTAAAAACTTGATGAATCCATATTTTGTTGAGTAACTGGGTTGAGGCATCCATGTTGAACATTCTACTTAAACATCATTTCCTTTAAAGGCCAAACAGTTAATAGCAATTTTACATAGCAATTTTACACCTCATCCACATCAAAATGTGGTAAATATTTATCCTATTTTGCCAAAATTGACTTTTAACTATTAAACTAGATGATGTTTAAGTATAACCGCTATGAAGCACATCCCTTGTCCGGTCCTTCACCAGAACGGACCCCATGTGAGACCTACAGTACGCACATGACTCCAGAAAACTCATCACATTCCTCTATGAAAATAACTAAACTAAATAAAAACTTGGTTATAGTTTACCCAACCATAGCTGTAAGTAGTTAATTGGTTAAGATTATTATAGTTACACTTCATATTGATTTGAGTAGTACACTGAATAACATACTTACTGAGATTAAATCCAGGAACGTTGTTGTCAATATTTCCGTCGACAGGGGAGTCTCATCTGATAGCGTGTTTGAGGGGTTCTCACATTCATTAATTGTGAGTAATATGAATTGAACTCATGACTCTGTGAGTAAGAACTGAATAGAATTCAAGCATAAGAGCTTTGGATCCCCTATTATTTTCTAATAGATACATAGATATAGGTGCAACTGAGTGTTTTATAGATTCTAGATTTGTATCGAAGTTATCTAGATAGGCCAGTTTCTTGTTTAATTATTGGATGGCTCAGTATGAGAACCAAGTGACCGAAAGGCAGATCATTACTAGTAGACAAGGATTTATAACTACACTATAATTTGTGTGATTCCTTTAGGAGTCTTATGATATTAATCTAGGGTAAGAAGAAGTTTTGTAGGAAATGATTTCTTTGTCTTTTATGCAAGGAAATAATTCTTGATGTATGTGAATAATTGAATGACTTTAGAAGTCATGTTGCATTCTCAATACTAATGTTCTTGAAGTTATACTCAAACATTGGGTACTCTCTTGTGAGTGGTCCACTGGTGATAATCTATAGCTCATGTGCTTATATTAATTGGACCTTAGAATCTAAACCCTTGTATGTGTATATTATAATGCAAAGGCAATATATCTCTTAACCACCATCTTGTGTTTGGTAGAATAACATTGCGAAGTGGTGTGCATCCTAACATATATTATGTCCTAGAGATTATGAGGAAAGTATGAAAATATCATATCTTCTACCCCATATTTAAATCAACGAATCAACAACAACTACATAATTAGAGAAGTGATTCATAATTCAATTAACTGAAACTAAGAATCACCATATTTTTAATGTTTGCTCTATCTTAGAACTATTAATTACTATCTAGAAGTGTGTTTGATCATGCGACAATTATAAAACATTCATGAATGTACATACAAAAATAGTAGACACCCAAGTTTACCTTGAAACAACTAATTATCATTTCTTATGTATTAGGAAACATAGTTACCATTGATCGAGTATATACAAAAGTTTATGAATAATGGAAATTAATCAATCTTGTTAAAGTATAAATCTAATTACGGAATTTCAAGTGAACCTCTTGTGAAGACATCTATCTTATTTTACAAATTTTTATTAATCCTTACTAGTTTCAATTTGAAAGTGAGCTTATAATGGTCATGCAAGAAAAGGTCTCAATTATCCACTCTTGGAATAAAGTCTATTGATGTATGACACAATAGGTTATCAATATTCCTTGCTTTTCCAAATCTAAACCTCTTTATATTGAGAATTGATAGAATGGATTAAATATTTTCAAAATTATCATGCATCTTTATGTTCCTTTATCGATTTTCTTAGTTAGTGATTATGCAAGTTTTTCTTCTCTTTACTAGATAGGTAAACCTTGTAAAGAAATGTCCAAACTCAAACAAATCGCAGTGTTTGGTATTTACGGTACCTCTGGGTCACGTTCACAGGTAATGCCGTTGTGTTGAACCAAGTACCTCGTGCCTAACATAGCTGCAACAATGACGTCTGGGCACCGTCCCTCTAAATCATCGGGGAGTAATAAGGAACATGCTAAGTTAAATCCGCAGGAAGGAAAAATCTCCTCAGATACCTGACTAAAAAGATTAGGAAAAAGAAATGAGACTATCAACATTTGTTGTAGGACGATCAATGGGAAGACCTCATCGGGAAAATATGCGTGATAGGTAAATTATTCACATTTGAAAACTTAAATGCCAAACACTCCCGGGAGGTGTGTTTGCAATACTAGTTTCTTAGGAATTCTGTCTCTGCATCACTTGAGTGAATGGGTAGTCAGCGAATAACTATGTACCAACAACAGTTACATAAACATAGTGCAAGACAGAACTACATGTTCACTTTCTTCGTGTAGATCACATCCGTAGAGGGCCTTGATCCCATGAATATAGGGTATGTAGACAGTCTAGACAGTGAAGGATGCCCCTAGTACTCAGGTCCCTCAGATATAGGGTACTCTTTAATAATCAACTTCATAATCTAGATATCTAGGTAACATAAGAACTCTCCTAGTACTCAGAAGAATCCCCGGGGTGGATTACTTGTAACCGGCGTTGCCGTAAACTGAGGTGAGTACAAGTTGATGTTATGTATTCCCTAGTCGACATCCTCAGCACAGTGTCTGGGTAGACTTTGGTCCCCAGGAAGTGACTCATGAATCTATATTGGTTTCGAAGGAGTCAGAAGTCTCTAGCTAGAGCATAATGATTCCTATCCTATTTAGCCCGGTTGGTTGTTGTGTTTACTTATCCCGTATTGGATAGAAACTTGGTCCATTTGACCCACTAGGCCTTTTGGCCACTGTTTGTTCTACCCAAATCAGGTAGCGATAAGGTCTGTTTGACCTGGTTTCGTATGAACCTATGTGCCCAAAGGATAGAAGAGCCTGGGTTGGCTTAAGAATGTTCTATTTTGAACATATGGCCATTTTGGCTGAAATTGATGATTCGTTTGAACATATGGCTGTTTTGGCTGAAGTTTTTCCCGAGTACTCAATGGAGGTCTTGATATCTCTCATAAGAACTTGTTAATAAAGTAAAATTTTTGAATATTCGAGTTTGGATCAAGCGGGTCCTTACACTTTGCAAAATCAAACATTGGATGCTATACATATGAGCATCATGAGTCCGCCTAGGCACTCTGACAAGGGTGATTCACATTTCATAGTGTATGGGACATGTAGACATCTGCTTGGGAGGGGATATCCATCAAGATTTGGATTTTCTTCATCAACGGTCAAGTTAGTGCTTTGGGTGGTCATTAAGGGTTGGTTTGCCCAAGATAGAAGCCTAAGAAGATATGTATGTAATCTCTCAGCCTGGCAGCATATCGCTGGGCATCATGAAGGATTTTCTGAATCTCTTTTGAGGTGCATAGTCATTTTTGCCCAGTATGCATTTAGCACCTGGATACCCACCCAAGTGCACATTTGAGGAGGTATTTCAAACTTAGCAAATGTATTAAATATTCTGAGCAGGGAGTTATGATTGGCATGGCATGATTGCTATTGATGCGTTTGGAGAGATATTTGTGCAAGGTGTCATAATGGCCATTTTGTCCACGATAATCCAACAAGAGTAAACATTTTTGTATTTCTTCTTCATGCGCAGGTGAAAGATTCATTACTACATTTAGCATATGAGGTGCGTATTTGTCATTCACAGTGCACAGTAGTGGTTAAGTAATTAACCTCTACATGAAGGTTGCAGTCCATTCTATCCTTGGTGTCATATTCACTTGAATCCCAATATGTGGCTTATGTCATAGGGTAGTGTAAGGTCTATTTTCGTGAGTGGGATGTTGGCACATTCTTTCAAACCTTTCAAAAATCTCGCACCACGTCAACTCAAGACATGCATGCATAGTATAGGCATTTCGAAGCATAACAGTTTTTCTTGATAGTCTGAGCATTCAAACTTTAGATATTGCTTCATCGGGGATGTAAAATTAGGCTTTGCTTGCCACATTAAGACATAGCAAAGAACCACGTCATTCAATTTTGGCTTGAGCATTGGCAACTAGTAGGGGATGTTTCACAATTCAAAATCACTATTTTTCACTAGCACTCACAGATATAAGTTTGAAGTTGAAATTTGCTGGGGTTGGGATAAAGGTGCTTAAACGTATGAAATGGCTTTACAACTAATGATATTGACATTCATGGCACACTCATCTATTTTAGTTTTGCATTTCTTGTTTCTTTTCAGGGAGGGCAGGATATTTCTAATTAGCATATTTGATTTATCCCACATGCATAGTGTGGTGAGATTTGCCTTATGGGCTTCTCTTTTATGTGTTATTCTAGCGAACTAATGTCTGAAATTCATGCAGGTGAGCAATGAGCATAAAGGACAGACATGCACTGATGAGGAGTGACATGAAGGGAACGTGGCCAGAAATGAAAATCACGTCAAAATGGCAGAACCTTGGTGACACTCATCTCGGGAAGACCAACATGGAGGAAATTCAACAAAATTTGCACAAACCCAATCCGTCAGATTTAATTAGGTAAATGTTGAAGAACGGGATTGTGCAAGCTACTTGTTTCCAGCCAGCAATGTTGTGTCCAGACCTGATGCTAGAATGCGCCAAGCATTATAATCCTGAAAAGAGATGTATTATGACCAAAGAGGGCAAAGTACTTGCTTATCTAACAAAGGAGGCAATCGCAGAAGCTTTTGACATTCCCTCATATAAAACTACCACATTCTGCAACAAGGAGATTGCTTTTCAACTTTAACTGGCTGGACCTAAGAAGTGTATGGAGGTGATAAATAGAAAATGGTTGATACAATCAAGACCGCAAGTAAGCAGAGTGCCTAAAAAACTTTAGAAATTTGATTTTCATCAAGAAATCAATTATATGGTGGTATTTCTGAATCGCATCATGGGCTGCCCACAATCAGCAAATTTTGAGCCATAGATGTTTTTCTTCATTGAGGAAATTGTAAGTGGAAAGAGGATGATAGATTGGGCCAAAATGATCAGCAGCAATATTGATGATTAGTTGAAGGGTTTGCAGGAGACAAAAACATTTTATATGAGCTCATATGTCATATATATGCTGGCTAGAAACGAGAGATGTTTAGGACTGAACTGCAAACGGAGATTGGAAATGAAGATGGACAATTCAAGGTTTATGACTGCTATCCTCAGCTGCACTTGTGGGCTATATCCCATTACAGAAGGTTTAATGATGCCTTTTCGATGCACATTGTTAGATTGTTGCAAGGTAACACATGCACGAGATTGTCGAAGGAGGAGATGAACTTCGTAGCAAAATATGGAAAGTTGTTTATTTAGTTTCCAAGATTCACATACATCTATGTTGAGGGCTTCTCATCATTGCCTTACAGATTGCCTAAATACCCCACTGACAGAATGGTGTTACTGGAAGTGACAAGATAGCTGGTTACATTCGACAAAGTTCAGAGAAAGAGGAAAAAGACCACAACAAAGTTTCCAATCAGCATCGGGAGGCTTGAGACTTGCATGTCATTGCAAGCGGCTGAAAATTTAGAGATAGAGCTGTAGGCTTACAACTTGGTGTGCCACAATGATGCATGTAGGAACTTTGATCCATTTGGCACAGTTGGACAGAAATTTGGGAACAAATATGAGCAGAGGCCATAGCTCGAGGATCACTGGATAGACACATATGATGACATAGAGATAAGAAAGAAAGGTTGCTACCAATTGTCTTTGGATTTGGTCAGAGCAACAAGAGTGATCAACATTCTGGATCAGCTTGAGGAGAATCACAAAAGACTTTCATAAAGTTCATATGAAGAGAAGAGGGACAGGCCCTTCACCATCAATTGGTCAGAATAGGAAGTCACACACAATGATGATTTGATGATGCCAATTGTAGCGCATACTAGAAAATATGTGGACTTTCAAATCTGAGGCCTCCAAGAGAAGAATGTCCAATTCACTTACAACTTGATGGGAGGAGTTAGTACACATCAGTCCAAGGATTCTTCAAGTAGTGATTTAAGCAATGACTCTAGTGATTCCAGTGATTCAGAAGGTGAAGGTACTGATCCACATGAGGATATTCATCCAAGTAAGAAGGCAAAGGTTGATGATCAGAGGGTAGCTTGTGCATCTTCAAGGCAAGAGTGCAATAATATAATAAACATTGAGGAAGATGAAGTGAGACAAGATGAACAGGTAGCTTTAGAGGTACAAACTGACCACGGCATCAAGCTAGGTAATCAAATTGATGAGGTCCTGTCAGGATCATCTAAGGAGCAAGAAGTGGGCATGATAGAAGTAGTGGCTGAAAATCAAAATGACAAGGAGTTGTATGAGTTTGATGAGGAGGCTCTTCCTACTGTTTAGCAGAAGGGAGTTGAGGAGGAAAATTAGGAAGACTTGTCTGACTTACCAGAGTGGCTAAGAGATCGAGTCAAGGAGAAGTCTGTTATTGAAAGGGAACCCATCCTATGTTTGGAAGACTTGCTGAGCAGGGCCAAACCTGACAATGGAAAATAGAAAATTACTAAATTCTCAAAGATCACAAGGGGCAGCTCGGGGTCAAGGCAAGTGCATATTGCTGTCCCAAAAATCAGGAAAGAGGCAGATGATGGTGTTCCAAGTGCATATGACATCAATACTCTTGATTTGGGACCAGCCATAGCAGAACAGGAGATAGAAGAGTTGGAAGATTCATTTGCGGTCATCAAAGAAAGACTATGAAAGGAACAAGAATAGAGGATTCAGTTACAAAAGGATAACTTGGCATTTTAGCACTATATTCAACAGTTGATAAGGCCAATAAGCCAGGACAAAGAGATGGTTGTACCACCTGCATTGCTTTCATAGGAGTCTGTGGCACATTTGGAAGAATTGAGGTCCTCGTCTCAAGTATTGCAGGATTGGGTAGCAGATTTCAAGATCAAAGCTGATGGGTTCATTAATGAAATTGTGAAGTTGTACAAGGAGGCTTCTTCAATATTTGACAGAGTTCAAAATATTCTGATTACTTGTGCAGAATTCAGAAATGTAAGAGAGGAAGTTAGGCCTCAGTTGAAAAGGCTGATTTATACTCCAAATGCCACATTGTTGGATGAAGGAGTGGTTGAACAAGGTTCAACATACAATTTCCATTCTTGGTATTGTGCACTCAGCACAAAGGAGCAAGTTCTGGGAAAGATTGAGAGTGATAGCACTCGAACAAGAGAAGTACTTCAGGAGATGCAAAACAAAATACTTGTTTTCGTAATTGATTCCAATGGGGAGATTGATGAATACTTGCTGAAAGACAAGATGCGTGCAAAATATTTTCAGCATGCACAGGCTATTTCCAGGGAGTTGTTGAATGATATTTGCACACTTTCCTCTTTTAGGGGCATGTTTCAGACATCCATGGCTGGTTGGGAGATGATAGTTGCCAAATGCATAGAGGAGCTACAAATCATAGAGTGCACCGTTCAAACTTTGCCAAGTGTCCCTATGGAGGAGGTTACACATGTCATCATTAGATTTGTGGAGTTGACTACAAAAAGGAAGGGTCATAAATGAGGGTACTCCACTTAGTGGGTACATCATAAATGCAAGGTCCAATTTTAGTAAATTTTGTAACCACTTGCCTTCGTGGAACAATACGGGCCCTCGATTTCAAGTTTTAATCTTGGCCATCCATTGAATTTTGAGGCCTATATAAGCCCATTTTGCTCTCATTTGTAAAGGGGGAATGCTCTGCGAAATTGTTGCTCAAGACTCTGCTGAAATAAATACAAATTCATTGCTAAAATTTTCATGGTGATTTGTGTTGTTTCAAATGATTGCATGGTTTCTAAGTGTTCACTCATAGAATAAGATCAGTTTAGTTTGTTTTCAGCAATTTAGTTTTATGTTTTATGGAAGTTGTTGCTGATTCATGTTCAGTGTCTCCATAGTTCATACCATTTATAATTTGTCGATGACAGATTGTAGTGCATGGTTAGTCTGAACATTATCTGAGCTTAACTTCAATTACATCATGTGCAGAAGTAATCTGAAAATCTTACTTTTGCTTAGAAGATTAGCATCACCTTTGTGTAGTTGTTACCTCATGGCAAAGCAAAGTGTGGTTGAGATTTTGGTGAATTAGTGGTGATTGCTAGCATTTAGATTAGAGTCTTCTAAGCCCATTTCCTTTTGTATTTTCTTTAAAATCTTATTAGATTTAGATTCAAGAGCTTCCATCATCATATCTTAAGTTGTCATATTATTAGACCTTCAAAGAAGTTATGCTACATTTTGTCAAAGAGAAACAAGTTTCCTATTGTTGAGCATTTACGTAAGTCCCTTTGTGTCAAATAGTAATTCACATCCTACCACTAAGTTATCCCAAGTCGTAACACAAAAAGTAACTAATCAAGAACCTTGGAGTCTACTCATTTGATCACTTAGCTTAGCATTTGAGGGATTTTGTTCAAGAGAGGGTAGAGTACACCAGTATTTTATTCTACGTTCTATGTGCAAGGAAAACACATCAACAGAATTAGCACTAGAAGGAGGGCCTCTCTTGGAATACAAAGTTAGACATACTGGAGCACATTGTTTTTTTTTCACCTGAAAAGCACCAAAGGATCCTAAGGTCTACACTGCAAGCTTTGAAGGAGTTGGTTGAATTGGATTTGAATTCCAAAGCCAAGAGTAATAAGAAGACAAATTCATCAAGTGAAGGGTCACCTAGCCAAGGGTCATCGTAGATTTGTTTCAAACTCCACCACAAAGTACAAGAATTGCTCAACCAAGTAATACACAAGGAGTTACTCAAATGGTTCTGGCACAACAAGCAAACATTCCAATGGCTTGGCTTCCAGCAAATGCTTCTCCACTTGCTGCTTTCATGAATTACCATGAAATACCCAAGAGTCCTGAACAATTCTACTCCAAATTTTAGATCAGTGATGTGAACAGGACAGTAGAGGAACATATTAAGATTTTTGAGGATACTCTTTGAAACAAAAGAATTGAGCATGAGGATGTAGCATGTAGATTGTTTCCTTATTCACTGGGTGAAGACGCATACTTTTGGTACATTCATCTACCTGCATGTTCCATCAATAGTTGGCAAATACTGAAAAACACCTTTTTGGAAAAGTTTAAGATTCCTATCACTCCGTCAGAGCTTTACAAACAATTTGTTGATGTCAAGAGGCAATAGCATGAACCCATCAGTTCTTTCAACAATCGATTTCATAAGGCTTATACAAGGTTGCAAGCTCCATATAATGTCGATGATGCAATGGTGAGGGAAGTATTATGCAACACTAGATCGCCTTACTTCCATGTTTGTGAAGAGAGCAACTACACCTCCAACTACTCTAATAGAAGCCTATGCTGAGGCTGTCAAAGTGAATATTGACTTAGGCATGAATACTCAAGGGCCACTTAATCACCTGGGACATCCAGCTATGCCAAATCAGATTCAGGGAATCAACCAAGCTTTGACACAGCATAATCCTGTAATGAATTCAATCCCGGCATCTAGAAATCAGATGGTGTTGCATCCAGGAGCACCCATTTCACAAGCCTCACCAGTGCAACCTGTGTACTTACAAGGGTCTTCATCCTCTACAAGGACTCAGGAAGAGAGGGATGAAATGAAAGAGTTAATTGATCAAGTGAAGAGATTATCCAATGAAGTTACCCATCTAAGAAATCAAAATAATCATTTACAAAATATGCAAAGGAGTCTTCAAGGAAATCAGAGGGATCATGGAACTCAAAATGGATATCAAGGAAATCAGGGGGACCAAGGCAATTATCAAGGTTATAATCAAGGATTTCGAGGAACAAATCAAGGATTCCAAAGACAAAACAAAACATGGAATACATCTCCAAACAATGGGAATGTTCTCTCTCCATTGGAAAACAATTCAAATTCAGATTCTAGACCAGCAGACAAGGTGTTCTTAGTTGAGGCAGCTTTATCAAGTTGGTGTCGATTGTATAACACAAATCAACATTATGAGTTGCGGTGTATAGAGTTTAGAATAGCTGCTGATATATTTCAAAAGGAGATGCAAAACACGCAAGCTCAAGATGCTCCTCAAGCAACAACAGGATATGAGATTGTTCCTACAACAAGGTATGATCAAGCCTTGATCATTAAAGACTTCACATTCCCTCCTATGATGGATTATGATACAATGGAGTACAATGGAAGGTTTCCTCCAGCATCTGCGAATGGACCAATTGAAAATCTAGATTATTACTCTCCATTTAGTAATGACTTTCAAGCTGAAGCAATAGGGGAAGTACAAGCATTTCAACAATCAGCTGGGAATCCACCCCTAAAAGTCTATCAAAGAAATTATCAAGTACAGGATCCATTAACCACTTCAGTTCCTCCAAACAATTTTTAAACTCCACCAAATCCAAATGCTAGTAATAATCGAAATTTTCCAAAGGATTCACTAGAATATAGACAAAGGGATGCTGCTCAAAGAACCACTCTGATGTGAGAAGTTCAGCCACGAGACAATCCACAAGGAGCCAATCTTTCGTGAGATGGCACTGCAATAAATGGGACTGAAATGTTTAAGTTTAATTGTTACTGAAGAATTCAAGAAAGTGAAGGTGAGCATGCCTTTGGTTGAAATGATGAGAATCCCTGAGATTAGAAACACAGTTTTAAATAGTTTAAATGATACATCTACTCCAAGGAATGCTACAGCAAGGCCCTTCTAACTCATCCCATGTTCAAAATGCACATGTTGTGGAAAGTGTGCCAGAGGGCGCTTCTCCATCTATGAACTCAGTATGTATAGCCCAAGACCCTACAAAGGATACAAAAGAAGGAAGTATTGTTAAAAATGAAAAGATTGCAAAAGATCAAATTACACGGTGAAATGATATGGCAAAGAATGCACATTCCAAGTTACCAAATGAAAATTCGGTAGTTTTTTATCAAGGAAGAGACAAGCCTACCCCTTTCTTATTATCGGTCCGTATTTTTGGGAAGATGTTACACAATTGTTTGATGGATTCAGGAGCATCAAGCAATGTAATGCCACTCACCATATGTAAAAGATTGGGTTTGATTCCTATCCCAACCACAAAGAAAGTTACACAGATGGATAAGACAGAAGTGCTCGTGGTTGGAGAATTGAATAATATACACATGTAGTTGTCATCTGATCCAAGAATCTAGAGGTACATTGATATATCAATTGTTGATATCCCAGGCAGATATGGCATGCTCCTAAGCAGAGATTGGTCGAGAAGATTGAATGGGTATGTAGCTACTGATTTCTCACACATGTGGCTACCATGGAAAGGAATTCCAAATCAAATCAGAATTGATAGTACTCCAAGATTGAAACTGATGATCACAGAATATAGTGAAGATAATGAGGTTTTATTTCGAGAAACTAATTTGGGAAATTACAGGCCAAATATAGAAAGAAGTCCTCATGCTACAAGGTTCAAGAATGGAAGAAGATAAAGGTCACAAATCTTTGGATGAAACTAAAATTTTGCTTGATCACAATTATGAGTCTGCTTTTGATGAAGGAGATGGTACATTTGAAAATTTCTGAAATTTTGTACTCAAGAATGTTTAACAAGCAACAGAGTTGGGTTAGCAAGCAAATGTCAAAGATCTGTTATTACCTAACTGGTGCCAGATACATAGTGCTTTTCATTCCAAACTTTCCTGTGCTATGTACAAAGTTGCCTTGGAACAAGTATATAGGCGAGTTCCGCAGGCTGCAAAACCCAAAATTTTGGAAGTAAAGAAAGAAGATAACCCTGTCGAATTGCCCACTAAAACTGAAATAATTGAAAAAGTTGAAAAGAGTGACAATCAACTGAAAAAGGATCCAATTTCACCAAGGACTCCCAAGAAGGGTAGGAAAAAAGAAAATCCAAAAGAGGTTTCAATTGATCAAGAAGGAAATCAAGTATGGACTTTACGTTTTGATGGGTCTAAGTCAAAGCAAGGAGCTGGTGCTGGGTTTGAGTTGATCAATCCATCAAGCGAATCATTCTTGGCTACGTACAGACTGCAATTTCCATGTACAAATAATGTTGCAGAGTATGAATCATTAGTTCATGGGTTATTGATGGCTATCAAGAAAGGAGCTAAGATTCTACATGTTTATGGAGATTCTGAGGTAATTGTTAAGCAAATAAGGAAGAAGTATGTTTGTCATGATAAGAGATTGAAGAGGTATAGAAATCCTGTTTGGGATTTGATTGAAAGTTTTGATGCATTCAACATCAAATCAGTTTATAGATCAAAGAATCAAGTTGCTAATTCCCTAGCACAGGCTGCAAGTTCACTTGCACCACTTGCCATGAATGGGTTAAAGAAGTTCACTGTAGAGTTGGTCTCAGTACCATCAGTTCCTGATAATGTTACAAATTTTCAAGTGTTCAATGATGATAAACACATATTGGATTTCATCACAAATTCTGGGGTTTTTGAAGCTCAAATCATAGATGAAGAAGATTTGCAACAAGCAGAATTTGATGTAGAGGGTATCCTTAACCTAAAAAATAACACAATACCATGAGGGTTGATTGAGTTAGAAAGACTCTTTGATTCAGATCAATTGAGTGCATTGAGAGATCATAAGATTCAAGGAGATAAATGTGAACCTACCAATATGGGAACAGGTAATGAAGATAAGAATGTGTTAATAGGAAAGGTGTGTAGACCTGAAGAGAAAGAAGGTATACTCAAATGCATGAAAGAATTTTTAGACATTATAGCATGGAGCTATGATGATTTAAAAACCTATGATACCTCAATCATTACACACACCATTCCTTTGAAACCCAACATCAAGCTATTCAGACAAAGGCAGAGACCTTTCAATCCACTGTTAGAACCGCTGATATACAAAGAGGTAAAGAATCTATTGAATGCAAGAATAATATTTCCAGTAAGGCACTCAACGTGGGTTGCCAATCTTGTTCCTGTTCGTAAGAAAAATGGAGAAATAAGATTGTCCGTAGATTTCAAGAATTTGAACAAAGCATTAGAAAAGGACAATTATCCACTACCTTCATTGGATGAAGTCTTGCAAATTGTAAATGGTTCCCAGATGATGTCTTTCTTAGACAGATATTCAGGGTACAACCAAGTGATGGTGGAACCAGAGGATAGATTGAAGACTACTTTCACTTGCAAAGGGGGAAATTATGCATACAAGCGAATGCCATTTGGACTAATTAATGCTAGAGCGACCTTTCAGAGAGATATGGACATTGCTTTTCATGATTTGATTGGAAAATGTATCATCATATAGATGGATGATCTCACAGTTTTCTCTCGTAGAAGGGAAGATCACATAGAGGATTTGAGGAAAGTATTTCAAAGATGTAGAAAACACAGAATCTCACTGAATCCAAAAAAGTGTATGTTTGGAGTAACAGAAGGCAAATTATTGGGACATGTGATTTCAGAGAGGGGAATTTCAATAGATCCAAGAAGAATAGAGGCTATTTCCAAGATTGATATGCCTGCAAGTAAGAAGGAGTTGAAGTCATTCTTTGGGAAGATAAACTTCATCAGGAAGTTCATTATAGGATTTGCAGGGATCATTAAGCCATTGAACGACATGTTGAAGAAAGATGTGAAGATAGAGTGGATAATTTCTGCAAGAAAGGCATTTGAAGAAATCAAGCAAGCTATTGCTGATGCTCCTATTTTGATAAGCCTGGATTACACAAAGCCATTTTATTTGTACTCTTTTTCTTCGGAGCATACATGTGCAGCAACTCTCACCCAGAGAAATGAAGAAAAAGATGAACACCCAATAGCTTTCATGAGCACACCACTGAAAGATGCTGAACTAAGATATCCTAATGTAGAAAAGCAAGCTTATGCATTGGTCAAAGCAATTAAGAAATTCAGACATTACATTTTGAGAAGTAAAATATATGCTATTATTCTACATGTAGCAGTCAAGACCTTGCTTATGCAGAATGAATTGGGAGAAAGAAGAGGCAAGTGGGTCGCCACTATTCAAGAATATGATATCAAAATACAACTAATGAAGCTTGTTCGAGGATAAGGAGTGACTCAAACAAGTGCAACAAGTTTATACTCTTGAGGATGTATCACCTAACGACAGGTACAATGACATTATATATTATCTACTAAATCAGAAGTGTCCAGCGTAGATGAATTCAACCCAGAAGAGAGCTTTAAGGATAAAAAGTTAGCATTTTATGCTCCAAGGATCAGTCCTATTTCGAAAGAGTCATGAAGGGATATATTTGAGATGCATAGGAAAAGGTGAAGCAAGTCAGATAATGGAACATTTTCACAGCAAATTTGGAACATGTCATGGGGGTGGTTTAGCTAAAGTACACCAGATTTTGAGGGCAGGCTATTATTGGCCCACTTTGTCTCATGATGCATATGACCATGTCAAGAGATGTCACACATGCTAGGTAGTTGCTTCGAGGGAAAGAAATCCAGCCATGCCACTTCAACCGGTGATCGAAGTAAGACCTTTTGCTCAATGGGGTTTGGACTTTATTGGTATGATTAACCCACCTTCCTCCGCACAACACAGGTATTTTCTGACTACTACTGATTACTACACTATATGGTCTGAGGCTCATGCTTTAAAATTTTGTACTTCTGATGTTGTGATTAAATTTCTTGAAGAAAATATCATCACTAGGTTTGGATGTCCACATGCACTTGTTTGTGATAATGGTCCTGCTTTTACTTCACTAAAATTTTCTAACTGGGATTTTGAATATGGCATCACACTGAAATTTTTGTCAAACTATTACCCGCAGGGAAATGGCCTAGTAGAATCCACAAACATAAACTTGCTAAGTACAATTAAGAAACTACTGGACAAAAACCTGAGAGATTGGCATACGCAACTTAAGTTTGCTCTTTGGGTAGATAGGACAAGAATAAAGTGTTCCTTGGGTACATCCCCTTATCATATAGTTTATGGCCAAGATCCTATATTCCCAATCCAACTGAGAATTCCCACATTACAGTTTATGTAGGATTACATGGGAGAAAATGACAAAGTTCAAACTAGGTTGTCACAACTGCTCCACTTGGAAGAAAAACGAGACATGGCACATGAAACTTTTGCAAAACATCAAGGAGTTGTGAAGAGATGGTTCGACAGATAGGCTAAGATCAAATCCTTTCACATATTTGATTTAGTTCTATACTGGGACAAAGCTAAAGAAAGAAAGGGTGAACACGACAAATTTGATAATCTTTGGAAAGGCCCTTACCATATTGCTGAAATTTTGGGAGAGAATGCTTTCAAACTGAAAACACTCATTGGAGAATCTGTTCCATTGCCCATCAATGGGCAATTCTTGAAGCATTATTTCTAGCCCTAAGTTCCTTTAGGGACTTATTTGTACATAGTTAGGATAATTGTTTCCTACTTTCATAGGTTAGTTTTAGGTTAGGTTTGCTGCATTTTTTGGGCTTGTTTGCTTTTACTGCAATTTTTGGCTTTCCCCGGGGTCCTATTTTGGGGTAGTATTTTCAATTCAGGCACATTCTAGTTGACTTTGTGAGGTGATGTTAAGTTCATTTTGGGAATAAATATTCGTGAGATTTGTTGAATTAGAAGGTAATTTTCTTCAGTTTATCTATTTGTTAAGATCTATACTTGACTCGAGAAGGGAATCATACATTGTATTTTGACATGAAGGTCTTTGAATATATGTATAAAATGTTTAATCTTTAAATGAATACTTTTTGTTTTCTTTTGATAAGCTTCATTAGATGGATAGGTCCATTGCGGACTCCATTGTTGGCGTTCAGTAGCATGTTGCTTGCTTTGGGAGGATAAATTGACTATTTAGAGCGACTTGAATTGTTTTGAGATCTTATATCTTTTCACTTTTAAAATCTAGAAGTACCTAAGTAAATCTTTGTGATCTCGCATTAAGTGAAAAATCTAAAGGTCCACCTTTACCACCATCGTAAGTCCACACCCAACTAGCTGAGTTATCATGTAGCGGTACTGCATTGTACTCTACCAAGAAAAAAGTATGTTAAAAATCAAAAGAAAAAGAAATGAAAAGAAAATCACAAGTCACACAATAACTCAGTTAGATGGACAATCGAGTAATCTTTACTGGGGCTATGGACGCCTGACTGGCAGTAGGGCTATGCTCGAGTGGAATTATGAGACAAACCCGTCGGGGCTATAGATGCTCACTGGCAGCGGGGCCATGTCTAGGTAGTTCATGAGGTGTGTACTAATCACGTAGCTTAATGCGGAGGAACTAAGGTGATCTTAAGTGCTGGTGGATGGAAATGAACCCAATTGCACACACTTGGATCTTCAAAATGAAAATGGTTGTCCTAAGCCTTTCATTTTGACGCCTTGATTAAGCTTTCGTGTTTATCTGACTTGATATGTGGGTGTACACAAGGATTTTGAAGTTTTGATTCTTGCTTATCTCTAGAACACTTGAAGAAGTTTTAAATGAAATTTTTTGACCTTATGAAACAACAGAGATGAAATGTCGTGATAGAATTTATGACTCTTTTCGCCTTTTGAGTACATCTCTTAGCTAAATGATGGACTTGACGGGGTTATTTGATGATTCAAGGTTTTGAGTGAGTCTTTTTTCCTGAAATGTTCAAGAACATTTCTCTTGTGGAGTCGCCAAATGTTGTCATGTATTCCGGCATCGCCCCATCAGGCGTGGGGACCCCCCCATTGTTTTTAAGCTTTTGGTTGCATTGCAGTTGAGTTTCCCCACAGAGAAGGAATTTGAAAAGTTTCAAACTTGGCATCTGGAGGAGCGGGTTCGGTTGGTGTGCGGGTATTGAGTGAAATTGTGTGATTCCTTGATTGTGTGATCTGTCCACTTCAGTAGATTTCTCTTAATGTGTTGCATGGTTTTATTCTCTTTTATCATTCGAAGGTGGCTTGGATGTCAACTCAGGGGAGTGACTCTACTTTGTTGTAGTACGTAATGTTTATAATTATCCATAAGGCATCCAAAGTCCACTTAGGCAAACATCTTCAGGCACTTTGCTAATATGGAAATAGATATCATGCAACATGATATTAAAAGTCTGCTTAGGTGGACATCTTGAGGCACTTTTCATACATGAGAAACAAACATCATGCGGCGTGATAGTAAAAGTCTGCTTAGGTGGTCTTTTTGAGATGCTTTGCAAAATCAAACATTGGATGCTATACATATGAGCATCATGAGTCCACCTAGGCACTCTAACGAGAGTGATTCACATTTCAGAGTGTATGGGACACGTAGACATCCACTTGGGAGGGGATATCCATCAAGATTTGGATTTTCTTCATCAACGGTCAAGTTAGTGCTCTAGGTGGTCATTAAGGGTTGGTTCACCCAAGATAGAAGCCTAAGAAGATATGTATGTAATGCCTCAGCCTGGCAGTGTATCGCTGGGCATCATGAAGGATTTTCTGATTCTCTTTGGGGGCGCATAGTCATTTTTGCCCAGTATGCATTTAGCACCTAGATACCCACCCAAGCGCACATTCGAGGAGGTATTTCAAACTTAGCAAATGTATTAAATATTTTGAGTAAGGAGTTATGATTGGCAGGGCACGATTGTTATTGATGCGTTTAGAGAGATATTTGTGCAGGGCATCATAATGGCCATTTTGTCCACGATAATCCAACAAGAGTAAACATCTCTGTATTTCTTCTTCATGTATAGGTGAAAGATTCATTACTACATTTAGCATATGAGGTGCGTATTTGTCATTCATAGTGCACAGTAGTGGTTAAGTAATTAACCTCTACATGAAGGTTGCAATCCATTCTATCCTTGGCATCATATTCACTTGAATCCCAATATGTGGTTTATGTCATAGGGCAGTGTAAGGTCTATTTTCATGAGTGGGATGTTGGCACATTCTTTCAAACCTTTCAGAATTCTCCCACCATGTCAACTCAAGACATGCATGCATAGTATAGGCCTTTCAAAGTATAATAGTTTTTCTTGATAGTCTGAGCATTCAAACTTCAAATATTGCTTCATCGGGGATGTTAAATCAGGCTTTGCTTGCCACATTAAGACATAGCAAAGAACCACGTCATTCGATTTTGGCTTGAGCATTAGCAACCAGTAGGGGGTGTTTCACGATTTGAAATCACTATTTTTCACCTGCACTTGCAGATATAAGTTTGAAGTCAAAATTTGTTGGGGTTGCGATAAAGGTGTTTAAGCGTAATGAAATGGATTTACAACTGATGATATTGACATTCATGGCACACTCATCTATTTTAGTTTTGCATTTCTTGTTTCTTTTCAGGGAGGGCAGGATGTTTCTAAATAGCATATTTGATTTATCCCACATGCATAGTGCGGTGAGATTTGCCTTATGGGCTTGTCTTTTATGCATTATTCTAGCAAACTAATGTCTAAAATTCGTGCAGGTGAGCAATGACCACAAAGGACAGACAAGCACTGATGAGGAGTGACATGAAGGGAACGTGGCTAGAAATGAAAATCATGTCAAAATGGCAGAACCTTGGTGACACTAATCTCAGAAAGACCAACATGGAGGAAATTTGACAAAATTTGCACAAACCCAATCTGTCGGATCTAATTAGGTGAATGTTGAAGAACGGGGTTATGCATGTTGCTTGTTTCTAGCCAGCAATGTTGTGTCCAAACCTAATGCTAGAATGTGCCAAGCATTATAATCCTAAAAAGAGATGCATTATGACTAGAGAGGGCAAAGTACTAGCTTATCTGAGAAAGGAGGCAATCGTAGAAGCTTTTGACATTCCCTCATATAAAACTACCACATCTTGTGACAAGGAGACTGCTTTGCAACTTTATCTGGCTGGACCTGAGAAGTGTATGGAGGTGATAAACAACAAATGGTTGATACAATCAAGACTGCAAGTAAGCAGAGTGCCTAAAAAACTTCACAAATCTGATTTTCATCAGGAAATCAATTATATGGTGGTATTTCTGAATCGCATCATGGGCTGCCTACAATCAGCAAATTTCAAGCCATGGATGTTTTTCTTCATTGAGGAAATTGTAAGTGGAAAGAGGATGATAGATTGGGCCAAAATGATCAGCAGCAATATTGATGCTCAGTTGAAGGGTTTGCAGGAGAGAAAAACATTTTATATGAGCTCATATGTCATATATATGCTTGCCAGAAACGAGAGATATCTAGGATTGAAGTGCAAAGAGAGAGTTGGAAACGGAGATGGATAGTTCAAGGTTTATGACTGCTATCCTCAGCTGCACTTGTGGGCTATATCCCATTACAGAAGGTTTAATGATGCCTTTTCCATGCATATTGTTAGATTGTTGCAAGGTAATACATGCATGAGATTGTCAAAGGAGGCCATGAACTTCGTAGCAAAATAGAGAAAGTGGTTTATTTAGTTTCCAAGATTCACATACATCCGTGTTGAGGGCTTCTCATCATTGCCTTACAGATTGCCTAGATACCCCCCTAACAGAATGGTGTTACTGGAAGTTACAAGACAACTGGTTGCATTCAACAAAGTTTAGAGAAAGAGGAAAAAGACCACAACAAAGTTTCCAATCAGCATCAGGAGTCTTGAGACTTGCATGCCATTGCAAGCGGCTAAAAATTTAGAGATAGAGTTGCAGGCTTACAACTTGGTGTGCCACAATGATGCACGCAGGAACTTTGATCCATTTGGCCTAGTCAGACAGAAATTTGGGAGCAAATATGAGCACAGGCCAGAGCTCAAGGATCACTGGATATATGCATATGATGACATAGAGATAAGAAAGAAAGGTTTCTACCGATTGTCTTTGGATTTGGTCAGAGCAACAAGAGTGATCAACATTTCGGATTAGCTTGAGGAGAATCACAAAAGACTTTCACAAAGTTAGTATGAAGAGAAGAGGGATAGGCCCTTCACCATCAATTGGTTGAAACAGGAAGTCACATGCAATGATGATTTGATGATGCCAATTGTAGTGCATACCAGAAAATCTGTGGACTTTGAAATCTGAAGGCTCCAAGAGAAGAATGTCCAATTAACTTACAACTTGGTGGGAGGAGTTAGTACACATCAATCCAAGGATTCTTCAAGTAGTGAGTCAAGCAGTGACTCCAGTGATTCTAGTGATTCAGAAGGTGAAGGTGATGATCCACATGAGGATATTCATCTAAGTAAGAAGGCAAAGGTTGATGATCAGAGGGCAGCTAGTGCATCTTCAAGGAAAGAGTGCAATAATATAATAAACATTAAGGAAGATGAAGTGAGACAAGATGAACAGGTAGATTTAGAGGTACAAATTGACCAAGGCATCAAGCCAGGTAATCAAATTGATGTGGTCCTATCAGGATCATCTAAGGAGCAAGAAGTGGTCATGATAGAAGTAGTGGCTGAAAATCAAAATTACAAGGAGTTGTATGAGTTTGATGAGGAGGCTCTTCCTATTGTTTAGCAGAAGGGAGTTGAGGAGGAAAATCAGGAAAACTTGTCTGACTTACCAGAGTGGCTAAGAGATCAAGTAAAGGAGAAGTCTGTTACTGAAAGGGAACCCATCCTAAGTTTGGAAGACTTGCTGAGCAAGGCCAAACCTGACAATGGAAAATAGAAAATTACTAAATTCTCAAAGATCACAAGGGGCAGCTCGGGGTCAAGGCAAGTGCATATTGCTGTCCCAAAAATCAGCAAAGAGCTAGATGATGGTGTTCCAAGTGCATATGACATCAATACTCTTGATTTGGGACCAACCATAACAGAATAGGAGATAGAAGAGTTGGAAGATTCGGTTGTGATCATCAAAGAAAGACTACGAAAGGAACAAGAATAGAGGATTCAATTAGAGAAGGATAACTTGGCATTTCAGCAATATATTCAGCAGTTGATAAGGCTAGTAAGCTAGGACAAAGAGATGGTTGCACCACCTGCATTTCTTTCATAGGAGTCTGTGGCACATTTTGAAGAAATGAGGTCCTCGTCTCAAGTATTGTAGTATTGGGCAGCAGATTTCAAGATCAAAGCTGACGGGTTCATTAATGAAATTGTGAAGTTGTACAAGGAGGCTTCATCAATATTTGACAGAGTTCAAAATATTCTGATTACTTGTGCAGAATTCAGAAATGTAAGAGAGGATGTTATGCCTCAGTTGAAAAGGCTGATTTATACTCCAAATGCCACATTGTTGGATGAAGGAGTGGTTGAACAAGGTTCAACATACAATTTTCATTCTTGGTATTGTGCACTCAGCATAAAAGGAGCAAGTTCTGGGAAATATTGAGAGTGATAGCACTCAAACAAGAGAAGTACTTTGGGAGATGCAAAACAAAATACTTGTTTTCGTAAACAAGGTAGTTGATTCCAATGGGGAGATTGATGAATACTTTCTGAAAGACAAGATGCGTGCAAAGTATTTTCAGCATGCACATGCTATTTCTAGGGAGTTGTTGAATGATATTTGCACACTTTCCACTTTTATGGGCATGTTTCAGACATCCATGGCTGGTTGGGAGATGACAGTTCCCAAATACATAGAGGAGTTGCAAATCATAGAGTGCACCATTCAAACTCTTCCAAGTGTCCCTATGGAGGAGGTTACATGTGTCATCATTAGATTTGTGGAGTTTACCACGAAAAGGAAGGGTCATAAATGAGGGTACTCCACTTAGTGGGTACATCATAAATGCAAGGTCCAATTTTAGTAAATTTTGTAACCACTTGCCTGCGTGGCACAATATGGGCCCTCGATTTCAAGTTTTAATCTTGGCCATCCATTGAATTTTGTGGCCTATATAAGCCCATTTTGCTCTTATTTGTAAAGGGGGAATGCTCTGAGAAATTGTTGCTCAAGACTCTATTGAAATAAATACAAATTCATTGCTGAAATTTTCATGGTGATTTGTGTTGTTTCAAATGATTGCATGGTTTCTAAGTGTTCACTCATAGAATAAGATCAGTTTAGTTTGTTTTCAGCAATTTAGTTTTATGTTTTATGGAAGTTGTTGTTGCTGATTCGCGTTCAGTGTCTCCATAGTTCATACCATTTATAATTTGTCGATGGCAGATTGTAGTGCATGGTTAGTCTGAACATTATCTGAGCTTAACTTCAATTACTTTGTGTGCAGAAGTAATCTAAAAATCTTACTTTTCCTTAGAAGATTAGCATCACCTTTGTGTAGTTGTTACCTCATGGTGAAGCAAAGTGTGGTTGAGATTCCGGTGAATCAGTGGTGATTGCTTGCATTTAGATTAGAGTCTTCTAAACCCATTTCCTTTTGCATTTTCTTTAAAATCCTGTTAGATTTAGATTCAAGAGCTTCCATCGTCATATCTTAAGTTGTGATATTGTTAGACCTTCAAAGAAGTTATGCTACATGTTATCCAAGAGAAACAAGTTTCCTATTGTTGAGCATTTACGTAAGTCCCTTTGTGTCAAATAGTAATTCACATCCTACCACTAAGTTATCCCAAGTCGCAACACAAAAAGTAACTAACCAAGAACCTTGGAGTCTACTCATTTGATCACTTAGCTTAGCATTTGAGGGATTTTGTTCAAGAGAGGGTAGAGTACACCAGTATTTTATTCTACGTTGTATGTGCAAGGAAAACACATCAACATAATGGAGAACTAATTTCTTAACTACCACATGCCACTAATCTCTCCTGCTAAAATTGATTGTGCCCATCTTCTCTCCTGGAATATGGGAGGTGATGGGAGGCATTACTCTATTTAACATTAATCCCTATACTTTATTTTATTTTTACAATACAACATTTGATGACAGCTAATGAACTATCAATTTAAATAGGCAAAATAAAACTTGCAATTGTGTTGTTGCTATATAATGCCTCTAGGCTTTACCTCTTGGTGTAATTACATTTCAAATCTCTATAAACTCAACTAGGGCCAGGGCTCTCCACATAGGCTTTGTAAAGTTTAGTTTTATAGGTAAGGAAGTATTTGTGTTATTTAATAGGCTTTGTAAAGTTATAAAAGTATTAGTATTATTACATTTTAATATCTTAAGGAGACATTTCAAATCTCTATACACTCAACTAGGGCTAGGGCTCTCCACATAGGTTTTGTAAAGTTTAGTTTTATAGTTAAGGAAATATTTGTGTTATTTTATAGTTAAGGAAATATTTTAGCCTTATTTTATTTTTACCAAATTAGATTATTTTTGAGATTTCAATTTTATTTACCCAAGACATTTCAACACTCTTCAAAATTTAATTTTTCAATTATTGGAATGTAATTTTTCTTTACAACCAATAGTTAATCAACAAAAACAATTACAACTAAACAAATACTATAATAACAATACTAGTACGAGCCACTATGTGGCACTTGTTTACTTGTAGAGTTATTTTAATGAAAATACTCAAATTAATTTTTTACTATAGAATATTTTATTTTATAACTATATTTTATTAGGGTTTCATCATATGATAAATAATAAGAACAAAATGTATTATTAAGGCAAAAGTAATTGGAAGTAAGTGCATTATATTAGGCTTTAAGTTAATTTTTAAAAATAGATGCCTCAATATCTCTTGGCGTATTTTAGATATATTTTTCTGAAGATAGGTATGCTAGTTTTATTTTAAAATTATTTTATTTTAGTACATTGTTTACTTTATTTTTATTTGAAAAGTTATTTTATATTGTTATATAAATTTTAATTTTATTTTTGAAAAAGATAGCATTTTTTATGAGTGAATTGCCCAAAGTGACCTTACCCATAAACCAAAGAAGAAATCAATCAAAAATTCTAAAATGCTACTCCAAGGAGGGCCACACAAAAAATTCCATTAAGTATGATTACTATGAGTTGTAACTTTGTTTTTAATATAGTATCTAATTACATAGTCTTTCTAATACAAAAACCTCATTATGGGTAATTTCTATACTATTCACTATTTTAATGCTTAAAAACTATCACACTACTTGGTTATCGCCACCTCTATGGTATCCCCTATAGCTTCGCTCATCACATCTTCCATCTCCATCTCCTCAGAATGCTCAAGAAGCAAAGCAAAGGACCAATCAACTGCATTGTCTACCATAACACTTGTAAATTTTTTTAGGAAATTGAGCCCCCATACCACCTTCTTCCATCTTGCTTCAACTTCAAACCCCACCACTTCAATCACAAAAGGAGCTTAGTGCTCATTGAAATTAGGAAACATTAATGACCATATGCCCTAGTTCATTTGGAACCCCAACCCCACCACTGTAATTTCTAGGTAGTCAATAAGGCCCCTGCGCCACTTGGAGAAGACCAGAGCCTTCATGAAAAATTTGATATTATCCTTATCCTCCCTCAAATTCAACATGGCCACCACAAACATAGAGGCCACATCTGCATTTACCTGGTGTCTTTGAGATGCCAAAAGCTAGACATCTCCCAATACCATCCTTATTACAAGGAGCACAATGGAGGAATGAGTTTTGAAAATCTTCTTCAACCTTTTATCTAAAATGTTACCCCTTAAAACCATCTATCTACATCTACCTTGAAGGCATGCCATAGTATCCATTTTGATTGGAAAAACTTGTATTAGCCAAACTGCTAAATAGCATCCCCTAACTTTTAATTGAAATGATTTTACCAGCAATGAACTATCCCTTTCTACCATCATATCTACAACTCCCATGTACCAAAAGCTCCAACTCTCTGTCATGATTAATTATCATGCTTTGATGTCCTTCAAATGATAATTAAAACTAATGATCAAGTGAATTCCAATCTTCCTAGTTATTCGTAATAAATTTGGTGTATTGCATGGTCACGGCCACACTAGCAAGTTCATCTGCCTTGGTGTTGGCCTCTTTGTAGACATGTACTATTTTGAAGCTATCCAATAAATTTATACATTCCTTGCACATACTTAAAATATTTCTAAGTCTCCAATTCATGTTAGGATTAGCATTATTTCCCAAGTCATTAATAATCACTTTTGAATCCCCTTCTATCATCAATCTTTTAACACCTTTGATGTCCCCCATCTAAAGCCCTAGAAATAGAGCTTGAGCTTCTACTTCATTATTTGTTCCAACAAGTAGTTTTTTTGCTGTCAAAATCACCATTGCCAGTTTGTGATCTCAGATGATGCATCCAGCCCTAAAAATTTCTAGATTGCCTTTAGCTGCTTCGTAAAAATTCAACTTATCCATCCCTCATCTGGAGGGACCCATCTTACATCCGCACTAGGGTTATGAGACATGATCTGATGCCTTCCCATAAATGGGCGAATAATCAAACCTAGACACATGTTTTGATCTCATTATCCCAAGAAGTGAAGGAGCTACCTTTCAAATATTAATGTCTTGATGCATTGTTTACTGCTTCTATTATAGACTACTCAATTTTACATTTTAATTCTTCAATCGACACTTCTTTATCTTGGAAGATTCTCCTATTCCTCTATTTCCATAAATCCCATATGACCAAAGATGTCTTGATAATCCAAATGCTAGAGAAAACCAATTTCTTATGGAGCACCAACCATGAAGAGAAAAGTTCAAATATATCTTGGGGTTGTGGATTCTGCCAACTCAACATTCAATAGACAAACTTCCAATGCTCCTCTTCATATTTACAACTTAATAGAAAATGGTCCATAGATTCTTACCCATTCATGTTCATCATAGAAATTTTGCTAATTCTTCTAGACATCTTGTCTTTTCATGATAATATTCATGTATTCTAGCTTATATTTGTTGTCATCCAACAGGGTATCTCTTAGTTCCTCAAATTTCATGTGGTCAATTTTAGTGAGTGTAGATGTATATCTTTATATCATCAGTATAAACAACATCAGTTGGAACAAAAGAGAATGCTCCATTCTTATCCACTTCCACAGCTTTATATGGATATTTCTTGTACTTAGGTCTTGGCTTCTCTGAAACATCATCCAAATTTGGTATCACAAGTTTATCTCTTCTACACTCTATGACTATGGTTTCACTTCTTAACTCTTCTTCTCACGAATTTGCAATCTATAGCTAGGGCTTCACTTTTTATTCTTCTTTTCTCAAATTTACCAATCACTTTGAATATGAAAAAGGAGGAATTGAATGATTAGGACTTAAGTAACCTTCTTTTGCCCTAACTTTTTGCATTTATTACATCTTTTGTTTATTTAGTTTTTGATAGCTTTTAGCTACTGATTCATTCTATAGGTTCATAGGGAACTATTTCCATCTAGAATTCCTTTATCTTTCATGTTTTCATTCCAAAGATTTGAGTTATTGATTTAGACTTGTCTTATTAACATATCCATCTTTAAATTTCTTATCAAGTCACCTATATGCCTTGCTTTCACTTCGTAGCATCTCATTTTTATAGGGAGATGGCAGATTATACAATGGTTAGCTCCCCTTGAACCCATGTTTTTTCTTAATCTAATATGAAGTCCTCTACAGGAGGTACATGAAAAGGTGTGAGATTCATTGATTGAATCAAGCCACCAAGTTCACCTATAAAACATGAGATTTACCTTCTACAAGAGAAAAAACAAAGAGGATGAATTTGCACAATATTGGATACAATTAATGAGTTAGATTAATGAATTACATGTGAGAACTTAATTTTATATTTGCAAGTTAGAAAACCCTAATATGACTTAAGAATAACCTAAAACTAAAATTAGCCCCAAGTCAACTTAATAAAGTGTAATTAAATATTTATTACACCAACACCCCCCTTAAGTGAAACTTAGGTATCTAAAATGAAACACATGCAACTAATGAAAGAATGAGTCCTAGCTACACGGCCATGTTAGGTACCCATGTATAATAAGAATCTCTCAAAAAGTGGAGAAAACGAAGGAAACCCCAATCAAAGTAAACTCCTCTCCAAAAGAGAGAAAAATACAAAAAGTACATGAACATGTGATCGAAGGACTAACACTAAGACCCCCAAGAATTGAATCCACCACAAAAGTACAATCATGTTCATACCCCCCATAAAAATAGAAGTAGAGAGAAGGTTTGGTGACCCCCCAGAAGTGAGAAGGATGAAACCCCATGCAAGGAAATTCTCCCTCCCAAAATAGAGATAAGAAGAGAGACCATGCAGTTGCTCCTCAAGATGACTCCTACAGCGCTAGAAAATGCTCAACACAAAATAAAGATGTTATGACCCATGAACATCGAACAACATTTGTCACCTTGGGAAGAAATAGAATTGCAAATGTGTGCATAATGTCTTCCCATTCCAGATGGGAATACACAGGAAGAAGGATAAATGTCTCTAAACTCTGCACATGGTCCAAAGACCCAAAGACAATAATGATGCTCCTAAAAATTGTTTAAATATGTCCAATCCATTGCAAAACTATGATTTAATAGGAGGATATAGAATAATCTCTAAAGAAGATGATGGTGATGCAACTCCATTGAAGATGTCATCAAATAGAAGATAAATATATCCTCAATGTTGTCATCCAAATCTACAAGATGGGACTCTACAAACAACAATGATATATTTGGTAGATATGTGTCCCAATGAGCTATCTCTGGAAGACTGATAATATCCTACTACAAAGAATCTGATGTAGCAACAAGTAATAAATATGTGATCTCGATTTAAGTGGAGAAGGAGAAGCAAGTGAAGGTTCTGTGTCATATGAACTCACAAGACCTATCAAATATGCATGCTCCTCAAATATATCATCATCAAAAGGTATGCAATCTACATCATCAAGGGGTATGTGGAAATCCATAGTAGGATCATCAGGGAATGGAAAGATGTGTGGATCTCCATAGATCTTCTAAGTGCTAGTCCAAAAAGCGTGTGAGCACTCAATATGTGAGATAGAACACATAGTGTCAAAATCAACACTAGAACTAATCAGTCCTAGAATACATGATCAATATAATTTCCCCATGCATATTTCCTCCCAGGTGTATTTTGTTCAGGTATGAGTCCATAAAGATAAGGCAAAAGATTAACCCGCCTGAGATGTTTTAATATGCGCTTTCACGAAGACTTATAATTATTCTTACCCGATGTTACCACAAAAGGGCGAATAGGAAAACCCATGAAACCTCTTCAAATAAATCAAATCAAAGATCAAAAATCTGAATATGTATTAATGTTGATAAATAAAGCCCAACAAAATGAATAGAACTTCTCCAAATGCCAAAATGTTTAGAATATCAAATAGAAACCATAAAACTAACAAACTGAATAAAGAATACCTGGTGCTGAGTCTAGAAAATTTATATGGATGGCTATGTATAGCTCATCAATACCTTCTGACTGCCACAAGAATTGCAAAAATCAAAGATCATGGAAAGAAGATAAGAGCTTAGAAGCCAAAAAAGGTATCTAGAATTCAAACAACAATAAATGTCACTAGTAGAATAACCTGGAAAAAATACCTACACCACTAGATTGTGTTCAAAATGTTCTTTCCGATGCATATTTGTTTTCAAAAATATGACCTCATTTGCCCAAGTTATCCCAAAAACAAAAACAACACCCTAAAATACAAATTAGGGCAAAAAAGGGACCCTCCTACTCATACTACATGTTGGGCAAGTCGTACAGCTTGCTTGGCAAAAAAAATCCCTAGATGATCCTATGGCTAATTTCAATGATTTAATAGTCAATATTAAGGTTTTTGGGCCTTTTGAGCTAGATGCTAGGGTTGGATTTGGCCCAAAACACTCCAAAACTAGCTTTCCTCTAGATAATCAAAAAATACCCACTAAAACCCTTGCAGATCTAGCATACGAAGCTCAAATAAAGCCAAATAAAAAACTAATTTGACTATTTTGACTTCTCTAAAACCAATGGAAGACTCTATTTTACACAAAAATACACCCAACAAATAGCTCTTGCTTAAATGTTTCTCTGGATCTTAGAATGCACTTGCAGATCTAGAGCTCTAGTACCATGTGAGAGTCACTGATTGACTCAAGCCGCCAGGATCACCTATAAAACCTAAGATTTACCTTCTACAAGAGAAAAAACAAGGAGGATGGATTTGCACAATATTGGATGCAATTAATGAATTATATGTGAGAACTTGCTTTTATATTTGAAAGTTAGAAAACCTTAATATGACTTAAGGATAACTGCTACCACTTTTTACCGCAATTCAAAATTGGTTGAGCAGATGTGATATTATCATTTTTTTTAGTGAGGTTTGATATTCTTTTGTTATGAGTTAGTTGCATAATTATTATGTTTCAGTGTTAAATGTAGTTCAGTTGTTTAAGAAAGCAGGAAAGATTTCAGATCATTCATTACATTGTAGAACAGTCAAGACAGATAAATATGTCATTCATCACAGTGATTATCCATTTATAAGTTGAAATACATAAAGGAATAAGCATTGCATGGAAAGAAATGATGACATATCAGATATCCCACATAAGTTGTGGGTTATAGATGAACATATGTAGATATAAAGAAAATATTATGCATCTAATGAATGAAAAAGGAAAGACATAGCCATCATTGCCTTGGGGTTGTCGATCTTTGAAGTTGCCTCTTATCTTGCTCTTGGTCTCGACATATGCCTGCAAAATTTGGGAAGGGTCCCATTAAAAGCTCTGGTCATGAAAATCCTTTATCCACTAGAAAAGGCATAATACTTTGATTATAGTCCATTGATCAAATGAAAATCATCCATATGCAGAAGGAACCAAAAGGAAACAATCATGGAGCATCATTGTTTTATTCAAATCTATTTTTTTCATATGTAGGTATAGGTGAAATTATGTTGTTGTTTCAGATGTATTTCAGCATGTGGTGTAAAATGGAATCCCACAAGGGTAGAGCTTGGCATGCTGCCCCTGAGTTTTAAGAGAAGTGAAATCAAGTATGCATCCATACTGTGTAAAAGAGGATTATGATAAAGTGAATAATGTTGCATCAACTCAGCCTATTGGACTTCAATTCAGTGTCCATTTATGACTACCATTCAAGAGGAGTTGAAGTAGCAATCATCTATGAATAGTGAATGTTTGCACATGGCAACCAATGAGGCAAGAGGTTGTAAACATTAGACTTGAAATGCTCATATTTATATTTCAGAAGTCATGTTTTTGATAGAACAATTAATTAACAACTATAGAGCATCAATTTACTGTTCAAGTCAAATAGACAAATATAGAAGATTGCATGTGCATAGGTAAAATAGAGTTCACATCAAACAATTGATCATTAAAAAGAGAGTACATTGCTCCTATCTCAATAGTAATAGAAGTGGATCAAGTACATGTATGGGACAATTAAGGCAGCCATAAGTATGAACTGAAATCCATCTTTTATCATTTGTTACAGTGGCACATATGTATCGTCATAAAGCAGATGAACTATCAACTAATATAGTACTCATTGAGAGCCTCATGTTTTGTCATACCATTGTAAAGAAATGACAATCATGTACATATACTTTATCACATTGCTAAGAGTGTTATGATGTTACAAATAACCATGAGGAGGTATGTGCATAATCAAATGACAGATGTAGCCCAAATAGAAGTTGTCATTACCAAAGTCCTTCAGTAATTATTGGTGATATGGTGTTATAACAATAAAATGTTTGCAACATGTATGTCAAGTGTTACAGTCTGAACTAAGTGGACAAGGATGCTAGGAAGGATTTATCCATAGTCATGAGTAGAGAAAAGAATCATTATATGCCATCAGCAGTAAATGAGTATACAAGTGTGTGGAATGAACGTAAAAGATTGCAAATTATCTATCAAAACATCATACATTTCAACTTGGTTGTTATCTTCATGCCATATAGGTGCTACAAGAATCATCTAATGCAGAGAAAAGGATACAAGATATGCATTTCATTTCATATGATAAATACCATGAATAGTTGACAGGAATATCTGATAGTATTGATGCTACAAGAAATCAAAGTTTCATGTGGAGATATGGAGTTCAAAACATTCTAAGTGTTCATAATGTCTTTCTGACAATGACGATCATGAAATAGAGAGAATGATCAATGTTAAACTGACAAGAAAAGTGTAGATATGTCTAAGCTTTTGTTATGTTTTGAAATAACTTACAAAGTTTTATACATACAGAAATGGCATGAACAGTTACAAAAGAGTTTTCATTGTCCAAAAATGTCAAGGGTTTTCATATTTTCAAAACCTTATCTCAAGTTTTCTATAGTCAGGAGATATTTATAAAAAATAACAACATTATGCCATGGCTATATCAGAGAAAGGTTTATGTGCTATAGAAACTGGAAAATCCTTGTTACATTTTTTGAAACCCTGATGTTACTTTAGTATCTACATATAAAAATGGACAGAAGTGAAACCCTCTCCAGAATTTTGAAACCCTACTGCCATTTTTATCAGCTACAGAGTAAAATGAATGCACAGTAATGTTACAAGATGTTGGCCATGATAGTAATAAGGGTTTTTATGCAAAACAAATTTTGAAACCCTTGTTTCATATATTCCAAAGCCTCCTTCATTTTTTTCACAGTTAACAAGAAGATTCTACAAGAAATAAAGAAGAAATGATAGAAATGAAAAACTACTATGGCAATGCCAAGAAAGCAATTATACACAGAAACACCATCTTTTTGTTTCAATTTTTGTGTCTAGAGAAGTAATGGAGCATAGCCGTGGAGGGAATAAGCATTTTTATGCCAAGAAAGGTGAAACCCTAGTGCCATCTTGTACTTAAATTTAAAAGAAAGAGGTATAATGCATATACAGAAATAGATGTGCTAGGGAAAAGTCTTTTTGTGAATAAATTACAAACCCTTCACAAAGTTTTTTCAAACCCTTTTTCCATTTTCATTTGTAGAGGAGAGAGAGCACAACAAGAAACATGACTATGGAAAATAAGGCCTCTATGAAGTTAAAATGATTAAACCCTTGTCATAAAATTGAAAACCCTCAAGGTTTTGCACCTACAGTCAAAGGAGGGTAAAAATAATGTATACACAGTCACAGTTACAATAGATATATCATTTTCTGAGGGAAAAAACCCATTTCATCGATATCAAAGACCATATCTTCTTTTACTCATAGTAAAAGAAATTATGCCAGGAAAGAAGCTCACCTTTAGTATTTGCAGAGGGGGAAGAAGCATGGCCACGGCTTCATTTTTTGAGGGTTTCTTTTTGTTGTAGTAGCGAAAGATAAAGACACAAAACCAAATAAAAGATTGTTAAGAGATTGCAAGAAGCACACAGTCTCATGGCCGTAGCCATGGGGAGAAGAAGCTATAGAAAGAAGTGAAAATGCCAGTCAAAATCTTATATGCCATGCTCACCTTCTTCCAAGTGGTGTTTTGACATAGAAATGCGAGGGATTTGGCCACATAAGCCATAGAAATAAGAGATATATGCTTGAACATATCAAACCCCAAGTTAGTGATGTTTGAGTTGCATAGAGAATGAGAAAAAAATGCCAAATGAAAAATGAGGATATCTTTTAGGGTTTCTCATTGCTTTTGTTTGATGAGTGTTCAAAGTTTCTTTTGTTGTTTCACTTCACAAAAATTAAATCATTACTCTATCCTGATGCTCGTGGTCAAGACTTTGGTTTTTGAAAATTCCTAGTCATCATGCCAAGAAGGGGCCATGGGCCGACAATCATATATTTTTATTTGAATATTTTGATAAAGTCAAAGGGTTGATCACTGTGAGTTAAGGCTTTGGTGCCTAGGTCTTATAGCTTAGTGGAGGTCAAGCATGGCTCCCTCTTCATTTTCATGCCTCCAGATACTTATTGCTAAGTCACCTTGCAATATACCATATGAGATACCCCTTGGAGATAGGGAAAAAACTCCTTGCGTTAGGGATTATTTTGCAAGACCATGGAGATTAAGCCTCTAAGGCTTTTATTTATTTTTGCATATATATAGTGATATTTTCATCATTTTTTATTATTTTTTATAGAAAAATCAATTGTAATGCATTGTAAAATATTTGGCAAAATTATGAGTCAAATATCCATTATTTTTTACAAAAATCAAATTGGCCAGGAGATGGGATAAAATTGCCATAACATTGTAAAGTTAGTTTTAAAGCAATCAATTATAAATTGCTTCTAAAACTTAACTATTTTTAGGCAGTTAATAGGCTAATAAAACAAATCAGATTTCTCTTCGATTTGTTTTATTTAGAGTCATATAGGACAAAATTTGAAGATCTAATGACAAGGAGAAAGTAGATTTGTGGCAAGGACACATCAGGAGATCCTTTGGCATCATGACTTGACAGTTTGGACTCATTTTTGAGGGCTTTTATTTTTGCTTTTCTAAGTAGCTCGAAAATGGACTTGGGGTCTATTTTTAGTTTTTTTTCCAGCTTTCAGGGGGAGATATATTTCACAGCATATATCTCAGATATTCTATTTTTTTCAGTAGTTCCAATTACTAGTTTTAGTTAGAGTTTTAGAGATTAGAGTGTAGAGAGATAGAGTCTTCCTCTCACATCAAGAGTGTTGTACTCATTTTCATTGTACTCATTCTTGCTTCAGTTATTGAGTAGCAACTTTCTTTCACATTTTTTCTAACTATTTGCAAGTTAATCTGATGTTGCATTGTGATGAATATTTTGTCCTTTGCCTTCTCTTATTTTGTGATATTTTTGTAGAATCTTTGTTTAATTCAGGTTGCATGTTGTGTGTATAAGACCCTCATGTGAAATATTTATCAATTAAATGATCACAGTGTTGTGAAGGCCAAAGTTCATTAAGCTATTTGTGAGTAATATTTGTTAGGTGATACAATCTTAAAGTTAACCAGAATCCATTTATTTTAGCATATTCTTCTATCCTTTTTCCTTGCAAGTCAATTAGATTAGGAAATCAAAATGAGAACTAGTTCACTTTGGAGATTCATTCTCATTATAGGAAACCCACATCTTGAGAGTGATTCCATGTTCCAATAAGTAGGTAAGATTCTGTGAGCTTAGCAGGGTGCTTACTTGATTGACAATAGTTTTTGGTACGCCCAATGGGACTCTAAAAGTAATTTTAGAGAAGTTTATACCCTCATAGCTATTGGTCTAGTATATGTAGCAGTTTTCCAGCCTTTGGAGGCTTTCACAATATACCTGGCGACTCATTTCCTCTTGTTTGACATGCACATTAGTACTTTCAGCCTATGAAAACTAGATCTAATCCAGACCCTTTTGATTATTTACACCTATCTACAGTTAAAAGGAGAGGCAAATCAGCAAGCAAAATAGCTAAATCATCAAGAAGATCAAAGTCTACACCTCCATGATTTAGTTCTCTGAGTCTAGTCAAAAGAAGCAGAAGTCTGGTGCTAATAGTCCAAATACCCATAATGGCTAGGCAGTACGCATTCATCGCCTTCAATGGAGGTAGCCCATTGCAACTTGCCCAAAGAGATGATATTCCAGTTTTAGCCTTTAAAGGACTACCTTATTTCATTGGAGAAGATCATACTACTATTGTTAAACACATTCAAGATTTGGCAACCCTTTGTTCCATACACAATGTCACCCAAGAAAATATGGCAATCAAACTTTTGGATAGATCATTAAAAGGAAAAGACTTATGGTGGTTCAGAGGACTTGCAGAAAACTTTATTACATCATGGGACCTACTGGGAGACAAACTGCATAAGGACGTCGAGGACAAATCTAATCATCTCTCATTACTGGAGCAGCTTAGCACCATCAAAATTACACCCCACGAACACATGGTTGATTTCAACTATTGATTTTAGAGAACTTGGGATAGGATTCCCGCAACAATAAAACCCTTGCCAAGGCAAGCATTTTTGTTTTGTCTTAAAGCTTTGAATAGTAAAATTTCCATAACGATTCAGTCTATGGGAGGAACTACCCTCCCAAATTATTTTGAAGTTGTTGTTAGAGAAGAAAACTGCCTCATCCAGCTAGGGAAAATAGCCCCGAGGCCTCCCTTACCCATTTTCCCTAAAATCTAGCCATCTATACCAATGGCAATACCTCCTCTAGTTGTTGTCCCACCTATTCCAGTAATAGGATACCAAGCAGCCCAAGGAACTGTTGTTCCAGCTCAAACCAAAAATTCCCCAGAGATTGAAAATACACTGAGGACAATTGCAAATAAGCTGGTAAATATAGAGAAATGCTTGCCTTACCAAAATCAATATCAACCCAATTAGTAAAATGCCCAATTTTAGCTCAATTAGCAATATAGGCAACCCTTCTAGGTTGATCCTCAAGGCTAGAGAACAAACTACAACCCTCAAACCTTTCAAGCTTATAACCCAAATATTGCCAGCACCTCGAGAGAGCTTGTACCCACACAGAATAATTTGGCTCAAGATAGTGACTAGTGTTATCCATGTCACCAACCGTACAATCAAGTTGTGTGCACGAATGGAGTAAGAAATCAGGAGCTCATGGTTTAGAACAGCTATGCAAGTTTGAAAGGTGTTCCTAGCAAAGTTTCAGCCTAGCAAAATAATGTTGATGTGGCCTTAATGAATTGGGAAGAGTCTGATTTCTATGGTATAAACTACCTTAAAGGTTAAAATCAGCAGAGTACACCTATTTCAACCAACACAAGGTCAAAACTAAGAGTTGTAGATGTTAACCAGCAAGCTGTTGTGGCACAACAATAGACTGTAAGGGATAAAAATCAAGCATATCTGTCCTTTGATTGGACTCACATGTTCTTTAGAATAAGGTATAGTACAAAAGTAACAATATAGTCTGAACCACTTCCAAAAGACCATATTGAGCCCTATGTTCCCCACCTAATAAATGCTAATCTATACATCACCTGTGGGTAGTAGGATGAACCCATGAGCCTAGATGCCAATGCACCTATAGAAGACATGAACTTAGATGATTAGGTAGCTGAAGTTCATGAAAGTGACCATTTCCATCACATGAATGAAGTAGAATTAGGCATCTATATGATACAAGAACCTGATGCAGTGATTCCTAATCTGATTAAGGACCAAAATTAGTTGGAACAATAAGAAGATGAGCTTTAGAAGCTATACTTTGACGGATCAAGGACTAAGATAGGTGTTGGTGGAGGTAATATGTTGATTTCACCTCAAGGAGACAAATATTATGAAGCCTTAAGGTTTAGCTTCAGTTGCATAAACAATGTGGCTAAATACGAGGCCTTGATCCATGGTTTAGAATTGGCCCAGAAAATAGGTATCAAATATGTCTATGTTTATGGTGATTCTGAATTGATTGTTAATCAGGTTAGGAATCTAAATGTTACAAAAAATGATCTGCTCAAAAAGTACAAGCATAGAGTGTGGGTTTAAGTTGAATTTTTTGATGTTTTTAATCTAATTTCATTTCCCAGGAACCAAAATAATTATCCAGATAAGCTTGTAGCCTTGAGATCTCAATTTGAGATTCCTGATCAGATTAAGAATATTAAGGTATAGTCATATGTTAAGATAGTTGTCAGACCTTCTGTACCTAACAATAGTGTTTCATGGCAAGTGTTTAACAGTGATGAATAGATATTAAATTTTTTAAGTGTAGAAGCTAAGTTCACAGCTGATAATCAACATAAATATCATCAGTAATTTAATGATTAGATTGTATAGTTGAGGTCCAATAAGTTGATTAGAATCAGTGTTCAACACTGATGATCAGTTCAGAAAGGATAAGTGCAGCATGATAGTGAAGCAAGACCATTATCAGACCATAGAAATTTTCAAAGACAAACTCCTGAAACTTGGAAAGGTATGTACTAGAGAATAACATCAGTCTTTTGTTCAATTATGTTAGGATTTTTTTGATGTTTTTACATGGGAGTATAAAGACCTAAGAGGCTTTGATCCTAGTTTGGCCTAGTACACCATAGAATTAGAGCCTAATGCGAAGCCTATTAGGTAAAATTAGAGACCCCTCAATCCCAAACTTGAACACTTAATGAAGGCTGAGTTGAATAAACTGATTGAAAGCAATATCATTTCCCCAATAAAACATACTTCCTAGGTTTCCAATTTCGTCCCAGTCAGAAAAAAGAATGGTGAAATTTGACTTTGTGTCAATTTCTGTGATTTAAATTAGGCCTCATTGAAAAACCACTACCCTCTTCCTTCCATGGAACAGATACTACAAACTATTTTGGGTTCTAATAGATATTCCTTGTTAGATGGTTACTCTAGTTACAACCAAATTCTTGTCAAAGAAGAAGACCAATATAAAACTGCATTCACAACTAAGTGGGGTATTATGGCCTATCAAAAGATGCCATTTGGTTTGTCCAATGCAAGGGCAACCTTTTAGAGGGCAATGGATATGGCCTTCCATGGCCTTATGAACAGAATAGTGCTAGTGTAGTTAGATGACATAACTATTTTTTTCCAAAGATGCTAATTATCATTTTGTCTACTTGAAGCTTATTTTTCAGAGGTGCAGGGAGTTTGGAGTTTCATTAAACCCCAAAAAATGCATTTTTTTAGTTCATGAAGGTAAATTCCTTGGCCATATTATTTCAAAGCAAGGTATTTCTATTGACCCTGAGATAGTGTCTATAATTTTAGATTTACCACTGCCTACACATAAGAAAGGCTTGTAGAGCTTTCTTGGTAGAATCAACTTCGTTAGGAGGTTTATTCTAAACATTGCAGCTTTGTTACAACCTCTCATTGCCATGTTGAAGAAGAATGTGCCATTCGGCTAGTCTAAGGAGGGAAAAGGAAGCTTTGAGCAAATTAAGGAAGCCCTTGTTGCTACCCCTACCATCATTAATCCTAATTATGAGAGGGATTTTATTTTGTATGCTTCTAGAGGTACTAACGCAATCTCTACAATGTTATGTTAACAAAATGATGAAGGTTTAGAGAATCCAATAGCATTTTTCAGCCAGGTACTGCATGACTATGAGGTAAAGTATTCTTTTGTGGAAAAGCATATTTTTGCTATTCTGAGGAGCCTGAAGAAATTTAGAAACATGTTGTCTAATAACATAATTCATATAATGGTTGCTCACCCTACTGTTAAGAGTTTTTTATTAAATAGACATACAAATGATAAGAGAGCTGGTTGGATAACCAGAGTTATGGAATTTCATGTTGATATCAAGGTGACCAAGTTGATTACAGGCAAGGGCTTATGCAAGTAGCTTGCTAAAAGTGAAGAGCATAATCAAGAACATGAAGAGGGCACTGATATAGTACTGAACAATAATGAACTAGCCACTATACTAACTTCAACAACAATTGGGTGTAGCAGATGATGCATTATTTACAGTCCGGTCAATGCCCTAAAAGTTTAGATAGGGCAGGAAGAAGATATTTTAGGTTACAAGCTAATCCTTATGCTATCATTGATGGTATTTTATATAGGAGAGATTTTTATGGTGTATTTCTGAGGTGTGTTGGACCTGATCAAGTTGATAATTTGTTAAAAGAGTTTCACAATGGACCTTTAGGAGGTCACATTGCAGCTAGGACCACCACTTTGAAGATTATGCAGGATGGTTAGTAATTTACTGACTTGTTTAAGGATTCCTTTGCTTGGGTGAGAAGATGTGAGAAGTGTTCATTATTTGCTAGTAAACAAAGGCTTATTGCCTTACCCTTGCATCCTATAAAATTTGAATAGCCATTTGCAAAATGGGGGCTGGATTTCATAGGACCAAAAAACCCACCATCTAGTGCAGGACACAAGTGGATCTTGACTGCCATAGGCTATTTCACCAAGTGGACCGAGGTTGTTTCCTTAAAAGAGGTAAACAAATCTACTATCCTAAGTTTCTATCAGGATCTGGGATGAAGATTCGGTACACCAGATTCAATCATCTTAGATAATGGTCTAGCTTTTATAGGATTGAGAATTGTAGATTTGTCTGTTAGAAATAATATCTATTTGAATACTTCCTCTAACTATTACCCATAGGGCAATGGGCAGGCTAAGTCTATCAATAAAAACCTGATAAGGATCATCAAGAAGACTATTGAAGACAACCAGAGAACATGGCACGAGAAGTTAAAGTTGGCTCTTTGGGCTGATAAAATTACACCCAAGAGAGCTACTAGTTGTTCTCCATATGTACTTATGGTAAAGAGGCTTGGTTACCTATTTCAGTTGAATTGCCTACATTGATTTTCATCAAAGAACTTGAGCTACTAGAGGAACAACCTATAGTAATCTGGCTAACTTAGCTCATGGAGATAGAAGAGACAAGGAAAGAGGCCTTAAGAAAGCTTGATATGCATCAAACTCAAATGAAGAATGCATTTGATAAGAGGGAAAGACTAAGGATCTTTATTGTTGGTGATTTGGTGTTCAAATGGAATGAACTAAAGAGCAGACCTAGGAAGCATTCCAAATTTGATGCAATTTGGGATGGACCTTATTTTATCACAGATTGCGAAGAAAACAATGCATTTTAGTTGTCTAAGATAAGTGGAGAGGTGTTGTCTATCCCAGCTGATGGGATCCACCTCAAGCATTACCTCTAAGGATAAGAGTTTCTTTTGTCTATAGTAGAGTAGTATTGTAGTTAATAAGTGCTCATACACATTTGTTTTATGCACTTTTGTTTTGGCCATCAAGGCCTGTTAGTTTATTTTTAGTTTTTCTGTTGCTATTGGAGAGCTGAATTGTAGTGTTTTCTAACTTTGAGAAGGACAGAGTATGACTCAATGCCCAATGGATGTTTAAGGCAATTGGTCAAATGCTTAGTAGGCAAGCATATAGTAGAAGTGACTAGAAATGTTACCATTTTTTACCACAACTCAAAATTGGCTGAGTACATGTGATATTATCATTTTTTTAGTGAGGTTTCATATTCTTCTATTATGAGTTAGTTGCATAATTATTATGTTTCAATGTTAAATGCAATTCAGTTGTTCAAGAAACGAGGAAAGATTTTAGATCATTCATTGCATTATAGAATAGTCAAGAGAGATAAGTATTTCATTCATCACAATGATTATCCATTTACGAGTTGAAATACATAAAGGAATATGTATTGCATTCAAAGAAATGATGAGATATCAGATGTTCTACACAAGCCATGTGTTATAGCTGAACATATGAAGATATAAAGAAAATATTATGCATCTAATAAATGAAAAAGGAAAGACATAGCCATCATTGCCTTGGGGTTGTTGATCTTTGAAGTTTCCTCCTATCCTACTGTTGATCTCGACATGTACCTACAAAAATGTGGGAACGGTCGCGTTAGAAGCTCTAGATATGAAAATCCTTTATCCACCAGAAGAGGCATAATACTTTAATTATAGTGCACTAATCAAATGAACATCATCCATATATAGAAGGAACCGAAAGGAAACAATCATGGAGCATCATTATTTTATTATAATCTATTTGTTTCATGTGCAGGTAAAGGTGAAATTATGTTGTTGTTTCAGATGTATTTCAGCATGTAGTACAAAATGGGCTCACACAAGGGTAGAGCTCAGCATGTTGCCCCTGCGATTTAAGAGAAGTGACATCAAGTATTCATCCATACTGTGTAAAAGAGGAACATGATAAAGTGAATAATCTTGCATCAACTCAGCCTATTAGACTTCAATTTAGTGTCCATTTATGACTACCATTCAAGAGGAGTTAAAGTAGCAATTATCTATGAATAGTGAATGTTTGCACATGGTAGCCAATGAGGTAAGAGGTTGTAAACATCAGACTTGAAATGCTCATATTTATATTTCAGAAGTCATGTTTTTGATAGAATAGTTAATTAACAACCATAGAGCATCAATTTACTGTTCAAGTCAAATAGACAAATACAGAAGATAGCATGTGCATAGGTAAAATAGAGTTCACATCAAACAATTGATCAATACAAAGATAGTACATTGTTCCTATCTCAAGAGTAATAGAAGAGGATCAAGTACATGTATGGAACAGTTAAGGCAGCCATATGGAAAGACATAGCCATCATTGCCATGGGGTTGTCAATCTTCAAAGTTGCCTCATGTCCTACTCTTGATTTCGACATGTACCTGCAAAAATGAGGGAAGGGTCCCGTTAGAACCTCCAATTATCAAAATCCTTTATCCACCAGAAGAGGCATAATACTTTGAATATAGTGCATTGATCAAATCAACATCATCCATATGTAGAAGGAACCAAAAGAAAACCATGGAGCATCATTGTTTTATTCTAATCTATATGTTTCATGTGCAGGTATAGGTCAAATTATGTTTTTCTTTCAGATGTATTTAAGCATGTGGTACAAAATGGGCTCCCACAAGGGTAGAGCTTGGCATGCTACCCCTAAGTTTTAAGAGAAGTGAAATCAAGTATTCATTCATACCATGTAAAAGACGAACATGATAAAGTGAATAATTTTGCATCAACTTAGCTTGTTGGACTTTAATTGAGTGTCCATTTATGACTACCATTCAAGAGGAGTTGAAGTAGAAATCATCTATGAACAGTGAATGTTTGCACATGGCAACCAATGAGGTAAGAGGTTGTAAATATCAGACTTGAAATGCTCACATTTATATTTTAGAATTCATGTTTTTGATAGAATAGTTAAATAACAACCATAGAGCATCAATTTACTATTCAAGTCAAATAGACAAATACAAAAGATAGCATGTGCATAGGTAAAACAGAGTTCACATCAAACAATTGATCATTACAAAGAGAGTACATTGCTCATGTCTCAAGAGTAATAGAAGAGGATAAAGAACATGTATGAAACAGTTAAGGCATCCATAATGATTAAATGAAATGCATCTTTTATCATTTGTTACAATAGCACATATGTATTGTCATAAAGGAGATGAACTAGTATCAACTGATACAATACTCATTGAGAGCTTCATGTTTTGCCATACCATAGTAAAGAAAGGACAATCATGTATAGATACTATATCACATTGCCAAGAGTGTTATGATGTTACAAATAACCATGAGTAGGTATGTGCATAATCGAATGACAGATGCAGCCCAAATAGAAGTTGTCATTACCAAAGTCCTTTAGTAATTGTTGGTGATATGGTGTTATAACAATAAAATGTTTGCAACATGTATGCCAAGTGTTACAGTCTAAACTGAGTGGACAAGGATGCGAGGAAAGATTTATCCATAGTTGTGAGCAAAGAAAAGGATCATTATATGCCATCAGCATTTCATGAGTATACAAGTGTGTGGAATGAAAGGAAAAGCTTGCAAATTATCTATCAGAACATCATACATTTCAACTTGGCTGTTATCTTCATGCCATATAGGTGCTACATGAATAATCTAATGTAGAGAAAAGGATACATGATATCCATTTCATTTTATATGATAAATGCCATGAATAGTTGACAGGAATATCTGATAATATTGATGCTACAAGAAATCAAGGTTTTAAGTTTCAGGTGGAAATATGGAGTTCAAAACATTCTAAGTGTTCATAATGTCTTTCTGATAGTGATAGTCGTGAAATAGAGAGAATGATCAAAGTTAAACTGACAAGAAAAATGCAGATATGTCTAAGCTTTTGTTATGTTTTGAAAAAAGTTACAAAGTATTATACATACAAAAAAGGCGTGAATAGTTACAGAACAATTTTCATTGTCCAGAAATGTCAAGGTTTTCCATATTTTCAAAACCTTATCTCATGTTTTCTACAGTCAAGAGATATATAGAAAAAATAATAACAATATCCCATGGTTGTATCAGAGAAAGGTTTCTGTGTTATAGAAACTGGAAAAGCCTTGTTACATTTTTTGAAACCTTGATGTTATTTTTGTATCTACAGATAAAAATGCACAGAAGAGCTACATATGTATAAAGTGAAATAGCCATGGAAGAAAAAATAATTTCTATGCAAAGAGAAGTGAAACACTGTTCAGAATTTTGAAACCGTACTGCCATTTTTGTCAGTTGTAGATTAAAAAGAATGCACAATAATGTTGCAAGATGTTGTTAGTGACAGTAATAAGGGTCTTTATGCAAAAAAAAATTGAAACCCTTTTTTCATATTTTTGAAAGCCTCCTTCATTTTTTTCATAGTTAACAAGAACATGCTACAAGAAATAAAGAAGAAATAACAGAAACACAAAACTACTATGGCCATACCATGAAGGGAGTTATACCCAGAAATCCCATCTTTTTGTTTCAATTTTTGTGTCTATAGAACTAATGGAGCATAGCCGTGGAGGAAATAAGCATTTTTATGCCAAGAAATGTGAAGCCCTAGTGCCATACTACACTTATAGTTAAAAGAAAGAGGTATAATGCATATACAGAGATAGTCGTGCCAGGGAAAAGTCTTTTCGTGAAAAACTTACAAACCCATTACAAAGTTTTTTCAAACCCTTGTGCCATTTTCATTTGTAGAGGAGAGAGATCACAAGAAGAAGAATGGATGTGGCAAATAAAGCCTCTATGAAGTGAAAATGATTAAACCCTTGTCATAAAATTGAAAATCCTCAAGGTTTTGCACCTACAATCAAAGGAGGGTAAAAATAATGTATACACAGTCATAGCTACAACAGATATATCATTTTCTGCGAGGAAAAAAGATACTTGTTTCATCCATATCAAAGACCATATCTTCTTTTACTCATAGTAAAAATAAATTATGCTAGGAAAGAAGCTCACCTTTAGTATTTATAGAGGGGGAAGAAGCATGGCCACGACCTCATTTTTTAAGGGTTTCTTTTTGTCGCAATAGAAATGTCAGGGATTCGACCATAGAAGCCATAGAAATAAGAGAGATATGCTAGAATATTTCAAACCCTAAGTCAGCAATGTTTGAGTTATAAAGTGAATGAGAAAAAATGCCAAATGAAAAATGAGGATATCTTTTAGAGTTTCTCGTTGCTTTTGTTTGATGAGTGCTCAAAGTTTCTTTTGTTATTTGACTTCACAAAAATTTAATCATTACTCTATCCTATTGTCTATGGTCAAGACTTTGGTTTTTGAAAATTCCTAGTCATCATGCCAAAAAGGGGCCATGGGTCGACAATCATATCTTTTTATTTGAATATTTTGATAAAGTCAAAGGGTTGATCATTGTGAGATAAGTCTTTGGTATCTAGGTCTTGTACACTAGTGGAGGTCAAGCATGGCTCCCTCTTGATTTTCATGCCTCAAGATACTTAATGCTAAGTCACCTTGCAATATTCCATATGAGATACCCCTTGGAGATAGGGAAAAAACTCCTTTCATTAGGAAGTACTTTGTAGGCCTATGCAGATTAAGCCTCTAAGGCTTTTATTTATTTTTGCAAATATATTGTGATATTTTTATCATTTTTTTATGATTTTTATAGAAAAATCAATTGTAATGCATTGTAAAATATTTGGCAAAATTATGAGTCAAATATTACTTATTTTTTACAAAAATTAAATTGGGCAGGAGATGGGATAAAACTGCCATAACATTGTAAAGTTAGTTTTAAAGCAATCAATTATAAATCAGATTTCTCTTTGATTTGTTATATTTAGAGTCATATAGGACAAAATTTGAAGATCTCATGACAAGGAGAAAGCAGATTTGTGGTGAGGACACATCAGGAGATCCTTTGGCATCATGACTTGACAGTTTGGACTCATTTTTGAGGGCTTTTATTTCTGCTTTTCTAAGTAGCTCGAAAATGGACTTGGGGTCTATTTTTAGTTTTTTTTCCAGCTTTCAGGGGGAGATATATTTCACAGCATATATCTCAGATATTCTATTTTTTTCAGTAGTTCCAATTACTAGTTTTAGTTAGAGTTTTAGAGATTAGAGTGTAGAGAGATAGAGTCTTCCTCTCACATCAAGAGTGTTGTACTCATTTTCATTGTACTCATTCTTGCTTTAGTTATTGAGCAGCAACTTTCTTTCACATTTTTTCTAACTATCTGCAAGTTAATCTGATGTTGCATTGTGATGAATATTTTGTCCTTTGCCTTCTCTTGTTTTGTGATATTTTTGTAGAATCTTTGTTTAATTCAGGTTGCATGTTGTGTGTATAAGACCCTCATGTGAAATATTTATTAGTTAAATGATCACAGTGTTGTGAAGGCCAAAGTCCATTAATCTATTTGTGAGTAATATTTGTTAGGTGATACAATCTTAAAGTTAACCAGAATCCATTTATTTTAGCATATTCTTCTATCCTTTTTTCCTTGCAAGTCAATTAGATTAGGAAATCAAAATGAGAACTAGTTCACTTTGGAGATTCATTCTCGTTATAGGAAACCCACATCTTGAGAGTGATTCCATGTTCCAATAAATAGCTAAGTTTCTATGAGCTTAGCAGGGTGCTTACTTGATTGACAATAGTTTTTGGTACACCCAATGGGACTCTAAAAGTGATTTTAGAGAAGTTTATACCCTCATAGCTATTGGTCTAGTATATGTAGCAGTTTTCTAGCCTTTAGAGGCTTTCACAATATACCTGGCAACTCATTTCCTCTTGTTTGACATGCACATTAGTACTTTCAGCCTATGAAAACTAGATCTAATCCAGACCCTTTTGATTATTTACACCTATCTACAGTTAAAAGGAGAGGCAGATCGGCAAGCAAAATAGTTAAATCATCAAGAAGATCAAAGTCTACACCTCCATGATTTAGTTCTCTGAGTCTAGTCAAAAGAAGTAGAAGTCTGGTGCTGATAGTCCAAATACCCATAATGGCTAGGCAGTACGCATTCACCGCCCTCAATGGAGGTAGCCCATTGCAACTTGCCCAAAGAGATGATATTCTAGTTTTAGCCTTTAAAGGACTACCTTATTTCATTGGAGAAGATCATACTACTATTGTTAAACACATTCAAGATTTGGCAACCCTTTGTTCCGTACACAATGTCACCCAAGAAAATATGGCAATCAAACTTTTGGCTAGATCATTAAAAGGCAAAGACTTACGGTGGTTCAGAGGACTTGCAGAAAACTTTATTACATCATGGGACCTACTGGGAGACAAACTGCATAAGGACTTCGAGGACAAATCTAATCATCTCTCATTACTGGAGCAGCTTAGCACCATCAAAATTACACCCCATGAACACATGGTTGATTTCAACTATTGATTTTAGAGAACATGGGATAGGATTCCGGCAACAATAAAACCCTTGCCAAGGCAAGCATTTTTGTTTTGTCTTAAAGCTTTAAATAGTAAAATTTCCATAACGATTCAGTCTATGGGAGGAACTACCCTCCCAAATTATTTTGAAGTTGTTGTTAGAGAAGAAAACTGCCTCATCCAGCTAGGGAAAATAGCCCCGAGGCCTCCCTTACCCATTTTCCCTAAAATCTAGCCATCTATGCCAATGGCAATACCTCCTCTAGTTGTTGTCCCACCTATTCCAGTAATAGGATACCAAGCAGCCCAAGGAACTGTTGTTCCAGCTCAAACCAAAAATTCCCCAGAGATTGAAAATACACTGAGGACAATTGCAAATAAGCTGGTAAATATGGAGAAATGCTTGCCTTACCAAAATCAATATCAACCCAATTAGTAAAATGCCCAATTTTAGCCCAATTAGCAATATAGGCAACCCTTCTAGGTTGATCCTCAAGGCTAGAGAACAAACTACAACCCTCAACCCTTTCAAGCTTATAACCCAAATATTGCCAGCACCTCGAGAGAGCTTGTACCCACATAGAATAATTTGGCTCAAGATAGTGACTAGTGTTATCCATGTCACCAATCGTACAATCAAGTTGCATGCACGAATGGAGTAAGAAATTAGGAGCTCATGGTTTAGAACAGCTATGCAAGTTCGAAAGGTGTTCCTAGCGAAGTTTCAGCCTAGCAAAATATTGTTGATGTGGCCTTAATGAATTGGGAAGAGTCTGATTTCTATGGTATAAACTACCTTAAAGGTTAAAATCAGTAGAGTACACTTGTTTCAACCAACACAAGGTCAAACCTAAGAGTTGTAGATGTTAACCAGCAAGCTATTGTGGTACAACAACAGACTGTAAGGGATAAAAATCAAGCATATTTGTCCTTTGATTGGACTCACATGTTCTTTAGAATAAGGTATAGTACAAAAGTAACAATATAGTCTGAACCACTTCCAAAAGACCATATTGAGCCCTATGTTCCCCACCTAATAAATGCTAATCTATACATCACCTGTGGGTGGTAGGATGAACCCATGAGCCTAGATGCCAATGCACCTATAGAAGACATAAACTTAGATGATTAGGTAGCTGAAGATCATGAAAGTGACCATTTCCATCACATGAATGAGGTAGAATTAGGCATCTATATGATACAAGAACCTGATGCAGTGATTCCTAATCTGATTAAGGACCAAAATTAGTTGGAACAATAAGAAGATCAGCTTTAGAAACTGTACTTTGACGAATCAAGGACTAAGATAGGTGTTGGTGGAGGTAATATGTTGATTTCACCTCAAGGAGAAAAATATTATGCAGCCTTAAGGTTTAGCTTTAGTTGCATAAACAATGTGGCTAAATATGAGGCCTTGATCCATGGTTTAGAATTGGCCCAGAAAATAGGTATCAAATATGTCTAAGTTTATGGTGATTCTGAATTGATTGTTAATAAGGTTAGGAATCTAAATGTTACAAAAAATGATCTGCTCAAAAAGTACAAGCATAGAGTGTGGGTTTCAGTTGAATTTTTTGATGTTTTTAATCTAATTTCATTTCCCAGGAACCAAAATAAGTATCCAGATAAGCTTGTAGCCTTGAGATCTCAATTTCAGATTCCTGATCAGATTAAGAATATTAAGGTATGGTCATATGTTAAGATAGTTGTCAGACCTTCTGTACCTAACAATAGTGTTTCATGGCATGTATTTAACAGTGACGAATAGATATTAAATTTTTTAAGTGTAGAAGCTAAGTTTATAGCTGATAATCAACATAAATATCATCAGTAATTTAATGATCAGATTGTATAGTTGAGGTCCAATAAGTTGATTAGAATCAGTGTTCAACACTGATGATCAGTTCAGAAAGGATAAGTGCAGCATGATAGTGAAGCAAGAACATTATCAGACCATAGAAATTTTCAAAGACAAACTCTTGAAACTTGGAAAGGTATGTACTAGAGAATAACATCAGTCTTTTGTTCAATTATGTCAAGATTTTTTTGATGTTTTTACATGGGAGTATAAAGACCTAAGAGGATTTGATCCTAGTTTGGCCTAGTACACCATAGAATTAGAGCCTAATGCGAAGCCTATTAGGTAAAAGTAGAGACCCCTCAATCCCAAACTTGAACACTTAATGAAGGCTGAGTTGAATAAACTGATTGAAAGCAATATCATTTTCCCAATAAAACATACTTCCTGGGTTTCCAATTTGGTCCCAGTCAAAAAAAAGAATGGTGAAATTTGACTTTGTGTCAATTTCTATAATCTAAATCAGGCCTCATTGAAAAACCACTACCCTCTTCCTTCCATGGAATAGATACTACAAACTATTTTGGTTTCTAATAGATATTCCTTGTTAGATGGTTACTCTAGTTACAACCAAATTCTTGTCAAAGAAGAAGACCAATATAAAACTGCATTCACAACTAAGTGGGGTATTATGGCCTATCGAAACATGCCATTTGGTTTGTCCAATGCAAGGGCAACCTTTCAGAGGGCAATGGATATGGCCTTCCATGGCCTTATGAACAGAATAGTGCTAGTGTATTTAGATGACATAACTATTTTTTTCCAAAGATGCTAATTATCATTTTGTCTACTTGAAGCTTATTTTTCAGAGGGGCAGGGAGTTTGGAGTTTCATTAAACCCAAAAAAATGTATTTTTTTAGTTCGTGAAGGTGAATTCCTCGGCCATATTATTTCAAAGCAAGGTATTTCTATTGACCCTGAGATAGTGTCTATAATTTTAGATTTACCACTGCCTACACATAAGAAAGGCTTGCAGAGCTTTCTAGGTAGAATCAACTTTGTTAGGAGGTTTATTCTAAACATTGTAGCTTTGTTACAACCTCTCATTGCCATGTTGAAGAAGAATGTGCCATTTGGCTAGTCTAAGGAGGGAAAAGGAAGCTTTGAGCAAATTAAGGAAGCCCTCGTTGCTACCCCTACCATCATTAATCCTAATTATGAGAGTGATTTTATTTTGTATGCTTCTAGAGGTACTGACGCCATCTCTACAATGTTATGTTAACAAAATGATGAAGGTTTAGAGAATCCAATAGCATTTTTCAGCCAGGTACTGCATGACTATGAGGTAAAGTATTCTTTTGTGGAAAAGCATATTTTTGCTATTGTGAGGAGCCTGAAGAAATTTAGAAACATGTTGTCTAATAACATAATTCATATAATGGTTGCTCACCCTACTGTTAAGAGTTTTTTATTAAATAGACATACAAATGATAAGAGAGCTGGTTAGATAACCAGAGTTATGGAATTTCATGTTGATATCAAGGTGACCAAGTTGATTACAGGCAAGGGCTTATGCAAGTAGCTTGCTAAAAGTGAAGAGCATAATCAAGAACATGAAGAGGGCACTGAAATAGTACTGAACAATAATGAACTAGCCACTGTACTAACTTCAATAACAATTGGGTGTAGCAGATGATGCATTATTTACAGTCCGGTCAATGCCCTGAAAGTTTAGATAGGGCAGGAAGAAGATATTTCATGTTACAAGCTACTCCTTATGCTATCATTGATGGTATTTTATGTAGGAGAGATTTTTATGGTGTATTTCTGAGGTGTGTTGGACCTGATCAAGTTGATAATTTGTTAGAAGAGTTTCACAATGGACCTTTAGGCGGTCACATTGCAGCTAGGACAACCACTTTGAAGATTATGTAGGATGGTTAGTAATGGACCGACTTGTTTAAGGATTCCTTTACTTGGGTGAGAAGATGTGAGAAGTGTTCATTATTTGCTAGTAAACAAAGGCTTGTTGTCTTACCCTTGCATCATATTAAAGTTGAATAGCCATTTGCAAAATGGGGGCTGGATTTCATAGGACCAAAAAACCCACCATCTAGTGCAGGACACAAGTGGATCTTGACTGCCACAGACTATTTCACCAAGTGGACCGAGGTTGTTTCCTTAAAAGAGGTAAACAAATCTACTATCCTAAGTTTCTATCAGGATCTGGGATCAAGATTCGGTACACTAGATTCAATCATCTTAGATAATGGTCTAGCTTTTATAGGATTGAGAATTTTAGATTGGTCTGTTAGAAATAATATCTATTTGAATACTTCCTCTAACTATTACCCATAGGGTAATGGGCAGGCTAAGTCTATCAATCAAAACCTGATAAGGATCATCAAGAAGACTGTTGAAGACAAACAGAGAACATGTCACGAGAAGTTAAAGTTGGCTCTTTGGGCTGATAAAATTACACCCAAGAGAGCTACTAGTTGTTCTCCATATGTATTTATGGTAAAGAGGCTTGGTTACCTATTTCAGTTGAATTGCCTACATTGATTTTCATCAAAGAACTTGAGCTGCTAGAGGAACAACCTTTAGTAATTTGGCTAACATAGCCCATGGAGATAGAAGAGACAAGGAAAGAGGCCTTCAGAAAGCTTGATATGCATCAAACTCAAATGAAGAATGCATTTGATAAGAGGGAAAGACCAAGGATCTTTATTGTTGGTGATTTGGTGTTCAAATGGAATGAACTAAAGAGCAGACCTAGGAAGCATTCCAAATTTGATGCAATTTGGGATGGACCTTATTTTATCACAGATTGCAAAGAAAACAATGCATTTCAGTTGTCTAAGATAAGTGGAGAGGTGTTGTCTATGCCAGTTAATAGGATACACCTCAAGCATTACCTCTGAGGATAAGAGTTTCTTTTGTCTATAGTAGAGTAGTATTGCAGTTAATAAGTGCTCATACACATTTGTTTTATGCACTTTTGTTTTGGCCATCAAGGCCTGTTAGTTTATTTTTAGTTTTTCTGTTGCTGTTGGAGAGATGAATTGTAGTGTTTTCTAACTTTGAGAAGGACAGATTATGACTCAATGCCCAATGGATGTTTAAGGCAATTGGTCAAATGAATAGTAGGCAAGCATATAGTAGAAGTCACCAGAAATGTTACCATTTTTTACCACAACTCAAAATTGGCTGAGTAGATGTGATATTATCATTTTTTTAGTGAGGTTTCATATTCTTCTATTATGAGTTAGTTGCATAATTATTATGTTTCAATGTTAAATGCAATTCAGTTGTTCAAGAAACGAGGAAAGATTTTAGATCATTCATTGCATTATAGAATAGTCGAGAGAGATAAGTATTTCATTCATCACAATGATTATCCATTTACGAGTTGAAATACATGAAGGAATACGTATTGCATTCAAAGAAATGATGAGATATCAGATGTTCTACACAAGCCATGTGTTATAGCTGAACATATGAAGATATAAAGAAAATATTATGCATCTAATAAATGAAAAAGGAAAGACATAGCCATCATTGCCTTGGGGTTGTTGATCTTTGAAGTTGCCTCCTATCCTACTCTCGATCTCGACATGTACCTGCAAAAATGTGGGAAGGTCCCATTAGAAGCTCTAGATATGAAAATTCTTTATCCACCAGAAGAGGCATAATACTTTAATTATAGTGCACTAATCAAATGAACATCATCCATATACAGAAGGAACCGAAAGGAAACAATCATGGAGCATCATTATTTTATTCTAATCTATTTGTTTCATGTGTAGGTAAAGGTGAAATTATGTTGTTGTTTCAGATGTATTTCAGCATGTAGTACAAAATGGGCTCCCACAAGGGTAGAGCTCAGCATGTTGCCCCTACGATTTAAGAGAAGTGACATCAAGTATTCATCCATACTGTGTAAAAGAGGAACATGATAAAGTGAATAATCTTGCATCAACTCAGCCTATCAGACTTCAATTTAGTGTCCATTTATGACTACCATTCAATAGGAGTTAAAGTAGAAATTATCTATGAATAGTGAATGTTTGCACATGGTAGCCAATGAGGTAAGAGGTTGTAAACATCAGACTTGAAATGCTCATATTTATATTTCAGAAGTCATGTTTTTGATAGAATAGTTAATTAACAACCATAGAGCATCAATTTACTGTTCAAGTTAAATAGACAAATACAGAAGATAGCATGTGCATAGGTAAAACATAGTTCACATCAAACAATTGATCAATACAAAGAGAGTACATTGTTCCTATCTCAAGAGTAATAGAAGAGGATCAAGTACATGTATGCAACAGTTAAGGCAGCCATAAGGAAAGACATAGCCATCATTGCCTTGGGGTTGTCAATCTTCAAAGTTGCCTCATGTCCTACTCTTGATTTCGACATGTACCTGCAAAAATGAGGGAAGGGTCCCGTTAGGACCTCTAGTTATCAAAATCCTTTATCCACCAGAAGAGGCATAATACTTTGAATATAGTGCATTGATCAAATCAACATCATCCATATGTAGAAGGAACCAAAAGAAAACAATCATGGAGCATCATTGTTTTATTCTAATCTATTTGTTTCATGTGTAGGTATAGGTCAAATTATGTTTTTCTTTCAGATGTATTTCAGCATGCGGTACAAAATGGGCTCCCACAAGGGTAGAGCTTGGCATGCTACCCCTAAGTTTTAAGAGAAGTGAAATCAAGTATTCATCCATACTGTGTAAAAGAGGAACACGATAAAGTGAATAATTTTGCATCAACTTAGCTTGTTGGACTTTAATTGAGTGTCCATTTATGACTACCATTCAAGAGGAGTTGAAGTAGCAATCATCTATGAACAGTGAATGTTTGCACATGGCAACCAATGAGGTAAGAGGTTGTAAATATCAGACTCAAAATGCTCATATTTATATTTTAGAATTCATGTTTTTGATAGAACAGTTAATTAACAACCATAGAGCATCAATTTACTATTCAAGTCAAATAGACAAATACAGAAGATAGCATGTGCATAGGTAAAATAGAGTTCACATCAAACAATTGATCATTACAAAGAGAGTACATTGCTCATGTCTCAAGAGTAATAGAAGAGGATTAAGTACATGTATGAAACAGTTAAGGCAGCCATAATGACTAACTGAAATGCATCTTTTATCATTTGTTACAATAGCACATACGTATTGTCATAAAGGAGATGAACTAGTATCAACTGATACAATACTCATTGAGAGCCTCATGTTTTGCCATACCATAGTAAAGAACGGAAAATCATGTATAGATACTATATCACATTGCCAAGAGTGTTATGATGTTACAAATAACCATGAGTAGGTATGTGCATAATCGAATGATAAATGCAGCCCAAATAGAAGTTGTCATTACCAAAGTCCTTTAGTAATTGTTGGTGATATGGTGTTATAACAATAAAATGTTTGCAACATGTATGCCAAGTGTTACAGTCTAAACTAAGTGGACAAGGATGCGAGGAAAGATTTATCCATAGTTGTGAGCAAAGAAAAGGATCATTATATGCCATCAGCATTTCATGAGTATACAAGTGTGTGGAATGAAAGGAAAAGCTTGCAAATTATCTATCAGAACATCATACATTTCAACTTGGCTGTTATCTTCATGCCATATAGGTGCTACATGAATAATCTAATGTAGAGAAAAGGATACATGATATCCATTTCATTTTATATGATAAATGCCATGAATAGTTGACAGGAATATCTGATAATATTGATGCTACAAGAAATCAAGGTTTTAAGTTTCAGGTAGAAATATGGAGTTCAAAACATTCTAAGTGTTCATAATGTCTTTCTGATAGTGATAGTCATGAAATAGAGAGAATGATCAAAGTTAAACTGACAAGAAAACTGCAGATATGTCTAAGTTTTTGTTATGTTTTGAAAAAGGTTACAAAGTATTATACATACAAAAAAGGCGTGAATAGTTACAAAAGTGTTTTCATTGTCCAGAAATGTCAAGGTTTTCCATATTTTCAAAACCTTATCTCACGTTTTCTATAGTCAAGAGATATATAGAAAAAATAATAACAATATGCCATGGTTGTATCAGAGAAAGGTTTTTGTGTTATAGAAACTGGAAAAGCCTTGTTACATTTTTTGAAACCTTGATGTTATTTTTGTATCTACAGATAAAAATGCACAAAAGAGCTACATATGTAGAAAGTGAAATAGCCATGGAAGAAGAAATAATTTCTATGCAAAGAGAAGTGAAACACTGTTCAGAATTTTGAAACCGTACTGCCATTTTTGTCAGTTGTAGATTAAAAAGAATGCACAATAATGTTGCAAGATGTTGGCCGTGACAGTAATAAGGGTCTTTATGCAAAAAAAAATTGAAACCCTTTTTTCATATTTTTGAAAGCCTCCTTCATTTTTTCAATAGTTAACAAGAACATACTACAAGAAATAAAGAAGAAATAATAGAAACACAAAAGTACTATGGCCATGCCAAGAAGGGAGTTATACCCAGAAATCCCATCTTTTTGTTTCAATTTTTGTGTCTACAAAACTAATGGAGCATAGCCGTGGAGGAAATAAGCATTTTTATGCCAAGAAATGTGAAGCCCTAGTGCCATACTACACTTATAGTTAAAAGAAAGAGGTATAATGCATATACAGAGATAATCGTGCCAGGGAAAAGTCTTTTCGTGAAAAACTTACAAACCCATCACAAAGTTTTTTCAAACCCTTGTGCCATTTTCATTTGTAGAGGAGAGAGATCACAAGAAGAAGAATGGATGTGGCAAATAAAGCCTCTATGAAGTGAAAATGATTAAACCCTTGTCATAAAATTGAAAATCTTCAAGGTTTTGCACCTACAATCAAAGGAGGGTAAAAATAATGTATACACAGTCATAGCTACAACAGATATATCATTTTCTGCGAGGAAAAAAGATACTTGTTTCATCCATATCAAAGACCATATCTTCTTTTACTCATAGTAAAAATAAATTATGCTAGGAAAGAAGCTCACCTTTAGTATTTATAGAGGGGGAAGAAGCATGGCCACAACCTCATTTTTTAAGGGTTTCTTTTTGTTGCAATAGAAATGTCAGGGATTCGACCACAGAAGCCATAGAAATACGAGAGATATGCTAGAATATTTCAAACCCTAAGTCAGCAATGTTTGAGTTATAAAGCAAATGTGAAAAAATGCCAAATGAAAAATGAGGATATCTTTTAGAGTTTCTCATTGCTTTTGTTTGATGAGTGCTCAATGTTTCTTTTGTTATTTGACTTCACAAAAATTTAATCATTACTCTATCCTATTGTCTGTGGTCAAGACTTTGGTTTTTGAAAATTCCTAGTCATCATGCCAAGAAGGGGCCATGGGCCAACAATCATATCTTTTTATTTGAATATGTTGATAAAGTCAAAGGGTTGATCATTGTGAGATAAGTCTTTGGTATGCAGGTCTTATAGACTAGTGGAGGTCAAGCATGGCTCCCTCTTGATTTTCATGCCTCAAGATACTTAATGCTAAGTCACCTTGCAATATTCCATATGAGATACCCCTTGGAGATAGGGAAAAAACTCCTTTCCTTAGGAAGTACTTTGCAGGCCCATGCAGATTAAGCCTCTAAGGCTTTTATTTATTTTTGCAAATATATTGTGATATTTTCATCATTTTTTGTGATTTTTATAGAAAAATCAATTTTAATGCATTGTAAAATATTTGGCAAAATTATGAGTCAAATATTACTTATTTTTTACAAAAATTAAATTGGGCAGGAGATGGGATAAAATGGCCATAACATTGTAAAGTTAGTTTTAAAGCAATCAATTATAAATTGCTTTAAAACTTAACTAGTTTTAGGCAGTTAATAGGCTAATAAAACAAATTAGATTTCTCTTTGATTTGTTATATTTAGAGTCATATAGGACAAAATTTGAAGATTTCATGACAAGGAGAAAGCAGATTTGTGGTGGGGACACATCAAGAGAGCCTTTGGCATCATGATTTGATAGTTTCAACTCTTCTTGAGGGATTTTATTTCTACTTTTCTAAGTAGCTTGAAAATGGGCTTGGGGTCTATTTTTAGTAGCTTTTTTCCATCTTTTAGGGGGAGATAGATTTGACTGCTTATATATCAGATATTCCTTTCTTTTCAGCAGTTCCAATTACCAGTTTTAGTTAGAGTTTTAGAGATCAGAGTGCAGAGAGACAAAGTCTTCCTCTCACATCAAGAGTGTTGTACTCATTTTCATTGTACTCATTATTCCTTCAGTTACTAAGTAGCAGCTTTCCTTCACATTTTGTCTAACTATTTGCAAGTTAATTTTATGTTGCATTATGATGAATGTTTGTCCTTTGCCTTGTCATAGCTTGTGATATATTTATAGAATCTTTGTTTAATTTAGGTTGCATGTTGTGTCTACAAGACCTTCATTTGAAATATATGAGTTAAATGATCAGAGTGTTGTGAAGGCCAAAGTCCATTAATTTGTTTGTGAGTAAGATCTGTTAGGTGATACAATCTTAAAGTTAACCAGAATCCATTTATTTAAAAATATCCTTCTATCCTTTTTCCTTAAAAGTTAATTAGATTAGGAAATCAAAAGGAGAACCAGCTCACTCTAGAGATTCACTCTCGTTATAGGAAACCCACATCCTGAGAGTGATTCCATGTTCCAATAAGTAGCGAAGTTTCTTTGATCTTAGCAGGGTGCTTACTTGATTAACAACAATAACCTTAGACTAAAATGAGCCCTAAGTCAACTTAATAAAGTGAAATTAAATATTTAATTACACCAATAAAAGGTTCTTCCTTCTTTTCAATATCTTTCCCTTGTTTCCTTTTCCATATTTTTGTAATCTTCATCTATTTGTTCAAGGTATCCTTCATTTTCTTATGCTAGTTAGGTGTATTCACCAAACCAGTTTTACAAACTTTTGCTCTATGTCCAAAGTTATTATACTTGTGGAATTAAATAACTCCTACACAATGATAATTAAGCAATAAGGTTATAGGACAATATCATCTATCACTTGATTCCTGTGAATACATATCTTTCCTAGACACTATTGGCATACAAGGTGTCATTTTCAACTAGTTCCATTTAGACCTTGTTCTGATACATGATGTTTGTGTATTTTGAATTTTCCTTTTACTATGGTGGGGTTTGGGGGTGCTTCTCTGGGAGCATGACACAACAAATTAACTAGCTCCCCTCCATGAATATTTGATTTGTGGTGAAAACTAGTAATTAAACTATAATGCCAAGGGCCAATATCTTCTCCTACATAATTCTTGAAAATGCCACTTGAATTCATATCTAGTTTCAACTAGTCTCATTATCGTGAAGCTCTATCCCAAATTCTATGTAAGCCCTGAAAAGATTGCATATCTTCAACTCAAAATAACTCTTGTCATGGTTTGATACTGGCTTATTGAAATATGAGCCAAAACACCAACAAATAACTATATTAAATTAAACTGATCAATTACAAAACCCAGAGAAATGTTTGAATTGCATGGGATAAGATTGCTATTTTCCCCTGGTTGAATTAAGGATGCAATCTTCCCCTCACTAGCTCAACTCCTTCCATGATGTTGCTTCCACTTGAAAGTAGTGCAAGCCTATTGCCTAGAGCCAATATACTCTGCCAAGAGAGTCCAAATCATGAGCCAAGGAGCTCTTCCAAGAGAGTCCAATGCTCTCAAAAGTAGCCAAAAAGAAAAGTAGATCATTGGAAAAGCCCAACAAATCGTAAAATCTTGACCTCAAGACAAACACACAATGACTAGCAGGTCACAATTATGTCACTCGTCTAAATTCTCTAAAATTGCATGTGGCACACCCAACACCTCAGTTTGATCATTGGAAAAGCCCAACAAATTGTAAAATTTTGACCTCAAGACAAACACACAATGATCACTAGGTCACAATTATGTCACTTGTCTGAATTCTTTGAAATCGCATGTGGCACACCCAACACCTTAGTTTGATTACTCGGTGTATATTTACATGTACAAGTAAAGTGAATCAAACAAATACACTGTATACATAACCCCAACACACTATTACAGAAGATTATTCTACAAAGATCATCAAAAACCCCCAAACCTTGAGCATATAACTCCATCAACACTTTAATTCTTGCAAAACCACATCATTCCCACGCATGTTTCCACAATATCTACCTTTATTCTTAGTTCCTTGAAGCCTTACGTGAACACCATTAATATTTGAAGTAGGTAGTATGAAAGCAATGTGTAGAATTTAGGAAGCTATTCCCAAAACTAGTAGCTACTAAGTAGGATACAAGAATATGATTACACTAGGGATTCAATATCCAAATGTTGAAGATGAATTATAGGACATGGTTAAAATGTTCATATGACTTCAAGTGAAGCATATGATTTATCTAGTTTTGACAAAAAACATGAAATAGTCACCTATCTGATCCATTAGATGATTGTGCAATAAACTAGTTGTATGGAATGCCTTTTTTTTTGCAAATTGATATTTGTAATGGCAAGACCAAACAAGGAAGCAAATCCAATAGTGATGCAAACAATCACCAATGCTACAATTCACAAAAAGTCATGTCTCATCCCAAAATAATTCTTTATGAACTAAGACACCGTCACTTTCCCATCTGTTGTTTCCATCTTTGTATCCACATCAACAAGATGTGATGCAATCAAACCATAGAGTGTCCAAGAATTAGGTCTCACCTATTTGTACCATCTCCACCACACAATCATTTTCTAGTTCAAATAAAATAGATTTGATTATATTATTAATCATCATGGCTTGCTGCTATACATTTTAAAAAGTTTAGTTTAAATTATAATATATAAAATTTGCCTCAACAAAAAAGTTTTAACATGGTCTTATAGGTCGAGGAATGATGAAGCCATGAAAGAGGTTCTATGTAGAATAAAATGCTAATGCAATGATTGTCACAACATAGAAGTTTTGAGCCATGGTAACTGTCAACATTCCAAAGAAGGTGAAGTATAGAAAAGTGAAATACATGAAAAAGAGGAACCAGAAAAACTTGATTGTTGTCCATTCAAATGCTAACATGGAATAGACCACGATGGCATAAACTATAGACTACATAAGAATATAAGGGACCTCAATTGCCACCTACGTAAATAAATAACAAGAGGATCATCTCATTAATCTAAGGTTGTATGGTTGAACATCTGATAGTGATAGAATTTAGTGTACCTATCCAAAGGCATAAGGGAACACTGAATACATTCCAACAACTCTTTGTTTATAGAAGACAGTCCCTTCTACATCAACCATAGGTTGTACACTAGATGCATTGCTTATTCCAAGAAAAAGTACTGAACAATACATTGCTCCCAAAATATTGAATAGATCTTGTTGATTGCCTCTACAAAAACAAATTATAGAATGTTTAAAAAATAAATTGCCAATATGATAGGTCAGAGATGAATTGGAACATGTAGTCTTGCAGAAGAACTCTAATAAATCATAGAAAAGGTGTAAAACACAAATCTGGTGGCTACAAGTGCATATTGGAAAATCTTTCTACCAGTGAAAAGAGAATCTAGCCTATTTTTCCCATGTTCCCAAAAGATGCTCCCAAAGAGCAAGGTAACCATTGTACTAAAGAGAAAATGCAGAACAACATAGTGTGGATTTCACCAATATGAACAATACTAATTCCAAAGCCATGCCATCCATTGAACTAGGAAGGATTGTACATATTGTGTTGGAAAATTTAGATCCTTTGAGGCTGGAGTAGGGGTGCTTAGTTCTTTAATGAGTTGGTGATTCCATTTGAGAAATAGAAAATACTTTAAGCTTAATTTGGATTACCTTCTTAAGACATGCAAACATGGGAACCCACAAGAGTTGCACCATAACCTTATTACATGTCTGTTGGAATTATGGGCCACAATATTTGAACTTGGGTCATGCTAGATGATGTAAGACTCTTATGGATTACCATATTACACCACACACCTTAAACTATTAATATGAATACCCATAATCATTACACCATAACCTTGCCACATGTCTATTGGAATGGGCAGTAATATTTGAACTTAGGTCACACTTTTACAAATGATCCCCATTCCTATTAAGCCATAGGCACTTGGGCTGACATTGCCCATATATTTGCTATCACTAAAAAAAATTAAAAATAAAATAGAACACCACTAGTAGAATCCATTACAAGAAAAAACTAATGCCAATTTGTCTGCGTACTAGAAAACATTGTAAAAATGGTACATGATAAAAAATAATTTACATCAATTAATGAGATGATCACTAGCAAGATCCATAACAAGAAGAAACTAGGCCAAGCCATTTAGGTGTTAGAAACTAGTGTGAAAAGGGCACTCCCACAAATTGTATTGTTGATAACTTGTGAAGTAGAGCAATTCATATTTCCCATTTAATTGCAATCACTAAAAACCACAATACATAAATGACACAAATTACCAATAGCAAAATCTTCAACAATAAAAAAACCAATTCCAATCTATTTTGGCATTGGAAACTGTGAAAAGAGAACACCTACAAACTATATTGCTAATTACTTATGGAGTGAAGTCACGAATTTCTCCCATTTAACTGCTATGATTCCAAAAAATACATAAATGATCATGAAACAGATAGCTAATATTGAAATTCACAATAACCAAAAAATTATCCCAAGCCATTTGTGCATGCGAAAAATGTGAAAATGGCACAAATGAGTAGAGATACTCATTAACATAGACATAGTGAGAATTTATGTGGTTCACCAAAAAAGAAAATAAATTTGGAATCTATTTTATAAATCAAATGTGTATTGTAGAATTAGTGGAAAGGAAGCTTTATTGATAACATAGCTTGATTTCTATTATACTTGACAAAGTCAAATAACGTTATAGTGGAAAATAAAGGTGTTATCTTTAAAGAGAAGTTAAATAACACAAGTAAACAAGCAAAACATGGCATCACAGAAAATTATAATTGTTGACAATAGAGAGCTTTAATATATTTAAACTATACTACTCGGGTATATAAAAGTAGTCAAAACTAGAAAACTATTTTGAAGTTATCAGTTAGAACTAATTATAGGAAAAATAGATTTCAAGAGTTTAGTAAGAGTATTTTGTGGACTAAAATATGTTTAAAGAAAACATCTAAATGTTTAAATTCAATGTCTTTCTTGTAGGTTTAGACGACAGGAGGTTGTAGTTGCACGAGTGGATGGCTATAAAATCAGAGCATAATAATCTACAAGGAGATTGTAAATGATAATTATGTTTTAAAAAATTTGGTTAAAAGAAATTACAAGTGTAAAAATTGTAATTTGTAAAGAAATTATATAGTTGGGAAGGCCATACCTTTTTATTGTTGATTTTCTTATATCTCAAGAATGTCATTATTTTGATCCAGCATGAAGTATCCTTGAACTTGAAAGGTACATAGAATGAAGATGACTCTTGACTTATCATGGATGTATTTTTCTTAATTGATTTACTGAAGCTCTAAAAGGAAGTGATTGAACATGTCCTTTTTAAGAGAGCACTGCAAACTTATATTCTTATATGTTATTACTATACATTTGAGATTATGTGTATCTGTGTAGACAATATCCTTCTTGTATTTGTTGTAGTGAGGAGTTTTGTTTTTTAGTTTGCTGAAGTTGAAGAATGTGTAATTGCATAGTGCACAAGTAGGCTAGAACATAATGGAAAAGGCATTTGCAACTTTCAATTTTCCATATACCTCGCAATAAAAAAAATTAAGCATAAAGCTATGATACATTTGTAGTTCAAAAAAAATGTGGACATAGTAGATTTATGTGTTATTGACAAAGAGAATCAAGAAAACATTTGTAAATTTATCACCTCTTTTAATCACAAAAGTATTTTTTTCTGAAACCATTAAAAGGTAACCGAACCAATGCTATGAAAATATTTGAAAGAGAAAATAGTACATGCCATACTTGAATTGTAGAGAAAGAAAATTTAGTAATGTGTATAATCTATCAAAAACATAGTGAAACATTTCAACTTACTAGCTACTACATAATGAATATAATCATAAAGCAAAAGATAGAAGAAGGTAAAAGAAGAAAATTTACTGTTGTCAATCAAGATTGCACCCTTAGCAAAGATAAACTTAGCTATCCTATTGAAACATGGAAACACTCTCAAGTTGTGGGTGACCTATGGTGAGAGTGAATCTCCAGAGCAGGTTGGTTCCCCTGGCAGATCACCTAATCTAAAAGACTTTCTGAGGAAAGGGTTTAAAAGGATAACTTGAGATAAAATCCTAATGTTAATGGTGCTATACCAGAAATCTAACTTATTTTAATGCTTTTACTCACAATCAAACACTTAAAACATTTATTTTCACAATCTCACTTGAAACATGCAACAAAAAAGTGATTTGTATGAAGGCTTGAAACTAAACTCAACATACAACCTGCATCACATGAGACTTCTACACACAAGTTTGCAATAACGAGACATAGAAAGGATTCAACACTTAGAATCACAATGCAACATCAAATCAGTACTACAAAATGAGACAAAATGAATGAGATAGGAATACTCTATTGTCTTATTAATCTGAAAGGAGTATGCTAAAATGAAGCTCTAAGTACAAATTATTAGCTTACAAAGCTTTTTGTAGGTGGGCAAGATCTAAACTGGGAAAAAAACTAATTTTTTTCTCCTATATATGCCTCCAAAAATCTCCCAGGGAAAAAGTAGGAAAAAACTCTCAAAATAGCCATCCATTTTCCATTTTCGAACTCCATAGAAAAGCCCCCCAAAAAGTAGCCAAACAGCTTCCAAAATGAAGAGAAAAGGTACCAAACTACTATCCCAAGTGCTCCCACCAAAATCTCCTCAAAATAAGGCTTTACCTAATGAATAAAAGCTCCAATTTGCCCAATTTTCCTCAATTTGCCCAATTTTCCTCAATTTTACCTAGAAGAATCTAAAAAGATATGATTTAGTCTAGATTTACTTTGCTTTAATTGCATAAAAATAACAATTATTAAAGAAATTTATAAAGGCATTGCTTTAATAAATGTTTTACAATGGATTTTGCAGTTTTATCTCATGATTTGTCTAGATTTGACTCTTTACAAAAAGTACAAGGCTTATGAATCTTCACCAAGTACAATACATTTTATATGAGCATTTGATTTTCTATAAAAATCATTAAATTTTGAAGGCACTATTGAAGGTTTCTAAAAAATAAAAGACCCCTAGGGTCTGTCCTCCATTTGGTTTGCAAACATATCCTAAGGCATACTGACAAAGGAACCTAAGGCATAAAACATCCTAAGTCATCAAGACTAGGCATATTGAAAGGTGAACACAATACCATGAGGGATATTAGCTAAGGCAATAAAAATTAATTCAATGTGAAAAAATAACACAATCAAATTAGGGCATCATGGAACCCTTAGACAAAACTTTTGATGCCCTAACTTTTCAGGCCCATTTTGCATTTTGCTTTTCCTCTTACTTTCTTTGAAGAGAACATGAATGAGCTATCTAATTACTAGGCATATGGTAGGCACTTTCTCAGTATCTTATGGTAACATAGTATCTTTGCTCCAATTCTGAATATTACCAAAAGTATGATTGAAACAGTGATAGCTAAAAAAAGGTTTAATGTTCCATAGCTCCATAGTTGAGAATACTGGCTACTCTCTTTTATGATGTGTCTGCCTGGAGATTGTTTCATCTGATTTTCTTGTGAATACCATACCTTTCATTTGTGATTATTCTTCATATGATGCATTGATTATTCTTGGATTAGCACAAGAGTACTGTCCTAAACATGCATACAAATGATAATGAGATAGATAATGAATGAAATAACGCAATAGCATAATTTTGATAATGCCTTTATTCAGATCATAGGGTAGTCTTGAAAGGAGCTCAATCCTCATTCATGGTTCTCACTTCATAACATGTTGAACTTACAATCATGGATGGGAAATGAGCTTGAATCTCATGCACTCACTCAATAAATTACTCTTTCATATGAATATTGTTCTATTTAATCATTACTATGAATATGAATTACTATCCCATCCCCTCTTAAGATTTAGGGGTAGCATGCTAGGCTCAACCCTTGTGGTAGCCCACTTTACACCACATGTTGAAATGTCTTCAAACCAACAACATAATATCTTCTATACCTACATAGGAAGCAAACATGTTAGTTTAAAAAATAGTGAAGCTCAATAATGTTTCATTTTTCAGGCTCTCTTTCATATGGATGATTTGATCATCTGATTTAGTACATCATAGGCAATATATTATATTTTTGTTGATATGCACATAGGAAACCATATCCAGAGCTCTAACATGTTAGAAATGAAAGAAACACTACTTCAATGGAAATCTGATTTGAGATAAATTTCAGCAATCTTTAACTGTGTGCTATTAACAATGGAGATTGTAAAAAAACATAAACCCACAATATAGAAATATACCAAAAGTAGAATGAAGCACATAACATGAGTGTTTAAAATGGAGAAAACCCTTTCGGGTAAAAAAATCCACCAAGAAAAGAGGTCAAGTTGTATTATCTCCACAAAAGGAGATTACAAATACATTTACTTCCTTTGTCCTCCAACCTTCACTCAAGCAGAACCTAGGTACCTATAAACTGTTATATCCATCTCATCTACTATGCTATGGTTTATATAGAATTTACACAACCTCAAGACATTAAATGAATTCTTACAAGCCCATAACACTTGTCAAGAGTCAACAATACAACCTTGGGCGTCCATGGCCAAGAATAGGCTCTTACAGGGTCATAAATGTTGTCATACATGCATCCAAACTTGGAAAAATCTGCCCATGCAAGCTTGAAAACCTTGGGGCAAAAAATAGCCACTTATAGCATCTTATGACACCACATATACTATTATTAGTGTCATAGATTCTTATGACAACTTACAGTTGTCATAGAATCTCTTACACCTTACAACATTTATGACATGCGTCATAACACTAAAAATAGATTATTCCTCCACATGTGCACCCCACTTTGACTAATCACCATTTACCATAGTAAATGACATTTCGTACCTACCGTCGGTAACTCCAGGACTTACCGTGTAGTAACTTCATAATTACCATGGATAGAAAATAATTTTTACTTCTGCCAATGAAACTTGTACATCCCTTATGGGTAATTACAAATAATAAATGGAATAATACAATAATGAGATTTACAAGGTTAATCATACCTTATCCCAGCATTCTCCCACTTGACATTGTACATTGTAAATCAACCCATAGGAAATCAAATGAAAAATAATCAGGCACTAGAAACAAGGCCCATGGCCTCTCTACACCATACAAACTTCTTTGTGCTCACAGGTTTGGTCAATTAATCTGCAACATTCTCTTGAGTGTCGATCCACTTTAGCTCAATCTCTCCATTTGCAACCAACTCTCAAAGAAAGTGATACTGAACATAAACATGCTTAGTTTGAGCATGATATGTGGGATTCTTGGCCAAACAGATAGCACTCTAGCTATCACAACCAATCTAAATGATCCTGCAATCAAAACCAATACCTATACATAGTCTCCTCAACCAAACTCCCTCCTTAGAGACATGAGTAGCATCCATATACTCTGCTTCTGTGGTGGACAAAGCAATTGTGGGCTGCCTCTTACTCATCCAACTCATTGCACCTCCAAACAAAGTGAACACATAGCCACTACTAGACCTTCGACTATCCAAGTCACCTACACAATCTACATCAACAAATCCCTTTATGTCCAAACATTTATTAGCACTATTAGTAATAGAATAAACCAAACAATGGTCAGAAGTACCTGCAAGATATTTAAACACCTTTTTCACATAGTTCTAATGCTGTCTACCAAGGTTAGACATAAATCTACTCAAAACTCCCACTGCTTGGGCAATATCAGGTCTAGTGCAAACCATTGCATACATCAAACTCCTTACTGCACTAGCATATGGCACATTCGACATATCCTCAAGATTATCCTCAGTCTTTAGACACATATCTAATGAAAGCTTAGTACCAATGGATAAAGGAACTCTAACTAGGTTACAGTCCTACAAACTAAACCTCTGTACAACAGTAATCACATACTTTGTGACAACCAAATCTTTCTATTAACTCTATCCCTCCTAATCTCCATTCCCAAAATATACCTTGCAGCACCAAGATCCTTCATCTCAAATGCACTTGAAAGTTGGGCTTTAAGCTCACTGACCATAAAATAACATGTCATCAACATACAAAGCAATAACCAGTATAGAATCATCAACACAATGATCCTCCTCGCTTCTAACAAAACCCAATTTTAAAACAAATGAGGCAAACATTTGATACCACATTCTAGGGGACTGTTTTAGACCATAAAGAGACCTCTTTAACTTGTAAATTCAATGTTCTTTTCCTTTTACCTCAAAACCTATAGGCTATTGCATATAAATTTCTTCTTCAGAATCTCCATGCAAGAACGCAATCTTAACATCCATTTGCTCAATCTACCAATCATAAGTTGCAGCAATGGATAAGACAAATCTAATAGAACTCAATTTAGCAACAAGAGAAAATATCTCACGAAAATCAACTCCCTCTCTCTAGGAGTAGCCCTTGGCCACCAGTCTAGCCTTGTACTTCTCTAATGACCCGTTTGCTCCAAATTTCTTCTTGAAGACCCACTTACAACCTATGACCTTTCTTCCTTTGGGAAAACAAACAAGATCCCATGTGTTTACAAGACTCTAAAGCCATCATTGCCTCCTACATGGCTAACTGCCAAGACTTACTATCATCTGCATAAATAGTTTCCTTGTAGGATTTAGGTTCATCAATAGTACTCAATAAAGCATATACATAATGGAAATCCGGTGGGCTATACCTGTCAATTGGATTCCATTGTCTTGTGGATCTCCTCAAGGGTGGAGTAAGAGACTTGAATCTTCTTCTTCTTCTTCTTCACCCCTCCAATCCATCATTTTGTTCTTCCTGAGGTACATCTTGCTTCTCTAAATCAAAGTGCACCTTCTTTACCTTTTCATCTTTTTCTTTTGGCTACTCAAGTTTAGAAATAGCTCTAAGTTCCCTGAAAATAACATCTCTAAAAAAGATAATCTTGTGGGTTAGTGGATTCCAAAGCTTATAACCTTTGGTATTATCACCATATCCAATGAATGTACACTTTTTATCCTTTGGATCTAACTTAGATCACTTTTCCTTAGGCACATGAACAAAAGCCTCATAGCTGAAAACCCTTAAATGTGAAATAGAAGGTTTCTTACCTATCCACACTTCATAAAGTGTCAAATCAAGAGCCTTACAAGGAGATCTGTTTATCAAGTAGCAAGTAGTACACACAACCTCTAACCAAAAGTATTTATCCAACTATGCATCACTAAGTATACTTCTGGCCCTTTCCATAATTGTTCAGTTCATCCTTTCTACAACACCATTCTGCTATGGTGTATATGGAGTTGTCTTTTGTCTGATTATACCTGCATGCTTGCAAAACTCATCAAATTCCTTAGAGCAATATTCTCCTCCATTGTCAGATCTTAATATTTTTATCTTTAAACCTGATTGGTTCTCTACTAAGACTTTGAATTCCATAAACTTAGTGAAAACTTTAGATTTATGCTTCATAAAATAAATCCATGTAAATCTGGATACATCATCAATGAAGGTTACAAAATAACAAGATTTTCTGATAGATTCATTATCCACAGGTCCAAACACATCCGTATGAATAATCTCTAAGTTCTCTTTTGCTCTATTGCTTCCTGAAGGAAATGATTTTATGTTTTGTTTACCAAACACACAATGCTCACAGAAATCAAAGTGCTCATTAGAATAGGAGAAACCACCCAATCAATTTTTATTTTTAATAGTTTTTAATACATTATTTCTTATGTGGCCCAATCTACGCTGCCACAACACACATGCATTTTTAGTATTAGCCTCAAATACATAGGAGGCATTATAAACTATAGTGGATTCAAGATTAAACAAGTTCCTGAATCTCTTCCCTTTCGCTACCACCAAGTTCCCTCTGACCAATCTGCAACCATGCTTGTCAAATGTCACATGCATTTCCAAATCATTCAACTTTAAAATTGAAATCAGATTTCTAGCTAATCCAAGAACATGGAAAACACCTGGGAGGGTTTTAATCCTCCCATCATTGAAACACAACAATACCTTTCATTTCTCAACAATTGGATATGAAGAGTTGTCACCAAGGTAGATATTACCTCCGTCATCATCTTCATATGTGGGGAGCCATTCCTTATGTGGGGTCATATGAAATGAGCATCCTGAGTTAACCAACCAATGATCATTAGAAATAAGATTACATGCAGAAAGTAAAACTTCTTCACCTACATTCGAGGACTTATCTGAAGCACTCTCCCACTATTTCTTGGGGTTTATGCACTCCTTCGCATGTCCCCTTTTATCGCAATTCCAACACTTAACTCTATTATTTTTACTAGGAGTCTTAGATTGGCCCTTGGACTTGTCCTTAGCACCTTTATGATCTTCTTTAGGTCCCCTTTCCTTAGACCTTCCCCTAACATTTAGAGCATCCCCTAAACTATCTGAACTCTTCTTCCTCAATTCCTGTGACAGTAGCACTGAAACAAGATCATCCAACTTCGGATCCGCAAGGTTAGCAATGATAGAAAGGATAACATTCTCCCAAGACTTAGGTAAAGAACAAAGAAGTAAGATACATTTATCTTCCTCACTAACCTCAACATCTACTAAATCAAGCTAACTCACTAACAAATTAAAAGAATTTAAATGCTCTGCAACTGATTCACCTTCTCGCATTTTCATGGAAAACAATTTTCTTTTTAAATAAAGTTTATTTACCATACTCTTGGCTTGATAGATCACACCCAACCATTTCCACAACTTGTATGCAGTCTCTTCCTTTATGACATTCAACAAGATAGAGTCTGAAAGACACAACTAGATGGTTCCCCGTGCCTTCTTATCCAGTCTATCCCACTCATCTTGAGAGACATCATCAGGTTTCTTCTCTTTTTTATTATCCAACCATTGGTTTCTTTCTTCAAACAAATCTTCCATTTTCAACTTCCACAACTCATACCCCATCCCATTGAACTTCTCAATGTCCAATCGAGAGGTTGATGCAATAGTGGATGCAGCCATATTAACAATACAAGATCTGCAAAACAAACACAACCAAATCTCCCAGTGCCGCTACAGCTTCCACACTACCACCCAAGAGTCAAAGTTCATAAGGCTCTAATACCAATGTTAGAAATTAAAGTAACACTATTTCAATTGAAATCTGATTCGAGATAAATTTCAGCAATCTTTAACTATGTGCTATTAACAATGAAGATTGTAATAAAACATAAACCCACAATACAAAAATATACCAGAAGAAGAATGAAGCACATGACATGAGTGTTTAACATGGAGAAAACCCTTTCAGGTAAAAAACTCCACTATGAAAAGAGGTCAAGTTGTATTATCTTCACAAAAGGAGATTACAAATACATTCACTTCCTCTGTCCTCCAACCTTCACTCTAGAAGAGCCTGGGTACCTGTAAACATGTTATATCCATCTCATCTACTATGTTATGGTTTATATAGAATTTACACAACCTCAAGACATTAAATGACTTCTTACAAGCCCATAACACTTGTCAAGAGTCAACAATACAACCTTGGGTATCCATGGCCAAGACTAGGCTCTTACAAGGTCATAAATGTTGTCATAGATGCATCCTACACTTGGAAAAATGTGCCCAAGCAAGTTTGAATGCCTTGGGGCTTAAAATAGCCACTTACAGCATCTTATGACAACTTACAGTTGTCATAGAATCTCTTACACCTTCTTACAACATCTATTATGTGCGTCATAACACTAAAAATAGATTGTTCCTCAACACGTGCACCCCACTTTGACCAATTACCATTTACCATAGTAAATGACATCTTGTAACTACCGCTGGTAACTCTGAGACTTACCATGCAGTAACTCCGTAATTACTGTGGACAGTAAATAATATTTACTTCTGCCAGTGACACTTGTACATCCCTTATGGGTAATTATAAATAATAAAAAGAATAATACAATAATGGGATTTACAGGGTTAATGGCACCTTATCCCATAATAACAATCCCTCTTGTCATGATACATGTTCATTCAAAGATCAGGAGAAAGGAGGAGCCAGCTGCAATGAAGATCAAACCAAGACCTTAAATAGGCAATTATGGATATGCCTTTTTTCCTATAAGCTCTTTTCCTTTCTTATCTTTAGATGCATAGTGTGTTTCCTATGTTTGTGTTGGTTCAGCTATTCCCACAGCTTGTGTGGGACAATTGATCTTTCTTGCTTTCATTCAATGCAATAATTGTTTAGTTGTAGTATCTCATTTGTAAAATTGAATGATTATTGTAAGGAAATTAAATATATTTTATCCATGATGAATCTTCTACAAAGCAATGAATGATAAATTGATTTTATTTCTAAGGATAAAACTAAACCCTCTTCTTTTCAAGCACTCCAAACTAGGCAAACTATCATAGCAGAAAAATCTTCAGAACTTTTCATCTTATAATGAAACAAATGCTTCATCTCTACCAATTTGAACTATAGGTGAAAAATTGGTAACAATTACCTAGTATGTTATTTGGAGCAGATTTTGAAGGTGAGTCAGTGTTGGCATATTTTCTAGAAGAGCAATGTACGTTGACTGATAGGTGTGAAGAATGCAGTCTTTTGCATCAAAGTGCTTGACAATATTTTTGAACAATATTAAAGGAAATTATTTTCTTAGGACACATTCTTCAATGAAGGAAAACTATTTTTGCAAGATTGTATGCAATTGTATCTGTTACAATTAAGAAGAATAATAGGTGAGAGAATATTAAGGAGGTAATTTTTAAGAAAATCAAGATTTGGATAGATACAAAATGGAAAAATAGATTTGTTTATTACATATGCCTTGTCATATTTTTTCTCTCCATTGTCCAACAAATATTGAAAAGTTGTTCGTTTGGAAGACAGTACAATTGCGCCAACAGTTCCAACTATATAATTTTCAGTACGTTCCAACTTCATTTTAATAGTTGTACTTGCTATAAATGAATATTCTTCACAAATATGAGAGATGTTTTCTACAACACTTCATTGGGTCAACAACATAATAGATTCTCAATTACCATGATTGTGTTCTATTTTATGTACAATTGTGAAGCCAGTAATATAGATACTTTCTCTTGGGAAAATCTTATTTTCAAATATTTGGACCAAATTTCTAATCAAATTGATGGTGATTGGTATTTCTTCTTTTTTATCAGTCAAATCAGCACAGAAGACCTCAAGTGTGTTTTTTTTTTGTCTAAATGAGTTCGATACGTGACAATAACTTTGGCTTCAAAAACGTCTCCAAATTTATGTGCATTTATGTCTTCTATGGAAAGTATTTTGGAAGGCTCTTTTTTGAACCTATAAAGCAATGAAACATAATAAATTTTAAATAATAAATATAAATGTTGTAAAAGTTTTGTTATAAAATAATACTCACCTCTTCACTTGTTGTTGCTGGACAATGGTTCTGTCATTTTCTACTCTCATGTTATTTGTCATTTGTACTGCAAAATAGTAAACGAAGTGCATTAATTAGATAGTAGGTTTGAAGTAAATATTATAAAAAATTAAATTTGACTAAAGAAAATGTGGGGGAATTGTGTGATCTTACAGAATAAGTAAGAAGTAAATGTAGTTGATAATTTGTAGAAGTGGTTGGATGATTTCTAAATATATAACATTTTTTCTAAATATAATTTAGTAAAGAGATATAATTTGATAAATTGTAATTTTTTGTAATTCCAAATCGTATATAAATATAAGGTTTCATAGTTCATATAGTAATGTTGTTATGACTATGATTTATAATGGCTAGTTGTTTTTGTTTTATTTATTTATTTGTGAAATATCAATTAGAAGACAAATGGTGTCATGATCACTCTAATATGTGTCAATTTTGAAGATTTTGAATTTTTGTTTGTTAATATTTGACCCAACGTGGTCAATGAGTGATGTTTCTAAAGGATTGCTTTTGTCAAGTAGGAAATGTATATTTTTGTTCTTGAAAAATCTTTCTAATGTGTTTCTTTTTGCATTTTTTTTTGCATACCGATATTGAAATCACCAAGAATAAGTATATTGTTAGTAAGGTGCATTTCAAGTATTTCCTGGTCAATTATATTGATAATTGTAAACACTTTTGTAGTTGGTCATGCATATAACTTTATTATTGTAATTTGGAAGTTGTTAACAAGTATGGTTGCTAAAATAGCTTCTATGTGATTAGTTTTGTAAAGAAATGACTGTAAAATTTGTATTTTGTTTTTAACACATATCATAACTCCATACTTATCGTACATGGAAATAGATTTGAAATTTTGTAGTTCAATGTATTGAGGTAAATGTGATGTGTGTGTTTCTTGTAAACATATTATGTCTGATTGCATGAAGTCCTAGTCATTCACAATATCATCAATATGATTTTTTAGACTTTGTGTTTTCAAGAATAAAATAGATATCCTTGCGCTTGTTGTAGTTGGTTTTTCATTATAATGTAACTTCCATTTTACTTATGTTTCTAATCATTACATTTCATTTCTAACCTTTTTCCTTCACCTTGAAGTTTTGTGGTGTCAGTGGATTCAACAAGTATAGTGATTATATATCTTGTACATGCCATAGTGTTGTATACACGGATCCATGTGACTTTATTCCTAATGGATCAAATGCAAGGCCTTCCAATGTAAGTCCTTGTGATCTATGTATCATTCGTGCACATGCAAGTTGTACTTGAAATTGTTTATGAATTTGTAGTTGTGATGGATGTTTCCCTCTTGATAGAGGCTTTGTTATTCATAGTATAGATACCCATTCTTTTGGAGTTGTATCTGTATATAGTTGTGCTAGTTTTGTAGATTGTTGTTTACCAATTTTTTAGTCACTTAATTAAATCCATATTACATCTAGTTTGTTATTATTTGTATACGCTTTGAATATTCCATCGGCACCATTTACCAATCCATCTTCTATGCTATAGTTGCCAACATATAACTCAACCAACATGTTTATTTTTAGTATAATTGGTTTTGGTAGTGTTGTATTTGAATATGTTGTTATATTTCCATATTTTTCTTCTATGTTGTCAATTGCATCGATGATAATTAGTTGTCCTGGAATAGATGATAGCATTTTAGTGCTGTATGAAGCCACTACCTTGTTTGTATGGAAAAGATATGGAAATGTAGGGTCAATTTGGGTAGATTGAATGCAATTGGTGTTGAGATATTCTATATCACTATTAGATTGTGAATTAGTTCATATTTTGTTGAGTATGGAGATAAATGTTTCATTTCACTGATGCATAGTAGTTTGCAATTCATAGCATTGTATGTTATCGCTCCAAAAAGTGTATGGAACTTGTTCTTTGTTAATAATAGCATGTTCAAAGATGAGGTTATCTTGTACCAGTCGTGCTTGGTAAAAGTCACCCCAAAAGACCATTTCAATATTGCCAAAGAATTTTGTTGGGTTACATTTTATGTCTCTCATTCTTTTGTCAATAGAATATAAGAATCAACTTTCTATCAAAGAAACTTCATCTATTAGCAAGACTTGTAATTGTTCAAAATGTTTTTTCAAGGAATCTAGTGTTTCATTACTGATTGGAATTAAAGTAGATTTGTTAAAGGGCATTATCAATGCAGAATAAATTATCATTCCACCTGCAATGTATGTTGATTTTCCTATGTATGTCATTATCAATCCTTTTTGTTTAAGTGGGTCTAAACATTCATTTGAATTGTAAATACGTAACAACATTTTCAATATTGTTTTTGATGTAAATGTTTTCCTGTTCTTGTGCCATCAGTTAAGAAAAGGTACAATGGTTTGCTTATGCTTAATTTTTTTCATTGCAATGTCTTTTAGAATTGCTTGTTGCTCTTTGTTTAACATTCTTCTTAGCTTATAGTAATCTAAGTTTTCAAGTAGATTTGGATTTTGAGCAATTTGAAAACTAATATCTTTTTTCATTTTTAATTGTATTTCTTGTAACCATTGCAAATAGGTACTTAGAAAATATGTGTCAATATTATTGTTATCATGAATTTGTTTGATATGTATATTTGTAGTTGATTTTTCATTTGCTTCAACTTATTCATACACATTGTCTAGATCTCTTCATATGGTATTGAAGTTGTATGTATATCTACATTCATTTTCTTTGACAATTTTGCCATAAAATACATATGCAATTGCAAATGTTTTGAATTTTTCTTTTAATATATCTTCATTATCTTGAAAAGGAACATATAGTAATAATTTTTCTCTACAATAGTTTTCATAGTCAATATGCTTGTTGTATTTAACAAATCTGATAATGTTAGGTTTTTTAGATTTTACATATTTGTTCTTGATGATTTTAAACTCTGCAGCGAATTGAGCCAAGCATATGTGTTTCAATTCTTTTGGACGATGCATATAGTGATCAATAATTGATTGACACATTATATCTTTTCATTCATCAAGTTCTTTCTTAAGTAGTGATATATCAATATAATTTTTCTCTCATTTATTCCTTTCTATGGTGGGAATTAATGAAGTACTAAACATACTATTAATAAAAGATATTGATGGGTTTTGATGTTAATATGATTACGTGATTATATTATCCAATTTGTCTTGTTAATGATTTACAATAGAGATATTATTAAATTATCAGTGTTTTAATACTCATTTTTTGTTTACAAATTATTTAATATTCTATATTATCCTAACTCTAAATATTAACCATAATAAATCTGCTACAAATAATTAAATAATTTTGGGGAAAAGTGGTGTTACACACATGGAGTATAAGTACATCATACAAGACAAGAACACTATTGGCAAGAGACACTGCTCTAGTATGCATCTGTATGTTGTCATTGATGGAAACAAACCTCAGAGATCCTATCACCATGACAAGAAGAGATATCTCTAGAAGAACACATTTGATTCCAAGTCCAGTTGTCAGAAAATGGCTAAGTATGGAAATCATATAGAGTAGAGGAAAGTAAGTAAGCTAGTATGCCTCCACAATTGAAGACTTGCAGATGTGGTTCAGATATGATGTTCTTAGTTGTCTGATAGTGTTATAATTCAAAGGTCAAGTCCCGATCTCCCCTGGAAGTCATCTTGGAGAAATGTCTAAGTCCAAGTAAGCAAAGGTATAGCAGGAACAGTGAACAGGGCATGGTGAAGTAGTTCGCATTCCTCCACAAATAAGTATTTAGTTATACAGTATTGAGGTGTTGTAAACACTTATATGAAGTGTCTTATTACAGAGTTAGGAGATCTGAAGTTCACTGGAAGGATAGCTACAAGCTGCCAAGTATCAGCATAGTGTTTGACAGAGTTTGATAGAGACTAAGTCTGAGTTCTGATGGTCTGCATTTCTCTACAAGATGATATCATGCCTTGCAGTTCTGAGGGTAAGATCGGGAATGTGTAAAGAGTCCTTGACATAGTTTTGAAAGTGTTTTGTGATCAGTAGAAGAAGTTGTAAGACATCAGGTGAAGTTATTAATCATGTTCTTGAGGAATAGGCTGACTGGTGAGATAAATCATTGTGCAGAGAAGAGTTAATGATTGGAGGATCTATGTAAGAAATTGAAAAATTAGAGCCGACCTATATGAACACACTTGGGAGAAGATTTGGGTCTGCGCAGCACTTAGTGCATTAGATTGAATGATAAGGTACATCTTTATGTACACGTTTCACTTCTTGGATGCTGACCTGATTATGAAGTAACTCATGATGCAGATATATAAAGGTGATGAAATTTGATTGATTTGTGTGGGAAATATGTGTGTGATGTGAGGATATGAATAGTGGAGCAGAGTTAGAGGATCAACAATGATGAAGACTTGGGATTTAGAATATAATTATTAAATGACTACACCCTAGCATAGTGGCAGATGTTGAAGCAGTGTTTAGATGTCATGTGTGATTTGTTTGGAAGAAAGGTTTTATTATCAAGGTAGTAAGCCAGTAGTGAGCCTCCAGTAGGATTTAATAGCCCTAAGGGTTTAATAACCCTTATTATAATCTTGCTAGGTTTAGGGTTGAGGCAGTGAGCCTGCTAAACTTAGTTGTACTTCATGGTTGTAAGCCAACATGTTCTAGGCCCATAGAGTGACCAAGCCTAAACATCATTTTTGTAAAGATTGAAATATATTTATGAGAGCTAATCCTCTCTGTGGTTTTTCTCTCTTTGGGTTTTCCACCTAAAATCTTGGTGTTATGTGTCATGCTTTTGTGGATGTTGTTCAGTTGTATATTTTGCTTCTATTGGATTATTCTTTTGAAATGGTTAAAAGTAAAAGTACATGAAAAGATTTATATAACACTGATCCCCCCCTCTCAGTGTTCCTAACATTCAACAATTGGTATTAGACCGAGGTTCCTTGGAAGAAGTTTAACAGCTTAAGGAAGATCTAGGATAGTGTGATCATGGCAGCAAGAATGTATGGTAATTATGAGAGATAAAACTAACTGGAAGCAGTTCTAATGGATCTTGAAAATTTTGAAGTAGAGATCAAAGATCTGAAGGAGAATCTGGAGCAAGCTGATGAATGCATCTTAAAGCTAAAGGAGCAAGTCAAGAAATTCAAAGACAAATACAAGTCAGTGATGAATTGCTATTAGCAAATGCAGCCGTAGAGGACTTGGAAGAAGAAGTTGTAGAAAGAAGAAGAGAAAAAGATGATCTAATCTGATTGTGAAGAACATATTAGAAGACTCTACAAAACTTGAAAAAGAGATTATAAGTTTAAAAACAGATCTAGAAAAGGCCAGAAGCTTTGAAGAAAAGTCTAAGATAAGTACTTCCAAGCTTGATGAAATGATTGCTAGCTAGAAGAATGCTGATGACAAACATGGCTTAGGATTTGAGAAAGAAGAAAGTCCAAACTCTGGTCAAATAAGCACTAAATTAAGGTAAAACAAAGGATACCGGTTCAGATATCAAAGAAGAAGATCTAGAAGATCTCTTGTTAGACAACTGAATTCTCAAAGGTACCCATATTTCAATGGTTATTATAATTCATGCAATAAGTTTGGTCATCAGGCTACTTAGTGTCGGAGCATAATGAATCATAAATCTCCATTATTCTCTGGCCAGTGTTTCAATTGCAAGAAAAATTGTCATAGAGTTGTTGTATGTAGAAGTGAAGTAAGTCAAAATTCTATTAGGTGTAATGCATGCTATAAATTTGGACACAAATCAAATGAATGCAAAAGCTCAGTGAGAACTAACTTTCAAAATACAAGGAATAGTCAATCACTCAATGGAAAGTGTTTTGCATGCAATAGATTTGGACATATGGCTAATCAATGAAAATTAAATTCAATCAATGAAAGGAATCAAGGTCAAAATAATGTGGTGTGCTACAATTGCAACAAATTTGGACATGTTGCAAGGTTTTGCAGAAGCAGGAATGAGAAGAGAAACCACTATTTTGAAGAAAGGAAAACAGAGTAGAGAAATGACAAGGGAAAAGAAAAGGTTGATCCGGTTGAAAACAAGAAAGAAATGAACAAGGTATGGATCAAGAAAGGAGTAATTGAAGTCAGAGATCAATCTACACCAGTATTCAGTGTAGATACCTCCTCCAAGAAGTAAATTGAGAACTCTGGCTTAGTGGGAACAATGTAGAAAATTCAAATCCCCCGCCCAAAAATTGGGTGCTAGAATTTGGCACGAAGATGTATCATGGAATATGATGCGACACACCTATTAGAAGAAGAACTAGAAGAAAAGCAGTCAATGTGGTATATTGCAGAGCAATCCTAATCAACTGTGTTCTACAGAAAAGGGTTTTAACAGCTTTTTGGAAATAAGCATTTAATGACACCTAGGTCACGTCATGCAGAGGATAAAAGAGAATTTGTTTAATCTCAAATCACTTTACACTCAAAGCCATCAAGTACTCAAAGAGATCAGAATAGACTTTGAGCCACAATAACCAAGATTTGAAGAGTTTGGAGAATTTTGGAAAAAGGAAACCCTAATTCAACAGTACTAGGTAATCTTGTTGGAAACCTTCTTGTGAATTTGTTAAAATTTCTGAAATGGCATCACCACAAGTTGTTGTATTACTAAGCGAGTGCAACCAAAGTTCAAAAAACACCCATTCAAATCAACCAAGGTTGATCAGTTGGGAGCATTCTCAAATGTTCCTCATGGAGTCATGCATGTAGAAGATGTGAGGGCATATATTCATGTTGCCCCAGAAGAACTTTGTGATAACAGGTTTACTGATCTCTACACAATATTTGAGCAATGAGAATCTTGAACTGAAAAACAAATATTTGGCATTGGAAGAAAAGAATTTTATCCAGTATTTGTATTTCCCAACATTTATGGAAGATGAATGGGTCCTGTATGTGTTAAGCAAGGTTCATGATGAGTTCATATGGCTTGAGAGACCTTTCAAGATTACAAAAGATGCCATTAGGGTAGTCACTAGATTATGCTCTACCAGATTAGTACCTCTATTAAAAGCCGTGAAGAATGATACAATAATTATGGCTACTGGAGTGAAGTTTGATAAGAGAGCCTTGATGATAAATGACATTAAGGATCATGCCGTGAGATTTGCCTCAATGGTATTGGGATACAAATTTTATTTCACCAATCGAGAGAACTTTGTTTTAGGCATGACCATTTACACAGCTTATCAAATGACTAAGGAAAATGTCAATTATGACATATGTGAATTACTTCGATAGCAAGTAATTGAAAATTTGAAGAAGACAAAAGAAGGTAAATACCCCTTTAAATTTGGCACACTGATCATGTTTTTATTTTTCAATTTTATGCAAGAGTTGTCCGGTATGAAGAACCTATTCTAGACCAATGATAAATCTGTTGCAGTTCAAATTAGAAATTTATTGAGTAGCATGTTAGCGTGCATTGTTTAGCATATTACATTGTTTAGTAACAATAGTTTGGTGCATAACTATTTGCAAAACTATTTCATCACAGTATTTAACTATGTGTTTTGTACCTACATGACAAATCAAATAAACACTATCTTCTCTAATTTTTTGCATATGGTATCAGAGCCACATTGGTGAGAGAGGAAGCATTTGCTGAGATGTACAGAAAGAAAGGAGGAGTCTTCAAACTAGCCATGGATTTCTGCTGACAGTGCTGGCCAAACAACAAGGAAGGTTCTACAGTGATAGCCCATGATTAGCAGCAAGAAGAAAACAAGTTTGGAGGCCATTTGGAGGAAGATTGAAGTCATTCACATTGCATTTGTGCTCTCTGCTGTAGAGGTTGTTGCCTAGGCTGTAGGTTCTCAATCCACACCATTTGTAGTGTCCTCCATAAGACATTTGAAGTATGAGTTGAGGTGTGTAGAGGGAGATACACGTTTGGTACTGCTTGGTGAAGCGTAAACTGTGACAAGGCACTCAAAAATCAAAGAAAAGTGAATGTCCATTATCATCTCAATTGGTATGTATTGAAGTGTGTGTGGAAGTGCAAAATTTTATAAGCAAATATATTTAATTTTGAGTAAGAAGGTCAATTTGGTCCTACTATTTCCTTTTGGAGTATTATTTAAATGGAGATTCCATTAGACAAGTATTATGGATTTAATTTTCATACTTGGAGAATGAAAATCCAAATGCAACTAATGAATAAAAATTTATGAGGAATAGTAAGTGGAAAGGAAAAAGCACCTACAGATGCAAATAAGTTATTAGATTGGAGTAGTAGAGATGATAAATCCAAGGCTATAATTGGTCTTGCTCTTTCTGACATTGAATTGCACCACATTGATTTGGATAAATCATCAGCCAAAATTTGGGATAATCCAAATTAATTGTTTGGAGTAAAAGCTGTTAATGCAAAGCTTTCTCTAAAACTTCAATTATTTAGATTTAAGATGGAAGATGGAATAACAATGTCAAATCATATAAGTAACTTGTAGTCTCTCATTAGACAGCTAGCAGAGGTTAAGGTTACAGTAGATGATGATGATGCTAGGGCCATCCTATTAAATAGCTTGCCTTAAAAATATAACAATGATGTTTTTACACTCAGTCAAATACCTTCACAAACTCTAGAAGTTATGATTTCTACTCTTCTAGCAGAAGAGAAAAGAACAACAGAAGATTCAAAAGATGATCCTCAAGAGAAAGCATTATTTTCAAGAAGCAATTACAAGAGATTAGAGAGAATCAAATATTTTTATTGTAAGAAAAATGGTCACATAACTTGGGATTGTAGAACTTGAGCAAGTGATGTTCTTAAAGGAAAGCTTAAAAATGAAGAAAATCTTGCTTGCATTGAAGATGATAAGGATCCACTAGATATTGAGCATGATGATCCACCAGATGGTGCTATTAATTTATGTGGATATGCTCTTTAAGAAGGGTTGTATTGGAGGCAAGCATCATTAGAGGATGGAGGATTTTTCCATCATCACAAGTTATCTTCTCGCTTTGAGATGATGCTTTGCATGAGAAGCAATTTTGGTTTTGGTTGTTTTGTTTTTCTTTGTTGATGCTGACAGAGCTGACAGCTTTAAAGAATGTATGTTTTGTGAAGATTTTATTTTGGAGACAGGTTTTGGATTTGGTGTTGAGCTCAATCGGATTGTTGTCCAGCAAGCTTCAAAGAGTATATGATCTTGAATTATACCCTTTCGCAGTCACTAGACAACATGGCAGAGATCTGTCGTATCTCTTAGGGTCCATTATCGAATAATTCAAGACTCTATGACTTGAGAGCTTGGGACTAAAAAGTTCAAGAACACAACTCAAAGCTATGCCTTTTCAAGGGTAGACAAGATAGCATGATGGAGCCTCGCTTGGTTCAGGATTTGTTCTTTGGGAAAAGATCTTTTATAAAATATGTATTCATAATATGTAATCAACTATGTTGAGTATTTTTGCATTATGGAGGGGTACCTTGGTACTATTGCAGGAAAAAATGTAATAAGGGGGGAATGTTAGCGTGCATTATTTAGCATATTACATTGTTTAGTAATTGTTTAGTAATGGCAGTTTGGTGCATAATTGTTTGGTGCATAACTGTTTGCACAACTGTTTCATCATAGTATTTAACTATGTGTTTTGTACTTGCATGATAGATCAAATAAACACTATCTTCCCTATTTTTTTGCATAGCATTGGAACCATTGATGTATAGAATGTAGCTCTATGGGGCTATTTTAAGAATTTCCAAAGATCAATGCAAGCTAGAGAAAGAATTCCCAAAATAGTTGTTAAAAAATACAAGGATACAATTTGCTTCATTGTGACAAAAGATCAATGTTTGATGGAGGCTATTGAGCCCAGAATGGTCTGGATTATGCCTATGGGATATGAGGTAGATAGAACTATACTAGAAAACTATGTTGAATATATGCTAAGCAAACCCAGAGATCCCAAGGAAGAAAGATTTGGGACTTATGAGGAATTGCATGCCAAAATTCATGTTGAAGTCAGAAAACCTGAAATCTCTAGGAAAATGAGGAAGGTAGCAGAAGAAATCACCATAAAATTTGGCTTTACAAAAGAAGAAGTGGCAAAGGCAAGGGAAAAGGCACAAGCCATCAAGGAAGCACAAGAAAGGAGAAAAAGTGAATCGACTGGGACTTCAAAAGAACACAAAGATAACCTAGAAAAGCTAGAGGAGGAAAAAGGAAAAACTAGAGCTTCCACTATTGCTGAAGCCTCATCCACTCTCTCTGGTTCCACACCATCTGCAAATGTGGAAAATCCTACCACTAGCTTCAAAAGAATGAAGACTAAAGCTAAAAGAATGCATGCAAACATAACTGTTGATGAAGAAGAGACAGAATCAAATAAGCAGGTAAATATAATGAAAGTTAATGCTACTAAAGCATCCAAAAGTAGTAAGGAGAAGTCATCAGAAAGGAAGACACCCAACAAATGATAGAAAGAAGATGAGTCTTGTGCAACATTAAAGGTTCAAGATGTATTAAAGTTTGTTACTATTGATGGTAACTTGAAACCTGTGACTGAGTTTTATAATGATTACAATGATGCTGACAAGAGGATTTTGGAAGAGGCTATTGTAAAGTATCTAAACAAATACAACAGAGCCCTCATTGAAATCACTGGTGATCTCCTAGATACCTTGCACAGTATTCTATCAGTCAGGGAGGAAACTGCTATTGCTAAAGATGTTGAGCTCAAAGAATACACGCTGATAACTTTATGTCTGGATATCACTCTAGCAAAGAAAAGAAAAATCTCCAAGGCACTCAACAATGAGTTCAAGTCAAAGAAAAGAATGAATGCATTGATGATATGAGAAGTTGACAAGGTTGTCAAGGAAATAGAGGAAATTTTTTTGGACATACTAAAGAAACATAATATTTCCACCATCTACGATAGTAAGGAAAAAAAAGTTGAAGACATATCTCCACCGGAGATAAGCCAAGATCATGGACCTAAATAGAGTGATCAAGTCCCCAACACTAATATAGTGGATATGAAAAAGCAAGCTGAAATTGAAACTAATCCACTTTCTAAACAACATGGTGAAGGAGAAGAATTTAAGGAAGAGAAGAAGAGCCCTACTCCAGAGAAAAAGATAGATCAACAAGAAATTATGGACATAGACCCTCCAGATCAAAGTTAAGGAGAAATATCAGAAAGGGCAAGAGACACTATGGATGTCTCTGACAGGCAACAAATTATAGAAGAATATGAATTCCCTCAAGGTCCAATCAACTTGGACTCATTGTGACTTTTCCAAAAGTTCAAGCTAGTTTTTGTGGTTCAGGCCAAGGCACAAGAAGAGCTATTACAATCACATGGTCAAGATAGCAAACTGATCAATGAAGCATCCACTATCATGGAAAAGCTACTGCCATCATTTCTGGAGTTGTCATGTGCCTCTCCTCTTTGGAACTCCATTCTGCTGAGGGCTATTTGGAGTTGTCATGTGCCTCTCAATCCCCTATTCTTTATAGAACTTGTCAAAATCTGCTAAACAAAACTCACCACTATTGTTAGTCCTCAAACAATTAATCTTTCTATCCTTCTAATTCTCTACAAGACCTTTGAACTCTTTGAATCTACTAAAGACTTCAAATTTGCTTCTAAGGAAATACACCCATGTACTTCTACTATAATCATCAATAAATGAAACAAAGTAAATAGATTTTGAAATTGAAGGAACATTAACAGGACCAAACACATTAGAATTAATCAAGTCCAACACCTTGGAAGATTTATGAGAACTGGAATAAAACTGACCACACAGTTTTGTTTTCCATAAATGCAATGTTTGCAGAAATCAAACTCAAGGTTACAATCATTCAAACCCTCAACAAGATTTTTACTTTTCAAGATCCTCAAACCCTTTCAACCAATGTGACCAATTCTTTGGTGCACTAACATTGTCTTCTCAGCTGGAAGTTTCATCCCCATAGAATGAGCACCCTTAGGTACCTAGAAAGCATGACCATCAAAAGTAGATGCAATAGTCCTCTTCATTGCTAGTTCTAATGGTGAGGATGAAGACTCTGAAGCTCTCTTCTTCGAAACAAAGGCACTATTTTACTAAACCATGCATGCATCAAGATGAAACAAAGTACCAATCCAAACTCCCTTAGCTAACACCATAGATCCTCTAGTCATCTTGCATCCTCCATTCAAGAAAACAACCTACACATCCACATCATTCAACTTACTTACAGAAAGGAGGTTCCATGGCAAACTAGAGATATGTAGAAAACCATTGATCCCCTTCACTCATCCATCAAGGAATCAAATCAAGACTCTACCACAGCCAATAATATTCAGGAGAGAATTGTTACCCAAGTACACCTTTCAACCATCGTATTCTTCATACTTTGAAAAACAACCCCGATGTGAGGTCATGTGAAAATATGCACCAAATTCAATAAGCCAAACATCCTCAAATGCATGTGTTTCCAAGGCAGCAACAAATGCTTCTCCTTCATCCTAAGATGACTTGTTAGAATTTGGATCATAGTTCTTCTTCTTTTTCTTTTTCTCCTCCTTGCACTCCTTGCAGAAGTGACTAGGTTTTCCCCAGTTCCAACACATGGCCTTGGAATTTTTAGGAGACTTAGATCTCCCATGGGATTTGGATCTTCCTTTTTATTCCTTCATCTTATCCCTTTTTTTCCTTTCTCTTTAGATCTACCATGAACTGCAAGAGCCTCCTTAGCTGATTCGGAAGACTTTATCCGCATCTCTTTAGACAACAACAAAGAAATCACTTCATCCATCTTAAAGGTGGTAGTGGTAATCCTAATGGCCATAACAAGGTGGTCTTGTGAATTTGGTAAGGAACACAATAAAGTCATACATCGATCATCCTCCTCCATCTTCACACCAATAGAGGTCAGCTAGGTGACAAGCATATTGAAAGTATTTAGGTGATCAGTGACAGATCCTCCCTCTTCCATCCTCAAAGAATACAATTTCTTTTGTAGGAATAACTTGTTCACTAGGGATTTGGCCTGATAAACATCTCCAAGTTTCTTCCAAAGATCTTTTGCAGTCTTCTCTTCATGGATATTCAGGAGTATTGAATCAGCCAAATAGAGTCTTATCAAACCCTTAGCTTTTCAATGTTTGAGATCCCAGTCTTCTTGAGGCAATTTTCATTGGTTTGTACCAAATATGACATCTCATAAATCTTGATCTACAAGCATGTACTCCATTTTGAGTTTCCACAACTTGAAATTACTACCATTAAACTTCTCTATCTCAAACCTCCCAGATGTGCTCACCATCTCTTTCCTGCAACAAAGATTTCAAAATCCTCTGCACAAGCTCCCACTTAAATTAAGATCAACTCATAAAAACCTCTACCCAACAACTAAAACCAAAGGTTATTAGTCTCTGATACCAACTGAAAAGAAGCAAGGTATGCAGAAACACTTCCTACACTGATCTACTGAGGAAAGATTTATGTAAATTTTAACTTTTACAGTTATAGGTTATTAGATTCACATTAATAGAAAGGTAATAAAAACATCAAATGCAAATACAAAACTCACAACACAAGATATACATGGGGAAAACCCTTTCGAGTAAAAAACCACACTCCAAAGCTGCTCAATATATTATTCATGAATCAAGAAGATTACAATATACTTGCAGAGCAATCTTTCACAAGAGTATAACCAACTAGAGATCCAAGAAGTAACTCAACATCTATAAGACTTTTACACTCAACCTCAATCTCAAGATCCTGATATAGGAGATACAATATAGTAAACCAACAATGGTAATTACAAAACCATGAGCCAAAACCACCCAAAAGTGGCACCCAAATTATCTCCAATCAAAGATGCCTTCTGATGTAACAAATCACACAAATACATATGTAACTCTCCCCTTTACATCTCTTGTAAGTTTCTAACCCATTTTTACATTTCCCAAAAAATAAGAGGTCAACCTCCCGGAGGTCATAACTTTTGATTTGGGTGTCTAATTAATGAACTCTTTAATGTGTCAGAAATCTCATGAAGAGATCTATCAAGATATAATCCGCTTCACTAGTTATGACAACATTCGAGACATTTAGGGACATCTAAGTGCCTCAAAACCAAGTTTGAGACTTTTTTCAATAGTTTCAAAAAATATAAACTTTAATATCTCGTGATCCAGGTATGATCTTGAGTCAAAGCTCACTCGAGATGTTTAATTAGTAGTTTCACACCTTTTGGGAAAATTTTGGGTCCATCTGAGATCAAATGTAGAGTTACTAAAAATAGTATGTCCCACCATTTTTAGCCCCTTTGGAAACTTTGAAAGTTCTAAACCATTCTTCAAGATAAAGGGTATTTGAAAAGACCAAAATTGAGAAGAATAGTAACCTTTCATAGTTACAAGGTTGAGACACTTTTCCTAACAATTATAAGCACTTTAGTAAACATGATGACAAAATGTCATTGACAATATGCCCTGTAAGTTCCACGATACTATATTTTTTTTATAAAAGGTTACTTCTTAATAATAAGGTTTCAAGTTTTTGATATAAAACATATGGTTATGTTCACAAAGAACACCATACTAATTTTGGTTAATTTACGAGTATAACTTCATTTGAATTCTTACAAAGAATATCCATTTATTGTAACAATTATTCATCTTCAATTTTGTTTACTATATTGTCCAATCCTGGACCACTCAAATTAGGTGTCATCTATCACTAAGTTTTGATAATACACCATATCTTTTATGTAACCATGAGAATATTCTTCTCCAAAAATGTTTGAATAAAATATCAAGAATAGTACATAGTCTACTGAGAAATGTGAGTTGACATTTGTCTATACGTTCATTTTTACATTCGTCTCTTATGTTGTCATCATGGTTTGGTCTTGCCATAGTTTCATAGTAGAGTTAAAAGAAATAACTTAACTAAATATGATATACAGAATAATTTCAATGCATTCATTATACAAGATAAACTCTCTGGTTATTGCATGCGAAGATATCATGGCCTTTCGGCCCACAAGCATTGTTTGCTACAAGTGATATGTGTATATAACACAACCTTTATATAGATATGAAAAGAAAACGAATCATGTCTCTCTATTGACAAATAAAAAAAAAACTAGACTGAATGATTACACAGGAGTTTGATATCAAAACTTGCTTGTGTATCTCTTTTTATTACACTCCAAGTTAGGTGTTTCAGTCTTTGAGTATTGTGACAATCTTTTCCAAGACTTATCATGTTGTTCTTGTTTCCTTTATCAGTCACCACTAGTAAACATGCAGCATCCTCACATAAAACCATGCGTCTCTTTTTAAAATGCAAGAGATTATATATCCCCAAAATTTAAAGAGCAATATTTGTCTTCTTCTCTCGTCATCTCCCATACCAGTTAGAAATAAAAAGACCATTTAGAATTGCCACTTCGTGGCTTTATACCAAACAAGAGTCACGGCCCAATAAATATGCATGTCGGCATAAACTATGGCATGAATACCATTCTTTAATGCCTTCCCAAAGGCTTTAGTATAGTAAGTTTAAAAACATTAAATTTTAGTTAGAACTATCACCTCAAAAATGGGAAATTTCAGCTCCAACGGACCACCGGGTCAAAAGCTATGACCTTCGGAAGTTCCATGTCTAAAAACAAATACATCAAAATAGTATCAATCAATATATAAATTATATAAATTAAAAATACATACAACTATATGTAGATACATATAAATATATATAAATATAAATATTTATAGACATATGTTTATAAAAATATAAATATATACATACAAATATATATAAATACATACAAATACATATAATTATAAATACAAACATATATAAATATATACCAATATATTTACACATATATGCAAATATGTATATATACATGAATAATATGAATACAAATTAAATAAATCAAAATCTATATATATATATATATATATATATATATATATATATATATATATATATATATATATATACCTAACTATATACTAGTCTTCCATGTCTAAAAACAAATGCATAAAAATAGTATCAAACAATATATAAATTAAAAATACATACAATTATATGTAGATACATATATAAATATATATAAATACAAATATTTATATACATATATTTATAAATATATAAATATATACATACAAATACATATATATATATACAAACATATGTAAATATATATATATATATATACAAATATATACAAATATATGTAAATATATATATATATAAACATATACAAAATATATATATATTTATATTTATATGAATAATATGAATACACAATAAATAAATCATAATCTCTATATTTAGATATAGAAATATATGAGTGTATTTGTATATTTTATATGTATGTATGTATGTAAATACCTAATTATGTACTAGTCTTTCATGTCTAAAAACAAATGCATAAAAATAGTTTTGATCTCTACAATTGTAACTCATATATTATCTTTTTTTCTTTCTGATGATGGATCACAGAGTGTGATTCGAAATGTCTACACACAATTTTCTCCAAAAATTCCATTACTATGTTATATTTCTATAAACTCTGTATACATATAAAACATTTGGTTGAAAATATATCAATTTATGGAGCGAAAAAAGAGCGCAAAAAAGCAGGGTGATATTTTGGGAGCAAGCAACCTTGGAAAAGCAGAATCAAGGGAGGATTATGTTAGATTTAGGGCAGACAACTGAGAGGGGGGGTGAATCAGTTGTACAGAAACTTTCTTCTTTCAACACTTGCATTCACTTAGCATTAACAATAAATCAATCATGAAAACTTTAATGTAATTAACCAAGAGCAAAAACACATCTACACATGAGACACCAAGATTTTGACATGGAAAACTCGGTTAAGGGAAAAACCATGGGGTGACTAACCCAAGATATTATTCTCTATTAGAAGAATATAAAGAATAAGATGGCACATGCCAATTAGGGCTCACTACCCAAGCACACTGCTCACAAGAGGCTCACTGCCTACAAGAGACACACTGTCTACAATAAATAAGTATTACATACTTGAACTGGTAAATATCATCGTCACCATGCTTGAATCAGTTCCATTAAAGCCCAAATCCTTCTACTCTTCCTTTCACTCTTCTCCTCGCTACCACACACTCATCTCCACAAATACTCACTTGGAATGACTTCATAAACCTTTATTTATACATGACATCAACTTAGGAACAAACATCTAAGTCGGCAAGCAACCACAAGAACATTCACAAGGTGTATAATTCATCTGGTCAGCCAGTCACAGAAAGAACACCTTCATCTGGAAGTATTTCTTCAATTCCGGGCTCCAATTCTAATGTGGACCATCAACACAAACTAAACATTAATCCAAGGACCTTCACAAGCTTTCTTGAATCAATCAGGAACATCCACACTTCCTCTACTTACTGAAATCCTTCTCTCCTACATCCGGAACCTCAAGAACATAGTTTGTCATCACTGTCACAAAGGAATAGGTTATTCTTGACCTTCAAAACACAAACTGATCTACTTGGCACTTCACAAGAACATCCTAAACACTTCCTCAAATCCATAGAGTGGGATAATGCATTACTAGACGTTACCGGACCTATCTGTCTCACTTTGTCACCACTGAGCACTTGTCAGAACCAGTTCTACTTCAGTGACCATAACTTCTTCAGATCTTCATGTGGATTCCTAAAAACTTGACTGGAGCATCTCAAGACTTATATCTACAAACCCTTTAAACAGTATCCTCTTATCCTCAACCTATCATGAACTTTTACCTTGTTAGCATCACTGTTCTTCACTGTTCCTGATTGAGACTAACTTTCTCAATATCCTCAGCACAGAGCTCATCCAATCCTTCTCATTAATGCAACATGAGTATGTTGACATCAATGACAACACCGGTTCAACCCATACTTGCAACAATCTCCCCCTTTGTCATTGATGGAAAAATATTATGTAAAAAACCATCAAGACAAGAACTTCTCCTTACTATCATAGCTCCCTCTATCAACAACAACTATTCATATGTCTTCTCTTCCTGTACTGCTCGCCCTTTGATCATCAACCACTTATTTTTCACATGTCTTGTCTCCCCCTTTGACATCAATGGCAAAGGGCCCATACTTGCAACTTTATAATCACACCTACTGCTCCCCCTAAGTAGTAGCTCCCCAACACCACTTCGGACCATAAGATATGACTGTGATATCCACCAGACTGATGCACATTAGTGTATCCTAGTTCATCACCGGAGGGGCAATAACCCCTAACTTCTCCCTGAGATACTCAAAATAATCCTTGGGAAGAGGTTTAGTAAAGATATCTGCTATCTGATCCTTGGAGGGCACATACTCCAATCTAACTTCATCCTTGTTCACTTGCTCTCTCAGAAAGTGAAACTTGATAGATATGTGCTTGGTCTTAGAATGCAACATTGGATTCTTAGAAATATTTATTGCACTTGAATTATCATAGAAAATTGTTATAGGCTCCTCATATTCTACTTTAATGTCTCTTAGCATCTGCTTCATCCATAAGATTTGAGTGCAACTACCTACTGTTGCAATGTATTCTGCTTCAGTTGTAGACAGAGATATTGCCTCTTATTTCTTGCTTAGCTAAGAAACCAATCTTTTTCCCAAAAAGAATGCTCCACCACTGGTACTCTTCTGGTCATCCACATCTCTTGCCCAATCTGCATCTGTATATGCATGAAGAGAGAAATCATGATCTCTAGGATACCATAGACCATACTCAACTATCCCCTTTAGATATCTAAAAATCCTCTTGATTGCCATAACATGAGATTCTCTAGGATCAGCTTGGAATCTAGCAACAAGACCAATAGCTTGCATAATATCTGGTCTAGTTTGAGTGAGATACAATAGTCCTCCAATCATTGACCTATATTTTGTCTGATCAACCTTGGGAGAGTCATCATCTTTGCTCAACTTGCATCCAATTGCCATTGGAGTGTTCATTGGCTTTGAGTCTTCCATCCCAAATTTTCTCAACAATTCTTTCACATATTTTGACTGAGAGATGAAGATTCCTTTCTTTGTTTGAGTAATTTGTAGACCCAAAAAGAAATTCATTTCTCCAAGCATTGACATCTCAAACTCACTTTTCATTTGACTTGCATAAGTTTTACACATACTATCTCTTCCTCCAAAAATGATATCATCAACAAATACTCCAACAATTAAGATATTTTCAAGATCAATTTTAAAATACAAATTACTGTCAGTACTACCTTTATTGAAACCAATCTTCAAGAGATGCTTATCCAATCTTTCATACGAGGCTCTTGGGGCTTGCTTCAGTCCATACAGTGCCTTTTTTAATTTACAAACCATGTCACTATGATTAGACAATTAAAATCCATCCGGTTGCTCAATATACACTTCTTCTTCCAAATTACCATTTAGAAAGGTAGATTTGACATCCATCTGATAAACCTTGAAATCCTTGAAGGCAGCAATGCAAGAAATAATCTGACTACTTCAATTCTTTCCACCAGAGCAAAAGTTTCTTCAAAATCAACTCCTATTTGAGAATAACCTTTGCAAACTAATCTGGCCTTGTTTCTGATTACTTCACCAGCTTCATTCAATTTGTTCTGGAAGACCCATTTGGTTCCAATCACATTTTTATTTCTTGGTCTGGGAACAAGATCCCAAGTGTGATTCTTCTCAATTTGCATCAGTTCTTCCTCCATTGCCTTAGTCCAGTTTTCATCATTGCAGGCTTCATTTACTGTCTTAGGTTAAATCTTTGAAATTAGACAATACTCATCTGAATTTTGAGCAATTCTCCTCCTTGTTTGCACCCCTTTGCTTTTGTCACCTATGATCTAATCTTCAGAGTGATTTAGAGTTACATACCTTAGAATTTTGGGAGTCTCTTGCACTTCTAACTATTGATCAGTCTCATTGAGACTTATCTCTTCTTCCTGCCTTACTGGATCAACTTGACTTTGTTTCTCAAAAGAGACTTGGATACCTTGAATCTAAACACCATTTTAATCATCTTCATCATGTTCAAGAATTCTTGAAGGTCTTTCGAATTCTTCATCATGTTCAAGAATTCTTGAAGGTCTTTCAAATTCTTCATCAACCTTCACATTTATACTTTCTACAATCTTTCTCAGTCTCTTGTTGTAACACCTGTATGCTTTGCTTTGAGTAGAATAACCCAAGAATATTCCTTCATCACTTCTAGCATCAAAATTTCCTAGATCTTCATCCCTTTTAATGTAACATCTACTACCAAAAACTCTAAAGTATCTCACAGTGGGAGTAATGCCAAACCAGAGTTCATAAGGAGTCTTACCGGTATAGTTTCTAATTTGAACTTGGTTGAGAGTGTAGACTGTAGTGCTGATAGCTTCTCTCCAATAGATCTGAGGAACATTTTCTTCCATCATCATGGTCCTGGATGCTTCCTGGATGGTCCGGTTCTTTCTCTCAACAACTCCATTCTATTGTGGAGTTCTAGGGGCAGACAACTATCTCTTTATTCCATGTTTCTCACAAAAGTTTATGAACTCACCGGATGTGAATTCTCCACCTCTATCAAACATTAGACACTTCAATTTTAATCCGATCTCATTTTCCACCATAGCCTTGAATATTTTGAATTTCTCAAGAGCTTTTGATTTCTCTTTCAGAAAGGTTACCCACATCATCCAAGAATAGTCATCAATTAACAACATGAAGTATCTATCACCTTGCACACTCCTGATTCTTGCTGGACCACATAAGTCAGTGTGAACCAAGTCTAATAATCTAGTAGAAGATTGCTCCTTACTTTTGAATGAGATTCTACTTTGTTTTCCCAACTAAAATTCTTTGCACAAACTATTGGTAGGTTTTACCAATCTTGGAAGATCTCTTACAGCCTAAGTATTACTTATCTTGATGATATTATCAAAGTTCACATGACACATTCTTCTATGTCATAACCAAATCTGATCAATTTGAACAAATAAGCAACTTTTACTAGTACCAAATAAGTGAAAGATGTTACCTTTTGTTTGGGTTCCTAATGTAATCTCTGTTCCAGAACTTTCAAAAGATTTTGCACTTTCCATTCTTGAATCTGAGATCATAGCCTTTGTCCACCAACTGTCCCACACTGAGAAGATTGTGTTTCAATCCTTCAACATATAATACATTACCAGTTTTGTTCTTTCCATCAAAAGAAATAGTTCCTCTACCTCTGATTCTACCTACAGAGTTATCACCAAACATTACCACTCCTCCTTCATACCTTTCCAAATCTATGAACTTATTTTTGTCACCTGTCATGTGGTGAGAGCAACTACTGTCAATGACCCAATCATCCTTTTCTTCAACTTGGGCAGCCAGAGCTTTATGATTTATGGATTCAGAGGGTATTGGATTATCTTCCTTGATGGCAATGAACACCCAGTCATTTCCAAATTTTTCTTCTTTCTCTGATTCATCATCTGATACTCCTTCATCATCTCCTTCATGAGCATAGTAACAATTCTTCAGGAATCTTGGTCTATTACTGTTTGGCATAGAAAATCTTTCCAGACACCTTGATGCAAAATGAGCAATCTTATTGTAGTTAAAACACTTAAAAGGCAATTTTCCCTCATACTTACTGGATCCTCTTGGTAGTCTTTTTGCAATAAGAGCTTCAAGATGAGTAGTTTTAGCTTCTTCTTCCAAGTCTTTTCTTGCATTTTCATACCATGATGATTTCCTTGAAGAGTTTTCTCCCAGATCAAACCTTTGTTTTCCTTTTACCAAGGCACTTGCTTTGAATGCAGATTCAGTCTTTGGAGGATCATCTCCAAACTCGACCATTTCAAAAGTAGCTAGCTTACCAACCAATTGATCCCTTGTGACTATTGTGTGAGCTCTGAATTCTTCGATTGCAAAAGGTTTGATTTTATAAGACTCAGGAAGGGATCTAAGAACTTTGCCAACGATCTCATCTTCACTGAGGGTTCCACTTGCATTTCTAATTCCACAAACTAGCTCATTCACTCATGGCATAAAAGAGGTAATATTTTCATCATTTCTCATTTTCAGTCTTTCAAATTTCCCTTTTAGACTCTATAATCTTGCACATTTAACAAACTGGTCTCCTTCATGTAAAAGTTCCAATTTCTTCCAAATCTCAAAGCTAGTTGGTAGATCAATAACATTAGAGAGTTCTGAGTCAGATAATGAGTTGAAAAGAGCCTCTTTGGTCTGCAGATTATTTTTAGCATCTATGATTTCATTTAGGGTTGTTGGACCACCCTGTGGAGGTACATAAGCCTTTATGACCATGGACCAGTATACAAATCTCATGCACTACAAGTGACATTCCATGCGACCTTTCCAAAGAGCAAAGTTAGTTCCATCAAACTTTGGACTATCCTTCTTATAGGATGACATCCTGGATCTCCTCGAGTGGTTAGGCTCCTTTCAGAGGAACTTGGCTCTGATACCAATTGCTAGATTTAGGGCATATAACTGAGAGGGGGGGTGAATCAGTTGTCCAAAAACATTCTTCTTTCAACACTTCCATTCACTTAGCATTAACAATAAATCAATCATGAAAACTTTAATGTAATTAACCAAGAGAAGAAATGCATCTACACATGAGACACCAAGATTTTGACATGGAAAACCCGGTTAAGGGAAAAACCATGGGGTGACTAACCCAAGATATTATTCTCTATTAGAAGAATAGAAAGAATAAGATGGCACATGCCAATTAGGGCTCACTGCCTGAGCACACTACTCACAAGAGGCTCACTACCTACAAGAGACACATTGTCTACAATAAATAAGTATTACATACTTGAACTGGTAAATAGCATCATCACCATGCTTGAATCAGTTCCATTAAAGCCCAAATCCTTCTGTTCTTCCTTTCTCTCTTCTCCTCACTACCACACACTCATCTCCATAAATACTCACTTGAAATGACTTTGCAAACATTTATTTATACACGACATCAACTTAGGAAGAAACATCTAAGTCGGCAAGCAACCACAAGAACATTCGCAAGGTGTATAATTCATTCGGTCGGCCAATCACAGAAAGAACACCTTCATCCGGAAGTATTTCTTCAATTTTGGGCTCTAATTCTAATGCGGACCATTAACACAAACTGAACATTAATCCAAGGACCTTCACAAGCTTTCCTGAATCAATCAAGAACATCTGCACTTCCTCTACTTACTGAAATCCTTCTCTCCTACATCTGAAACCTCAAGAACACAGTCTGTCATCACTCTCACAAAGGAATAGTTTCTTTCAGACCTTCAAACCATAAACTGATCTACTTGAAACTTCACAAGGATGTCCTAAACACTTCCTCAAATCTGTAGAGTGGGATAATGCATTACCAAACCTTACCAAACCTATAAGTCTCACTCTGTCACCACTAAGCACTTGTCGGAACCGGTTCTACTTTAGCGACCATAACTTCTTCAGATCTTCATGCAGATCCCTAAAAACATGACTGGAGAATCTCAAGACTTATATCTACAAACCCTTTAAATTGCATCCTCTGATCCTCAATCTATCTTGGACTTTTACCTTTTTAGCATCACTGTTCTTCACTGTTCCTGATTGAGACTAATTTTCTGAATATCCTCAACACACAGCTCATCCAATCCTTCTCATTAATACAACATGAGTATGTTGACATCAATGACAACACCAGTTCAACCCATACTTGCAACAGATTATTACTGCAGTGAAGAAGGTGAGGGTTTAGATTCATTAATGATTAATGTAACAAAGGAAAATGAGGTGGATCGAGAGATAATGGAAGACCTAGCAATCATAGGAAAGTTTTGTGGTGCGAAAATCTCTAGAAATCAAATCAAGACATGGATAGCAAAGTTGTGGTCCTCTCAGAAGGTAATTAAATTCTTTCCAAAAGGCTTCTTTGTTGTTTTATTTGAATCTCAAGAGGAAAGAGAGACAATATTATGTGAAGATATATGGACGGTGGATAGCATCCTGCTATACCTATAGAAGTGGCAGCCCAATTTTGATCTAGTTGAAGCTCGACCATATGAACATCCAATTTGGATAAGGCTTTACAACCTGCCTATAGAATACTGGTCGGATGAGTCTTTGGAAAAAATAGGAAGATCACTAGGAATTTTATTGGAGATGGAGGAAGATATAATTGATGGAGATTCGTATATTTATGTTAGAATGAAAATTGTAGCGATTAGGGCTATGCCTAAGTTTTTATTGCTAAGTGTGAATGAAAGAGTGTGGCACCAGGAGGTTGAAGTGGAAGATACAAAGTTCTATTGCCTGCATTGTGAACTTAGAAACTATTCAGATAATTCATGCCGTCACAGCCTTAAATTCATTAAAAAATGGGTTATAAAATCATAGAGGATGGTTCCAAGCCTCAAAGCTATGGATGAGTTACCAACTCCCATTCAGGTTCTAATATAATCTCTGCCCGAGCAAGGAATTGCACAATGCAAGGTCACAGAAGACAAGACTTTTGATCCACTAGTTGAAGGTCTGCAGGGAGGTGAGGAGTCCAGAATATTGGTAGAGGATCAAAAATCTCTTGCCAAAAATCAAAGGCTAGACAATTCATGCCCAAATAGTGAAGCAACCTACTTAACCCTGTCAGAAGAGGAGGCTTTAGATGAGGAATTTTTGGAAGTAGATGAGTTAGGGGAAACTGGAATCAGGAATATCAGTCAATCTACACTAAACTTCATTAGAAAGCCTCAGAAGGAGAGAGGAAGGAAATCTAACAGAGAGAAAAGGGAAAGGGATGCTAATGAGATGGGGTTGAAAAACATAAAAGACTTCTTTATTAAATCTAAGGGAGCCAAGGCCTCCCTTGGAGGACAATGAATATTTCTCCTTAGAATGTTAGGGACCTCAAGGCCCCTAACAAGAGATGCTTAATCAAGCGTCATCTGGATAAAATTGATAATGACATAGTGCTATTACAAGAAACTAAGCTCAACAAAGAAGAAGGCATGGGGTTTTCCAGATTTTGTAGAACATGGGCAGGATGTTTTCAAGGCTCATTTGGAGCTGCGAGAGGTTTGGGTATCCTATGGAAAGCTAATAAACTAGAAGTAAAGGAAATTGAGTCAAAACATAATTGGATGCTGTGCGAAGTCTCAAATCTGATGGCAGATTCAAACTTCTTTCTTGTTAATGTTTATGGCCCAACCAAAATGGAAGATAAGCAGACTATGTGGGAAGAAATCTCTAACCTTAGTATCAATGTGGACTTTAGAAGGGTAATCATGGGAGGCAATTTCAATGCTATACTAGAGCTCAGAGAAAAAAGTGGAGGCTCAAAAATAGTAAACAGGAACATGGTGGACTTCAGGAATTTTATTTACAAGGTTAGGTTGATAGATTGCATCCCTAAAAATGGTTCTTACACATGGACGAACAGAAAGGTGGGCTTCACTAACATCATGGAGAGATTGGACCATTTCTTCATTGACTCAAATTGCATGGCAGACAAAATTATGTGAACCTCTTTGATTCTTCCTCTGATGGGCTCATATCACTTCCCTGTTGAATTAGATATTAACCTAAATGAAAAACCTCCCAAGGGTTACTTTAAGTTTGAAAATATGTGGTGGAGAGACCCATACCTCCTGGGACTCATAGAGGGATGGTGGAAAGAAAGTATAGGCATAAAAGGATCAGTGAGCTTCCGGTTCTTGAAAAGACTGAGCCTGTTGAAAAGCAAGTTAAAAAATTGGAACATTTTGAGCTTTAAGAACATTTTTTGCAGAGAAGGAAAGATTAGAATCTGAGTTAGTAGCCCTCAATGAAAAGGTAATAAAGTATGGGATGCTCGTGGATGATTTTGAAAAAGAGAAACTCCTTAAAGATGAATTGGGAGAAGTTCTGGCCAGGGGAGAGCTTTTTTGGAAAGACAAGGCAATGAATATATGGTTAAAAGAAATTGATAATAACACAAAATTCTTCCATGCCCCGACTAGGGGTAGAAGGGTTTGGAACTGGATCTCTAGAATTGAAAAAATTGATGGAATGGTCATATGTGACAGGGATTCAATAGAAGCGGAAGCAGTTATGTTCTTAAAAAACATTTTGGGAGGTGGGCAGATCAACGATATAAATGACATAGAATTTCTTAATTGTATTCTGCCTTTGCTTAGAGAGGAAGGCAACAAAAACTTCTTGAGCCATTCTCCATGGAAGAGGTGTGCCAGGCGACTTTCCAATTGGGGCTTGAAAAGGCACCAGGACCAGACAGGTTCACCACAAAGTTTTACCAAAAGTGTTGGAAATTCATGGGGGAGGACATTTGGGAAGTGGTGGAAGACTTTAGGAAGAAAAAAAGATTTGTAAGATCTATTAACAATACGGTTGTTACATTAATTCCAAAGAAGCCTGAGTGCAAATCCTTCTCAAACTCTAGACCGATAGCACTATGTAATGTAATTTACAAGGTAATCTCCAAGGCCTTAGCTAATAGACTCAAACCCATATTGGAAAATATTATATCGAAAGAGCAGAATGGATTTATCCCTAGAAGAGAAATACTGGAAGGCATTATTGTCACTTATGAAGCCATCCACTCGATGAATTCAAACAAAAGCAGGGGAATGATTCTAAAATTAAATGTGTCCAAAGCATACGATCGAGTTAGATGGAGTTTTTTAACTGAGGTGCTCAAAAGATTTAGATTTGATCCTGATTGGATAGAAATCATCTCCACCTATATCTCAACTCCCAAATATTTGATTGTAGTTAATGGCTTGCTGTGCAATCTTTTCGAAGCCACGAATGGCCTTCACCAAGGAGACCCCATTTCACCATTTCTATTTGTTATAATGGCGGATGCAATGAGTAGGCAAATCAGACATTTAAGGGAGATCAAGATCTGGAATGGGATTTCTATTTCTGAGGAGCTGGAGCTGATCACCCATAGCCAATTTGCAGATGACAAAATCTTGTTTGAGGTGGCCACAGTAGAAGAAGCGACTATTATAAAAGCAACAATAGATAGATACTCAAATAACTTTGGTCAAGTCTTCAACTTGAGCAAATCAAAAATTATTTTCTTCAATACAAAAAAGGCAATTCAAAAAAGAATTACAAGCATCTTAGGGTTTTCTATTAGGCAACTTCCTTCAAAGTTCCTAGGAGCTCCATTATTTACTAGAGCATGCAGATCTGCCCTTTGGGAATACATCCTCAACAAGTGCAATTCCAAGATAGAAGTGTGGATGAATAGATGGTTATCCTCAGCAGGCAGGATACTAATGATACAATTTGTATTATCTACTATGACAGTTTACGCAATGTCATGTTTTAGAATGACAAACAAAGTGCTAGTAGATCTGGAAGGTCATCTGAAAAGATTCATCTGGGAAGGTACAAAAGAATGAAAATGAATCCCATTGGTTAATTGGGACATAGTTTGCCTACCCAAGGTGCATGGAGGGACAGGAATCAGGAAATTGCTACCACAAAACCTTGCCCTAGGGGACAAATTGGTTTGGAATCTATACAGAAATCTAGAGAAGTTATGGTGCAAGATCCTTCAAAACAAATATCTAGATAGTGAGGACCCAAGTTGAATCCTAACTGTAGCCAATTCGCAGGGTAGATCTCCAGTTTGGAAATTCTTATGGGAATCACAAAGTGTTATTACAGATCATCTAACTTTAAAAATTGGGAATGGTCTGAAAGCTAGCTTCTAGCATGATTCATGGAATGGGGAGGAGACCCTAGATAAAGTTTTGGGTGACTCGAGTTGGATAAATGAGGTTGAGCAAGAGTTTGGTTCAGTATTGGCCGCCTATGTAGAGAGAGGTTAGGGTGAATCGGGTACGACATATGAATGGAAGCACTTGGATTCAATTACAATTTCCTCAGTTGAAAAGGAAGTTTTGTGGAATACACTTAAGGAAAGGAAAATATTCCTTTCCCTCCAGCCAGATGAAATCATTTGGAATAGTTCAAAATCAGGGAATTACTCTATTAAGTTGGAATACCAAATTCAGACTATTAGCCATGCCAATTTCAATTGGCAAAAAAAGCTTTGTTGCGATAAATCACTTTTGCCTAAAGCAGGTGCCTTTCTATAGACGGTGTTACACAAGAAAATCCTTACCAGTGATCACCTTCAAGTCATTAGAATTAAGGGCCCTAATAGATGCCCAATATGCGAAAAAGTAGAAGAGTCGTCGAATCATCTGCTTCTTGATTTTTTGGGTGTCGCAGAGTGTTGGGACTGGTTGCAAGAGTCACTGGAATGGCATTTAGCCAGACAAAATGACTTGAGAGACTTCCTTAGAAGTTGGCCTGATTTGGGTTCCAAATCCACCTGGGGAGAGGTATGGAAAGTGGCTCCGGCCATGCTTTTTTGGATGATCTGGAAAGAACATAACTAAAAAAATTTGAATGATAAGAAACTTAGCATTGAAGAACTCATTATCAAAATTAGGAAAGGTATATGCGAAATCCTCAATGCAAAAGCCTCAATAAGCAAAGACAAGGTGTTCACTTAGTGGGACGCCAAGCTAAGAAAGAAATGGCTAGAGTTAAGTTTACCAAAAAGCCAAGCAAATAGTAGCACAGAAGTAAGAACTAACTACAGGTGGCACAGTCCACAGTTGGCAAGACACAAATTAAACTTTGATGGTTCAGCAAAAGGGAACCTAGAGAGGGCTGGAGGGGGTGCAATCATCGAGAACGAATTTGGAGAGTGTGTCGGGGCTGTCTCCTATAATTTCAGGATAGCCACAAATAATGAAGCTGAATTTGAAGCATGCTTTAATGGCCTCGCTTTGGGTGAAATGATAGAAATAAAATAATTAGAAATTGAGGGCGACTCCCAAATATGCATTAATGCGATCAAATCTAGGAAGGTTATCAACTGGAAGTTGAGAGGGTGGCTTGAGAATATTTTAGGGAAAGTGGATAAGCTAGATTTCTTCTCAGTCTCACACATGTTCAGAGAAGGCAATCAGGTTGCGAATGCGTTAGCAGACCTTGGGTCCAGCCAGTTGGAGCCTAGCAAGTTATCTGATCTCTCAAATTTGGATCCCAGAATTAAGGACTTGGTAGTTAGGGAGAAACAAGTGCCTTAGCCTCAATAGAGGAAGCAGCCAGCTCAGGTATTCTAAGGAGTCTAATTGGACATGAGGAAGCACAAGCTTTGGCCAGTCAACATCATTTTCTCAATCTCAAAGATAAGGATCCAACCTAGAATTAGAATGTTCTAAATGCTCAAATCCATGCGGAGGGGTTGGCTTTCAGTCTTGATCGGTCCTTCCAGTATGAATAGAGACAGAAGAGGAAATGGATTGCAAATCCTAAGGTCGATGCACTATGTGTTTTAAGCTTGGTGTATTGAGTGTTTGTAGTAATCTGGGATGGATGTGGTACTTAAACACCTAGCCTAGTTTGATTCATGAAAGAATAAGGCAGTCCACCAGCACCTTTTATTTTTTTTCTGCTTCTATATATATTTTGAAGGGAGTTACCCCCAGAAAAAGGTATTACTCACCAAAAAAAAATAAAAAATAAAAAATAAAACACTCAATTGAATTATTTTATCAATCATCATACTACATAAAAAAAGATTAGAATCATACAATTTTCCAATATTATAAAGGGTTATTTTCAAAATTATAAAGTAAGTGTTTTGAAATTTAAAATATAACTCTCATAATTTTTGTTCTATAAGAAATATTAAACATCATTCACAATACAATGATTGATTCTCTCAAAATATCACTAAAACTTCAGAGCCAAAAGAATCCCAAAAGAATCCTCATCATCACTAAGTGATATGACAAGTAAAGAAAGTAACAACAAGAATAAGCTTAAAGCCAACATATATGCATTGAAATAGGCCTTGAAGCTATCAGAGCCATATGAATTCTATAGTCCATACTTCTGAAACTCCCATTTGCTATTATCTAAAGGATAGACTTGACGTGTCTTCAGCCACCTACTTATGCAGTGAAAGTGGAAGGCGTGGTTGCATACTCCCCATGCAACAGTACATTCTTCGCTAGTTGTGCTAGCTTGATTTGCCTGACACTCAATGCAGAGGTCCATGATATGGTTTTTGCAAATGGCACAATTGTCAATGACAATATCCCAAGCCTAGAGGGCAATGACATTCCATTTCTTGATTTCAAAGCGCTTGGGCTTCTTGGAGGCGCTAGAGCCCTCCCTAGAGTGCTCTTCCACCGATGTCATCTCTACATCTTTCAAAGCCATTCCTGCGTAGAGAACCCAGCTACATATTTTTATTAAATGAATGTAGTTAAAATTATAAAGTAACTATTTTATATAACAACATATTTTTTTAAATGAAAGCACACAAGAATTAAATTTAAAATATATAACTATTTTATTAAATTAATGGACATAACAATAAAGTGGGCATAAAGTTTTCTTTTGTGTTATTTTATTAGGGCTTTATCATATAAAACATAAAAGGAGTAAAATGTATTCTCCAACCTAGAAGTTATTTTTCTTTGTTAGCCTTCATTAAACTAAAGTAAATAATTTACCCTGCCCTTAATTTGCTTATTTTTCTTTGTGGGATGTATGGAAATTCTTTGCTCAGAATAATTTTGAATAATTTAATCCAAATCATACAAAAAAAAAGACCAAAGCCTTCATGAAAACTTTGATATTATCCTTATCCTCCCTCAAATTCAATATGGTCACCACAAACATAGAGGCCACATCTAGATTCACCTGGTATCTTTGACATGCCAAAAGGAAGACATCTCCAAATACCATCCTTATTACAAGAAGCACAATGGAGGAATGAGTTTTGAAAATCTTCTTCAACCCTCTATCTGATATGTTCCCTCTCAAAACCATCTATCTACATCTCCCTTGAAGGAACACCATAGTATCCATTTTGAATGGAAAAACTTGTATTGGCCAAATTGCTAAATAGCATCCCCTAACTTTTAATTGAAATGATTTTACAAGTAATGAACTGTCCTTTTGTACCATCATATCTACAACTCCTATGTACCAACAACTCCAACTCTCTGTGGTTATTAATTCTCATGTGACCAAAGATGGCTTGATAATCCAAATGCTAGAGAAAACCAATTTCTTATGGAGCACCGACCATGCAGATAAAAGTTTAAATATATCTTGGGGTTGTGGATTCTACCAAACTGAACATTCAATAGACAAACTTCCAATTCTCCTCTGCATATTTACAACTTAATAGAAAATGGTCCATTGTTTCTTACCCATTCATGTTCATCGTAGAAATTTGGGTAATCTTTCTAGACATCTAGTCTTTTTGCGGTAATGTTCATGTATTTTGGCTTATATTCATTGTCATCCAATAGGGTATCTCTCAGTTCCTCAAATTTCATGTGGTTGATTTTAGTGAGTGTGGATGTATATCCTTACATCCTCAGTATAAACAACATCAGTCAGAACAAAAGAGAATGCTCCATTCTTATCCACTTCCATAGCTTTATATGGATATTTCTTGTACTTAGGTCTTGGCTTCTTTGAAACATCAACCAATTTTGGTATCACAAGTTTATCTCTTCTGCACTCTATGGCTATGGTTTCACTTCTTAACTCTTCTTTTCATGAATTTGCAATCTATAGCTAGGGCTTCACCTTTTACTCTTCTTTTCTCAAATTTACCAATCACATTGAATATGAATGAGGAAGAATTGAATGATTAGGACTTAAGTAACCTTCTTTTGCGCTAACTTTTTTACATTTATTACATCTTTTGCTTATTAGGTTTTTGAGAGATTTTAGCTGTCAATTCACTCTATAGGTTCATAGGGAACTATTTCCATCTAGAATTCCTTTCTCTTTCATGTTTTCATTCCAAACATTTGAGTTATTGATTGAGACTTGTCTTATTAACATATCCATCTTTAAATTTCTTATCAAGTCACCTATATGCCTTGCTTTCACTTCACAGAATCTCATTTTTACAAGGAGATGGAAGATTATGCAGTGGTTAGTTCCCCTTGAACCCATGTTTTTTCTTAATCTAATATGAAGTCCTCTGCAGGAGGTACATGAAAAGGTGTGAGGTTCATTGATTGAATCAAGCCACCAAGTTCACCTTTAAAACCTGAGATTTACCTTCTATAATAGAAAAAAAAAGGAGGATGAATTTGCACAATATTGGATGCAATTAATGAGCTAGATTAATGAATTACATGTGAGAACTTAATTTTATATTTGCAAGTTTGAAATCCCTAATATGACTTAAGAATAACCTAAAACTAAAATTAGCCCCAAGTCAACTTAATAAAGTGGAGAAAACAGAGGAAAACCCAATCAGAGAAAACTCCTCTCCAAAAGAGAGAAAAATACAACAAGTACATGGACATGTGATTGAAGGACTAACACTAAGACCCCCAAGAATTGAGTCCATCACAAAAGTACAATCATGTTCATACCCCCCATAGAAAAGGAAGTAGAGAGAAGGTCTAGCGACCCCGCAGAAGTGATAAGCATGAAACCCCATGCGAGGAAATTCTCCCTCCCAAAATAAAGATGAGAAGAGAGACCATGCAGTTTCTCCTCAAGATGACTCCTATAGTGCTGGAAAATGCTCAACACAGAATAAAGATGTTAATACCCATGAACGTCAAACAACATTTGTCACCTTAGGAAGAAATACAATTGCAAATGTGTGCATAATGTCTTACCATTCCTAATGGGAATACATAGGAAGAAGGATAAATGTCTTTGAACTCTGCACATGATCCAAAGACAATAATGATTCTCCTAAAAACTGCTTAAATGTCTCCAATCTACTGCAAAAGTATGATTGAATAGGAGGATAAAGAACAATCTCTGAAGAAGATGATGGTGATGCAACTGTCAGCAAATAGAAGACAAATATATACTCAATGTTGTCCTCCAAATCTACAAGATGGGACTACAAACAACAATGATATATCTGGTAGATATCTATCCCAATGAGCTATCTCTGCAAGACTAATAATATCCTACTACAAAGAATCTGATGTAGCAACAAGTACTAAAGATGTGATCTCAATTTAAGTGGAGAAGGAGAAGAAAGTGAAGGTAATGTGTCAGTGAACTCGCAAGACCTGTCAAATATGCATGCTCCTCAACTATATCATCATCAAAAGGTATGCATTCTAAATAACCAAGGGGTATGTGGCAATCCATAGCAGGATCATCAAGGAATGGATAAATATGTGAGACTCCATAGATCTCCTAAATGCTAGTCCAAAGAGTGTGTGAGCACTCAATACGTTAGATAGAACACATAGTGTCAAAATCAACACTAGAACTAATCAATCCTACAATACACGATCAATATAATTTCCCCATGTATATTTCCTCCCAGGTGTATTTTGTTCAGGTATGATTCCATAAAGATAAGGGAAAAGATTAACCCACTTAAGATGTTTCAATATGCCCTTTCATGAAGACTCATAATTATCCTTACCCAATGTTACCACTAAAGGGCAAATAGGAAAACCCATGATACCCCTTCAAATAAATCAAATCAGAGATCAAAAATCTGAATATGTATTAATGTTGATAAATAAAGCCCAACAAAATAAACATAACTTCTCCAAATGCCAAAATATTCCAAATATCAAATAGAAACCATAAAACTGACAAACTGAATAAAGAATACTTGGGGCTAAGTCTAGAAAATTTTGTATGGATGGCTATGTACAGCTCATCAATACCTTCTGACTGCCACAAGAATTGCAAAAATCAAAGATCGCGGAAAAAATATACTAGCTTAGAAGCCAAAAAAGGTATTTAGAATTCAAACAACAATAAATGTCACTAGTAGAATATCCAGGAAAAAATACCCACACCACTAGATTGTGTTCAGAACGTTCTTTTCGATGCCTATTTGTTTTAAAAAATATGACCTCATTTGCCCAATTTATGCCAAAAAAAAAAACAACACCCTGAAGCACAAATTAGGGAAAAAAGGGACCCTCCTACTAGTACTACATGTTGGGCAAGTCATACGGCTTTCTTAGCAAAAAAATTCCCCATATGATCTCGTGGCTGATTTCAACGATTTGATAGTCAATATTAAGGTTTTTGGGCCTTCTGGGCCAGATGCCTGGGTTGTATTTGGTCCAAAACACTCCAAAAATAGCTTTCCTCTAGATCCTCAAAAGACACCCGCTAAAACCCTTGCAGATCTGACATACGAAGCTCAAATCAAGCCAAATAAAAGACTAATCTGACTATTTTGACTTCTCTAAATCCAATCGAAGACTCTATTTTACACAAAAATACACCCAAAAATAGCTCTTGCTTAAATATTTCACTAGACCTGAGAAGGGGCTTGCAGATCTAGAGCTCTGGTACCATGTGAGAGTCACTGATTGACTCAAGCCACCAGGATCACTTGTGAAACCTAAGATTTACCTTCTACAAGAGAAAAAAATAAGGAGGATGGATTTGCACAATATTGGATGCAATTAATGAATTGGATTAATGAATTACATGTGAGAACATGCTTTTAAATTTGCAAGTTTGAAAACCTTAATATGACTTAAGGACAATTGTTACCATTTTTTACCACAGCTAAAAATTGGCTAAAAAGATGTGATATTATCATTTTTTTTTAGTGAGGTTTGATATTCTTTTGTTATGAGTTAGTTGCATAATTATTATGTTTCAGTGTTAAATGTAGTTCAGTTCTTCAAGAAAGGAGGAAAGATTTCAGATCATTCATTGCATTGTAGAATTGTCAAGAGAGATAAGTATTTCATTCATCACAATGATTATCCATTTAAAAGCTGAAATACATAAAGGAATAAGCATTGCATTGAAAGAAATGATGACATATCAGATGTCCCACACAAGTCGTGGGTTATAGCTAAACATATACAGATATAAAGAAAATATTATGCATCTAATCAACAAAAAAGGAAAGACATAGCCATCATTGCCTTGGGGTTGTCGATCTTCAAAGTTGCCTCATGTCCTACTCCTGATCTCAACATGTACCTACAAAAATGAGGGAAAGGTCCCGTTAGAAGCTCCGATAATCAAAATCCTTTATCCACCAAAAGAGGCATAATACTTTAAATATAGTGCATTGATCAAATCAACACCATCCATATGTAGAAGGAACCAAAAGAAAACAATCATGGAGCATCATTGTTTTATTCTAATCTGTTTGTTTCATGTGCAGGTATAGGTCAAATTATGTTTTTCTTTTAGATGTATTTTAGCATGCGGTACAAAATGGGCTCCCACAAGGTTAGAGCTTGGCATGCTACCCTTGAGTTTTAAGAGAAGTGAAATCAAGTATTCATCCATACTGTGTAAAAGAGGAACATGATAAAGTGAATAATTTTGCATCAACTTAGCCTGTTGGACTTTAATTGAGTGTCCATTTATGACTACCATTCAAGAGGAGTTGAAGTAGCAATCATCTATGAACAGTGAATGTTTGCACATGGCAGCCAATGAGCTAAGAGGTTGTAAACATCAGACTTGAAATGCTCATATTTATATTTTAGAAGTCATGTTTTTGATAGAACAGTTAATTAACAACCATAGAGCATCAATTTGCTGTTCAAGTCAAATAGACAAATACAAAAGATAGCATGTGCATAGGTAAAACAGAGTTCACATCAAACAATTGATCATTACAAAGAGAGTACATTGCTGATGTCTCAAGAGTAATAGAAGAGGATCAAGTACATGTATGAAACAATTAAGGTAGCCATAATGATTAACTGAAATGTATATTTTATCATTTGTTACAGGAGGACATATGTATTGTCATAAAGGAGATGAACTATCAACTAATATAGTACTCATTGAGAGCCTCTTATTTTTCCATACCATAGTAAAGAAAGGATAATCATGTACATATACTATATCACAATGCCAAGAGTGTTATGATGTTACAAATAACCATGAGCAAGTATGTGCATAATCAAATGACAGATGCAACTTAAACAGAAGTTGTCATTACCAATGTCCTTCAGTAATTGTTGGTGATATGGTGTTATAACAATAATATGTATGCAACATGTATGCCAAGTGTTACAATCTGAACTGAGTGGACAAGGATGCTAGGAAAGATTTATCCATAGTTGTGAGTAGAGAAAAGAATTATTAAATGCCAATAGTAGTTCATGACTATACATGTGTGTGGAATGAAAGGAAAAGCTTTCAATTTATCTATCAGAATATCATACATTTAAACTTGGCTATTATCTTCATGCCATATAGGTGCTATAGGAATCATCTAATGCAGAGAAAAGGATACATGATATCCATTTCATTTCATATGATAAATGCCATGAACAGTTGACAAGAATATCTGATAGTATTGATGCTATAGCAAATCAAGGTTTTAAGTTTCAGGTGGAGATATGGAGTTCAAATAATTCTAAGTGTTCATAATTTCTTTCTGACAGTGACAGTCATGAAATAGATAGAGTGATCAAAGTTAAATTGACAAGAAAAGTATAGATATGTCTAAGCTTTCATTATGTTTTGAAAAAACTTACAAAGTCTTATACATACAAAAATGGCATGAACAGTTATAGAAGAGTTCTCATTGTCTAGAAATGTCAAGGTTTTTCATATTCTCAAAACCTTATCTCAAGTTTTCTATAGTCAGGAGATATATAGAAAAAATAACTACAATATGCCATGGTTGTATCAGAGAAAGGCTTATGTGCTATAGAAAATGGAAAATCCTTGTTACATTTTTTGAAACCTTGATGTTATTTTTGTATCTACAAATAAAAATGCACAAAAGAGCTATAGATGCAGAAAGTGCAATAGCCATGGAAGAAGAAATAATTTCTATGCAAAGAGAAGTAAAACCCTCTTCATAATTTTGAAACCCTACTGCCATTTTTGTCAGTTGCAGAGTAAAAAGATTGCGCAATAATGTTACAGGATGTTGGCCATGATAGTAATAAGGGATTTTATGCAAAAAAAAAATTTGAAACCCTTGTTTCATATTTTCGAAAGCCTCCTTCATTTTTTTCATAGTTAACAAGAAGATGCTATAAGAAATAAAGAAGAAATGACAGAAATGCAAAACTACTATGGCCATGCTATGAAAGGAGTTATACATAGAAATCCCATCTTTTTGTTTCAATTTTTATGTCTATAGAAGTAATGAAGCATGGTCATGGAGGAATAAGCATTTTTATGCCAACAAAGGTGAAAGCCTAGTGCCATCTTAAACATACAGTTAAAAGAAAGAGGTATAATGCATATACAGAGATAGTCGTGCCAGGGAAAAGTCTTTTTGTGAAAAAATTACAAACCCATCACATAGTTTTTTCAAACCCTTGTGCCATTTTCAATTGCAGAGGAAAGAGAGCACAACAAGAAGCATTGCCATGGCAAATAAGGCCTTTGTGAAGTGAAAATGATTAAACCCTTGTCATAAAATTGAAAACCCTCAAGGTTTTACACCTATAGTCGAAGGATGGTAAAAATAATGTATACACAGTCACAGCTACAATAGATATATCATTTTCTGCGACAAAAAAAGATACCCATTTCATCCATATCAAACACGATATCTTCTTTTACTCACAGTAAAAAGAAATTATGCCAAGAAAGAAGTTCACCTTTAGTATTTGTAGAGGGGGAAGAAGCATGGTCGTGGGCTCATTTTTTGAGGGTTTCTTTTTGTCGCAGTAGCAAAAGATAAAGACACAAAATCAAATAAAAGATTGTTAAGAGGTTTCAAGAAGTACACAGGCTCATGTCTACGACCATTGAAAGAAGAAGCTACAGAAAGAAGTGAAAATGCTAGTCAAAATCTTATATACCATGCTCACCTTGTTCTAAGCTATGTTTTGACATAGAAATGCTAGGGATTCAGCCACAAAAGCCATAGAAATAAGAGAGATATACTTGAACATTTCAAACCCTAAGTCAGCCATGTTTGAGTTGTAGAGCGAATGTAAAAAAATGCCAAATGAAAAATGAGGATATCTTTTAGGGTTTCTCATTACTTTTGTTTGATGAGTGCTCAAAGTTTCTTTTGTTGTTTGACTTCACAAAAATTAAATCATTACTATATCCTAATGCCTGTGGTCAAGACTTTGGTTTTTGAAAATTCCTAGTCATCATGCCAAGAAGGTGCCATGGGCTGACAGTCATATCTTTTTATTTGAATATTTTGATAATGTCAAAGGGTTGATCATTGTGAGATAAGGCTTTGGTGCCTAGGTCTTATAGCTTAGTGGAGGTCGAGCATGGCTCCCTCTTGATTTTCATGCCTCAAGATACTTAATGCTAAGTCACCTTGCAATATGCCATATGAGATACCCCTTGGAGATAGGGAAAACACTCCTCACCTTAGGAATTATTTTGCAGGACCTGGAGATTAAGCCTCTAAGGCTTTTATTCATTTTTGCAAATATATAGTGATATTTTCATCATTTTTTATGATTTTTTATAGAAAAATCAATTATAATGCATTGTAAAATATTTGGCTAAATTATGAGAAAATATTCTTTAGTTTTTACAAAAATCAAATTAGGTAGGAGATGGGATAAAACTGCCATAACATTGTAAAGTTAGTTTTAAAGCAATCAATTATAAATTTCTTTTAAAACTTAACTATTTTTAGGCTATTAATAGGCTAATAAAACAATTCAGATTTCTCTTCAATTTATTTTATTTAGAATCATATAGAACAAAATTTGAAGATCTCATGACAAGGAGAAAGCAGACACATTACGAGATCCATTAGCATCATGTATTGATAGTTTGGACTATTTTTGAGGGCTTTTATTTCTGCTTTTCTGAGAAGCTCGAAAATGGGCTTGGGGTCTACTTTTAGTAGCTTTTTTCTAGCTTTTAGGGGGAGATAGATTTCACAACATATATCTTAGATATTATTTTCTTTTTAGCAATTCCAATTACTAGTTTCAATTAGAGTTTAGAGATCAGAGTGCAAAGAGATAGAGTCTTCCTCTCACATTAAGAGTGTTCTACTCATTTTCATTGTACTCATTATTCCTTCAAATATTGAGAAACAACTTTCCTTCACATTTTGTCTAACTATTTGCAAGTTAATCTGATGTTGCATTGTGATGAATGTTTTTCCTTGGCCTTGTCTTAGCTTGTGATATTTTTCTAGAATATTTGTTTAATTCAGGTTGCATGTTGTGTCTACAAGACCTTCATGTGAAATATTTATGAGTTAAATGATTAGAGTGTTGTGAAGGCCAAAGTCCATTAATCTATTTGTGAGTAAGATCTATTAGGTGATACAATCTTAAACTTAACCAGAATCCATTTATTTCAACATATCCCTCTATCCTTTTTCCTTACAAGTTAATTAGATTAGGAAATCAAAAGGAGAATCAGCTCACTTTGGAGATTCACTCTCATTATGGGAAACCCATACCTAAGAACGATTCCATGTTTGAACAAGTAGCTAAGTTTCTATGAGCTTAGCAGGGTGCTTACTTGATTGAAAACAGTTTTGGTACACCTTGTGGGACTCTGAAAGTGATTTTAAAGAAGTTTATACCCTCATAGCTATTGTTTTGGTATATGCAATAGTTTTCCAACCTTTGGAGGCTTTCACAATATATCTGGTGACTCATTTCCTCTGGTCTGACATGCAGATTAGAACTTTCAGTCTATGAAAACCAAATCTAATCCAGACCCTTTTGATTACTTACAACTGTCTACACCCAAAAGGAGAGGCAGATCAACAAGTAGAATAGTTGAATCATCAAGAAGATCAAAGTCTATACCTCCATATTTCAGTTCTCTAAGTCCGGTCAAAAGAAGCAGAAGTTTGATGCTGATAGTGAAAATACCCATAATGGCTAGGTAGTACGCATTCATCACTTTCAACGGAGGTAGCCCACTACAACTTGCCTAAAGAGATGATATTCTAGTTGTAGCCCTTAAAGGACTACCGTATTTCACTGGAGAAGATCATATTACTGCTACTAAATAGATTCAAGATTTGGCAACCCTTTGTTTCGTACATAATGTCACCTAAGAAAATGTAGCAATAAGACTTTTGGCTACATCATTAAAAGGGAAAGCCTTACAGTGGTTCAGAGAACTTGTAGAAAACTTGATTACATCGTGGGACCTACTGGGATATGAACTACATAAGCACTTCAAGGACAAATCTGATCATCTCTCATTGCTGGAGCAGCTAAGCACCATCAAAAGGGCACCCCATGAACACATGGCTAATTTCAACTACCAATTTCAGAGAACCTGGGATAACATTCCCACAATGGTAAAACCCTTGCCAAGGCATGTATTTTTGTTTCATGTTAAATCTTTGAATAGTTAAATTTCCCTACTAATTTAGTCTATTGGAAGAACTACCCTCCTAGATTCTTTTGAAGTTACTGTTAGAGCAGAAAACTACCTCATCCTCTAGTTGTTGTCCCACCTATTCCAGCAATAGGATACCAAGCAGTCCAAGGAACTGTTGTTCCATCTCAAACCAAAAATTCCCCAGAGATTGAAAATACACTGAGGAAAATTGAAAATAAGCTGGTAAATATGGAGAAACACTTGCCTTACAAAAATTAGTATCAGCGCAATTAGTAATATGGGAAACCCTTCCAAGTTGATCCTTAGGGCCAAAAAAGAAACAATAACCCTCAACCCTTCCAAGCTTACAACAAAAATATTGCCAGCACCTCGAGAGAGCTTATACACATAGAATAATTTGGCTCAAGATAGTGACTAGTGTTATCCATATCACCAACCACACAATCAAGTTGTGTGCACGAATGGAGTAAGAAATCAGGTAGTCATGGTTTAGAATACCTATGCAAGTTTGAAAGATGCTCCTAGTGCCCAGTAAAATAATGCTGATGTGACCTTAATTAATTGGGAAGAGTCTAATTTCTATTATATAAACAACCTTCAAGGTCAAAATCGATAAAGTACACCTGTTTCAACCAACATAAGGTCAAAACTAAGAGCCGCAGATGTTAACCAACAAGCTGTTATGGTACACCAACAGACTGTAAGGGATAAAAATCAAGCATATCCATCACAAACTACCCTTGTACCACAACAGAAAGTACAAATTTTGTAAAGTGATCCAACTGAACTAGTAAAAGAACAACAGAAAGTAAATCTTGTTTCTCTCAATATAGTTGACCATCTTAAGAAAGCTACAGTGAGTATGTTAGTTATGGATGCTTTATGTATTCCTGGCCAAAAGAATTTATTGCAAGAAGCATTGGCTAAACTCTCACTTTCCAAGCATTCTAGTCAAGAGAAGGCCAATGTTGTACTTGCCAACAGCCCAGAGATCAAGAGTGGGTAGCTAGGAAATGAGGTAAAACCTCCTCCTTTCTATCTAAGTCTCATTATTGGTGATAAACTTGTTCATAACTGCATGGTAGACTCTAGAGCAAGCAGTTCAGTCATGCCCAAAAGTGTACCTGATTCATTAGGATTAGGATTGGTTTATGATTCCCTTGCAAAAGGAGTACTTTAATTAGACGGGTCTACACTTAGTACTGTAGGAATAATTAGAAATATGCCACTCACATTGCATGTTTGTCCTAATTTTGCCATCCATCAGGACATTTAAATCATTGATCTTCCACTTAGTTTTGCAATTTGCCTTTCTAGGGAGTTCACAGCCAAATTGGGTGGGTTTCTTTCCTCTGATTGGACTCACTTGTTCTTTAGAACAAGGTATGGTTCAAAAGTAACAATATAGTCTGAACCACTTGCAATAGAGCATATTGGGCCCTATGTTCCCAGCCCAATAAATGTTAATCTATACATCAGCAGCAGGTAGTAAGATGAACCCATGAGCCTAGATCCCAAAGCACCTATAGAAGACATAAACTCAGATGATTGGGTAGCTGAAGATCACGAAAGTGACCCTTTCCATCACACGGATGAGGTAGGATTAGGCATCTATATGATACAAGAACATGATGCAATGATTCCTAATCTAATTAAGGACCAAAATTAGTCAGAATAGCAAGAAGATCAACTTTGGAAGCTATACTTTGATGGATCAAGGACCAAGACAGGTACTAGTGGATATAATATGTTGATTTCACCTCAAGGAGACAAATATTATGCAACCTTAAGGTTTAGCTTCAGCTACACAAACAATGTGGTTGAATACAAGGCCTTGATCCATGATTTAGAATGGGTCCAGAAAAAGGGTATCAAGTCTGTCCAACTTTATGGTGATTCTGAATTGCTCATTAATCAAGTTAGGAATCTGACTATTACTAAAAATGATCTACTCAAAAAGTACAAGCATAGAGTGTGGGATTCGGTTGAATTTTTTGACGCTTTTAATTTGATTTCAATTCCCAGGAACCCAAATAAGTATGTAGATAAGCTTACAGCCTTGGGATCTCAATTTGAGATTCCTTATCAGATTCAGAATATTGAGGTATGGTCATATGTTAAGATAGTTGTTAGACCTTCTATACCTAAAAAAAGTGTTTCATGGCAAGTGTTTAACAGTGATCAACAGATCTTAAGTTTTTTAAGTGTAGAAGCTGAGTTTGCAGCTGATAATCAGCATAAATATCAGTAGCAATTTGAAGATTAGATTGTATAGTTTCACATTAGAATTAGTGTTCAAAACTGATGATCAGTTAAGAAACGATAAGTGCAGCATGTCAGTGAAGCAAGAACATTATTAGACGATAGAAATTTTCAAAGACAAACTCTTGAAACTTGGAAAGGTATGTACTAGAGAAGAACAAAAGTCTTTTGTTCAATTATGTCAAGATTTTTCTGATATTTTTGCATGGGAGTATAAAGACTTAACAGGGTTTGATCCTATTTTAGCCTAGCACACCATAGAATTAGAGCCTAATGCCAAGCCTGTTAGGCAAAAGAAGAGACCCCTCAATCCCAAACTTGAGCACTTAATCAAGGTTGAGTTGAATAAACTGATTGAAAGCAGTATCATTTTCCCAATAAAACATACTTACTAGGTTTCCAATTTGGTCCCATTCAGAAAAAAAAATTGTGAAATTTGACTTTGTGTCAATTTTTGTGATCTAAATTAGGCCTCATTGAAAGACCACTACCCTCTTCCTTCAATGGAACAGATACTGCAAACTGTTTCAGGTTCTAATAGATATTTCTTGTTAGATGGTTACTCTGGTTACAACCAAATTTTGGTCAAATAAGATGACCAATATAAAACTGCATTCACAACTAAGTGGGGTACTATGGCCTATCGGAAGATGCCATTTGGTTTGTCCAATGTAGGGGCAACCTTTCAGAGGGCAATGGATAAGGCCTTCCATGGCCTTATGAATAGAATAGTGCTAGTGTATTTAGATGACATAACTATTTTTTTCCAAAGATCCTAATGATCATTTTGACCACTTGAAGGAGATTTTTCAGAGGTGTAGGAAGTTTGGATTTTCATTGAACCCCCAAAAATACATTTGTTTAGTTCATGAAGGTAAACTCCTCAGCCATATTATTTCAAAGAAAGGCATTTCTATTGACCCTGAGAGAGTGTCTACAATTTTAGATTTACCGCTGCCTACACATAAGAAAGGCTTGTAGAGCTTCTTGGTAGAATTAACTTTGTTAGGAGATTTATTATGAATATTGCAGCTATTGTGAGGAGCCTCAAGAAATTTAGACACATGCTGTCTAATAATAGAATTCACTTAGTGGTTGCTCACCCTACTGTCAAGAGTTTTTTATTAAACAGAGATATCAATGACAAGAGAGCTGATTGGATAACCAAAGTTATGGAATTTGATGTTGATATCAAGGTGACCAAGCTGATTATAGGCAAGGACCTATGTGAACAGCTTGCTGAAAGTGAAGAGCTTAATCAAGAACATGAAGAGGGCACTAAAACAATACTAAACAATAATGAACCAACCACTATACCAACCCCTACAAACAACTGGGTGCAGCAAATGATGCATTATTTATAGTACGGTCAATGCCTTGAAGGTTTAGATAGGGAAGGAAGAAGATATTTCAGGTTACAAGCTACTCCTTATGCTATCATTGATGGTATTTTATATAGGAGAGATTTTATGGTGTATTTCTGAGGTGTGTTGTACCTGATCAAGTTGATAAGCTGTTAGAAGTGTTTCATAATGGACCTTCAAGAGGTCACTTTGTAGCTAGGACAACCACTTTGAAGATTATGTAGGCTGGTTAGTATTGGCCTAACTTGTTTAAGGATTCTTTTTCTTGGGTGAGAAGTGTTCATTATTTACTAGTAAACAAAGGCTTGTTGCCTTACCCCTACATCCTTTTAAAGTTGAATAGCCATTTGCAAAATGGGGGTTGGATTTCATAGGACCAATAAACCTGCCATCTAGTTCAGGCCACAAGTGGATCTTGACTGCCACAGACTATTTCACCAAGTGGACCGACGCTGTTGCCTTAAAAGAGGCAAACAAACCTGATGTCCTAAGTTTCTATCAGGATCTGGTATCAAAATTTGATACACCAGATTCAATCATCTCAGATAATGGTCTAGCTTTCATAGGATTGAGAATTTCAGATTGGTCTGTTAGAAATAATATCTATTTGAATACTTCCTCTAACTATTACCCATAGGGTAATGGGTAGGCTGAGTCTACCAATAAAAACCTGATAAGGATCATCAAGAAGACTGTTGAAGATAACCAAAGAACCTGGCACAAGAAGTTAAAGTTGGCTCTTTGGGCTAACAGAATTACACCTAAGAAATCTATTGGTTGTTCTCGATATGTACTTACTTATGGTAAAGAGACTCAGTTACTTGTTTCAGTTGAATTGCCTACATTGACTTTCATTAAAGAACTTGAGCTGCTAGATGAACAGCCTTTAGTAATCAAGCTAGCTTAGCTCATGGAGCTGGAAGAGACAAGGAAAGAGGCCTTAAGAAAGGTTTATATGCATCAAACTCAAATGAAGAATGCATTTGATAAGAGGGCAAGACCAAGGAGCTTTATTGTTGGTGATTTGGTGTTCAAATGGAATGAACTAAATAGTAGACATGGGAAGCATTCCAAATTTGTTACAATTTGGGATGGACCTTATGTGTAAAGAAAATAATGTATTTTAGTTGTCCAAGTTAAGTGGAGAGGTGTTTTCTATCCCAGTTAATAGGATCCACCTCAAGCATTGCCTTCGAGGATAAGAGCTTCTTTTGTATACAGTAGAGTAGTGTTGCAGTTAATAAGTGCTCATGCACATTTGTTTCATGCACTTTTGTTTTGGCAATCAGGGCCTGTTAGTTTGTTTTCAATTTTTCTATTGCTGTTGCTGTTGGAGAGCTAAAGTAGAATGTTTTCTAAGTTTGAGAAGGATAGAGTATAATTCAATGCCCAATGGATGTTTAAGGCAACTGGTCAAATGCTTAACAGGCAAGCATATAGCAGAAGTCGCCAGAAATGTTACCATTTTTTACCATAGCTCAAAATTGGCTAAGTAGATGTGATATTATCATTTTTTTAGTGAGGTTTGATATTCTTCTATTATGAGTTAGTTAAATAATTATTATGTTTCAGTGTTAAATGCAATTCAGTTGTTTAAGAAAGGAGGAAAGATTTTAGATCATTCATTGCATTGCAGAACAGTCAAGAGAGATAAGTATTTCATTCATCACAATGATTATCCATTTACAAGTTGAAATACATAAAGGAATAAGCATTGCATTCAAATAAATGATGACATATCAGATGTCCCACACAAGTCGTGGGTTATAGCTGAACATATGTAGATATAAAGAAAATATTATGCATCTAATGAATGAAAAAGGAAAGACATAGCCATCATTGCCTTGGGGTTGTCGATATTTGAAGTTGCTGCATGTCCTGCTTTTGATCTTGACATGTACTTACAAAAATGTGGGAAGGGTCCCATTAGAAGCTCCAGTTATGAAAATCCTTTATCCACCAGAAGAGGCATAATACTTTGATTATAGTGCATTGATCAAATGAACATCATCGATATGCAGAAGGAACCGAAAGGAAACAATCATGGAGCATCATTGTTTTATTCTAATCTGTTTATTTCATGTGTAGGTATAGGTCAAATTATGTTGTTGTTTTAGATGTATTTCAGCATGTGGTGCAAAATGGGCTTCCACAACGGTAGAGCTCAGCATGCTGCCCCTGAGTTTTAAGAGAAGTGAAATCAAGTATTCATCCATAATGTGTAAAACAGGAACATGATAAAGTGAATAATGTTGCATCAACTCAGCATATTGGACTTCAATTCAATGTCCATTTATGACTACCATTCAAGAGGAGTTGAAGTAGCAATCATCTATGAACAATGAATGTTTGCACATGGCTGCCAATGAGGTAAGAGGTTATAAACATCAGACTTGAAATGCTCATATTTATATTGCAGAAGTCATGTTTTTGATAGAACAATTAATTAAGAATCATAGAGCATCAATTTACTATTCAAGTCAAATAGACAAATACAAAAGATAGCATGAGCATAGGTAAAATAGGGTTCACATCAAACAATTGAACATTACAAAGAGCGTACATTGCTCCTATCTCAAGAGTAATAGAAGAGGATCAAGTACATGTATTGAATAGTTAAGCCAGCCATAAGGATGAACTGAAATGCATCTTTTATCATTTTTTATAGTAGCACATATGTATTGTCATAAAGGAGATGAACTATTAGCTCATACAGTACTCATTGATAGCCTCATGTTTTGCCATACCATAGTAAAGAAAGGACAATCATGTACAGATACTATATCACATTGCCAAGAGTGTTATGATGTTACAAATAACCATGAGAAGGTATGTGCATAATCAAATGATAGATGCAGCTTAAATAGATGTTGTCATTACCAAAGTCCTTCAGTAATTGTTGGTGATATGGTGTTATAACAATAATATGTTTGCAACATGTATGCCAAGTGTTACAATCTAAACTGAGTGGACAAGGATGCTAGGAAAGATTTATCCATAGTTGTGAGTAGAGAAAAGAATGATGTATAGATACTATATCACATTGCCAAAAGTGTTATGATGTTACAAATAACGATGAGCAAGTATGTGCATAATCAAATGACAGATGCAGCCCAAACACAAGTTGTCATTACCAAAGTCATTTAGTAATTGTTGGTGATATGGTATAACAATAAAATGTTTGCAACATGTATGCCAAGTGTTATACTCTAAACTGAGTGAACAGTGATTCCAAGAAAGATTTATCCATAGTTGTGAGTAGAGAAAAGAATCATTATATGCCATCAGCAGTTCATGAATATACAGGTGTGGAATGAAAGGAAAATCTTGCAAATTATCTATCAGAACATCATACATTTCAACTTGGCTGTTATTTTCATGCCATATAGGTGCTGCAGGAATCATCTAATGCAAAGAAAACGATATATGATATCCATTTAATTTCATATGATAAATGCCATGAACAGTTGACAGGAATATCTGACAGCATTGATCCTACCGAAAATCAAGGTTTTAAGTTTCAGGTGGAGATATGGAGTTCAAAAAATTCTAAGTGTTCATAATGTCTTTCTGATAGTACGAGTCATGAAATAGAGAGAGTGATCAAAGTTAAACTGACAAGAAAAGTGCAGATATGTCGAAGCTTTTGTTATGTTTTGAAAAAAATTACAAAGTCTTATACATACAAAAATGGCATGAATAGTTATAGAAGAGTTTTCATTGTCCAGAAATGTCAAGGTTTTTCATATTTTCAAAACCTTATCTCAAGTTTTTTACAGTCAAGAGATATATAGAAAAAATAACAACAATTTATGCCATGGTTGTATCAGAGCAAGGTTTCTGTGCTATCGAAACTGGAAAATCCTTATTACATTTTTTGAAATCCTGATGTTATTTTTGTATCTACAAATAAAAATGCACAGAAGAGCCACCGATGCAGAAAGTGAAATAGCCATGTAAAAAGAAATAATTTCTATGCAAAGAGAAGTGAAACCCTCTTTAGAATTTTGAAACCCTACTGCCATTTTTGTCAGCTGCAGAGTAAAAAGAATGCACACTAATGTTACAAGATGTTGGCCACGACAGTAATAAGGGTTTTTATGCAAAAAAAAAAATTGAAACCCTTGTTTCATATTTTTGAAAGCCTCTATTTTTTTCACAATTAACAAGAAGATGCTACAAGAAATAAAGAAGAAATGTCAGAATTGCAAAACTACTATAGCCATGCCAAGAAAGGAGTTATACACAGAAACCCCATCTTTTTGTTTCAATTTTTGTGTCTACAGAAGTAATGGAGTATAGTCATGGAGGAAATAAGCATTTTTATGCCAAGAAAGATGAAACCCTAATGCCATCCTGCACTTACAGTTAAAATAAAGAGGTATAATGCATATAAAGAGATAGTCATGCTAGGGAAAAGTCTTTTTGTGAAAAAATTAGAAACCCATCACGGAGTTTTTTCAAACCCTTGTGAAAATGCTAGTCAAAATCTTATATACCATGCTCACCTTGTTCCAAGATATGTTTTTGATATAGAAATGCTAGGGATTTGGCCACATAAGCCATAGAAATAAGAGAGATATGCTTGAACATTTCAAACCCTAAGTTGGTGATGTTTGACTTGCAAAGCGAATAAAAAAAATGCCAAATATAAAATGAGGATATCTTTTAGGGTTTCTCATTGCTTTTGTTCGATGAGTGCTCAAAGTTTCTTTTGTTATTTGACTTCACAAAAATTAAATCATTACTCTATCCTAATGCCCATGGTCAAGACTTTGTTTTTTGAAAATTCCTAGTCATCATGCCAGGAAGGGGCCATGGGCTGATAGTCATATCTTTTTATTTGAATATTTTGATAAAGTCAAAGGGTTGATCATTGTGAGATAAGGCTTTGGTGCCTAGGTCTTATAGCTTAGTGGAGGTCAAGCATGGCTCCCTCTTGATTTTCATGCCTCAAGATACTTAATGCTAAGTCACCTTGCAATATGCCGTATGAGATACCCCTTAGAGATAGGGAAAAAACTCCTTGCCTTAGGAATTATTTTGCAGGACCATGGAGATTAAGCCTCTAAGGCTTTTATTTATTTTTGCAAATATATAGTGATATTTTCATCATTTTTTATGATTTTTTATAGAAACATTAATTGTAGTGCATTGTAAAATATTTAATAAAATTATGAGTCAAATATTATTTATTTTTTTGCAAAAATCAAATTGGGCAAGAGATGGGATAAAACTACCATAACATTGTAAAGTTAGTTTTAAAGCAATCAATTATAAATTGCTTTTAAAACTTAACTATTTTTAGGCAGTTAATAGGCTAATAAAACAAATCAGATTTCTCTTCGATTTGTTTTATTTAGAGTCATATAGGACAGAATTTGAAGATCTCATGACAAGAAGAAAGTAGATTTTTGGTGGGGACACATCAAGAGATCCTTTGGTATCATGATTTGATAGTTTGGACTCTTTTTGAGGGCTTTTATTTCTGCTTTTCTAAGTAGCTCAAAAATGGAGTTGGGGTCTATTTTTAATAGTTTTTTTTGAGCTTTTAGGGGGAGATAGATTTCACAGCATATATCTCAGATAGTCCTTTCTTTTCATCAGTTCCAATCACTAGTTTAAGTTAGATTTTTACAGATTAGAGTGCAGAGAGATAGAGTCTTCCTCTCACATTGAGAGTGTTCTACTCATTTTCATTGTACTCATTGTTCCTTCAGTTATTGAGCAACAACTTTCCTTCACATTTTGTCTAAATATTTGCAAGTTAATCTGATGTTGCATTGTGATGAATGTTTATCCTTTTCCTTGTCTTAGCTTGTGATATTTTTGCAAAATCTTTGTTTAATTCAAGCTGCATGTTGTGTCTACAAGACCTTCATGTGAAATATTTATGAGTTAAATGATTAGAGTGTTGTGAAGGACAAAATCCATTAATCTGTTTGTGAGTAAGATCTATTAGGTGATACAATCTTAAAGTTAACTAGAATCCATTTATTTTAGCATATCCTTGTATCCTTTTTCCTTGCAAGTCAATTAGATTAGGAAATCAAAAGTAGAACTAGCTCACTCTGGAGATTCACTCTCATTATAGGAAACCCACATATTGAGATTGATTCCATGTTCCAACAAGTAGCTATGTTTCTATTAGCTTAGCAGGGTGCTTACTTGATTGACAACAATAACCCTAAACTAAAATGAGCCCTAAGTCAACTTAATAAAGTGTAATTAAATATTTAATTACACTAATAAAAGGTTCTTCCTTCTATTCAATATCTTTCCCTTGTTTCCTTTCCCATACTTTTGTAATCTTCTTCTATTTGTTCAAAGTATCCTTTATTTTCTTATGCTAGTTAGGTGTATTCACCAAACGAGTTTTACAAACTTTTTTTGTATGTCCAAAGTTATTACACTTTCAGCATTAAATAAATCTTACACAATGATAATTAAGCAATAAGGTTATAGGACAATATCATCTATCACATGATTCCTTTAAATACATATCTTTCCTTGACACTGCTGGCATACAAGGTGTAATTTTCAACTGGTTCCCTTTAGACCTTGTTCTGATACATGATGCTTTGTGTATTTCGAATTTTCCTTTTACTATGGTGGGGTTTGGGGGTGCTACTCTAGGAACGTGACACAACAAATTAATTAGCTCCCCTCCCTGAATGTTTGATTTGTAGTGAAAACTAGTAATTAAAAGGTAAATGCAAGAAGTTGTGTCCACTTAAGGTGGAAGTTTCAGAGTTAGAAAAAAATCAGAACTCGGGTAACTAAAAATGGGATCCCATTTCTATAAAATAGGATCCCATTTTGGGTCAGGATCTCGAGCCTAAAATCCAAAATGGGATCCAGTTCCTTAGTGGGATCCTGAACCTAGAACCAAAAAATAGGATCCTGTTTTGAAAAAGTATTAAATTTTTTAAAAAATGGCAAAGACCCCATTTTTCCCAGTGACAGGCAATAGCTGAGAATTGTATCCTGAGTTGAGTCACCATCAAAACAGCAGATAAGTGGATTTTTCCACTTCTACAATAATTTAGCAATGAATCTTTTGAAGTTTCCCTTGTTTGTTTTGGTGTAAAATACAATCAAAATTTAAATTTTAAACTGTTATTTAGGGTTTGTGTTTATGAAATCAATAGCTATTTTTTGACATTTTAGTTGTCAAATACAATTGAAATTTTGAAAGACTATATCATATTAAAGGATAGAATTTGAACAAATTGTCAAAATTTTGTTTAAATTTGAGAATTGAATAGCTGTATTTAGACAGTTTAGCTATAAAATACAATTGAAATTTTGAAAATACTGTATCATATGAAAGGAGAGATTTTGAACAAACTGTCAAAATTTGATTTCAATTTGAGTGTTGAATAGCTATATTTAGACATTTTAGCTGTAAAATACAATTAAAATTTTGAAACGACTGTATCATATAAAAGGAGAGATTTTCAACAAACTATCAAAAATTATATAGCATTGGGATGATATATATATATTTGGTTTTTATAAAATTTACTTATATCAATGTATGTCATTGTATTTTAAAGGCATTATTGAATAGGTAACTATCATGTAAAAAATTACAACAAACCATAATAAAACCTTTATCACAACCTTCATAATCAAACCTTTAGAGACAACCAACTAATCAAGAATTGAGAAGATTTTACAGTTTTTATGATAGCCAAATAATCAAGAATGAAATCAAGCCCTCAAATGTAACTTTAGAGACACTTGTAGCTGTCCTCACTAGCTAGGTTATGCCCCTGGGATGAACATCGTGATGTTAATTGTGATACGAGCCTAACCTCATTGGTAATGCTTCCCCTAATTTTAATGGCATTGATGTAGGCCCCACTCATGATCTTTATGAAGATCGTGGCACCACTAACCTCTTTCATGATAGGTCACTATCCTCACCATCTCCTTAGACCTATAATACCTTGAGCTTATCAATTGGGACCAACACGACCCTTTATGATTTGATGTTTTCCAAAATGATGAAGCCATCATGAAACTTATGAAGTGTCAAGACCACATCCCCATTGTAATCATAAGAAAGGCTTTTCCACCATACTTAACACCTATGCTTATTTTGGAGAGAAAGAAGAACCCTTTAGTCCTAAGGCACCCTAGTAGGCAGAATAGCAACAAGATATAAGAAGAAACTTGTGATCGATTAAAATGATACAATAAAAATGGATAGTTCCCAAGAGCTCCTCAGTGACAAAATTCACCTTCCATTAGATACCACTCAGATACAAGATGACTCCCCTCTCCTTGTTGAGGATGCTATAGACATCAACCTGTAAATAGAAGAGGACCCTAAACTCTCTAAGATAGTAGCTCCACTGGACCTTGACATCAAAGAAGGCATAACCATCACCCTTAAAGATTACGTTGATTTCTTCATGTGGTCTTATGGTGATATGCCTTGAGACTCCATCTTTAAAGTCATACATCATCTTGTGGTTCACCTCAATGCCAACCCTATTCAATAAAAGCTACGCAAAATGCACCCCCAAGTACCCCTCTTGGTCAAAGAAGAATTATATAAACTCTTGGATGTGGGGTTCATTCAGACTATTACTTATCCTAAATGGGTCTCTAATGTGGTCTTAGTTAGAAAGAAAACTAAGGGAATTCATGTTTGCACTAACTTTTGAGACATCAAAAAAGGATACCCTAAAGATAACTTTTCTCTACCAAACATTGATATGATCGTGGATCTCATAGCCATATATATAAAATGTTATCATTAATCTGGATATAATATCCCTTGAAACATTTGAGTTAGACATGGAGACACTTAGATTATGGAGAGGTCTATGTAAGAAAACACCTCTTGTAGACTCAACACAAACTTATCCCTCAACCCTCTAAATTGTGACTTACATCATTTGATTACTCTGGAACACACTATAGACAACTCTATACAAATTTGACAAAAGATATTTTCTCCTAACAGAAACTTGTATATCAAGAAGTATCTACTACTACATTAGATTTGATATACTTCTTAAAAGGAAAGAGTTGGGACTAACAACTAAATAGAAAACAATAATTTTGCAAATAGGAAATAGGAAACAAAATCAAGCTAGAACCATCTTGACTAATTTATCTTTTTCTAGCTAGATTGAATCCCTACAATCACAAGTTAAAAATAAAGCATCAAATTCTTCATTAAATTTAAATCACAAATCATTAGAATATATTCATCTTTATACTCAGATTAGTCAAGTAGGCAACTAGTAACTTCACTCCTATCTCCATTATCAAATTTGGTTGTCATAGGCAACTTCACCAAATTTAGGTTTTCAGATCATGTGGCATGCACAAGATATCCACCTCAAGGTAGTTCTCCAAGTCTAGTTATAGTCTTGTAGATGTTCATTATGATTCTACCTAGGTGGTATGATAGTCCATTGGTTTCTAGATGACATCATTCAATAGCATAGATGAATTTGAACATTCACCCTTCATTGATATATATTGATAGTAAAATAGAGTTTTAAATTATTCTTATTAAATTGTTCTTAAGGTTTGGGACAATCATAGTGTTAAGATAGTGCAAATTTTAAGACTATTTAGACTAGTTAAATGGGCTTAGTCTCAAGCTAAATAACACACATAAGAGTTGGGACTAACAACTAAATAGAAAATAATAATTTTGTAAATACGTATGAATAGGAAACAAAATCAAGCTAGAACCATCAACTAATATCTTTTTCTAGCTAGATTGAATCCCTACAATCTCAAGTTAATCAAAGCATCAAATTTGTCATTAACTTTAAATCACAAATCATCATAATATATTCATCTTCATACTCAGATTAGTCCTAGGCAACTAGTAGTCAATCCTAGATCTCCATTATCAAATTTGGTTGTCATATCTTGCAACTTCACCAAATTTAGGTTTTCAGATCATGTGGCATTCACAAGATATCCACCTCAAGGTAGTTTTCAAAGTCTAGTTATAGTCTCAAGTAGATGTTCATTATGATTCTACCTAGGTGGTATGATAGTCCACTAGTTTCTATGACATCACTCAATAGCATAGATGCATCTTTTCTAATTCATTTCTTTTGTCCAAAATGGTTGTGACAATAAAAAAGAAGCTTATTGAACTCATAATCAATAGGAAACCCATGGTCATAATAGGTGGTCTTGAATTTGGTACCAATGATTGTGAGTTCCTTGTAGAATATGATGAACCTTTTGAACAAGAGAACCTTGTAGACCATGATGCATATCTTGATTTAAACTTGAACATTATCATCATGTGAATGCTTTTAGCCATCCTACAACCTCCTATCACCCTTCATCCTCTTATAGGGATATGCCACACAACCTCTCAAGTTGACCATGCCAAACCCAAAGTCACAATCCTAAGAGGTCCCTAATTTCCTCCCAATGATCATGAGAACCTTGTAGATCATGATGTATATATTTTGAACAAGACTATCAAGTTCCTTCGCAACAAGAACGTGCAAGTCCAAGTTACCCTTTTCACCAAGATCAAGTGTCCTTAAGTCCTTATGTTACCTTTGACAAGGGGAACATCACTCTAGATTATGCATCTTATGGGTATCCTTCATCATCATCCAATCGAATGCCTATCCAAGAGCCTACTAGTCCTATCCCAACACCACCATGTAATCCCAATCCTAATTCATTGGTCCATCCACCTTCTGGTCCATCAATCCCTTCATTACCCTCACCACCATCTAATCCTCCAACTTCACATCCTAAATTTAAATAACCTCTCTTAAATGACCTCTATAGATGTACTATGAACTATATTACAAAGATAAACCTATATGCCATCCCTCTCTATTAAGTTTGATCACTCCCAATCCTAATCCATTTCCTCCTATTATACATGCACCTAATCCTATACATTCACCCTTTATTGATATATATTGATAGTAAAATAGAGTTTTAAATTGTTCTTAAGGTTTAGGACAATCATCTAGTGTTAAGATCTAGTGCAAATTATGACTATTTAGACTTTAAATTAAATGGGCTTAGTCTGAAGCTAAATAACACACATAAAAGTCAAGTGACTAACAACTAAATAGAAAACAACAATTGCAAATAGGAAATAGGAAACAAAATCAAGCTAGTTCACCACCAACTAATAACTCTTTCTAGCTAGATCATCCCTACAATCACAAGTTAAATAAAGCATCCTAACCTTCTTACCTCATCATCTATCTTAAAAGTGGAAGATTTAATCATTACCAGATGTATGGTTATATGTCTCTTTGATTATCTAGATAATGCAATTGAATCTCTAGAGGAGTCTTACATCTTAACAACAATTTCATTGTCCCTTTGTAGTTCATTATCCCTCATGACAAGTTTGTTATTGGTTTAAGGCTATCTTAAAGGTCCATATAACAATCTAGGAATTTAATAACAATTAATTTGTTCAGTCCTTAATGGTCATGACAACATTATACAAGATACTAAAGTTCACATTCAATGATTTCCTTTTTCCTATCAAATGGTAAGGATTCACTCAAATTTTCACATACTCTTGAACACATATATCCAATTTATGAATTCATGATTGATCCAATGCTCAAACCAATGCAAGCATGACTATTGTTTGTTGACCAAGATTATTAGTCATATTTAGTTAGAGAAATTCATCCAAAACCATTATAAACTATTTGTAGCTTTGCCATAGGAAATGTTGGATATCCTAGACTGAGTACTTAACATCAAACCAATAGCCAACTCCATAGAAAAATTAACAAAATTGAAACCTTGGACCTAACATATGATAACAAACCTTGAGAACAAATTCATTATGGTAGTCCTAATAGCCCTACTATTAAATTGATCTATATAGTATTAAATTGATCTTTCTTGTCTCCCTCACTATAAGAATCAAAATTTAGCTCTCGCATGAAAATACCTTGAATTCAATTTGAAATTACATCTAGTTCAAGTTATATAATAGTCCTCTTACATTTTGAAATTTGTGCATGCATGTATACATTATCTGGATGTTTAATTTAAATTTATTTCAAGTGTAATTTCTTGAAACATATATATATTCTTGATTTAATTTTAAATTTGTACACAAGTTTGCATGTTTATATGTATATATGCAGGTTCATATCTATTTATATATATATCGTGAATCTGGATGATATTCACTTGATGTTGAGGACTTTCTCAATGCACAAGATGATCCGACCCCACCCCCAGCCCTAGCGCCAGATGCCCCACCTCCAGATGCCCCACCTCTAGATGCCCCACCTCTAGATGCCCCACCTCCACCCCCACCTCCACCCGCACCTGGAACTAACCAGGCTCACTTGCGAGCCATAATTAATGAAAATGTCGATTCCATACAACAAAAATTGAATTCCATTCGCAATGAACAGTTCATGCCACCTCATCTGGTATGTTTTGTAGCTTTGATGCAAAACATTGTAGATTCTGTGAGGTCTATTGACTCAGACTTTGATGGAATCAAGAAATGGAGAGAGGAGAGGTGCTAATTTTATGTTGATGGCCTCTCCTATAAGAGTATTTTGGATCTTAAAATGACAAAAGCACATTTAGTGCAATATTTTAGACATCCCATTACAAATGAACCTATTCTTGCAAATAAGAAAACAATATTAATGAGGTGGTGTAGGCATGAAGGAATGTCTACCAATTTTTGGGACAGATGATGGATGGTGTTTGATTATCCACCTCATGCTAATTGTGAGGTTCCTTTATATTTTTGGAGAAAATTATATGCAGAGTTTGTTCTGAATAAAAAACCCAACTACTTTGATTTTAGATCATTCCAAGGTATTGGCGGTGGCATGCCACAACAAAGGTTGGGGGCATGGGTTGATTCCCAATGACCCGTGACTGTTCAACCTCTTATTGACCCTCTTGTTACTACTATTCCTTCGCCCTTCCAGCATCGCGCATTAGTATCCACACTAGGCACATTGAGTGCACTCTCAAGTAGCCTACATGAGCAGACTTCTATGATGGTAGCTCAGGTTAGAGAGCATGGAGGAGTTGATGATGGAAGTGGTCCTAGTACCACTCCACATGTGTCAATGCCTCATACATGTACGAGTTGCAATCAGTTGTGTTATGGACCTTATCAGGCAGCTACACCCACTTCAGCTACACATGCATCATCTGATAATGTGGGTACTGAATCATTTGTTGATTATCTATTTGTTGAGGATCATCCCACTAATCATTCGACATAGGTATATATAGGTTATGTACACATGTTGAATTTATATTAACAATTTTTTAAGCACATGTTTTTAATCAACATATAGATCAATTAAATTATAATATTTTAACAATCAAATTGTTTGGTGTAGATGACAGCAACAGGGACCATTGATCGAATTAATTTTTCATCGACACTTGTTATCTTGGGCACCCATTTCAAGTACATTTTCAATGATTTATATTTTAAATATTAATTTTATTTACTTGATTTTAATTTGTAATTCAGTCTTGAATGTGTGTACCATTAAATATTTATGAACTAGTTCAGGGTTCTTCCACATTGAATCCTCCATCTCAGGGTGTCTCAAGCACTCCTCCATCATTGGGCATCTCACATAACACTCTTACAGTATGTATATTGTTTTAAAAAACTATATATACTTAGATTTTTCTATTTTGATATCACTGTATATGAAAACATGCACATGTTCTATTTAATATATATTAAAAATATGTCTATGCAGGTTGACATAACAATGAGGATGGGCATTGCAGCACACTTGGATAATCTAAGTTTATATAAGGAGTCGACTGCATTTCAGGGGTTTCAAAAATGTATAAGATGTACACAAGTCCATTATATATATATATATATATATATATATATATATATATATATATATATATATATATATATATATATATATGTTTTAAAACCTAATTTGTACACACATGTGCTAACTTATAAATGGCCTTGTAGGAGCTTGTTAGTGACATGTTTCATGAACACACAACACATGCAGAGCAGGAGGACAGAGGAGATGGGTAGCCTAATACGGTATAATTTAAAATTTAGATTTTATTTAAATTCAATTAAAATATACATTGTGAACTTAAAGTAAATTTCTTGATAGATATATATGTTGACATGTGTTTAAAATTCTTTTTCTTTTATAGTTTGAGACATGTCATGTAGCTAAGCCTGTAGAGACAGGTTCTGGAATAGAGGATGCACAACAATTTCCTCTTATGGTATAATAATTTAAATATAATAACTTATAAATTAAATTGAATTAAATCATTTATAAAATCATCTTACATCTAATTTCAACATGAACTTTCTCTTGTATTAAACAGATTGATTCAGAGCATGTAGAGATAGGTGCAAGTGCACCAAAGCATGCCTCTTAGCCTCACATGGTAATTTAATTTTATGATAAATTATAAATTTAAAAATTGTCATTAAATCATTTTTAATGATCTTACATCTGATTTCATCTAAATCTTTCTCTTCTACAGAGTGATTCAGGTCATCTGAGTAGTTCACATGGTGTGAAGAGGACTCTTGATGATAGAGATAGTATGTGATAGGTTATTGAACATGGGCTACATAATTTGACTATTTCATGGACTATGTTATATACTATTTGTCATGGACTTTATATATATATATATATTGTTGAACATGGACTTTATATATTTTTTGAACATGGCCCTAGACTTTATATAACCTGACCTTCCTCTATTTGTTCTTATGTGGGTTATTTGAGCAAAGTAGGCATTGTTTTCTTCTTGTGGATATTGTTGTTTTATTTATAGTTTATAATTATGGATTTTGTAAGGTTATATATTTGTAATCATACCAAAATTGTTTAGATCACCTTTTTTGTTGCTACTTGATCCCCCAATTTTTGTATTATGAAATCTTAATGAGTTGTCTTATGTAGTCAACCTACAATCCCTTAAGCTAAAAACCTTATAAAGAGAAACCACACTATCAATATCATCTACATGTCACACAATAAATGCAATCCTGCCATAACAAAATCATACACATGTCAAAGTAATAATCATGTAAAACCATCATGTTAGTTTAGGTGCATCCATACATATCTATTATCCATGCATACATACATTGCATATACATCATAAACTATAAAAGCATAACATAACATACATACATATACAAGCATCCCTAAATAATCATAAATCAAACTCTAATCTAACCATGTGCATGAAGGAAAAGAAATGTAAATGAGATCAACCATAATAAGATATAGATTGACATCAATAGAAATAATCAATTGTCATAGATAAATTTGACAATAACTGAGTACATATGCTCCATCATGGGAGGTACATGATCAAAATAAGTATACACGAGTACAAAGTCTCCCCATACAAGGGGCAAGGCAAAAATCTCTACAAGTGTCAGAGTGTTGATCTATCAAAGGAGCCTCAAATCAATTATGAGCTCTTGATCCTCCAACGATCATACTCTACTGTCTCCTCCTACTATCTACCATATTTGACCATGGAGGAGTCTTGTCTCTATGATATTACCTATGATGGGATAATTGTTTGAGCCCATGACTGAGCATAGGTTGGAATCCTAGCTTGGGAATGAGAAGGTAGTTGTTGGCTAATTACTATCCCAACTATCTCTCATAGTAAAGAAAATAGGGCCTCCAATGTGTCAATTGTAACCCTCAAAGATGTAATATGTTAGTTTGCATGGTAAGTGGGAGCAAAAATTTATGTTTTAGCCTACAAAATTACAATTATCCTTTCATCCATTAAGAGTTCCTCTCTCTCCCTCTCCCCTCATGGTGGCGACAAGAATATGTAGTGATGAGGTCCTAATAAAGTTCCTCCATTCATTCATGGTATGCATATTTAGGTCCTGGTCAAATTTTAAGCAATAAAATGCTATGCAAATCAAAACAAAGAATTAAAAAGTGAGATACTCATGAGGATCTCTTGCCTACTAGGAGGGATCAATCTCTCACATCTTCTCATCTAGATCAACTAAGTTAGAGGAATCACCTATAAACTAGGAGAAACCTCATCTGATGCATTCTCATCCTCCTCCACCTTAGGATAGTAATCATAATTGGACCCCTCATATTCTCTATCATCCTGATCACTCTCTACATAAAAAATTAAATGATCCTAGCATGATTATAGTTATATTTATCCTTGCCTTGGTGCTTATTCTTGTGTTGACCATGTAATAGGAGTCCCTAGAGTAAGAGTCCATGGGAGTGTTCTTTGACCAACCTCTACTACATCTTAAGTAGATTTGTAGAATGGGAGTGTACTAGGGGAAATCCTTTAGAAAGTCCTCCCTAAGCTATTGGAGCACTTGTGTGACTACCTAATGAATCTCCACTAAACCATGTTTGTCACCCCTTTTCAATAATATCTAGTCATGCCATCTCCTACCCATCTCCTCCCTATCTCTATGTAGGGGTTTGTAATAATGTCTGTGTTAGTTAAAGTCACCATTGTTTGTGTAATCATGTGCCATAGTAACCCAATCAACACTACTTGATACCTCAAGGAAGTGAAAGATCTGGTGTGGGCATGGGCCATTGATAGGGTCTAATATGCTCCAATATCCATACCATAACTAGAGAAGGATGACTAAATCCTAGTGCCTTATGGTGCACAATCTAATAAAGGTCATGGTAGACCTTGAAGGTAGGATGTCAATCCCCCATGCATAAACTTTACCTAACTCCACTTGCTCAATGATAGGAGCCCACAACCATATGAGAAAGTGGACATTTTTAGTCATTCACAAGTGCTAAGCTATTAAGCCAATCATGACCTTCCATAGGGGAAAAATGTCAGGTGTTTGAACTAAAGTTAGATAAACTCCCTTCCTATTTCTTGGTCTCTTAACTCATAAGAAAGTGGCCCAGGCTAGTCTCTCATCCTTTGATGCCCACTTTGCCTATGTCAAGTTGTCTCTAGATAGGGACACCCAAAATCTAGTAGATGTCATATAGTGTAATCATCCACCCTCTAGAAATGCTAGGAAAATATAAAATTTTACCCTTTACATCTAAATAGGTTAGTATGTCATAATAAATGTGTGATAAGGATAACACAATAGGAACCTACACTACTCTATCTATCCAACCTTGTCGTAGGGCAACTTGATTTGTTGTAGAGAGCTCCTACACACTACTCACCAATGAAGCTTGCTTCTTAGTCGCGTTCCAATGAATATGTGTGTCTTGTCAACACAAGCACACACTCATCACTTTGAAATTTAGAAAAACTTAAAAATTTGTAGAAATGTAAAAGCCAAAAATTTGAAAAAGTTAAAAACATAAAAAAATTAGAAAACATGAAAAACCCAAGGCTAAATAGTCAAAACACCTAAAAATGCATATTTTTAAATCACTCTTGGCAAAAGATGCAACTTGACAATTTTTGCTAAGCAACCTTGCGAATTGCGCAAACATCCTAAGGGACACTCAGGCAATTTTCCTTAGCAAAACAAGTGACCAAGTATGGTAAAAGGGTGACCTAGGCCACACCCCACCAAACTCTAGATCACTCAAAAATTGAAAAATAAACATGAAAATTGAAAAACTGAAAATGTGATTATATTCCCTACCTAGACACCTATCATTTGCAATTGATGGCCCTAAATTTGATAGCAATTTTAATTAACCTACAACTTGATGCTAACTTTTTGGATGTCTTAAGGGGTCCTAATTTATGATGTCTTAAGGGGATGTCTTAAGTTCTCAAAATTTGGTGAAGTTTCCCAAGGCAACCAAATTTAACAATATAATAAAATCAAATTTAAAGTAAATTTAAAGTAGAAAAACATGCACATTTAACAAATGAAATGATATAGAATAATAATTTTGATAAATTTAATAATGTAGAGTATAAAATTGTGTACATACACATGTATACAAATTTGTGTACAAAATGTGTAATAATGTAATTGTGTATGTACATATATGCCGGCTCAAAATAATGTTTACAAAATGTGGTTATGCCATCTCAAGAAAATCCAAAACTTGTGGGGAATGTAGTAGGTCTTCAAGCCACCTGATATAAAAATAATACAAGAAATTTATCAATATATCTGAATCAAAACATGTATTTTAATTTATATAAAACTATCTAGATATACACAATTTGTACTTGTATTTACAAGTGCCTCTCAAGTTTTTGTTTCAAAGTATGTGATGAATTTCTGATAATGGCCTAAGGTTATAAAAGGATAGTTTAAATCAATTTCAACTAATAAATATCAAAACATGAAATGGCACAAGAAATATCACAAGAAATATCAAAACATGTATTTAATGTATTTAAAAGAACAATATAAATCTATTTAACTATATTTACTTGTATTTACTTATTCCATTGTACCATCTCCATCCTCTCTTTTTTCCAATGCATCGATGATTGTCTCATGGTCTTCCATAGAAATTATCCATAGCTCTTTATTTGTAGGTTTTCCACGATACCTCTCTAGTTTTATATTTGTTGGCAACACCAAATGTGAGTAGTGTATAATCTTCTTATGCGTTTCATAATCTTCGAATGCAAGCAAACCATTCTTTCTTATTAGGTATTTTCATAGCCAAGTGCCAACAACCACCCCCAAACCCATTGGATAATGATAGCCATCATCAAAGAAATTCTTAAAATTTTCTTAAGGGGATCAAAGAAGTTCTTAAAATTTGCTTAAGGGGATCAAAGACTTGTTATCAAAATTTGCTTAAGGGGATGTCTTAAGGGGATCACCAAACCTGTTGGATAAGAAAATCCATCATCATCTTCTCAAGGTGCTATTAACTTATGTTTAGTCTCCACACAACGAGCCAACCAATATTCAGTTTCCTCTTCATTATTCTTTGGTGCAATAAAAACATACACATGTCCTGTAAACAATTTTTGATTCAATAACTTGCACATGTCCATAAAATTTGACCAATCAACATACATGCATTCAATGTGCACATAAATAAATAAAAACACTATAAATTAGTAATGAAGTGAAATAAAATGAAATAATTTGAATTAAATTACCTTCTTGTACAAGGTCTGAAACACGGTCATAATCGTCTGATGCAAACAGTTGATCATTGTCTTCAATTATTGTTTCAGTTTGATCGTGTTCTTTTGCAAGTGTCAATGGTCTTTGCTTCCACTCTTCAACCCATTCTATATTCTTACATGCTTCCCAATCTCCTGAAATACAAAATTGACAAAAACATGCAAGCTCCTTGACCAAATAGTCCATGTACTTGCATTCAAACTCCTAAATGAATGCCATTTAGTATATCCACTAATTGCTTGGAAATCAAGTCTAGGTAGAATATTTTCTTCTTCAAACAACCAAAAGAATCAATGAACTATAGAGTACTCGCTTGATCCAGGTGTACATAATCTTGTATTACACCAATCTACAATCTCACGTGCATCTTTAAATTTTACTACATCCTCAAATTTCAATTGTTGTCTAGCAAGAATTCTTTTAACACACACACCAACTCCATCATGTTCTCCTTCACCATGTCCAGCTTCAAAAAAATTTGACATATATTGGACATTATTCTCCTTGTGAACCTTACTTAACCAATACAACATTCAAGCATTCTTGAACTACCCCATACAATTATCTGACCATATAAGATGTTCAGTAATCTAGATTCCTCTTTCTCTTAAATTTGTAGAAAATATATTGAAACAATATTGAACAAACTCTGATGAGTGTAACCAGTTGTCACTCAAATAGAAATGATACTCCCTCAAAATTTTTCTATCATTCTCTATGCTATCATCTGCATGTCTATAAACAATATGAACGAACATAGCAACCTGCACTAAATTGTAATATTGTGATTGAATTTCCTCTTGCAGAGCTAAAGTATAGTTTTTTGCAAAATCAACCACTGATAGTATAGTACCAACTGGAAATGTGTTTTTACATTCACAAAATTGTCCATCAAGCCATCGAGCTTGTTGAGAGTGCTCGACATATTTTGGTACAATTTTACTCTTAAATTTTGATATGAATGCATGCACACTAACCTTTTCTGTAAATAAATCACAATGCTTTCCAAATTTTCCATCTTTTAAAGAATATTCAACATTCTTAAATCTTTTAACATCCACTAATTTTTGTCCAAAATCATTTTCAACACTTTCATGCATACAAACTCTTAACAAAGAAAGATTGCCACAACTAGTGCATTGTCCAGAAATACATGAACTTAAATAAAATGATTTTTCATTAGAACTTTCACAGAACAAGATTGATATAAACTCTTTTATTGCTTCAGTTGGCATATTAATATCACATTCCTATATAATCATGTTACAATGTAAAGTACAATGTATATATTGAAACACATCATAATAATAACGAAATTGAACATGCATTTTACAACAACAAGATATTCATTTCTTATTAATCTTTACATACCATGGTTTGCATTTTTCAAAAGATCTTTGACTTATTTTAATACTACTAGGTAACACTAATTCATCACAAAATTTTCTATAAAATTTTGTTTGCATTGTATCTAATAGGTGTTTTGGATGAGGATCACGAGCTTTGGACCCCACTCTTAATTTTAAAACATCTCTAGCATTAGATGATACCCTAGTATTATCATACCAATACTTTTTTATCAAAGATCTGATTTCAACATTCAGTTTCATGTCAGATCTCAGGAGTCGACCACTAAAACTCCAACATTGGTTAATTGGATTATTTTTTATACTTTCTCTTCTTTTTTCTGCTCTTACCAATGTTTTAGGATGTATTTTTAGAATTCCACTAATATTTCTTACCATTCTTCTATTCAAAGTTGTTTTATTCACTATAGAAGTTGTTATAGCTCATCTTGTTGCATTCTTATCTTTGGATTGACTATTACTTCCAATAGACTCAATAGCACTAGCAACAATAGACATAGCATGTTTTAATGATTGATCTTTTCTTCTTGGTTTAACAAAAATGCCTAACATTTTCATTACTTTTCTCATTTTCCACATTCTCATTAATTGCATCGTTAGTTGACATTGAAATGATAGTTTTTTACGATAAAAAAATTCCTTGTATAATCTATTGGCATGTGTTCTTATTTGTCTCCAAGAAATTTTACTAGGAAGATTATCCAAAACATCTCTTTCAATTTTGAAAAAAAAAATCTCATTTTCAATATCACATCCTAGATTTTTATTTTCATGTTCAACTTCAAAATAATTTTCATTTTCAACAACAAAATGGTTTTCATTTTCATTTTCAACAAAAAGATTTTCATTTTCATTTTCAATAAAAGAATTTTCGTTTTCATTTTCATTTTCAACAACAAAATGGTTTTCATTTTCATTTTAAACAAAATAATTTTTATTTTCATTTTCAAAAACAATTTGTTTCAAATTTTGATCTCTACGAATATTATCAATCTCAACATTGTTATATCCAACTTGTTTTAAATCTCCTATCAACACTATTTCTATTTCATTCAAAGGTGGATTTGAAGAAGTACCTGGATTTGTACCTTTTGAAACATTCTCCATAGCATTGACAGAGGGATTTGAAGACATACTAGGAGTAGTTTGTATAATCATATTAGTTCCACAGTCACCTCTTGCAAATTTGCATCATCTACATCCATGGTCTCCTCAATGTTTTTATCTTCAATAGTTATGGAATTGGATGCTTCAGCATTATTCATTGATTGAATCTTTATTCTTCTATCTCTTTGTCTTTTTTCCTCCTCTCTCTTTGCTTCAATTTTTTTAGGGGTTAATAGCTTCCTATCTTTCCTCTTATTACAACTTTGTGATCCCATGATTAAAAAATTTATGAAGCAAGTACAAATGAATGTCAAAAACTTGAAAGTCTTTCTTCTTTGTTCAAGTCCTTCAAACAAGTACCAATTCAACAAAATTTCACTCAAACAATGTCTTAATGGTGGCTTGTATCAAAATTCAAACAATATTCCAAGTTGATGAACCTGCAAAAGAAAAAAAGATGGTAGAGAATGCTACAAGTGTTGCTATCAGTCGTACTGTAGAGCAAGTTGTAGGGTTGACAGTCATAGTACAGTGTTATTAAAAAAAAGGAAAAATAATAAGCAGGATCCTGTTTTATTTTGCATTGATGAAGTAAGAAACGGGATCCCATTATTGAAAATTTGAATTTTAATCTTAGGTTTTGCTTTGTAACCTGGTTCAGGAAATTCTTTGGGGACCCAACCTTCACCTCTAGACCTAGTTTGACCTACAGCTTGAAGGTCCTATCAATGTCACAACAAAATAGTGACCTTGGGCATATATCTGAAGGTCTATTTTGCAGAATATTTTGACAAAATTAAAACCCATTATAGACGAGACATTGTAGATTCCAAATATGTAATTTTTTTTACAATTGGATTAATTTTTCTATATTTTAATCAATTTCTGATGAAATAGGTCCATAAACTTGAATTACTAGGGGTTTTTAGTATTTTAATAACTTTTTATTAAAATATTTTTTTGTAAAAAAAATTGTAGGAAAATGTACTTTAGACAATTCCTTTCAATTTAAATTTTTTTTTCAAAAAATGTTTAAGTTTAGGTCATCTTATGCATGACGTACACAATAATTTTTTTAAAAGACCAAAAATGGCAAATAAAAAATTAATAAAAAAAAATATGGAAGACGTGCTTCAGTGAGTTACAAATCTTTTCCCAAAAGAATTTTGAAAAATATGATTATTTAGGTCAAAATATGGATGACATACACATACATGGTATAGTAAAAAAAAGTGACTTTTAAATAGTGGTTTTTAGAAATACCTATTCAAAATCAATTTCTATCATCTGGGTATTGAAAAAAATTACATATTTAGAAACTAGACTCTGAGTACTACATTTCATATTCAGTGACTTTTTCCAAGATTCCACCTTTAAGTGCTTCAAATTTTTAGGTCAAATGTGACAAATTCTGAAAATCAGGGAAAACACTCACTTTTTGGCCAATAAGTGGACACAACTTCTTGCACACACCCTAAACTATAATGCTAAGGGAGAATATCTTCTCCTACATAATTCTTGAAAATGCCACTTGAATTCACATCGAGTTTCAACCAATCTCATCCCTGCGAAGCTCTATCCCATATTCTATGCAAGCCCTAAAAAGATTACATATCTTCAACTCAAAAGAACACTTGTCATGGTTTGATACTGGCTTATTGAAATACGAACCAAAACACCAACAAATAACTATATTAAATTAAACTAATCAATTGCAAAACCCAATGAAATGTTTGAATTGCATGGGATAAGATTGCTATTTTCCCCTGGTTGAATTAAGGATGTAATCTTCCCCTCACTAGCTCAACTCCTTCCATGATGTTGCTTCCACTTGAAAGTAGTGCAAGCCTATTGGCTAGAGCCAATATGCTCTACCAAGAGAGTCCAAAGCATGAACCAAGGAGCTTTTCCAAAAGAGTCCAATGCTCTTAGAAGCAGCCACAAAGAAAAGTAGATCATTGGAAAAGCCCAACAAATGGTAAAATCTTGACCTCAACACAAACACACAATGACCAGCAGGTCACAATTATGTCACTTGTCTGAATCCTCTAAAATCACACATGGCACACCCAACACCTCAGTTTGATTACTCGATGTTTATTTACATGTACAAGTAAAGTGAACCAAACAAATACACTGTATACATAACCCCAACACACTATTCCACAAGCTTATTCTGCAAAGATCATCAAAAACCCCCAAACGTCGAGCATATAACTCCATCAACACTTTAATTCTTGCAAAACCACATCATTCCCACGCATGTTTCTACAATATCTACCTTTAATCTTAGTTCCTTGAAACCTTACTTGAACACCATTAATATTGGAAGTACGTAGTATGAAAGCAATGTGTAGAATTTAGGAAGCTATTCCCAAAAGTAGTAGCTACTAAGCAGGATACAAGAATACGATTGGACCAGAGATTCAATATCCAAATGTTGAAGATGAATTATAGGACATGGTTAAAATTTTCTTATGACTTCAAGTGAAGCATATGATTTATCTAGTTCTAACAAAAAATGAAATAGTCACCTATCTGATACATTAGATGATTGTGCAATAAACTAGTTGTATGGAATGCCTTTTTTTTTTTGCAAATTGATCTTTTTAATGGCCAGACCAAACAAGAAAGAAAAGCGAATATGGATATAGATAATCACCAATTCTACAATTCCTAGAAAGTCATGTCTCATTCCAAAATAATTCTTTATGAATTAAGACACTGTCACCAATATGACCAATACTGCTTCCAAAGGCATGCCATGCACTAAACTGGGAAGGACTGTGCATACTATGTTGGAAAATTTATATCCTTTGAGGTTAGAGAAGGGGTGCTTAGTTCTTTAATGAGTTGTTGATTCCATCTAACAAATAGAAAATACTTTAAGCTTAATTTAAATTACCTTCTTAAGACATGCAAACATGGAAACCCACAAGAGTTGCACCATAACCTTATTACATGTCTTTTGGATTTATGGGCCACAATATTTTAACTTGGGTCATGCTAGATGATGTCAAACTCTTATGGATTACCATATTACACCACACACCTTGAACTGTTAATATGAATACCCATAATCGTTACACCATAATCTTGCCACATGTCTACTGGAATGGGTAGCGACATTTGAACTTGGGTCACACTTTTACAAATGATCCCCATCCCTATTAAGCCATAGGCACTTGGGCTGACATTGCCCATATATTTGCTATCACTAAAAAAATTTAAAAATAAAATATAACACCACTAGCAGAATCCATTACAAGCAAAAACTAATGCCTATCTGTCTGTGTATTAGAAAACATTGTAAAAATGGTACACGATAAAAACTAATTTACATAAATTAACAAGACGATCACTAGCAAGATCCATAACAAGAAGAAACTAGGCCAAGCCATTTAGGTGTTAGAAACTAGTGTGAAAAGGGCACTCCCACAAACTGTATTGCTGATAACTTGTGAAGTAGAGCAATTCATATTTCCAATCCATTTTGGCATTGGAAAGTGTGAAAAGATAACACCTGCAAACTATATTGCTAATTACTTATGGAGTGAAGTCACGAATGTCTCCCATTTAACTGCTATGATTCCAAAAAATACATAAATGATCATGAAATAGATAGCGAGTACTGAAATTCACAATAACCAAAAACTTATTCCAAGCCATTTGTACATGCAAAAAAATGTGAAAAGTGCACAAATGAACAGAGATACTAATTAACATAGACATAGTGAGAATTTACGTTCACAAAAAAAGAAAATAAATTTGAAATCTATTTTATAAATTAAACATGTATTGTAGGATTAGAGGAAACGAAGCTTTATTGATAACATAGCTTGATTTTTGTTATACTTGGCAAAGTCAAATTATGTTATACTGGAAAATAAAGGTGTTATTTTTAAAGAGAAGTTAGATAACACAAGTAAACAAGCAAAACATGGCATCATAGAAAATTGGAATTGTTGACAATATAGAGCTTTAATATATTTAAAATGTACTACTATGGTATATAAAAGTAGTCAAAACCAAAAAACTATTTGAAGTTATCAATTAGAACTGATTAGAGGAAAAACAGATTTCAAGAGTTTAGTAAGAGTATTTTGTGGACTAAAATATGTTCAAAGAAAACATCATAATGTTTAAATTCAAAGTTTTTCTTGTAGTTTCAGACGACAGGAGGTTGTAGTTGCACGAGTGGATGGCTACAAAATTAGAGCATAATAATATGCAAGGGGATTGTAGATGATGATTAGGTTTTAAAAAAAAATTGGTTAAAAGAAATTATAAGTGTAAAAATTGTAATTTGTAAAGAAATTATATAGTTGGGAAGGCCATACCATTTTATTGTTGATTTTCTTGTATCTCAAGAATGTCATTAGTTTGATCCAGTGTGAAGTATCCTTGAACTTGAAAGGTATGTAGAATCAAGATGACTCTTGACTTATCAAGGATGTATTTTTCATAATTGATTTGTCGAAGCTCTAGAAGGAAGCGATTGAACGTGTCCTTTTTAAGAGAGCACTATAAACTTATATTCTTATATGTTATTACTATGCATTTGAGATTATGTGTATATGTGTAGACAATGTCCTTCTTGCATTTGTTGTAGTGAGGAGTTTCATTTTTTAGTTCACTGAACTTGAAGAATGTGTAATTGCATAGTGGACAAGTAGGCTAGAATGGAAATGGAAAAGGCATTTGCAACTTTCAATTTTCCATATACCTATCAATAAAAAAATTAAGCATAATGGTATGATACATTTGTAGTTCCAAAAAAAATGAACATATTAGATTTATGTGTTATTGACAAAGAGAATCAAGAAAACAGTTGTAAATTTATCACCTCTTTTAATCACAAATGTAATTTTTTTCCAAAACCATTAAAAGGTAACTAAACCAATGCTATGAAAATATTTGAGAGGGAAAATAGTACATGACATACTTGAATTGTAAAGAAAGAAAATTTGGTAATGTGTATAATCTATCAAAAACACAGTGAAACATTTCAACTTAGTAGCTACTACATAATGAATATAATCATAAAGAAAAAGATAGAAGAAGGTAAAAGAAGAAAATTTATTGTTGTCAATCATGATTGCACCCTTAGCAAAGATAAACTTAGCTATCCTTTTGAAACATGGAAACACTATCAAGATGTGGGTGACCTATGGTGAGAGTGAATGTCTAGAGTCGGTTGGTTCCCCTGGCAGATCACCCAATCTAAAAGACTTTCTGAGGAAAGGGTTTAGAAGGATAACTTGCGATAAAATCCTAATCTTAATCATGATATACCAGAAATCTAACTTATTTTAATGCTTTTACTCACAATCAAACTCTTAAAACATCTATTTTAACAATCTCACTTGAAACATGCGACACAAAAGTGATTTGTATAAAGTCTTGAAACTAAACTCAACATACAACATGCATCACATGAGACTTCTACACACAAGTTTGTAATAATGAGACATAGAAAGGATTCAACACTTAGAATCAGAATGCAACGTCAAATCAGTACCACAAAATGAGACAAAATGAATGAGATAGGAATACTCTATTGTCTTATTAATCTGAAAGGAGTATGCAAAAATTAATCTCTGAGTACAAATTATTAGCTTGCAAAGCTTTTTGTAGGTGGGCAAGAAAGAAGAAACAATAATCTGAACTGGGAAAAACACTAAGTTTTTTCTCCTATATATGCCTCCAAAATTCTCCCAAGGAAAAAGGAGGAAAAACTCTCAAAATAGCCATCATTTTTCTATTTTCAAACTCCACAAAAAAGTCCCCAAAAAAGTAGCCAAACTACCTCCAAAATGAAGAGATAAGCCACCAAACTACTATCCCAAGTGGTCCCACCAAAATCTCCTGAAAATCAAGCTTTACCTAATGAATAAAAGCTCCAATTTGCCTGGTTTTCCTCAATTTCACCTAGAAGAAATCAAATCTAAAAACATATGATTTAGTCTAGATTTACTTTTCTTTAATTGCATAAAAATAACAATTATTAAAGGGTACTGCCACAATAATGTGTTACACTTTCTGGGACATCCTAATTTTCGCTGAAATCACATATTTTTAGAATATATAATGATTTAAGCCTTGAAAGGTTCCATTTACAGGATTTTAATTGAAGAGGGTTTGATCAAACCCCCTTAAATTCAAACCCTCTTGGATAGAACCTCGCTAGTTTTAAACCATACCTATAATGGAGTCTCCTCTACACCTATCAAAATGCTGATAAAAAACTAATTTTAAGTTATCTTTTGAGGGATCAAATGAATTCATTTAAAATTTATGCTTTGTAAGTATGTATTCCTCATTATAAGGTTCCCAAAAAATATAATTTTAAATATATTTATCTTGATTATTATATTTATTTTTATTTCTTGTGAATGTATGGTTTTCACAAAACATCAAGTTCTCTATTCTACAAACATGGAAAATTAGTAAATTATTGAAAAAAAATTCTAAAAAATATCTATGCACTGGCTATTGATGTCCTTGTTTCAACAAAAGGAAAAAATAATAATTTTGATACATACATAAAACGTTATGTTTTACGGAATACGCCTATCTCTAAATTGCAATTCGTTTGACTTCAAAAATTAATTAAAAAATATATATTCAACAAAAAATTATGAAACCAAATGCATACACTATATATTGGTGTTACCAATCTAAATTAAAAAGAATCAGAATTTTATCCTTTGTAGAAAAAAAGTTATGTCCTACGGAGTACACATCACTTTAAAAAAATGTTGTTTACTATTAAAAACTAGTTATCAAAGGAGATGCAAACAAATTTACAATTTAACTCCAAATTTTTAAAGAATTATATTTAAAATCTACAAACAAAATATCACAAATCACTAGTTCGCATCATCTTCAAATTCCTAATGGTTTAGCAGCTATAGGTGTCAGAACGTGAAGATTTAGTTCAAAATATTGATTTCAATGTCAAGTTTGTCCAAAAAGTGTAACCCATTATTGTGGGATGACCCTAAAGCAATTTATAAAAGCATTGATTTACTAAATGTTTTACAATGGATTTTACAATTTTATCTCTTGATTTGTCTCGATTTGCCTCTTTACAAAAAATACAAGGCTTATGAATCTTCACCAAGTACAATACATTTTATATGAGCATTTGATTTTCTATAAAAATCATTAAATTTTGAAGGCACTATTGAAGGTTTCTAAAAAAATAAAAGACCCCTAAGGTCTGTCCTCCATTTGGTTTGCAAACATATCCTAAGCCATATTCACAAAGGGCCCTAAGGCATATAACATCCTAAGTCATCAAGACTAGGCATATTGAAAGGTGAACACAATACCACGAGGGGTATTAGCTAAGGCAATAAAAATTAATTCAATGTGAAAAAATATCACAATCAAATTAGGGCATCATAGAACCCTAAGACAAAACATTCAATGCCCTAACTTTTTGGGCCCATTTTTGCATTTTGGTTTTTGATGAAATGGCTCTGCGGAGCCGCTGCCATGGAGCTAGGGTTTGGAGCTGTAAATCCTCCATTTTTCACTGTTTTTGAGCAATCTCTTGATGATTCTTACAGAAAATAACAAGGTAAGACTCCCTCTGTCATGAATTCAAACCATATTTTTTCATTCTGAATACAAGTCTTGGCTTTAAAACTACGACCATCATCAGTTTCTGATTTATTTGCTTTGCCTCTTCATTGTTGTTTCTTTCATGCGTTTGGGCCACCATGGAAGACTGGTTTGAGTTCTTTTGAGACAATATAAGGGCAAAAATCTACAGCCTCATGTATATATCATCACTCAGAAGCAAGGTAATCACTCATCTTTCAAGCTCTATATCATTTCTCTGATTTCACCATTATAGGCCCGCAACCTCACTTATATATCTAAAAATTTCTGAGTGTTTATCAAACCCTCAAGAGCTCGAACCCTCTATTTTTCTATATTTGTCATTTTTTATGCAAATTTGATAAGGGTTTTGATATTTGAAAGGAGAACACATTCTTAGGTCATGACCAATGAACTCACAACACATTGTATTACCTACATTTGTCTTTACTCTGTATGAAGAAGGTTTGTTTTGACCTTATATCAAGAAAGAAATTGCAAATTTTACACTCTGGATATGCAAGTTCATGGGTCATGAAACCCTTCATGGATGTTCCTCTTCATAACCCTGAGTATGCTTTGTATATGAACGACATGATAGGCCGTGGCTGATGGTCTATAGCTAAGATTATGAATATTTCATTCTGTGTATTTTATACAAACCCTACTATTCCTTTACCTTCAAAACATTGTGTATTGTCTATGGTGATTGCCATCATGAAAGAAAACTATGTCTTTATCTCATCTTTTGCTCCAAAAGTAGTCGCATAGTATAATGTCTAAACTATACATATCATATTCAATGATTTTACTTTATGTATATCATGGACATTTTGTGCATAACATACAACTTCATGTGCTACCTCCTGTAGCTATATCTGAACATTGAAACTTAACTCTCTTCTTGAATACTTTTGTGAACTGATATAGACATTCCATATGCACTTGGTATGTTGATTATTTGATGACTGTGACTTGGTATCAAGAATATATTGGAGAATTCATAAAACCTCTCTTCTTATGACAGGGGCTTGGCATTGATCATTGTAGTTGCACCTGTACTTTTTGTATTGTTGTCCTCTTATTTTCTTTGAAGAGGACATGAATGAGATATCTGATTACTAGGCATATGGTAGGTATTTTCTCAGTATCTTATGGTAACATAGTATCTTTGCTCCAATTTTGAACATTACCAAAAGCATGATTGAAACAATGATCGCTAAAAAGGGTTTAATGTTCCATAGCTCCATAGTTGACAATATTTGCTGCTCTCTTTTATGATGTATATGTCCTATCATTGCAATGCATACTTGGAGATTGTTTCATCTAATTTTCTTGTGAACCACATACCTTTCATTTGTGATTATCCTTCCTATGATGCATTCATTATTCTTTGATTAGCAGAAGAGTGCTGTCCTGAACATGCATACAAATGATAATGAGATAGATAATGAATGAAATAACACAATAACATAATGTTGATAATACCTTTATTCATTTCAATGGGCAGTCTTGAAAGGAGCTCAATTCTCATTCATGGTTCTCACTTCATAACACATTGAACTGCTAATCATGGATGGGCAATGAGCTTGAAGATCATGCACTCACTCAATAAATTACTCTTTCATATGAATATTGTTCTATTTGATCATTACTATGAATATGAATTACTATCCCATCCCCTCTTAAGATTTAGGAGTGGCATGCTAGGCTCAACCCTTGTGGGAGCCCACTTTGTACCACATGCTGAAATATCTTCAAACCAGCAACATAACTTCTTCTATACCTACACAGGAAGCAAACATGTTAGTTTAAAAAATAGTGAAGCTCAATGATGTTTCATTTTTTAGGCTCTCTTAAATATGGATGATTTGATCATCTAATATAGTACATCATAGGAAATATATTATGTTTCTATTGATATGCACATAGGAAACCATATCCAGAGCTCTAACAATCCGTCTTGTCATGATACAAGTTCATTCAAAGATTGGGAGCGAGGAGGAGCCAGATGCAATGTAGATCAAACCAAGACCTTAAACAGGCAATGATGGATATGCCTTTTTTCCTATATGATCTTTTCCTTTCTTATCTTCAGATGTATAGTGTATTTCCTATGTGTTGGTTCAGCTATTCCCATGGCTTGTGTGGGATAATTGATCTTTCTTTCTTTCATTCAATGTAATAATTGTTTAGCTATTGTATCTCAGTTGTAAAATTTAATGATTATTGTAATGAAATGAAATATCTTTTATCTATGATGAATCTTTTGCAAAGAAATGAATGATAAACTGATTTTCTTTCTAATGATAAAACTGAACCCTCTTATTTTCAAGCACTCCAAACTATGCAAACTATCATAGAAGAAAAATGTTAAGAACTTTTCATCTTATAATAAAACAAATGCTTTAGCTCTGCCAATTTAAGGTATAGGTGAAAAATTGGTAACAATTACCTAGTATGTTGTTTGGAGCAAATTTTGAAGGTGAGTCACTGTTGGCATATTTGCTAGAGGAGCAATGTACGCTGACTGATAGGTGTGAAGAATGCATTCTTTTGCATCAAAGCGCTTGACAATATTTTTGAACAATATTAAGATAAATTATTTTCTTAAGACATGTTCTTCAATGAAGGAAAATTGTTTATACAAGATTGTATACAATTGTGTCTATTACAATTAAGAAGAGTAATAGGTGAGAGAATATTGAGGAGGTAATTTTTAAGAAAATCAAGATTTCAATAGATACAAAATGGAAAAATAGATTTGTTTATTACCTGTGCCTTGTCATATATTTTCTCTCCATTGTCCAACAAATATCGAAAAGTTGTTCATTTCGAAGATAGTACAATTGTGCCAATAGTTCCAACTATATAATTTTCAGTACTTTCCAACTTCATTTTAATAGTTGTACTTGCTATAAATGAATATTCTTCACAAATACAAGAGATTTTTTCTACAACACTTGATTGGGTCAACAACATAATAGATTCACAATTACAATGATCTTATTCTATTTTAGGTGTAATTATGAAACCAGTAATATAGATACTTTCTCCCGAGAAAATCTTATTTTCAAATATTTGGACCAGGTTTCTAGTCAAATTGATGGTGATTGGTATTTCTTCTTTTTTGTCAGTCAAATCAACACGAAAGACCTCAAGCGTGTTTTTTGTTTTGTCTAAATGAGTTTGATACGTGACAATAACTTTGGCTTCAAAAACATCTCCAAATTTGTGTGCATTTATGTCTTCTATGGAAAGTATTTTGGAAGGCTCTTTTTTGGACCTATAAAGCAATGAAACAAAATAAATTTTAAACAATAAATATAAATGTTGTAAAAGTTTTGTTATAAAATAATGCTCACATCTTCACTTGTTGCTCGACAATGGTTCTGTCCTTTTCTACTCTCTTGTTATTTGTCATTTGTACTACAAAATAGTAAACAAAGTGCATTAATGAGAATGTAGGTTTAAAGTAAATATTATAAAAAAATAAATTTGACTAAAGAAAATGTGGGGGAATTGTGTGATCTTACCGGATAAGTAATAAGTGAATGTAGTTGATAATTTGTAGAAGTGGTTGGATGATTTCTAAATATATAACATTTTTTCTAAATATAATTTAGTAAAGAGTTATAATTTAATAAATTGTAATTTTTTTGTAATTTCAAATCGTATATAAATATAAGGTTTCATAGTTCATACAGTAATGATGTTATGACTATGATTTATAATCACTAGTTGTTTTTGTTTTATTTTATTTTTTGTGAAATATCAAGTAGAAGACAAATGGTGTCATGATCAACTCCAATATGTGCCGATTTTGAAGATTTTGAATTTTTTTTTGTTAATATTTGACCAAACATGGTCAATGAGTGATGTTTGTAAAGGATTGCTTTTGTCAAGTAGGAAATGCATATTTTTGTTCTTGAGAAATCTTTCTAATGTGTTTGTTTTTTCATTTCTTTTGCATATTGATATTGAAATCACCAAGAATAAGTATATTGTCAGTAAGGTACATTTCAAGTATTTCCTGGTTAATTATATTGATAATTGTAGACACTTTTGTAGTTGGTCATGCATATAACTTTATTATTGTAATTTGGAAGTTGTTAACAAGTATGGTTGCTAAAATAGCCTCAATGTTAATAGTTTTGTAAAGAAATGACTATAAAATTTATATTTTCTTTTTAACGCATATCATAACTCCATACTTATTGTACATGGAAATAGATTTGAAATTTTGTAGTTCAATGTATTGAGGTAAATGTGATATGTGTGTTTCTTTTAAACATATTATGTCTGATTGCATGAAGTTGTAGTCATTCACAATATCATCAATATGATTTTTTAGACTTCGTGTGTTCAAGAATAAAATAGATATCCTTGCACTTGTTGTAGTTGTTTTTTCATTATATTGTAACTCCCATTTTACTTCTGTTTCTAATCATTGCATTTCATTTCTAACTTTTTCCTTCACCTTGAAGTTTTGTGGTGTCAGTGGATTCAAAAAGTTTAGTGATTATATATCTCATACACATCATAGTGTTCTATACACCAATCCATGTGACTTTATTCCTAATGGATCAAATGCAAGGCCTTCCAATGTAAGTCCTTGTGATCTATGTATCGTTCATGCACATGCAAATTGTACTCAAAATTGTTTATGAATTTGTAGTTGTGATGGATGTTTCCCTCTTGATAGAGATTTTGTTATTCATAGTATAGGTACCCATTCTTTTGGAGTTGTATCTGTATATAGTTGTGGTAGTTTTGTAGATTTTTGTTCACCAATTTTTTAGTCAATTGAATCCATATTACATCTAGTTTGTTATTATTTGTATATGCTTTGAATATTCCATCGACGTCGTTTACCAATCCATCTTTTATGCTATAGTTGCCAACATATAACTTAACCAACATGTTTATTTTTAATATAATTGGTTTTGGTAGTGTTGTATTTGAATATGTTGTTATATTGCTATAGTTTTCTTCTATGTTGTCAATTGCATTGATGATAATTAGTTGTCTTGGAACAGATGATAGCATTTTAGTGTTGTGTGAAGCCACTACCTTGTTTGTATGGAAAGGATATGGAAATATAGGGTCAATTGAGGTAGGTCGAATGCAATTGGCATTGAGATATTCTATATTACTATTAGATTATGAATTAGTTTGGATTTTGTTGAGTATGGAGATAAATGTTTAATTTCTTTGACACATAGTAGTTTGCAATTCATAGCATTGTATGTTATCACTCAAAAAAGTGTATGGAACTTGTTCTTTGTTAATAATAGGATGTTCAAAGATGAGGTTATCTTGTACCAGTTGTGCTTGGTAAAAGTCACCCCAAAAGACCATGTCGATATTGCCAAAGAATTTTGTTAGGTTAAGTTTAATGTCTCTCATTCTTTTGTCAATAGAATATAAGAATTGACTTCCTATCAAAGAAACTTCATCTACTAGAAAGACTTGTAATTGTTCAAAATGTTTTTTCAAGGAATCTAGTGTTTCATTACTGAGTGGAATTAAAGTAGATTTGTTAAAGGGCATTACCAATGCAAAATGAATTATCGTTCCACTTGTATTGTATGTTGCATTTCCTATGTATGTCATTACCAATCCTTTTTGTTTAAGTGGGTCTGAACATTCACTTGAATTGTAAATATGTAACAGCATTTGCAATATTGTTTTTGATGTAAATATTTTTCCCGTTCTTGCGCAACCAATTAAGAAAAGGTACAATGGTTTTCTTATGTTTAATTTTTTTCATTGCAATGTCTTTTAGAATTGCTTGTTTCTCTTTGTTTAACATTCTTCTTAGCTTATAGTATTCTAAGTTTTCGAGTACATTTGGATTTTGAAAAATTTGAAAACCAATATCTTTTTTCATTTTTAAGTGTATTTCTTGCAACCATTGTAAATCAGTACTTAGATAATATGTGTCAATATTATTGTTATCGTGAATTTGTTTGATATGTATATTTGTAGTTGATTTTTCATTTGCTTCAACTTATTCATACGCATTGTCTAGATCTTCGCATATAGTATTGAAATTGTATGTATATCTACATTCATTTTCTTTGACAATGTTGCCATAAAATACATATGCATTTGTAAATGCTTTGAATTTTTCCTTTAATATATCTTCATTATCTTGAAAAGGAACATATAGTAAAAAATTTTCTCTACAATAGTTTTCATAGTCAATATGCTTGTTGTATTTAACAAATTTGATAATGTTAAGTTTTTTAGATTTTGCGTATTTGTTCTTAATGATTTTGAACTCTGCAGCGAATTGAGCTAAGCATATGTGTTTCAATTCTTCTGGACGATGCATATAGTGATCAATAATTGATTGACACATTATATCTTTTCATTCATCAGGTTCTTTCTTAAGTAGTGATATATTAATATCATTTTTCTCTCATTTATTCCTTTCTATGAAGGGAATTAATGAAGTACTGAACTTACTATTAATAAAAAATATTGATGGGTTTTGATGTTAATATGATTATGTGATTATATTATCCAACTTGTCTTGTTAATGATTTACAATAGAGAGATATTATTAAATTATCAATATTTTAATATTCTTTAATAGTCTATATTATCCTAACTCTAAATATTAGCCATAATAAATCTGCTACAAATAATTAAATAATTTTGGGGAAAGGTGGCGTTACATACATGGAGTACAAGTACATCATACAAGAAAAGAACATTGTTGGAAAGAGACACTGCTTCGACATGCATCTATATGTTGTCATCGATGGCAACAATGCTTACAGATCCTATCACCATGACAAGAAGAGATATCTCTGGAAGAACACATTTGATTCTAGCTCTGGTTGTTAGAAAATGGCTAAGTATGGAAAGCATGCAGAGTAGAGGATAGTAAGTAAGCTAGTATGCCTCCACAATTGAAGACTTGCAGATGCAGTTTCGATATGATGTTCTCAGTTGTCTAATAGTGTTATACTTCAAAGGTCAAGTCTTGATCTCCTCTAGAAGTCATCTTGGAGAAATGTCTAAGTCTGGATAAACAAAGCTATAGTAGGAACAATGAACAGGGCACTGTGAAGTAATCTACATTCCTCCATAGATAAGTATTTCATTATATAATCTTGAGGTGTTGTAAACACTTATATGGAGTGTCTTATTCCAGAGTTAGGAGATCTAAAGTTCACCAAAAGGATAACTACAAGCTACTAAGTATTAGCATAGTGTTTGACAGAATTTGACAGAGACAGAGTTTGAGTTATGATGGTCTGCATTTCTCCGCAAGATGATATCATGCCTTGCAGTTTTAATGGTAAGATTGGGAATGTGTAAAGAGTCCTTGACATAATTTTGAAAGTGTTTTGTGATCAACAGCAAAAGTTGTAAAACAGCAGATGAAGTTGTTAAGCATGTTCTTGAGGAACAAGCTGACTGGTGAGATAAATTATTGTGTGAAGAAGAGTTAATGATTGGAGGATTTATGTAAGTGATTGAAAGATTACAACTGACCTATATGAACATGCTTGGGAGAAGATTTGGGTCTGCGTGACACTTAGTGCATTGGATTGAGTGATAAGGTACATCTTTTTATGTACACATTTCACTTCTTTGGATGCCGACCTGATTATGAAGTAAATCATGATGCGGCTAGTATAAAGGTAATGAAACTTAGTTAATTTGTGTGGGAAATATATGTCCGATGCAAGGATACAAATAGTGGAGCAAAGGTAGAGGATCAGTAGTGATGAAGACTTGGGATTCATAATATAATTATTAAATGATTGCACCCTGGCATAGTGGTAGATGTTGAAGCAGTGTTCAAGTGTCATGTGTGATCTATTTGAAAGCAAGCTTTTGTTATCAAGGTAGTAAGTCAAAAGTGAGCCTTTAATTGGGTTTAATAGCCCTCGGGCTTTCATAGCTCTTATTGTAATCTTTCTATGTTAAGGGTTGTGGCAGTGAGCCTGCTAAACTTAGTTGTACTTCATGGCTATAAGCAAGAATGTTCTAGGCCCGTGGAGTGACCAAGACTGAACATCATTTCTGTAAAGATTGTAATATATTTATGAGAGCTAATCCTCTCCGTGGTTTTTCCCTCTTTGGGTTTTCCACATAAAATCTTGGTGTTATGTGTCATGCTTTTGTGGATGTTGTTCAGTTGTATATTTTACTTCTATTGGATTATTCTTTTGAAATGGTTAAAAATAAAAGTACATGAAAAGTTTTATAGAACACTGATTCACCCCCCCCCCCTCTCAGCATTCTTGACATTCAACAATTGGTATCAGAGCGAGGTTCCTTGGAAGAAGTTTATTAGCTTAAGGAAGATCTGGGATAGTGTGATCATGGAAGCAAGAAGGTATGGAAATTATGAGAGATACAACCAACTAGAAGAAGCTCTAATGGATCATGAAAATTCTAAAGTAGAGATCAGAGATCTGAAGGAGAATCTGGAGCAAGTTGATGAATGCATCTTAAAGCTGAAGGAGCAAGTCAAGAAATTCAAAGACAAATACAAGGAAGTTAGTGACCAATTGCTATCAACAAATGAAGCCCTAGAGGACTTGGAAGTAGAAGTTGTAGAAAAAATAAGAGAAGAAGATGATCTAAATCTGAGTGTGAAGAACAGATCAGAAGACTATACAAAACTTGAAAAAAAAATTATAAGTTTAAAAATAGGTCTACAAAAGGCTGGAAACTTTGAAGAAAAGTTGAAGATAAGTACTACCAAGCTTGATGAAATGATTGCTAGCCAAAATAATGCTGATAACAAACATGGCTTAAGATTTGAGAAACGAGAAAGTTCAAACTCTGGTCAAATAAGCACTGAATTAGGGCAAAACAAAGGATATCAGTTTAGATATCAAAGAAGAAGATCTAGAAGACCTCCAGTCAAACAACTGAATGCTCAAAGGTACCCATCTTTTAATGGTTATTGTAATCCATGCAATAAGTTTGGTCATAGGCCTACTCAGTGCACGTGTAGAATGAATGAAAAAACTCCATTATTATCTTGTCAGTTTTTCAATTGCAATAAAATTGGTCATAGAGATGTTGTATGTAGAAGTGAAGTAAGTCAAAATTCTATTAGGTGCAATGCATGCTATAAATTCAGATAGAGATCAAATGAATGCAGAAGCTCAGTGAGAACTAACTTTCAAAATACAAGGAACAGTCAATCATTCAATGGAAAGTGTTTTGCATGCAATAGATTTGGACATATGGCTAATCAATGCAAATTAAATTCAATCAATGAAAGGAATCAGGGTCAAAATAATGTGGTGTGCTACAATTGCAACAAATTTGGACATGTTGCAAGGTTTTGTAGAAGCAAGAATGAGAAGAGAAATCACTATTTTGAAGAAAGGAAAATAGAGCAGAGAAATGACAAGGAAAAAGAAAAGGTTGATTCGGTTGAAACCAAGAAAGAAATGAAAAAGGTATGGATCAAAAAAGGAGTAATTGAAGTCAAAGATCAATCCATACCAAAGATCAATCCATACCAATATCTGGTGTAGATATCTCCTTCGGGAAGTAAATTGAGAACTCTGGCTTAGGGGAACAGTGTAGAAAATTCAAATCCCCCAACCAGAAATTAGGTGCCAAAATCTAGCACGAAGGCGTATCATGGAACCTAATGTGACACACCTATTAGAAGATGAATGGAAGAAAAGAAGTGAATGCAGTATATTGTGGAGCAATCCTAATCGACTATGTTCTATAGCAAAGGGGTTTAACAGCTTTTTGGAAATAAGCATTTAATGACACCTAGGTCATGTTGTGCAGAGGATAAAAGGGAATTTGTTTAATCTCAAATCACTTTACACTCAAAGCTATCAAGTACTCAGAGAGATTAAAACAGACTTTGAGAGACAATAACCAACATTTGAAGAGTTTGGAGAATTTTGGAAAAAGGAAACCCTAATTCAGTAGTACCAGGTAATCTCGTTCAAAACCTTCTTATGAATTTGTTAAAATTTCTAAAATGGCATCATCACAAGTTGTTTATATTACTGAGCAAGTGCGACCAAAGTTCAAAAAACACCCATTCAAATCAACCGACGTTGATCAGTTGGGAGCATTCTCAAATGTTCCTCACGGAGTCATGCATGCAAAAGATGTGAGGGCATATATTCATGTCGCCCTAGAAGAATTTGGTGATAGCAGGTTTACTAATCTCTACACAAAACATTTGAGGAATGAGAATCTCGAACTGAAAAACAAATATTTGGCATTGGAAGAAAAGAAATTTATTTAGTATTTGTATTTCCCAACATTTATGGAAGATGAATGGGTCCGATATGTGTTAAGCAAGGCTCATGATGAGTTCATATGCTTTGAGAGACCTTTTAAGATTACAAAAGATGCTATTAGGGAAGTCATTGGATTGTGCTCTACCAGATTAGTACCTTTATTGAAAGTCGTGAAGAATGATACAATAATTACGGCCACTAGAGCGAAGTTTGATAACAGAGCCTTGACAATAAATGACAATGAGGATCATGCTATGAGATTTGCCTCAATGGTATTGGGATACAAAGTTTATTTCACCAACTGGGAGAACATTGTTTTAGGCATGGCCATTTACACATGATTAAGGAAAATGCTGATTATGACATCTGTGAATTACTCTGATAGCAAGCAATGGAAATCTGACGAAGACAAAAGGAGGTAAATACCCCTTTAAATTTGGCACACTAATCACGTGTTTATTTTTCTATTTTATGCAAGACTTGCAGGGTATGAAGAACCTATTCTAGACCAGTGATAAACCTGTCATAGTTCAAATTAGAAATTTGTGAGTAGCATTGGCACCATTGATGCATAGAATGTAGCTCTATGGGGCTATTTTAAGAATTTCCAAAGATCAATGCAAGCCAGAGAAAGAATTCCCAAAAAAGTTGTTGAAAAATACAAGGATACAATTTTTTTCATTGTGACAAAAGATCAGCGTTTGATGGAGGCTGTTGAGCCCAAAATGGTCTAGATTATGGCTATGGGATATGAGGTAGATAGAACTATACTAAAAAACTATGCCGAATATATGCTAAGCAAACCTAGAGATCCCAAGGAATAAAGGTTTTAGACTTATGAGGAATTGCATACCAAAATTCATGTTGAAGTCAGAAAACTTGAAATCTCTAGGAAAATGATGAAAGTAGCAGAAGAAATCACCATAAAAGTTGTCTTTACAAAAGAAGAAGTGGCAAAGGCAATGGAAAAGGCACAAGCCATCAAGGAAGCAAAAGAAAGGAGAAAAAGTGAATCGACTAGGGCTTCAAAAGAACACAAAGATAAGCTAGAAAAGCCAGAGAAGGGAAACAAAAAAACTAGAGCTTCCACTGTTGTTGAAGCCTCGTCCACTCTCTCTAGTTCCACACCATTTGTAAATGTGGAAACTCCTACCACTAGCTCCAAAATAATGAAGACTAAAGCTAAGAGAATGCATGCAAACATAATTGTTGATGAAGAAGAGATATAATCAAATAAGTAGGTAAAGACAATGAAAGTTAATGCTACTAAAGCATCCAAAAGTAGCAAGGAGAAGTCATCAGAAAGGAAGACACCTAATAAAAGATAGAAATAAGATTAGTCTCATGCAACACTAAAGATTGAAGATGTATTAAAGTCTATTACTGTTGATGGTAACTTGAAACCCATGACTGAGTTTTATGATGATTACAATGATGTTGACAAGAGGATTTTGGAAGAAGATGTTGTAAAGTATCTAAACATATACAATAGAGCCCTCATTGAAATCACTATTGATCTCCTAGATACCTTGAACAGTATTCTATCAGTCAGGAAGGGAACTGCTATCGCTAAAGATGTTGAGCTCAGAGAACACACGCTGATAACTTTATGTCTGAATATCACTCCAACAAAGAAAAGAAAAATCTCCAAGGCACTCAACAATGAGTTCAAGTCAAAGAAAAGAATGAATGCATTAATGATACAAGAAGTTGAAAAGGTTGTCAAGGAAATAGAGGAAATTATTTTGGACATACTAAAGAAACATAATATTTCCACCATTTACGACAGTAAGGAAACAAAAGTTGAAGACATATCTCCACCAGAGATAAGCCAAGATCCTGGACCTAAATAGAGTGATCAAGTCCCCAACACTAATACAGTGGATATGACAAAGCAAGGTGAAATTGAAACTAATCCACTTTCTAAACAACAGGGTGAAGGAGAAGAATTTAAGGAAGAGAGGAAAAGCCCTACTCCAAAGCAAAACATAGATCAATAAGAAATTATGGACATAGACCCTCCGAATCAAAGTTAAGGAGAAATATCAGAAAGGGCAAGAGACACTGTGGATGTCTCTGATAGGCAACAAACTACAGAAGAATATGAACTCCCTCAAGGTCTAATCAACTTGGACTCATTGTCACCTTTCCAAAAGTTCAAGCTAGTTTTTGTGGTTCAGGCCAAGGCACAAGAAGAGCTATTACAATCACATGGTCAAGATAGCAAACTGATCAATGAAGCATCCACTATCATGGAAAAGCTACTGCCATCATTTCTGGAGTTGTCATGTACCTCTCCTCTTTGCAACTCCATTCTATTGAGGGCTATTTAGAGTTGTCATGTGCCTCTCAATCCCCTATTCTTTATAGAACTTGTCAAAATCTATTGAAAAAAACTCACCACTATTGTCGGTCCTCAAACAATTAATCTTTCAATCCTTCTAATTCTCTACAAGAGCTTCGAACTCTTTGAATGTACTAAAGACTTCAAATTTGCTTCTAAGGAAATACACCCATGTACTTCTACTGTAATCATCAATAAATGAAAAAAAGTAAATAAATTTTGAAATTGAAGGACCATTAACAGGACCAAACACATTAGAATGAATCAAGTCCAACACCTCGAAAGATTTATGAGAACTGAAATAAAACTAAACACATTTTTATTTTCCATAAATGCAATGTTTGTAGAAATCAAACTCAAGGTTACAATCATTTGTACCCTCAACAAGACTTTTACTTTTCAAGATACTCAAACCCTTTCAACCAATGTGACCAATTCTTCGGTCCCATAACATTGTCTTATCAGCTAGAAGTTTCATCCCCATAGAATGAGCACCCTTAGGAACCTAGAAAGCATGACCATTGAAAGTAGATGCAACAATCCTCTTCATTGCTAGTTCTAATAGTGAGGATGAAGACTCTGAAGCTCTCTTCTTTGAAACAAAGGCACTATTTTACTGAACCATGCATGCATCAAGATGAAACAAAGTACCAATCAAAACTCCCTTAGCTAACACCATAGATCCTCTAGTCATCTTGCATCCTCCATTCGAGAAAACAAACTGCACATCGACATCATTCAACTTACTTACAAAAAGGAGGTTCCATGCCAAACTAGAGATATGTAGAACACCATTGATCCCCTTCACTCATCCATCAAGGAATCAAATCAAGACTCTACCACAACCAACAATATTCAGGTGAGAATTGTTACCCAAGTACACCTTTCAACCATCGTATTCTTCATACTTTTAAAACCCACCCCGATGTGAGGTCATGTGAAAATATTCACCAAAGTCAATAAGCCAAACATCCTCAAATGTATGTGTTTCCAAGGTAGAAACAAACGCTTCTCCTTCATCCTAAGATGACTTGTCAAAATCTGGATCATAGTTCTTCTTTTTTTTTTTGCCTCCTTGCACTCCTTGCAGAAGTGACCAGGTTTTCACCAATTCCAACACATGGCCTTGGAATTTTCAAGAGACTTAGATCTCCCATGGGATTTGGATCTTCCTTTTTATTCCTTCATCTTATCCCTTTTTTCCCTTTCTCTTTAGATCTACCATGAACCGCAAGAGCCTCCTTAACTGATTCAGAAGACTTTATCCGCATCTCTTTAGACAACAATAAAGAAACCACTTCATCCATCTTAAAGGTGGTAGTGGTAATCCTAATGGCCATAACAAGGTGGTCCCATGAATCTGGTAAGGAACACAGTAAAGTCATACATCGATCATCCTCCTCCATCTTCACACCAACAGAGGTCAGCTAGGTGACAAGCATATTGAAAGGATTTAGGTGATCAGTGATAGATCCTCCCTCTTCCATCCTCAAAGAATACAATTTATTTTGTAGGAATAACTTGTTCACTAGGGATTTAGCCTGATAAACATCTCCAAGTTTCTCCTAAAGATCTTTTGCAGTCTTCTCTTCATGGATATTTAGGAATACTGAATCAGCCAAATAGAGTCTTATCAAACCCTTAGCTTTTTGATGTTTGAGATTCCAATCTTCTTGAGACATTTTCATTGGTTTGTACCAAATATGGCATCTCATAAATCTTGATCTACAAGCATGTACTCCATTTTGAGTTTCCACAACTTGAAATTACTACCATTAAACTTCTCTATCTCAAACCTCCCATATGTGCTCACCATCTCTTTCCTGCAACAAAGATTTCAAAATCCTCTACACAAGCTCCCAGTTAAATTAAGATCAACTCAAAAAACCCTCTACCCAACAACTAAACCAAACTTTATCAGTCTCTGATACCAACTGAAAAGAAGCAAGGTATGTAGAAACACTTCCTACACTGATCTACTAAAGAAAGATTTATGTAAATTTTAACTTTTATAGTTATAGGTTATTAGATTCACATTAACAGAAAGGTAATAACAACATCAAATGTAAATACAGAACTCACAACACAAGATATACGTGGGGAAAACCCTTTCGAGTAAAAAAACCTCACACTCCAAAGCTGCTCAATATATTATTCATGAATCAAGAAGATTACAATATACTTACGGAGCAATCTTTCACAAGAGTATAACCAACTAGAGATCCAAGAAGTAACTCAAACATCTATAAGACTCTTACACTCAACCTCAATCTCAAGATCCTGATATCGGAGATACAATACAGTAAATCGACAATGGTAATTACAAAACCATGAGCCAAAACCACACAAAAGTGGCACCCAAGTTATCTCCAATCAAATATGCCTTGTGATGTGCCAAATCACACAAAAACATATGTAACTCTCCCCTTTACATCTCTTGTAAGTGTCCAACCCATTTTCACATTTACCAAAAAATAAGAGGTCAATCTTCCAGAGGTCATAACTTTTGATTCGAGTGTCTAATTAATGAACTCTTTAATGTGTCAGAAAGCTCGTGAAAAGATCTATCAAGATATAACCCGCTTCACTAGTTATGACAACATTCGAGACATTTAGGGACCTCTAAGTGCCTCAAAACCGAGTTCGAGACTTTTTTCAATAGTTTCAAAAAATATAAACTTTAATATCTCATGATCCAGGTATGATCTTGAGTCGAAACTCACCTAAGATGTTTAATTAGTAGTTTCACACCTTTTGGGAAAATTTTGGGTCCACCCGAGATCAAATGTAGAGCTACTAAAAATAGTAAGTCCCACCATTTTGAGCACTTTTGGAAACTTTGAAAGTTCTAAATGATTCTTTAAGATAAAGAGTATTTAAAAAGACCAAAATCGGGAAGAATATTAACCTTTCATAGTTACAAGGTTGAGACACTTTTCCTAATAGTTATGAGCACTTTAGTAAACATGATGACAAAATGTCATTGACTCGACCTTCTTGGTCTCAAATAATATTATATTGACAATATGCCCTGTAAGTTCCATGATACTATATATATATTTTTATAAAAGGTTACTTCTTCATGATAAGGTTTCAAGTTTTTGATATAAAACATATGGTTATGTTCACAAAGAACACCATATTAATTTTGGTTAATTTACGAGTATAACTTCATTTGAATTCTGACAAAGAATATCCATTTATTGTAACAATTATTCATCTTCAATTTTGTTTACTATATTGTCCAATCCTGGACCACTCAAATTAGGTGTCGTCTATCACTAAGTTTTGATAATACACCATATCTTTTATATAACCATGAGAATATTCTTCTCCAAAAATGTTTGAATAAAATATCAAGAATAGTACATAGTCTACTGAGAAATGTGAGTCAACATTTGTCTATACTTTCATTTTTACATTCGGCTCTTATGTTGTCATCATGGTTCGGTCTTGCCATAGTTTCGTAATAGAGTTAAAAGAAAAAACTTAACTAAATATGATATACAGAATAATTTCAATGCATTCAATATACAAGATAAACTCTCTGGTTATTGCATGCGAAGATATCATGGCCTTTCGGCCCACAGGCATTGTTTGCTACAAGTGATATGTGTATATAACACAAGCTTTATTTAGATATGAAAAGAAAAATAATCAAGTCTCTCTATTGAGAAATAAAAATATAACTAGACCGAATGATTACACAGGAGTTTGATATAAAAACTTGCCTACGTATCTCTTTTTATTGCATTCCAAGTCAGGTGTTTCAGTGTTTGAGTATTGTCACAATATTTTCCAAGACTTATCATGTTGTTCTTGTTTCCTTTATCAGTCACCACTAGTAAACATGCAGCGTCCTCACATAAAACCATGCATCTCTTTTCAAAATGAAAGAGATTATATATCCCCAAAATTTAAAGAGCAATATTTGTCTTCTTCTCTTGCCGTCTCCCATACCAGTTAGAAATAAAAAGACCATTTAGAATTGCCACTTCCTAGCTTTATACCAAACAAGAGTCACGACCCAATAAATATGCATGTCGGCATAAACTATGGCATGAATACCATTCTTTAATGTCTTCCCAAAGGCTTTAGCATAATAAGTTTAAAAACATTAAATTTTAGTTAGAACTATCACCTCAAAACTTGGGAAATTTCAGCTCCAACGGACCTTAGGATCAAAAATTATAACCTCCGGAAGTTCCATGTCTAAAAACAAATGCATCAAAATAGTATCAATCAATATATAAATTATATAAATTAAAAATACATACAACTATATGTAAATACATATATCAATACAAATATTTATATACATATGTTTATAAATATATAAATATATACATACAAATATATATAAATACATACAAATACATATAATTATAAATACAAACATATATAAATATATACCAATATATTTACACACTCCCCATGCAACAGTACATTCTTCGCTGGTTATGCTAGCTTGATTTGCCTGACACTCAATGCAGAGGTCCATGATATGGTTTCTGCAAATGGCACAATTGTCAACGACAATATCCCAAGCCCAGAGGGCAACGGCATTCCATTTCTTGATTTCAAAGCGCTTGGGCTTCTTGGAGGTGCTGGAGCCCTCCCCAGACTGCTTTTCCACCGGTGTCATTTCTATGTCTTTCGAAGCCATTCCTGCGCAGAGAACCCAGCTACATATTTTTATTAAATGAATGTACTTAAAATTATAAAGTAACTATTTTATATATTAACATATTTTTTTAAATGAAAGCACACAAAAATTAAATTTAAAATATATAACTATTTTATTAAATTAATGGACATAACAATAAAGTGGGCATAAAGTTTTCTTTTGTGTTATTTTATTAGGGTTTTATCATATAAAACATAAAAGGAGTAAAATGTATTCTCCAACCTAGAAGTTATTTTTCTTTGTTAGCCTTCATTAAACTAAAGTAAATAATTTACCTTGCCCTTAATTTTCTTATTTTTCTTTGTGGGATGTATGGAAATTCTTTGTTTGGAATAATTTTCAATAATTTAATCCAAATCATACCAAAAAAAACTCAAGAATCTAAAACAAAGGTCATTAAACTAAATATTAATTTTCTTTGTGGCTTTTAAAGATTAAATCCTAGCCTAAATAATTTTATAATTTATAGGTAATTTAAGTTGTACTTTAACTACAATTTTCTTTTTATTTTAATGAGTAGAATGTAAATAGAATAAGAGTAAATAATAGCAATGCTAATCTAACCTTCTATAAATAATAACAGCAACATTGCATCACTTCATAAATTCATTTTACAAGAAAAATACAAAGAAAAATGGCTGCATAGTGCCCTTACCAATTAAATTTCTCTCCTTAGCGATTCAACTTCTTCCAATTCAATTTGCTTTGTTTTGATTTGATTTGATTTTTCTTAAATTTATGTTCGAGTACTACTTATATTTATACACATTATTTTAAATTGGCTTTATTTTGGTGTTAATAGAATTAATAACTATGTCGGCTATATATTTATAATTATTTTAAAAATATGTCTAGTTATTTAAAAAATATGTCAGCTCTATTTTATTTTTATATACATAGTATTTATAGATGTCGGCTCTTTAATAGTTTTTGTTAACACACTCAGACCATTACACTCCACCCCTTACTATCAGTGTAGTTACAATGTAATATATTTTGTCTTATTTACTTGTAGAGTTATTTTAATGAAAATTCTCAAATTAATTTTTTACTATAGAATATTTTATTTTATAAGTATATTTTATTAAGGTTTCATCATATGAAATATAAAATGAACAAAATGTATTATGAAGGCAAAAGTAATTGGAAGTAAGTACATTATATTAGGCTTTAAGTTAATTCTCAAAAATAGATGCCTTAATATCTCTTGGCATATTTTAGATAAAATATGTATGCTAGTTTTATTTTTAAATTATTTTATTTTATTACATTGTTTACTTTATTTTTATTTGAAAAGTTATTTTATATTGTTATATAAATTTTAATTTTATTTTTGAAAACCATAGCATTTTTTATGAGTGAATTGCCCAAAGTGACCTTACCCATAAACCAAAGAAGAAATCAATCAAAAATTCTAACATGCTACTCGAAGAAGGGCCACACAAGATATTCCATTAAGTATGCTTACTATGAGTTGTAATTTTTTTGTTAATATAGTATCTAATTACATAGTCTTTCTAATACAAAAACCTCATTATGGGTAATTTCTATACTATTCAATATTTTTATGCTTAAAAACTATTGCACTACTTTGTTATCGCCACCTCTATGGTATCCCCTATAGCTTTGAGATGCCACATCTGCATTCACCTAGTATCTTCGAGATGCCAAAAGGAAGACATCTCCAAATACCGTCCTTATTGCAAAAGCACAATGGAGGAATGAGTTTTGAAAATCTTGTTCAACCATCTATCTGAAATGTTGCCTCTCAAAACCATCTATCTACATCTCCCTTGAAGGAATGCCATAGTATCCATTTTGAATGGAAAAACTTGTATTGGTGAAACTACTTAATAGCATCCCCTAACTTTTAATTGAAATGATTTTACCAGTAATGAACTGTCCCTTTCTACCATCATATCTACAACTCCCATGTACCAACAGCTCCAACTCTCTGTCATCATTAATTCTCATGTTTCCATGTCCTTCAAATGATAATTAAAACTAATGACCAAGTGAATTCCAATCTTCCCAGTTATTTGCAATAAATTTGGTGTATTGCATGGTCGTGGCCACATTGACAAGTTCATCTACCTTGGTGTTGGTGTCCCTATAGACATGTACTATTTTGAATCTATCCAATAAATTCATACATTCCTTGCACATACTTAAAATATTTCTAAGTCTCCAATTCATGTTAGGATTAGCATTATTTCCTATGTCATTAATAATCACTTTTGAATCCTCATCTATCATCCATCTTTTTACATCTTTGATGTCGCCCATTTGAAGCCCTACCAATAGAGCTTGAGCTTCTACTTCATTATTGGTCCCAACAAGTAGTTTTTTTGCTGTCAAAATTACCATTGCCCATTTGTGATCTCAAATGATGGATCCATCCCTGAAAATTTCTAGATTGCCTTTAGCTGCTTCGTAAAAATTTAACTTATCCATCCCTCATCTAGGGGGACCCATCTTACATCCACACTAGGGTTATGAGACATATGATCTGATGCCTTCCAATAAATGGGAGAATAATCAAACCTAGACACATTTTTTGATCTCATTATCCCAAGAAGTGAAGGAGCTACTTTTCAAAGATTAATGTCTTGATGCATTGTTTACCGCTTCTATTATAGACTGCTCAATTTTACATTTTACTACTTTAGTCGACACTTCTTTATCTTGGAAGATTCTCCTATTCCTCTATTTTCACAACTCCCATATGACCAAAGATGGCTTGATAATCCAAATGCTAGAGAAAACCAATTTTTTATGGAGCACCGACCATGCAGATAAAAGTTTAAATATATCTTGGGGTTGTGGATTCTACAAACTCAACATTCAATAGACAAAATTCCAATGCTCCTCTACATATTTACAACTTAATAGAAAATGGTACATTGATTCTTACCCATTCATGTTCATCATAGAAATTTGGGTAATCTTTCCAGACATCTAGTCTTTTTGCGGTAATGTTCATGTATTTTGGCTTATATTCATTGTCATCCAACAGGGTATCTCTTAGTTCCTCAAATTTCATGTGGTTGATTTTAGTGAGTGTGGATGTATATCCTTACATCCTCAGTATAAACAACATCAGTTGGAACAAGAGAGAATGATCCATTCTTGTCCACTTCCATAGCTTTATATGGATATTTCTTGTACTTAGGTCTTGGCTTCTCTGAAACATCAACCAATTTTGGTATCACAAGTTTATCTCTTCTATACTCTATGGCTATGGCTTCACTTCTTAACTCTTCTTCTCACTAATTTGCAATCTATAGCTAGGGCTTCACTTTTTACTCTTCTTTTCTCAAATTTACCAATCACATTGAATATGAATGAATAAGAATTGAATGATTAGGACTTAAGTTACCTTCTTTTGCCCTAACTTTTTTGTATTTATTTCATCTTTTGCTTGTTAGGTTTTTGAGAGTTTTTAGCTGTCAGTTCACTCTATAGGTTCATATGGAACTATTTCCATCTAGAATTCCTTTGTCTTTCATGTTTTCATTCCAAACTTTTAAGTTATTGATTTAGACTTGTCTTATTAACATATCCATCTTTAAATTTCTTATCAAGTCACTTATATGCCTTGCTTTCACTTCGCAGCATCTCATTTTTACAAGGAGATGGAAGATTATGCAGTGGTTAGTTCCCCTTGAACCCATGTTTTTTCTTAATCTAATATGAAGTCCTCTACAGGAGGTACATGAAAAGGTGTGAGATTCATTGATTGAATCAAGCCACCAGGTTCACCTATAAAACTTGAGATTTAACTTCTACAATAGAAAAAACAAAGAGGATGAATTTGCACAATATTGGATGAAATTAATGAGTTAGATTAATGAATTACATGTGAGAACTTAATTTTATATTTGCAATTTAGAAAACCCTAATATGACTTAAGAATAACCTAAAACTAAAATTAGCCCCAAGTCAACTTAATAAAGTGGAGAAAATAGAGTAAAACCCAATCGGAGAAAACTCCTCTCCAAAAGAGAGAAAAATACAAGTACATTAACATGTGATTGAAGGAATAACACTAAGACCCCCAAGAATTGAGTCCATCACAAAAGTACAATCATGTTCATACCCCCCATAAAAAAGGAAGTAGAGAGAAGGTCTGGTGACCCCCCAGAAGTGAGAAGGATGAAACCCCATGTGAGGAAATTCTCCCTCCCAAAATAAAGATGAGAAGAGAGACCATGTAGTTGCTCTTCAAGATGACTCCTATAGTGCTAGAAAATGCTCAACACAGAATAAAGATGTTAATACCCATGAATGTCAAACAACATTTGTCACCTTAGGAAGAAATACAATTGCAAATGTCTGCATAATGTCTTACCATTCCTGATGGGAATACACAGGAAGAAGGATAAATGTCTTTGAACTCTACACATGATCCAAAGACAATAATGATGCTCCTAAAAATTGCTTAAATGTCTCCAATCTACTGCAAAAGTATGATTGAATAGGAGGATAAAGAACAATCTCTGAAGAAGATGATGGTGATGCAACACCATTGAAGATGTCAGCAAATAGAAGACAAATATATCCTCAATGTTGTCATCCAAATCTACAAAATGGGACTCTACAAACAACAATGATATATCTGGTAGATGTGTCCCAATGAGCTATCTCTGCAAGACTAATAATATCCTACTACAAAGAATCTGATGTAGCAACAAGTAATAAAGATGTGATCTCAATTTAAGTGGAGAAGCAGAAGAAAGTGAAGGTTATGTGTCATGTGAACTCGCAAGACCTATCAAATATGCATGCTCCTCAACTATATCATCATCAAAAGGTATGCAATCTACATCATCAAGGGGTTTGTGGCAATCCATAGCAGGATCATCAAGGAATGGATAGATATGTGAGACTCCATAGATCTCCTAAATGCTAGTCCAAAGAGTGTGTGAGCACTCAATATGTTAGATAGAACACATAGTGTCAAAATCAACACTAGAACTAATCAATCCTACAATACATGATCAATATAATTTCCCCATGTATATTTCCTCCCAGGTGTATTTCGTTCAGGTATGATTCCATAAAGATAAGGGAAAAGATTAACCCACTTAAGATGTTTCAATATGCCCTTCAACGAAGACTCATAATTATCCTTACCTAATGTTACCACTAAAGGGTAAATAGGAAAACCCATGATACCTCTTCAAATAAATCAAATCAGAGATCAAAAATCTGAATATGTATTAATGTTGATAAATAAAGCCCAACAAAATAAACAGAACTTCTCCAAATGCCAAAATGTTCAGAATATCAAATAGAAACCATAAAATTGACAAACTCAATAAAGAATACTTGGGGCTAAGTCTAGAAAATTTGTATGGATGGCTATGTACAACTCGTCAATACCATCTGACTGCCACAAGAATTGCAAAAATCAAAGATCGTGGAAAAAAATATACAAGCTTAGAAGCCAAAAAAGGTATCTAGAATTCAAACAACAATAAATGTCACTAGTAGAATAACCTGGAAAAAATATATACACCACTAGATTGTGTTCAGAACGTTCTTTCCAATGCCTATTTGTTTTAAAAAATATGACCTCATTTGCCCAAGTTATGCCAAAAATAAAAACAACACCCTAAAGCACAAATTAGGGCAAAAAGGGACCCTCCTACTCATACTGCGTGTTGGACAAGTCATACGGCTTGCTTGGTAAAAAAAATCCCCATATGATCTCATGGCTGATTTCAACAATTTGATAGTCAATAGTAAGGTTTTTGGGCCTTCTGGGCTAGATGCTAGGGTTGGATTTGGCCCAAAACACTCCAAACCTCCAGATCCTCAAAAGACACCCGCTAAAACCCTTGCAAATCTGGCATATGAAGCTCAAATCAAGCCAAATAAAAGACTAATCTGACTATTTTGACTTCTCTAAATCCAATCGAAGACTCTATTTTACACAAAAGTACACCCAACAAATAGCTCTTGCTTAAATGTTTCTCTGGATCTGAGAAGGGGCTTGCAGATCTAGAGCTCTAGTACCATGTGAGAGTCACTGATTGACTCAAGCCACCAAGATCACTTGTGAAACCTAAGATTTACCTTCTACAAGAGAAAAAAACAAGGAGGATGGATTTGCACAATATTGGATGCAATTAATGAATTGGATTAATGAATTACATGTGAGAACATGCTTTTATATTTGCAAGTTCGAAAACCTTAATATGACTTAAGGACAACTGTTACCATTTTTTACCATAGCTCAAAATTGGCTAAGCAAATGTGATATTATCATTTTTTTAGTAAGGTTTGATATTCTTTTGTTATGAGTTAGTTGCATAATTATTATGTTTTAGTGTTAAATGTAGTTCAGTTGTTCAAGAAAGGAGGAAAGATTTTAGATGATTCATTGCATTGCATAACAGTCAAGAGAGATAAGTATTTCATTCATCACAATGATTATCTATTTACAAGTTGAAATACATAAAGGAATAAGCATTGCATTGAAAGAAATGATGATATATCAGATGTCCCACACAAGTTGTGGGTTATAGTTAAACATATGTAGATATAAAGAAAATATTATGCATCTAATGAATGAAAAAGGAAAGACATAGCCATCATTGCCTTGGGGTTGTCGATCTTCAAAGTTGTCTCGTGTCCTACTCCTAATCTCGACATGTACCTACCAAAATGAGGGAAGGGTCCCGTTAGAAGCTCCGGTTATCAAAATCCTTTATCCACCAGAAGAGGCATAATACTTTGAATATAGTTCATTGATCAAATCAACATCATCCATATGTAGAAGGAACCAAAAGAAAACAATCATGGAGCATCATTGTTTTATTCTAATCTATTTGTTTCATGTGCAGGTATAGGTCAAATTATGTTTTTCTTTAAGATGTATTTCAGTATGCGGTACAAAATGGGCTCCCACAAGGGTAGAGCTTGGCATGCTACCCCTGAGTTTTAAGAGAAGTGAAATCAAGTATTCATCCATACTGTGTAAAAGAGGAACTTGATAAAGTGAATAATTTTGCATCAACTCAGCCTTTTGGACTTTAATTGAGTGTCCATTTATGACTACCATTCAAGAGGAGTTGAAGTAGCAATCATCTATGAACAGTGAATGTTTGCACATGGAAGCCAATGAGGTAAGAGGTTGTAAAGATCATACTTGAAATGCTCATATTTATATTTGAGAAGTCATGTTTTTGATAGAACAGTTAATTAACAACCATAGAGCATCAATTTACTATTCAAGTCAAATAGACAAATATAGAAGATAGCATGTGCATAGGTAAAACAGAATTCACATCAAACAATTGATCATTACAAAAAGAGTACATTGCTCATGTCTCAAGAGTTATAGAAGAGGATCAAGTACATGTATGAAATAGTTAAGGCAGCCATAATGATTAACCGAAATGCATCTTTTATCATTTGTTACAGTAGCACATATGTATTGTCATAAAGGAGATGAACTATCAACTGATATAATACTCATTGAGAGCCTCATGTTTGTCCATACCATAGTAAATAAAGGACAATCATGTACAGATACTATATCACATTGCCAAGAGTGTTATGATGTTACAAATAACCACGAGAAGGTATGTGCATAATCAAATGACAGATGCAGCTTAAATAGAAGTTGTCATTACCAAAGTCCTTTAGTAATTGTTGGTGATATGGTGTTATAACAATAATATGTTTGCAACATGTATGCCAAGTGTTATAATCTGAACTAAGTGGACAAGGATGCTAGGAAAGATTTATCCATAGTTGTGAGTTGAGAAAAGAATCATTAAATGCCATCAGTAGTTCATGAGTATACAGGTGTGTGGAATGAAAGGAAAAGCTTGCAAATTATCTATCAGAATACCATACATTTCAACTTTGCTATTATCTTCATGCCATATAGGTGCTATAGGAATCATCTAATGCAAAGAAAATGATACATGATATCCATTTCATTTCATATGATAAATGCCATGAACAGTTGACAAGAATATCTGACAGTATTGATGCTACAGTAAATCAAGGTTTTAAGTTTTAGGTGGAGATATGGATCTCAACACTTTCTAAGTGTTCATAATTTTGTTTCTAACAGTGATAGTCATGAAATAGATAGAATGATCAAAGTTAAATTGACAAGAAAAGTAAAGATATGTCTAAGCTTTTGTTATGTTTTGAAAAAACTTACAAAGTCTAATACATACAGAAATGGCATGAACAGTTACAGAAGAGTTTTCATTGTCCAGAAATGTCAAGGTTTTTCGTATTCTCAAAAACGTATCTCAAGTTTTCTACAGTCAGGAGATATATAGAAAAAATAACAACAATATGCAATGGTTGTATTAGAGAAAGGTTTTTGTGCTAAAGAAAATGGAAAATCCTTGTTACATATTTTGAAACCCTGATGTTATTTTTGTATCTACAGATAAAAATGCATAGAAGAGCTATAGATGCAAAAAGTACAATAGCCATGGAAGAAGAAATAATTTCTATGCAAAGAGAAGTGAAACCCTCTTCATAATTTTGAAACCCTACTACCATTTTTGTCAGCTACAAAGTAAAAAGAATGCACAGTAATGTTATAGGATGTTGGCCATGATAGTAATAAGGGTTTTTATGCAAAAAAAAAATTGAAACCCTTGTTTCATATTTTCAAAAGCCTCCATTTTTTTCATAGTTAACAAGAAGATACTATAAGAAATAAAGAAGAAATGACAGAAATACAAAACTACTATGGCCATGCTATGAAAGGAGTTATACACAGAAATCCCATCTTTTTGTTTCAATTTTTGTGTCTATAGAAGTAATGAAGCATGGCCATGGAGGAAATAAGCATTTTTATGCCAACAAAGGTGAAACCCTAGCGCCATCTTAAACTTATAGTTAAAATAAATATGTATAATGCATATACAGAGATAGTCGTGCTAGGAAAAAGTCTTTTTGTGAACAAATTACAAACCCATCACATAGTTTTTTCAAACCCTTGTGCCATTTTCAATTGTAGAGGAGAGAGAGCACAACAAGAAGCATTGCCATGGCAAATAAGGCCTCTATGAAGTGAAAATGATTAAACCCTTGTCATAAAATTTAAAACCCTCAAGGTTTTACACCTACAGTCAAAGGAGGGTAAAAATAATGTATACATAGTCACAACTACAATAGATATATCATTTTCTATGACAAAAAAAGATACCCATTTCATCCATATCAAACACCATATCTTCTTTTACTCACAGTAAAAAGAAATTATGCCAAGAAAGAAGCTCACCTTTAGTATTTGTAGAGGGGGAAGAAGCATGGTTGTGGCCTCATTTTTTGAGGGTTTCTTTTTGTCGCAGTAGAAAAAGATAAAGACACAAAATCAAACAAAAGATTGTTAAGAGGTTAAAAGAAGTACACAGGCTCATGGCTATGACCATTGAAAGAAGAAGCTATAGAAAGAAGTGAAAATGCAAGTCAAAATCTTATATACCATGCTCACCTTGTTCTAAGCTATGTTTTGACATAGAAATGCCAAGGATTTGGCCACAAAAGCAATAGAAATAAGAGAGATATACTTGAACATTTCAAACCCGAAGTCAGCCATGTTTAAGTTGTAGAGCGAATGAGAAAAAATGCCAAGTGAAAAATGAGGATATCTTTTAGGGTTTCTCATTACTTTTGTTTGATGAGTGCTCAAAGTTTCTTTTGTTGTTTGACTTCACAAAAATTAAATCATTACAATATCCTAATGCATGTGGTCAAGACTTTGGTTTTTGAAAATTCCTAGTCATCATGCCACGAAGGTGCCATGGGCCAACAGTCATATCTTTTTATTTGAATATTTTGATAATGTCAAAGGGTTGATCACTGTGAGATAAGGCTTTGGTGCCTAGGTCTTATAGCTTAGTGGATGTCGAGCATGGCTCCCTCTTGATTTTCATGCCTCAAGATACTTAATGCTAAGTCACCTTGCAATATGCCATATGAGATAACCCTTGGAGATAGGGAAAAAACTCCTTGCCTTAGAAATTATTTTGCAGGACCATGGAGATTAAGCCTCTAAGGCTTTTATTTATTTTTGCAAATATATAGTGATATTTTCATAATTTTTTATGACTTTTATAGAAAAATCAATTATAATGCATTGTAAAATATTTGGCTAAATTATGAGCAAATATTCTTTATTTATTGCAAAAATCAAATTGTGTAGGAGATGGGATAAAACTGCCATAACATTGTAAGGTTAGTTTTAAAGCAATCAATTATAAATTTCTTTTAAAACTTAACTATTTTTAGGCAGTTAATAGGCTAATAAAACAAATCAGATTTCTCTTCAATTTGTTTTATATAGAATCATATAGGACAAAATTTGAAGATCTCATGACAAGGAGAAAGCAGATTTGTTGTGAGGACACATTAGGAGATCCGTTGGCATCATGATTTGACAGTTTGGACTCTTTTTGAGGGCTTTTATTTTTACTTTTCTGAGTAGCTCAAAAATAGGCTTGGGGTCTACTTTTAGTAGATTTTTTCTAGCTTTCAGGGGGAGATAGATTTCACAACATATATCTCAGATATTCGTTTCTTTTTAGCAGTTCCAATTACCAGTTTCAGTTAGAGTTTTAGAGATCAAAGTGTAGAGAGGTAGAGTCTTCCTCTCACATCAAGAGTGTTCTACTCATTTTCATTGTACTCATTATTCCTTCAGTTATTGAGCAGCAACTTTCCTTCACATTTTGTCTAACTATTTGTAAGTTAATCTAATGTTGCATTGTGATGAATGTTTTTTCTTGGCCTTGTCTTAGCTTGTGATATTTTTGTAGAATATTTGTTTAATTCAGGTTGCATGTTGTGTCTACAAGACTTTCATGTGAAATATTTATGAGTTAAATGATCAGAGTTTTGTGAAGGCCAAAGTCCATTAATCTATTTGTAAGATCTGTTAGGTGATACAATCTTAAACTTAACCAGAATCCATTTATTTCAGCATATCCCTCTATCCTTTTTCCTTACACGTCAATTAGACTAGGAAATCAAAAGGAGAACCAGCTCACTCTGGAGATTCACTCTCATTATGGGAAACCCACATCCTGAGAGTGATTCCATGTTTAAACAAGTAGCTATGTTTTTGTGAGCTTAGCAGGGTGCTTACTTGATTGACAATAGTTTTGGCACACCTTGTGGGACTCTGAAAGTGATTTTAGAGAAGTTTATACCCTCATAGTTGTTGTTTTAGTATATGCAATAGTTTTCCAACCTTTGGAGGCTTTCACAATATACCTGGTGACTCATTTCCTCTGGTCTGACATGCAGATTAGAACTTTCAGCCTATGAAAACCAAATCTAATCCAGACCCTTTTGATTACTTACAGCTATCTACACCCAAAAGGAGAGGTAGATTAGCAATTAGAATAGCTGAATCATCAAGAAGATCAAACTCTACACCTCCACGTTTTAGTTCTCTAAGTCCGGTCATAAGAAGCAGAAGTCTGGTGCTAATAGTCCAAATACCCATAATAGCTAGGCAGTACGCATTCATCGCTTTCAATAGAGGCAGCCCACTACAACTTGCCCAAAGATATGATATTCTAGTTGTAGCCCTTAAAGGACTACCTTATTTCACTGGAGAAGATCATATTACTGCTACTGAACAGATTCAAGATTTGGCAATCATTTGTTTCATACATAATGTGACCCAAGAAAATGTGGCAATCAGACTTTTGGCTACATCATTAAAAAGAAAAGCCTTACAGTGGTTCAAAGGACTTCTAGAAAACTCAATTACATCATGGTACCTACTGGGATATGGACTGCACAAGCACTTCGAGGACAAATCTGATCATCTCTCATTGTTGGAGCAGCTAAGCACCATCAAAAGGGTACCCCACGAACCCATGGCTGATTTCAACTACTAATTTCAGAGAACCTGGGATAGGATTCCCGCAACAGTAAAATCCTTGCCAAGGCATGTATTTTTGTTTTATCTTAAAGCTTTGAATAGTTAAATTTCCCTAGTGATTTAGTCTATTGGAAGAACTACCCTCCTAGATTCTTTTGAAGTTACTGTTAGAGTAGAAAACTACCTCATCCAGGTAGGGAAAATAGCCCTGAGGCCTCCCTTACCCATTTTCCCTAAAATCTAGCCATCTATGCCAATGGCAGTCCGTCCTCTAGTTGTTGTCCCACCTGTTCTAGCAATAGGATACCAAGCAATCCAAGGAACTGTTGTTCCATCTCAAACCAAAAATTCCCCAGAGATTAAAAATACACTGAGGACAATTGCAAATAAGCTGGTAAATATGGAGAAACACTTGCCTTACAAAAATTAGTATCAGTCCAATCAGCAATATGGGCAACCTTTCCAAGTTGATCCTTAGGGCCAAAAAAGAAACTACAACCCTCAACCCTTCCAAGTTTACAACCAAAATACTACTAGCACCTCGAGAGAGCTTATACACACACATAATAATTTGTCTCAAGATAGTGACTAGTGTTATCCATATCACCAACCACACAATCAAGTTGCATCCACGAATGGAGTAAGAAATCAAGTAGTCATAGTTCAGAATAGCTATGCAAGTTTGAAAGATGCTCCTAGCGCCCAACAAAATAATGATGATGTGGCCTTAATTAATTGGGAAGAGTCTGATTTCTATGGTATAAACTACCTTCAAGGTCAAAATCAACAAAGTACACTTATTTCAACTAACATAAGGTCAAAACTAAGAGCTGCAGATGTTAACCAACAAGTTGTTATGGTACAACAACAGACTGTAAGGGATAAAAATCAAGCATATCCATCACAAACTACCCTTGTACCACAGCAGAAAGTACAAATTTTGCAAAGTGATCCAACTATACTAGTAAAAGAACAACATAAAGTAAGTCTTGTTTCTTTCAATATAGTTGACCATCTTAAGAAAGCTATAGTGAGTATGTTAGTTATGGATACTTTACGTATTCCTGGCGAGAAGAATTTATTGCAAGAAGCATTGGCTGAACTCTGACTTTCCAAGCATTCTAGTCAAGAGAAGCCCGATGTTGTACTTGCCCACAGCCTAGAGATCAAGAGTGGGTAGCTAGGAAATGAGGTAAAACCTCCTCCTTTCTATCTAAGTCTCATTATTGGTGATAAACTTGTTCATAATTGCATGGTAGACTCTAGAGCAAGCAATTCGGTCATGCCCAAAAGTGTAGCTGATTCATTAAGATTGGTTTATGATTCACTTGCAAAAGGAGTACTTCAATTAGATAGGTCTGCACTTAGTACTACAGGAATAATTAGAAATCTGCCACTCACATTGCATGCTTGTCCTAATTTTACCATCCATCAGTAGATTTAAATCATTGATCTTCCACCAAGTTTTGCAATTTTCCTTTCTAGGGAGTTCATAGCCAAATTGGGTGGATTTCTTTCCTCTGATTGGACTCACTTGTTCTTTAGATATCAACATAAATATCAACAGCAATTTGAAGATTAGATTGTATAGTTTCACATTAGAATTAGTTTTCAAAACTAATGATCAGTTCAGAAAGGATAAGTGTAACATGACAGTGAAGCACAAACATTATCAGACGATAGAAATTTTCAAAGACAAATTGTTGAAACTTGGAAAGGTATGTACTAGAGAAGAACAAAAGTCTTTTGTTCAATTATGTCAAGATTTTTCTGATATTTTTGCATGGGAGTATAAAGACTTAAGAGGGTTTGATCCTGGTTTAGCCTAGCACACCATAGAATTAGAGCCTAATGCCAAGCCTATTAGGCAAAAGAAGAGACCCCTCAATCCCAAACTTGAGCACTTAATGAAGGCTAAGTTGAAAAAACTAATTGAAAGCAATATCATTTTCCCAATAAAACATACTTACTGGGTTTCCAATTTGGTCCCATTCTATTGAACATGAAGAGGGCACTAAAACAATACTGAACAATAATGAACCAACCACTCTACCAACTCCTACAAACAACTGGGTGTAGCAGCCGATGCATTATTTATAGTCTAGTCAATGCCCCAAAGGTTTAGATAGTGAAGGAAGAAGATATTTGAGGTTACAATCTATTCCTTATGCTATCATTGATGGTATTTTATATAGGAGATATTTTTAGGGTGTATTTTTGAGGTGTGTTGGACCTGATCAAGTTGATAAGTTGTTAGAAGAGTTTCACAATGGACCTTCAGGAGGTCACTTTGCAACTAGGACAACCAATTTGAAGATTATGCAGGCTAGTTAGTACTGGCCTAACTTGTTTAAGGATTCCTTTGCTTGGGTGAGAAGATGTGAGAAGTGTTCATTATTTACTGGTAAACAATGGCTTGATGCCTAACCCCTGCATCCTTTTAAAGTTGAATTTCCATTTGCAAAATGGGGGTTGGATTTCATAAGACCAATAAACCTGCCATCTAGTTCAGGCCACAAGTGGATCTTAACTACCACGAACTATTTCACCAAGTGGACCGAGGCTATTGCCTTAAAAGAGGTAAACAAATCTGATGTCCTAAGTTTCTATCAGGATCTGGTATCAAGATTTGATACACCAAATTCAATCATCTCAGATAATGGTCTATCTTTCATAGGATTGAGAATTTTAGACTGGTCTGTTAGAAATAATATCTATTTGAATACTTCCTCTAACTATTACCCACAGGGTAATGGGCAGGCTGAGTCTACCAATAAAAACCTGATAAAGATCATCAAGAAGACTGTTGAAGACAACCAAAGAACCTGGCATGAGAAGTTAAAGTTGGCTCTTTGGGCTGACAAAATTACACCTAAGAAATCTATTGGTTATTCTCCATAGTACTTACTTATGGTAAAGAGACTCAGTTACCTGTTTCAGTTTAATTGCCTACATTGACTTTCACCAAAGAAATTGAGCTGCTAGATGAACATCCTTTAGTAATCAAGCTAGCTCAGCTCATGGAGCTGGAAGAGACAAGGAAAGAGGCCTTAAGAAAGGTTGATATGCATCAAACTCAAATGAAGAATTCATTTGATAAGAGGGAAAGACCAAGGAGATTTATTGTTGCTGATTTGGTGTTCAAATGGAATGAAGTAAAGAGTAGACATGGGAAGCATTCCAAATTTGTTGCAATTTGGGATGGACCTTATGTTATCACAAAGTGCAAAGAAAATAATGTATTTCAGTAGTCCAAGTTAAGTGGAGAGGTGTTGTCTATCCCAGTTAATTGGATCCACCTCAATCATTGCCTTTGAGGATAATGGCTTCTTTTGTTTATAGTAGTGTAGTGTTGTAGTTAATAAGTGCTCATGCACATTTGTTTCATGCACTTTTGTTTTGGCAATCAGGGCCTCTTAGTTTGTTTTTGGTTTTTCTATTGCTGTTACTGTTGGAGAGCTGAAGTGCAATGTTTTTTATGTTTGAGAAGGATAGAGTATGATTCAATGCCCAATGGATGTTTAAGGCAACTCTTTAAATGCTTAGCAGGCAAGCATATAGCAGAAGATGCTAGAAATGTTACCATTTTTTACCACAGCTCAAAATTGGCTAAGTAGATGTGATATTATCATTTTTTTTAGTGAGGTTTGATATTCTTCTATTATGAGTTAGTTAAATAATTATTATGTTTCAGTGTTAAATGCAGTTCAATTGTTTAAGAAAGGAGGAAAGATTTTAGATCATTCATTGCATTGCAGAACAGTTAAGAGAGATAAGTATTTCATTCATCACAATGATTATCCATTTACAAGTTGAAATACATAAAGGAATAAGAATTGCATTGAAAGAAATGATGACATATCAGATGTCCCACACAAGCCGTGGGTTATAGCTGAACATATGCAGATATAAAGAAAATATTATGCATCTAATGAATGAAAAAGGAAAGACATAGCCATCATTGCCTTGGGGTTGTCGATCTTTGAAGTTGCTTCATGTCCTACTTTTGATCTTGACATGTACTTACAAAAATGTGGGAAGGGTCCCATTAGAAGCTCTAGTTATGAAAATCCTTTATCCACTAGAAGAGGCATAATACTTTGATTATAGTGCATTGATCAAATGAACATCATCCATATGTAGAAGGAACCGAAAGGAAACAATCATGGAGCATCATTGTTTTATTCTAATCTGTTTGTTTCATGTGTAGGTATAGGTGAAATTATGTTGTTGTTTTAGATGTATTTCAGCATGTGGTGCAAAATGGGCTTCCACAAGGGTAGAGCTCGGTATGCTGCCCCTGAATTTTAAGAGAAGTGAAATCAAGTATTCATCCATAATGTGTAAAACAGGAACATGATAAAGTGAATAATGTTGCATCAACTTAGTGTATTGGACTTCAATTCAATGTCCATTTATGACTACCATTCAAGAGGAGTTGAAGTAGCAATCATCTATGAACGATGAATGTTTGCACATGACAGCCAATGAGGTAAGAGGTTGTAAACATCAGACTTGAAATGCTCATATTTATATTGTAGAAGTCATGTTTTTGATAGAACAATTAATTAACAACCATAGAGCATCAATTTACTATTCAAGTCAAATAGACAAATACAGAAGATAGCATGAGCATAGGTAAAACAGGGTTGACATCAAACAATTGAACATTACAAAGAGAGTACATTGCTCCTATCTCAAGAGTAATAGAAGAGGATCAAGTACATGTATGGAATAGTTAAGGCAGCCATAAGGATGAACTGAAATGCATCTTTTATCACTTTTTATAGTAGCACATATGTATTGTCATAAAGGAGATGAACTATCAACTAATACAATACTCATTGATAGCCTCATGTTTTGCCATACCATAGTAAATAAAGGACAATCATGTATAGATACTATATCACATTGCCAAGAGTGTTGTGATGTTACAAATAACGATGAACATGTATTTGCATAATCAAATGACAGATGCAGCCCAAACATAAGTTGTCATTACCAAAGTCATTTAGTAATTCTTAGTGATATGGTATAACAATAAAATGTTTGCAACATGTATGCCAAGTGTTATACTCTAAACTGAGTGGACAAGGATTCCAAGAAAGATTTATCCATAGTTGTGAGCAGAGAAAAGAATTATTATATGCCATCAGTAGTTAATGAGTATACAGGTGTGTGGAATGAAAGGAAAAGCTTGCAAATTATTTATCAGAACATCATGCATTTCAACTTGGCTGTTATTTTCATGCCATATAGGTGCTATAGGAATCATCTAATGCAGAGAAAAGGATACATGATATCCATTTCATTTCATATGATAAATGCCATGAATAGTTGATAGGAATATCTAACATGTTTGATGCTATCAGAAATCAAGGTTTTAAGTTTCAGGTGTTCATAATGTCTTTCTGATAGTAATAGTCATGAAATAGAGAGAGTGATCAAAGTTAAACTGACAAGAAAGGTGTAGATATGTCGAAGATTTTGTTATGTTTTGAAAAAACTTACAAAGTCTTATACATAAAGAAATGACATGAACAGTTACAAAAGAATTTTCATTGTCCAGAAATGTCACAGTTTTTCATATTTTCAAAACCTTATCTCAGAGATATATAGAAAAAATAACAACAATATGCCATGGATGTATGAGAGAAAGGTTTCTGTGCTATCGAAACTGGAAAATCCTTGTTACATTTTTTGAAACCCTGATGTTATTTTTGTATCTACAAATAAAAATGCATAGAAGAGTTCCAGATGTAGAAAGTGAAATAGCCATGTAAGAAGAAATAATTTCTATGCAAAGAGAAGTGAAACCCTCTTCAAAATTTTGAAACCCTACTACCATTTTTGTCAGCTAAAGAGTAAAAGGAATGTACATTAATGTTACAGGATGTTGGCCATGATAGTAATAAGGGTTTTTATGCAAAAAAAAAAATTGAAACCCTTGTTTCATATTTTCAAAAGCCTTCAATTTTTTCACAATTAACAAGAAGATGCTACAAGAAATAAAGAAGAAATGTCAAAAATGTAAAACTACTATAGCCATGCTAAGAAAGGAGTTATACACAGAAACCCCATCTTTTTGTTTCAATTTTTATGTCTATAGAAGTAATGGAGCAGAGTCATGGAGGAAATAACCTTTTTTATGCCAAGAAAAGTGAAACCCTAGTGCCATCCTGCACTTACAGTTAAAATAAAGAGGTATAATGCATATACAGAGATAGTCGTGCTAGGGAAAAGTCTTTTGTGAAAAAATTACAAACCCATCACAGATTTTTTTCAAACCCTTGTGTCATTTTCATTTGCAGAGGAGAGAGAACACAACAAGAAGCATGGCCATGGCAAATAAAGCCTCTGTGAAGTGAAAATGATTAAACCCTTGTCATAAAATAAAAAACCCTCAAGGTTTTAAACCTACAATCAAAGGAGGGTAAAAATATGTATACACAGTCACAGCTACAACAGATATATCATTTTCTGTGACGAAAAAAGATACCCATTTCATCCATAGCAAAGACCATATCTTCTTTTACTCATAGTAAAAAGAAATTATGCGAACAAAGAAGCTCACCTTTAGTATTTGTAGAGGGGGAAGAAGCATGGACGCAGCCTCATTTTTGGAGGGTTTCTTTTTGTCGCAGTAGTAAAAGATAAAGACACAAAAGAAAATCAAAGATTGTTAAGAGGTTGCAAGAAGTACACAGGCTCATGGCCGCAGCCATTGAAAGAAGGACCTATAGAAACAAGTGAAAATGCCAGTCAAAATCTTATATACCATGCTCACCTTATTCCAAGCTATGTTTTGATATAGAAATGCTAGGGATTCATCCACATAAGCCATATAAATAAGAGAGATATGCTTGAACATTTCAAACCCTAAGTTGGTGATGTTTGAGTTGCATAGAGAATCAGAAAAAATGCCAAATATAAAATGAGGATATCTTTTAGGGTTTCTCATTGCTTTTGTTCGATGAGTGCTCAAAGTTTCTTTTGTTGTTTGACTTCACAAAAATTAAATCATTACTCTATCCTAATGCCCATGGTCAAGACTTTGGTTTTTGAAAATTCCTAGTCATCATGCCAGGAAGGGGCCATGGGCTGAGAGTCATATCTTTTTATTTGAATATTTTGATAAAGTCAAAGGGTCGATCATTGTGAGATAAGGCTTTGGTGCCTGGGTCTTATAGCTTAGTGGAGGTCGAACATGGCTCCCTCTTGATTTTCATGCCTCAAGATACTTAATGCTAAGTCACCTTGCAATATGCCATATGAGATACCCCTTGGAGACAGGAAAAAAACTCCTTGCCTTAGGAATTGTTTTGTAGGACCATGGAGATTAAGCCTCTAAGGCTTTTATTTATTTTTGCAAATATATAGTGATATTTTCATCATTTTTTATGATTTTTTATAGAAAAATTAATTGTAATGCATTGTAAAATATTTAGTAAAATTATGAGTCAAATATTATTTATTTTTTTGCAAAAATCAAATTGGGCAAGAGATGGGATAAAATTACCATAACATTCTAAAGTTAGTTTTAAAGCAATCAATTATAAATTGCTTTTACAACTTAACTATTTTTAGGTAGTTAATAGGCTAATAAAACAAATCAGATTTCTCTTTGATTTGTTTTATTTAGAGCCATATAGGAAAATATTTGAAGATCTCATGACAAGAAGAAAGTACATTTGTGGTGGGGACACATCAAGAGATCCTTTGGTATCATGATTTGATAGTTTGGACTCTTTTTGAGGGATTTTATTTTTGCTTTTCTAAGTAGCTCAAAAATGGACTTGGGGTCTATTTTTAGTAGTTTTTTTTTAGCTTTTAGGGGGAGATAGATTTCACAGCATATATCTTAAATATTCCTTTCTTTTCATTAGTTCCAATCACCAGTTTAAGTTAGATTTTTACATATCAGTGTGCATAGAGACAGTCTTCCTCTCACATTGAGAGTGTTCTACTCATTTTCATTGTACTCATTATTCCTTCAGTTATTGAGCAACAACTTTCCTTCACATTTTGTCTAACTATTTGCAAGTTAATCTGATGTTGCATTGTGATGTATGTTTGTCCTTTGCCTTATCTTAGCTTGTGATATTTTTTGTAGAATCTTTGTTTAATTCAGGCTGCATGTTGTGTCTACAAGACCTTCATGTGAAATATTTATGAGCTAAATGATCAGAGTGTTGTGAAGTCCAAAGTCCATTAATCTATTTGTGAGTAAGATCTATTAGGTGATACAATCTTAAAGTTAACCAGAATCCATTTATTTTAGCATATCCTTGTATCCTTTTTCCTTGCAAGTCAATTAGATTAGGAAATCAAAAGTAGAACTAGCTCACTCTGGAGATTCACTCTCATTATAGGAAACCCACATACTGAGAGTGATTCCATGTTCCAACAAGTAGCTATGTTTATGTGAGCTTAGCAGGGTGTTTACTTGATTGACAACAATAACCTTAAACTAAAATGAGCCCTAAGTCAACTTAATAAAGTGCAATTAAATATTTAATTAGACTAATAAAAGGTTCTTCCTTCTTTCCAATATCTTTCCCTTGTTGCCTTTTCCATACTTTCGTAATCTTCTTCTATTTGTTCAAGGTATCCTTCATTTTCTTATGCTAGTTAGGTGTATTCACCAAACCAGTTTTACAAACTTTTTCTCTATGTCCAAAGTTATTACACTTGCAGCATTAAATAACTCTTACACAATGATAATTAAGTAATAAGGTTATAGGACAGTATCATCTATCACATAATTCCTTTAAATACATATCTTTCCTAGACACTACTAGAATACAAGGTGTAATTTTCAATTGGTTCCATTTAGACCTTGTTCTGATACATGATGCTTTATGTATTTTGAATTTTCCTTTTACTATGGTGGGGTTTCGGGGTACTACTCTAGGAACATGACACAACAAATTAATTAGCTCCCCTCCCTAAATGTTTGATTTGTGGTGAAAACTACTAATTAAAGGGTAAATGCATAAAGTTGTGTCCACTTAAGGTGGAAGTTTTGGAGTTAGAAAAAAATCCGAAATCAGGTAACTAAAAACAGGATCCCATTTCTATAAAACGGGATCCCATTTTAGGTCAGGATCCTGACCCTAAAATCCAAAATGGGATCCTGTTCCTTAGCGGGATCCTGAACCTAGAACCAAAAAATAGGATCCCATTTTGAAAAGGTATTAAATTTTAAAGAAAATCACAGAGACCCCATTTTTCCCAACGTCACGTGATAGTTAAGAATGGGATCCCGATTTGAGTCACCATCAAAATAGGAGGTAAGTGGATTTTTCCACTTCTACAATAATTTAGCAATGAATCTTTTGAAGTTTCCGTTATTTGTTTTGGTGTAAAATACAATCAAAATTTAAATATTAAACTGTTATTTAGGGTTTTTGTTTATGAAATCAATATCTATTTTTTGACATTTTAGTTGTCAAATACAATTGATATTTTGAAAGAGTATATCATATAAAAGGATAGAATTTGAACAAATTGTCAAAATTTTGTTTAAATTTGAGAATTGAATAGCTGTATTTAGACATTTTACCTATAAAATACAATTGAAAATTTGAAAATACAGTATCATATGAAAGGAGAGATTTTGAACAAACTGTCAAAATTTGATTTCAATTTGAGTGTTAAATAGCTGTATTTAGACATTTTAGCTGTAAAATACAATTGAAATTTTGAAACAACTGAATCATATGAAAGGGGAGATTTTGAACAAACTGTCAAAAATTATACAGCATTGGGATTATATATATATTTGGTTTTTATAAAATTCACTTATATCAATGTATGTCATTGTATTTTAAAAGCATTATTGAATAGGTAACTGTCATGTAAAAAAATTACAACAAACCATAATAAAACCTTTATCACAACCTTCATAATCAAACCTTTAGAGACAACCAACTTATCAAGAATTGAGAAGATTTTATAGTTTTCATGATAGCCAACTAATCAAGAAAGAAATCAAGCCAACAAATGTAACTTTAGAGACACTTGTAGCTGTCCTCACTAGCTAGGTTATGCCCCTAGGATGAACATCATGATGTTAATTGTGATACAAGCCTAACCTCATTCGTAATGCTTCCCCTAATCTTAATGACATTGATGTAGGCCCCACTCATGATCCTTACGAAGATCTTGCCACCGCTAACCTCTTTCATGATAGGTCACTATCTTCACCATCTCCTTAGACCTATAATACCTTGAGTTTATCGATTGGGACCAACACAACCCTTTATGGTTTGATGTTTTCCAAAATGATGAAGCCATCATGAAACTTATGAAGTGTCAAGACCACATCCCCATTGTATTCATAAGAAAGACTTTTCCACCATACTTAACACCTATGGTTATTTTGGAGAGAAAGAAGAACCCTTTAGTCCTAAGGCACCCTAGTAGGTAGAATAGCAACAAGATATAAGAAGGAACTTGTGATCAATTAAAATGATACAATAAAAATGGACACTTCCCAAGAGCTCCTCAATGACAAAATTCATGTTCCATTAGATACCACTTAGATACAAGATGACTCCCCTCTCCTTGTTGAGGATGCTATAGACATCAACCTGTGAATAGAAGATGACCCTAAACTCTTTAAGATAGTAGCTCCACTAGACCTTGACATCAAAGAAGGCATAACCATCACCCTTAAAGATCACACTGATTTCTTCATGTGGTCTTATGGTGATATGCCTTGAGACTCCATCTTTAAAGTCATGCATCATCTTGTGGTTCACCTCAATGCCAACCCTATTCAATAAAAGCTATGCAAAATGCACCCCCAAGTAGCCCTCTTGGTCAAAGAAGAATTGTATAAACTCTTGGATGTGGGGTTCATTTAGACTATTACTTATCCTAAATGGGTCTCTAATATGGTCTTAGTTAGCAAGAAAACTAAGGTAATTCATGTTTGCACTAACTTTTGAGACATCAAAAAAGGATACCCTAAAGATGACTTTTCTCTACCAAACATTGATATGATCATGGATCTCATAGCCATATATATATAAAATGTTATCATTAATCTGGATATAATATCCCTTGAAACATTTGAGTTAGACATGGAGACACCTAGATTATGGAGAGGTCTATGTAAGAAAACACCTCCTGTAGACTCAACACAAACTTATCCCTCAACCCTCTAAATTGTGACTTACATCATTTGATTACCCTGGAACACACTATAGACAATTCTATACAAATTTGACAAAAGATATTTTCTCCTAACAGAAAATTGTATATGTAGAAGTATCTACTACTACATTAGTTTTCATATACTTCTTAAAAGGAAAGAGTTGGGACTAATAACTAGATAGAAAACAATAATTTTGCAAATAGGAAACAAAATTGAGCTAGAACCATCTTAACTAATTTATCTTTTTCTATCTAGATTGAATCCCTACAATCACAAGTTAAAAACAAAGCATCAAATTCTTCATTAAATTTAAATCACAAATCATTAGAATATATTCATCTTCATACTCAGATTAGTCAGGTAGGCAACTAGTAACTTCAATCCTATCTCCATTATCAAATTTGGTTGTCATAGGCAACTTCACCAAATTTAGGTTTTCAGGTCATGTGGCATGCACAAGATATCCACCTCAAGGTAGTTCTCCATGTCTAGTTATAGTCTTGCAGATGTTCATTATGATTCTACCTAGGTGGTATGATAGTCCATTGGTTTCTAGATCTCCATTATCAAATTTGGTTGCCACAGCCTACAACTTCACCAAATTTAGGTTTTCAGATCATGTGGCATTCACAAGATATCCACCTCAAGGTAGTTTTCCAAGTCTAGTTATAGTCTCAAGCAGACATTCATTATGATTCTACCTAGGTGGTATGATAGTCCACTAGTTTCTATGACATCACTCAATAGCATAGATGCATCTATTCTAATTCATTTCTTTTGTCCAAAATAGTTGTGACAATAAAAAAGAAGCTTATTGAACTCATAATCAATAGGAAACTCCTGGTCATAATAGGAGGTCTTGAATTTGGTACCAATGATTGTGAGTTCCTTATATAATATGATGAACCTTTTGAACAAGAGAACCTTGTAGACCATGATGCATATCTTGATTTAAACTTGAACATTATCGTCATGTGAATGCTTTTAGCCATCCTACAACCTCCTATCACCCTTCATCCTCTTATAGGGATATGCCACACAACCTCTCCAAGTTGACCATGCCAAACCCAAAGTCACAATCCTAAGAGGTCCCTAATTTCCTCCCAATGATCATGAGAACCTTGTAGATCATGATGCATATATTTTGAACAAGACTATCAAGTTCCTTCGTAACAAGAACGTGCAAGTCCAAGTTACCCTTTTCACCAAGATCAAGTGTCCTTAAGTCCTTATGTTACCTTTGACAAGGGGAACACCACTCTAGATTATGCATCTTATGGGTATCCTTCATCATCATCCAATCGAATGCCTATCCAAGAGTCTACTAGTCCTATCCCAACACCACCGTGTAATCCCAATCCTAATTCATTGGTCCATCCACCTTCTAATCCATCAATACCTTCATTACCCTCACCACCATCTAATCCTCCAACTTCACATCCTAAATTTAAATCACCTCTCTTAAATGACCTCTATAGATGTACTATGAACTATATTACAAAGACAAACATATATGCCATCCCTCTCTATTAAGTTTGATCACTCCCAATCCTAATCCATTTCCTCCTATTATCCATCCACCTAATCCTAGACATTCACTCTTCATTGATATATATTGATAGTAAAATAGAGTTTTAAATTTGTCTTAAGGTTTAGGACAATCATCTAGTGTTAAGATCTAGTGCAAATTAAGACTATTTAGACTTTAAATTAAATGGGCTTAGTCTGAAGCTAAATAACACACATAAGAGTCAAGTGACTAACAACTAAATAGAAAACAATAATTGCAAATAGGAAATAGGAAACAAAATCAAGCTAGTTTACCATCAACTAATAACTTTATCTAGCTAGATCATCCCTACAATCACAAGTTAAACAAAGCATCCTAACCTTCTTACCTCATCATCTATCTTAAAAGTTGAAGATTTAATCATTACCACATGTATGGTTATATGTCTCTTTGATTATCTAGATAATGCAATTGAATCTTTAGAGGAGTCTTACATTCTAACAACAATTTCATTATCCCTTTGTAGTTCATTGTCCCTCATGACAAGTTTGTTATTGGTTTAAGGCTATCTTAAAGGTCCATATAACAATCTAAGAATTTAATAACAATTAATTTGTTCAGTCCTTAATGGTCATGACAACATTATACAAGATACTAAAGTTCACATTCAATGATTTGATTTCTCCTATCAAATGATAAGGATTCACTCAAATTTTCACATACTCTTGAACACATATATCCAATTTATGAATTCATGATTGATCCAATGCTCAAACCAATGCAAGCATGACTGTTGTTTGTTGACCAAGCTTATTAGTCATATTTAGTTAGAGAAATTCATCCAAAACCATTACAAACTATTTGTAGCTTTGCCATAGGAAATGTTGGATCTCCTAGAATGAGTACTTAACATCAAACCAATAGCCAACTCCATAGAAAAATTAACAAAATTGAAACGTTGGACCTAACATATGATAACAAACCTTCAGAAAAAATTCATTATGGTAGTCCTAATAGCCCTCTATTAAATTGATCTGTATAGTATTAAACTGATCTTTCTTGTCTCCCTCACTATAAGAATCAAAATTTAGCTCTCGAATGAAAATACCTTGATTTCAATTTGAAAATTACATCTAGTTCAAGTTATATAATAGCTCTCTTACATTTTGAAATTTGTACATGCATGTATACATTATCTGTATGTTTAATTTAAATTTATTTCAAGTGTAATTTCTTGAAACATATATATATTCTTGATTTAATTTTAAATTTGTACTCAAGTTTGTATGTTTATATGTATATATGTAGGTTCATATCTATTTTTATATATATATATCATGAATCTGGATGATATTCACTTTGATGCTGAGGACTTCCTCAATGCACAAGTTGATCCAGCCCCAGCCCCAGCCCCACCCCCAACACTAGATGCCCCACCTCCACCCCCACCTCCACCCCCACTTCCACCGTCACCTGGAACTGACCAGGCTCGCTTTCGAGCCATAATTAATGAAAATGTCGATTCCATACAAGAAAAATTGAATTCCATTCGCAATTAACAATTCATGCCACCTCACGTGGTACGTTTTGCATCTTTGATGCAAAACATTGTAGATTCTGTGAAGTCTATTGACTCTGACTTTCATGGATTCTGGAAATGGAGAGAGGAGAGGCACCAATTTTATGCTGATGGCCTCTCCTATAAGAGTATTTTGGATGTTAAAATCACAAAAGCACATTTAGCGTAATATTTTAGACATCCCATTACAAATGAACCTATTCCTGCAAATAAGAAAAGAATATCAATTAGGTGGTGTAGGCATGAAGGAATGTCTAACAATTTTTGGGACAAATGGTGGATGGTGTTTGATTATCCACCTCATGCAAATTGTGAGGTTCCTTTATATTTTTTGAGAAAATTATATGCAGAGTTTGTTCTGAATAAAAAAACCCAATTACTTTGATTTTAGATCATTCCAGGGTATTGGTGGTGGCATGCCACAATAGAGGTTGGGGGCATGGGTTGATTCCCAATGACCCATGCCTATTCAACCTCTGATTGACCCTCCTGTTGCTGCCATTCCTTTGCCCTTCCAGCATTGTGCAGTGGTATCCACACTAGGCACATTGAGTGCACTCTCAGGTAGCCTACATGAGCAAACTTCTATGATGGTAGCTCAGGTTAGAGAGCATGGAGGAGTTGATGATGGAAGTTGTCCTAGTACCACTCCACATGTGTCAATGCCTCATACATGTACGAGTTGCAATCAGTTGTGTTATGGACATTATCAGGCAGCTATACCCACTTCAGCTACACATGCATCATCTGATAATGTGGGCACTGAATCATTTGTTGATTATCTATTTGTTGAGGATCATCCCATTGATCATTCGACATAGGTATATATAGGTTATGTACACATGTTGAATTTATATTAACAATTTTTTAAGCACGTGTTTTTAATCAACATATAGATCAATTAAATTATAATATTTTAACAATCAAATTGTTTGGTGTAGATGATGGCAATAGGGACCATTGATCAAATTAAGTTTTCATCAACACTTGTTCATCTCGAGCACCCATTTGGGGTACATTTTCAATGATTTATATTTTAAATATTAATTTTATTTACTTGATTTTAACTTGTAATTCAGTCTTGAATGTGTGTACCATTAAATATTTATGAACTGGTTCAGGGTTCTTCAACATTGAATCCTCCATCTCAGGGTGTCTCGAGCGCTCCTCCATCATTGGGCATCTCAAATAACACTCTTACAGTATGTATATTGTTTTAAAAAACTATATATACTTAGATTTTTCTATTTTGATATCACTATATCTGAAAACATGCACATGTTCTATTTAATATATATTAAAAATATTTCTATGCAAGTTGACACAACAATGAGGATAGGCATTGCAGCACACTTGGATAATCCAAGTTTATATCAGGAGTCGACTGCATTTCAGGTTCTTCAAAAATGTATAACATGTATACAAGTCCATTATATATATGTTTTAAAACCTAATTTGTACACACATGTGCTAACTTATAAATGACCTTGTAGGAGCTTGTTAGTGACACGTTTCATCAACACACAACACATGCAGAGAAGGAGGATAGAGAAGATGGGCAGCCTAATACGGTATAATTTAAAATTCAAATTATATTTAAATTCAATTAAAATATACATTGTGAACTTAAATTAAATTTCTTGATAGATATATATGTTGACATGTGTTCAAAATTATTTTTCTTTTATAGCTTGAGACATGTCATGTAGCTAAGCCTATAGAGATAGGTCCTGGAATAGAGGATGCACAACAAGTTCCTCTTACGGTGTAATAATTTAAATATAATAACTTATAAATTAAATTGAATTGAATTATTTTTAAAATCGTCTTACATCTAATTTCAGCTTGAACATTCTCTTGTATTAAATAGATTGATTCAGAGCATGTAGAGATAGGTCTAGGTGCACTAGAGCATGCCTCTCAGCCTCACAGTAATTTAATTTTTTGATAAATTATAAATTTAAAAATTGTCATTAAATCATTTTTAATCATCTTACATCTGATTTCATCTAAATCTTTCTCTTCTACAGAGTGATTCAGGTCATCTGAGTAGTTCGCATGGTGTGAAGAGGACTCTTGATGATAGAGATAGTATCTGATAGGTTATTGAACATGGGCTACATAATTTGACTATTTCATGGACTGTGTTATATACTATTTGTCATGGACTTTATATATATATATATATATATATATATATATATATATATATTGTTGAACATGGCCCTAAACTTTATACAACCTGACCTTCCTCTATTTGTTCTTTTGTGGGTTATTTGAGCAAAGTAGGCATTGTTTTCTTCTTGTGGATATTGTTGTTTTATTTATAGTTTATAATTATGGATTTTGTAAGGTTATATATTTGTAATCATACCAAAATTATTTTGATCACCTTTTTTGTTGCTACTTGATCCCCCAATTTTTGTATTATGAAATCTTAATGAGTTGTCTTATGTAGTCAACCTACAATCCCTTAAGTTAAAAACCTTATAAAGGGAAACCGTACTATCAATATTATATACATGTCACACAATAAATGCAATCCTACCATAACAAAATCATACACATGTCAAACTAATAATCATGTAAAACCATCATGTTAGTTTAGGTGCATCCATACATATCCATTATCCATGCATACATACATTGCATATACATTATAAACTATAAAAGCATAACATCACATACATACATATACAAGCATCCCTAAATAATCATAAATCAAACTCTAATCTAACCATGTGCATGAAGGAAAAGAAATGTAAATGAGATCAACCATAATAAGATATAGATTGACATCAATAGAAATAATCGATTGTCATAGATAAATCTGACAATAATTGAGTACATAGGCTCCATCATGGGAGGTACATGATCAAAATAAGTATACACGAGTACAAAGTCTCCCCATGCAAGGGGCAAGGAAAAAAATCTCTACAAGTGTTAGAGTGTTGATCTATCAAAGGAGCCTCAAATTAATTATGAGCTCTTGATCCTCCAACAATCATACTCTATTGTCTCCTCCTACTATCTACCATATTTGACCATGGAGGAGTGTTGTCTCTATGATAGTACCTATGATGGGATAAGTGTTTGAGCCCAGGATTGAGCATAGGTTGGTATCCTAGCTTGGGACTGAGAAGGTAGTTGTTGGATAATTACTACCCCAACTATCTCTCATAGTAAAGAAAATAGGGTCTCCAGTGTGTCAATTGTAACCCTCAAAGATGTAATATGTTAGTTTGCATGGTAAGTGGGGGAAAAAATTTAAGTTTTAGCCTACAAAATTACAATTATCCTTTCATCCATTAAGAGTTCCTCTCTCTCCCTCTCCCCTCATGGTGGGGACAAGAATATGTAGTGATAATGTCCTAATAAAGTTCCTCCATTCATTCATGGTATGCATATTTAGGTCCTAGTCAAATTTTAAGCAATAAAATGCTAAGCAAATCAAAACAAAGAATTAAAAAGTGAGATACTCATGAGGATCTCTTGCCTACTAGGAGGGATCAATCTCTCACATCTTATCATCTAGATCAACTAAGTTAGAGGAATCACTTATAAACTAGGAACAACCTCATCTGATGCATTCTCATCCTCCTCCACCTTAGGATAGTAATCATCATTGGACCCCTCATCCTCTCTATCATCCTGATCACTCTCTACATAAAAGATTAAATGATCCTACCATGGTAATAGTTATATTTATCCTTGCCTTGGTGCTTGTTCTTGTGTTGACCATGTAATAGGAGTCCCTAGGGTAAGAGTCCATCGGAGTGTCCCTTGACCAACCTCTACTACATCTTAAGTAGATTTGTAGCATGGGAGTGTACTAGGGGAAATCATTTAGAAAGTCCTTCGTAAGCTATTGGAGCACTTGTGCGACTACCTAATGAATCTCCACTAAACCATGTCTGTCACCCCTTTTCAATAATATCTAGTCATGTCATCTCCTACCCATCTCCTCTCTATCTCTATGTAGGGGTTTGTAATAATGTCTGTGTTAGTTAAAGTCACCATTGTTTGTGTAATCATGTGCCATAGTAACCCAATCAACACTACTTGATACCTCAAGGAAGTGAAAGATCTAGTGTGGGCATGGGCCATTGATAGGGTCTAATATGTTCCAATATCCATACCATAACTAGAGAAGGATGACTAAATCCTAGTGCCTTATGGTGCACAATCTAAAAAAGGCCATGGTAGACCTTGAAGGTAGGATGTCAATCCCCCATGCATAAACTTTACCTAACTCCACTTGCTCAATTATAGGAGCCCACAACCATATGAGAAAGTGGACATTTTTAGTCCTTCACAAGTGCTAAGCTATTAAGCCAATCATGACCTTCCATAGGGGAAAAATATCAGGTGTTTGAACTAAAGTTAGATAAACTCCCTTCCTATTTCTTGGTCTCTTAACTCATAAGAAAGTGGCCCGGGCTAGTCTCTCATCCTTTGATGCCCACTTTGCCTATGTCAAGTTGTCTCTAGATAGGGACACCCAAAATCTAGTAGATGTCATACAGAGTAATCATCCACCCTCTAGAAATGCTAGGAAAATATAAAATTTTACCCTTTACATCTAAATAGGTTAGTATGTCATAATAAATGTGTGATAAGGATAACACAATAGGAACCTACACCACTCTATCTATCCAACCTTGTCATAGGGCAACTTGATTTGTTGTAGAGAACTCCTACACACTACTCACCAACGAAGCTTACTCCTTAGTAACATTCCAATGAATATGTGTGTCTTGTCAACACAAGCACACACTCATCACTTTGAAAATTAGAAAAACTTAAAAACTTGTAAAAATGTAAAAGCCAAAAATTTGAAAAAGTTAAAAAGATAAAAAAATTAGAAAAACATGGAAAAACCAAGTCTAAATAGTCAAAACACCTAAAAATGCATATTTTTAAATCACTCTTGGTAAAAGATGCAACTTGACAATTTTTGCTAAGCAACCTTGCAAGTTGCCCAAAAATCCTAAGGGACACTCAGGCAATTTTCCTTACCAAAACAAGTGACCAAGTATGGTAAAAGGGTGACCTAGGCCACACCTCACCAAACTCTAGATCACTCAAAAATTGAAAAATAAACATGAAAATTGAAAAAATAAAAATGTGATTACATTCCCTACCTAGACACCTATCATTTGCAATTGATGGCCCTAAATTTGATAGCCATTTTAATTCACCTACAACTTGATGCTAACTTTTGGATGTCTTAAGGGGTCCTAATTTATGATGTCTTAAGGGGACATCCTAAGTTCTCAAAATTTGGTGAAGTTGCCCAAGGCAACCAAATTTAACAATATAATAAAATCAAATTTAAAGTAAATTCAAAGTAGAAAAACATGCGCACTTAACAAATAAAATATATAGAATAATAATTTTGACAAATTTAATAGTGTAGAGTATAAAATTGTGTACATACACATGTATACAAATTTGTGTACAAAATGTGTAATAATGTAATTGTGTATTTACATATATACCATCTCAAAATAATGTTTACAAAATGTGGTTATGCCATCTCAATAAAATCCAAAACTTGTGGTGAATGTAGCAGGTCTTCATGCCACCTGATATAAAAATAATACAAGCAATTTATCAATACATTTGAATCAAAACATGTATTTTAATTTATATAAAACTATCTAGATATACAGAATTTGTACTTGTATTTACAAGTGCCTCTCAAGTTTTTGTTTCAAAGTATGTGATGAATTTGTGATGATGACCTAAGGATATAAAAGGACAATTTAAATCAATTTCAACTAATAACGCACAAGAAATATCAAAACATGTATTTAAAAGAACAATATAAATCTATTTAACTATGTTTACCTGTATTTACTTATTCTATTGTACCCTCTCCATCCTCTCTTTTTTCCAACGCATCGATGATTGTCTCATGGTCTTCCATAGAAATTATCCATAGCTCTTTATTTGTAGGTTTTCGAGGATACCTCTCCAGTTTTATATTTGTTGGCAACACCAAATGCGAGTAGTGTATAATCTTCTTATGTGTTTCATAATCTTTGAATGTAGGCAAACCATTCTTCCTTATTAGGTATTTCTGTAGCCAAGTGCCAACAATCACCACCAAACCTATTGGATAATGATAGCCATCATCAAAGAAATTCTTAAAATTTTCTTAAGGGGATCAAAGAAGTTCTTAAAATTTGCTTAAAGGGATCAAAGACTTGTTATCAAAATTTGCTTGAGGGGATGTCTTAAGGGGATCACCAAACTTGTTGGATAAGGAAATCCATCATCATCTTCTCGATCTACTATTAACTTATGGTTAGTCTCCACACAACGAGCCAACCAATATTTAGTTTCCTCTTCATTATTCTTTGGTGCAACAATAGCATACACATGTCCTGCAAACAAATTTTGATTCAATAACTTGCACATGTCCATAAAATTTGACCAATCAATATACATGCATTCATATGTAGACATAAATAAATAAAAGCACTACAAATTAGTAATGAAGTGAAATAAAATGAAATAATTTGAATTAAATTACCTTCTTGTACAAGGTCTAAAAAACAGTCATAATCATCTGATGCAAACAGTTGATCATTGTCTTCAATTGTTGTTTCACTTTGATCTTGTGCTTTTGCAAGTGTCGATGGTCTTTGCTTCCACTCTTCAACCCATTCTGTATTCTCACATGTTTCACAATCTCCCGAAATACAAAAATAACAAAAACATGCAAGCTCCCTTGTCTAGATAGTCCATGTACATGCATTCGAACTCCTAAATGAATGCCATTTAGTAGATCCACTAATTGTCTAGCAATCAAGTATAGGTAGAATGTTTTCTTCTTCAACCAACCAAAAGAAGCGACAAACTATAGAGTACTCGCTTGATCCAGGTGTACATAATCTTGTATTGCACCAATCTACAATCCCACGTGCATCTTTAAATTATACTGCATCCTCAAATTTCAATTGTTGTCTAGTAAGAATTCGTTTAACACATGCACTAGCTCCATCATGTTCTCCTTTACCATGTCTAGCTGAAAAAAATTTCCACATATGTTGGACATTATTATCCTTGTGAACCCTACTTAACCAATAGAACATTAGAGCATTCTTGAACTGCCCCGTACAATTATCTGACCATATAAGATGTTCAGTAATCTAGATTCCTCTTTCTCTTAAATTTGTATAAAATATATTGAAACAATATTGAACAAACTCTGATGAGTGTAACCGGTTGTCACTCAAATAGAAATGATACTCCCTGAAAAAATTTCTATCATTCTCTATGCTATCATCTGCATGTCTATAAACAATATGAACAAACATAGCAACCTGCACTGAATTGTAATATTGTGATTGAATTTCCTTTTGCGGAGCTAAAGTATAGTTTTCTGCAAAATCAACCACTGATAGTATAGTACCAACTGGAAATGTGTTTCTACATTCACGAAATTGTCCATCAAGCCATCGAGCTTGTTGAGAGTGCTTGACATATTTTGGTACAATTTTACTCTTAATTCTGATATGAATGCATGCACACTAACCTTTTCTGTAATTAAATCACAATGCTTTCCAAATTTTCCATCTTTTAAAGAATATTCAACATTCTTAAATCTTTTAACATCCACTAATTGTTGTCCAAAATTATTTTCAACACTTTCATGCATACAAACACTTAACAAAGAAAGATTGCCACAACTAGTGCGTTGTCCAGAAATACATGAACTTAAATAAAATAATTTTTAATTAGATCTTTCATAGAACAAGCTTGATATAAACTCTTTTATTGCTTCAGTTGGCATATTAATATCACATTCCTGTATAACCATGTTACAATGTAAAGTACAATGTATATATTGAAACACATCATCATAATAACAAAATTGAACATGCATTTTACAACAAGATATTCATTGCTTATTAATCTTTACATACCATGGTTTGCATTTTTCAAAAGATTTTTGACTTATTTTAATATTACCAAAATTTTCTATAAAATTTTGTTTGCGTTGTATCTAATAGGTGTTTTGGATGAGGATCACAAACCTTGGACCCCACTCTTAATTTTAAAACATCTCTACAATTAGATGATACCCTAGTATTGTCATACCAATATTTTTCGATCAAAGATCTGATTTCAACATTCAGTTTCATGTCAAATCTCGAGAGTCGACCACTAAAACTCCAACATTGGTTAATTCGATCATTTTCTATACTTTCTCTTTTTTTTTCGCTCTTACCAATGTTTTAGGATGTATTTTTAGAATTCCGCTAGTATTGCTTACCATTTTTCTATTTAAAGTTGTTTTATTCACTATAGCAGTTGTTATAGCTCGTCTTGTTGCATTCTTATCTTTGGATCGACTATTACTTCCAATAGACTCAATGGCACTAGAAATAGTAGACATAGCATGTTTTAGTGAATGATCTTTTCTTCTTCATTTAACAAAAATGCCTAACATTTTCATTACTTTTCTCATTTTCCACATTCTCATTAATTTCATCATTAGTTGACATTGAAATGATAGTTTTTTATGATAAAAAAATTCCTTGTATAATCTATTGGCATGTGTTCTTATTTGTCTTCAAGAAATTTTGCTAGGAAGATTATCCAAAACATCTCTTTCAATTTTGAAGAAAAATTTCTCATTTTCAACATCACATCCTGGATTTTCATTTTCATTTTCAACTTCAAAACAATTTTCATTTTCAACAACAAAACAGTTTTCATTTTCATTTTCAACAAAAGGATTTTTGTTTTCATTTTCAACAACAAAATGGTTTTCATTTTCATTTTTCAACAAAAGGATTTTCATTTTCATTTCCAACAACAAAATGGTTTTCATTTTCATTTTCAATGACAAAATGGTTTTCATTCTCATTTTCAACAAAATGATTTTTATTTTCATTTTCAACAACAATTTGTTTCAAATTTTGATCTCTACGAATATTATCAATCTCAACATTGTTATATCCAGCTTGTTTTAAATCTTCTATCAACACTATTTCCATTTCATTCAAAGGTGGATTTGAAGTACTTGGATTTGTGCCTATTGAAACATTCTCCATAGCATTGACAGATGGATTTGAAGACATACCAGGAGTAGTTTATATAATCATATTAGTTTCCACAGTCACCTCTTGCAAATTTGGATCGTCTACATCCATGGTCTCCTCAATATTTTTATCTTCAATAGTTGTGGAATTGGATGCTTCAGTGTTATTCATTGATTGAATCTTTATTCTTCTATCTCTTTGTCTTTTTTCCTCCTCTCTCTTTGTTTCAATTTCCTCAGAGGTTAATAGCTTCCTATCTTTCCTCTTATTACAACTTTGTGATCCCATGATTAAAAAATTTATGAAGCAAGTACAAATGAATGTCAAAAACTTGAAAGCCTTTCTTCTTTGTTCAAGTCCTTCAACCAAGTACCAATTCAACAAAATTTCACTCAAACAATGTCTCAATGGTGGCTTCTATCAAAATTCAAACAATATTCCAAGTTGATGAACCTGCAAAAGAAAAAAAAATGGTAGAGAATGCTACAAATGTCGCTATCAGTCATACTGTACAGCAAGTTGCAGGGCTGACAGTCATAGTACAATGTTATTAAAAAAAGGACAAATAATAAATAGGATCCTATTTTATTTTGCATCGATGAAGTAAGAAACGGGATCTTGTTATTGAAAATTTGAATTTTAAGCTCAGGTTTTGCTTTGTAACCTGGTTCAGGAAATTCTTTGGGGACCCAACCCTCACCTCTGGACCTGGTTTGACCTACAACTTGAAGGTCATGTCAATGTCACAACAAAATAGTGACTTTGGGCATATATCTCAAGGTCTATTTTACAGAATATTTTGACGAAATTAAAACCCATTATAGATGAGATAGTGTAAATTCCAAATATGTAATTTTTTTTACAATTGGATTAATTGTTCTATTTTTTAATCAACTTCTAATAAAATAGGTCAATAAACTTGAATTATTAGGGATTTTTAGTATTTTAATAACTTTTTATTAAAATATTTTTTTGTAAAAAAATTGTAGGAAAACGTACTTTAGACAATTCTTTTCAATTTTTTTTTTAAATTTCAAAAAATGTTAAGTTTAGGTCATCTTATGCATGACATACAGGATGATGTTTTTTAAAAGACCAAAAATGGCCAATAAAAAATTAATTAAAAAAATATATTCAATAAAAAATTACAAAAAAATATGGAAAACGTGCTTCAGTGAGTTACAAATCTTTTCCCAAAAGAATTTTAAAAAATATGATTATTTAGGTCAAAATATGGATGACGTACACATACATGGTATAGTAAAAAAAGTGACTTTTAAACAGTGGTTTTTAGAAATGCCTATTCAAAATCAATTTATATCATCTGGGTATTGAAAAAAATTACATATTTGGAATCTAGACTGTGAGTACTATATTTCATATGTAGTGTCTTTTTCCAAGATTCCACATTTAAGTGCTTCAAGTTTTTAGGTCAAATGTGACAAATTCTGAAAATCAGGGAAAACACTTCCACTTTTTGGGCAATAAGTTTACACAACTTGCACACACCCTAAACTATAATGCCAAGGGCGAATATCTTCTCCTACATAATTCTTGAAAATGCCACTTGAATTCACATCTAGTTTCAACCAATCTCATTCCCGTGAAGCTCTATCCCAAATTCTATGCAAGCCCTAAAAAGATTGTATATCTTCAACTCAAAAGAACACTTGTCATGGTTTGATACCAGCTTATTGAAATACGAACCAAAACACCAACAAAGACCTATATTAAATTAAACTAATCAATTGTAAAACCTAGTGAAATGTTTGAATTACATGGGATAAGATTGCTATTTTCCCCTGGTTGAATTAAGGATGTAATCTTCCCCTCACTAGCTCAACTCCTTCCATGATGTTGCTTCCACTTGAAACTAGTGCAAGCCTATTGCCTAGAGCCAATATGCTCTACCAAGAGAGTCCAAAGCATGAGCCAAGGAGCTCTGCCAAGAGAGTCCAATGCTCTCAGAAGCAGCCACAAAGAAAAGTAGATCATTGGAAAAGCCGAACAAATGGTAAAATCTTGACCTCAAGACAAACACACAATGACCAACAGGTCACAATTATGTCACTTGTCTGAATCCTCTAAAATCACACATGGCACACCCAACACCTCAGTTTGATTACTTGATGTTTATTTACATGTACAAGTAAAGTGAACCAAACAAATATACTGTATACATAACCCCAACACACTATTCCACAAGTTTATTTTGCAAAGATCATCGAAAACCCCCAAACCTCGAGCATATAACTCCGTCAACACTTTAATTCTTGCAAAACCACATCATTCCCATGCATGTTTCTACAATATCTACCTTTAATCTTGGTTCCTGAAACCCTACTTGAACACCATTAATATTGGAAATACGTAGTATGAAAGCAATGTGTAGAATTTAGGAAGCTATTCCCAAAAGTAGTAGTTACTAAGCCGGATACAAAAATACGATTGCACCAGGGATTCAATATCCAAATGTTGAAGATGAATTATAGGACATGGTTAAAATGTTCATATGACTTCAAGTGAAGCATATGATTTATCTGGTTTTGACAAAAACATGAAATAGTCACCTATCTGATACATTGGATGATTGTGCAATAAACTAGTTGTATGGAATGCCTTTCTTTTTGCAAATTGATCTTTTTAATGGCCAGACCAAACAAGGAAGGAAAGCCAATAGGGATACAGACAATCACCAATGCTACAATTCCCAAAAAGTCATGTCGCATCCCAAAATAATTCTTTATGAATTAAGACACTTTCACTTTCCCATCTGTTGTTTCCATCTCTGTATCCACATCGGCAAGATGTGATGCAACCAAACCATAGAATGTCCAAGAATTAGGTCTCACCTAGTTGTACCACCTCCACCACACAGGGATTTTTTGATTCAAAGAAAATACAATTGATTGTATTATTAATCATCATGGCTTGCTGCTATACATTTTAAAAAGTTTAATTTAAATTATAATATATTAAATTTGCCTCAACAAAAAAAATTTAACATGGCCTTATAGGTTGAGGAATGATGAAGCCACAAAAGAGGTTCCATGTAGAATGAAAAACTAATGCAATGATTGCCACAACACAGAAGTTTGGAGCCATGGCAACTGTCACCATTCTGAAGAAGGTGAAGTATAGAAAAGTGAAATACATGAAAAAGAGGAACCAAAAAAACTTGACTATTGTCCATTCAAATGCTAAAATGGAATAGACCATGATGGCGTAAACTATAGACTACACAAGAATATAAGGGACCTCAATTGCCATCTACATAAATAAATAACAAGAGGATTATCTCATTAATCTAAGGTTGCATGGTTGAACATCTGACAATGATAGAACTTAGAGTACCTATTCAAAGGCATAAGGGAATGCTGAATACATTCCAACAACTCTTTCTTTATAGAAGACAGTCCCTTCCACATCAACGATAGGTTGTACACTGGATGCATTTCTTATTCCAAGAAAAAGTATAGAACAATACATTACTCCCAAAATATTGAATAAATCTTGTTGATTGCCTCTACAAAAACATATTATGGAATGTTTAAAAAATAAATTGCCAATATGATAGGTCAAAGCTGAATTGGAACATGTAGTCTTGTAGAAGAACTCTAATAAATCACAGCAAAGGTGTAAAACACAAATCTGGTGGCCACAAGCACATATTGGAAAATCTAGACTATTGTGCCAGTGAAAAGAGCATCTAGCCTCTTTTTCTCAAGTTCCCAAAAGATGCTCCCAAAGATCAAGGTAACCATTGTGCTAAAGAGAAAATGCACAACAACATAGTGTGGATTTTACCAATATGACCAATACTTCTTCCAAAGGCATGCCATGCACTGAACTGGGAAGGACTATGCATACTATGTTGGAAAATTTAGATCCTTTGAGGCTAGAGAAGGGGGGCTTAGTTCTTTAATGAGTTGTTGATTCCATCTAACAAATAGAAAATACTTTAAGCTTAATTTGGATTACCTTCTTAAGACATGCAAACATGGAAACCCACAAGAGTTGCACCATAACCTTATTACATGTCTGTTGGAATTATCGGCCACAATATTTGAACTTGGGTCATGCTAGATGATGTCAAACTCTTATGGATTACCATATTACACCACACACCTTGAACTGTTAATATGAATACCCATAATCATTACACCATAACCTTGCCATGTCTACTGGAATGGGCAGCAACATTTGAACTTGGGTCACACTTTTACAAATGATCCCCATTCCTATTAAGCCATAGGCACATGGGCTGACATTGCCCATATATTTGCTATTGCTAAAAAATTTAAAAAAATAAATAAAACACCACTAGCAGAATCCATTACAAGAAAAAACTAATGCCAATCTGTATGCATATTAGAAAACATTGTAAAAATGGTACACGATAAAAACTAATTTACATAAATTAACAAGATGATCACTAGCAAGATCCATAACAAAAAGAAACTAGGCCAAGCCATTTAGGTGTTAGAAACTAGTGGGAAAAGGGCACTCCCACAAACTATATTGTTGATAACTTCTGAAGTAGAGCAATTCATATTTCCCATTTAATTGCTATCACTAGAAAACACAATACATTAATGACACAGACGACCAATAGCAAAATCCTCAACAAGAAAAAAACCAATTCCAATGCATTTTGGCATTGGAAAGTGTGAAAAGATAACACCTGCAAACTATATTGCTAGTTACTTATGGAGTGAAGTCATGAATTTCTCCCATTTAACTGCTATGATTCCAAAAAATACATAAATGATCATGAAACAGATAGCCAATACTGAAATTCACAATAACCAAAAACTTATTCCAAGCCATTTGTACATGCAAAAAAATGTGAAAAGGGCACAAATGAACAGAGATACTAATTAATATAGACATAGTGAGAACTTACTTGGTTCACAGAAAAAGAAAATAAATTTGAAATCTATTTTATAAATAAAACGTGTATTGTAGAATTAGAGGAAACAAAGCTTTATTGATAACATAGCTTGATTTTTGTTATACTTGGCAAAGTCAAATTATGTTATACTGGAAAATAAAGGTGTTGTCTTTAAAGAGAAGTTAGATAACACAAGTAAACAAGCAAAACATTGCATCACAGAAAATTGGAATTATTGACAATAGAGAGCTTTAATATATTTAAAATGTACTACTATGGTATATAAAAGTAATCAAAACCAAAAAACTATTTGAAGTTATCAGTTAGAACTGATTAGAGGAAAAACAAATTTCAGGAGTTTAGTAAGCGTATTTTGTAACGCCCGCCTTGAACACCTTAAAGAAATACACACTTAAGCTATATGAAATAGAATTTTTTTTTTTTAAAAGATTAAGATAACACAGTAATGGTAACATAACTAATTACGACATATTCTCTAAGGATTCAAGGCTGCATTACTTTACAAACCAACTAACATATTTGAAATGCTTTTATCACACATAAGTACAACATGACATCATTGCATTGCCATTTTCAGACTACATCAGAATGACTTACATTATGAATGTTCTGTCGCACAAATTTGGTACAAGATTGTACACCTACATCTTCATCAACTGGGACAAGTACAATTGTCTGAAAATTGGAATAAATCTTTTCTGCATAAGAACTTGACAAGGAATAACCAATGGATAATAAAGCTCTTCCACCCGACCATGTGGAACCCTAAGGTCCACCCCCCGAGCTAAGAGTTAACATGAGGTCCCAGACAATGACAGTCAGGCAGACAAAAGACAAAGGACGACCAAACACCAATACAACACATGGCAATAACATAAACAACACAACACAACTTGACTTCCAGAGGCGAAACATAATGTAAGTGGAGAGACCAAACAAGGAATGCTAGGTTGTAGTAGGGAGAGTGTCAACGCACGGTCCTAGCATGGGTTATCCTGACAGCCTCTCACTAGGCGCCGGCCCCCATCTATGGTTATCCTGACAGCCTTTCACTAGGCACCGGACCCATAGGGTGACACATGCGGAATCAACCTTCCTTTCATGAGGACAAGGAAGTCAATCATGCCGACCAGGCCTTCTCTACCCATCCTTAGTCTAAACAAGCACTACAGGCCATGGGAGAGGAATCCATTAATCTTGTTTTATGTGAAATCTACCCTTAACCCCCTAATTCATTTTAGGTTATCACTTGATTAATCTACTTCCAACGGGTTATCCTGACTGCCACTTTGGGCGCCGGCCCCACGTTGAAAGCCACTCTCCTTCCTAACACCTAGTAAACCCTAACCACCATACAAGGCATTATAACACTACTCATACATATTCACTGCAAGGTATAATTCCTCTTGCATTACAAACAAAATCAAACACTAATTGTAATCCATTTCCTATCACATTACAACGCTTTACTCTTTTACAGATTCTAGGTCTCTCCATATGACCATTACGACAAAACAGGAACAAGACAGTCACAACTAAATAAATATCTCATCCAGAGAATATTATATCCACAAAATACATTAACAACTTTCCACAATACTTCATTCATAATAAATTGTACTTCATACTCAATGAGAATCACATATTTAAGACACCACAACACTAGAACACCTATCCACATGTTGGTTGTACTCAGACACGACATACTATGCCTCTGGAATTTTGAGCACTAGCCATTTATCATATTACAACAACAAGAATTCTTAATTTCCTACAGTTTAAATTTAAATTCTAGAGTTAAATCACAAAAACTCCTTCTTATTACAATGTGAATGACTTGCAAATTCAACATTAAATTTCATCATCCCTTTAATCAAACTGATTGATTTAAATTAATAGCAACAAACATATTAATACATTACAACTAATTTATCCAAATATACTAGATTTTGTTTCAAAAGATAAATTACTAAATAGTTTACAACATTTCATTTGTAAAAGAATCACTTAGTACCCTTATACTATTTAATTCCTACTTATCATTACACACTCTCATTATCCATACGATCTTTATCATTTATCTCTCAAACTTACCCAATTAACTTAACTCTTTCAAGTAATAAAATGAATAAGAATGCTAAGTCAAGTATAACTAAATGACAATTACAACAAGGGACAATCGTCAACGGCGAACATTATTGTTTTATTTTCCTCAAGACTCTGCCTTCATACAGTCATTGATTAACCAGATAAGATAGTTTAAAATACTTACATGTCTTCATCGTAAAGATGTCTCAGAAATGTTTTAATTAAAGATGATTCAAATTTGTCAAATAAGACGATCAGAACTGGTAATTCTCATGCTGCCAAAACCTTTTAAATGTATCAGCTATGTTTGTTTCCAATGCATTACAGTTTTCTGGTGAATACTTCCACTATAGCTGTGACAGTCTTCTGTCTTGTAGGAACCCATGGATTCACGACCAACTTATATGAATTGTAAAATGAGGTGTAAAATTGTTATTGACTGTCTTACCATTGAAATGGACAATAGCAACTTCTAACAGTGTTCATATACCTCCCTCTAATTGCAAGCTGATTGAATTGATGGAAATTGGTTTTAAAAATAGTTTTCTGGTGTTTATGTAAGTATTTGGTTAGCAGTAAAGTTTGGTAGGTTAAAACCTAAACATTAGTAACTACTCAAATATTAGAAGCAAAGAATAATATTTCTTCAGTCTGGGTAAGCGTTGAAATGCTGGAACTGTTACAGGTATACTACAAATAGTGCCAGTTATTTTTAGCTGTTTGTAATCTAATAAGATCTTCTTCTTTAGATCCTATTTCAAATTATTATAGTAGACAGAAAAAGAAAGCAAAACCTATTTCTCCCAAACACATGCAAGCCAACAATTGGATCATTATCCAGCCTGCAGCCATCAGCTGATTTGGAGGGCTCAGTAGAACCAATTTCACACGTACTGCAAACAGTTCCATTTGTCGGATCAAGTATTTCTACCACTCCATGTTTTCTTCCAATTCCAAGTCTAGGATTTTGGGTATTAGCAGAGAGAGAAGTGGCTAAAATAGAGCGCTCAGAATCTGGCTTCTCTCTGTACCCTTGATTCTCAATTGTTTTAAATAGGCATGCCCTTCAAATTTCCAGAAATAATCTTATTACTAACATTTTTGGCTTCCAAATTAAGTTGCCCAGCTTGTAGCCCGACAATAATTACCACTGATGCACCAAGTTGCAAAGGAAGTGCTGATTGTATGATATTATGTCCAATAGATATTACATTCTCTTGTTGTTTCCCAGAAAGTGAAAGATTTGCCTCCACCACAGTGACAGAACCAATATTCGCAAGACCTAGCTGAATATCTCGGATTTCCCCTTCATATAGAACTATTGAGACGTCTCCTCCAACCACATGAGGAATCAAGAGAGACAAGGATGGAACTACTGTTATGTTTTTCAATTCAATGGTCTGATTATAATAAAGATTTATGTCGCCCAGTATGGTTGCCACCATAGGAGGGTTTGAGTACATTGGCCAATTAACAAGTTTCAATTGACTTTCAACTCTCTTTGTCACATGCTCACTTTTACATATAATGCTAAGAGCCCCTATACGGTCTCCATATATGCCCATATTTTAGTACAACTCTGAATAACAAGACATTTACCACCATTTCAAACGAACAGAGTATGCATCTGCATCCAAGCTCCCACTGGCAAATCCCCGATAGGCACTATCAAAAAAAATGGCAGATCTTTTTTTCTAATTAATTCACAAATCCCATCCACTGTTGCTCCTTATCACAAACATGGATAATTCTGGGTATACTGAGATGTGTCTGAAAATAATTTGATACATTCCATAAGCTTATCCGGGCGATATCTAGGATAGAGGATGCTTAAATCTGTAAAGATGCCCATATGTGCACACTCCAATCTCAAGCCACTTTCAATAAGAGATATGAGTTCATCAAAGCAATCTTTGTTTCGATAATAATTCACGTTCTCGGAAACCCACCATTTGCAGATTGGAACGCCGAACCCAATTAAAACCCCAATAACCAAAATAACTTAGAAAACACCAATTACCATCTGTGGCTTCCCATTTCCCGTGTGTGGGATGTGATGGACCTCTTCGTTCTCAATGTAGTTGCAAAAGCATTAGTACACATGTATGCGAAAGTAGAAGCATGCACAAAGCACATGAATTGTTTTATAGACTCTGATTATTTTCAGGGTCACCATACAAGGCTTGGAGTCGATGGAAATTAGCCAAAATTGATATAATAGCTTAAAAAGAGATGATGGTTATTTTCCAAGTCGTTCAGGTTTGAAAAATAGTTTCAGGGGTGATTTTGGTTAAGAAATGGTGCAGGGTCAGAATCCCTCTAACGCCATTATACAGAAAGCTCATTACATTCCTAGAGCGCACAGAGAACTGTAGATTTTGTCTTAGGATCAATTTGAATGGGAAAAATAAATCAGTTTAGACAATTTAATATAGCGTCGACTGGAAGGAACTCCAGAAGCTCAAGATTTGCCTGGTAATTACTAATCTCTTTGCCCCTGCTCATTCTCCGCATACAATTAAGTTGTTCAACGCGACGCCATTTACATAACGATGTGAAGAATCCATATGGGTACCATCCCTTTCTCTTCCTGACCAATACCCATTTTGCTCTTTCTCGCGGCTTCTGGTCCTGTGATCATCCTCTGGTATAGGCATGTCGCTGTGATGTGAGATTCGAACCTAGACGTCGCCGTCGAAACTTTCAAGACAATGTGATCGGTAGCTGTATAACCTGTTCATCCTGTGATGAGGGTGCGGATGTGTTTTCTTGGTGTCTACAGATCACACATGATATAGTCTTAAAGTATCTATAGTGATATAGTTTTTTTTAAAATTTGGATCCCTAAACGATAAAATATGGCTCATTTTCTCTTCTCAAATGTTTATGCAGAAATGGCAGATGAATAATTAAATCATAACAGAAAATTGTTTGAAATGTAATGGTTACAGAATAAGTATAAAATGGATTATCAAAGAGGTTCTAGAACTTTCAAGCAATGCGAATTGGAGTAAAACCAGATTTCCGCCATTCATTCTAAAGAAAACAAGGATAGAATAAAGAAGACATTAGAACCTGTATCCGTAGCTTAGATTCGATGCAGAATTCAATTCTTCAGTTGCAGAAAACTCGATCCTTCTTCTTCCTCCCCAATTCCCCCCTCTTTGCCTCTACAAGCTTCTCTTTTATAGAACAGTCCCTTCCATCGTCCAAGGAACTCGACACACGATCCCATGCATCTCCCTCCTCAAGATATACTTTTATTTAATTTAATGATCCCAAGGGGTTACTCTTTTTTTAAATATTAACACACAATTCCGACAACATTTAATTACTTTATAGCCGACCAACCATATTGTATTTAATAAAGTTATAACATTGCAACAATCTATAATTGTAAAACTAGGTATTAATTTATTTTATTAATTTACTTGTAAATCACTAATTACAACATAACTTACAACTATTTTATTTATTTAAATATTTATTGCAAATAATATTATATTAAATAATACAAAATTTCTTACAATCTTTATTTAACAACTATACTTCTAATAAAATAATAATTTATTTACAACAATAATTAACAACTATCGACATGATGCTCACTAATATCTTTTATAAATATATTTAATTATCAACATTATAATTTCCGTAATATGATTCTATCTAGTACACAATGATATCTAACACATTCAGACACCTTCGGACCTAATTAGACTTCAAAGTACAACATTACCTGTCAGTAGTCATGATCAAACGACAGACAATGACCACAAGGGTAAACTGACAACTGACATGGGACCTCATGTTAACTCTGAACAACTAATCCATTAGCAAAGGCATGCTCAGACCTGGTAATCAGGTGGAGTCGGTGCCTAGTACCTGCATCCTGCAGCAATGCACAGTTAAACATACAAGATATATATCCACATGCAGTCCTATACTAAATGGAAATCGCAATGATGTAGGGTACTCGAGAGCGAGTAATACGACACTGTTCCATTCACGTTTATGAATAAATAATTAACTATGTTAAACAAGGTATCTGATTACTAGTCATCAACATAAAATGATCAACTATCTCACAATCCCATATAGTGAATAACATCAAAACATCTGTAACATCTAGTTCATTTATCAAATTCTAAAGCATAAAATAACATAATCCAACATCAACATCTGTTATCATAATAATTAGGTCCATAATGAATTAGCAAAATAACAAGAGATCCATCATCTACAGTCTAAGATACTGTCCTAAAGTCTAATACTACTAAGCAAACATCAATCTGATACGAGACAAGTTGAGGGGCACTACATCCTCGCCCCCTAGGATTAGGCTTACTCCTAGAAGCCTGCAACAAGTATGGGTTGCATCCTCCAAGGCAACTAAAGCCAAGTCATTAGGATCCCATTGGACCCCTACCTATGAGGGTTAGCCCCTGATGCTGTAGAACGCGCATGAACTCCAAAGAGAGCTACTCGTCCCCTACCTGCAGTCTCTAAGACTATCCCTTGATGCTCTATCTGGTGGCAATCAACCGCTAAGAACACTCTATGAGACCTCCCTGCATCACCCACTGTTGGCTCTGAAGCTGTCGGCCTCTGACTAAATCCTATAGTGTTCTTCTGTGGGCACTGCCTGGCAATATGGCCATGCTGTCCGCAAGAGAAACATCCTGTTCCCCTGCCAAAACCTCCACCACCTATAGGTGCATTAGACTGCTGAAAACTTCCTCTAATAACTACAGGTTGTGATCTCTGAATGGGTTGGTTGGAATGGTAATTCTTGGCTTGTAGCCAATTACGGTTTCTCCCTAACTAAGAAACACCACCTTGCTGTGGTTTGGAATTCTTTGGTTTTGATTGAGAATACTGCTGCTGCTGCTGTTCTCCCTTAGTGGATGCATGATGACCTCTAGATGCACTTGTTGCTTGAGATTGACCATCTCGAGAACCTAACCCTATTGAGGGTGCACTCCCAATCTGTACACCTGTATGACCCCCTAGGGCCATGGTTAAATTCTCCTCCACCAGTTGAGCCTTCTCAACTACTACCTCCATGGTCTTCAGCTCGAAAACATGAACTCCTCCACTAATGCGTGCATTCAGACCTCTAATAAAATGCTGAACTAACATGGCCTCATCATTTCCAATGCCTGCATACTGCTTGAGTTCCTAAAACCTGCGCTCATACTGTTCCACTGTCATGGCCATCTGTCTCAACCCATGGAACTCATCCGCTCTACGTTGCCTCCAATGGTCAGATAGAAATTGGGCTCTGAATCTTTATAGAAATAGTTCCCATGATACTATTACAATATCTAAATGCAACTTTTGTTCCTCTAGACGCCACCATGTAGAGGCAAAACCTCTGAGATGCATGATGGCACATCTTGCCCTAGTGTTGCTACCATATGGATGCATAGCAAAGCACCTCTCCAAATCAATTAGCCATGTCTCTGCTTCCAAACCACTACCAAAACCATCGAATGTAGGAGGACGGGCTCTCATCAGGTCTCTCATGTGGCCCACAAGAATAGCTTCTTGTTCAGCTGTGATTTCTCTCCTTCTGGGAGATCGTTCTCTTTCTCTCTCTTCTAGTTGTTCCACCTCCTGCCTAGGACCAAGACAAGCAAGAACCTCCTCAAGGAGCTGGCGTAGTTGAGCACCCTCGAACTGACCCTGATTCTCTTGATTCTAACTTCCACCTTCTTGTGTGCTCTCATGAGGGGAACTAGGAGGAGGGCTGTTATCAACACCTCTCCCACGACCCCTACCTCGTCCACGTCCTCGGCCTCGTACCCTAGGCATCTTTCCTAGACAACACATCCAAGAACAACTTCAGGTTGCTAGGTGAGGACTAAGAATGAATATGTTCTTTAGAGTTTAAGCAACTAGCATAGCTTAATTGGCTAATTATAAATCCCAGAGTACCCAGTTTTAGAAACTTGGCTTTGATACTAGATGTAACGCCCGCCTTGAACACCTTAAAGAAATACACACTTAAGGTATATGAAACAGAATTGTTTTTTTTTTAAAGATTAAGATAACACAGTAATGGTAACATAACTAATTACGAGATATTCTCTAAGGATTCAAGGGTGCATTACTTTACAAACCAACCAACATAATTGAAATGCTTTTATCACACATAAGTACAACATGACATCATTACATTGCCATTTTCAAACTACATTAGAATGACTTACATTATGAATGTTCTGTCGCACAAATCCGGTACAAGATTATACACCTACATCTTCATCAACTGGGACAAGTACAATTGTTTGAAAACTAGAATAAATCTTTTCTGCATAAGAACTTGACAAGGAATAACCAATGGATAATAAAGCTCTTCCACCCGACCATGTGGAACCCTAAGGTCCACCCCCCAAGCTAAGAGTTAACATGAGGTCCCAGACAATGACAGTCAGGCAGACAAAAGACAAAGGATGACCAAACACCATACAACACATGGCAATAACATAAACAACACAACACAACTTAACTTCCAGAGGCGAAACATAATGTAAGTGGAGAGACCAAACAAGGAATGCTAGGTTGTAGTAGGGAGAGTGTCATCGCACGGTCCTAGCATGGGTTATCCTGACAGCCTCTCACTAGGCGCCGGCCCCCATCTATGGTTATCCTGACAGCCTTTCACTAGGCGCCGTCCCCATAGGGTGACACATGCGGAATCAACCTTCCTTTCATGAGGACAAGGAAGTCAATCATGCCGACCAGGCCTTCTCTACCCATCCTTAGTCTAAACAAGCACTACAGGCCATGGGAGAGGAATCCATTAATCTTGTTTTATGTGAAATCTACCGTTAACCCCCTAATTCATTTTAGGTTATCACTTGATTAATCTACTTCCAACGGGTTATCCTGACTGCCACTTTGGGCGCCGGCCCCATGTTGAAAGCCACTCTCCTTCCTAACACCTAGTAAACCCTAACCACCATACAAGGCATTATAACATTACTCATACATATTCACTGCAAGGTATAATTCCTCTTGCATTACAAACAAAATCAAACACTAATTTTTATCCATTTCCTATCACATTACAACACTTTACTCTTTTATAGATTCTAGGTCTCTCCATATGACCATTACGACAAAACGGGAACAAGACAGTCACAACTAAATAAATATCTCATCCAGAGAATATTATATCCACAAAATACATTAACAACTTTCCACAATACTTCATTCATAATAAATTGTACTTCATACTCAATCAGAATCACATATTTAAGACACCACAACACTAGAACACCTATCCACATGTTGGTTGTACTCAGACACGACATACTATTCCTCTGGAATTTTGACCACTAGCCATTTATCATATTACAACAACAAGAATTCTTAATTTCCTATAGTTTAAATTTAAATTCTAGAGTTAAATCACTAAAACTCCTTCTTAGTACAATGTGAACGACTTGCAAATTCAACATTAGATTTCATCATCCCTTTAATCAAACTGATTGATTTAAATTAATAGCAACAAACATATTAATACATTACAACTAATTTATCCAAATATACTACATTTTGTTTCAAAAGATAAATTACTAAATAGTTTACAACATTTCATTTGTAAAAGAATCACTTAGTACCCTTATACTATTTAATTCCTACTTATCATTACACACTCTCATTATCCATACGATCTTTATCATTTGTCTCTCAAACTTACCCAATTAACTTAACTCTTTCAAGTAATAAAATGAATAAGAATGCTAAGTCAAGTATAACTAAACGACAATTACAATGAGGGACAATCGTCAACAGCGAACATTATTGTTTTATTTTCCTCAAGACTCTGCCTTCATACAGTCATTGATTAACCAGATAAGATAGTTTAAAATACTTGCATGTCTTCGTCGTAAAGATGTCTCGGAAATGTTTTAATCAAAGATGATTCAAATTTGTCAAATAAGATGATCAGAACAGGTAATTCTCATGCCGCCAAAACTTGTTAAATGTATCAACTATGTTTGTTTCCAACGAATTACAGTTTTCTGGTGAATACTTCAACTATAGCTGTGAAAGTCTTCTGTCTTGTAGGAACCTATGGATTCACGACCAACTTATATGAATTGTAAAATGAGGTGTAAAATTGTTATTGACTATCTTACCATTGAAATGGACGATAGCAACTTCTAACAGCGTTCATATACCTCCCTCTAATTGCAAGCTGATTGAATTGATGGAAATTGGTTTTAAAAATAGTTTTCTAGTGTTTATGTAAGTATTTGGTTAGCAGTAAGGTTTGGTAGGTTAAAACCTAAAAATTAGTAACTACTCAAATATTAGAAGCAAAGAACAATATTTCTTCAGTCTGGGTAAGTGTTGAAATGCTGGAACTGTTACAGGTATACTGTAAATAGTGCCAGTTATTTTTAGTTGTTTGTAATCTGATAAGATCTTCTTCTTTAGATCCTATTTCAAATTACTATAGTAGACAGAAAAAGAAAGCAAAACCTATTTCTCCCAAACACATGCAAGCCAACAATTGGATCATTATCCATCCTGCAGCCATCAGCTGATTTGGAGGGCTCAGTAGAAACAATTTCACATGTACTGCAAACAATTCCATTTGTCGGATCAAGTATTTCTAGCACTCCATGTTTTCTTCCAATTCCAAGTCTAGGATTTTGGGTATTAGCAGAGAGAGAAGTGGCTAAAATAGAGCGCTCAGAATCTGGCTTCTCTCTGTACCCTTGATTCTCAATTGTTTTAAATAGGCCTGCCCTTCAAATTTCTAGAAATAATCTTATTACTAACATTTTTGGCTTCCAAATTAAGCTGCCCAGCTTGTAGCCCGACAGTAATTACCACTGATGCACCAAGTTGCAAAGGAAGTGCTGATTGTATGATATTATGTCCAATAGATATTACATTCTCTTGTTGTTTCCCAGAAAGTGAAAGATTTGCCTCCACCACAGTGACAGAACCAATATTCGCAAGACCTAGCTGAATATCTCAGATTTCCCCTTCATATAGAACTATTGAGACGTCTCCTCCAACCACATGAGGAATCAAGAGAGACAAGGATGGAACTACTGTTATGTTTTTCAATTCAATGGTCTGATTATAATAAAGATTTATGTCGCCCAGTATGGTTGCCACCATAGGAGGGTTTGAATACATTGGCAGATTAACAAGTTTCAATTGACTTTCAACTCTCTTTGTCACATGCTCACTTTTACATATAATGCTAAGAGCCCCTATACGGTCTCCATATATGCCCATATTTTAGCACAACTCTGAATAACAAGACATTTACCACCATTTCAAACGAACAGAGTATGCATCTGCATCCAAGCTCCCACTGGCAAATCGCCGATAGGCACTATAAAAAAAAATGGTAGATCTTTTTTTCTAATTAATTCACAAATCCCATCCACTGTTGCTCCTTATCACAAACACGGATAATTCTAGGTATACTGAGATGTGTCTGAAAATAATTTGATATGTTCCATAAGCTTATCTGGGCGATATCTAGCATAGAGGATGCTTAGCTCTATAAAGATGCCCATATGTGCACACTCCAATCTCAAGCCACTTTCAATAAGAGATATGAGTTCATCAAAGCGACCTTTGTTTCGATAATAATTCACGTTCTTGGAAACCCACCATTTGCAGATTGGAACGCCGAACCCAATTAAAACCCCAATAACCAAAATAACTTAGAAAACACCCATTACCATCTGTGGCTTCCCATTTCCCGCATGTGGGATGTGATGGACCTCTTCATTCTCAATGTAGTTGCAAAAGCATCAGTACACATGTATGCGAAAGTAGAAGCATGCACAAAGCACATGAATTGTTTTATAGACTCTGATTGTTTTCAGGGTCACCATACAAGGCTTGGAGTCGATGGAAATTAGCCAAAAATTGATATAATAGCTTGAAAAGAGATGATGGTTATTTTCCAAGTCGTTCAAGTTTGAAAAATAGTTTCAGGGGCGATTTTGGTTAAGAAATGGTGTAGGGTCAGAATCCCTCTAACGCCATTACACAGAAAGCTCATTACATTACTAGAGCGCATAGAGAACTGTAGATTTTGTCTTAGGATCAATTTGAATGGGAAAAATAAATCGGTTTAGACAATTTAATATAGGGTCGACTGGAAGGAACTCCAGAAGCTCAAGATTTGCCTGGTAATTACTAATCTCTTTGCGTTTGCTTGTTCTCCGCATACAATTAAGCTATTCAACCTGACGCCATTTACATAATGATGTGAAGAATCCATATGGGTATCATCCCTTTCTCTTCCTGACCAATACCCATTTCACTCTTTCTCGTGGCTTCTGCTCTTGTGATCATCCTCTGGTATAGGCATGTCGCTGTGATGTGAGATTCAAACCTGGACGTCGCCCTCGAAACTTTCAAGACAATGTGATTGGTAGCTGTATAACCTGTTCATCCTGTGATGAGGGTGTGGATGTGTTTTCTTGGTGTCTACAGATCACACATGATATAGTCTTAAAGTATCTACAGTGATAAAGTTTTTTTTTTAATTTAGGTCCCTAAACGATAAAATACGGCTCATTTTCTCTTCTCAAACGTTTATGCAGAAATGGCAGATGAATAATTAAATCATAACAGAAAATTGTTTGAAATGTAATGGTTACAGAATAAGTATAAAATGGATTATCAAAGAGGTTCTAGAACTTTCAAGCAATGCAAATTGGAGGAGTAAAACCAGATTTCTACCATTCATTCTAAAGAAAACAAGGATAGAATAAAGAAGACATTAGAACCTGTATCTATAGCTTAGATTTGATGCAGAATTCAATTCTTTAGTTGCAGAAAACTCGATCCTTCTTCTTCCTCCCCAATTCCCCCCTCTTTGCCTCTACAAGCTTCTCTTTTATAGAACAGTCCCTTCCATTATCCAAGGAACTCGGCACGCGATCCCGTGCATCTCCCTCCTCAAGATATACTTTTATTTAATTTAATGATCCCAAGGGGTTACTCTTTTTTTAAATATTAACACACAATTCCAACAACATTTAATTACTTTATAGCCGACCAACCATATTGTATTTAATAAAGTTATAACATTGCAACAATCTATAATTGTACAACTAGGTATTAATTTATTTTATTAATTTAGTCGTAAATCACTAATTACAACATAACTTACAACTATTTTATTTATTTAAATATTTATTGCAAATAATATTATATTAAATAATACAAAATTTCTTACAATCTTTATTTAACAACTATACTTCTAATAAAATAATAATTTATTTACAACAATAATTAACAACTATCGACATGATGCTCACTAATATCTTTTATAAATATATTTAATTATCAACATTATAATTTCCGTAATATGATTCTATCTAGTACACAACGATATCTAACACATTCAGACACCTTCGAACCTAATTAGACTTCAAAGTACAACATTACCTGTCAGCAGTCATGATCAAACGACAGACAACGACCACAAGGGTAAACTGACAACTGACATGGGACCTCATGTTAACTCCAAACAACTAATCCATTGGCGAAGGCACGCTCAGACCTGGTAATCAGGTGGAGTCGGTGCCTAGTACCTACATCCTACAGCAACGCATAGTTAAACATACAAGATATATATCCACATGCAGTCCTATAGTGAATGGAAATCGCAGTGATGTAGGGTACTCGAGAGCGAGTAATACGACACTGTTCCATTCACGTTTATGAATAAACAATTAACTATGTTAAACAAGGTATCTGATTACTAGTCATCAACATAAAATGATCAACTATCTCACAATCCCATATAGTGAATAACATCAAAACATCTGTAACATCTAGTTCATTTATCAAATTCTAAAGCATAAAATAACATAATCCAACATCAACATCTGTTATCATAATAATTATGTCCATAATGAATTAGCAAAATAACAAGAGATCCATCATCTATAGTCTAAGATACTGTCCTAAAGTCTAATACTACTAAGCAAACATCAATCTGATAGATGACAAGTTGCGGGGCACTACATCCTCCCCCCCTAGGATTAGGCTTACTCCTAGAAGCTTGCAACAAGTATGGGTTGCATCCTCCAAGGAAACTAAAGCCAAGTCATTACGATCCCATTGGACCCCTACCTATGAGGGTTAGCCCCTAATGCTGTAGAACATGCACGAACTCCAAAGAGAGCTGCTCGTCCCCTACCTGCAATCTCTGAGACTATCCCTTGATGCTCTATTTGGTGGTGATCAACCACTGAGAACACTCTATGAGACCTCCCTGCATCACCCACTGTTGGCTCTGAAGCTGTCGGCCTCTGACTAAATCCTACAGTGTTCTTCTGTGGGCACTGCCTGGCAATATGGCCCTGCTGTCTGTAAGAGAAACATCCTATTCCCCTGCCAAAACCTCCACCACCTATAGGTGCATTAGACTGCTGAAAACTTCCTCTACTAACTACAGGTTGTGATCTCTAAATGGGTTGGTTGGAATGGTAATTCTTGGCTTGTAGCCAATTACGGTTTCTCCCTAACTGAGAAACACCATCTTGCTGTGGTTTGGAATTCTTTGGTTTTGATTGAGAATACTGCTGCTGCTGCTGTTTTCCCTTAGCGGATGCATGATGACCTCTAGATGCACTTGTTGCTTGAGATTGACCATCTCGAGAACCTAAGCCTGTTGAGGGTGCACTCGCAATCTGTACACCTGTATGACCCCCTAGGGCCATGGTCAAATTCTCCTCCACCAGTCGAGCCTTCTCAACTGCTACCTCCATGGTCTTCGGCTCGAAAACATGAACTCCTCCACTGATGCGTGCATTCAGACCTCTAATAAAATGCTGAACTAACATGGCCTCGTCATTTCCAATGCCTGCATACTGCTTGAGTTCATAAAACCTGCACTCATACTGTTCCACTGTCATGGCCATCTATCTCAACCCATGGAACTCGTCCGCTCTACGTTGCCTCCAATGGTCAGATAGAAATCGGGCTCTGAATCTTTCCAGAAATAGTTCCCATGATACTGTTGCAATATCTAAATGCAACTTTTGTTCCTCTAGATGCCACCATGCAGAGGCAAAACCTCTGAGATGCATGATGGCACATCTTGCCCTAGTGTTGCTACCATATGGATGCATAGCAAAGCACCTCTCCAAATCAATTAGCCATGTCTCTGCTTCCAAACCGCTACCAGAACCATCGAATGTAGGAGGACGGGCTCTCATCAGGTCTCTCATGTGGCCCGCAAGAATAGCTTCTTGTTCAGCTGTGATTTCTCTCCTTCTGGGAGATCATTCTCTTTCTCTCTCTTCTGGTTGTTCCACCTCCTGCCTAGGACCAAGATGGGCAAGAACCTCCTCAAGGAGCTGGCATAGTTGAGCACCCTCGAACTAACCCTGATTCTCTTGATTCTCACTTCCACCTTCTTGTGTACTCTCATGAGGGGAACTAGGAGGAGGGCTGTTATCAACACCTCTCCCACGACCCCTACCTCATCCACGTCCTCGGCCTCGTACCCTAGGCATCTTTCCTAGACAACACATCCAAGAACAACTTCAGGTTGCTAGGCGAGGACTAAGAATGAATATGTTCTTCAGAGTTTAAGCAACTAGCATAGCTTAATGGGCTAATTATAAATCCCAGAGTACCCAGTGTTCGAAACTTGGCTCTGATACCAGATGTAATGCCCGCCTTGAACACCTTAAAGAAATACACACTTAAGCTATATGAAACAGAATTTTTTTTTTTAACAGATTAAGATAACACAGTAATGGTAACATAACTAATTACAACATATTCTCTAAGGATTCAAGGCTGCATTACTTTACAAACCAACTAACATAATTGAAATGCTTTTATCACACATAAGTACAACATGACATCATTACATTGCCATTTTCAGACTACATCAGAATGACTTACATTATGAATGTTCTGTCGCACAAATCTGGTACAAGATTGTACACCTACATCTTCATCAACTGGGACAAGTACAATTGTCTGAAAACTAGAATAAATCTTTTCTGCATAAGAACTTGACAAGGAATAACCAATGGATAATAAAGCTCTTCCACCCGACCATGTGGAACCCTAAGGTCCACCCCCTGAGCTAAGAGTTAACATGAGGTCCTAGACAATGACAGTCAGGGAGACAAAAGACAAAGGACGACCAAACACCAATACAACACATGGCAATAACATAAACAACACAACACAACTTAACTTCCAGAGGTGAAACATAATGTAAGTGAAGAGACCAAACAAGGAATGCTAGGTTGTAGTAGGGAGAGTGTCGTCACACGGTCCTAGCATGGGTTATCCTGACAGCCTCTCACTAGGCGCCGGCCCCCATCTATGGTTATCCTGACAGTATTTCACTAGGCGCCGGCCCCATAGGGTGACACATGCGGAATCAACCTTCCTTTCATGAGGACAAGGAAGTCAATCATGCCAACCAGGCCTTCTCTACCCATCCTTAGTCTAAACAAGCACTACAGGCCATGGGAGAGGAATCCATTAATCTTGTTTTATGTGAAATCTACCCTTAACCCCCTAATTCATTTTAGGTTATCACTTGATTAATCTACTTCCAACGGGTTATCCTGACTGCCACTTTGGGTGCCGGCCCCACGTTGAAAGCCACTCTCCTTCCTAACACCTAGTAAACCCTAACCACCATACAAGGCATTATAACATTACTCATACATATTCACTGCAAGGTATAATTCCTCTTGCATTACAAATAAAATCAAACACTAATTGTAATCCATTTCCTATCACATTACAACGCTTTACTCTTTTACAAATTCTAGGTCTCTCCATATGACCATTACGACAAAACGGGAACAAGACAGTCACAACTAAATAAATATCTCATCCAGAGAATATTATATCCACAAAATACATTAACAACTTTCCACAATACTTCATTCATAATAAATTGTACTTCATACTCAATCAGAATCACATATTTAAGACACAACACTAGAACACCTATCCACATGTTGGTTGTACTCAGACACGACATAGTATGCCTCTGGAATTTTGACCACTAGCCATTTATCATATTACAACAACAAGAATTCTTAATTTCCTACAGTTTAAATTTAAATTCTAGAGTTAAATCACTAAAACTCCTTCTTAGTACAATGTGAACGACTTGCAAATTCAACATTAGATTTCATCATCCCTTTAATCAAACTGATTGATTTAAATTAATAGCAACAAACATATTAATACATTACAACTGATTTATCCAAATATACCACATTTTGTTTCAAAAGATAAATTACTAAATAGTTTACAACATTTCATTTGTAAAAGAATCACTTAGTACCCTTATACTATTTAATTCCTACTTATCATTACACACTCTCATTATCCATACGATCTTTATCATTTATCTCTCAAACTTACCCAATTAACTTAACTCTTTCAAGTAATAAAATGAATAAGAATGCTAAGTCAAGTATAACTAAACGTCAATTACAACGAGGGACAATCATCAACGGCGAACATTATTGTTTTATTTTCCTCAAGACTCTGCCTTCATACAGTCATTGATTAACTAGATAAGATAGTTTAAAATACTTGCATGTCTTCGTCGTAAAGATGTCTTGGAAATGTTTTAATCAAAGATGATTCAAATTTGTCAAATAAGACAATCAAAACTGGTAATTCTCATGCCGCCAAAACTTGGTAAATGTATCAGCTATGTTTGTTTCCAACACATTACAGTTTTCTGGTGAATACTTCCACTATAGCTGTGACAGTCTTCTGTCTTGTAGGAACCTATGGATTCACGACCAACTTATATGAATTGTAAAATGAGGTGTAAAATTGTTATTGACTGTCTTACCATTGAAATGGATGATAGCAACTTCTAACAGCGTTCATATACCTCCCTCTAATTGCAAGCCAATTGAATTGATGGAAATTGGTTTTAAAAATAGTTTTCTGGTGTTCATGTAAGTATTTGGTTAGCAGTAAGGTTTGGCAGGTTAAAACCTAAACATTAGTAAGTACTCAAATATTAGAAGCAAAGAACAATATTTCTTCAGTCTGGGTAAGCGTTGAAATGCTGGAACTGTTACAGGTATACTGCAAATAGTGCCAATTATTTTTAGCTGTTTGTAATCTGATAAGATCTTCTTCTTTAGATCCTATTTCAAATTACTATAGTAGACAGAAAAAGAAAGCAAAAACTATTTCTCCCAAACACATGCAAGCCAACAATTGGATCATTATCCAGCCTACAGCCATCAGCTGATTTGGAGGGCTCAGTAGAACCAATTTCACATGTACTGCAAACAGTTCCATTTGTCGGATCAAGTATTTCTACCACTCCTTGTTTTCTTCCAATTCCAAGTCTAGGATTTTGGGTATTAGCAGAGAGAGAAGTGGCTAAAATAGAGCGCTCAGAATCCAGCTTCTCTCTGTACCCTTGATTCTCAATTGTTTCAAATAGGCCTGCCCTTCAAATTTCCAGAAATAATCTTATTACTAACATTTTCGGCTTCCAAATTAAGTTGCCCAGCTTGTAGCCCGATAGTAATTACCACTGATGCACCAAGTTGCAAAGGAAGTGCTGATTATATGATATTATGTCCAATAAATATTACATTCTCTTGTTGTTTCCCAGAAAGTGAAAGATTTGCCTCCACCATAGTGACAGAACCAATATTCGCAAGACCTATCTGAATATCTCAGATTTCCCCTTCATATAGAACTATTGAGACGTCTCCTCCAACCACATGAGGAATCAAGAGAGACAAGGATGGAACTACTGTTATGTTTTTCAATTCAATGGTCTGATTATAATAAAGATTTATGTTGCCCAGTATGGTTGCCACCATAGGAGGGTTTGAGTACATTGGCTGATTAACAAGTTTCAATTGACTTTCAACTCTCTTTGTCACATGCTCACTTTTACATATAATGCTAAGAGCCCCTATACGCTCTCCATATATGCCCATATTTTAGCACAACTCTGAATAACAAGACATTTACCACCATTTCAAATGAACAGAGTATGCATCTACATCCAAGCTCCCACTAGCAAATCCCCGATAGGCACTATAAAAAAAAATGGCAGATCTTTATTTCTAATTAATTCACAAATCCCATCCACTGTTGCTCCTTATCACAAACACAGATAATTCTGGGTATACTGAGATGTGTCTGAAAATAATTTGATATGTTCCATAAGCTTATCCGGGCGATATCTAGCATAGAGGATGCTTAGCTCTGTAAAGATGCCCATATGTGCACACTCCAATCTCAAGCCACTTTCAATAAGAGATATGAGTTCATCAAAGCAACCTTTGTTTCGATAATAATTCACATTCTCGGAAACCCACCATTTGCAGATTGGAACACCGAACCCAATTAAAACCCCAATAACCAAAATAACTTAGAAAACACCCATTACCATCTATGGCTTCCCATTTCCCGTGTGTGGGATGTGATGGACCTCTTCATTCTCAATGTAGTTGCAAAAGCATCAGTACACATGTATGCGAAAGTAGAAGCATGCACAAAGCACATGAATTGTTTCATAGACTCTGATTGTTTTCAGGGTCACCATACAAGGCTTGGAGTCGATGGAAATTAGCCAAAATTGATATAATAGCTTGAAAAGAGATGATGGTTATTTTCCAAGTCGTTCAGGTTTGAAAAATAGTTTCAGGGGTGATTTTGGTTAAGAAATGGTGCAAGGTGAGAATCCCTCTAACGCCATACACAGAAAGCTCATTACATTACTAGAGCGCACAGAGAACTATAGATTTTGTCTTAGGATCAATTTGAATGGGAAAAATAAATCGGTTTAGACAATTTAATATAGGGTTGACTGGAAGGAACTCCGGAAGCTCAAGATTTGCCTGGTAATTACTAATCTCTTTGCCCCTGCTCATTCTCCGCATACAATTAAGCTGTTCAACCTGACGCCATTTACATAACGATGTGAAGAATCCATATGGGTATCATCCCTTTCTCTTCCTGACCAATACCCATTTCGCTCTTTCTCGTGGCTTCTGCTCCTGTGATCATCCTCTGGTATAGGCATGTCGCTATGATGTGAGATTCGAACCTGGACGTCGCCCTCAAAACTTTCAAGACAATGTGATTGGTAGCTGTATAACCTATTCATCCTGTGATGAGGGTGCAGATGTGTTTTCTTGGTGTCTACAGATCACACATGATATAGTCTTAAAGTATCTACAGTGATACAGTTTTTTTTTAATTTGGATCCCTAAACGATAAAATACGGCTCATTTTCTCTTCTCAAACATTTATGCAGAAATGGCAGATGAATAATTAAATCATAACAGAAAATTGTTTGAAATGTAATGGTTACAGAATAAGTATAAAACGGATTATCAAAGAGGTTCTAGAACTTTCAAGCAATGCGAATTGGAGGAGTAAAACCAGATTTCTGTCATTCATTCTAAAGAAAACAAGGATAGAATAAAGAAGACATTAGAACCTGTATCCGTAGCTTAGATTTGATGCAGAATTCAATTCTTCAGTTGCAGAAAACTCGATCCTTCTTCTTCCTCCCCAATTCCCCCCTCTTTGCCTCTACAAGCTTCTCTTTTATAGAACAGTCCCTTCCATCGTCCAAGGAACTTGGCATGCGATCCCATGCATCTCCCTCCTTAAGATATACTTTTATTTAATTTAATGATCCCAAGGGGTTACACTTTTTTTAAATATTAACACACAATTCTGACAACATTTAATTACTTTATAGCCAACCAACCATATTGTATTTAATAAAGTTATAACATTGCAACAATCTATAATTGTACAACTAGGTATTAATTTATTTTATTAATTTAGTTGTAAATCACTAATTACAACATAACTTACAACTATTTTATTTATTTAAATATTTATTGCAAATAATATTATATTAAATAATACAAAATTTCTTACAATCTTTATTTAACAACTATACTTCTAATAAAATAATAATTTATTTACAACAATAATTAACAACTATCGACATGATGCTCACTAATATCTTTTATAAATATATTTAATTATCAACATTATAATTTCCGTAATATGATTCTATCTAGTACACAACGATATCTAACACATTCAGACACCTTCGGACCTAATTAGATTTCAAAGTACAACATTACCTGTCAGCAGTCATGATCAAACGACAGACAACAACCACAAGGGTAAACTGACAACTGACATGGGACCTCATGTTAACTCCAAACAACTAATCCATTGGCGAAGGCACGCTCAGACCTGGTAATCAGGTGGAGTCGGTGCCTAGTACCTGCATCCTGTAGCAAGGCATAGTTAAACATACAAGATATATATCCACATGCAGTCCTATAGTGAATGGAAATCACAGTGATGTAGGGTACTCGAGAGCGAGTAATACGACACTGTTCCATTCACGTTTATGAATAAACAATTAACTATGTTAAACAAGGTATTTGATTACTAGTCATCAACATAAAATGATCAACTATCTCACAATCCCATATAGTGAATAACATCAAAACATCTGTAACATCTAGTTCATTTATCAAATTCTAAAGCATAAAATAACATAATCCAACATCAACATCTGTTATCATAATAATTATGTCCATAATGAATTAGCAAAATAACATGAGATCCATCATCTACAGTCTAAGATACTGTCCTAAAGTCTAATACTACTAAGCAAACATCAATCTGATAGACGACAAGTTGAGGGGCACTACATATTTTGTGGACTAAAATATGTTCAAAGAAAACATCTAAATGTTTAAATTCAAAGTCTTTCTTGTAGTTTCAGACAACAGGAGGTTGTAGTTGCATGAGTGGATGGCTACAAAATCAGAGCATAATAATATGCAAGGAGATTGTAGATGATGATTAGGTTTTAAAAAAAATTGGTTAAAAGATATTATAAGTGTAAAAATTGTAATTTGTAAAGAAATTATATAGTTGGGAAGGCCATACCATTTTATTGTTGATTTTCTTGTATCTCAAGAATGACATTAGTTTGATCCAGCGTGAAGTATCCTTGAACTTGAAAGGTACGTAGAATGAAGATGACTCTTGACTTATCATGGATGTATTTTAATAATTGATTTGTTGAAGCTCTAGAAGGAAGCGATTGAACATATCCTTTTTAAGAGAGCACTACAAACTTATATTCTTATATGTTATTACTATGCATTTGAGATTATGCGTATATGTGTAGACAATGTCCTTCTTGCATTTGTTGTAGTGAGGAGTTTCATTTTTTAGTTCACTGAAGTTGAAGAATGTGTAATTGCATAGTGGACAAGTAGGCTAGAATGGAAATAGAAAAGGAATTTGCAACTTTCAATTTTCCATATACCTAGCAATAAAAAAATTAAGCATAAAGGTATGATACATTTGTAGTTCCAAAAACATATGAAAATAGTAGATGTATGTGTTATTGACAAAGAGAATAAAGAAAATAGTTGTAAATTTATCACCTCTTTTAATCACAAATGTAATTTTTTCTAAAACCATTAAAAGGTAACTAAACCAATGGTATGAAAATATTTGAGAGGGAAAATAGTATATGACATACTTGAATTGTAAAGAAAGAAAATTTGGTAATGTGTATAATCTATCAAAAACACAGTGAAACATTTCAACTTAGTAGCTACTACATAGTGAATATAATCATAAAGAAAAAGATAGAAGAAGGTAAAAGAAGAAAATTTATTGTTGTCAATCATAATTGCACCCTTAGCAAAGATAAACTTAGCTATCCTTTTGAAACATGGAAACACTATCAAGATGTGGGTGACCTATGGTGAGAGTGAATGTCTAGAGTCAGTTGGTTCCCCTGGCAGATCACCTAATCTAAAAGACTTTCTGAGGAAAGGGTTTAGAAGGATAACTTGCGATAAAATCCTAATCTTAATCATGATATACCATAAATCTAACTTATTTTAATGCTTTTACTCACAATCAAACTCTTAAAACATCTATTTTAACAATCTCACTTGAAACATGCGACACAAAAGTGATTTGTATAAAGGCTTGAAACTAAACTCAACATACAACATGCATCACATGAGACTTCTACACACAAGTTTGTAATAACGAGACATAGAAAGGATTCAACAATTAGAATCACAATGCAATGTCAAATCAGTACCACAAAATGAGACAAAATGAATGAGATAGGAATACTCTGTTGTCTTATTAATCAGAAAGGAGTATGCAAAAATGAAGCTCTGAGTACAAATTATTAGCTTACAAAGCTTTCTGTAGGTGGGCAAGAAAGAAGAAACAATAATCTGAACTGGGAAAAAAAGTAAGTTTTTTCTCCTATATATGCCTCCAAAAATCTCCCAAGGAAAAAGGAGGAAAAAACTCTCAAAATAGCCATCCTTTTTCTATTTTCAAACTCCACAGAAAAGCCCCCCAAAAATTAGCCAAACTACCTTCAAAATGAAGAGATAAGCCACCAAACTACTATCCCAAGTGGTCCCACCAAAATCTCCTCAAAATCAATCTTTACCTGATGAATAAAAGCTCCAATTTGCCTAGTTTTCCTCAATTTTGCCTAGAAGAAAGAAAATCTAAAAACATATGATTTAGTCTAGATTTACTTTGCTTTAACTGCATAAAAATAACAATTATTAAATCAATTTATAAAAGCATTACTTTAATAAATGTTTTACAATGGATTTTACAATTTTATCTCCTAATTTGTCTCAATTTGCCTCTTTACAAAAAATACAAGGCTTGTGAATCTTCACCAAGTACAATACATTTTATATGAGCATTTGATTTTTATAAAAATCATTAAATTTTGAAGGCACTATTGAAGGTTTCTAAAAAAACAAAAGACCCCTAGGGTCTGTCCTCCATTTGGTTTGCAAACATATCCTAAGGCATATTAACAAAGGGCCCTAAGGCATAAAACATCCTAAGTCATCAAGACTAGGCATATTGAAAGGTCAACACAATACCATGAGGGGTATTAGCTAAGGCAATAAAAATTAATTCAATGTGAAAAAATATCACAATTGAATTAGGGCATCATGGAACCCTAAGACAAAACATTCGATGCCCTAACTTTTCAGGCCCATTTTGTATTTTGGCTTTTGATGAAATGGCTCTGCTGAGCCGCTGCCATGGAGCTAGGGTTTGGAGCTATAAATCCTCCATTTTTCACTATTTCTAAGCAATCTCTTGATGATTCTTACAGAAAATAATAATGTAAGACTCCCTCTGTCATGAATTTGAACTATATTTTTTCATTTTGAATACAAGTCTTGGCTTTAAAACTATGGCCATCATCAATTTCTGATTTATTTGCTTTGCCTCTTCACTGTTGTTTCTTTCCTGCATTTGGGCTGCCATGGAAGACTGGTTTGAGTTCTTTTGAGACAATATAAAGGCAAAAATCTACAACCTCATGTATATATCCTCACTTAGAAGCAAGGTAATCTCTCATCTTTCAAGCTCTATATCATTTCTTTGATTTCATCATTATAGGCCCGCAGCCTCACTTATATATCTCAGAATTTCTGAGTTTTTATCAAACCCTCATGAGCTCGAACCCTCTATTTTCCTGTATTTGTCATTCTTTTATACAAATTTGATAAGGGTTTTGATATTTGAAAGGAAAACACATTCTCAGGTCATGGCTAATGAACTCACAACACATTGTATTACCTGCATTTGTCTTTACTCTGTATAAAGAAGGTTTGATTTGACCTTGTCTCAAGAAAGAAAATGCAAATTTTATACTCTGGATATGCAAGTTCATGGGTCATGAAACCCTTCATGGATGCTCCTCTTCATAAACCTGAGTATGCTTTGTATATGAACGACATGATAGGCCGTGGCTGATGGTCTATAGCTAAGATTATGAATATTTCATTCTGTGTATTTTATACAAACCCTACTATTCCTTTACCTTCAAAACATTATGTATTGTCTGTGGTGATTGCCATCATGAAACAAAACTATGTCTTTATCTCCTCTTTTTCTCCAAAAGTATTCACATACTGTAATGTCTAAACACCATACCAAATGTATTCGTATACATTCATATTCAATGATTTTACTTTCTGTATATCATGGACATTCTGTGCATAACTTACAACTTCATGTGCTACCCCCTGTAGCTATATCTGAACATTGAAACTTAACTCTCTTCTTGATACTTCTGTGAACTAATATAGACAATCCATATGCACTTGGTATGTTGATTATTTGATGACTGTGACTTGGTATCAATAATATATTGGAGAATTCATAAAACCTCTCTTCTTATGATAGGGGCTTGGCATTGATCATTGTAGCTACACCTGTACTTTTTGTATTGTTGTCCTCTTATTTTCTTTGAAGAGGACATGAATGAGATATCTAATTACTAGGCATATGGTAGGCATTTTCTCAGTATCTTATGGTAACATAGTATCTTTGCTCCAATTTTGAGCATTACCAAAAGCATGATTGAAATAGTGATAGCTAAAAAGGGTTTAATGTTCCATAGCTCCATAGTTGACAATATTCGCTGCTCTCTTTTATGATGTATCTGTCCTATCATTGCAATGCATACTTGGAGATTGTTTCATCTAATTTTTTTGTGAACAACATACCTTTCATTTGTGATTATGCTTCCTATGATGCATTGATTATTCTTTGATTAGCACAAGAGTGATGTCCTGAACATGCATACAAATGATAATGAGATAGATAATGAATGAAATAACACAATAGCATAATGTTGATAATGCCTTTATTCAGATCATTGGGTAGTCTTGAAAGGAGCTCAATGCTCATTCATGGTTCTCACTTCATAACACATTGAACTACCAATCATGGATGGGCAATGAGCTTGAAGATCATGCACTCACTCAATAAATTACTCTTTCATATGAATATTGTTCTATTTGATCATTACTATGAATATGAATTACTATCCCATCCCCTCTTAAGATTCAGGAGTAGCATGCTAGGCTCAACCCTTGTGGGAGCCCACTTTGCACCACATGCTAAAATGTCTTCAAACCAGCAACATAACTTCTTTTATACCTACACAGGACGCAAACATGTTAGTTTAAAAAATAGTGAAGCTCAATGATGTTTCATTTTTCAGTCTCTCTTACATATGGATGATTTGAACATCTGATATAGTACATCATAGGAAATATATTATGTTTATATTGATATGCACATAGGAAACCATATCCAGGCTCTAACAATCCCTCTTGTCATGATACAGGTTCATTCAAAGATTGGGAGTGAGGAGGAGCCAGATGCGATGAAGATCAAACCAAGACCTTAAACAGGCAATGATGGATATGCCTTTTTTCCTATATGATCTTTTCCTTTCTTATCTTCAGATGCATAGTGTATTTCCTATGTTTGTGTTGGTTCAGCTATTCCCATGGCTTGTGTGGGATAATTGATCTTTCTTGCTTTCATTCAATGCAATAATGCTTCAGTTGTTGTATCTCATTTGTAAAATTTAATGATTATTGTAATGAAATGAAATATCTTTTATCTATGATGAATCTTCTGTAAAGCAATGAATGATACACTGATTTTCTTTCTAATGATAAAACTGAACCCTCTTCTTTTCAAGCACTCCAAACTATACAAACTATCATAGAAGAAAAATGTTAAGAACTTTTCATCTTATAATGAAACAAATGCTTCAACTCTGCCAATGTAAGGTATAGGTGAAAAATTGGTAACAATTGCCTAGTATGTTGTTTGGAGCAAATTTTGAAGGTGAGTCAGTGTTGGTATATTTTCTAGAGGAGCAATGTATGTTGATTGATAGGTGTGAAGAATGCAGTCTTTTGCATCAAAGCGCTTGACAATATTTTTGAACAATATTAAAATAAATTATTTTCTTAGGACACATTCTTCAGTGAAGGAAATTGTTTATGCAAGATTGTATACAATTGTGTCTGTTACAATTAAGAAGAGTAATAGGTGAGAGAATATTGAGGAGGTAATTTTTAAGAAAATCAAGATTTGAATAGATACAAAATGGAAACATAGATTTGTTTATTACATGTGGCTTGTCATATATTTTCTCTCCATTGTCCAACAAATATTGAAAAGTTGTTCCTTTCAAAGATAGTACAATTGCACCAATAGTTCCAACTATATAATATTCAGTACTTTCCAACTTCATTTTAATAGTTGTACTTGCTGTAAATGAATATTCTTCACAAATACGAGAGATGTTTTCTACAACACTTGATTGGGTCAACAACATAATAGATTCGCAATTACCATGATCATATTCTATTTTAGGTGTAATTATGAAACTAGTAATATAGATACTTTCTCCTGGGAAAATCTTATTTTCAAATATTTGGACTAGGTTTCTAGTCAAATTGATGGTGATTGGTATTTCTTCTTTTTTATCAGTCAAATCAACACGGAAGACCTCAAGTGTGTTTTTTGTGTTGTCTAAATGAGTTTGATATGTGACAATAACTTTGCCTTCAAAAACATCTCCAAATTTGTGTGCATTTATATCTTCTATGGAAAGTATTTTGGAAGGCTCTTTTTTGGACCTATAAAGCAATGAAACATAATAAATTTTAAATAATAAATATAAATGTTGTAAAAGTTTTGTTATAAAATAATACTCACATCTTCACTTGTTGTTGGACAATGGTTATGTCCTTTTCTACTCTCTTGTTATTTGTCATTTGTACTACAAAATAGTAAACAAAGTGCATTAATGAGACAGTAGGTTTAAAGTAAATATTATAAAAAAATAAATTTGACTAAAGAAAATGTGGGGGAATTGTGTGATTTTACCGAATAAGTAATAAGTGAATGAAGTTGATAATTTGTAGAAGTAGTTGGATGATTTCTAAATATATAACATTTTTTCTAAATATAATTTAGTAAAGAGATATAATTTAATAAATTGTAATTTTTTTGTAATTCCAAATCGTATATAAATATAAGGTTTCATAGTTCATATAGTAATGTTGTTATGACTATGATTTATAATCACTAGTTGTTTTTGTTTTTCTTTATTTTTTGTGAAATATCAAGTAGAAGACAAATGGTGTCATGATCAACTCCAATATGTGCCGATTTTGAATTTTTGTTTGTTAATATTTGACTAAACATGGTCAATGAGCGATGTTTGTAAAGGATTGCTTTTGTCAAGTAGGAAATGCATATTTTTGTTCTTGAGAAATCTTTCTAATGTGTTTGTTTTTGCATTTTTTTGCATATCGATATTGAAATCACCAAGAATAAGTATATTGTCAGTAAGATACATTTCAAGTATTTCCTAGTTAATTATATTGATATTTGTAGACACTTTTGTAGAACTGGTCATGCATATAACTTTATTATTGTAATTGGGAAGTTGTTAACAAGTATGGTTGCTAAAATAGCTTCAATGTTATTAGTTTTGTAAAGAAATGACTATAAAATTTGTATTTTCTTTTTAACGCATATCATAACTCCATACTTATCATACATGGAAATAGATTTAAAATTTTGTAGTTCAATGTATTGAGGTAAATGTGATATGTGTGTTTATTTTAAACATATTATGTTTGATTACATGAAGTCGTAGTCATTCACAATATCATCAATATGATTTTTTAGACTTCGTGTGTTCAAGAAGAAAATAGATATCCTTGCACTTGTTGTAGTTGTTTTTTCATTATATTGTAACTCCCATTTTACTTCTGTTTCTAATCATTGCATTTCATTTCTAACTTTTTCCTTCACCTTGAAGTTTTGTGGTGTCAGTGGATTCAAAAAGTATAGTGATTATATATCTCATACATGTCATAGTGTTCTATACACCAATCCATGTGACTTTATTCCTAATGGATAAAATGCAAGGCCTTCTAATGTAAGTCCTTGTGATCTATGTATCGTTCATGCACATGCAAGTTGTACTCAAAATTGTTTATGAATTTGTAGTTGTGATGGATGTTTCCCTCTTGATAGAGACTTTGTTATTCATAGTATAGGTACCCATTCTTTTGGAGTTGTATCTGTATATAGTTGTGCTAGTTTTGTAGATTTTTGTTTGCCAATTTTTTAGTCAATTGAATCCATATTACATCTAGTTTGTTATTATTTGTATATGCTTTGAATATTCCATCGGCATCATTTACCAATCCATCTTTTATGCTATAGTTGCCAACATATAACTCAACCAACATGTTTATTTTTAATATAATTGGTTTTGGTAGTGTTGTATTTGAATAAGTTGTTATATTTCCATAGTTTTCTTCTATGTTGTCAATTGCATCGATGATAATTAGTTGTCCTGGAACAGATGATAGCATTTTACTGTTGTGTGAAGCCACTGCCTTGTTTGTATGGAAAGGATATGGAAATATAGGGTCAATTGGGGTAGGTTGAATGTAATTAGTGTTGAGATATTCTATATTACTATTAGATTATGAATTAGTTTGGATTTTGTGGAGTATGGAGATAAATGTTTCATTTCTTTGATGCATAGTAGTTTGCAATTCATAGCATTGTATGTTATCACTCCAAAAAGTGTATGGAACTTGTTCTTTGTTAATAATAGGATGTTCAAAGATGAGGTTATCTTGTACCAGTTGTGCTTGGTAAAAGTCACCCCAAAAGACCATGTCGATATTGCCAATGAATTTTGTTAGGTTACATTTTATGTCTCTCATTCTTTTGTCAATAAAATATAAGAATCAACTTCCTATCAAAGAAACTTCATCTACTAGTAGGACTTGTAATTGTTAAAAATGTTTTTTCAAGGAATCTATGTTTCATTACTAAGTGGAATTAAAGTAGATTTGTTAAAGGGCATTAGCAATGCAGAATGAATTATCGTTCCACCTGCATTGTATGTTTAATTTCCTATGTATGTCATTATAAATCCTTTTTGTTTAAGTGGGTTTGAACATTCACTTGAATTGTAAATATGTAACAGCATTTGCAATATTGTTTTTGATGTAAATGTTTTTCCTGTTCTTTCGCAACCAATTAAGAAAAGGTACAATGGTTTACTTATGTTTAATTTTTTTCATTGTAATGTCTTTTAGAATTGCTTGTTGCTCTTTGTTTAACATTCTTCTTAGCTTATAGTATTCTAAGTTTTCAAGTACATTTGGATTTTAAACAATTTGAAAACCAATATATTTTTTTGTTTTTAATTGTATTTCTTGCAACCATTGTAAATCAGTACTTAGATAATATGTGTCAATAATATTGTTATCATGAATCTGTTTGATATGTATATTTGTAGTTGATTTTTCATTTGCTTCAACTTATTCATACGCATTGTCTAGATCTCCCCATATAGTATTGAAATTGTATGTATATCTACATTCATTTTCTTTGGCAATGTTGCCATCAAATACATATGCATTTGCAAATGTTTTGAATTTTTCCTTTAATATATCTTCATTATCTTGAAAAGGAACATATAGTAATATTTTTTCTCTACAATAGTTTTCATAATCAATATGCTTGTTGTATTTAACAAATTTGATAATGTTAGGTTTTTTAGATTTTGCATATTTGTTGTTTCAATTCTTCTGGACGATGCATATAGTGATCAATAATTGATTGACACATTATATCTTTTCATTCATTAGGTTCTTTCTTAAGTAGTGATATATTAATATAATTTTTCTCTCATTTATTCCTTTCTATGAAGGGAATTAATGAAGTACTGAACTTACTATTAATAAAAAATATTCATGGGTTTTGATGTTAATATGATTATGTGATTATATTATCCAACTTGTCTTGTTAATAATTTACAATAGAGAGATATTATTAAATTATCAATATTTTAATGCTCTTTTGTTATTTACACATTATTTATTATTCTATATAATCCTAACTCTAAATATTAGCCATAATAAATCTACTGCAAACAATTAAATAATTTTGGGGAAAGGTGGTGTTACACACATGCAGTACAAGTACATCATACAAGACAAGAATATTGTTGGAAAGAGACACTGCTCTGATATGCATCTGTATGTTGTCATTGATGGCAACAAAGCTCAGAGATCCTATCACCACGACAAGAAGAGATATCTCTGGAAGAACACATTTGATTCTAGCTCCGGTTGTCAGAAAATGGCTAAGTATGGAAAGCATGCAGAGTAGAGGATAGTAAGTAAGCTAGTATGCCTCCATAATTGAAGACTTGCAGATGCAGTTTAGATATGATGTTCTCAGTTGTTTGATAGTTTTATACTTCAAAGGTCAACTCTTGATCTCCTCCAAAAGTCATCTTGGAGAAATGTCTAAGTCTGAATAAACAAAGCTATAACAGGAACAATGAACAGGGCATGGTGAAGTAATCTACATTCCTTTGCAGGTAAGTATTTCATTATACAGTCTTGAGGTGTTGTAAACACTTATATGGAGTGCCTTATTCTAGAGTTAGGAGATCTGAAGTTCACCGAAAGGATAGCTACAAGGTACTAAGTATCGACATAGTGTTTGACATAATTTGACAGAGACAGAGTCTGAGTTCTGATGGTTTGCATTTCTCTACAAGATGATATGATGCCTTGCACTTTTGATGGTAAGATTGAAAATGTGTAAAGAGTCATTGACATAATTTTGAAAGTGTTTTGTGATCAGCAGCAGAAGTTGTTAAGCATGTTCTTGAGGAACAGGCCGACTGGTGAGATAAATTATTGTGTGAAGAAGAGTTAATGATTGGAGGATTTATGTAAGCAATTGAAAGATTAGAACCAACCTATATGAACATGCTTGGGAGAAGATTTGGGTCTGTGTGACACTTAGTGCATTGGATTGAGCAATAGGGTACATCTTTTTACGTACACATTTCACTTCTTGGATGCCGACCTGATTATGAAGTAAATCATGATGCGGCTATATAAAGGTAATGAAATGTAGTTGAGTTGTGTGGGAAATATATGTGTGATGCAAGGATATGAATAGTGGAGCAAAGTTAGAGGATAAGTAGTGATGAAGACTTGGGATTCAGAATATAATTATTAAATGACTGCACCCTGGCATAGTGGCAGATGTTGAAGCATTGTTCAGATGTCATGTGTGATCTATTTGAAAACAATGTTTTGTTATCAAGGTAGTAAGTCAAAAGTGAGCCTCTAATAGCGTTTAATAGCCCTCAGGGTTTAATAGCCCTTATTGTAATCTTGCTAAGTTTAGGGTTGAGGCAATGAGCCTGCTAAACTTAGTTATACATCATGGCTATAAGAAAGCATGTTCTAGGCCCATGGAGTGACCAAGCCTAAACATCATTTATGTAAATATTGTAATATATTTATGAGAGCTAATCCTCTCCGTGGTTTTTCCCTCTTTGGGTTTTCCACATAAAATCTTGGTGTTATGTGTCATGCTTTTGTGGATACTATTCAGTTGTATATTTTGCTTCTATTGGATTATTCTTTTGAAATGGTTAAAAGTAAAAGTACATGAAAAGTTTTATAGAACACTGATTCACCCCCCCTCTCAGCGTTCTTGACATTCAACAATTGGTATCAGAGCGAGGTTCCTTGGAAGAAGTTTAATAGCTTAAGGAATATCTGGGATAGTGTGATCATGGCAGCAAGAAGGTATGGAAATTATGAGAGACACAACCAACTAGAAGAAGCTCTAATGGATCCTGAAAATTCTGAAGCAGAGATCAGAGATCTAAAGGAGAATCTGGAGCAAGTTGATGAATGCATCTTAAAGCTGAAGGAGCAAGTCAAGAAATTCAAAGACAAATACAAGGAAGTCAGTGACCAATTGCTATTGGCAAATGAAGCCCTAGAGGACTTGGAAGCAGAAGTTGTAGAAAAAAATAAGAGCAATAAGTTTAGTCATAGGCCTACTCAGTGTACATGTAGAATGAATCAAAAAACTCCATTATTATCTTGTCAGTGTTTCAATTGCAATAAAATTGGTCATAGAGATGTTGTATGCAGAAGTGAAGTAAGTCAAAATTCTATTAGGTGCAATGTGTGCTATAAATTCATACATAGATCAAATGAATGCAGAAACTTAGTGAGAACTAACTTTCAAAATACAAGAAATAGTAAATAATTCAATGGAAAGTGTTTTGCATGTAATAGATTTGGACATATGGATAATCAATGCAGATTAAATTCAATCAATGAAAGGAATCAAGGTCAAAATAATGTGGTGTGCTACAATTGCAACAAATTTGGACATGTTGCAAGGTTTTGCAGAAGTAGGAATGAGAAGAGAAATCACTATTTTGAAGAAAGGAAAACAGAGCAAAGAAATGACAAGGGAAAAGAAAAGGTTGATCTGATTGAAACCAAGAAAGAAATGAAAAAGGTATGGATCAAGAAAGGAGTAATTGAAGTCAAAGATCAATACGTACCAGTATCTGGTGTAGATATCTCCTCCGGGAAGTAAATTGAGAACTTTGGCTCAAGGGGAACAGTGTAGAAAATTCAAATCCCCCAACTAGAAATTAGGTGCCAAAATCTAGCACGAAGGCGTATGATGGAACCTGATGCGACAAACCTATTAGAAGATGAACTGGAAGAAAAGGAGTCAATGAGGTATATTTCAGAGCAATCCTAATCAACTATGTTCTACAACAAAGGGTTTTAACAGCTTTTTGGAAATAAGCATTTAATGAATGCTAGGTCACGTCATGCAGAGGATAAAAGAGAATTTGTTTAATCTCAAATCACTTTACACTCAAAGCTATCAAGTACTTAGATAGATCATAATAGACTTTGAGAGACAATAACCAACATTTGAAGTGTTTGGAGAATTTTTGAAAAAGGAAACCCTAATTTGGTAGTACCAGGTAATCTTGTTCAAAACCTTCTTGTGAATTTGTTAAAATTTTTGAAATGACATCATCACAAGTTGTTGATATTACTGAGAGAGCACGACCAAAGTTTAAAAAACACCCATTCAAATCAACCGACGTTGATTAGTTAGGAGCATTCTCAAATGTTCCTCACGGAGTCATGCATGCAAAAGATGTGAGGGCATATATTCATGTTTCCCTAGAAGAATTTGGTGATAGAAGGTTTACTAATCTCTACACAAAACATTTGAGGAATGAGAATCTCAAACTGAAAAAACAAATATTTGGCATTGGAAGAAAAGAAATTTATTCAGTATTTGTATTTCCCAACATTTATGGAAGATGAATGGATCCGGTATGTGTTATGCAGGGTTCATGATGAGTTCATATGGCTTGAGAGACCTTTCAAGATTACAAAAGATGCTATTAGGGTAGTCACTGGATTGTGCTCTACCAGATTAGTACCTCTATTGAAAGCCATGAAGAATGATACAGTAATTATGGCTACCAGAGCGAAGTTTGATAATAGAGCCTTGACGATAAATGAGATTGAGGATCGTGAGATTTGCCTTAATGGTATTGGGATACAAAGTTTATTTCACCAACCGGGAGAACTCTATATTAGGCATGGCCATTTACACAGTTTATCAAATGATTAAGGAAAATGCTGATTATAACATCTGTGAATTACTCTGACAACAAGCAATGGAAATCTGACGAAGACAAAAGAAGGTAAATAGCCCTTTAAATTTGGCACACTAATCATGTGTTTATTTTTCTATTTTATGCAAGAGTTATAGGGTATGAAGAACCTATTCTGGACCAGTGATAAACCTATCACAGTTCAAATTATAAATTTGTGAGTAGCATTGGCACCATTGATGCATAGAATGTAGCTCTATGGGGCTATTTTAAGAATTTCCAAAGATCAATGCAAGCCAGAGAAAGAATTCCCAAAATAGTTCTTGAAAAATACAAGGATACAATTTTTTTCATTGTGACAAAAGATCAGTGTTTGATGGAGGCTATTGAGCCCAAAACGGTCTAGATTATGGCTATGGGATATGAGGTAGATAGAATTGTACTAGAAAACTATGCTGAATATATGCTAAGCAAACCCAAAGATCCCAAGGAAGAAAGATTTCAAACTTATGAGGAATTGCATGCCAAAATTCATGTTGAAGTTAGAAAACTTGAAATCTCTAGGAAAATGAGGAAAGTAGTAGAAGAAATCACCATAAAAGTTGTCTTTACAAAAGAAGAAGTGGCAAAGGCAAGGGAAAAGGCACAAGCCATCAAGGAAGCAGAAGAAAGGAGAAAAAGTGAATCGACTAGGGCTTCAAAAGAACACAAAGATAAGATAGAAATGCCAGAGAAGGGAAACAGAAAAACCAGAGCTTCCACTATTGTTGAAGCCTCATCGACTCTCTCTAGTTCCACACCATCTGTAAATGTGGAAACTCCTACCACTAGCTCCAAAAGAATGAAGACTAAAGCTAAGAAAATGCATGCAAACATAACTGTTGATGAAGAAGAGATAGAATCAAATAAGTAGCAAGGAGAAGTCATTAGAAAGGAAGACACCCAATAAAAGATAGAAAGAAGATGAGTCTCATGCAACACTAAAGATTCAAGATGTATTAAAGTTTGTTATTGTTGATGGTAACTTGAAACCTGTGACTGAGTTTTATGATGATTACAATGATACTGACAAGAGGATTTTGGAAGAAGCTATTGTAAAGTATCTAAACATATACAACATAGCCCTCATTGAAGTCACTAGTGATCTCCCAGATACCTTGCACAATATTCTATCAGTCAGGAAGGAAACTGCTATCGCTAAAGATGTTGAGCTCAGAGAACAAATGCTGATAACTTTGTGTCTGAAAATCACTCCAGCAAAGAACAGAAAAATCTCCAAGGCACTCAACAATGAGTTCAAGTCAAAGAAAAGAATGAATGCATTGATGATACGAGAAGTTGACAAGGTTGTCAAGGAAACAGAGGAAATTATTTTGGACATAGTAAAGAAACATAATATTTCCACCATCTACGACAGTAAGGAAACAAAAGTTGAAGACATATCTCCACCAGACATAAGCCAACATCATGGACCTAAATAGAGTGATCAAGTCCCCAACACTAATACAGTGGATATGACAAAGCAAGGCAAAATTGAAAATAATCCACTTTCTAAACAACAGGGTGAAGGAGAAGAATTTAAGGAAGAGAGGAAGAGCCCTACTCTAGAGCAAAACATAGATCAACAAGAAATTATGGACATAGACCCTCCAGATCAAAGTTAAGGAGAAATATCAGAAAGGGTAAGAGACACTGTGGATGTCTCTGACAGGCAACAAATTACAAAAAAATATGAACTCCCTCAAGGTCCAATTAACTTGGACTCATTTTCACCTTTCCAAAAGTTCAAGCTAGTTTTTGTGGTTCAGGCCAAGGCACAAGAAGAGCTGTTACAATCACATGGTCAAGATAGAAAACTGATCAATGAAGCATCAACTATCATGGAAAAGCTACTGCCATCATTTTTGGAGTTGTCATGTGCCTCTCCTCTTTGCAACTCCATTCTACTGAGGGCTATTTGGAGTTGTCATGTGCCTCTCAATCCCCTATTCTTTATAGAACTTGTCAAAATCTACTGAACAAAACTCACCACTATTGTTAGTCCTCAAACAATTAATCTTTCTATCCTTCTAATTCTCTACAAGAGCTTTGAACTCTTTGAATCTACTAAAGACTTCAAATTTGCTTCTAAGGAAATACACCCATGTACTTCTATTGTAATCATCAGTAAATGAAACAAAATAAATAGATTTTGAAATTGAAAGAACATTAACAGGACCAAACACATTAGAATGAATCAAGTCCAACACCTCAGAAGATTTATGAGAACTGGAATAAAACTGAACACAGTTTTGTTTTCCATAAATGTAATGTTTGTAGGAGTCAAACTCAAGGTTACAATCATTCATACCCTCAACAAGATTTTACTTTTGAAGATCCTCAAACCCTTTCAACCAATGTGACCAATTCTTTGGTGCCATAACATTGTCTTCTCAGCTGGAAGTTTCATCCCCATAGAATGAGCATCCTTAGGTACCTAGAAAGCATGACCATTGAAAGTAGATGCAACAGTCCTCTTCATTGCTAGTTCTAATAGTGAGGATGAAGACTCTGAAGCTCTCTTCTTCAAAACAAAGGCACTATTTTACTAAACCATGTATGCATCAAGATGAAACGAAGTACCAATCCAAACTCCCTTAGCTAACACCATAGATCCTCTAGTCATCTTGCATCCTCCATTTGAGAAAACAACATGCACATCCACATCATTCAACTTACTTAGAGAAAGGATGTTTTTAATGCCAAACTAGAGATATGTAGAACACCATTGATCCCCTTCACTCATCCATCAAGGAATCAAATCAAGACTCTACCACAACCAACAATATTCAGGTGAGAATTGTTACCCAAGTACACCTTTCGACCATTGTATTCTTCATACTCTGAAAACCAACCCCGATGTGAGGTCATGTGAAAATATGCACCAAATTCAATAAGCCAAACATCCTCAAATACATGTGTTTCCAAGGCAGCAACAAACGCTTCTCCTTCATCCTAAGATGACTTGTCAGAATCTGGATCATAGTTCTTCTTCTTTTTCTTTTTCTCCTCCTTGCACTCCTTGCAGAAGTGACCAGGTTTTCCCCAGTTCCAACACATGGCCTTGGAATTTTCAAGACACTTAGATCTCCCATGGGATTTGGATCTTTCTTTTTATTCCTTCATCTTATCCCTTTTTTTCCTTTCTCTTTAGATCTACCATGAACTGCAAGAGCCTCCTTAGCTGATTTAGAAGACTTTATCCACATCTCTTTAGACAACAACAAAGAAACCACTTCATCCATCTTAAAGGTGGTAGTGGTAATCCCAATGGCCATAACAAGATGGTCCCATGAATCTGGTAAGGAATACAGTAAAGTCATACATCAATCATCCTCCTCCATCTTCACACCAACAAACGCCAGCTAGGCGACAAGCATATTGAAAGTATTTAGGTGATCAGTGATAGATCCTCCCTCTTCCATCCTCAAAGAATACAATTTCTTTTGTAGGAATAACTTGTTCACTAGGGATTTGCCCTGATAAACATCTCCAAGTTTCTTCCAAAGATCTTTTGCAATCTTCTCTTCATGGATATTCAAGAGTACTGAATTAGCCAAATAGAGTCTTATCAAACCCTTAGCTTTTCAATGTTTCAGATCCCAGTCTTCTTGAGACATTTTCATTGGTTTGTACCAAATATGGCATCTCATAAATCTCGATCTACAAGCATGTACTCCATTTTGAGTTTCCACAACTTGAAATTACTACCATTAAACTTCTCTATCTCAAACCTCCCATATGTGCTCACCATCTCTTTCCTATAAAAAAGATTTCAAAATCCTCTGCACAAGCTCCTACTTAAATTAATATCAACTCAAAAAACCCTCTACCCAACAACTAAAATTAAAGGTTATCAGTCTATGATACCAACTGAAAAGAAGCAAGGTATGCAGAAACACTTCCTACACTGATCTACTAAGGAAAGATTTATGTAAATTTTAACTTTTACAATTATAGGTTATTAGATTCACATTAACAGAAAGGTAATAACAACATCAAATGCAAATACAAAACTCACAACACAAGATATACGTGGGGAAAACCCTTTCGAGTAAAAAACCTCACAGTCCAAAGCTACTCAATATATTATTCATGAATCAAGAAGATTACAATATACTTGCAAAGTAATCTTTCATAAGAGTATAACCAACTGGAGATCCAAGAAGTAACTCAACATCTATAAGACTCTTACACTAAACCTCAATCTCAAGATCCTGATATAGGAGATACAATACAGTAAACTGACAATGGTAATTACAAAACCATTAGCCAAAACCACCCAAAAGTGGCACCCAAGTTATCTCCAATCAAAGATGACTTGTGATGTGCCAAATCACACAAAAACATATGTAACTCTCCCCTTTACATCTCTTGTAAGTGTCCAACCCATTTTTACATTTCCCAAAAAATAAGAGGTCAACCTTCCGGAGGTCATAACTTTTGATTCAGGTGTCTAATTGATGAACTCTTTAATGTGTCAGAAACCTTGTGAAGAGATCTATCAAGATATAATCTGCTTCACTAGTTATGACAACATTCAAGACATTTAGGGACCTCTAAGTGCCTCAAAATCAAGTTTAAGACTTTTTTTGATAGTTTCAAAAAATATAAACTTTAATATCTCATGATCCAGGTATGATCTTGAGTCAAAACTCACCTGAGATGTTTAACTAGCAGTTTCACACCTTTAAAGAAAATTTTGGGTCCATCCGAGATCAAATGTAGAATTACTAAAAATAGTAAATCCCACCATTTTTAGCCCTTTTGGAAACTTTGAAAGTTCTAAACCATTCTTCAAGATAAAGGGTATTTGAAAAGACCAAAATTGAGAAGAATAGTAACCATTCATTGTTACAAGGTTGAGACACTTTTCCTAATAGTTATAAGCACTTTAGTAAACATGACAACAAAATGTCATTGACTTGACCTTCTTGGTCTCAAATAATATTATATTGACAATATGCCCTGTAAGTTCCACGATACTATATATTTTTTTTATAAAAGGTTACTTCTTCATAATAAGGTTTCAAGTTTTTGATATAAAACATATGGTTCTGTTCACAAAGAACACCATATTAATTTTGGTTAATTTACAAGTATAACTTCATTTGAATTCTCACAAAGAATATCCATTTATTGTAACAATTATTCATCTTCAATTTTGTTTACTATATTGTCCAATCCTAGACCACTCAAATTAGGTGTCATCTATCACTAAGTTTCGACAATACACCATATCTTTTATATAACCATGAGAATATTCTTCTACAAAAATGTTTGAATAAAATATCAAGAATAGTACATAGTCTACTGAGAAATGTGAGTCAACATTTGTCTATACTTTCATTTTTTAATTCGGCTATTATGTTGTCATCATGGTTCGGTCTTGCCATAGTTTTGTAGTAGATTTAAAAGAAATAACTTAACTAAATATGATATACAGAATAATTTCAATGCATTCAATATACAAGATAAACTCTCTGGTTATTGCATGCGAAGATATCATGGCCTTTCGGCCCATAGACATTGTTTGCTACAAGTGATATGTGTATATAACACAACCTTTATATAGATATGAAAAGAAAAAGAATCAAGTCTCTCTATTGAGAAATAAAAATATAACTAGAACGAATGATTGCATGGGAGTTTGATATAAAAACTTGCCTGTGTATCTCTTTTTATTGCACTCCAAGTCACGTGTTTCAGTCTTTGAGTATTATCACAATCTTTTCCAAGACTTATCATGTTGTTCTTGTTTCCTTTATCAGTCACCACTAGTAAACATGCAGCGTCCTCACATAAAAACCATGCGTCTCTTTTTGAAATGCAAGAGATTATATATCCCCAAAATTTAAATAGCAATATATGTCTTCTTCTCTCATCGTCTCCCATACCAATTAGAAACAAAAAGACCATTTAGAATTGCCACTTTGTGGCTTTATACCAAACAAGAGTCACGACCCAATAAATATGCATGTCGGCATAAACTATGGGATAGATACCATTCCTTAATGCCTTCCCAAAGGCTTTAGCATAGTAAGTTTAAAAACATTAAATTTTAGTTAGAACTGCCAGTTCAAAAATGGGAAAGGTGGCGCTACTCAGCTCCAACGGACCTCGAGGTCAAAAGTTATGACCTTTGGAAGTTTTTGTATCATCTTTCATGTCTAAAATCAAATGCATCAAAATAGTATCAATCAGTATATAAATTATATAAATTAAAAATACATACAACTTTATGTAGATACATATATAAATACAAATATTTATATACATATGTTTATAAATATATAAATATATACATACAATATATATAAATACATACAAATACATATAATTATAAATACAAACATATATAAATATATACCAATATATTTACACATATATGTAAATACATATATATACATGAATAATATGAATACACAATAAATAAATCATAATCTATGTATTTAGATATAGAAACATATGAGTGTGTATATATGTGTGTATATGTGTATATATGTAAATACCTAACTAGTCTTTCATGTCTAAAAACAAATGTATAAAAATAGTATCAATCAATATATAAATTAAAAATACATACAACTATGTGTAGATACATATAAATATATACATACAAATATATATAAATACAAATATTTATATACATATATTTATAAATATATACATATATATATATATATAATTATAAATACAAACATATATATATATATATATATATATATATATATATATATATATATATATATATATATATATATATATATATATATATATATATATATATATATATATATATATATATATATATATATATATATATATATATATATATATATATATATGAATACACAATAAATAAATCATAATATATGTATTTAGATATAGAAATATATGAGTGTATTTGTATATATGTATATGTATTTGTATATTTTATATGTATGTATGTAAATACCTAATTATATAGTAGTCTTTCATGTCTAAAAACAAATCTATAAAAATAGTTATCTCTACAATTGTAACTCAAATAAGTCACACACAATTTTCTCCAAAAGCTCCATTACTATGTTATATTTTTATAAACTCTATATACATATAAAACATTCAGTTGAATTATTTTATCAATCAGTAAAAAAACTTAGAATCATACAATTTTCCAATATTATAAAAGGTTATTTTCAAAATTATAAAGTAAGTGTTTTGAAATTTAAAATATAACTCACATACTTATTGTTTTATAAGAAATATTAAATATCATTCACAATGCAATGATTGATTCTATGAAAATATCATTTAAACTTCATAAGCAAAAGAATCCCCATCATCACTAAGTAATATGACAGGCAAAGAAAGTAACAGCAAGAATAAGCTTAAAGCCAACATATATGCTTTGAAACAGGCCTTGAAGCTATCAGAGCCATATGAACTCTACCGTCCATTCTTCTGAAACTCCCATTCGCTATTATTATGCAGTGAAAGTGGAAGGCGTGGTTGCATACTCCCCATGCAACAGTACATTCTTTGCATACTCCATTTCTTGATTTCAAAGCGCTTGGGTTTCTTGGAAGCGCTGGAGACCTCCCCAGACCGCTCTTCCACTGTTGTCATCTCTACGTCTTTCAAACCCATTCCTGCCAAGAAAACCCAGTTACATATTCTTATTAAATTTTTATTAAATGAATGCACTGAAAAATTATAAAGTAATTCTATTTTATATAAGGATATATTTTTAAATGAAAGCACACAAGAATTAAATTTAAAATATATAACCGTTTTATTAAATTAATGGACATAACAATAAAGTCGACATAAAGTTTTATTTTGTGTTATTTTATTTACTGGAGAATAATTTATTTAATAACTATATTTTATTAGGGTTTTATAGCAAAGTGTATTCTCCAACCTAGAAGTTATTCCAATGGTAAGTGCATTATGTTTTGGTAGGGTTGCCTTTTTTTTTTTTCCTTCTTTTATGTGTTATTTACTGTAGAATAATATAATTTATAATTATATTTTATTATTTATTAGGGTTTCATTATATTATAATAAGTAGCATAGATATCTTAAATACATCTATCTAAAAGATGCCTAGAGAGAGGTGCCTATATTGAAATTGTTATTTAAATAGTTATTTTATTTACTATATAGATTTACATTTAAAGATTGAAAATTTTTTAATTTAATCCAAAGATATGAAAAACTTAATTATAATTGTCTAATAGAATTAAATCTATAAAAAAAATCTTTAATATTTTAAAGATTGAATAACTATAATCCTAGCCCATAGTAAACTAAATTAATTTACCCTCTAAAGTAATTTACTTTGCACTAAGTTTTCTTTGTAGGATGCAAGGCTTAGCTCTACAATTAATTTTTAACGGAATATTTTTCAATAATTTAATCCAAATGATAGGAAAAACTTATTATATTTTTTAATAGAATTAATTCTCATAGTGAAAATCTCATTAAACTAAATATTAATTTTCTTTTTGGCTTTTATAACCATAGCCCTCATTAAACTAAAATAAATTAATTTATTTTGCCATTATTTTTCTTTGCTAGCGTGCCCTTAATTTTCTTATTTTTCTTTGTGGGATGTAGAGCAACTCAATAATTTTCAATAATTTAATCCAAATCATACAAAAACCTTATAAATCTAAAACAAAGGTCATTAAACTAAATATTAATTTTCTTTGTGGCTTTTAAAGATTGAACCTTAGCTTAAATAATTTTATAATTTATAGATAATTTAAGCTACACTTTAACTGTAATTTTCTTTTTATTTTAATGAATACCATGTAAATAGAATAAGAATAAATAATACACAATGGTAATCTAACCTTCTATAAATAATAGCAGCAACATTGCATCACTTCATAAATTCATTTTGTAAGAAAAATATTTTAAAAATGGTTGCATAGTGCCCTTACCAATTAAACTTCTTCTTCCAATTCAATTTGTTTTGTTTTTATTTGATTTGATTTTTCTCAAATGTATATTTGAGTAATACTTATATTTAAACACATTATTTTAAATTGGCTTTATTTTGATATTAATAGAATTAATAAACTATGTCAACTATATATTTATAATTATTTTAAAAATATGTGTAGTTATTTAAAAAATGTCAGCTCTATTTTATTTTTATATACACAGTCACAGTCATCCCCTTAATGCCACTAGATAACTCTTCTATTTATAAATGTCAACTCTTTATTAGTTTTTGTTAACACACTCAGACCATTACACTCCACCCCTTGTTGCCACTATAGTTACAATGTAATATATTTTGTTTTATTAGTACCTGTCTTGGGGGATTATTTTTCTTGTCGAACAAATTTGATTTAAATTTGTACTTTTCCTATGTCAACATGATAAATTTTTAACAAAAAATCATTGAAAAATGATTTATCTGTATTGTCATTGGCTCAAAAAAATGACCTCTTCTCTGGATTATCGTAGACTCCAAAAAAAAACTAGAAATTTCTGGTTTGAGGGGAGGATGTGGCAAGTAAATAAATTATGAAAACAAATTTTGTCTCCCACTAGTTAAGTCATGCCTAAATGGATGTCGATGGAAGAATCATCAGTTTTTATGAATTTAATTTTTTACTTCATTAGCTAAAGTTAAAAATTACTTTTTATCAAAGGGACAAAGTTATAATATCAATACTACTATTAAAAATATAGGGTTCTACACATTTTATTTTATGAAATTAGTTTATTTTGGGATTTCACTTTTATTTACTCAAGAGTTAAAAATCTACTATTTCAATTTTATTTACTCAAAAGTTAAAAAATCTACAGTATTAAAAATCTAACCCAAGCACCAAACCACAATATTAGATTAATTACTTGAACAAAAAATTAAGTGAATAAGATAAAATACTGTAGTGATCTAAATATGAATATGTTATTGTTATTAGTACTATTGCAATTAGTTCACACTCATCTAGTTATTAATCTATTGATTGTAAACCAATCAAAAGTTAGGATTATTTTTCTTGTCAGCAAATTTGATTTAAATTTGTCCTTTTCTTATGTCAATATGATAAAATTTTAATAAAAAATTATTGGAAAATGATTTATCTATATTGTCATGGCTCAAAAAAATGACCTCTTCTCTGCAGATTGTGGGAGAGTGCAAAAAAGCAATTTTGGTTTGAGGGGAGGATGTGGCAAGTAAATAGATTATTAACACAAACCTTGTCTCTCACTAATTAAGTTATACCTAAATGAATGACGATAATTATGAAAGGATAATTCATGGCACGCCAAATACAAAGAGTGTTATTTACTGTTATTAACCAGATATTCCATTTCCACTAAATTATATTTGGCATTGAGTTTATGTTTCTTTAGATGGAAATGTAAATCTCAATTTTTATCCCTTTGCTACAGTCGTAGGAAAAAATCTAATTATAATTACTCCATAGGATATTTTCATGTCACTAGGTTTTAAATGGAGGCTTGAAGAAGCGAACAATGTGATTCTTATATAATTTGTATCTATAATGATTTCTCAAATCTTTTCAATGTTTGTCATTTTCTTAGGGCTTTGTTTGCAATATTAAATTTTTTCCCCTGTTATTAAATTATACAAATTTTTACCATGTGCAGGCAGCAACTCTACGAATTTTTTTCTTTCAGGGAACAAATCACTACATTTGTTCGTTCATTTTGCCCCTAGAATGATATAAAATCAACCTTAATACTATTTTTGTATCGATATAATCTACGAATGATTATTCACAAACCTTGAAATTTCAAAGTTTTGGTCAAGTGAGTTTTCTCCATGCACAAGTGGTTGAGTATTTTATACCAAATTTGAATTGCAGTTTTGAAGTTAATGGCCTAAAACGATCTAAAGCATGAAGTATCTATGAAGGCCTGAAATGCAATGCTCTGCGAACATTGAAATATCGTATAAAATGGGATTTTATTTGGAAGCCTTGAATATTTCTTTAACATCTAATGCCATACTATTTTTTTTCATCAATAGATTTGGTGCAATGGCAAGATGTAGAATTGCCTTTATCTCTGCAGGTTTGCATTCATTCATTCAATTTTTGAGGACTTAGCTTTTATGTGGTTGAATGGATAGGGTTGCTTTTTTGTAAAGAAGTGTTAGATCACTTTTTCAATTAAATGGTTCTTTTGATGTATTTGTTGTTCATTCCATAGTAAGTTTGTATTATCATGTAGTTAAGCTAATCATGTACTGGCTGCAGATGATTTGTGTGACAACAAATCAAGCAAATAATTTTCCATGGCTATAGTAGTATTTAACAATCTCAAAGTGCATTTAACAGTTTGGGCTAAATTATCACTAAATTGGAGTGGTAATAGAGATGGATTAAACCAAGCAAATAATTTTGCATGGCTACAGTAGTATTAAACAATCTTAAAGTGCATTTAGCAGTTTGGACTAAATTATCACTAAATCAGAGTGGCAATAGAGATGGATTTGAAGCAATACAAAGCATAGACCGGTTGAACTCAATTATTTTATTCACTGTGCATCAAATATTATATATAATATAGGTACCATTTAAGGGATTAAATGGATAAGGGTAGGGCTATATTATAAATCAATGTAGTCATCACAAGATGTGGAATAGGGATAGGTCCTTTCCCTATATTGGAGTTTTCCATGGTGATCATGAATATTACAAAGACATTATGTTATAACTTATTTTTCTCATATGGTGTTCACACAGATACATTTCAAGTGGTTCCAGAAAACTTGAGGTGTGATTTTTTTCCATGGTGCTCATTGCAAGAAGATTACGAATAAACACCCCCAAATATTATGCTTGGCATTTATCCAATGTTGGCAGTGACAATTTCTAGAGTAAATCCAAAAACGTATTGTGCAACTTCAAAACACAAAAAGAGAGGAAAATAAAAGGAATACACATGCTCATCAGTTGTTAAACTAACTACTTTGTTTAGAGAACATTAGAACTATTCCTTCATTCCATTTCATCTCTGACTGGTTTTGACTTAATTTTTACTTGTAACTGAGACATGCAACAAACAATTCCCTATCACAATATGAATTTTTTTTAAATTATTAATTCTTTATTTTTGTAAGGACCCGACTCATCCTAAATCAAATAACATTAAACTCTGATTTCAAAAATACCAATGAATAAAAATTTTGATTTGGCAGATGTAGGAAATGTGAAATTCTTCCAGAAGTGCTTAATGTATGCTATAGAAATGTGATGGAACTTGCAATTTAGTTTCCTAGAATCATCAGGTTCTTAAAAGATCACCAAGTTTAAATCTAGTGAAGATAGAGTACATTACAAGAGAAGGTACATTATGTAAAATAACCTAGAAGAACAATGGATCAGTTCATACCTTAAGTCATGCATTACATCCTGCATTCATTTTTGATAGCTTGCTTGTCCTTTAATAACTGTATCCTTATCATCTGCACAAAATTAACATAACAATCTCATGTTAACACAACTCAATAATCACTACTCAAAGAATTAAGGTTGCAATGCTAATTGTAGTGCCCCTCCATTCTCACTGTGGATGTGCAGGTGGTTGGCTTTGGAACTTGGAGATGAAGTAAAATAATAAAGGAGATTTAAAGGTATGTGCTAATGATGTTGTATATTATGAATTCATGTATTCAAGTATATACTCCATGACTTATGTATGTTCAAATGCACACTTCATGACTTACTTGTATACTTCGTTTATGTGCGTATACTTGTGTGTTAAATATACGCTTCATGCCTTATTTATTGCATGCGTATACTTTGTATGCTTCATGCTTTATGTATCAAGTGTATGCTATGTGTTTCATATATTGCATTGTATATTTGTATATTACATACCATGTTCATGCTTCATGCCTCGTATACTTTTGTATCATGTATTAAGTGTATAAGTTTTGTGTATGCTTCAGGTATTACATGTATTTATGCTTTGTGCTTTATGGGTATGCTCCATATATGGTATATATTTGTGCGTGTATACTTTGCATATCATATGCACTTATGTGTATAATTCATCCCTCACATGTATTTAAGGTTATACATCATGTATTACACATATATCGATGTGTGTGCTTCAAGTCTAACGTTCCTTAACAAGTTACTCTATATGTGTAAAGGCCAAATCTCTAGAGCCTTAGTTGTCAAATGCTTCTTAGGTTAAGAAGCGCTAACAAATTAACTTATGTAATAATATAAATATAATATTAAATGTTCTAAACATTACTAAATATTGTAGTGACCAACCACACGTTAATTGGCCGACCACATGTTACATACATACATTGAAAACATTATAAATCAAAGACAAATCAGCGATGATAATAATTCAAGGCTAACATACGAAGAGATTTATACAGAACAAAAAGGTGCGATTCTTAGAAACCATGAGTATATAAGGATCGACCTCATTAGCCAGTGGGATAGAAAATCTTAAAACTTATTCATACCTTGTATGCAAGAAACACTTTATAGAAACCATTCAAATTTATGACGAGGGATGGTATAGGAGGCGTTGTACATTCTGCTCATTGCATACAACCCCCTTGAGGACTATTGCGCATATCTCCAATCATTACAGACCTATATTCTGAAGAACGCGCTTCCACAGGAAACAAGTACACTCTTTCATCTCTCTCTAGTGATTTGCATTTGCTTGAAAGTTTCTAAAGCCTTTCAACAAATTTATTTTGTGTACTTCTTGCAATTACTACATTCCATGAGACCGTAATTAATTAAGGTAATTTTTTTAAAATCAGAATGCATGCCTTGACTGTATTTCCACATTTTGATTTCATTTGCTTGGGTCTCTTAAGCCTTTCGATAAATCCATTTGGTGTATATCCAGAAATTATTGCATTCCACAGATGACATCTCTTGGAGGGTTCTGTCAAACAGTTCACGTGTCTTGACTGTGCTTCCACATTTGTTTGCATGTCAACTAGTGCTTTTTCAATCGTGATATCAGGCAAACTGTTGTCTTCATTGATGATTTTCTGGATGTCCTTACTTGTCCTAAGCCCCCATTTTGTCACGGGTAAAGAGTACATTGGAAAAATCATGGATTGGGCTATACACCTACAATTGCTTTTGCTTGGAAGTTTCTAAACCCTTTTTCAATCCATTTTGTGCTTAATGTGTAATCATTGCATTGCTTGAAAGTTTGCAAAGCTTTTCAATAGTTCCTTTAGATATAAATGAAATTCATGAGGGCTCTACTTAAATATCATCCATTTCAATGGTCAAACAATCAATAGTAATTTAACACCTCATTCTTAACAAAAATCATAAATATTTGTCCTATTTTTAAGAGCCAAAATTGACCAGTGGAGGATGCCAAAACAACAATACTTAGAATTCTTCTAAAGCGCCTCACTTCCCAGTAAATATTGTCTAGCCTTCGAGATGATACCAAACTGGGTAAACAAAACACTTTTGGAAATTAATCGGAGTTGGAACTATAGGAGCTCTACTGTTAAGGGCTGAGGCATTTCTCCTACAAGCAGTAGGATGTATTGTGGCATTTCGACGGTTCATGACTCAATACGGTTCTGGTCTATTTATCATTCTTTTTTTTATTGCAAAATCTTGGTGGCATCTAATGTCTTACAAGTTTTGACATTTCCTATAATTTTCATTTTGTGTAACCAAAACCTACTTTGTATTGAATTCAGTAGGTGAAGACCAGACATTTTTAAATTGTTTTAAGATTTGATTTTTTTAATCTTTTATTCATTTCAGTATTAATAAACAATCAAGAATTTCAGCTGTTGGCCCTCTAACATCTTACCTCATTGAAAGCCCGTAAACATATATACAGTTTGTAATTAATTAATTGTTTAGAATGTGAGAAAAATATTCACTCATGGCCCGAGCTAACCAACCAATATATAACCAGTTAAAAACAGTATAAGCAGCTGATGCTGAAATAACATTAATTATTGGAATCAGCGTTGGAATCTGCGTTCCAACATACAGCTAGCCGGCCATCAGAGTGTTGCCTAAGTAGAGCTGCATATCACCGCCTAAACATCAGAATCGCTAACATGTTTTGGCACCATCCTTTCTTCGTATAAATTAATCTAAAGATCTAAAGAGATCTTCCATCAAATCAGTGGGGGCGACATAGAGTTAATATGAGTAAAGATTCCATGCTGGCCCCTCTTGGCATTATCCTGTGCGTAATTTTACCAGTAATTCTAAGCTGTGTTTGTTCATCCATCTCCTCCTTATGCTTCCAAATTAGGGGCAAATCGCATCAGCTGATTTGTGAATCAACGGGCCATTTACACCTGCCAACCATGTAAGAAAACATTATATCTCTGAAAGCAGCATTCAATCTCTCTATTAAATATTTAGATTCTATGTAGTTGGAAGAAGCACGTGTAACCTTGTATTACAAGATATTAGTGGGTTTTCTTATAGCTTAGGTTATGTTGCTCATGTACCAAATTTGTTGTATAATATGTTGTTGGTCACCACCAAGTGTTTTATGAATTCTTTTAAATTAAATAATTTTCGTTGTAGCTTATTGTGTGGGTGAGATTAGTTGTTCCCTTGTGTTTCCTATTGCTTTTTGTTGTATGTTATGAGGTAGGCATGGCTCTATTAACTAGCTGAGATCTATTGAGACTAGTAGTGAATAGCAATGGTATTTTGTATGTTTTTACATTATTTTATTATACTTTAGTTGTGGAAAGATGCAAGTGTTATCTTTGGGTTTAAGGGCCTTCCATATTAGCTTTTTGGTTTTGTTAAAAGGGGTATTAAGATTATTGAATTAATGAGGAAAATGAGTGCTTAATTCTTGTTGTTTTATAATTTCTTATAAAGCTGCACATGAATGTGGAAATGATCCATTTATCTTCTTGTACTCTTATTAAGAAAGTGAAGGAATATTTATAGATTTAGATATGTTCTAATAGTATTCTAATGTTGAGGAATGTAAATTATTAACACCTTGGTAGCATGCTTAAGAATTGAATCTCTATTCTTCTAGAGTAATTAAAAGAAGATTACTTCTTTCAAGTTATCTCGTTTGTGTTAAATGAGGCATGGACTCTAGCTCTATACCACCTTGTTGTTAGGAGTGTCTGAGATATCATTAAGTGTACCTTTGTTAAGACACTATGTGTGCTTCTTCTCTTGCATCCCTTCCTAAAAGGATATGAACTAATGTTATAGGCATCTAGTTAGATCTTACTCTTAGAAGATTTGAGAAGCCTTGTTTGTTAGACTTTCCTTAGTTAAAATTTCTTGTTATTTCCAGAGCTTTATATTTATTTACTCTTGAAATTGATACATAAGTAATTCCTAGATTTCTATTGGAATGTGTATATATATATAAAGATTAAGACTTGCAACTAATGGGAATTGTTGAAAACATTACTCGTGATATGTCCCTATCTAACTATGCATGTAGTTAATAGTGGGATAAATTAAATAATATGGTTAGACCTTTAATGAATGATTGGTCGATTTAGGAATAGGTTGTCATATGGTCTCAGTTAAAATTAGTATAGATGCGTATGTTCCCTCTCACTAGTATATGTTCATGAATAAGGATTAGGTGAAAAGGAATACAAATAAGTATTGTAGATCTATATATCGCATGAGAAAGTAATACGATTATTGATTAGGTTAACTTGTAAGCCTATTAAACTTGATTTACAAAATTGGGAATATGCGACCTAAGTTTTATATTCTTGAATAAATTTGTATAGATTGGATTAAGACTTATTCTTTATTTTTCTTAGAATTCATACATATTATGATCTCTCCTTCTAGTTGATATATGAGGAGTTATTGATTGTAAGATGTAACAATTATCAATTATCGATGATCTCTTCTTGTAAAGAGTATTGTAAGTAATGCATCATTCATATGTTAGATCGATTAGGTAACCTTTGTTCTTGTAATCTTGATTTGTGAGTAGCACAATTGAGGTACCTTAGAGGACCTAGGTTTATATTATTATGTTATGTTATGCATTCTATTGTTAATTGCTTTTAAAAAAAAAATTGTTCTATTAATTTGATGTAGTTTAGTGTTGTCCTCTAGGGTTCCTTGGCAGAGGCATTACACTAATTGTAGGACTCCCTACATCTAGGGGACCTGAGTACTGGGGCATCCTTCACCATCCAGACTGCCTACATACCCTGTATCCATGGGATCAAGACCCCCTCCTTTGAATGTGACTAATGTGGGGAATGCGAACATGTAGTTCTATTTTGCACTATGTTTTGTATGACTGTGAGCGGGTACCCAGCCCTTTCTAGGGTTATTCCCTGCCCCAAACAGTTCTTTGTCAGCTGCCACCCACTCGGTGGAATAGGGACAGAAGTTAGTCCACTACCACAAACACTTAAGGGGGTGTTTGTCAATTAATCCTAGTGTGAAGGAATCCCTATAAGGTTTCTACCCATGAAATCTAATTTACTTCCCCAAGCCAAATTAGGTAATTCTCATGACTAAGTCCGTTCCCAATTCCCCTAGTGCTTTCTGATCACTAAGATTCATGGAAATGAGGTGAGAGCATATGGCAGATAGGCTTTTTGATTCAGACTAGTTGCCTTATTTACAAGCCATCTCTGATTTAGACTCGTGTTGTTAGTACGCCTCACGTACTAATCCTCATACAATTATTTCAGTAGACTCATCCTTACTTTTTAGATAATATTTTTTTAATGATGTATCTAAGGAGATTTTTCCTTCCTACGGATTTAACATCGACATATCCCTTATTACTCCCTGACGATTTAGAGGGACGGTGCCTAGACGTCATTATTGCAGTTATGTTAGGCATGAGGTATGTGGTTCAACGCGACGGCATTACCTGTAAATGTGACACAGAGGTACCATAAAAACTGAACACTACGATTTGTTTGAGTATGGACGTTTATTTAAAAGTTTACCTAGCTAAGTAGAAAAGTAAAACTTGCATCAAAACTAATAAATAGATTGATAAAGAAAGATACTTCATTAAATCTTGATGCAAGTCAACTATACAAAATATGGTTGATTAATTCTTTTATGCAAAATGAATAGGACCATAAATGATACAATCAATGGAATCAATTCATAATTGTACATAACGTAACTAGAAAAGATATTCTATCAATAAAGCAGATAAAGTTATTTTCTTAAATGGGTTACTATCATGGTATTCTTACCATGGTTGTTCATGTCTAGGCTCTTAATACTCCACAACTGACACTCAATGAATTAGCCATATGCATTTGAGAAAATAAATAACAATATCATAATACACAAGAAGTCACAAACCATGGAGGCATCCATCAAATAGATCACTAACCACTAGTGAGAGAGAGAGAGAGAGCATGCAATACAATGGTTGAACAATTAACATCTAAAGCCTAATGCTGACCCATATCATGAAGTAATATGACATAAATGTATGACTAATCTCATAATGTGAATTTATGATTTACTAAATTAGAAACTCACATACTAATGCTACTAAAGAATACATCAGGCAACTATAACTATTAACAATATTTTCAATGACTTAAACAATACACGTGACACTAAAGATCAATCTAATTTTGTATGAATTCATAATATCTATTTACCCCAAGCCATTTATTGGATCTTAAAACACAACTGGGAAAACATGGTAAAAGTGATAGTACAAATTTGTGGCATAAAATCCAATGAACAAGTAAACTACAATGGTAACCTTAAGAAAAGAGACATATAATACATGCATTGAAATAGGACACTAGCACACCTGATCATGAAAGACTAACTTAAGGAATGAAGCCTAATTTGACTCAATCCCTTCAATCCTCACTATTAGGGAGAATTTAAAACCAATAATAGGAAGTATAGAATATTCATTCATTCAACAAGGCATAAAATTCATATGCCTCTTCTCATAAGATTCAATCCCGTATCACTTCATAATCGAATTAAGGAGTCACCACTAATGGCTCAATAAATGCTCTTTAATTCTTACTCAATATTATGAAAACTTTTGTAATGTAAATATTTTAACAATTAAACTATTATCTTGCATGCACTGGTATCTTGCAGGGCCATGGGTGGTTTTAATGGGGTTTAATCTCATCTATTTGCCAACCTAACTCATTGAAAGATCAATGGTTCAATTCCAAATTTGACAATGGGCACAGGTTGATGGCACATAGGAATTAATGAACTGGTGTATTAGGAGACCCATTCTCTTCAAGAATATTGACTAGCATTTGGGAACCAAAATAGTTAACAGTACTAACCTCCCTAGAAGAAAAGGTTGCACATAAAGGTTTTAACACATTAGTGTTTAATTAACTAATTTGATCTATACATTTTCTTATTAAACTTAGTAAATTCATTTTTTTTATGAGAATTGACCTCAAACATTAAAATCTATGGAATATTGCTTATGACTAGTATAATATAGTTCATATAAAAAGACAAATGTTTGTATACAATTATTTTTACCATAAGTGGATTATAAGAATTGAATACAATTTTGTACACAAACTCTATAAGAAAAATACTCATCAATAAACCAATTGGAGAAAATTTATTCCCATGCAACCATAGAGCATGTTAGTGATAGTGTCCTTCTAGAACAAGGTGGTCCAAGATAATTCAAAATAAATAACATAACTTTTATGATCAAGATCTCTAATTTCTATTTTAGAATATGTACTTTATGTATTTAGTATTTATGTTAGTCAATCCATAGAATATATGGTGAGACTCATTACCTTTAAAGCTACACTTCCCAATTCTTATGCATCTTTAGTCAAAGTATTGTTCTACATGTTATAATTACCTATTTATTTTATTGACATGATCTATTTATAAATGTGTTATCAATTGTTCTAATTTGTAAGCTTGTCTTGAAATAGTGTTTACAATGTTAGAAACAATTGTCATGCTTAAAGCAATAGCTTTCAAACATAAATAAATTGAGCTTCTTAAATATGAACATATATTAATGGCGAAGAACAATGGTAAGGCATCAGAACTATTTGTTAAGAACCTTCAAGTATGTGTCGATTGCCATGCAGAAATAACGAAGCCTAGACATCTATGAAATCATAACAGAAGGGGGAAATCAGATCTTGAATTGTAAGTTCCCTGGTAGACATGAATGCAAAACGTAGCAGCATAGACAAGGTATGTGAACTGTTTGACAAAATGCCTAAAAGAAGTATGGTCTCATAGACCATATTGATCACAAGGTAAGCATAAACATTGATTTGTTAAAAAGGCTTTAAAACCCCTCAAGAAAAAGCGATTGGAAAGTGTAAAACCAGACTTCGCAACATTTTCCAGCATCCTCCCTATGTATGCCAAAATGGGCGCTGAGGAACAGGGTATGGACTTCTGGAAAAACAAAATGGAAGGGGGATTTTTGTCAGATATTGTAGATGCAAACTGAGGAAACATAGTCGAGGCACTCTAACTATTTGACAAAATCCATCAAAGAAGTGTTGTCTCATGGACTGCAATGATTGTAGGACGTGCATAGAATGGAGTCATTGAAAAGACTTTAGAATCTTTCGAGCAGATGGAATTGGTAGGCATAAAGCCAAATCCATAACCTTTACTAGTGTTCTCCTTGCGTACACCAAAATGGGGTTTTTGAATAGGGCATCAAAGAATAAAGGAAAGAGGAATTTTCGTCAGGTATTATAGTTGGAAATGCTCTGGTCGACATGACTGCAAAATGGGGAATGCACAGACAAGGCAAGTCAACCATTTGACCAAATCCAAAGGCAAGAAATGTCTATTGTTTGACAAAATCCCTCAAAGAAATGTCATATTGTGGAATGCCATGATTGTAGGCTCTGCACAAAATGGATTTGTTCAAAAGGCTCTAGAAAATTTTCAAGCAAATGTGACTGGTAGGTGTAAAGACAAATTCAAGAACCTTTACCTGCATCCTCCCTGCATATGCCAAAATGGGGAGCTTTTAGACAGGGTATGGACATCCATCAAAGTAGAATGGAAGTGGGATTTTGTCAAAATTACAAAAATTTAAAACTTTACCAAAGACCTCCCTGCCTATGCCCAATGGCAATTACGAATAGGGTAAGCACACACATCACAGTAAATGGAAGGGGGATACTTGTTAGCTATTATAGTTGAAAATACTCTAGACTTATACACAAAATGAGGAAGAATAGACTAGACATGCGAACTATTTGATAGAAGACTTCAACGCAAGTTTACATGTTATGCATAAAATGGATATGTTAAGAAGACTTTTGAAACTTTGAAGCAGATGCAATTAGCAGGTGTAAAGCCAAAGTCCATAACATCCACCAACATCCTTCACCTTTACATATGCTAAAAGTAATAATCACAATCATATACACAGTGGATCAGTGCAAGGTTGGAGAAAATGGCTTGGAAGACGAAGGCAATAGAGTATTTTCTAGATGCAATACATTTACTTAATGTTGTAGAAAAAATATTTCTCTACCATCATAGTGAAAATTTAATACTTGCATTTGGATTATGATTATCCATCTAATACTAATCCTTAATATTTCATTGAAAAATCAATTACTACTCATAGAAATTTATAAAAAAAAATCTTTTTCAGACAATGAACTATTTGACAGAATTTCCAAAAAAAAAAAAAAAAAAAAATTAAGAGAGGGATTGATCTTATAGGATCCTCTAGCCATCTAGCCCAAAACTATCTCCCAGTGTGCCTCTTCCTCACAATTCTAGGAAATTTATAGAAAAATCCATGCATCCTCCACTCTTGTTTTTTTAATGATAATGCATCTTCCACTCTTGTTTTTTTAATGATAATGCATCTTCCACTCTTGTTTTTTAGTGATAATGCATCCTCCACTCTTTTTTTTTAATGATAATGCATCCTCCACTCTTGTTTTTTAATGATAATGCATCCTCTACTCTTTTAAGTGGATTTGCAAATCTTATCCTCCATTTTTTAAAGTGTAATCCATTGTTAATTTGTTTATTATTTGTATTTTTAAATGAATATACATTTTATGTTTAGTTTTCAAATTTAGAATTCAAAATTTGAGTTGTGACATTATTACAATAATATTTCAATTTGAATTCAAAATTCAAATGTGGGTTGTGACATCCTTCTCCCCTAAATTTATGCATCATCCCGATGCATGTTAGAAATAAGATCAAAACATACAGAAATAAATATACTTTCCTACTTTAAATTCCTTCCTTCAACAAGGTAGGTTAAAGAGTCTAACATAGATAAAGATAACAAGGAGTATTCTCTAGGTAACTAATTTAGAAAGTCTCATGTAATGTTATGTCATCCTGGGGGTTGTGTACTTTAAGCGGAGTGTGCAATGCCTCTCTATATAATGCTATGAGATTGTGATGAGCAGTGGACGGCAATTGATTGAGTATATCCCTGCAGCTTGTCCTTGAGTCCGAAATGTTGAATGTTCATTTGAATTTTTCTATGTCTAGAATAAACACTTGTAATTCATTTTAAAATTTCTATCATCAAAGATAAATCATCTTTCTAAGTGCGGTAAATAAAAATTTAGGTTCATAGATTCTCCCTTGGTAATCTAGATCATTATCAAAAATTTCAGTTACATTTGAAGTTTACTCCAACATGTGCTAGAATCCAAGAGTAGTGATGCACCACTGTAGATTAGAAGAATTATATTCTCTTAGTCAATCTGAGTACTCAGGAAATAGCCAATCTGGGCTAAAGTGTCCAAGACGGGACATACTGAAATAAAGCTAACCGGGCTCTTCTATCCTTTGGGCAAACTGGTAAATGCAGTTTAGTCACACTATTATCTTCACTTTCATCTTCTAAACAAACTTCTGCAACATAACGAAACATCACAAGGTTCAAGCTTAGATTTCAAGTTTTCATTTTCTTTTCTACATGCTACAAGTGACTTCTCCAACTAATTAACATGTTCTTTGAATCCTGCTACTATTCCACCTTTTCAATTCTTTCAAACTGTCCTCTGTTCCTCTCTCTATTTCCAACAACTTTGAATTACTACACCTTTTGATTTTACACAATTCTCCAAAATGATGGCCAAACGGCCTACACTAGTCAAATGGATCAAATCTTTATCCAATAGGAAAACACAACAACCATATGGGCTAAATAGGATAGGAATCATTATGCTCTGGCCAGAGACTTTTGACTCCTTCGGGATCAATCCGGATCCATGAGTCACTTCTTGGAGACAACAGTCCACCCAAGCACTGTGCTGAAGATGTCAACCAGGGAATACAATATCGACTTATACACACCTCAGTATTGGCAAAGCTGGTACAAGTAATCCACCCTAGGGATTCTTCTCAGTACCAGTGACTTCCATTATTCTGATATCATATAGACATTACAAGCACCGTGTAGCCTTACAACAAGACCACCTAAGGGAAGTACAGAAACTGGGTAGACTTCTATCACTTGAATAACTAAATCATACAATGGTCTCAAACCACATAGAGAACAATGATAATTGCCATGTCACGTTAAGCATTCGCCACAAAACTTGAAACAACCTTATCATACTTCTATATCAAAAATCCAAATGAATAGTCATATGACCCCATACAACCCAGGACATGCCATTCTAAAAAGATTACGATATGCCACAAGAGGAATTAGGCACGGAATATGATATTCACTTCACAAGTCTTACGACTATCATGTACCCAACAATTGTTGTCTCATTACACATACCATTACTGTCATTAAGCTATTGCCTTCACCCTCTAAGGAGGCCTTGCTTACGACCTTATCATTTCCTTTTCATGTTTCTATCCATGTTTATCATTAATTGGACGATCATTAGATTGCAAGAGGGGAAATGCTATTAGCCTTATGTCTTAATTTCAACCACGCTTGAGGTTAGCGGACCTTCAAGCCTAGTGTCCGAACGAAAAGCTCTGATACTACATGTAAGGACCCGACTCATCCTAAATCAAATAACATTAAACTCTGATTTCAAAAATACCAATGAATAAAATTTTTGATCTGGCAGATGTAGGAAATGTGAAATTCTTGCAGAAGTGCTTAATGTATGCTATAGAAGTGCAATGGAATTGAAAATTTAGTTTCCTAGAATCATTAAGTTCTTAAAAGATCACCAAGTTTAAATCTAGCGAAGATAGAGTACATTACGAGAGAAGGTACATTATGTAAAATAACCTAGAAGAACAATAGATCAGTTCATACCTTAAGTCATGCATTACATCTTGCATTTATTTTCAATAGCTTTCTTCTCCTCTAGTAACTGTATCCTTATCATCTGCACAAAATTAACTTAACAATCTCATGTTAACACAACTCAATAATCACTACTCAGAGAATTAAGGTCGTAATACTAATTGTAGGACTCCCTACATCTAGGGGACCTAAGTACTGGGGCATCCTTTGCCATCTAGACTGTCTACATACCCTGTATCCACGGGATCAAGGCCCCCTCCTTCGGATGTGACTAACACAGGGAATGCGAACATGTAGTTCTATTTTGTACTATGTTTGTTGTAACTGTGAGCAGGTACCCAGCCCTTTCTAGGGTTATTCCCTGCCCCAGATAGTTCTTCGTCGGCTGCCACCCACTCTGTGGAATAGGGACAGAAGTTAGTCCACTACCACAAACACTTAAGGGGGTGTTTCTCAATTAATCCTAGTGTGGAGGAATCCCTATAAGGTTTCTACCCATGAAATCTAATTCACTTCCCCAAGCCAAATTAGGTAATTTTCATGACTAAGTCTGTTCCCAATTCCCCTAGTGCCTTCTGATCACTAAGATTCTTGGAGACGAGGTGAGAGCATATGGCAGATAGGCTTTTTGATTCAGACTAGTTGCCCTATTTACAGGCCATCTCTGATTTAGACTCATGTTGTTAGTAAGCCTCACGTGCTAATCGTCATACAATTATTTCAGTAGACTCATCCTTTCTTTTGAGTTAATCTTTTTTTATTGAGGTATCTGAGGAGATTTTCCCTTCCTACAGATTTAACATCAACATGTCCCTTATTACTCACTGATGATTTAGAGGGATGGTGCCCAGACGTCGATATTGCAGTTCTGTTAGGCATGAGGTACTTGGTTCAATGCAATGGCATTACCTGTAAATGTGACACAGAGGTACCGTAAAAACTAAACACTGTGATTTGTTTGAGTTTGCATGTTTTTTAAAAAGTTTACCTAGCTAAGTAGAAAAGTAAAACTTGCATCAAAACTAATAAATAGATTCATAAAGGAAGATACTTTGTTGAATCTCGATGCAAGTCAAGTATAGAAAATATGGTTGATCAATTCTTTTATGCAAAATGAATAGGACCATAAATGATACAATCAATGGAATCAATTCATAGTTGCACATAACGTAACTAGAAAAGATATTCTATCAATCAAGCATATAAAGTTATTTTCTTAAATGGGTTACTATCATGGTATTCTTACCGTGGTTGTTCCTATCTAGGCTCTTAATACTCCACAACCGACACTCAATGAATTAGCCATATGCATTTGAGTAAATGAATAACAATATCATAATACACAAGAAGTCACAAACCATGGAGGCATCCATCAAATAGATCACTAACCACTAGTGAGAGAGAGAGAGAGAGCATGCAATACAATGGTTGAACAATTAACATTTAAAGCCTAATGCTGACCCATATCATGAAGTAATATGACATAAATGTATGACTAATCTCATAATGCAAATTTATGATTTACTAAATTAGAAACTCACATACTAATGCTACTAAAGAATACATCAGGCAACTATAACTATTAACAATATTTTCAATGACTTAAACAATACACGTGACACTAAAGATCAATCTAATTTTGTATGAATTCACAATATCTATTTACCCCAAGCCATTTATTGGATCTTAAAACACAACTGGGAAAACATGGTAAAAGTGATAGTACAAATTTGTGGCATAAAATCCAATGAACAAGTAAACTACAATGGTAACCTTAAGAAAAGAGACATATAATACATGCATTGAAATAGGACACTAGCACACCTAACCATGAAAGACTAACTTAAGGAATGAAGCCTAATTTGACTCAATCCCTTCAATCCTCACTATTAGGGAGAATTTAAAACCAATAATAGGAAGTATAGAATATTCATTCATTCAACAAGGCATAAAATTCATATGCCTCTTCTCATAAGATTCAATCCCATATCACTTCATAATCGACTTAAGGAGTCACCACTAATGGCCCAATAAATGCTCTTTAATTCTTACTCAATATTATGAAAACTTTTGTAATGTAAATATTTTAACAATTAAACTATTATCTTGCATGCACTGGTATCTTGCAGGGCTATGGGTGGTTGCCATGGGGTTTAATCTCGTCTGTTTGCAAACCTAACTCACTGAAAGATCAATGGTTCAAATCCAAATTTGACAATGGGCACAGGTTGATGGCACGTAGGAATTAATGAACTGGTGTATTAGGAGACCCATTCTCTTCAAGAATATTGACTAGCGTTTGGGAACCAAAATAGTTAACAGTACTAACCTCCCTAGAAGAAAAGGTTGCACATAAAGGTTTTAACACATTAGTGTTTAATTAACTAATTTGATCTATACATTTTCTTATTGAACTTAGTCAATTCATTTTTTTTATGAGAATTGACCTCAAACATTAAAATCTACGGAATTTTGCTTATGACTAGTATAATATAGTTCATAAAAAAAAACAAATGTTTGTATACAATTATTTTTATCATAAGTGGATTATAAGAATTGAATATAATTTTGTACACAAACTCTATAAGAAAAATACTCATCAATAAACCAATTGGAGAAAATTTAATCCCATGCAACCATAGAGCATGTTAGTGATAGTGTCCTTCTAGACCAAGGTGGTCCAAGATAATTCAAAATAAATAACATAACTTTCATGATCAAGATCTCTAATTTCTATTTTAGAATATGTACTTTATGTATTTAGTATTTATGCTAGTCAATCCCTAGAATATATGGTGAGACTCATTACCTTTAAAGCTACACTTCCTAATTCTTATGCATCTTTAGTCAAAGTATTGTTCTACATGTTATAATTACCTATTTATTTTATTGACATGGTCCATTTATAAATGTGTTATCAATTGTTCTAATTTGTAAGCTTGTCTTGAAATAGTGTTTACAATGTTAGAAACAATTGTCATGCTCGAAGCAATAGCTTTCAAACATAAATAAATTGAGTTTCTTAAATATGAACATATATTAATGGTGAAGAACAATGGTAAGGCGTCAGAACTATTTGTTAAGAACCTTCAAGTATGTGTCGATTGCCATGCAGAAATAATGAAGCCTAGACATCTATGATATCATAACAGAAGGGGGAAATCAGATCTTGAATTTCAAGTTCCCTAGTAGACATGAATGCAAAACGTAGCAGCATAGACAAGGTATGTGAACTATTTGACAAAATGCCTAAAAGAAGTATGGTCTCATAGACCATATTGATCATAGGGTAAGCATAAAAATTGATTTGTTAAAAAGGCTTTAAAACCCCTCAAGAAAAAAGTGATTGGAAAGTGTAAAACCAGACTCTGCAACATTTTCTAGCATCCTCCCTATGTCTGCCAAAATCGGCGCTGAGGAACAGGGTATGGACTTCTAGAAAAACAAAATGGAAGGGGGATTTTTGTCAGATATTGTAGATGCAAACTGAGGAAACATAGTCGAGGCACTCTAACTGTTTGACAAAATCCATCAAAGAAGTGTTGTCTCATGGACTGCAACAATTGTAGGATGTGCATAGCATGGAGTCATTGAAAAGACTTTAGAATCTTTCGAGCAGATGGAATTGGCAGGCATAAAGCCAAATCCATAACCTTTACTAGTGTTCTCCCTGCGTACGCCAGAATGGGGTTTTCGAATAGGGCATCAAAGAATAAAGGAAAGAGGAATTTTTGTCAGGTATTATAGTTGGAAATGCTCTAGTCGACATGACTGTAAAATGGGGAATGCATAGACAAGGCAAGTCAACCATTTGACCAAATCCAAAGGCAAGACACGTCTACTGTTTGACAAAATCCCTCAAAGAAATGTCATATTGTGGAATGCCATGATTGTAGGCTCTACACAAAATGGATTTGTTCAAAAGGCTCTAGAAACTTTTCAAGCAAATGCGACTGGTAGGTGTAAAGATAAATTCAAGAACCTTTGCCTGCATCCTCCCTGCATATGCCAAAATGGGGAGCTTTCAGACAAGGTATGGACATCCATCAAAGCAGAACGGAAGTGGGATTTTGTCAGAATCGCCAAAATTTAAAACCTTTACCAAAGACCTCCCTACCTATGCCCAATGGCGATTACGAATAGGGTAAGCACACTCGTCACAGTAAATGGAAGGGGGATACTTGTCAGCTATTATAGTAGAAAATACTCTAGACATATACACAAAATGAGGAAGAATAGACTAGACATGCAAACTGTTTGATAGAAGAGTTCAACGCAAGTTTGTAGGTTATGCATAAAATGGATCTATTAAGAAGACTTTTGAAACTTTGAAGCAGATGCAATTAGCGGGTGTAAAGCCAAAGTCCATAACATCCACCAACGCCCTTCACCTTTACGTATGCTAAAAGTAATAATCACAATCATATACATAGGGGATTGGTGCAAGGTTGGAGAAAATGGCTTGGAAGACGAAGGCAATGGAGTATTTTCTAGATGCAATACATTTACTTAATGTTGTAGAAAAATTATTTCTCTACCATCATAGTGAAAATTTAACACTTGCATTTGGATTACGATTATCCATCTAATACTAATCCTCAATATTTCATTGAAAAATCAATTACTACTCATAGAAATTTATAAAAAAAATCTTTTTGTGACAATGAACTATTTGACAGAATTTCAAAAAAAAAAAAAAATTATGAGAGGGATTGATCTTATAGGATCCTCCAGCCATCTAGCCCAAAACTATCTCCCAGTGTGCCTCTTCCTCACAATTCTAGGAAATTTATAGAAAAATCCATGCATCCTCCACTCTTGTTTTTTTAATGATAATGCATCTTCCACTCTTATTTTTTAATGATAATGCATCTTCCACTCTTTTTTTAGTGATAATGCATCCTCCACTCTTATTTTTTTAATGATAATGCATCCTCCACTCTTATTTTTTAATGATAATGCATCCTCCACTCTTTTAAGTAGATTTGCAAATTTTATCCTCTATTTTTTCTAGTGTAATCCATTGTTAATTTGTTTATTATTTGTATTTTTAAATGAATATACATTTTATATTTAGTTTTCAAATTTAGAATTCAAAAATTGAGTTGTGACATTATTACAATAGTATTTCAAGATGCAATACATTTACTTAATGTTGTAGAAAAATTATTTCTCTACCATCATAGTGAAAATTTAACACTTGCATTTGGATTATGATTATCCATCTAATACTAATCCTCAGTATTTGACAGAATTTCAAAAAAAAAAAAAAATTATGAGAGAGATTAATCTTATAGGATCCTCCAGCAATCTAGCCCAAAACTATCTCCTAGTGTGCCTCTTCCTCACAATTCTAGGAAATTTATAGAAAAATCCATGCATCCTCAACTCTTGTTTTTTTAATGATAATGCATCTTCCACTCTTGTTTTTTTGTGATAATGCATCCTCCACTCTTATTTTTTTAATGATAATGCATCTTCCACTCTTGTTTTTTTAGTGATAATGCATCCTCCACTCTTGTTTTTTTAATAATAATGCATCCTCCACTCTTGTTTTTTAATGATAATGCATCCTCCACTCTTTTAAGTGGATTTGCAAATCTTATCCTCCATTTTTTAAAGTGTAATCCATTGTTAATTTGTTTATTATTTATATTTTTAAATGAATATACATTTTATGTTTAGTTTTCAAATTTACAATTCAAAAATTGAGTTGTGACATTATTACAATAGTATTTCAATTTGAATTCAAAATTCAAATGTGTGTTGTGACATCCTTCTCCCCTAAATTTATGCATCATCCCGATGCATATTAGAAATAAGATCAAAACATATAGAAATAAATATACTTTCCTACTTTAAATTCCATCCTTCAACAAGGTAGGTTAAAGAGTCTAACACAGATAAAGATAACAAGGAGTATTATCTAAGTAACTAATTTAGAAAGTCTCATGTAATGTTATGTCATCCTAGGGGTTGTGTACTTTAAGAGGAGTGTGCAGTGCCTCTCTACATAATGCTGTGAGATTGAGATGAGCAGTGGATGGCAATTGATTGAGTATATCCTTGCAGCTTGTCTTTGAGTCCAAAATGTTGAATGTTCATTTGAATTTTTCTATGTCTAGAATAAACACTTGTAATTTATTTTAAAATTTCCATCATCAAAGATAAATCAGCTTTCTAAGTGGGGTAAATAAAAATTTAGGTTCATAGATTCTCCCTTTGTAATCTAGATCATTATCAATAAATTTAGTTACATTTGAAGTTTACTCCAACATGTGCTAGAATCCAAGAGTAGTGATGCACCACCATAGATTAGAAGAATTACATTCTCTTAGTCAATCGTGAATACCTCCAACTCCATCTCTACTTGGTTTTCATTGGCATCATAAATTCCTTGCCTGTAAATAATGTGCTTTGTCTACTTCATCAGCACTTGGAAAGCCTCAGGCTCTAATTTCAGAAGAAGACTTGAAACAAAAGAAAGAATCTACAACTGGTACTCAAGGTAATTGCCTAGAGATGCATGATATATCAAGAAGCATTACCATGCACCCTGATAGCTACTCAAACTTACTACAAAAATTAGTTGAATATGTTAACAATTATGAAAACCTATGTAGGTGGGGTTTCAAGAGGACAGAGAAATAGCAACGTTCCAAACAATTCTGACATCAGCTGAATATTTAAACAATAGTAAAAACTTATGCATGTGGGGTTTCAAGAGGACAGAGAAATAACAATGTTTCAAATAATTATGATCACAGTGTGGAGGGCAAGAAAGGAATGGTTTTTCCATTCCAACCTCTAGCTATGGCCTTTCATAACATCAACTACTATGTTGGCATGCCCGCTTTGTCAAATTTTTTAATAAAAAAAATTAGTATACAAAAGTTTTATTAAAATGTATTATTTTTTCTTCAAAAATTTTGAGATGGTAAAATATTATTTAAATGAAATATTTCACATAAATATTTATTAATATGTTTGTAGATATGTGGTGTATTGTAAGCTTATGTAGTTTGAGCACGTTTAATGTTGTCCTTGAATTCAAAAACTAGGAAATCTATTATCAACAAATATGTCTTATGGAAATATTGTATTTATTAGATTTATTAGTATGCCTCTAATTTGTTAATAGATTGTGAAATCTTCATTGATATTGTTGAGATAGTTAATAAAGAACATGTTTATTAATATTAATATTTATTATAATATTTTGAGATTTCATTTTTTTAATTTGTAAAATAAATTTATTGAAAACATAAATTAATCATAGTAGTTGGTTCAAGTATGCTTAATTATACCATGCAAAATATGATAAGAAATTGAGAAATCAATTAGTAATGCATTAAGAATATTGTCAAAGAATTTAAATGTATTTTATTTAAGTACACTTTTTTAATTGAAAAGTTAAAATAGATTACAATTATCCTAAATAATAGGCTTGTCTTCATATATAAAATGAAATAAATGATTAATAAGAAAATAGATAAACTTTTAGTCATCATTTTGTATGTTAACCTATTGCATGTATATATTTATGTAGTTTGAGGACTTGAATGGAGAAAATTTTCTTCTTCCATTGATTTTAATAGAGTTCTAATCTTATTTATAATCTTATGAAAATGGAAACCTAATGGGATTGGCTAGGGTGGTTAGGGTGGGTAAAGGATAGATCTTAGCAAAACTGATGTAGCACACAACATACACTCAATACATTTTTGCCATTAATCATGTGAGAGACAAATATCTGAAGATTGGAACATAAAACTTCTATTCATCAACTCTGCTACTACAATGAGAGAAAACTCTCTTATATCCAAGAAAATGAAAAAATCAAAAAATTACCCTTTTTGGCAGATTTCGACAATTGTCAAATTTTGCCATTTTAGGTAATTTTACAATCATATCTTGAGAATCCAGTTTTTTCCAAAAAAAACTCATAAAGCTAAGGTAGTGCGAAAAAACAACTAACATCCTAAATTTGAAACATGAGTTTCGAGTTATTAAAAAAAGCAACTTTTAAAAAATTAGAAAAAAAACACTAATTTGCCATTTTGAGGGTTAAGATGAAAGTTTCAAGCCTTGAAAAAGTGCCAAGATGAGGTCCAACTGACTAGGGTGGATTGGGAAACCACTGGCCACCTCATAACACATCCACCTATAAAATTTTGTAGAAAACCCACATCCGAGTCAAAAGTTATGACCTCCAGACGTCCCTGCATCATTCTCCTCTGGTTGAAAAGAACGCAGCTCCTGCAAGTGAGTGTCTTCAAACTGCTGCCATTTGACTGGATCTAACCTTTGCACTTCCCACTCTATAATCCATGTGGTATCTATTGGTGGCAATCCTTCCCACTATACTAAATACTTGTTGTAACGCCCTTGCCGAGTGTAGATAGTGTTCTTATCAAGAACCTATGCAATCTTTTCCTTCTTCTTATGGGGAATGTGGTTGTGCCATGCCACCTCTGGTTGACTATCTTTAGCATCATCCTCACCATGGAATGCATATATATCATAAATATTAAACACAGGAGAAATATCAAGATCATCTGGTAAACTGACCTCATATGCATTATCATCGATCTTCTTTGTAATTCTGTGAGGACCAATTTTCTTGTACTTCAACTTGTGATATGTTCTAGTAGGAAACTACTCTTTTCTCAAATATGCCATCACTAAGTCGCGTTCACTGAATGTTTGATGTCGCCGACTACGATCCATGGAATTCTTGTACCTCTCATTACTATCCTGCAACTTCTGTCTCACTTCTTGCTGCAACTGTTGAAGGTGTTCTGTAAATGCTTCCCCATCATCAGTGACCCTATCTTTCATTGGTAGCTGTACCAAATCTAGAACACCCTGAGGATTCCTTCCATACACAATCTATAAAGGGGACTTTCCCATTGATCTGTTAACAGAACTATTATAGGCAAATTCGGCCTAGGGTAATGCGAAATCCCATTGTTTTGGCTTTTCTCCAACAATACACCTCAGCAAATTTCCCAGACTTCGATTGACTACCTCTATTTACCCATTTGTTTGAGGATGATAGGCACTACTAAACTGTAACTTGGTCCCCATCTTCTTCCATAAAGTCCTCCAGAAATGACTGAGGAATTTGGTATCCCTGTCAAAGGTAATAGTCTTTGGAACACCATGTAGTCGAACAACTTCTGAAAAAAATAACTCTGCTACCCTCATTACATCATTAGTTTTCTTATAGGAAATAAAATGAACCATCTTGGAGAACCTATCAACAACTACAAAAATGGAATCATTACCTCGTTGAGTATGTGGAAGTCCCAACACAAAGTCCATGCTCAAATCTATCCATGGTGCAGCTAGTACTAGTAAGGGCATATACAATCTTGTATTCTATGAATGTCCCTTAGCCACTTGGTAGATTCTACACCTTGTTACATACTTAGTTATATCCCTTGTCATCTTTGGCCAGTAATATTTATCTTCTATCAAGGCTATTGTCTTGTCCTTGCCAAAATGTCTAGCCAACCCACTACTATGAAATTCTCTGATAATGTTTTCCCTCATAGAGCCAGCTGGTATGCATAGTTGTTTTCCTTTAAATAGATACCCATCTTACATAAAATATTCACCCCTAAAGTGATCCAAGTTACCAGATACTGGTGCCTTCAATTGTTCCACAATCTCCCAAAAATCATCATCAAACTCATACAAATTTTTTATGGCATCAAAACCAATCACCTCAGCTTCCATTGTGGTCAAAAGTGCAACACGTCTACTTAACGCATCTGCAACCTGATTTTATTTTCTAGACTTATGCTTGAACACAAAGTTGTAACCCTGCAAGAAAGAGACCCACTCAGCATGCCTACTATTCAACTTTTTCTATGTGTTCAAGTATCTCAATGCAATATGATCTGTAAACAATACAAACTCCTAGGGAACTAGATAATGTCTCCAATGCCTCAATGCTTGAATAATTGCATAAAATTCCAAATCATAAGTAGAATAATTCTTTCTCACTTCATTCAGCTTTTCACTAAAGAAAGCTATAGGTTTTCCATCTTGGCTAAGCACAACACCTATTCTCACATGGGATGCATCACATTCTACTTCAAATACTTTATCAAAATTTGGCAATGCAAGTATAGGTGCTTCTGTTACCTTTTGCGTCAAGTACTTAAAGCTCTCCTCAGCATCCTTGGTCCATATAAACTCCCTTCCTTTGGTGCAATCTATTATATGAGCTACAATACTACTAAAATTTTGAATGAATTTTTGATAGAAAGTGGCCAAGCCATGAAAACTTTTTACCTCTGTGATGCTGCTTGGGCTAGGCCATTTAGAATTGCCTCGACTTTTTCTGGATCCATTCTGACACCATCTTTAGAAATTACAAAGCCTAAAAAACCAAACTGTCCTGCATGAACCTACACTTCTTCAAATTGGCATAGAGCTTCTCCTTCCTTAACACACCAAAGATGATCCTCAAGTGTTGTATGTGCTCTTCTTTGCTGTTACTAAATACCAAAATATCATCAAAATAAACTACCACAAACTTACTAATGTAAGGTCGTAGTATAGTGTTCATCAATCTCATAAATGTGCTAGGTGCATTTGATAACCCGAATGGCATAACCATCCACTCATATAATCCATCTTCAGTCTTAAAGGCTGTCTTCCATTCATCCCCTTCTTGGATCCAAATTTGGTGGTAGCCACTTCGTAGGTCGATCTTGCTGAAACATTTGGCCCCTGCAAGGACATCCATCATGTCTTCCATATGAGGTATAGGAAACTGATACTTGATGGTAATCTTATTAATTGCTCTGCTATCAGTGCACATCCTCCATGTTCCATCTTTTATTGGGGTTAGCAATGTAGGTACAACACATGGGCTCATGCTCTCTCTCACCACACCTTTACTTATGAGTTATATTACTTGCTTATTCATCTCTGCATGTTGTGTTGGATTCATCCTATAAGCTAATTGGTTGGGTAGAGTTGCTCCTGGAATCAAATCAATATGATGTTGAATATCTCTCTTTGGTGGTAGACCATTAGGCAATTCATCAGGCACAACATCAACAAATTCTTCCAATAGCTCTGCTACTTCTGGGGGAACTGAAATGTCTTCCTCTTCACCTTTTTTCACTACTAATGCGTAACAACACCCTGTCACCTTCATTTCTTTAACAAGATCTCTTTCAGACAACATGGTCTCACCTTTTCCTTCATCCTTGAGAGGTAATAAAATCACCTTAGAGCAATCTTTTCAAAAGGTATATGTGTTTTTCTCTCCATCATGCATAACTTTTCTATCATACTGCCATGGCCTTCCCATATCTCATCTTGATAGATCTTCCCTATGCTAAACTTAATTAGGCATCTTTTATCAACAGTGACTTCATTCCCCTTTTTAAACCATGCAATGCGGTATCGATGAGGATGTTTTTCACAGTGTAAATTCAATTTCTCTACCATTTCTTTAGAAACCATATTTTCACAACTACATCCATCAACAATAACTTGACATACCTTGCCACCTGAAGTGCATCTGGTTCTGAAGATATTGGTTCGAAGCCATGAACCATCAAAGATTTTGGCTTGTATTTTCTCCTTCTCTGGGATCACCATTGCCCTTCTCATCATCAGACTTTCTCCCACATCTGGTGGAACCTCTAGTTCCATCCCTTCCACTTCATGTTGCATTTGAATTTGGTTCACCCTAGGTTGTTGCTACATCCCTCTTTTTGAAAACAATTATGCTATTTACTTTCTTGGAAATTTTAGAAATTTAATATGTTGTGAATGACATGGAAACTAACGATTTATCTTACAAAGTTGTTATATGAAATTGTGGAATCTAATGATTACGATCAAGGTGATATTGTAGACTAAATGTCATTTTAATAAATGCAATGATGTTTGGATATATTATACTTTGATTTGGAACATAGGTGCTTTAACCACAAAATTGTATGTGAGTCTGTCGTTGTAGGAACAGGAGGATCATGTTCGACGGGAAGAGAAAGTATCTTTGAGAGAGAGTATAGACTCTGGAAATTAACCATGGGTGTTTGTTACTGAGAACGCCAAACAGGTAGATAAACCTTGGACCCATCATTTTAGTTTTGTTTTTCGGTTGGGTTAGTTAACCAGATGTCGACGGCTGAGGATAAAGTGTAACATCCTAGTCGAAAGTCGTCATAGAGAATCTTGGAGTCGTCGATGTCGTCGTAAGTTCTCCATAGCAAGTCAACTTATATAGATGTTTATTAACTCATTTATAAGTAATTAAATAAACCCTCTTGTGGCAAACTGTGGATCACATCTCATAGTCAAAGGATGCGAGAAGTCGTTTTGAGCGTCTATCGATGTAGGAAACTTGTTTGCATTATAATCAATCCATCGAGATTGTCGTAAAATGCGTCGAACTTGTGTTGTGAATTATTCTTGTCAGAGATTGACAAATGTCGATTTGAAGCCTTAGCGTGTGATAATTTGTTTTGGTCGTTGTTTAGTTTGAGTCTTTTCTTCTAGTTTTGACCGCAAATTGTTGTCAATATAACCTTGAGTTTTCTTAATAAGATGGTCTTTATCTCTTTTCCTTTTTAGCCAAAAGTTGCTCTAGACACTTCTTAACCATCGTCTTGTCAAGTTTAACTTCACTTTCAGCTTTCAATTGCTTTTGGAGAATTAGATGCTTTGTGTTCAAGTGAGATTTGGTCAACAAAGTCCTCACCATGTATGGATCTGTCTCAATGTGTTAAATGTTTACCATCGTAATCCATGAACCTTTGGGCCTATGCATGCCATCATGAAGTGTGTTTTTATGTAGGCAAATGTGTGATGTGGAGATGCCCATCATCAAGGTGGGTGCAAAGGCATCTGTTTTGTGATTGTGTTGAATCATAAACTAAAACATAGAAAGTAGGGAGTTTCTCTTGTGCGTAATGGAAGTAATGCAGGTGGTAGTTGCATATGGGAGAGATTCCTTCGCAAGGTGGAGGAAGGTATTGGTCGTTGCTATTAGTGAGGAGACAGCAGTAAAAGATGGTGGAAGGCCATCGTCGAGGGGAGAGTTAGTTAGAAGTGGGATAGACGATTAAGTGGTGACTCGGACGTGTAGGAAAGAGAGGGAGAGATTTGATGGCGAGGGGAGAAAAACCAGGGAAAGGCAGTCATGGATGGGAAGAAGGAGAGGTAAGTGCGGAGGATAGAGAGGAACGGGAGGTTTAGAAGCTGCGAGGTAAGAGTGAAGGAGTGACTTTCTGGGCATCGTGGAAAGAGTAGGGAGGTTTAGAAGTGGTGGAAGAGAGTCTTAGAAGTTGCGAAGGGGCAGGGAAGGAGTGATCATTTTTTTCTAAGGAGTGATCGTTTCTTCTAAGGAGTGATCCATTTTCTGAGTTGAGATCGGCTTTAGAGTAGACAGTAACAGAGAGAGAGATAACTAAGGAAGCCTGTAGTTGTCTGAGGGTGATCAGTTTCTAAGTAGGGAGCCTGCCTTTGTCTTGAGTAGTGTCCGGCAGAGAGAGGGGATCATTTAGTGTGGATTGTCATTATTTAAGAAGGAGATAAAAGAGATAGCTTTGAAGAAAAGCAGAGGAGAATGTGGAATTGCCACAGCAACATCCATCTTTATCAATAGGTTCATTTCCTTCTTTTCTTTTCTCAGTTTAGACCAGTAAGTAAATAAGTCTCACTTTTGCAAAAGATAAATACGTTTAAAATGAGTAGAAATGTATGACAACATAAATCTAGTATGATATCTGTATGTGATCAATCCATGAAATAGCATCATTGTTGAATATTGATATTTAAAAACCTCTGAAATAGTAAGATTGCTATGTATGAGAATGCAAAAACTGTATCCTTGCTTGCCATAAATGACACCGTGTGATGATGGAACACAGTTTCTAATTTGCACACATCTAGGAATGAACACCACTTGATGCAAATTGTAAATTACCTTCTCTGAATGGTTGGCAATAATGTATGTTCAAAGGTCATCCATTAGGACTGTTTTATCAACTTAAAACTGCCCTTGGAACCTTTGAACGATAGCTCCACAGCGAGTAAATACATTGCTCCACATGCAGGCTATGTAGGAGTCAAAACCATAGTTTTAAGCATGTTTTGACGTAAATTTAGTATGTTTGATAGCCAGAAAATGCAGTTGTAAATAGCTGATGTCTTATCCGTCTTACATCTTTAGTTAGAGGTCGACCATGCGTTGGTCACCTCTATTGACATAAGAAAGATTCCAAAACCATTTATATTTTATTTACGACTCTCATCTTTATGAATTATGTGAAACTAAATGACACGGAAAGGGAAGTAGGAAGTTAAAGTATTAGTAATGATCGAAAACCGTCATGGTTCTGAAAAGAACAATTAGAGTGGAAAACTTGCATGTGAGTCTAGATTACATTGCATGTGATGATTCTAGTATCGTTTTGTAGACCTTAAGAGTCTAGAACTCTTGAATTCTGGGATAATGGGAAAAATGTTTAAAATACTGGGATATCTTGTGCAAACATGGGAACCGAGTAAACTAGTATGAAACCACTTAGGAGTGGGTGTTATTTAACAATGTTTTTACATGAATATGGGATTATGAAACTATGAACATGGGAGTAGAGTAAATGTTGCGCCATGTGCTATTATAGCAGGAAATCCTAAACCCTTGAGGTCATCAAGGTCGTCAATTAGTTCAAAATATATAAATAGGAAATTGTAGGATTTTGATCAGTTCAAGTCGAGTAGGGTGGGTGAACCAAGTTCATGCGTTCTTAGAACGCTAATTAAAAACAAATCCTTTGGCCAAGGTGGTGTACTATCCTCAAGTGCATCAAATGTTCACCGTAACTAGATGGCATTTCTTGTGGAGTGTCGTGCATGACTAGAGGGTATCTAGGGATCTGCACTATAACAAGACACATAGGTTACAACACCAGAGCTTAGATGGCAAACACCGATGGTTATCCTAAGTCTATCCTCTTGAGTAGGGTAGGGCCACTTCCGGTTAGGAAGGAGTGCGGGAGACCAACGGTCTATGGTTGGAGGTTAAGCTCCTTGAAGACACTTTCTCTTCCAAATACTGAGGAATGCCAAGTCTTGAATGTGATGGGTCGACAATCGAGATGCATGTTAATGGTATGTTTCCAATATTTGTTTGTTTCAAGAAAATTGCATATTGTTAGAAAATAAAATGTTTAATGTATATCATTTCCTTCAGTTTTACATAAATGAAATCATGATTTTGATAAAATGAAAAATGTTGTGTTGGATTATAGATAAGTTTCTTTTGTATTTGACTACTTAGTAAAAAAAAAAAATTACCTTTGTGAAAACCTAGTTACTTCTTGTCATTTCGGATTTGGATGTTACATATGGTATCAGAGCCAACCAGGTTTAGCACTAGGGCTGATGAGTCCACTAACCTGATTAGGAAATCATCATTATGCGGGTAGCTAATGATTTGGTTTATTGTGCCAGGATGGTATACACCAAGAAAACCGCACGAAAATCCTTCACGAGTAAGAAGCGTTATCTGCAAGCTAAGCATAAACGACTTGCGATGATCAAGACCATAGAGAAAACTAACGACAAAAATGACATTTGGCTTGATGATGTGGAAACCTTAGCCAATGCAATGTCACGACTTAAGCGAGTGAGGAGAGAACTCCTAGAGGGAGCAGCGACGGCAGCTTAAATCATGATCAACCGCTGCTCCTGGATTGTAATTGATAGTGTACCTGTTAGTGTACCTAAGAGTGTACCTATTACTATACCCATGATCACTAGGGATCCTCGTGTAGTACCTAGAGCTGAGATTATTGAGCTATCTTTCGATAGTGAATCCGAGGGGTATACACCTCGTGATTATGTGTCGGACAATGAATCCGAAGGTTACACTCCACTAGATAACACTGAGTAGAAACATGAGATTTGTCTATCTCTAATGATGTAGAAACAATTTTACAAAATGAATAAAGACAAAATTTTGGTTTGAGAACAATTATGATTATGATCAATTGTTGTGTTCTTTTATGGTATTTAATATAATAAGTGTAAAACTGATTAGTATATGTTTAAACAGGTGTGAAATTAAACTAGCATGGACCAATCAGGGTTTAACGAGGGGGAGGATCGGGAAGGTCATAACTCTCGGGAAAACTCCACCGACAAGTTGGATAGGATTCTAAACATGCTCACTGAAACCAAGGAAAGGTTGAACAAACTGGAAAGGAAAATGGATGAAACTGGCAACACAGAGGGTGGAAACGAGAACTCACACTACACAAGCAAGAGTAAGTATTGGGAAAATGGCACATCAAGTGAACATTCTAACGATGGTGAAGCCCAAAGAAAAACCAAGGATAAACTTGCATTAGAGTTATCTAAGGATATGAAGAAGGTTAACCCTCCAAAGTTCGATGGAACGAAAACTGGAGATGCAGCAGAGGCATGGTTAACGGAGATGGAGAAATATTTTGAGATCAGAAATTACTCAGAGGTTACTAAAGCCATGTGGGGAGCCCATCAGCTGTCTAGGGAAGCATCCACTTGGTGGATGAATAAGAAAATGGAGCTGGAATTAAGTCCCTTGAAGGTGACATGGGATGAGTTCGTTGAACTATTCTGAAAACGGTGGTTACCTCAGTTGTATTTTGATCATAAGTTAACAGATTTCTGAAACCTCAGGCAAGGTGAACTATCTGTGGTCGAGTACATAGAAAAATTCACTAGACTGTTGAAGTATGTTCCCCAATACCAAAAGGATGAAAGGTTCTGAATCAGAAAGTTAATCATGGGACTCAATCCTCAGATTGGTGGTGAGGTGGAGGTACATGGTCCAAGCACAATGGATCAAGTTTATGAAAAGGCAATAAAACAGGAGTAGAAGATCAAATCTATCTCTTCTTACCGTGACAAGAAACGTAAGAAGTTTGATAAGAACTACAATGATCAGTCTTATAAAAGGAAAAATGAGAAGGGATATGGAAATAGGAGGTTTGATAGAGGAAATTGAAAGAATCAAGGAGGATTTGGTAATGAGCGAAGAGGTGAAGATTTTAAGAGAAATGCAAATTTTAAGAAGAATGGTGATTCTGCAAGTAGGCCATCTGAGAAGCGAGGACCTATAGGAGGATGCTTTTCTTGTGGAGGAGATCATTATGCCAACCATTGCCCCAACAAGAAGCCGAATGGGAGGCCTAGGAACACGGAGCTTCCTTCACAACAGGAAGCCTTTCAGCAAAGGATTCATGCCGCACTTGACAATCAGCAAGCGGAGTATCAGATCACTCCTATTGAGATGACAGGTACCTTATTTGGAGTTCTTGTTTCTATTCTATTTGATACCGGTGCAACAGAAAATTTTGTGTCACCTAGAATCTTAAGTAAATTTCTAGAAAAGCTAGTTTTATGTCAAAACCATGGATAGTAGAGTATGCAAATAACTCAAAGGCTCAGGTAGAGCAATGTTTATTCGAAGCTAGGATTGATGTTTCTAACTTCACCACTGAGGTAAATTTGTACGTAGCACCTTTAGGGTCCTACAATGTCATTCTAGGAATGAACTGGTTGTGGAAACATCGAGCCAAAGTAGATTGCTTTCATAAAACAATTGAGTGTCTGGATGAGATGGGCAAAACAGTAAATCTCCAAGGAATACAGAGGGAAATAAAGGTTAGATCCATTTCATCAAAACAACTAAAGCGGGCTAGGTGAAAGGGATGTCAACTTTTTGCAGTCAAGATGGACCTAGTAGAGGAAACCTCGGAGAAACAATCATTTGAGGAAAGATATCCATATCTATGCAACTTCAGGGATGTATTTCCTAAGGAATTACCAGGCTTACCTCTGAAGAGAGCTTTTGACTTTGGCATAGAGATTAAACCAGGATCGGAGCCAATCTCTAAAGCTCCGTATCGTATGACTACCACTGAACTTATGGAATTAAAAGCTCAGTTGTAGGAGCTTTTGTCTAAGAATTTAATTAGGCCAAGTGTATCACCATGGGGAGCCCCAGTTATCTTTGTCAAAAAGAAAGATGGAACTCTAAGGCTGTGTATAGACTATAGGACGCTTAACAAGGCGACTATAAAGAACAAGTATCCCTTGCCACGAATTGATGATCTATTTGACCAAATGCGTGGCGCATCGGTCTTTTCCAAGATAGATCTGAGATCTGGATACCATCAGTTAAGGTTGAAAGATGAAGACATTCCCAAGACAGCATTTAGAATGAGGTATGGTCATTATGAGTTCACGGTGTTGCCGTTTGGATTGACCAACACACCTGCTGCCTTCATGAATCTTATGAATAGTGTTTTCAGAGATTGTCTTGATAAGTTTGTGTTAGTTTTCATTGATGACATTCTGAGCTATTCCAAAAATGAAGAGGAGCACGCATGACATCTTCAAATAGTCTTGCAACGATTAATGGAGCATAAATTGTATGTGAAACTCTCCAAGTGCACCTTCTTTCAAAAAGAAGTACAGAACTTAGGGCACATAATATCAGCCGATGGGATATCAGTTGATCCGGCCAAAATAAAAGCTATTATGGAATGGCCTGAACCTACCAATGTGTCAGAGGTATGAAGTTTCAGGGGCTTGGCAGGGTATTACAGGAAATTTGTGTTGAATTTCTCAAGCATAGCTAGCCCCATTAGCTCTTTGCAGAGAAAAGGAAAAAGGTTTGTTTGGACGGATGAATGTCAAAAGGCTTTTGACTTGTTAAAAGAAAAATTAACAACCGCTCCAATTCTGAAAGTCCTGATCCTAAGGGAGAGTTTGAGGTTATCACTGATGCCTCGAGGGAAGGATTGGGAGGTGTGCTTATGCAAGATGGCAGGGTAGTAGCCTATGAATCAAGGAACCTAAAAAATTATGAGCAGAACTATGCTCCTCATGACCTAGAGATGGCAGCAGTGGTACACGCCCTTCAGATATGGCGACATTATTTGTTGGGAAGGACTTTTATTTTAAAATTAGATCACCAAAGCCTTCACTACATATTCACACAACCTAATCTCAATGCAAGGCAAAGGAGATGGTTGGAATTAATATCAAATTATGACTTTGAAATTTCTTATACCAAAGGCAAGGAAAACCGAGTAGCGGATGCCCTAAGCGGAAGAAGGCACATAGCCTCTATAATCTCCATTCATGCTAACTTTAAAGACTTAGTATTGCAAAACTTATTTGGAGATGAATATTATGAACAAGTGAAATAGGCTCTACACTCAAACCCTAAGGACCCAAGATATGACGGATTCAGTTTTGAATCCAATGGATTGCTGAGATTCAAGGGAAGAATTTATGTTCTTGATTCAGTAGAACTTAGAAACCTTGTGTGGAAGGAAGTGCACTGTGCTCCTTACTCTGGACACCCTGGTGTAACTAAACTGTTAGCAGATGTAAAGCCGCTATATTTCTAGAAGGGAATGAAAAGCGACGCTGCAAAGTTTGTAGCTAGCTGTTTGGAGTGTCAGAGAGTTAAGGCAGAACACCAACATCCTGCTGGGTTGTTGTACCCACATGATATTCTGGAATGGAAATGGCAAGTTATTAGTATGGATTTTGTCTAGGGGTTGCCAATGTCTAAGAACAGGCATGATGCAATATTGGTTGTTGTGGATAAACTAACCAAGGTTGCGCATTTCATACCGGGAAACTTGATAGATGGAGCACATCTTTTGGCTCAAAAATTTGTGCAAGAAATTTTCAGATTGCATGGGGTACCTGAAAAGATAATATCTGATCGAGATGCTCGGATAACTTCACGGTTTTGGCAAACCTTATTTTCTGCATTAGGGACTAAACTGAATGTAAGTACTGCTTATCATCCTGAAACTGATGGACAGACAGAAAGAGTGAATCAGGTATTAGAAGACCTTTTGAGAATGTATTGCATGGATTAGCAATACAGATGGGAGGAATATCTACCTCTTGTCGAATTTGCCTATAACAACTCCTATCATTCTGCCATTAAAATGGCGCCATTTGAAGCATTATATGGAAGGAAATGCAGAACTCCTATAAGCTAGGATAAGCTGGAAGATAGGATAAGCATTGGACCTGAAATGCTTGCTGATATGGAAGAAAAAGTTAAAGTGATTAGGAAGAGGTTGGCAGAAGCCAATGACAGGCAAAAGAGTTATGCAGATCGCAAACGAGTGCCTAGACACTTCTCTGTTGGCGAGAAAGTGCTTTTGTGAGTGAAACCCCGAAAGAGTTCTATAAAATTTGGTAAATCTTTGAAATTGGCTCCTCGTTATGTTAGACCTTTCAAAGTTCTTGAGATTATCAATCCTGTTGCCTACAAAGTTGCTCTACCTCTAGCCTTGTCTAAGATGCATAATGTTTTTCATGTTTCATATTTAAAGAAATATTTTGTAGGTAATAACCACATCCTTAATTGGAATTCCTTACAGATGCAAGAACCTGGGTGGTTGTGATCGAGCCACTCAAGGTGCTCGAAATGCATAAACTTTGTTTACGTAATCGAGAAGTTTTGCAATGCAAAATTCAGTGGGACCAATATGGCAAGGATAGCGTCACTTGGGAAGACTACAAAGACATTTATCAAAGATTTCCAAAACTTTTTAAAGACATTAATGTTGCATTATAAAAAGTTTGTTTTAAGTATAAATTTTTGCTTGATAAACTTAATCATTGGGGACGATGATTTTTAAAGGGGAAGGATATGTTACATCCCTCTTTTTGAAAACAATTATGCTATTTACTTTCTTGCAAATTTCAGAAATTTAATATGTTGTGAATGACATGGAAACTGATGATTTATCTTACAAAGTTGTTATATGAAATTGTGGAATCTAATGATTACGATCAAGGTGTTATTGTAGACTAAATGTCATTATAATAAATGCAATGATGTTTGGATATATTATACTTTGATTTGGAACATAGGTGCTTTGACCACAAAATTGTATGTGAGTCTGTCGTTGCAGGAACAGGAGGATCATGTTCGACGGGAAGAGAAAGTATCTTTGAGAGAGAGTATAGACTCTAGAAATTAACCATGGGTGTTTGTTACTGAGAATGCTAAATAGGTAGATAAACCTTGGAACCATCATTTTAGTTTTGTTTGTCGGTTGGGTTAGTTAACTAGATGTCGACGGCTAAGGATAAAGTGTAACATCCTAGTCGAAAGTGGTCATAGAGAATCTTGGAGTCGTCGATGTCGTTGTAAGTTCTCCATAGCAAGTCTACTTATATAGATGTTTATTAACTCGTTTATAAGTAATTAAATAAACCCTCTTGTGGCGAACTGCAGATCACATCTCATAGTCGAAGGATGCGAGAAGTCATTTTGAGCATCTATCGATGTAGGAAACTTGTTTGCGTTATGATCAATCCGTCGAGATTGTCGTAAAATGCGTTGAACTTGTGTTGTGAATTATTCTTGTCAGAGATCGACAAATGTCGATTTGAAGCCTTAGCGTGTGATAATTTGTTTTGGTCGTTGTTTAGTTTGAGTCTTTTCTTCTAGTTTTGACCGCGAATTGTTGTCAATCTAACCTCGAGTTTTCTTAATAAGATGGTCTTTATCTCTTTTCCTTTTCAGCCAAAAGTTGCTCTAGACACTTCTTAACCGTCGTCTTGTCAAGTTTAACTTCACTTTTAGCTTTCAGTTGCTTTGTGTTCAAGTGAGATTTGGTCAATGAAGTCCTCACCATGTATGGATCTATCTCAATGTGTTAAATGTTTACCATCATAATCCATGAACCTTTGGGCCTATGCATGCCATCATGAAGTGTGTTTTTATGCAGGCAAATGTGTGATGTGGAGATGCCCATCATCAAGGTGGGTGCAAAGGCATCAGTTTTGTGATTGTGTTGAATCATAAACTAAACCACAGAAAGTAGGGAGTTTCTCCTGTGTGTAATGGAAGTAATGCGGGTGGTAGTTGCATATGGGAGAGATTCCTTCGTGAGGTGGAGGAAGGTATTGGTCATTGCTATTAGTGAGGAGACAGCAGTAAAAGATGATGGAAGGCCATCATCGGGGGGAGAGTTAGTTAGAAGTGGGATGGACGATTAAGTGGTGACTCGGACATGTAGGAAAGAGAGGGAGAGATTCGATGGCGAGGGGAGAAAAACTGGGGAAAGGCTGTCGTGGATGGGAAGAAGGAGAGGTAAGTGCGGAGGACAGAGAGGAATGAGAGGTTTAGAAGCTGTGAGGTAAGAGTGAAGGAGTGACTTTCTGGGCATCATGGAAAGAGTAGGGAGGTTTAGAAGTGGCGGAAGAGAGTCTTAGAAGTTGCGAAGGGGTAGGGAAGGAGTGATCATTTTTTTCTAAGGAGTGATCGTTTCTTCTAAGGAGTGATCTATTTTCTCAGTAGAGATCAGCTTCAGAGTAGACAGCAACAGAGAGAGAGATAACTAAGGAAGCCTGTAGTTGTTTGAGGGTGATCGGTTTCTAAGTAGGGAGCCTGCCTTTGTCTTGAGTAGTGTCCGGCAGAGAGAGGGGATCATTTAGTGTGGATTGTCGTTATTTAAGAAGGAGATAAAAGAGATAGCTTTGAAGAAAAGTAGAGGAGAACATGGAATTACCACAGCAACATCCATCTTTATCAACAGGTTCATTTCCTTCTTTTCTTTTCTCAGTTTAGACCAGTAAGTAAGTCTCACTTTTGCAAAAGATAAATACGTTTAAAATGAGTAGAAATGTATGACAACGTAAATCTAGTATGATATCTGTGTGTGATCAATCCATGAAATAGCATCATTGCTGAATATTGATATTTAAAAACCTCTGAAATAGTAAGATTGCTGTGTATGAGAATGCAAAAACTGTATCCTTGCTTGTCATAAATGACACCGTGTGATGATGGAACACAGTTTCTAATTTACACACATCTAGGAATGAACACCACTTGATGCAAATTGTAAATTACCTTCTCTGAATGGTTGGCAATAATGTATGTTCAAAGGTCATCCATTAGGACTGTTTTATCAACTTAAAACTGCCCTTGGAGCCTTTCAACGATAGCTCCACAGCGAGTAAATACATTGCTCCACGTACATGCTGTGTAGGAGTCAAAACCACAATTTTAAGCATGTTTTGACGTAAATTTAGTATGTTTAATAGCTAGAAAATGTAGTTGTAAACATCTAATGTCTTATCCATCTTACATCTTTAGTTAGAGGTTGACCATGCGTTGGTCACCTCTATTGACATAAGAAAGATTCCAAAACCATTTATATTTTATTTACGACTCTCATCTTTATGAATTATGCGAAACTAAATGACACGGAAAGGGGAGTAGGAAGTTAAAGTATTAGTAATGATTGAAAACTATCATGGTTCTGAAAAGAACAATTAGAGTGGAAAACCTGCATGTGAGTCTAGATTACGTTGCATGTGATGATTCTAGTATCGTTTTGTAGACCTTAAGAGTCTAGAACCCTTTAATTCTGGGATAACGGGAAAAATGTTTAAAATACTGGGATATCTTGTGCAAACATGGGAACTGAGTAAACTAGTATGAAACCACTTAGGAGTGGGTGTTATTTAACAATGTTTTTACATGAATATGGGATTATGAAACTATGAACACAGGAGTAGAGTAAATGTTGCGCCATGTGCTATTACAGGAGGAAATTCTAAACCCTTGAGGTCATCAAGGTCGTCAATTAGTTCAAAATATACAAATAGGAAACTATAGGATTTCGATCAGTTCAAGTTGAGTAGGGTGGGTGAACCAAGTTCATGCATTCTTAGAGCGCTAATTAAAAACAAATCCTTTGGCCAAGGTGGTGTACTATCCTCAAGTGCATCAAACGTTCACTGTAACTGGATGGTGTTTCTTGTGGAGTGTTGTGCATGACTAGAGGGTATCTAGGGATCTGCATGATAACAAGACATGTAGGTTACAACACCAGAGCTCAGATGGCAAACACCGATGGTTATCCTAAGTCAATCCTCTTCAGTAGGGTAGGGCCACTTCCGGTTAGGAAGGAGTGCGGGAGACCGACGGTCTATGGTTGGAGGTTAAGCTCCTTGAAGATACTTTCTCTTCCAAATACTGAGGAACGCCGAGTCTTGAATGTGATGGGTCAACAATCAAGATGCATGTTAATGGTATGTTTCCAATATTTGTTTGTTTCAAGAAAATTGCATATTGTTAGAAAATAAAATGTTTAATATATATCATTTCCTTTAGTTTTACATAAATGAAATCATGATTTTGATAAAATGAAAAATGCTGTGTTGGATTATAGATAAGTTTCTTTTGTATTTGAATACTTAGTAAATAAATAAATAAATTACCTTTGTGAAAACCTAGTTACTTCTTGTCATTTCGGATTTGGATGTTATAGTTGTCCTCCTTGATTTATTTCTTGCATGTTATAATTTAAGCATTCAAATGCCCTATGACCTTCTTCTCCACATCTAAAACAAGTGAAAGGCCTTTTCTGGTTTTCCCATCCTCTACCATTACCATAACCTCTACCTCGTTGAAATCCCCTTCCTCATTCTTGATTCGAAGGATCTTGTCGGGTGTTTGCTTATTTTTCCAATCCATGGGATGACTCTCCCCTGCCATAATTTGAACCTCCTCGAAATGGGGTTGATGTACCCCTTCTTCCTCCTCTATTCCTTTGATGGTATTGTCTGTTTTGTTTTTCTTCATCCTTTAGAGCCAATTAGTAAGCCTCTTCCATACTGTTGAGTCGATGCATGCTCAATTCATCTTGAATAGAGAATTTCAGGCCATTCACATATCTAGTAGCCATCTATTCATTAGTTTCTTGATGCTATATATGTATAGATAGCATATAAAACTCATTTGTATAATCTTGCACAGAAGAGAGGTTCTGCTTTAAATTTTGAAACCTACGAAAAAGCGTTTGCGCATAATCTATGGGCAAAATTTTTTCTTTCAACTTCTTCTCCATTTTATTCCATGTCATGATCTTATCCTTGCCTTTCCTTGTTTGTTCCTTTTGAAGATGATCCCACCAAATAATTGCATGACGCTTTAATTTGGTGCATGCAAATTTCACCTTCTTTTCCTCTGTCATGGATTTCCATTCGAAAATTTTTCTCATGTCATTCAACTAGTCTATCAACTCCTCTAGTTTAAGACTACTTGCATAATCTGAAACATCTACCTTGATCCCTTCATTTTTCCCTGCTAAGGCCCTGAGCATCCTCTCTTCAAAACTCATGCCTTCTAATTCTTCTTCTTCATGTTCTGTATCTTGATTTGCACCTCCTCGACCTATCTCTTCATCAGATTTGTCTCCTCCTCTACCGAGTCTTTGGTTTTCCATCTGTGTTGCAAGTTTACCTATTTGCCTTTGTAGATTTTGCATTTCTCTATGCATTTGGGCAAGACCGCCTCTTCCTCTTCCTCTCCCAGCCATCTTCCTGCTTTGATACCAGATGATGTAGCGCACAACATACACTTAATACATTTTTTCCATTAATCATGTGAGAGCCAAATATTTGAAGACTGGAACATAAAACATCTATTCATCAACTCTGCTGCTACAATGAGAGAAAATTCTCTTACATCCAAGAAAATGAAAAAATAAAAAAAATTACCTTTTTTGGCTGATTTTGACAATTGTCAGATTTTGCCATTTTAGGTAATTTTACAATCATATCTTGAGAATCCAATTTTTTCCCAAAAAAACTCATAAAGCAAAGGTAGGATGAAAAAACAACTAACATCCTAAATTCGAAACATGAGTTTCGAGTTATTAAAAAAAGCAACTTTTGAAAAACTAGAAAAAAACATTAATTTGCCATTTTAAGGGCCGAGATGAAAGTTTCAAGCCCCAAAAAAGTGCCAAGACGAGGTCCAACTGACTAGGGTGGATTTGGAAACCATTGGTGACCTCATAACGTATCTACCTGTAAAATTTCATAAAAAACCCACATCTGAGTCAAAAGTTATGACCTCCGGAAGTCCCTGCATCAAAAACACAAAACTCTAAAAGACAAGATATAATAATGAAATAAAGATAAGTAAGCATTTGAAATGGCCCAACTCTAACCCTAACCATAATTCTAATTAATGTTAAAATTAGGGTTAGGGTTTCATTAGGGTTACATTTAGTGTTACTATTAGAGTTATATTTATAAATAGGTTGCAATTAGGTATATAATTAGTGTAATGGTCCAACTCTAACCTTAACCATAATTCTAATTAATGTTAAAATTAGGGTTAGGATTTGATTAGGGTTACATTTAGTGCTACTATTAGAGTTAAGTTTATAAATAGGTTGCAATTAGGTATATAATTAGGGTTTAAAGTACGGTTAGAATTAAAATTAAGCTTACAATTAGGGTAAGAATTAAGGTGGGTTACTATTAGAATCAGGTAAGAATCAATTACGGTTGTAGTTAGGTATATAGTTAGGGTTTGAAGTATGGTTAGAATTAAAACAAAGGTTGCAATTAGGGTAAGAATTAAGGTGGGATACTATTAGAACTGGGGTAAGAATTAGAGTTATAGGTAGGGTTAGGGCTCAAAGTTCACATTACAGTTAGGGTTAGAGTTACAATTAGGATTAAGGTTAGGGTTAGGATTTGAATTATAGTCAAGCTTAGGGTTGGGGTTTTAAATTTTAAAAAATTAAATATATTAGTAATATTAGAAAACCTAAGTGGTTTGTATTACACAAAAAAAATACTACCATGGTAGCAAAAATTGTTGTTGGCAATAATATGACAAAACAAAAGATAATTTTTTTGCAAAAAATAAGGTTTTAATTGAGACAAAATTAGGTTAGGCTTAGGATTGGTTAAAAAAATTGGGTTAGAGTTAGGGTTAGGGAAAAATTAGAAAAAATAGCCATAGAAATCAAAAAAATCTTATTAATTTTTTTGACCAAATTTGAATTGCTTAGGGTTTAGGGTTGGAATTAAGATTAAGATTACAATCACAATTAGGGTTACAATTAGAGTTAGGGTTGGCATTACATTTAGGATTACGATTACATTTAGGATTAAAGTTAGGACTTAGCATTAGGGTAGTATTGAGGGAACGGTTAGGGTTACAATTAGGATAATTGTTAGAGTTAGAACTAGAGCTAGGGTTAGCATTAATATTAGGATTAAAGTTATGGTTTGGGTAAGGATTAAGGTTAGGTTTACAAATAAAATTATGATTACAATTAAGTATAGGATTAGAGTTAGGGGTTAAAATTAGGGTTACAATTATAGTTAGGGTTAGGGTTAGTATTGGGACAAGTGTTAGGGTTAGGGATAATATTAGGGTTATGATTATATTTAGGATTAGAGTTAGTGTTACAATTAGGGTTATGGTTAGGGTTAGTATTGGGGTGAGGGTTATGGTTAAAATTAGTTTTAGGGACATAATTAGGGTTATTATTAGGATTAGAATTAAAGTTAAGGTTAGCAATAATGTTACAATTAAGGTTAGTAATTATTATTAGGATTAGAATTAAAGTTAAGGTTAGAATTAATGTTACAATTAAGGTTAGGAACTTGGATATCTCAAGATTAGAACTATAATTCAATTTAAGTTTAGAGTTAAAATTATAGTTAGAAATAAAATATCTAATCTATATTATAATATTATATAATAATTATAATAATTCATATAATTATATAATATAATTGATAATATAGATTAAATATATTATTATAATATAATATTATAATAATATTAATTATCATTAAGTAATTTTTTTAATTATATTTTTTATTATATTTATTATAAACATTCTCTATAAAATGTAATAATATTAGAATATTATAATAATATAAATATAATATTAAAACTTTAAAATAATTTTACTTTAAAATAATTATTATAATTTAAATTATTTATTGTGATTTAAAATATGAAATAATTATTCTGATTTAAAATATGAAACTATTTGTGAATAAAATAATAAACATTTATAATAAAATAATAATATAAATACATTATTATACTATTTCCTAATATTTAGAGTTAGGGTTATAAATAGGGTTAGGTTTAGAGTTAGGTAAGGAATTAAGGATTCTAACTATAACCATAACCATAATTATACTGATAATCCTGACCTTATATATATTTAAATTAATTATTGTCATTAAAAATATATCTAATTATTCTCTTTTAATATATTGTTTTCATTAAAACTATTAAAGTATACAATAATTGCAATTATAACTTAAAAAATTTCATTGGATCCATCTCGGCGTTTAAAGAGTTTTCTCATAAATTAGGGTTTAGGTTAGAATTAGCATTACAATTAGGTTTAGAATAATGTAGGGTAAGAATTAGAATTAGAGTTAGTGTTATAATTATGGTTAGGATTAAAATTGGTGTTTCAATTCGAAGTAGGGTTAGGGTTAGAATTAGATTTAAGGTCAAGGTTAAATTTAGGGTTAGGATTAGGTTTAGAATTAGAGTTAGGATTAGAAGTAGGATTAGAATTAGGGTTGGTGTTAAGATTAGAATTAGGGTTATAGTTAGAATTGTTATTAATTAGGGTTAGGGTTTTAAATAAATAGGGTTAGAGTTTAAAATAATTAGGCTTAGGGTTTAAAATGAGAATTAGCATTACACTTTCAAATGAATATTATTAATGTTTAAAATAATTAGGATTAAGGTTTAAAATAAATAAGGTTTAATTAATTAAGGTTTGAAATAATTATGATTTAAAAGAATTAGGGTTAGAATCAACCTTACAAATAGAATGTAACATCCCCCTACGTAACCCCTGAAGGGTAAAATCCAAAAGGGGACAAGATAATTTTTTTCTTTTGACATAAGTAGACAACACACATATTGATGCAGCACACAACATACACTCAACAGAATTGTGCCATTAAACATGAGAGACAAAAATTTGGAAGCTGAAACATAACAAAATTTCTATTCATCAACTCTGCCGCTACAATGAGAGAAAACTCTCTTATATCTAAGAAAACAAAAAAAAAAAAATTACCTTTTTTGGCAGATTTCGACATTGTCAGATTTTGCCATTTTAGGTAATTTTACAATCATATCTTGAGAATCCATTTTTTTCCCAAAAAGCTCATAAAGCTAAGGTAGGACGAAAAACTAACTAACACCCTAAATTCGAAACATGAGTTTCGAGTTATTAAAAAAAGCAACTTTTAAAAAACTAGAAAAAAACACTAATTTACCATTTTGAGGGCCAAGATGAAAGTTTGAAGCCCCGAAAAAGTGCCAAGATGAGGTCCAACCGACTAGGGTTGTTGGGAAACCACTGGCCACCCCATAACGCATCCACCTGTAAAATTTCGTAGAAAACCCACATCCGAGTCAAAAGTTATGACCTCCGAAAGTCCCTACATCATTCTCCTCTGGTTGAAAAGAACGCAGCGCCTGCAAGTGAGTGTCTTCAAACTGCTGCCATTTGACGAGATCTAACCTTTGCACTTCCCACTCCGTAATCCATGTGCTATCTGTTAGTGGCAATCCTTCCCACTGTACTAAATACTTGTTGTAACGCCCTTGCCGAGTGGAGATAGTGTTCTTATCAAGAATCTATGCAATCTTTTCCTTCTTCTTATGGGGAATGTGGTTGTGCCATGACACCTCTGGTTGACTATCTTTAGCATCATCCTCACCATGGAATGCATATAAATCAAAAATATTAAACACGGGAGAAATAGCGAGATCATCTGGTAAACAAACCTCATATGCATTATGATTGATCTTCTTTGTAATTCTGCAAGGACCAATTTTCTTGTACTTCAACTTGTGATATGTTCTAGTAGGAAACCACTCTTTTCTCAAATATACCATCACTAAGTCACCTTCACTGAATGTCTGATGTCGCTGACTAGGATCCACTGAATTCGTATACCTCTCATTACTGTCCTGTAACTTTTGTCTCACTTCTTGTTGCAACTGTTGAAGGTGTTCTGCAAACGCTTCCCCATCATCACTGACCCGATCTTTCATTAGTAGCTGTACCAAATCTAGAACACCCTGAGGATTCCTGCCATACACAATCTGGAAAGGGGACTTTCCTGTTGATCGGTTAACAGAACTATTATAGGCAAATTCGGCCTGGGGTAATGCCAAATCCCATTGTTTTGGCTTTTCTCCAACAATACACTCAGCAAATTTCCCAGACTCTGATTAACTACCTCTGTTTGCCCATCTGTTTGAGGATGATAGGCACTACTAAACTGTAACTTGGTCCCCATCTTCTTCCATAAAGTCCTCTAGAAATGGCTGAGGAATTTGGTATCCCTGTCAGAGGTAATAGTCTTTGGAACACCATGTAGTCTAACAACTTCTAAAAAAAATAACTCTGCTACCCTCGTTGCATCATTAATCTTCTTGCAGGCAATAAAATGAACCATCTTGGAGAACCTATCAACAACTACAAAAATGGAATCATTACCTCGTTGAGTATGTGGAAGTCCCAACACAAAGTCCATGCTCAAATCTGTCCATGGTGTAACTGGTACTTGTAAGGGCATAGACAATCCTGTATTCTGTGAATGTCCCTTAGCCACTTGGCAGATTCTACACCTTGTTACATGCTTAGTTATATCCCTTTTCAGCTTTGGCCAGTAATATTTATCTTCTATCAAGGCTATTGTCTTGTCCTTGCCAAAATGTCCAGCCAACCCACTACTATGAAATTCTCTGATAATGTTGTCCCTCATAGAGCCAGCCAGTATGCATAGTTATTTTCCTTTAAATAGATACCCATCTTGCAGAAAATATTCACCCCTAAAGTGATCCAATTACCAGATATTGGTGCCTTCAATTGTTCCACAATCTCCCAAAAATCATCATCAGACTCATACAAATTTTTGATGGCATCAAAACCAATCACCTCAGCTTCCATTGTGGTCAAAAGTGCAACATGCCTACTTAACACATCTGCAACCTGATTTTGTTTTCCAGACTTATGCTTCAGCACAAAGTTGTAACCCTGCAAGAAAGAGACCCACTTGGCATGCCTACTATTCAACTTTTTCTGTGTGTTCAAGTACCTCAGTGCAATATGATCTATAAACAATACAAACTCCTGGGGAACTAGATAATGTCTCCAATGCCTCAATGCTTGAACAATTGCATAAAATTCCAAATCAGAAGTAGAATAATTCTTTCTCACTACATTCATCTTTTCACTAAAGAAAGCTATAGGTTTGCCAGCTTGGCTAAGTACAGCACCTATTCCTACATGGGAGGCATCACATTCTACTTCAAATACTTTATCAAAATTTGGCAATACAAGTATAGGTGCTTCTGTTACCTTTTTCTTCAAGTACTTAAAGCTCTCCTCAACATCCTTGGTCCATACAAACTCCCTCCCTTTGGTGCAATCTGTTATAGGAGCTACAATACTACTGAAATTGCGAATGAACTTTCGATAGAAAGTGGCCAAGCCATGAAAACTTTTTACCGCTGTGATGCTGCTTGGACTAGGCCATTCTAGGATTGCCCTAACCTTTTCTGGATCCATTCTGACACCATCTTTAGAAATGACAAAGCCTAAAAAAACCAAACTGTCCTGAATGAACCTACACTTTTTCAAATTGGCATAGAGCTTCTCCTTCCTTAACACACCAAAGATGATCCTCAAGTGTTGTAGGTGCTCTTCTTTGCTGTTACTAAATACCAAAATATCATCAAAATAAACTACCACAAACTTACCAATGTAAGGGCGTAGTATAGTGTTCATCAATCTCATAAATGTGCTAGGTGCATTTGATAACCCGAATGGCATAACCATCCACTCATATAATCCATCTCCAGTCTTAAAGGCTATCTTCCACTCATCCCCTTCTTGAATCCAAATTTGGTGGTAGCCACTTCGTAGGTCGATCTTGCTGAAATATTTAGCCCCTGCAAGGACATCCATCATGTCCTCCATACGAGGTATAGGAAACTGATACTTGATGGTAATCTTAATAATTGCTCTGCTATCAGTGCACATCCTCCATGTTCCATCTTTTTTGGGGGTTAACAATGCAGGTATAGCACATGGGCTCATGCTCTCTCTCACCACACCTTTACTTAGGAGTTCTGTTACTTGCTTATTCATCTCTGCATGTTGTGTTGGATTCATCCTATAGGCTGCTTGCTTGGGTAGAGTTGCTCCCGGAATCAAATCAATATGATGCTGAATATCTCTCCTTGGCGGTAGACCATCAGGCAATTCATTAGGTAAAACATCAACAAATTCTTTCAATAGCTCGGCTACTTCGGGGGGAACTGAAATGTCTTCCTCTTCACCTTTTTTCACTACTAATGCATAGCAACACCCTGTCATCTTCATTTCTTTAACAAGATCTCTTTCAGAAAACATGGTCTCACCTTTTCCTTCATCCTTGAGAGGCAATAAAATCACCTTAGCGCCATCTTTCCAAAAGGTGTATGTGTTTTTCTCTCCATCATGCATAACTTTTCTATCATACTACCATGGCCTTCCCAATAACACATGACAGGCATCCATTGGGACAACATCACACCATATCTCATCCTGATAGATCTTCCCTATGCTAAACTTAATTAGGCATCTTTTATCAACAGTGACTTCATTTCCCTTTTTAAACCATGCAATGCGATACGGATGAGGATGTTTTTCACAGTGTAAATTCAATTTGTCTACCTTTTCTTTAGAAACCATATTTTCACAACTACCTCCATCAACAATGACTTGACATACCTTGCCACCCAAAGCGCATCTGGTTCTGAAGATATTGGTTCAAAGCCATGAACCATCAGAGCTTTTGGCTTGTGTTTTCTCCTTCTCTGGAATCACCATTGCTCTTCTCATCATGAGACTTTCTCCCACATCTGGTGGAGCCTCCAGTTCTATCCCTTCCACTTCATGCTGCATTTGAATCATGTTCACCCTAGGTTGTCCTCCTTGATTTCTTTCTTGCATGTTATAATTGGAGCATTCAAATGCCCTATGACCTTCTTCTCCACATCTGAAACAAGTGAAAGGCCTTCTCTAATTTTCCCATCCTCTACCACTACCATAACCTCTACCTCTTTGAAATCCCCTTCCTCGTTCTTGATTCAGAGGATCTTGCCGAGTGTCTACTTGTTTTTCCACACCATGGGATGACTCTCCCCTACCATAATTTGAACCTCCTTGAAATGGGGTTGATGTAACCCTTCTTCCTCCTCTATTCCTCTGATGATACTGTCTGTTTTGTTTTTCCTCAGCCTTTAGAGCCAATTGGTAAGCCTCTTCCATATTGTTGAGTCGATGCATGCTCAATTCATCTTGAATAGAAAATTTCAGGCCATTCACATATCTAGCAGCCATTTGTGCATCAGTTTCTTGATGCTCTATACGTATAGATAGTGTATAAAACTCATTTGTATAATCTTGCACAGAAGAGAGGTTCTGCTTTAAATTTTGAAACCTACGAAAAAGGGTTTGCGCATAATCTATGGGCAAAATTTTTTCTCTCAACTTCTTCTCCATTTTATTCCATGTCCTGATCTTATCCTTACCTTTCCTTGTTCGTTCCTTTTGAAGATGATCCCACCAAATCATTGCATGACCCTTTAATTTGGTGCATGCAAATTTTACCTTCTTCTCCTCTGTCATGGATTTCCATTCAAAAAATTTTCTCATGCTATTTAACCAGTCTATCAACTCCTCTGGTTTAAGACTACCTGCATAATCTGAAACATCTACCTTGATCCCTTCATTTTTTCCTTCTAAGGCCCTGAGCATCCTCTCTTCAAAACTCATGCCTTCTAATTCTTCTTCTTCATGTTCTGTATCTTGATTTGCACCTCCTTGACCTATCTCTTCATCAGATTCATCTCCTCCTCTACCAAGTCTTTGGGTTTCCATCCATGTTGTAAGTTCTACTATTTGTCTTTGCAGATTTTACATTTCTCTATGCATCTGGGCAAGACCGCCTCTTCCTCTTCCTCTCCCAACCATCTTCCTGCTCTGATACCAAATGATGCAGCACACAACATACACTCAATAGAATTGTGCCATTAAACATGAGAGACAAAAATTTGGAAGCTGAAACATAACAAAATTTCTATTCATCAACTCTGCCGCTACAATGAGAGAAAACTCTCTTATATCTAAGAAAACAAAAAAAACAAAAAATTACCTTTTTTGGCAGATTTCGACAATTGTCAGATTTTGCCATTTTAGGTAATTTTACAATCATATCTTGAGAATCCAGTTTTTTCCCAAAAAGCTCATAAAGCTAAGGTAGGATGAAAAACCAACTAACATCCTAAATTCGAAACATGAGTTTCGAGTTATTAAAAAAAGCAACTTTTAAAAAACTAGAAAAAAACACTAATTTGCCATTTTGAGGGCCAAGATGAAAGTTTGAAGCCCCGAAAAAGTGCCAAGACGAGGTCCAACCAACTAGGGTGGTTGGGAAACCACTGGCCACCCCATAACGCATCCACCTATAAAATTTTGTAGAAAACCCACATCTGAGTCAAAAGTTATGACCTCCGGAAGTCCCTGCATCACATATTCGGTTGCCAATATAATACATTGATCACAATCATTTTAAACACCAAAGAAAATGTTCCTAATCCCATCTGATAAAAACATGAATCCATAGGCATAAAATACAGCCGGATCTGATACCCACACCGAAATCTGTAAAGCAATAAAGGAACATCACATTTCTTCTCATTAAATACAATGATTACAACTTCTCTCCTGAGAGAGTTTAATTACGTAACTACATATACAATTACAATGATATATTCCAAAATATGATACAAGTATAAGAACATAGTCCTGAGTATGATACAAGGACTGAATGGTTACAATAACTAAATGAAGTAATGGAAAGAGAGATCATCTCCAATTGATTCTCCAAAACTTGTTTGCTGGTCCCCAATGGTGGTGGCAATGCCTCCCAACCATGTGGACTCCTAAGAGACCACCCCACCATACTCGGAGATAGTTACAAGGCCCAAATGGATGAACAATAACAAGGGGATACAAGATGGCCAGCACTCACATCAGACACAGAGCAGACACAGAGAACAGTGCTTACAGTCAAAGTCATAATATAGGTGTACTCATCTAAGTCATAAGTCAGGTACTACTCACAACTGCTAAGGTGCTAGATACTAGAGTGTAATCATATGGAGTGTCATCATGTGTGCTTGAAGGGATGGCACACACGGGACCAAGTACCTCTCATATAGACGAGGAGACTCAATCGTGCCTGAATCCACACCCCGCAGATGGATGACTCGACGCCCCACAGACGGATAGGCCTTCTCATTACATCCTTAGCCTTTACAAGCACTCAAGGTCATGCATGAGGTTTAATTATCTTATTAGTATTTTTACCCTAATGTTTTAGTTTTAGTTATCACTTGTTACTGTAACACTACTACTAGTTCCCCTGGCAGCCACTTACGAGCCCCAAGCCCGTAGAGAGCCACTCCAATAGACCACTCTAATGCCTAGACTTTGTTCATCTCATTTGACTAAACAAGGCATCCAAAAAGACTAAAAAATAGTGAGCTAAAAATTTAAAATAGTAAAGGTGAAAAAAAATGATCTACAAGACCCTAACTCTCATGAACAGTGTAATTTGTTGAAAATGGCCTTCTGCCAATTAGATCAATTTATAAACACTCCCAAGACCCCCAATTTAATTAATATTCACAAAGGAATGCATGGATATCATAAGAGGAGTACGACAAATGGTGACGCAATTCAACTCACAGCGTAAATTTTACATCTTATCATCCATTTTTAACATAACAAAATAAAAAGTAAAAAGACTTACAAAAATGGTAATCTTAATTTCCCTCCTACAGTAGTTCCTTTAAATCCTTGGGTTGTAGATTTTCCCAATTAGAGTTTATGTGACCAATTTTCATGCACAACCACAAGTAGATGAATCTAAGGTATTTTATTGCCATAACATTCTTAGACGCAATGGCGATGGTTTCCACAAGGCTAGTATTAATACATATGCAACTATGTATGATAGTTGTATATAGACTAAAAATATTGAATATCTAACCATGTGTGCTACGATGGTACTAAGAGCTTGAAAACTTCTAACATATATCAATAAAATCTGCTATAAGCTGCTGCAACATACCTAAAATAAACTATTTAACTTATAAATTAGATATTCCATAGGACATAGGAGGTGGTTAAGCTTGAAACACCATTCTAATCTCAAACCTAAAGATATAAAATTTATTAAGTCTAATTTAAGGGTCCAAAAATGCTTAAAGAAAGCAATGAATACTTCCAAAACCCTCTAAGCAACCTCACATCCCTCTAATGACTATAATATGAGGAATCGATTCCTCTTATTTCTCCCACAATTCCTTCCAAAACCATACACCCTGACTAACCAAAATGACCAAAACAAAAGCCACTCAATAAACTTAAGAAGAGTTATAATGGAAATCTCTTTCAGAGAAGCCATCGTATAGCAAAAAGGTTTCCTAGGAGTTAGATCTCTTCACTCTATCATTACATCCTAGTTTTTGTTGTATGGTTTCCCTCAATATAACCTTAGTAAAATTGAACCCCTTTTGTTTTCACTACAATTTATAAATCAGAAACCACGTGATCTATTTTTTCTTTCTAGAAATTATAAATCAGAAGACACATGATCCTTCATTGAAACCCATTAATCTAAATACTAAAGGAATTGATCTACACAAAGAAAATAAATTCATGGACGGAGGAAATGCAAATATCATGTGATGAAATAAATATTTTGGGCATAAATTTTCCTAAGGCAGTAATGGGGTTTCAATTTTATTTGTGCTAAAGGAAGAAGTGTAGCAAAGGTATTTTAGTTTTTGTCTTGGGGAAACAATGAACTAAGGAAAATACCTCTATCCTGGTCATTCTCACCTTCAACGCACCTCTAACTACAATTTGGTATGCTTCTTGAGTGATTTCCTCTTCCCTTTGCTGCTTTCCTCCTCGCTCTGTCATTCTCTCTGTCTTCTCTCTTCTTGTTTTTTTATCCTCTCAAAATTAGACAGTCACTTCACCAAATTGTGGTCCCTCCCCAAATATAGAGTCTTCCACCTTTTTGCCATCCATTTTCCCATTCTTTAATTCCCACCTACAACTTCTCCTCTCCCTGCATATATTTTGTAGCATTTAATTTTCACCCAGAAACCTCCGTTGACTCCTGCTATCCCATCACCAATCTTCCCTTAGATATTTTCCTTCCTCCTTTAATGAGTTTTACTCACCCTGACACAATCCTATGCTCTCCAAGAGGTGTCATCTCAGATGATATTTTAAGCATTTAAGAGCCACCTACTCTCAATGCTAGCGTTGCAAAAGGGGTCGTTACATAGAATAAGGGTAAGGATGACAATTATAGTTAGAGTTAGGATTAGAAGTAGAATTAAAATTAGGGTTGATGTTAAGATTAGACTTAGGGTTATAGTTAGAATTGTTATTACAGTATGTGTTAAACCCTACATGCATTAATTATAATTAAGAATAGAATTAAGATTAGGGATAAATTATAATTATGATTAAAATTAAGGTTAGGGTTAGAATTATTTCAAACACTAAATGCTTTAATTATAATTTGGATTAGAATTAAGATTAGGGATATATTTATAATTATGATTAAAATTAAGGTTAGGGTTACAATTAGGGTTAGGTTTAGGGTTAGGATTAGAATCAATGTTATGGATAGGGTTTAAATTGGGGTTAAGGTTAGGGCTACGATTATGGATAGGTTTAGGTTTAGAATTAGAGTTAGGATTAGAAGTAGGATTAAAATTAGGGTTGGTGTTAAGATTAGAGTTAGGGTCAAGGTTAGAATTAGAATTAATGTTACTGTTACTATTAAGGTTAGTGTTAGGGTTAGGGTTTCAGTTATAATTACAATAAGGATTAAAATTAGGGTTAGGGATATAATATTAGGGTTAGTTTTAGGGTGAGGATTCTTGGGGTTAAAATTAGTTTTAGGGACATAATTAGGGTTATTGTTAGAGTTAGAATTAGAGTTAGGGTTAGGATTAGGGTTACAAACTTGGATTTCTCAAGATTAGAATTATAATTGGATTTAAGTAGAATTAGGGTTAGGATTGCCATTACAATTAGGGTTAGGGTTAGGGTTTAGGTTAGAATTAGAGTTAAAACTATGATTACAATTAGGGTTAGGGTTGGGATTATAATTAGGGTTAGTATTAGCCTAAACGTTACATTTAGGGTTATAGTTACAATAAAATAAGAACATCTATATATGTTTATATCTATATATAGAACTATGATTAGAGCTAAGGTTCAGATTAGGGTTGAAATTAGTAATAGACTAAGGGCTAGGATTAGAGTTAGGGTTAGGATTTCAGTTATAATTAGTGTTAGAATTAGGGTTAGGGTTAGGATTTAGGTTAGAATTAGGGTTAAAACTATTATTAGAATCAAGGTTAGGGTTGGAGTTAGAATTAGGGTTAGTATTAATAACTTATCATAATAATTATTATAACCCTAATTATTTGTACATTAAATTATAATAACAATAATGTTAGAGTTAGGATTAGGATTAAAAGATTCCTATAACATTACACTTACCATTGTTTTATAAGCCTCAAAACCTTAACCTAACCCTATTTCAAAATCTAACCCTATTTAACATAATTTTAACCATAATTTTGGTTGTAACTCTAATAATAACACTAACCCTAATGTTAACCATAATCTCAACCCTAATTTGAACCATAATTATATTTCTAACCTTAACTTTAATCCTAATAGTAATGCTAACCCTAATTATAATAAATAGATTAATTATTAAATTAATTGTAACTCTAACTCTAACCTAAACATTAATGCTAACCCTAATTTTAACTACTAACAATAATATGAAAGAAGGGGCCGAACATATCACCTAAAGAAACTACAGGGCGGAAAGCCTCTCCCTCCTACAGTTCAGTAATTGAATTCGAGAGCAGGCTTAGTGGGAGGGGAGGAGGAACTAGAGTTTCTGAACAACCGTAAGTGAGGCAATTAACGAGGTTGGGGAGAATTCAAATAGTTAACTCCCTATTAAATATATTATTATAATATAATATTATAATTATAATAATATTAATTATCATTAAGTAATTTTCTTTATTATATTTATTATTATATTTATTATTATAAATATTCTCTATAAAATGTAATAATATTACAATAATATAATATACAAACTTTAAAATAATTATTCTAATTTAAATTATTTATTGTGATTTAAAATATGAAACTATTTGTACATAAAATAATAAATATTTATAATAAAATAATAATATAAATACATTATTATAATGTTTACTAATATTATATTACATAATTATGATTTAAAATTATTAAATTATACAATAATTACAATTATAGTTTAAAATAAATTGATTAAAAGGCCATTCAAGATGGATCCATCTCGGCGTATTTTAGATATATTTTTTAAATATAACTATACTAGTTGATAATTCATAGTAGCATTACATGGAATTGGGATTGACTTTGAAAACCAAAAGTAAAAATGGAATTCAATTACTCAGGAAACTAAAAAATACTGAAAAACTCATAACCCTTGGGCATCTCCTTGATGCCATGAACACATAATGTGAATCTGATGACACTTGAGTGTATACAAGCAGAGTAAATACTCTCCCATCAATCTTTCCATAGAGATTGTACACCTTCTACCATCCTTGGAAATTAATTTCACATGAAATGGGAGTTGGTGGCTCCTTTGCTTGCAAAGGGCTAACAAGGATGGGCTTGATATTAGTTTCATTTTTTCATGCTTTGGCACTATGCTAAAGTTCTTTATTAATATAGAAATCTTCCTTCCAAATGTAGGAATTATTTTCCCCAATTTTCTAGTATTACATTTTTTATTTTATTCTTCAAACATACAATATCTTAATGCATTTTAAATTATCATAATTTTAATATTATTACAATTTAATATCTTAAGTAGACATTTCAAATCTCTATAGACTTCTCCACATAAATACAAATATGCAAGCTTTGTAAAGATTAGTTTTATAGTTAAGGAAATATTTTAGTGCTATTTTATTTTTACCAAATTAAATTATTTTTAATTTTATTTTTACCAAATCATAATCTATGTATTTAGATATAGAAATATATGAGTGTGTGTATATATGTATATGTATATGTATCTCTATGTATGTAAATACCTAACTATATACTAGTCTTTCAGGTCTAAAAACAAATGCATAAAAATAGTATCAATCAATATATAAATTATATAAATTAAAAATACATACAACTATATGTAGATACATATATAAATATATATGAATACAAATATTTATATACATATATTTATAAATATATAAATATATACATACAAATATATATAAATACAAACATATATAAATATATTTACAAATATATGTAAATACATATATGTATAATGTATATCTATATCTATATATATATATACATGAATAATATGAATATAAAATAAATAAATCATAATCTATGTATTTAGATATAGAAATATATGAGTGTATTTGTATATATGTATATGTATTTGTATGTTTTGTATGTATGTATGTATGTATGTATGTACCTAACTATATACTAGTCTTTCATGTCTAAAAATAAATGTATACAAATAGTTTTCATCTCTGCAATTGTAACTCACACATTCTCTTCTTTTCTTTGTGATGATGGATCATGGAGTGTGATCCGAAATGTCGATCCAAATAAGCTACACACAGTTTTCTCCAAAAGTTTGATTATTATGTTATACATATCAAACATTCAGTTGAATTATTTTATCAATCATCATACTATGTAAAAAAACTTAGAATCATTCAATTCTCCAATATTGTGAAGGGTTATTTTCAAAATTATAAAGTAAGTGTTTTGAAATTTAAAATATAACTCACATACTTTTGTTTTATAATAAATATTAAACATCATTCACAATGCAATGATTGATTCTCTGAAAATATCACTTAAACTTCAGAGCCAAAAGAATCCCCATCATCTCTAAGTAATATGATAGGCAAAGAAAGTAACAGCAGGAATAAGCCTAAAGCCAACATATATGCTTTGAAACAGGCCTTGAAGCTATCAGAGCCATATGAACTCTACCGTCCATACTTCTGAAACTCCCATTCGCTATTATCTAAAGGACAGACTTGACGTGTCTTCAGCCACCTACTTATGCAGTGAAAGTGGAAGGCGTGGTTGCATACTCCCCATGCAACAGAACATTCTTCGCTGGTTGTGCTAGCTTGAGGGCAACGGCATTCCATTTCTTGATTTCAAAGCGCTTGGGCTTCTTGGAGGCGCTGGAGCCCTCCCCAGACTGCTCTTCCACCGGTGTCATCTCTACATCTTTCGAAGCCATTCCTGCCCAAAGAACCCAGCTACATATTTTTATTAAATAAATGCACCTAAAAATTATTAAGTAATATATAAGAACATATTTTTTAAATGAAAGTACACAAAAATTAAATTTAAAATATAAAACCGTTTTATTAAATTAATGGACATAACAATACAGTGGACATAAAGTTTTTTTTTTGTGTTATATTATTTACTGCAGAATAATTTATTTAATAACTATATTTTATTGGGGTTTTATCATATAAAATATAAAAGGAGTAAAGTGTATTCTCCAACCCAGAAGTTAGTTTTCTTTGTTAGCCTTCATTAAACTATAGTAAATAATTTACCCTGCCCTTAATTTTCTTATTTTTCTTTGTGGGATGTATGGAAATTCTTTGCTCAGAATAATTTTAAATAATTTAATCCAAATCATACAAAAAAAAACTCAAGAATGTAAAACAAAGGTCATTAAACTAAATATTAATTTTCTTTGTGGCTTTTAAAGATTGAACCCTAGCCTAAATAATTTTATAATTTATAGGTAATTTAAGCTGCACTTTAACTGCAATTTTCTTTTTATTTTAATGAGTAGAATGTAAATAGAATAAGAGTAAATAATAGCAATGCTAATCTAACCTTCTATAAATAATAGCAGCAACATTGCATCACTTCATAAATTCATTTTACAAGAAAAATACAAAGAAAAATGGCTGCATAGTGCCCTTATGAATTAAACTTCTCTCCTTAGCGATTAAACTTCTTCCAATTCAATTTGTTTTATTTTTATTTGATTTGATTTTTCTTAAATTTATGTTTGAGTACTACTTATATTTATACACATTATTTTAAATTGGCTTTATTTTGGTGTTAATAGAATTAATAACTATGTTGGCTATATATTTATAATTCTTTTAAAAATATGTTTTAAAAAATATGTCAGCTCTATTTTATTTTTATATACATAGTATTTATAGATGTCAGCTTTTTAATAGTTTTTGTTAACACACTCAGACCATTACACTCCACCCCTTACTATCAGTGTAGTTACGATGTAATATATTTTGTTTTATTTACTTGTAGAGTTATTTTAATGAAAATTCTCAAATTAATTTTTTACTGTAGAATATTTTATTTTATAACTATATTTTATTAGGGTTTCATCATATGAAATATAAAAAGAACAAAATGTATTATGAAGGCAAAAGTAATTGGAAGTAAGTACATTATATTAGTCTTTAAGTTAATTCTCAAATATAAATGTCTTAATATCTCTTGGCATATTTTAGATAAATTACGTATGCTAGTTTTATTTTAAAATTATTTTATTTTATTACATTGTTTACTTTATTTTTATTTGAAAAGTTATTTTATATTGTTATATAAATTTTAATTTTATTTTTGAAAACAATAGCATTTTTTATGAGTGAATTGCCCAAAGTGACCTTACCCATAAACCAAAGAAGAAATCAATCAAAAATTCTAACATGCTACTCCAAGGAGGGCCACACAAAAAATTTCATTAAGTATGCTTACTATTAGTTGTAATTTTGTTGTCAATATAGTATCTAATTACATAGTCTTTCTAATACAAAAACCTCATTATGGGTAATTTCTATACTATTCAATATTTTTATGCTTAAAAACTATTGCACTACTTTGTTATCGCCACCTCTATGGTATCCCCTATAGCTTTCCTCATCACATCTTCCATCTCCATCTCCTTAGAATCCTTGGGAACCAAAGCAAAGGACCAATCAACTGCTTTGTCTGCCATAACACTTGCAACAATTTTTAGGAAATTGAGCCCCCATGCCACCTTCTTCCATCTTGCTTCCACTCCAAACCCCACCGCTTCAATCACAAAAGGAGCTTAGTGCCCATTGAAATTAGGAAACTTTAACGGCCATATGCCATAGTTCATTAGGAACCCCAACCCCACCACTGCAATCTCCAAGTAATCAATAAGGCCCCTGCACCACTTAGAGAAGACCAAAGCCTTCATGAAAACTTTGATATTATCCTTATCCTCCCTCAAATTCAACATGGTCACCACAAACATAGAGGCCACATCTGCACTCAGCCGATATCTTTGAGATGCCAAAAGGAAGACATCTCCAAATACCATCCTTATTGCAAGAAGCACAATGGAGGAATGAGTTTTGAAAATCTTCTTCAACCCTCTATCTGAAATGTTGCCTCTCAAAACCATCTATCTACATCTCCCTTGAAGGAACGCCATAGTATTCATTTTGAATGGAAAAACTTGTATTGGCCAAGGTGCTAAATAGCATCCCCTAACTTTTAATTGAAATGATTTTACCAGCAATGAACTGTCCCTTTCTACCATCATATCTACAACTCCCATGTACCAACAACTCCAACTCTCTATCATCATTAATTCTCATGCTTCAATGTCCTTCAAATGATAATTAAAACTAATGATCAAGTGAATTCCAATCTTTCCAGTTATTTGTAATAAATTTGGTGTATTGCATGGTCATGGCCACATTAGCAAGTTCATCTACCTTGGTGTTGGTCTCCCTGTAGACATGTACTATTTTGAATCTATCCAATAAATTCATACATTCCTTGCACATACTTAAAATATTTCTAAGTCTCCAATTCATGTTACGATTAGCATTATTTCCTATGTCGTTAATAATCACTTTTGAATCCTCACCTATCATCAATCTTTTTACATCTTTGATGTCCCCCATCTGAAGCCCTAGCAATAGAGCTTGAGATTCTACTTCATTATTGGTCCCAACAAGTAGTTTTTTTGCTGTCAAAATCACCATTGCCCATTTGTGATCTCAGATGATGCATCCAGCCCTAAAAATTTCTGGATTGCCTTTAGCTGCTTTGTAAAAATTCAACTTATCCATCCCTCATCTAGGGGGACCCATTTTAAATCTACACTAGGGTTATGAGTCATATGATCTGATGCCTTCCAATAAATGGGGGAATAATCAAACCTAGACACATTTTTTGATCTCATTATCCCAAGAAGTGAAGGAGCTACTTTTCAAATATTAATGTCTTGATGCATTGTTTACCACTTCTATTACAGACTGCTCAATTTTACATTTTACTACTTCAGTCAACACTTCTTTATCTTGGAAGATTCTCCTATTCCTCTATTTCCACAAATCCCATATGACCAAAGATGGCTTGATAATCCAAATGCTAGAGAAAGCCAATTTCTTATGCGGCACCGACCATGCAGATAAAAGTTTAAATATATCTTGGGGTTGTGGATTCTACCAACTCAACATTCAATAGACAAACTTCCAATGCTCCTCTGCATATTTACAACTTAATAGAAAATGGTCCATTGATTCTTACCCATCCATGTTCATCATAGAAATTTGGGTAATCTTTCTAGACATCTAGTCTTTTTGTGGTAATGTTCATGTATCTTGGCTTATATTCATTGTCATCCAATAGGGTATCTCTCAGTTCCTCAAATTTCATGTGGTTGATTTTAGTGAGTGTGGATGTATATCCTTACATCCTCAATATACACAACATCAGTTGGAACAAAAGAGAATGCTCCATTTTTATCCACTTCCATAGCTTTATATGGATATTTCTTGTACTTAGGTCTTGGCTTCTCTAAAACATCAACCAATTTTGGTATCACAAGTTTATCTCTTCTACACTCTATGGCTATGGTTTCACTTCTTAACTCTTTTCTCATGAATTTACAATCTATAGCTAGGGCTTCACCTTTAACTCTTCTTTTCTCAAATTTACCAATCACATTGAATATGAATGAGGAAGAATTGAATGATTAGGACTTAAGTAACCTTCTTTTGCCCTAACTTTTTTGTATTTATTTCATCTTTTGCTTGTTAGGTTTTTGAGAGATTTTAGCTATTAGTTCACTCTATAGGTTCATAGGGAACTATTTCCATCTAGAATTCCGTTGTCTTTCATGTTTTCATTCCAAACATTTGAGTTATTGATTTAGACTTGTCTTATTAAAATATCCATCTTTAAATTTCTTATCAAGTCACCTATATGCCTTGCTTTCACTTTGTAGCATCTTATTTTTACAAAGAGATGGAAGATTATGCAGTGGTTAGTTCCCCTTGAACCCATGTTTTTTCTTAATCTAATATGAAGTCCTCTACAGGAGGTACATGAAAAGGTGTGAGATTCATTGATTGAATCAAGCCACCAGGTTCACCTGTAAAACTTGAGATTTACCTTCTACAATAGAAAAAACAAAGAGGATGAATTTGCACAATATTGGATGCAATTAATGAGTTAGATTAATGAATTACATGTGAGAACTTAATTTTATATTGACAAGTTAGAAAACCCTAATATGACTTAAGAATAACCTAAAACTAAAATTAGCCCCAAGTCAACTTAATAAAGTGGAGAAAATAGAGGAAAACCCAATCAGAGAAAACTCCTCTCCCAAAGAGAGAAAAATACAACAAGTACATGAACATGTGATTGAAGGACTAACACAAGACCCCCAAGAATTGAGTCCATCACAAAAGTACAATCATGTTCATACCCCCTATAAGAAAGGAAGTAGAGAGAAGGTCTGGTGACCCCCCAGAAGTGAGAAGGATGAAACCTCATGCGAGGAAATTCTCCCTCCCAAAATAAAAATGAGAAGAGAGATCATACAATTGCTCTTCAAGATGACTCCTATAGTGCTAGAAAATGCTCAACACAGAATAAAGATGTTAATATCCATGAACGTCAAACAACATTTGTCACCTTAGGAAGAAATACAATTGGAAATGTGTACATAATGTCTTACCATTCCTGATGGGAATACACAGGAAGAAGGATAAATGTCTCTGAACTCTGCACATGATCGAAAGATAATAATGATGCTCCTAAAAATTGCTTAAATATCTCCAATCTACTAAAAAAGTATAATTGAATAGGAGGATAAAGAACAATCTCTGAAGAAGATGATGGTGATGCAACACCATTGAAGATGTCAGCAAATAGAAGACAAATATATCCTCAATGTTGTCCTCCAAATCTACAAGATGGGACTCTACAAACAACAATGATATATCTGGTAGATATGTGTCCCAATGAGATATCTTTGCAAGACTAATAATATCCTACTACAAAGAATCTGATGTAGCAACAAGTAATAAAGATGTGATCTCAATTTAAGTGGAGAAGGAGAAGAAAGTGAAGGTTATGTGTCATGTGAACTCACAAGACCTATCAAATATGCATGCTCCTCAACTATATCATCATCAAAAGGCATGCAATCTACATCATCAAGGGGTATGCGGCAATCCATAGCAAGATCATCAAGGAATGGGCAGATATGTGAGACTCCGTAGATCTCCTAAATGCTAGTCAAAAGAGTGTGTGAGCACTCAATATGTTAGATAGAACACATAGTGTCAAAATCAACACTAGAACTAATCAATCCTACAATACATGATCAATATAATTTCCCCATGTATATTTCCTCCCAGGTGTATTTCGTTCAGGAATGATTCCATAAAGATAAGGGAAAAGATTAACCCACTTAAGATGTTTCAATATGCCCTTTCATGAAGACTCATAATTATCCTTACCCAATGTTACCACTGAAGAGCAAATAGGAAAACCCATGATACCTCTTCAAATAAATCAAATCAGAGATCAAAAATCTAAATATGTATTAATGTTGATAAATAAAGCCCAACAAAATAAACATAACTTCTCCAAATGCTAAAATGTTCAGAATATCAAATAGAAACCATAAAACTGACAAACTAAATAAAGAATACTTGGGGCTAAGTATAGAAAATTTGTATGGATGGCTATGTATAGCTCGTCAATACCTTCTGACTACCACAAGAATTGCAAAAATCAAAGATCGTGGAAAAAATATATGAGCTTAGAAGCCAAAAAAGGTATCTACAATTCAAACAACAATAAATGTCATTAGTAAAATAACCTGGAAAAAATACCTACACCACTAGATTGTGTTCAAAATGTTCTTTACAATGCCTATTTGTTTTAAAAAAATATGACCTCATTTGCCCAAGTTATGCCAAAAACAAAAACAACACCCTGAAGAACAAATTACAGCAAAAACGGACCCTCCTACTCATACTGCGTGTTGGGAAAGTCATACGACTTGCTTGGAAAAAAAATTCCCCATATGATCCCATGGCTTATTTCAACAATTTGATAGTCAATATTAAGGTTTTTGGGCCTCCTGGGCCAGATGCCAGGGTTGGATTTTGCCCAAAACACTCCAAAAATAGCTTTCTTCCAGATCCTCAAAAGACACCCGCTAAAACCCTTGCAGATCTAGCATACGAAGCTCAAATCAAGCCAAATAAAAGACTAATCTAACTATTTTGACTTCTCTAAATCCAATTGAAGACTCTATTTTACACAAAAATGCACCCAACAATTAGCTCTTGCTTAAATGTTTCTCTAGATCTGAGAAGGGGGTTGCAGATCTAGAGCTCTGGTACCATGTGAGAGTCACTGATTGACTCAAGCCACCAGGATCACTTGTGAAACCTAATATTTACCTTCTACAAGAGAAAAAAACATGGAGGATGGATTTGCACAATATTGGATGCAATTAATGAATTGGATTAATGAATTACATGTGAGAACATGCTTCTATATTTGCAAGTTACAAAACCTTAATATGACTTAAGGATAACTGTTACCATTTTTTACCACAACTTAAAATTAGCTAAGCAGATGTGATATTATCATTTTTTTTAGTGAGGTTTTATATTCTTTTGTTATGAGTTAGTTGCATAATTATTATGTTTCAGTGTTAAATGTAGTTTAGTTGTTCAAGAAAGGAGGAAAGATTTTAGATCATTTATTGCATTACAGAATAGTCAAGAGAGATAAGTATTTCATTCATCACAATGATTATCCATTTACAAGTTGAAATACATAAAGGAATGAGCATTACATTGAAATATATAAAGACATATTAGATGTCCCACACATGTCCTAGGTTATAGCTGAACATATGCAGATATAAAGAAAATATTATGCATCTAATGAATGAAAAAGGAAAGACATAGCCATCATTGCCTTGGGGTTGTCGATCATCAATGTTGCCTCATGTCCTACTCCTGATCTCAACACGTACTTGTAAAAATGAGGGAAGGGTCACGTTAGAAGCTCCGGTTATCAAAATCCTTTATCCACCAGAAGAGGCATAATAATTTGATTATAGTGTATTGATCAAATCAACACCATCCATATGCAGAAGGAACCAAAAGAAAACAATCATGGGGCATCATTGTTTTATTCTAATCTATTTCTTTCATGTGTAGGTATAGGACAAATTATGTTTTTGTTTCAGATGTATTTCAGCATGCAGTACAAAATGGGCTCCCACAAAGGTAGAGCCGAGCATGCTACCCCTGAGTTTTAAGAGGAGTGAAATCAAGTATTCATCCATACTGTGTAAAAGAGGAACATGATAAAGTGAATAATTTTGCATCAACTCATCCTGTTGGACTTTAATTGAGTGTCCATTCATGACTACCATTCAAGAGGAGTTGAAGTAGCAATCATCTATGAACAGTGAATGTTTGCACATGGCAGCCAATGAGGCAGGAAGTTGTAAACATCAGACTTGAAATGCTCATATTTATATTTTAGAAGTCATGTTTTTGATAGAATAGTTAATTAACAACCATAGAGCATCAATTTACTGTTCAAGTCAAATAGACAAATATAGAAGATAGCATGTGCATAGGTAAAACAGAGTTCACATCAAACAATTGGTCATTACAAAGAGAGTACATTGCTCATGTCTCAAGAGTAATAGAAGAGGATCAAGTACATGTATCAAATAGTTAAGGCAGCCATAATGATTAAAATAAATGCATCTTTTATCATTTGTTACAATAGCACATATGTATTCTCATAAAGGAGATGAACTATCAACTGATATAGTACTCATTGAGAGCCTCATGTTTTTCCATACCGTAGTAAAGAAAGGACAATCATGTACAGATACTATATCACATTGCCAAGAGTGTTATGATGTTACAAATAACCATGAGAAGGTATGTACATAATCAAATGACAGATGCAGCTTAAACAGAAGTTGTCATTACCAAAGTCCTTCAGTAATTGTTGGTGATATGGTGTTATAACAATAATATGTTTGCAACATGTATGCTAAGTGTTACAATCTAAACTGAGTGGACAAGGATGCCAGGAAAGATTTATCCATAGTTGTGAGTAGAGAAAAGAATCATTAAATGCCATCAGTAGTTCATGAGTATATAGGTGTGTGGAATGAATGGAAAAGCTTACAAATTATCTATTAGAATATCATACATTTCAACTTGGCTATTATCTTCATGCCATATAGGTGCTACAGGAACCATCTAATGTAGAGAAAAGGATACATGATATCCATTTCATTTCATATGATAAATGCCATGAATAGTTGACAAGAATATCTGATAGTATTGATGCTACAGTAAATCAAGGTTTTAAGTTTCAGGTGGAGATATGGAGTTCAAAACTTTCTAAGTGGTCATAATTTCTTTCTGACAGTGACAGTCATGAAATAGATAGAATGATCAAAGTTAAATTGACAAGAAAAGTATAGATATGTCTAAGCTTTCATTATGTTTTGAAAAAACTTACGAAGTCTTATACATATAGAAATGGCATGAACAATTATAGAAGAGTTTTCATTGTCCAGAAATGTCAAGGTTTTTCATATTCTCAAAACCTTATCTCAAGTTTTCTACAGTTAGGAGATATACAGAAAAAATAAAAACAATACGCCATGGTTGTATCAGAGAAAGGTTTATGTGGTATAGAAAAAGGAAAATCCTTGTTACATTTTTTGAAACCCTGATGTTATTTTTGTATCTACAGATAAAAATGCACAAAAGAGCTATAGATGCAGAAAGTGCAATAGCCATGGAAGAAGAAATAAGTTCTATGCAAAGAGAAGTGAAACCCTCTTCATAATTTTGAAACCCTACTGCCATTTTTGTCAGCTGCAGAGTAAAAAAAATGCACAATAATGTTACAGGATGTTGGTCATGAGAGTAATAAGGGTTTTTATGCAGAAAAAAAATTGAAACCCTTGTTTCATATTTTTGAAAGCCTCCTTCATTTTTTTGATAGTTAACAAGAAGATGCTATAAGAAATAAAGAAGAAATGACATAAATGTAAAACTACTATGGCCATGCTATGAAAGGAGTTATACACAGAAATCCCATCTTTTTGTTTCAATTTTTGTGTCTATAGAAGTAATGAAGCATGGCCGTGGAGGAAATAAGCATTTTTATGCCAACAAGGGTGAAACCTTAGTGCCATCTTAAACTTATAGTTAAGAGAAAGAGGTATAATGCATATATAGAGATAGCCATGCTAGGGAAAAGTCTTTTTATGAAGAAATTACAAATCCATCACATAGTTTTTTAAAACCCTTGTGCCATTTTTAATTGTAGAGGAGAGAGAGCACAAAAAGAAGCATTGCCATTGTAAATAAGGCCTCTGTGAAGTGAAACTGATTAAACCCTTGTCATAAAATTGAAAACCCTCAAGGTTTTACACCTACTGTCAAAGGAGGGTAAAAATAATGTATACACACCCACAGCTACAACATATATATAATTTTTTGTGACGAAAAAAGATACCCATTTCATCCATATCAAAGACCATATCTTCTTTTACTCACAACAAAAAGAAATTATGCCAAGAAAGAAGCTCACCTTTAGTATTTGTAGAGGGGGAAGAAGCATGGTCATGGCCTCATTTTTTGAGGGTTTCTTTTTGTCGTAGTAGCAAAAGATAAAGACACAAAATCAAATAAAAGATTGTTAAGAGGTTGCAAGAAGTACACAGGCTCATGGCTACGACCATTGAAAGAAGAAGCTACAGAAAGAAGTGAAAATACCAGTCAAAATCTTATATACCATGCTCACCTTGTTCTAAGCTATTTTTTGACATAGAAATGCCAGGGATTCGACCACAAAAGCCATGTAAATAAGAGATATATACTTGAACAATTCAAACCCTAAGTCAACCATGTTTGAGTTGTAGAGTGAATGAGAAAAAATGCCAAATGAAAAATGAGGATATCTTTTAGGGTTTCTCATTACTTTTGTTTGATGAGTGCTCAAAGTTTCTTTTGTTGTTTGACTTCACAAAAATTAAATCATTACTATATCCTAATGCCTGTGTTTAAGACTTTGGTTTTTAAAAATTCCTAGTCATCATGCCAAGAAGGTGCCATGCGCCGATAGTCATATCTTTTTATTTCAATATTTTAAAAAAGTCAATGGGTTGATCATTATGAGATAAGGCTTTGGTGCCTAGGTCTTATAGCTTAGTGGAGGTCGAGCATGGATCCCTCTTGATTTTCATGCCTCAAGATACTTAATGCTAAGTCACCTTGCAATATGCCATATGAGATACCCCTTAGAGATAGGGAAAAAACTCCTTGCCCTAGGAATTATTTTGCAGGACCATGGAGATTAAGCCTCTAAGGCTTTTATTTATTTTTACAAATATATAGTGATATTTTCATCATTTTTTCTGATTTTTTATAGAAAAATCAATTGTAATGCATTGTAAAATATTTGGCTAAATTATGCGAAAATATTCATTATTTTTTGCGAAAATCAAATTGGGTAGGAGATGGGATAAAACTATCATAACATTGTAAAGTTAGTTTTAAAAAAATCAATTATAAATTGCTTTTAAAACTTAACTATTTTTAGGCAATTAATAGGCTAATAAAACAAATCAGATTTCTCTTCAATATGTTTTATTTAGAATCATATAGGACAAAATTTGAAGATCTCATGACAAGGAGAAAGAAGATTTGTCATGAGGACACATTAGGAGATCCATTGGCATCATGATTTGACAGTTCGGACTCTTTTTGAGGGCTTTTATTTCTACTTTTCTGAGTAGCTCAAAAATGGGCTTGGGGTCTACTTTTTGTAGCTTTTTTTCAGCTTTCAGGGGGAGATAGATTTCACAACATATATCTTAGATATTCCTTTCTTTTCAGCAGTTCCAATTACCAATTTCATTTAGAGTTTTAGAGATCAGAGTGCAGAGAGATATAGTCTTCCTCTCACATCAAGAGTGTTCTACTCATTTTCATTGTACTCATTATTCCTTCAGTTATTGAGCAACAACTTTCCTTCACATTTTGTCTAACTATTTGCAAGTTAATCTGATGTTGCATTGTGATGAATGTTTTTCCTTGGCCTTGTCTTAGCTTATGATATTTTTGTAGAATATTTGTTTAATTCAGGTTGCATGTTGTGTCTACAAGACCTTCATGTGAAATATTTATGAGTTAAATGATCAGAGTATTGTGAAGGTCAAAGTCCATTAATCTATTTGTGAGTAAGATCTATTAGGTGATACAATCTTAAACTTAACTAGAATTCATTTATTTCAGTATATCCCTCTATCCTTTTTCCTTACAAGTTAATTAGATTAGGAAATCAAAAGCAGAACTAGCTCACTCTGGAGATTCACTCTCATTATGGGAAACCCACATCTTCAGAGTGATTCCATGTTTGGACAAGTAGCTAAGTTTTTTCTGACCTTAGCAGGGTGCTTACTTGATTGACAACAGTTTTGGCACACTTTGTGGGACTCTGAAAGTGATTTTAGAGAAGTTTACACCCTCATAGCTGTTGTTTTGGTATATGCAATAGTTTTCCAACCTTTGGAGGCTTTCACAATATACCTGGTGACTCATTTCCTCTGGTCTGACATGGAGATTAGAACTTTTAGCCTATGAAAACCAAATCTAATCCAGACCCTTTTGATTACTTATGCTTGTCTACACCCAAAAGGAGAGGTCGATCAACAAGCAGAATAGTTGAATCATCAAGAAGATCAAAGTCTACACCTCCTCATTTCAATTCTCCAAGTCCGATCAAAAGAAGCAGAAGTCTGGTGCTGATAGTCCAAATACCCATAATGGCTAGGTAGTATGCATTCGTCGCTTTCAACGGAGGCAACCCACTACAACTTGCCCAAAGAGATGATATTCTAGTTGTAGCCCTTAAAGGACTACCTTATTTCACTGGAGAAGATCATATTACTGCTATTGAACAGATTCAAGATTGAACAAAAAATGTGGTAATCAGACTTTTGGCTACATCATTAAAAGGGAAAGCCTTACAGTGGTTCAGAGGACTTGTAGAAAACTTGATTAGATCATGGGACCTACTGGAATATAGACTGTACAAGCACTTCAAGGACAAATCTAATCATCTCTCATTGCTCGAGAAGCTAAGCACCATCAAAAGGGCACCCCACGAATACATGGCTAATTTCAACTACCAATTTCAAAGAACCTGGGATAGGATTCCTGTAATGGTAAAACCCTTGCCAAGGCATGCATTTTTGTTTTATCTAAAAGCTTTGAATAGTTAAATTTCCCTACTGATTTAGTCTATGGGAAGAACTACCCCCCCAGATTATTTTGAAGTTATTGTTAGAGTAGAAAACTCCCTCATCCAGGTAGGGAAAATAGCCCTAAGGCCTCCCTCACCCATTTTCCCTAAAATCTAGCCATCTATACCAATGGTAGTACCTCCTCTAGTTGTTGTCCCACCTATTCCAGCAATAGAATACCAAGTAGTCCAAGGAACTATTGTTCCATCTCAAACTAAAAATTCCCCAGAGATTGAAAATACACTAAGGACAATTGCAAATAAGCTGGTAAATATGGAGAAATGCTTGCCTTACAAAAATTAGTATTAGCCCAATCAGTAATATGGGCAACCCTTCCAAGCTAATCCTCAGGGCCAAAAAAGAAACTACAACCCTCAACCCTTCCAAGCTTACAACTAAAATATTGCCAGCACCTCGAGAGAGCTTATACAGACACAGAATAATTTGGCTCATGATAGTGACTAGTGTTATCCATATCATCAACCACACAATCAAGCTGCGTGCACAAATTGAGTAAGAAATTAGGTAGTCATGGTTTAGAACAGCTATGCAAGTTCGAAAGATGCTCCTAGTGCCCAGCAAAATAATGCTGATGTGGTCTTAATTAATCGGGAAGAGTCTGATTTCTACAGTATAAACTACCTTCAAGGTCAACATTGGCAAAGTACACCTGTTTCAACCAACATAAGGTCAAAACTAAGAGTTGTAGATGTTAACTAGCAAGCTGTTATGGTACAACAACAGATTGTAAGGGATAAAAATCAAGCATATCCATCACAAACTACCCTTGTACCACAGAAGAAAGTACAAATTTTGTAAAGATATCCAACTGTACTAGTAAAAGAACAACAGAAAGTAAATCTTGTTTCTTTCAATATACTTGACCATCTTAAGAAAGCTACAGTGAGTATGTCAGTATGGAAGCTTTACATATTCCTAGCCAGAAGAATTTATTGCAAGAAGCATTGGCTAAACTCTCACTTTCCAAGTGTTCTAGTCAAGAGAAGGCCAATGTTGTACTTGCCAACAGCCTAGAGATCAAGAGTGGGTAGCTAGGAAATGAGGTAAAACCTCCTCCTTTCTATCTAAGTCTCATTATTGGTGATAAACTTGTTCATAACTGCATGGTAAACTCTGGAGCAAGCAGTTTGGTCATGCTCAAAAGTGTAGCTGATTCATTAGGATTGGTTTATGATTCCCTTGCAAAATGAGTACTTCAATTAGATGGGTCTACACTTAGTACTGTAGGAATAATTAGAAATCTACCACTCATATTGCATGCTTGTCCTAATTTTGCCATCCATCGAGACATTTAAATCATTGATCTTCCACCTAGTTTTGCAATTTACCTTTCTAGGGAGTTCATAGCCAAATTGGGTGGGTTTCTTTCCTTTGATTGGACTCACTTGTTCTTTAGAACAAGGTATGGTTCAAAAGTAACAATATAGTCTGAACCACTTGCAATAGACCATATTGAGCGCTATGTTCCCAGCCCAATAAATGTTAATCTATACATCACCAACGGGTAGTGAACCCATGAGCCTAGATCCCAAAGAACCTATAGAAGACATAAACTTAGATGATTGGGTAGCTGAAGATCATGAAAGTGACCTTTCCGTCACATGGATTAGGCATCTATATGATACAAGAACATGATGCAATGATTCCTAATCTGATTAAGGACCAAAATTAGTTGGAACAATAAGAAGATCATCTTTGGAAGCTATACTTTGATGGATCAAGGACCAAGATAGGTGCTAGTGGATATAATATGTTGATATCACCTCAAGGAGACATATTATGCAGCCTTAAGGTTCAGCTTCAGCTGCACAAACAATGTGGCTGAATACAAGGCCTTGATCCATGATTTAGAATGGGTCTAGAAAAAAGGTATCAAGTCTGTCCAACTTTATGGTGATTCTGAATTGATCATTAATCAAGTTAGGAATCTAACTATTACTAAAAATGATCTACTCAAAAAGTAAAAGCATAGAGTGTGGGATTCGGTTGAATTTTTTGATGCTTTTAATTTGATTTCAATTCCCAAGAACCCAAATAAGTATGTAGATAAGCTTACAGCCTTGGTATCTCAATTTGATATTCCTGATCAGATTCAGAATATTGAGGTATGGTCGTATGTTAAGATAGTTGTCAGACCTTCTGTACCTAAAAATAGTGTTTCATGGCAAGTGTTTAATAGTGATGAACAAATCTTAAGATTTTTAAGTGTAGAAGCTGAGTTTGCAGCTGATAATTAGCATAAATATCAGTAGCAATTTGAAGATCAGATTGTATAGTTTCACATTAGAATTAGTGTTCAAAACTAATGATCAGTTCAGAAAGGATAAGTGCAGCATGACAGTGAAGCAAGAACATTACCAGATGATAGAAATTTTCAAAGACAAACTCTTGAAACTTGGAAAGGTATGTACTAGAGAAGAACAAAATTCTTTTGTTCAATTATGTCAAGATTTTTTTGATATTTTTGCATGGGAGTATAAAGAATTAAGAGGGTTTGATCCTAGTTTAGCCTAGCACACCATAGAATTAGAGCCTAATGTCAAGCCTGTTAGGCAAAAGAAGAGACCCCTCAATCCCAAACTTGAGCACTTAATCAAGGTTGAGTTGAATAAACTGATTGAAAGCAGTATCCTTTTCCCAATAAAACATACTTACTAGGTTTCCAAGTTGGTCCCATTAAGAAAAAAGAATCATGAAATCTAACTTTGTGTTGATTTTCGTGATCTATATCAGGCCTCGTTGAAAGACCACTACCCTCTTCCTTCAATGGAACAGATACTGCAAACTATTTTAGGTTCTAATAGATATTCCTTGTTAGATGGTTACTTTGGTTGCAACCAAATTCTAGTCAAATAAGAGGACCAATATAAAACTGCATTCACAACTAAGTGGGGTACTATGGCCTATCAGAAGATGCCATTTAGTTTGTCCAATGTAGGGGCAACCTTTTAGAGGGCAATGGATATGGCCTTCCATGGCCTTATGAATAGAATAGTGTTGGTGTATTTAGATGACATAACTATTTTTTTCTAAAGATCCTAATGATCATTTTGTCCACTTGAAGTAGTTTTTTCAGAGGTGCAGGGAGTTTGGAGTTTCATTGAATGCCAAAAATTACATTTGTTTAGTTCATGAAGGTAAACTCCTCGTCCATATTATTTCAAAGAAAGGCATTTCTATTTACCCTGAGAGAGTGTCTGCAATTTTAGATTTACCGCTACCTATACATAAGAAAGGCTTGCAGAGCTTCTTGGCAGAATTAACTTTGTTAGGAGATTTATTCTGAATATTGCAGCTATTGTGAGGAGCCTCAAGAAATTTAGACACATGCTGTCTAATAATAGAATTCACTTAGTGGTTGCTCACCCTACTGTCAAGAGTTTTTTTATTAAACGGAGATATAAATGACAAGAGAGTTGATTGGATAACCAAAGTTATGGAATTTGATGTTGATATCAAGGTGACCAAGCTGATTATAGGCAAGGACCTATGTGAGCAGCTCGCTGAAAGTGAAGAGCTTAATCAAGAACATGAAGAGGGCACTGAAACAATACTGAACAATAATGAACCAACCATTGTAACAACTCCTACAAACAATTGGGTGCATCAGATGATGCATTATTTATAGTCCGGTCAATGCCCCGAAGGTTTAGATAGGGAAGGAAGAAGATATTCAGGTTACAAGCTACTCCTTATGCTATTATTGATGGTATTTTATATAGGAGAGATTTTTATGGTGTATTTCTAAGGTGTGTTGGACCTGATCAAGTTGATAAGTTGTTAGAAGAGTTTCACAATGGACCTTTAGGAGGTCACTTTGTAGCTAGGACAACCACTTTGAAGATTATGCAAGCTGGTTAGTACTGGCCTAACTTGTTTAAGGATTCCTTTGCTTGGGTGAGAAGATGTGAGAAGTGTTCATTATTTATTGGTAAACAAAGGCTTGTTATCTTACCCCTGCATCCTTTTAAAGTTGAATAGCCATTTGCAAAATGGGGGTTGGATTTCATAGGACCAATAAACCTGCCATCTAGTTTAGGCCACAAGTGGATCTTAACTGCCATGGACTATTTCAGCAAGTGGACCGAGGCTGTTGCCTTAAAAGAGGCAAACAAATCTAATGTCCTAAGTTTCTATCAAGATCTGGTATCAAGATTCGGTACACCAGATTCAATCATCTCAGATAATGGTGTAGCTTTCATAGGATTGAGAATTTCATAGTGGTCTATTAGAAATAATATCTATTTCAATACTTCCTCTAACTATTACCCAAAGGGTAATGGGCACACTGAGTCTACCAATAAAAACTTGATTAGGATCATCAAGAAGACTGTTGAAGACAACCAAAGAACCTGACACGAGAAGTTAAAGTTGGACCTTTGGGCTGACAGAATTACACCCACGAAATCTATTGGTTGTTCTCCATATGTACTTACTTATGGTAAAGAGACTCAGTTACCTATTTTAGTTGAATTGCCTACATTGACTTCCATCAAAGAACTTGAGCTGCTAGATGAACAGTCTTTAGTAATCAAGCTAGCTTAGCTCATGGAGCTAGAAGAAGCAAGGAAAGAGGCCTTAAGAAAGGTTGATATGCATCAAACTCAAATAAAGAATGCATTTGATAAGAGGGCAAGACCAAGGAGCTTTATTGTTGGTGATTTGGTGTTCAAATGGAATGAACTAAAGAGTAGACATGGGAAGCATTCCAAATTTGTTACAATTTGGGATGGACCTTATGTTATCACAAAGTGCAAAGAAAATAATGTATTTCAGTTGTCCATGGTAAGTGCAAAGGTGTTGTCTATCCTAGTTAATGGGATCCACCTCAAGCATTTCCTTTGAGGATAAGAACTTCTTTTGTATGTAGTAGAGTAGTGTTGTAGTTAATAAGTGCTCATTCACATTTGTTTCATGCACTTTTGTTTTGGCAATCAGGGCCTGTTAGTTTGTTTTCAGTTTTTCTATTACTGTTGCTGTTGGAGAGCTAAAGTGCAATGTTTTCTAAGTTGGAGAAGGATAGAGTATGATTCAATGCCTAATGGATATTTAAGGCAACTGGTCAAATGCTTAGTAGGCAAGCATATAGTAGAAGTCACCAAAAATGTTATCATTTTTTACCACAGCTCAAAATTGGCTAAGCAGATGTGATATTATCATTTTTTAGTGAGGTTTGATATTCTTCTATTATGAGTTAGTTAAATAATTATTATGTTTCAGTGTTAAATGCAGTTAAGTTGTTTAAGAAATGAGGAAAGATTTCAAATCATTCATTGCATTGCAAAATAGTCAAGAGAGATAAGTATTTCATTCATCACAATGATTATCCATTTACAAGTTGAAATACATAAAGGAATAAGCATTGCATTGAAAGAAATGATGACATATCAGATGTCCCACACAAGTCGTGGGTTATAGCTGAACATATGCAGATATAAAGAAAATATTATGCATCTAATGAATGAAAAAGGAAAGACATAGCCATCATTGCCTTGGGGTTGTTGATCTTCGAAGTTGCTTCATGTCCTACTTTTGATCTTAACATGCACTTACAAAAATGTGGGAAGGGTCCCATTAGAAGCTCTAGTTATGAAAATCTTTTATCCACCAGAAGAGGCATAATACTTTGATTATAGTGCATTGATCAAATGAACATCATCCATATGCAGAAGGAACCGAAAGGAAACAATCATGGAGCATCATTGCTTTATTCTAATCTGTTTGTTTCATGTGCAAGTATAGGTGAAATTATGTTGTTGTTTTAGATGTATTTCAGCATGTGGTGCAAAATGGGCTTCCACAAGGTTAGAGCTCAGCATGCTGCCCCTGAGTTTTAAGAGAAGTGAAATCAAGTATTCATCCATAATGTGTAAAATAGAAACATGATAAAGTGAATAATGTTGCATCAACTCAGCGTATTGGACTTCAATTCAATGTCCATTTATGACTACCATTCAAGAGGAGTTGAATTAGAAATCATCTATGAACAATGAATGTTTGCACATGGCAGCCAATGAGGTAAGAGGTTGTAAACATCAAACTTGAAATGCTCATATTTATATTGGAGAAGTCATGTTTTTGATAGAACAATTAATTAACAACCATAGAGCATCAATTTACTGTTCAAGTCAAATAAACAAATACAAAAGATAGCATGAGCATAGGTAAAACAGGGTTCACATCAAACAATTGAACATTACAAAGAGAGTACATTGCTCCTATCTCAAGAGTAATAGAAGAGGATCTAGTAAATCTATGGAATAGTTAAGGCAGCCACAAGCATGAACTGAAATGCATCTTTTATCATTTTTTATAGTAGCACATATGTATTGTCATAAAGGAGATGAACTATCAACTGATACAGTACTCATTGATAGCCTCATGTTTTGCCATACCATAGTAAATAAAGGACAATCATGTACAGATACTATATCACATTGCCAAAGTGTTATGATGTTACAAATAATGATGAGCAGGTATGTGCATAATCAAATGATAGATGCAGCCCAAATACAAGTTGTCATTACCAAAGTCATTTAGTAATTGTTGGTGATATGGTATAACAATAAAATATTTGCAACATGTATGCCAAGTGTTATACTCTGAACTGAGTGGACAAGGATTCCAAGAAAGATTTATCCATAGTTTTGAGCAAAGAAAAGAATCATTATATTCCATCAGCAGTTCATGGGTATACAGGTGTGTGGAATGAAAGGAAAAGCTTGCAAATTATCTATTAGAACATCATACATTTCAACATGGCTATTATTTTCATGCCATAAAGGTACTAAAGGAATCATCTAATGCAGAGAAAATGATACATGATATCCATTTCATTTCATATGATAAATGCCATGAACAATTGATAGGAATATCTGACAGTATTGATTCTACCAGAAATCAAGGTTTTAAGTTTCAGGTGGAGATATGGAGTTCAAAAAATTCTAAGTGTTCATAATGTCTTTCTGATAGTAACAGTCATGAAATAGAGAGAGTGATCAAAGTTAAACTGACAAGAAAAGTGCAGATATGTCGAAGCTTTTGATATGTTTTGAAAAAACTTACAAAGTCTTATACATACAGAAATGGCATGAACAGTTATAGAAGAATTTTGATTGTCCAGAAATGTCAAGGTTTTTCATATTTTCAAAATCTTATCTCAAGTTTTTTACAGTCAAGAGATATATAGAAAAAATAACAACAATATGCCATGGCTGTATCAGAGCAAGGTTTATGTACTATCAAAACTGGAAAATCCTTGTTACATTTTTTGAAACACTAATGTTATTTTTGTATCTACTAAAAAAAATGCATAGAGGAGCTACAGATGCAGAAAGTGAAATAGCCATGTAAGAAGAAATAATTTCTATGCAAAGAGAAGTGAAACCCTCTTTAGAATTTTGAAACCCTACTGCCATTTTTGTCAGCTGTAGAGTAAAAAGAATGCATAGTAATGTTATAGGATGTTGGCCATGATAGTAATAAGGGTTTTTATGCAAAAAAAAAATTGAAACCCTTGTTTCATATTTTTGAAAGCCTCTATTTTTTTCACAATTAACAAGAAGATGCTATAAGAAATAAAGAAGAAATGTCAGAAATGGAAAACTACTATAGCCATGCCAAGAAAGGAGTTAAACATAGAAAGCCCATCTTTTTGTTTCAAATTTTGTGTCTATAGAAGTAATGGAGCATAGTCGTGGAGGAAATAAGCATTTTTATGCCATGATAGGTGAAACCCTAGTGCCATCCTGCACTTACAGTTAAAATAAAGAGGTATAATGCATATACAGAGATAGCCATGCTAGGGAAAAGTATTTTTGTTAAAAAATTACAAACCCATCACAAAGTTTTTTCAAACCCTTGTGTCATTTTCATTTGCAAAGAAGAGAGAACACATCAAGAAGCATGGCCATGGCAAATAAAGCCTCTGTAAAGTGAAAATGATTAAACCCTTGTCATAAAATAAAAAACACTCAAGGTTTTGCACCTAAAATCAAAGGAGGGTAAAAATAATGTATACACAGTCACAGCTACAATAGATATATCATTTTCTGCGAGGAAAAAAAATACTTGTTTCATCTATATCAAAAACCATATCTTCTTTTACTCACAATAAAAAGAAATTATTCCAAGAAAGAAGCTCACCTTTAGTATTTGTAGAGGGGGAAGAAGCATGGACGCAGCCTCATTTTTTGAGGGTTTCTTTTTGTCATAGTAGCAAAAGATAAAGACACAAAAGAAAATCAAAGATTGTTAAGAGGTTGCAAGATGTACACAGGCTCATGGCCGCAATCATTGAAAGAAGAACCTACAGAAACAAGTGAAAATGCCATTCAAAATCTTATATACCATGCTCACCTTATTCCAAGCTATGTTTTGATATAGAAATGCTAGGGATTCAGCCACATAAGCCATAGAAATAAGAGAGACATACTTGAACATTTCAAACCTAAGTTGGCGATGTTTGAATTGCAAAGTGAATTAGAAAAAAATGCCAAATATAAAATGAGGATATCTTTTAGGGTTTCTCATTGCTTTTGTTCGATGAGTGCTCAAAATTTCTTTTGTTGTTTGACTTCACAAAAATTAAATCATTACTCTATCCTAATGCCCATGGTCAAGACTTTGGTTTTTGAAAATTCCTAGTCATCATGCCAGGAAGGGGCCATGGGCTGACAGTCATATCTTTTTATTTGAATATTTTGACATAAGGCTTTAGTGCCTAGGTCTTATAGCTTAGTGGAGGTCGAGCACGGCTCCCTCTTGATTTTCATGCCTCAAAATACTTAATGCTAAGTCACCTTGCAATATGCCATATGAGATACCCCTTGGAGATAGGGAAAAAACTCCTTGCCTTAGGAATTATTTTGCAGGACCATTGAGATTAAGCCTCTAAGGCTTTTATTTAATTTTGCAAATATATAGTGATATTTTCATTATTTTTTATGATTTTTTATAGAAAAATTAATTGTAATGGATTGTAAAATATTTAGTAAAATTATGAGTCAAATATTATTTATTTTTTTGCAAAAATCAAATTGGGAAAGAGATGGGATAAAACTACCATAACATTGTAAAGTTAGTTTTAAAGCAATCAATTATAAATTGCTTTTATAACTTAACTATTTTTAGGCAGTAAATAGGCTAATAAAACAAATCAGATTTCTCTTTGATTTGTTTTATTTAGAGTCATATAGTAAAAAAATTGAAGATTTGATGACAAGAAGAAAGTAGATTTGTGGTGGGGACACATCAAGAGATCCTTTGGTATCATGATTTGATAGTTTGGACTCTTTTTGAGGGCTTTTATTTTTGCTTTTCTAAGTAGCTCAAAAATGGACTTGGGGTCTATTTTTAGTAGTTTTTTTCGAGCTTTCAGGAGGAGATAGATTTCATAGCATATATCTCAGATATTCCTTTCTTTTCATCAGTTTCAATCACTAGTTTAAGTTAGATTTTTACAGATCAAAGTGCAGAGAGACAAAGTCTTCCTCTCACATTGAGAGTGTTCTACTCATTTTCATTGTACTCATTATTCCTTCAGTTATTGAACAACAACTTTCCTTCACATTTCGTCTAACTATTTGCAAGTTAATCTGAGGTTGCATTGTGATGAATGTTTGTCCTTTGCCTTGTCTTAGCTTGTGATATTTTTGCAAAGTCTTTGTTTAATTTAGGCTGCATGTTGTGTCTACAAGACCTTCATGTGAAATATTTGTGAGTTAAATGATCAGATTGTTGTGAAGGCCAAAGTCCATTAATCTGTTTGTGAGTAAGATCTATTAGGTGATACAATCTTAAAGTTAACCAGAATCCATTTATTTTAGCATATCCTTGTATCCTTTTTTCTTGCAAGTCAATTAGATTAGGAAATCAAAAGTAGAACTAGCTCACTCTAGAGATTCACTCTCGTTATAGGAAAACCACATACTAAGAGTGATTCCATGTTCCAACAAGTAGCTATGTTTATGTGAGCTTAGCAAGGTGCTTACTTGATTGACAACAATAACCTTAAACTAAAATGATCCTTAAGTCAACTTAATAAAGTGTAATTAAATATTTAATTACACTAATAAAAGGTTCTTCCTTCTTTTCAATATCTTAACCTTGTTTCCTTTTCCATACTTTTGTAATCTTCTTCTATTTGTTCAAGGTATCCTTCATTTTCTTGTGCTAGTTAGGTGTATTCACCAAACCAGTTTTACAAAAATTTTGTCTATGTCCAAAGTTATTACACTTGCAGCATTAAATAACTCTTACACAATGATAATTAAGCAATAAGGTTATAGGATAGTATCATCTATCACATGATTCCTTTAAATACATATCTTTCCTGGGCACTGCTAGCATACAAGGTGTAATTTTCAACTGGTTCCATTTAGACCTTGTTCTGATACATGAAGCTTTATGTATTTTGAATTTTCCTTTTACTATGGTGGGGTTTGGGGGTGCTAATCTAGGAATGTGACACAACAAATTAATTAGCTCCCCTCCCTCAATGTTTGATTTGTGGTGAAAACTAGTAATTAAAGGGTAAATGCAAGAAGTTGTGTCCACTTAAGGTGGAAGTTTTGGAGTTAGAAAAAAATCCAAAATCAGGTAACTAAAAATGGGATCCCATTTCTATAAAATAGGATCCCATTTTGGGTCAAGATCCCAAGCATAAAATCCAAAATGGGATCCCGAACCTAGAACCAAAAAATGGGATCCCATTTTGAAAAGGTATTAAATTTAAAAAAAATGGCAGAGACCCCATTTTCCCAGTGATAGGCGACAACTGAGAATGGGATCCCAAGTTGAGTCACCATCAAAACAATAGGTAAGTGGATTTTTCCACTTCTACAATAATTTAGCAATGAATCTTTTGAAGTTTCCCTTGTTTGTTTTGGTGTAAAATACAATCAAAATTTAAATTGTAAACAGCTATTTAGGGTTTCTGTTTATGAAATCAATAGCTATTTTTTGACATTTTAGTTGTCAAATACAATTTAAATTTTGAAAGACTATCATATAAAAGGATAGAATTTGAACAAATTGTCAAAATTTTGCTTAAATTTGAGAATTGAATAGCTGTATTTAGACATATTAGCTGTAAAATACAATTGCAATTTTGAAAATACTGTATCATATGAAAGGAGAGATTTTGAACAAACTGTCAAAATTTGATTTCAATTTGAGTGTTGAATATTTGTATTTAGACATTTTAGCTGTAAAATACAATTAAAATTTTGAAACGACTGTATCATATGAAAGGAGAGATTTTGAACAAACTGTCAAAAATTATATAGCATTGGGATGATATATATATTTGGTTTTTATAAAAAAAATTTATATCAATGTATGCCATTGTATTTTAAAGGCATTATTGAACAGGTAACTGTCATGTAAAAAAATTACAACAAACCATAATAAAACCTTTATCGCAACCTTCATAATCAAACCTTTAGAGACAACCAACTAATCAAGAATTGAGAAGATTTTATAGTTTTTGTGATAGCCAACTAATCAAGAATGAAATCAAGCCAACAAATGTAACTTTAGAGACACTTGTAGCTGTCCTCACTAGCTAGGTTATGCCCCTGGGATGAACATTGTGATGTTAATTGTGATATGAGCCTAACCTCATTGGTAATGCTTCCCCTAATCTTAATGACATTGATGTATACCCCACTTATGATCCTTACGAAGATCTTGCCACCACTAACCTCTTTCATGATAGGTCACTATCCTCACCATCTCCTTAGACCTATAATACCTTGGGCTTATCAATTGGGACCAACACAACCCTTTATGATTTGATGTTTTCCAAAACGATGGAGCCATCATGAAACTTATGAAGTGTCAAGACCACATCCCCATTATAATCATAAGAAAGACTTTTCCATCATACTTAACACCTATGCTTATTTTGGAAAGAAATAAGAACCCTTTAGTCTGAAGGCACCCTAGTAGGCAGAATAGCAACAAGATATAAGAAGAAACTTCTGATCGATTAAAATGATACAATAAAAATGGACATTTCCCAAGAGGTCCTCAATGAAAAAATTCACCTTCCATTAGATACCACTCAGATACAAGATGACTCCCCTCTCCTTGTTGAGGATGCTATAGACATCAACCTGTGAATAGAAGAGGACCCTAAACTCTTTAAGATAGTAGCTCCACTGGACCTTGACATCAAAGAAGGCATAACCATCACCCTTAAAGATTACACTAATTTCTTCATGTGGTCTTATGGTGATATGCCTTGAGACTCCATCTTTAAGGTCATGCATCATCTTATGGTTCACCTCAATGCTAACCCTATTCAATAAAAGTTACGCAAAATGCACCCCCAAGTAGCCCTCTTGGTCAAAGAAGAATTGTATAAACTCTTGGATGTGGGGTTCATTCAGACTATTACTTATCCTAAATGGGTCTCTAATGTGGTCTCAGTTAGTAAGAAAACTAAGGGAATTCATGTTTGCACTAACTTTTGAGACATCAAAAAAGGATACCCTAAAGATAACTTTTCTCTACCAGACATTGATATGATCATGGATCTCATAGCCATATATATAAAATGTTATCATTAATCTGGATATAATATCCCTTAAAACATTTGAGTTAGACATGAAGACACCTAGATTATGGAGAGGTCTATGTAAGAAAACACCTCTTGTAGACTCAACACAAACTTATCCCTCAACCCTCTAAATTGTGACTTACATCATTTGATTACCCTCGAACACACTATAGACAACTCTATACAAATTTGGCAAAAGATATTTTCTCCTAACAAAAACTTGTATATGTAGAAGTATCTACTACTACATTAGATTTGATATACTTCTCAAAAGTAAAGAGTTGGGACTAACAACTAAATAGAAAACAATAATTTTGCAAATAGGAAATAGGAAACAAAATCGAGCTAGAACCATCTTGACTAATTTATCTTTTTCTAGCTAGATTGAATCCCTACAATCACAAGTTAAAAACAAAGCATCAAATTCTTCATTAAATTTAAATCACAAATCATCAGAATATATTCATCTTCATACTTCAATCCTATCACCATTATCAAATTTGGTTGTCATAGGCAACTTCACCAAATTTAGGTTTTCAGATCATGTGGCATGCACAAGTTATCCACCTCAAGGTAGTTCTCCAAGTCTAGTTATAGTCTTGCAGATGTTCATTATGATTCTACCTAGGTGGTATGATAGTCCATTGGTTTATAGATGACATCATTCAATAGCATAGATGAATCTAAACATTCACCCTTCATTGATATATATTGATAGTAAAATAGAGTTTTAAATTGTTCTTAAGGTTTGGGACAATCATAGTGTTAAGATAGTGCAAATTTTAAGAGTATTTAGACTAATTAAATGGGCTTAGTCTCAAGCTAAATAACACACATAAGAGTTGGGACTAACAACTAAATAGAAAACAATAATTTTGCAAATATGTATGAATAGGAAACAAATTCAAGCTAGAACCATCCACTAATATTTTTTTCTAGCTAGATTGAATCCCTACAATCACAAGTTAATCAAAGCATCAAATTCTTCATTAAATTTAAATCACAAATCATCATAATATATTCATCTTCATACTCAGATTAGTCCTAGGCAACTAGTAGTCAATCCTAGATCTCCATTATCAAATTTGGTTGCCATAGCCTACAACTTCACCAAATTTAGGTTTTTAGATCATGTGGCATTCACAAGATATCCACCTCAAGGTAGTTTTCCAAGTCTAGTTATAGTCTCAAGCAAATGTTCATTATGATTCTACCCAAGTGGTATGACAGTCCACTGGTTTCTATGACATCACTCAATAGCATAGATGCATCTATTCCAATTCATTTCTTTTGTCCAAAATGGTTGTGACAATAAAAAAGAAGATTATTGAACTCATAATCAATAGGAAACCCCCGATCATAATAGGTCTTGAATTTGGTACCAATGATTGTGAGTTCCTTGTAGAATATGATGAACCTTTTGAACAAGAGAACCTTGTAGACCATGATGCATATCTTGATTTAAACTTGAACATTATCATCATGTGAATGCTTTTAGCCATCCTACAACCTCCTATCACCCTTCATCCTCTTACAGGGATATGCCACACAACCTCTCCAAGTTGACCATGCCAAAACCAAAGTCACAATCCTAAGAGGTCCCTAATTTCCTCCCAATGATCATGAGAGACTTGTAGATCATGATGCACATATTTTGAGCAAGACTATCAAGTTCCTTCGTAACAAGAACATGCAAGTCCAAGTTACCCTTTTCACCAAGATCAAGTGTCGTTAAGTCCTTATGTTACCTTTGATAAGGGGAGCACTACTTTAGATTATGCATCTTATGGGTATCCTTCATCATCATCCAATCAAATGCCTATCCAAGAGCCTACTAGTCCTATCCCAACACCACCATGTAATCCCAATCCTAATTCATTGGTCCATCCACCTTCTAATCAATCAATCCCTTCATTACCCTCACCACCATCTAATCCTCCAACTTCACATCCTAAATTTAAATCACCTCTCTTAAATAACCTCTATAGATGTACTATGAACTATATTACAAAGACAAACCTATATGCCATCGCTCTCTATTAAGTTTGATCACTCCCAATCCTAATCTATTTCCTCCTATTATCCATCCATCTAATCCCAGACATTCACCCTTCATTGATATATATTGATAGTAAAATAGAGTTTTAAATTGTTCTTAAGGTTTAGGACAATCATTTAGTGTTAAGATCTAGTGCAAATTAATACTATTTAGAATTTAAATTAAATGGGCTTAGTCTGAAGCTAAATAACACACATAAGAGTCAAGTGACTAACAACTAAATAGAAAACAACAATTGCAAATAGGAAATAGGAAACAAAATCAAGCTAGTTCACCATCAACTAATAACATTTTCTAGCTAGATCATCCCTACAATCACAAGTTAAACAAAGCATCCTAACCTTCTTACCTCATCATCTATCTTAAAAGTGGAAGATTTAATCATTACCACATGTATGGTTATATGTCTCTTTGATTATCTAGATAATTCAATTGAATCTCTAGAGGAGTCTTACATCTTAACAATAATTTCATTGTCCCTTTGTAGTTCATTGTCCCTCATGACAAGTCTGTTATTGGTTTAAGGCTATCTTAAAGGTCCATATAACAATCTAGGAATTTAATAACATTTAATTTGTTTAGTCCTTAATGGTCATGACAACATTATACAAGATACTAAAGTTCACATTCAATGATTTCCTTTTTCCTATCAAATGATAAGGATTCACTCAAATTTTCACATACTCTTGAACACATATAACCAATTTATGAATTCATGATTGATCCAATGCTCAAACCAATGCAAGCATGACTATTGTTTGTTGACCAAGCTTATTAGTCATATTTAGTTAGATAAATTCATCCAAAACAATTACAAACTATTTGTAGCTTTGCCATAGGAAATGTTGGATCTCCTAGAATGAGTACTTAACATCAAACCAATAGCCAAATCCATAGAAAAATTTAAAAAAATTGAAACCTTGGACCTAACATATGATAGCAAACCTTGAGAACAAATTCATTATGGTAGTCTTAATAGCCCTACTATTAAATTGATCTGTATAGTATTAAATTGATCTTTCTTGTCTCGCTCACTATAAGAATCAAAATTTAGCTCTCGAATGAAAATACCTTGATTTCAATTCAAAAATTACATCTAGTTTAAGTTATATAATAGCTCTCCTACATTTTGAAATTTGTAGATGCATGTATACATTATCTGTATGTTTAATTTAAATTTATTTCAAGTGTAATTTCTTGAAACATATATATATTCTTGATTTAATTTTAAATTTGTACTCAAGTTTGTATGTTTATATGTATATATGTAGGTTCATATCTATATCTATATATATATATATATCATGAATCTAGATGATATTCACTTTGATGTTGAGGACTTCCTCAATGCACAAGATGATCCGGCCCCACCCCCACCCCCACCCCGGCGCCAGATGCCCCATTTCTAGATGCCCCACCTCCAGATGCCCCACCTCCACCCCCACCTGGAACTGACCAAGCTCGCTTGTGAGCCATAATTAATGAAAATGTGGATTCCATAAAAGAAAAATTGAATTCCATTCGCAATGAACAATTCATGCCACCTCACGTGGTACATTTTGTAGCTTTGATGCAAAACATTGTAGATTCTATGAGGTCTATTGACTCAGACTTTGATGGATTCCAGAAATGGAGATAGAAGAGGCGCTAGTTTTATGCTAATGGCCTCTTCTATAAGAGTATTTTGGATCTTAAAATCAAAAAAGCACATTTAGCGTAATATTTTAGACATCCCATTACAAATGAACCTAGTCCTACAACTAAGAAAAGAATATCAATCAGGTGGTGTAGGAATGAAGGAATGTCTACCAATTTTTGGGACAGATGATGGACGGTGTTTGATTATCCACCTCATGCTAATTGTGAGGTTCCTTTATATTTTTTGAGAAAATTATATGCAGAGTTTGTTCTAAATAAAAAACCCAACTACTTTGATTTTAGATCATTCCAGGGTATTGGTCGCGGCATACCACAACAGAGGTTGGGGGCATGGGTTGATTCCCAATGACCCATGCCTATTCAACCTCTTATTGACCCTCCTATTGCTGCCATTCCTTCACCCTTCCAGCATTGTCAATGGTATCCACACTAGGCACATTAAGTGTACTCTCAGGTAGCCTACATGAGTAGACTTCTATGATGGTAGCTCAGGTTAGAGAGCATGGAGGAGTTGATGATGGAAGTGGTCCTAGTACCACTAAACATGTGTCAATGCCTCATACATGAACGAGTTGCAATCAGTTGTGTTATGGACCTTATCAGGTAGCTGCACCCACTTTAGCTACACATGCATCATCTGATAATGTGGGCACTGAATCATTTGTTGATTATCTATTTGTTGAGGATCATCCCAATGATCATTCGACACAAGTATATATAGGTTATGTACACATGTTGAATTTATATTAACAATTTTTTAAGCACATGTTTTTAATCAACATATAGATCAATTAAATTAAAATATTTTAACAATTGAATTGTTTGGTGTAGATGATGGCAACAGGGACCATTGATTGAATTAATTTTTCATCGACACTTGTTCATCTCGGGCACCCATTTGGGGTATATTTTCAATGATTTATATTTTAAATATTAATTTTATTTACTTGATTTTAATTTGTAATTCAGTCTTGAATGTGTGTACCATTAGATATTTATGAACTGATTCAAGGTTCTTCCACATTGAATCCTCCATCTCAGGGTGTCTCAAGCACTCCTCCATGATTGGGCATCTCACATAACACTCTTATAGTATGTATATTGTTTTAAAAAACTACATATACTTAGAATTTTCTATTTTGATATCATTGTATCTAGAAACATGCACATGTTCCATCTGAGGGTGTCTCAAGTGCTCCTCCATGATTGGGCATCTCACATAACACTCTTACAGTATGTATATTGTTTTAAAAAACTATATATACTTAGACTTTTCTATTTTGATATCATTGTATCTAGAAACATGCACATGTTCTATTTAATATATATTCAAAATATGTCTATGTAGGTTGACACAACAATGAGGATGGGCATTACAACACACTTGGATAATCCAAGTTTATATCAGGAGTCGACTGCATTTCAGGTTGTTCAAAAATGTATAACATGTACACAAGTCCATTATATATGTTTTAAAACCTAATTTGTACACACATGTGCTAACTTATAAATGACCTTGTAGGAGCTTATTAGTGACATGTTTCATCAACACACAACACATGCAGAGCAGGAGGATAGAGGAGATGTGCAGCCTGATATGGTATAATTTAAAATTTAGATTATATTTAAATTCAATTAAAATATACATTGTGAACTTAAAGTAAATTTCTTGATAGATATATATGTTGACATGTGTTCAAATTTTTTTTTCTTTTATAGCTTGAGACATGTCATGTAGCTAAGCCTGTAGAGACAGGTCCTGAAATAGAGGATGCACAACAAGTTCCTCTTATGGTATAATAATTTAAATATAATAACTTATAAATCAACTTGAATTAAATCATTTTTAAAATCGTCTTACATCTAATTTCAACTTGAACTTTCTCTTGTATTAAATAGATTGATTCAGAGCATGTAGAGATAGGTCCAGGTGCACCAGAGCATGCCTCTCAGCCTCACACAGTAATTTAATTTTATGATAAATTATAAATTTAAAAATTGTCATTAAATCATTTTTAATCATCTTACATTTGATTTCATCTAAATCTTTCCCTTCTACAAAGTGATTCAGGTCATCTGAGTAGTTCACATGGTGTGAAGAGGACTCTTGATGATAGACATAGTATGTGATAGGTTATTGAACATGGGCTACATAATTTGACTATTTCATGGACTATGTTATATACTATTTGTCATGGAATTTATATAATATATATTGTTGAACATGGACTTTATATATTTTTTGAACATGGCCCTGGAGTTTATACAACCTGACCTTCCTCTATTTGTTCTTGTGTGGGTTATTTGAGCAAAGTAGGCATTGTTTTCTTCTTGTGGATATTGTTGTTATATTTATAGTTTATAATTATGGATTTTGTAAGGTTATATATTTGTAATCATACCAAAATTGTTTCAATCACCTTTTTTGTTGCTACTTGATCCCCCAATTTTTGTATTATGAAATCTTAATGAGTTGTCTTATGTAGTCAACCTACAATCCCTTAAATTAAAAACCTTATAAAGAGAAACCACACTATCAATATCATATACATGTCACACAATAAATGCAATCCTGCAATAACAAAATCATACACATGTCAAACTAATAATCATGTAAAACCATCATGTTAGTTTAGGTGCATCCATACATATCCATTATCCATGCATACATACATTGCATATACATCATAAACTATAAAAGCATAACATCACATACATACATATACAAGCATCCCTAAATAATCATAGATCAAACTCTAATCTAACCATGTGCATGAAGGAAAAGAAATGTAAATGAGATCAACCATAATAAGATATAGATTGACATCAATAGAAATAATCGATTGTCATAGATAAATCTGACAATAACTGAGTACATAGGCTCCATCATGGGAGGTACATGATCAAAATAAGTATACAGGAGTACAAAGTCTCCCCATGCAAGGGGCAAGGAAAAAATCTCTACAAGTGTCAGAGTGTTGATCTATCAAAGGAGCCTCAAATCAATTATGAGCTTTTGATCCTCCAACGATCATACTCTACTGTCTCCTCCTACTATCTACCATATTTGACCATGGAAGAGTCTTGTCTCTATGATTGTACCTATGATGCGATAAGTGTTTGAGCCCATGACTGAGCATAGGTTGGTATCCTAGCTTGGGAATGAGAAGGTAATTGTTGGCTAATTACTACCCCAACTATTTCTCATAGTAAATAAAATAGGGTCTCCAGTGTGTCAATTGTAACCCTCAAAGATGTAATATGTTAGTTTGCATGGTAAATGGGAGAAAAAAATTATGTTTTAGCCTACGAAATTACAATTATCCTTTCATCCATTAAGAGTTCCTCTCTCTCCCTCTCCCCTCATGGTGGGGACAAGAATATGTAGTGATGATGTCCTAATAAAGTTCCTCCATTCATTCATGGTATGCATATTTAGGTCCTGGTCAAATTTTAAGCAATAAAATGCTAAGGAAATCAAAACAAAGAATTAAAAAGTGAGATACTCATGAGGATATCTTGCCTACTAGGAGGGATCAATCTCTCACATCTTCTCATCTAGATCAACTAAGTTAGAGGAATCACCTATAAACTAGGAGCAACCTCATTTGATGCATTCTTATCCTCCTCCACCTTAGGATAGTAATCATCATTGGACCCCTCATCCTCTCTATCATCCTAATCACTCTCTACATAAAAAATTATATGATCCTAGCATGGTTATAGTTATATTTATCCTTGCCTTGGTGCTTGTTCTTGTGTTGACCATGTAATAGGAGTCCCTAGAGTAAGAGTCCATGGGAGTGTCCTTTGACCAACCTCTACTACATCTTAAGTAGATTTGTAGCATGGGAGTGTACTAAGGGAAATCATTTAGAAAGTCCTCCCTAAGCTATTGGAGCACTTCTGTGACTACCTAATGAATCTCTACTAAATCATGTTTGTCACCCCTTTTCAATAATATCTAGTCATGTCATCTCCTACCCATCTCCTCTCTATCTCTATGTAGGGGTTTGTAATAATGTCTGTGTTAGTTAAAGTCACCATTGTTTGTGTAATCATGTGCCATAGTAACCCAATAAACACTACTTGATACCTCAAGGAAGTGAAAGATCTGGTGTGGGCATGGGCCATTGATAGGGTCTAATATGCTCCAATATCCATACCATACCTAGAGAAGGATGACTAAATCCTAGTCCTGTATGGTGCACAATCTAATAAAGGTCATGGTAGACCTTCAAGGTAGGATGTCAATCCCCCATCTATAAACTTTACCTAAATGATAGGAACCCACAACCATATGAGAAAGTGGACATTTTTAGCCCTTCACAAGTGCTAAGCTATTAAGCCAATCATGACCTTCCATAGGGGAAAAATGTCAGGTGTTTGAACTAAAGTTAGATAAACTCCCTTCCTATTTCTTTGTCTCTTAACTCATAAGAAAGTGGCCCAGGCTAGTCTCTCATCCTTTGATGCCCACTTTGCCTTTGTCAAGTTGTCTCTAGATAGCGACACCCAAAATCTAGTAGATGTCATATAGTGTAATCATCCACCCTCTAGAAATGCTAGGAAAATATAAAATTTTACCCTTTACATATAAATAGGTTAGTATGTCATAATAAATGTGTGATAAGGATAACACAATAGGAACCTACACCACTCTATCTATTCAACCTTGTCGTAGGGCAACCTGATTTGTTGTAGAGAGCTCCTACATGCTACTCACCAACGAAGCTTGCTCCTTAGTCATGTTCCAATGAATATGTGTGTCTTGTCAACACAAGCACACACTCATCACTTTAAAAATTAGAAAAACTTAAAAATTTGTAAAAATGTAAAAGCCAAAAATTTGAAAAAGTTAAAAACATAAAAAAATTAGAAAAACATGAAAAACCCAAGTCTAAATAGTCAAAACACCTAAAAATGCATATTTTTAAATCACTCTTGGCAAAAGATGCAACTTGACAATTTTTGCTAAGCAACCTTGCAAGTTGCCCAAACATCCTAAGGGACACTCAGGCAATTTTCCTTACCAAAACAAGTGACCAAGTATGGTAAAAGGGTGAGCTAGGCCACACCCCACCAAATTCTAGATCATTCAAAACTTGAAAAATAAACATGAACATTGAAAAAATGAAAATGTGATTACATTCCCTACCTAGACACCTATCATTTGCAATTGATGGCCCTAAATTTGATAGCCATTTTAATTAACCTACAACTTGATGCTAACTTTTTAGAGGTCTTAAGGGGTCCTAATTTACGATGTCTTAAGGGGACGTCTTAAGTTCTCAAAATTTGGTGAAGTTGCCCAAGGCAACCAAATTTAACAATATAATAAAATCAAATTTAAAGTAAATTCAAAGTACAAAAACATGCGCATTTAACAAATGAAATATATAGTATAATAATTTTGATAAATTTAATAGTATAGAGTATAAAATTGTGTACATACACATGTATACAAATTTGTGTAAAAAATTTGTAATAATGTAATTGTGTATGTACATATATGCCAACTCAAAATAATGTTTGCAAAATGTGGTTATGCCATCTCAAGAAAATCCAAAACTTGTGGAGAATGTAGCAGGTCTTCATGCCACCTGATATAAAAATAATACAAGCAAATTATCAATATATCTGAATCAAAACATGTATTTTAATATATAAAAAACTATCTAGATATACACAATTTGTACTTGTATTTACAATTGCCTCTCAAGTTTTTGTTTCAAAGTATGTGATGAATTTGTGATGATGGCCTAAGGATATAAAAGGACAATTTAAATCAATTTCAACTAATAACACACAAGAAATATCAAAACATGTATTTAATGTATTTAAAAGAACAATATAAATCTATTTAACTATATTTACCTGTATTTACTTATTCCATTGTACCATCTCCATCCTCTCTTTTTTCCAATGCATCGATGATTGTCTCATGGTCTTCCATAGAAATTATCCATAGCTCTTTATTTGTAGGTTTTCCATGATACCTCTCTAGTTTTATATTTGTTGGCAACACCAAATGTGAGTAGTGTATAATCTTCTTATGTGTTTCATAATCTTTGAATGCAGGCAAACCATTCTTCCTTATTAGGTATTTCTGTAGCCAAGTGCCAACAACCACCATCGAAGCTATTGGATAATGATAGCCATCATCAAAGAAATTCTTAAAATTTTCTTAAGGGGATCAAAGAAGTTCTTAAAATTTGCTTAAGGGGATCAAAGACTTGTTATCGAAATTTGCTTAAGGGGATGTCTTAAGGGGATCACCAAACCTGTTGGATAAGGAAATCCATCATCATCTTCTTGAGGTGCTATTAACTTATGTTTAGTCTCCACACAACGAGCCAACCAATATTCAATTTCCTCTTCATTATTCTTTGGTGCAACAACAACATACACATGTCCTGCAAACAAATTTTGATTCAATAACTTGCACATGTCCATAAAATTTGACCAATCAACATACATGCATTCATATGTACACATAAATAAATAAAAGCACTACAAATTAGTAATGAAGTGAAATAAAATGAAATAATTTGAACTAAATTACCTTCTTGTACAAGGTTTGAAACACGGTCATAATCGTCTAATGCAAATAGTTGATTATTGTCTTCAATTGTTGTTTCACTTTGATCATGTGCTTTTGCAAGTGTCAATGCTCTTTTCTTCCACTCTTCAACCCATTCTATATTCTCACATGCTTCCCAATCTCCTGAAATACAAAACTGACAAAAACATGCAAGCTCCCTTGTCCAGATAGTCCATGTACTTGCATTCGAACTCCTAAATGAATGCCATTTAGTAGATCCACTAATTGTCTAGAAATCAAGTCTAGGTAGAATGTTTTCTTCTTCAACCAACCAAAAGAATTGACAAACTATAGAGTACTCACTTGATCTAGGTGTACATAATCTTATATTGCACCAATCTACAATCCCACGTGCATCTTTAAATTTTACTGCATCCTCAAATTTCAATTGTTGTCTAGCGAGAATTCTTTTAACACACACACCAACTCTGTCATGTTCTCCTTTACCATGCCTAGCTTCAAAAAAATTCCACATATGTTAGACATTATTCTCCTTGTGAACCCTACTTAACCAATAGAACATTCGAGCATTCTTGAACTGCCCTGTACAATTATCTGACCATATAAGATGTTCAGTAATCTGGATTCCTCTTTCTCTTAAATTTGTATAAAATATATTGAAACAATATTGAACAAACTTTGAAGAGTGTAACCAGTTGTCACTCAAATATAAATGATACTCCCTCAAAACTTTTCTATCATTCTTTGTGCTATCATCTACATGTCTATAAACAATATGAACCAACATAGCAACCTGCACTGAATTGTAATATTGTGATTGAATTTCCTCTTGCAGAGCTAAAGTATAGATTTCCACAAAATCAACCAATGATAGTATAGTACCAACTGGAAATGTGTTTCTACATTCACGAAATTGTCCATCAAGCCATTGAGCTTGTTGAGAGTGCTTGACATATTTTGGTACAATTTTACTCTTAAATTCTGATATGAATGCATGCACACTAACCTTTTCTGTAATTAAATCACAACGCTTTCCAAATTTTCCATCTTTTAAAGAATATTCAACATTCTTAAATGTTTTAACATCCACTAATTGTTGTCCAAAATTATTTTCAACACTTTCATGCATACAAACTCTTAACAAAGAAAGATTGCCACAACTAGTGCATTGTCCAGAAATACATGAACTTAAATAAAATAATTTTTCATTAGATCTTTCATAGAACAAGGTTGATATAAACTCTTTTATTGCTTCAGTTGGCATATTAATATCACATTCCTGTATAATCATGTTACAATGTAAAGTACAATGTATATATTGAAACACATCATAATAATAACAAAATTGAACATGCATTTTACAACAACAAGATATTCGTTGCTTATTAATCTTTACATACCATGGTTTGCATTTTTCAAAAGATCTTTGACTTATTTTAATATTACTAGGTAGCACTAATTTATCACAAAATTTTCTATAAAATTTTGTTTACGTTGTATCTAATAGGTGTTTTGGATGAGGATCATGAACTTTGGACCCCACTCTTAATTTTAAAACATCTCTAGCATTAGATGATACCCTAGTATTATCATACCAATATTTTTCGATCAAATATCTGATTTCAACATTTAGTTTCATGTCAGATCTCAGGAGTCGACCACTAAAACTCCAACATTGGTTAATTGGATCATTTTCTATACTTTCCCTTCTTTTTGCCACTCTTACCAATGTTTTAGGATGTATTTTTAGAATTCCACTAATATTGCTTACCATTCTCCTATTCAAAGTTGTTTTATTCACTATAGTAGTTGTTATAGCTCGTCTTGCTGCATTCTTATCTTTGGATCAACCATTACTTCCAATAGACTCAATGGCACTAGCAACAGTAGACATAGCATGTTTTAGTGATTGATCTTTTCTTCTTGGTTTAACAAAAATGCCTAACATTTTCATTACTTTTCTCATTTTCCACATTCTCATTAATTGCATCATTAGTTGACATTGAAATGATAGTTTTTTATAATAAAAAAATCCTTGTATAATCTATTGGCATGTGTTCTTATCTGTCTCCAAGAAATTTTACTAGGAAGATTATCCAAAACATCTCTTTCAATTTTGAAAAAAAAATTCTCATTTTCAACATCACATCCTAGATTTTTATTTTCATTTTCAACTTCAAAATGATTTTCATTTTCAACAACAAAACGGTTTTTATTTTCATTTTCAACAAAAGAATTTTTGTTTTCATTTTCGACAATAAAACAGTTTTCATTTTCATTTTCAACAAAAGGATTTCCGTTTTCATTTTCAACAACAAAACAGTTTTCATTTTCATTTTCAACAACAAAATGGTTTTCATTTTCATTTTCAACAAAATGATTTTCATTTTCATTTTCAACAACAATTTGTTTCAAATTTTGATCTCTACGAATATTATCAATCTCAACATTGTTATATCCAACTTGTTTTAAATCTCCTATCAACACTATTTCCATTTCATTCAAAGGTGGATTTGAAGAAGTACCTAGATTTGTGCCTATTGAAACATTCTCCATAGCATTGACAGAGGGATTTGAAGACATACCAAGAGTAGTTTGTATAATCATATTAGTTTCCACAGTCACCTCTTGCAAATTTGCATCATCTACATCCATGGTCTCCTCAATGTTTTTATCTTCAATAGTTGTGGAATTGGATGCTTCAGCATTATTCATTGATTGAATCTTTATTCTTCTATCTCGTTGTCTTTTTTTCCTCCTCTCTCTTTGCTTCAATTTCTTCAGGGGTTAATAGCTTCCTATCTTTCCTCTTATTACAACTTTGTGATCCCATGATTAAAAAATTTATGAAGCAAGTACAAATGAATGTCAAAAACTTGAAAGCCTTTATTCTTTGTTCAAGTCCTTCAAACAAGTACCAATTCAACAAAATTTCACTCAAACAATGTCTCAATGATGGCTTCTATCAAAATTCAAAAATATTCCAAGTTGATGAACCTGCAAAAGAAAAAAAGATGGTAGAGAATGCTACAAGTGTCACTATCGATCATACTATAGAGCAAGTTGTAGGGCTAACAGTCATAGTACAGTGTTATTAAAAAAAGGACAAATAATAAATGGGATCCCGTTTTATCTTGCACCGATGAAGTAAGAAACGGGATCCCATTATTGAAAATTTAAATTTTAAGCTTAGGTTTTGCTTTGTAACCCGGTTCAGGAAATGCTTTGGGGACCCAACCCTAACCTCTAGACCTGGTTTGACCTGCAACTTGAAGGTCCTGTCAATGTCAAAACAAAATAGTGACTTTGGGCATATATCTCAAGGTCTATTTTGTAGAATATTTTGACGAAATTAAAACCCATTATAGATGAGACAGTGTAGATTCTAAATATGTAATTTTTTTTACAATTGGATTAATTTTTCTATTTTTTAATCAATTTCTGATGAAATAGGTCCATAAACTTGAATTATTAGTGTTTTTTAGTATTTTAATAATTTTTTATTAAAATATTTTTTTGTAAAAAAAATTGTAGGAAAATGTAGTTCAGACAATTATTTTCAATTTTTTTAAAAAATTTTCAAAAAATGTTAAGTTTAAGTCATCTTATGCATGGCATACACAATGATTTTTTTAAAAGACCAAAAATGGCCAATAAAAAATTAATAAAAAAAATATTCAATAAAAAATTACAAAAAAATATGGAAAACGTGCTTCAGTGAGTTACAAATCTTTTCCCAAAAGAATTTTTAAAAATATGATTATTTAGGTCAAAATATGGATGACATACACGTACATGGTATAGTAAAAAAAAGTGACTTTTAAACAATGGTTTTTAGAAATACCTATTCAAAATCAATTTCTATCATCTAGGTATTGAAAAAAATTACATATTTGGAAACTAGACTCTGAGTACTACATTTCATATTTAGTGACTTTTTCCAAGATTCCACCTTTAAGTGCTTCAAATTTTTAGGTCAAATGTGACAAATTCTAAAAATAAGGGAAAACACTTCCACTTTCTGGCCAATAAGTGGACACAACTTCTTGCACACACCCTAAACTATAATGCCAAGGGTGAATATCTTCTCCTACATAATTTTTGAAAATGCCACTTGAATTCACATCTAGTTTCAACCAATCTCATTCTCGTGAAGCTCTATCCCAAATTCTATGCAAGTCCTAAAAAGATTGCATATCTTCAACTCAAAAGAACACTTATGGTTTGATACTAGCTTATTGAAATATGAACCAAAACACCAACAAATAACTATATTAAAATAAACTAATCAATTGTAAAACCCAGTGAAATGTTTTAATTGCATTGGATAAGATTGCTATTTTCCCCTGGTTGAATTAGGGATGTAATCTTCCCCTCACTAGCTTAACTCCTTCCATGATGTTGCTTCCACTTGAAAGTAGTGCAAGCCTATTGTCTAGAGCCAATATGCTCTACCAAGAGAGTCCAAAGCATGAGCCAAGGAGATCTTCCAAGAGAGTCCAATGCTCTCAGAAGAAACCACAAAGAAAAGTAGATCATTGGAAAAGCCCAACAAATGGTAAAATACTGACCTCAAGACAAACACACAATGACCAGCAGGTCACAATTATGTCACTTGTTTGAATCCTCTAAAATCACACATGGCACACCCAACACCTCAATTTGATTACTCGATGTTTATTTACATGTACAAGCAAAGTGAACCAAACAAATACACTGTATACATAACCCCAACACACTATTCCACAAGCTTATTCTGCAAAGATCATCAAAAACCCCCAAACCTCGAGCATATAACTCCATCAACACTTTAATTCTTGCAAAACCACATCATTCCCACACATGTTTCTACAATATCTACCTTTAATCTTAGTTCCTTGAAACCTTACTTGAACACCATTAATATTGGAAGTATGTAGTATGAAAGCAATGTGTAGAATTTAGGAAGCTATTCCCAAAAGTAGTAGCTACTAAGTAGGATACAAGAATACGATTGCACCAGAGATTCAATATCCAAATGTTGAAGATGAATTATAGGACATGGTTAAAATGTTCATATGACTTCAAGTGAAGCATATGATTTATCTAGTTCTGACAAAAACATGAAATAGTCACCTATCTGATACATTGGATGATTGTGCAATAAACTAGTTGTATGGAATGCTTTTTTTTTTTGCAAATTGATCTTTTTAATGACCAGACCAAACAAGGAAGAAAAGCCAATAGGGATACAGAAAATCACCAATGCTACAATTCCCAGAAAGTCATGTCTCATCCCAAAATAATTCTTTATGAATTAAGACACTGTCACTTTCCCATCTATTGTTTCCATCTCTGTATCCACATCGGCAAGATGTGATGCAACCAAACCATAGAGTGTCCAAGAATTAGGTCTCACCTAGTTGTACCATCTCCACCACACAGGCATTTTCTGATTCAAACAAAATACATTTGATTGTATTATTAATCATCATGGCTTGCTGCTATAGATTTTAAAAAGTTTAATTTAAATTATAATATATAAAATTTGACTCAACAAAAAAAATTTAACATGGCCTTATAGGTCGAGGAATGATGAAGCCATTGAAGAGGTTCCATGTAGAATAAAATGCTAATGCAATGATTGCCACAACATAGAAGTTTGGAGCCATGGCAATTGTCACCATTCTGAAGAAAGTGAAGTATAGAAAAGTGAAATACATGAAAAAGAGGAACCAGAAAAACTTGACTGTTGTCCATTCAAATGCTAACATGGAATAGACCATGATGGCATAAACTATAGACTACACAAGAATATAAGGGACCTCAATTGCCAACTACATAAATAAATAACAAGAGGATTATCTCATTAATCTAAGGTTGCATGGTTGAACATCTGACAATGACAGAATTTAGAGTACCTGTCCAAAGGCATAAGGGAATGCTGAATACATTCCAACAGCTCTTTCTTTATAGAAGACAGTCCCTTCCACATCAACCATAGGTTGTACACTGGATGCATTGCTTATTCCAAGAAAAAGTATAGAACAATACATTGCTCCCAAAATATTGAATAAATCTTGTTGATTGCCTCTACAAAAACAAATTATAGAATGTTTAAAAAATAAATTGCCAATATGATAGGTCAAATCTGAATTGGAACATGTAGTCTTGCAGAAGAACTCTAATAAATCACAGCAAAGGTGTAAAACACAAATCTGGTGGCTACAAGTGCATATTGGAAAATCTAGACTATTGTGCCAGTGAAAAGAGCATCTAGCCTCTTTTTCCCAAGTTCCCAAAAGATGCTCCCAAAGAGCAAGGTAACCATTGTGCTAAAGAGAAATTGTACAACAACATAGTGTGGATTTCACCAATATGACCAATACTGCTTCCAAAGGCATGCCATGCACTAAACTGGGAAGGATTGTGCATACTATGTTGGAAAATTTAGATCCTTTGAGGCTAGAGAAGGGGTGCTTAGTTCTTTAATGAGTTGTTGATTCCATCTAACAAATAGAAAATACTTTAAGCTTAATTTGGATTACCTTCTTAAGATATGCAAACATGGAAACCCACAAGAGTTGCACCATAACCTTATTACATGTCTTTTGGAATTATGGGCCACAATATTTGAACTTGGGTCATGCTAGATGATGTCAAACTCTTATGGATTACCATATTACACCACACACCTTGAACTGTTAATATGAATACCCATAATTGTTACACCATAACCTTGCCACATGTCTACTGGAATGGGAAACAACATTTGAACTTGGGTCACACTTTTACAAATGATCCCCATTCATATTAAGCCATAGGCACATGGGCTGACATTGCCCATATATTTGCTATCGCTAAAAAAAATTAAAAATAAAATATAACATGACTAGCAGAATCCATTACAAGAAAAAACTAATGCCAATCTGTCTGCGTATTAGAAAACATTGTAAAAATGGTACATGATAAAAACTAATTTACATAAATTAACAAGATGATCACTAGCAAGATCTATAACAAGAAGAAACTAGGCCAAGCCATTTAGGTGTTAGAAAGCAATGTGAAAAGGGCACTCCCACAAACAGTCTTGCTGATAACTTGTGAAGTAGAGCAATTCATATTTCCCATTTAATTGCTATCACTAGAAAACACAATACATAAATGACACAGACGACCAATAGAAAAATCCTCAACAAGAAAAAAACCAATTCCAATCTATTTTGGCATTGGAAAGTGTGAAAAGATAACACCTGCAAACTATATTGCTAATTACTTATGGATTGAAGTCACGAATTTCTCCCATTTAACTGCTATGATTCCAAAAAATACATAAATGATCATGAAACAAATTGCCAATACTGAAATTCACAATAACCAAAAACTTATTCCAAGCCATTTGTACATGTGAAAAAATGTGAAAAGGGCACAAATGAACAGAGATACTAATTAACAGACATAGTAAGAATTTACGTGGTTCACCAAAAAAGAAAATAAATTTGAAATCTATTTTATAAATTAAACGTGTATTGTAGAATTAGAGGAAACGAAGCTTTATTGATAACATAGCTTGATTTTTGTTATACTTGGCAAAGTCAAATTATGTTATACTAGAAAATAAAGGTGTTATCTTTAAAGAGAAGTTAGATAACACAAGTAAACAAGCAAAACATGGCATCACAGAAAATTGGAATTGTTGACAATATAGAGCTTTAATATATTTAAAATGTACTACTATGGTATATAAAAGTAGTCAAAACCAAAAAACTATTTGAAGTTATCAGTTAAAACCGATTAGAGGAAAAACAGATTTCAAGAGTTTACTAAGAGTATTTTGTGGACTAAAATATGTTCAAAGAAAACATCTAAATGTTTAAATTCAAAGTCTTTCTTGTAGTTTTAGACGACAAGAGGTTGTAGTTGCATGAGTGGATGGCTACAAAATCAGAGCATAATAATATGCAAGGAGATTGTAGATGATGATTAGGTTTTAAAAAAATTTGGTTAAAAGAAATTATAAGTGTAAAAATTGTAATTTGTAAAGAAATTATATAGTTGGGAAGGACATACTGTTTTATTGTTGATTTTATTGTATCTCAAGAATGTCATTAGTTTGATCTAGCGTGAAGTATCCTTGAACTTGAAAGGTACATAGAATGAAGATGACTCTTGACTTATCATGGATGTATTTTTCATAATTGATTTGTTGAAGCTCTAGAAGGAAGCGATTGAACATGTCCTTTTTAAGAGAGAACTGCAAACTTATATTCTTATATGTTATTACTATGCATTTGAGATTATGCGTATATGTGTAGACAATGTCCTTGTATTTGTTGTAGTGAGGAGTTTCATTTTTTAGTTCACTGATGTTGAAGAATGTGTAATTGCATAGTGGACAAGTAGGCTAGAATGGAAATGGAAAAGGCATTTGCAACTTTCAATTTTCCATATACCTAGCAATAAAAAAATTAAGCATAAAGGTATGATACATTTGTAGTTCCAAAAAAAATGAACATAGTAGATTTATGTGTTATTAACAAAGAGAATCAAGAAAACAGTTGTAAATTTATCACCTCTTTTAATCACAAATGTAATTTTTTCTAAAACCATTAAAAGGTAACTAAACCAATGCTATGAAAATATTTGAGAGGGAAAATTGTACATGACATACTCAAATTGTAAAGAAAGAAAATCTGGTAATGTGTATAATCTATCAAAAACACAGTGAAACATTTCAACTTAGTAGCTAGTACATAATGAATATAATCATAAAGCAAAAGATAGAAGAAGGTAAATGAAGAAAATTTACTATTGTCAATCAGGATTGCACCCTTAGCAAAGATAAACTTAGCTATCCTTTTGAAACATGGAAACACTCTCAAGTTGTGGGTGACCTATGGTGAGAGTGAATGTCTAGAGTGGGTTGGTTCCCCTAGCAGATCACCTAATCTAAAAGACTTTCTGAGGAAATGGTTTAGAAGGATAACTTGCGATAAAATACTAATCTTAATCGTGATATACCAGAAATCTAACTTATTTTAATGCTTTTACTCACAATCAAACTCTTAAAACATCTATTTTCACAATCTCACTTGAAACATGGAACACAAAAGGGATTTGTATGAAGGCTTGAAACTAAACTTAGCATACAACCTGCATCACATGACACTTCTACACACAAGTTTGTAATAATGAGACATAGAAAGGATTCAACACTTAGAATCACAATGCAACGTCAAATTAGTACCACAAAATGAGACGAAATCAATGAGATAGGAATACTCTGTTGTCTTATTAATCTGAAAGGAGTATGCAAAAATGAAGCTATGAGTACAAATTATTAGCTTACAAAGCTTTCTATAGGTGGGCAAGAAAGAAGAAACAATAATCTGAACTAGGAAAAAAACTATGTTTTTTCTCCTATATATGCCTCCAAAAATTAGCCAAACTACCTCCAAAATGAAGAGATAAGCCATCAAACTACTATCCCAAGTGGTCTCAGCAAAATCTCCTCAAAATCAAGCTTTACCTGATGAATAAAAGCTCCAATTTGCCTAGTTTTCCTCAATTTCACCTAGAAGAAAGCAAATCTAAAAAGATATGATTTAGTCTAGATTTATTTTTCTTTAATTGCATAACAATAACAATTATTAAAGGGTACTGCCACAATAATAGGTTACACTTTCTGGGACATCCTGATTTTTGTTGAAATCACATATTTTTAGAAAATATAATGATTTAAGCCTTGAAAGGTTCCATTTAAAGGATTTTAATTGAAGAGGGTTTGATCAAACCCCCTTAAATTCAAACCCTCTTGGATAGAACCTCGCTAGTTTTAAACCATACCTATAATGGAGTCTCCTCTACACCTATCAAAATGCTGATAAAAAACCAATTTTAATTTATCTTTTGAGGGATCAAATGAATTCATTTAAAATTTATGCTTTGTAAGTATGTATTCCTTATTATAAGGTTCCCAAAAAATATAATTTTAAATATATTCATCCTGATTATTATATTTATTTTTTATTTCTTGTGAATGTATGTTTTTCACGGAACATCAAGTTCTCTATTCTACAAACATAGAAACTTAGTAAATTATTGAAAAAAAATTCTAAAAAATATCTATGCACTAGGTATTGATGTCCTTGTTTCAACAAAAGAAAAAACTAATAATTTTGATACATACATAAAATGTTATGTTTTATGGAATATGCCTATCTCTAAATTACAATTCATTTGACTTCAAAAATTAATTAAAATATATATATTCAACAAAAAATTATGAAATGAAATGCATACACTATATATCAGTGTTATCAATCTAAATTAAAAAGAATCAAAATTTTATCCTTTGTAGAAAAAAAGTTATGTGCTACGGAGTACACATCACTTTAAAAAAATCTTGTTTACTATTAAAAACCAGTTATCAAAGGACATGCAAAAAAATTTACAATTTAATTCCAAATTTTTTTAAAAAATTATATTTAGAATCTACAAACAAAATATCGCAAATCACTAGTTCACATCATCTTCAAATTCCTAATGGTTTAGCAGCTATAGGTGTTAGAACGTGAAGATTTAGTTCAAAATATTAATTTTAATGTCAAGTTTGTCCAAAAAGTGTAACCCATTATTGTGGGATGACCCTAAAGCAATTTATAAAAGCATTGCTTTAATAAATGTTTTACAATGGATTTTACAATTTTATCTCCTGATTTGTCTCGATTTGCCTCTTTACAAAAAAGGCAAGGCTTATGAATCTTCACCAAGTACAATACATTTTATATGAGCATTTGATTTTCTATAAAAATCATTAAATTTTGAAGGCACTATTCAAGGTTTCTAAAAAAATAAAAGACCCCTAGGGCCTGTCCTCCAATTGGTTTGCAAACATATCCTAAGGCATATTAACAAAGGGCCCTAAGGCATAAAACATCCTAAGTCATCAAGACTAGGCATATTGAAAAGTGAACACAATACCATGAGGAGTATTAGCTAAGGAAATAAAAATTAATTCAATGTGAAAAAATATCACAATCAAATTAGGGCATCATGGAACCCTAAGACAAAACATTCGATGCCCTAACTTTTTGGGCCCATTTTACATTTTGGTTTTTGATGAAATGGCTCTACTGAGCCGCTACCATGGAGCTAGGGTTTGGAGCTATAAATCCTCCATTTTTCACTATTTCTAAGCAATCTCTTGATGATTCTTACAAACAATAACAAGGTAAGACTCGCTCTGTCATGAATTCGAACCATATTTTTTCATTCTGAATACAAGTCTTGGCTTTAAAACTATGGCCATCATCAGTTTCTGATTTATTTGCTTTGCCTCTTCACTGTTGTTTCTTTCCTGTGTTTGGGCTGTCATGGAAGACTGGTTTGAGTTCTTTTGAGGCAATATAAGGGAAAAAATCTATAGCCTCATGTATATATCCTCACTTAGAAGCAAAGTAATCTCTCATCTTTCGAGCTCTATATCATTTCTCTGATTTCACCATTATAGGCCCGCAGCCTCACTTATATATCTCAAAATTTCTGAGTGTTTATCAAACCCTCATGAGCTCGAACCCTCTATTTTCCTGTATTTGTCATTCTTTTATGTAAATTTGATAAGGGTTTTGATATTTGAAAGGAAAACACATTCTCAGGTCATGACCAATGAACTCATAACACATTGTATTACCTGCATTTGTCTTTACTCTATATGAAGAAGGTTTGATTTGACCTTGTCTCAAGAAAGAAAATGCAAATTTTACACTCTAGATATGCAAGTTTATGGGTCATGAAACCCTTCATGGATGCTCCTCTTCATAACCCTGAGTATGCTTTGTATATGAATGACATGATAGGCCATGGCCGATGGTCTATAGCTAAGATTATGAATATTTCATTCTATGTATTTTATACAAACCCTACTATTCCTTCACCAAATGTATTCGTATACATATCATATTCAATGATTTTACTTTCTGTATATCATGGACATTTTGTGCATAACTTACAACCTCATGTGCTACCTTCTATAGCTATATCTAAACATTGAAACTTAACTCTCTTCTTGATACTTCTGTGAACTGATATAGACATTCCATATGCACTTGGTATGTTGATTATTTGATGACTGTGACTTGGTATCAAGAATATATTGGAGAATTCATAAAACCTCTCTTATTATGATAGGGGCTTGGCATTGATCATTGTAGCTACACCTGTACTTTTTGTATTGTTGTCCTCTTATTTTCTTTGAAGATGACATGAATGAGATATCCGATTACTAGGCATATGGTAGGCATTTTCTCAGTATCTTATGGTAACATAGTATCTTTGCTCCAATTTTGAACATTACCAAAAGCATGATTGAACAATGATCAATAGCTAAAAAGGGTTTAATGTTCCATAGCTCCATAGTTGACAATATTCGCTGCTCTCTTTTATGATGTATCTGTCCTATCATTGCAATGCATACTTGGAGATTGTTTCATCTAAGTTTTTTGTGAATAACATACCTTTCATTTGTGATTATGCTTCCTATGATGCATTGATTATTCTTTGATTAGCACAAGAGTGCTGTCCTGAACATGCATACAAATGATAATGAGATAGATAATGAATGAAATAACACAATAGAATAATGTTGATAATGCCTTTATTCAAATCATTGGGCAGTCTTGAAAGGAGCTCAATGCTCATTCATGGTTCTCACTTCATAACACATTGAACTACCAATCATGGATGGGCAATGAGCTTGAAGATCATGCACTCACTCAATAAATTACTCTTTCATATGAATATTGTTCTATTTGATCATTACTATGAATATGAATTACTATCCCATCCCCTCTTAAGATTCAGGAGTAGCATGCTAGGCTCAACCCTTGTGGGAGCCCACTTTGCACCACATGATGAAATGTCTTCAAACCAGCAACATAACTTCTTCTATACCTACATAGGAAGCAAACATGTTAGTTTAAAAAATAGTGAAGCTCAATGATGTTTCATTTTTTAGGCTCTATTACATATGGATGATTTGATCATCTAATATAGTACATCATAGGAAATATATTATGTTTCTATTGATATGCACATAGGAAACCATATCTAGAGCTCTAACAATCCTTCTTGTCATGATATAAGTTCATTCAATGAGTAGGAGCGAGGAGGAGCTAGATGCAATGAAGATCAAACCAAGACCTTAAACACACAATGATGGATATGTCTTTTTTCCTATATGATCTTTTCCTATCTTCAGATGCATAGTGTATTTCCTATTTTTGTGTTGGTTCAGCTATTCCAATGCCTTGTGTGGGATAATTGATCTTTCTTGGTTTCATTCAATGCAATAATTGTTCAGTTGTTGTATCTCATTTGTAAAATTTAATGATTATTGTAATGAAAGGAAATATCTTTTATCTATGATGAATCTTCTGCAAAGCAATGAATGATAAACTGATTTTCTTTCTAACAATAAAACTAAACCTTCTTTTTCTTTTCAAGCACTCCAAACTATGCAAACTATTATAGAAGAAAAATGTTAAGAACTTTTCATCTTATAATGAAACAAATGCTTCATCTCTGCCAATTTAAGGTATAGGTGAAAAATTGGTAACAATTACCTAGTATCTTGTTTGGAGCAAATTTTGAAGGTGAGTCAGTGTTGCCATATTTGCTAGAGGAGCAATGTACGTTGATTGACAGGTGTGAAGAATGCAGTCTTTTGCATCAAAGCGCTTGACAATATTTTTGAACAATATTAAGATAAATTATTTTCTTAGGACACATTCTTCAATGAAGGAAAATTGTTTATGCAAGATTGTATACAATTGTGTTTGTTACAATTAAGAAGATTAATAGGTGAGAATATTGAGGAGCTAATTTTTAAGAAAATTAAGATTTGAATAGATACAAAATGGAAAAATAGATTTGTTTATTACCTATGCCTTGTCATGTATTTTCTCTCCATTGTGCAACAAATATTGAAAAGTTGTTCATTTCAAAGATAGTACAATTGCGCCAATAGTTCCAACTATATAATTTTCAGTACTTTCCAACTTCATTTTAATAGTTGTATTTGCTATAAATGAATATTCTTCACAAATATGAGAGATGTTTTCTACAACACTTGATTGGGTCAACAACATAATAGATTCGCAATTACCATGATTGTATTCTATTTTAGGTGCAATTATGAAACCGGTAATATAGATACTTTCTCCTGGGAAAATCTTATTTTCAAATATTTGGACTAGATTTCTAGTCAAATTGATAGTGATTGGTATTTCTTCTTTTTTATCAGTCAAATCAACACGAAAGACCTCAGGTGTGTTTTTTGTTTTGTCTAAATGAGTTTGATGCGTGACAATAACTTTGGCTTCAAAAAGATCTCCAAATTTGTGTGCATTTATGTCTTCTATGGAAAGTATTTTGGAAGGTTTTTTTTTGGACCTATAAAGCAATGAAACAAAATAAATTTTAAATAATAAATATAAATGTTGTAAAAGTTTTGTTATAAAATAATACTCACATGTTCACTTGTTGCTGAACAATGGTTCTGTCCTTTTCTACTCTCTTGATATTTGTCATTTGTACTTAAAAATTGTAAACAAAGTGCGTTAATGAGACAGTAGGTTTAAAGTAAATATTATAAAAAATTAAATTTGACTAAAGAAAATGTGGGGGAATTGTGTGATCTTACCGAATAAGTAAGAAGTGAATGTAGTTGATAATTTGTAGAAGTGATTGGATGATTTCTAAATATATAACATTTTTTCTAAATATAATTTAGTAAAGAGATATAATTTAATAAATTGTAATTTTTTTGTAATTCCAAATCATATATAAATATAAAAATTCATAGTTCATACAGTAATGTTGTTATGACTATGATTTATAATCGCTAGTTGTTTTTGTTTTATTTTATTTTTTGTGAAATATCAAGTAGAAGACAAATGGTGTCATGATCAACTCCAATATGTGCCGATTTTGAAGATTTTGAATTTTTGTTTGTTAATATTTGAACAAACATGGTTAATGAGTGATGTTTGTAAAGGATTGCTTTTATCAAGTAGGAAATGCATATTTTTGTTCTTGAGAAATCTTTCTAATGTGTTTTTTTTTGCATTTTTTTTGCATATTGATATTGAAATCACCAAGAATAAGTATATTTCTAGTAAGGTACATTTCAAACATTTCCTAGTTAATTATATTGATAATTGTAGACACTTTTGTAGTTGGTCATGCATGTAACTTTATTATTGTAATTTGGAAGTTGTTAACAAGTATGGTTGCTAAAATAGCTTCAATGTTATTAGTTTTGTAAAGAAATGACTATAAAATTTGTATTTTCTTTTTAACGCATATCATAACTCCATACTTATCATACATGGAAATAGATTTGAAATTTTGTAGTTCAATGTATTGAGGTAAATGTGATATGTGTGTTTCTTTTAAACATATTATGTCTGATTGCATGAAGTCGTAGTCATTCACAATATCATCAATATGATTTTTTAGACTTCATGTGTTCAAGAATAAAATAGATATCCTTGCACTTGTTGTAGTTATTTTTTCATTATATTGTAACTCCTATTTTACTTATGTTTCTAATCATTGCATTTCATTTCTAACTTTTTCCTTCACCTTGAAGTTTTGTGGTGTCATTGGATTCAAAAAGTATAGTGATTATATATCTCATACACGTAATAGTGTTCTATACACCAATCCATGTGAATTTATTCCTAATGGATCAAATGCAAGGCCTTCCAATGTAAGTCCTTGTGATCTATGTATCGTTCATGCACATGCAAGTTGTACTCGAAATTGTTTATGAATTTGTAGTTGTGATGGATGTTTCCCTCTTGATAGAGACTTTGTTATTCATAGTATAGGTACCCATTCTTTTGGAGTTGTATTTGTATATAGTTGTGCTAGTTTTGTAGATTTTTGTTCGCCAATTTTTTAGTCGATTGAATCCATATTACATCTAGTTTGTTATTATTTGTATATGCTTTGAATATTCCATCGGCGCCATTTGCCAATCCATCTTTTATTCTATAGTTTCCAACATATAACTCAACCAACATGTTTTTTTTAATATAATTGGTTTTGGTAGTGTTGCATTTGAATATGTTGTTATATTGCCATAGTTTTCTTCTATGTTGTCAATTGCATCGATGATAATTAGTTGTCCTGGAATAGATGATAGCATTTTAGTGTTGTGTGAAACCACTACCTTATTTGTATGGAAAGGATATGGAAATATAGGGTCAATTGGGGTAGGTTGAATGCAATTGGTGTTGAGATATTCTATATTACTATTAGATTATGAACTAGTTTGGATTTTGTTGAGTATGGAGATAAATGTTTCGTTTCTTTGACGCATAGTAGTTTGCAATTCATAGCATTGTATGTTATCACTCCAAAAAGTGTATGGAACTTGTTCTTTGTTAATAATAGGATGTTCAAAGATGAGGTTATCTTGTACCAGTTGTGCTTGGTAAAAGTCACCCCAAAAGACCATGTCGATATTGCCAAAGAATTTTGTTAGGTTACGTTTTATGTCTCTCATTCTTTTGTCACTAGAATATAAGAATCGACTTCCTATCAAAGAAACTTCATCTACTAGCAAGACTTGTAATTGTTCAAAATGTTTTTTCAAGGAATCTAGTGTTTCATTACTGAGTTGAATTAAAGTAGATTTGTTAAAGGGCATTAGCAATGCAGAATGAATTATCGTTCCACCTGCATTGTATGTTGTACTTCCTATGTATGTCATTATCAATCCTTTTTTTTAAATGGGTCTGAACATTCACTTGAATTGTAAATATGTAACAGCATTTGCAATATTGTTTTTGATGTAAATGTTTTTCCTGTTCTTGAGCAACCAATTAAGAAAAGGTACAATGGTTTGCTTATGTTTAATTTTTTTCATTACAATGTCTTTTAGAATTGCTTGTTGCTCTTTGTTTAACATTCTTCTTAGCTTATAGTATTTTAAGTTTTCAAGTACATTTGGATTTTGAACAATTTGAAAACCAATATCTTTTTTCATTTTTAATTGTATTTCTTGCAACCATTGTAAATCAGTACTTAGATAATATGTGTCAATATTATTGTTATCGTGAATTTGTTTGATATGTATATTTGTAGTTGATTTTTCATTTGCTTCAACTTATTCATGCACATTGTCTAGATCTCCCCATATAGTATTGAAATTGTATGTATATCTACATTCATTTTCTTTGACAATGTTTCCATAAAATACATATGCATTTGCAAATGTTTTGAATTTTTCCTTTAATATATCTACATTATCTTGAAAAGGAACTTACAGTAATAATTTTTCTCTACAATAGTTTTCATAGTCAATATACTTGTTGTATTTAAAAAATTTGATAATGTTAGGTTTTATAGATTTTGCATATTTGTTCTTGATGATTTTGAACTCTGCAGCGAATTGAGCTAAGAATATGTGTTTCAATTCTTCTGGACAATGTATATAGTGATCAATAATTGATTGACACATTATATCTTTTCATTCATCAGGTTCTTTCTTAAGTAGTGATATATTAATATAAATTTTCTCTCATTTATTCCTTTCTATGAAGGGAATTAATGAAGTACTGAACTTACTATTAATAAAAAAATATTCATGGGTTTTGATGTTAATATGATTATGTGATTATATTATCCAACTTGTCTTGTTAATGATTTACAATAGAGAGATATTATTAAATTCTCAATATTTTAATGCTCTCTTGTTGCTTACACATTATTTAATATTCTATATTATCCTAACTCTAAATATTAGCAATAATAAATCTGCTACAAATAATTAAATAATTTTGGGGAAAGGTGGCGTTACACACATGGAGTACAAGTACATCATACAAGATAAGAACATTGTTGGAAAGAGGCACTACTCTGATATGCATCTGTCTATTATCATTGATGGCAACAAAGCTCAGAGCTCCTATCACCATGACAACAAGACTTGCAGAGTAGAGGAGAGTAAGTTAGTATGCCTCCACAATTGAAGACTTGTAGATGCGGTTCAAATATGATGTTCTCAGTTGTCTGATAGTGTTATACTTCAAAGATCAAGTCTTGATCTCCTCCAGAAGTCATCTTGGAGAAATGTCTAAGTCTATATAAACAAAGCTATAGCAGGAATAATGAACAGGGCATGGTGAAGTAATCTGCATTCCTCCACAGATAAGTATTTCATTATACAGTCTTGAGGTGTTGTAAACACTTATATGGAGTGTCTTATTCTAGATTTAGGAGATCTGAAGTTCACCGAAAGGATAGCTCCAAGCTGCTAAGTATCGGCATAGTGTTTGACAGAATTTGACAGAGATAGAGTCTGAGTTCTGATGGTCTGCATTTCTCTGCAAGATGATATCATGCCTTGCAGTTTTGATAGTAAGATTTGAAATGTGTAAACAGTCCTTGACATAATTTTAAAAGTGTTTTGTGATCAGCAGCAGAAGTTGTAAGACAACAGATGAAGTTGTTAAGCATGTTCTTGAGGAACAAGTTATCTGGTGAGATAAATTATTGTACGAAGAAGAGTTAATGATTGGAGGATTTATGTAAGCAATTGAAAGATTAGAACCGACCTATATGAACATGTTTGGGAGAAGATTTGGGTCTACATGACACTTAGTGCATTGGATTGAGCGATAAGGTACATCTTTTTATGTACACATTTCCCTTCTTGGATGCCGACCTGATTATGAAGTAAATCATAATTCAGCTATATAAAGGTAATGAAACTTAGTTGAGTTGTGTGGGAAATATATGTGTGTTGCCAGGATATGAATAATGGAGCAGAGTTAGAGGATCAGCAGTGATGAAGACTTGGGATTCGTAATATAATTATTAAAAGACTGCACCCTGGCATAGTGGCAGATGTTGCAGCAATGTTCAGATGTCATGTGTGATCTATTTGAAAGCAAGGTTTTGTTATCAAGGTAGTAAGTCAAAAGTGAGCCTCTAATAGGGTTTAATAGCCCTTAGGGTTTAACAACCCTTATTGTAATCTTGCTAGGTTTAGGGTTGAGGCAGTGAGCCTTCTAAACTTAGTTGTACTTCATGGCTATAAGAAAGCATGTTCTAGGCCCATGGAGTGACCAAGCCTGAACATCATTTCTATAAATATTGTAATATATTTATGAGAGCTAATCCTCTCTGTGGTTTTTCCCTCTTTGGGTTTTCCACATAAAATCTTGGTGTTATGTGTCATGCTTTTGTGGATGTTGTTCAGTTGTATATTTTGCTTCTATTAGATTATTCTTTTGAAATGGTTAAAAGTAAAAGTACATGAAAATTTTTATAGAACACTGATTCACCCCCCCTCTCAGCGTGCTTGACATTCAGCAATTGGTATCAGAGCGAGGTTCCTTGGAAGAAGTTTAATAGCTTAAGGAAGATCTAGGATAGTGTGATCATGGCAGCAAGAAGGTATGGAAATTATGAGAGATACAACCAACTAGAAGAAGCTCTAATGGATCCTAAAAATTTTGAAGCAAAGATTAGAGATCTGAAGGAGAATCTGGAGCAAGTTGATGAATGCATCTTAAAGCTGAAGAAGCAAGTCAAGAAATTCAAAGATAAATACAAGGAAGTTAGTGACCAATTGCTATCGAAAAATGAAGTCCTAGAGGACTTGGAAGAAGAATTTGTAGAAAAAATAAGAGCAAAAGATGATCTAAATCTGATTGTGAAGAACAGATCAGAAGACTATACAAAACTTGAAAAAGAAATTATATGTTTAAAAATAGGTCTAGAAAAGGCTAGAAGCTTTGAAGAAAAGTTCAAGATAAGTACTGCCAAGCTTGATGAAATGATTTCTAGGAAAAAGAATGCTGATGACAAATATGGCTTAGGATTTGAGAAAGGAGAAAGTTCAAACTCTGGTCAAATAAGCACTGAATTAAGGAAAAACAAAGCATACCAGTTTAGATATCAAAGAAGAAGATCTAGAAGACCTCCGGTCATACAACTAAATGCTCAAAGGTACCCATCTTTTAATGGTTATTGTAATCCATGCAATAAATTTGGTCATAGGCCTACTTAGTGTATGTGTAGAATGAATCAAAAACCTCCATTATTATCTTGTCAGTGTTTCAATTGCAATAAAATTGGTCATAGAGATGTTGTATGCAGAAGTGAAGTAAGTCAAAATTCTATTAGGTGCAATGCATGCTATAAATTTAGACATAGATCAAATGAATGTAGAAGCTCAGTGAGAACTAACTTTCAAAATACAGGGAATAGTCAATCATTCAATGCAAAGTGTTTTGCATGCAATAGATTTGGACATATGGCTAATCAATGCAGATTAAATTCAATCAATGAAAGGAATCAAGGTCAAAATAATGTGGTGTGCTATAATTGCAACAAATTTGGACATGTTGCAAGGTTTTGCAGAAGCAGGAATGAGAAGAGAAATCACTATTTTGAAGAAAAGAAAACAGAGTAGAGAAATGACAAGGGAAAAGAAAAGGTTGATCTGGTTAAAACCAAGAAAGAAATGAAAAAGGTATGGATCAAGAAAGGAGTAATTGAAGTCAGAGATCAATCCATACCAGTATCTGGTGTAGATATCTCCTCCATGAAGTAAATTAAGAAATCTGGCTCAGGGGGAACAATGTAGAAAATTCAAATCCCCCAACTAGAAATTAGGTGCCAAAATCTGGCACGAAGGCATATCATGGAACCTAATGTAACACACCTATTAGAAGACGAACAAGGAGAAAAGAAGTCAATGCGGTATATTGTGGAGAAATCCTAATCGACTATGTTCTATAGCAAAGGGTTTTAACATCTTTTTGGAAATAAGCATTTAATGACACCTAGGTCACGTCATGTAGAGGATAAAAGGGAATTTGTTTAATCTCAAATCACTTTACACTCGGAGCTATCAAGTACTCAAAGAGATCAAAACAGACTTTGAGAGACAATAACCAACATCTGAAGAGTTTGGAGAATTTTGGGAAAAGGAAACCCTAATTCGGTCGTACTAGGTAATCTCATTCAAAACCTTCTTGTGAATTTGTTAAAATTTCTAAAATGGCATCATCACAAGTTGTTGATATTACTGAGCGAGCATGAGCAAAGTTCAAAAAAACACCCATTCAAATCAATCAATGTTGATCAGTTGGGAGCATTCTCAAATTTTCCCCATGAAGTCATGCATGCAAAAGATTTGGTGATAGAAAGTATACTGATCTCTACACAAAACATTTGAGGAATGAGAATCATGAACTAAAAAACAAATATTTGGCATTGGAAGAAAAAAAATTTATTCAATATTTGTATTTCCCAATGTCATGCCCACATTTTCCATGTGGTCACAACACGCATCACACATGTCATAGCCACATCTGTCATGTGGTTATGACACGAAATGTCAAAAATTTTCTCACGCTTCCCTAGAAACCCCCTCGCATGCGTAAGCATGCTCGGTGGTGTACGCTCAAGGCGAGAACACTTCAGTTGTCAGCGGGGTACTAAGTATAATTACGTTCTCCCAAATGCAAGCGATCCAACAGGGGGTCTCTACAACGCCATTAATGTCGCTACAAGGTTTGTATTACCAAGGTTCCTAACCCTAAATCTCGGCAGATTTTGGCAGCATAACGCCTTACGGCGTAAGTGGGAATTATTCAACACTATACTCCTGACGGGGTTCCTTGATAGATTAACAACTTCCCACGATGCCTTGTTCCTAATAAACTGACACGTGATCTCCCTATTGGGTCATTTTTTAACAAAGCACGATTGTCTGTCTCCTCTCTTGTTTCCTGAAATATACTCCTCCTTCGAACTTAGCATTCTCAACAAGGCCGTTCGTTTACCCTCTCTTCCTTTTCTCTGGATCTTAATTTTGATTGTATTTCTATGGTGTTCACCTTAACTAATTCTCTAAAATCTAGTTTGCTTATATTTCAGTCTCTCTCTTTTGGTTCCTACGTTTTCTTTATGTTTATCCTGTCCTTTCTTCATATGAATTCATCAATCAGGGCTATCACTGTATTTTAAATTACATTAATCCTAATTCCTAGGTGGACCTGATTACATAAACTGGTTTACTACTTCGCTGGACTCCGTCTCTTAGTTTTCTCCGCTTTCGGATTCACCTCTACGTTTGTAGTAATTGCACATTAATCTTGTTCCTAAGCAGGATTATCAGAAGGGTAAATCTACTTAGTTCTCTTATCCCAGTTGGGAAATGCCGCGCATTTTCTCTTCTGTGTTTTCCAATGTTAGTTTTTTCTTCTTCCTTCTCTCTTTCATTTTTTTTTTCTCAATTGGAAATTTACTAACTACAGTTGAGTTTAAAATGGCCTCACATGGAATGTCTGTGATAGATTTCTTACGTTTATTTCCAGTGTTCTTTTTAAGTATTAGGAACATAATTTCCTCTTCATTTTCCTGCTTATTAATTTGTGTATATTATTGAAACTTCCGAGAAACTCTTCCAGGAATAGTAAAGTATCTCTTTATGCTCTCTTTAAGTTATAATTTTATTTTCTCTTGTTGTTGTAAAGAGAAAACGACCTCTCTGATAACTTATATCAAACGATTATATATATATATATATATATATATATATATATATATATATATATATAGGGGTTTATGACTTTACATATATATACAAATATCTTTATTTAATTGTTATTAGTACCATTATTTTTATCACTAGTATTTTTTTATTACTATTCTTATTATTACTATTGTTATTATTATTAATGTTATTATTTTATTTTTATATTTACATAGACAATATTAAATCTTCCTTTTATAAAACCCATACAATTATACTTTCATTGAAGGGATGAAGCCCTAATTTTCCTTATGTTATTTCAATGGTGCCCTAACCCCCTTTTTTTTTGTGTTGCAAGCTATACTCATGGCAGCGGCCATGGAGGAGGGTCGGCCAGAGATCAACATAGAGGGAAGCGGAGCGCATTGAGTGGCTGGTCGCAGAGGTGGAAGCGCGGGAGAGAGGCAGGTGGTGGTGTGAAGTGTGGAGGGCAGTGTTTGGGCCGCGGCAGAGGTGGTGCGGGCCGCGCAAAGGACTGTGGAAGGAGGTTTGATGGCAGGAAGGGCATGGCGTGTGGAGTGCGCAAAGGTAGTGCCATGGGAGGAGGTGGCCATGGGTTGTAGTTTGGCGGGGGTGTGGGGAGGGGTGGAGCCCCCACCCACATCCCACTACGTGGGGTGTGGGTGGGGGCTCTGCCCCTCCCCACACCCATAAGGATCGATGGTGGTGGTGGGAAGGTTCAAACCCTTCCCACCACCACTCTACCCTCTTTGCTACTACGCTGTGTACACAACGAACCGCGATTAGTGTATTCTTTTTTTTAATGCAAATTTCTTTAATGGAAACCGTGATTATAATAACATTTCTATTTATAATTATATATATATATATCATGATTACTCTCAGACATTGTTCTTTTACAGTTCACCGATTTAGATAGAAATTTTATAATTACAGAGAAATACAAAAAAAATGAAGCTATTTTATCTTGTAACATAGTTCCATATAATGGTTGAAATTTGCAAGAACAGAGAACAACTAAAATTCTATCCAACTGACATTTAAAATCACCATTTATTTAAGACTTGAAAATTTGTTTTAAATGCAGAGAATGAAAGATAACTATATTTTATTGCCACCCACATTTTTAGTAATATATTTCTTTCACAAAATACTTTATAAATACAGGGAAATGAAAACAAATAAAGCTACTTTATCTTGCAATCTCATTTCCATATAAGAATTGAATGTTTCAAAAACAAAGGACAAACTTTAATTCTATCTAAATGCCATTTGCAATCACTGTTCGATTAGAAGTTGGAAATTTTTTTAAATGTAGAAAACGAAATATAATTCTATTTTACTGCCATCCTCAATTTCCTTAATATGCAATCTTCTAAATTTTGACTTGATACAGATAGTGTTAAACCAGAGATTTAGTAAAATTCAATTTTCCCTTATGACTTGTTAAATTCAATTTAATATAAAATCATATACAGATCCAATTCCATTGGCTTACATCTGGAAAGTTTATGACTAAACCACACCACATTTTTATACTATTATATTTACTTCTTTATATATATATTTATTTCCAATAATAAAATCAATTTACAATATATAACAAGGCTAACTAACTAAAATTCACTCTTTCCTTTCAAACAAATCTAAAAATAAAATTTATCATTTTTGATCTAAATCAATAACAAATTTCAATACTAGAGATAAATTCATTCATTTGTCTAATCAATACAAGTTTCATTTCTTAACACTAGCTTCACCAAGTGTAATATAATTGAAAAATTATACACAACAACAATACTGAAGGGAAGAATTTCTCTCTTTCCCCATACAATAATTCTTACAACTACAGAGGGAGAAAATCCCTCCATAATGAACTGAAACAGGATGAAGCTCAAAGAACCAAACTCTCCTTATAGCAAGGATGAAATACATTCTCCCTAAATACAGCACTCCTCCAATTCCAACCATAAGCTTCAAGAGGAAACCTGCGTATCAAAAACAAACAAAGAAGAAAACACCACTCATCTATCTCTCCTCCCTACCGTAGACCCGCAAGAGGGTCTCCCCCGAACTAGGGAGATCATACTCACACCTGGGTAAATCAAGCAATCCACTTCACAACAGGAACAACAACAAACCCAAAACTCACAAACACCCATGGGTAAATTACACAACACGAAAACTCAACTACAGTGAGCTTCACAAGGGGTAGGAGAGTGGATACACTCGACTCTAGAGTGTCACCCTTACAAATCATATATTTCTCTTGGCCTCAAACCAAGTTTGTTCAAAAAATTTTCCAAGGAATTCCGTATTTGACTCTCAAGCCAAAGAACTAGTCACAAATATATACCTTAAGGCTTTCAACATCCCAAAAGAAGAAACCAGGTAAGCACCCGAGGAGGATCACTCCTCCCCTACCCCACACTTGATGAGCATTTCTCACAAGTGGGAGAAGCTCTGTCAACAACCCGACAACATTTCCCACAAAAACAAAATCTAAAACACAAGCAAATAAACAACTTTCACACACTTTTCAGACAATAATTAGATATACAAAAGAAGGGTAATAACAACCAACCTTACAAAGCCCTTCAAGGATGAAGCTGATGAAGAGCTCCACTGAGATCTCCTCCAACCTAAGCCACCAAACTCCCTCTCCCTTTCCTTCTCCAAGAAAAATCTTTTTTTTTTTTAAATATCAAAAATAAAAAATAAAACTCTCCAAAATTCAACTAACTCCCTCTCCATCCAAAAATGGGATTCAAATAACCCAAATCCTCGCAGTTTAGACGAATGAGGAGGTGACACTTGTCACCTCCTCACTCTTCCCCAAACCACTATTATGTCCCAAGGGATGAGTGTTGGCTTATGTCACTCACCCATCCCTAAAGTCCTCCTTATCCCTTACCTCATGTCATTTCTCTTACGCATGGGAGAAATAAAAGGAGTTAAAGGAGGAAAAGACAAGTAACCCATACCTCTTCTTCCTTCCTTCATTGTGGGTGACCACACAACTCATGGGGAATCTCACTAATGGTGAGGGTGACTTCAAGTCAATTCCTCTTTAAGTGATGGGTTTGTAGTCATCTCTTACCTTGGGGATTGAAGAGGGATGGGTTTGGGTGTTGGTACAACCCATCCTATCCCCCCCATACCTCCAATTTTCGTCACCTAACTTCAGGGTGAAGTTAAGATGACCTTATGGAGGTTACCCAAGGGTTACCCATGCCAAATGGGACCCTGGACCCATGGGGTATAACCCAGGGTCAACTTTAACCTATTCAGGACACCCAGGGTCATGTTAAAATACAAGAAAATGCCTAAAGGATTTAAATAAAAGAAAAGAAATTCAAATTCAATCTTTTTACAACACAAATCATAAGTCAGTGTTACAAGAGGGTAGACCTACCCATTTGACCTTATGAAAGACCACATTACAACACCACATCAAAGATAGAGTGATCTTGGTTCCTCGTGGAACCAGATCAGCTTAACAAGGAATAACAATAACAAGGTACAGAATGATCTCTGGAATCCGTGGTTTGATTAGTAAATCTTGCACACTAAATTACAAGATCAGTTTCACATTTAATCATCATAGCCGAAGCAACTGAAAAACATGCATTACCATGACATAGTTCTAAATAGCATAAATGAAATCATATTACAATTTTCCATCATCACCTAATTAACTTTTCTGAAATGTGAACTTATCCAAACATCACCCAATTAGTTTTTCCTTTATCATAATAAAGTTTAATAGTTTGACAAATCCAGGAACTACTATCCCACAAATATAAAAAGTATCAATAACAGTAATGTAAATAGCCACAAGAACAGAAGTAAAAGGAGTGGTCCTCACATCCTCTCCCCCTAAGACTGTACTTCCTCCTGGAAGTCGTCAAAAAGGTGAGGATAAAGGGTCTTCAGTTTCGCTACATCTTCCCATGTCGCTGTGACTTCGTTGTATAGGTCCCACTGGACCCTAACCTAGTCCAGCTCTCGACCTCGAATGGCCAGCGTCTGACGAGCCAATATGCGAATTGGCTCCAACGCCAGCTGTCCATCTACCTCTACCTGAAGAGCACTCCAATCCAACACGTGAGATAAGTCAGAGATATATTGACGTAAAATTGAGACATGAAATACATCGTGGATACGTGATAGGCTAGGTGGCAAGGCTAGATGATAGGCTACCAGTCCTATCCACTCCAAGATCTCAAAAGGTCCTACAAATCGAGGTGCAAGCTTAGAGCCCTTCTCGTAACAGATTGGACTCTTGTGCGGTCACACTCTCAAAAATACTCTATCACCCACAGAGAAGCTTCGGTCTATCCTCTTAGCATCAGCATACTTCTTCTACCTGTCTTGTGCCTCCTGAAGTCTTTGTCTATTCTGTTTGACCTGTTGTTCCATATTCTGAACTATCTCTGGACCAATGGCCGTTCTGTCCTCTATCCGATCCCAACTCAATGGTGTTCTGCATGGTCTGCCATATAAAGCCTGGAAAGGAGGCATACCCAACGAGCTGTGATACCCATTATTGTAGGTGAACTCAACCAGATACAGGTACTCCTCCCACCTAGACTGATGGTCCATAACATACATGTGAAGCATGTCTTCTAACACCTATTTAACTCTCTCTGTTTGTCCATTGGTCTTCGGATGATAGGCTGAACTGAAGTTGAGCTGTGTGCCCAATGCCTGATGTAAGGCTCTCTAGAATGATGAAGTAAAAATGGGGTCTCTATCGGATATAATGCAGTGAGGTACCCCATGAAGTCTAACAATCTAATCAAGAAACACCTTCGCCACTGATGGTGCATTATACGTTGTGCATATCGGTGAAAAATGCGCCACTTTGGTCAGCTTGTCAACTGTCACAATAATAGCATCATGGCGACATGACGACATAGGTAAACCAACGATAAAATCCATAGAAATGGTGTCCCATTTCCATTTAGGTATCTTGTGAGGGTACAATAGTCCTGCTGGATGCTGATGTTCAGCCTTGACCCTCTGACATTCTAGGCAATGAGCAAAATATTCTGTAATGTCACGCCTCATCCTAGCCTAATGATAAAGCTGTCGTAAGTCAGCATGCATCTTCTTCACTCTTGGGTGTGCTGCGTAGAGTGCTCTATGAGCCTTTGGTAGAATCACAGTATGAAGGTTTCCTGCAAGGGGTACATAGATGCGCTGCCGATGTCAAAGCAAACCATCAGACTCAAGGGTATATCTTGCGAATTTGCCCTCAAGGGCCCTCTTATTTAGAATTTCCTTTTGCACCTCAAGAAACCACTCGTCCCCCGGCAGATGCTGTAAGATGCAATCTCTCAAGTCCACTCTCAAAGTCAAGGTCAGGATCTCATGGCACCTCTGACTCAAAGCATCAGCGACCACGTTCTCCTTCCCTTTGATGTAGTGGACATCAAAGTAATACTCGCATAGGAATTCCATCCAACGCCATTGGCGGACATTCAAGTTTGGCTGTGTAAAAATATACTATAAGCTATGATGATCCGAATGGAGTTCAAAGCGTCGACCTAAGAGGAAGTGTCTCCAGCAGACAAGAGCATGAATAACTGCTACGAGCTCTAAATCATGAGTAGGGTAGTTTAACTCATGTGTCTTCAGTTTTTACGATTCATATGTGATTGCTCTACCACCCTGCATAAGCACGGCTCCCAATCCCTCTAATGATGCATCTGTGCAAACAACAAACTCCTCTGTAGGATCTGGAACCGCCAAAATACGAGCACTGGTAAGACGCTCCTTGAGGACTCCAAAGGCCTTCTCACACTGCTCGGTCCATATGAAACCCTTCCCTTTTCGCTGAAGGGAAGTGATGGGATGTGCTATCCTGGAAAAGCCCTCGACAAACCTACGGTAGTAACCGGCTAATCCCATAAAGCTTCTGACCTCTGTCACATTGGTGGGTGCTGGCCATTCTTGAATTGCTCTAATTTTGGATGGATCTACAGAGATGCCATCACCTGATAAAATGTGTCCCAAATACTGCACCTCTGTCCTGAAGAAGGCACACTTCGCCAAATTGCCATAAAGTTGTTGCTCTTGTAATCGCTGCAAAACTTGTTGCAAGTGCTCCACATGCTCTTCCTTGGTCCGCGAATAAATCAAAATGTCGTCTAGAAATATGATCATGAACCAATCTAGGTAAGTATGGAACACCCCGTTTATGAGACTCATGAACACTGCAGGAGCGTTCGTCAACCCGACAGGTACCACTGTGAATTCATAATGGCCATATCTGGTTTGAAAAGTAGTCTTATGAATATCTACCTCTGTAATGCGCAATTGGTGATACCTAGATTTTAGATCAATTTTTAAGAACACTCTGGCTCCCTGCATCTGATCAAAAAGGTCATCAATCCTAGGCAAAGGATAATGGTTCTTCACCGTCACCTTGTTCAACTACCTGTAATCCATGCATAATTGAAGAGACCCATCCTTCTTCTTCACGAAGATAACTGGTGCGCCCCAGGGTGAAACGCTAGGTCAGATGTGCCCCTTCTCAAGTAATTCTTCTAACTGTAGCTTAAGTTCAGTGAGTTCATGTGTAGTCATCCTATAGGGTGCGCAGGATATCGGTTATGCACCCAGCACTAAGTCGATGTGGAAGTCCACTTCTCTGCGTGGAGGCATACCTGGTAATTCTGGTGGAAATACATCGGCAAACTCTCTAAGGATAGGGTGATCATCTAAAGTAGCCTCAGGTTCATCCTCTGCTCTATCACTAACCGTAATAGCAAACATTTGACATCCCTTCCACATACAGCGCTTAAGCTGCTAAGTGGATATCATACGAACAGCCGTGGGCTTTTGTATGCCCACTATGTCAACCAGCGAACCATGATCGTCTAAACAGGTAATCATCCTCTGGCGACAATCTAGCTTGGCTCTATGTGCCACAAGCCAATCCATACCCAGAACTACACCGTAGGATCCTAATGGCATAACCCTAAGGTCACATGATGTAGTGAAGGATCCTAATGTGATCTCAGTCTTTAACCAAGGTATCTACTGACATCTTGGCCCTAGAGGCCAATTCAACCTCCCACCTAATGTCTTGCCTAGAAGCCACCAGCCTACAACGCTCCACTAATGATGTAGACAGAAAGGAGTCAGTAGCTCTAGAGTCAAAAAGGATAGAGATGGGAAAGTCCCCAATCGTACCTGCTGCCTTGATGACTGAGGCCTAGAAATCGGCCTAGCGGTTATTAATCGCTGCAAACATGTGGTGGGATCTGCCCACGTCACCTACGGTCTGCCTCAATCCTCCTGATCGGGGTTGTCCCCCTGCTATAAATCCCTGCGAGCACTCTCTAGCCAAATGCCCTGCCCCACCACACACATAACACGGTCCTCTAACCTGTAACTGCCCTGACTATGTCCTGCTCGACTATTGTTGCCCAGTCCATCCAGTGGACCCCTGTGAGCCTCTGTAAGACTGCTGAGACCTCGCAGGTCCTACCGATGAACCCTGCTGTCTCTGATCTCTGCGTGAACCCTGCTGTTGCCAACCATGGTTCTGTCCTCCCTGACCCCTCTGTTGGAATTTAGATTTTTGTTGATGTTGCTGCTGCTGTGGAGGCCTAGGAGGTAATGATGAAGAGTTATATCCTCCTCTCTGTGTTGTGTTTTAAGGCCTTCGAAAGTTCTACTTTTGTTGGGGATTACAATCCTGATACTGTGGGTGTGAATTCTGCCCTCATCCCTGAATTTCCTCTGCTATAAGGGCTTTTTCAACGGCCTCGCTCATGGTCTGGGCATCCGCCATATGAACTGGTCCTACTATCTCGTGATTCAGCCCTCTGATAAATTTGTGTATCAAGAGTTTCTCGTCATAGAGATACTCCGCGTAATGAGAAAGCTCAATAAATCGGCTCTCATACTAAGTAATAGTGAGTCCCCTTTGCTGTAAGTCATGGAACTCATCAATCCTGCATTGTCTGTAATGTTCTGACAAATATCGTGCATTAAAGCGCTCTATGAAAATTTCCCAAGTGAGTGTATCTACGGAAAGTCGGTGCTTACACTCCTCAGTGCGCCACCAGGTAGCTGTTGCATCTCTCAGGAGATGTACTGCCACTTGTGCTTTTGTGTTACTTCCATAGGGTTGCAACGTAAAGCACCTGTCTAAACTAATCAGCCAAGCCTCGGCCACAGCTCTCTCTGTAGCACCTATGAAAGTGGGTGGGTTGAGCCTAAGCAGATCTCTGATGGGGTCCCCTCTAGCTCTAAGTCCCACAACTGGCTCTTCCACCCCATCCTCATACAACCCATGATGTACTTGTTCTACCCTCTGGGTCTCATCTTGTCTCAAAGTTCTTGGAGGACTCCTGCTGTTAGGGTTAGCCAACAGAAGATATCAATTAAATGCAAATAAAGATTAAACAGAGAAATGGAAATACACAGAATTAATAACAGCGAGAGACAAGATTTAACGTGGTTCACCCAAACTCAGGCTACATCCACCAAACAGAGAGTCCAATATTATTATCCAGTAAATCAAACTGATTACAATTAGCAATCCCTGCAACTCAATACCACTACAAATGCTACAATACAATACTCAAACCCTAACCCTTGGCCGCTTTTTATCAAGCCTTTTTGTCGGTTACAAAAAATTAGGGTTTTCTTATGTCGGTCATAAAAAATAGGATTTTTTTAAGTCGGCCCTAGGATTTTTCTCAGGGGCTGCCGCCCCCGAACCCCGACGAGGATACATAGCTAGTGTACAGTACTTTCCTGATCAGTCGCCACCTACCAACACCTGCTCCGTGCACGGTAGGCTGACCCTACCTCCTCTACTGTAGTGTCGGGGATCTCAACAAAAGGTTCCACATGTGGCACCTCTCACGGATCAACGCGGGGCTCCTCAAGTGGCTCAACACATGACTCAGCACGTGGCTCCCTACGTGGCTCCTCTCGTGGATCAACACGAGGCTCAACACGTGGCTCAGGAAGCACTGGCGGTAACCTCTCTAACATAGCCTACAATGCCTGTAAGATCTATGGACCTATATCCAATACTGGTGGTGCCTGTGATACTAGTGGTGCTTGTGGTACAGGTGGTGCTGTGTAACTGTGGGTGCCCATCCCTCAATTGAGGAATCACTGTGGACTTTGGCGGACGCTGTGTTGCGTGATTGCGCTCGTCGAACATGTCGGGGAGGCATCCTACAAAACAAGGTAGAGACTAATTAATCAAAGTTGCAGAATAATAGCATGCCTAATTATGCCCAGTGTTTAAACCGGCACTCTGATAGCAAATGTCATGCCCACATTTTCCATGCGGTCACAGCACGCATCACACGTGTCATAGCCACATTTGTCATGTGGTTATGACATGAAATGTCAAAAATTTTCTCATGCTTCCCTAGAAACCCCCTCGCATGCATAAGCATGCTCGGTGGTGTACGCTCAAGGCGAGAACACTTTAGTTGTCAATAGGGTACTAAGTATAATCACGTTCTCCCAAATGCAAGCGGTCCAATAGGGGGTCTCTACGACGCCGTTAACATCACTACAAGGTTTGTATTACAAAGGTACCTAACCCTAAATCTTGGTAGATTTCGGTAGCATAACACCTTATGGCGTAAGTGGGAATTATTCAACACTATACTCCTGATGGGGTTCCCTGATAGATTAACAACTTCCCAGGATGCCTTGTTCCTAATAAACTGACACGTGATCTCCCTATTGGGTCATTTTTTAACAAAGCACGATTGTCTGTCTCCTCTCTTGTTTCCTAAAATATACTTCTCCTTCGAACTTAGCATTCTCAACAAGGCCGTTCGTTTGCCCTCTCTTCCTTTTCTCTGGATCTTAATTTTGATTGTATTTCTATCATGTTCACCTTAACTAATTCTCTAAAATCTAGTTTGCTTATATTTCAGTCTCTCTCTTTTGGTTCCTACGTTTTCTTTATGTTTATCCTGTCCTTTCTTCATATTCTTCATCAATCAGGGCTATCACTGTATTTTAAATTACATTAATCCTAATTCCCAGGTGGACCTGATTACATAAACTAGTTTACTACTTCGCTGGACTCCGTCTCTTAGTTTTCTCTGCTTTCGGATTCACCTCTACGTTTGTAGTAATTGCACATTAATCTTGTTCCTAAGCAGGATTATCGGAAGGGTAAATCTACTTAGTTCTCTTATCCCAGTTGGGAAATGTCGCGCATTTTCTCTTCTGTGTTTTCCAATGTTAGTTTTTCCTTCTTCCTTCTCTCTTTCATTTTTTTTTTCTCAATTGGACATTTACTAAATACAGTTGAGTTTAAAATGGCCTCACATGGAATGTCTGTGATGGCTTTCTTACATTTATTTCCAGTGTTCTTTTTAAGTATTAGGAACATAATTTCCTCTTCATTTTCTTGCTTATTAATTTGCGTTGATTATTGAAACTTCCGAGAAACTCTTCCAGGAATAGTAAAGTATATCTCTTTATGCTCTCTTTAAGTTATAATTTTATTTTCTCTTGTTGTTGTAAAGAGAAAACGGCCTCTCTGATAACTTATATCAAATGATAATATATGTATGTATCTATATATATATATATGGGTTTATAACTTTACATATATATACAAATATCTTTATTTAATTGTTATTAGTACCATTATTTTTATCACTAGTATTTTTTTATTACTATTCTTATTATTACTATTGTTATTATTATTAATGTTATTATTTTATTTTTTATATTTATATAGACAATATTAAATCTTCCTTTTATAAAACCCATACAATTATACTTTCATTGAAGGGATGAAGCCCTAATTTTCCTTATGTTATTTCAATGGTGCCCTAACCCCCTTTTTTTTTGTGTTGCAAGCTATACTCATGGCGGCGGCCATGGAGGAGGGTCGGCCAAAGATCAATGCAGAGGGAAGAGGAGCACATGGAGTGGCTGGTCGTAGAGGTGGAAGCGCGGGAGAGAGGCAGGCGGTGGTGTGAAGTGTGGAGGGCGGTGTTTGCGCCACGGCGGAGGTGGTGCGTGTAACGCCCGCCTTGTACACCTCAAAGAAATACACATTTATGCTACATGAAACAGGAACATTTTTTTTTTAAAATGTTTAAGATAACAAATAATGTTAACATAACTAACTACGACATATTCTCTAAGGATACAAGGCTGCATTACTTTACAAACCAACTAACATAATTTAACATTCATCAGTAACTGATCTAAATCCAATGCATAATTGAATAACTGATTCATATTCATTGCATGTCGACAAATAATGTAATACAATCTACATACATAACTGAAATGCTTTCCTTACTCATAAGTACATCATGACATCATTACATTGCCATTTTCAGACTACATCAGAATCACATACATTATGATTGATCTGTTACACAAGTCTAGTATAAAATAATACACATACATCTTCATCAACTGGGACAAGTACAACTGGAACAAATCTTTTCTGCATATGAACTTGACAAAGGATAACCAATGGATAATAAAGCTCTTCCACCCGACCATGTGGAACCCTAAGGTCCACCCCCCGAGCTAGGAGTTAACATGAGGTCCCAACAATGTCAGTCAGGTAGGCAAAAGACAAACAAGAACAAAGGACGACCAAACGCCAATACTACACATGGCAATAACATAAACAACACAACACAACTTAACTTTCAGAGGCAAAACATAACGTAAGTGGAGAGACCAAACAAGGAATGCTAGGTTGTAGTAGGGAGAGTGTCATCACACGGTCCTAGCATGGGTTATCCTGACAGCCTCTCACTAGGTGCCGACCCCCATCTATGGTTATCCTGACAGCCTCTCACTAGGCGCCGGCCCCATAGGGTGACACATGCGGAATCGACCTTCCTTTCATGAGGACAAGGAAGTCAATCATGCCAACCAGGCCTTCTCTACCCATCCTTAGTCTATACAAGCACTATAGGCCATGGGAGAGGAATCCATTAATCTTATTTAATGTAAAAACTACCCTTAACCCCCTAGTTCATTTTAGGTTATCACTTGATTAATCTACTTTCAACGGGTTATCCTGACTGCCACTTTGGGCGCCGGCCCCACGTTGAAAGCCACTCTCCTTCCTAACACCTAGTAAACCCTAACCACCATACAAGGCATTATAGCAATACACATACATGTTCATTGCAAGGCATAAACCCTCTTGTATTACAAACAGAATCATAACACCAATTGTTATCCATCGCCTATAGCATTACAACATTTTACACTTTTACAGATACCAGGTCTCTCCAAACAACAATTACGACAAAATGGATACAAGATAAATATAATTAGACGAACAACAATACATCCCCAAGGGAGTACATTCATCATTCACAATGTCTTTTATCCCAAACAAACAAATAAAACACAACATTCATGAAGAGCCTTTCTACACATCATGATGCATTTAGAATATTTACATTCTCTCACAACACCATAACCAAATTCCTTATACATGACAAAAGGTGACATGACTTCAATAACTCAGGACACTTATCAACACTTTACATGAAGTCAAAACACAACAACCTTGGCCTCTGGAAATGAACCCTTGACAACTTACACCTTGACCATTTCATACAATTTCAATTCACACTAACTAATTATCTAATACCTTTAAATCAAATTTCCAATACAATAATTATATACCTAATCCTTAATCCATTATCTTAACAAAAAGAAGAAACCATATTAAAACCGATGTCAATCTAAATCGAATTTCATTAACCATAATATATAATCACAACGATTTTCTTTTAATCAAATACTTAATGACAACATTATTCTAAATCCCCAATTTTATTTGGCAACTATACTTTTGAAATAATAATAATAGTAACAATAATTATTATTATTATTATTGTAATAATAACAATAATGATAATAATAATAATTATAATTATAATAATGATACTAATAATAACATGATATTAATAGTATTACTGTTAATATACCAAGGTCATTGAACACATTGTAAGAAAAAGAAACATTCTTTAGGGTTAATCTAAGCCAATCAAATGAAATGCATACAAGAAAGCACAACTACTCTAGATTAACAATCACGGGTCTCTGCAGACTAGAATTGAAACGATAAATCTTAATGCACGGAAAGTAAATAAGAAAACTCTGTTTCTGCCTCCAAAATGTGACTTCTTCTCAGTGAAGTGCATTAGATTCTGCGCAGAGTCTATGAGCTATCTGTGGTTGTGTCTACAACTACAAATTTGCCCTCTACTGCTAGATTTGTCCCTACACAAAGACTGCTCCTATTCTTATGCTCACCTAATTTGCCTCAGCTTCGTCTACCCTTTCTAATATCCAAGGACTGGTAGAATAGGCATGAAAGACTTCTGTTCACAGTTAATCATTTGGTAACATGGCTTAAGAGTTGCATATTTAGATTAGATCTATAATTTGCATCCTGCGTGTCTTACAAGCTATATTTTATTGTTCCTGAGTTACAAATATCACTCAGGGTTTTATCTTTTAATTTTATTTGTAATTCTTACACACCTTCAATCGTGATCCTGCTACAGACTGTGGAAACTACCATTTTGGGAAAAATGGGTCACTGAGTCGACCTATTGTGTCATTTATCCAGCAGAGTTGATCTCCAGACAGGATAATGGTACTCAAGTCCAAGATAACAAGTGTTATAACTTTTACTGTGTAAGGATTGCTCCCTGTAGCTTCCTTGGAAGTAGCCATAATCTTGAATTTTATCATTAATATATGCTATATTCTTTGATGCCGCCAAACTGAGAGCACTACTTCTATTTTCTGAATACTGTATTGTACCAATCATAGTGAAGTCTGCACTGAATACATCAATTTTGTTGTGAAGTAAAGATAGCTCTGAGTTCTGCATTTATTAACCATATTTAGTAGCCCTGGGACATTACAGCTAATGCTGCAAGGTGATGAAAATCAATATACACAAAGGAGTAAATCAAAGGCAGATAGATCAATTGTGGCACCACAGTTCCCTTCAAAACTGGACCTTCTATTATTAATTTTCATTAGAACTCCAATTTTGCAAGTCTGGCATCTTCAAAGTGAGAAGACGTGGAGTCAACCCCCAAGGTATAAATTTACTTTGGCCCAGATGCTACTATAGGCAGAGCAATACATAATGAAGTATCATCCTGCCTTAACCACACCCAACGTGCAAAATAGACATTCTCTTCTCCCAGCCTTCCTTAGTTGATGCTCATAAACCAGTTTGATATCTGAGTTTACGTGAACTAGGCCTCAGTTAAGTTATGGTGACTTCTACATGGAACCCAAGACTACTACGTGACTTAAGTTCTTCTCCCAAGAAACCTGTAGACGATTTAAGAGGAGCATGGTCGACCTTCTTGCCCGAGCTAGGCGGTGATGAGGACACCCTAACTTGTTATGAAATTAACTAATAAATCAAAGTTCATTTGGAAAGGACATGCTATCTTGGTATCTGTGAATCACATATGAATATAGGCTTAGGAGTAATCACAGCATCACTGTTATTGATTCGCACCAATAACATTTAAGCAAAGGTGATCGATTTAAGTTTGCTGAGTCAGTGGAATAAATCAATAATACCAACAGTGGCAATGATGATTAATGGCGACTATGATGAAGTGGCAATATTTTTTTTTATACTAGAGAAAAATGAAATTCGCAGGAATCTGATGGTGTCTATGTTAAAAATGTTCGCCAAGGAGAAGACCTTGATTGCCCAAAACGAGATTGATTAAAGACTTTAGCCACACAGAGGATAATTTTCAAAAGGAAAAATGGAAGTCAAAGTGGAATTATTCCTAGATCAAGAGAGAGCCCCTTATACAGTGCACTTTGGGTTGCTCAGGGACTCCTACATAAGGTATCCACCAGAAATGTGGATAAATGCATACTATTATTCACAAATAATGACGATCCATAGGGAAATGCTGATCATGGGGTCAAAACAGACATGACTTGTTCAATAGCATTCCCAGACTTCTTACACCTTGTCCTCTACAGTAGTTGAGATGGTCTATATGATCTTTGCTATATGTTGTCCCTGATAATGACAAAATCTGAGTCTCTATCCTTCTCTATATAGATTCTACTCATATACAAATCTGAATCCTATAGAATTGCTGCCTCTGTGTGTTGTAGAGGAATCTTATGGCACCTAGGCATAAACTATTATTTGCAGATGACTACTCTAATCATTGGCAACAGATCTTCAAGCTATGTATCAAACTTGAATGCTATGATTTCTATAGTATGACAGCGAATGTAGATATATATATGCAAATCGATGCCTTAGATGATATTCATAATGGATTCAACTCATGCGCTTGTCTGTGGATTAGTTGCATCACCACTTCGAATGCTTTGTTAAATATGTATGGATCATAATATGCATAGTGACTCCCACGAATTCCTTAAGGCTGCGGACTGGGGCCCGATAATATCATCAACCTATGATGGTGGGTTTGATATTGCTGCGATGATAGAAACTGTAGCTATTTTGACACCAATTCCTCCTCCTATCAAAATACGGTGATGGGCATGCGATTCAAATCCTTAGTTGCTCCGATCCTATAGTCTTCCAACGCCAATTACTGTCATTACAGGCGAACTCATAGACTCCCAGAGTTCACTAATTTCAATAATCTGATTGTTCCCCTAAGATTGGATGCATTTAGTCCTCTTATATCGTTATGCATTGGCAAGACGTGCCTTCTCATTTCCGTCACCTCTTTTCATAAGCGCTTATCATTGTTCGTGATTATTCTTATTACCTTTGTTTATTTATTTCATCTTATGTACGATAGTTATTTGTTGATGTGTCTTTAGCTTTTGATGCTCAAGGGACCATGTTATTCAATACCATAGACCGTGATTTACTAACTTTAGCACTGTCTTAGGATATAATGCATTGCCTCTATAAGATATAGAGAATCGAGATTTGTTTGATGGCAAAACAGCAAGCTTGTATGTTAGAAGAGCTATTTACTATGACCCGGAGACTGGGAGGCTGTTAGAGGATCCATCCAAGAAAAGGCGTTTGCAACGATAATCTCTGTGATAGTAAAACAAGGAGATAAGGTCCATCTAATAAAGTGATACTGCTACCCGAAGATGACCCCAGTGCAACAAATATAATAATAGCCACTAGTATACAGAAAATGGCATTTAGCTAGAAATAGCGATCCAGCCGGAGAAGGCACGATTTGCAGGTTAAACCACTATGGACATAAGCTAATTGACAAATAAGATAGCGCTGTCCAAATAATGATTATTGAAAATATATTAAGGTGAACTATCATTCACATAATCGGATCAGAGACTGCGGAATAGGACTGACGGCTTGCAAATCGATCCAACTATAAACAGCGATCTACAGATATAAACTCATCGCAGGATATATACAAAATGGGTTTGCTGCAAGGGCAGCGTTTACATTAAGATACCTATTAAATCTGCTATGGTTGTTCTAGCCACTTCAAAAAGGCATTACTCAGACCAATACAAGAATGCAAATGCCCATTTAAGAAAGCTATTTCTATTTTAAATGCTGGATGCTAGGTTTTGGTGACGGTCCAATTCAGTTTATGCGCCCTTAAAGACAGATGTCTCTGCAGATTATGATTTGGTCATCTTTCAGCTGATGAAAATAGTGGTAATTTCTGATTAAAATTCCAGATCTCATAGCATAACAAACACAACTCCTTCAACATGATCTGAGAGTATGAAAAATCGGAGGAATCAATTCTTTCTAGTCTAAAAGAGCACTAGGTCTACAACATTACCGCAACCAGTAATAAAAACTAGTGATAAACCGTTTAGTGGAAATGTTAAGATATATATCTCAGATTAAATATCGGAGGGATGCAGAAAACAACTTAATTGCAAACTAAAATATCTCTTGAAGCAGAAATTCAACCAAAACAATCCATTTAGAAACAAGGAAACGATCAACACCCACAGATTCAAAATTTAGAGGAAAGGAATTATGCATTTAAAGGAACCTGGCTACGACGTCAAATCAAGGAAGCTATTCCCACTGCTGCAGACCAAGCTTCTTCTCCGGTCTTCTTCTCTCTACTTCTTTCACCTGTAATGCTGTCCTCTTTGCCTCAACAAGCCTTTTCTTTTATAACACAGCCCCTTCCTTCTTCCAAGGGACTTGGCACGTGATCCCGTGCATCTCCCCCCTCTACTATATTTTTATTTAATTTAATGATCCCAAAGAAGTTCTTTATTTATTTTATTGTATTTCATTTTTTAAATGAAAACACATAATTCTCGACAACATTTAATGACTTTATAGCTGACCAACCTTATTGTATTCAATAAAGTTATAATATTACAACTATCTATAATAGTACAATTATATTTTAATTTATTTTATTAATTAAGTTGTAAATCACTAATTACAACATAACTTATGATTATTTTATTTATTTAAATATTTATTGCAAATAATATTATATTAAATAATACAAAATTTCTTACAATCTATATTTAACAACTATACTTCTAATAAAATAATAATTTATTTACAACAATAATTAACAACTATCGACATTATACTCAATATTATCTTTTATAAATAAATTTAATTATCAACATTATAATTTCCGTAATATGATTCTAATTAAAGCATAATGACACCTTACATACTTAGACACTTTCTAACCTAGTTAGACTCCAAGGTGCAATATTACTTGTTCGCAAATCATGATCGAATGACAGACAATGACCAAAAGGATAAACTGACAACCAGACCACACTGACATGGGACCTCACATTAACTCCAAACAACTAATCCATTGGTGAAGGCACGCTCAGACCTGTAATCAGGTGGAGTCGATGCCTAGTACCTGCATTCCTGCAACAATGCACGGTTAAGCATAACAAAATATATATATCCACATGCAGTCCTGTAGTGAATGGAAATCGCAGTGGTGTAGGGTACTCGAGAGCGAGTAATACAACACTGTTCCATTCACGTTTATGAATAAACGATTAACTATGTTGAACAAGGTTTCCGTTTACTTAGTCAACAACATAAAATGATCAACTATCCCACAATCCCATATAGTGAATAACGTCAAAACATCTGTAACATCTAATTCATTTATCAATTCTAAAGCTTAGGATGATAGAATCCAACATCAACAATTGTTACTATACTGATTAGGTCCATAATGAAGTAACAAGATAACAAGAGATCCATCATCTACGGTCTAAGACACTATCATAAAGTCTAAGCAAACATCAATCTGATGGACGACGAGATGAGGGGCACTACAATGCGGGCCGCGCAAAGGATTGTGGAAGGAGGTTCGATGGCGGGAAGGGCATGGCGCATCGAGCGTGCAGAGGTAGTGCCGCAGGAGGAGGTGGCTGCGGGTTGTAGTTTGGCGAGGGTGTGGGGAGGGGCGGAGCCCCTCCCCACACCCATAAGGATAGACGGTGGTGGTGGGAAGGTTCAAACCCTTCCCACCACCACTCTACCCTCTTTGCTACTGCGCTATGTACACAGCGAACCGCGATTAGTGTATTCTTTTTTTTAATGCAAATTTCTTTAATGTAAACCACGATTATAATAACATTTCTATTTATAATTAAATATATATATCATGATTACTCTCAGACATTGTTCTTTTACAGTTCATCGATTTAGATAGAAATTTTATAATTACAGAGAAATACAAAAAAAATGAAGCTATTTTATCTTGTAACATAGTTCCATATAATGGTTGAAATTTGCAAATACAGAGAACAACTAAAATTCTATCCAACTGACATTTATAATCACCATTTATTTAAGACTTGAAAATTTGTTTTAAATGCAGAGAATGAAAGATAACTATATTTTACTGCCACCCACATTTTTAGTAATATATTTCTTTCACAGAATACTTTATAAATATAGGGAAATGAAAACAAATAAAGCTACTTTATCTTGCAATCTCATTTCCATATAAGAATTGAAAGTTTCAAAAACAAAGGACAAACTTTAATTCTATCTAAATGCCATTTGCAATCACCGTTCGATTAGAAGTTGGAAATTTTTTAAATGTAGAAAATGAAATATAATTCTATTTTACTGCCATCCTCAATTTCCTTAATATGCAATCTTCTGAATTTTGACTTTATACAGATAGTGTTAAACCAGAGATTTAGTAAAATTCAATTTTCCCTTATAACTTGTTAAATTCAATTTAATATAAAATCATATACAGATCCAATTCCATTGGCTCACATCTGGAAAGTTTATGACTAAACCACACCACATTTTTATACTATTATATTTACTTCTTTATATATATTTATTTCCAATAATAAAATCAATTTACAATATATAACAAGGCTAACTAACTAAAATTCACTCTTTCCTTTCGAACAAATCTAAAAATAAAATTTATCATTTTTGATCTAAATCAATAACAAATTTCAATACTAGGGATAAATTCATTTGTTTTTCTAATCAATACAAGTTTCATTTCTTAACACTAGCTTCACCAGGTGTAATATAATTGAAAAATTATACACAACAACAATACTGAAGGGAAGAATTTCTCTCTTTCCCCATACAATAATTCTTACAACTACAGAGGGAGAAAATCCCTCCACAATGATCTGAAATAGGATGAAGCTCAAAGAACCAAACTCTTCTTATAGCAAGGATGAAATACATTCTCCCTAAATACAGCACTCCTCCAATTCCAACCATAAGCTTCAAGAGGAAACCTACGTATCAAAAACAAACAAAGAAGAAAACACCACTCATCTAGCTCTCCTCCCTACCGTAGACCCGAAAGAGGGTCTCCCCCGAGCTAGGGAGATCATACTCACACCTAGGTAACTCAAGCAATCCAGTTCACAATAGGGAACAACAACAATCCCAAAACTCACAAACACCCGTGGGTAAATTACACAACACAAAAACTCAACTACAGTGAGCTTCACAAGGGGTAGGAGAGTGGACACACTTGACTCTAGAGTGTCACCCTTATAGATCATATATTTCTCTTCGCCTCAAACCAAGTTTGTTCAAAAAATTTTCCAAGGAATTCCGTATTTGACTCTCAAGCCAAAGAACCAGTCACAAATATATACCCTCAAGGCTTTCAACATCCCAAAAGAAGAAACCAGGTAAGCACCCGAGGAGGATCACTCCTCCCCTACCCCACACTTGATGAGCATTTCTCCCAAGTGGGAGAAGCTCTGTCAACAACCCGACAACATTTCCCACAAAAACAAAATCTAAAGCACAAGCAAATAAACAACTTTCACACACTTTTCAGACAATAATCAAATATACAAAAGAAGGGTAATAACAACCAACCTTACAAAGCCCTTCATGGATGAAGCTGATGAAGAGCTCCACTGAGATCTCCTCCAACCTAAGCCACCAAACTCCCTCTCCCTTTCCTTCTCCAAGAAAAATCTTTTTTTTTTTAAATATCAAAAAAAAAAAAAAAAAACTCTCCAAAATTCAACTAACTCCCTCTCCATCCAAAAATGGGATTCAAATAACCCAAATCCTCTCAGTTTAGAGGAACGAGGAGGTGACACTTGTCACCTCCTCACTCTTCCCCAAACCACTATTATGTCCCAAGGGATGAGTGTTGGCTTATGTCCACTCACCCATCCCTAAAGTCCTCCTTATCCCTTACCTCATGTCATTTCTCTTATGCATGGGAGAAATAAAAGGAGTTAAAGGAGGAAAAGACAGGTGACCCATGCCTCTTCTTCCTTCCTTCATTGTGGGTGACCACACAACTCATGGGGAATCTCACTAATGGTGAGGGTGACTTCAAGTCAATTCCTCTTTAAGTGATGGGTTTGTAGTCATCTCTTACCTTGGGGATTGAAGAGGGATGGGTTTGGGTGTTGGTACAACCCATCCTATCCCCCCCATACCTCCAATTTTCGTCACCTAACTTCAGGGTGAAGTTAAGATGACCTTATGGAGGTTACCCAAGGGTTACCCATGCCAAATGGGACCCTGGACCCATGGGGTATAACCCAGGGTCAACTTTAACCTATTCAGGACACCCAGGGTCATGTTAAAATACAAGAAAAGGCCTCAAGGATTTAAATAAAAGAAAAGAAATTCAAATTCAATCTTTTTACAACACAAATCATAAGTCAATGTTACAAGAGGGTAGACCTACCCATTCGACCTTATGAAAGACCACATTACAACACCACATCAAACACAGAGTGATCTTGGTTCCTCGTGGAACCAGATCGGCTTAACAAGGAATAACAATAACAAGGTGCGGAATGATCTCTGGAGTCCATGGTTTGATTAGTAAATCCTGCACACTAAATTACAAGATCAGTTTCACATTTAATCATCATAGCCGAAGCAACTAAAAAATATGCATTACCATGACATAGTTCTAAATAGCATAAATGAAATCATATTACAATTTTCCATCATCACCTAATTAACTTTTCTGAAATGTAAACTTATCCAAACATCACCCAATTAGTTTTTCCGTTATCATAATAAAGTTTAATAGTTTAACAAATCCAGGAACTAGTATCCCACAAATATAAAAAGTATCAATAACAGTAATGTAAATAGTCACAAGAACAGAAGTAAAAAGGGTGGTCCTCACACCCAACATTTATGGAAGATGAATGGGTCTGGTGTGTGTTAAGCAGGGTTCATGATGAGTTCATATGGCTTGAGAGACCTTTCAAGATTACAAAAGATGCTATTAGGGTAGTCACTGGATTGTGCTCTACCAAATCAGTACCTCTATTGAAAGCCATGAAGGATGATATAGTAAATATGGCTACTGGAGTGAAGTTTGATAACAGAGCCTTGACGATAAATGACATTGAGGATCATGCTATGAGATTTGTCTCAATGGTATTGGGATACAAAGTTTATTTCACCAACTGAGAGAACTCTATTTTAGGCATGGCCATTTACACATCTTATCAAATGATTAAGGAAAATGTTGATTATGACATCTATGAATTACTTCGACAGCAAGCAATGGAAATTTGACGAAGACAAAAGAAGGTAAATACCCCTTTAAATTTGGCACACTGATCATGTGTTTATTTTTCTATTTTATGCAAGAGTTGTAGGGTATGAAGAACCTATTCTGGACCAGTGATAAACCTGTCACAGTTCAAATTAGAAATTTGTGAGTAGCATTGGCACCATTGATGCATAGAATGTAGCTCTATGGGGCTATTTTAAGAATTTCCAAAAATCAATGCAAGCCAGAGAAAGAATTCCCAAAATAGTTGTTGAAAAATACAAGGATACAATTTTTTTCATTGTGACAAAAGATTAGTGTTTGCTGGAGGCTATTGAGCCCAAAATGGTCTGGATTATGGCTATGGGATATGATGTAGATAGAACTGTACTAGAAAACTATGCTAAATATATGCTAAGCAAACCTAGAGATCCCAAGGAAGAAAGATTTCGGACTTATGAGGAATTACATGCCAAAATTCATGTTGAAGTCAGAAAACATGAAATCTCTAGGAAAATGAGGAAAGTAGTAGAAGAAATCACCATAAAAGTTGTCTTTACAAAAGAAGTGGCAAAGGCAAGGGAAAAGGCACAAGCCATCAAGGAAGTAGAAGAAAGGAGAAAAAGTGAATCGACTAGGGCTTCAAAAGAACACAAAGATAACCTTGAAAAGCTAGAGAAGGGAAACAGAAAAACTAGAGCTTCCACTATTGTTGAAGCCTCATCCACTCTCTCGAGTTCCACACCATCTGTAAATGTGGATACTCCTACCACTAGCTCCAAAAGAATGAAGACTAAAGCTAAGAGAATGCATGCAAACATAACTGTTGATGAAGAAGAGATAGAATCAAATAAGTAGGTAAAGACAATGAAATTTAATGCTACTAAAGCATCCAAAAGTAGCAAGGAGAAGTCATTAGAAACGAAGACACCCAATAAAAGATAGAAAGAAGATGAGTCTCATGCAACACTAAAGATTGAAGATGTATTAAACCCTGTTACTGTTGATGGTAACTTGAAACCTGTGACTAATTTTTATGATGATTACAATGATGCTGACAAGAGGATTTTGGAAGAAACTATTGTAAAGTATCTAAACATATACAACAGAGCCCTCATTGAAATCACTAGTGATCTCCCAGATACCTTGCATAGTATTCTATCAGTCAGGAAGGAAACTACCATCTCTAAAGATGTTGAGCTTAGAGAACACACACTAATAACTTTATGTCCAGATATCACTCCAACAAAGAAAATAAAAATATCCAAGGCACTCAACAATGAGTTCAAGTCAAAGAAAAGAATGAATGCATTAATGATACGAGAAGTTGACAAGGTTGTCAAGGAAACACAGGAAATTATTTTGGACATACTAAAGAAACATAATATTTCCACCATCTACGACAGTAAGGAAACAAAAGTTGAAGACATATCTCCACTAGAGATAAGCCAAGATCATGGACCTAAATAGAGTGATCAAGTCCCCAACACTAATACAGTGGATATGACAAAGCAAGGTGAAATTGAAACTAATCCACTTTCTAAACAACAGGGTGAAGGAGAAGAATTTAAGGAAGAGAGGAAGAGCCCTATTCCAGAGAAAAACATAGATCAACAAGAAATTATGGACATAGACCCTCTGGATCAAAGTTAAGGAGAAATATCAGAAAGGGCAAGAGTCACTATGGATTTCTCTGATAGGAAACAAATTACAGAAGAATATGAACTCCCTCAAGGTCCAATCAACTTGGAGTCATTGTCACCTTTCCAAAAGTTCAAGCTAGTTTTTGTGGTTCAGGCCAAGGTACAAGAAGAGCTATTACTATCGCATGGTCAAGATAGTAAACTGATCAATGAAGCATCCACTATAGTGGAAAATCTACTGCCATCATTTATGGAGTTGTCATGTGCCTCTCAATCCCCTGTTCTTTATAGAACTTATCAAAATCTGCTGAACAAAACTCACCACTATTGTCAATCCTCAAACAATTAATCTTTCTATCCTTCTAATTCTCTACAAGAGCTTTGAACTCTTTGAATCTACTAAAGACTTCAAATTTGCTTCTAAGGAAATACACCCATGTACTTCTACTATAATCATCAATAAATGAAACAAAGTAAATAGATTTTGAAATTGAAGGAACATTAACAGGACCAAACGCATTAGAATGAATCAAGTCCAACACCTCAGAAGATTTATGAGAACTGGAATAAAACTGAACACAGTTTTGTTTTCCATAAATGCAATGTTTGTAAAAATCAAACTCAAGGTTACAATCATTCGTACCCTCAACAAGATTTTTACATTTTAAGATCCTCAAACCCTTTCAACCAATGTGACCAATTCTTTGGTCCCATAACATTGTCTTCTTAGCTGGAAGTTTCATCCCCATAGAATGAGCACCCTTAGGTACCTAGATTGCATGACCATCGAAAGTAGATGCAACAGTCCTCTTCATTGCTAGTTCTAATAGTGAGGATGAAGACTCTGAAGCTCTCTTCTTCGAAACAAAGGCACTATTTTACAGAACCATGCATGCATCAAGATGAAACAAAGTACCAATCCAAACTCTCTTAGATAACACCATAGATCCTCTAGTCATCTTGCATCCTCCATTCGAGAAAACAACCTACACATCCACATCATTCAACTTACTTACAGAAAGGAGGTTCCATGCCAAACTAGAGATATGTAGAACACCATTGATCCCCTTCACTCATCCATCAAGGAATCAAATCAAGACTCTACCACAACCAACAATATTTAGGTGAGAATCGTTACCCAAGTACACCTTTCGACCATCGTTTGCTTCATACTTTGAAAACCAACCCCAATGTGAGGTCATGTGAAAATATGCACAAAATTCAATAAGACAAACATCCTCAAATGCATGTGTTTCCAAGGCAGCAACAAATGCTTCTCCTTCATCCTAAGATGACTTGTCAGAATCTAGATCATAGTTCTTCTTTTTCTTTTTCTCCTCCTTGCACTCCTTGTAGAAGTGACCAGGTTTTCCCTAGTTCCAACACATGGCCTTGGAATTTTTATGAGACTTAGATCTCCCATGGGATTTGGATCTTCCTTTTTATTCCTTCATCTTATCCCTTTTTTCCTTTCTCTTTAGATCTACCATGAACTGCAAGAGCCTCCTTAGCTGATTCAGAAGACTTTATCTACATCTCTTTAGATAACAACAAAGAAACCACTTCATCCATATTAAAGGTGGTAGTGGTAATCCCAATGGCCATAACAAGGTGGTCCTATGAATCTGGTAAGGAACACAGTAAAGTCATACATCGATCATCCTCCTCCATCTTCACACCAATAGAGGTCAGCTTGGCGACAAGCATATTGAAAGTATTTAGGTGATCGGTGATAGATCCTCCCTCTGCCATCCTCAAAGAATACAATTTCTTTTGTAGATATAACTTGTTCACTAGGGATTTGGCCTGATAAACATCTTCAAGTTTCTTCCAAAGATCTTTTGTAGTCTTGTCTTCATGGATATTCAGGAGTAATGAATCAGCCAAATAGAGTCTTATCAAACCCTTAGCTTTTTGATGTTTGAGATCCCAGTCTTCTTGAGACATTTTCATTGGTTTGTACCAAATATGGCATCTCATAAATATTGATCTACAAGCATGTACTCCATTTTGAGTTTCCACAACTTGAAATTACTACCATTAAACTTCTCTATCTCAAACCTCCCAGATGTGCTCACCATGTCTTTCCTGCAACAAAGATTTCAAAATCCTTTGCACAAGCTCACACTTAAATTAAGATCAACTCAAAAAACCCTCTACCCAACAACTAAAACCAAAGGTTATCAATCTCTAATACCAATTGAAAAGAAGCAAGGTATGTAGAAACACTTCCTACACTGATCTACTAAGGAAACATTGATGTAAATTTTAACTTTTACAGTTATAGGTTATTAGATTCACATTAATAGAAAGGTAATAACAACATCAAATGCAAATACAGAACTCACAACACAAGATATACGTGGGGAAAACCCTTTCGAGTAAAAAACCTCACACTCCAAAGCTGCTCAATATATTATTCAGGAATCAAGAATATTACAATATACTTGCAGAGCAATCTTTCACAAGAGTATAACCAACTAGAGATCCAAGAAGTAACTCAACCTCAATCTCAAGATCCTGATATAGGAGATACAATACAGTAAACCGACAATGGTAATTACAAAACTATGAGCCAAAACTACCCAGAAGTGGCACCCAAGTTATCTCCAATCAAAGATGCCTTGTGATGTGCCAAATCACACAAAAACATATGTAACTCTCCCCTTTACATCTCTTGTAAGTGTCCAACCCATTTTTACATTTCCCAAAAAATAAGAGGTCAACCTTCCAGAGGTCATAACTTTTGATTTGGGTGTCTAATTGATGAACTCTTTAATGTGTCAGAAAGCTCATGAAGAGATCTATCAAGATATAACCCGCTTCACTAGTTATGACAACATTCAAGACATTTAGGGACATCTAAGTGCCTCAAAACTGAGTTCGAGACTTTTTTTGATAGTTTCAAAAAATAAAAATTTTAATATCTCGTGATCCAGGTATGATCTTAAGTTGAAACTCACCTGAGATGTTTAATTAGTAGTTTCACACCTTTTGGGAAAATTCTGGGTCCATCCGAGATCAAATGTAGAGTTACTAAAAATAGTAAGTCCCACCATTTTTAACCCTTTTGGAAACTTTGAAAGTTCTAAACCATTCTTCAAGATAAAGGGTATTTGAAAAGACCAAAATCGAGAAGAATAGTAACCTTTCATAGTTACAAGATTGAGACACTTTTCCTAATAGTTATAAGCACTTTAATAGACATGAGGACAAAATGTCATTGACTCCACCTTCTTGGTCTCAAATAATATTATATTGACAATATGCCATGTAAGTTCCACGATACTATATTTTTTTTTATAAAAGGTTACTTCTTCATAATAAGGTTTCAAGTTTTCAATATAAAACATATGGTTATGTTCACAAAGAACACCATATTAATTTTGGTTAATTTATGAGTATAACTTCATTTGAATTCTCACAAAGAATATCCATTTATTGTAACAATTATTCATCTTCAATTTTGTTTACTATATTGTCCAATCCTGGACCACTCAAATTAGGTGTCATCTATCACTAAGTTTTGATAATACACCATATCTTTTATATAACCATGATAATATTCTTCCCCAAAAATGTTTGAATAAAATATCAACAATAGTACATAGTCTACTGAGAAATGTGAGTCAACATTTGTCTATACTTTCATTTTGACATTCAGCTCTTATGTTGTCATCATGGTTCGGTCTTGCCATAGTTTCGTAGTAAAGTTAAAAGAAATAACTTAACTAAATATGCATACAGAATAATTTCAATGCATTCAATATACAAGATAAACTCTCTGGTTATTTCATGTGAAGATATCATGGCCTTTCAGCCCACAAGCATTGTTTTCTACAAGTGATATGTGTATATAACACAACCTTTATATAGATATGAAAAGAAAAAGAATCAAGTCTCTCTATTGAGAAATAAAAATATAACTAGACTGAATGATTGTATAGGAGTTTGATATAAAAACTTGCCTGTGTATCTCTGTTTATTGCACTCCAAGTCAGGTGTTTCAGTCTTTGCGTATTGTCACAATCTTTTCCAAGACTTATCATGTAGTTCTTGTTTCCTTTATCAGTTGCCACTAGTAAACATGTAGCGTCCTCACATAAAAACATGCGTCTCTTTTTAAAATGCAAGAGATTATATATCCCCAAAATTTAAAGAGTAATATTTGTCTTCTTCTCTCGTCGTCTCCCATACCAGTTAGAAATAAAAAGACCATTTAGAATTGCCACTTCGTGGCTTTATACCAAACAAGAGTCATGACCCAATAAATATGCATGTTGGCATAAACTATGGAATGAATACCATTATTTAATATCTTCCGAAAGGCTTTAGCATAGTAAGTTTAAAAACATTAAATTTTAGTTAGAACTATCACCTCAAAAATGGGAAATTTCAGCTCCAACGGACCTCCGAGTCAAAAGTTATGACCTTCGGAAGTTCCATGTCTAAAAACAAATGCATCAAAATAGTATCAATCAATAAATAAATTATATAAATTAAAAATACATACAACTATATGTAGATACATATAAATATATATAAATACATACAAATACATATAATTATAAATACAAACATATATAAATATATACCAATATATTTACACATATATATAAATATGTATATATACATAAATAATATGAATACACAATAAATAAATCATAAAAACAAATGCATAAAAACAAATCTAAAAACTAGTATCAATCAATATATAAATTATATGTAGATATATATATAAATATATATAAATACAAATATTTATATACATATATTTATAAATATATAAATATATACATACAAATATATATATATACAAACACATATAAATATATACAAATATATGTATATATATATACAAACATATACAAATATATTTACAAATATATGTAAATATATATATATATATATATATATATATATATATATATATATATATATATATATATATTTGAATATGTTTATATATATATATATATATATATATGAATAATATGAATACACAATAAATAAATCATAATCTCTGTATTTAGATATAGAAATATAGAGTGTATTTGTATATATTTATATGTATTTGTATATTTTATATGTATGTAAATACCTAATTATGTACTAGTCTTTCATGTCTAAAAACAAATGCATAAAAATAGTTTTGATCTCTACAATTATAACTCATATATTCTCTTTTTTTCTTTCTGATGATGGATCACAAAGTGTGATCCGAAACGTCTACACACAATTTTATCCAAAAGTTCCATTACAAAAGGCTTCTTTGTTGTTTTATTTGAATCTCAAGAGGAAAGAGAGACAATAGTATGTGGAGATATATGGATGTTGGATAGCATCCCGCTATACCTATAGAAGTGGCAGCCTAATATTGATATGGTTGAAGCTCGACCATATGAACATCCAATTTGGATAAGGCTTTACAACTTGCCTATAGAATACTAGTCAAATGAGTGTTTGGAAAAAATAGGAAGATTGCTAGGAATTTTATTGGAGATCGACAAAGATATAATTGATGGAGATTCGTAGATTTATGCCAGAATGAAATTTGTAGTGATTAGGGCTATGCCTAAGTTTTTATTGCTAAGTGTGAATGAAAGAGTGTGGCACCAGGAGGTTGAAGTGGAAGATATGATGTTCTATTATCTACGTTGCGGACTTAGAAACCATTTAGAGAATTCATGCCATTGCAGCCCTAAATTTGTTAAAAAATGGGTTATAAAATCACAGAGGATGGTTCCAAGCCCCAAAGTTGTGGATGAGTTACCAACTCCCATTTAGGTTCCAATACAATCTCCACCCGAGCAAGGAATTGCACAATGCAATGTCACATATGACAAGACTTTTGATCCACCAGCTGAAGGTTCATAGGGAGATGAGGAGTCCAGAATATTGGTAGAGGATCAAAAATCTCTTGCTGAAAATCAAAGGATAGACAATTCACGCCCAAATAGTGAAGCAGCCTACTTAACCCTGTCAGAAGAGGAGGCTTCAGATGAGGAATTTTTGGAAGTAGATGAGTTAGGGCAAACTAGAATTAGGAATATCAGTCAATTTGCACTAAACTTCATCAGAAAGCCTCAGAAGGAGAGAGGAAGGAAATCTAACAGAGAGAGAAGGGAAAGAGATGCTAATGAGATGGTGTTGATAAACATAAAAGACTTTTTTATTAAATCCAAGGGAGCCAAGGCCTCCCTTGGAGGACAATGAAGATTTCTACTTGGAATGTTAGGGGCCTAAAGGCCCCTAACAAGAGACACTTAATCAAGCATCATCTGGATAAAATCAATAATGACATAGTGCTATTACAAGAAACTAAGCTCAGTCAAGAAGAAGGCATGTGGTTTTCTAGATTTTGTAGAACATGGGCAGGATGTTTTCAAGGCTCAGTTGGAGCTGCGGGAGGTTTGGGTATCCTATGGAAACCCAATAAAATGGAAGTAAAAGAAATTGAGTCAAAATAGAATTGGATGCTGTTCAAAGTCTCAAATCTGATGGCGGATTCAAACTTCTTTCTTCTTAATGTTTACGGCCCAACCAAAATGGAGCGAAAAAATAGCGCAAAAAAGTAGGGCTATATTCCAGGAGCGAGCAACCTTAGAAAAGCAGAATCAAGGGAGGATTATTACTGTAGTGAAGAAGGCGAGGGTTTAGATTCATTAATGATTAATGTAACAAAGGAAAATGAGGTGGATCGAGAGATGATGGAAGACCTTGCAATCATAGGAAGGTTTTGTGGTGCGAAATTCTCCAGAAATCAGATCAAGACATGGATAGCAGAGTTGTGGCCCTCTCAGAAGGTAATTAAATTCTTTCCAAAAGGCTTCTTTGTTGTTTTATTTCGATCTCAAGAGGAAAGAGAGACAATATTATGTGGAGATATATGGACTGTAGATAGCGTCCCCCTATACCTACAGAAGTGGCAGCCTAATTTTGATCCGGTTGAAGCTCAACCATATGAACATCCAATTTGGATAAGGCTTTACAACCTACCTATAGAATACTAGTCAGATGAGTGTTTGGAAAAAATAGGAAGATTGGTAGGAATTTTATTGGAGATGGACAAAGATATAATTGATGGAGATTCGTATATTTATGCCAAATGAAAATTGTAGCAATTAGGGCTATGCCTAAGTTTTTATTGCTAAGTGTGAATGAAAGAGTGTGGCACCAGGAGGTTGAAGTGGAAGATATGAAGTTCTATTAAAAAATGGGTTATAAAATCACAGAGGATGGTTCCAAGCCCCAAAGTTGTGGATGAGTTACCAACTCCCATTCAGGTTCCAATACAATCTCCACCCGAGCAAGGAATTGCACAATCCAAGGTCACAGAAGACAAGACTTTTGATCAACCAATTGAAGGTCCACAGGGAGGTGAGGAATCCAGAATATTGGTAGAGGATCAAAAATCTCTTGTCGAAAATCAAAGGATAGACAATCCATGCCCAAATAGCAAAGCAGCCTACTTAACCCTGTCAGAAGAGGAGGCTTCAGATGAGGAATTTTTGGAAGAAGATGAGTTAGGGGAAACTGGAATCAGGAATGTCAGTCAATCTACATTAAACTTCATCAAAAAGTGTCAAAAGGAGAGAGGAAGGAAATCTAATAGAGAGAGAAGGGAAAGGGATGCCAATGAGATGGGGCTGAAAAACATAAAAGACTTCTTTATTAAATCCAAGGGAGCCAAGGCCTCCCTTGGAGGACAGTGAAGATTTCTACTTGGAATGTTAGGGGCCTCAAGGCCCCTAACAAGAGACACTTAATCAAGCATCATTTGGATAAAATTGATAATGATATAGTGCTATTACAAGAAACTAAGCTCATCGAAGAAGAAAGCATGGGGTTTTCTAGATTTTGTAGAACATGGGCAGGATGTTTTCAAGGCATAGTTGGAGCTGTGGGAGGTTTGGGTTTCCTATGGAAAGCCAATAAACTAGAAGTAAAGGAAATTGAGTCAAAATAGAATTGGATGATGCGTGAAGTCTCAAATCTGATGGCGGATTCAAACTTCTTTATGCTTAATGTTTATGGCCCAATCAAAATGGAAGATAAGCAGACTGTGTGGGAAGAAATCTCTAACCTCAGTATCAAGGTGGACTTTAGAAGGGTAATCTTGGGAGGCAATTTCAATGCTATACTAGAGCTCAGGGAAAAAAGTGGAGGCTCAAAAATAGTAAACAGGAACATGGTGGACTTCAGGAATTTTATTTACAAGGTTGGGTTGATAGATTGCATCCCTAAAAATGGTCTTACACATGGACGAACAGAAGGGCATGCTTTACTAACATCACGGAGAGATTGGACCATTTCTTCATTGGCTTAGATTGGATGGTAGACAAAATTATGTGCAGCTCTCTGATTCTTCCTCTGACAGGCTTAGGTCACTTCCCTGTTGAATTAGATATTAACCTAAATGAAAGACCTCCCAAGGGTTACTTTAAGTTTGAAAATATGTGGTGGAGAGACCCACACCTCCCAAGACTCATAGAGGGATGGTGGAAAGAAAGTATAGGCGTAAAAGGAACAGTGAGCTTCCAGTTCTTGAAAAAACTGAGCTTGTTGAAAAGCAAGTAAAAAAATTAGAACATTTCAAGCTTTAAGAACATTTTTGCAGAGAAGGAAAGATTAGAATCTGAGTTAGTAGCCCTCAATGAAAAGGTAATAAAGTATGGGATGTTTGTGGATAATTTTGAAAAGGAGAAACTCCTTAAATATGAATTAGGAGAAGTTCTGGCTAGGGAAGAGCTTTTTTGGAAAGACAAGGCAAGGAATATATGGTTAAAAGAAGGTGATAATAACACCAAATTCTTCCATGCCTCAACTAGGTGTAGAATGTTTTCGAACCGGATCTCTAGAATTGAAAAAATTGATGGAACGATCATATGTGACAGGGATTCAATAGAAGCAGAAGCAGTTATGTTCTTCAAAAACATTTTGGGAGGTGGGCAAATCAACGATATAAATGACACAGAATTTCTTAATTGCATTCCACCTTTGCTTAGAGAGGAAGACAACAAAAAACTTCTTGAGCCATTCTCCATGGAAGAGGTGTGCCAGGTGACTTTCCAATTGGGGCCTGAAAAGGTACCAGGACCAGATGGGTTCACAGCAAAGTTTTACCAAAAGTGTTGGAAATTCATGGGGGAGGACATTTGGGAAGTGGTGGAAGACTTTAGGAAGAAAAAAAGATTTGTAAGAGATATTAACAATACGGTTGCTACATTAATTCCAAAGAAGCCTGAGTGCAAATCCTTCTCAGACTATAGACCGATAGCACTATGTAATGTCATTTGCAAGGTAATCTCCAAGGCCTTAGCTAATAGACTCAAACCCATATTGGAAAATATTATATCAGAAGAGAAGAACGGATTTGTCCCTAGAACAGATATACTGGAAGGCATTATTGTCACTTCTGAAGCCATCCACTTGATGAATTCAAACAAAAGCAGGGGAATGATTCAAAAATTAGATGTGTCCAAAGCATACGATCGAGTTAGTTAGAGTTTTTTAATTGACGTGTTCAAAAGATTTAGATTTGATCTCAATTGGATAGAAATCATCTCCACCTATATCTCAACTCCCAAATATTTGATTGTAGTTAATGGCTCGTTGTGCAGTTTTTTCAACTCCACGAATGGCCTCTGCCTAGGAGACCCCATTTTGCCATTTCTATTTGTTATAATGGTGGAGGCAATGAGTAGGCAAATCAGACATTTAAGGGAGATCAAGATCTGGAAATGGATTTCTATTTCTGAGGAGCTGGAGCTGATCACCCATAGCCAATTTGCAGATGACACAACCCCATTTGGGGTGGCCACAGTAGAAGAAGCAACTGTTATAAAAGCAACACTAGATAGATAATAGAATAACTCTCATCAAGTATTCAACCTGAGCAAATTAGAAATTATTTTCTTCAATACAAAAAAGGCAATTCAAAAAAGAATTACAAGCATCTTGGGGTTTTCTATTAGGCAACTTCCTTCGAAGTTCCTTGGAGCTCCATTATTTACTAGAGCGTACAGATCTGCCCTTTGGGAAGACGTCCTCAACAAGTGCAGTTCCAAGATAGAAGCATGGACGAATAGATGGTTGTCCTTAGCAGGTAGGATACTAATGTTACAATCTGTATTATCTACCATGTCAGTTTATGCTATGTCATGTTTTAGAATGACACACAAAGTGCTAGTAGATCTGGAAGGTTGTTTGAAAAGATTCATCTGGGAAGGTGCAAAAGAAGGAAAACGAATCCCATTGGTTAATTGGGACACAGTTTGCCTACCCAAGGCACATGGGGGGATAGGAATCAAGAAAATACTACCACAAAACCTTGCCCTAGGGGCCAAATTGGTTTGGAATCTATACAGAAATCCACAGAAGTTACGGTGCAAGATCCTTCAAAACAAATATCTAGATAGTGAGGACCCGAGTCAAATCTTAACTGTAGCCAATTTGCAGGGCAGGTCTCTAGTTTGGAAATTCTTATGGGAATCACGAAGTGTCATTAGAGATCATCTAACTTAGAAAATTGGAATGGTCTAAAAGCTAGCTTCCGGCACAATTCGTGGAATGGGGAGGAACCCCTGGACAAAGTTTTGGGTGACCTGAGTTGGATAAATTAGGTTGAGCAAGAGTTTGGTTCAGTACTGGCCACCTATGTAGAGAGAGGTTGGGGTGAATTGGGTATGATGTATGAATGGAAGCGCTTGGATTCAATTATGATTCTGTAATGCCCCATCATGCAACCCTAGAGTGCTAGACTAAAAGTGCAAAAATTACAGAAATAATTTTTTTTGAAAGCATTACTCTTGCATTAAAGGTACTGGTGATACCAAATACACAACATAATGAGAATTGCACTTCTAACAACCCTAGGGCAATACAACTGCATTAGAAATAAGAAGTGAAAACCATATGAGTGATACACAATAAATAGCTAAATTAAATAAACAAATAACTTTTATAACAGTAAGATAGTTGATTACAAAGTACAAGATTGCAAGATTACAAGATTGATCATGCCAGTTTACAAAGGAATACCTATAGAAGGTATACAACACCATTGGAGATAGAAAGCAAATTGGAACAAGAATAGCTCCGCACAAGGCTCGATCTGAATCTCCAAGAAGGACCAATGGATAGCTCTACCTCCCAACCATGTGGAACCCTGAGGTCCACCCCACCGACCTAGGAGATAACAACAAGGATCCACTAGGTTGAAATTACAACAATGAGATAATAGTAAGATACAAACTCCTCATAGGCATACAAGACAACAAGACTGCACCGGTACAACAGTAATCCACCAAACAGAACCAACATCCAAACAAGATCAACATGAAGCCAACACTAAACTCCAGAGGTAACCACAAAATCAAGAGAATGAAACTGAGTTACGTAAGGAGAGTGTCATCGCATGGTCCTGGCATGGGTTACCCAGGCTATCTAACACCAGAAGCTGGCCCCCATCTATGGTTACCCTGGTAGCCCCTCTCTAGGTACCGGCCCCATAGGGTGACACATGCAGAACCGACGGGTCCTCTCATGCAGATGAGGAGGTCGGTCTCGCCAACCAGGCCTTCTCATCCCATCCTTAGCCTGTGAGAGCACTCAAGGCATGGGTGAGGTATCTTGCTTAACTTGTTAAATGTTTGCTACCCCAACCCTCATAAAATTTATAAGTTTTCTACCAGTTCACAACTTCCATGGGGTTACCCAGGTGGCTTCTCACTAGGCACCAGCCCCACCATAGAAGTCACTCCCTTAGCAAACTCCAAACAACACCAAACTACCAAGAGCAAGATAAAGTACAACACGGCATCTAACCAATACACCTACCATTCACGTGCCCTGGTAATATAAATCCCATGCATTGATATACCATAAAAAGAATCAGAATCTAACATAACACACCTCTAGAGATAGGTACACAATCAAGGTCAAACAATCCATTATCTGACAGGGAAAAAGATTCCGCATTTATGGCACCAAGAGCTTAAGACATCTTACTTGATTTCCCACTTCACAACTAACCAAAAATAAAGACATAACACCACCTAAAACGAACACAATGATTCCCTACTAGAACACAGGTGCGGTAAGGTTGTCGATAGGAAAAGAGACTTACATATTTCGCTTATGAAGCAAGAACCAACCATACAATGTAATATCAAGAAAAGTTCAAGTTAATGACATCGATAATTTCTAATGAAGCACTATAACATAAACGAGTATGCTCCTAGAGTCTCACCATTTACTCACATCCTTAAGAAAATACACTTTCACATATTGAATTCTAAATCTACCAATAGTACAAAACACACATCAATAACTATCAAATTGTACTTATAACATATTACTTTTTCAACATTATGGACCTAATTAGTTTTACTTACCAACCAATATTTAACGCTTACCATTTCTAATAAAATGACTAAAAGTAATTACCTATACTAAGCATACCCCTTAATCACATGAAACCATCTACAATTTAATCAACAACTACAATTGTAATCCTTTGTGCATGACTTACTATTGTTCTAAAACACTAAAAAAAACAACAATACTTCATTTTCCAAAAACAACTCTTTCATTTACTACTCAGCCATTACTATTCCCAAAAAAAAACACGATAACAACTATAATTACCAATCTATTCCAAAGGAACTTATAAAGTCTTCTAGCATAAAAGTCAACTAAAAGAAAACCATTCCAAATGCGACTTCTATACGGAACAATCAACACATTTTCCTAGCATTATCATCAATGATGACCACTATGGTTCTCTATTACAAACTTATATAAACAACAATACAAAACTTTACTTACCATTTAACAAGACTCAAAAATTCCAACTCTAAGGGACTTCACAAAGCATGGGTCTAAACCATTAGTTACCTCTTACTTCTAATTACAAGCCACTGAAATATTCCCATCGGACCCACCGACTTGGCCAATCGACAAACAAGAAGAAACTAAAGCCAAGACTGACGACTACCTACCAATTAGCCACACTCCTACTAAAACACTTCGGCTACACTCAAGAGTGTCGGCTAAACCCTACTTGGTATCGACTGCGGGTTCTACATTCCAGCGACAAGAAGAAAGAACCAAAACTAAGGGAACAAAAATAATGACTAAACTTTGTTGTGTTGGTCAGCTACCCCGACGACCACCTGCCCACAGAAGGCAACGACAAAACTAAAACATCATATAAAACAGTTTTGTACTTCGACCCTACTAACTTAACCTACCACAAACCTTCAATGCTCCATGCTATACTAAGTGGGCCGATGTCTCCTAAACAACCCGCAGACTACTAAAAGACACGTCTGCCGACCAACCCCAGATCGACCATGACTGTAATGGAAAGAAAAATGACACAGCCAACAATGATGCAACTAATTCTGTTGACCCAGCACCGTGCACGTTATTTATTGGCAGACACCCAAAGAGATTGGAGCTGCATCCTCTCCTCTAAAAACCTTCCAGGGTTCCCATACGTAACCAAAGAAGAATAGGAATTTCGACACATAAGGATTACGATGAAAACTGACCCTTCAAAGCCAAGCCTAAGCTAAGGTGACTAACCAACAGATGGGTCACCTCTTTACAAATGACAAACCAAGTCTACTTCTTTAATGAGACAGTTTCTAAACATGACTAAAGGTAAATTCGATCCTAGTAGAAGATAACAGTGAACTACTAGATTTCTGCCGACTGAAAGATAGGAATGGTAACTTCCTAAAAATTTCTTCGTCCTTCTAAGCTCACAACAAGGAGAATTCCTATGAAACAAGGCCAGACTGACTATTTATTAATTCTCTAATGCAACAATTTGGGTTTTATACAAATACCCATGATGAATTGACAAAAATCTTTCAACCATAAGAAGTGTTACTATAGAAATGGAGGGATTTGCAGAATAAACTTCACACAGTCTAATATTCCAAGCCATGCTTGCAAGGTAACTTTTCAGAGAAGGTATTACTGGTGAAAAATTGATTCAGGCAAGGGAATGCTGGGAGCACAGGATCTACAGCAGGGGTTACAAGGCATGCAAGGTGACAAGGAAAGTGTGTATAAGGGCCTTCATAAAACCAATGGTGGAGCATCTACAATAACCTCATATGAAACATCTCATTCACTGCCACATACTAGGGTAGTAACAATTTGCTTGCAGAGAGAGAGAGAGAGAGAGAGAGAGAGAGAGAGAGAGAGGTGCAAAACGGCAGGGACAAGAGGTTTAAAACAATTTTAAAATTGAGCCTTTTATTTATAGGTTGGGAATCACAAAACAGGCTATAGAAGATAGAGCTGAAGATATCAAGGGGATAAAGATTGTGGCCAAACTGAAAAGTACAACTTGGAGGAATCTATAGGACATGCAAACACACACATTGAACAAGCTACAAAAAAAATTAAATTAAATTCTGAGAGACAGAGATTGCAAATTTATAGAAAGAAACAATTCACATACCCGGATTCCAGTCCTTCTTCGAACTTCTCCCACTCTAGCAACCAATTTTCTATCCTTCTCCCAATTTCTCTGTTCTCTTTTCCACCCTGATTTTCTCCCCTCTTCCCCCAAAAAATATGATTCAACTCAGAAAATAAATGCAAACATACATCTGTTACCAAACAACCCCCTCCTTCAAAAATTTTCAAAAATTTCCTATAACAAGAGATTCCAAATCTTCCAATTTCAAAATAGACAACACAAGGCATTAATTTCGCCTGTCCAAAAAAATATTCTATACTAGATAGCCATAACTCCATAAATATTTTAACATAGAAGATAATTTAAATTGAAACTATTATAAAATTTAACCAAGGTCTCAAACAAAGTTTTAGGCTAAATCAATAATTATTTAATAACATAATAGGAGCATTAAATAATAATTCAATAAGGTGTCTTCCAACCATACATGACATAATTCAACATTATAAAGCACAACTTGGCTATACACCATAACACAAGATTACCAACATGACAAGACAAACACCAAGTGTCACAACATGACTCAAGACCACCTAGAAGACCAGGACCGACCAAGTGGATTAGACCTCGTGTTATCTCCCATCACTAATATCCATTAGTGAAAGAACCCACTCAAACCTACTATATCAAGTGGAGTCAAGGTTCGATACCTGCATTCTGCATCTAAACAACTGATTAAATATGATCATTTACATATATGTCAACCTATGGGGAGTTAGAGAATCGCAGCGCAGCAGGGTACTCAAAACGAGTAATGCTACATAGTCCCTGCTCTTGAACAAGATTATACCCATAGCATTAGAAAATAGAAATCTACAAATCTAATGAAACATGTGAATAATAATCCATTACTAAACATACCCAACACATCATAACTGAAGTAATGATAATGTCATCATCACTCATAGCACATGTCTAAATATATCCATCGAACATAGTCCATCAAGGTCAAAGAGATCATAAACCCAAAACATGTAAATCTGATGTTTCGAAACTGAAATGTGCAATAAAAGACTATCAACTGTATCAGAACTGTCAGAGAGAAATATGAAACTCACATCTATATCAAACCAAAATTTGAGGAGCATTACATCCTCCCCCCCAGAATCAGGCTTACTCCTGGAAGCCTGCAAATAAGTAGGGATATAACTCCCTCATCTTGGAAGCATCTTCCCAGGTAGCAGAGGTCTCATCATTAGGATCCCACTGTACCCTGACCTGCTCCATATCTCTGCCCCTGAGAGCGAGTCTCATCTGCTGAAGAATGCCTATGGGCTCCAAAGCTAGCTGCCCGTCCTCTACCTGTAGAGCAGTCCAATCAAGAACATGAGCAATATCTAGATAGTAAGGTCTAAGTACAGAAACGTGAAACACATCATGGATGCATGAAAGGCTAGGTGGCAAAGCAAGATGATAAGCAACTGGACCGATCCTCTCCAACAACTCAAAAGGTCTAACAAAGTGCAGTGCTAGCTTAGAGCCCTTTCCATAGCGGTTTGGACTCTTTCGCGGTCGCACATGCAAGAACACCCGATCCCCAATAGAAAACTGACGATCGATCCTATGAGCATTTGCATACTTCTTTTGCCTATCCTAAGCTGCCACCAAATGCTCCCTAATCGTCTCAACCTATTGTTCCATATCTCTAAGCATATCAGGACCCAGAAGAACTCTGTCCTCCAAACGATCCCAACTCAAAGGGGTCCCACAAGGACGACCATACAAGGCCTGAAATGGAGACATGCCAATAGAACTGTGATACCCATTATTATAGGAAAACTCCACTAGGTAAAGGTAGTCCTCCCAACGGCTCTACCGATCCATCACATACATCCTCAACATATCCTTGAGAACTTGATTAACCCTCTCAGTCTGACCATCAGTCTCAGGATGGTAAGATGAACTAAAGTTCAGTTGTGTTCCCAAGGCATGCTGCAAGGATGTCCAAAGAGCAGAAGTGAACACTGGATCCCTATCAGAGATGATCCTACGAGGAATCCCATGAAGTCTGATGATGTCCTCCATGAACACTCTGGCCACTATAGAAGCATTGTAAGAAGCACAAATAGGAGAGAAGTGAGCTACCTTTGTCAACCTACCCACATTGACCATGATAGCGTCGTTTCAGCGAGAGGACATCAAAAAACCTACAATGAAATCTATCAAAATGATATCCCACTTCCACTCTGGAATCAAATGAGGCTGCAAAAGACCTGCAGGGTGCTAGTGCTCCGCCTTCACCCTCTGACACTCAAGACATCTCGACACAAAATCAGCAATATCCCGCTTCATACCACTCCAAAAGTACAGATAACGTAGATCTGCATGCATCTTCTTGACACCTGGATGAGTAGAATAAGGTGCCCGATGTGCCTCAGACAAAACTAGGGTCCGAAGACCCTCAGAACTAGGAACATAGATACGACCTAAATGTCGTAAAAGACCATCTGACTCGAAAGAGTAACTGGAGAACCTACCCTCTAAGGGTCTACCAGACTCAATCTTGGATCTCACCTCCTGGCACCAACTGTCGATAGGAAGAGCAGCGAGAATCTAACCTCTCAAATCAACTGTAAGAGAAATTGTTGAGATCTCATGCCTTTGACGACTAAGAGCATGTGCTACCACATTCTCTTTTCCCTCAATATATCTGACCTCAAAGTCACTCGCACAAGAACTCCATCCAATGCCTCTGCCTTGCATTCAAGTTTAGCTACGTGAAGATATACTGCAAACTACGATGATCACTATGCAGCTCAAACCGATGCCCTAAGGGAAAATGCCTCCATCTCACCAAGGCATGTACCACAGCTGCTAACTCTAGGTCATGAGTGGGATAGTTCAATTTGTGATCCTTGAGTTCGTGAGACTCATAGGTAATCACGCGACCATCCTGCATCAGAACGGCTCCTAATCCCTCCAAAGAAGCATTAGTACAAACAACAAAGTCCCTATCAAGATTAGGAACTGCTAATATCGGTGCACTAGTCAACTGCTCCTTAAGAGTCTGAAAAGATGCCTGACACTGCTCTGACCAAACAAACTTCTTCCCTTTCCTCTAGAGAGAAGTTATAGGATGGGCAATCCTCGAAATCCCCATAACAAAGTGACAATAGTAACCTACCAGCCCCATAAAACTATGGACCTTAGAAACATTAGTAGGTGCAGGCCAATCCATAATAACTTGGATCTTTGAAGGATCCACCGCAATACCCTCTCCAGAGATGACATGACCCAAATACTTCACCTCTATCTGAAAGAACTCACATTTCTACAAACTAGCGTAAAGCTAATTTTTTCTTAGACATTGTAACACCTGATGCAACTACTCCTCATGCTCTTCCATAGTCCTTGAATAGATTAGTATATCATCCAAAAACACAAGAACAAACTAGTCAAGATAAGTGTGGAATACACCATTCATCAAGCTCATGAAAATTGAGGGTGCATTCGTCAACCCGAATGGTACCACTGTAAACTCATAATGTCCATAATGGTTACGAAATGCTATTTTGTGAATATCTGCCTCAAATATCTGCAATTGGTGATATCCCGACTTAAGGTCAATTTTAGAGAAAACATTTGCTCCTTCAATCTGATCAAACAAATAATTGATCCGAGGCAAGGGATACCTATTTCTCACTGTTACCTTATTGAGCTGTCGATAATCGATACATAGTCGTAGAGATCCATCCTTCTTTTTCACAAAGATAACAAGTGCTCCCCAAGGAGAAACACTAGGTCATATGAACCCTTTGGCTAACAGCTCCTCCAACTGTAGTCAAAGCTCCTTGAGCTCCTGAGTGGTCATCCTATATGGAGCTCAAGAGATAGGCTCTACACTGGGAACTAGATCAATCCTAAAATTGATGTCACGCCTAGGTGGCATCCTTGGAGTATCAGAAGGAAAAACATCTGCATACTCCCTCAAGAGTGGGTGATCATCAAGAGATGCCTCTCGACTCTCCTCCATCTCCAAATCACTAACAGTTACTGCAAAAAGCTAACATCCCTGATGCATGCATCTCTTGAGTTGCATAGTGGAGATCATACATAGGGAAATAGGTCTCTGAACTCCTACAACCTCAACCTCTACCCCAGAATCATCCACACATCTAACAGACTTATGCTGATAATCTATCACTGCCTGATGGGCCTCCAACCAATCCATTCCCAAAACTACATCATACGAACTCAGGGGTAGAATGTGAAGGTCCATAGAAGTAGATAGAGAGCCAATCATCAAATCACACCCTGACACTAGAGACTCAACTACTATCTTAGCCCCGAAAGCTAACTCAACTTGCCACCTATCATCCTGCTTTGTTGCCACCAACCCACAACGCTCCACAAGAGAAGGAGATATAAATAAATTAGATGCACTGGAATCAAAAAGAATAGAAAAACCAATACCTCGCATGAGGCCAGAAGTCTCCACCATAATGCCCTGATGCTCTGCCTGTCGATCATCAACCACTGCAAAGACTCGGTGAGACCTGCCTGCATCACCAATTGTCAGCTCAGATGCCACTGGTCGATGTCCAAATCCTGATGCACCCTTCTGCGGGCACTATCTTGCAATATGGCCTTGCTGGCCACAAGAGAAACACCCAATGCCTCTACCAAAACCTCTATCCCCCTGAAAAGCACTAGACTATTGGAAACTGCCTCTGCTCACTGCAGACTGCATACTCTGAGCTGGCTGATCAAAACGGTTGCTCTTATTGCACTGCCAAGACTAGTCCTTCTTATTTTAAAGTCTATTACCTTGCTGGTGCTGAGAATTCTTTGGCTTAGACTGTGAATACTGTTGCTATTAACCACCCTTTGAGGGTGCATGAGAACCTAATGCCTGAGTGTGACCACCTCGAGAACCATATGCAGACGAAGGTGCACTGCCAATGTGCACACCTACATGCCCACTGAGGGCCATAGCTAAATTCTCCTCCACTAACCGAGCTTTCTCCACGACAACCTCCATCTTCTTAGGTTTGAATACACAAACCCCTCCACTAATCTGGGCATTCAAGCCCATAATAAAATGCTGCACCAACATGGACACATCATCCCCAATGCCTGCATATTGTTTGAGCTCATAGAATCTGTGCTCATACTATTCAATTATCAAGGCCAACTGCCTCAGCTTGTGGAACTCATCTGCTTGATGCTACCTCCAATGGTTAGAAAGAAAATAGGCTCTGAATCTCTCTAAAAATAACTCCCAAGACAAAGTGCTAATGTCCAAATGTAGCTTCTACTCCTCTAGCCACCACCAAGTTGAAGAGAACCCTCAGAGATGCAAAATAGCACATCTGGCCTTAGTTTTGCTGCCATACGGATGCATGGCGAAACACCTACCCAAGTCAAATAACCAAGTCTTTGCCTCAAGACCTCTACTAGCTCCATCAAAGATGGGAGGGTGTGCTCTCAGTAGATCCCTCATATGGCTAGCTAGTGTGGCGTCTTGCTCAGCTGTCAACTCTCTATGCCTGGGAGACCTCTCTCTCTCTCTAGGACCCAGCTTGTCTACCTCCTGGCCTCCTCTAGGCTGGTCACCCTCCTGTCTAGGGCCTAAATGGGCAAGGGCCTCCTTAAGAATTTGTCTCAACTAGGCTCCATCAGGCTTACCCTGACCCTCCATGTTCTAACCCCTGCCTTCATGGGCACTCGCATGAGGAGAACTGGGAGGAGGTGTGCCACCGCCACCTCTCCCACGACCCCTATCTTTGCCACCCCTACCTCTGCCCCGACCTTGGGCCCTACCTCTAGGCATCTACCTACAACATAAAAAGCAATTTATTACATTCAGAAAAGGTCACAACAGGGATAAAATTATTCTACAGAGTTTATGCACTAAGTTACATAATGGGCTCAATTATAACTAGGGTACCCAGTGTTTAAGCCTGGCTCTGATACCAAATGTAATGCCCCATCATGCAACCCTAGAGTGCTAGACTAAAAGTGCAAAAATTACAGAAATAATTTTTTTTTAAAAGCATTACTCTTGCATTAAAGGTACTGGAGATACCAAATACACAACATAACAAGAATTGCACTTCTAACAACCCTAGGGCAACACAACTACATTAGAAATAAGAAGTAAAAACCATCTGAGTGCTACACAATAAACTGCTGAATTAAATAAACAAATAACTTTTACAATAGTAAGATAGTTGATTACAGAGTACAAGATTGCAAGATTACAAGATCAATCATGCCGGCTTACAAAGGAATACATATAGAAGGTATACAACACCACTGGAGATAAAAAGAAAACTGGAACAGGAACAGCTCCGCACAAGGCTCGATCCAAATCTCCAAGAAGGACCAATGGATAGCTCTGCCTCCCAACCATGTGGAATCTTGAGGTCCACCCCACTGAGCTAGGAGATAACAACAAGGATCCACTAGGTTGAAATTACAACAATGAGATAACAGTAAGATACAGACTCCTCATAGGCATACAAGACAACAAGACTGCACTGGTACAATAGTAATCCACCAGACATAACCAACATCCAAATAAGATCAACATGAAGCCAAGACTAAACTCCAGAGGTAACCACAAAATCAAGAGAATGAAACTGATTTGCGTAAGAAGAGTGTCATCGCATGGTCCTAGCATGGGTTAGCCAGGCTATCTAACACTAGAAGCCAGCCCCCATCTATGGTTACCCTGGCAGCCCCTCTCTAGGCACCGGCCCCATAGGGTGACACATGCGGAATCGACGAGTCCTCTCATGGAGACGAGGAAGTCGGTCTTACCAACTAGGCCTTCTCATCCCATCCTTAGCCTGCGAGAGCACTCAAGGCATGGGTGAGGTATCTTGCTTAACTTGTTAAATGTTTGCTACCCCAACCCTCCTAAAAGTTATAAGTTTTCTACTAGCTCATAACTTTCCTGGGGTTACCTAGGTGGCCTCTCACTAGGCACCGGCCCCACCATAGAAGCCACTCCCTTAGCAAACTCCAAATAACAACAAACCAACAAGACCAAGATAAAGTACAATATGGCATCTAACCAATACACCTGCCATTCACATGCCCTGGCAATATATTCCCATGCATTGATATACCATAAAAAGAATCAGAATCTAACATAACACAACTCTGGAGACAGGTACACAATCAAGGTCAAAGAATCCATTATCTGACGGGGAAAAAGATTCTGCATTTATGACACCAAGAGGTTAAGACATCTTACTTGATTTCCCACTTCACAACTAGCCAAAAATAAAGACATAACACCACCCAAAATGAACACAACGATTCCCTACTACAACACAGGTGCAATAAGGTTATCGACAGGAAAAGAGACTTACATACTTCGTTTATGAAACAAGAACCAACCATACAATATAATATCAAGAAAAGTTCAAGTTAATGACATCGATAATTTCTAATGAAGCACTATAACATAAACGAGTATGCTCCTAGAGTCTCACCATTTACTCACATCCTTAAGAAAATACACTTTCTCGTATCAAATTCTAAATCTACCAATAGTACAAAACACACATCAATAACTATCAAACTCTACTTATAACATATTACTTTTTCAACATTATGGACCTAATTAGTTTTACTTACCAACCAATATTTAATGCTTACCATTTCTAATACAATGACTAAAAGTAATTACCTATACTGAGCATACCCCTTAATCACATGAAACCATCTACAATTTAATCAACAACTACAATTGTAATCCTTTGTGCATGACTTACTATTATTCTGAAACACCAAAAAAAACAACAATACTTCATTTTCCAAAAACAACTCTTTCATTTACTACTCAGCCATTACTATTCCAAAAAAAAAAAAACACGACAACAACTATAATTACCAATCTATTCCAAAGGAACTTATAAAGTCTTCTAGCATAAAAGCCAACTAAAAGAAAACCATTCCAAATGTGACTTCTATATGGAACAATCAACACATTTTCCTAGCATTATCATCAATGATGACCACTACGGTTCCCTATTACAAAGTTATATAAACAACAATACAAAACTTTACTTGCCATTTAACAAGACTCAAAAATTCCAACTCTAAGGAACTTCACAAAGCACGGGTCTAAACCATTAGTTACCTCTTACTTCTAATTACAAGCCACTGAAATATTCCCATCGGACCCACCGACCTAGCCAATCGACAAACAAGAAGAAACTAAAGCCAAGACTGATGACTACCTACCAATTAGCCACACTCCTACTGAAACACTTCGGCTACACTCAAGAGTGTCGGCTAAACCCTACCTGGTCTTGACTGCGGGTTCTACATTCCAGCGACAAGAAGAAAGAACTGACACTAAGGGAACAAAAATAATGACTAAACTTTGTTGTGTTGGTCAGCTACCCCGACGACCACCTGCCCACAAAAGGCAATGACAGAACTAAAACATCATATAAAATAGTTCTGCCCTTCAACCCTACTAACTTAACCTACCACAGACCTTCAATGCTCCATGCTATACTAAGCGGGCCGACGTCTCCTAAACAACCCGCAGACTACTAAAAGACACATCTGCCGACCAACCCCAGATCGACCATGACTGTAATGGAAAGAAAATGACATAGCCAACAATGATGCAACTAATTCCGTTGACCCGGCACCGTGCACGTTATTTACTGGCAGACACGCAAAGAGATTGGAGCTGCATCCTCTCCTCTAAAAACCTTCCAGGGTTCCCATACGTAACCAAAGAAGAACAGGAATTTTGACACATAAGGATTATGATGAAAACTGACCCTTCAAAGCTGAGCCTAAGCTAAGGTGACTAACCAGGAGATGGGTCACATCTTTACAAATGACAAACCAAGTCTACTTCTTCAATGAGACAGTTTCTAAACACGACTAAAGGAAAATCCGATCCTAGTAGAAGATAACGGTGAACTACTAGATTTCTGCCGACTAAAAGATAGGAATGGTAACTTCCTGAAAATTTCTTCGTCCTTCTAAGCTCACAACAAGGAGAATTCCTATGAAACAAGGGCAGACTGACTATTTATTAATTCTCTAATGCAACAATCTGGGTTTTATACAAATACCCATGATGAATTTGGTATCATGGATGTGTGTAATGCCCCTCGCATTTCGGTTTGATATAGATGCTAGTTTCATATTTACTTGAGCGTGCAGATCTGCCCTTTGGGAAGACGTCCTCAACAAGTGCAATTCGAAGACACAAGCGTGGATGAACAGATGGTTATCCTTAGCATACAGGATACTAATGATACAATCTATATTATCTGCCATGCCGGTTTACGCTATGTTATGTTTTAGAATGAAAAACAAAGTGCTAGTAGATCTGGAAGGTCGTCTGAAAAGATTCATCTAGGAAGGTGCAAAAGAAGGAAAATGAATCCCATTGGTTAATTGGGACACAGTTTGCCTACCCAAGGTGCATCGAGGGATAGGAATCAAGAAAATGCTACCACAAAACCTTGCCCTAGGGGCCAAATTGGTTTGGAATCTATACAAAAATCCAGAGAAGTTATGGTGCAAGATTGTTCAAAACAAATATCTAGATAGTGAGGACCCGAGTCGAATCCTAACTGTAGCCAATTCGCAGGGTAGATCTCCAGTTTAGAAATTCTTATGGGAATCAAGGAGCGTCATTACAGATCATCTAACTTAGAAAAATGGGAATGGTCTGAAAGCTAGCTTCTGGCATGATTCGTGGAATGGGGAGGAGACCCTGGACAAAGTTTTGGGTGACCCGAGTTGGATAAATGAGGTTGAGCAAGAGTTTGGTTCAGTACTGGCCACCTATGTAGAGAGAGGTTGGGGTGAATTGGGTACGATGTATGAATGGAAGCACTTGGATTCAATTACGATTCCCTCAGTTGAAAAGGAAGTTTTGTGGAATACACTTAAGGAAAGGAAAATATTCCTTTCCCTCCAGCCAGATGAAATCCTTTGGAACAGGGAATTACTCTGTTATGTTGGGATACCAAATTCAGACTATTAGCCATGCCAATTCTGATTGGCCAAAAAAGCTTTGTTGGGATAAATCACTGTTGCCTAAAGCAAGTGCCTTTCTATGGATGGTGTTACATAAGAAAATATTTAGCGGCAATCACCTTCAAGTAATTAGAATCGAGGGCCCTAGTAGATGCCCAATATGCAAAAAAGCAGAAGAGTCGTCGAATCATCTACTTCTTAATTGTTCAAGTGCGGCAGAGTGTTGGGACTAGTTGCAGGAGTCACTGGAATGGCGTTCGTCCAGACAAAATGACTTGAGAGACTTCCTTACAAGCTGGGCTGATTTAGGTTCCAAATCCACCTAGGGAGAGGTATGGAAAGTGGCTCCAGCCATGCTTTGTTGGATGATCTGGAAAGAACGTAACCAAAGAATTTTCAATGATAAGAAACTTAGCATTGAGGAAGTCATTATAAAAATCAAGAAAGGTATATGCAAAATCCTCGATGCAAAAGCCTTGATAAGCAAAGACAAGGTGTTCACTTAGTGGGATGCCAAGCTAAGAAAGAAATGGCTAGAGTTAAGTTTACCAAAAAGCCAAGCAAATAGTAGCACAAAAGTAAGAACTAATTGCAGGGGGTGCAGTCCACAGTTGGCAAGACACAAATTAAACTTCGATGGTTCAACAAAAGGGAACCCAGGGAGGGCTAGAGGGGGTGCAATCATCAGGAACAAATTTGGAGAGTGTGTTGGGGCTATCTCCTGTAATTTCGGGATAGCCACAAATAATGAAGCTAAATTTGAAGCATGCTTCAATGGCTTGGCTTTGTGTGAAATGCTAGAAATAAAACAATTACAAATTGAGGGCGATTCCCAAATATGCATTAATGCGATGAAATCTAGGAAGGTTATCAACTGGAAGTTGAGAGGGTGGCTTGAGAAAATTTTAGGGAAAGTGGATAAGCTAGATTTTTTCTCAGTCTCACACATGTTCAGAGAAGGCAATCAGGTTGCGGATGCGTTAGCAGACCTCGGGGCCAGCCAGTTGGAGCCTAGCAAGTTATCTGATCTCTCAAATTTGGATCCCAGAATTAAGGACTTGGTAGTCAAGGAGAAACAAGTGCCTTAGCCTCAACAGAGGAAGCAATCAGCTCAGGCATTCTAAGGAGTCTAACTGCACATGAGGAAGCACAAGCTTTGGCCAGTCAACATCATTGTCTCAAACCCAAAGATAAGGATCCAACCCAGAATTAGAATGTTCTAAATGCTCGAATCCATGCCGAGGGGATGGCTTTCAGTCTTGACTGGTCCTTCTAGTATGAATAGAGACAGAAGAGGAAATGGATTGCAAATCCTAAGGTCGATGCACTCTATGTTTTAAGCTCGGTGTACTGAGTGTTTATAGTAATCTGGGATGGATGTCGTACTTAAACACCTAGCCTAGTTTGATTCATGAAAGAACAAGGCAGTCCGCCAGTACATTTTTTTTTCTGCTTCTATATATATTTTGAAGGGAGCTACCCCAGCTACCCTCAGAAAAAGGTAGTACTCACCAAAAATAATAGAAAATAAAAAATAAAACATTCAGTTGAATTATTTTATCAATCATCATACTACATAAAAAAAGCTTAGAATCATACAATTTTCCAATATTATAAAGGGTTATTTTAAAAATTATAAAGTAAGTGTTTTGAAATTTAAAATATAACTCTCATAATTTTTGTTTTATAAGAAATATTAAACATCATTCACAATACAATGATTGATTCTCTCAAAATATCACTAAAACTTTAGTGTAGTTACGATGTAATATATTTTGTTTTATTTACTTGTAGAGTTATTTTAATGAAAATACTCAAATTAATTTCTTACTATAGAATATTTTATTTTGTAACTATATTTTATTAGGGTTTCATCATATGAAATATAAAAAGAAGAAAATGTATTATGAAGGCAAAAGTAATTGGAAGTAAGTACATTATATTAGGCTTTAAATTAATTTTCAAAAATAGATGCCTCAATATCTCTTGGCATATTTTAGATATATTTATCATCAGTTTTATTTTAAAATTATTTTATTTTATTACATTGTTTACTTGATTTTTATTTTAAAAGTTATTTTATATTGTTATATAAATTTTCATTTTATTTTTGAAAAAGATAGCATTTTTTAAGAGTGAATTACACAAAGTGACCTAACCCATAAACCAAAGAAGAAATCAATCAAAAATTCTAACATATTACTCCAAGGAGGGCCACACAAAAAATTCCATTAAGTATGATTACTATGAGTTGTAATTTTGTTGTTAATATAGTATCTAATTACATAGTCTTTCTAATACAAAAACCTCATTATGGGTAATTTCTATACTATTCACTATTTTTATGCTTAAAAACTATTGTACTACTATGTTATTGCCACCTCTATGGTATCCCCTGTAGCTTTGCTCATCACATCTTCCATCTCCATCTCCTCAGAATCGTCAAGAACCAAAGCAAAGGACCAATCAACTGCATTGTTTGCCATAACACTTGCAACATTTTTTAGGAAATTGAACCCCCATTCAACCTTCTTCCATCTTGCTTCAACTCCAAACCCCACCGCTTCAATCACGAAAGGAGCTTAGTGCTCATTGAAATTAGGAAACATTAACGGCCATATGCCCTAGTTCATTAGGAACCCCAACCCCACCACTGCAATCTCCAAGTAATCAAGAAGGCCCATGTGCTACTTGGAGAAGACCAGAGCCTTCATGAAAACTTTGATATTATCCTTATCTTCCCTCAAATTCAACATGGTCACCACAAACATAGAGGCCACATCTACATTCACCCGGTATCTTTGAGATGCCAAAAGGTAGACATCTCCCAATACCATCCTTATTGCAAGAAGCACAATGGAGGAATGAGTTTTGAAAATCCTCTCCAACCTTTTATCTAAAATTTTGCCTCTCAAAACCATCTATCTACATCTCCCTTGAAGGAAAGCCATAGTATCCATTTTGAATGGAAAAATTTGTATTGGCCAAACTGCTAAATAGCATCCCCTAACTTTTAATTGAAATGATTTTACCAGCAATGAACTATCCCTTTCTACAATCATATCTACAACTCCCATGCACCAGCAGCTCCAACTCTCTGTCATCATTAATTCTCATGCTTCAATGTCCTTCATATGATAATTAAAACTAATGATCAAGTGAATTCCAATCTTCCCAGTAATTTGTAATAAATTTGGTATACTACATGGTCATGGCCACATTGGCAAGTTCATCTGCCTTGGTGTTGGTCTCCCTGTAGACATGTACTATTTTGAATCTATCCAATAAATTCAAACATTCCTTGCACATACTTAAAATATTTCTAAGTCTCCAATTCATGTTAGGATTAGCATTATTTCCTATCTCGTTAATAATCACTTTTGAATCCTCATCTATCATCAATCTTTTTACATCTTTGATGTCCCCCATCTGAAGCCCTAGCAATAGAGCTTGAGCTTATACTTCATTATTGGTCCCAACAAGTAGTTTTTTTGCTGTCAAAATCACCATTGCCCATTTGTGATCTCAGATGATGCATCCAGCCCTAAAAATTTCTAGATTGCCTTTACCTGCTTCGTAAAAATTCAACTTATCCATCCCTCATTTGGTGGGACCCATCTTACATCCACACTAGGTTATGAGACATATGATCTGATGCCTTCCAATAAATGGGGGAATAATCACACCTGGACACATTTTTTGATCTCATTATCCCAAGAAGTGAAGGAGCTACTTTTCAAAGATTAATGTCTTAATGCATTGTTTACCGCTTCTATTATAGACTGCTCAATTTTACATTTTACTACTTCAGTCGACACTTCTTTGTCTTGGAAGATTCTCCTATTCCTCTATTTTCACAAATCCCATATGACCAAAGATGACTTGATAATCCAAATGCTAGAGAAAACCAATTTCTTATGGAGCACCGACCATGCAGATAAAAGTTTAAATATATCTTGGGGTTGTGGATTCTACCAACTCCACATTCAATAGACAAACTTCCAATGCTCCTCTACATATTTACAACTTAATAGAAAATGGTCCATTGATTCTTACCCATTCATGTTCATCGTAGAAATTTGGGTAATCTTTCCAGACATCTAGTCTTTTTGTGGTAATGTTCATGTATTTCGGCTTATATTCATTGTCATCCAACAAGGTATCTCTCAATTCCTCAAGTTTCATGTGGTTGATTTTATTGAGTGTGGATGTATATCCTTACATCCTCAGTATAAACAACATCAGTTGGAACAAAAGAGAATGCTCCATTCTTATCCACTTCCATAGCTTTATATGGATATTTCTTGTACTTAGGTCTTGGATTCTCTGAAACATCAACCAATTTTGGTATCACAAGTTTATCTCTTCTGCACTCTATGGCTATGGTTTCACTTCTTAACTCTTCTTCTCATGAATTTGCAATCTATAGCTAGGGTTTCACCTTTTACTCTTCTTTTCTCAAATTTACCAATCACATTGAATATGAATGAGGAAGAATTGAATGATTAGGACTTAAGTAACCTTCTTTTGTCCTAACTTTTTTGCATTTATTACATCTTTTGCTTGTTAGGTTTTTGAGAGATTTTAGCCGTCAATTCACTCTATAGGTTCATAGGGAACTATTTCCATCTAGAATTCCTTTGTCTTTCATGTTTTCATTCCAAACATTTGAGTTATTGATTTAGACTTATCTTATTAACATATACATCTTTAAATTTCTTATCAAGTCACCTATATGCCTTGCTTTCACTTCACAGCATCTCATTTTTACATGGACATGGAATATTATGCAGTGGTTAGTTCCCCTTGAACCCATGTTTTTTCTTAATCTAATATGAAGTCCTCTGCAGGAGGTACATGAAAAGGTGTGAGATTCATTGATTGAATCAATCCACCAGGTTCACCTATAAAACCTGAGATTTACCTTCTACAATAGAAAAAACAAAGAGGATGAATTTGCACAATATTGGATGCAATTAATGAGTTAGATTAATGAATTACATGTGAGGACTTAATTTTATATTTGCAAGTTAGAAAACCCTAATATGACTTAAGAATAACCTAAAACTAAAATTAGCCCCAAGTCAACTTAATAAAGTGGAGAAAATAGAGGAAAACCCAATCAGAGAAAACTCCTCTCCAAAAGAGAGAAAAATACAACAAGTACATGTATGAACATGTGATTGAAGGACTAACACTAAGACCCCCAAGAATTGAGTCCATCACAGAAGTACAATCATGCTCATACCCCCCATTAAAAAAGAAGTAGAGAGAAGGTCTGGTGACCCGCCAGAAGTGAGAAGGATGAAACCCCATGCGAGGAAATTCTCCCTCCCAAAATAAAGATGAGAAGAGAGACCATGCAGTTGCTTGTCAAGATGACTCCTATAGTGCTAGAAAATGCTCAACACAGAATAAAGATGTTAATACCCATGAACATCAAACAACATTTGTCACCTTAGGAAGAAATACAATTGCAAATGTGTGCATAATGTCTTACCATTCCTAATGGGAATACACAGGAAGAAGGATAAATGTCTCTGAACTCTGCACATGATCCAAAGACAATAATGATGCTCCTAAAAACTGCTTAAATGTCTCCAATCTACTACAAAAGTATGATTGAATAGGAGGATAAAGAACAATATTTGAAGAAGATGATGGTGATGCAACACCATTGAAGATGTCAGCAAATAGAAGACAAATATATCCTGAATGTTGTCCTCCAAATCTACAAGATGGGACTCTACAAACAACAATGATATATCTGGTAGATATGTGTCCCAATGAGCTATCTCTGCAAGACTAATAATATCCTACTACAAAGAATCCGATGTAGCAACAAGTAATAAAGATGTGATCTCAATTTAAGTGTGTTAGTGTAGGTTTTTATTTTCCTAGAGGGTTATTTATTTTTCCCTATATTCCTAGGTTTTTCCTACACTTCTATTAATGTCGCTTATGTTAATAAAGCATGTCTTATTAGATGAGTGGTTGCGAGGTGTCACCTTCCTACATGTGAGCATCCATTAGCTATCTTGGGAAGATACTTTGCTATCTTTAGTCCGATAGATGGTTGCTCCTCATTGGTCGGTGTTGCCACCTCCTCTCTCTTCCTAGTCTATATAAGCATGTTACCTGGCTTGTATTTGGCATCTTTTGCTTTTGCATCCTCTTAATGCTATTTTTCTTCTAGCATTTGCATTACTCTCTCAGAGACTAACTCTGTGTTGCTATTTTGGTTTCGTATCATTTGCATTCATAGTTTTAATATCTATTCTTTGCACTAGTTTTCTAGGTTATTAATCTTTTCAGATTCTAACATGGTATCAGAGCTATTCTATGTGCAAGAGTAGATTTTAGTTTCCATATTTGAGAGATTCAGGGGGGGCTAATAAATCTTATTATAGTTTTTTGAAGAACCCAGTATGCTCTTCTCTTGCATCTTCGGATGATCTGGAGAATCAAAAAAGTTTGATGGAAACTTTTTTAATCTTTGGGGTTTGCACATGTGTTTTATGAAATCTAGGTGATTGCAACATTTCTAGTTATACTGGTAGCACTTCCAGCTGTTCCAACGTGTCCAGAAGGCTTGAGAAAGTCAGATTTGGCTTTCGTTTCACTGAAATCAGAGATCGTCATACACAGTTGCGGAACCGGGGTTTCGAGCTCAAATCTAACAACCAGCTTGCATATTTGGTCTTTTGAATCAATATTGTAGATTCTAGCATCTAATTGATCCTTTGCATGTCATTTTTTGGTTGCTGAGGTTGTTTTTTGTAGCTAAAGGCGTTCAGTTTACACTGGAGCAACATCATTTGTGTATTTGCAAGAAAAATGCCTTCTAGGTTTTGTTCGTAGCACAGAAAAACCATCTAGGTATCTTTCTATTGTTGCATGTAGTCTATATATTTTGCAGAAACGTGCTTAGAAAGCTATAGCAGGAACCCTCTCCATTGGCAGCTGTAGTTTTGAAGACAGTTTTCAAATGCTCTGTTCTTGCTCATATGGACTCCTTTTCCCATGAATTTTTTTTTATTTAGGCTATTTTTCTGTGCTCTATGCACTAGTGCAGTTGTTTTTTGATTTTGATGCCAAGATTTTTCAGAAATTACAGATTCTCAATCGTGACATTGCACGGTTCTCGTTTTGGGAACTTCGGAGGATCATAACTTTCACATACGACCTCGTATCTAGGTGATTCTTTTTTTGAAAGTGCATGATTTTTCGAGTAGATCATAGTGGTGCTATTTATTTCTCTATATATTATACCAAAGTTGTATTTTCAGCATATGCTCTTCATGAGGATTTTGTAAATGCGTTGAAATCAAAACCACTTAGTATTTATTGCTAGTGGTAGTTGTAAACGCACTAATATAGAGTGCCAAATCATATTTTCTCGGGGGGGTTCTTTGATTGAATGAAAAAGGGGGGTTGTCTTGGTTGGGTTCTCTTCTTTTCAGCACTTCTTCTCTACATTTCTTCATCATGGATCAAACAAATCTACCCATCCTAACTCCATACAATTACTTTGAGTGGAAATCATGCATGACAATTCACTTAAGGAAAGCTGGATTAAATAGGATAACTATGGGACTTGAAACTGAACCTGCTAAAGATGAAGATAAGCCTAAGTGGTTTAACAAATGTGATGAGGCATATGGAACATTGTGTTTGTCTATTTCTCCTGATTTACTCTTTCACATTGAGTCTTTGAATAAGCCAAATGAAATCTCGACAAAGCTAGAAACACTATTTGGTACACAAGATTCAATGAGGGGTCATATGTTGGAAATGAACTAATTAGTTTAAGTCCAAGCAATTTCAACACAATCCAAGATTTCTTCACTAAATTGAAATCACTAAGGCTGCAGTTAAAACAATGTGGAATTGAAAAGAAAGATGAACAACTGATTCTTAGTATTCTCTCTAAGCTAAGTTCAGAATATTCTGTGTTTGTTTCTACTTTCTATGCTACTAAGGGTGCACTTGGTACTCAATTCACCATGCCATCTTTAGATGATTTTGCTGTCAATCTCACTCGAGAACAGGACAAGCTAATTCAGATGGGCACTCTTAAGTCCTCTAAGTCACATGCCTTGGCTGCCAACCAAGGCACAAAAGAACAGAAAGGACAAAGTAGTAACAACAATAGTAAGGATAAGAAACAAAAGAATAGCAAGGAGAAGAAGGATCAGATAACGATTGCTTCAAAAGCAACTAATGAGACCCAATATTCTAAGGGCGACAAGCCTAAGAAAGAGGGTCCAATGTGCATATTGTAAAAGACCCGGTCGTGATGAACATAAATGTCTGAAGAAACAAATTGATCACTTGACACACATTCTTGAGAAGAATAATATCAGTGTTCCTGAATCTGTCAAACAGAGTTCTAATGAGGGGTCTAATAAGGCAAAAGAAAATAGCAAGGGAAAAGGAAAGGGCAAGGCCCTTGTTGCAGTTGCTTCTTCACCATCCACTTGGGTTCTTGATTCGGGTTCTTCGCACCACATGGCTTCATCTAAGGAAGAACTTACATCCTTGGAGCCGTGTACTATGCCTTCTATTTTGATGGGTGATGACACTCCTGTTGAGGTGTGTGGGAGAGGGTCTATTGATGTGGGGGATGGCACATTCCATGATGTTCTTTGTGTGCCCTCATTATCAACTAATCTCCTATCGGTATACCAGATCACTCACACAAGTTCAGGCAAGCGGGTTTAGTTCACTTTTGATTTAGTGGAGATTCGTGAATTGCACAGTGGTTCTACAGTTGCAGTTGGGAGAGCAGATCATCAGTCACGGCTCTATCTGTTTTCTCACTTTGTTCCTGATCCTCCTTCGACTGTTTTGCTCACTCATTCTAATGATGAGAGTAGATTATGGCATGAGTGGTTTGGCCATCTTAACTTCCGCTACTTGCAGCAACTCAACCAGCAGAGCATGGTCATAAGGTTGCCTTTAGTTCAGTTTTCCAGTGGTGTTTGCCAAGGTTGCATTCTTGGCAAGCATCCTAAGGGAAAGTTTGACAAAGGTAAGGCATGGAGAGCTTCACAGATACTGGAGTTAGTTCACAATGATTTGGCTGGTCCATTTCAGCATCCTTCTTTCAGCAGGGCTAGATATGTCCTCACATTCATTGATGACTTTTCTCGAAATACTTGGGTGTACTTTTTCAAATAGAAGTTAGAGGTATTTGATCATTTTCAGGACTTCAAGACTTTTCTAGAGAAGCAATCTGGGAAATCCATCAAAGTTTTGCGCATTGACAATGGTGGTGAGTATGTCAATCATTAGTTTGAGAGGTTTTGCACTTCAGAGGGGATTGATTTGCAGCATTTAGTTCCATACAATCCTCAGCAGAATGGTGTTACAGAATGGAAGAATAGGTCCTTGAAGGAAATGGCGAACTGCATGATTCACTCTAGATCTCTTGCACCACAGTATTGGGTAGAGGCCATTAACTGTGCTTGTTATATCCAGAACAGTGTTCCTCACCGAGCCTTGAAGGGAGTCACTCCTTTTGAAGCTTGGAGCGGTCAGAAACCATCAGTTAAGCACTTTCAAGTTTTTGGTTCTCCTGCATGGGCCCACATTCCTACAGAGAAACACAAGGCCTTGGATCCACAAAGCAGACCTTGCATATTTGTAGGTTATCCTAATGGTGTGAAGGGTTATCGGTTGCTCCACCCTACTACACATGAGTTGTTCATTGAGAGGAGTGTTCAGTTTGAGGAGGGCTCTTCGAGCTCACTTTCTATCACTTCTCCAACTCCTTCTACTTTGACATTGGAGTCACTTGGGATACATGACAGATCTTCTGATGAGTCAGATTCACCTGAGTAGTCTTCTACCTCCACTTCTGATGCAGAGAGTGATTCAAAGGACTCACCTCCTTCCTCTCCTAGTCATCATTCAGAGGTTGATGATTCTCCTCTAGATTCTCCATCTTCCGGTCCACTTTGGGCTAGATAGACCTTGCAGTTTGCAGGTGATTGGGTTGGGGATCCATCAGACACTAGGCGAACTCGTTCACAGTTTTAGGATGCTCCACATGTCTTCATTTCTACTACCTTAGATCCACAGTCTTTTCATGAGGCTTCTGGTATTCCTAAGTGGGATATAGGTATGCAGGAGAGTATAGTTCCTTGATGAGGATCTTGTCCCTCTTCCTAAGGGAAGAAAACTTGTTCGATGTAATTGGGTCTATCAGATAAAATTTGCAGCAGATGGGTTGGTTGACAAGCATAAGGCTCGCTTGGTTGCTAAAGGATTCTCCTAGGTTCCTGGGATTGACTACTCTGAGACTTTTGCGCCAGTTGCTCGAATGAATTCCATCCGACTTGTTCTTGCCATTGCTACAGCTAATCATTGGGAAGTACACCAGATGGATGTGAAGAGTGCTTTTCTTCATGGTGACCTTCAGGAGGGGATATACATGGAGTAGCCACAGGGGTTCCTTTAGGGTTCTTCACTTGTGTGCCGTCTTCAGAAGTCTCTCTATGGCCTCAAATAGGCTTCTCGAGCCTGGTATGCCAAGATGGACTCATTCCTTCTATCAGTTGGGTTCACTCGGTGCCATTCTGATCCCAATGTCTACACTCTACAGCAGGATGATTCACTCCTATTTTTGGTTCTGTATGTTGATGACTTGCTGATCACAGGGAGTTCTTCATCCACCATTGGGGCTGTCAAAACTGCCCTTCATGATAGGTTTTTGATGACTGACTTGGGCTTGTTGCATTACTTTCTCAGGATTGAGATCTACCAGTCTACTTCCGGGATCACCATCAACTAGTCCAAGTATGCTCTAGATTTGCTCTCGAGGTTTCATATGGCTGACTGCAAGCCTGCTTCGACTCCCTTTCTTTCTGGAGTCAAACTTGAGGCTCAATGTTCTTCTCCACCTGTTGATGGCACTTTGTACCAACATCTTGTTGGGAGTCTCATTTATCTGACTCATACGAGACCTGACATTTCATATGTTGTAGGCATGGTCTCTCGATTCATACAGGAGCCTCATGAGCTACATTGGAAAGCAGCCAAACGGATCCTTCACTACATTCAGGGTACTCACAGTTTTGGGATTCACTATGCAGCGGGCATTGAGATTGACTTGGTGGGCTACACAGATTCAGATTGGGCGGGCGATTCTCAAGATCTCAAGTCTACTTCAGGTTACAGCTTCTCACTTGGTTCAAGTCCTATTTGTTGGTCGAGCAAGAAGCAGTCTACTATTGCTCTATCTTCTACTGAGGCTGAGTATTGGGGGGCTGTGAATGCCGCCACTGGGGCCATTTGGCTTCAGAATCTTCTCACTAAGTTTGGTATCCAGATCAGATGGCCATCAGTCATATTTTGTGACAACCAGAGTGCCATTCAGATCTCACAGAATCCGGTCCATCATCAGCGGACCAAACACATAGAGGTCCACATGCACTACATCCGGGAGCTCATCCATGGCCACGTCATCGACCTTCTCTATTGTCCGACTTTTGAGCAGGTTGCTGATATCTTCACCAAAACTTTCACTGAGAGCAAGTTCCTTCATTTACAAGCTTTGTTGGGGGTGTGGGATGCATCATCTTCTGGGGGGGCTTCTTCCTCTCACTCGGAGTCTTGACTCTCTCTACTTTTGGGGGTGTCTCTTTTCTCTCTCTTTTGGGGGGAATTTTATGTACATGGGTACCTCATCAGGCTTAATTTGTTGGGACCCATTTCTACATCCACCTAAGCTTGGCTTATGGGGGGGTGTTAGTGTAGGTTTTTATTTTCCTAGAGGGTTATTTATTTTTCCCTATATTCCTAGGTTTTTCCTACACTTCTATTAATCTCACTTAGGTTAATAAAGCATGTCTTATTAGATAAGTGGTTGCGAGGTGTCACCTTCCTACATGTGAGAATCCATTAGCTATCTGGGGAAGATACTTTGCTATCTTTAGTCTGATAGATGGTTGCTCCTCATTGGTCGATGTTGCCACCTCCTCTCTCTTCCTAGTCTATATAAGCATGCTACCTAGCTTGTATTTGGCATCTTTTGCTTTTGCATCCTCTTAATGCTATTTTGCTTCTAGCATTTGCATTACTCTCTCGGAGACTAACTCTGTGTTGCTATTTTGATTTCGTATCATTTGCATTCATAGTTTTAATATCTATTTTTTGCACTAGTTTTCTGGGTTATTAATCTTTTCAGATTTTAACAAAGTGGAGAAGGAGAAGAAAGTGAAGGTTATGTGTCATGTGAACTTGCAAGACCTATCAAATATGCATGCTCCTCAACTATATCATCATCAAAAGGTATGCAATCTACGTCATCAAGGGGTATGTGGCAATCCATAGCAGGATCATCAAGGAATGGATAGATATGTGAGACTCCATAGTTCTCCTAAATGCTAGTCCAAAGAGTGTGTGAGCACTCAATATGTTAGATAGAACACATAGTGTCAAAATCAACACTAGAACTAATCAATCCTACAATACATGATCAATATAATTTCCCCATGTATATTTCCTCCTAGGTGTATTTTGTTCAAGTATGATTCCATAAAGATAAGGGAAAAGATTAACCCACTTAAGATGTTTCAATATGCCCTTTCACGAAGACTCATAATTATCCTTACCCAATGTTACCACTGAAGGGAAAATAGTAAAACCCATGATACCTCTTCAAATAAATCAAATCAGAGATCAAAAATCTGATATGTATTAATGTTGATAAATAAAGCCCAAGAAAATAAATAGAACTTCTCCAAATGCCAAAATGTTCAGAATATCAAATAGAAACCATAAAACTGACAAACTGAATAAAGAATACTTGGGGCTAAGTCTAGAAAATTTGTATGGATGGCTATGTACAGCTCATCAATACCTTCTGACTACCACAAGAATTGCAAAAATCAAAGATCATGGAAAAAATATACGAGCTTAGAAGCCAAAAAAGGTATCTAGAATTCAAACAACAATAAATTTCACTAGTAGAATAACCTGGAAAAAATACCTACACCACTAGATTGTGTTTAGAACATTCTTTTCGATGCCTATTTGTTTTAAAAATATGACCTCATTTGCCCAATTATGCCAAAAACAAAAACAACACCCTGAAGCACAAATTAGGGCAAAAAGGGACCCTCCTACTCATACTGCATGTTGGGCAAGTCATACAGCTTGCTTAGCAAGAAAATTCCCCATATGATCTTGTGGCTGATTTTAATGATTTGATAGTCAATATTAAGGTTTTTGGGCCTTCTGGGCCAGATGCCAGGGTTGGATTTGGCCCAAAACACTCCAAAAATAGCTTTCCTCCAAATCCTCAAAAGACACCCACTAAAACCCTTGTAGATCTACTGTACGAAGCTCAAATCAAGCCAAATAAAAGACTAATCTAACTATTTTGACTTCTCTAAATCCAATTGAAGACTCTATTTTACACAAAAATACACGCAACAAATAGCTCTTGCTTAAATCTTTCTCTAGATCTAAGAAGGGTCTTGTAGATCTAGAGCTCTAGTACCATGTGAGAGTCACTGATTGACTCAAGCCACTAGGATCACTTGTGAAACCTAAGATTTACCTTCTACAAGAGAAAAAAAACAAGGAGGATGGGTTTGCACAATATTGGATGCAATTAATGAATTGGATTAATGAATTACATGTGAGAACATGCTTTTATATTTGCAAGTTAGAAAACCTTAATATGACTTAAGGACAATTGTTACCATTTTTTACCACAGCTCAAAATTGGCTAAGCAGATGTGATATTATCATTTTTTTTAGTGAGGTTTGATATTCTTTTGTTATGAGTTAGTTGCATAATTATTATGTTTCAATGTTAAATGTAGTTCAGTTGTTCAAGAAAGGAAGAAAGATTTCAAATCATTCATTGCATTGCAGAACAGTCAAAAGAGATAAGTATTTCATTCATCACAATGATTATCCATTTACAAGTTGAAATACATAAAGGAATAGCATTGCATTGAAAGAAATGATGACATATCAGATGTCCCACACAATTCATGGGTTATAGCTGAACATATGCAGATATAAAGAAAATATTATGCATCTAATGAATGAAAAAGGAAAGACATAGCCATCATTGCCGTGGGGTTATCAATCTTCAAAGTTGCCTCATGTCGTACTCTTGATCTCGACATGTACTTGCAAAAATGAGGGAAGGGTCCCATTAGAAGCTTTGGTTATCAAAATCCTTTATCCACCAGAAGAGGCATAATACTTTGAATATAATGCATTGATCAAATCAACATCATCCATATGCAGAAGGAACCAAAAGAAAACAATCATGGAGCATCATTGTTTTGATTCTAATCTGTTTGTTTCATATGCAGGTATAGGTTAAATTATGTTTTTGTTTCAGATGTATTTCAGCATGTGGTACAAAATGGCCTCCCACAAGGGTAGAGCTTGGCATGCTACCACTGAATTTTAAAAGAAGTGAAATCAAGTATTCATCCATACTGTGTAAAAGAGGAACATGATAAGGTGAATAATTTTGCATCAACTCAGCCTGTTGGACTTTAATTGAGTGTCCATTTATGACTACCATTCAAGAGGAGTTGAAGTAGTAATCATCTATGAACATTGAATGTTTGCACATGGCAGCCAATGAGGTAAGAGGTTGTAAACATCAGACTTGAAATGCTCATATTTATATTTTAGAAGTCATGTTTTTGATAGAATAGTTAATTAACAACCATAAAGCATCAATTTACTGTTCAAGTCAAATAGACAAATACAGAAGATAGCATGTGCATAGGTAAAACAGAGTTCACATCAAACAACTGATCATCACAAAGAGAGTACATTGCTCATGTCTCAAGAGTAATAGAAGAGGATCAAGTACATGTATGAAAAAGTTAAGGCAGCCATAATGATTAACTGAAATGCATCTTTTATCATTTGTTACAGTAGCACATATGTATTGTCATAAAGGAGATGAACTATCAACTGATATAGTACTCATTGAGAGCCTCATGTTTTGTCATACCATAGTAAAGAAAGGACAATCATGTACATATACTATATCACATTGCCAAGAGTGTTATGATGTTACAAATAACCATGAGCAGGTATGTGCATAATCAAATGATAGATGTAGCTTAAATAGAAGTTGTCATTACCAAAGTCCTTCAGTAATTGTTGGTGATATGGTGTTATAACAATAATATGTTTGCAACATGTATGCCAAGTGTTACAATCTGAACTGAGTGGACAAGGATGCCAGGAAAGATTCATCCATAGTTATGAGTAGAGAAAAGAATCATTAAATGCCATTAGTAGTTCATGAGTATACAGGTGTGTGGAATGAAAGGAAAAGCTTGCAAATTATCTATCAAAATATCATACATTTCAACTTGGCTATTATCTTCATGCCATATAGGTGCTACATGAATCATCTAATGTAGAGAAAAGGATACATGATATCCATTTCAGTTCATATGATAAATGCCGTGAACAGTTGACAAGAATATCTAACAGTATTGATGCTACAATAAATCAAGGTTTTAAGTTTCAGGTGGAGATATGGAGTTCAAAACTTTCTAAGTGTTCATAATTTCTTTCTGATAGTGACAGTCATGAAATAGATAGAATGATCAAAGTTAAATTGACAAGAAAAGTACAGATATGTCTAAGCTTTCGTTATGTTTTGAAAAAACTTACAAAGTCTTATACATAAAGAAATGGCATCAATAGTTACAGAAGAGTTTTCATTGTCCAAAAATGTCAAGGTTTCTCATATTCTTAAAACCTTATCTCAAGTTTTCTACAGTTAGGAGATATATAGAAAAAATAACAACAATATGCCATGGTTGTATCAGAGAAACGTTTCTGTGCTATAGAAAATGGAAAATCCTTGTTACATTTTTTGAAACCCTGATGTTATTTTTGTATCTACAGATAAAAATGCAGAGAAGAGCTACAGATGCAGAAAGTGCAATAGCCATGGAAGAAGAAATAATTTCTATGCAAAGAGAAGTGAAACCCTCTTCATAATTTTGAAACCCTACTGCCATTTTTGTTAGCTACAGAGTAAAAAGAATGCAGAATAATGTTACAGGATGTTGGCCATGATAGTAATAAGGGTTTTTATGCAAAAAAAATTGAAACCCTTGTTTCATATTTTTGAAAGCCTCCTTCATTTTTTTCACAGTTATCAAGAAGATGCTATAAGAAATAAAGAAGAAATGACAGAAATGTAAAACTACTATGGCCATGCTATGAAAGGAGTTATACACAGAAATCCCATCTTTTTGTCTCAATTTTTGTGTCTATAGAAGTAATGAAGCATGGCCGTGGAGGAAATAAGCATTTTTATGCCAACAAAGGTGAAACCCTAGTGCCATCTTAAACTTACAGTTAAAAGAAAGAGGTATAATTCATATACAAAGATAGTCATGCCAGGGAAAAGTCTTTTTGTGAAAAAATTACAAACCCATCACATAATTTTTTCAAACCCTTGTGCCATTTTCAATTGCAGAGGAGAGAGAGAGCACAACAAGAAGCATTGCCATGGCAAATAAGGCCTCTGTGAAGTGAAAATAATTAAACCCTTGTCATAAAATTGAAAACCCTCAAGGTTTTACACCTACAGTCAAAGGAGGGTAAAAATAATGTATACATAGTCACAACTACAATAGATATATCATTTTCTACGATGAAAAAAGATACCCATTTCATCCATATCAAAGAACTTATCTTCTTTTACTCATAGTAAAAATAAATTATGCCAAGAAAGAAGCTCACCTTTAGTATTTGTAGAGGGGGAAGAAGCATGGTCATGGCCTCATTTTTTGAGGGTTTCTTTTTGTCACAGTAGCAAAAGATAAAGACACAAAATCACATAAAAGATTGTTAAGAGGTTGCAAGAAGTACATAGGCTCATGGCTACGACCATTGAAAGAAGAAGCTATGGAAAGAAGTGAAAATGCCAGTCAAAATCTTATATACCATGCTCACCTTGTTCTAAGCTATGTTTTGACATAGAAATGCTAGGGATTCGACCACAAAAGCCATAGAAATAAGAGAGATATACTTGAACATTTCAAACCCTAAGTCAACCATGTTTGAGTTGTAGAGCGAATGAGAAACAATGCCAAATGAAAAATGGGGATATCTTTTAGGGTTTCTATTACTTTTGTTTGATGAGTGCTCAAAGTTTCTTTTGTTGTTTGACTTCATAAAAATGAAATCATTACTATATGCTAATGCCTGTGGTCAAGACTTTGGTTTTTGAAAATTCCTAGTCATCATGCCAAGAATGTGCCATGGGCCAACAGTCATATCTTTTTATTTGAATATTTTGATAAAGTCAAAGGGTTGATGATTGTGAGATAAGGCTTTAGTGCCTAGGTCTTATAGCTTAGTGGAGGTCGAGCATGGCTCCCTCTTGATTTGCATGCCTCAAGATACTTAATTCTAAGTCACCTTGCAATATGCCATATGAGATACCCCTTGGAGATAGGGAAAAAACTCCTTGCCTTAGGAATTATTTTGCAGGACCATGGAGATTAAGCCTCTAAGGTTTTTATTTATTTTTGCAAATATATAGTGATATTTTCATCATTATTTATGATTTATTATAGAAAAATCAATTGTAATGCATTGTAAAATATTTGGCTAAATTATGAGCAAATATTCTTTATTTTTTGCAAAAATCAAATTGGGTAGGAGATGGGATAAAACTGCCATAACATTGTAAAGTTAGTTTTAAAGCAATCAATTATAAATTGATTTTAAAACTTAACTATTTTTAGGTAGTTAATAGGATAATAAAACAAATTAGATTTTTCTTCAATTTGTTTTATTTAGAATCATATAGGAAAAAATTTGAAGATCTCATGACAAGGAGAAAGCAAATTTGTGGTGAGGACACATCAAGAGATCCATTGGCATCGTGATTTGATAGTTTGGACTCTTTTTGAGGTCTTTTATTTCTACTTTTCTGAGTAGCTCAAAAATGGGCTTGGGGTCTACTTTTAGTAGCTTTTTTCTAGCTTTTAGGGGGAGATAGATTTCACAACATATATCTCAGATATTCCTTTGTTTTCAGCAATTCCAATTACCATTTTTAGTTAGAGTTTTAGAGATCAAAGTCCAGAGAGATGGAGTCTTCCTCTCACATCAAGAGTGTTCTACTCATTTTCATTGTACTCATTATTCCTTCAGTTATTGAGCAGCAACTTTGCTTCACATTTTGTCTAACTATTTGCAAGTTAATCTGATGTTGCATTGTGATGAATGTTTTTCCTTGGCCTTGTCTTAGCTTGTGATATTTTTGTACAATATTTGTTTAATTTAGGTTGCATGTTGTGTCTACAAGACCTTCATGTGAAATATTTATGAGTTAAATGATCAGAGTGTTGTGAAGGCCAAAGTCCATTAATCTATTTATGAGTAAGATTTGTTAGGTGATACAATCTTAAACTTAACCAGAATCCATTTATTTCAGCATATCCCTCTATCCTTTTTCCTTACAAGTCAATTAGATTAGGAGATCAAAAGGAGAACCAGCTCACTCTGGAGATTCACTCTCATTATGGGAAACCCACATCCTGTGAGTGATTCCATGTTTGAACAAGTAGCTAAGTTTTTGTGAGCTTAGCAAGATGCTTACTTGATTGACAACAATTTTGGCACACCTTATGGGACCCTAAAAGTGATTTTAGAGAAGTTTATATCCTCATAGCTATTGTTTTGGTATATGCAATAGTTTTCCAACCTTTGGAGGCTTTCACAATATACCTGGTGACTCATTTTCTCTAGTCTGACATGCAGATTAGAACTTTCAGGCTATGAAAACCAAATCTAATCCAGACCCTTTTGATTACTTAGAGCTGTTTAAACCCAAAAGGAGAGGCAAATCAGCAAGCAGAATAGTTGAATCATCAACAAGATCAAAGTCTACACCTCCATGTTTTAGTTCTCTAAGTTCGGTCAAAAGAAGTAGAAGTCTGGTGCTGATTGTCCAATACCCATAATGGCTAGGCAGTACGCATTCGTCACTTTCAATGGAGGCAGCCCACTACAACTTGCCCAAAGAGATGATACTCTAGTTGTAGCCCTTAAAGGACTACCTTATTTCACTAGAGAAGATCATATTACTGCTACTGAATAGATTCAAGATTTGGCAACCCTTTGTTTCGTACATAATGTCACCCAGGAAAATGTGGCAATTAGACCTTTGGGTACATCATTAAAAGGGAAATCCTTATAGTGGTTCAGAGGACTTGTAGAAAACTTGATTACATCGTGGGATCTACTGGGATACAGACTGCACAAGTACTTCGAGGACAAATCTGATCATCTCTCATTGCTGGAGCAGCTAAGCACCATCAAAAGGGCACCCCACGAACACATGGCTGATTTCAACTACCGATTTCAGAGAAATTGGGATAGGATTCCCATAATGGTAAAACCCTTGCCAAGGCATGTATTTTTGTTTTATCTTAAAGCTTTGAATAGTTAAATTTCCCTACTGATTTAGTCTATGGGAAGAACTACCCTCCCAGATTCTTTTTAAGTTACTATTAGAGCAGAAAACTGCCTCATCCAGGCAGGGAAAATAGCCCTGAGGCCTCCCTTACCCATTTTCCCTAAATCCAACCATCTATGACAATGGCAGTACCTCCTCTAGTTGTTGTCCCACCTGTTCCAGCAATAGGATACCAAGCAGTCCAAGGAACTGTTCTTCCATCTCAAGCCACAAATTCCCCAGAGATTGAAAATACACTGAGGACAATTGCAAATAAGCTGGTAAATATGGAGAAATGCTTGCCTTACAAAAATTAGTATCAGCCCAATCAACAATATGGGCAACCCTTCCAAGTTGATCCTCAGGGCCAAAAAAGAAATTACAACCCTTAACCCTTCCAAGCTTACAACTAAAATACTGCCAGCACCTTGAGAGAGCTTATACACACATAGAATAATTGAGCTCAAGATAGTGACTAGTGTTATCCATATCGCCAACCACACAATCAAGCTGTGTGCACGAATGGAGTAAGAAATCAGGTAGTCATAGTTCAGTACTTTCCAACTTCATTTTAATAGTTATACTTGCTATAAATGAATGTTCTTCACAAATACGAGAGATGTTTTCTACAACACTTGATTGGGTCAACAACATAATAGATTCACAATTACCATGATCATATTCTATTTTAGGTGCAATTATGAAACCAGTAATATAGATACTTTCTCCTGGGAAAATCTTATTTTCAAATATTTGGACCAGGTTTCTAGTCAAATTGATGGTGATTGGTATTTCTTCTTTTTAATCAGTCAAATCAACACAGAAGACCTCAAGTGTGTTTTTTGTTTTGTCTAAATGAGTTTGATACATGACAATAACTTTGGCTTCAAAAACGTCTTCAAATTTGTGTGCATTTATGTCTTCTATGGAATGTATTTTGGAAGCCTCTTTTTTGGACCTATAAAGCAATGAAACATAATAAATTTAAATAATAAATATAAATGTTGTAAAAGTTTTGTTATAAAATAATACACACATCTTCACTTGTTGCTGGACAATGGTTCTGTCCTTTTCTATTCTCTTGTTATTTGTCATTTGTATTACAAAATAGTAAACAAAGTGTGTTAATGAGACAGTAGGTTTAAAGTAAATATTATAAAAAAATTAAATTTGACTAAAGAAAATGTGGGGGAATTGTGTGATCTTACGGAATAAGTAAGAAGTGAATGTAGTTGATAATTTGTAGAAGTGGTTGGATGATTTCTAAATATATAACATTTTTTCTAAATATAATTTAGTAAAGAGATATAATTTAATGAATTGTAATTTTTTTGTAATTCCAAATCTTATATAAATATAAGGTTTCATAGTTCATACAGTAATGTTGTTATGACTATGATTTATAATCGCTAGTTATTTTTGTTTTATTTTATTTTTTGTGAAATGTCAAGTAGAAGACAAATGGTGTCATGATCAACTCCAATATGTGCCAATTTTGAAGATTTTGAATTTTTGTTTGTTAATATTTGACCAAACACGGTCAATGAGCAATGTTTGTAAAGGATTGCTTTTGTCAAGTAGGAAATGCATATTTTTGTTCTTGAGAAATCTTTCTAATGTGTTTGTTTTTGCATTTTTTTTGCATATCGATATTGAAATCACCAAGAATAAGTATATTGTCAGTAAGGTACATTTCAAGTATTTCCTGGTTAATTATATTGATAATTGTAGACACTTTTGTAGTTGATCATGCATATAACTTTATTATTGTAATTTGGAAGTTGTTAACAAGTATGGTTGCTAAAATAGCTTCAATGTTATTAGTTTTGTAAAGAAATGACTATAAAAATTGTATTTTCTTTTTAACGCATATCATAACTCCATACTTATCATACATGGAAATAGATTTGAAATTTTGTAGTTCAATGTATTGAGGTAAATGTGATATGTGTGTTTCTTTTAAACATATTATGTCTAATTGCATGAAGTCGTAGTCATTCACAATATCATCAATATGATTTTTTAGACTTCGTGTGTTCAAGAATAAAATACATATCCTTGCACTTGTTGTAGTTGTTTTTTCATTATATTGTAACTCCCATTTTACTTCTATTTCTAATCATTGCATTTCATTTCTAACTTTTTCCTTCACCTTGAAGTTTTGTGGTGTCAGTGGATTCAAAAAGTATAGTGATTATATTTCTCATACACGTCATAGTGTTCTATACACCAATCCATGTGACTTTATTCCTAATGGATCAAATGTAAGGCCTTCCAATGTAAGTCCTTGTGATCTATGTATCGTTCATGCACATGCAAGTTGCACTCGAAATTGTTTACGAATTTGTAGTTGTGATGGATGTTTCCCTCTTGATAGAGACTTTGTGTAGGTACCCATTCTTTTGGAGTTGTATCTATATATAGTTGTGCTAGTTTTGTAGATTGTTGTTCACCAATGTTCTAGTCAATTGAATCCATATTACATCTAGTTTGTTATTATTTGTATATGATTTGAATATTCCATCGGCGTCATTTACCAATCCATCTTTTATGCTATAGTTGCCAACATATAACTCAACCAACATGTTTATTTTTAATATAATTGGTTTTGGTAGTGTTGTATTTGATTATGTTGTTATATTACCATAGTTTTCTTCTATGATGTCAATTGCATCAATGATAATTAGTTGTCCTAGAACAGATGATAGCATTTTAGTGTTGTGTGAAGCCACTACCTTGTTTGTATGGAAAGGATATGGAAATATAGGGTCAATTGGGGTAGGTCGAATGCAATTGGTATTGAGATATTCTATATTACTATTAGATTATGAATTAGTTTGGATTTTGTTGAGTATGGAGATAAATGTTTCGTTTCTTTGACGCATAGTAGTTTGCAATTCATACCATTGTATTTTATCACTCCAAAAAGTGTATGGAACTTGTTCTTTGTTAATAATAGGATGTTCAAAGATAAGGTTATCTTATACCAGTTGTGCTTGGTAAAAGTCACCCCAAAAGACCAGGTTGATATTGCCAAAGAATTTTGTTAGGTTACATTTTATGTCTCTCATTCTTTTGTCAATAGAATATATGAATCAAGTTCCTATCAAAGAAACTTCATCTACTAGGAAGACTTGTAATTGTTCAAAATGTTTTTTCAAGGAATCTAGTGTTTCATTACCAAGTGGAATTAAATTAGATTTGTTAAATGTCATTAGCAATGCAGAATGAATTATCATTCCACCTACATTGTATATTGCATTTCCTATGTATGTCATTATCAATCCTTTTTGTTTAAGTGGGTTTGAACATTCACTTGAATTGTAAATATGTAATAGCATTTGTAATATTGTTTTTGATGTAAATGTTTTTCCTATTCTTGTGCAACCAATTAAGAAAAGGTACAATGGTTTGCTTATGTTTAATTTTTTTCATTGCAATGTCTTTTAGAATTGCTTGTTGCTCTTTGTTTAACATTATTCTTAGCTTATAGTATTTTAAGTATTCAAGTACATTTGGATTTTGAACAATTTCAAAACCAATATCTTTTTTTGTTTTTAATTGTATTTCTTGCAACCATTGTAAACCAGTACTTAGATAATATGTGTCAATATTATTGTTATCGTAAATTTGTTTGATATGTATATCTGTAGTTGATTTTTCATTTGCTTCAACTTATTCATACACATTGTCTAGATATCCCCATATAGTATTGAAATTGTATGTGTATCTACATTCATTTTCTTTGACAATGTTTCCATAAAATACATATGCATTTGCAAATGTTTTGAATTTTTCCTTTAATATATCTTCATTACCTTGAAAAGGAACATATAGTAATAATTTTTCTCTACAATAGTTTTCATAGTCAATATGCTTGTTGTATTTAACAAATTTGATAATGTTAGGTTTTTTAGATTTTGCGTATTTGTTCTTGATGATTTTGAACTCTGCAGCAAATTCAGCTAAGCATATGTGTTTCAATTCTTCTGGATGATGCATATAGCGATAAATAATTGATTGATACATTATATCTTTTCATTCATCACGTTCTTTCTTAAGTAGTGATATATTAATATAATTTTTCTCTCATTTATTCCTTTCTATGAAGGGAATTAATGAAGTACTGAACTTACTATTAATAAAAACTATTCATGGGTTTTGATGTTAATATGATTATGTGATTATATTATCCAACTTGTCTTGTTAATGATTTACAATAGAGAGATATTATTAAATTATCAATATTTTAATGCTCTTTTGTTGTTTACACATTATTTAATATTCTATATTATCCTAACTCTAAATATTAGCCATAATAAATCTACTGCAAATAATTAAATAATTTTGAGGTATGGTGGCATTACACACATGGAGTACAAGTACATCATACAAGACAAGAACATTGTTGGAAAGAGACACTGCTCTGATATGCATCTATATGTTGTCATTGATGGAAACAAAGCTTAGAGATCGTATCACCATGACAAGAAGAGATATCTATGGAAGAACACATTTGATTCCAACTCCGGTTGTCAGAAAATGGCTAAGTATGGAAAGCATGCAGAGTAGAGGATAGTAAGTAAGCTAGTATGCCTCCATAATTGAAGACTTGTAGATACAGTTCAGATATGATGTTCTTAGTTGTCTGATAGTGTTATACTTCAAAGGTCAAGTCTTGATCTCCTCCAAAAGTCATCTTGGAGAAATGTCTAAGTCCAGATAAACAAAGCTATAGCAGGAACAATGAACAAGGCATGGTGAAGTAATCTGCATTCCTCCGTAGATAAGTATTTCATTATACAGTCTTGAGGTGTTGTAAACACTTATATGGAGTGTCTTATTCTAGAGTTAGGAGATCTGAAGTTCACCCAAAGGATAGCTACAAGGTGCCAAGTATCGGCATAGTGGTTGACAGAATTTGACAGAGATAGAGTTTGAGTTCTAATGGTCTGCATTTCTCCGCAAGATGATATCATGCCTTGTAGTTTTGACGGTAAGATTGGGAATGTGTAAAGAGTCCTTGACATAATTTTTAGAGTGTTTTGTGATCAGCAGCAGAAGTTGTAAGACAACAGATGAAGTTGTTAAGCATGTTCTTGAGGAACAAGCTGACTGGTGAGATAAATTATTGTGCGAATAAGAGTTAATGATTGGAGGATTTATGTAAGTAATTCAAAGATTAGAACTGACCTATATGAACATGATTGGGAGAAGATTTGGGTCTATGTAACACTTAGTGCATTGGATTGAGTGATAAGGTACATATTTTTATGTACACATTTCACTTCTTGGATGCTGACCTGATTATGAAGTAAATCATGATACGGATATATAAAGGTAATGAAACTTAGTTGAGTTGTGTGGGAAATATGTGTGTGATGCAAGGATATGAATAGTGGAGCAAAGTTAGAGGATCAGTAGTGATGAAGAATTGGGATTCGTAATATAATTATTAAATGATTGCACCCTGGCATAGTGGCCGATGTTGAAGCAGTGTTTAGATGTCATGTGTGATCTATTTGAAAGCAACATTTTGTTATCAAGGTAGTAAGTCAAAAGTGAGCCTCTAATAGGGTTTAATAGCCCTCAAGGTTTAACAACCCTTATTGTAATCTTGCTAGGTTTCGGGTTGAGGAAGTGAGCCTGCTAAACTTAGTTGTACTTCATGGCTATAAGCAAGCATGTTCTAGGCCCATGGAGTGACCAAACCTTAACATCATTTCTATAAAGATTGTAATATATTTATGAGAGCTAATCCTCTCCGTGGTTTTTCCCTCTTTGGGTTTTCCACATAAAATCTTGGTGTTATGTGTCATGCTTTTGTTGATGTTGTTCAGTTGTATATTTTGCTTCTATTAGATTATTCTTTTGAAATGGTTAAAAGTAAAAGTACATGAAAAGTTTTATTGAAGACTAATTCAGCTCCCCCGCTCTCAGCATTCTTGACATTCAACAATTGGTATCAGAGTGAGGTTCCTTGGAAGAAGTTGAATAGCTTAAGGAAGATCCGGGATAATGTGATCATGGCAACAAGAAGGTATGGAAATTATGAGAGATACATCCAACTAGAAGAAGCTCTAATGGATCCTAAAAATTCTAAAGAAGAGATCAGAGATCTGAAGGAGAATCTGGAGCAAGTTGATGAATGCATCTTAAAGTTGAAGGAGCAAGTCAATAAATTCAAAGATAAATACAAGAAAGCTAGTGAGAAATTTCTATCGGCAAATGAAGCCCTAGAGGACTTAGAAGCAGAAGTTGTAGAAAAAATAAGAGCAGAAGATGATCTAAATCTGATTGTGAAGAATAGATCAGAAGACTATACAAAACTTGAAAAAGAAATCATAAGTTTAAAAATAGGTCTAGAAAAGGCTGGAAGCTTTGAGGAAAAGTTCAAGATAAGTACTACCAAGCTTGATGAAATGATTGCTAGCCAAAAGAATGTTGATGACAAACATGGCTTAGGATTTGAGAAAGGAGAAAGTTCAAACTCTGGTCAAATAAGCATTGAATTAAGGCAAAACAAAGGATACCAGTTTAGATATCAAAGAAGAAGATCTAGAAGACCTCCGGTCAGACAACCAAATTCTTAAACGTACCCATCTTTTAATGGTTATTGTAATCCATGCAATAAGTTTGGTCATAGGCCTACTCAGTGTACATGCAGAATGAATAAAAAAACTCCATTATTATCTTGTCAGTGTTTCAATTGCAATAAAATTGGTCATAGAGATGTTGTATGTAGAAGTGAAGTAAGTCAAAATTCTATTAGGTGCAATGCATGCTATAAATTCAGACATAGATCAAATGAATGCAGAATCTCAGTGAGAACTAACTTTAAAATACAAGGAATAGTCAATCATTCAATGGAAAGTGTTTTGCATGCAATAGATTTGGTCATATAGCTAATCAATGTAGATTAAATTCAATCAATGAAAGGAATCAAGGTCAAAATAATGTGGTGTGCTATAATTGCAACAAATTTGGACATGTTGCAAGGTTTTGCAGAAGTAGGAATGAGAAGAGAAATCACTATTTTGAAGAAAGGAAAATAGAGTAGAGAAACAACAAGGGAAAAGAAAAGGTTGATCCGGTTGAAACCAAGAAAGAAATGAAAAAGGTATGGATCCAGAAAGGAGTAATTGAAGTCACAGATCAATCCGTACGAATATTTGGTGTAGATATCTCCTCTGGGAAGTACATTAGAACTCTAGCTCAGAGGGAACAATGTAGAAAATTCAAATCCCCCAACCAGAAATTAGGTGCCATAATCTGGCATGAAGGCTTATCATGGAACCTGATGCGACACACCTATTAGAAGATGAACTGGAAGAAAAGAAGTCAATGCAGTATATTGCAAAGCAATCCTAATTGACTATGTTCTACAACAAAGGGTTTTAACATATTTTTGGAAATAAGCATTTAATGACACCTAGGTCACATCGTGCAGAGGATAAAAGGGAATTTGTTTAACTTCAAATCACTTTACACTCAAAGCTATCAAGTACTTAGAGAGATCAGAATAGACTTTGAGAGACAATAACCAACATCTGAAGAGTTTGGAGAATTGTGGAAAAAGGAAACCCTAATTCAGTAGTACCAGGTAATCTCGTTCAAAACCTTCTTATGAATTTGTTAAAATTTCTGAAATGGCATCATCACAAGTTGTTGATATTATTGAGCGAGCATGACCAAAGTTTAAAAAACACCCATTCAAATCAACTGATGTTGATCAGTTGAGAGCATTCTCAAATGTTCCTCACAGAGTCATGCATGCAAAAGATGTGAGGGCATATATTCATGTTGCCCTAGAAGAATTTGGTGATAGCAGGTTTACTAATCTCTACACAAAACATTTGTGGAATGAGAATCTCGAATTGAAAAACAAATATTTGGCTTTGGAAGAAAATAAATTTATTTAGTATTTGTATTTCCCAACATTTATGGAAGATGAATGGGTTGGGTATGTGTTAAGCAGGGTTCATGATGAGTTCATATGGCTTAAGAGACCTTTCAAGATTACAAAAGATGATATTAGGGCAGTCACTAGATTGTGCTCTACCAGATCAGTACTTCTATTGAAATCTGTGAAGAATGATACAGTAATTACAGCTACCGGAGTGAAGTTTGATAATAGAGCCTTGACGATAAATGACATTGAGGATCATGCTATGAGATTTGCCTCAATGGTATTGGGATACAAAGTTTATTTCACCAACCGGGAGAACTCTGTTGTAGGCATGGCTATTTACACATCTTAACAAATAATTAAGGAAAATGTTGATTATGACATCTGTGAATTACTCTGATAGCAAGTAATGGAAATCTGACAAAGACAAAAGAAGGTAAATACTCCTTTAAATTTGGCACACTGATCATGTGTTTATTTTTCTATTTTATGCAAGAGTTGCAGGGTATGAAGAACCGATTTTGGACTAGTGATAACCCTGTCACAGTTCAAATTAGAAATTTGTGAGTAGCATTTGCACCATTGATGCATAGAATGTAGCTCAATGGGGCTATTTTAAGAATTTCCAAAGATCAATGCAAGCCAGAGAAAGAATTCCCAAAACAGTTGTTGAAAAATACAAGGATACAATTTATTTCATTGTGACAAAAGATCAGTGTTTGATGGAGGCTGTTGAGCCCAAAATGGTCTGGATTATGGCTATGGGATATGAGGTTGATAGAACTATACTAGAAAACTATGTTGAATATATGCTAAGCAAACCCAAAGATCCCAAGGAAGAAAGATTTCAGACTTATGAGGAATTGCATGCCAAAATTCATGTTGAAGTCAAAAAACTTGAAATCTCTAGGAAAATGAGGAAAGTAGTAGAAGAAATCACCATAAAAGTTATCTTTACAAAAGAAGAAGTGGCAAAGGCAAGGGAAAAGGCACAAGCCATTAAGGAAGCAGAAGAAAGGAGAAAAAGTGAATTGACTAGGGCTTCAAAAGAACACAAAGATAAGCTAGAAAAGCTAAAGAAGGGAAATAGAAAAACTAGAGATTCCACTATTGTTGAAGCCTCATCAAATCTCTCTAGTTCCACACCATCGGTAAATGTGGAAACTCCTACAATAATGCCAAAAGAATGAAGACTAAAGCTAAGAGAATGCATGCAAACATAATTGTTGATGAAGAAGAGACAGAATCAAATAAGTAGGTAAAGACAATGAAAGTTAATGCTACTAAAGCATCCAAAAGTAGCAAGGATAAGTCATCAGAAAGGAAGACACCCAATAAAAGATAGAAAGAAGATGAGTCTCATGCAACACTAAAGATTAAAGATGTATTAAAGTCTGTTACTATTGATGGTAACTTGAAACCTGTGACTAAGTTTTATGATGATTACAATGATGCTGACAAGAGGATTTTGAAAGAAGCTATCGTATGGTATCTAAACATATACAACAGAGCCCTCATTGAAATCAATGGTGATCTCCCAGATACCTTGCACAGTATTCTATCAGTTAGGAAGGAAGCTTCTATCGCTAATGATTTTGATCTCAGAGAACACACGCTAATAACTTTATGTCTGGGTATCACTCCAGCAAAGAAAGAAAAATCTCCAAGGTACTCAACAATGAGTTCAAGTCAAAGAAAAGAATGAATGCATTGATGATACAAGAAGTTGACAAGGTTGTCAAGGAAACACAAGAAATTATTTTGGACATACTAAAGAAACATAATATTTCCACCATCTACGACAGTAAGGAAACAAAAGTTAAAGACATATCTCCACCGGAGATAAGCCAAGATCATGGACCTAAATAGAGTGATCAAGTCCCCAACACTAATACAATGGATATGACAAAGCAAGGTGAAATTGAAACTAATCCACTTTCTAAACAACATGGGGAAGGAGAAGAATTTAAGGAAGAGAGGAAGAGCCCTACTCCAGAGAAAAACATAGATCAACAAGAAATTATGGACATAGACCCTCCATATCAAAGTTAAGGAGAAATATCGGAAAGGGCAAGAGACACTGTGGATGTCTCTAACAGGCAACAAATTACAAAAGAATATGAACTCCCTCAAGGTCCAATCAACTTAGACTCATTGTCACCTTTCCAAAAGTTCAAGCTAGTTTTTGTGGTTTAGGCCAAGGCACAAGAAGAGCTGTTACAATCACATGGTCAAGATAGCAAACTGATCAATGAAGCATCCACTGTCGTGGAAATGCTATTGCCATCATTTTTAGAGTTGTCATGTGCCTCTCCTCTTTGCAACTCCATTCTATTGAGGGCTATTTGGAGTTGTCATGTGCCTCTCAACCCCCTGTTCTTTATAGAACTTGTCAAAATCTGCTGAACAAAACTCACCACTATTGTCAGTCCTCAAACAATTAATCTTTCTATCCTTCTAATTCTCTACAAGAGCTTTGAACTCTTTGAATCTACTAAAGACTTCAAATTTGCTTCTAAGGAAATACACCCATGTACTTCTACTATAATCATCAATAAATGAAACAAAGTAAATAGATTTTGAAATTGAAGGAACATTAACAGGACCAAACACATTAGAATGAATCAATTCCAACACCTCAGAAGATTTATGAGAACTGGAATAAAACTAAACACAATTTTGTTTTCCATAAATGCAATGTTTGCAGAAATCAAACTCATGGTTACAATCATTCGTACCCTCAACAAGATTTTTACTTTTCAAGATCCTTAAACCCTTTCAACCAATGTGACCAATTCTTTGGTGCCATAACATTGTCTTCTTAGCTAGAAGTTTCATCCCCATAGAATGAGCACCCTTAGGTACCTAGAAAGCATGACCATCAAAAGTAGATACAATAGTCCTCTTCATTGCTAGTTCTAATAGTGAGGATGAAGACTCTGAAGCTCTCTTCTTTGAAGCAAAGGCAATATTTTACTAAACCATGCATACATCAAGATGAAAGAAAGTACCAATCCAAACTCCCTTAGCTAACACCATAGATCCTCTAGTCATCTTGCATCCTCCATTCGAGAAAACAACTTGCACATCCACATCATTCAACTTACTTACAGAAAGGAGGTTCCATGCCAAACTAGAGATATGTAGAACACCATTGATCCCCTTCACTCATCCATCAAGGAATCAAATCAAGACTCTACCACAGCCAACAATATTCAGGTGAGAATCATTACCCAAGTACACCTTTCGACCATCATATTCTTCATACTTTGAAAACCAACCCCGATGTGAGGTCATGTGAAAATATGTACCAAAGTCAATAAGCCAAACATCCTCAAATGCATGTGTTTCCAAGGCAGCAACAAACGCTTATCCTTCATCCTAAGATGACTTGTTAGAATCTGGATCATAGTTCTTTTTCTTTTTCTCCTCCTTGCACTCCTTGCAGAAGTGACCAGGTTTTCCCCAGTTCCAACACATGGCCTTGGAATTTTTAGGAGACTTAGATCTCCCATGAGATTTGGATCTTCCTTTTTATTCCTTCATCTTATCCCTTTTTTTCCTTTCTCTTTAGATCTACCATGAACCCCAAGAGCCTTCTTAGCTGATTCGGAAGACTTTATCCGCATCTCTTTAGACAACAACAAAGAAACCACTTCATCCATCTTAAAGGTGGTAGTGGTAATCCCAATGGCCATAACAAGGTGGTCCCATGAATCTGGTAAGGAACACAGTAAAGTCATACATTGATCATCCTCCTCCATCTTCACACCAACAGAGGTCAGCTAGGCAACAAGCATATTGAAAGTATTTAGGTGATCAGTGATAGATCCTCTCTCTTCCATCCTCAAAGAATACAATTTCTTTTGTAGGAATAACTTGTTCACTAGGGATTTGGCCTAATAAACATCTCCAAGTTTCTTCCAAAGATCTTTTGCAGTCTTCTCTTCATGGATATTCAGGAGTACTGAATCAGCCAAATAGAGTCTTATCAAACCCTTAGCTTTTCGATGTTTGAGATCCTAGTCTTCTTGAGACATTTTCATTGGTTTGTACCAAATATGGAATCTCATAAATCTTGATCTACAAGCATGTACTCCATTTTGAGTTTCACAACTTGAAATTACTACCATTAAACTTCTCTATCTCAAACCTCCCAGATGTGCTCACCATCTCTTTCCTGCAACAAAGATTTCAAAATCCTCTGCACAAGCTCCCACTTAAATTAAGATCAACTCAAAAAACCCTCTACCCAACAACTAAAACCAAAGGTTATCAGTCTCTGATACCAACTAAAAAGAAACAAGGTATGTAGAAACACTTCCTACACTGATCTACTGAGGAAAGATTTATGTAAATTTTAACTTTTATAGTTATAGATTATTAGATTCACATTAACAAAAAGGTAATAAAAACATCAAATGCAAATACAAAACTCACAACACAAGATACACTAGAGATCCAAGAAGTAATTCAACATCTATAAGACTCTTACACTCCACCTCAATCTCAAGATCCTGATATAGGAGATACAATACAGTAAACCAACAATGGTAATTACAAAACCATGAGCCAAAACCACCCAAAAGTGGCTCCCAAGTAATCTCCAATCAAAGATGCCTTGTGATGTGCCAAATCACACAAAAACATATGTAACTCTCCCCTTTACATCTCTTGTAAATGTCCAACCCATTTTTACATTTCCCAAAAAATAAGAGGTCAACCTTCCAGAGGTCATAACTTTTGATTTGGGTGTCTAATTGATGAACTCTTTAATGTGTCAGAAAGCTCGTGAAGAGATCTATCAAGATATAACCCGCTTCACTAGTTATGACAACATTTGAGACATTTAGGGACCTCTAAGTGCCTCAAAACTGAGTTTGAGACTTTTTTTGATAGTTTTAAAAAATATAAACTTTAATATCTCGTGATCCAGGTATGATCTTGAGTCAAAACTCACCTGAGATGTTTAATTAGTAGTTTCACACCTTTTGGAAAAATTTTGGGTCCATCCGAGATCAAATGTAGAGTTACTAAAAATAGTAAGTCCTACCATTTTTAGCCCGTTTGGAAACTTTGAAAGTTCTAAACCATTCTTCAAGATAAATGGTATTTGAAAAGACCAAATTGAGAAGAATAGTAAGCTTTCATAGTTACAAGGTTGAGACACTTTTCCTAACAGTTATAAGCACTTTAGTAAACATGACGACAAAATGTCATTGACTCGACCTTCTTGGTCTCAAATAATATTATATTGACAATATGCCCTGTAAGTTCCATGATACTATATATTTTTTTTATAAAAGGTAACTTCTTCATTATAAGGTTTCAATTTTTTGATATAAAACATATGGTTATGTTCACAAAGAAAACCATATTAATTTTGGTTAATTTACAAGTATAACTTCATTTGAATTCTCACAAAGAATATCCATTTATTGTAACAATTGATCATCTTCAATTTCGTTTACTATATTGTCCAATCCTGGACCACTCAAATTAGGTGTCATCTATCACTAAGTTTTGATAATACACCATATCTTTTATATAACCATGAGAATATTCTTCTCCAAAAATTTTTGAATAAAATATCAAGAATAGTACATAGTCTACTGAGAAATGTTAGTCAACATTTGTTTATACTTTCATTTTCACATTCAGCTCTTATGTTGTCATCATTGTTCGGTCTTGCCATAGTGTCATAGTAGAGTTAAAAGAAATAACTTAACTAAATATGATATATAGAATAATTTCAATGCATTCAATATACAAGATAAACTCTCTAGTTATTGCATGCAAAGTTATCATGGCCTTTCGGCCCATAGGCATTGTTTACTACAAGTGATATGTGTATATAACACAACCTTTATATAGACATGAAGAGAAAAATAATCAAGTCTCTCTATTGAGAAATAAAAATATAACTAGACCAAATGATTGCACAGGAGTTTGATATAAAAACTTGCCTTTGTATCTCTTTTTATTGCACTCCAAGTCAAGTGTTTCAGTCTTTGAGTATTGTCACAATCTTTTCCAAGACTTATCATGTTGTTCTTGTTTCCTTTATCAGTCACCACTAGTAAACATGCAGCGTCCTCACATAAAACCATGCGTCTCTTTTTAAAATGCAAGAGATTATATATCCCCAAAATTTAAAGAGCAATATTTGTCTTCTTCTCTCATCGTCTCCCATACCAGTTAGAAATAAAAAGACCATTTAGAATTGCCACTTCATGGCTTTATGCCAAACAAGAGTCATGACCCAATAGATATGCATGTTGGCATAAACTATGGAATGAATACTATTCTTTAATGTCTTCCCAAAGGCTTTAGCATAGTAAGTTTAAAAACATTAAATTTTAGTTAGAACTATCACCTCAAAAATGGAAAATTTCAGCTCCAACGGACCTCCAGGTCAAAAGTTATGACCTTCGGAAGTTCCATGTCTAAAAACAAATGCGTCAAAATAGTATCAATCAATAAATAAATTATATAAATTAAAAATACATACAACTATATGTAGATACATATAAATATATATAAATACAAATATTTATATACATATGTTTATAAATATATACATACAAATATATATAAATACATACAAATACATATAATTATAAATACAAACATATATAAATATATACCAATATATTTACACCTATATATAAATATGTATATATACATGAATAATATGAATACACAATAAATAAATCATAATATATGTATATATATATACCTAACTATATACTAGTCTTCCATGTCTAAAAACAAATGCATAAAAATAGTATCAATCAATATATAAATTATATAAATTAAAAATACATACAATTATATGTAGATACATATATAAATACAAATATTTATATACATATATTTATAAATATATAAATATATACATACAAATATATATATATATACAAACATATATAAATATATGTAAATATATATATATATATATATATATATATATATATATATATATATACAAACATATGTAAATATATATATATATATATATATATATATATATATATAAATATATTCAAATATATATATATATATATATGACTAATATGAATACACAATAAATAGATCATAATCTCTGTATTTAGATATAGAAATATATGAGTGTATTTGTATATATGTATATGTATTTGTATATTTTATATGTATGTATGTATGTAAATACCTAATTATGTACTAGTCTTTCATGTCTAAAAACAAATGCATAAAAATAGTTTTGATCTTTGCAATTGTAACTCATATATTCTCTGTTTTTCTTTCTGATGATGGATCACATGATCCAAAACATCTACACACAATTTTCTCCAAAAGTTCCATTACTGTGTTATATTTCTATAAACTCTGTATACATATAAAACATTCAGTTGAATATATATCAATTTATGGAGCGAAAAAAGAGCGCAAAAAAGCAGGGCTATATTCCAGGAGCGAGCAACCTTAGAAAAGCAGAATCAAGGGAGGATTATTACTGTAGTGAAGAAGGCGAGGGTTTAGATTCATTAATGATTAATGTAACAAAGGAAAATGAGGTGGATCGAGAGATGATGGAAGACCTTGCAATCATAGGAAGGTTTTGTGGTGCGAAATTCCCCAGAAATCAGATCAAGACATGGATAGCGAAGTTGTGGCCCTCTCAGAAGGTAATTAAATTCTTTCCAAAAGGCTTCTTTGTTGTTTTATTTGGATCTCATGAGGAAAGAGAGACAATATTATGTGGAGATATATGGACGCTAGATAGCGTCCCCCTATACCTACAGAAGTGGCAGCCTAATTTTGATCCAGTTGAATCTCAACCATATGAACATCCAATTTGGATAAGGCTTTACAACCTACCTATAGAATACTAGTCAGATGAGTGTTTGGAAAAAATAAGAAGATTGCTAGGAATTTTATTGGAGATGGACAAAGATATAATTGATGGAGATTTGTATATTTATGCCAGAATGAAAATTGTAGCAATTAGGGCTATGCCTAAGTTTTTATTGCTAAGTGTGAATGAAAGAGTGTGGCACTAGGAGGTTGAAGTGGAAGATATGAAGTTCTATTAAAAAATGGGTTATAAAATCACAAATGATGGTTCCAAGCCCCAAAGCTGTGGATGAGTTACCAACTCCCATTCAGGTTCCAATACAATCTCCACCCAAGCAAGGAATTGCACAATCCAAGGTCACAGAAGACAAGACTTTTGATCAACTAGCTGAAGGTCCGCAGGGAGGTGAGGAATCTAGAATATTGGTAGAGGATCAAAAATCTCTTGTCGAAAATCAAAGGATAGACAATCCATGCCCAAATAGCGAAGCAGCCTACTTAACCTTGTCAGAAGAGGAGGCTTCAGATGAGGAATTTTTGGAAGAAGATGAGTTAGGGGAAACTGGAATCAGGAATATCAGTCAATCTACATTAAACTTCATCAGAAAGCCTCAAAAGGAGAGAGGAAGGAAATCTAATAGAGAGAGAAGGGAAAGGGATGCCAATGAGATAAGGCTGAAAAACATAAAAGACTTCTTTATTAAATCCAAGGGAGCCAAGGCCTCCCTTGGAGGACAATAAAGATTTCTACTTGGAATGTTAGGGGCCTCAAGGCCCCTAACAAGAGACACTTAATCAAGCATCATCTGGATAAAATTGATAATAATATAGTGCTATTACAAGAAACTAAGCTTAGCGAAGAAGAAGGCATGGGGTTTTCCAGATTTTGTAGAACATGGGCAGGATGTTTTCAAGGCATAGTTGGAGCTGTGGGAGGTTTGGGTTTCCTATGGAAAGCCAATAAACTGGAAGTAAAGGAAATTGAGTCAAAATAGAATTGGATGTTGTGCGAAGTCTCAAATCTGATGGCGGATTCAAACTTCTTTCTGCTTAAAGTTTATGGCCCAATCAAAATGGAAGATAAGCAGACGGTGTGGGAAGAAATCTCTAACCTCAATATCAAGGTGGACTTTAGAAGGGTAATCATGGGAGGCAATTTCAATGCTATACTAGAGCTCAGAGAAAAAAGTGGAGGCTCAAAAATAGTAAACAGGAACATGGTGGACTTCAGGAATTTTTTTTACAAGGTTGGGTTGATAGATTGCATCCCTAAAAATGGTTCTTACACATGGACGAATAGAAGGGTGGGCTTCACTAACATCGCAAAGAGATTGGACCTTTTCTTCGTTGGCTCAGATTGGATGGCAGACAAAATTATATGCAGCTCTTTGATTCTTCCTCTGATGGGATCAGATCACTTCCTGGTTGAATTAGATATTAACCTAAATGAAAGACCTCCCAAGGGTTACTTTAAGTTGAAAATATGTGGTGGAGAGACCCACACCTCCCGAGACTCATAGAGGGATGGTGGAAAGAAAGTATAGGTGTAAAAGAAACAGTGAGCTTCTGGTTCTTGAAAAGACTGAGCCTGTTCAAAAGCAAGTTAAAAAATTGGAACATTTTGAGCTTTAAGAACATTTTTACAGAGAAGGAAAGATTAGAATCTAAGTTAGTAGCCCTCAATGAAAAGGTAATAAAGTATGGGATGTTCGTGGATGATTTTCAAAAAGAGAAACTCCTTAAAGATGAATTGGGAGAAGTTCTGGCCAAGGAAGAACTTTTTTGGAAAGACAAGGCAAGGAATATATGGTTAAAAGAAGGTGATAATAACACCAAATTCTTCCATGCCTCGACTAGGGGTAGAAGGTTTTGGAACCGGATCTCTAGAATTGAAAAAATTGATGGAACGGTTAGATGTGAATGGAATTCAATAGAAGCAGAAGCAGTTATGTTCTTCAAAAACATTTTGGGAGGTGGACAGATCAACGATATAAATGATAGAATTTCTTAATTGTATTCCGCCTTTGCTTAGAGAGGAAGACAACAAAAAACTTTTTGAGCCATTCTCCATGGAAGAGGTGCGCTAGGCGACTTTCCAATTGGGGCCCGAAAAGGCACCAAGACCAATGGGTTCACCGCAAAGTTTTACCAAAAGTGTTGGAAATTCATGGGGGAGGACATTTGGGAAGTGGTGGAAGACTTTAGGAATAAAAAAAGATTTGTAAGAGATATTAACAGTATAGTTGTTACATTAATTCCAAAGAAGCCTGAGTGTAAATCCTTCTTAGACTATAGACCGATAGCACTATGTAATGTAATGTACAAGGTAATCTCCAAGGCCTTAGGTAATAGACTCAAACCCATATTGGAAAATATTATATCAGAAGAGAAGAACAGATTTGTCCCTGGAAGAGAAATATTGGAAGGCATTATTGTCACTTCTGAAGCCATCTACTCGATGAATTCAAACAAAAGTAGGGGAATGATTCTAAAATTAGATGTGTCCATAGCATATGATCGAGTTAGATGGAGTTTTTTAACTGAAGTGCTCAAAAGTTTTAGATTTGATCCCAATTGGATAGAAATCATCTCCACCTGTATCTCAACTCCCAAATATTTGATTGCAGTTAATGGCTCGCTGTGCAGTTTTTTCGAAGCCACGAATGGCCAACGCCAAGGAGACCCCATTTCGCCATTTCTATTTGTTATAATGGTGGAGGCAATGAGTAGGCAAATCAGACATATAAGGGAGATCAAGATCTGGAAAGGGATTTCTATTTCTGAGGAGCTAGGGCTGATCACCCATAGCCAATTTACAGACAACACAACCTTGTTTGGGGTGGCCACAGTAGAAGAAGCGACTATTATAAAAGCAACACTAGATAGATACTCGAATAACTCTAGTCAAGTATTCAACCTAAGCAAATTAGAAATTATTTTCTTCAATACAAAAAAGGCAATTCAAAAAAGAATTACAAGCATCTTGGGGTTTTCTATTAGGGAACTTCCTTCGAAAATTTTGGGAGCTCCATTATTTACTGGAGCATGCAGATCTGCCCTTTGGGAAGACATCTTCAACAAGTGCAATTCCAAGATAGAAGCATGGATGAACAAATGGTTATCCTTAGTAGGCAGGATACTAATGATACAATCCATATTATCTGCCATACTAGTTTACGCTATGTCATGTTTTAGAATGACAAACAAAGTGCTAGCAGATCTAGAAGGTCATCTGAAAAGATTCATCTGGGAAGGTGCAAAAGAAGGAAAACAAATCCCATTGGTTAATTGGGACACAGTTTGCCTACCCAAGGCACATGGAGGGACAGGAATCAGGAAAATGCTACCACAAAACCTTGCCCTAGGGGCCAAATTGGTTTGGAATCTATACAGAAATCTATAGAAGTTATGGTGCAAGATCCTTCAAAACAAATATCTAGATAGTGAGGACCCAAATCGAATCCTAGCTGTAGCCAATTCGTAGGGCAGATCTCCAGTTTGGAAATTCTTATGGGAATCACGAAGCGTCATTACAGATCATCTAACTTGGAAAATTGGGAATGGTCTGAAAGCTAGCTTCTGGCATGATTCTTGGAATGGGGAGGAGCCCCTGGACAAAGTTTTGGGTGACCTAAGTTGGATAAATGAGGTTGAGCAAGAGTTTGGTTCAGTACTAGCTGCCTATGTAGAGAGAGGTTGGGGTGAATTGGGTACGACATATGAATGGAAGTGCTTGGATTCAATTATGATTCCCTCAGCTGAAAAGGAAGTTTTGTGGAATACACTTAAGGAAAGGAAAATATTTCTTTCCCTCCAGCCAAATGAAATCATTTGGAACAATTCAAAATCAAGGAATTACTCTGTTAAGTTGGGATACCAAATTCAGACTATTAGCCATGCCAATTCCGATTGGCCAAAAAAGCTTTGTTGGGATAAACTGCTTTTGCCTAAAGCAGGTGCCTTTCTATGGATGACGTTACACAAGAAAATCCTTACTGGTGATCACCTTCGAGTCATTAGAATCGAGGGCCCTAGTAGATGCCCAATATGCGAAAAAATAGAAGAGTCATCGAATCATCTGCTTCTTAATTGTTCGAGTGCAGCGCAGTGTTGGGACTGGTTGTCCAAGTCACTGGAAAGGTGTTCGGCCAGACAAAATGACTTGAGAGACTTCCTTACAAGCTGGCCTGATTTGGGTTCCAAATCCACCTAGGGAGAGGTATGGAAAGTGGATCCGGCCATGCTTTGTTGGATGATCTGGAAAGAATGTAACCAAAGAATTTTCAATGATAAGAAACTTAGCATTGAGGAAGTCATTATAAAAATTAGGAAAGGTATATGCGAAATCCTCATTGCAAAAGCCTTGATAAGCAAAGACAAGGTGTTCACTCAGTGGGACGCCAACCTAAGAAAGAAATGGCCAGAGTTAAGTTTACCAAAAAGCCAAGCAGATAGTAGCACAGAAGTAAGAACTAATTGCAGGTGGCGCAGTCCACAGTTGGCAAGACATAAAATAAACTCATCAGGAACGAATTTGGACAATGTGTCGGGGCTATCTCCTGTAATTTCGGGATAGCCACAAATAATGAAGCTGAATTTGAAGCATGCTTCAATGGACTGGCTTTGTGTGAAAAGCTAGAAATAAAACAATTAGAAATAATAAAAAGGTACTACTCACCAAAAATAATAAAAAATAAAAAATAAAACATTCAGTTGAATTATTTTATCAATCATCATACTACATAAAAAAAACCTTAGAATCATACAATTTTCCATTATTTTCAAAATTATAAAGTGTTTTGAAATTTAAAATATAACTCTCATAATTTTTGTTTTATAAGAAATATTAAACATCATTCACAATACAATGATTGATTCTCTCAAAATATCACTAAAACTTCAGAGCCAAAAGAATCCCCATCATCACTAAGTGATATGACAGGCAAAGAAAGTAACAGCAAGAATAAGCTTAAAGCCAACATATATGCTTTGAAACAGGCCTTGAAGCTATCAGAGCCATATGAACTCTACCGTCCATACTTCTTAAACTCCCATTCGCTATTATCTAAAGGACAGACTTGACGTGTCTTCAGCCACCTACTTATGCAGTGAAAGTGGAAGGCATGGTTGCATACTCCCCATGCAACAGTACATTCTTCGCTGGTTGTGCTAGCTTGATTTGCCTGACACTCAATGCAGAGGTCCATGATATGGTTTCTGCAAATGGCACAATTGTCAACGACAATATCCCAAGCCCAGAGGGCAACAGCATTCCATTTCTTGATTTCAAAGCGCTTGGGCTTCTTGGAGGTGCTGGAGCCCTCCCCAGACTGCTCTTCCACCGGTGTCATCTCTATGTCTTTCGAAGCCATTCCTGCGCAGAGAACCTAGCTACATATTTTTATTAAATGAATGTACTTAAAATTATAAAGTAACTATTTTATATAACGACATATTTTTTTAAATGAAAGCACACAAGAATTAAATTTAAAATATATAACTGTTTTATTAAATTAATGGACATAACAATAAAATGGGCATAGAGTTTTCTTTTGTGTTATTTTATTAGGGTTTTATCATATAAAATATAAAAGGAGTAAAGTGTATTCTCCAACCTAAAAGTTATTTTTCTTTGTGGGATATATGGAAATTGTTTGCTCGGAATAATTTTCATTAATTTAATCCAAATCATACAAAAAAAACTTAAGAATCTAAAACAAAGGTCATTAAACTAAATATTAATTTTCTTTGTGGCTTTTAAAGATTGAACCCTAGTCTAAATAATTTTATAATTTATAGGTAATTTAAGCTGCACTTTAACTGCAATTTTCTTTTTATTTTAATGAGTAGAATATAAATAGAATAAGAGTAAATAATATGCAATGCTAATCTAACCTTCTATAAATAATAGCAGCAACATTGTATCACTTCATAAATTCATTTTATATTAAAAATACAAAGAAAAATGGTTGCATAGTGCCCTTACCAATTAAAATTCTCCCTTTAGCAATTAAACTTCTTCTTCCAACTCAATTTCTTTGTTTTTATTTGATTTGATTTTTCTTAAATTTATGTTTGAATACTACTTATATTTATACACATTATTTTAAATTGGCTTTATTTTGATGTTAATTGAATTAATAACTATGTCGGCTATATATTTATAATTGTTTTAAAAATATGTTTGGTTATTTAAAAAATATGTCAGCTCTATTTTATTTTTATATACATAGTCACAATCATCCCCTTAATGCCACTAGATAACTCTTCTCATGTAAGTATTTATAGATGTCGGCTCTTTAATAGTTTTTGTTAACACACTTAGACCATTACACTCCACCCTGCCAGTGTAGTTACGATGTAATATATTTTGTTTTATTTACTTGTAGAGTTATTTTAATGAAAATACTCAAATTAATTTTTTACTGTAGAATATTTTATTTTGTAACTATATTTTATTAGGGTTTCATCATATGAAATATAAAAAGAAGAAAATGTATTATGAAGGCAAAAGTAATTGGAAGTAAGTACATTATATTAGGCTTTAAATTAATTTTCAAAAATAGATGCCTCAATATCTCTTCACATATTTTAGATATATTTATCATCAGTTTTATTTTAAAATTATTTTATTTTATTACATTGTTTACTTAATTTTGATTTGAAAAGTTATTTTATATTGTTATATAAATTTTCATTTTATTTTTGAAAAAGATAGCATTTTTTATGAGTGAATTACACAAAGTGACCTTACCCTAAACCAAAGAAGAAATCAATCAAAAATTCTAACATATTACTCCAAGGAGGGCCACACAAAAAATTCCATTAAGTATGATTACTATGAGTTGTAATTTTGTTGTTAATATAGTATCTAATTACATAGTCTTTCCAATACAAAAACCTCATTATGGGTAATTTCTATACTATTCACTATTTTTATGCTTAAAAACTATTGTACTACTCTGTTATTGCCACCTCTATGGTATCCCCTGCAGCTTTGCTCATCACATCTTCCATCTCCATCTCCTCATAATCCTCGGGAACCAAAGCAAAGGACCAATCAACTGCATTGTTTTCCATAACACTTGCAACATTTTTTAGGAAATTGAACCCCCATTCCACCTTCTTCCATCTTGCTTCAACTCCAAACCCCACTACTTCAATCACGAAAGGAGCATAGTGCCCATTGAAATTAGGAAACATTAACGGCCAAATGCCCTAGTTCATTAGGAACCCCAACCCCACCACTGCAATCTCCAAGTAATCAAGAAGGCCCATGCACCACTTGGAGAAGACGAGAGCCTTCATGAAAACTTTGATATTATCCTTATCTTCCCTTAAATTCAACATGGTCACCACAAACATAGAGGCCACATCTACATTCACCCGGTATCTTTGAGATGCCAAAAGGTAGACATCTCCTAATATCATCCTTATTGCAAGAAGCACAATGGAGGAATGAGTTTTGAAAATCTTCTCCAACCTTTTATCTAAAATGTTGCCTCTCAAAACCATCTATCTACATCTCCCTTGAAGGAACGCCATAGTATCCATTTTGAATGGAAAAAGTTGTATTGGCCAAACTACTAAATAGCATCCCCTAACTTTTAATTGAAATGATTTTACCAGCAATGAACTATCCCTTTCTACAATCATATCTACAACTCCCATGCACCAGCAGCTCCAACTCTCTGTCATCATTAATTCTCATGCTTCGATGTCCTTCATATGATAATTAAAACTAATGATCAAGTGAATTCAAATCTTCCCAGTTATTCATAATAAATTTGGTTATTGCATGGTCATGGCCACATTGGCAAGTTCATTTGCCTTGGTGTTGGTCTCCCTATAGACATGTACTATTTTGAAGCTATCCAATAAATTCATGTTAGGATTAGCATTATTTCCTATGTCGTTAATAATCAATTTTGAATCCCCTTCTATCAGTCTTTTTACACCTTTGATGTCCCCCAGCTGAAGCCCTAGCAATAGAGCTTGAGATTCTACTTCATTATTGGTCCCAACAAGTAGTTTGTTTGCTGTTGAAATCACCATTGCCCATTTGTGATCTCAGATGATGCATCCAGCCCTAAAAATTTTTAGATTGCCTTTAGCTGCTTCATAAAAATTCAACTTATCCATCCCTCATCTGGGGGACCCATCTTACATCTGCACTAGCATTATGAGACATATGATCTGATGCCTTCCAATAAATGGGGGAATAATCAAACCTAGACACATTTTTTAATCTCATTATCCCAAGAAGTGAAGGAGCTACTTTTCAAAGATTAATGTCTTGATGCATTGTTTACCACTTCTATTATAGACTGCTCAATTTTACATTTTACTACTTTAGTTGACACTTCTTTATCTTGGAAGATTCTCCTATTCATCTATTTCTAGAAATCCCATATCACCAAAGATGCCTTGATAATCCAAATGCTAGAGAAAACCAATTTCTTATTGAGCATTGACCATGCAAAGAAAAGTTCAAATATATCTTGGGGTTGTGGATTCTACCAACTCAACATTCAATAGACAAACTTCCAACACTCCTTTGCATATTACAACTTAATAGAAAATGGTCCATTGATTCTTACCCATTCATCTTCATCGTAGAAATTTGGGTAATATTTCTAGACATCTAGTCTTTTTGTGGTAATGTTCATGTATTTTGGTTTATATCTGTTGTTATCCAAAAGGGTATCTCTCAGTTCCTCAAATTTCATGTGGTCAATTTTAGTGAGTGTGGATGTATATCCTTACATCCTCAACATAAACAACATTAGTTGGAACAAAAGACAATGCTCCATTCTTATCCACTTCCATAGCTTTATATGGATATTTCTTGTACTTAGGTCTTGGCTTCTCTGAAACATCAACCAATTTTGGTATCACAATTTTATCTCTTCTGCACTCTACGGCTATCGTTTCACTTCTTAACTCTTCTTCTCACGAATTTGCAATCTATAGCTAGGGCTTCACTTTTTACTCTTCTTTTCTCAAATTTACCAATCACTTTGAATATGAATGAGGAATTGAATGATTAGGACTTAAGTAACCTTCTTTTATCCTAACTTTTTCTATTTATTACATCTTTTGCTTGTTAGGTTTTTGACAGATTTGAACTGTCGGTTCACTCTATAGGTTCATAGGGAACTATTTCCATCTAGAATTCCTTTGTCTTTCATGTTTTCATTCCAAGGATTTGAGTTATTGATTTAGACTTGCCTTATTAACATATCCATCTTTAAATTTCTTATCAATTCACCTATATGCCTTGCTTTCACTTCGCAGCATCTCATTTTTACAAGGAGATGGAAGATTATGCAGTGGTTAGGTCCCCTTGAACCCATGTTTTTTCTTAATATAATATGAAGTCCTCTGTAGGAGGCACATGAAAAGGTGTGAGATTCATTGATTGAATCAAGCCACTAGGTTCACCTGTAAAACCTAAGATTTACCTTCTACAAGAGAAAAAACAAAGAAGATGAATTTGCACAATAATGGGTGCAATTAATGAGTTAGATTAATGAATTACATGTGAGAACTTAATTTTATGTTTTCTAGTTAGAAAACCCTAATATGACTTAAGAATAACCTAAAACTAAAATTATCCCCAAGTCAACTTAATAAAGTGGAGAAAACAGAGGAAAACCCAATCCAAGAAAACTCCTCTCCAAAAGAAAGAAAAATACAAGTACATGAACATGTGATCAAAGGACTAAAACTTAGACCCCCAAGAATTGAATCCATCACAAAAGTACAGTCATGTTCATACCCCCCATAAAAAAGGAAGTAGAGAGAAGGTCTGGTGACCCCCCGGAAGTGAGAAGGATGAAACCCCATGCGAGGAAATTCTCCCTCCCAAAATAGAGATGAGAAGAGAGACCATGCAGTTGCTCCTCAAGATGACTCCTATAGTGCTGGAAAATGCTCAACACTGAATAAAGATGTTAATAATCATGAACATCAAACAACATTTGTCGCCTTAGGAAGAAATAGAATTGCAAATGTGTACATAATGTCTTCCCATTCCTGATGGGAATACACAGGAAGAAGGATAAATGTCTCTGAACTCTGCACATGGTCCAAAGACAATAATGATGCTCCTGAAAAATGCTTAAATGTCTCCAATCCAGTGCAAAACTATGATTGAATAGGAGGATAAAGAATAGTCTATGAAGAAGATGATGGTCGTGCAAATCCATTGAAGATGTCATCAAATAGAAGACAAATATATCTTCAATGTTGTCCTCCAAATCTACAAGATGGGACTCTACAAACAAAAATGATATATGTGGTAGATATGAGTCCCAATGAGCTATCTCTGGAAGACTGATAATATCCTACTACAAAGAATCTGATGTAGCAACAAGTAATAAAGATGTGATCTTGATTTAAGTGTAGAAGGAGAAGAAAGTGAAGGTTTTGTGTCATATGAACTCGCAAGACTTGTCAAATATGCATGCTCCTCAACTATATCATCATCAAAAGGTATGCAATCTACATCATCAAGGGGTATGTGGTAATCCATAGTAGGATCATCAAGGAATGGAGAGATATGTGAGTCTCCATAGATCTCCTAAATGCTAGTCCAAAGAGTGTGTGAGCACTCAATATGTGAGATAGAACACATAGTGTCAAAATCAACACTAGAACTAATCAATCCTACAATACATGATCAATATAATTTCCCCATGCATATTTCCTCCCAGGTTTATTTTGTTCAGGTATGAGTCCATAAAGATAAGGAAAAAGATTAACCCACTTTAGATGTTTCAATATGCCCTTTCACGAAGACTCATAATTATCCTTACCCAATGTTACTACAGAAGGGAGAATAGGAAAACCCATGATACCTCTTCAAATAAATCAAATCAGAGATCAAAAATCTGAATATGTATTAATGTTGATAAATGAAGCCTAACAAAATGAACAAAACTTCTCTAAATGCCAAAATGTTCAAAATATCAAATAGAAACCATAAAACTAAAAAACTGAATAAAGAATACTTGGGACTGAGTCTAGAAAATTTTTATGGATGGCTATGTACAGCTCGTCAATACCTTCTGACTGCCACAAGAATTGCAAAAATCAAAGATCATGGAAAAAAGATACGAGCTTAGATGCAAAAAAGGTATCTAGAATTCAAACAAAAATAAATGTCACCAGTAGAATAACCTAGAGAAAGTACCTACACCACTAGATTGTGTTCAAAACGTTCTTTCTGATGCCTATTTGTTTTCAAAAATATGACCTCATTTGCCCAAGTTATGCCAAAAAAAAAACACCCTGAAGCACAAATTAGGGCAAAAAGGGACCTTCCTACTCATACTGCGTGTTGGGTAAGTCATATGGCTTGCTTGGCAAAAAAATTCCCCAGATGATCCGGTGGCTGATTTCAACGATTTGATACTCAATATTACGGTTTTTGGGCCTTCTAAGCTAGATGCCAGCGTTGGATTTGGCCCAAAACACTCCAAAAATAGCTTTCCTCCAGATCCTCAAAAAACACCCGCTAAAACCCTTGCAGATCTAACATACAAAGCTCAAATGAAGCCAAATAAAAGACTAATCTAACTATTTTGACTTCTCTAAATCCAATCGAAGACTGTATTTTACACAAAAATATACCCAACAAATAGCTCTTGCTTAAATGTTTCTCAGGATCTGAGAGGGGGTTTGCAGATCTAGAGCTCTGGTACCATGTGAGAGTCACTGATTGACTCAAGCCACCAGGATCACTTGTAAAACCTAAGTCTTACCTTCTACAAGAGAAAAAACAAGGAGGATGGATTTGCACAATATTTGATGCAATTAATGAATTGGATTAATGAATTTCATGTGAGAACATGCTTTTATATTTGTAAGTTAAAAAACCTTAATATTGGTTGCTATTTTCCCCTGGTTGAATTAAGGATATAATCTTCCCCTCACTAGCTCAACTCATTCCATGGTATTGCTTCCACTTGAAAGAAGTGCAAGCCAATTGCCTAGAGCCAATATGCTTTGCCAAGAGAGTCAAAAGCATGAGCCAAGGAGCTCTGTCAAGACAGTCCAATGCTCTCAGAAGTAGCCAAAAAGAAAAGTAGATCATTGGAAAATCCCAACACACGATAAAATGTTAACATCAAGACAAACACACAATGACCAATAGGGCACAATTATGTCACTTGTCTGAATCCTCTGAAATCACATGTGGCACACCCAACAACTTAGTTTGATTACTCGGTGCTTATTTACATGTACAAGTAAAGTGAACCAAACAAATACACTGTATACATAACCCCAACACACTATTCCACAAGCTTATTCTACAAAGATCATCGAAAACCCCCAAACCTCAAGCATATAACTCCATCAACGCTTTAATTCTTGAAAAACCACATCATTCCCATGCATGTTTCTACAATATCTACTTTTAATCTTAGTTCCTTGAAACCTTACTTGAACACCATTAATATTAGAAGTGCGTAGTATGAAAGAAATGTGTAGAATTTAGGAAGTTATTCCCAAAAGTAGTAGCTACTAAGTAGGATACAAGAATACGATTGCACCAGGGATTCAATATCCAAATGTTGAAGATGAATTACAGGACATGGTTAAAATGCTCATATGACTTCAAGTGAAGCATATGATTTATTTGGTTCTGACAAAAACATAAAATAGTCACCTATCTGATACATTGGATGATTATGCAATAAACTAATTGTATGGAATGCCTTTTTTTTGCAAATTGATCTGTTTAATGGCCAAACCAAACAAGGAAGCAAAGCCAATAGGGATACAAACAATCACCAATGCTACAATTCGTAGAAAGTCATGTCTCATCCCAAAATAATTATTTATGAATTAAGACACCGTCACTTTCCCATCTATTGTTTCCATCTCTATATCCACATCGGCAAGATGTGATGCAACCAAACCATAGAGTGTCCAGGAATTAGGTCTCACCTAGTTGTACCATCTCCACCACACAGGCATTTTTTGGTTCAAACAAAATAGATTTGATTGTATTATTAATCATTGTGGCTTGCTGCTATACATTTTAAAAAGTTTAGTTTAAATTATAATATATAAAATTTGCCTCAACAAAAAAGTTTTAACATGGCCTTATAGGTCAAGGAATGATGAAGCCACAAAAGAGGTTCCATGTAGAATAAAATTTGATGCAATGATTGCCACAACATAGAAGTTTGGAGCCATGGAAACTGTCACCATTCTAAAGAAGGTGAAGTATAGAAAAGTGAAATACATGAAAAAGAGGAACCAGAAAAACTTGACTATTGTCCATTCAAATGCTAACATGGAATAGACCACGATGGCATAAACTATAGACTACACAAGAATATAAGGGACCTCAATTGCCACCTACATAAATAAATAACAAAAGGATCATCTCATTAATCTAAGGTTGCATGGTTGAACATCTGACAGTGACAAAATTTAGAATACATATCCAAAGGCATAAGGGAACACTGAATACATTCCAACAACTCTTTCTTTATAGAAGACAGTCCCTTCCACATCAACCATAGGTTGTACACTGGATGCGTTGCTTATTCCAAGAAAAAGTACAGAACAATACATTGCTCCCAAAATATTGAATAAATCTTGTTGGTTGCCTCTACAAAAACAAATTATAGAATGTTTAAAAAATAAATTGCCAATATGATAGGTCAGAGCTGAATTGGAACATGTAGTCTTGCAGAAGAACTCTAATAAATCACAACAAAGGTGTAAAACACAAAATCTAGCGGCTACAAGTGCATATTGGAAAATTGAGACTATTGTGCCAGTGAAAAAAGTATCTAGCCTCTTTTTCCCAAGTTCCCAAAAGATGCTCCCAAAGAACAAGGTAACCATTGTACTGAAGAGAAAATGCACAACAACATAGTGTGGATTTCACCAATATGACCAATACTACTTCCAAAGGCATGTCATGCATGTAGTGCCCCTCCATTCCCACCTTGGATGTATAGGTGAACCAATCAAGGTGCATGAATATGAAGGTAAAATAATGAGAATAATTAAGGTAAGGTAAACAATTGATGTTGTACAATATTAATAGATGTTTCATCCATGTGTGGTTTCATATGATAGTTAATGTGTTTTATTGATAATCTCTATTGCGACACTGATAATGCAGGCTGTGACATTGTTTTGCATTCCAATGATTAAGATGTCGATCTTACTACAATTGTTATATGTTAGAATGGATCTCATGGACTAATTCTATTAGATTTATTTGTTACAATGGTACTTCTGAGACTTATTCAATTTCATGCACCTATATGTTCAGTGTATGGTTCTATTCAGATAATGAGGTAGATTCGATTCAGTTATGATTACGTGTTATCTAATCTAGATTGATATGATGTGGAGAGGACAATGTTGCATCACTTGCTTGTGAGTGCCCTACGATGTTGTGATTCCTTTTTCACCTAGTGTCAGCTTTTGTGCATCTATACATGCTTGATTGTGTCATTTGTTGCAGGATGCAGGTATCGGGCATCGACTCCACCTGAATTAACAGGTCTGAGCGTGCCCTAAACCTAATGGATAAGTTGTTCCAGAGATAACTTAAGGTCTCACATCTCAAGTCATCATCCTCGATCAGGATGCATGACATGTCTAGTTCAACCTGTCAGTTCTGTCAGTATGTCAGGTCTTGCAATTGATTGATATTTGATGGAGCCTGTTGGTTAAGTGCGTGTTTGGCCCTGGCTTGTGAACATGTTTGATTTGGCTTTTAACGGCTATCCTACTTAGTGGGTTATGTTGTACGCCTAAATTTCATTATATAGTCATACTAATATTTGATCCACTTTAATATTTAATAAGGTCATATAATATTCTTATTATTATTATTAATATTTAATAAGATTAAATTGGTAATTGATAATTACCTAGTTCAAATAATTATTTAAAGTTGTTTGAATATGAATTATTTTATTACTACTATTAAATTGATTTAATTACGGGAAGGTCGCTGAACACTAGTAAACGCACTAACCAGATCCTAGAGTAGAGAGGAGACAGTCCTATCATCCAATTGACGAAGCCTAACAATTGGATCAAGAGTGTATTGATTCAGCATTACACTATGGTTACTAATGGATTTGTGATAATATGTTATTTATGATGGATATATTTTGGCTATATATTGTACTAGCACTTCTTGTTGAGTGTACATGTAGAATTATTATGTCAATGGATGATGGTGGTCATTTAGCCACTTTCTGTCTTTCTATGTGATGTCTAACCTAGGCATGGGGCCCTAAGGTCTATTGGCCATGATGTTAACAAATATTATTTTTAGTTTTATGTGATAAAATGATTATGTTCTTGTGTGGGATTTAACCTTGTAACTTTTAAAATGATTTTTAAGTGTTTTTAAGAGGTCTAAGTTGTATTTTATGTTTGAAAAATTGTCTTATGTCCAAGGTACATAGGTAAGAAGTTTATTTTTGTCATTTATAATATTTTAAAAGGTTTTTAGACCCTCCTTTAAGCCCCACTTACAAAAGTGACGAAAATGGGAAGGTAGTTGGTTGAATTAGTTGGGTGGTTGAGTTAGTTTTGGGTAGGAAGTTACTCTTTCCTTCTCTTTAAAAACACTTCATGGAGTGGGGGTGACTTGCTTATTTTTATGATTTTCATTCAAGGATTCTACCATTAGTAGGATATTGCGATTAAGGTATCATGTTTTCTTTATTAATTAAATATAAATATTATATGTTTTTTCTTTATTGATTAAATGTAAATTTTATATGTTTTTCTTTATTGATTAAATATAAATATTATTTGTTTTTCCTTATTGGTTAAATATAAATATTGTATGTTCTAAATATTATATGTATCCTTTATTTATTAAATGTAAAGGTTGTTTTTCTAAGGGTTGTTGCTTGTGAAATTGGAAAAGCAAACATTTCAATGTAAATCTTGAAAGAAGCATATTTGTTGCCTTATTTGTATGTCATAAACCTAGATCATCATAGCATGAATTATATTTTTTATTTTTACATTAGATCTTCCTATAATTATAAGATAGTAATCACCATATATATTGGCATTAAGGTTTGCACATAATCATATCTTATCTATATATTAGTATTAAGATTTCTATATAATCCTATAATTGCTAAATGTTGGTGTTGGATCTTAGAAACGATGGTCTTTATCTGTTTTTAAAAGGGGTCACGAAGTCATCTTGCTAAAGATCTGTTAGTTTGTTCATATCCTCTAATAGATAAACTAATGATGTTCTTTGTGTACGTAAGTATCTTTGAACCTTGTCAAACAGTTCAAGTACCTTGTCCATTAGAGTATTCCTTACTTCTGCCTTCTATTAGATCTAGATGGAAATGTTTTTCTTATGTACATTAAGGTCTCAAATAAATATGGACTTTGGATCATATAAAACTGCCCACTTTTGTATAGATTCTTCAGGATCCAATTCTTATAATAGATTGTATTAAACATCTTATTAGCTCTTCATTTAGTCAATTTATATTTTGGGTGTCTTGTTCCTTGGTTGTTCAAATCTTCACAGTATTATGTCAAACAGTCATGTGCATTGTCTATGCTTCCAAATTTCGCATGCATGTCTGCTAGGGTAGTTGCAGCTAAACATTTGACAAAATGCCTCCATCATTTATCCTCTTTGGACATTGATACGTTGTTCCAAAGCTCCATTTGTGCATAGGTACATAGGATGCTAGCAAATGTTACGAAGTCTGGTCATACACTTTCCAAAAGCTTTTGCTTGAAAGTTCTTAAAGCCCTCTCCACATACCAATTTTTAGTGTATCCTACAATCATTGTATTTCATGATAACAACTTGAGAGCTTCATATATATTCATTCCTTACAAATTCATTTAATAGGTGGAGATGAGTTCAGGATTAGGTCTTGAATCTAATGCAAAATATAGTATATCTCTTATATGTTATCTCCCTATCTCTGCTTATTTTTACACTTGTTGTTGATGAAAAAATGTAGTTTAAACTTTAAGGCATAAGTGAATTTCATGTTTTACTCTATGAAGAAAGAGCTCTTATACGTTCTTAAGTCCTTAATAATAATTCTAGTATGATTCATGTTTAGGATTTATGAAGACAAGTTTCTTTAGGTATTTTATTTAAGAATAGTTAACCAAGGTTAAAGATAGAACTTTTCTCTTGATTAGTGGATTAATATTATGCCGTAATGGTAAAGATCACCATTGGATGATTTATCATTACTTATTGCATAAGCAAGGAAAATATTAAATATGTCAATATGCTTACGTTAAACTTAGATGGAAACTTGTTCTTTTAGGCTGGCATCTTATGGGAATTGTAGTAAACCTTTATATGTATTATGATCTTATATCCTTATTATAAGTAGTCATTGGTGGAATTAGTTAAACTAAAGTGATTTGATTATTTCAAATAGATATGTAATTCTTATAGACATTATATTACACTTTTATATTAATTTAATTAGCTTGACGTTGTTATATAACCTTTATGTACTTTGTGACTACATAAAGAATGTGTCTCATTGGATAATAACATATATATATTATATTAGGGTTTTAGTATAAGAAAATGCTTTAATTGGAATTAAATATATTATGTTTTCTTTTGTCAATAACATGAATGCATTATATATAATGTATCCTCTTTAATGAGCTAAGTTTGTTAATTCACTATTTATGTAAGTAAATGGAATAGAACTTTATCAAATAAATTATTACATAGGAAAACTAGTGAAATGAGGTAATGTTTTACTTGATTTTGGGTTAGCAGTGAACCTATCGTTTGTATGGAAAATGTGTTTTAATTGGATTGATAGTTGGCCTTATGTTTTAATGCATTAGTAAGGTGACAATAAGGGGTTTATGTGTGTGTGTTAAAGATAAAATGCATATTGTGGAATATCTTACTAACAACTATCAATTGGGCTTTCGGTTAAGATAGGCATGTTTATAAATTATACATTTATTAGCTATTGAATGATGGTTTCTTAAACATAATTATAATGGTTTTGTTAGTAGAAATATGATATATGGGTTTGGATTATAAATGTTGTAATTAGCATTTAATTTATAAGTAATTGTAATTAATATTATCTATGCATTGTTAGCTTGATAGTTATATGTAATTGATGAGTGATTAATATAATAGATAGAATTAATATTAATTAAACTAGACCTAGGTTTTATGAAATTATTGGTGGAGATATAACTTGAATCTAGTTGCTAATTTGATTAAATAGAATTGCTCTAGTAAGAATAATTTATGTTGTCAATGAGTTGATTAGTTGAAATTGTTTATTGCAAGCAAAATTTTCATGTGAGTTCGTCTATGTGTAAATTGTCAAGTTTAGGTTCCAGAGGCATAAGGTAATATGATTCAATGGCATGTATTCTCTTCATAGGTGTCTTGAAATGAAGATGTTGCAAGAACATGATGTCTTTTGTCTATGTATGTGGGTCTTGGTAAACAATAATGTGAGATGATGTACATACTGCATTGTGAATATTTTATGATGGGGTTAAACCTCCTTCACGTATGTGTTGATATCGAGCTTGTGTGTAGTATTGTAATGGGGAGATCTTGGAAATCGTAATGAGAAACTATTTTGTTAATGGTTGAGATTTGCGAGCAAGATGATCCATACCTTGCTCGGGATATGTGTTGTTATGGTTATTGCGATTGATCAACGGAAAGTTTTGGGACAATAATGTACAGGTTGGTCATTGTCATTATGCTTTGTATGCAAGAAGGTAAATGCCTTGCATTGTTTATGTATACTTATCAGTATGATAGTGAGTGTCTTGCTTGATGGTTAGGGTTTCTAGATGCAGGTAGGGGAGTGGCTTTCAATGTGGGGCCGGCGCCCAAAGTGGCTATTAGGATAACCCATTGAAAGTTGTTAATTAAGTGAAAACCTAAAAATGAACTAGGGGAAAGGGTAAATTACACATTAACAAGATAGTTGGATTTCCTCTCCCATGCCTGTAGTGCTCATTTAGACTAAGGATGGGTAGAGAAGGCCTAGATGGCAAGATCAACTTCCTTGTCCTCACGAAAGGAAGGTTGATTCCACATGTGTCACCCTATGGGGCTGGCGCCTAGTGAGAGGCTGTCAGGATAACCATAGATGGGGGCCGGTGCCTAGTGAGAGGCTGTTAGGATAACCCATGTCAGGACCATGCGATGACACTCATCCTAGTGCAGCCTAGCATTCCCTAGTTGTACTCTCCCCATTCGTCGTGTGTTGCCTCTGGACATGTTATTGAGTTGCTTGTGGTGTTGCCATGTGTTGTAATAGAGTCTTGTTTGGTCTTTGTTCCTGTTAGGCAATTGTCTACCTGACTGTATGATTTTTTGGGACCTTATGTTATCTCCTAGCACGGGGGGTGGACCTTAGGGTTCCACATGGTCGGGTGGATGTGCTTTATCCCCATTGGTTTCTCCTTGCCTTGTTCGTGTGCAAGAAGGTGGTAACTCCTGTGGCAGATTCAGATCGTGTACCTATTTATGAAGACAGTTATTATGCTCATGTGCTATCCTGTGTATCAGATTATTCATAATGTATGTATTCATATGTATTTAGAAGATGATAATGTAACAATGTAATGTTGTATTCATATGTCGGGAGAAATTGTGACTATGTACTAGATCCTGATGAATACTTATATGATATTATGTAAATGTAAATGTTTATTGATTTAGTGCATTAGGTTTACAATGAGTTACTGATGCTAATTCATGATGTGTGTTAGATTATGTTAATTATTTTGTCAAGTAATGCAACCATGTTATCTTAGAGGACAAGTCATTAGTTTAAATGATGTGTTAATATTACTTTGTTATTTCTATCTTTAAAAAAAAAATTATCCTGTTGTTTATAGCATAAATGTGTTGTTCTTTAAAGTTTCATGGCGGGGCATTACATCTGGTATCAGAGCAAAGGTTTGCAACACTGGGATCTCTAGTTCTTGTCGTTGTTTTAGGTTAAATATTTTTCTCCTTATGGTGAGTTGGTAATGGTACCTCTCACTTAAGAGCTTTAGTATGGTATTAGAAGGAAGATAAACTTATAGACTTGTTCTTGACTATAGAAGAAATAAATCCTTTATGCTTGTTTTACTTGTGTGTCTGTTATGCGAAAATGTGATGATATATCTAACCATATGTGTTCCCTGAACACTAGTGCTTGCTGATTGTTGAGGCCTCCAGTTCCTCTTGTGGTCTTTAGTGCTTTAGAAGCTAGAAGCACAGTTACTTTTAGTGCATGGAATCAAGAGAGTGGAATTTGCCCCTCTAGTGATGTGAATATCCTGAACCCATTTTATGTGGAGTATTGTAAAAGGACAGTGATGTTTGTCTTCCCTGGTTTGGTGAAGTAACCATACCTTGTGAGGTTATGTTTAGGGTGTGGAAGCACCATACCATCTATATGTTAATGACATTATTTGTGTAAGTATTGGAATGATTTGAATATTTGGAGGCATCATGCATTGTAAGACATGTGGTTAAGTGGTATTGTCATGTGTGGGCATCCTAAAGTAGTAGTTTGACATCTATTTTTTTTGTGGCCAAGACTTCATGTGGAAGTTCCTTTGTGGATTATGAAAGTTATCATTGTGTATGTATGTAAAAACAGAATGCAGGAGATCAAATTGGAGCTTGTGTTAGATCCATCTCATATAAATGTGATACTTTAAGTAAAATGTAGCCTTGATTAAGTAGGTTCTTGTGTGCAATATTATCTATTCTTCCTCACATAAAGAAATTGTATTGCATTAAGGTAGAAATTGTTGTAAATAAGTAATTATTTTGTTGCCGTAAATCCTTGTATAAAAGTTGTTTAGGTATAAGGATGTAGATAACCTAATTGTTTGGTTATTTTCCCACTTGGGTTTTCACCTTCTTTAAAACTTTGATGGTGACTACTCCAAATGTTTGTTTTTGTTAGCCCTGTATTGTGTCAAGTGTTGTTTCTATCATGTTCATTTCGAACCTCTGATAGTGTGTACAAGGGAGGACTCTACGGAGAATTGTACTTAAATGCTTGGTAATTAATCAGAACCATGGTGGAAATAAGAAATAAGATGTAATTTTCCTTGATAATATGTAAACACAGATCCCTGAACTGAATGAAATGCTCAAAATATGTGTGATTGGTTATAAGTAGATTACATGATACACCTTAAAGGTAAGGAATTGATGTCTTTTATGCCTGTATTGAACGATTGTGTTTGTCTTGGGAACAATTGCTTAATGTGAATGCGTATGTTGGCAATAGAAAATTGTAATACTAATGTGTTATGTTTCCACCCTAGTCTGTGACTTCTAGGAGTAAGTCAAGTTTTAGGGGGGGAGGATGTAGTGCCCCTCCATTCCCACCTTGGATGTACAGGTGAACCGATCAAGGCGCATGAATATGAAGGTAAAATAATGAGAATAATTAAGGTAAGGTAAACAATTGATGTTGTACAATATTGATAGATGTTTCATCCATGTGTGGTTTCATATGATAGTTAATGTGTTTTATTGATAATCTCTATTGTGACACTGATAATGCAGGCTATGACATCGTTTTGCATTCCAATGATTAAGATGTCGATCTTACTACAATTATTATATGTTAGAATGGATCTCATGGACTAATTCTGTTAGATTTATTTGTTATGATGGTACTTCTGAGACTTGTTCAATTTCATGCACCTATATGTTCAGTGTATGGTTCTGTTCAGATAATGAGGTAGATTTGATTCAGTTATGATTACGTGTTATCTAATCTAGATTGATATGATGTGGAGAGGACGATGTCGCATCACTTGCTTGTGAGTGCCCTACGATGTTGTGATTCCTTTTTCACCTAGTGTCAGCTTTTGTGCATCTATACATGCTTGACTGTGTCATTTGTTGCAGGATGCAGGTATCGGGCATCGACTCCACCTGAATTAACAGGTCTAAGCGTGCCCTAAACCTAATGGATAAGTTGTTCTAGAGATAACTTAAGGTCTCACATCTCAAGTCATCATCCTCGATCAGGATGCATGACATGTCTAGTTCAACCTGTCAGTTCTGTCAGTATGTCAGGTCTTGCAATTGATTGATATTTGATGGAGCCTGTTGGTTAAGTGCGTGTTTGGCCCTGGCTTGTGAACATGTTTGATTTGGCTTTTAACGGCTATCCTACTCAGTGGGTTATGTTGTACGCCTAGATTTCATTATATAGTCATACTAATATTTGATCCACTTTAATATTTAATAAGGTCATATAATATTCTTATTATTATTATCAATATTTAATAAGGTTAAATTGGTAATTGATAATTACCTAGTTCAAATAATTATTTAAAGTTGTTTGAATATGAATTATTTTATTACTACTATTAAATTGATTTAATTAAGGGAAGGTCGCTGAACACTAGTAAACGCACTAACCAAACCCTAGAGTAGAGAGGAGACAGTCCTATCATCCAATTGACGAAGCCTAACAATTGGATCAAGAGTGTATTGATTCAGCATTACACTATGGTTACTAATGGATTTATGATAATATGTTATTTATGATGGATATATTTTGGCTATATATTGTACTAACACTTCTTGTTGAGTGTATGTTGATGTGTTTTCCTTGCACATACAACGCAGAATAAAATATTGGTGTACTCTATCCTCTCTTGAACAAAATCCCTCAAATGCTAAGCTAAGTGATCAGATGAGTAGACTCCAAGGTTCTTGATTAGTTACTTTTTGTGTTGCGACTTGGGATAACTTAGCAGTAGGATGCGAATTACTGTTTGACACAAGGGGACTTACGTAAATGCTCAACAATAGGAAACTTGTTTCTCTTGGATAACATGTAACACAGCTTCTTTGAAGGTCTACCAATTCGATATCTTAAGATATGACAATGGAAGCTCTTGAATCTAAATCTAACAAGATTTTAAATAAAATGCAAAAGGAAATGAGTTTAGAAGGCTCTAATCTAAATGCAAGCAATCACCACTGATTCACTGGAATCTCAACCACATTTTGCTTCGCCATAAGGAAACAACTACACAAAAGTGGTGCTATCTTCTAAGGGTAAAGTAAGATTTTCAGATTAAGCTCAGATGATGTTCAGACTAACCATGCACTACAACCTACCATCAACAAATTATAAATGGTATGAACTATGGAGACACCAAACATGAATCAGCAACAACAACTTCCATAAAACATAAAACTAAATTGATGAAAACAAACTAAACAAATCTTATTCTATGAGTGAACACTTAGAAACCATGCATTCATTTGAAACAACACAAATCACCATGAAAATTTCAGCAATGAATTTGTATTTATTTCAACAGAGTCTTGAGCAACAATTTCTTAGAGCATTCCCCCCTTTACAAATGAGAGAAAAATGGGTTTATATAGGCCCCAAAACTCAATGGATGGCCAAGATTAAAACTTTAAATCGAGGGCCCATATTATGCTACATAGGCAAGTGGTTACAAATTTTACTAAAATTAGACCTTGCATTAATGATGCACCAACCAAGTGGAATACCCTCATCAATGACCTTTCCTTTTCACGAAAAACTCCACAAATCTAGCGATGACACGTGTAACCTCCTCCATAGGTACACTTGGCAGAGTCTGAATGGTGCCCTCTATGATTTGCAGCTCCTATGCACATTTGACAACTGTCATTTCCCAACTAGCCATGGATGTCTGAAACGGGCCCATGAAAGTGGAAAGCATGCAAATTTCATCCAACAACTCCCTCGACACAGGTTGTGTATGCCAAAAATACTTTGCATGCATCTTGTCTTTCAGCAAGTATTCATCAATCTCTCCATTGGAATCAACTACCTTGTTTATGAAAACAAGTATTTTGTTTTGCATTTCCCGAAGTACCTCTCTTGTTTGAGTGCAATCACTCTCAACGTTTCCCAAAACCTGCTCCTTTATGCTGAGTGCACAATACCAAGAATGGAAATTATATGTTGGACCCCGCTCAATCACCCCTTCATCCAACAATGTGGCACTTGGAGTATAAATCAGCCTTTTCAACTGAGGCATAACTTCTTCCTTTACATTTCTGAATTGTGCACAAGTAATTAGATTATTCTGAACTCTGTCAAATGTTGAAGCAGCTTCCCTGTACAACTTCACAATCTCATCCACAAACCCATCAGCCTTGATCTTGAAATTTGCTGCCCAGTCTTGCAATACTTGAGAAGAGGACCTCATTTCTTCCAAATGAACCACAGACTCCTGCAGGAGCAATGCCGGTGGTGCAACCATCTCTTCAACTTGGCTTAGTGGCCTCATTAACTACTGAATATAATGCCGAAATGCCAAGTTATCCTTCTCTAACTGAATCCACTGTTCTTGTTCCTTCTGTAGCCTTTCTTTGATGACAGCAACTGAATCTTCCAACTCTTCTATCTCCTACTCTACTGTGGCTGGTCCCAAATCAAAAGTATTGATGTCATATGCACTCGAAATGCCACCATCTGCCTCTTTGCTGATTTTTGGGACAGCAATATGCACTTGCCTTGACCCCGAGCTGCCTCTTGTGATCTTTGAGAATTTAGTAATTTTCTGCTTTCCATTGTCAGTTTTGGCCCTGCTCAGCAAGTCTTCCAAACTTAGTATGGGTTCCCTTTCAATAATAGACTTTTCCTTGACTCGATCTCTTAACCACTCAGGCAGATTGGACAGGTCCTCCTAACTTTCTTCTTGAACTCCCTTATGCTGAATAGTGGGAAGAGCCTCCTCATCAAACTCATACAACTCTTTTTCATCTTGATTTTCAGCTTCTGTCTCTATCACGACCACTTCTTATTCCTTAGCTGATTTTGACACTACTTCATCAATTTGATTACCTTGTTTGTTTCCCTGATCATCTTGGATTTTCAAGGTTGTCTGCTCATCAGGTCTCACTTCATCTTCATCAATATTTATTATATTATTACCCTCTTGTCTTGAAAATGCACTAACTACCTGCTGATCATTAGTCTTTACCTTCTTACTTGGCTGAATACCCTCATGTGGATCATCACCTTCTCCCTTGGAACCATTGGAATTATTGGAAGACCCACTTCCTGAAGTATCCTTGGACTGATGTACACTAACTCCTCCCATCAAGTTGTAGGTCAATTGGACATTCTTCTCCTGAAGCCTATGAATCTTGAAGTCTACATACTTTCTTGTATGCGATATAATTGGCATCATCAGATCATCATTGCATGTGGCCTCCTGCTCAGACCAATTGATGGTGAAGGGCCTATCTCTTTTCTCTTCATACAAACTTTGTGAAAGTCTTTTGTGATTCTCCTCAAGCTGATCTGGAATGTTGATCACTCTTGTTGATCTGACCAGATCCAAAGATAATCAGTAGCAACTTTTCTTTCTTATTTCTATGTCATCATATGTATCTATCCAGTGATCCTCGAGCTGAGGTTTGTGCTCGCTTTTGCTCCCAAATTTCTATCTAACTATGCCAAATGGATCAAAGTTACTATGTGCATCATTGTGGCATACCAAGTTGTAAGCCTGCAACTCTATCTCTGAATTTTCAGCAGCTTGTAATGACATGCAAGCCTCAAGCCTCCCAATGCTGATTGGAAACTTTGTTGTAGTCTTTTTCCTCTTTCTCTAGACTCTGTCGAATGCAACCAGCTATCGTGTTACTTCCAACAACACCATTCTGTTAGTGGGGTATCTAGGCAATCTGTAAGGCAATGATGAGAAGCCCTCCACACGGATGTATGTGAATCTTGGAAACTGAATAAACCACTTTTTGTATTTTGTGATGAAGTTCATGGCCTCCTTCGACAATCTCCTGCATGTGCTACATTGTAACAATCTAACAATATGCATGGAAAAGGCATCATTAAACCTTCTGTAATGGGATATAGCCTGTAAGTGCAGCTGAGGATAGCAATCATAAACCTTGAACTGTCCTTCTCCATTTCCAACTCTCCCCTGGCAGTTCAATCCTGGCTATCTCTCGCTTCTGGCAAGCATATATATAATATATGAGCTCATGTAAAATGTTTTCGTTTCTTGTAAACCCTTCAATTGATCATCGATGTTACTGCTGTTCATTTCAGCCCAATCTATCATTCTTTTTCCACTTATAATTTCTTCAATGAAGAAGAACATCCAAGGCTCGAAATTTGCTGATTGTGGGCAGCCCATGATGCGGTTCAAAAACACAACCATATAGTTGATTTCTTGATGAAACTCAGACTTGTGAAACTTTTTAGGCACCTTACTCACATGTGGCCTTGGTTGCACCAACCAGCTATTGTTTATTACCTCCATACATTTCTCAGGTCTATCCAAATAAAGTTGCGAAGCAGACTCTTTGTCGCAGAATGTAGTAGTTTTGTATGAGGGGATGTCAAAAGCTTCCGCAATCGCCTCCTTTCTTAGATAAGCAAGTACTTTGCCCTCTCTAGTCATAATACATCTTTTTTCATGATTATAATGCTTGGCGCATTCTAACATCAGTTCTAGACATAGCATTGTTGGCGGGAAACAAGCAGCTTGCACAATCCCATTCTTCAACATTCATCCGACTAGATCCGATGGATTGGGTTTGTGCAAATTTTGCCGAATTTCTTGCATATTGGTCATCCCCAGATTGGTGTCACAGAGGTTTCACCACTTCGAAGTGATCTTTGTTTCTGGCCACATTCCCTTCATGTCACTCCTCATCAACGCTTGTCTATCCTTCGCACTCATCCTTCACCTGCACAACCACCTTATGTCAAAATCTTGAAAATGACATTTAGCAACAACATAATAGTAACAAAACCTACATTTAATACATGCAAGATGAATGCAAGATTTCAATTTACCTCACCCCTCTGCTAAAGAAAAAACAATAATGCGATTCCCGTGAGAACAAAATGTTCAAATATCTCACTAACACACTTAGTTTCTATTTGCCCCTGTCAAATATGATCTCCTAATGGACCTACAATAATTGTGTGTCATAATCCCTTATGTGCTTTAATGGAGGGGAGGTCGATTTCCAAGAAATAGAAGGTGGTCTTTCTTAAACTTTCGAAGACTTCAACCAAGGAAGACACTCTTAAACCTGCACTCAGGAAGCGTTGAGAACACCACGCAGATTATGTAATATTAACCAGTTTAACGTCCAAGCACCCATTCAGACAAACCTCATAAGGATCCCCTCTTGCAAACAAAATTGATGAACATAGTCAGGTTTCCAAATACTGATGTAGGAGGCGAAGCTCACTGTTAGAAAATATGATAAAACACCCTCGAATCTCTATCGTCTCACACAGTGAAATCACCTTTTCTGGAGGACAGCGTGTACCACATATGCTCAGAAAGTTGGCACTGTCATTCAATAATGTTTAAAAGATTTTGCTAGCATAAATAGTGTGCTCCACCTCTTGCCACATAAATGTCATTACTTGGATTAAATCATGGGGCTAAAAATAGGATGAGCCAATATTTGAAAGATACGTGAGTCAAAATCCTGCCAGGAATCTCAATTTATTCCCTATCCATGTGTTTTTCAGAGTGCAGTGCCTATTTAATGGTATGCTAAGAATAGAATTGATTCGTTCTGCACAAAAAAATGTTTAATGATTCCTTCAGGTCATCATGATTGCCAAAGAGGTGACGGTGTTACAGCGGGTCAACGCAAATATTTGAGATCCTGGCGAAAAAGAAAATTGCAAACCTAAGACCTATCTCTGCCCTAGCGGTCCTTTTGCTTCAACGTGCACAACACAGGATTGCAGTGGACTCTCAAAAGTCCGTCCCTCCATGAATGATCAACATGGGGTGAATGCTATACTTCACATTTGACGCGATGCTGAGAATAGAATTTTGTGATGTTCTACATAACTGCCAAAGGAGCATTAATAACCATGCTACGCAATAGACACCCTAGGCAAATGGTCACTTAAACCCACCGGAGACTAACTCAAACATGTAGAGTTCCCAATAAATCATGAAAATCTGCTCAAGTGGTCATTTAGCTTGTTGAGAGAATAGGAAATGGAAAGCAATGCCAGAAGGTAACTGAAGTCCACTTAGGCAGAGATCCAGGGAGGAGCGGGCATGTTGTTTAATAAAAGAACATCTCAATGTAGTGCAAAGTGATTGAAAATGTCCGCTGGGATAGAGATTTGAAAAAAAATGAGCTCGACGCCTAGTTAGGATATTTCTTATGCATTGTAAGTTATATACCAACCAATAAATGGACTACAATGTACCCTAATGACACCTGCAAACCTTGCCTAGATAAGAAACTTCAACCAAGACCACAGACAAAAACACCAAGCAGGGGTCCCCACGGCTGATGGGGCGATGTTGGACCATGTCACAACATCTGGCGACTCCACAAGAGAAATGTTCTTAAACATTTGAGGAATAAAGACTCATTCAAAACCCTAAATCATCAAATAACCTCGTCAAGTCCATCTAATAGTTAAGAGATGCACTCAAAAGGAGAAAAGAGTCAAAAATTGTATCACGACATTTCCTCTCTGCAATTTCTTAGGGTAAAAATTTCATTTAAAACTTCCTCAAGTGTTCTAGAGATAAGCAAGAATCAAAACTTCAAAATCCCTGCATGCACCCACATATTAGGTCAGATAAACATGAAAACTTAATCAAGGCGTCAAAATCAAAAGCTTAGGACAACCATTTTCATCCTGAAAGATCCAAGTGTGTGCAATTGGGTTCATTTCCATCCATTAGCACTTAAGATCACCTGAGTTCCTCCGCATTAAGCTACATGATTAGTGCACACCTCATGAACTACCTGGACATGGCCCCACTGCCAGCGAGCGTCTATAGCCCCGACGGGTTTGTCTCGTAATTCCACTCGAGCAGAGCCCTACTGTCGGTCAGGCGTCCATAGCCCCAGTAAAGATTACTCGATCGTCAATCTAACTGAGTTATGGTGTGTGATTTGTGATTTTCTTTCATCTCTTTTCTTTTCTTTTGATTTTCAACATGCTTTTGCTTGGTAGAGTACAATGCAGTACCGCTACGTGATAACTCAGCTAGCTGGGTGTGGACTTACGATGGTGGCAAAGGTGGACCTTTAGATTTTTCACTTAATGCGAGATCACAAAGATTTACTTAGGTACTTCTAGATTTTAAAAGTGAAAGGATATAAGATCTCAAGACAATTCAAGTCGCCCTAAACAGTCAATTTATCCTCCCAGAGTAAGAAACATGCTATCGAATGCCAATAATGGAGTCCACAATGAATCTATCCATCAGACGCGAGCTTATCAAAAGAGAACAAAAAGTATTCATTTAAAGATTAAACATTTTAAACATATAATCAAAGACCTTCATGTCAAAATACAATGCATGATTCCCTTCTCGAGTCAAGTACAGATCTTAACAAAAAGATAGACTAAAGAGAATTATCTTCTGATTCAAAGAATCTCATGAATATTTATTCTCAAAATATACTTAGCATTACCTCATGAAGTCAACCAGAAGTGCCCTAATTGTAAAAACCACCCAAAACTGGGACCCCAAGGAAAGCCAAAAACCGCAGCAAAAGCGGACAAGCCCAAAATGAAGCAAACCACCCAAAAACTAACCTATGAAAGCAAGAAACAACTATCCTAACTATGTACAAATAGGTCCCCAAAGGAACTTAGGGTTGGAAATAATGCTTTAAGAATTGTCCATTGACGGGCAATGGAACAAATTCTCCAGTGAGTGTTTTTAGTTTGAAAGCATTTTCTCCCAAGATTTCAGCAATCTGGTAAGGGCCCTTCCAAAGATTATCAAATTTATCATGTCCACCCTTTCTCTCTTTAGCTTTGTCCTAGTATAGAACCAAATCAGAAATATGAAAAGACTTGATCTTTGCTTGTCTATCAAACCATCTCTTCACAACTCCTTGATGTTTTGCAAAATTTTCATGTGCCATGTCTCGTTTTTCTTCTAAGTGGAGCAGTTGTGACAACCTAGTTTGGACTCTATCATTTTCTTCCATGTAATCTTGCATAAATTGTAATGTAGGAATTCTCAGTTGGATTGGGAATACAAGATCTTGGCCATAAACTAGATGATAAGGGGATGTGCCCAAGGAACTCTTTATTCTTGTCCTGTCTGCCCAAAGAGCAAACTTAAGTTGCGTATGCCAATCTCTCGGGTTTTTTTCCAATAGCTTCTTAATTGCACCTAGCAAGTTTTTGTTGGTGGATTCTGCTGGGCCATTTCCCTGCGGGTAATAGTTTGATGAAAATTTTAGTGTAATGCCATATTCAAAAGCCCAGTTAGAAAATTTTAGTGAAGTAAAAGCAGGACCATTATCACAAACAAGAGCATGTGGACATCCAAATCTAGTGATAATATTTTCTTCAAGAAATTTAATCACAACATCAGAAGTACAAAATTTTAAAGTATGAGCCTCAGACCACCTGGTACAATAATCCATAGCGGTCAGAATATACCTGTGTTGTGCCGAGGAAGGTGGGTTAATCATACCAATAAAGTCCAAACCCCATTGAGCAAAAGGTCTTACTTCGATCACCGGTTGAAGTGGCATGGCTGGATTTCTTTCCCTTGAAGTTGCTACCTGGCACGTGTGACATCTCTTGACATGGTCATATGCATCGTGAAACAAAGTGGGCCAATAATAACCTGCCCTCAGAATCTGGTGTGCCGTAGCTAAACCACCTCCATGACATGTTCCAAATTTGTTGTGGAAGTGTTCCATTATCTGGCCTGCTTCATCGTTTCCTAGGCATCTCAAATATATCCCTTCATGATTCTTTTAGAATAGGACCGATCCTTGGAGCATAAAATGCTGACTTTTTATTCTCAAAGCTCTCTTCTGGGTTGAATTCATATGTGTCGGACACTTCTGATTTAGCAGACAATATATAATGTCATTGTACCACTCATCAGGTGATACATCCTGAAGAGTATAAACTTGTTGCACCAACCCTGGTCCATCAGTTGCAATCGTTTGAGTCAGTCCCTGTCCTCAAACAAGCTTCATTGGCTGTATTTCAATATCATATTCTTGAATAGTGGCGAGCCACTTGCCTCTTCTTTCTCCCAATTCATTTTGCATAAGCAGGGTCTTGACTGCCACATCTGGAACAACAGCATATATTCTACTTCTCAAAATGTAATGTCTGAATTTCTTAATCGCTTTGACTAGTGCATAAGCCTGCTTTTCCACATTAGGATATCTCAGTTCAGCATCTTTCAATGGTGTGCTCATGAAAGCTATTGGATGTTCATCCTTTTCTTCATTTCTCTGGGTGAGAGTTGCTGCACAAGTATGCTCTGAAGCAAACGAATATAGATAAAATGGCCTTGTGTAGTCTGGGCTTATCAAAATAGGAGCATCAGCAATAGCTTGTTTGATTTCTTCAAATGCCTTTCTTGCAGAAATTGTCCACTCTATCTTCACATCTTTCTTCAACATGTCATTCAATGGCTTAACAATCTCTGCAAATCCTGTAATGAACTTCGTGACGAAGTTTATCTTCCCAAAGAATGACTTCAGCTCCTTCTTACTTGCAGGCATATCAATCTTAGAAATAGCCTCTATTTTGCTTGGGATCTATTGACATTCCTTTCTCTGAAATCACATGTCCCAATAATTTGCCTTCTGTTACTCCAAACATACACTTTTTTGGATTCAGTGAGATTCCGTGTTTTCTACATCTTTGAAATACTTTCCTCAAATCCTCTATGTGATCTTCCCTTCTGTGAGAGAAAACTGTGAGATCATCCATGTATATGATGATACATTTTCCAATCAAATCATGAAAAGCAATGTCCATAGCTCTTTGAAAGGTTGCTCCGGCGTTAATCAATCCAAATGGCATTCGCCTGTATGCATAATTTCCCCATTTGCAAGTGAAAGTAGTCTTTAATCTGTCTTCTGGTTCCACCATCACTTGGTTGTACCCTGAATATCCATCTAGGAAAGACATCATCTGGGAACCATTCACAATTTGCAAAACTTCATCCAATGAAGGCAGTGGATAATTGTCCTTTTCAGATGCTCTATTCAAATTCCTGAAGTCCACACACAACCTTATCTCCCCATTTTTCTTACGAACAGGAACAAGATTGGCAACCCACGTTGAGTGCCTTACCGGAAATATTATCCTTGCATTCAACAGCTTCTTTACTTCTTTATATATAAATGGTTCTAAAAGTGGATTGACAAGCCTCTGCCTTTGTCTGAACGGCTTGCTATTGGGTTTCAGAGGAATGGTGTGTGTAATGATTGAGGTATCATAAGTCTTTAAATCATCATAACTCCATGCTATAATGTCTGAGAATGCTTTCATGCATTTGAGTATACCTTCCTTTTCTTCAGGTCTACACACCTTTCCTATTAACACATTCTTCTCTTCATTACCTATTCCTATATTGATAGGTTCACATTTATTTCCTTGAATCTTATGATCTCTCAATGCACTCAATTGATCTGAATCAAAGAGTCTTTCTAACTCAACCATCCCTCGTGGTATTGTGTTATTTTTTAGGTTCAAGATACCTTCTACATCAAATTCTTCTTGTTCCAAATCTTCTTCATCTATGATTTGAGCCTCAAAAACCCCAAAATTTGTGATGAAATCCAATGTGTGTTTATCATCATTGAACACCTAAAAATTTGTAACATTATCAGGAACTAATGGTACTGAGACTAGCTCTACGGTGAACTTCTTTAACCCATTCATGGCAAGTGGTGTAAGTGAACTCGCAGCCTGTGCTAGGGAATTAGCAACTTGATTCTTTGATCTGTAAACTGATTTGATGTTGAATGCATCAAAACTTTCAATCAAATCCCAAACACAATTTCTATACCTCTTTAATCTCTTATCATGACAAACATACTTCTTTCTTATTTGCTTGACAATTACCTCAGAATCTCCATAAACATGCAGAATCTTAGCTCCTTTCTTGATAGCCATCAATAACCCATGAACTAATGATTCATACTCTGCCACATTATTTGTACATGGAAATTGCAGTCTATGCGCAGCCAAGAATGATTCACCTGATGGATTGATTAACTCGAACCCAGCACCAGCTCCTTGTTTCAACTTGGACCCATCAAAACGCAAAGTCCATACTTGATTTCCTTCTTGATCAATTGAAACTTTGCTTGGATTTTCTCTTCTCTTACCTTTCTTGGGAGTCCTTGGTAAAATTGGATCCTTCTTTGGTTGATCGTCACTTTTTTTAGTTTTTTCAATTATCTCAGTTTTAGTGGGTAATTTGACAGGGTTATCTTCCTTCTTTACTTCCAAAATTTTTGGTTTTACAGCCTGAGAGACTCTCCTATATACTTGTTCTAAGGCAACTTTACACATAGCACAGGAAAACTCAAAATGAAAAGCACTGTGTATCTGGCACCAGTTAGGTAATAATAGATCTTTGACATTTGCTTGCTGACCCAACTCTATTGCTTGCTGAACATTCTTGAGTACGAAATTTTGAAAATTTTCAAATGTACCATCTCCTTCATCAGAAGCGGACTCATAATTGTGATCAAGCAAAATTTTAGTTTCATCGAAAGATTTCTAACCTTCATCTTCTTTCATTCTTGAACCTTGTAACATGAGGACTTCTTCCGTATTTGGCCTGTAATTCCCAAGATCAGTTTCTAGGAACAGGACCTCATTGTCCTCACCATATTCTATGATCATCAGTTTCAATCTTGGAGTACTATCAATTTTGATTTGATTTGGAATTCCTTTCCATGGTAACCACATGTGTGAGAAATCGGTAGCTACATACCCATTCAATCTTCTTGACCAATCTCTACTCAGGAGCATGCCATATCTGCCTGGGATATCAACAACTGATATATCAATGTAGCTTTGGATTCTTGGATCAGATGACAATTGCATGTGTATATTATTCAATTCTCCAACCACGGGCACTTCTGTCTTATCCAGTTGTCTAACTTTCTTTGTGGTCAGAGTAGGAATCAAACCCAATCTTTTACATATGGTGAGTGGCATTACATTGCTTGATGCTCCTGAATCCATCAAACAATTATGTAACATTTTCCCAAAAATACGGACTAATAATAGGAATGGGGCAGGCTCATCTCTTCCTTGATAGAAAACTACAGACTTTTCATTTGGTAACTTGGAATGTGCGTTCTTTTCCACATCATTTGACCGTGAGATTTGATCTTTTGCAATCCTTTCATTTTTTATGATCTTTTCACTTTTAACAATACTTCCTTCTTTTATATCCTTCATACTTCCTTCTTTTATATCCTTTGTAGGGTCTTGGGCTATACATACTGAGTTCATATATGGAGAAACACTCTCTGGCACACTTTCCATAACATGTGCATTCTGAACATGGGATGAGTTAGAAGGGCCTGCCATAGCATTCCTTGGAATAGATGTATCATTTAAGCTGTTTAAAACTGTGTTTCTAATCTCAGGGATTCTCATCATTTCAACCAAAGGCATGCTCACTTTCACTTTCTTGAATTCTTCAGTAACAATTAAACTTAGATGTTTCAATCCATCATTTGTCACAGGGCCATCTCATGAAAGATTGGCTCCTTGTGGATTGTCTCGTGGCTGAACTTCTCGTGTTGGAGTGGTTCTTTGAGCAGCATCCCTTTGTCTATACTCTGGTGAATCCTTTGGAAAATTTGGATTGTTACTAGCATTTGGATTTGGTGGAGTCTGAAAATTGTTTGGAGGAACTGAAGAGGTTAATGGATCCTGTACTCAATGATTTCTTTGATAGACTTTTAGGGGTGGATTCCCAGCTGATTGTTGAAATGCTTGTACTTCCCTTGCTGCTTCAGCTTGAAAGTCATTACTGAATGGAGAGTAATAATCTAAATTTTCAATTGGTCCATTTGCAGATGCTGGAGGGAACCTTCCATTGTATTCCATTGCATCATAATCCATCATAGGAGGAAATGTGAAGTCTTCAATGATCAAGGCTTGATCATACCTTGTTGTAGGAACAATCTCATATCCTGTCATTGCTTGGGGAGCATCTTGAGCTTGCGTGTTTTGCATCTCCTTTTGAAATATATCAGCAGCTATTCTGAACTCTGTACACTGCAACTCAGAATGCTGATTTGTGTTATGCAATCGACACCAACTTGATAAAGCTGCCTCAGCTAAGAACACCTTGTCTGCTGGTCTAGAATCTGAATTTGAATTGTTTTCCAACGGAGAGGGAACATTTCCATTGTTTGGAGATGTATTCCATGTTTTGTTTTGTCTTTGGAATCCTTGATTTGTCCCTCGGAATCCTTGATTATAACCTTGATAATTTCCTTGGTCTCTCTGATTTCCTTGATATCCATTGTGATTTCCCCGATCCCTCTGATTTCCTTGAAAACTCCTTTGCATATTTTGTAAATGATTATTTTGATGGGTAACTTCAATAGATAATCTCTTCACTTGATCGATTAACTCTTTCATTTCATCCTTCTCTTCTTGATTCCTTATAGAGGATGAAGACCCTTGTAAGTACACAGGTTGCACTAGTGAAGTTTGTGAAATGGGTGCTCCTGGATGCAACACCATCTGATTGCTAGGTGCCGGAATTGGATTCATTACAGGAGTATGCTGTGTCAAAGCTTGGTTGATTCCTTGAATCTGATTTGGCATAGCTAGATGTACTATATGATTAAGTGGTCCTTGAGTATTCATTCCCAAGTCAGTATTCACTTTGACAGCCTCAGCATAGGCCTCCATTAAAGTAGTTGGAGGTGCAGCTGCTCTCTTCACAAACATGGAAGTAAGGCGGTCTAGTGCTGCATAATATACTTCCCTCGCCATTGCATCATCAACATTATATGGAGCTTGCAACCTTGTATAAGCCTTATGAAAGAGATTATTGAAAGAACTGATAGGTTCATGTTCTTGCCTCTTGACATCAACAAACTATTTGTAGAGCTCTGACGGAGTGATGGGAATCCTGAACTTTTCTAGAAAGGTGTTTTTCAGTACTTGCCAACTATTAATGGAACCTGCAGGTAGATGAATGTACCAAAAGTATGCATCTTCACCCAGTGAATAAGGAAACAATCTACATGCTACATCCTCATGCTCAATTCTTCTGTTTCGAAGAGTATCCTTGAAAATCTTAATATGTTCCTCTGATGTCCTGTTCACATCACTGACCTGAAATTTAGAGCAGAATTGTTCAGGACTCTTGGGCATTTCATGGTAATTCGCGAAAGCAGCAAGAGGAGAAGCATTTGCCAGAAGCCAAGCCATTGGAATGTTTACTTGTTGTGCTGGAACTGTTTGAGCAACTCCTTGTGTATTACTTGGTTGAGCAATTCTTGTATCTGGTGGTGGAGTTTGAAACAAATCTACGATGACCCTTACGCTAGGTGATCCTTCACTTGATGGATTTGTCTTCTTATTGTGCTTGGCTTTGGAATTGAAGTCCAACTCAATCAACTCCTTTGAAGTTTGCGGCGTAGACCTTAGAATCCTCTGGTGTTTTTCAGGTGAAAAAGAAACAATGCACTCCAGTGTGTCTAACTTTGTATTCCAAGAGAGGCCCCCCTTCTAGCGCCAATTTTGTTGATGTGTTTTCCTTGCACATACAACGCAGAATAAAATACTGGTGTACTCTATCCTCTCTTGAACAAAATCCCTCAAATGCTAAGCTAAGTGATCAGATGAGTAGACTCCAAGGTTCTTGATTAGTTACTTTTTGTGTTGCGACTTGGGATAACTTAGCAGTAGGATGTGAATTACTGTTTGACACAAGGACTTACGTAAATGCTCAATAATAGGAAACTTGTTTCTCTTGGATAGCATGTAACACAGCTTCTGTGAAGGTCTACCAATTCGATGACTTAAGATATGACAATGGAAGCTCTTGAATCTAAATCTAACAAGATTTTAAAGAAAATGCAAAAGGAAATGAGTTTAGAAGGCTCTAATCTAAATGCAAGCAATCACCACTGATTCACCGGAATCTCAACCACACTTTGCTTCGCCACAAGGAAACAACTACACAAAAGTGGTGCTATCTTCTAAGGGTAAAGTAAAATTTTCAGATTAAGCTCAGATGATGTTAAGACTAACCATGCACTACAACCTGCCATCGACAAATTATAAATGGTATGAACTATGGAGACACCAAACATGAATTAGCAACAACAACTTCCATAAAACATAAAACTAAATTGATGAAAACAAACTAAACGGATCTTATTCTATGAGTGAACACTTAGAAACCATGCATTCATTTGAAACAACACAAATCACCATGAAAATTTCAGAAATGAATTTCTATTTATTTCAGCAGAGTCTTGAGCAACAATTTCTCAGAGCATTCCCCCCTTTACAAATGAGAGAAAAATGGGTTTATATAGGCCCCAAAACTCAATGGATGGCCAAGATTAAAACTTTAAATCAAGGGCCCATATTATGCCACACAGGCAAGTGGTTACAAATTTTACTAAAATTAGACCTTGCATTAATGATGCACCAACCAAGTGGAATACCCTCATCTATGACCTTTCCTTTTCGTGGAAAACACCACAAATCTAGCGATGACATGTGTAACCTCCTCCATAGGTACACTTGGCAAAGTCTGAATGGTGCCCTCTATGATTTGCAGCTCCTCTGCACATTTGACAACTGTCATTTCCCAACTAGCCATGGATGTCTGAAACGTGCCCATGAAAGTGGAAAGCATGCAAATTTCATCCAACAACTCCCTCAACACAGCTTGTGTATGCCGAAAATACTTTGCATGCATCTTGTCTTTCAGCAAGTATTCATCAATCTCTCCATTGGAATCAACTACCCTGTTTACGAAAACAAGTATTTTGTTTTGCATTTCCCGAAGTACCTCTCTTGTTTGAGTGCAGTCACTCTCAACCTTTCCCAGAACCTGCTCCTTTATGCTGAGTGCAAAATACCAAGAATGGAAATTATATGTTGGACCCCGCTCAATCACCCCTTCATCCAACAATGTGGCACTTGGAGTATAAATCAGCCTTTTCAACTAAGGCATAACTTCTTCCTTTACATTTCTAAATTGTGCATAAGTAATTAGAATATTCTGAACTCTGTCAAATGTTGAAGCAGCTTCCCTGTACAACTTCACAATCTCATCCACGAACCCATCAGCCTTGATCTTGAAATTTGCTACCCAGTCCTGCAATACTTGAGAAGAGGACCTCATTTCTTCCAAATGAACCACAGACTCCTGCGGGAGCAATGCCGGTGGTGCAACCATCTCTTCAGCTTGGCTTAGTGGCCTCATTAACTACTGAATATAATGCTGAAATGCCAAGTTATCCTTCTCTAACTGAATCCTCTGTTCTTGTTCCTTCTGTAGCCTTTCTTTGATGACAGCAACTGAATCTTCCAACTCTTCTATCTCTTGCTCTACTGTGGCTGGTCCCAAATCAAAAGTATTGATGTCATATGCACTCGGAATGCCACCATCTGCCTCTTTGCTGATTTTTGGGACTTGCCTTGACCCTGAGCTGCCTCTTGTGATTTTCAAGAATTTAGTAATTTTCTGCTTTCCATTGTCAGTTTTGGCCTTGCTCAGCAAGTCTTCCAAACTTAGTATGGGTTCCCTTTCAATAATAGACTTTTCCTTGACTCGATCTCTTAACCACTCAGACAGATTGGACAGGTCCTCCTGACTTTCTTCTTGAACTCCCTTATGCTAAACAGTGGGAAGAGCCTCCTCATCAAACTCATACAACTCTTTGTCATCTTGATTTTCAGCTTCTATTTCTATCACGACCACTTCTTGTTCCTTAGCTGATTTTGACACTACTTCATCAATTTGATTACCTTGTTTATTTCCCTGATCATCTTGGATTTTCAAGGCTGTCTGCTCATCAGGTCTCACTTCATCTTCATCAATATTTATTATATTATTACCCTCCTGTCTTGAAAATGCACTAACTACCTGCTGATTGTTAGTCTTTACCTTCTTACTTGGCTGAATACCCTCATGCAGATCATCACCTTCTCCCTTGGAACCATTGGAATTATTGGAAGACCCACTCTCTAAAGTATCTGTTGTGATGTTCACAACACGCCCCATTTTGCTCCTTAGCAAAACGAGGACCCCTGCTGATGTTTTGCTTTTTGCTTCTGCTTGTGTTTTTCTGCTTTCTGGCGATCTGGTAAAAATGAAGGTCAGGTGCATCATCATCATGATATAGGATCAGGTTGGTCATCATCATGAGGTCTATTTGTCAAAGTTCATATTTTGTTTCTGTGACCTCATATTTTGAAAGAGCTTGAAATTTCATGCAGGTTTGCCTTTTACTTTACTTGAAAATTCGTCCATATGTGAAAGTTATGCACGGTCAAAGTTTTGGTCAAACCTGATATTCGCAGGAGGATCATCATATTTTTTATATCCTAAGTCATGTTGACAGGATCATCATGATCTTGGTCTATCACCCGCTAAAAATCATGCAGTCGCAATATCCGGACGTCAATTTTAGGTGGTAGTTCCCTTTACCTGTCAAATGGCCTCAGGCGCATCATCAGCATCCTGATTTTCTTAGGAGCGTCATATGTTATAAACTCGGTTTTGGTTGCATGATGATGATGATCATCATCATATTTGAATGCCCCCCTGATAATATCCTGAGGTTCGAATATCATGATGACATCGGCTTTCAGTCAAGGTAAGTTCCCCGTCGAAGTGGTCTTTTGTATCGCAAGCATCATCATGATAATTCAACATTACCTGATCTTATATTATCATGCTGATCACCCAGACTTAGAAAAATTCATCATCGGCATATTTGCATGCGCATGCTATAAACCTATCGCAAGGTCATCATCATGATATTTGCTGAAGTTTGAATTATGATGATGACGACCTCATATCATCTTGATCTTTCACGAGTCATTTGCTGAATTTCGCTAAGTGCTGGAAACATCATCATCATAATTCGATTGAGAGGATCATCATCTTCATATCCTCCTAATCTCCGGTTAGCGAATATCATGACAATCACCCTATCTATTAAGAAGAAGCCGATATTACATTTCTCAACAGCATCATCATATTTTGTAATATCACCCTAGCGCAAATATCATGATGACCAACTCATCCTTGTGCTCCGAAAATGAAATATGATGATGATGTCATCATCATATTTTTATCCTGTCATATTGTCAAGATCATCATGATCTTGTTTGTACGCCCGATATTTCGCCAAGTCCTCCTGCCGATGAAATACAACCTTTTGCACATATCCTGATGATCATCATCATCACATTTTCCCTTCGGCAGGATTTTTTCCCAAACATGAGCCGGTTGGCGAAATATCATGATGACGTCATGTTCAAGTTTAACAAAGGCTCCGAATATCATGATGACGTCATCCCGATCTGATAAACAAAGAAGTAAATATCCTGATGATCAGCATCATCATTTTTTCTTTCAACAGGATATTTTCCAAAAACCCGATCTGGTTCGTGAAATATGATGATGATGTCTTATTCTATGTTCGACAGAAGCTAATATCCTGATGATCATCATCATCATCTTTTTTCCTTCAAACAGGATATTTTTTCAAGCACGATCCGTTTGCCGAAATATGATGATGACGTCTTATTCCAAGTTCGACAAAAGCCCCAAATATGATGATGATCATCATCATCCTGATCTTTCGACAGGGTTGCCTTGACCGCAAAAGGATCATATTACGTTCATCATCCTGATCATGCTCCTTAGGTGACCCGATATCACAGTTAGCCCCCTGATCTTAACCGGAAATGACGATGACATCATCCTTAGCATTTCAATGAAGCCTGAATATCATGATGACGTCACCATCATTTTCCTCTCCTCGGCAGCATGATCATATTCGCATCCTCCTATTCTTCTTCAACAATATGATGATGATGATGTTGTTCTTTTCCCCGATATGCAGAAGCGAAACATCATGATGACATTCATCTGGACCTTCAGGAGGGAATGCATCATATTTCCAGAATATCATGATGATGAGGTATATCGACTAACCTGTTTTTTGACACACCGACAGGGATGATCATGCCAATGGGCGGGAAATGAGGCGGTGGACATTTTAAAGTGTTTTTTTTGGCGCCTCTGGCATTTTTTCAGTCAGCGATAGTTGACCTGATCAATTTTGAGCAGTCTGAGCGCATTTTGGACGCGTTTTGAGAGGATTCTGGATCCAATTTTCTCAATCTTGCGCTGTCACCTGGATTTGAACGCTTATTCTTTTTTCATGCTGTTTTTGTGATAAATGTGAAACTTATTGCTTGTCTTGTCTTGCAGGCTTGCAGTTGAGGAAGCAACTGGAAAGTCAGCGCAGTGACCTCATGGAGGCAGAAGATCTGATCTCAGGAGCAAGAAGATAGAGATGAAATGCAAAAGGTCAAGGCCATTCAAGTAAAGAGGAAGGTCGCAGCTGAGGGTATTATCACAAAAGACAAACAGAAGTTATTACCCAGCTGCCAGAACTTCTCAGAAGGGGCAATATTTCGCCCAGATTTGACCACTGCTCTGAGATATTTTTGAGAACTGGTTCACCTGCATTTATTGCTGTAACTAGGGGTTTGAACCAGGGGTTCAGTTAGGTTTTTTGCTGTAGTGAGGACAATCAGAATGTCTTTATATTGTGCCTCTCTACACTGTAATACTTTACAACAGGGATTTTTAGGGCCTACAACAGAGATTCTAGGAAAACACAGCATTTAGCTTAAGCATAGTTTAGAAGTAGAAGAAGGAGGTCGCCTGTTTGTCTGCAGTAAGGTGCGCGTGGAATGTCTGGCTGCCTTACTGTATCTGTAAAGCTTGTAAGTTCTCTGTAGTATGATCAATGAAACTAAGAGTCATTCTTACATTGTAAATCATGTATGGCTATTCGTTTCTAATGCAATAGAATCTGGAGTTCTGCATCTATCTTCTGAGTGTTCTCCTGCTCTTCTTTGTGTTTTGAAATATCTTCTTTGAGAGCTTGCAATTTTAAATGTATGTTTGTGAAAATGCTCAGAACTTACATTTAGGGTTTTTACTGTGGATTTGATCAAACTACTGTGGTATTTACATAGTGCATAACAGAAACACTTAGATCCTTCGGTAGATTAAGTGAGGTATAGAGTAGATCTTTCTAACTTTTCCCAACCCATCTGAAATATCTAGCTGAAAACGTAGAAATCCAAAGGAAATTGTCTCAAATTTGAAGAAGCATGCATAACAGAGCTATAAGTAGACAGTTTTCATAAATAGATAAAGAAGAAAGCTGCAAAAATCCAAGAAAACCCTCTGAAACCTGCAGCCCAGTAACACCTGTATGCAAATGAACAGAATACTTGTTGAAATCTATGACCTCTTTGCATATTCTTAGTCCAGTAAACCACAAAATAAACCTAAACTACGTAAGGCCCCTTGAACATTACAGCTTCACATTGACCAACTGAACTTGACCAACCGAACCATTGTAGACTTGGGATTAGTTGAATCACCAAATGATTCCTTCTTGTCTTTCAAGTATAGTTTCAGTTCATTTTATGTGAATTTTAACTTATTGTTATGATTGCATCAAAACAGCCATCAACAGTATCCTTGGACACACTAACTCCTACCATCAAGTTGTAAGTCAATTAGACATTCTTCTCCTGAAGCCTACGAATCTAGAAGTCTACATACTTTCTTGTATGCGATATAATTGGCATCATCAGATCATCATTGCATTTGGCCTCATGCTCAGACCAATTGATGGTGAAGGGCCTATCTCTTTTCTCTTCATACGAACTTTGTGAAAGTCTTTTGTGATTCTCCTCAAGCTGATCCGGAATGTTGATCACTCTTGTTGATCTGACCAAATCCAAAGACAATTGGTAGCAACTTTTCTTTCTTATTTCTATGTCATCATATGTATCTATCCAGTGATCCTCGAGCTGCCGTTTGTGCTTGTATTTGCTCCCAAATTTTTGTCTGACTGTGCCAAATGGATCAAAGTTACTACATGCATCATTGTGGCATACCAAGTTGTAAGCCTACAACTCTATCTCTGAATTTTCAGCAGCTTGTAATGACATGCAAGCCTCAAGCCTCCCGATGCTGATTGGAAACTTTGTTGTAGTCTTTTTCCTCTTTCTCTGGACTCTGTCGAATGCAACCAGCTATCATGTTACTTCCAACAACACCATTCTATCAGTGGGGTATCTAGGCAATTTGTAAGGCAATGATGAGAAGCCCTCCACATGGATGTATGTGAATCTTGGAAACTGAATAAACCACTTTCCGTATTTTGCGATGAAGTTCATGGCCTCCTTCGACAATCTCCTGCATGTGCTACCTTGTAACAATCTAACAATATGCATGGAAAAGGCATCATTAAACCTTCTGTAATGGGATATAGCCTATAAGTGCAGCTGAGGATAGCAATCATAAACCTTGAACTGTCCTTCTCCATTTCCAACTCTCCCATTACAGTTCAATCCTGGATATCTCTCGCTTCTGGAAAGCATATATATAATATATGAGCTCATGTAAAATGTTTTCGTTTCTTGTAAACTCTTCAATTGATCATCGATGTTGCTGCTGATCATTTCAGCCCAATCTATCATTCTTTTTCCACTTGTAATTTCTTCAATGAAGAAGAACATCCAAGGCTCGAAATTTGCCAATTGTGGGCAGCCCATGATGCAGTTCAAAAACACAACCATATAGTTGATTTCTTGATGAAAGTCAGACTTGTGAAGCTTTTTAGGCACCTTACTCACATTTGGCCTTGGTTGCACCAACCAGCTATTGTTTATTACCTCCATACATTTCTCAAGTCTAGCCAAATAAAGTTGCAAAGTAGACTCCTTGTCACAGAATGTAGTAGTTTTGTATGAGGGGATGTCAAAAGCTTCCGTGATCACCTCCTTTCTCAGATAAACAAGTACTTTGCCCTCTCTAGTCATAATACATCTTTTTTCATGATTATAATGCTTGGCGCATTCTAACATCAGTTCTGGACACAGCATTGTTGGCGGGAAACAAGCAGCTTGCACAATCCCGTTCTTCAACATTCATCTGACTAGATCCGATGGATTGGGTTTGTGCAAATTTTGTCAAATTTCTTGCATATTGGTCTTCCCCAGATTGGTGTCACAGAGGTTTCACCACTTCAAAGTGATCTTTATTTCTGGCCACGTTCCCTTCATGTCATTCCTCATCAATGCTTGTCTGTCCTTCACACTCATCCTTCACCTACACAACCGCCTTATGTCAAAATCTTGAAAATGACATTTAGCAACAACATAATAGTAACAAAACCTACATTTAATACATGCAGGATGAATGCAAGATTTCAATTTACCTTACCCCTCTACTAAAGAATAAACAATAATGCGATTCCTGTGAGAACAAAATGTTCAAATATCTCACTAACACACTTAGTTCCTATTTGCCCCTGTCAAATATGATCTCCTAATGGACCTGCAATAATTGTGTGTCGTAATCCCTTATGTGTTTTAATGGAGGGGAGGTCGATTTCCAAGAAATAGAAGGTGGTCTTTCTTAAACTTTCAAAGACTTCAACCAAGGAAGACACTCTTAAACCTGCACTCAGGAAGCATTGAGAACACCGGGTAGATTATGTAATATTAACTAGTTTAATGTCCAAGCACCCATTCAGACAAACCTCATAAGGATCCCCTCTTGCAAACAAAACTAATGAACATAGTCAGGTTTCCAAATACTGATGCAGGAGGCGAAGCTCACTGTTAGAAAATATGATAAAACACCCTCGAATCTCTATTGTCTCACACAGTGAAATCGCCTTTTCTGGAGGACAGCGCATAACACATATCCTCAAAAAGTTGGCACTGTCATTCAATAATGTTCAAAAGATTTTGCTAGCATAAATAGTGCGCTCCACCTCCTACCACATAAATGTCATTACTTGGATTAAATCGTGGGGCTAAAAATAGGATGAGCCAATATTTGAAAGATACGTGACTCAAAATCCTACCAGGAATCTCAATTTATTCCCTATCCATGCATTTTTCAGAGTGCAGTGCCTATTTAATGGTATGCTAAGAATAGAATTGATTCATTCTGCACAAAAAAATGTTCAATGATTCCTTCAACAAGTCATCATGATTGCCAAAGATGTGACGGTGTTATAGCGGGTCAACGCAAATATTTGAGATCCTGGCCAAAAAGAAAATTGCAAACCTAAGACCTATCTCCGCCCTAGCGGTCCTTTTGCTTCAACGTGCACAACGTAGGATTGCAGTGGACTCTCAAAAGTCCGTCCCTCCATGAATGATCAACGTGGGCTGAATGCTATACTTCACATTTGACGCGATGCTGAGAATAGAATTTTGTGATGTTTTGCATAACTGCCAAAGGAGCATTAATAACCATTCTACGCAATAGACACCCTGGGCAAACGGTCACTTAAACCCACTGGAGACTAACTCAAACATGTAGAGTTCCCAATAAATCATGAAAATCCGCTCAAGCGGTCATTTAGCTTGTTGAGAGAATAGGAAATGGAAAGCAATGCCAGAAGGTAACTGAAGTCCGCTTAGGCGGAGATCCAGGGAGGAGCGGGCATGTTGTTTAATAAAAGAACATCTCAATGCAGTGCAAAGTGATTGAAAATGTCCGCTGGGATAGAGATTTGAAAAAAAATGAGCTCAACGCCCAGTTAGGATATTTCTTATGCATTGTAAGTCATATACCAACCAATAAATGGACTACAATGTACCCTAATGACACCTACAAACCTTGCCTAGATAAGAAACTTCAACCAAGACCACAGACAAAAACACCAAGTAGGGGTCCCCACAGCTGATGGGGTGATGTTGGACCATGTCACAACAGTGTACATGTAGAATTATTATATCAATGGATGATGGTGGTCATTTAGCCACTTTATGTCTCTCTGTGTGATGTCTGACCTAGGCATGGGGCCCTAAGGTCTATTGGCCATGATGTTAACAAATATTATTTTTAGTTTTATGTGATAAAATGATTATGTTCTTGTGTGCGATTTAACCTTGTAACTTTTAAAATGATTTTTAAGTGTTTTTAAGAGGTCTAAGTTGTATTTTATGTTTGAAAAATTTTCTAATGTCCAAGGTACATAGGTAAGAAGTTTATTTTTGTCATTTATAATATTTTAAAAGGTTTTTAGACCCTCCTTTAAGCCCCACTTACAAAAGTGACGAAAATGGGAAGGTAGTTGGTTGAATTAGTTGGGTGGTTGAGTTAGTTTTGGGTAGGAAGTTACTCTTTCCTTCTCTTTAAAAACTCTTCATGGAGTGGGGGTGACTTGCTCATTTTTATGATTTTCATTCAAGCATTCTACCATTAGTGGGATATTGCGATTGAGGTATCATGTTTTCTTTATTAATTAAATATAAATATTATATGTTTTTTCTTTATTGATTAAATGTAAATTTTATATGTTTTTCTTTATTGATTAAATATAAATATTATATGTTTTTCCTTATTGGTTAAATGTAAATATTGTATGTTCTAAATATTATATGTATCCTTTATTTATTAAATGTAAAGGTTGTTTTTCTAAGGGTTGTTGCTTGTGAAATTGGAAAAGCAAACATTTCAATGTAAATCTTGAAAGAAGCATATTTGTTGCCTTATTTGCATGTCATAAACCTAGATCATCATAGCATGAATTATATTTTTGATTTTTACATTAGATCTTCCTATAATTATAAGATAGTAATCGCCATATATATTGGCATTAAGGTTTGCACATAATCATATGTTATCTATATATTAGTATTAAGATTTCTATATAATCTTATAATTGCTAAATGTTGGTGTTGGATCTTAGAAACGATGGTTTTTATCTATTTTTAAAAGGGGTTACGAAGTCATCTTGCTAAGGATCTGTTAGTTTGTTCATATCCTCTAATAGATAAACTAATGATGTTCTTTGTGTATGTAAGTATCTTTGAACCTTGTCAAACAGTTCAAGTACCTTGTCCATTAGAGTATTCCTTACTTCTGCCTTCTATTAGATCTAGATGGAAATGTTTTTCTTATGTGCATTAAGGTCTCAAATAAATATGGAGTTTGGATCATATAAAACTGCCCACTTTTGCATAGATTCTTCAGGATCCAATTCTTATAGTAGATTGTATTAAACATCTTATTAGCTCTTCATTATTCAATTTATATTTTGGGTGTCTTGTTCCTTGGTTGTTCAAATCTTCATAGTATTCTGTCAAACAGTCAAGTGCATTGTCTATGCTTCCAAATTTCACATGCAAGTCTGCTAGGGTAGTTGCAGCTAAACATTTGACAAAATGCCTCCATCATTTATCCTCTTTGGACATTGATACGTTGTTCCAAAGCTCCATTTGTGCATAGGTACATAGGATGCTAGCAAATGTTACGAAGTCTGGTCATACACTTTCCAAAAGCTTTTGCTTGAAAGTTCTTAAAGCCCTCTCCACGTACCAATTTTTAGTGTATCCTACATTCATTGTATTTCATGATAACAAATTGAGAGCTTCATATATGTTCATTCCTTACAAAGTCATTTAATAGGTGGAGATGAGTTCAGGATTAGGTCTTGAATCTAATGCAAAATATAGTATATCTCTTATGTGTTATCTCCCTATCTCTGCTTATTTTTACACTTGTTGTTGATGAAAAGATGTAGTTTAAACTTTAAGGGATAAGTGAATTTCATGTTTTACTCTATGAAGAAAGAGCTCTTATACATTCTTAGGTCCTTAATAATAATTCTAGCATGATTCATGTTTAGGATTTATGAAGACAACTTTCTTTAGGTATTTTATTTAAGAATAGTTAACCAAGGTTAAAGATAGAACTTTTCTCTTGATTAGTGGATTAATATTATGCCATAATGGTAAAGGTCACCATTGGATGATTTATCATTACTTATTGCATAAGCAAGGAAAATATTAAATATGTCAATATGCTTACGTTAAACTTAGATGGAAACTTGTTCTTTTAGGCTTGCATCTTATGGGAATTGTAGTAAACCCTTATATGTATTATGATCTTATATCCTTATTATAAGTAGTTATTGGTGGAATTAGTTAAACTAAAGTGATTTGATTATTTCAAATAGATATGTAGTTCTTATAGACATTATATTACACTTTTATATTAATTTAATTAGCTTGACATTGTTATATATATATATATATATATATATATATATATATATATATATATATATATATATATATATATATATATATATATATATATATATATATATATATATATATATAATTAGTTTTATAAATTAATTAATTAATTAATTATATACCTTTATGTGCTTTGTGACTACATAAAGAATGTGTCTCATTGGATAATAACATATATATATTATATTAGGGTTTTAGTATAAGAAATGCTTTAATTGGAATTAAATATATTATGTTTTCTTTTGTCAATAACATGAATGCATTATATATAATGTATCCTCTTTAATGAGCTAAGTTTGTTAATTCACTATTTATGTAAGTAAATGGAATAGAACTTTATCAGATAAATTATTACATAGGAAAACTAGTGAAATGAGGTAATGTTTTACTTGATTTTGGGTTAGCAGTGAACCTATCGTTTGTATGGAAAATGTGTTTTAATTGGATTAATAGTTGGCCTTATGTTTTAATGCATTAGTAAGATGACAATAAGGGGTTTATGTGTGTGTGTGTTAAAGATAACATGCATATTGTGGAATATCTTATTAACAATTATCAATTGGGCTTTCGGTTAGGATAGGCATGTTTATAAATTATGCATTTATTGGTTATTGAATGATGGTTTCTTAAACATAATTATAATGGTTTTGTTAGTAGAAATATGATATATGGGTTTGGATTATAAATGTTGTAATTAGCATTTAATTTATAAGTAATTGTAATTAATATTATCTATGCATTGTTAGCTTGACAATTATATGTAATTGATGAGTGATTAATATAATAGATAGAATTAATATTAATTAAACTAGACCTAGGTTTTATGAAATTATTGGTGGAGATATAACTTGAATCCAGTTGCTAATTTGATTAAATAGAATTGCTCTAGTAAGAAGAATTTATGTTGTCAATGAGTTGATTAGTTGAAATTGTTTATTGCAGGCAAAATTTTCATGTGAGTTGGTCTATGTGTAAATTGTCAAGTTTAGGTTCTAGAGGCATAAGGTAATATGATTCGATGGCATGTATTCTATTCATAGGTGTCTTGAAATTAAGATGTTGCAAGAACATGATGTCTTTTGTCTATGTATGTGGGTCTTGGTAAACAATAATGTCAGATGATGTACATATTGTGTTGTGAATATATTATGATGGGGTTAAGCCTCCTTCACGTATGTGTTGATATCGAGCTTGTGTTTAGTATTGTAATGGGGAGATCTTGGAAATCGTAATGAGAAACTATTTTGTTCATATTTGAGATTTGCGAGCAAGATGACCCATACCTTGCTCAGGATATGTGTTGTTATGGTTATTGCGATTGATCAACGGAAAGTTTTGGGACAATGATGTACAGGTTGGTCATTATGATTATGTTTTGTATGCAAGAAGGTAAATGCCTTGCATTGTTTATGTATACTTATCAGTATGATAGTGATTGTCTTGCTTGATGGTTAAGGTTTCTAGATGCAGGTAGGGGCGTGGCTTTCAATGTGGGTCCAGTGCCCAAAGTGGCTATCAAGATAACCCATTGAAAGTTGTTAATTAAGTGAAAACCTAAAAATGAACTGGGGGGAAAGAGTAAATTACACATTAACAAGATAGTTGGATTTCCTCTCCCATGCCTATAGTGCTCATTTAGACTAAGGATGGGTAGAGAAGGCATGGTTGGCAAGATTCCTTGTCCTCATGAAAGGAAGGTTGATTCCGCATGTGTCACCCTATGGGGCTGGCGCCTAGTGAGAGGCTGTCAGGATAACCATAGATGGGGGCCAACACCTAGTGAGAGGCTATCAGGATAACCCATGTCAGGACCATGCGATGACACTCTTCCTACTACAGCCTAGCATTCCCTAGTTGTACTCTCCCCATTCGTCGTGTGTTGCCTCTGGACATGTTATTGAGTTGCTTGTGGTGTTGTCATGTGTTGTAATGGAGTCTTGTTTGGTCTTTGTTCCTGTTAGGCAATTGTCTACCTGACTGTATGATGTTTTGGGACCTTATGTTATCTCCTAGAATGGGGGGTGGACCTTAGGGTTCCACATGGTCGGGTGGATGTGCTTTATCCCTATTGGTTTCTCCTTGCCTTGTTCGTGTGCAAGAAGGTGGTAACTCCTGTAGCAGATTCAGATCATGTACCTATTTATGGAGACAATTATTATGCTCATGTGCTATCCTGTGTATCAGATTATTCATAATGTATGTATTCATATGTATTCAGAAGATGATAATGTAACAATGTAATGTTGTATTCATATGTTAGGAGAAATTGTGACTATGTACTAGATCCTGATGAATACTTATATGATGTTATGTAAATGTAAATGTTTATTGATTTAATGCATTAGTTTTACAATGAGTTACTGATGCTAATTCATGATGTGTGTTAGATTATGTTAATTATTTTGTTAAGTAATGCAACCATGTTATCTTAGAGGACAAGTCATTAGTTTAAATGATGTGTTAATATTACTTTGTTATTTCTATCTTTTAAAAAAAAAAATTATCTTGTTGCGTATAGCATAAATGTGTTGTTCTCTAAAGTTTCATGGCGGGGCGTTACAATGCACTAAACTGGGAAGGACTATGCATACTATGTTGGAAAATTTAGATCCTTTGAGGCTGGAGCAGGGGTGCTTAGTTCTTTAATGAGTTGTTGATTCCATCTGACAAATAGAAAATACTTTAAGCTTAATTTGGATTACCTTCTTAAGACATACAAACATGGAAACCAACAAGAGTTGCACCATAACCTTATTACATGTCCGTTGGAATTATGGGCCACAATATTTGAACTTGGTTCATGCTAGATGATGTCAGACTCTTATGGATTACCATATTACACCACACACCTTGAACTGTTAATATGAATACCCATAATCATTACACCATAACCTTGCCACATGTCTATTGGAATGGGCAGCAACATTTGAACTTGGGTCATACTTTTACAAATGGTCCCCATTCCTATTAAGCCATAGGCACATGGGCTGACATTGTCCATATATTTGCTATCGCTAAAAAAAATTAAAAATAAAATAGAACACCACTAGCAGAATCCATTACAAGAAAAAACTAATGCCAATCTATCTGCGTACTAGAAAACATTGTAAAAATGGTACATGATAAAAAAATAATTTACATAAATTAACAAGACGATCACTAGCAAGATCCATAACAAGAAGAAACTAGGTCAAGCCATTTAGGTGTTAGAAACCAGTGTGAAAAGGGAACTCCCAAAAATTGTATTGTTGATAACTTGTGAAGTAGAGCAATTCATATTTCCCATTTAATTGCTATCACTAAAAAACACAATACATAAATGACACAGATGACCATTAGTAAAATCCTCAACAAGAAAAAAACCAATTCCAATCCATTTTGGCATTGGAAAGTGTGAAAAGAGAACACCTACAAACTCTATTGCTAATTAATTATGGAGTGAAGTCATGAATTTCTCCCATTTAACTGCTATGATTCCAAAAAATACATAAATGATCTTGAAACAGATAGCCAGAACTAAAATTCACAATAACCAAAAACTTATTCCAAGCCATTTATGCATGCAAAAAAATGAAAAGGGCACAAATGAACAGAGATACTAATTAACATAGACATGGTGAGAATTTACGTGGTTCACCAAAAAAGAAAATAAATTTGAAATCTATTTTATAAATCAAACTTGTATTGTAGAATTAGAGGAAAGGAAGCTTTATTGATAACATAGCTTGATTTCTATTATACTTGGCAAAGTCAAATTATGTTATAGTGGAAAATAAAGGCGTTATCTTTAAAGAGAAGTTAAATAACACGAGTAAACAAGCAAAACATGGCATCACAGAAAATTGGAATTGTTGACAATAGAGAGCTTTAATATATTTAAAATGTACTACTATGGTATATAAAAGTAGTCAAAACTAGAAAACTATTTGAAGTTATCAATTAGAACCGATTAGAGGAAAAATAGATTTTAAGAGTTTAGTAAGAGCAGTTTGTGGACTAAAATATGTTCAAAGAAACCATCTAAATGTTTAAATTCAAAGTCTTTCTTGTAGTTTCAGACGACAAGAGGTTGTAGTTGCATGAGTGGATGGCTACAAAATCAGAGCATAATAATCTGCAAGGAGATTGTAGATGATGATTAGGTTTTAAAAAAAATTGGTTAAAAGAAATTATAAGTGTAAAAATTGTAATTTGTAAAGAAATTATATAGTTGGGAAGGCCATACCATTTTATTGTTGATTTTCTTGTATATCAAAAATGTCATTATTTTGATCCAGCGTGAAGTATCCTTGAACTTGAAAGGTACGTAGAATGAAGATGACTCTTGACTTATCATGAATGTATTTTTCATAATTGATTTGTTGAAGCTCTAGAAGGAAGCGATTGAACATGTCCTTTTTAAGAGAGCATTGCAAACTTATATTCTTATCTGTTATTACTATGCATTTGAGATTATGTTTATATGTGTAGACAATGTCCTTCTTGCATTTGTTGTAGTGGGGAGTTTCATTTTTTAGTTCACTGAAGTTGAAGAATGTGTAATTGCATAGTGGACAAGTAGGCTAGAATAGAAATGGAAAAGGCATTTGCAACTTTCAATTTTCCATATACCTGGCAATAAAAAAATTAAACATAAAGGTATGATACATTTGTAGTTCCAAAAAAAATGTGAACATAGTAGATTTATGTGTTATTGACAAAGAGAATCAAGAAAACAGTTGTAAATTTATCACCTCTTTTAGTCACAAATGTAATTTTTTTTTAAACTGTTAAAAGGTAACTAAACCAATGCTATGAAAATATTTGAGAGGGAAAATAGTACATGACATACTTGAATTGTAAAGAAAGAAAAATTAGTAATGTGTATAATCTATCAAAAACACAGTGAAACATTTCAACTTAGTAGCTACTACATAATGAATATAATCATAAAGCAAAAGATAGAAGAAGGTAAAAGAAGAAAATTTAATGTTGTCAATCAAGATTGCACCCTTAACAAAGATAAACTTAGCTATCATGTTGAAACATGGAAACACTCTTAGGTTGTGGGTGACCTATGGTGAGAGTGAATCTCCAGAGTGGGCTGGTTCCCCTGGCAGATCACCTAATCTAAAAGACTTTCTGTGGAAAGGGTTTAGAAGGATAACTTGCGATAAAATCTTAATCCTAATGGTGATATACCAGAAATCTAACTTATTTTAATGCTTTTACTCACAATCAAACTCTTAAAACATCTATTTTCACAATCTCACTTGAAACATGTGACACAAAAGTGATTTGTATGAAGGCTTGAAACTAAACTCAGCATACAACTTGCATCACATGAGACTTCTACACACAAGTTTGCAATAACGAGACAGAAAGGATTCAACACTTAGAATCACAATGCAACATCAAATCAGTACTACAAAATGAGACAAAATGAATGAGATAGGAATACTTTGTTGTCTTATTAATTTGAAAGGAGTATGCAAAAATGAAGCTCTCAGTACAAATTATTAGCTTACAAAGCTTTCTGTAGGTGGGCAAGAAAGAAGAAATAATAATCTGAACTGGGAAAAAAACTAAGTTTTTTCTCCTATATATGCCTCCAAAAATCTCCCAAGGAAAAAGGAGGAAAAAACTCTCAAAATAGCCATCCTTTTTCCATTTTCGAACTCCCCAAAAAAGACCCCAAAAAAGTAGCCAAACTACCTCCAAAATGAAGAGAAAAGCTACCAAACTACTATCCCAAGTGGTCCCACCAAAATCTCCTCAAAATCAGGCTTTACCTGATGAATAAAAGCTCCAATTTGCCTAGTTTTCCATAATTTCGCCTAGAAGAAAGCAAATCTAAAAAGATATGATTTTGTCTAGATTTACTTTGCTTTAACTGTGTAAAAATAACAATTATTAAAGCAAGTTATAAAAGCATTGCTTTAATAAATATTTTACAATGGATTTTGTAGTTTTATCTCCTGATTTGTCTTGATTTGCCTCTTTACAAAAAATACAAGACTTATGAATCTTCACCAAGTATAATACATTTTATATGAGCATTTGATTTTCTATAAAAATCATTAAATTTTAAAGGCACTATTGAAGGTTTCTAAAAAAAATAAAAGACCCCTAGGGTCTATCCTCCATTTGGTTTACAAACATATCCTAAGGCATATTGACAAAGGGCCCTAAGGCATAAAACATCCTAAGTCATCAAGACTAGGCATATTGAAAGGTGAACACAATACCACGAGGGGTATTAGCCAAGGCAATAAAAATTAATTCAATGTGAAAAAATATCACAATCGAATTAGAGCATCATGGAACCCTAAGACAAAACATTTGATGCCCTATCTTTTTGGGCCCATTTTGTATTTTTGCTTTTGATGAAATGGCTTTGTTGAGCCGCTGCCATGGAGCTAGGGTTTGGAGCTATAAATCTTCCATTTTTCATTATTTCTAAGCAATCTCTTGATTATTCTTATAAGAAATAACAAGGTAAGACTCCCTCTATCATGAATTTGAACCATATTTTTTCATTCTGAATACAAGTCTTGGCTTTAAAACTACGGCCATCATCAATTTCTGATTTATTTGCTTTGCCTCTTCACTGTTGTTTCTTTCCTACGTTTGGGCCACCATGGAAGACTGGTTTGAGTTCTTTTGAGACAATATAAGGGCAAAAATCTATAGCCTCATGTATATATCCTCACTTAGAAGCAAGGTAATCTCTCATCTTTCGAGCTCTATATCATTTCTCTGGTTTCACCGTTACAGGCCCACGGCCTCACTTATATATCTCAAAATTTCTGAGTGTTTATCAAACCCTCATGAGCTCAAACCCTCTATTTTCCTATATTTATCATTCTTTTATGCAAATTTGATAAGGGTTTTGATATTTGAAAGGAAAACACATTCTCAGGTCACGGCCTATGAACTCACAACACATTATATTACCTACATTTGTCTTTACTCTGTATGAAGAAGGTTTGATTTGACCTTGTCTCATGAAAGAAAATGCAAATTTTATACTCTGGATATGCCAGATCATGGGTCATGAAACCCTTCATGGATGCTCCTCTTCATAACCCTAAGTATGCTTTATATATGAACAACATGACAGGCCATGGCTGATGTTCTATAGCTAAGATTATGAATATTTCATTCTATGTATTTTATACAAACCCTACTATTCCTTTGCCTTCAAAACATTGTGTATTGGCTATGGTGATTACCATCATGAAAGAAAACTATGTCTTTATCTCCTCTTCTGCTCCAAAGGTATTCACAAACTGTAATGTCTAAACATCATACCAAATGTATTCACATACATATCATATTCAATGATTTTACTTTCTGTATATCATGGACATTCTGTGCATAACTTACAACTTCATGTGCTACCTCTTGTAGCTGTATTTGAACATTGAAACTTAACTCTCTTCTTGATACTTTTGTGAACTGATATAGACATTATGTACGCACTTGGTATGTTGATTATTTGATGATTGTGACTTGGTATCAAGAATATATTGAAGAATTCATAAAACCTCTCTTCTTATGATAGTGGCTTGGCATTGATCATTGTAGTTGCACCTATACTTTTTGTATTGTTGTCCTCTTATTTTCTTTGAAGAGGACATGAATGAGATATCTGATTACTAGGCATATGGTAGGTATTTTCTTACTATCATATGGTAACATAGTATCTTTTCTCCAATTTTAAACATTACCAAAAGCATGATTGAAATAGTGATAGCTAAAAAAGGTTTAATACTCCATAGCTCCATCATTGACAATATTGGCTGCTCTCTTTTATGATGTATCTTCCCTATCATTGCAATGCATACTTGGAGATTGTTTCATCTAATTTTCTTGTGAACAACATACCTTTCATTTGTCATTATGCTTCATATGATGCATTGATTATTCTTTGATTAGCACAAGAGTGCTGTCCAGAACATGCATACAAATGATAATGAGATAGATAATGAATCAAATAACACAATAGCATAATGTTGATAATGCATTTATTCAAATCATTGTGTAGTCTTGAAAGGAGCTCAATGCTCAATCATGGTTCTCACTTCATAACACATTGAACTGCCAATCATGGATGGGCAATGAGCTTGAAGATCATGCACTCACTCAATAAATTACTCTTTCATATGAATATTGTTCTATTTGATCATTACTATGAATATGAATTACTATCCCATCCCCTCTTAAGATTCAGGAGTAGCATGCTAGGCTCAACCCTTGTGGGAGCCCATTTTGCACCACATGCTGAAATGTCTTCAAAATAGCAACATAACTTCTTCTATACCTACACAGGAAGCAAACTTGTTAGTTTAAAAAATAGTGAAGCTCAATGATGTTTCATTTTTCAGGCTCTCTTGCATATGGATGATTTGATCATCTGATATAGTACATCATAGGAAATATATTATGCTTCTATTGATATGCACATAGGAAACCATATCCAGAGCTCTAACAATCCCTCTTGTCATGATACAAGTTCATTCAAAGATTGGAAGCGAGGAGGAGCCAGCTGCAATGAAGATCAAACAAAGACCTTAAACAGGCAATGATGGATATGCCTTTTTTCCTATATGATCTATTCATTTCTTATCTTCAGATGCATAGTGTATTTCCAATGTTTATGTTGGTTCAGTTACTCCCACGGCTTGTGTGGGACAATTGATCTTTCTTTCTTTCATTCAATGCAATAATTGTTCAGTTGTTGTATCTCATTTGTAAAATTGAATGATTTTTATAATGAAATGAAATATCTTTTATCCATGATGAATCTTCTACAAAGCAATGAATGATAAACTAATTTTCTTTCTAACAATAAAATTAAACCCTCTTCTTTTCAAGCACTCCAAACTATGCAAACTATCATAGCAGAAAAATGGTAAGAACTTTTCATGTTATAATGAAACAAATGCTTCAACTCTACCAATTTAAGCTATAGGTGAAAAATTGGTAACAATTACCTAGTATGTTGTTTGGAGCAAATTTTGAAGGTGAGTCAGTGTTGGCATATTTGCTAGAGGAGCAATGTATGTTGACTGATAAGTGTGAAGAATGCAGTCTTTTGCCAAAGCACTTGACAAAATTTTTGAAAAATATTAAAGGAAATTTTTTTCTTAGGACACATTCTTCAATGAAGGAAAATTGTTTATGCAAGATTGTATGCAATTGTATCTATTACAATTAAGAAGAGTAATAGGTGAGAGAATATTGAGGAGGTAATTTTTAAGAAAATCAAGATTTGAATAGATACAAAATGGAAAAATAGATTTGTTTATTACCTATGCCTTGTCATATTGTTTCTCTCCATTGTCCAACAAATATTGAAAAAGTGTTCATTTGGAAGATAGTACAATTATGCCAATAGTTCCAACTATATAATTTTTAGTACTTTCCAACTTCATTTTAATAGTTGTACTTGTTGTAAATGAATATTCTTTACAAATACGAGAGATTTTTTTTACAACATAATAGATTCGCAATTACCATGATCGTATTCTGTTTTAGGTGTAATTATGAATCCAGTAATATAGATACTTTCTCTTGGGAAAATATTATTTTCAAATATTTGCACCAGATTTCCAATCAAATTGATGGTGATTGGTATTTCTTCTTTTTTATTAGTCAAATCAACACAGAAGACCTCAAGTGTGTTTTTTGTTTTCTCTAAATGAGTTCGATACATGACAATAACTTTTGCTTCAAAAACATCTCCAAATTTGTGTGCATTTATGTCTTCTATGGAAAGTATTTTGGAAGGCTCTTTTTTGGACCTATAAAGCAATGAAACATAATAAATTTTAAATAATAAATATAAATGTTGTAAAAGTTTGGTTGTAACATAATACTCACATCTTCACTTGTTGCTAGAAAATGGTTCTATCCTTTCCTAATCTCTTGTTATCTGTCATTTCTACTGCAAAACAGTAAACAAAGTGTGTTAATGAGATAGTAGGTTTGAAGTAAATATTATAAAAAATTAAATTTGACTAAAGAAAATGTGGGGGAATTATGTGATCTTACCAAATAAGTAAGAAATGAATGTAGTTGATAATTTGTAGAAGTGGTTGGATGATTTCTAAATATATAACATTTTTTCTAAATATATTTTAGTAAAGAGATATAATTTAATAAATTGTAATTTTTTGTAATTCCAATTCGTATATAAATATAAGGTTTTATAGTTCATACAATAATGTTTTTATGACTATGAGTTATAATGGCTAGTTGTTTTTGTTTAATTTTATTTTTTGTGAAATATCAAGTAGAAGACAAATGTTGTCATGATCCACTCCAATATGTGCCAATTTTGAAGATTTTGAATTTTTGTTTGTTAATATTTGACCAAACATGGTCAATGAGTGATGTTTGTAAAAGATTGCTTTTGTCAACTAGGAAATGTATATTTTTGTTCTTGAGAAATCTTTCTAATGTGTTTGTTTTTACATTTTGTTTTGCATATCGATATTGAAATCACCAAGAATAAGTATATTGTCAATAAGGTGCATTTCAAGTATTTCCTGGTCAATTATATTGATAATTGTAGACACTTTTTTACTTGGTCATGCATATAACTTTATTATTGTAATTTGGAAGTTGTTAACAAGTATGGTTGCTAAAATAGCTTCTATGTTATTAGTTTTGTAAAGAAATGACTATAAAATTTGTATTTTCTTTTTAACGCATATCATAACTCTATACTTATCGTACATGGAAATAGATTTGAAATTTTGTAGTTCAATGTATTGAGGTAAATGTGATATGTGTGTTTCTTGTAAACATATTATGTCTGATTGCATGAAGTCGTGGTCATTCACAATATCATGAATATGATTTTTTAGACTTCATGTGTTCAAGAATAAAATAGATATCCTTGCACTTGTTGTAGTTGTTTTTTCATTATATTGTAATTCCCATTTTACTTTTGTTTCTAATCATTGCATTTCATTTCTAACTTTTTCCTTGTCCTTGAAGTTTTGTGGTGTCAGTAGATTCAACAAGTATAGTGATTATATATCTCATACACATCATAATGTTCTATACACTGATCCATGTGACTTTATTCCTAATGGATCAAATGCAAGGCCTTTCAATGTAAGTCCTTGTGATCTATGTATCGTTCATGCACATGCAAGTTGTACTCAAAATTGTTTATGAATTTGTAGTTGTGATGGATGTTTCCCTCTTGATAGAGACTTTGTTATTTGTAGTATAGGTACCCATTCTTTTGGAGTTGTATCTGTATATAGTTGTGCTAGTTTTGTAGATTGTTGTTTGCCAATTTTTTAGTCAATTGAATCAATATTACATCTAGTTTGTTATTATTTGTATATGCTTTGAATATTCCATCAGCACCATTTACCAATCCACCTTCTATGCTATAGTTGCCAACATATAACTCAACCAACATGTTTATTTTTAATATAATTCATTTTTGTATTGTTGTATTTGAATATGTTGTTATATTGCCATAGTTTTCTTCTATGTTGTCAATTGCATCGATGATAATTAGTTGTCTTGGAACAGATGATAGCATTTTAGTGTTGTGTGAAGCCACTGCCTTGTTTGTATGAAAAAGATATGGAAATGTAGGGTCAATTGGGGTAGGTTGAATGCAATTGGTGTTGAGATATTCTATATTACTATTAGATTGTGAATTAGTTTGGATTTTGTTGAGTATGGAGATAAATGTTTCGTTTCTTTGATGCATAGTAGTTTGCAATTCATAGAATTGTATGTTCTCACTCCAAATAGTTTATGGAACTTGTTCTTTGTTAATAATAGGATGTTCAAAGATGAGGTTATCTTGTACCTATTGTGCTTTGTAAAAGTCACCCCAAAAGACCATGTCAATATTGCCAAAGAATTTTGTTAGGTTACATTTTATGTCTCTCATTCTTTTGTCAATAGAATATAAGAATCGACTTCCTATCAAAGAAACTTCATCTATTAGCAAGACTTGTAATTGTTCAAAATGTTTTTTCAAGGAATCTAGTGTTTCATTACTAAGTGGAATTAAAGTATATTTGTTAAAGGGCATTAGCAATGTAGAATGAATTATCATTCCACCTGCATTGTATGTTGCATTTCCTATGTATGTCATTATCAATCCTTTTTGTTTAAGTGGGTCTAAACATTCATTTGAATTGTAAATATGTAACAACATCTGCAATATTGTTTTTGATGTAAATGTTTTTCTTGTTCTTGCACAACCAGTTAAGAAAAGGTACAATGGTTTTCTTATGTTTAATTATTTTCATTGCAATGTCTTTTAGAATTACTTGTTGCTCTTTGTTTAACATTCTTCTTAGCTTATAGTATTCTAAGTTTTCAAGTAGATTTGGATTTTGAACAATTTGAAAACCAATATCTTTTTTCGTTTTTAATTGTCTTTCTTGCAACCATTGCAAATCGGTACTTAGATAATATGTGTCAATATTATTGTTATCATGAATTTGTTTGATATGTATATTTGTAGTTAATTTTTCATTTGCTTCAACTTATTCATACACATTGTCTAGATCTCCCCATATAGTATTGAAGTTGTATGCATATCTACATTCATTTTCTTTGACAATGTTGCCATAAAATACATATGCATTTGGAAATGTTTTGATTTTTTTTTTAATATATCTTCATTATCTTGAAAAGGAACATATAGTAATAATTTTTCTCTACAATAGTTTTCATAGTCAATATGTTTGTTGTATTTAACAAATTTGATAATGTTAGGTTTTTTAGATTTTACGTATTTGTTCTTGATGATTTTGAACTCTACAGTGAATTGAGCTAAGCATATGTGTTTCAATTCTTTTGGACGATGCATATAGCGATCAATAATTGATTGAGACATTATATATTTTCATTCATCAGGTTCTTTCTTAAGTAATGATATATTAATATAATTTTTCTCTCATTTACTCCTTTCTATGATGGGAATTAATGAAGTATTGAACTTACTATTAATAAAAGATATTCACGGGTTTTGATGTTAATATGATTATGTGATTATATTTTCTAATTTGTCTTGTTAATGATTTACAATAGAGATATTATTAAATTATCAATGTTTTAATGCTCTTTTGTTGTTTACACATTATTTAATATTCTATAATATCCTAACTCTAAATATTAGCCATAATAAATATGCTGCAAATAATTAAATAATTTTGGGGAAAAGTGGCATTACACACATGGAGTACAAGTACATCATACAAGACAAGAACACTGTTGGCAAGAGACACTGCTCCGATATGCATCTGTATGTTGTCATTGATGGAAACAAAGATCAAAGATACTATCACCATGACAAGAAAAGATATCTCTGGAAGAACATATTTGATTCCAGGTCCAGTTGTCAGAAAATGGCTAAGTATGGAAAGCATGTAGAGTAGAGGATAGTAAGTAAGCTAGTATGCCTCCGCAATTGAAGAGTTGCAAATACAGTTTAGATATGATGTTCTCAATTGTCTGATAGTGTTATACTTCAAAGGTCAAGTTCTAATCTCCTCCGGAAGTCATCTTGGAGAAATGTCTAAGTCCAGGTAAACAAAGGTATAGCAGGAATAGTGAATAGGGCATGGTGAAGTAGTCTGCATTCCTCCACATATAAGTATTTCATTATACGGTCTTGATGTGTTGTAAACACTTATATGGAGTGTCTTATTCTAGAGTTAGGAGATCTGAAGTTCACCGAAAGGATAGCTACAAGTTGCTAAGTATCGGTATAGTGTTTGACAAAATTTGACAGAGACAGAGTCTGAGTTCTGATGGTCTGCATTTATCCGCAAGATGATATCAAGCCTTGAAATTTTGAGGGTAAGACTGGGAATGTGTAAAGAGTCCTTGACATAATTTTGAAAGTGTTTTGTGATTAACAGCAGAAGTTGTAAGACAGCAGATGAAGTTGTTAAGCATGTTCTTGAGGAACAAGCTGACTGGTGAGATAAATCATTATGCAGAGAAGAGTTAATGATTGGAGGATTTATGTAAGTAATTGAAAGATTAGAGCCGACCTATATGAACATGCTTGGGATAAGTTTTGGCTCTGCATGACACTTAGTGCATTGGATTGAGCAATAAGGTAGATTTTTTTATGTACATGTTTCACTTCTTGGATGTTGACCTGATTATGAAGTAAATCATGATGTGCATATAAGAAGACAATGAAAATTGGTTGAGTTGTGTGGGAAATATATGTGTGATGTGATGATGCAAATAGTGGTGAAAAGTTAGAGGATCAACAACGATGAAAACTTGGGATTCAGAATACAATTATTAAATGACTGCACCCTAGCATAGTGGCAGATGTTGAAGCAGTGTTCAGATGTCATGTTTGATCTATTTGGAAGCAAGGTTTTGTTATCAAGGCAGTAATCTGGAAGTGGGCCTCTAATAGGGTTTAATAGCCCTTAGGGTTTAACAGCCCTTATTGTAATCTTGCTAGGTTTAGGGTTGAGGCAGTGAGCCTGCTAAACATAGTTGTACTTCATGGCTATAAGCAAGCATGTTCTAGGCCCATGGAGTGACCAAGCCTGAACATCATTTCTATAAAGATTGCAATATATTAATGAGAGCTAATCCTCTCTGTGGTTTTTCCCTCTTTGTGTTTTCCACGTAAAATCTTGCTATTATGTGTCATGCTTTTGTGGATGTTGTTCAGTTGTATATTTTTCTTCTATTGGATTATTCTTTTGAAATGGTTAAAAGTAAAAGTACATGAAAATATTTATAGAACACTGATTCACCCCCCCCCCTCTCAGTGTTATTGACATTCAACAATTGGTATCAAAGTGAGATTCCTTGGAAGAAGTTTAACAGATTAAGGAAGATCTGGGATAGTGTGATCATGGCAGTAAGAAGGTATGGAAATTATGAGAGACACAGCGAACTAGAAAAAGCTCTAATGGATCTTGAAAATTCTAAAGCAGAGATCAAAGATCTAAAGGAGAATCTAGAGTAAGCTGATGAATGCATCTTAAAGCCAAAGTAGCAAGTCAAGAAATTCAAAGACAAATATAAGGAAGTTAGTGACAATTACTATCAGGAAATGAAGCCCTAGAGGACTTGGAAGCAGGAGTTGTAGAAAAAACAAGAGCAAAAGATGATCTAAATCTGATTGTGAAGAACAAATCAAAAGACTATACAAAACTTGAAAAAGAAATTATAAGTTTAAAAACAGATCTAGAAAAGGCTAGAAGCTTTGAAGAAAAGTTTAAGATAAGTATTTCCAAGCTTGATGAAATGATTGCTAGCTAGAAGAATGTTGATGACAAACATGGCTTAGGATGTGATAAAGGAGAAAGTTCAAACTCTTGTCAAATAAGCACTGAATTAAGGCAAAATAAAGGATACCAGTTTAGATATCAAAGAAGAAGATCTAGAAGACCTCCGGTTAGAAAACCAAATGCTCAAAGGTACCCATCTTTTAATGGTCATTGTAATCCATGCAATAAGTTTGGTCATAGGCCTACTCAGTGTAGGAGTAGAATGAATCAAAAAACTCCATTATTCTCTGGTTAATGTTTCAATTGCAAGAAAATTAGTCATAGAGATGTTGTATGCAAAAGTGAAGTAAGTCAAAATTCTATTAGGTGCAATGCATACTATAAAATCTAACATAGATCAAATGAATGTAGAAGCTCAATGACAACTAACTTTCAAAATACAAGGAATAGTCAATCATTCAATAAAAACTGTTTTGCATGCAATAGATTTGGACATATGGCTAATCAATGTAGATTAAATTCAATCAATGAAAGGAATCAAGGTCAAAATAATGTGGTGTGCTACAATTGCAACAAATTTGGACATGTTGCAAGGTTTTGCAGAAGCAGGAATGAGAAGAGAAATCACTATTTTGAAGAAAGGAAAATAGGGAAGAGAAACGACAAGGGAAAAGAAAAGGTTGATCTAATTGAAACCAAGAAAGAAATGAAAAAGGTATGTATCAAGAAAGGAGTAATTGAAGTTAGAGATCAATCTGTACTAGTATTCGGTGCAGATACCTCCTCTGGGAAGTAAATTGAGAACTCTGGCTCAGGGGGAGCAGTGTAGAAAATTCAAATCCCCTAGCCAAAAATTAGGAGCCAAAACCTGGCATAAAGACGTATCATGGAATTTGATGCAACACACCTATTAGAAGAAGAATTGGTAGAAAAGGAGTCAATACAGTATATTGCAAAGCAATCCTAATCAACTGTGTTCTACAGTAAAGGGTTTTAATAGCTTTTTGGAAATAAGCATTTAATGACACCTAGGTCACGTCATGTAGAGGATAAAAGGGAATTTGTTTAATCTCAAATCACTTTACACTCGAAGCTATCAAGTACTTAGAGAGATCATAATAGACTTTGAGCCACAATAACCAACATTTGAAGAGTTTGGAGAATTTTGGAAAAAGGAAACCCTAATTCGGTAGTACCAGGTAATCTCATTCAAAACCTTCTTATGAATTTGTTAAAATTTTTGAAATGGCATCACCACAAGTTGTTGATATTACTGAGCAAGCGCAACCAAAGTTCAAAAAATGCCCATTCAAATCAGCTGACGTTGATCAGTTGGGAACATTTTCAAATGTTCCTCATGGAGTCATGCATACAGAAGATGTGAGGGCATATATTCATGTTGCCCTAGAAGAATTTGGTGATAGCAGGTTTACTGATCTCTACACAAAACATTTGAGGAATGAGAATCTCAAACTGAAAAAAAAAAATTTGGCATTGGAAGAAAAGAAATTTATTCAGTATTTGTATTTCCCAACATTTATGGAAGATGAATGGGTCCAATATGTGTTAAGCATGGTTCATGATGAGTTCATATGGCTTGAGAGACCTTTCAAGATTACAAAAGATGATATTAGGGCAGTCACTAGATTGTCCTCTACCAAATCAGTACCTCTATTGAAAGCCGTGAAGAATGATATAGTAATTATGACTACCAGAGTGAAGTTTGATAAGAGAGCCTTGACGATAAATGACATTGAGGATCATGCTATGAGATTTGCCTCAATGGTATTGGGATACAAAGTTTATTTCACCAACCGGGAGAACTCTGTTTCAGGCACGGCCATTTACACAGCTTATCAAATGATTAAGGAAAATGTTGATTATGACATCTATGAGTTACTCTGACAGTAAGTAATGGAAATATGAAGAAGACAAAAGAAGGTAAATACCCCTTTAAATTTGGCACACTAATCATGTGTTTATTTTTCTATTTTATGCAAGACTTGTCCGGTATGAAGAACCTATTTTGGACCAGTGATAAACCTGTCGTAGTTCAAATTAGAAATTTGTTGAGTAGCATTGGCACCATTGATGCACAGAATGTAGCTCTATGGGGCTATTTTAAGAATTTCCAAAGATCAATGCAACCCAGAGAAATAATTCCAAAAACAATTGTTGAAAAATACAAGCATACTATTTTTTTCATTGTGACAAAAGATCAATGTTTGATAGAGGTTGTTGAGCCCAAAACGGTCTGGATTGTGGCTATGTGATATGAGGTAAATAGAACTATATTGAAAAACTATGTTGAATATATGCTGAGCAAACCCAGAGATCCCAAGGAAGAAAGATTTTAGACTTATGAGGAATTGCATGCCAAAATTCATGTTGAAGTTAGAAAACTTGAAATCTCTAGGAAAATGAGGAAAGTAGCAAATGAAATCAACATAAAAGTTATCTTTACAAAAGAAGAAGTGGCAAAGGCAAGGGAAAAGGCTCAAGCCATCAAGGAAGTAGAAGAAAGGAGAAAAAGTGTATCGACTAGGGCTTTAAAAGAACACAAAGATAAGCTAGAAAAGCCAAAGAAGGCAAAAAGAAAAACTAGAGCTTCCACTACTGTTGAAGCCTCATCCACTCTCTCTAGTTCCACACCATCTGCAAATGTGGATTCCCCTGCCACTAGCTCCAAAAGAATGAAGACTAGAGCTAAGAGAATGCATGCAAACATAATTATTGATGAAGAAGAGACAGAATCAAATAATCAGGTAAAGATAATGAAATTTAATGCTACTAAAGCATCCAAAAGTAGCAAGGAGAAGTCATCAGAAAGGAAGACACTCAACAAAAGATAGAAAGAAGATAAGTCTCGTGCAACACTAAAGATTGAAGATGTATTAAAGTCTGTTACTTTTGATGCTAACTTGAAACCTGTGACTGAGTTTTATGATGATTAGAATGATGCTGACAAGAGGATTTTGGAAGAAGTTGTTGTAAAGTATCTGAACATATACAATAGATCCCTCATCAAAATCACTGGTGATCTCGCAAATACCTTGGGCAGTATTCTATCAGTCAGGAAGGAAATTATTCTCGCTAAAGATGTTGAGCTCAGAGAACATGCACTGATAGCTTTATGTCTAGATATCACTCTAGCAGAGAAAAGAAAAATCTCCAAGACACTCAACAATGAGTTCAAGTCAAAGAAAAGAATGAATGCATTGATGATAGGAGAAGTTGACAAGGTTATAAAGGAAACAGAGGAAATTATTTTGGACATACTAAAGAAACATAGTATTTCCACCATCTACGACACTAAGGAAACAAAAGTTGAAGACATATCTCCACTGGAGATAAGCCAAGATCATGGACCTAAATAGAGTGATCAAGTCCCCAACACTAATACAGTGGATATGACAAAGCAAGGTGAAATTTAAACTAATCCGCTTTCTGAACAACAAGCTAAAGGAGAAGAATTGAAGGAAGAGAGGAAGAGCCCTACTCCAGAGCAAAACACAGATCAACAAGAAATTATGGACATAGACCCTCTAGATCAAAGTCAAGGAGAAATATCAGAAAGGGCAAGAGACACTGCGGATGTCTCTGACAGGAAACAATTTGCAGAAGAATATGAACTCCCTCAAGGTCCAATCAACTTGGACTTATTGTCACCTTTCCAAAAGTTCAAGCTAGTTTCTATGGTTCAAGCCAAGGCACAAGAAGAACTGTTACAATCACATGGTCAAGATAGAAAACTGATCCACGAAGCATCCACTGTCTTGGAAAAGATGTTGCCCTCATTTCAAAGGGATATCTCATTATCTCTTGCTGACCATCTCAAGAAGCTATTAAATTCTGTAAGTGTACATATTGAATCTTTTGAAAAATCTGCAGAAGTAAAAGTAAGGAAAGAAATTGATGATAGGAGATTGATTGAGTTTTAGAGCATGATTAACAAGACAAAGTTTTGTTAGATAATGGAATTAAGAACATACAAAGTGCCATTAAAGAAAACAGAAAAATATACAAATTTTATTTATCCTGGGCAAAGATCACAAAGGATCTAGAAGATAAAATCAAAGACTTGGAACTCAAATTGTTGAATCTCTCTGAGACATAATCCAGTAGCTGAGTCAATAAATGCCAAAGAAACATAAGTTGCAAATATCCATAATGATTTGAATACTCTAATGAAGAAAAAGGGAGAAATCAAAGACAGGTTGTGCCATCTGAAAAGACTGGTAAGTTTGAAGATTGATTCCATGACCAATTTGGCAGATAAGGCAATGAAATCTCAAGCACTTATTGACACACCATTAGATCTCTAGAAGGCAGAAAAGATAGTATTTTTTATGAATGGCCACATCCAAATTCTAGGAAGTGCAAGAAATAGATGGAATGGAGAGATAGTGCTAATAAAGACTATCTATAGTGACATTGTGCCTTCAAACACAAATTAAGATGTAGACTACACTTGTAAATATGTGGCTGAATACTTCAAATTTTGAAATTTTGACAAATTTTTGAAATCTAGATCACACCCTTTGCCATTGATGTCAAAGGGGGAGAAGTAGATTAGTGAAAGATGGATAATCATCTCAAGGGGAGAAAGAAAGTACAGTGTATATAGTAAGGGGGAGTATTCAGGCATATTTCACTAAGTGTTGCCATCAATACCAAAGGGGGAGATTGTTGGCAAGAGACACTGCTCTGGTATGCATCTGTATGTTGTCATTGATGGAAGCAAAGCTCAAAGATCCTATCACCATGACAAGAAGAGATGTCTCCAGAAGAACACATTTGATTCTAGGTCTGGTTGTCAAAAAATGGCTAAGTGTGGAAAGCATGCAGAGTAGATGACAGTAAGTAAGCTAGTATGCCTCCACAATTAAAGACTTGTAGATGCAGTTCAGATATGATGTTCTCAGTTATCTGATAGTGTTGTACTTCAAAGGTCAAGTCCTAATCTCATCTGGAAGTCATCTTGGAGAAATGTCTAAGTCTAGGTAAGCAAAGGTATAGCACGAACAGTGAACAGGGCATGGTGAAGTAGTTCGCATTCCTCTGTAGATAAGTATTTTGCTACGCGGTCTTGAGGTGTTGTAAAAACTTATATGAAGTGTCTTATTCCAGAGTTGGGAGATCTGAAGTTTACCGGAAGGATAGCTACAAGCTGCTAAGTATCGGCATAGTGTTTGACAGAGTTTGACACAGACAGAGTCTGAGTTGTGATGGTCCGCATTTCTCCACAAGATGATATCATGCCTTCCAGTTCTGAGGGTAAGATTGAGAATGTGTAAAGAGTCCTTGACATTGTTTTGAAAGTATTTTGTGATTAGTAGTAGAAGTTGTAAGACAGCAAATGAAGTTGTTAAGCATGTTCTTGAGGAACAGGCTGATTGGTGAGACAAATCATTGTGTGGGGAATAGTTAATGATTGGAGGATTTATGTAAGCAATTGAAAGATTAGAGCTGACCTATATGAACATGCTTGGGAGAAGATTTGGCTCCACATGACACTTAGTGCATTAGATTGAGCGACAAGGTACATCTTATGTACATGTTTCAATTCTTGGATGCTGACCTAATTATGAAGTAAATCATGATGCAAATATATAAAGGTGATGAAATTCAATTGATTTGTGTGGTAAATATATGTGTGATAAGAGGACATGAATAGTGGAGCAGAGTTAGAGGATCAGCATTGATGAAGACTTGGGATTCAGAATACTATTATAAAATGACTGCACCCTGGCATAGTGGCAGATGCTGAAGCAATGTTCAAATGTCATGTGTGATATGTTTGGAAGCAAGGTTTTGTTATCAAGGTAGTAAGTGGGCAATGAGCCTCTAGTAGGGTTTAATAGCCCTTATTGTAATCTTGTTAGGTTTAGGGTTGAGGCAGTAAGCCTGCTAAACTTAGTTGTACTTCATGGCTATAAGCCAACATGTTTTAGGCCCGTGGAGTGACCAAGCCTGAACATCATTTCTATAAAGATTGCAATATATTTATGAGAACTAATCCTCTCTTTGGTTTTTCCTTCATTGGGTTTTCCACGTAAAATCTTGGTGTTATGTGTCATGCTTTTGTGGATGTTGTTCAGTTGTATATTTTGTTTCTATTGGATTATTCTTTTAAAATGGTTAAAAGTAAAAGTACATGAAAATATTTAAAGAACATTGATTCACCCCCCCTCTCAGTGTTCCTAACATTCAACAAACACAACATTAATAATACTCAAATATAAAAAATGACTTCACAACCATAATACAAACTCAATGTCCTAGGAACCCATCAAGATGTATCTCTTAAATGTGTAATGTATCAAAGTACTACTACCTCACATAAGATAATAAGATTAACTATACCAACCACAAAGCACGATACCTCAAGGTAAATATGTATGCATACCAAAAAATAAACCACATGACTTAACATTAGAGATCTCCTAAATACTCGTGGTGGATGGAATCATTAATATATAAACAACATATAGACATGCTACCATTAAGAGAACTATAGGTTAACTATGATGTGGTTCCTATAGAAAGATGAGAAATATCAATCTCAACCAACTTACTTAAGGATATATATGTCAAAATGTGTCGGATTGAAGAAGAGAAGATGATGCCAAGATGCATCCATTTGAGACAAGGACATCCAACCTTTCCTACCCTAATCCTATCACCTCTAACAAAAGTCGAGATATCAACCATATTTAAAGGAAGCAAAGATGTGGAATACACTTCCTACACTAATCTATGAGAGGAGATATGTTCAAAAATAAACTAATCACATAAAAATAAGGAAATAAAATTAAAAGTAGTATGTACCATCATTTAATCTTTGGAAGATATTAAATGCATAATCCTCCAAAAACTAAAAATTTCTTACTATAATAATTGTTATATGTCTATCAACTCTATATACATATAAAACATTCATTTGAATTGTTTTATCAATCATCATACTACGTAAAAAGAGCTTAAATTCATACAATTCTCCAATATTATAAAGGGTTATTTTTCAAAATTATAAAGTAAGTTTCAAATTTAAAATATAACTCACATACTTTTTTTATAAGAAATTTTAAACATCATTCACAATGCAATAGCACAATTGTCAACGACAATATCCCAAGCCCAGAGGGCAACAACATTTCATTTCTTGATTTCAAAGTGCTTGGGCTTCTTGGAGGCGTTGGAGCCCTCCCAGACTGCACTTCCACCGGTGTCATCTCTACGTCTTTTGAACCCATTCCTGCACAAAGAACCCAACTACATATTTTTATCAAACTAGCAGTTGCATGAAATTTATACGCAACGGAATAGTTGATAGGGTCTATCAACATCTCATATGTAACCATAATCATTCCTAAAGTTAGATCCTATAGCTCCTTAAGGATCCCCAACAACAAGGGACAATTCAATGCTTCCACCTGCTCAAAGACCCATGGAGACTTAAAAGTAGATAGAAATCTTCTCCAAATCTCTCTAACAAAGGGACAATGCAGAAACAGGCGATTCACCTCTTCTTCATTACCAAGGCACAACGAACATCGAGTGGGTTCAATAGACCTTTGGTTAATTGATGCCACATCAAAATTTTACCCTGAATGGTCAGCCAAAGGAAACCTTGGCTTCAAGCCAAGCTTTTGAGTGCCAGATTTTTCTCCAAGGACTGAAGGAGAGATTCCTTTAAGAAAAATAACAACTGAAATGATCATATTATGAACACACTAATTTTGAAATTATCTGACCAGAATAAAAAGTCTTAGATCTAAAGGGATGCTTCCAATTTTGCAATTAGTATGTTCACTCAGCTGGGAAAGTGAAAAAAGGATAATCTCATCATATCTGTAAGTTTGGTAGCTGACCCTACTAAACTCAATTATACAAATGAGTAGCTAACAATAATGTATGCATTGAAGGAATTTTAGCTGGCCAATTTCTTTCATAATGGTAATGATCAATCTTCGTGTTCAATGCTCCAATAATAAAGGGGCAAATAAATCACCGGAATATTTGGTTTTAGGCGTACAATTTTGTTCTACTCAAAAGGCCACGAAAAACTCGAGTGGGGTAAGATTGTCTCTGCAGAATTCAGACAAGATAGGATGTTGTCAAAATTCATAGGGAGTTCCTCCATGAAACTTTATCCAACTAATAGAATGGCCTGGTTAACTTGAAGATGCAATTCTCTTCTTGGAGAATAAGAAGTTGAAACATATTGGCAGAAATGACTATGAAAAAAGCACAGGCTCATTGTAGTGTTTGATGGAGCTTGTCAAAGAGTTGTTACCATCTAAGTCATAGAGTTTGCTGGACTTCATCCAATAAATTTGAAATCTGGGGATTATTAACAAAAACCAAAAAAAACCATTTAAGTTGTTGGCCATTATATTCCCCCGTATGGGGCACTCCTATTTGCATTTAGAAGTAGTTGTGTATCCCTGTTTGTGGCTCCTGTGTGTAGCATTTCTATTTGTTGGAATATGTTAGAAAGTTGCAGACCGGAAAAATGGTTGATATTTATACTAAAGTGTAGTAAATTTTTTCAAGCTTACTTTGAGCAGGGAAAATCCATTGCAGCAATATCTACTTTAAAGTTTAACGTAGTAAATATGATGCCAACAGGTCATATCAAAGACATCGGTGGCTTTTCTTACAATTCTAAATCACAGGAAATCCTTGACTATGTTATTTGCATTTAAAAGTTGTTGTGTATCCCTGTTTGTGGCTCCTGTGTGTAGCATTTCTATTTGTTGCAATATGTTAGAAAGTTGCAGACTGGAAAAATAGTTGATATTTATACTAAAGTGTAGTAAGTTTTTTCACGCTTACTTTGAGTAGGGAAAATCCATTGATATTTTCAGTTGCAACTATATCTACTTTAAAGTTTAAAGCAGTAAATAGGATGCCAATAGGTCATATCAAAGACAGCGGTGGCTTTTTTTACCTTTCCAAATCACAGGGAATCCTTGACTGTTATTTCCACATTTTTTCCAGATAGCTCTAGTTGACTTTTGGTCTCGATCTCACCTGAAGGTTTTGTTGGTAAAGAAGAGAAGCGAAGAATCAAGAGGAGTTGTTCAACAGCATTGAGCACCCCTAGTGTTGCTATAGTGGGAGACATGCCAATATTCATTCCCCTCTACTAACACACAAATGAGCTTGAAGTTCTATGTTTTGCCCTTCAAATATTGGCAGATAGACAAGCAAAGAACCAATAAGATTCTGTGAGGAAGTTGATTACACATTATGATATTGTCAATTGCAGTTCCTTTAAGTGAGCAGTGAAGCAATCCCACTTCAAGATGATTTTATGCTATATGCAATTGTGCAAATAGAGTTCTAGAAGTTTTCTAGCAGTCCACATAAATTCATTATAGCTTGGCGAAATTGGATTGTCTTTCCAAAGAAAAGAAGCTCATAAGGTACCATCAGCTTGGGGCCAATAGGAAAGTAAATGAGCATCATGGCAGGCAACTTCAAAGAACTGACCTAAAGAAAGAATCCATGGTCTTGCCTTTAATAATAAGAGGAATGTGCTGGTGAAGTGAAGATCACAAGGGCTCAATCCATACATATTGTAACATTGACATTTGTAAATTACAAGATGATAATTATTTCCATTGTCGATTTAAATGAAATTTGAGGTTATGGAGAGATTTTTGAAGCTTTGATGCTATTTAATCAGCATGATCATGAATTGTTTGCAGCTAAGTCCTCAGAAATAGTTGATAATTGATTGTTGAAACACAAATTAAATTCAATCCATTTTACTGGCTTGTCTAAGACATGGGGAAGGTAGAAAGAACCAACTAGAAGAATAAGTCCCAGTACCAGTCTAGTAATTTCAGGTGCTAATATCCACTTCTAATATATAACAATGATATCATAAAAGCAATAGTGAAAAGAAATATAGGAGACAAAGGCAGTCTGGTATTAGAAACAACAGAATGGTTTTTTGATCATTGTCACAGATGTTGCACGAAGTCTCAAAGATCTGCACTTTCCAATTATACTATTGTAGCATACAAAAAGTATAGCTTAGTCTATTTTAAGAAATTTGATGTATACAAAAGTGAAACCATAACAACATCACACATAAGTTGTCAGGTTCATCAAAATATAAGCGTCACTCTTATCTTGCCAAAGAGACTCGGGATTCACATGCTACTCTGTGCTTATTAGGAAACCTAGGTTTGAAGATCAGCTGTAAGGAATCTCCAGCACCAGTTGCCAAGAGCCCAATGCAATACCATTGACATTATAACTAATCACAGCAAAAAGGTCCCTACCTTGCAAACAGTAAGACTTAGTGTCACCTAAAAATACCCAGCAAATAGTTTAGATAGCTTTGCCATTGAGTTCAGTTCAACTTGGCCAGACTAATCATTTACAAAACGAATCAGCACTTGACTCAACTGAAACAACTTTCAGGGAAATTTCAAACTTGTAGTTAGTACACAATGTGTATATTTATGTTCTTTGGACCCACCAAATTTCTAATACTATTTCAATAGTGATTTAGATGATCTCATCCACTTTCATCTAACCCAAGATAATTGTTTTGAACTCTTCTCGGTCCTGGATGGAAGTTCTAACACTTTTATTGTTGTTCATAAAATTATTACATCCATATGAGTGCCAATCTTCTCATCTTCAACTTTTCAAGCTTAAAAACTCAACCTTTTAAAGGCCAGTATAGCCATCTCAACAGATAGGGCATTTCATATCACCATATCCACCAACGGAGAGAACTATTCTGTATCCATAAACTTTTAATTTAAATCTAACTTCGTTAGAGTCATTGGGGGTCCAGCAGAATATGGTCTAGCAGTAAAGTACAACAATTGCCACAATAATGATCAGTCTCAAGCCCCACTTAGAAAACCCTCTATGTTACAATGGTTGTGATAATGCATACCAGAAAATGTATGAAGCTAGGTGCAAGTCCTAAGCATATCTGTAATGAAAATAGAGTGACTATGGAGTACCAGCAGAGAATTACTAATCTGATTTATTTGAGGTTATGAACAAACATCAATATAATTAAGTTCATATCTAAAATACAATTATTTTTCCAGACATTTCACCACGTCCTATTTTGACTTTTAACTGCTTTGGCTGCAATGCAAGCTATCTTTGTCCTCCAAGAAGAGACATTTTTCACAAAACAAGCACTAGAAACACAATGGGTGCAATAAAAATAATATGAAAAAATTAAAAACATCCAAACCAAGTTTAGATGGGTTCATAACATCACAATCATGTCTATAATTATCAGTCCCCATTTCTTTCCCTCAAACTGCAGTAAAGAACATAAACTCAATCCATCAAGCTTTATGTAGGCGGAAGATATAATGAGTTTGAACTAACAAGACTCCACTAACCGCATAAAACAACCACATTTTAGGTTTTGGAACATGTAGATGTTATCTGTTCTGTCTACATTTGTATGCACACCTTGGGATTCTTTGCAGGTTCTTCAACAAAAAATGTTCATCCATGCAAATTCAAAAGGCCATTCAACTACTTAGCTGGTAAAATATCAAAATGCATCTGCAATTCCACAATCTATAAAACTAAAAATAGTAACCCCAACAACATGGATCATATATCACATTAAAAATTATCATAAGAACATCACAAATAAAAGGAACAAAAAAGTCACAGCTTGAATTCGCTTAAGCTGAAATAGGGTTCCAACATGCCTTCAATTAATAATAAACGCGAGGGAAAAGCTTAACACAAATGGTAATCAGCTCAATAACAAGACAATAGCTTCACAATAAATGACAATCAGCTCAATACCAGGAAAGCAAGGGCACGGAGCTAAAACCATCAAACCGCATGTTGAAAATTCCCTGTATCTAACCGTCCGCTACTGTAGTGCCCCCTTCCATGGCGCTCTTTTCTTACGCATCAACTTCTCCAAAACCTAGTTTTCCCAATGTTCTACAACCAAAATCCCCTTTCTTCTCCAACCTCTGTAGCAGCCGTTAACTCAGCCTAAGGAAGAAAAATCTGGCTCTGATATGACAACAAACAAAGCGATATATTTTTTGTTGGGTCTGACATTTTCTGGCCGCTTCTCATATAAATCCTTGTATTTGTTGGCAGGCTAATGGCTGTCCAAAGGATTTCTACAGAAATATGGACAGCACAAAAAACAGGACAGAACAGGGGAGGGAGCAGAACATGCTGTTCTGATTTCAAATACAATGCTACAGCAATATAAAGAACAACAAAAACAAACACACAGACAGAAAGAGAAGAGAGGTGACAGCAATATATTGTTATATATTTTCCTTCTTCTATGAATACATACAAACTTCATACAGATTACAATCCAGAGCTGCTGCTCTGTTCTTTTGTTCTGCCCCAATCACTGGAGCTGCAACTATCTCGGGTGGAACTCCGTAGCTATCAATGGATTACTGTGCTGCTATACACATTCCTTCTGTTCTCTCTGTCTGCTGTTCTCTGCAAGAACATTCTCCTCTGCTGCTGCAAGTTAACTCCTGCTCTACACTCTCTATATGTCTCTTTCTTTTCCCTCCTTTTTGTCTCTTCTACATGCCCAGCAAAAAATGGGCACTCAAACCATTTGATTTTCAAATTCACCTACCGAAATTGAATGCAACAAGCCAACGGTGCTGAGGAAGGAGATGCCGGAGATCCCCAGGTCTGACGCGAGGGCAGTCAGCATTAATTGGATACTGACGGAGGATTAATATTTCCAACATTCCCCCTTAATCTAAAGTCAGATGTCAATCAACAATCTTCATTTCAGAACTAATCTCCGGAGATATACATTTCCCTTTGCCTTTCCGGAGCAGATCTCCGGAGCTCTTTCTACTGTGCTGCAACATCTCCAGAGCTGCCCTCTGCATCTCCAGAGCTCCTTGTCTACATCTCTGGAGCTCCCTATCTGCATCTCCGGAGCAGACTTCCTGTTTCAGCATCTCGAGCATCTCTGGAGCTGACTCTCTGCAACTCCAGAGTTCCTTTTCTGCATCTCCGGAGCATCTCCAGAGCTGCACATACATTCCAGAGTTGAATCTCTAGAGCTCTCCTGCTGTCTTTCCAGATCTGAATCTCCGGAGCTGCCTTCATTGTAGGACTGCACACCTCCGCAGCTGTCCTCTTTCTGGGGCTGCACACCTTTGGAGTTGTCCACAATGCCGAGCCTATCTCTTAGGCATTCAAATGAATCTTTCGGCAATGCTTTTGTGAAAATGTTAGCGAGCTGCTACTCAGATCTGCAATACTGCAACTCAATCTCTCCTCGTTCTACCAACTCCCTTATGAAGTGATAGCGGATCTCAATGTGTTTATTTCATCCGTGGAAGACTAGATTCTTTGTCAAGGCTATTGATGAAACATTGTCACAATGAATGGTTGTACCATCTTCTTGCTACTCATACAAGTCTGCAAGGATTCTTCTCAGCCAAATAGCCTGACAGGCTGCTGCATTTGCTGCAATGTACTCAGCTTCTACTATAGAGAGAGAAACAATGGGCTGCTTCTTGGATGCCCATGAAATCACGCCTGAACCCATGTGAAATACATAGCGGATGTGCTCTTCCAGTCATCAACGTTTCTTGCCCAATCACTGTCCATGAAACTAGCCAACTTAAACTCATCAAAGACATCATACAAAATGCCATAACCTATTGTGCCATTGACATACCTTAGGATCCTCTTTCTTGCTTGCCAATGTGTGTCCTTAGGCTTCTCCATGAACCTAGAAATCAGGCTTACAACATACATCAAATCAGGCCTAGTTGCTGTCAAGTACATGAGGCTTCCAACCATGCTCTTGCAAAGGGTTGGGTTTACTTCCCTACTGCTATCCTCTTTACTCAACTTAAGACCTATGGCTGTTGGTGTAGGGGCAGGTTTACTGTTCTCCATTTTAAACCTCTTCACAATCTGTTTGGCATAGTTAGTTTGTGAAATAAATATGCCATGCTCTGTTTGCTTGACCTCAATGCCAAGAAAATACTTCAGCAGACCTAAGTCTGTCATCTCAAACTCATTCTTCATTGTCTCTTTGAAATTAGCAATGAAAAGATCACTATTACCAGTAAAAATTAGATCATCTACATACAAAACAACAATCAAAATTTTACCTTCAGCTGCTTTGATGTAGAGAGTGGGTTCACTGTTGCTTTTGCTAAAGCCATTGCTCACCAAATATGAGTCAATCCTGTTGTACCATGCCCTGGGTGCTTGTTTTAGCCCATAGAAGGCTTTTCGGAGCCTGTATACTTTGTCCTCTTGCCCTGGGACTTCATAGCCAGGTGGCTGCTCCACATACACTTCCCCTTTCAGCACTCCGTTCAAGAAGGCTAACTTTACATCCATCTGAAACACCTTCCACTTGTGTTGGGCTGCAATTGCTATGACTGCCCAAATTGTTTCTAACCTTGCAACTGGTGCATAGGTCTCATCATAATCTCTTCCAGGCTATTGTTTGTATCCTTTGACAACCAGCCTTGCCTTGTGTCTTTCTATTTTTCCTTCAGCAGTAGTCTTGGTCTTGTAGACCCACTTAACTCCAATCACTTGTTTACCCTTGGGTAAATCAGTTAGCTACCATGTGTTATTCTTCACTATGGCATCCAATTCTTCATCCATGGCCTCACACCATTTCTCTTCTTTCACAGCTTCTTCAAAGTAGATTGGATCACTAGAAGAAAACAATGTAAAATTTAAATCTTCATCATCAGTAGCATATCTTGTGCTATCATAAATCTCCTTCACACTCTTTGTCCTCCATGGGATCATTGATGTGAGTGTGGGGTCTGAATTACCTCCGGAGCTGCTGTTGTTCTGACCTCTGGAGCTGCAGTTGTTACGACTTCCGGAGCTGCTGCTGTAACCTCTAGACCTGCAGTTCTGATGACCTCCGGAGCTGCTATTATAATGTCCTCCGGAGCTACTATTCTTCAGAGTTGTAGACCTCCGGAGCTGCTGATCTCCGGAGCTACAATGCTGCTGTCTACCTCCGGAGCTGCTGTGCTGAGCATCTCCGGAGCTGCTATTTTCTAATACTCTACGATAGTTTCTCCCCAAGCTGCTGCTCTCCGTAGCTCCTCCAGAGTTGCTGTCCTCCGGAGCTTCTTCATCTTCAAGGGGTATTGTGACTGAAATACCCGTGGTGCTGTCCACCGTTCCATCCCATGCTTCATTCTTAATGAACTCAACGTCTCTGCTGATCACAATTTTTTGGTGATGGGATTAAACAGTTGGTAGGCTTGTGATTCTTCACTATAACCTGTGAAGATACATTTCTCACCTTTATCATCAAATTTCTGCCTCTTCTGTTTAGGCACAAATGTATATGCCACACACCCAAAAATTCTTAGGTGCTCAACAATCCATTTGTTGTTTGTCCATGCCTCTTGTGGAATCTGATCATGTACGGCCTTTGTAGGACACCTATTCAATAGGTAGACCGCTGTTGCTACAGCTTCACCCTAATAATTATTTGACAGACCTTTTTCCTTTAGCATGCTTGCTGCCATCTCTGTGATGGTTCTATTTTTCCGTTCAACTACTCCATTTTGTTGTGGCATATACCTGGTAGTGAACTGTTTATGAAATCCTTCATACTTGCAAAAATTCAGAAATTGTTTGGAGACATACTCTCCTCCTCTATCAGTTCTTAGGGCCTTGATATGACGGCCGCTTTGCTTTTCAGCCGATGCCTTAAACTCCTTGAACTTCTCAAAGGCCTCTGATTTGTTCTTCAAAAAATAAATCCAAATCTTTTTGCTATAATCATCAATGAAGGTCATGAAGTATACATTCCCACCTAATGTGGGGGTCTTCATAGGGCCACATAAATCTGAATGCACCAACTCCAAAGGTGCTTTTGCCCTTCTAGCATACCCTGATTGAAAGGGTTGCCTGTGGTGCTTTCCTAGAATGCAGGCTTCACATTTTCCATTGGGCTCTACAATGTTCGGTAGCCCTCTAACCATGCCTTTCCTAGACAATAAACTTAAACCAGAAAAGCTTAAGTGCCCATACCTCAAATGCCACAATTTGGATGGGTCTTTGATGACTGTCCTAAAGGCAGTTTACTGTCCCACTGCTGTGAGCGCCGGAGATAGTGCAAGAAACTATGCTAGAGATAGCGCCGGAGATAGCACCAGAGTCAGCGACAGAGGAAACATTCTGTTTCTCGTCATCTGCACTGTTGCAATGACATTCTTGCTGCCTCCTCTATCAAATATGGTGCACCCTCTATTTTCCATCAGGACTCTATAACCGTTTTGGACCATCTGTCCAATGCTTAGGAGGTTATGCTTTATGCCAGGGGCATAATAGACATCATGGATCTGCATTTTCTCACATTGCTTGCTAAGGACTGTGATGATGCCTCTTCCTATGATAGGAACCTTTTGACTGTTCCCCATCATGATCTCAGACTTGACATTTCTGTCAATAGAGGCAAACAAGTTTTCATTACCACTCATGTGGTTGCTACACCTGCTGTCCAAATACCAGACTTCAGGGATGCTCTTCTCAGCAAGGTTGCACACTATAAATACCTTGGATTGTTTATCATTTTCAGCCCTATTCTCATTTGCTAAGTTAGCATTTTGGCCTCCATGGTCTTGCTATTTCTTTCTACACTCACTAACATAATGACCAAATTTATGACAGTAATAGCATTGAATATTACTTTTGTCATACTTCTGATTAGAACTATTGTTCTTCTTCATTCCTTGATAGCTTGGCTGTGAGCTGCTTGCCTCTTCTTGGCTGTTTAAAACTCCTCTTCTGGAGTTGCTTCTTCCTCTACCTCTTTGTCCTTTACCTCTGTTGTTTCTTCCTCTTTCCCAACCTCTTGCATTGATCTGAGCCTTGAAGGCTTGCTCAAGGGAAGGAGTGGATCTACTCAATTGCTGCTCATGGCTTTGAAGAGAGCCCATCAACTCATCCACTATCATCTTGGACAGATCCTTTGTCTCTTCTATAGTTATGACTATAGGGTCAAATCTGGAAGGTAGGCTCCTTAGGATTTTCTCAACAATCCTTTGTTCATCCATGGTTTCTCTATTTATCCTTAGCTGATTTAGCATGGTAGAAACCCTGGTGTGAAAGTCTGAAATAGACTCACTCTTCTTCATTTGTAGCATCTCAAAATCTCTTCTAAACAGCCGGAGCTTGACTGACCTCACTTTATCAGTTCCCTTGTAGCTGTTCTGTAATATATCTCAAGCTTGTTTTGAATAGTTTGCTGCTACAATGCGAGGGAAAATAGCCTTTGTCAAGGCTGCCTCAACTAGACTGAGGGCTTTTGCAACTTTCATCCTAATTTCCTTCAACTGGTTTCTTTGAGCATTCGTTAGGGCTGCATAGGCTGCTGGGTCTATGATGTCGATGAACCCATTAGTGACCAGCTCCCATAGGTCATTCGCAACCAAAATGGTCTTCATCTTCTTAGACCAAATATCATAGTTCTGCCCATCAAAACTCAGGGGTTGCTGCCATCCTTTGCTGTCTCCACCTGCCATGCTTCTCAAATCTAAGAAGACTGAGGATGCCTAGACAAACTAGGGCTTATAGAATACCCACACAAACTTGACTGCCCAGAAAAATAGGGCTCTGATACCACTTGTTAGCAGGCTAATCGCTGTCCAAAGGATTTCTACAAAAATATGGACAGCACAAAAAACAGGCAGAACAGGGGAGGGGGTAGAACATGCTGTTCTGATTTCAAATACAATGCTACAGAAATATAAAGAACAACAAAAACAAATACACACACAAACAGAAAGAGAAGAGAGGTGACAACAATATATTGTTATATATTTTCCTTCTTCTATGAATACATACAAACTTCATACACATTACAATCTAGATCTGCTGCTCTGTTCTTTTGTTCTACCCTGTTCTTTTGTTCTACCGCAATTACTGGAGCTGCAACTATCTCAGGAGCTACCTGGAACTCCATAGCTGTCAATGGATTACTGTGCTGCTATACACATTCCTTCTGTTCTCTCTGTCTGCTGTTCTCTGCAACAACATTCTCCTCTGCTGCTACAAGTTAACTCCTGCTCTACACTCTCTATATGTCTCTTTCTTTTCCCTCCTTTTTGTCTCTTCTACATGCCTAGCAAAAAATGGGTGCTCAAACCATTTGATTTTCAAATTCACCTACCGGAATTAAATGCAGCAAGCCAACGGTGCTGAGGAAGGAGATGTGGGAGATCCCCAGGTCTGACGCAGGGGCAGTCAGCATTAATTGGATACTGATGGAGGATTAATATTTCCAACAGTATTAATGGCAGTTGCAGAAACTTGATATAATTCTTGCCATTTTTCTAAATCCCTAATCAAATATTTAAAAAAAGCTGTCGGGCAAATGATACTTCTAAGGTAGCTTTCAAGGTTTTACTTGATAAATCAGTCCTCTTTTGCCATGAGCTTATTAAGCAGCAATGCCAAAGTCTACAACATCAAAACCCAGATAATGCATAGATAGGGAAACCCCAAATTACACGATTTAAACGATAAAGAAAACATAGGATTAGATAGCGAGAATGCATGACAGTCTTGGGAAGCTTCAAAACTAGATTACACTAACCATTCTCGTATACAAGTTGAGAACCCTGTTTCTGTACACCTACGCAATTATCATAACAGAGTTACATGGAAGAAAAGGTTAACAAAAAAAGCTGAAAAACTCAATGAAAAATAGTTACCAACGGGTGAAAACGAAAAACCCTAACAACGAAAATGTTTTATGTCGTACCAGGATATTCCAGCGTCCGACAATTCTAATTTTTCTGGGAGCAAAAAACTCCCACTAATAGCCTATTGGCTAATAAATGCATCTAAAAATTATAAAGTAACTATTTTTTATTTAAAAAATATATAAGGACATATTTTTTAAAATGAAAGCGCACAAGAATTAAATTTAAAATATATAACCGATATAGTTTTATTAAATTAGTGGACATAACAATAAAGTGAACATAAAGTTTTTTTTTGTGTTATTTTATTTAATATAGAATAATTTATTTTATAACTATATTTTATTAGGGTTTTATCATATAAAATATAAAAGGAGCAAAGTGTATTCTCCAACCTAGAAGTTATTCCAATGGTAAGTGCATTATATTTTGATGGAGTTACCTTTTCTTTTCTTTTATGTGTTATTTACTGTAAAATAATTTAATTTATAATTATATTTTATTAGGGTTTCATTATATTATAACTAGCATAGATATCTTAAATACATTTATCTAAAAGACGCTAAGTGAGAGGTGCCTCTATTGAAATTGTTACTATAAAAGATAGGGGTCTAGAAACTTATCTTTGGGTGTTTTTTAGATAGATGTATTTAGGATATCTATGTTAGTTTAATAATTTTATTAATTTATTACAATATATATAGAGTGAGGAGATAAAATATGTACATAATACTATATAATGTTAGTTTTACATAAACAGTTATTTTATTTACTTTATAGATTTGCATTTAAAAATTGAAGAATTTTTAATTTAATCCAAAGATATGAAAAACATAATTATAATTGTCAAATGGAATTAATTCTCATAGAAAAATCTTTAATATTTTAATATAATCTTAGCCGGCAGTAAACTAAATTAATTTACCCTCTAAAATAATTTACCTTGCACTTAGTTTTCTTTGTGGGATGCAAGGCTTAGCTCTAACAATTAGTTTTTAAGGGAATATTTTTCTATAATTTAATGCAAATGATATGAAAAACTTATTATAATTTTTAATAGAATTAATTCTCATAGTAAAAATCTCATTAAACTAAATATTAATTTTTTTTTGGCTTTTATAACCATAGCCCTCATTAAACTAAAATAAAGTAATTTACCTTGCGGTTATTTTTCTTTGCTAGCCTTCATTAAACTATAGTAAAAAATTTACCCTACCCTTAATTTTCTTATTTTTCTTTGTGGGATGTAGGGCAATTCTTAGCTCGGAATAATTTTTAATAATTTAATTTAATCCAAATCATACAAAAACCTTGAGAATCTAAAACAAACGTCATTAAACTAAATATTGATTTTCTTTGTGACTTTTAAATATTGAACCCTAGCCTAAATAATTTTATAATAATAATTTAATTTTTTATAGGTAATTTAAGCTGCACTTTATAAATAATAGGCAATACTAATATAACCTTCTATAAATAATAGTGCATCACTTCATAAATACATTTTGCAAGAAAAATACAAAAAAAATGGCTGCATAGTGCCCTTACAAATTAAACTTCTCTCCTTAGTGATTAAACTTCTTCTTCAAATTCAATTTGCTTTGTTTTTATTTGATTTGATTTTTCTCAAATTTATGTTTGAGTGCTCTAGCTGTGACATATAGATTTTCCTAAGAATCCATCTCCTCTTCCATGGCCTCCTTCCAAGAACCTGCATCTTTCATACCCATAGCCTTTTTCATAGTTTTAGGCTCATCAGTGTTAGAAATCAAAGCTAAAATACAACTGGAATCATGCAATGAATAACCAAACCTATCAAGTTGTTGTCTTATCCATGTGGACCTCTTTAAAGATTGATATTAAGGTTCTTCATCTTCTTTTGAACTTTCAAAGCTACTAGATCTCTCCTCATTATCATGTCCAATAGATGTTTTTGGTTCAAATTTCTCAGGGGTGGAAGGAAGCTAAACCACATCCTCTTTCTTCTCTTCTTTCTCTAGATGTAAGACAATAGAAGAAGGATTGAGATCTCTTCAGATCACACTTCTTCTATAGAAAACTCTCTCAGTTACTAGATCTGAAAGCTTGTACCCTTTCACACCGATGCCATAACTGATGAAGATACACTTCACAGACTTGTTCTCCAACTTTGACCTCTTCTCCTTAGGCACATGTTCATATGCCTCACAACCAAATACTTGAATGTGTCTCAATGAAGGATTTTTATTATACCACACCTCCATAGGTGTCATATCAATGAGTACTGATGTAGGAGACATGTTAACTAGGTAACAAGTGGTAGTAATGACTTTAGCCTAGAACTTTTGTTCAAGGCTAGCTCCACTTAGTATACTCCTTGCCCTCTCCATCAACATTCTATTCATCATCTTTGCAACTCTATTCTGTTGAGGGCTATATGGAGTTGTCATGTGCCTCTCAATCTCTTGTTCTTTATAGAACTTGTCAAAATCTGCTAAACAAAACTCACCACCATTGTCAGTCCTCAAACACTTAATCTTTCTATCCTTCTAAATCTCTACAAGAGCTTTGAACTCTTTGAATCTACTAAAGACTTCAAATTTGCTTCTAAGGAAATACACCCATGTACTTCTATTGTAATCATCAATAAATGAAACAAAGTAAATAGATTTTGAAATTGAAGGAACATTAATAGGACCAAACACATCAAAATGAATCGAGTCAAAAACCTTAGAAGATTTGTGAGAACTGGAATAAAACTAAAAATAGTTTTTTTTTCCATAAATGCAATGTTTACAAAAATCAAATTGAAGGTTATAGTCATTTGTACCCTCAACAAGATTTTTACTTTTCAGGATCCTCAAACCCTTTTCATCAATGTGACCAATCCTTTGGTGTGATAACATTATCTTCTCAGCTGGAAGTTTCATCCCCATAGAATGAGCACCCTTAGGTACCTAGAAAGCATGACCATTGAAAGTAGATGCAATAGTCCTCTTCATTGCTAGTTCTAATGGTGAGGATGAAGACTCTGAAGCTCTCTTCTTCAAAACAAAGGCACTATTTTATTGAACCATGCATGCATCAAGATGATACAAAGTGTCAATCAAAACTCCCTTAGTTAACACCATAGGTCCTCTCATCTTGCATCCTCCATTCAAGAAAACAACCTACACATCCACATCATTCAACTTACTTATAGAAAGGAGGTTCCATGCCAAACCAGGGATATGTAGAACACCATTGATCCCCTTCACTCATCCATCAAGGAATCAAATCAAGACTCTACCACAGCTAACAATATTCAAGTGAGAGTCATTACCCAAGTACACCTTTCCACCATTGTATTATTCATACTTTGAAAACCAACCTCAATGTGAGGTCATGTGAAAAGATGCACCAAAGTCAATAAGCCACATATCCTCAGATTCATGTCTTTCCAAAGTACAAATAAATGTTTCTCCTTCATCCTAAGATGTCTTGTTACAATCTGGATCATAGTTCTTCTTTTTCTTTTTCTCCTCCTTGCACTCCTTGCAGAAGTGACCAAGTTTTCCACAGTTCCAACATAGGGCCTTGGACTTTTCAGGAGACTTAGATCTCCCACAAGATTTGGATCTTCCTTTTTTTTTTTTCATCTTATCCCTTTTTTTTCATTTCTCTTTAGATCTACCATGAACCGCAAGAGCCTCAGTTGATTTGGAAGACTTTATCCGCATCTCTTTAGACAACAACGAAGAAACCACTTCATCCATCTTAAAGGTGGTAGTGGTACTCCTAATGGCCATAACAAGGTGGTCCCATGAGTCTAGTAAGGAACACAGTAAAGTCATACATTGATCCTCCTCCTCCATCTTCACACCAACAGAGGTCAGCTAGGCGACAAGCATATTGAAAGTATTTAGGTGATCAATGACAGATCCTCCTTCTTCCATCTTCAAAGAATACAATTTCTTTTGTAGGAATAACTTGTTCACCAGGGATTTGGCCTGCTAAACATCTCCAAGTTTCTTCCAAAGATCTTTTGCAGTGTTCTCTTCATGGATATTAAGGAGTACTAAATCAACCAAACAAAGTCTTATCAAACCCTTAGCTTTTCGATGTTTGAGATCCTAGTCTGCTTGAGACATTTTCATTGCTTTGTACCGAATATGGCATCTCATAAATCCTAAGCTACAAGCATGTACTCCATTTTGAGTTTCTACAACTTGAAATTACTGCCATTAAACTTCTCTATCTCAAACCTCCCAGATGAGATCACCATCTCTTTTCTGCAAAAAAAATTTCAAAATCCTCTGCACAAGCTCCCACTCAAATGAAGATCAATTCAAAAAACCCTCTACCCAACAACTAAAACCAAAGGTTATCAAGCTCTGATAACAACTAAAAGGAAGCAAGGTATGAGAAAATGCTTCCTACACTAATCTACTGAGGAAAGATATATGTAAATTTTAACTTTTACAGTTATAGATTATTAGATGCACATTAATAGAAAGGTAATAACAACATAAAATACAAATACAAAACTCACAACACAATATATACATGGGGTAAACCCTTTCAAGTAAAAAATCCCACACTCTAAAGCCACTCAATATATTATTCAGGAATCAAGAAGATTACAATATACTTGCAGCGCAATCTTTCACAGGAGTATAACCAACTAGAGATCCAAGAGGTAACTCAACATCTATAAGACTCTTACACTCAATCTCTATCTCAAGATCCTGATATACGAGATACAATATAGTAAACCGACAATGATAATTACAAACCTATGAGCCAAAACCACCCAAAAGTGGCACCCAAATTATCTCCAATCAAAGATGCTTTGTGATGTGCCAAATCACACAAAAACATATGTAACTCTCCCCTTTACATCTCTTGTAAGTGTCCAACCCATTTTTACATTTCCCAAAAAACAAGAGGTCAACCTTCCAGAGGTCATAGCTTTTGTTTCAGGTGTCTAATTGATGAACATTTTAATGTGTTAGAAAGCTCGTGAAGAGATCTATCAAGATATAACTTGCTTCACTAGTTATGACAACATTCGAGACATTTAGGGACCTCTAAGTGCCTCAAAACTGAGTTTGAGACTTTTTTCGGTAGTTTCAAAAAATATAAACTTTAATATCTCGCGATCCAGGTATGATCTTCAGTCAAAACTCACCCGAGATGTTTACTTAGCAGTTTTGCACCTTTTGGAAAAATTTTGGGTCCATCTGAGATCAAATGTAGAGCTACTAAAAATAGTAAGTCCTACCATTTTTAGCCCTTTTGGAAACTTTGAAAGTTCTAAATCATTCTTCAAGATAAAGGGTATTTGAAAAGGCCAAAATTGGGAAGAATAGTAACATTTCATAGTTACAAGGTTGAGACACTTTTCCTAACAGTTATAATAACTTTAGTTAAACATGATGACAAAATGTCATCGACCCAACCTTCTTGGTCTCAAATAATATTATATTGACAACATGCCCAGTAAGTTCCACAATACTATATATTTTTTTTTATAAAAGGCTACTTCTTCATAATAAGGTTTCAAGTTTTTGATATAAAACATATGGTTATGTTCACAAAGAACACCATATTAATTTTGGTTAGTTTACAAGGATAACTTCATTTGAATTCTCACAAAGAATATCCATTTATTATACTGATTATTCATCTTCAATTTTGTCTACTATATTGTCCAATCCTGGACCAGTCAAATTAGGTGTTTTCTATCACTAAGTTTTGATAATACACCTTATCTTTTATATAACCATGAGAATATTCTTCTCCAAAAATGTTTGAATAAAATATCAAGAATAGTACATAGTCTACTAAGAAATGTGAATCAACATTTGTCTATACTTTCATTTTTACATTTGGCTCTTATGTTGTCATCATGGTTCAGTCTTTCCATAGTTTTGTAGTAGAGTTAAAAGAAATAGCTTAACTAAATATGATAAACAGAATAATTTCATTGTATTCAATATACAAGATAAACTCTCTGCTTATTGCATGCGAAGATATCATGGCCTTTTGGCTCATAGGCATTGTTTGCTATAGGTGATATGTGTATATAACACAACCTTTATATAGGTATGAAAAGAAAAAGAATCAAGTCTCTTTATTGAGAAATAAAAATATAACTGGACTAAATGATTGCACAGGAGTTCAATATAAAAAACTTGCCTGTGTATCTCTTTTTATTATACTCTAACTCAGGGGTTTCAGTCTTTGAGTATTGTCACAATCTTTTCCAAGACTTATCATGTTGTTCTTGTTTCCTTTATCAGTCACCACTAGTAAACATGCAACTTCCTCACATAAAACCATGTGTCTCTTTTTAAAATGCAAGAGATTATATATCCCCAAAATTTAAATAACAATATTTGTCTTCTTCTCTTGTCATCTCCCATGCCAGTTAGAAACAAAAAGACCATTTAGAATTTCCACTTTGTGGCTTTATACCAAACAAGAGGCATGACCCAGTAAATATACATGTCAGCATAAACTAAGGCATGGATACCATTCCTTAATGCCTTCCTGATGCAGACATGACAAGATAATCCAATGAAATATTGCCCTATCATGTAGCCCAATCAACTTCTATTGCATACATTGAAATAACAACAATATTCATGCCTTCAAATTGTTATAATCATGTGCTCAAAATTTGAAAGATTGAAACAAATTGTATATGCCAACATAAACTTGTTAAATTTTAGCCTTAAGATTGTTGTTGTACTCTTCTTCTCTTAGATGAAAATTAACTTTGATAAATTCCAGCTATTAAGGATTTTTTTTTGTCCCTTTGATTGCTTTAGTTACAGCAAAATAAACATATATTAATCTCTTAAACTTGCGGCCCTTAAGTGAATATCATTTGTGAATGTTGTACCAACAATTTCAGCTATGAAGTAACACAATATCTATAAAACATGAACATCAGCAAATACTTATAACCCAAATGTTTTTATGCAGCCCATCAAGGTAGAAACACACCTACATAACCTCCACAAATCTAACTATAAAATATCTCTATCAAACTTTCCAATTATCCACCTCCACAAACTTACAAATTTAGAAAATTCTCACCTAACAAGTCACCATGGACATTCACTTTCTTTGCCTCATCAAAATGGATGTATTTCCCTTGGAGAATTCTTTTTAACATCACCTATGGATGTCCTCTTGATGACCTGCAAAAATCATAAATAAATTTGAGCTATTCTCTTCTTTTTCCATGCCTCTTTCGAGCCAAACTTCAATCTGTTTATAAGATCTCCTTTGCATAGTTTCATCTTCCTAATTTTGGGCTCCAATGACTCTTGGTTTTTCTATTCTTGCTTGGTGGTATCCAACTTGGAGAGAAGTGACTCTTGGGATTCTTTTATTGCTTTCTTTTATGAGTTGGGTGCTTGAAAACTCTTCATTGTCCATTCTTTGTCTTCTAGCATGTAGGTGATTAGGATTTTCTCCATATGCAACTTGCCTTGTCTGTTCCTTGGAGTGTTGGAGAATTAAATTATTTAAATCAATCATTATCAAAACAAGACAAAATCCAAAATTGATTAACATGTGCATGAGGGTGCCCCTACACCATACTCCCGAGGAAAAAAGAAATTTGAGCTCCACCTCAAATATGGATCTTCTTTCTTGTCTTCCAGTTCCTTTGCATGTGTGCATTATTTTCACTTTTTTGGATCTCAAGTACATTTGTATCTACTGGTGCACTTGTGCTTTTTGGTCCAACAACATGCTTCTTGAGCCAAGGCTAACTTGATAAAATGTAGCCATGTGATTTTGTTTGTTTTCCTGTTCTAACTTGACCTTGGATGGCAATTGTAAATTTAATTTTGATGTCATCCACTTTGTCTTCTTTACCTGCATAGGAAACAAACATATTAAAGAAATCATATTCTTCTTCTTCATACTTCACTTCTTCATCCACCTTATATTGTTCTCCACACATTCTTTTATCTTCATTATTCTCCAAAATCTTTGGCTGCACCTTAACCATACTCAGCCATTCATTTTTATTTTTGAATTGCTCATCCATTCTTCCATTCTCCTTGACATCAACATTTTCAACACTTGATTCTTCTCTTGAGAACCATAGCATTTTTTATGAGTGAATTACACAAAGTGACCTTACCCATAAACCAAAGAAGAAATCAATCAAAAATTCTAACATATTACTCCAAGGAGGGCCACACAAAAAATTCCATTAAGTATGATTACTATGAGTTGTAATTTTGTTGTTATTATAGTATCTAATTACATAGTCTTTCTAATATAAAAACCTCATTATGGGTAATTTCTATACTATTCACTATTTTTATGCTTAAAAACTATTGTACTACTCTGTTATTGCCACCTCTATGGTATCCCCTACAACTTTGCTCATCACATCTTCCATCTCCATCTCCTCAGAATCCTCGGGAACCAAAGCAAAGGACCAATCAACTGCATTGTTTGCCATAACACTTGCAACATTTTTTAGGAAATTGAACCCCCATTCCACCTTCTTCCATCTTGCTTCAACTCCAAACCCCACCGCTTCAATCACGAAAGGAGCTTAGTGCCCATTGAAATTAGGAAACATTAACGGCCATATGCCCTAGTTCATTAGGAACCCCAACCCCACCACTGCAATCTCCAAGTAATCAATAAGGCCTATGCGCCACTTGGAGAAGACCAAAGCCTTCATAAAAACTTTGATATTATCCTTATCTTCCCTCAAATTCAACATGGTCACCACAAACATAGAGGCCACATCTGCATTCACCCGGTATCTTTGAGATGCCAAAAGGTAGACATCTCCCAATACCATCCTTATTGCAAGAAGCACAATGGAGGAATGAGTTTTGAAAATCTTCTTCAACCTTTTATCTGGAATGTTGCCTCTCAAAACCATCTATCTACATCTCCCTTGAAGGAATGCCATAGTATCCATTTTGAATGGAAAAACTTGTATTGGCCAAACTGCTAAATAGCATCCCCTAACTTTTAATTGAAATGATTTTACTAGCAATGAACTATCCCTTTCTACAATCATATCTACAACTCCCATGCACCAGCAGCTCCAACTCTCTATCATCATTAATTCTCATGCTTTGATGTCCTTCATATGATAATTAAAACTAATGATCAAGTGAATTCCAATCTTCCTAGTTATTCATAATAAATTTGGTGTATTGCATGGTCATGGCCACATTGGCAAGTTCATTTGCCTTGGTGTTGGTCTCCCTATAGACATGTACTATTTTGAAGCTATCCAATAAATTCATGTTAGGATTAGGATTATTTCCTATGTCGTTAATAATCACTTTTGAATCCCCTTCTATCATCAATCTTTTTACACCTTTGATGTCCCCCATCTGAAGCCCTAGCAATAGAGCTTGAGCTTCTACTTCATTATTGGTCCCAACAAGTAGTTTTTATGCTGTTGAAATCATCATTGCCCATTTGTGATCTCAGATGATGCATCCAGCCCTAAAAATTTCTGGATTGCCTTTAGCTACTTCATAAAAATTCAACTTATCCATCCCTCATCTAGGGGGACCCATCTTACATCTGCACTAGCGTTATGAGACATATGATCTGATGCCTTCCAATAAACGGGGGAATAATCAAGCCTAGACAAATTTTTTAATCTCATTCTCCCAAGAAGTGAAGGAGCTACTTTTCAAAGATTAATGTCTTGATGCATTGTTTACCACTTCTATTATAGACTGCTCAATTTTACATTTTACTGCTTTAGTTGACACTTCTTTATCTTGGAAGATTCTCCTACTCGTCTATTTCTAGAAATCCCATATCACCAAAGATGCCTTGATAATCCAAATGCTAGAGAAAACCAATTTCTTATTGAGCATCGACCATGCAAAGAAAAGTTCAAATATATCTTGGGGTTGTGGATTCTATCAACTCAACATTCAACAGACAAACTTCCAACACTCCTCTGCATATTACAATTCAATAGAAAATGGTCCATTGATTCTTACCCATTCATGTTCATCGTAGAAATTTGGGTAATCTTTCCAGACATCTAGTCTTTTTGCGGTAATGTTCATTTTTTTAGGTTTATATCTGTTGTTATCCAAAAGGGTATCTCTCAGTTCCTCAAATTTCATGTGGTCAATTTTAGTGAGTGTGGATATATATCCTTACATCCTCAGCATAAATAACATCAGTTGGAACAAAAGACAATGCTCCATTCTTATCCACTTCCATAGCTTTATATGGATATTTCTTGTACTTAGGTCTTGGCTTCTCTGAAACATCAACCAATTTTGGTATCACAATTTTATCTCTTCTGCACTCTATGGCTATCATTTCACTTCTTAACTCTTCTTCTCACGAATTTGCAATCTATAGCTAGGGCTTCACTTTTTACTCTTCTTTTCTCAAATTTACCAATCACTTTGAATATGAATGAGGAGGAATTGAATGATTAGGACTTAAGTAACCTTCTTTTATCCTAACTTTTTGTATTTATTACATCTTTTGCTTGTTACGTTTTTGAGAGATTTGAACTGTCAGTTCACTCTGTAGGTTCATAGGGAACTATTTCCATCTAGAATTCCTTTGTCTTTCATGTTTTCATTCCAAAGATTTGAGTTATTGATTTAGACTTGCCTTATTAACATATCCATATTTAAATTTCTTATCAAGTCACCTATATGCCTTGCTTTCACTTTGCAGCATCTCATTTTTACAAGGAGATGGAAGATTATGCAGTGGTTAGCTCCCCTTGAACCCATGTTTTTTCTTAATCTAATATGAAGTCCTCTGCAGGAGGTACATGAAAAGGTGTGAGATTCATTGATTGAATCAAGCCACCAGGTTCACCTATAAAACCTAAGATTTACCTTCTACAAGAGAAAAAACAAAGAAGATGAATTTGCAAAATAATGGGTGCAATTAATGAGTTAGATTAATGAATTACATGTGAGAACTTAATTTTATATTTTCTAGTTACAAAACCCTAATATGACTTAAGAATAACCTAAAACTAAAATTAGCCCCAAGTCAACTTAATAAAGTGGAGAAAACATAGGAAAACCCAATCGAAGAAAACTCCTCTCCAAAAGAAAGAAAAATACAAGTACATGAACATGTGATCAAAGACTAAAACTAAGACCCCCAAGAATTGAATCCATCACAAAAGTACAGTCATGTTCATACCCCCCATAAAAAAGGAAGTAGAGAGAAGGTCTGGTGACCCCCTGGAAGTGAGAAGGATGAAACCCCATGCGAGGAAATTCTCCCTCCCAAAATAGAGATGATAAGAGAGACCATGTAGTTGCTCCTCAAGATGACTCCTATAGTGCTGGAAAATGCTCAACACAGAATAAAGATGTTAATAACCATGAACGTCAAACAACATTTGTCACCTTAGGAAGAAATAGAATTGCAAATGTGTACATAGTGTCTTCCCATTCCTGATGGGAATACACAGGAAGAAGGATAAATGTCTTTGAACTCTGCACATGATCCAAAGACAATAATGATGCTCATGAAAAATGCTCAAATGTCTCCAATCCAGTGCAAAACTATGATTGAATAGGAGGATAAAGAACAGTCTATGAAGAAGATGATGGTCGTGCAAATCCATTGAAGATGTCATCAAATAGAAGACAAATATATCTTCAATGTTGTCCTCCAAATCTACAAGATGGGACTCTACAAACAAAAATGATATATCTGGTAGATATGTGTCCCAATGAGCTATCTCTGGAAGACTGATAATATCCTACTACAAAGAATTTGATGTAGCAACAAGTAATAAAGATGTGATCTTGATTTAAATGTACAAGGAGAAGAAAGTGAAGGTTTTGTGTCATATGAACTTGCAAGACCTTTCAAATATGCATGCTCCTCAACTATATCATCATCAAAAGGTATGCAATCTACATCATCAAGGGGTATGTGGTAATCCATAGTAGGATCATCAGGGAATGGAGAGATATGTGAGTCTCCATAGATCTCCTAAATGCTAGTCCAAAGAGTGTGTGAGCACTCAATATGTGAGATAGAACACATAGTGTCATAATCAACACTAGAACTAATCAATCCTATAATACATGATCAATATAATTTCCCCACGCATATTTCCTCCCAGGTGTATTTCGTTTAGGTATGAGTCCATAAAGATAAGGAAAAAGATTAACCCACTTTAGATGTTTCAATATGCCCTTTCATGAAGACTCATAATTATCCTTACCCAATGTTACTACAGAAGGGAGAATAGGAAAACCCATGATACCTCTTCAAATAAATCAAATCAGAGATAAAAAATCTGAATATGTATTAATGTTGATAAATGAAGCCCAACAAAATGAACAGTATTTCTCTAAATGCCAAAATGTTTAAAATATCAAATAGAAACCATAAAACTAAAAAACTGAATAAAGAATACTTGGGACTGAGTTTAGAAAATTTTTATGGATGGCTATGTATAGCTCGTCAATACCTTCTGACTGCCACAAGAATTGCAAAAATCAAAGACCATGGAAAAAAGATACGAGCTCAGATGCCAACAAAGGTATCTAGAATTCAAACAACAATAAATGTCACTACTAGAATAACCTAGAAAAAGTACCTACACCACTAGATTGTGTTCAAAACGTTCTTTTTGATGCCTATTTGTTTTCAAAAATATGACCTCATTTGCCCAAGTTATGCCAAAAAAAAACACCCTAAAGCACAAATTAGGGCAAAAAGGGACCCTCCTACTCATGCTACGTGTTGGGCAAGTCATATGGCTTGCATGGCAAAAAAATTCCCCAGATGATCCTGTGGCTGATTTCAACAATTTGATAGTCAATATTACGGTTTTTGGGCCTTCTAACCTAGATGCCAGCATTCGATTTGGCCCAAAACACTCCAAAAATAGCTTTCCTCCAGATCCTCAAAAAACACCCACTAAAACCCTTGCAAATCTGACATACGAAGCTCAAATCAAGCCAAATAAAAGACTAATCTAACTATTTTGACTTCTCTAAATCCAATCAAAGACTGTATTTTACACAAAAATATACCCAACAAATAGCTCTTGCTTAAATGTTTCTCAGGATCTAAGAGGGGGTTTGCAGATCTAGAGTTCTGGTACCATGTGAGAGTCACTGATTGACTCAAGCCACCAGGATCACTTGTAAAACCTAAGTCTTACCTTCTACAAGAGAAAAAACAAGGAGGATGGATTTGTACAATATTGGATGCAATTAATGAATTGGATCAATGAATTACATGTGAGAACATGCTTTTATATTTGTAAGTTAGAACACCTTAATATTGGTTGCTATTTTCCCCTGGTTGAATTAAGGATATAATCTTCCCCTCACTAGCTCAACTCTTTCCATGGTGTTGCTTCCAATTGAAAGAAGTGCAAGCCTATTGCCTAGAGCCAGTATGCTCTGCCAAGAGAGTCCAAAGCATGAGCCAAGGAGCTCTGCCAAGAGAGTCCAATGCTCTTAGAAGCAGCCAAAAAGAAAAGTAGATCTTTGGAAAATCCCAACACACAATAAAATCTTGACCTCAAGACAAACACACAATGACCAACAGGGCACAATTATGTCACTTGTCTGAATCCTCTGAAATCACATGTGGCACACCCAACACATCAGTTTTATTACTCAGTGTTAATTTACATGTACAAGTAAAGTGAACCAAACAAATACATTGTATACATAACCCCAACACACTATTCCACAAGCTTATTCTGCAAAGATCATCGAAAACCCCCAAACCTCGAGCATATAACTCCATCAACACTTTAATTCTTGCAAAACCACATCATTCCCATGCATGTTTCTACAATATCTACTTTTAATCTTAGTTCCTTGAAACCTTACTTGAACACCATTAATATTAGAAGTGCGTAGTATGAAAGAAATGTGTAGAATTTAGGAAGCTATTCCCAAAAGTAGTAGCTACTAAGCAGGATACGAAAATACGATTGCACCAGGGATTCAATATCCAAATGTTGAAGATGAATTACAGGACATGGTTAAAATGTTCATATGACTTCAAGTGAAGCATATGATTTATCTGGTTCTGACAAAAACATAAAATAGTCACCTATCTGATACATTGGATGATTATGCAATAAACTAATTGTATGGAATGCCTTTTTTTGCAAATTGATCTTTTTAATGGCCAAACCAAACAAGGAAGCAAAGCCAATAGGGATACAAACAATCACCAATGCTACAATTTGTAGAAAGTCATGTCTCATCCCAAAATAATTATTTATGAATTAAGACACTGTCACTTTCCCATCTGTTGTTTCCATCTCTATATCCACATCGGCAAGATGTGATGCAACCAAACCATAGAGTGTCTAGGAATTAGGTCTCACCTAGTTGTACCATCTCCACCACACAGGCATTTTTTGGTTCAAAGAAAATAGATTTGATTGTATTATTAATCATTGTGGCTTGCTGCTATACATTTTAAAAAGTTTAGTTTAAATTATAATATATAAAATTTGCCTCAACAAAAAAGTTTTAGCATGGCCTTATAGGTCAAGGAATGATGAAGCCACAAAAGAGGGTCCATGTAGAATAAAATTTGATGCAATGATTACCACAACATAGAAGTTTGGAGCCATGGCAACTGTCACCATTCTGAAGAAGGTGAAGTATAGAAAAGTGAAATACATGAAAAAGAGGAACTAGAAAAACTTGACTATTGTCCATTCAAATGCTAACATGGAATAGACCACGATGGCATAAACTATAGACTACACAAGAATATAAGGGACCTCAATTACCACCTACATAAATAAATAACAAAAGGATCATCTCATTAATCTAAGGTTGCATGGTAGAACATCTGACAGTGACAGAATTTAGAATACATATCCAAAGGCATAAGGGAACGCTGAATACATCCAACAGCTCTTTCTTTATAGAAGACAGTCCCTTCCACATCAACCATAGGTTGTACACTAGATGCATTGCTTATTCCAAGAAAAAGTACAGAACAATACATTGCTCCCAAAATATTGAATAAATCTTGTTGATTGCCTCTACAAAAACAAATTATAGAATGTTTAAAAAATAAATTGCCAATATGATAGGTCAGAGCTGAATTGGAACATCTAGTCTTGCAGAAGAACTCTAATAAATCACAACAAAGGTGCAAAACAAAAAATCTGGTGGCTACAAGTGCATATTGGAAAATCGAGACTATTGTGCCAGTGAAAAAAGTATCTAGCCTCTTTTTCCTAAGTTCCCAAAAGATGCTCCCAAAGAACAAGGTAACCATTGTACTGAAGAGAAAATGCACAACAACATAGTGTGGATTTCACCAATATGACCAATACTACTTCCAAAGGCATGTCATGCACTGAACTGGGAAGGACTATGCATACTATGTTGGAAAATTTAGATCCTTTGAGGCTGGAGCAGGGGTGCTTATTTCTTTAATGAGTTGTTGATTCCAGCTGACAAATAGAAAATACTTTAATCTTAATTTGGATTACCTTCTTAAGACATACAAACATGGAAACCCACAAGAGTTGCACCATAACCTTATTACATGTCTATTGGAATTATTGGCCACAATATTTGAACTTGGGTCATGCTAGATGATGTCAGACTCTTATGGATTACCATATTACACCACACACCTTGAACTATTAATATGAATACCCATAATCATTACACCATAACCTTGCCACATGTCTATTGGAATGGGCAGCAACATTTGAACTTGGGTCACACTTTTACAAATGATCCCCATTCCTATTAAGCCATAGGCACATGGGCTGACATTGCCCATATATTTGCTATCGCTAAAAAAAATTAAAAATAAAATAGAACACCACTAGCAGAATCCATTACAAGAAAAAACTAATGCCAATCTGTCTGCGTACTAGAAAACATTGTAAAAATAGTACACGATAAAAAAATAATTTACATAAATTAACAAGACGATCGCTAGCAAGATCCATAACAAGAAGAAACTAGGTCAAGCCATTTAGGTGTTAGAAACCAGTGTGAAAAGGGAACTCCCAAAAATTGTATTGTTGATAACTTGTGAAGTAGAGCAATTCATATTTCCTATTTAATTGCTATCACTAAAAAACACAATACATAAATGACACAAACGACCAATAGCAAAATCCTCAACAAGAAAAAAACCAATTCCAATCCATTTTGGCATTGGAAAGTGTGAAAAGAGAACACCTACAAACTATATTGCTAATTACTTATGGAGTGAAGTCATGAATTTCTCCCATTTAACCACTATGATTCCAAAAAATACATAAATGATCATGAAACAGATAGCCAGAACTAAAATTCACAATAACCAAAAACTTATTCCAAGCCATTTGTGCATGCAAAAAAATGAAAAGGGCACAAATGAACAGAGATACTAATTAACATAGACATGGTGAGAATTTACGTGGTTCACCAAAAAAGAAAATAAATTTGAAATCTATTTTATAAATCAAACTTGTATTGTAGAATTAGAGGAAATGAAGCTTTATTGATAACATAGCTTGATTTCTGTTATACTTGGCAAAGTCAAATTATGTTATAGTGGAAAATAAAGGTGTTATCTTTAAAGAGAAGTTAAATAACACGAGTAAACAAGCAAAACATGGCATCACAGAAAATTGGAATTGTTGACAATAGAGAGCTTTAATATATTTAAAATGTACTACTATGGTATATAAAAGTAGTCAAAACTAGAAAACTATTTGAAGTTATCAGTTAGAACTGATTAGAGGAAAAATAGATTTTAAGAGTTTAGTAAGAGTAGTTTGTGGACTAAAATATGTTCAAAGAAACCATCTAAATGTTTAAATTCAAAGTCTTTCTTGTAGTTTCAAATGACAAGAGGTTGTAGTTGCATGAGTGGATGGCTACAAAATTAGAGCATAATAATCTGCAAGGAGATTGTAGATGATGATTAGGTTTTAAAAAACATTGGTTAAAAGAAATTATAAGTGTAAAAATTGTAATTTGTAAAGAAATTATATAGTTGGGAAGGCCATATCATTTTATTGTTGATTTTCTTGTATATCAAAAATGTCATTATTTTGATCCAGCGTGATGTATCCTTGAGCCTGAAAGGTACGTAGAATGAAGATGACTCTTGACTTATCATGGATGTATTTTTCATAATTGATTTGTTGAAGCTCTAGAAGGAAGCGATTGAACATGTCCTTTTTAAGAGAGCATTGCAAACTTATAGTCTTATCTGTTATTACTATGCATTTGAGATTATGTGTATATGTGTAGACAATGTCCTTCTTGCATTTGTTGTAGTGGGGAGTTTCATATTTTAGTTCACTGAAGTTGAAGAATGTGTAATTGCATAGTGGACAAGTAGGCTAGAATAGAAGTGGAAAAGGCATTTGCAACTTTCAATTTTCTATATACCTAGCAATAAAAAAATTAAACATAAAGGTATGATACAATTGTAGTTCCAAAAAAAAATGTGAACATAGTAGATTTATGTGTTATTGACAAAGAGAATCAAGAAAACAGTTGTAAATTTATCACCTCTTTTAGTCACAAATGTAATTTTTTTTAAACTGTTAAAAGGTAACTAAACCAATGCTATGAAAATATTTGAGAGGGAAAATAGAACATGACATACTTGAATTGTAAAGAAAGAAAATTTAGTAATGTGTATAATCTATCAAAAACACAGTGAAACATTTCAACTTAGTAGCTACTACATAATGAATATAATCATAAAGCAAAAGATAGAAGAAGGTAAAAGAAGAAAATTTAATGTTGTCAATCAAGATTGTACCCTTAGCAAAGATAAACTTAGCTATCCTGTTGAAACATGGAAACACTCTTAGGTTGTGGGTGACCTATGGTGAGAGTGAATCTCCAGAGTGGGCTGGTTCCCCTGGCAGATCACCTAATCTAAAAGACTTTCTATGGAAAGGGTTTAGAAGGATAACTTGTGATAAAATCCTAATCTTAATGGTGATATACCAGAAATCTAACTTATTTTAATGCTTTTACTCACAATCAAACTCTTAAAACATCTATTTTCACAATCTCACTTGAAACATGTGACACAAAAGTGATTTATATGAAGGCTTGAAACTAAACTCAGCATACAACTTGCATCACATGAGACTTCTACACACAAGTTTGCAATAACGAGACAGAAAGGATTCAACACTTAGAATCACAATGCAACATCAAATCAGTACTACAAAATGAGACAAAATGAATGAGATAGGAATACTTTGTTGTCTTAATAATTTGAAAGGAGTATGCAAAAATGAAGCTCTCAGTACAAATTATTAGCTTACAAAGCTTTCTATAGGTGGGCAAGAAAAAAGAAACAATAATCTAAACTGGGAAAAAAACTAAGTTTTTTCTCCTATATATGCCTCCAAAAATCTCCCAAGGAAAAAGGAGGAAAAAACTCTCAAAATAGCCATCCTTTTTCCATTTTTGAACTCCACAAAAAAGACCCCAAAAAAGTAGCCAAACTGCCTCCAAAATGAAGAGAAAAGCTACCAAACTGCTATCCCAAGTGGTCCCGCCAAAATCTCCTCAAAATTAGGCTTTACCTGATGAATAAAAGCTCCAATTTGCCTAGTTTTCCTCAATTTCGCCTAGAAGAAAGCAAATCTAAAAAGATATGATTTTGTCTAGATTTACTTTGCTTTAACTGCGTAAAATAACAATTATTAAAGCAAGTTATAAAAGCGTTGCTTTAATAAATATTTTACAATGGATTTTGTAGTTTTATCTCCTGATTTGTCTTGATTTGCCTCTTTACAAAAAATACAAGACTTATGAATCTTCGCCAAGTATAATACATTTTATATGAGCATTTGATTTTCTATAAAAATCATTAAATTTTAAAGGCACTATTGAAGGTTTCTAAAAAAATAAAAGACCCCTAGGGTCTATCCTCCATTTGGTTTACAAACATATCCTAAGGCATAAAACATCCTAAGTCATCAAGACTAGGCATATTGAAAGGTGAACACAATACCACGAGGGGTATTAGCCAAGCCAATAAAAATTAATTCAATGTGAAAAAATATCACAATCGAATTAGAGCATCATGGAACCCTAAGACAAAACATTCGATGCCCTATCTTTTTGGGCCCATTTTGCATTTTTGCTTTTGATGAAATGGCTTTGTTGAGCCGCTGCCATGGAGCTAGGGTTTGGAGCTATAAATCTTCCATTTTTCATTATTTCTAAGCAATCTCTTGATTATTCTTATAGAAAATAACAAGGTAAGACTCCCTCTATCATGAATTTGAACCATATTTTTTCATTCTGAATACAAGTCTTGGCTTTAAAACTATGGCCATCATCAATTTCTGATTTATTTGCTTTGCCTCTTCACTGTTGTTTCTTTCCTACATTTGGGCCACCATGGAAGACTGGTTTGAGTTCTTTTGAGACAATATAAGGGCAAAAATCCATAGCCTCATGTATATATCCTCACTCAGAAGCAAGGTAATCTCTCATCTTTCGAGCTCTATATCATTTCTATGGTTTCACCGTTACAGGCCCACGGCCTCACTTATATATCTCAAAATTTCTGAGTGTTTATCAAACCCTCATGAGCTCAAACCTTCTATTTTCCTATATCTATCATTCTTTTATGCAAATTTGATAAAAAGAATCAGAATCTAACATAACACACCTCTGGAGACAGGTACACAATAAAGGTCAAAGAATCCATTATCTGATGGGGAAAAAGATTTTGCATTTATGACACCAAGAGGTTAAGACATCTTACTTGATTTCCCACTTCACAACTAACCAAAAATAAAGACATAACACCACCCAAAATGAACACAAGGATTCCCTACTACAACACAGGTGCAATAAGGTTATCGACAGGAAAAGAGACTTACATACTTTGTTTATGAAGCAAGAACCAACCATACAATGTAATATCAAGAAAAGTTCAAGTTAATGACATCGATAATTTCTAATGAAGCACTATAACATAAACAAGTATGCTCCTAGAGTCTCACCATTTACTCACATCCTTAAGAAAATACACTTTCTCATATTAAATTCTAAATCTACCAATAGTACAAAACACACATCAATAACTATCAAATTCTACTTATAGCATTTTACTTTTTCAACATTATGGACCTAATTAGTTTTACTTACCAACCAATATTTAATGCTTACCATTTCTAATAAAATGACTAAAAGTAATTACCTATACTGAGCATACCCCTTAATCACATGAAACCATCTACAATTTAATCAACAACTACAATTGCAATCCTTTGTGCATGACTTACTATTGTTTTGAAACACCAAAAAAAAAAAAACAATACTTCATTTTCCAAAAACAACTCTTTCATTTACTACTCAGCCATTACTATTCCAAAAAAAAACACTATACAACTATAATTACCAATCTATTCCAAAGGAACTTATAAAGTCTTCTAGCATAAAAGCCAACTAAAAGAAAACCATTCCAAATGCGACTTCTATACGGAACAATAAACACATTTTCCTAGAATTATCATCAATGATGACCACTACGGTTCCCTATTACAAAGTTATATAAACAAAAAATACAAAACTTTACTTACCATTTAACAAGACTCAAAAATTCCAACTCTAAGGAACTTCACAAAGCACGGGTCTAAACCATTAGTTACCTCTTACTTCTAATTACAAGCCACTGAAATATTCCCATCGGACCAACCGACCTGGCCAATCGACAAACAAGAAGAAACTAAAGCCAAGACTGATGACTACCTACCAATTAGCCACACTCCTACCGAAACACTTCGGCTACACTCAAGAGTGTCAGCTAAACCCTACCTAGTCTCGACTACGGGTTCTACATTCCAGCGACAAGAAGAAAGAACTGAAACTAAGGGAACAGAAATAATGACTAAACTTTGTTCTGTTGGTCAGCTACCCCGACGACCACCTGCCCACAGAAGGCGACGACAGAACTAAAACATCATATAAAATAGTTCTACCCTTCAACCCTACTAACTTAACCTACCACAGACCTTCAATGCTCCATGCTATACTAAGTGGGCCGACGTCTCCTAAAAGACACGTTTGCCGACCAACCCTAGATCGACCATGACTGTAATGGAAAGAAAATGACACAGCCAACAATGATGCAACTAATTCCGTGCACGTTATTTACTGGCAGACACCCGAAGAGATTGGAGCTACATCCTCTCCTCTAAAAACCTTCCAGGGTTCCCATACGTAACCAAAGAAGAACAGGAATTTTGACACATAAGGATTATGATGAAAACTGACCCTTCAAAGCTGAGCCTAAGCTAAGGTGACTAACCAGGAGATGGGTCACCTCTTTACAAATGACAAACCAAGTCTACTTCTTCAATGAGACAGTTTCTAAACACGACTAAAGGAAAATCCAATCCTAGTAGAAGATAACAGTGAACTACTAGATTTCTGCCGACTGAAAGATAGGAATGGTAACTTCCTGAAAAATTCTTCGTCCTTCTAAGCTCACAACAAGGAGAATTCCTATGAAACAAGGGCAGACTGACTATTTATTAATTCTCTAATGCAACAATCTGAGTTTTATACAAATACACATGATGAATTTGGTATCATGGATGTGTGTAATGCCCCTCGCATTTTGGTTTGATATAGATGCTAGTTTCATATTTACTTGAGCGTGCAGATCTGCCCTTTGGGAAGACGTCCTCAACAAGTGCAATTCCAAGACAGAAGCATGGATGAACAGATGGTTATCCTTAGCAGGCAGGATAGTAATGATACAATCTATATTATCTGCCATGCCAGTTACACTATGTTATGTTTTAGAATGACAAACAAAGTGCTAGTAGATCTGGAAGGTCGTCTGAAAAGATTCATCTAGGAAGGTGCAAAAGAAGGAAAATGAATCCCATTGGTTAATTGGGACACAGTTTGCCTACCCAAGGTGCATGGAGGGATAGGAATCAGGAAAATGCTACCACAAAACCTTGCCCTAGGGGCAAAATTGGTTTGGAATCTATACAGAAATCCAGAGAAGTTATGGTGCAAGATCGTTCAAAATAAATATCTAGATAGTGAGGGCCTAAGTCGAATCCTAACTGTAGCCAATTCGCAGGGCAGATCTCCAGTTTAGAAATTCTTATGGGAATCAAGGAGCATCATTATAGATCATCTAACTTAGAAAAATGGGAATGGTCTGAAAGCTAGCTTCTGGCACGATTCGTGGAATGGGGAGGAGACCCTGGACAAAGTTTTGGGTGACCCGCGTTGGATAAATGAGATTGAGCAAGAGTTTGGTTCAGTACTGGCCACCTATGTAGAGAGAGGTTGGGGTGAATTGGGTATGATGTATGAATGGAAGCACTTGGATTCAATTACGATTCCCTCAGCTGAAAAGGAAGTTTTGTGGAATACACTTAAGGAAAGGAAAATATTCCTTTCCCTCCAGCCAGATGAAATCATTTGGAATAGAGAATTACTCTGTTAAGTTGGGATACCAAATTCAGACTATTAGCCATGCCAATTCTGATTGGCCAAAAAAGCTTTGTTGGCATAAATCACTTTTGCCTAAAGCAGATGCCTTTCTATGGACGGTGTTACACAAGAAAATATTTCCCAGTGATCACCTTCAAGTCATTAGAATCGAGGGCCCTAGTAGATGCCCAATTTGCGAAAAAGCAGAAGAGTCGTCGAATCATCTACTTCTTAATTATTCAAGTGCGGCAAAGTGTTGGGACTGGTTGCAGGAGTCACTAGAATGGTGTTCGTCCAGACAAAATGACTTGAGAGACTTCCTTACAAGCTGGCCTGATTTAGGTTCCAAATCGACCTGGGGAGAGGTATGGAAAGTGGCTCCGGCCATGCTTTGTTGGATGATCTGGAAAGAACGTAACCAAAGAATTTTCAATGATAAGAAACTTAGCATTGAGGAAGTCATTATAAAAATTAGGAAAGGTATACACGAAATCCTCAATGCAAAAACCTTGATAAGCAAAGACAAGGTGTTCACTCAGTGGGACGCCAAGCTAAGAAAGAAATGGCCAGAGTTAAGTTTACCAAAAAGCCAAGCAAATAGTAGCACAGAAGTAAGAACTAATTGCAGGGGGCGCAGTCCACAGTTGACAAGACACAAATTAAACTTTGATGGTTCAACAAAAGGGAACCCAGGGATGGTTGGAGGGGGTGCAATCATCAGGAACAAATTTGTAGAGTGTGTCAGGGCTATCTCCTATAATTTTGGGATAGCCACAAATAATGAAGCTGAATTTGAAGCATGCTTTAATGGCCTGGCTTTATGTGAAATGCTAGAAATAAAACAATTACAAATCGAGGGTGATTCCCAAATATGCATTAATGCGATGAAATCCAGGAAGGTTATCAACTGGAAGTTGAGAGGGTGGCTTGAGAAAATTTTAGGGAAAGTGGATAAGCTAGATTTTTTCTCAGTCTCACACATGTTCAGAGAAGGCAATCAGGTTGCAGATGCGTTAGCCGACCTCAAGGCCAGCCAGTTGGAGCCTAGTAAGTTATCTAATCTCTAGAATTTGGATCCTAGAATTAAGGACTTGGTAGTCAGGGAGAAACAAGTGCCTTAGCCTCAACAGAGGAAGCAGTCAGCTCAGGCATTCTAAGGAGTCTAACTGGACACGAGGAAGCACAAGCTTTGGCCAATCAACATCATTGTCTCAAACCCAAAGATAAGGATCCAACCCAGAATTAGAATGTTCTAAATGCTAGAATCCATGCGGAGGGGTTGGCTTTCAGTCTTGACTAGTCCTTCTAGTATGAATAGAGACAGAAGAGGAAATGGATTGCAAATCCTAAGGTCGGTGCACTCTGTGTTTTAAGCTCGGTGTACTGAGTGTTTATAGTAATCTGTGATGGATGCCATACTTAAACACCTAGCCTGGTTTGATTCATGAAAGAATAAGGCAGTCCACCAGTACCTTTTTTTTTTCTGCTTCTATATATATTTTGAAGGGAACTACCCCAGCTACCCTCAGAAAAAGGTAGTACTCACCAAAAATAATAAAAAATAAAAAATAAAACATTCAGTTGAATTATTTTATCAATCATCATACTACATAAAAAAAGCTTAGAATCATACAATTTTCCAATATTATAAAGGGTTATTTTCAAAATTATAAAGTAAGTGTTTTGAAATTTAAAATATTACTCTCATAATTTTTGTTTTATAAGAAATATTAAACATCATTCACAATACAATGATTGATTCTCTCAAAATATCACTAAAACTTCAGAGCCAAAAGAATCCCCATCATCACTAAGTAATATGACAGGCAAAGAAAGTAACAGCAGGAATAAGCTTAAAGCCAAAGCGCTTGGGCTTCTTGGAGGCACTGGAGCCCTCCCCAGACTGCTCTTCCACCGGTGTTATCTCTATGTCTTTCGAAGCCATTCCTGCACAGAGAACTCAACTACATATTTTTATTAAATGAATGTACTTAAAATTATAAAGTAACTATTTTATATAACAACATATTTTTTTAAATGAAAGCACACAAGAATTAAATTTAAAATATATAACTATTTTATTAAATTAATGGACATAACAATAAAGTGGGCATAAAGTTTTCTTTTGTGTTATTTTATTAGGGTTTTATCATATAAAACATAAAAGGAGTAAAATGTATTCTCCAACCTAGAAGTTATTTTTCTTTGGTAGCCTTCATTAAACTAAAGTAAATAATTTACCCTGCCCTTAATTTTTTTATTTTTCTTTGTGGGATGTATGGAAATTCTTTGCTCGGAATAATTTTCAATAATTTAATCCAAATCATACAGAAAAAAACTCAAGAACCTAAAACAAAGGTCATTAAACTAAATATTAATTTTCTTTGTGGCTTTTAAAGATTGAACCCTAACCTAAATAATTTTATAATTTACAGGTAATTTAAGCTGCACTTTAACTGCAATTTTCTTTTTATTTTAATGAGTAGAATGTAAATAGAATAAGAGTAAATAATAGCAATGCTAATCTAACCTTCTATAAATAATAGCAGCAACATTGCATCACTTCATAAATTCATTTTACAAGAAAAATACAAAGAAAAATGGTTGTATAGTGCCCTTACCAATTAAACTTCTCTCCTTAGCGATTAAACTTCTTGCAATTCAATTTGCTTTGTTTTTATTTGATTTGATTTTTCTTAAATTTATGTTTGAGTACTACTTATATTTATACACATCATTTTAATTTAGCTTTATTTTGGTGTTAATAGAATTAATAACTATGTCGGCTAAATATTTATAACTATTTTAAAAATATGTTTAGTTATTTAAAAAATATGTCAGCTCTATTTTATTTTTATATACATAGTATTTATAGATGTCGGCTCTTTAATAGTTTTTGTTAACACACTCAGACCATTACACTCCACCCCTTATTATCAGTGTAGTTACGATGTAATATATTTTGTTTTATTTACTTGTAGAGTTATTTGAATGAAAATTGTCAAATTAATTTTTTACCCTAGAATATTTTATTAGGGTTTCATCATATGAAATACAAAAAGAAAAAAATGTATTATGAAGGCAAAAGTAATTGGAAAGAAGTACATTATATTAGGCTTTAAGTTAATTCTAAAAAAAAATTGCCTTAATATCTCTTGGCGTATTTTAGATAAAATATGTATGCTAGTTTTATTTTAAAATTAATTTATTTTATTACATTGTTTACTTTATTTTTATTTGAAAAGTTATTTTATATTGTTATATAAATTTTAATTTTATTTTTGAAAATGATAGCATTTTTTATGAGTGAATTGCCCAAAGTGACCTTACCCATAAACCAAAGAAGAAATGAATCAAAAATTCTAACATGCTACTCCAAGGAGGGCCACACAAAAAATTCCATTAAGTATGCTTACTATGAGTTGTAATTTTGTTGTTAATATAGTATCTAATTACATAGTCTTTCTAATACAAAAACCTCATTATGGGTAATTTCTATACTATTCAATATTTTTATGCTTAAAAACTATTGCACTACTTTGTTATCACCACCTCTATGGTATCCCCTGTAGCTTTTCTCATCACATCTTCCATCTCCATCTCCTTAGAATCCTTAGGAACCAAAGCAAAGGACCAATCAACTGCATTATCTACCATAACACTTGCAACAATTTTTAGGAGATTGAGCCCCCATGCCACCTTCTTCCATCTTACTTCAACTCCAAACCCCACCACTTCAATCACAAAAGGAGCTTAGTGCCCAATGAAATTTGGAAACATTAACGACCATATGTCATAGTTCATTAGGAACCCCAACCCCACCACTGCAATCTCCAAGTAATCAATAAGGCCCCTGCACCACTTGGAGAAGACCAAATGCAACATCCACATCTGAAATGACAAGAAGTAACTAAGTTTTCACAACGGTAAATTTTTTTTTTTTTTAACAAGTTAATCAAATACATAAATAAACTTATCCATAATCCAATACCACATTTTCATTTTATCATAAACATGATTGCATTTTCATAAAGACTGAAAGAAATGATATACATTGAAACACTTTGTTTTCTAACAAATGAAATTTTCTTGAAATAACAAATATCGAAAACACACCATTACCATGCATTTCGATTGTCAACCCATCACGTTCAAGACTCAGCAATTCCTCAATATTTGGAAGAGAAAGTATCTTCAAGGAGCTTAACCTCCAACCACTGACCGTCGGTCTCCCACACTCCTTCCTAACCGGAAGTGGCCCTACCCTACTCAAGAGGATAGACTTAGGATAACCATTGGTGTTTGCCATCTGAGCTCTGGTGTTGTAACCTACGTGTCTTGTTATCGTGCAGATCCCTAGATACCCTCTAGTCATGCACGACCCTCCACAAGAAACGCCATCCAGTTACGGTGAACGTTCGATGCACTTGAGGATAGTACACCACCTTGGCCAAAGGATTTGTATTTAGTTAGCGTTCTAAAAATGCATGAACTTGGTTCACCCACCCTACTCGACTTGAACTGGTTGAAATCCTACAGTTTCCTATTTGCATTGTTTGAACTATTTTGATGACCTTGATGACCTCAAGGGCTTAGGATATCCTCCTATAATAGCGCATGGCGCAACATTTACTCTAATCCTGAGTTCATAGTTTCAAAACCCATTTCTTGTAAAAACATTATATATAAGCGCCCACTCCTAAGTGGTTTCATAGTTGTGTACTCGGTTCCCATGTTTGCGCAACACACTCAAGTATCTAATACATATTCCCGTTATCCTGGATTTCAGAGGTTCTAGACTCATAAGGTCTACCAAAATGAAACTAGAGTCAACGCATGCAACGTAATCTAAATTCCACATGCGGGTTTTCCACTCTACAAGCTTGTCATAAAAACATGACGTTTTACGACACAAGGACATTAACTCCCTACTTCACTTTTAAGTCAATAATTTTGCATAAGTTATTGAGGTAAGAATCACACATTATCATAATAAAAGATTTGAACTCTTTGATATGACCTTAGAGATGACCCACACTCACGGTCGACCTCTAACAAAAGATAAAAGACGGAAATGACTCAAGCTAGTTGCAACTACAACTTCGGCTATCAAACACATTAAAGTTTACGCCGAGCATGCTCTAATTCTGTGGTTTTAGTCTTCCACACATCACGCACGTGGAACAACGTGATTTATTGCAATGCAGCTATCATTTAAAATACTTTAGGGTAATTTTACGTTAATACCTCAGTTTTAAAGGAACTCTTTAATATGCTACGTCTTTTGAAGTTTGTAGTTCACATTAGCAATCATGCATTGTTCCATCTTTGAGGAAAAACATGGTGACCTACGTTCTCTCGTCTTACGGCATCTTCCAAGAGAAATAATAATCTATCTTCTAAGTTCTTGCAAACAATTCAATAGCAGCATTAAAGACACTTGAGGTTTTTATTACTATAAGACAGTAATGAAACATTTACAACAATAAACCTCACACAGTTTCACAGTAGAAGAGATTGTCTTCACTTTTCATTCATTGAAACATAATTATTCTTTCATAAATTAGATTCATTTACTGATCTATTCCTAGAACAGAAGAGAAAATGGTAAAAACCTGTTGACAGAAATAAGGATTTCCGTGCCAAGTTCTTTTCTCCTCTGGCTAGTCGTCCTTCTCTCAACCGGTCACTTCTCGAGCAAAGACAAGCTCCACAGTTTTCTTCTCTGCCAGACCAGTCTCTCACTGCCCCTTAGCAACTTCTAAGACCCTCTATCCTTTCCACGGTGCACAAAATGTAACTCACCGTTCCCTCTGTGTTGTTCGTTTCCCCACTTCTTCTAGATAGCACCCAACTTCCTTAACTCTCACCTCTCCCTCTGATGAAGGCCTCTCTCTACACAGCTGTGCTCTCTTTGCACAGCCAACCCCCTTCGTACAACGTTACAACTTAATAAACTATCTTCCCCTTATCTCTTCGTAGTTCTCTCTCTATACCACGATATGCTCTCCTTTTCTCCGTAAACAAATTCATCCACTGCCTTCTACACAGGCCCTCGAATCTCTGTTGTACTCCCCAGTCTCACTGCCCCCTGTCAGGTATCTCTTGATGCCATTTCCCTTTTCCTCCCCCCGCGACTATCCTCCAACCATAACCCAGACGACTTCCTTAACTGTCTTCCTATCCTTGTCGAATCTCTCCCACTTCACAGTTTTTCCTGCCTTCTTCTATCACAATCCCCCTTATTCCCCACTCACTCCTCAACACTTCGTAGTTTCCTCTCCTAAACAACAGCAACTCCGTTGCCTCATGGAATCTCGGCCTCAACAAACGTATAACGGCTTCTCATTCGCCACCTCAAGCCCATGATGAGGGTTTTTCTAACCACATACGTCCCACCTCCAAAGTGAGACCTCACATGACGTGGAGAAAGGCTACCTAGCGGCGCTCTTCTCACGTTTTTGAACAACAGCAAAACATGGCCTTCATATCCGCAATGAAGAAAGAACATCTGACGTAAAATGAACAATTACACCTATGATTCCGTTCCCTCAATGATGAGGCAGCTTGGCATTAAATCAAACAGTTTAAGTTTCTATCATAATTTGCTAAACTTTCACTCTCTCCGATGGTGGAGGAAAATAAGACATTCAACATCTAGCGAAACATGCCTAAGCTTCAAGGTGGTCGGCATATCCGAGTATAACCGACTTCGATACTCACCACAACCACAAGAATGATTAAAGCTCCTTCGGTGGTATGGCTTGTTAAAGGACATAACAACTCCGTCCTTTCCAGATAAACAAAACATTTAACTTTCCAAGACTAATTTAAATCTCGAATTGAGGAGTTAAACATTACAGGGTAATGAATAAACAATTGCCTACGGCATCTCTATGGCTGAATAAGAAAGGGCGATTAAGACCACTCTAAATAAGAGGCTCAAGGTTAGACCAAAATAACTCGCGGTCAAAGCCAAAAGGAAGGACTCAAGCTAAACGACGGACACACAAATTATTACCCGCTATCGTGTTAAATCGACATTTGTCGATCTACAGAAAAGAATAAATTCACGAGTTCGACGCGTTTTACGTCAATCACGATGGATTGAACGTAACACAAAAAATTCTTACAACGTTAGGCGCACAAAGCCGACTTCTCGCATTTTTCGACTACGAGACAAGATTTGCAATTTCGCCACAAGATGACTCATTAAATACTTATAGACGTAAATATTAAACGTCTAAATAAGTCGACTTGCTATTATGGACTTACGACGCCATCGACGACTCCAAGATTCTACAAGACGACTTCTGACTAGGATGTTATACTTTATCCTTTGACGTCGACATCAAATAAACTACCCAAACCGACAAACAAGACTTACTTGTTGGTTCCCAGGTTTATCTATCTGTTTGGTGATCTCAGTGGCAAACACCTTTGGTTAGTTTCCAGAGTCTATACTCTCTCTCGAAGATACTTTCTTTTCCGTCGAACACGGTCCACCTGTTCCTGCATCGACAGACTCGCATACAATTTTGTGGTCAAAGCATCTATGATCCAAATATAATATATTCAAACATCATTGCATTTATTATAGAGACATTTAGTCTACATATCTTGATCGTAATCAATAGATTCCACAATTTCATATAACAACTTTGTAAGATAAATTGTCAGTTTTCATGTCATTCTCAACATAGTAATTTACTGAAATTTGCAAGAAAGTAAATAGTATAATTGTTTTCAAAAGGAGGGATGTAACATATCCTTCCCCTTTAAAAATCATCATCCCCGATGATTAAGTTTATCAAGCAAAAACTTAAACTTAAATCAAACTTTCTATAATGCAACATTAATGTCTTTAAAAAGTTTTGGAAATCTTTGATAAATGTCTTTGTAGTCTTCCCAAGTGGCGCTATCCTCGCCATATTGGTCCCACTGTATTTTGCATTGCAAAACTTCTCGATTACGTAAACGAAGTTTACGCATTTCGAGCACCTTGAGTGGCTCGATCACAACCACCCCGGGTTCTTGCATCTGTAAGGAATTCCAGTTAAGGATGTGGTTATTACCTACAAAATATTTCTTTAAATATGAAACATGAAAAACATTATGCATCTTAGACAAGGCTGGAGGTAGAGCAACTTTGTAGGCAACCGGATTGATAATCTCAAGAACTTCGAAAGGTCTGACATAACGAGGAGCCAATTTCGAAGATTTACCAAATTTTATAGAACTCTTTTGGGGTTTCACCTGTAAAAGCACCTTCTCGCCAATAGAGAAGTGTCTAGGCACTTGCTTGCGATCTGCATAACTCTTTTGCCTGTCATTGGCTTCTGCCAATCTCTTCCTAATCACTTTAACTTTTTCTTCCATATCAGCAAGCATTTCAGGTCCAATGCTTATCCTATCTTCCAGCTTATCCCAGCTTATAGGAGTTCAACATTTCCTTCTATATAATGCTTCAAATGGCGCCATCTTAATGGCAGAATGATAGGAGTTGTTATAGGCAAATTCGACAAGAGGTAAATATTCCTCCCATCTGTATTGCTGATCCATGCAATACATTCTCAAAAGGTCTTCTAATACCTGGTTCACTCTTTATGTCTGACCATCAGTTTCGGGATGATAAGCAGTACTTACATTTAGTTTAGTCCCTAATGCAGAAAATAAGGTTTGCCAAAACCGTGAAGTTATCTGAGCATCTCTATCAGATATTATCTTTTCAGGTACCCCATGCAACCTAAAAATTTCTTGCACAAATTTTTGAGCCAAAAGATGTGCTCCATCTGTCAAGTTTCCTGGTATGAAATGTGCAACCTTGGTTAGTTTATCCACAACAACCAATATTGCATCATGCCTATTCTTAGACATTGGCAACCCCTGGACAAAATCCATACTAATAACTTGCCATTTCCATTCTGGAATATCGTGTGGGTACAACAACCCAGCAGGATGTTGGTGTTCTGTCTTCACTCTCTGACACTCCAAACAACTAGCTACAAACTTTGCAGCATCACTTTTCATTCCCTTCCAGAAATATAACTGCTTGACATCAGCTAACAGTTTTGTTACACCAGGGTGTCCAGAGTAAGGAGCACAGTGAACTTCCTTCCACACAAGGTTTCTAAGTTCCTCTGAATTAGGGACATAAATTCTTCCCTTGAATCTCAGCAATCCATTGGATTCAAAACTGAATCCGTCATATCTTGGGTCCTTAGGGTTTAGGTGCAGAGCCTGTTTCACTTGATCAAAATACTCATCCCCAGATAAGTTTTGCAATACTAAATCTTTAAAGTTAGCATGTATAGAGATTATAGAGGCTATATGCCTTCTTCTACTTAAGGCATCCGCTACTCGGTTTTCCTTGCCCTTGATATAAGAAATTTCAAAGTCATAATCTGATATTAGTTCCAGCCATCTCCTTTGCCTTGCGTTGAGATTAGGTTGTGTGAATATGTAGCGAAGGCTTTGGTGATCAGATTTTAAAATAAAAGACCTTCCCAACAAGTAATGTCACCACATCTGAAGGGCGTGAATCACTGCTGCCATCTCTAAGTCATGAGGAGCGTAGTTCTGCTCATAATTTTTTAGCTTCCTTGACTCATAGGCTACTACCCTACCATTTTGCATAAGCACACCTCCCAATGTTTCCCCCGAGGCATCAGTGATAACCTCAAACTCTCCCTCTGGATTAGGAACTTTCAGAATTGGAGTAGTTGTTAATTTTTCTTTTAACAAGTCAAAAGCCTTTTGACGTTCATCCGTCCACACAAACCTTTTTCCTTTTCTCTGCAAAGAGGTAATAGGACTAGCAATGCTTGAGAAATTCAACACGAATTTCCTGTAGTACCCTGCCAATCCCATGAAACTTCGTACCTCTGACACATTGGTAGGCTCCGGCCATTCCATAATAGCTTTTATTTTGGCCGGATCAATTGATATCCCATCGGCTAATATTATGTGCCCTAAATACTGTACCTCTTTCTGAAAGAAAGTGCACTTGGAGAGTTTTGCATACAGCTTATGCTCCCTTAATCGCTGCAAGACTATTTGAAGATGTCGTGCATGCTCCTCTTCATCCTTGGAATAGATCAGAATATCATCAATGAAGACTAATACAAACTTATCGAGACAATCTCTGAATACGCTATTCATGAGATTCATGAAAGCAGCAGGTGCGTTGGTCAATCCAAACGGTAACACCGTGAACTCGTAATGACCATACCTCATTCTAAAAGCTGTTTTGGGAATGTCTTCATCTTTTAACCTTAACTGATGGTATCCAGATCTCAGATCTATCTTGGAAAAGACTGATGTGCCACGCATTTGGTCAAATAGATCATCAATTCATGGCAAAGGATACTTGTTCTTTATAGTTGCCTTGTTAAGCATCCTATAGTCTATACATAGCCTGAGAGTTCCATCTTTCTTTTTGACGAAGATAACCGGGGCTCCCCACAGTGATACACTTGGCCTAATCAAATTCTTAGACAAAAGCTCCTGCAACTGAGCTTTTAATTCCATAAGTTCAGTGGTAGTCATACGATACGAAGCTTTAGAGATTGGCTCCAATCCTGGTTTAATATCTATACCAAAGTCAAATGTTCTCCTTGGAGGCAAGCCAGGTAACTCCTCGGGAAATATGTCTCTAAAGTTGCACAGAAATGGATATCTTTCCTCAAAAGATTGCTTCTCTGAGGTTTCCTCTACTAGGTCCATCTTAACTGCAAAAAGTTGACACCCCTTTCGCCTAGCCCACTTCAGTTGTTTTGAAGAAATGGATCTAACCTTTATTTCCCTCTGAATTCCTTGGAGATTTACAGTTTTTCCCATCTCATCTAGACACTCAATGGTTTTATGAAAACAATCTACTTTGGCTCGATGTTTCCACAACCAGCTCATTCCTAGGATGACATCGTAGGACCCTAAAGGCGCTACGTACAAGTTTGCCTCAGTGGTGAAGTTAGAAACATCAATCCTAGCTTCGAACAAACATTGCTCTACCTGAGCCTTTGAATTATTTGCATACTCTACTGTCCAAGGTTTTGACATAAAGCCAGCTTTTCTAGAAAATTTACTTAGAACTCTAGGTGACACAAAATTTTCTGTTGCACCAGTATCAAATAGAATAGAAACAGGAACTCCAAATAAGGTACCTATCATCTCAATAGGAGTGATCTGATACTTTGCTTGCTGATTGTCAAGAGCGGCATGAATCCTTTGCTGAAAGGCTTCCTGTTGGGAAGGAAGCTCCGTGTTCCTAGGCCTCCCATTCGGCTTCTTGTTGGGACAACGGTTGGCATAATGATCTCCTCCGCAAGAGAAACATCCTCCTATAGGTCCTCGCTTTTCAGATGGCCTACTTGCAGAATCACCATTCTTCTTAAAATTTGCATTTCTCTTAAAATCTTCGCCTTTGCGCTCATTACCAAATCCTCCTTGATTCTTTTGATTTCCCTTATCAAACCTCCTGATTCCATATCCCTTATCGTTTTTCCTTTTAAAAGACTGATCATTGAAGTTCTTATCAAACTTCTTACGTTTCTTGTCACGGTAAGCGGAGATAGACTTAATCTTCTGCTCCTGTTTTATTGCCTTTTCATAAACTTGATCCATTGTGCTTGGACCATGCACCTCCACTTCACCACCGATCTGAGGGTTGAGTCCCATGATGAACTTTCTGATTCGAAACCTTTCATCCTTTTGGTATTGGGGAACATACTTCAGTAGCCTAGTGAATTTTTCTGCGTACTCGACCATAGGTAGTTCACCTTGCCTGAGGTTTTGAAAATCTGTTAGCTTCTGATCAAAATACAACTGTGGTAACCACCATTTTTGGAATAGTTCCACGAACTCATCCCATGTCACCTTCAAGGGGCTTAGTTCCAACTCCATTTTCTTATTCATCCACCAAGTGGATGCTTCCCCAGACAGCTGATAGGCTCCCCACACAGCTTTAGTAACCTCCGAGTAGTTTCTGATCTCAAAATATTTCTCCATTTAAGTCAACCATGCTTCAACTGCATCTCCAGTTTTCGTTCCATCAAACTTTGGAGGGTTAACCTTCTTCACATCCTTAGATAACTCTAAGGCAAGTTTATCCTTAGTTCTTCTTTGGGCTTCACTGTCATCATGATGTTCACTTGACGTGCCATTTTCCCAATGCTTACTCTTGCTTGTGAAGTGTGAGTTCTCGTTTCCATCCTTTGTGTTACCAGTTTCATCTATTTTCCTCTCTAGTTTGTTCAACCTTTCCTTGGTTTCAGTGAGCATGTTGAGGATCCTATCCAACTTGTTAGTGGAGTTTTCTCGAGAGTTATGACCTTCCCGATCCTCCCCCTCGTTAAACCCTGATTGGTCCATGCTAATGAAATTTCACACCTGTTTAAACATATACTAATCAGTTTTATGCTTATTAAATTAAACACCAACAAAAGAACACAACATTTGATCATAATCATCATTGTTCTCAAACCAAAATTTTGTCTTTATTCATTTTGCAAAAGTGTTTCTACATCATTAGAGATAGACAAATCTCATGTTTCTACATAGTGTTATCTAGTGGAGTGTAACCTTCGGATTCATTGTCCGACACATAATCATGAGGTGTATACCCCTCAGAGTCACTATCAGAAGATAACTTAATAATCTCAGCTCTAGGCATTATACATGAATCTCTAGTGATCATGGGTATAGTACTGGGTACAATCTCAGGTACACTATCAGTTTTAATCCAGGAGCAACGGTTGATCATGGTTCGAACTGCCATCGCTGCGCCCTCTAGGAGTTCTCTCCTCACTCGCTTAAGTCGTGACATTGCATTGGCTAAGGTTTCCACATCATCAAGCCAAATGTCATTCTCGTCATTGGTTTTCTCTATGGTCTTGACCATCGCAAGTCGTTTCTGCTTAGCTTGCAGATAACGCTTCTTACCCGCGAAGGATTTTCTTGCGGTTCTCTTGGTGTATGCCATCCTGGCACAGTAAACCAAATCATTAGCTACCCGCATAATGATGATTTCCTAATCAGGTTAGTGGACTTATCAGCCCTAGTGCTGAACCTGGTTAGCTCTGATTCCATATGTAACATCCACATCCGAAATGACAAGAAGTAACTAAGTTTTCACAACGGTAATATTTTTTTTTTTTTTAACAAGGTAATCAAATACATAAATAAACTTATCCATAATCCAATACCACATTTTCATTTTATCATAAACATGATTGCATTTTCATAAAGACTGAAAGAAATGATATACATTGAAACACTTTGTTTTCTAACAAATGAAATTTTCTTGAAATAACAAATATCGGAAACATACCATTACCATGCATCTCGATTGTCAACCCATCACGTTCAAGACTCGGCAATTCCTCAATATTTGGAAGAGAAAGTATCTTCAAGGAGCTTAACCTCCAACCACTGACCGTCGGTCTCCCGCACTCCTTCCTAACTGGAATTGGCCCTACCCTACTCAAGAGGATAGACTTAGGATAACCATCGGTGTTTGCCATCTGAGCTCTGGTGTTGTAACCTACGTGTCTTGTTATTGTGCAGATCCCTAGATACCCTCTAGTCATGCACGACCCTCCACAAGAAATGCCATCCAGTTACGGTGAACGTTCGATGCACTTGAGGATAGTACACCACCTTGGCCAAAGGATTTGTATTTAGTTAGCGTTCTAAAAATGCATGAACTTGGTTCACCCAACCTACTCAACTTGAACTGGTCGAAATCCTACAGTTTCCTATTTGCATTGTTTGAACTATTTTGATGACCTTGATGACCTCAAGGGCTTAGGATATCCTCCTATAATAGCGCATGGTGCAACATTTACTCTAATCCCGAGTTCATAGTTTCAAAACCCATTTCTTGTAAAAACATTATATATAAGCACCCACTCCTAAGTGGTTTCATAGTTGTGTACTCGGTTCCCATGTTTGCGCAACACACTCAAGTATCTAATACATATTCCCGTTATCCCGGCTTTCAGAGGTTCTAGACTCATAAGGTCTACCAAAACGAAACTAGAGTCAACGCATGCAACGTAATCTAAATTCCACATGCGGGTTTTCCACTCTACAAGCTCATCATAAAAACATGACGTTTTATGACACAAGGACATTAACTCCCTACTTCACTTTTAAGTCAATAATTTTGCATAAGTTATTAAGGTAAGAATCGCACATTATCATAATAAAAGATTTGAACTCTTTCATATGACCTTAGAGATGACCCACACTCATGGTCGACCTCTAACAAAAGATAAAAGACGGAAACGACTCAAGCTAGTTGCAACTACAACTGCGGCTGTCAAACACATTAAAGTTTACGCCAAGCATGCTCTAATTCTGTGGTTTTAGTCTTCCACACATCACGCACGTGGAACAACGTGATTTCTTGCAATGCAGCTATCGTTTAAAATACTTTAGGGTAATTTTACGTTAATACCTCAGTTTTAAAGGAACTCTTTAATATGCTACGTCTTTTGAAGTTTGTAGTTCACATTAGCAATCATGCATTGTTCCATCTTTGAGGAAAAACATGGTGACCTACATTCTATCGTCTTACGGCATCTTCCAAGAGAAATAATAATCTATCTTCTAAGTTCTTGCAAACAATTCAACAGCAACATTAAAGACACTTGAGGTTTTTATTACTATAAGACAACAATGAAACATTTACAACAATAAACCTCACATAGTTTCGCAGTAGAAGAGATTGTCTTCACTTTTCATTCATTGAAACATAATTATTCTTTCATAAATTAGACTCATTTACTGATCTATTCCTAGAACAGAAGAGAAAATGGTAAAAACTTGTTGACAGAAATAAGGATTTCCGTGCCAAGTTCTTTTCTCCTCTGGCTAGTCGTCCTCCTCTCAACCAGTCACTTCTCGAGCAAAGACAAGCTCCACAGTTTTCTTCTCTGCCAGACCAGTCTCTCACTGCCCCTTAGCAACTTCTAAGACCCTCTATCCTTTCCACGGTGCACAAAATGTAACTCACCATTCCCTCTCTGCTGTTCGTTTCCCCACTTCTTCTAGACAGCACCCGACTTCCTTAACTCTCACCTCTCCCTCTGATGAAGGCCTCTCTCTACACAGCTGTGCTCTCTTTGCACAGCCAACCCCCTTCGCACAGCGTTACAACTTAATAAACTATCTTCCCCTTATCTCTTCGTAGTTCTCTCTGTATACCACGATATGCTCTCCTTTTCTCCGTAAACAAATTCATCCACTGCCTTCTACACAGCCCCCCGAATCTCTGTTGCACTCCCCAGTCTCACTGCCCCCGGTCGGGTATCTCTTGATGCCGTTTCCCTTTTCCTCCCCCCGTGACTATCCTCCAACCATAACCCAGACGACTTCCTTAACTATCTTCCTATCCCCGTCGAATCTCTCCCACTTCGTAGTTTTTCCTGCCTTCTTCTATCACGATCCCCCTTATTCCCCACTCACTCCTCAACACTTCACAGTTTCCTCTCCTAAACAATAGCAACTCCGTTGCCTCATGGAATCTCGGCCTCAACAAACGTATAACAGCTTCTCATTCGCCACCTCAAGCCCATGATGAGGGTTTTTCTAACCACATACGTCCCACCTCCAAAGTGAGACCTCACATGATGTGGAGAAAGGCTACCTAGCGGCGGTCTTCTCACATTTTTGAACAACAGCAAAACGTGGCCTTCATATCCGCAATGAAGAAAGAACATCTGACGTAAAATGAACAATTACACCTATGATTCTGTTCCCTCAATGATGAGGCAGCTTGGCATTAAATCAAACGGTTTAAGTTTCTATCATAATTCGCTAAACTTTCACTCTCTCCGATGGTGGAGGAAAATAAGACATTCAACATCTAGCGAAACATGCCTAAGCTTCAAGGTGGTCAGCATATCCGAGTATAACCGACTTCGATACTCACCACACCCACAAGAATGATTAAAGCTCCCTCGGTGGTATGGCTTGTTAAAGGACATAACAACTCCGTCCTTTCCAGATGAACAAAACATTTAACTTTCCAAGACTAATTTAAAGCTCGAATTGAGGAGTTAAACATTACAGGGTAATGAATAAACAATTGCCTACGGCATCTCTATGGCTGAATAAGAAAGGGCGATTAAGACCACTCTAAATAAGAGGCTCAAGGTTAGACCAAAATAACTCGCAGTCAAAGCCAAAAGGAAGGACTCAAGCTAAACGACGGACACACAAATTAATACCCGCTATCGCGTTAAATCGACATTCGTCGATTTACAGAAAAGAATAAATTCACGAGTTCGACGCATCTTACGTCAATCACGATGGATTGAACATAACACAAACAATTCTTACAATGTTAGGCGCACAAAGCTGACTTCTCGTGTTTTTCGACTACGAGACAAGATTTGCAATTTCGCCACAAGATGACTCATTAAATACTTATAGACGTAAATATTAAACGTCTAAATAAGTCGACTTGCTATTATGGACTTACGACGCCATCGACGACTCCAAGATTCTACAAGACGACTTCCGACTAGGATGTTATACTTTATCCTTTGACATCGACATCAAATAAACTACTTAAACCGACAAACAAGACTTACTTGTTGGTTCCCAGGTTTATCTATCTATTTGGCGATCTCAGTGGCAAACACCTTTGGTTAGTTTCTAGAGTCTATACTCTCTCTCGAAGATACTTTCTCTTCCGTCGAACACGGTCCACCTGTTCCTGCATCGACAGAGTCGCATACAATTTTGTGGTCAAAGCATCTATGATCCAAATATAATATATTCAAACATCATTGCATTTATTATAAAGACATTTAGTTTACATATCTTGATCGTAATCAATAGATTCCGCAATTTCATATAACAACTTTGTAAGATAAATTGTCAGTTTTCATGTCATTCTCAACATAGTAATTTACTGAAATTTGCAAGAAAGTAAATAGTATAATTGTTTTCAAAAGGAGGGATGTAACACCAAAGCCTTCATGAAAACTTTTATATTATCCTTATCCTCCCTCAAATTCAACATGGTCACCACAAACATAGAGGCCACATCTGCATTCACCCGGTATCTTTGAGATGCCAAAAGGAAGACATCTCCAAATACCATCGTTATTGCAAGAAGCACAATGGAGGAATGAGTTTTGAAAATCTCCTTCAAACCTCTATTTGAAATGTTGCCTCTCAAAACCATCTATATACATCTCCCTTGAAGGAACGCCATAGTATCCATTTTGAATGGAAAAACTTGTATTGGCCAAACTGCTAAATAGCATCCCCTAACTTTTAATTGAAATGATTTTACCAGCAATGAACTATCCCTTTCTACCATCATATCTACAACTCCCATGTACCAACAGCTCCAACTCTCTGTCATCATTAATTCTCATGCTTTGATGTCCTTCAAAAGATAATTAAAACTAATGATCAAGTGAATTCCAATCTTCCCAGTTATTTGTAATAAATTTGGTATATTACATGGTCGTGGCCACATTGGCAAGTTCATCTGCCTTGGTGTTGGTCTCCCTATAGACATGTGCTATTTTGAATCTATCCAATAAATTCATACATTCCTTGCACATACTTAAAATATTTCTAAGTCTCCAATTCATGTTAGGATTAGCATTATTTCCTATGTCGTTAATAATCACTTTTGAATCCTCGTCTATCATCAATCTTTTTACATCTTTGATGTCCCCCATTTGAAGCCCTAGCAATAGAGCTTGAGCTTCTACTTCATTATTGGTCCCAACAAGTAGTTTTTTTGCTGTCAAAATCACCATTGCCCATTTGTGATCTCAGATGATGCATCTAGCCCTGAAAATTTCCAGATTGCCTTTAGCTACTTCGTAAAAATTCAACTTATCCATCCCTCATCTGGTGGGACCCATCTTACATCCACACTAGGTTATGAGACATATGATCTAATGCCTTCCAATAAATGGGGGAATAATCAAACCTGGACACATTTTTTGATCTCATTATCCCAAGAAGTGAAGGAGCTACTTTTCAAAGATTAATGTCTTGATGCATTGTTTACTGCTTCTATTACAGACTGCTCAATTTTACATTTTACTACTTCAGTCGACACTTCTTTATCTTGGAAGATTCTCCTATTCCTCTATTTTCTCAAATCCCATATGACCAAAGATGGCTTGATAACCCAAATGCTAGAAAAAACCAATTTCTTATGGAGCACCGACCATTCAGATAAAAGTTTAAATATATCTTGAGGTTGTGGATTCTACCAACTCCACATTCAATAGACAAACTTCCAATGCTCCTCTACATATTTACAACTTAATAGAAAATGGTCCATTGATTCTTACCCATTCATGTTCATCGTAGAAATTTGGGTAATCTTTCCAGACATCTAGTCTTTTTGTGGTAATGTTCATGTATTTCGGCTTATATTCATTATCATCCAACAAGGTATCTCTCAGTTCCCCAAATTTCATGTGGTTGATTTTAATGAGTGTGGATGTATATCCTTACATCCTCAGTATAAACAACATTAGTTGGAACAAAAGAGAATGCTCCATTCTTATCCACTTCCATAGCTTTATATGGATATTTCTTGTACTTAGGTCTTGGATTCTTTAAAACATCAACCAATTTTGGTATCACAAGTTTATCTCTTCTACACTCTATGGCTATGGTTTCACTTCTTAACTCTTCCTCTCATGAATTTGCAATCTATAGCTAGGGTTTCACCTTTTACTCTTCTTTTCTCAAATTTACCAACCACATTGAATATGAATGAGGAAGAATTGAATGATTAGGACTTAAGTAACCTTCTTTTGTCCTAACTTTTTTGCATTTATTACATCTTTTGCTTGTTAGGTTTTTGAGAGATTTTAGCTGTCAGTTCACTCTATAGGTTCATAGGGAACTATTTCCATCTAGAATTCCTTTGTCTTTCATGTTTTCATTCCAAACATTTGAGTTATTGATTTAGACTTATCTTATTAACATATCCATCTTTAAATTTCTTATCAAGTCACCTATATGCCTTGCTTTCACTTTGCAGCATCTCATTTTTACATGGAGATGGAATATTATGCAGTGGTTAGTTCCCCTTGAACCCATGTTTTTTCTTAATCTAATATAAAGTCCTCTGCAGGAGGTACATGAAAAGGTGTGAGATTCATTGATTGAATCAAGCCACCAGGTTCACCTATAAAACCTGAGATTTACCTTCTACAATAGAAAAAACAAAGAGGATGAATTTGCACAATATTGGATGCAATTAATGAGTTAGATTAATGAATTACATGTGAGGACTTAATTTTATATTTGCAAGTTAGAAAACCCTAATATGACTTAAGAATAACCTAAAACTAAAATTAGCCCCAAGTCAACTTAATAAAGTGTAGAAAACAAAGGAAAACCCAATTAGAGAAAAGTCCTCTCCAAAAGAGAGAAAAATACAATAAGTACATGTATGAACATGTGATTGAAGGACTAACACTAAGACCCCCAAGAATTGAGTCCATCATAGAAGTACAATCATGCTCATACCCCCCATAAAAAAGGAAGTAGAGAGAAGGTCTGGTGACCCGCCAGAAGTGAGAAGGATGAAACCCCATACGAGGAAATTCTCCCACCCAAAATAAAGATGAGAAGAGAGACCATGCAGTTGCTTGTCAAGATGACTCCTATAGTGCTAGAAAATGCTCAACACAGAATAAAGATGTTAATACCCATGAACGTCAAACAACATTTGTCACCTTAGGAAGAAATACAATTGCAAATGTGTAAATAATGTCTTACCATTCCTGATGGGAATACACAGGAAGAAGGATAAATGTCTCTGGACTCTGCACATGATCTAAAGACAATAATGATGCTCCTAAAAACTACTTAAATGTCTCCAATCTACTACAAAAGTATGATTGAATAGGAGGATAAAAAACAATATTTGGAGTAGATGATGGTGATGCAACACCATTGAAGATGTCAGCAAATAGAAGACAAATATATCCTCAATGTTGTCCTCCAAATCTACAAGATGGGACTCTATAAACAACAATGATATATCTGGTAGATATGTGTCCCAATGAGCTATCTCTGCAAGACTAATAATATCCTACTACAAAGAATCTGATGTAGCAACAAGTAATAAAGATGTGATCTCAATTTAAGTGGAGAAGGAGAAGAAAGTGAAGGTTATGTGTCATGTGAACTTGCAAGACCTATCAAATATGCATGCTCCTCAACCATATCAGTGTTTGATGGAGGCTGTTGAGCCCAAAATGCTCTGGATTATGGCTATGGGATATGAGGTAGATAGAACTATACTAGAAAATTATGCTGAATATATGCTAAGCAAACCCAAAGATCCCAAGGAAGAAAGATTTCAGACTTATGAGGAATTGCATGCCAAAATTCATGTTGAAGTAAAAAAAATTGAAATCTCTAGGAAAATGAAGAAAGTAGTAGAAGAAATCACCATAAAAGTTGTCTTTACAAAAGAAGAAGTGGCAAAGGCAAGGGAAAAGGCACAAGCCATTAAGGAAGCAGAAGAAAGGAGAAAAAGTGAATCGACTAGGGCTTCAAAAGAACACAAAGATAAGCTAGAAAAGCTAAAGAAGGGAAACAGAAAAACTAGAGATTCCACTATTGTTGAAGCCTCATCCAATCTCTCTAGTTCCACACCATCTGTAAATGTGGAAACTCCTACAATAACGCCAAAAGAATGAAGACTAAAGCTAAGAGAATGCATGCAAACATAATTGTTGATGAAGAAGAGATGGAATCAAATAAGTAGGTAAAGACAATAAAAGTTAATTCTACTAAAGCATAAAAAAGTAGCAAGGAGAAGTTATCAGAAAGGAAGACACCCAATAAAAGATAGAAAGAAGATGAGTCTCATGCAACACTAAAGATTAAAGATGTATTAAATTCTGTTACTGTTGATGGTAACTTGAAACCTGTGACTAAGTTTTATGATGATTACAATGATGCTGACAAGAGGATTTTGAAAGAAGCTGTTGTAAAGTATCTAAACATATACAACAGAGCCCTCATTGAAATCACCGGTGATGTCCTAGATACCTTGCACAGTATTCTATCAGTTAGGAAGGAAGTTGCTATCGCTAAGGATTTTGATCTCAAAGAACACACGCTAATAACTTTATGTCCAGATATCACTCCAGCAAAGAAAAGAAAAATCTCCAAGGCACTCAACAATGAGTTCAAGTCAAAGAAAAGAATGAATGCATTGATGATACAATAAGTTGATAAGGTTGTCAAGGAAACACAGGAAATTATTTTGGACATACTAAAGAAACATAATATTTCCACCATCTACGGCAGTAAGGAAACAAAAGTTAAAGACATATCTCCACTGGAGATAAGCCAAGATCATGGACCTAAATAGAGTGATCAAGTCCCCAACACTAATACAGTGGATATGACAAAGCAAGGTGAAATTGAAACAAATCTACTTTCTAAACAACATGGTGAAGGAGAAGAATTTAAGGAAGAGAGGAAGAGCCCTACTCTAGAGAAAAACATAGATCAACAAGAAATTATGGACATAGACCCTCCAGATCAAAGTTAAGGAGAAATATCAGAAAGGGCAAGAGACACTGTGGATGTCTCTGACAGGCAACAAATTACAAAAGAATATGAACTCCCTCAAGGTCCAATCAACTTGGACTCATTGTCACCTTTCCAAAAGTTCAAGCTAGTTTTTATGCTTTAGGCCAAGGCACAAGAAGAGCTGTTACAATCACATGGTCAAGATAGCAAATTGATCAATGAAGCATCCACTGTTGTGGAAATGCTATTGCCATCATTTTTAGAGTTGTCATGTGCCTCTCCTCTTTGCAACTCCATTCTACTGAGGACTATTTGGAGTTGTCATGTGCCTCTCAATCCCTTGTTCTTTCTAGAACTTGTCAAAATCTGCTAAACAAAACTCACCACTATTGTCAGTCCTCATACAATTAATCTTTCTATCCTTCTAATTCTCTACAAGAGCTTTGAGCTCTTTGAATCTACTAAAGACTTCAAATTTGCTTCTAAGGAAATACACCCATGTACTTCTACTATAATCATCAATAAATGAAACAAAGTAAATAGATTTTGAAATTGAAGGAACATTAACAGGACCAAACACATTAGAATGAATCAAGTCCAACACCTCAGAAGATTTATGAGAACTGGAATAAAACTGAACACAATTTTGTTTTCCATAAATGCAATGTTTGCAGAAATCAAACTCAAGGTTACAATCATTCGTACCCTCAACAAGATTTTTACTTTTCAAAATCCTCAAACCCTTTCAACCAATGTGACCAATTCTTTGGTGCCATAATATTGTCTTCTCAGCTAGAAGTTTCATCCCCATAGAATGAGCACCCTTAGGTACCTAGAAAGCATGACCATCGAAAGTAGATACAACAGTCCTCTTCATTGGTAGTTCTAACAGTGAGGATGAAGACTCTAAAGCTCTCTTCTTCGAAACAAAGGCACTATTTTACTAAACCATGCATGCATCAAGATGAAACAAAGTACCAATCCAAACTCCCTTAGCTAACACCATAGATCCTCTAGTCATCTTGCATCCTCCATTTGAGAAAACAACCTGCACATCCACATCATTCAACTTACTTACAGAAAGGAGGTTCCATGCCAAACTAGAGATATGTAGAACACCATTGATCCCCTTCACTCATCCATCAAGGAATCAAATCAAGACTCTACCACAGCCAACAATATTCAGGTGAGAATCGTTACCCAAGTACACCTTTCGACCATCGTATTCTTCATACTTTGAAAACCAACCCCGATGTGAGGTCATGTGAAAATATGGACCAAAGTCAATAAGCCAAACATCCTCAAATCCACGTGTTTCCAAGGCAGAAACAAATGTTTCTCCTTCATCCTAAGATGACTTGTCAGAATCTGGATCATAGTTCTTCTTTTTCTTTTTCTCCTCCTTGCACTCCTTGCAGAAGTGACTAGGTTTTCCCCAGTTCCAACACATGGCCTTGGAATTTTTAGGAGACTTAGATCTCCCATGGGATTTGGATCTTCCTTTTTATTCCTTCATCTTATCCCTTTTTTTCCTTTCTCTTTAGATCTACCATGAACCGCAAGGGCCTTCTTAGCTGATTCGGAAGACTTTATCTGCATCTCTTTAGACAACAACAAAGAAACCACTTCATCCATCTTAAAGGTGGTAGTGGCAATCCCAATGGCCATAACAAGGTGGTCCCATGAATTTGGTAAGGAACATAGTAAAGTCATACATCGATCATCCTCCTCCATCTTCACACCAATAGAGGTCAGCTAGGCAACAAACATATTGAAAGTATTTAGGTGATCGGTGATAGATCCTCTCTCTTCCATCCTCAAAGAATACAATTTATTTTGTAGGAATAACTTGTTCACTAGGGATTTGGCCTGATACACATCTCCAAGTTTCTTCCAAATATCTTTTGCAGTCTTCTCTTCATGGATATTCAGGAGTACTGAATCAGCCAAATAGAGTCTTATGAAACCCTTAGCTTTTCGATGTTTGAGATCCCAGTCTTCTTGAGACATTTTCATTGGTTTGTACCAAATATGGAATCTCATAAATCTTCATCTACAAGCATGTACTCCATTTTGAGTTTCCACAACTTGAAATTACTACCATTAAACTTCTCTATCTCAAACCTCCTAGATGTGCTCACCATATCTTTCCTGCAACAAAGATTTCAAAATCCTCTGCACAAGCTCCCACTTAAATTAAGATCAACTCAAAAAACCCTCTACCCAACAACTAAAACCAAAGGTTATCAGTCTCTGATACCAACTAAAAAGAAGCAAGGTATGTAGAAACACTTCCTACACTAATCTACTAAGCAAAGATTTATGTAAATTTTAACTTTAACAGTTTTAGATTATTAGATTCACATTAACAAAAGGGTAATAACAACATCAAATGCAAATACAAAACTCACAACACAAGATACACTAGAGATCCAAGAAGTAACTCAACATCTATAAGACTCTTACACTCCACCTCAATCTCAAGATCCTGATATAGGAGATACAAGACAGTAAACTGACAATGGTAATTACAAAACCATGAGCCAAAACCACCCAAAAGTGGCTCCCAAGTTATCTCCAATCAAAGATGCCTTGTGATGTGCCAAATCACACAAAAACATATGTAACTCTCCCCTTTACATCTCTTGTAAGTGTCCAACCCATTTTTACATTTCCCAAAAATAAGAGGTCAACCTTCCAGAGGTCATAACTTTTGATTCGGGTGTCTAATTGATGAACTCTTTAATGTGTCAGAAAGCTCGTGAAGAGATCTATCAAGATATAACCTGCTTCACTAGTTATGACAACATTCGAGACATTTAGGGACCTCTAAGTGTCTCAAAACTAAGTTTGAGACTTTTTTTGATAGTTTCAAAAAATATAAACTTTAATATCTCGTGATCCATGTATGATCTTGAGTTAAAACTCACCTGAGATGTTTAATTAGCAGTTTCACACATTTTGGGAAAATTTTGGGTCCATCCGAGATCAAATGTAGAGTTACTAAAAATAGTAAGTCCCACCATTTTTAGCCCGTTTGGAAACTTTGAAAGTTCTAAACCATTCTTCAAGATAAAGGGTATTTGAAAAGACCAAAATTGAGAAGAATAGTAAGATTTCATAGTTACAAGGTTGAGACACTTTTCCTAACAATTATAAGCACTTTAGTAAACATGACGACAAAATGTCATTAACTCGACCTTCTTGGTCTCAAATAATATTATATTGACAATATGCCCTGTAAGTTCCATGATACTATATATTTTTTTTATAAAAGGTAACTTCTTCATAATAAGGTTTCAATTTTTTGATATAAAACATATGGTTATGTTCACAAAGAAAACCATATTAATTTTGGTTAATTTACAAGTATAACTTCATTTGAATTCTCACAAAGAATATCCACTTATTGTAACAATTATTCATCTTCAATTTCGTTTACTATATTGTCCAATCCTGGACCACTCAAATTAGGTGTCATCTATCACTAAGTTTTGATAATACACCATGTCTTTTATATAACCATGAGAATATTCTTCTCCAAAATTTTTTGAATAAAATATCAAGAATAGTACATAGTCTACTGAGAAATGTGAGTCAACATTTTGTAGGAGTTAAGGACAACACTGAGAGGGGGGGGTGAATCAGTGTTGTGTAAATTCTTTAATCTTTTTCAAACTTTAACTTTCTAAGCACAAGGAATGAATGATACCTTTGATTTGTCAAATACATATGCACATGACTATGAATGCAGAAAGAGAATAAAACTTCATAAGTAAATTGAACACACACAAGGAAGATCAATATGAATCATAACACAAATATGCACGAGTGGAAAACCCATCAGGGTAGAAAAACCACTCCAGAATTGCCTCACTGGCTTAACTGAAAAACATGCCTCACTGGCAATACAAATTGTCTCACTGACAAATATTAAGGTCACACTGACCTATAAGCCTCACTGGCTAATACAATTGCCTCACTGGCAAACCAAATCACCAATAGAAGTTATAAACCAAATCAGAGGGATACTCTGTTTCCATTCAATACAAATATATGTCTGTCAAATATTCATTCTATTCAATCTGACATCTCAACAATCCTTTATTCTGATCCAATCAACACTGCGTTCTAACAACACTGCATATCAAATGTGTATTCTAATCCAACACTTCACAACACTATATGTTTCATCTCTATCCTTCTTAATTCAATCATCAATGCACCTGGAAACAAAATTTATACAAGTTGAATGTCTTTTCACTGCCTTGGAACCTTTCACATTCCTTCATAAATTTCTCCTTCAGATCACATAAATTTTGCAACAAGACTTTTGAAATTTCACTTCTCTGCAAAAACACATTTGCTTTTCTCCTGCAAATAAACTCTTCAATTTTTGATTCACATTCCTTAAAAAAATTCATGATTTTATATTCAAATCCATTGTCTTCATGTAATTTTGTCAATCTGCCTTTAAGATAAAATAAAATCTCTCTTATTCGTATCCTGTAACAAATCATCTTCAAGACAAACCCTTCATCTTCCCTGCAAAAAAAATTTCCTTTGTCTTCAAAAAATTTAATCAATCTGCTCCTAAGAGAAATAATATCTTCTTCACAAATTTCATCTGCCCCTGTTTATTTTTCTCCTCAGATCCAAAAGAAAAAATTTGTCAATTTTCCTCATAAAAATCCATCATAAATCTTCTCAGAAAAATATATTCTTCACAAAAAAAACTCTTCAAAACATCTTCTACAAAAAAATTAGTCTTCAAATTTTTCATCCAATCTGCCTTGTAAAAAAAATCTCCTCTAATGTCATTTCTTTAAATTAGAAAAAATAATTTCTAATATAAGATCCACTAATCACCAATTAAAAACTCACAATTTAGAATCCATTAAATTGGTATAGGCTGATCACTTAATGTTTAAGTTAAGTTTCTAAAAAGAAACTAAAGCCTTAAAAGGCTTAGGGAACGACATCCTAAATACATATTATGCTCCCCTAGCTTTTTGCCTTACCTATAGGAGTCAATGCAATTTTTAAATAAATCCATTTTAAGTATGAATCGGGGGCTCCAAAAGAAAACTCCAAGGCATTGGGCTTTTTCAACCACTTGATTTTCCCGCCCATCATTCATTTAAACATAGCATTTGATATGCTTTGGCGCTCACACAGTTTTAAAAACAAACTTGTGTCATCGGTAAAGGACTTTAGAAGCCCGGTCATACACATGACCCCGAACCCCTCTAGCAGGTCATCACTTAAGTGATGACCTGTAAATACAGGTCACTTTCAAAATATAACAAAAGGTTAAAACAAACTTATGACAGTTTTAGCCTTTGAAACTTACAATGCTATTGTCATATCTTGCTAGAGATTCTGTAGTATAACTTTCTTAAAACAAGATCCAACTTGGAGGCTCCACTAAAAAAATAGATCTGAGCAAGAACTTGTCTAATCCAACACCTGCCAAGAAGAAAAAAATAGAATGATGAACCTCAAGACAACATCATTATATGATCATCTACCAATCTGAAGATGATGATCAAGGTGACCTCACTTTCTGCAAGATTTGTCAACATATCTCATGATCAATTTTTAAGCCACAATGTACCTTATAAAGAACAAGTGCATCAACATAAAAAAAACTGAGGACACCATCACTAAATATGAACATTGTCATGTCATGTAGTAACCTCCTAACTGATTCAACTTAACTCCCAAGTAACTCATCATCATGAAGTAACATCTCAACTCCTCAAATCAACTCCAAGCAACATGAACTAATGAAAGTCATCAATTCACACTGTATAACTATGGATGATATAAATCACCTTGAAACTTCACTTACCAAAGGACATATGAAGACATATTGAAGGTCAAACCTGATCATACAAGTCCTGAAGACATCAAACAAATTGAGAACACATTACCTCTTGTTACTGATTATAACTGATACATTCTTGGAGATTTGAACATATGATGCATAATGTAACCTATGAACACTTGGTTTCTCTTATCTAGAAGACATCCTGAAAGAATCTTGTGCAACCTAAATTATCATAACTTCAAGTCTGACATCCTTGATCAACTGAGATCTTCTTTGAGGTCTTTTTGAACAACAAGCAACTATCTTCTCCTAATGTCCTGCAATAACTATTTGTAACTTTGCAACATCAACTTTTGGCATCAATGACAACCTGTTACCATCAATCTCCCCCTTTGTCATTGATGGCAAAACCATCTGATTGCAATTTTCTTTCTCCCCCTTTTTGACATCTGATGACAAAGACAAAAAAATTTCTTCCCCAAAAAACTTTGATACCACTTGTCTTTGAAGGCACTGAATGCAATTTTGCTAAATTTATCATCTGAAGTACTATCAACAACCATTTGCTTCCACAAATCACTGCTCATAAAAATTTCTGGAAAACATCTTTGTGATGAACACTGACAAGCATTGATCCATTTCCTAAATTAGTCCTAAAGCAACTGAAGAATACCACCTAATTACTGACATTCAACCTTCCATGCAAAAAAAAAAACAAAACACCTTTTGACATCATAATCAACTTTTCTTGTATCAATGTAAAAACAACAAGCTCTCAGTAAGATTATTATGACATCCTTGTAATGAACCATTTTCATTAGGTCAAACAAATCTCTGAAACATAATATCATTTTTTGACATAAAACCAATATGAGAATGAAGAAGACATAACTCATGACATGATGACTACTTTTGATAAGATCTTTTCAAATCTCCCATGATAGTGACAACTCAATCCTCTGATTAACTCCCCCTGAGAACAACTCCACTTAAAGTTGTTATAGCATGATCATAACCATTATAATCATATTGAATTATGAATACTTTGAAGACATAAACTTCTGTTAACCTTTTAACAAGTAATGGTTTATGATGATAACAAGCCTGAAGCCAACATATGACAAACCTTTTTGAACATTACCACCTGCTATTGCTGATTCAAAACATACCTTTAACTTCCTCTGATGAAATGAAGATATTACCATTAATATCATAGCTTGAAGAACACTGTCTAAAACAAATTAGAGAGAAAGATCATCAATGAAACATCAGAAACTCCTTAACATATCTAGTTTATCATCTTCTTTTGATATTATCTTCAAATCACCTGAAAGCTCCAAGACACATGTCATAACTCAACAAAGTAAAAGATATAATCATCAAATTATCATCTTGCAACCAAACTATTCTGAGACCTTTACTGTCATGGCAAAGAATGAAGACCAACTGAACTAACCTCCTGTTCTACACAAGACACCACATCTGAAACATACTATATTATACAAGAACTACTACCTCTTGACTTTGTCATTCAAACAAACTGCATCTGCAACAACACTTTGTACAAATCAGAAACAAAGATAATTGTTATGAATTACACTTTCATTTTCAGCCACCTTAGCCAACACATGCTAATTTTCTGATAAGAGCCTCTTGAGAGCATCTCAAGCTCTTTGCTCTGATAAGCATGATCACACAGAACTGCAACACAATTTTTAAATACGAACATGATATCAAGTCACAACAACATCAACCTCTTTGTGCAGAGAGCATCTGAAACACCTTTTCAGGATAATGAGCCAAAGAACATCTGAAACACTATCACATACTAAACATCAACTTTGTTAGCAACATCATAATCAACTATTTCAAAGCATGGTAAGAATGATAGACAGACAAGATCATCAAATCAAATGGTCTCCTTCCTAAAACTTCTTGGGGTTAACTGATAGAACATTTGATACCTCCCCCTTACTTCATGCTATGTTATGCAAAAGATGAAATGACTTGTGCAAGATGCACAAGCTTAGATTCTGACTTCTCTTTTCTTTCTTTCTGCTTCCAAATTTTCACAGGTGCTTTCTTTCTCCAAACCTTTTCTATTTCTTTCCGTTTCCAACCTATCAAATTAGATGATGCAGATGATGCTTTTCTGCAACTAAATGCTTTGTGACCAGGAGAATTGCAATTATAACAAACTATATCATAATCAAATGACTGATAGTATCTTTGAGAACTTATGTTAGACTTCCATGCAGAATCATACCTTTTACAACTTCTTTGTATATGTCCAACATGATTGCACTTGTAACAAATAAGGTTAGTATTCCTTTTGCAATCAACTGCTTTATGACCAAAATGATTACAAGTATAACAGTAACCATTAAATGAATAGTTATACCTGTACATGTATGCTTGTCTAACAGGAGCACTTCTTCTGAAATTTCTTCTTCTTTGATTATGCATTTTGTTTTCAGTGGCAGTATTCAAATCAATCTTCTCTTTGGGAGTCTCTCTGACTTTTGAACATTCTCCTTCTTCAAATCCTAATCCAGTTGTGTCATTATGCTGCTTCTGTTTGCCCAACAACACATGTAACTTGCTTGTGCTTTCTTCAAACTCCTGATACTTCTTAGATAAAGTCTTCAGACTATCATAATCTTTTCTGAGTTTGATAATTTCTCCCTCTAGTTTTAGATTCTCATTCCTTCTAACTTCAAGGTCAGATATTGATACATCAGCTATCCTCTTAGCTTCTTCAATTTCTATCTTCAATCTAGCAATTAGTTTGTCAGAATCATCAATATATGTCTTTAAACTAATAATCTGACATCTGGCCTCTTCAAGATCTGTAGAAACAATTTCAAGTTCTGAAAGTGCATTGACTTTTGATTCTCTTTCTTGTTGCAACTGCAAGTTTAGTTTCTGATTCTCTCTCTTATACTTCTTAAGCTCACTCAGGGCATATATAAGTTCTCCTTCCATATCAATCTCACAATCTTCTTCATCATCATCACTTGTGATGCTGGCTTCTTCTAAATCAAATTGGGATTGAACATCAACTCCTTCATTTGAAAGTTTCCTTTCATGGTCACTCTTCTCAGATAATAAGTTGTTTTCTTCCTCAGGTGCACTACCTTGATAAATTTTTATCAACTTTTTCCAGACATCCTGAGCTATTTCACACTGCACCACTTTACAAGAAATATCATTAGATAAACCAGAGAAAATAACCTTCTTGGCTATATGATTGCAATTAATAGCCTCTTTGTTATTTGTAGAGTTAGAATATCCATTCTCAACAGACATCCATATATCATATCCTAAAGAGGATAAATAGGCTTGCATTCTCATACACCAAACTGAAAAATCTGAACCATTAAACAAAGGAGCATCTGAAATCTTTTCTTCTAATACAATACCAGACTTAACATGGAGAACATCTTTATCAACTGAATTTATATCAACATCTGAATTTGATATGGATAATGTCTTTTGTGTCTTCTGACCAGAATGATGCTTAAGATTTCTCATGTTCTTATTTCTCCTGCACTTACCCATTGAACTCCACACAAAAGACCTACCCAAGCTGATTAAGCTGTAGAAGGGAAACTGGCTCTGATACCAATTGTAGGAGTTAAGGACAACACTGAGAGGGGGGGGTGAATCAGTGTTGTGTAAATTCTTTAATCTTTTTCAAACTTTAACTTTCTAAGCACAAGGAATGAATGATACCTTTGATTTGTCAAATACATATGCACATGACTATGAATGCAGAAAGAGAATAAAACTTCATAAGTAAATTGAACACACACAAGGAAGATCAATATGAATCATAACACAAGATATGCACGAGTGGAAAACCCATCAGGGTAGAAAAACCACTCCAGAATTGCCTCACTGGCTTAACTGAAAAACATGCCTCACTGGCAATACAAATTGTCTCACTGACAAATATTAAGGTCACACTGACCTATAAGCCTCACTGGCTAATACAATTGCCTCACTGGCAAACCAAATCACCAATAGAAGTTATAAACCAAATCAGAGGGATGCTCTGTTTCCATTCAATACAAATATATGTCTGTCAAATATTCATTCTATTCAATCTGACATCTCAACAATCCTTTATTCTGATCCAATCAACACTGCGTTCTAGCAACACTGGATATCAAATGTGTATTCTAATCCAACACTTCACAACACTGTATGTTTCATCTCTATCCTTCTTAATTCAATCATCAATGCACCTAGAAACAAAATTTATACAAGTTGAATGTCTTTTCATTGCCTTGGAACCTTTCACATTCCTTCATAAATTTCTCCTTCAGATCACATAAATTTTGCAACAAGACTTTTGAAATTTCACTTCTCTGCAAAAACACATTTGCTTTTCTCCTGCAAATAAACTCTTCAATTTTTGATTCACATTCCTTAAAAAAATTCATGATTTTATATTCAAATCCATTGTCTTCATGTAATTTTGTCAATCTGCCTTTAAGATAAAATAAAATCTCTCTTATTCGTATCCTATAACAAATCATCTTCAAGACAAACCCTTCATCTTCCCTGCAAAAAAAATTTCCTTTGTCTTCAAAAAATTTAATCAATCTGCTCCTAAGAGAAATAATATCTTCTTCACAAATTTCATCTGCCCCTGTTTATTTTTCTCCTCAGATCCAAAAGAAAAAATTTGTCAATTTTCCTCATAAAAATCCATCATAAATCTTCTCAGAAAAATATATTCTTCACAAAAAAAAACTCTTCAAAACATCTTCTACAAAAAAATTAGTCTTCAAATTTTTCATCCAATCTGCCTTGTAAAAAAAATCTCCTCTAATGTCATTTCTTTAAATTAGAAAAAATAATTTCTAATATAAGATCCACTAATCACCAATTAAAAACTCACAATTTAGAATCCATTAAATTGGTATAGGCCGATCACTTAATGTTTAAGTTAAGTTTCTAAAAAGAAACTAAAGCCTTAAAAGGCTTAGGGAACGACATCCTAAATACATATTATGCTCCCCTAGCTTTTTGCCTTACCTATAGGAGTCAATGCAATTTTTAAATAAATCTATTTTAAGTATGAATCGGGGGCTCCAAAAGAAAACTCCAAGGCATCAAGCCTTTTCAACCACTTGATTTTCCTGCCCATCATTCATTTAAACATAGCATTTGATATGCTTTGGCGCTCACACAGTTTTAAAAACAAACTTGTGTCATCGGTAAAGGACTTTAGAAGCCCGGTCATACACATGACCCCGAACCCCTCTAGCAGGTCATCACTTAAGTGATGACCTGTAAATACAGGTCACTTTCAAGATATAACAAAAGGTTAAAACAAACTTATGACAGTTTTAGCCTTTGAAACTTACAATGCTATTGTCATATCTTGCTAGAGATTCTGTAGTATAACTTTCTTAAAACAAGATCCAACTTGGAGGCTCCACTAAAAAAATAGATCTGAGCAAGAACTTGTCTAATCCAACACCTGCCAAGAAGAAAAAAATAGAATGATGAACCTCAAGACAACATCATTATATGATCATCTACCAATCTGAAGATGATGATCAAGGTGACCTCACTTTCTGCAAGATTTGTCAACATATCTCATGATCAATTTTTAAGCCACAATGTACCTTATAAAGAACAAGTGCATCAACATAAAAAAAACTGAGGACACCATCACTAAATATGAACATTGTCATGTCATGTAGTAACCTCCTAACTGATTCAACTTAACTCCCAAGTAACTCATCATCATGAAGTAACATCTCAACTCCTCAAATCAACTCCAAGCAACATGAACTAATGAAAGTCATCAATTCACACTGTATAACTATGGATGATATAAATCACCTTGAAACTTCACTTACCAAAGGACATATGAAGACATATTGAAGGTCAAACCTGATCATACAAGTCCTGAAGACATCAAACAAATTGAGAACACATTACCTCTTGTTACTGATTATAACTGATACATTCTTGGAGATTTGAACATATGATGCATAATGTAACCTATGAACACTTGGTTTCTCTTATCTAGAAGACATCCTGAAAGAATCTTGTGCAACCTAAATTATCATAACTTCAAGTCTGACATCCTTGATCAACTGAGATCTTCTTTGAGGTCTTTTTGAACAACAAGCAACTATCTTCTCCTAATGTCCTGCAATAACTATTTGTAACTTTGCAACATCAACTTTTGGCATCAATGACAACCTGTTACCATCAATCTCCCCCTTTGTCATTGATGGCAAAACCATCTGATTGCAATTTTCTTTCTCCCCCTTTTTGACATCTGACGACAAAGACAAAAAAATTTCTTCCCCAAAAAACTTTGATACCACTTGTCTTTGAAGGCACTAAATGCAATTTTGCTAAATTTATCATCTGAAGTACTATCAACAACCATTTGCTTCCACAAATCACTGCTCATAAAAATTTCTGGAAAACATCTCTGTGATAAACACTGACAAGCATTGATCCATTTCCTGAATTAGTCCTGAAGCAACTGAAGAATACCACCTAATTACTGACATTCAACCTTCCATGCAAAAAAAAAAACAAAACACCTTTTGACATCATAATCAACTTTTCTTGTATCAATGTAAAAACAACAAGCTCTCAGCAAGATCATTATGACATCCTTGTAATGAACCATTTTCATTAGGTCAAACAAATCTCTGAAACATAATATCATTTTTTGACATAAAACCAATATGAGAATGAAGAAGACATAACTCATGACATGATGACTACTTTTGATAAGATCTTTTCAAATCTCCCATGATAGTGACAACTCAATCCTCTGATTAACTCCCCCTGAGAACAACTCCACTTAAAGTTGTTATAGCATGATCATAACCATTATAATCATATTGAATTATGAATACTTTGAAGACATAAACTTCTGTTAACCTTTTAACAAGTAATGGTTTATGATGATAACAAGCCTGAAGCCAACATATGACAAACCTTTTTGAACATTACCACCTGCTATTGCTGATTCAAAACATACCTTTAACTTCTTCTGATGAAATGAAGATATTACCATTAATATCATAGCTTGAAGAACACTGTCTAAAACAAATTAGAGAGAAAGATCATCAATGAAACATTAGAAACTCCTTAACATATCTAGTTTATCATCTTCTTTTGATATTATCTTCAAATCACCTGAAAGCTCCAAGACACATGTCATAACTCAACAAAGTAAAAGATATAATCATCAAATTATCATCTTGCAACCAAACTATTCTGAGACCTTTTCTGTCATGGCAAAGAATGAAGACCAACTGAACTAACCTCCTGTTCTACACAAGACACCACATCTGAAACATATTGTATTATACAATAACTACTACCTCTTGACTTTGTCATTCAAACAAACTGCATCTGCAACAACACTTTGTACAAATCAGAAACAAAGATAATTGTTATGAATTGCACTTTCATTATCAGCCACCTTAGCCAACACATGCTAATTTTCGGATAAGAGCCTCTTAAGAGCATCTCAAGCTCTTTGCTCTGACAAGCATGATCACACAGAACTGCAACACAATTTTTAAATACCAACATGATATCAAGTCACAACAACATCAACCTCTTTGTGCAGAGAGCATCTGAAACATCTTTTCAGGATAATGAGCCAAAGAACATCTGAAACACTATCACATACTAAACATCAACTTTGTTAGCAACATCATAATCAACTATTTCAAAGCATGGTAAGAATGATAGACAGACAAGATCATCAAATCAAATGGTCTCCTTCCTAAAACTTATTGGGGTTAACTGATAGAACATTTGATACCTCCCCCTTACTTCATGCTATGTTATGCAAAAGATGAAATGACTTGTGCAAGATGCACAAGCTTAGATTCTGACTTCTCTTTTCTTTCTTTCTGCTTCCAAATTTTCACAGGTGCTTTCTTTCTCCAAACCTTTTCTATTTCTTTCCGTTTCCAACCTATCAAATTAGATGATGCAGATGATGCTTTTCTGCAACTAAATGCTTTGTGACCAGGAGAATTGCAATTATAACAAACTATATCATAATCAAATGACTGATAGTATCTTTGAGAACTTATGTTAGACTTCCATGCAGAATCATACCTTTTACAATTTCTTTGTATATGTCCAAAATGATTGCACTTGTAACAAATAAGGTTAGTATTCCTTTTGCAATCAACTGCTTTATGACCAAAATGATTACAAGTATAACAGTAACCATTAAATGAATAGTTATACCTGTACATGTATGCTTGTCTAACAGGAGCACTTCTTCTGAAATTTCTTCTTCTTTGATTATGCATTTTATTTTCAGTGGCAGTATTCAAATCAATCTTCTCTCTGGGAGTCTCTCTGACTTTTGAACATTCTCCTTCTTCAAATCCTAATCCAGTTGTGTCATTATGCTGCTTCTGTTTGCCCAACAACACATGTAACTTGCTTGTGCTTTCTTCAAACTCCTGATACTTCTTAGATAAAGTCTTCAGACTATCATAATCTTTTCTGAGTTTGATAATTTCTCCCTCTAGTTTTAGATTCTCATTCCTTCTAACTACAAGGTCAGATATTGATACATTAGCTATCCTCTTAGCTTCTTCAATTTATGTCTTCAATCTAGCAATTAGTTTGTCAGAATCATCAATATATGTCTTTAAACTAATAATCTGACATCTGGCCTCTTCAAGATCTGTAGAAACAATTTCAAGTTCTGAAAGTGCATTGACTTTTGATTCTCTTTCTTGTTGCAACTGCAAGTTTAGTTTCTGATTCTCTCTCTTATACTTCTTGAGCTCACTCAGGGCATATATAAGCTCTCCTTCCATATCAATCTCACAATCTTCTTCATCATCATCACTTGTGATGCTGGCTTCTTCTAAATCAAATTGGGATTGAACATCAACTCCTTCATTTGAAAGTTTCCTTTCATGGTCACTCTTCTCAGATAATAAGTTGTTTTCTTCCTCAGGTGCACTACCTTGATAAATTTTTATCAACTTTTTCCAGACATCCTGAGCTATTTCACACTGCACCACTTTACAAGAAATATCATTAGATAAACCAGATAAAATAACCTTCTTGGCTATATGATTGCAATTAATAGCCTCTTTGTTATTTGTAGAGTTAGAATATCCATTCTCAACAGACATCCATATATCATATCCTAAAGAAGATAAATAGGCTTGCATTCTCATACACCAAACTGAAAAATCTGAACCATTAAACAAAGGAGCATCTAAAATCTTTTCTTCTAATACAATACCAGACTTAACATGGAGAACATCTTTATCAACTGAATTTATATCAACATCTGAATTTGATATGGATAATGTCTTTTGTGTCTTCTGACCAGAATGATGCTTAAGATTTCTCATGTTCTTATTTCTCCTGCACTTACCCATTGAACTCCACACACAAGACCTACCCAAGCTGATTAAGCTGTAGAAGGGAAACTGGCTTTGATACCAATTGTAGGAGTTAAGGACAACACTGAGAGGGGGGGGTGAATCAGTGTTGTGTAAATTCTTTAATCTTTTTCAAACTTTAACTTTCTAAGCACAAGGAATGAATGATACCTTTGATTTGTCAAATACATATGCACATGACTATGAATGCAGAAAGAGAATAAAACTTCATAAGTAAATTGAACACACACAAGGAAGATCAATATGAATCATAACACAAGATATGCACGAGTGGAAAACCCATCAGGGTAGAAAAACCACTCCAGAATTGCCTCACTGGCTTAACTGAAAAACATGCCTCACTGGCAATACAAATTGTCTCACTGACAAATATTAAGGTCACACTGACCTATAAGCCTCACTGGCTAATACAATTGCCTCACTGGCAAACCAAATCACCAATAGAAGTTATAAACCAAATCAGAGGGATACTCTGTTTCCATTCAATACAAATATATGTCTGTCAAATATTCATTCTATTCAATCTGACATCTTAACAATTTATTCTGATCCAATCAACACTGTGTTCTAACAACACTGCATATCAAATGTGTATTCTAATCCAACACTTCACAACACTGTATGTTTCATCTCTATCCTTCTTAATTCAATCATCAATGCACCTGGAAACAAAATTTATACAAGTTGAATGTCTTTTCACTGCCTTGGAACCTTTCACATTCCTTCATAAATTTCTCCTTCAGATCACATAAATTTCGCAACAAGACTTTTGAAATTTCACTTCTCTGCAAAAACACATTTGCTTTTCTCCTGCAAATAAACTCTTCAATTTTTGATTCACATTCCTTAAAAAAAATCATGATTTTATATTCAAATCCATTGTCTTCATGTAATTTTGTCAATCTGCCTTTAAGATAAAATAAAATCTCTCTTATTCGTATCCTGTAACAAATCATCTTCAAGACAAACCCTTCATCTTCCCTGCAAAAAAAATTTCCTTTGTCTTCAAAAAATTTAATCAATCTGCTCCTAAGAGAAATAATATCTTCTTCACAAATTTCATCTGCCCCTGTTTATTTTTCTCCTCAGATCCAAAAGAAAAAATTTGTCAGTTTTCCTCATAAAAATCCATCATAAATCTTCTCAGAAAAATATATTCTTCACAAAAAAAAACTCTTCAAAACATCTTCTACAAAAAAATTAGTCTTCAAATTTTTCATCCAATCTGCCTTGTAAAAAAAATCTCCTCTAATGTCATTTCTTTAAATTAGAAAAAATAATTTCTAATATAAGATCCACTAATCACCAATTAAAAACTCACAATTTAGAATCCATTAAATTGGTATAGGCCGATCACTTAATGTTTAAGTTAAGTTTCTAAAAAGAAACTAAATCCTTAAAAGGCTTAGGGAACGACATCCTAAATACATATTATGCTCCCCTAGCTTTTTGCCTTACCTATAGGAGTCAATGCAATTTTTAAATAAATCCATTTTAAGTATGAATCGGGGGCTCCAAAAGAAAACTCCAAGGCATCGGGCCTTTTCAACCACTTGATTTTCCCGCCCATCATTCATTTAAACATAGCATTTGATATGCTTTGGCGCTCACACAGTTTTAAAAACAAACTTGTGTCATCGGTAAAGGACTTTAGAAGCCCGGTCATACACATGACCCCGAACCCCTCTAGCAGGTCATCACTTAAGTGATGACCTGTAAATACAGGTCACTTTCAAAATATAACAAAAGGTTAAAACAAACTTATGACAGTTTTAGCCTTTGAAACTTACAATGCTATTGTCATATCTTACTAGAGATTCTGTAGTATAACTTTCTTAAAACAAGATCCAACTTGGAGGCTCCACTAAAAAAATAGATCTGAGCAAGAACTTGTCTAATCCAACACCTGCCAAGAAGAAAAAAATAGAATGATGAACCTCAAGACAACATCATTATATGATCATCTACCAATCTGAAGATGATGATCAAGGTGACCTCACTTTCTGCAAGATTTGTCAACATATCTCATGATCAATTTTTAAGCCACAATGTACCTTATAAAGAACAAGTGCATCAACATAAAAAAACTGAGGACACCATCACTAAATATGAACATTGTCATGTCATGTAGTAACCTCCTAACTGATTCAACTTAACTCCCAAGTAACTCATCATCATGAAGTAACATCTCAACTCCTCAAATCAACTCCAAGCAACATGAACTAATGAAAGTCATCAAGTCACACTGTATAACTATGGATGATATAAATCACCTTGAAACTTCACTTACCAAAGGACATATGAAGACATATTGAAGGTCAAACCTGATCATACAAGTCCTGAAGACATCAAACAAATTGAGAACACATTACCTCTTGTTACTGATTATAACTGATACATTCTTGGAGATTTGAACATATGATGCATAATGTAACCTATGAACACTTGGTTTCTCTTATCTAGAAGACATCCTGAAAGAATCTTGTGCAACCTAAATTATCATAACTTCAAGTCTGACATCCTTGATCAATTGAGATCTTCTTTGAGGTCTTTTTGAACAACAAGCAACTATCTTCTCCTAATGTCCTGCAATAACTATTTGTAACTTTGCAACATCAACTTTTGGCATCAATGACAACCTGTTACCATCACATTTGTCTATACTTTCATTTTCACATTTGGCTCTTATGTTGTCATCATGGTTCGGTCTTGCCATAGTGCTGTAGTAGAGTTAAAAGAAATAACTTAACTAAATATGATATATAGAATAATTTCAATGCATTCAATATACAAGATAAACTCTCTGGTTAGTGCATGCGAAGATATCATGGCCTTTCGGCCCACAGGCATTGTTTGCTACAAGTGATGTGTATATAACACAACCTTTATATATATATGAAAAGAAAAAGAATCAAGTCTCTCTATTGAGAAATAAAAATATAACTAGACTTAATGATTGCACAGGAGTTTGATATAAAAACTTGCCTTTGTATCTCTTTTTATTGCACTCCAAGTCAGGTGTTTCAGTCTTTGAGTATTGTCACAATCTTTTCCAAGACTTATCATGTTGTTCTTGTTTCCTTTATCAGTCACCACTAGTAAACATGCAGCGTCCTCACATAAAACCATGCATCTCTTTTTAAAATGCAAGAGATTATATATCCCCAAAATTTAAAGAGAAATATTTGTCTTCTTCTCTCGTCGTCTCCCATACCAGTTAGAAATAAAAAGACCATTTAGAATTGCCACTTCATGGCTTTATACCAAACAAGAGTCATGACCCAATAAATATGCATGTTGGCATAAACTATGGAATGAATACCATTCTTTAATGTCTTCCCAAAGGCTTTAGCATAGTATGTTTAAAAACATTAAATTTTAGTTAGAACTATCACCTCAAAAATGGGAAATTTCAGCTCCAATGGACCTCCAGGTCAAAAGTTATGACCTTCGGAAGTTCCACGTCTAAAAACAAATGCATCAAAATAGTATCAATCAATAAATAAATTATATAAATTAAAAATACATACAACTATATGTAGATACATATAAATATATATAAATACAAATATTTATATACATATGTTTATAAATATATACATACAAGTATATATAAATACATACAAATACATATAATTATAAATACAAACATATATAAATATATACCAATATATTTACACACATATATAAATATGTATATATACATGAATAATATGAATACACAATAAATAAATCATTATATATATATACACACACACACCTAACTATATACTAGTCTTCCATGTCTAAAAACAAATGCATAAAAATAGTATCAATCAATATATAAATTATATAAATTAAAAATACATACAATTATATGTAGATACATATATAAATACAAATATTTATATACATATATTTATAAATATATAAATATATACATACAAATATATATATATATATACAAACATATATAAATATATGTAAATATATATATATACAAACATATACAAATATATGTAAATATATATATATATATATATATATATATATATATATATATATATATATATATATATATATATATATATATATATATATATATATATATATATATATATATATATATATGAATACACAATAAATAAATCATAATCTCTTTATTTAGATATAGAAATATATGAGTGTATTTGTATATATGTATATGTATTTGTATATTTTATATGTATGTATGTATGTAAATACCTAATTATTTACTAGTCTTTCATGTCTAAAAACAAATGCATAAAAATAGTTTTGATCTTTGCAATTGTAACTCATATATTCTCTTTTTTTCTTTCTGATGATGGATCACATGATCCAAAACATCTACACACAATTTTCTCTAAAAGTTCCATTACTATGTTATATTTCTATAAACTCTATATACATATAAAACATTTAGTTGAATATATATCAGTTGAATATATATCAATTTATGGAGCAAAAAAAGAGCGCAAAAAAGCAAGGCGATATTCCAGGAGCGAGCAACCTTAGAAAAGCATAATCAAGGGAGGATTATTACTGCAGTGAAGAAGGTGAGGGTTTAGATTCATTAATTATTAATGTAACAAAGGAAAATGAGGTGGATCGAGAAATGATGGAAGACCTTGCAATCATAGGAAGGTTTTGTGGTGCGAAATTCTCCAGAAATCATATCAAGACATGGATAGCAGAGTCGTGGCCCTCTCAGAAGGTAATTAAATTCTTTCCAAAAGGCTTCTTTGTTGTTTTATTTGGATCTCAAGAAGAAAGAGAGACAATATTATGTGGAGATATATGGATGCTAGATAGCGTCCCCCTATACCTACAAAAGTGGTAGCCTAATTTTGATCCGGTTGAAGCTCAACCATATGAACATCCAATTTGGATAAGGCTTTACAACCTGCCTATAGAATACTAGTCGGATGAGTGTTTGGAAAAAATAGGAAGATAGCTAGGAATTTTATTGGAGATGGACGAAGATATAATTGATGGAGATTCATATATTTATGCCAGAATGAAAATTGTAGTGATTAGGGCTATGCCTAAGTTTTTATTGCTAAGTGTGAATGAAAAAGTGTGGCACCACGAGGTTGAAGTGGAAGATATGAAGTTTTATTAAAAAATGGGTTATAAAATCACAGAGGACGGTTCCAAGCCCCAAAGCTGTGGATGAGTTACCAACTCCCATTTAGGTTCCAATACAATCTCCGCCCGAGCAAGGAATTGCACAATCCAAGGTCACAGAAGACAAGACTTTTGATCAACTAGCTGAAGGTCTGCAGGGAGGTGAGGAATCTAGAATATTGGTAGAGGATCAAAAATCTCTTGCCGAAAATCAAAGGATAGAAAATCCATGCCCAAATAGCGAAGCAGCCTACTTAACCTTGTTAGAAGAGGAGGCTTCAGATGAGGAATTTTTGGAAGAAGATGAGTTAGGGGAAACTGGAATCAAGAATATCAGTCAATCTGCACTAAACTTCATCAAAAAGCCTCAAAAGGAGAGAGGAAGGAAATGTAATAGAGAGAGAAGGGAAAGGGATGCCAATGAGATGAGGCTGAAAAACATAAAAGACTTCTTTATTAAATCCAAGGGAGCCAAGGCCTCCCTTGGAGGACAATGAAGATTTCTACTTGGAATGTTAGGGGCCTCAAGGCCCCTGACAAGAGACACTTAATCAAGCATCATCTGGATAAAATTGATAATGATATAGTGCTATTACAAGAAACTAAGCTCAGCGAAGAAGAAGGCATCGGGTTTTCTAGATTTTGTAGAACATGGGCAAGGTGTTTTCAAGGCTTAGTTGGAGCTGTGGGAGGTTTGGGTTTCCTATGGAAAGCCAATAAATTGGAAGTAAAGGAAATTGAGTCAAAATAGAATTGGATGCTGTGCGAAGTCTCAAATCTGATGGTGGATTCAAACTTCTTTCTGCTTAATGTTTACGGCCCAATTAAAATGGAAGATAAGCAGGCTGTGTGGGAAGAAATCTCTAACCTCAGTATCAAGGTGGACTTTAGAAGGGTAATCATGGGAGGTGATTTCAATGCTATACTAGAGCTCAGAGAAAAAAGTGGAGGCTCAAAAATAGTAAACAGGAACATGGTGGACTTCAGGAATTTTATTTACAAGGTTGGGTTGATAGATTGCATCCTTAAAAATGGTTCTTACACATGGACAAATAGAAGGGTGGGTTTCACTAACATCATGGAGAGATTAGACCTTTTCTTCGTTGGCTCAGATTGGATGGCAGACAAAATTATGTGCAGCTCTTTGATTCTTCCTCTGATGGGATCAGATCACTTCCTTGTTGAATTAGATATTAACCTAAATGAAAGACCTCCCAAGGGTTACTTTAAGTTTAAAATATGTGGTGGAGAGACTCACACCTCTTGGGACTCATAGAGGGATGGTGGAAAGAAAGTATAGGCATAAAAGGAACAGTGAGCTTCTGGTTCTTGAAAAGATTGAGCCTGTTGAAAAGCAAGTTAAAAAATTGGAACATTTTGAGCTTTAAGAACATTTTTACAGAGAAGGAAAGATTAGAATCTAAGTTAGTAGCCCTCAATGAAAAGGTAATAAAGTATGGGAGGTTCATGGATGATTTTGAAAAAGAGAAACTCCTTAAAGATGAATTGGGAGAAGTTCTCGCTAGGGAAGAACTTTTTTGGAAAGACAAGGCAAGGAATATATGGTTAAAAGAAGGTGATAATAACACCAAATTCTTCCATGCCTTGACTAGGGGTAGAAGGTTTTGGAACCAGATCTCTAGAATTGAAAAAATTGATGGAACGGTTAGATGTGAATGGGATTCAATAGAAGTGGAAGCAGTTATGTTCTTAAAAAACATTTTGGGAGGTGGATAGATCAACGATATAAATGACACAAAACTTCTTAATTGTATTCCACCTTTGCTCAAAGAGGAAGACAACAAAAAAAATTTTGAGCCGTTCTCCATGGAAGAGGTGCGCCAAGCGACTTTCCAATTGGGGCCCGAAAAGGCACCAAGACCAAACGGGTTCACCGCAAAGTTTTACCAAAAGTGTTGGAAATTCATGGGGGAGGACATTTGGGAAGTGGTGGAAGACTTTAGGAATAAAAAAAGATTTGTAAGAGATATTAACAATACGGTTGTTACATTAATTCCAAAGAACCCTGAGCGCAAATCCTTCTTAGACTATAGACTAATAGCACTATGTAATGTAATTTACAAGGTAATCTCCAAGGCCTTAGCTAACAGACTCAAACCCATATTGGAAAATATTATATCGGAAGAGAAGAATAGATTTGTCCCTGGAAGAGAAATATTGGAAGGCATTATTGTCACTTATGAAGCCATCCACTCGATGAATTCAAACAAAAGTAGGGGAATGATTCTAAAATTATATGTGTCCATAGCATACAATCGAGTTAGATGGAGTTTTTTAACTGAGGTGCTCAAAAGTTTTAGATTTGATCCCGATTGGATAGAAATCATCTCCACCTGTATCTCAACTCCCAAATATTCGATTGCAGTTAATGGCTCACTGTGCAGTTTTTTCGAAGCCACAAATGGCCAACGCCAAGGAGACCCCATTTCGCCATTTCTATTTGTTATAATGGTGGAGGCAATGAGTAGGCAAATTAGACATTTAAGGGAGATCAAGATCTGGAAAGGGATTTCTATTTCTGAGGAGCTGGAGCTAATCACCCATAGCCAATTTACAGACAACACAATCTTGTTTGGGGTGGCCACAGTAGAAGAAGTGATTGTTATAAAAGCAACACTAGATAGATACTCGAATAACTCTAGTCAAGTATTCAACCTGAGCAAATTAGAAATTATTTTCTTCAATACAAAAAAGGCAATTCAGAAAAGAATTACAAGCATCTTGGGGTTTTCTATTGGGCAACTTCCTTCGAAGTTCCTGGGAGCTCCATTATTTACTAGAGCGTGCAGATCTGCCCTTTGGGAAGACATCCTCAACAAGTACAATTCCAAGACAGAAGTGTGGATGAACAAATGGTTATCCTTAGCAGGTAGGATACTAATGATACAATCCGTATTATCTACCGTACTAGTTTACGCTATGTCATGTTTTAGAATGACAAACAAAGTGCTAGCAGATCTGGAAGGTCGTCTGAAAAGATTCATCTGGGAAGGTGCAAAAGAAGGAAAACAAATCCCATTGGTTAATTGGGACACAGCTTGCCTACCCAAGGCACATGGAGGGACAAGAATCAGGAAAATGCTACCACAAAACCTTGCCCTAGGGGTCAAATTGGTTTGGAATCTATACATAAATCTAGAGAAGTTATGGTGCAAGATCCTTCAAAACAAATATCTAGATAGTGAGGACCCAAATTGAATCCTAACTGTAGCCAATTCGAAGGGCAGATCTCCAGTTTGGAAATTCTTATGGGAATCACGAAGCGTCATTACAGATCATCTAACTTGGAAAATTGGGAATAGTCTGAAAGCTAGCTTCTGGCATGATTCTTGGAATGGGGAGGAGCCCCTGGACAAAGTTTTGGGTGACCCGAGTTGGATAAATGAGGTTGAGCAAGAGTTTGGTTCAGTACTGGCCGCCTATGTAGAGAGAGGTTGGGGTGAATTGGGTACGACGTATGAATGGAAGTGCTTGGATTCAATTATGATTCCCTTAGCTGAAAAGGAAGTTTTGTAGAATACACTTAAGGAAAGAAAAATATTTCTTTCCCTCCAGCCAAATGAAATCATTTGGAACAATTCAAAATCAAGGAATTACTCCATTAAGTTGGGATACCAAATTCAGACTATTAGCCATGCCAATTCCGATTGGCCAAAAAAGCTTTGTTGGCATAAACCACTTTTGCCTAAAGCAGGTGCCTTTCTATGGATGACGTTACACAAGAAAATCCTTACCGGCGATCACCTTGGAGTCATTAGAATCGAGGGCCCTAGTAGATGCCCAATATGCGAAAAAATAGAAAAGTTCTTAATTGTTCGAGTGCAGCGCAGTGTTGGGACTGGTTGTCCAAGTCATTGGAAAGGTGTTTGGCCATACAAAATGACTTGAGAGACTTCCTTACAAAATGACTTGAGAGACTTCCTTACAAGCTAGTCTGATTCCAAATCCACCTGGGGAGAGGTATGGAAAGTGGATCCGGCCATGCTTTGTTGGATGATCTGGAAAGAACATAACCAAAGAATTTTCAATGATAAGAAACTTAGCATTGAGGAAGTCATTATAAAAATTAGGAAAGGTATATGCGAAATCCTCATTGCAAAAGCCTCAATAAGCAAAGACAAGGTGTTCACTCAGTGGGACGCCAACCTAAGAAAGAAATGGCCAGAGTTAAGTTTACCAAAAAGCCAAGCAGATAGTAGCACAGAAGTAAGAACTAATTGCAGGTGGCGCAGTCCACAGTTGGCAAGACACAAATTAAACTCATCAGGAACGAATTTGGACAGTGTGTCGGGGCTGTCTCCTGTAATTTCAGGATAGCCACAAATAATGAAGCTGAATTTGAAGCATGCTTCAATGGACTGGCTTTGTGTGAAAAGCTAGAAATAAAACAATTAGAAATAATAAAAAGGTACTACTCACCAAAAATAATAAAAAATAAAAAATAAAACATTCAGTTGAATTATTTTATCAATCATCATACTACATTAAAAAAAAAGCTTAGAATCATACAATTTTCCATTATTTTCAAAATTATAAAGTAAGTGTTTTGAAATTTAAAATATAACTCATAATTTTTGTTTTATAAGAAATATTAAACATCATTCACAATACAATGATTGATTCTCTCAAAATATCACTAAAACATCAGAGCCAAAAGAATACCCATCATCACTAAGTGATATGACAGGCAAAGAAAGTAACAGCAAGAATAAGCTTAAAGCCAACATATATGCTTTGAAACAGGCCTTGAAGCTATCAGAGCCATATGAACTCTACCGTCCATACTTCTGACACTCCCATTCGCTATTATCTAAAGGACAGACTTGACGTGTCTTCAGCCACCTACTTATGCAGTGAAAGTGGAAGGCGTGGTTGCATACTCCCCATGCAACAGTACATTCTTCGCTGGTTGTGCTAGCTTGATTTGCCTGACACTCAATGCAGAGGTCCATGATATGGTTTCTGCAAATGGCACAATTGTCAACGACAATATCCCAAGCCCAGAGGGCAACGGCATTCCATTTCTTGATTTCAAAGCGCTTGGGCTTCTTGGAGCCACTGGAACCCTCCCCAGACTGGTCTTCCACCGGTGTCATCTCTACGTCTTTCGAAGCCATTCCTGCGCAGAGAACCCAGCTACATATTTTTATTAAATGAATGTACTTAAAATTATAAAGTAACTATTTTATATAACAACATATTTTTTTAAATGAAAGCACACAAGAATTAAATTTAAAATATATAACTATTTTATTAAATTAATGGACATAACAATAAAGTGGGCATAAAGTTTTCTTTTGTGTTATTTTATTAGGGTTTTATCATATAAAACATAAAAGGAGTAAAATGTATTCTCCAACCTAGAAGTTATTTTTCTTTGTTAGCCTTCATTAAACTAAAGTTAATAATTTACCCTGCCCTTAATTTTCTTATTTTTCTTTGTGGAATGTATCGAAATTCTTTGCTCGGAATAATTTTCAATAATTTAATCCAAATCATAACAAAAAAAACTCAAGAATCCAAAACAAAGGTCATTAAACTAAATATTAATTTTCTTTGTGGCTTTTCAAGATTGAACTCTAGCTTAAATAATTTTATAATTTATAGGTAATTTAAGCTGCACTTTAACTACAATTTTCTTTTTATTTTAATGAGTAGAATGTAAATAGAATAAGAGTAAATAATAGCAATGCTAATCTAACCTTCTATAAATAATAGCAGCAACATTGCATCACTTCATACATTCATTTTACAAGAAAAATACAAAGAAAAATGGTTGCATAGTACCCTTACCAATTAAACTTCTCTCCTTAGCGATTAAACTTCTTCCAATTCAATTTGCTTTGTTTTTATTTGATTTGACTTTTCTTAAATTTATATTTGAATACTACTTATATTTATACACATTATTTTAAATTGGTTTTATTTTGGTGTTAATAGAATTAATAACTATGTCGGCTATATATTTATAATTATTTTAAAAATATGTTTAGTTATTTAAAAAATATGTCAGCTCTATTTTATTTTTATATACATAGTCACAGTCATCCCCTTAATGCCACTAGATAACTCTTCTCGTGTAAGTATTTATAGATGTCAGCTCTTTAATAGCTTTTGTTAACACACTCAGACCATTACACTCCACCCCTTACTATCAGTGTAGTTACAATGTAATATATTTTGTTTTATTTACTTGTAGAATTATTTTAATGAAAATTCTCAAATTATTTTTTTACTATAGAACATTTTATTTTATAAAGTATATTTTATTAGGGTTTCATCATATGAAATATAAAAAAAACAAAATGTATTATGAAGGCAAAAGTAATTGGAAGTAAGTACATTATATTAGGCTTTAAGTTAATTTTCAAAAATAGATTCCTTAATATCTCTTGGCATATTTTAGATAAAATAAGTATGCTAGTTTTATTTTAAAATTATTTTATTTTATTACATTGTTTGCTTTATTTTGATTTGAAAAGTTATTTTATATTGTTATATAAATTTTAATTTTATTTTTGAAAATGATAGCATTTTTTATGAGTAAATTGCCCAAAGTGACCTTACCCATAAACCAAAGAAGAAATCAATCAAAAATTCTAACATGCTACTCCAAGGAGGGCCACACAAAAAATTCCATTAACTATGCTTACTATGAGTTGTAATTTTGTTGTTAATATAGTATCTAATTACATAGTCTTTCTAATACAAAAACCTCATTATGGGTAATTTCTATACTATTCACTATTTTTATGCTTAAAAACTATTGCACTACTCTGTTATCGCCAACTCTATGGTATCCCCTGTAGCTTTGCTCATCACATCTTCCATCTCCATCTCCTCAGAATCCTTGAGAACCAAAGCAAAGGACCAATCAACTGCATTGTCTACCATAACACTTGCAAAATTTTTTAGGAAATTGAGTCCCCATGCCACCTTCTTCCATCTTGCTTCAACTCCAAACCCCACCACTTCAATCATGAAAGGAGATTAGTGCCCATCGAAATTAGGAAACATTAACGGCCATATGGCCTAGTTCATTCGGAACCCCAACCCCACCATTGCCATCTCCAGGTAATCAATAAGGCCCCTGCACCACTTGGAGAAGACCAAAGACTTCATGAAAACTTTGATATTATCCTTATCCTCACCCAAATTCAACATGGTCACCACAAACATAGAGGCTACATCTGCATTCACCCGGTATCTTTGAGATGCCAAAAGGAAGACATCTCCAAATACCATCCTTATTGCAAGAAGCACAATGGAGGAATGAGTTTTGAAAATCTTCTTCAACCCTCTATCTGAAATGTTGCCTCTCAAAACCATCTATCTACATCTCCCTTGAAGGAATGCCATAGTATCCATTTTGACTGGAAAAACTTGTATTGGCCAAACTACTAAATAGCATCCCCTAACTTTTAATTGAAATGATTTTACCAGCAATGAACTGTCCCTTTCTACCATCATATCTGCCTTTGTGTTGATCTCCCTGTAGACATGTACTATTTTGAATCTATCCAATAAATTCATACATTCCTTTCACATACTTAAAATATTTCTAAGTCTCCAATTCATGTTAGGATTAGAATTATTTCCTATGTTGTTAATAATCATTTTTGATTCCTTGTCTATCATCAATCTTTTTACATCTCTGATGTCCCCCATCTGAAGCCCTAGCAATAGAGCTTGAGATTCTACTTCATTATTGGTCCCAACAAGTAGTTTTTTTTCTGTCAAAATTACCATTGCCCATTTGTGATCTCAGATGATGCATCCAACCCTGAAAATTTCTGGATTGCCTTTCTCTACTTCGTAAAAATTCAACTTATCCATCCCTCATCTGGGGGGACCCATCTTACATCCGCACTAGGGTTATGAGACATATGATCCAATACCTTCCAATAAATGGGGGAATAATCAAACCTAGACACATTTTTTGATCTCATTATCCCAAGAAGTGAAAGAGCTACTTTTCTAAGATTAATGTCTTGATGCATTGTTTACAGCTTCTATTACAGAGTGCTCAATTTTACATTTTACTACTTCAGTCAACACTTCTTTATCTTGGAAGATTCTCCTATTCCTCTATTTCCACAAATCCCATATGACCAAAGATGGCTTGATAATCCAAATGCTAGAGAAAACCAATTTCTTATGGAGCACCGACCATGCAGATAAAAGTTTAAATATATCTTGGGGTTGTGGATTCTACCAAATCAACATTCAATAGACAATCTTCCAATGCTCCTCTGCAAATTTACAACTTAATAGAAAATGGTCCATTGATTCTTACCCATTCATGTTCATCATAGAAATTTGGGTAATCTTTCCAGACATCTAGTCTTTTTGTGGTAATGTTCATGTATTTTGGCTTATATTCATTGTCATCCAAAAGGGTATCTCTTAGTTCCTCAAATTTCATGTGGTTGATTTTAGTGAGTGTGGATGTATATCCTTACATCCTCAGTATAAACAACATCTGTTGGAACAAAAGAGAATGCTCCATTCTTATCCACTTCCATAGCTTTATATGGATATTTCTTGTACTTAGGTCTTGGCTTCTTTGAAACATCAACCAATTTTGGTATCACAAGTTTATCTCTTCTACACTCTATGGCTATGGTTTCACTTCTTAACTCTTCTTCTCACGAATTTGCAATCTATAGCTAGGGCTTCACCTTTTACTCTTCTTTTCTCAAATTTACCAATCACATTGAATATGAATGAGGAAGAATTGAATGATTAGGACTTAAGTAAACTTCTTTTGCCCTAACTTTTTTGCATTTATTACATCTTTTGCTTGTTAGGTTTTTGAGAGATTTTAGCTGTCAGTTCACTCTATAGGTTCATAGGGAACTATTTCCATCTAGAATTCCTTTGTCTTTCATGTTTTCATTCCAAACATCTGAGTTATTGATTTAGACTTGTCTTATTAACATATTCATCTTTAAATTTCTTATGAAGTCACCGATATGCCTTGCTTTCACTTCGCAGCATCTCATTTTTACAAGGAGATGGAAGATTATGTAGTGGTTAGTTCCCCTTGAACCCATGTTTTTTCTTAATCTAATATGAAGTCCTCTGCAGGAGGTACATGAAAAGGTGTGAGATTCATTGATTGAATCAAGCCACCAGGTTCACCTGTAAAACCTAAGATTTACCTTCTACAATAGAAAAAACAAAGAGGATGAATTTGCACAATATTGGATGCAATTAATGAGTTAGATTAATGAATTAAATGTGAGAACTTAATTTTATATTTGTAAATTAGAAAACCCTAATATGACTTAAGAATAACATAAAACTAAAATTATCCCCAAGTCAACTTAATAAAGTGGAGAAAACAGAGGAAAACCCAATCAGAGAAAACTCCTCTCCAAAAGAGAGAAAAATACAACAAGTACATGAACATGTGATTGAAGGACTAACACTAAGAACCCCAAGAATTGAGTCCATCACAAAATAACAATCATGTTCATACCCCCCAATAAAAAAGGAAGTAAAGATAAGGTCTGGTGACCCCCCCAGAAGTGAGAAGGATGAAACCCCATGCGAGGAAATTCTCCCTCCAAAAATAAAGATGAGAAGAGAGACCGTGCAGTTGCTCCTCAAGATGACTCCTATAGTGCTAGAAAAAGCTCAACACAGAATAAAGATGTTAATACCCATGAATGTCAAACAACATTTGTCACCTTAGGAAGAAATTCAATTGCAAATGTGTGCATAATGTCTTACCATTCCTGATGGGAATACACAGGAAGAAGGATAAATGTCTCTGAACTTTGCACATGATACAAAGACAACAAGGATGCTCCTAAAAACTACTTAAATGTCTCCAATCTACTGCAAAAGTATGATTGAATAGGAGGATAAAGAACATTCTCTGAAGAAGAAGATGGTGACGCAACACCATTGAAGATGTCAGCAAATAGAAGACAAATATATCCTCAATGTTGTCCTCCAAATCTACAAGATAGGACTCTACAAACAACAATGATATATCTGGTAGATATGTGTCCCAATGAGCTATCTCTGCAAGACTAATAATGTCCTACTACAAAGAATCTGATGTAGCAACAAGCAATAAAGATGTGATCTCAATTTACGTGGAGAAGGAGAAGAAAGTGAAGGTTATGTGTCATGTGAACTCGCAAGACCTGTCAAATATGCATGCTCCTCAACTATATCATCATCAAAAGGTATGCAATCTACATCATCAAGGGGTATGTGGCAATCCATAGCAAGATCATCAAGGAATGGATAGATATGTGAGACTCCATAAATCTCCTAAATGCTAGTCCAAAGAGTGTGTGAGCACTCAATATGTTAGAGACAACACATAGTGTCAAAATCAATAGTAGAACTAATCAATCCTACAATACATGATCGATATAATTTCCCCATGTATATTTCCTCCCAGGTGTATTTTGTTTAGGTATGAATCCATAAAGATAAGGGAAAAGATTAACCCACTTAAGATGTTTCAATATGCCCTTTCCAAAGACTCATAATTATCCTTACCCAATGTTACCACTAAAGGGAAAATAGGAAAACCCATGATACCTCTTCAAATAAATCAAATCAGAGATCAAAAGCCTGAATATATATTAATGTTGATAAATAAAGCCCAACAAAATAAATAGAACTTCTCCAAATGCCAAAATGTTCAGAATATCAAATAGAAACCATAAAACTGACAAACTAAATAAAGAATACTTGGGGCTAAGTCTAGAAAATTTATATGGATGGCTACGTACAGCTCGTCAATACCTTCTGACTACCACAAGAATCGCAAAAATCAAAGATCATGGAAACAATATATGAGCTTAGAAGCCAAAAAATGTATCTATAATTCAAAGAACAATAAATTTCACTAGTAGAATAACCTAGAAAAATTACCTACACCACTAGATTGTGTTCAGAACATTCTTTCCGATGCCTATTTGTTTTAAAAAATATGACCTCATTTGCCCAAGTTATGCCAAAAACAAAAACACCCTGAAGCACAAATTAGGGCAAAAAGGGACCCTCCTACTCGTACTGCGTGTTGGGCCAGCCATATGGCTTGCTTGGCAAGAAAATTCCCCATATGATCCAGTATCTGATTTCAATGATTTGATAGTCAATCTTAACAGTTTTGGGCCTTCTGGGCCAGAGGCCAAGGTTGGATTTGGCCCGAAACACTCCAAAAATAGCTTTCCTCTAGATCCTCAAAAGACACCCGCTAAAACCCTTACAGATCTGGTATACGAAGCTCAAATCAAGCCAAATAAAAGACTAATCTGACTATTTTGACTTCTCTAAATCTAATCAAAGACTCTATTTTACACAAAAATGCACCCAATAAATAGCTCTTGCTTAAATGTTTCTCTGGATCTGAGAAGGGGCTTGTAGATCTAGAGCTCTGGTATCATGTGAGAGTCACTGATTGACTCAAGCCACCAGGATCACTTGTGAAACCTAAGATTTACCTTCTACAAGAGAAAAAAACAAGGAGGATGGATTTGCACAATATTGGATGCAATTAATGAATTGGATTAATGAATTACATGTGAGAACATGCTTTTATATTTGCAAGTTAGAAAACCTTAATATGATTTAAGGACAATTGTTACCATTTTTTACCACAGCTCAAAATTGGCGAAGTAGATGTTATAATATCATTTTTTTATTGAGGTTTGATATTCTTTTGTTATGAGTTAGTTGCATAATTATTATGTTTCAGTGTTAAATGTAGTTCAATTGTTCAAGAAAGGAGGAAAGATTTCAGATCATTCATTGCATCGCAGAACAGTCAAGAGAGATAAGTATTTCATTCATCACAATGATTATCCATTTACAAGTTGAAATACATAAAGGAATAAGCATTGCATTGAAGGAAATGATGACATATCAGATGTCCCACACAATTCATGGGTTATAGCTGAACATATGCAGATATAAAGAAAATATTATGCATCTAATGAATGAAAAAAGAAAGACATAGCCATCATTGCCATGGGGTTGTCGATCTTCAAAGTTGCCTCATGTCCTACTCTTGATCTTGACATGTACCTGCAAAAATGAGGGAAGGGTCCCGTTAGAAGCTCCGGTTATCAAAATCCTTTATCCACCAGAAGAGGCATAATACTTTGAATATAGTGCATTGATCAAATCAACATCATCCATATGCAGAAGGAACCAAAAGAAGACAATCATGGAGCATCATTCTTTTATTCTAATCTGTTTGTTTCATGTGCAGGTATAGGTCAAATTATGTTTTTGTTTTAGATCTATTTCAGAATGCGGTACAAAATGGGCTCCCACAAGGGTAGAGCTTGGCATGCTACCACTGAGTTTTAAGAGAAGTGAAATCAAGTATTCATCCATACTGTGTAAAAGAGGAACATGATAAAGTGAATAATTTTGCATCAACTCAGCCTGTTGGACTGTAATTGAGTGTCCATTTATGACTACCATTGAAGAGGAGTTGAAGTAGCAATCATCTATAAACAGTGAATGTTTGTACATGGCAGCCAATGAGGTAAGAGGTTGTAAACATCAGACTTGAAATGCTCATATTTATATTTTAGAAGTCATGTTTTTGATAGAATAGTTAATTAACAACCATACAACATCAATTTACTGTTCAAGTCAAATAGACAAATACAGAAGATAGCATGTGCATAGGTAAAATAGAGTTCACATCAAACAATTGATCATTACAAAGAGAGTACATTGCTCATGTCTCAAGAGTAATAGAAGAGGATCAAGTACATGTATGAAACAGTTAAGGCATCCATAACGATTAACTAAAATGCATCTTTTATCATTTGTTATAGTAGCACATATGTATTGTCATAAAGGAGATGAACTATCAACTGATATAGTACTCATTGAGAGCCTCATGTTTTGCCATACCGTAGTAAAGAAAGGACAATCATGTACAGATGCTATATCACATTGCCAAGAGTGTTATGATGTTACAAATAGCCATGAGCAAGTATGTGCATAATCAAATGATAGATGCAGCTTAAACAGAAGTTGTCATTACCAAAGTCCTTCAGTAATTGTTGGTGATATGGTGTTATAACAATAATATGTTTGCAACATGTATGCCAAGTGTTACAATGTAAACTGATTGGACAAGGATGCCAGGAAAGATTTATCCATAGTTGTGAGTAGAGAAAAGAATCATTAAATGCCATCAATAGTTCATGAGTATACAAGTGTGTGGAATGCAAGGAAAAGCTTACAAATTATCTATCAGAATATCATACATTTCAACTTGGCTATTATCTTCATGCCATATAGGTGCTACAAAAATCATCTAATGCAGAGAAAAGGATACATGATATCCATTTCATTTCATATGATAAATGCCATGAACAATTGACAAGAATATCTGATAGTATTGATGCTACAATAAATCAAGGTTTTAAGTTTCAGGTGGAGATATGGAGTTCAAAACTTTCTAAATGTTCATAATTTCTTTCTGACAGTGACAGTCATGAAATAGATAGAATGATCAAAGTTAAATTGACTAGAAAAGTACAGATATGTCTAAGCTTTCATTGTGTTTTGAAAAAACTTACAAAGTCTTATACATACAGAAATAGCATGAACAGTTACAGAAGAGTTTTCATTGTCCAAAAATGTTAAGGTTTTTCATATTCTCAAAACCTTATCTCAAGTTTTCTACAATCAGGAGATATATAGAAAAAATAATAACAATATGCCATGGTTGTATCAGAGAAAGGTTTTTGTGCTATAGAAAATGGAAAATCCTTGTTACATTTTTTGAAACCCTGATGTTATTTTAGTATCTACAGATAAAAATGTACAGAAGAGCTACAGATGTAGAAAGTACAATAGCCATGGAAGAAGAAATAATTTCTATGCAAAGAGAAGTGAAACCCTCTTCATAATTTTGAAACCCTACAGCCATTTTTGTCAGCTGCAGAGTAAAAAGAATGCACAATAATGTTACAAGATGTTGGCCATGATAGTAATAAGGGTTTTTATGCAAAAAAAATTTGAAATCCTTGTTTCATATTTTTGAAAGCCTCCATTTTTTTCACAATTAACAAGAAGATGCTATAAGAAATAAAGAAGAAATGACAGAAATGCAAAACTACTATGGCCATGCTATGAAAGGAGTTATACATAGAAATCCCATCTTTTTGTTTCAATTTTTGTGTCTATAGAAGTAATGAAGCATGGCCATGGAGGAAATAAGCATTTTTATGCCAACAAAGGTGAAACCCTAGTGCCATCTTAAACTTATAGTTAAAAAAAAAGAGGTATAATGCATATACAGAGATAGCCGTGCCAGGGAAAAGTCTTTTTGTGAAAAAATTACAAACCCATCACATAGTTTTTTCAAACCCTTGTGCCATTTTCAATTGCATAGGAGAGAGAGCACAACAAGAAGCATTGCCATGGCAAATAAGGCCTCTGTGAAATGAAAATGATTAAACCCTTGTCATAAAATTGAAAATCCTCAAGGTTTTACACCTACAGTCAAAGGAGGGTAAAAATAATGTATACACAGTCACAGCTACAACAAATATATAATTTTCTACGATGAAAAAAGATACCCATTTCATCCATATCAAAGACCATATCTTCTTTTACTCGCAGTAAAAAGAAATTATGCCAAGAAAGAAGCTCACCTTTAGTATTTGTAGAGGGGGAAGAAGCATGGTCGTAGCCTCATTTTTTGAGGGTTTCTTTTTGTCACAGTAGCAAAAGATAAAGACACAAAATCAAATAAAAGATTGTTAAGAGGTTGCAAGAAGTACACAGGCTCATGGCTATGACCATTGAAAGAAGAAGCTACAGATAGAAGAAAAAATGCTAGTCAAAATCTTATATACCATGCTCACCTTGTTCTAAGCTATGTTTTGACATAGAAATGCCAAGGATTCGGCCACAAATGCTATAGAAATAAGAGAGATATACTTGAACATTTCAAACCCTCAATCAGCCATATTTGAGTTGTAGAGCGAATGAGAAAAAATGCCAAATGAAAAATGAGGATATCTTTTAGGGTTTCTCATTACTTTTGTTTGATGAGTGCTCAAAGTTTATTTTTTAGTTTGACTTCACAAAAATTAAATCATTACTATATCCTAATGCCTATGGTCAAGACTTTGGTTTTTGAAAATTCCTAGTCATCATGCCAAGAAGGTGCCATGGACTGACAGTCATATCTTTTTATTTGAATATTTTGATAAAGTCAAAGGGTTGATCATTGTGAGATAAGGCTTTGGTGCCTAGGTCTTATAGCTTAGTGGAGGTCGAGTGTGGCTCCCTCTTGATTTTCATGCCTCAAGATACTTAATGCTAAGTCACCTTGCAATATGCCATATGAGATACCCCTTGGAGATAGGGAAAAACTCCTTGCCTTAGGAATTATTTTACAGGACCATGGAGATTAAGCCTCTAAGGTTTTTATTTATTTTTACAAATTTATAGTGATATTTTCATGATTTTTTATGATTTTTTATAGAAAAATCAATTGTAATGCATTGTAAAATATTTGGCTAAATTATGAGAAAATATTCTTTATTTTTTGCAAAAACCAAATTGGGTAGGAGATGGGATAAAACTGCCATAACATTGTAAAGTTAGTTTTAAAGCAATCAATTATAAATTGCTTTTAAAACTTAACTATTTTTAGGCAGTTAATAGGCTAATAAAACAAATCAGATTTCTCTTCAATTTTTTTTATTTAGAATCATATAGGACAAAATTTGAAGATCTCATGACAAGGAGAAAGCAGATTTGTGGTGAGGACACATCAAGAGATCCATTGGTATCATGATTTGATAGTTTGGACTCTTTTTGAGGGCTTTTATTTCTACTTTTCTGAGTAGCTCAAAAATGGGCTTAGGGTCTACTTTTAGTAGCTTTTTTCTAGCTTTCAGGGGGAGATAGATTTTACAACATATATCTCAGATATTCCTTTCTTTTTAGCAATTCCAATTACCAGTTTTAGTTAGAGTTTTATAGATCAGAATGCACAGAGATAGTCTTCTTCTCACATGAAGAGTGTTCTACTCATTTTCATTGTACTCATTATTCCTTTAGTTATTGAGCAGCAGCTTTCCTTCACATTTTGTCTCACTATTTGCATGTTAATCTGACGTTGCATTGTGATGAATGCTTTTCCTTGGCCTTGTCTTAGCTTGTGATATTTTTGTAGAATATTTGTTTAATTCAGGTTGCATGTTGTGTCTACAAGACATTTATGTGAAATATTTATGAGTTAAATGATCAGAGTGTTGTGAAGGCCAAAGTCCATTAATCTATTTGTGAGTAAAATCTGTTAGGTGATATAATCTTAAACTTAACCAGAATCCATTTATTTCATCCTATCCCTCTATCCTTTTTCCTTATAAGTCAATTAGATTAGGAAATCAAAAGGAGAACTAGCTCACTCTAGAGATTCACTCTCATTATGGGAAACCCACATCCTGAGAATGATTCCATGTTTTAACAAGTAACTAAGTTTTCGTGAGATTAGAAGGTGCTTACTTGATTGACAACAGTTTTGGCACACCTTGTGGGACTCTAAAAATGATTTTAGAAAAGTTTATACCCTCATAGCTGTTGTTTTGGTATATGCAACAATTTTCCAACCTTTGGAGGCTTTCACAATATACCTGGTGACTCATTTCCTCTGGTCTGACATGCAGATGAGAACTTTTAGCCTATGACAACCAAATCTAATCCAGACCCTTTTGATTACTTACAGCTGTCTATACCCAAAAGGAGAGGCAGATCAGCAAGAAGAATAGCTATATCATCAAGAAGATCAAAGTCTACACCTCCACATTTTAGTTCTGTAAGTCTGGTGTTGATAGTCCAAATACCCATAATGGCTAGACAGTACACATTCATCATTTTCAACAGAGGCAGCCCATACAACTTGCCCAAAGAGATGATATTCTAGTTGTAGCCATTAAAGGAATGCCTTATTTCACTGGAGAAGATCATATTACTACTACTGAACAGTTTCAAGATTTGGTAACCCTTTGTTTCATATATAATGTCACCCAAGAAAATGTGGCAATCAGACTTTTGGCTACATCACTAAAAGGGAAAGCCTTACAGTGGTTTAGAAGACTTGCAGAAAACTCAATTACATCATGGTATCTACTGGGATACAGACTACACAAGCACTTTGAGGACAAATCTTATCATCTCTCATTGCTGAAGCAGCTAAGCACCATCAAAAGGGCACCCCATGAACACATGGATGATTTCAACTACCAATTTTAGAGAACCTGTGATAGGATTCCTGCAACGGTAAAACCCTTGCCAAGGCATGTATTTTTGTTTTATCTTAAAGCTTTGAATAGTTAAAATTCCCTAATGATTTAGTTTATGGGAAGAACTACCCTCCCAGATTCTTTTGAAGTTACTATTAGAGAAAAAAATTGCCTCATCCAGGCAGGGAAAATAGCCTTGAGGCCTCCCTTACCCATTTTCCCTAAAATCCAGCCATCTATGCCAATGGCAATACCTCCTGTAGTTGTTGTCCCACCTGTTCTAGCAATAGGATACCAAGCAATCCAAGGAACTATTTTTCCATGTCAAACCAAAAATTCCCCAGAGATTGAAAATACATTAAGGACAATTGCAAATAAGCTGGTAAATATGGAGAAACGCTTGCCTTACAAAAATTAGTATCAACCCAATCAACAATATGGGCAATCCTTCCAAGCTGATCCTCAGGGCCAAAAAAGAAACTACAACCCTCAACCCTTCCAAGCTTACAACCAAAATACTGCCAGCACCTCGAGAGAGCTTATACACACATAGAATAATTTGGCTCAAGATAGTGACTAGTGTTATTCATATCACTAACCACACAATCAAGCTACGTGCATGAATGGAGTAAGAAATCAGGTAGTCATGGTTCAGAACAGCTATGTAAGTTCGAAAGATGCTCCTAGTGCCCAGCAAAATAATGCTGATGTGGCCTTAATTAATTGGGAAGAGTCTGATTTCTATGGTATAAACTACCTTCAAGGTCAAAATTGACAAAGTACACCTATTTCAACCAACATAAGGTCAAAACTAAGAGCTACAGATGTTAACCAGCAAGCTGTTATGGTACAACAATAGACTGTAAGGGATAAAAATCAAGCATATCCATCACAAGCTACCCCTGTACCACAACAGAAAGTACAAATTTTGCAAAGTGATCCAACTGTACTAGTAAAAGAACAACAGAAAGTAAATCTTGTTTCTTTCAATATAGTTGACCATCTTAAGAAAGCAATAGTGCGTATGTCAGTAATGGATGCTTTAAGTATTCTTGGCCAGAAGAATTTATTGCAAGAAGCATTGGCTGAACTCTCACTTTCCAAGCGTTCTAGTCAAGAGAAGGCCAATGTTGTACTTGCCAATAGCCTAGAGATCAAGAGTGGGTAGCCAGGAAATGAGGTAAAACCACCTCCTGTCTATCTAAGTCTCATTATTGGTGATAAACTTGTTCATAACTGCATGATAGACTCTGGAGCAAGCAGTTCGGTCATGCCCGAAAGTGTAGCTGATTCATTAGGATTGGTTTATGATTCCCTTGCAAAAGGAGTACTTCAATTAGATGGGTCTACACTTAGTACTATAGAAATAATCCGAAATCTGCCACTCACATTGCACACTTGTCCTAGTTTTGCCATCCATTAGGACATTTAAATCATTGATCTTCCACCTAGTTTTGCAATTTGCCTTTTTAGGGAGTTCATAGCCAAATTAGGTGGGTTTCTTTCCTCTGATTGGACTCACTTATTCTTTAGAACAAGGTATGGTTCAAAAGTATCAATATAGTCTGAACCACTTGCAATAGACCATATTGAGCCCTATGTTCCTAGCACAATAAATGTTAATCTATACATCACCAGTGGGCAGTAAGATGAACCCATGAGCCTAGATCCCAAAGCACCTATAGAAGACATAAACTTAGATGATTGGGTAGCTAAATATCATGAAAGTGACCCTTTCTGTCACACGGATGAGGTAGAATTAGGCAACTATATGATACAAGAACATGATGCAATGATTCCTAATCTGATTAAGGACCAAAATCAGTCGGAACAACAAGAAGATCAGCTTTGGAAGCTATACTTTGATGGATCAAGGACCAAGATAGGTGCTATTGGATATAATACGTTGATTTCACCTCAAGGAGACAAATATTATGTAGCCTTAAGGTTCAACTTCAGCTGCACAAACAATGTGGCTGAATACAAGGCCTTGATCCATGATTTAGAATGGGTCCAGAAAAAAGGTATCAAGTTTGTCCAACTTTATGGTGATTATGAATTGATCATTAATCAAGTTAGGAATCTGACTATTACTAAAAATGATCTACTCAAAAAGTACAAGCATAGAGTGTGGGATTCAGTTGAATTCTTTTATGCTTTTAATTTGATTTCAATTCCCAGGAACCCAAATAAGTATGTAGATAAGCTTGCATCCTTGGGATCTCAATTTGAGATTCCTGATCAGATTCAGAATATTGAGGTATGGTCATATGTTAAGATAGTTGTCAGACCTTCTATACTTAAAAATATTATTTCATGGCAAGTGTTTAACAGTGATGAACAGATCTTAAGTTTTTTAAGTGTCAAAGCTGAGTTTGCAGATGATAATTAGCATAAATATCAGTAGCAATTTGAAGATTACATTGTATAGTTTCACATTAGAATTAGTGTTCAAAACTGATGATCAATTCAGAAAGGATAAGTGCAGCATGATAGTGAAGCAAGAACATTATCAGACGATAGAAATTTTCAAAGACAAACTCTTGAAACTTGGAGAGGTATATACTAGAGAAGAACAAAAGTCTTTTGTTCAATTATGTTAAGATTTTTATGATATTTTTGCATGGGAGTATAAAGACTTAAGAGGGTTTGATCCTAGTTTAGCCTAGCACACCATAGAATTAGAGCCTAATGCCAAGCCTGTTAGGCAAAAGAAAAGACCCCTCAATCCCAAACTTGAGCACTTAATGAAGGCTGAGTTGAATAAACTGATTGAAAGTAGTATCATTTTCCCAATAAAACATATTTACTAGGTTTCCAATTTGGTCCCATTCAGAAAAAAGAATCATGAAATCTGACTCTGTGTCAATTTTCATGATCTAAATCAAGCCTCATTGAAAGACCACTATCCTCTTCCTTCAATGGAATGGATACTGCAAACTGTTTCAGGTTCTAATAGATATTCCTTATTATATGGTTACTCTAGTTACAACCAAATTTTGACCAAATAAGAGAACCAATATAAAGCTGCATTCACAACTAAGTGGGGTACTATGGCCTATCGGAAGATGCCATTTGGTTTGTCCAATGTAGGGGCAACCTTTTAGAGGGCAATGGATATGGCCTTCCATGGCCTTATGAATAGAATAGTGCTGGTGTATTTAGATGACATAACTATTTTTTTCCAAAGATGCTAATGATCATTTTGACCACTTGAAGTAGATTTTTCAGAGGTGCAGGGAGTTTGGAATTTCATTGAACCCCAAAAAATAAATTTGTTTAGTTCATGAAGGTAAACTCCTTGGCCATATTATTTCAAAGAAAGGCATTTCTATTGACCTTGAGAGAGTGTTTGCAATTTTAGATTTACCGCTGCCTGCACATAAGAAAGGCTTATAGAGCTTCTTGGTAGAATTAACTTCGTTAGGAGATTTATTTTGAATATTGCAACTATTGTGAGGAGCCTCAAGAAATTTAGACACATGATGTCTAATAATAGAATTCACTTAGTGGTTGTTCACCCTACTGTCAAGAGTTTTTTATTAAACAGAGATATAAATGACAAGAGAGCTGATTGGATAACCAGAGTTATGGAATTTGATGTTGATATCAAGGTGACCAAGCTGATTAGAGGCAAGGACCTATGTGAGCAGCTTGCTGAAAGTGAAGAGCTTAATCAAGAACATGAAGAGGGCACTAAAACAATACTAAACAATAATGAACCAACCATTGTACCAACTCCTACAAACAACTGGGTGCAATAGATGATGCATTATTTATAGTCTGGTCAATGCCCCAAAGGTTTAGATAGGGAAGGAAGAAGACATTTTAGGTTACGAGCTACTCCTTATGCTATCACTGATGGTATTTTATATAGGAGAGATTTTTATGGTGTATTTCTGAGGTGTGTTGGACCTGATCAAGTTGATAAGTTGTTAGAAGATTTTCACAATGGACCTTCAGGAGGTCACTTTGCAGCTAGGAGAACCACTTTGAAGATTATGCAGGTTGGTTAGTACTAGCCTAACTTATTTAAGGATTCTTTTTCTTGGGTGAGAAGATGTGAGAAGTGTTCATTATTTACTGGTAAACAAAGGCTTGTTGCCTTACCCTTGCATCCTTTAAAAGTTGAATAGCCATTTGCAAAATGGGGGTTAGATTTCATAGGACCAATAAACCTGCCATCTAGTTCAGGCCACAAGTGGATCTTGACTGCCACGGACTATTTCACCAAGTGGACCAAGGCTATTGCCTTAAAAGAGGCAAACAAATCTGATGTCCTAAGTTTCTATCAGGATCTGGTATCAAGATTCGATACACCAGATTCAATCATCTCAGATAATGGTCTAACTTTGATAGGATTGAGAATTTAAGATTGGTATGTTAGAAATAATATCTATTTGAATACTTCCTCTAACTATTACCCATAGGGTAATGGGCAGGTTGAGTCTACCAATAAAAACTTGATAAGGATCATCAAGAAGACTGTTGAAGACAACCAAAGAACCTGGCACGAGACATTTAAGTTGGATCTTGGGGCTAACAGAATTACACCCAACAAATATATTGGTTGTTCTCCATATGTACTTACTTATGGTAAAGAGACTCAGTTACTTGTTTTAGTTGAATTTCCTACATTGACTTTCATCAAAGAACTTGAGCTGCTAGATGAACAACCTTTAGTAATCAAGATAGCTCAACTCATGGAGCTGGAAGAGACAAGGAAAGAGGCCTTAAGAAAGGTTGATATGCATCAAACTCAAATGAGGAATGCATTTGATAAGAGGGCAAAACCAAGGAGCTTTATTGTTGGTGATTTGGTGTTCAAATGGAATGAACTAAAGAGTAGACATGGGAAGCATTCAAAATTTGTTGCAATCTGGGATGAACCTTATGTTATCACAAAGTGCAAAGAAAATAATGTATTTCAGTTGTCCAAGTTAAGTGGAGAGGTGCTATCTATCCTAGTTAATGGCATCCACCTCAAGCATTGCCTTTGAGGATAAGAGCTTCTTTTGTATATAGTAGAGTAGTGTTGCAGTTAATAAGTGCTCATGCACATTTGTTTCATGCACTTTTGTTTTGGCAATCAGGGCCTGTTAGTTTGTTTTCATTTTTTCTATTGATGTTGCTATTGGAGAACTGAAGTGCAATGTTTTCTAAGTTTGAGAAGGATAGAGTATGATTCAATTCCCAATGGATGTTTAAGGCAACTGGTCAAATGCTTAGCAGGAAAGCATATAGCAGAAGTTGCCAGAAATGTTACCATTTTTTACCACAGCTCAAAATTGGCTAAGTAGATGTGATATTATCATTTTTTTTAGTGAGGTTTGATATTCTTCTATTATGAGTTAGTTAAATAATTATTATGTTTCAGTCTTAAATGCAGTTCAGTTGTTTAAGAAAGGAGGAAAGATTTTAGATCATTCATTGCATTGCAGAACAGTCAAGAGAGATAAGTATTTCATTCATCACAATGATTATCCATTTACAAGTTGAAATACATAAAGGAATAAGCATTGCATTGAAAGAAATGATGACATATTAGATGTCCCACACAAGCCGTGGGTTATAGCTGAACATATGCAGATATAAAGAAAATATTATGCATCTAATGAATGAAAAAGGAAAGACATAGCCATCATTGCCTTGGGGTTGTCGATCTTCGAAGTTGCTTCATGTCCTACTTTTGATATTGACATGTACTTACAAAAATGTGGGAAGGGTCCCATTAGAAGCTCCAGTTATGAAAATCCTTTATCCACTAGAAGAGGCATAATACTTTGATTATAGTGCATTGATCAAATGAACATCATCCATATGCAGAAGGAACCGAAAGGAAACAATCATGGAGCATCATTGTTTTATTCTAATATGTTTGTTTCATGTGCAAGTATAGCTGAAATTATGTTGTTTTTTTAGATGTATTTCCGCATGTGGTGCAAAATGGGCTCCCACAAGGGTAGAGCTCGGCATGTTGCCCCTGAGTTTTAAGAGAAGTGAAATCAAGTATTCATCCATAATGTGTAAAATAGGAACATGATAAAGTGAATAATGTTGCATCAACTCAACATATTGGACTTCAATTCAATGTCCATTTATGACTACCATTCAAGAGGAGTTGAAGTAGCAATCATCTATGAACAATGAATGTTTGCACATGGCAGCCAATGAGGTAAGAGGTTGTAAACATCAAACTTGAAATGCTCATATTTATATTGCAGAAGTCATGTTTTTGATAGAACAATTAATTAACAACCATAGAGCATCAATTTATTGTTCAAGTCAAATAGACAAATATAGAAGATAGCATGAGCATAGGTAAAACAGGGTTCACATCAAATAATTGAACATTACAAAGAGAGTACATTGCTCCTATCCCAAGAGTAATAGAAGATGATCAAGTACATGTATGGAGCAGTTAAGGCAGCCATAAGGATGAACTAAAATGCATCTTTTATCATTTTTTATAGTAGCACATATGTATTGTCATAAAGGAGATGAACTATCAACTGATATAATACTCATTGATAGCCTCATGTTTTGCCATACCATAGTAAATAAAGGACAATCATGTATAGATACTATATCACATTGTCAAGAGTGTTATGATGTTACAAATAACGATGAGCAGGTATGTGCATAATCAAATGACAGATGCAGCCCAAACACAAGTTCTCATTACCAAAGTCATTTAGTAATTGTTGGTGATATGGTATAACAATAAAATGTTTGCAACATGTATGCCAAGTGTTATACTCTGAACTGAGTGGACAAGGATTCCAAGAAAGATTTATCCATAGTTGTGAGTAGAGAAAATAATCATTATATGCCATCAGCAGTTCGTGAGTATACAGGTGTGTGGAATGAAAGGAAAAGCTTGCAAATTATCTATCAGAACATCATACATTTCAACTTGGCTGTTATTTTCATGCCATATAGGTGCTACAAGAATCATCTAATGTAGAGAAAAGGATACATGATATCCATTTCATTTCATATGATAAATGCCATGAACAGTTGATAGGAATATCTGACAGTATTGATGCTACCAGAAATCAAGGTTTTAAGTTTTAGGTGGAGATATGGAGTTCAAAAAATTCTAAGTGTTCATAATGTCTTTCTGATAGTAACAGTCATGAAATAGAGAGAGTGATCAAAGTTAAATTGACAAGAAAAGTGCAGATATGTCGAAGCTTTTATTATGTTTTGAAAAAACTTAAAAAGTCGTATACATACAGAAATGGCATGAACAATTACAGAAGAATTTTTGTTGACCAGAAATGTTGAGGTTTTTCATATTTTCAAAATGTTATCTCAAGTTTTTTATAGTCAAGAGATATATAGAAAAAATAACAAGAATATGCCATGGTTGTATCAGAGCAAGGTTTCTGTGCTATCGAAACTGGAAAATCCTTGTTACATTTTTTGAAACCTTGATGTTATTTTTGTATCTACAAATAAAAATGCATAGAAGAGATATAGCTGTAGAAAGTGAAATAGCCATGTAAGAAGAAATAATTTCTATGCAAAGAGAAGTGAAACCCTCTTCAGAATTTTGAAACCCTACTGACATTTTTGTCACTGTAGAGTAAAAAGAATGTACAGTAATCTTATAGGATGTTGGCCATGACAGTAATAAGGGTTTTCATGCAACAAAAAAAAATTGAAACGCTTGTTTCATATTTTTGAAATCCTCTATTTTTTTCACAATTAACAAAAAGATACTACAAGAAATAAAGAAGAAATGTCAGAAATGCAGAACTACTATAGCCATGCCAAGAAAGGAGTTATAAACAGAAACCCCATCTTTTTGTTTCAATTTTTGTGTCTATAGAAGTAATGGAGCATAGTCGTGGAGGAAATAAGCATTTTTATGCCAAGAAAGGTGAAACCCTAGTGTCATCCTACACTTACAGTTAAAATAAAGAGGTATAATGCACATACAGAGATAGTCGTGCTAGGGAAAAGTCTTTTTGTGGAAAAATTACAAACCCATCACGGAGTTTTTTCAAACCCTTGTGTCATTTTCATTTGCAGAGGAGAGAGAACATAGCAAGAAGCATGGCCATGGCAAATAAAGCCTCTATGAAGTGAAAATTATTAAACCCTTGTCATAAAATCAAAAACCCTCAAGGTTTTGCACCTACAATCAAAGGAGGGTAAAAATAATGTATACACAGTCACAGCTACAACAGATATATCATTTTCTACTAGGAAAAAAAATACTTGTTTCATCTATATCAAAGACCATATCTTCTTTTACTCACAATAGAAACAAATTATGCCAAGAAAGAAGCTCACCTTTAGTATTTGTAGAGGGGGAAGAAGCATGGATGTAGCCTCATTTTTTGAGGGTTTCTTTTTGTCATAGTAGCAAAAGATAAAGACACAAAAGAAAATCAGAGATTGTTAAGAGTTTGCAAGAAGTACACAGGCTAATGGCCACAGCCACTGAAAGAAGAACCCATAGAAACAAGTGAAAATGGCAGTCAAAATCTTATATACCATGATCACCTTATTCCAAGCTATGTTTTGATATAGAAATGCTAGGGATTCAGCCACATAAGCCATAGAAATAAGAGAGATATGCTTGGACATTTCAAACCCTAAGTTGGTGATGTTTGAGTTGTAAAGTGAATCAGAAAAAATGGCAAATATAAAATGAGGATATCTTTTGGTGTTTCTCATTGCTTTTGTTCGATGAGTGCTCAAAGTTTCTTTTGTTGTTTGACTTCACAAAAATTAAATCATTACTCTATCCTAATGCCCATGGTCAAGACTTTGGTTTTTGAAAATTCCTAATCATCATGCCAGGAAGGGGCCATGGACTAACATTCATATCTTTTTATTTGAATATTTTGATAAAGTCAAAGGGTCGATCATTGTGAGATAAGGCTTTGGTGCCTAGGTCTTATAGCTTAGTGGAGGTCGAGCATGGCTCCCTCTTGATTTTAATGCCTCAAGATACTTAATGCTAAGTCACCTTGCAATATGCCATATGAGATACCCCTTGGAGATAGGGAGAAAACTCCTTGCCTTAGGAATTATTTTGCACGACCATGGAGATTAAGCCTCTAAGGATTTTATTTATTTTTAGGCAGTTAATAGGCTAATAAAATAAATCAGATTTCTCTTCGATTTGTTTTATTTAGAGTCATATAGGAAAAAATTTGAAGATCTCATGACAAGAAGAAAGTAGATTTGTGGTGGGGACACATCAAGAGATCCTTTGGTATAATGATTTGATAGTTTGGACTCTTTTTGAGGGCTTTTATTTCTACTTTTCTAAGTAGCTTGAAAATGGACTTGGGGTCTATTTTTAGTAGTTTTTTTTGAGTTTTCAAGGGGAGATAGATTTCACAGCATATATCTCAGATATTCCTTTCTTTTCATCAGTTCCAATCACCAGTTTAAGTTAGATTTTTACAGATCAAAGTGCAGAGAGACAGAGTCTTCCTCTCACATTGAGAGTGTTCTACTCATTTTCATTGTACTCATTATTCCTTCAGTTATTGAGCAACAACTTTCCTTCACATTTTGTCTAACTATTTGCAAGTTAATCTGATGTTGCATTGTGATGAATGTTTGTCCTTTGCCTTGTCTTAGCTTGTGATATTTTTGCAGAATCTTTGTTTAATTTAGGCTGCATGTTATGTCTACAAGACCTTCATGTGAAATATTTATGAGTTAAATGATCAGAGTGTTGTGAAGGCCAAAGTCCATTAATCTGTTTGTGAGTAAGATCTATTAGGTGATACAATCTTAAAGTTAACCAAAATCCATTTATTTTAGCATATCCTTGTATCCTTTTTCCTTGCAAGTCAATTAGATTAGGAAATCAAACATAGAACTAGCTCACTCTGGAGATTCACTCTCATTATAGGAAACCCACATACTGAGAGTGATTCCATGTTCCAACAAGTAGCTATGTTTTTGTGAGCTTAGCAGGGTGCTTACTTGATTGACAACAATAACCTTAAACTAAAATGAGCCCTAAGTCAACTTAATAAAGTGTAATTAAATATTTAATTACATTAATAAAAGGTTCTTCCTTCTTTTCAATATATTTCCCTTGTTTCCTTTTCCATACTTTTGTAATCTTCTTCTATTCGTTCAAGGTATCCTTCATTTTCTTATGCTAGTTAGGTGTATTCACCAAACCAGTTTTACAAACTTTTTCTCTATGTCCAAAGTTGTTACACTTGCAGCATTAAATAACTCTTACACAATGATAATTAAGAAATAAGCTTATAGGACACTATCATCTATCACATGATTCCTTTAAATACATATCTTTCCTAGACACTGCTGCCATACAACGTATAATTTTCAACTGGTTCCATTTAGACCTTATTCTAATACATGATGCTTTATGTATTTTGAATTTTCCTTTTACTATGGTGGAGTTTGGGGGTGCTACTCTGGGAACGTGACACAACAAATTAATTAGCTCCCCTCCCTGAATGTTTGATTTGTGGTGAAAACTAGTAATTAAAGCGTAAATGCAAGAAGTTGTGTCCACTTAAGGTGAAAGTTTCAGAGTTAGAAAAAAATCCAAAATCGGGTAACTAAAAATGGGATCCTATTTCTATAAAATGGGATCCCATTTTGTGTCAGGATCTCGAGCCTAAAATCCAAAACTGGATCCCATTCCTTAGTGGGATCCTGAACCTAGAACCAAAAAATGGGATCCCATTTTGAAAAAGTATTAAATTTAGAAAAAAATGGTAGAGACCCCATTTTTCCCAGCGACAGGTGACAACTGAGAATGGGATCCCGAGTTGAGTCACCATCAAAATAGTAGGTAAGTGGATTTTTCCACTTCTACAATAATTTAGGAATGAATCTTTTGAAGTTTCCCTTGTTTGTTTTGGTGTAAAATACAATCAAAATTTAAATTGTAAACTGTTATTTAGGGTTTCTATTTATGAAATCAATAGCTATTTTTTGACATTTTAGTTGTCAAATACAATTGAAATTGTGAAAGACTATATCATATAAAAGGATAGAAGTTGAACAAATTGTCAAAATTTTGTTTAAATTTGAGAATTGAATAGCTGTATTTAGACATTTTAGCTGTAAAATACAATTGAATTTTTAAAAATATTGTATCATATGAAAGGAGAGATTTTGAACAAACTATCAAAATATGATTTCAATTTGAGTGTTGAATAGCTATATTTAGACATTTTAGCTGTAAAATACAATTGAAATTTTGAAACGACTGTATCATATGAAAGGAGAGATTTTCAACAAACTGTCAAAAATTATATAGCATTGGGATGATATATATATTTGGTTTTTATAAAATTTACTTATATCAATATATGTCATTGTATTTTAAAGGCATTATTGAATACGTAACTGTCATGTAAAAAAATTACAACAAACCATAATAAAACCTTTATCACAACCTTCATAATCAAACCTTTAGAGACAACCAACTAATCAAGAATTGAGAAGATTTTACAGTTTTTGTGATAGCCAACTAATCAAGAATGAAATCAAGCCAACAAATGTAACTTTAGAGACACTTGTAGCTGTCCTCACTAGCTAGGTTATGCCCCTGAGATGAACATCGTGATGTTAATTGTGATACGAGCCTAACCTCATTGGTAATGCTTCCCCTAATCTTAATGACATTGATGTAGGCCCCACTCATGATCCTTAAGAAGATCTTGCCACCACTAACCTCTTTCATGATAGGTCACTATCCTCACCATCTCCTTAGACCTATAATACCTTGAGCTTATCAATTGGGACCAACATGACCCTTTATGATTTGATGTTTTCCAAAATGATGAAGCCATCATGAAACTTATGAAGTGTCAAGACCACATCCCCATTGTAATCATAAGAAAGACTTTTCCACCATACTTAACACCTATGCTTATTTTGGAGAGAAAGAAGAACCCTTTAGTCCTAAGGCACCCTAGTAGGTAGAATAGCAACAAGATATAAGAAGAAACTTGTTATCGATTAAAATGATACAATAAAAATGGACACTTCCCAAGAGCTCCTCAATGACAAAATTCACCTTCCATCAGATACCACTCAAATACAAGATGACTCCCCTCTCCTTGTTGAGGATGCTATAGACATCAACCTGTGAATAAAAGAGGACCCTAAACTATCTAAGATAGTAGCTCCACTGGACCTTAACATCAAAGAAGGATTAACCATCACCCTTAAAGATTACGCTGATTTCTTCATGTGGTCTTATGGTGATATGCCTTTAGACTCCATCTTTAAAGTCATGCATCATCTTGTGGTTCACCTCAATGCCAACCCTATTCAATAAAAGCTATGCAAAATGCACCCCCAAGTAGCCCTCTTGGTCAAAGAAGAATTGTATAAACTCTTGGATGTGGGGTTCATTCAAACTATTGCTTATCCTAAATGAGTCTCTAATGTGGTCTTAGTTAGCAAGAAAACTAAGGGAATTCATGTTTGCACTAACTTTTAAGACATCATAAAAGGATACCCTAAAGATAACTTTTCTCTACCAAACATTGATATGATCATGGATCTCATAGCCATATATATAAAATGTTATCATTAATCTAGATATAATATCCCTTAAAACATTTGAGTTAGACATGGAAACACCTAGATTATGTAGAGGTCTATGTAAGAAAACACCTCTTGTAGACTCAACACAAATTTATCCCTCAACCCTCTAAATTGTGACTTACATCATTTGATTACCCTAGAACACACTATAGACAACTCTATACAAATTTGGCAAAAGATATTTTCTCCTAACAGAAAATTGTATATGTAGAAGTATCTACTACTACATTAGATTTGATATACTTCTTAAAAGGAAAGAGTTGGGACTAACAACTAAATAGAATACAATAATTTTGCAAATAGGAAATAGGAAACAAAATCAAGCTAGAACCATCTTGACTAATTTATCTTTTTCTAGCTAGATTGAATCCCTACAATCATAAGTTAAATACAAAGCATCAAATTCTTCATTAAATTTAAATCACAAATCATCAAAATATATTCATCTTCATACTCAGATTAGTCAGGTAGGCAACTAGTAACTTCAATCCTATCTCCATTAAAATTTGGTTGTCATAGGCAACTTCACCAAATTTAGGTTTTTAGATCATGTGCCATGCACAAGATATCCACCTCAAGGTAGTTCTCCAAGTCTAGTTATAGTCTTGGAGATGTTCATTATGATTCTACCTAGGTGGTATGATAGTCCATTGGTTTCTAGATGACATCATTCAATAGCATAGATGAATCTAAACATTCACCCTTCATTGATATATTTTGATAGTAAAATAGAGTTTTAAATTGTTCTTAAGGTTTGGGACAATCATAGTGTTAAGATAGTGCAAATTTTAAGACTATTTAGACTAATTAAATGGGCTTAGTCTCAAGCTAAATAACACACATAAGAGTTGGGACTAACAACTAAATAGAAAACAATAATTTTGCAAATACGTATGAATAGGAAACAAAATCAAGCTAGAACCATCAACTAATATCTTTTTCTAGCTAGATTGAATCCCTACAATCACAAGTTAATCAAAGCATCAAATTCTTCATTAAATTTAAATAACAAATCATCATAATATATTCATCTTCATACTCAAATTATTCCTAGGCAACTAGTAGTCAATCCTAGATCTCCATTATCAAATTTGGTTGCCATAGCCTACAACTTCACCAAATTTAGGTTTTCAGATCATGTGGCATTCACAAGATATCCACCTCAAGGTAGTTTTCAAAGTCTAGTTATAGTTTCAAGCAGATGTTCATTATGATTCTACCTAGGCGGTATGATAGGCCACTGGTTTCTATGACATCACTCAATAGCATTGATGCATCTATTCTAATTCATTTCTTTTTTCCAAAATGGTTGTGACAATAAAAAAGAAGTTTATTGAACTCATAATCAATAGGAAACCCCCAGTCATAATAGGAGGTCTTGAATTTGGTACCAATGATTGTCAATTCCTTGTAGAGTATGATGAACCTTTTGAACAAGAGAACCTTGTAGACCATGATGCATATCTTGATTTAAACTTGAACATTATCATCATGTGAATGCTTTTAGCCATCCTACAACCTCCTATCACCCTTCATCCTCTTATAGGGATATGCCACACAACCTCTCCAAGTTGATCATGCCAAACCCAAAGTCACAATCCTAAGAGGTCCCTAATTTCCTCCCAATGATCATGACAACCTTGTAGATCATGATGCATATATTTTGAACAAAACTTTCAAGTTCCTTCATAACAAGAACATGCAAGTCCAAGTTACCCTTTTCACCGAGATCAAGTGTCCTTAATTCCTTATGTTACCTTTGACAAGGGGAACACCACTCTAGATTATCCATCTTATGGGTATCCTTCATCATCACCCAATCGAATTCCTATCCAAGAGCCTACTAGTCCTATCCCAACACCACCATGTAATCCCAATCCTAATTCATTGGTCCATCCACCTTCTAATCCATCAATCCCTTCATTACCCTCACCACCATCTAATCCTCCAACTTCACATCCTAAATTTAAATCACCTCTCTTAAATGACCTATGTATACACCTAAAATTGACATGACTCTACTTAAATAAATATTTTAAATATTTATTTGACCTTCGCATTCCTCTATCAATAAATAAATACATTTATTTATTTATTTGATTCACTTCCTTTCATTTAATTAACTAAATTACCTTTTATTTAATTAATTAAACGCATCGACATCAACTTCATTCTTCTAAATAATTAAATAATTTCAATTATTTAATTAAAATCTTTTATTCTTCCAAATTTAAATAAAATACAAATTTTATTTAAATAAAATCTAAATTCTCCACTAAATAAAATATATTTTTATATTTTATTTTATTCTTCAAATATCTTCACAAAAATAAAATATATTTCTATATTTTATTTATTCCTCTCAATTATCTACAAAATAATTAAATAATAAATATTTTTATTTAATTATGCCTTCTTATCCTCACAAAAATTATTCTTATCTTCCAAAAATACTTTTCTCTTGTCACATAAAAGCAAAAGCTGAGTTACAAAAGCAAAATCAATTTTAAAGTATCTTTAAAGCAAATCTTCTCTTAAAATTAGAAAAATAAATTCTAATTTAAGAAAATCATATCTCATCCTCATCGAGAGAGGAGTTAACTCAACAAAGCTGCTTTTCGAATGACATGTGTCTTCCTTCCATTTGTTGCACGTTCCTCAAAAACCCTCCTCCATTGATCTTTCCTTTTCTTCTAAACCATTGATCTTCCCTCACCTTCTTCTATAAATACCACTTTCTTCTCTTCATTTCATCACTTATCATTTATGCAAACTTATGCTGTAGGAAATTAAGTGTGCCTTTGGCACCCATTTTCTTAAGCATTCATCTTATACTCTATCCTAGTGTGTTGAAGCTCACCTTCAATCACACGAATATCAGAGCCATTATGTCTTTGTCATCTTCAAACAAGCAAGGGAGCACTTCTTCTGAGGGCTTCATCACCAAGATCAAAGAAAGATAGGCGAACTATGAAAGACACAAGGTAAAGGTGTAAGTATTGTTCTTTCATTTGTTTTAATCTCCTTTTATCTTCAGATTCTGTAGATGTTTGGGTTTTATAATCTTTTAGATTAACCTATTTTACCCCTCACAGTTTGGAGCCCACCGTGGGGCCCTTGCCCCTTTACTAATCAAAAATTGAGTGATTTTAAGTGTCAGGTCCGTACAGGTGACGAACACGTTCCTGACAGAGTCATCTTGCGCATACAACCTCCCAAATGATGCATTTACCTTCCGAGTTGGCGCATCTAGTTTTTTGGCACATTTGACCTCCTAAGTGATGCATTTACCTCACGAATCGGTGCATGCAATAGTCTGTCACATTTGACCTCCATAGTTGTGCATCCAACCTTCGCAGTTGCGCATCCAAACTTGGCTTCGGCATCTAAGTTTTACTTGCGCATATACTTTGTCTAACTGCGCATCTGTCATAGTTGCGCTTTTACCTCATTTTTTGGCGCATCTGTTGTTATTGTGCATATACCTTGTGTTTTTGTGCATTTACTTTTTGTTCTTGCGCTTTTGTACAAAAGCCACATACACTCCCTATTTCTGCGCATTCAGGCTGCAGTGTTGCGCATCTGTCTTCTACTTTTTGTTTTACAATTTCTAATTTTTGCATGTTGAGCTAACATCTGTTTTGCAGGAGTAGTGGCTGGATTAGGTCATCTAGATATTTTGCCTAAGTTCACTTAGATTAACTAGGGGTGAAAGTAACAAGTGCATTTCATACAAACTTCACATAGTTCTCTCACTAGGAAGGAAGTAACTAGACCTTATTGCTATCGGTCCATTGTTGATTTATTTTCTAGTTAAACCACTGCTATCTTTACAAAACGAAAAATGAACAATGCTATGTCTTAATCACTTTCAAAGTTAATAAACGGGGAATGAACAATTCTATGATCTAAACACTTCCAAGTTAACAATCATGTGAGTGCACTAGTAGATTAACGCATTTAGTTTTTCTATTTTTAACTAGGTTGGATAAACAAGTGTTTTCTGTGCTTGCGAATGACAATAGGCTTATGCTCTCCCCTTAACTAGGTGATCAAAGTGCCAGACTTGTCATTCTTTTTGTTAAACCTTTAGGGGGGCCTACCCTTAGATGCATGCTTTTCCAAGTGGGAACAACCCTGAGTGGTAACAAGCTAAAGCCAAGCCCTACCAAGCCACTTAAAATAAATTGTGTTTGAGGTAAAAACCTCAAGCAAGGAGTGCTGCTATGTTACACCGATGGCCAACCTCCCCCAAAACCCTCATAGGCGTAACCCTTTGAGGCTGGAAGACTCCATAATGGAGAGTAGTGCCACCGCACGTGTAACCACTCAAACGGTTGCCCTAACTAAGAACCAATTGTGTAGAAAGCCAAAAACCCCTATTCATTGATGCAAAGGGCAGAGCTCTTGAAGTGGCCTCGATTCAAGTGACTCTTAGTAGAGGTAGCAGGGACAATCCTAAGGTTCAGTGTGGGTACGAGCCTAAGGAAACCTGGATCTGGTATGTGTGAGAAGTGAGTGCCGTGGAGGGGAACCAGTGCTACCAGATCCTGGAGCTACATGCTTGGAGTGGCACAGCTACAGGATTCAATGAATACTGTCATATCCAACCTAGGCTATACTTGTCTTCAAGTCAAAATAGTCCAAAAATACAAAAAAATATATAAAAAGATAAAAATCATGGAAAACTTCTATGTGTTTACTGTGCTTTTGCCATAATTGAACATCAAAATCATCAGAAACACCAAGTTTTTCAAACCAAAAACTAAAAAATCCTGAAAAAAATGTTCCAAGTTCTATAAAATTCCTGAGAAAACAAGACAGAAAAACTAGAGTTGTGCATCTGATTCAACTTCCAACGCATCTGCACTCTGTTGTGGCGCATTTGCCCATATTGTGCATTTGATCCAATTTTTCACGCATTTAACATCTTTTGTGGCGCATTTAAACTTTTGCCACTATTGTGCATTTGAACTGACTTCTTGTGCATTCACTCCGACTTCTAGCGCATTTAACCTCTATTGTTGTGCATTTAAACTGTTACACATTTTAAGCCAGAAGCCAAATTTAGTACCTTCCAAGAGCAAAACTGTCAAAAACTTTTCAAAAACCATCTTCAAAACCTATTTCAGTTTTTCAAAATCTGATTAAGACCTCGCAAATCAACCATTTCTCCTTCTTTTTCGTACCATAGCTACTTGCTCATCCAAAATCTCACCAATTTCTTCCAAATTTCCAATAAGGTTATAGCCAAATTATTCTTGATCAAAATCAAAACCTCAAGCAAAAACCTAGTGAGGCTCCAATATCAAGGGTTACTTATCCTTTCGGAAATCCACTAGGGGGCTATGCAAGACTAGTCAACATCAAGTATACAGATTTCTAACATCCTTACTTAGACTATCGCTTTTGTATACCCCACTTTGTTTGGCACCAACTAGATCTAAGAAGAACCTTGCTAAAACCTTGTCTCATTCTAGCACCTTGCTCAAATTTTCCAATCTCACCTCATCCCCTCTCTTTACCACCTTGCATGGTCTTGACAAGATTACAAAAACAAAAACAATTAGAAATGGTAGAGAAAAGTATTCCCAATGGTCACGAAAGTGATGAAGAAATTTCTAGGGAAGAGATCCTTCAAATGCAACATGACCCAAAATTTCAACACCTATTAGAAGGAGTACTTGCACAAGACCCTACAAAATTCTTCTTACACCTAGTAAGCCTAAGAGTAAAACTTCCTAAAGGTTATGATGTAGAGGCTCTAAGAGAAACTGAGGAAGAGAGAATCCCTGAAGGAAGTAGACAAGATGAAATACCCACAGATAAGAGAAAAGCAACAATTGACTCCTTGGATGCCATAAGTCTAATGAACCAAAAATATGAAGCTCTCCAACAACAAATTTCAGACATGAAAATGGGAGCACCGACTAAACATTACACCCTAGAGGATATTTCACCATATCCTTTCGATAGGGCCTTGGTCATGATACCTTTCCCCTCAAAATTTGAGGTGTCCAAATTTGAAAAATATCGAGGAAAGTGTGACCCAAGGGATCACATCAGAGAATTCAATGCTTCTTGTCTCGAGGTCACACATAACGATACCTACCTTATGTGACTCTTCCCATGAAGCTTAGGTGGGCAGGCCATGGAATGGTTCTCTAGACTGCCACCTAGTATTAAAACTTTCAATGAGCTTGTAGACAAATTTGTCACCCACTTCTCTTACAATATTGAGCACGACACCTCAATATTGGACCTTTGTAACACCAAATGGAAAGGTGGAGAATCTTTCACCACCTTCTTACAGAGATGGAGACAACTAGCAAGCAAGTAGCCACACCAAATGCAGGAGAAACAGATGCTAGAGATGTTTGTCCACAATCTACAAACGGACCTAAGCTACCAAATCCAAATCCAATGTCCTACTTCTTTTAGCAAGGTCATTGAGATGGGCCTCATCATAGAAAAAGCCCTAATCGTGAAAGGTCAAATCAAGCTCTACAAAGACACTCCTAATACCAACACCAACAATGACAAACCTAGATTCTGGACAAAAAACTAGAACATTGTGAATGACGGGGTGGTGGATGCCAAGAATGCGGCACCAAAGCAACCAATTTTCAACCTATCAATACCTCAAAATAACCCCCCACAAAACAAACCAAGAAATACCGAATCTAGGTTTACCAACTTTCGACCTAGGAGAAAGTTCACACCTTTGGATGAGTCACTAGAAACTGCTCTACGAAAGCTAATCACCAACAATCTCATAACACTTCCTCAGCACGAGAGTACGAACCAAAGGTCAAACCCCATTGGTGGAATGATAATGACTTCTATGAATACCACTGAAACAAGGGGCACAAGACAAATGATTGTATTGCACTCAAGCATATAATCCAAGACTTAATAGAGCAAAACAAAATATCTGTTAATGGACAATCTCACAGACATACTTCCAACAGCGATCATCAGGCATTCAAGGATCCTCTTCCTAACTACAAGCAGGGAGGACCTTCCAACAAAGATAACAGTGGCTCTAACAACACAAACTACACAAATGTCAGCTTCAACTATGTTGTTAACCATATCTCAAAAGGTGATTCACACATCAATGTGATCACTATCAACAAAGATTCGGATTGCAATGTTACTACCTATAGTAACAGGGTCACCATTAGAGGAGCTTCTACTCCTCCATCTAGTCAATACAGTATCGTGGATCAACTCCACAAAACACCTGCACACATCTCCATGTTGGAACTTATGCGTCTGTCTCCTTCTCATAGGTCTATACTTGACAAAGCCTTAGCAGAAGCCTCTATTCCCATGAACCTAACTGAAGAGAAATTCCAAACTATGGTCGGTCACATCACCTCACCGCACTCCCTATCATTCACTAAGAAGGATGATATGTCTATCACTCAATCCCATAATGCCTCCCTTCACATTGAAGCTTTCATACACAAGCACAAGATCAAAACAGTCCTAATCGATGGAGGGGCTGGTTTGAATATCTGCACATTGAAGCTAATCCTTACATTGGGGTTTTCAGAGAAGGTTATAGATCCGAAAAGAAAAATCACCATACAAGCCTATGATGAGGAAGAAAGAACATCTAAAGGAATTCCTACCCTACCAATTAGGGTGGGCCCCGTAGTGAAAGATGTAGCTTGTCAAGTCCTTGACATGGAGCTAGCATACAACATTCTTCTTGGGTGACCATGGATCCATGCTTTGAAAGCAGTACCTTCCACATACCATCAATGTATCAAGTTCCCACATGAAGGACAAGAGATCACCATCCAAGGTGATCCTAACCCCTATCAATACTGCAACTCCATTCAACCCAAACCAGAAGTTGTGATCCCCAATAACTATGCATCTACTTCATCCTCCTCTCATGTTGACCCATCTACACTTGCTTCCTCTTCAGGGGCATCACAACCTAAACTCCAACTCAAAGATAAAGGCTTGGGTGAATACACAGTATCTCAGTCCCTCTGTTTGGCTCAACTACCTATATCTCCTAGATCCTATGGGAGACCTATCTTAAGGACACCTAAAGTAGAGAGAACCACCAAAGGACCATTTGTGAAATGGAGAAGCCTAGAAGATGAAAGCGATGAAAAAGATATCCTACAGTGGCTATACAAAGATTAAGGTAGTTCCTCAACACAACATGACCATCCCATTATACAAATAGCACAATATGGTCAAGGCTTTCAAATGCTCCAAAGAATGGGGTATGAAGGACACGATCCACTTGGTTCAAGAAAGGATGGCATCACTAAACCCATCCAACCTCATACCTTAATAGCCCAAGACACTATAGGGCTAGGGTACACGGGAGCATCAAGAAACAACAGAACCAACAAGAACAAAGGCAAACAACCAGAAGCATCCACTAGCAATCTAGTTGAACAAATTCAAAGAATGCAAATGGCAAGCGAAACTGACTCTAACGAGTATGAGCAGGATGGCCTCTCTGAGATGTCTTGTGATGAAAAGGATATTGACATTGTCCCTGAGCATGACCCAACCCATGATATCGAGGGACAAGGTTCAAGGGCTAGGCCATTAGAGTCTGACCCGCATAGCAACAATAGTGAAAATCATGAGGAAGGAATGTTTCCCCCCTTGACGGACCCACTAATAGAGAGTACCATCGCAAACTTTGCCGGCTCCTTCAATAACTCTATCCTAACCATCAACGCCATTGAACCAGACCAACCTAATGATCCCTTACCTTTGGTATACCTTGAACTTATCAACTGGAACCTAGAAGGCACCACCCCTAAGCTAGACACCTTTGAAAATGATGAAGCCATCATCAATTATCTTGAGCTTAGAAATCACATACCTGCAGGAGACCACAGAGCTGGCTATGCTATTGAACTCAACGAGAAGGCCTATTTTAGAGAGAGAGCCAAGCCTTTCAGTCATAAAAACATCAAGATAAAAGAATGATCTAATGGTGAAAACCACTCCGCGACAGTGTTAGATCATCAAAATAGTAATAATAAAGACATATCCAATGGTGAAAACCTCTCTGAGGTGCGGAAGGATGGAAGGCTTGACCCTCTCCCCAATCTTACATATCAGGAGAGATCGTTGATCTTGATAGAACCGGCAGAAGCAATCAATGTCAACATAGGTGATAATCCCAAAATGGTCCACATGGCAAAGGCTCTAATAGAACATGAAAAACCAGCATTTACAGATTTCTTAAAAAAAAAACAGATCAACTTTGCATGGACATATGCTAACATGCCAGGGCTAGATCCAAATCTTATCATGCATCATTTATCTCTAGCTCCGACAGCTAAACCAATCAAACAAAAACTCAAAAAGATGCATCTACATGTGGCCCTCATGGTGAAAGAAGAGCTAAAAAAATTCTTAGATGTCAGATTTATCAGGCCTATAGACTATCCTGAATGGGTTTCGAATATAGTACCGGTGGCTAAACCAGATGGCAGGGTGAGAATATGCAATGATTTCAGAGACTTAAACAAGGCTTGTCCCAAAGATGACTTCCCCTGCCCAACATAGACATGATTGCCGATCTCACCGTAGGACACACTATGCTATCACTCATGGACGGTTTCTCGGGATATAACCAGATAAAGATTGCACCCGAGGACCAACACAAAACTGCCTTCACATGTCCTTGGGGCACTTACTACTGGTGTGTTATGCCATTTGGCCTGAAAAATGTTGGAGCAACATATCTGAGAGCCATGACAACAATCTTCCATGATATGATGCATACTATAATGGAAGACTACGTCGATGACATTCTAGCAAAGTCTCTCACAAGAGAAGGGCATCTAGCAGTACTAGACAAGATCTTTAACAAACTGGAACAGTTCAATGTGTGACTTAATCCAAAGAAGTGTGTGTTTGGGGTTACATCAGGAAAACTATTGGGATACATAGTGTCTACAAATGGTATTGAAGTTGATCCCGCTAAGGTGAAGGCAATCATGGAAATGCCACCTCCTAAAAATTTGACTCAATTAAGATCCCTACAAGGCAAACTACAATCTATTAGAAGGTTCTTTTCCCAACTGGTAGACAAGTGCCACCCATTCTCTCATCTGCTACACAAAAATGTCCCCTTCAAATGGAATGAGTCATGTGAATAGGCATTTCAACAACTAAAGGAATATCTCATGAAACCACCTGTATTAATGCCACCAATTTAGGGCAAGCCTCTATTACTATATATCTCAGCTACACCAATAGCTCTGGGAGCTTTCCTTGCATAACAAAACTATGATGGAAAAGAACAGGCTATCTACTACATCAGTCGAACACTCGTTGGATACGAGTTGCAATACACACCAATCGAAAGAGCATGTCTGGCTATAGTCTTTGCTTCACAAAAATGGAGACATTACATGCTGTCACACTCTGTTAAACTAGTAGTAAAAATTGATCCACTAAAATACTTACTCAACAAGGCTACCTTAATAGGTAGATTATCAAAATAGGTCATGCTTCTCAGCGAGTTTGAGATTGAATATGTGGATAGAAAAGTGATAAAAGGACAAGTGCTTGTAGATCAACTAGCAGATGTACCTTTAACGGATGACAACCCCCTGAGCTTTGAATTTCCAGATGAATCTATCTTCCACGTCAACACAGCAAACTAGAAAATGTACTTTGATGGCTCCTACACTCAACATGGATCGGGGGCAAGTATCTTATTAATCACACCTAATGGCGACACTATTCCAAAGTCATACAGATTAATGTTCCCTTGCACTAACAACGTAGCGGAATATGAGGCTCTGGTCATTGGTATCAAGCTTGTAGTTGAGTGGAACATCAAGGAACTTCAAGTCTATGGTGACTCACAACTAGTCATCAACCAAGTAAATGACGACTACTAAACGAAGGATGAGAAACTGATTTCTTACAAATGAATGGTAGATCACTTCAAGGAATATTTTGTCAAGATATCATTTGAACAAATACCAAGGATCGAGAATAAAGCTGCAGATGCAATGGCCACAATCACATCTCTCCTTGACATATCGAGTAATCAAACACAGTATGAGTTCTTAGTAGAGCTAGTCTCCTTTCCTGCTTATGACACTCCAAATTCCCATATCATATGCCACATCGTAGGAACCGATTCCCCTCTCTACGGTAAAATATTTGCCTCTCTAAAAGAGAATACCCTCCCACCTGACCTCTCCAGTAACCAAAAAAGAACCTTCATCTGGCAGGCATCCCGGTATGCCATTGTCGCTAACACCCTGTATCACCGAGGTCTCGATGGTACTCTCCTTAGGTGTCTAGATAGAGAAGAATATCAAACTCCTCTAAGTGAAATACACGACGGGATATGCGAGAACCACTCTAGTGGCCCTACTCTAGCCAAGAAACTCATATGCATGGGATACTACTGGCCAACAATGGAACAAGATTCCTATCATTTTGTGAAAAAGTGCAAGAAATGCCAAATCCATGGGAACCTGATACACGCACCAGCACAAGAGCTACAACTGTTAACAACTCCTTGGCCTTTCTATCAGTGGGGACTTGACTTAGTGGGCAAGATACACCCTCCTTCCTCAAGCGGCCATAAATTCATTATCACTACCACAGAGTACTTCACGAAGTGGATTGAAGCCGTGCCCTTAGCCAACATCACAGGCAAACAGATTGCCTCATTTATCTTGAACTATATCATTTTTCGTTATGGTGTCCCTTCGTCCATCATCAGTGATAATGGACGACCCTTCAAAAATCAAGATGTCAGGGAACTATGCAACAAATTCCATATCCTACACCGCTTCTCAACTCCTTACTACCCACAAGGTAACGACCAAGCCGAGGCATCAAATAAAACCATTCTGAAAATCCTAAAGAAGACTGTCAATGATGCTGGCCATGACTGGCATGTCCAACTAAATCCTGCACTGTGGGCCTACTGCACAAGCATCCGCACACCCACAGGTGGAACACCATATTCCTTAGTCTATGGATTTGAAGCAATCTTGCCCATTGAAGTCGAGATCCCATCCTTACATGTTTTACTAAAAGGCCTCATATGAGATGAAGAATACTGAGTGACCAGACTCCAAGAGTTAGAGCTCCTCGAAGAGAGAAGGCAATAGGCCTTTAACCACCTAAAAGCATATCAACAGTGCATGTCCAGAAGCTACAATCATAGAGTAAAGCCCCGGATATTCCAAGTCGGTGACCTCGTCCTAAGAGAAAATCCCAGAAATCAGCAAGATTGAGAAAAGAAAGGAAAATTTGAACCTAACTGGCTGGGTCCCTATGTCGTCATCACAGCTTATGGATCGGGGGCATATCAATTGGCTACATTTGAAGGTGAAATGTTCAATGATCCTATCAACAGCATGCACCTTCACAAGTTCTATACCTGAAAACCCCAATGTAAGGGAGTCTTGAAAAAATCCAAAAAATTGAAAGAGTGATCAAAAGCAGAACAAAAAAAATCAAAAAAATGAGAAAATAACAAAAAAATTGTCCTCTGGTGAAAACTTGGTAAACAGGCACCTAGGATAGGTACCATGGTGAAAACTTGGCAAACAAGCCTCATGTGTACTTCTAGCTTCTCGTGCAAATAAGAGCAAGTGGTGAAAACCTGGTAAACAGGTGCTATCTGTGACAAACCACTTCCTCCATCTGTTCTTCCTTCATGTCTCTTGTGTCCATGATATCGTCCGTCTTCACCCAGTCCTTTGAACCATAGTCAAACTACGTCACCTCTGAGTTATCACATAGGCAAGGCCATTCTTAATGCACCCCCGAGGCTTCACTTCACTTCACTCCACTCCACTATCACCTAGGTCTTAGGTCCATCAGGGTTCACCCCAAACTATGTTGCCTCTATGATGTCACGTAGGCAAGGCCATGTAGCAATGAGCCCCCGAGGCACTAGGTCAGTCCATTAGGGTCCATCTCTCCATATCTGTATGTCATCTCACCATAATAAGTCGATCCTTGTCTAAATTGGGGGCAACTCCTCAACCTAGTTGCGGATTTGGATTCTTGAATGCCACTTTTCTAAGAGGATACCAATAAGGATTGCGATACCTTTCACTAGACAAACAAGCACAACAAAGCAAGCTACCAACAACAAAGTTCTTGGCTCAAAACATTAACCTGTCCTAAGAAAAGTGCAACACCATATCAAAACACTCAAAATGATTCTGTATCAATTATGGCAAAAGACACATCTAATGCAAAGAAGTTTTGTCAATAGGTTAATTTACAAGGTCTTGAATTTTTGTCATTATTTCTTCCTATGCTACTCAAGGATGCCAAAAGCTAGAGATGCTATGATGGGGGCATAATTGTTTTCTTTGTCTACTGCTTGTGGATTAAACTTTAGTAGTGTGATGACTTTTGTCTAACGACATGATCAGCAAAAGATCATCGAGGACTCTGAGGTCTAAACATGAAAAGGGGCAATCCTTGTCTGTTAAAATGCAAGAAGTACTCAGGTCATCTAGATTCAAGTTTGACTAGATGCTTGTATCAACTTGCTATATCAAAATCCATGTAAGGAATGCTCAGGTCATCTCGGTTTAATTATACCTCGATGCTTGTACTTCCTTCCAACATTTCAAAAAGTGAAAAATACCAAAAAGTGCCCACTGATGAAAGCAAAAACCTTGCAAAAATCTCAACATGACAATCCACACCCATATCCATCTCATATCCAGCAAATCCATATCATCCATGCAAGGGTGTGTGCAAGAAGTTGTGTCCACTTATTGGCCAAAAAGTGGAAGTGTTTTCCCTGATTTTCAGAATTTGTCACATTTGACCTAAAAATTTGAAGCACTTAATGGTGGAATCTTGGAATAATTCACAAAATATGAAATGTAGTACTCGGAGTCTAGTTTCCAAATATGTAATTTTTTTCAATACCTAGATGATAGAAAGTGATTTTGAATAGGTGTTTCTAAAAACCACTGTTTAAAAGTCACTTTTTTTTTACTATACCATGTACGTGTACGTCATCCATATTTTGACCTAAATAATCATATTTTTCAAAATCCTTTTGGGAAAATATTTGTAACTCACTGAAGCACGTTTTTCATATTTTTTTGTAATTTTTTTTGAATTTTTTTTTATTAATTTTTTATTGGCCATTTTTGGTCTTTTAAAAAATCATCGTGTACGTCACGCATAAGATGACCTAAACTTAACATTTTTTGAATTTTTTTTTTTAAAAATTGAAAAGAATTGTCTAAAGTACGTTTTCCTACAATTTTTTTTACAAAAAAATATGTTAATAAAAAGTTATTAAAATACTAAAAAACCCTAATAATTCAAGTTTATGGACCTATTTCATCAGAAATTAATTAAAAAATAGAAAAATTAATTCAATTGTAAAAAAATTTACATATTTGGAATCTACACTGTCTCATCTATAATGGGTTTTAATTTTGTCAAAATATTCTGCAAAATAGACCTTCAGATATATACCCAAAGTCACTATTTTGTTGTGACATTGACAGGACCTTCAAGTTGCAGGTCAAACCTGGTCCAGAGTTCAGGTTCGGGTCCCCAAAGCATTCCCTGAACTGGGTTACAAAGCAAAACCCAAGCTTAAAATTCAAATTTTAAATAACGGGATCCTGTTTTAAAACGGGATCCTATTTTAAAACGGGATCCCGTTTCATAAAAGGTTAATATTTTAACCTTTATGAAACGGGATCTCGTTTTGAAAACGGGATCCTGTTTTGAAACAAAATCCCGTTTTAAAAACGGGATCCCATTTCATAAAGGTTAAAATATTAACCTTTTATGGAACTCAAAACGGGATCCCGTTTCTTGAAAACGGGATCATGCTTTTGGCTCGGGAACCTGAAGCAAAACGGGATCCCGTTTTGGTTAACCCGATTTTAAATTTTTTTCTAACTCCGAAACTTCCACCTTAAGTGGACACAACTTCTTGCATTTACCCGCAATAAATAAAATCCTACAGCATATCAAGTGCAAAATCCTTATTTCCTCCACCTCTTTTCTTCTACTTATCTATATCATCTCTGTGTCGATTAAGTACATTTGGACATCTCAAAAACATAGCATAGACAGCATATCATATCACATGAGATAGTCATCCACATGACTACATCATTTGCATACATCAAAGTACATTATATCAATTTCCATACATTAGGTTACACATACATTTGCATCAATATATCCATAGCAACACAATCAAAAACATAGGTCACATACATATGGAACTGAATAAATCATATCCATCCAAATTAGTATTTGCATAAATCAAAATCATTCTACACATCCATCTAGTATGCATCACATATAAAATATCATAAGATAAGGTGCATCCATAGCATATAAACGTATAAACACATGCATGTAGACCACGAACAACTGCATCATCATATAATCATCAAAAACATGTCCAAATGTACAACATATCCAAAATATGTGTCCAATATCTCAGAGTCATGTCATAAAATGTATACAAGGTGCAACAAAAAAGGGTGATACATGTCTCAGAGCAAAATAAGTACATATATTAGCTATCTCAGTCATCCATCAAAAATGTGTACAAATCTGATCACAAATGGAACAACTATCCAGGTGTGCCTAACCCTACTGCCAGGGAACACTGCTCCCTACACTGGCCTCTCCCCTGTCTCCCCCTATCTACTATGGGCCCCTCACTGAGCCTATAGACCAAGACTCACCTGCCCTTTGTAAAGCCTTTGACTGGCTCCTGAAGCTAGGGGCACGATGCTCTACTGACACAGCTCTATGATATAACCCTCTATAGTACTGAGCCTGTGCCTAGGCTCTAGTCAGTTCACTCTGCACCTAGACCACCTAGACCTGTGCCTACTGTACCTGTGAAACTAAAAAATTGGATGTCCCATCTACGCCCATGGCTATCATGGCTGCATCTCTCTCTACCCTCATAGCTTGGATGCTAGCTAAGGTTGCATCTCTCTCCCTCGTCAACTCTGATATCTAAGTCACATCTGACTCTCTCCGTTACTCTACTGCTCTCAGATGAGCTCTCAGTTGCCTAAGCTGGCTCTGTAGTGAAACCATAATCTGCTGCTGCACATCAGGCTATGAAGCCTGCTCTGCCTGTGCCACCTGCTATGCTGGCACCTGTCCCTGTATTGGCTGTGGAACCTGTTGTGGCAGCGGCATCTATCTCTGTGCTACCTCTGGCTAAACTGGCACCTAGACCTGTGCCTGTCCAACTAACTGCTGGCCCACAAGCCCCTCTCTGACCCTCTTCTTCTTTCTCAATCTCCCATCATCTCCCTGATTTCTCCTCCTCCTCCATCCTCCCCTCCTCCTGCCAGATACACCCACCCTGTCTGAATCGCCCTCATCTATACAAGGAGCTAACTCTCCTAGCCCTGAATATCTCAGGAATGGGTGTGCCACGAACCACTCCTCATAATCTGGCGTCATGCCAGCATCCACTATCTCCCTCTGCATGGGCCAAGCTACATGAGGAATCTATTGAAAGTCTGTCAAAGCCTCCTCATATGATGCCACAAGACCCCACCTATACCTCTCTGCATGAGTCCTGGCAAAGCGTGCCTCCCCCTGTGGTCTACCCTGGACACGGCCAAACTGTCGCTGCACTCTTCTCACAATCTGCCTCTCTAGAATGTACCTAGTCCTACCAATAAGCCACCGTGTCTGGAAGCAATACGGAAGCTCATCTGCCTCATCGTCCCATACCTCGCGGTCTATGTAGGGACGCCAAACAACTGCATCTATGCCATCAAAAGCATGCCTCCAGTACTCCAACTTCCCCAGCCTGTGTTGGGAAATCACACCTGCATAGCCGTAACTATAGGGCTCACCCCTCTACCTGTGAAATACACATATCGGTCGTGTGATAGCAATGTGCTCCCACAACCAAAACTGAAATGACATACCCGCAAAAAAACTAGCTCCTCTATGATAAACCACCTGGTGCATGTCTCTATATAAGTGTGCAAGAACACACACCCCCCACGTATACCGGGTCCCATCTGTGATCATACTGTCCAGCACCCTCCCCCAGCTGATCGGTAAGCCGTGCACTCTCCTATCTAGGCATATCATGCCACCGATTAGTCTAGCCACTATGCTCGAGAAGTAGTCATAGCAATCATGCATGTCCTGCCATGAAATCTCCTCCCCCACCAACTCTGGATCATCAAATACACATCTACACTCCTCTAAGCCATCGTCCCACTGCGACTCATACTCAACCAGCTCTCCCTGAGTCGGGAGGTGTAGAATCTGGTACACATCCTCAAGAGTAACTGCCATCTCCCCCATCGGTAGATGGAATGTACCATCCTCACTGTGGAATCGCTCCACCACTACCATCAACATAGCCTGGTTCATGTGAACCTTGGGCATAAAGCAAACATAGTGCAGACCCATAGCACCTAGAGCCTCGCACTCCATCTCAGTCAACATATACTGCTACAACAATGGCAACAGGAACAACTCTTGTGACGTCAAGACAGTCTGAATATCCTCCAGCAACCAAGCAAAGCATACCATCCACAAAACCCATAACCAAGCAAGCCTACTCATAACAATCAAATTATCATATCAATGACTTGACATATCAATTTAATCAAAAATAGCATATCATCTCTCAACTAGATTCCTGGTAATCTCAAAGATCGCTTATCAATTGATGCATCGATCAAGGTGCCAATTGGGTTAATTTCATTAAGTCATTTGAGTTTTTACTGCAAATGTGTTAATCTAGGTGGAAGATGGGCCGATCCATATCACATGCGCCACTTCCTTGTGAATGCACCAATCCTAAGGTCACATGCACCATTTCCGGTCACATGCATAATTTCCTAATAAATGCGCCAATTCAGGACTCAAATGCGCCATACGGAGACAGATGCACCAGTTCTCATGTCAAACATGCAAATACTAGCAAATGCACCCATTCAGGACTCAAATGCGCAATTTCCCAATATATGCACCAATTCATAGCTCAAATGCGCAAAACTATAAAAAGTGCCACTTCCAGAATCAAATGTGCAATCTTATCAAATGCGCCATAACACAACATATGTGCCACTTCGGAGGTCATATGCACAAAAAGGTTGTTTCGGCGCATATGTCCTAGTTGGTTTTCCTAGCCAATAATGTGCATAAAAATTGACTTTTGACAAGTTTTGAAGAACTATGTACTGGGGGTCCTGCCTCCGCTGGCCGATCGAACCATCAAATCTGCTCAAACCGATGCTCCTCGCGAGGAATATCCAACTGTCTGGCTACCATACTCTCCCAAGCTATCTAGAGGACTAATCAACTATGGACAAGTGTACAAATGATTAGAATATGTGGACCCAGCTCCTTTCTATAGCAAATGACCCATACCTGACTGCATGACAACTGTGGCTACTTCCCATGTCATTTTCTTTGCACCATATCCCATTTTTCATCCTCTTCTTCGTGAGATTGTCCGTCTCATGCCGTCTACCTTCTTCCTGTCTAATCTCCCGAGGGGGCATTCTGTCGTTAAACTTGTACCAGGGAAAAAACTAGGGCATGTATCACTGTTGAAAATTCTTTTTCTTTGAAACAACGTGATAAAACACATTGCATCAAAGAGGGGCAAAATGTATACACCTAAAATTGACATGACTCTACTTAAATAAATATTTTAAATATTTATTTCACCTTTGCATTCCTCTATCAATAAATAAATACATTTATTTATTTATTTGATTCACTTCCTCTCATTTAATTAAATAAATTACCTTTTATTTAATTAATTAAACTCATCAACATCAACTTCATTCTTCTAAATAATTAAATAATTTCAATTATTTAATTAAAATCTTTTATTCTTCCAAATTTAAATAAAATACAAATTTTATTTAAATAAAATCTAAATTCTCCACTAAATAAAATATATTTTTATATTTTATTTTATTCTTCAAATATCTTCACAAAAATAAAATATATTTCTATATTTTATTTATTCCTCTCAATTATCTACAAAATAATTAAATAATAAATCTTTTTATTTAATTATGCCTTCTTATCCTCATGAAAATCATTCTTATCTTCCAAAAATACTTTCCTCTTGTCACATAAAAGCAAACGCTGAGTTACAAAAGCAAAATCAGTTTTGAAGCATCTTTAAAGAAAATCTTCTCTTAAAATTAGAAAAATAAATTCTAATTTAAGAAAATCAAATCTCATCCTCATCGAGAGAGGAGTTAACTCAACAAAGCTACTTTTCAAATGACATGTGTCTTCCTTCCATTTGTTGCACGTTCCTCAACAACCCTCCTCCGTTGATCTTTCCTTTTCTTCTAAACCATTAATCTTCCCTCACCTTCTTCTATAAATACCACTTTCTTCCCTTCATTTCATCACTTATTGTTTATGCAAACTTATGCTGCAGGAAATCAAGCGCACCTTTGGCACCCATTTTCTTAAGGATTCATCTTATACTCTATTCTAGTGTGTTGAAGCTCACCTTCAATCACACGAATATCAGAGCCATTCTATCTTTGTCATCTTCAAACAAGCAAGGGAGCAACACTTCTGAGGGCTTCATCACCAAGATCAAAGAAAGATAGGTGAACTACGGAAGATGCAAGGTAAAGGTGTAAGTATTGTTCTTTCATTTGTTTTAATCTCCTTTTATCTTCAGATTCTGTAGATGTTTAGGTTTCATAATTATTTGGATTAACCTATTTTCCCCCTCACAACCTCTATAGATGTACTATGAACTATATTACAAAGACAAACCTATATGCCATCCCTCTCTATTAAGTTTGATCACTCCCAATCCTAATCCATTTCCTCCTATTATCTATCCACCTAATCCTAGACATTCACCCTTCATTGATATATATTGATAGTAAAATAGAGTTTTAAATTGTTCTTAAGGTTTAGGACAATCATCTACTGTTAAGATCTAGTGCAAATTAATACTATTTAGAATTTAAATTAAATGGGCTTCGTCTGAAGCTAAATAACACACACAAGAGTCAAGTGACTAACAACTAAATAGAAAACAACAATTGCAAATAGGAAATAGGAAACAAAATCAAGTTAGTTCACCATCAACTAATATCTTTTTCTAGCTAGCTCATCCCTACAATCATAAGTTAAACAAAGCATCCCAACCTTCTTACCTCATCATCTATCTTAAAAGTGGAAGATTTAATCATTACCACATGTATGGTTATATGTCTCTTTGATTATCTAGATAATGCAATTGAATCTCTAGAGGAGTCTTACATCTTAACAATAATTTCATTATCCCTTTGTAGTTCATTGTCCTTCATGACAAGTCTATTATTGGTTTAAGGCTATCTTAAAGGTCCATATAACAATCTAAGAATTTAATAACAATTAATTTGTTCAGTCCTTAATCGTCATGACAACATTATACAAGATACTAAATTTCACATTCAATGATTTCCTTTTTCCTATCAAATGGTAAGGATTCACTCAAATTTTCACATACTCTTGAACACATATATCCAATTTATGAATTCATGATTGATCTAATGCTCAAACCAATGCAAGCATGACTATTGTTTGTTGACTAAGCTTATTAGTCATATTTAGTTAGAGAAATTCATCCAAAACCATTACAAACTATTTGTAGCTTTGCCATAGGAAATGTTGGATCTCCTAGAATGAGTACTTAACATCAAACCAATAGCCAACTCTATAGAAAAATTAACAAAATTGAAACCTTGGACCTAACATACGATAAAAAACCTTGAGAACAAATTCATTATGGTAGTCCTAATAGCCCTACTATTAAATTGATCTTTCTTGTCTCCCTCACTATAAGAATCAAAATTTAGCTCTCAAATGAAAATACCTTGATTTCAATTTGAAAATTACATCTAGTTCAAGTTATATAATAGCTCTCTTACATTTTGAAATTTGTACATGCATGTATACATTATCTATATGTTTAATTTAAATTTATTTCAAGTGTAATTTCTTGAAACATATATATATTCTTGATTTAATTTTAAATTTGTACTCAAGTTTGTATGTTTATATGTATATATGTAGGTTCATATCTATTTATATATATATATATATATATATATATATATATATATATATATATATATATATATCATGAATCTAGATGATATTCACTTTGATGTTGAGGACTTCCTCAATGCACAAGATGATCCAGCCCCACCCCCATCCCCACCCCCAACGACAGATGCCCCACCTCCACCCCCACCTCCACCCCCACCTAGAACTGACCAAGCTCACTTGTAAGCCATAATTAATGAAAATGTGGATTCCATACAAGAAAAATTGAATTTCATTCGCAATCAACAATTCATGCCACCTCACGTGGTACGTGCAAAACATTGTAGATTCTGTGAGGTCTATTGACTCATACTTTGATGGATTCCAGAAATGGAGAGAGGAGAGGCGCCAATTTTATGTTGATGGCCTCTCCTATAAGAGTATTTTGGATCTTAAAATCACAAAAGCACATTTAGCACAATATTTTAGACATCCCATTACAAATGAACCTATTCCCACAAATAAGAAAAGAATATCAATCAAGTGGTGTAGGCATGAAGGAATGTCTACCAATTTTTGGAATAGTTGGTGGATGGTGTTTGATTATCCACCTCATGCTAATTGTGAGGTTACTTTATATTTTTTGAGAAAATTATATGCAGAGTTTGTTCTGAATAAAAAAACCTAACTACTTTGATTTTAGATCATTCCAGGTATTGGTGGTTGCATGCCACAATAGAGGTTGGGGGCATGGGTTGATTCCCAATGACCCATGCCTATTCAACCTCTTATTGACCCTCCCATTGCTGCCATTCCTTTGCCCTTCCAGCATCGTGCAGTGGTATCCACACTAGGCACATTGAGTGCACTCTTAGGTAGCCTACATGAGCAGACTTCTATGATGGTAGCTCGGGTTAGAGAGCATGGAGGAATTGATGATGGAAGTGGTCCTAGTACCACTCCACATGTGTCTATGCCTCATACATGTACGAGTTGCAATCAGTTGTGTTATGGAACTTATCAAGCAATTGCACCCACTTCATCTACACATGCATCATCTGATAATGTGGGCACTGAATCATTTGTTGATTATCTATTTGTTGAGGATCATCCCACTGATCATTCAACACAGGTATATATAGGTTATGTACACATGTTGAATTTATATTAACAATTTTTTAAGCATGTGTTTTTAATCAACATATAGATCAATTAAATTATAATATTTTAACAATCAAATTGTTTAGTGTAGATGATGCAAATAGGGACCATTGATTGAATTAATTTTTCGTCGACACTTGTTCATCTCGGGCACCCATTTGGGGTACATTTTCAATGATTTATATTTTAAATATTAATTTTATTTACTTGATTTCAATTTATAATTTAGTCTTGAATGTGTGTACCATTAAATATTTATGAACTAGTTCAGGGTTCTTCCACATTGAATCCTCCATCTCAGGGTGACTTGAGCACTCCTCCATCATTGGGCATCTCACATAACACTCTTACACTATGTATATTGTTTTATAAAACTATATATACTTAGATTTTTCTATTTTGATATCACTGTATCTAAAAACATGCACATGTTCTATTTAATATATATTAAAAATATGTCTATGCAGGTTGACACAACAATGAGGATGGGCATTGCAGCACACTTAGATAATCCAAGTTTATATCAGGAGTTGACTGCATTTTAGGTTGTTCAAAAACATATAACATGTACATAAGTCCATTATATATATGTTTTAAAACCTAATTTGTACACAAATGTGCTAACTTATAAATGACCTTGTAGGAGCTTGTTAGTCACACGTTTCATCAACACACAACACATGCAGAGCAGGAGGACAGAGGAGATGGGCAGCCTAATATGGTATAATTGAAAATTTAGATTATATTTAAATTCAATTAAAATATACATTGTGAACTTAAAGTAAATTTCTTGATAAATATATATGTTGACATGTGTTCAAAATTATTTTCTTTTATAGCTTGAGATATGTCATGTAGCTAAGCTTGTAGAGATAGGTCCTGGAATAGAGGATGCACAACAAGTTCCTCTTACAGTATAATAATTTAAATATAATAACTTATAAATTAAATTGAATTAAATCATTTTTAAAATTGTCTTACATCTAATTTCAACTTGAACTTTCTCTTGTATTAAATAGATTGATTCAAAGCATGTAGAGATAGGTCCAGGTGCACCAGAGCATGCCTCTCAGCCTCACACGGTAATTTAATTTTATGATAAATTATAAATTTAAAAATTGTCATTAAATCATTTTTAATCATCTTACATCTGATTTCATCTAAATCTTTCTCTTCTACAGAGTGATTCAAGTCATCTGAGTAGTTCACATGGTGTGAAGAGGACTCTTGATGATAGAGATAGTATGTGATAGGTTATTGAACATGGGCTACATAATTTGACTATTTCATGGACTATGTTATATACTATTTGTCATGGACTTTATATATATATTGTTGAACATGGACTTTATATATTTTTTGAACATGGCCCTGGAGTTTATACAACCTAACCTTCCTCTATTTGTTCTTGTGTGGCTTATTTGAGCAAAGTAGGCATTGTTTTGTTCTTGTGGATATTGTTGTTTTATTTATAGTTTATAATTATGGATTTTGTAAGGTTATATATTTGTAATCATACCAAAATTGTTTTGATCACCTTTTTTGTTGCTACTTCATCCCCCAATTTTTATATTATGAAATCTTAATGAGTTGTCTTATGTAGTCAACCTACAATCCCTTAAGTTAAAAACCTTATAAATAGAAACCACACTATCAATATCATATACATGTCACACAATAAATGCAATCCTACCATAACAAAATCATACACATGTCGAAGTAATAATCATGTAAAACCATCATGTTAGTTTAGGTGCATCCATACATATCCATTATCCATGCATACATACATTGCATATACATCATAAACTATAAAAGCATAACATCACATACATACATATACAAGTATCCCTAAATAATCATAAATCAAACTCTAATCTAACCATGTGCATGAAGGAAAAGAAATGTAAATGAGATCAACCATAATAAGATATCGATTGACATCAATAGAAATAATCGATTGTCATAGATAAATCTGACAATAACTGAGTACATAGGCTCCATCATGGGAGGTACATGATCAAAATAAGTATACATGAGTACAAAGTCTCCCCATGCAAGGGGCAAGGCAAAAATCTCTACAAGTGTCAGAGTGTTGATCTATCAAAGGAGCCTCAAATCAATTATGAGCTCTTGATACTCCAATGATCATACTCTATTGTCTCCTCATACTATCTACCATATTTGACCATGTAGGAGTCTTGTCTCTATGATAGTACCTATGATGGGATAAGTGTTTGAGCCCATGACTAAGCATGGATTGGTATCCTAGCTTGGGAATGAGAAGGTAGTTGTTGGCTAATTACTACCCCAACTATCTCTCATAGTAAAGAAAATAGGGTCTCCAGTGTGTCAATTGTAACCCTCAAAGATGTAATATGTTAGTTTGCATGGTAAGTGGGAGAAAAAGTTTATGTTTTAGCCTACAAAATTACAATTATCCTTTCATCCGTTAAGAGTTCCTCTCTCTCCCTCTTCCCTCATGGTGGGGACAAGAATATGTAGTGATGAGGTCCTAATAAAGTTCCTCCATTCATTCACGGTATGCATATTTAGGTCCTAGTCAAATTTTAAGCAATAAAATGCTAAGCAAATCAAAACAAAGAATTAAAAAGTGAGATACTCATGACGATCTCTTGCCTACTAGGAGGGATCAATCTCTCACATCTTCTCATCTAGATCAACTAAGTTAGAGGAATCACCTATAAACTAGGAGCAACCTCATCTGATGCATTCTCATCCTCCTACACCTTAGGATAGTAATCATCATTGGACCCCTCATCCTCTCTATCATCCTGATCACTCTCTACATAAAAAATTAAATGATCCTAGCATGGTTATAGTTATATTTATCCTTGCCTTGGTGCTTGTTCTTGTGTTGACCATGTAATAGGAGTCCCTAGAGTAAGAGTCCATGGGAGTGTCCTTTGACCAACCTCTACTACATCTTAAGTAGATTTGTAGCATGGGAGTGTACTAGGGGAAATCCTTTAGAAAGTCCTCCCTAAGCTATTGGAGCACTTGTGTGACTACCTAATGAATCTCCACTAAACCATGTTTGTCGCCCCTTTTCAATAATATCTAGTCATGTCATCTCCTACCTATCTCCTCTCTATCTCTAGGTAGGGGTTTGTAATAATGTCTGTGTTAGTTAAAGTCACCATTGTTTGTATAATCACATGCCATAGTAACCCAATCAACACTACTTGATACCTCAAGGAAGTGAAAGATCTGGTGTGGGCATGGGCCATTGATAGGGTCAAATATGCTCCAATATCCATTCCATAACTAGAGAAGGATGACTTAATCCTAGTGCCTTATGGTGCACAATCTAATAAAGGTCATGGTAGACCTTGAAGGTAGGATGTCAATCCCCCATGCATAAACTTTACCTAACTCCACTTGCTCAATGATAGGAGCCCACAACCATATGAGAAAGTGGACATTTTTAGTCCTTCACAAGTGCTAAGCTATTAAGCCAATCATGACCTTCCATAGGGGAAAAATGTTAGGTGTTTGAACTAAAGTTAGATAAACTCCCTTCCTATTTCTTGGTCTCTTAACTCATAAGAAAGTGGCCCAGGCTAGTCTCTCATCCTTTGATGCCCACTTTGCCTATGTCAATTTGTCTCTAGATAGGGACACCCAAAATCTAGTAGATGTCATACAGTGTAATCATCCACCCTCTAGAAATGCTAGGAAAATATAAAATTTTACCCTTTACATCTAAATAGGTTAGTATGTCATAATAAATGTGTGATAAGGATAACACAATAGGAACCTACACCACTCTATCTATCCAACCTTGTCATAGGGCAACTTGATTTGTTGTAGAGAGCTCCTACACGCTACTCACCAACGAAGCTTGCTCCTTCGTGACGTTCCAATGAATATGTGTGTCTTGTCAACACAAGCACACACTCATCACTTTGAAAATTAGAAAAACTTAAAAAATTGTAAAAATGTAAAAGCCAAAAATTTGAAAAAGTTAAAAACATAAAAAAAATTAGAAAAACATGAAAAACCCAAGTCTAAATAGTTAAAACACCTAAAAATGTGTATTTGTAAATCACTCTTGGCAAAAGATGCAACTTGACAATTTTTGCTAAGCAACCTTGCAAGTTGCCCAAACATCCTAAGGGACACTCAGGCAATTTTTCTTACCAAAACAAGTGACCAAGTATGGTAAAAAAGTGACCTAGGCCACACCCCACCAAACTCTAGATCACTCAAAAATTGAAAAATAAACATGAAAATTGAAAAAATGAAAATGTGATTACATTCCCTACCTAGACACCTATCATTTGCAATTGATGGCCCTAAATTTGATAGCCATTTTACTTAACCTACAACTTGATGCTAACTTTTTGGATGTCTTAAGGGGACGTCTTAAGTTCTCAAAATTTGGTGAAGTTGCCCAAGGCAACCAAATTTAAAAATATAATAAAATCAAATTTAAAGTAAATTCAAAGTAGAAAAACATGCACATTTAACAAATAATATATATAGAATAATAATTTTGATAAATTTAATAGTGTAGAGAATAAAATTGTGTACATACACATGTATACAAATTTATGTACAAAATGTGTAATAATGTAATTGTGTATGTACATATATGCCAGCTCAAAATAATGTTTACAAAATGTGGTTATGCCATCTCAAGAAAATCCAAAACTTGTGGGGAATGTAGCAGGTCTTCACACCAACTAATATAAAAATAATACAAGCAATTTATCAATATATCTGAATCAAAACATGTATTTTAATTTATAGAAAACTATCTAGATATACATAATTTGTACTTGTATTTACAAGTGCCTCTTAAGTTTTTGTTTCAAAGTATGTAATGAATTTGTGATGATGTGCCTAAGGATATAAAAGGACAATTTAAATCAATTTCAACTAATAACGCACAAGAATTATCAAAACATGTATTTAATGTATTTAAAAGAACAATATAAATATATTTAACTATATTTACCTATATTTACTTATTCCATTGTACCATCTCCATCCCCTCTTTTTTCCAATGCATTGATGATTGTCTCATGGTCTTCCATAGAAATTATCCATAGCTCTTTATTTGTAGGTTTTCCACGATACCTCTCTAGTGCCAACAACCACCACCAAACCTATTGGATAATGATAGCCATCATCAAAGACATTCTTAAAAATTTCTTAAGGGGATCAAAAAAGTTCTTAAAATTTGCTTAAGGGGATCAAAGACTTGTTATCAAAATTTGCTTAAGGGGATGTCTTAAGGGGATTACCAAACCTGTTGGATAAGAAAATCCATCATCATCTTCTCAAGGTGCTATTAACTTATGTTTAGTCTCCACACAACGAGCCAACCAATATTTAGTTTCTTCTTCATTATTCTTTGGTGCAACAACAGCATACACATGTCCTGCAAACAAATTTTGATTCAATAACTTGCACATGTCCATAAAATTTGACCAATCAACATACATGTATTCATATGTACACATAAATAAATAAAAGAACTACAAATTAGTAATGAAATGAAATAAAATGAAATAATTTTCAAATTAAATTACCTTCTTGTACAAGGTCTGAAACACGGTCATAATCGTCTGATGCAAACAGTTGATCATTGTCTTCAATTGTTGTTTCACTTTGATCGTGTGCTTTTGCAAGTGTCAATGGTCTTTGCTTCCACTCTTCAACCCATTCTGTATTCTCACATGCTTCCCAATCTCCTGAAATACAAAACTGACAAAAACATGCAAGCTCCCTTGTCCAGATAGTCCATGTACTTGCATTTGAACTCCTAAATGAATACCATTTAGTAGATCCACTAATTGTTTGGAAATCAAGTCTAGGTAGAATATTTTCTTCTTCAACCAACCAAAAGAATCAATGAACTATAGAGTACTCGCTTGATCCAGGTGTACATAATCTTGTATTGCACCAATCTACAATCCCACGTGCATCTTTAAATTTTACTGCATCCTCAAATTTCAATTGTTGTCTAGCAAGAATTCTTTTAACACATGCACCAGCTCCATCATGTTCTCCTTTACAATATCTAGCTTCAAAAAAATTCCACTTTTGTTGGACATTATTCTCCTTGTGAACGCTACTTAACCAATAAAACATTTGAGCATTCTTGAACTACCCTATACAATTATCTGACCATATAAGATGTTCAGTAATCTGGATTCCTCTTTCTCTTAAATTTGTATAAAATATATTGAAACAATATTGAACAAACTCTTATGAGTGTAACCGGTTGTCACTCAAATAGAAATGATACTCCCTCAAAACTTTTCTATCATTCTCGATGCTATCATCTGCATGAAAATAAACAATATGAACAAACATAACAACATGCACTGAATTGTAATATTGTGATTGAATTTCCTCTTCTGGAGCTAAAGTATAGTTTTCTGCAAAATCAACCACTGATAGTATAGTACCAACTGGAAATGTGTTTCTACATTCACGAAATTGTCCATCAAGCCATCAAGCTTGTTGAGAGTGCTTGACATATTTTGGTACAATTTTACTCTTAAATTTTGATGTGAATGCATGCACACTAACTTTTTCTGTATTTAAATCACAACGCTTTCCAAATTTTCCATCTTTTAAAGAATATTCAACATTCTTAATTTTTTTAACATCCACTAATTGTTGTCCAAAATCATTTTCAACACTTTCATGCATACAAACTCTTAACAAAGAAAGATTGTCACAACTAGTGCATTGTCCAAAAATACATGAACTTAAATAAAATGATATTTCATTAGATCTTTCACAGAACAAGCTTGATATAAACTCTTTTATTTCTTCAGTTGGCATATTAATATCACATTCATGTATAATCATGTTACAATGTAAAGTACAATGTATATATTGAAGCACATCATAATAATAATGAAATTGAACATGCATTTTACAACAACAAGATATTCGTTTCTTATTAATCTTTACATACCATGGTTTGCATTTTTCAAAAGATCTTTGACTTATTTTAATATTACCAGGTAACACTAATTCATCACAAAATTTTCTATAAAATTTTGTTTGCGTTGTATCTAATAGGTGTTTTGGATGAGGATCATGAACTTTGGACCCCACTCTTAATTTTAAAACATCTCTAGCATTAGATGATACCCTAGTATTATCATACCAATATTTTTCAATCAAAGATATGATTTGAACATTTAGTTTCATGTCAGATCTCAGGAGTCGACCACTAAAACTCCAACATTGGTTAATTAGATCATTTTCTATACTTTCTCTTCTTTTTACCGCTTTTACCAATGTTTTAGGATGTATTTTTAGAATTACACTAATATTGCTTACCATTCTTCTATTCAAAGTTGTTTTATTCACTATAGCAGCTATTATAGCTCATCTTGTTGCATTCTTATCTTTGGATCGACTATTACTTCCAATAGACTCAATGGCACTAGCAACAGTAGACATAGCAAGTTTTAATGATTGATCTTTTCTTCTTGGTTTAATAGAAATGCCTAACATTTTCAGTAGTTTTCTCATTTTCCACATTCTCATTAATTGCATCATTAGTTGACATTGAAATGACAATTTTTTATGATAAAAAAATTCCTTGTATAATCTATTCGCATGTGTTCTTATTTGTCTCTAGGAAATTTTACTACAAAGATTACCCAAAACATCTCTTTCAGTTTTGAAAAAAAAAATTCTCATTTTCAACATCACATCCTGGATTTTCATTTCATTTTCAACTTCAAAATGATTTTCATTTTCAACAACAAAATGGTTTTCATTTTCATTTTCAACAAAAGGATTTTCATTTTCATTTTGAACAACAAAATGGTTTTCATTTTCATTTTCAACAAAAAGATTTTTGTTTTCATTTTCAACAACAAAACAATTTTCATTTTCAACAACAAAACAATTTTCATTTTCATTTTCAACAACAAAATAGTTTTCATTTTCATTTTCAACAAAATGATTTTTATTTTCATTTTCAACAACAATTTGTTTCAAATTTTGATCTCTACGAATATTATCAATCTCAACATTGTTATATCCAGCTTGTTTTAAATCTCCTATCAACACTATTTCCATTTCATTCAATGGTGGATTTGAAGAAGTACCTAGATTTGTGCCTATTCAAACATTCTCCATAGCATTGACAAAGGGATTTGAAGACATACCAGGAGTAGTTTGTATACGTATTAGTTTCCACAGTCACCTCTTGCAAATTTGCATCGTCTACATCCATGGTCTCCTCAATGTTTTTATCTTCAATAGTTGTGGAATTGGATGCTTCAACATTATTCATTGATTGAATCTTTATTCTTCTATCTCTTTATCTTTTTTCCTCCTTCTCTCTCTTTGCTTCAATTTCTTCAGGGGTTAATAGCTTCCTATCTTTCCTCTTATTACAACTTTGTGATCCCATGATTAAAAAATTTATGAAGCAAGTACAAATGAATGTCAAAAACTTGAAATCCTTTCTTCTTTGTTCAAGTCCTTCAAACAAGTACCAATTCAACAAAATTTCACTCAAACAATGTCTCAATGATGGCTTCAATCAAAATTCAAACAATATTCCAAGTTGATGAACTTGAAAAAGAAAAAAAGATGGTAGAGAATGCTACAAGTGTTGCTATCGGTCATACTATAGAGCAAGTTGCAGGGCTAACAGTCATAGTACAGTGTTATTAAAAAAAAGGACAAATAATATATGGGATCCCATTTTATTTTGCACTGATGAAGTAAGAAACAGGATCCCGTTATTGAAATTTTAAATTTTAAGCTCAAGTTTTGCTTTGTAACCCAGTTTAGGAAATGCTTTGGGGACCCAACCCTCACCTCTGGACCTGGTTTGACCTGTAACTTGAAGGTCCTATCAATGTCACAACAAAATAGTGACTTTGGGCATATATATAAAGGTCTATTTTGTAGAATATTTTGACGAAATTAAAACCCATTATAGATGAGACAGTGTAGATTCTAAATATGTAATTTTTTTACAATTGGAGTAATTTCTTTATTTTTTAATCAATTTCTGATGAAATAGGTCCATAAACTTGAATTATTAGGGTTTTTTAGTATTTTAATAACTTTTTATTAAAATATTTTTTTGTAAAAAAATTGTAGGAAAACGTACTTTAGATAATTCTTTTCAAGTTTTTAAAAAAAATTCAAAAAATTTTAAGTTTAGGTCATCTTATGCGTGACGTACATGATGATTTTTTTAAAAGACCAAAAATGGCCAATAAAAAATTAATAAAAAAAATATTCAATAAAAAATTACAAAAAAATATGGAAAACGTGCTTCAGTGAGTTACAAATCTTTTCCCAAAAGAATTTTGAAAAATATGATTATTTAGGTCAAAATATGGATGATGTACACGTACATGGTATAGTAAAAAAAGTGACTTTTAAATAGTGGGTTTTAGAAATGCCTATTCAAAATCAATTTCTATCATCAATAGTGTGGATTTCACCAATATGACCAATACTACTTCCAAAGGCATGCCATGCACTGAACTGTGAAGGACTGTGCATACTATGTTGGAAAATTTAGATCCTTTGAGGCTAGAGAAGGGGTGCTTAGTTCTTTAATGAGTTGTTGATTCCATCTAACAAATAGAAAATACTTTAATCTTAATTTGGATTACCTTCTTAAGACATGCAAACATGGAAACCCACAACAGTTGCACCATAACCTTATTACATGTCTGTTGGAATTATGGGCCACAATATTTGAACTTGGGTCATGCTAGATGATGTCAAACTCTTATGGATTACCATATTACACCACAAACCTTCAACTGTTAATATGAATACCCATAATCGTTACACCATAACCTTGCCACATGTCTACTGGAATGGGCAGCAACATTTGAACTTGGGTCACACTTTTACAAATGATCCCCATTCCTATTAAGCCATAGGCACATGGGCTGACATTGCCCATATATTTTCTATCGCTAAAAAATTTTAAAAATAAAATATAACACCACTAGCAGAATCCATTACAAGCAAAAACTAATGCCAATTTGTCTATGTATTAGAAAACATTGTAAAAATGGTACATGATAAAAACTAATTTACATAAATTAACAAGACGATCACTAGCAAGATCCATAACAAGAAGAAACTACACCAAGCCATTTAGGTGTTAGAAACCAGTGTGAAAAGGGCACTCCCACAAACTATATTGTTGATAACTTGTGAAGTAGAGCAATTCATATTTCCCATTTAATTGCTATCACTAGAAAACACAATACATAAATGACACAGACGACCAATAGCAAAATCCTTAACAAGAAAAAAACTAATTCCAATCCATTTTGGCATTGGAAAGTGTGAAAAGATAACACCTGCAAACTATATTGCTAATTACTTATGGAGTGAAGTCATGAATTTCTCCCATTTAACTGCTATGATTCCAAAAAATACATAAATGATCATGAAACAGATAGCTAGTACAAAAATTCACAATAACCAAAAACTTATTCCAATCCATTTGTACATGCGAAAAAATGTGAAAAGGGCACAAATGAACAGAGATACTAATTAACATAGACTTAGTGAGAATTTATGTGGTTCACCAAAAAAGAAAATAAATTTGAAATCTATTTTATAAATTAAACGTGTATTGTAGAATTAGAGGAAACGAAGCTTTATTGATAACATAGCTTGATTTTTGTTATACTTGGCAAAGTCAAATTATGTTATACTGGAAAAAATAAAGGTGTTATCTTTAAAGAGAAGTTAGATAACACAAGTAAACAAACAAAACATGGCATCACAGAAAATTGGAATTGTTGACAATAGAGAGCTTTAATATATTTAAAATGTACTACTATGATATATAAAAGTAGTCAAAACCAAAAAACTATTTGAAGTTATTAGCTAGAACCGATTAGAGGGAAAATAGATTTCAAGAGTTTAGTAAGAGTATTTTGTGGATTAAAATATGTTCAAAGAAAACATCTAAATGTTTAAATTCAATGTCTTTCTTGTAGTTTCAGACGACAGGAGGTTGTAGTTGCACGAGTGAATGGCTACAAAATCAGAGCATAATAATATGCAAGGAGATTGTAGATGATGATTAGGTTTTAAAAAAAATTGGTTAAAAGAAATTATAAGTGTAAAAATTGTAATTTGTAAAGAAATTATATAGTTGGGAAGGCCATACCGTTTTATTGTTGATTTTCTTGTATCTCAAGAATGTCATTAGTTTGATCCAGCGTGAAGTATCCTTGAACTTGAAAGGTACGTAGAATGAAGATGACTCTTGACTTATCATGTATGTATTTTTCATAATTGATTTGTTTAAGCTCTAGAAGGAAGCGATTTAACATGTTCTTTTTAAGAGAGCACTGCAGACTTATATTCTTATATGTTATTACTATGCATTTGAGAGTATGCGTATATGTGTAGACAATGTCCTTCTTGCATTTGTTGTAGTGAGGAGTTTCATTTTTTAGTTCACTGAAGTTGAAGAATGTGTAATTGCATAGTGGACAAGTAGGCTAGAATGGAAATGGAAAAGGCATTTGCAACATTCAATTTTCCATATACCTAGCAATAAAAAAATTAAGCATAAAGGTATGATACATTTGTAGTTCCAAAAAAAATGAACATAGTAGATTTATGTGTTATTGACAAAGAGAATCAAGAAAACAGTTGTAAATTTATCACCTCATTTAATCACAAATGTATTTTTTTATAAAACCATTAAAAGACCTAACAAAACCAATTCTATGAAAATATTTGAGAGGGAAAATAGTACATGACATACTTGAATTGTAAAGAAAGAAAATTTGGTAATGTGTATAATCTATCAAAAGCACAGTGAAACATTTCAACTTAGTAGCTACTACATAATGAATATAATCATAAAGCAAAAGATAGAAGAAGGTAAAAGAAGAAAATTTACTATTGTCAATCAGGATTGCACACTTAGCAAAGATAAACTTAGCTATCCTTTTGAAACATGGAAACACTCTCAAGTTGTGGGTGACCTATGGTGAGAGTGAATGTCCAGATTGGGTTAGTTCCCCTGGCAGATCACCTAATCTAAAAGACTTTCTGAGGAAAGGGTTTAGAAGGACAACTTGCGATAAAATCCTAATCTTAATCGTGATATACCAGAAATCTAACTTATTTTAATGCTTTTACTCACAATCAAACTCATAAAACATCTATTTTCACAATCTCACTTGAAACATGCGACACAAAAGTGATTTGTATGAAGGCTTGAAACTAAACTCAGCATACAGCCTGCATCACATGAGACTTCTACACACAAGTTTGTAATTTTAGGCATGGTCATTTACACAGCTTATCAAATGATTAAGGAAAATGCTGATTATAACATCTGTGAATTACTCTGACAGCAAGCAATGGAAATCTAACGAAGACAAAAGAAGATAAATACCCCTTTAAATTTGGCACACTAATCATGTGTTTATTTTTCTATTTTATGCAAGAGTTACAGGGTATGAAGAACCTATTCTGGACCAGTGATACACCTATGACAGTTCAAATTAGAAATTTGTGAGTAGCATTGGCACCATTGATACATAGAATGTAGCTCTATGGGGCTATTTTAAGAATTTCCAAAGATCAATGCAAGCCAGAGAAAGAATTCCCAAAATAGTTGTTGAAAAATACAAGGATACAATTTTTTTCATTGTGACAAAAGATCAGTGTTTGATGGAGGCTGTTGAGCCCAAAACAGTCTAGTTTATGTCTATAGGATATGAGGTAGATAGAATTGTACTAGAAAACTATGCTGAATATATGCTAAGCAAACCCAAAGATCCCAAGGAAGAAAGATTTTAGACTTATGAGGAATTGCATGCCAAAATTCATGTTGAAGTTAGGAAACTTGAAATCTCTAGGAAAATGAGGAAAGTAGTAGAAGAAATCACCATAAAAGTTGTCTTTACAAAAGAAGAAGTGGCAAAGGCAAGGGAAAAGGCACAAGCTATCAAGGAAGCAGAAGAAAGGAGAAAAAGTGAATCGACTAGGGCTTCAAAAGAACACAAAGATAAAATAGAAAAGCCAGAGAAGGGAAATAGAAAAACTAGAGCTTCCACTATTGTTGAAGCCTCATCCACTCTCTCTAGTTCCACACCATTTGTAAATGTGGAAACTCCTACCACTAGCTCCAAAAGAATGAAGACTAAAGCTAAGAGAATGCATGCAAACATAACTATTGATGAAGAAGAGACAGAATCAAATAAGTAGGTAAAGACAATGAAAGTTAATGCTACTAAAGCGTCCAAAAGTAGCAAGGAGAAGTCATCAGAAAGGAAGACACCTAATAAAAGATAGAAAGAAGATGAGTCTCATGCAACACTAAAGATTGAAGATGTATTAAAGTCTGTTACTGTTGATGGTAACTCGAAACCTGTGACTGAGTTTTATGATGATTACAATGATGCTGACAAGAGGATTTTGGAAGAAGTTGTTGTAAAGTATCTAAACATATAAAACATAGCCCTCATTGAAATCACTGGTGATCTCCCAGATACCTTACACAATATTCTATCAGTCAGGAAGGAAACTGCTATCGCTAAAGATGTTGAGCTCAGAGAACACATGCTGATAACTTTATGTCCGAAAATCACTCCAGCAAAGAAAAGAAAAATCTCCAAGGCACTCAACAATGAGTTCAAGTCAAGTCAAAGAATGAATGCATTGATGATACGAGAAGTGGCAAGGTTGTCAAGGAAATAGAGTTAATTATTTTGGACATAATAAAGAAACACAATATTTCCACCATCTACGACAGTAAGGAAACAAAAGTTGAAGACATATCTCCACCAGAGATAAGCCAAGATCATGGACCTAAATAGAGTGATCAAGTCCCCAACACTAATACAGTGGATATGACAAAGCAAGGAAAAATTGAAAATAATCCATTTTCTAAACAACAGGGTGAAGGAGAAGAATTTAAGGAAGAGAGGAAGAGCCCTACTCTAGAGCAAAACATAGATCAACAAGAAATTATGGACATAGATCCTCCAGATCAAAGTTAAGGAGAAATATCAGAAAGGGTAAGAGACACTGTGGATGTCTCTGACAGGCAACAAATTATAGAAAAATATGAACTCCCTCAAGGTCCAATTAACTTGGACTCATTTTCACCTTTCCAAAAGTTCAAGCTAGTTTTTGTGGTTTAGGCCAAGGCACAAGAAGAGCCATTACAATCACATGGTCAAGATAGCAAACTAATCAATGAAACATCAACTGTCATGGAAAAGCTATTGCCATCATTTTTGGAGTTGTCATGTGCCTCTCCTCTTTGCAACTACATTCTACTGAGGGCTATTTGGAGTTGTCATGTGCCTCTCAATCCCCTGTTCTTTATAGAAATTGTCAAAATATGTTGAACAAAACTCACCACTATTGTCAGTCCTCAAACAATTAATCTTTCTATCCTTCTAATTCTCTACAAGAGCTTTGAACTCTTTGAATCTACTAAAGACTTCAAATTTGCTTCTAAGGAAATACGCCCATGTACTTCTACTATAATCATCAATAAATGAAACAAAGTAAATAGATTTTAAAATTGAAGGAACATTAACAGGACCAAACACATTAGAATGAATCAAGTCCAACACCTCGGAAGATTTATGAGAACTAGAATAAAACTGAACATAGTTTTTTTTTTTTTCATAAATGCAATGTTTGCAGAAATCAAACTCAAGGTTACAATCATTCGTACCCTCAACAAGATTTTTACTTTTCAAGATCCTCAAACCCTTTCAACCAATGTGACCAATTCTTTGGTCCCATAACATTATCTTCTCAGCTAGAAGTTTTATCCCCATAGAATGAGCACCCTTAGGTACCTAAAAAGCATGATCATCGAAAGTAGATGCAACAGTCCTCTTCATTGCTAGTTCTAATAGTGAGGATGAAGACTCTGAAGCTCTCTTCTTTGAAACAAAGGCACTATTTTACTGAACCATGCATGCATCAAGATGAAACAAAGTACCAATCCAAACTCCCTTAGCTAACACCATAGATCCTCTAGTCATCTTGCATCCTCCATTCGAGAAAACAACCTGCACTTCCACATCATTCAACTTAATTATAGAAAGGAGGTTCCATGCCAAACTAGATATATGTAGAACACCATTGATCCCCTTCACTCATCCATCAAGGATTCAAATCAAGACTCTACCACAACCAACAATATTTAGGTGAGAATCAATACCCAAGTACACCTTTCGACCATCGTATTCTTCATACTTTTAAAACCAACCTTGATGTGAGGTCATGTGAAAATATGCACCAAAGTCAATAAACCAAACATCCTAAAATGCATGTGTTTCCAAGGTAGAAACAAAAGCTTCTCCTTCATCCTAAGATGACTTGTCAGAATCTGGATCATAGTTCTTCTTCTTTTTCTTTTTCTCCTCCTTGTACTCCTTGCAAAAGTGACCAGGTTTTCCCCAGTTCCAACACATGGCCTTGGAATTTTTAGGAGACTTAGATCTCCCATGGGATTTGGATCTTCCTTTTTATTCCTTCATCTTATCCTTTTTTTCCTTTCTCTTTAGATCTACCATGAACCGCAAGAGCCTCCTTAGCTAATTTAGAAGACTTTATCTGCATCTCTTTAGACAACAACAAAGAAACCACTTCATCCATCTTAAAGGTGGTAGTGGTAATCCCAATGGCCATAACAAGGTGGTCCCGTGAATCTGGTAAGGAACACAGTAAAGTCATACATCGATCATCCTCCTCCATCTTCACATCAACAGAGGTTAGCTAGGCGACAAGCATATTGAAAGTATTTAGGTGATTGGTGACAGATCCTCCCTCTTCCATCCTCAAAGAATACAATTTCTTTTGTAGGAATAACTTGTTCACTAGGGATTTGGCCTGATAAACATCTCCAAGTTTCTTCCAAAGATCTTTTGCAGTCTTCTCTTCATGGATATTCAAGAGTACTGAATCAACCAAATAGAGTCTTATCAAACCCTTAGCTTTTCGATGTTTGAGATTCTAATCTTCTTGAGACATTTTCATTGGTTTGTACCAAATATGGCATCTCATAAATCTTAAACTACAACCATGTACTCCATTTTGAGTTTCCACAACCTGAAATTACTACCATTAATCTTCTTTATCTCAAACCTCCCAGATGTGCTCACCATCTCTTTCTTGCAACAAAGATTTCAAAATCCTCTACACAAGATCCCACTTAAATTAAGATCAACTCAAAAAACCCTCTACCCAACAACTAAAACCAAAGGTTATCAGTCTCTAATACCAACTGAAAAGAAGCAAGGTATGTAGAAACACTTCCTACACTGATCTACTGAGGAAAGATTTATGTAAATTTTAACTTTTACAGTTATAGGTTATTAGATTCACATTAACAGAAAGGTAATAACAACATCAAATGCAAATACAAAACTCACAACACAAGATATACGTAGGGAAAACCCTTTTGAGTGAAAAACCTCACACTCCAAAGCTGCTCAATATATTATTCATGAATCAAGAAGATTACAATATACTTGCGGAGCAATCTTTCACAAGAGTATAACCAACTAGAGATCCAAGAAGTAACTCAACATTTATAAGACTCTTACACTCAACCTCAATCTCAAGATCCTGATATAGGAGATACAATACAGTAAACTGATAATGGTAATTACAAAATCATGAGCCAAAACCACACAAAAGTGGCACCCAAGTTATCTCCAATTAAAGATGCCTTGTGATGTGCCAAATCACACAAAAACATATGTAACTCTCCCCTTTACATCTCTTTTAAGTGTCCAACCCATTTTTACATTTCCCAAAATATAAGAGGTCAACCTTCCAGAGGTCATAACTTTTGATTCAGGTGTCTAATTGATGAACTCTTTAATGTGTCAGAAAGTTTGTGAAGAGATCTATCAAGATATAACCCACTTCACTAGTTATGACAACATTCGAGACATTTAGGGACCTCTAAGTGCCTCAAAACTGAGATCAAATGTAGAGTTACTAAAAATAGTAAGTCCCACCATTTTTAGCCCTTTTGAAAACTTTGAAAGTTCTAAACCATTCTTCAAGAAAAAGGGTATTTGAAACGACCAAAATTGAGTAGAATAGTAACCTTTCATAGTTACAAGGTTGAGACACTTTTCCTAACAGTTATAAGCACTTTAGTAAACATGACGACAAAATGTCATTGACTCTACCTTCTTGGTCTCAAATAATATTATATTGACAATATGACCTGTAAGTTCCATGATACTATATATTTTTTTTATAAAAGGTTACTTCTTCATAATAAGGTTTCAAGTTTTTGATATAAAACATATGGTTATGTTCACAAAGAACACCATGTTAATTTTGGTTAATTTACAAGTATAACTTCATTTGAATTCTCACAAAGAATATCCATTTATTGTAACAATTATTCATCTTCAATTTTGTTTACTATATTGTCCAATCCTAGACCACTCAAATTAGGTGTCATCTATCACTAAGTTTTGATAATACACCATATCTTTTATATAACCATGAAAATATTCTTCTCCAAAAATGTTTGAATAAAATATCAAGAATAGTACATAGTCTACTGAGAAATGTGAGTCAACATTTGTCTATACTTTCATTTTTACATTCAACTCTTATGTTGTCATCATGGTTCAACTTAACTAAATATGATATACAGAATAATTTCAATGCATTCAATAAACAAGATAAACTCTCTGGTTATTGCATGCGAAGATATCATGGCCTTTCGGCTCACAGGCATTGTTTGCTACAAGTGATATGTGTATATAACACAACCTTTATATAGATATGAAAAGAAAAAGAATCAAGTCTCTCTATTGAGAAATAAGAATATAACTGGACCGAATGATTGCACAGGAGTTTGATATAAAAACTTGTAAATGTATCTCTTTTTATTGCACTCCAAGTCAGGTGTTTCAGTCTTTGGGTATTGTCACAATATTTTCCAAGACTTATCATGTTTTTCTTGTTTCCTTTATCAGTCACCACTAGTAAACATGCAGCGTCCTCACATAAAACCATGCATCTCTTTTTAAAATGAAAGAGATTATATATCCCCAAAATTTAAAGAGCAATATTTGTCTTCTTCTCTCGTCATCTCCCATACCACTTAGAAATAAAAAGACCATTTAGAATTGCCACTTCGTGGCTTTATATCAAACAAGAGTCACGACCCAATAAATATGCATGTCAGCATAAACTATGGCATGATTACCATTCTTTAATGTCTTCCCAAAGGCTTTAGCATAGTAAGTTTTAAAACATTAAATTTTAGTTAGAACTATCACCTCAAAAATTGGGAAATTTTAGCTCTAACGGACGTAAGGGTCAAAAGTTATGACCTTCGGAAGTTCCATGTCTAAAAACAAATGCATCAAAATAATATCAATCAATAAATAAATTATATAAATTAAAAATACATACAACTATATGTAAATACATATAAATATATATAAATACTACATAAAAAAAGCTTAGAATCATACAATTATTTTATCAATCATCATACTACATAAAAAAAGTTTAAAATCATACAATTTTCCAATATTATAAAGAGTTATTTTCAAAATTATAAAGTAAGTGTTTTGAAATTTAAAATATAACTCTCATAATTTTTGTTTTATAAGAAATATTAAACATCATTCACAATACAGTGATTGATTCTCTCAAAATATCACTAAAACTTCAGAGCCAAAAGAATCCCCATCATCACTAAGTGATATGACAGGCAAAGAAAGTAACAGCAAGAATAAGCTTAAAGCCAACATATATGCTTTGAAACAGGCCTTGAAGCTATCAGAGCCATATGAACTCTACCGTCCATACTTCTGAAACTCCCATTCGCTATTATCTAAAGGACAGACTTGACGTGTCTTCAGCCACCTACTTATGCAGTGAAAGTGGAAGGCGTGGTTGCATACTCCCCATGCAACAGTACATTCTTCGCTGGTTGTGCTAGCTTGATTTGCCTGACACTCAATGCAGAGGTCCATGATATGGTTTCTGCAAATGGCACAATTGTCAACGACAATATCCCAAGCCCAGAGGGTAACGGCATTCCATTTCTTGATTTCAAAGCGCTTGGGCTTCTTGGAGGCGCTGGAGCCCTCCCCAGACTGCTCTTCCACCGGTGTCATCTCTACGTCTTTCGAAGCCATTCCTGCGCAGAGAACCCAGCTACATATTTTTATTAAATGAATGTACTTAAAATTATAAAGTAACTATTTTATATAACAACATATTTTTTTAAATGAAAGCACACAAGAATTAAATTTAAAATATATAACTATTTTATTAAATTAATGGACATAACAATAAAGTGGGCATAAAGTTTTCTTTTGTGTTATTTTATTAGGGTTTTATCATATAAAACATAAAAGGAGTAAAATGTATTCTCCAACCTAGAAGTTATTTTTCTTTGTTAGCCTTCATTAAACTAAAGTAAATAATTTACCCTACCCTTAATTTTCTTATTTTTCTTTGTATGGAAATTCTTTGCTCGGAATAATTTTCAATAATTTAATCCAAATCATACCAAAAAAAACTCAAGAATCTAAAACAAAGGTCATTAAACTAAATATTAATTTTCTTTGTGGCTTTTAAAGATTGAACCCTAGCCTAAATAATTTTATAATTTATAGGTAATTTAAGATGCACTTCAAGTACAATTTTCTTTTTATTTTAATGAGTAGAATGTAAATAGAATAAGAGTAAATAATAGCAATGCTAATCTAACCTTCTATAAATAATAACAGCAACATTGCATCACTTCATAAATTCATTTTACAAGAAAAATACAAAGAAAAATGGCTGCATAGTGCCCTTACCAATTAAATTTCTCTCCTTAGTGATTCAACTTCTTCCAATTCAATTTGCTTTGTTTTTATTTGATTTGATTTTTCTTAAATTTATGTTCGAGTACTACTTATATTTATACACATTATTTTAAATTGGCTTTATTTTGGTGTTAATAGAATTAATAACTATGTCGGCTATATATTTATAATTATTTTAAAAATATGTTTAGTTATTTAAAAAATATGTCAACTCTATTTTATTTTTATATACATAGTATTTATAGATGTCGGCTCTTTAATAGTTTTTGTTAACACACTTAGACCATTACACTCCACCCCTTACTATCAGTGTAGTTACAATGTAATATATTTTGTTTTATTTACTTGTAGAGTTATTTTAATGAAAATTCTCAAATTAATTTTTTACTGTAGAATATTTTATTTTATAACTATATTTTATTAAGGTTTCATCATATGAAATATAAAATGAACAAAATGTATTATGAAGGCAAAAGTAATTGGAAGTAAGTACATTATATTAGGCTTTAAGTTAATTCTCAAAAATAGATGCCTTAATATCTCTTGACATATTTTAGATAAAATATGTATGCTAGTTTTATTTTAAAATTATTTTATTTTATTACATTGTTTACTTTATTTTTATTTGAAAAGTTATTTTATATTGTTATAGAAATTTTAATTTTATTTTTGAAAACAATAGCATTTTTTATGAGTGAATTGCCCAAAGTGACCTTACCCATAAACCAAAGAAAAAATCAATCAAAAATTCTAACATGCTACTCGAAGAAGGGGCACACAAAAAATTCCATTAAGTATGCTTACTATGATTTGTAATTTTGTTATTAATATAGTATCTAATTACATAGTCTTTCTAATACAAAAAACTCATTATGGGTAATTTCTATACTATTCACTATTTTTATGCTTAAAAACTATTGCACTACTCTGTTATTGCCACCTCTATGGTATCCCCTGTAGCTTTGCTCATCACATCTTCCATCTCCATCTCCTCAAAATCCTTGGGAACCAAAGCAAAGGACCAATCAACTGCATTGTCTACCATAACACTTGCAACATTTTTTAGGAAATTGAGCCCCCATGCCACCTTCTTCCATTTTGCTTCAACTCCAAACCCCATCGCTTCAATCATAAAAGGAGATTAGTGCCCATTGAAATTAGGAAACATTAACGGCCATATGCCCTAGTTCATTAGGAACCCCAACCCCACCATTGCAATCTCCAGGTAATCAATAAGGCCCCTGCACCACTTGGAGAAGACCAAAGCCTTCATGAAAACTTTGATATTATCCTTATCCTCACTCAAATTCAACATGGTCACCACAAACATAGAGGCTACATTTGCATTCACCCGGTATCTTTGAGATGCCAAAAGGAAGACATCTCCAAATACCATCCTTATTGCAAGAAGCACAATGGAGGAATGAGTTTTGAAAATCTTCTTCAACCCTCTATCTGAAATGTTGCCTCTCAAAACCATCTATCTACAGCTCCCTTGAAGGAATTCCATAGTATCCATTTTGAATGGAAAAACTTGTATTGGCCAAACTACTAAATAGCATCCCCTAACTTTTAATTGAAATGATTTTACCAGCAATGAACTGTCCCTTTCTACCATCATATCTACAACTCCTATGCTCCAACATCTCCAACTCTTTGTCATCATTAATTCTCATGCTTCAATGTCCTTCAAATGATAATTAAAACTAATGATCAAGTGAATTCCAATCTTCCCAGTTATTTGTAATAAATTTGGTGTATTGCATGGTTGTGGCCACATTGGCAAATTCATCTGCCTTGGTGTTGGTCTCCCTGTAAGCATGTACTATTTTGAATCTATCCAATAAATTTATACATTTCTTGCACATACTTAAAATATTTCTAAGTCTCCAATTCATGTTAGGATTAGCATTATTTCCTATGTCGTTAATAATCACTTTTGAATCCTTGTCTATCATCAATCTTTTTACACCTTTGATGTCCCCCATCTGAAGCCCTAGCAATAGAGCTTGAGATTCTAATTCATTATTGGTCCCAACAAGTAGTTTTTTTGTTGTCGAAATCACCATTGCCCATTTGTGATCTCAGATGATGCATCCAGCCCTAAAAATTTTTGGATTGCCTTTAGTAAAAATTCAACTTATCCATCCCTCATCTAGGGGGACCCATCTTACATCCGCACTAGGGTTATGAGACATATGATCCAATGCCTTCCAATAAATGGGGGAATAATCAAACCTAGACACATTTTTTGATCTCATTATCCCAGGAAGTGAAGGAGCTACTTTTCAAAGATTAATGTCTTGATGCATTGTTTACCGCTTCTATTATAGACTGCTCAATTTTACATTTTACTGCTTCAGTTGACACTTCTTTATCTTGGAAGATTCTCATATTCCTCTATTTCCACAAATCCCATATGACCAAGGATGGCTTGATAATCCAAATGCTAGAGAAAACCAATTTATTATGGAGCACCGACCATGCAGATAAGAGTTTAAATATATCTTGGGGTTGTAGATTCTACCAACTCAACATTCAATAGAAAAACTTCCAATGCTCCTCTACATATTTACAAGTTAATAGAAAATGGTCCATTGATTCTTACCCATTCATGTTCATCATAGAAACTTGGGTAATCTTTCCAAACATCTAGTCTTTTTGCGGTAATGCTCATGTATTTTGGCTTATATTCATTGTCATCCAATAGGGTATCTCTCAGTTCCTTGAATTTCATGTGGTTGATTTTAGTGAGTGTGGATGTATATCCTTACATCCTCAGTATAAACAACATCAGTTGGAAGAAAAGAGAATGCTCCATTCTTATGCACTTCCATAGCTTTATATGGATATTTCTTGTACTTAGGTCTTGGCTTCTCTAAAACATCAACTAATTTTGGTATCACAATTTTATCTCTTCTGCACTCTATAGCTATGGTTTCATTTCTTAACTCTTTTTCTTACGAAATTGCAATCTATAGATAGGGCTTTACCTTTTACTCTTCTTTTCTCAAATTTACCATTCACATTGAATATGAATGAGGAAGAATTGAATGATTAGTACTCAAGTAACATTCTTTTGCCCTAACTTTTTTGCATTTATTACATCTTTTCCTTGTTAGGTTTTTGAGAGATTTCAGCTGTCAGTTCACTCTATAGGTTCATAGGGAACTATTTCCATCTAGAATTCCTTTGTCTTTCATGTTTTCATTCCAAACATTTGAGTTATTGATTTAGACTTGTCTTATTAACATATCCATCTTTAAATTTCTTATCAAGTCACCTATATGCCTTGCTTTCACTTCACACCATCTCATTTTTACAAGGAGATGGAAGATTATGCAGTGGTTAGCTCCCCTTGAACCCATGTTTTTTCTTAATATAATATGAAGTCCTCTGCAGGAGGTACATGAACATGTGTGAGATTCATTGATTGAATCAAACCACCAGGTTCACCTATAAAACCTGAGATTTACCTTCTACAATAGAAAAAACAAAGAGGATGAATTTGCACAATATTGGATGCAATTAATGAGTTGGATTAATGAATTACATGTGAGAACTTAATTTTATTTGCAAGTTAGAAAACCCTAATATGACTTAAGAATAACCTAAAACTAAAATTAGCCCCAAGCCAACTTAATAAAGTGGAGAAAACAGAGAAAAACCCAATCAGAGAAAACTCTTCTCCAAAAGAGAGAAAGAGAAAAATACAAGTACATGAACATGATATTGAAGAACTAACACTAAGACACCCAAGAATTGAGTCCATCACAAAAGTACAATCATGTTCATAACCCCCATAAAAAAGGAAGTAGAGAGAAGGTCTGGTGACCCCCCAGAAGTGAGAAGGATGAAACCCCATGCAAGGAAATTCTCCCTCCCAAAATAAAGATGAGAAGAGAGACCATGCAGTTGCTCCTCAAGATGACTCCTATAGTGCTGGAAAATGCTCAACATAGAATAAAGATGTTAATACCCATGAACATCAAACAATATTTTTCACCTTAGGAAGAAATACAATTGCAAATGTGTGCATAATGTCTTCCCATTCCTGATGGGAATACACAGGAAGAAGGATAAATGTCTCTGAACTCTACACATGATCCTAAGACAATAATGATGCTCCTAAAAATTGCTTAAATGTCTCCAATCTACTGCAAAATTATGATTGAATAGGAGGATAAAGAACAATCTCTGAAGAAGATGATGGTGATGCAACACCATTGAAGATGTCAGCAAATAGAAGACAAATATATCCTCAATGTTGTCCTCCAAATCTACAAGATGGGACTCTACAAACAACAATGATATATTTGGTAGATATGTGTCCCAATGAGCTATCTCTGGAAAACTAATAATATCCTACTACGAAGAATCTAATGTAGGAACAAGTAATAAAGATGTGATCTCAATTTAAGTGGAGAAGGAGAAGAAAGTGAAGGTTATGTGTCATGTGAACTCGCAAGACCTGTCAAATATGCATGCTCCTCAACTATATCATCATCAAAAGGTATGCAATCTACATCATCAAGGGGTATGTGGCAATCCATAGTAGAATCATCAAGGAATGGAGAGATATGTGAGACTCCATAGATCTCCTAAATGCTAGTACAAAGAGTGTGTGAGCACTCAATATGTTAGATAGAACACATAGTGTCAAAATCAACACTAGAACTAATCAATCCTACAATACATGATGAATATAATTTCCCCATGTATATTTCCTCCCAGGTGTATTTCGTTCAGGTATGATTCTGTAAAGATAAAGGAAAAGATTAACCCACTTAAGACGTTTCAATATGCCCTTTCACGAAGACTCATAATTATCCTTACCCAATGTTACCACTAAAGGGCAAATAGGAAAACCCATGATACCTCTTCAAATAAATCAAATCAAAGATCAAAAATATGAATATGTATTAATGTTCATAAATGAAGCCCAAAAAAATAAATAGAATTTCTCCAAATACCACAATGTTCATAATATCAAATAGAAATCATAAAACTGACAAACTAAATAAAGAATACTTGCAGCTAAGTGGTGTAGGAGCACCTAGAAAATCATGTTTTCATTTGTAATAAGGTCTATTTGACCAATGCATTTTCATTTCTGTTTGTAGCTAGGTCTATTTTGTAATTCCCAAGTGACTTAGGGGACATTTGTCAAGTTGTAATCGCATAATGATAAAAATAGCAATAATGCCAAAATAAGGCAGTACGGTAGTTTTGGTTGGTTGTCTCCTAGCTGCTTGGATTGTTCTCCCAGCCGCTTGGAGCTAGTGTGGTACTACTTAGGGCAAGTTGATAAATGCCCAGAGGACTGATCAAATGATCATCGAATGTAATCAGATTGAAGAAGTGATCGAATGTGATTGTGTTGTGTTCAAGAGAAATAAAGCATTTCTATTCTGTCCACTTGATTTCTATTTTTATAACTACAAATCGTACGACTGTAAATTTCTATTCATTTTGCATTTTCCAGTGTTGTTGTATGTCACTGTGAAGCATTCCACTAATGAGATTTCTGTCAAAATCAATGGAATGACTTCAATGTACCATATATGTCTGTTTCCTGTATTGTTTTCTTGTTCAATAGTGCAGATGTTTCAGATCAAGGGTTTCATGTAGTAAGGACGGCCTAGCATCTCCATGTGTTAGGGTTAAGAGGGAAGTAAAACTGTACGATCGTGTTTTTGGCAAATCAGCCAAAGGTTATGAGCATTCACTGACGGAATGCACCTCACCAAAGGGCAAATACCATTGGGGCATTGGAGAAGGATGAAAGACTTGATAGATAAAGTTGAATAGGTGGCTCATCATCTGTTAGTTCATTGACTGTGAGAATTTTAAGGCATCAGTCTGGTTTCTGTTGTGCGCTCCCCATCATATTGGTATCAGAGCTCGAAAAGATTTGGGTGGCAAATCGAATCGAGGATTTATAGGAGTGTTGGCATTTAGGTGTTGTCTGTGAATGTTTATGTCAGACAGAGAAAGTGAAGGAGGGGCTAGCAAGATGCCTCCAAAGGGAATACCACCGAAGTGGTCAAGAAATTTAAGGAGATGGAGTAGCTGATAAAGACTAGAGTCAAGGAAGCACTCCAGGCTGAGTTGAAAACCTTAGGAAAAGGCAAGAAATCAGGTGTGGAGTTTAATGAAGAAGATGAAGATGGGGAAGATGAAACAGCCCCAGAACAGACAAGTATATCTACAGACCAGAAACAATTTTTGGAGGCCATAAAATCACTTGGTAAGGAGTCATCTGAATCAAGAATGGAGATTCTGATGTTCAGCAGAAAGATGGATGCAGAAGAAGTCATCAAATGGATCAAGGTTTTGAACAATTACTTCAAGTACAAGGAGGTACCAGAGAATAGAAGAGTCAATTTTGCAAAGACAAAATTGAAGGGCACTGCACTCACATGGTGGAACTACACCCAGGGAGAAAGGGTGAAGAATGGAAAGAGCATGATCTCATCCTGGAGTCAGATGGTAGAGAGGATCAAGGCTCAGTTCCTACCGGTAGATTATGAAGTGTAGATATACAGGAAAATGTAGAATCTTAGGCAGAAGGATATGGATGTATACACCTATACAGAGGAATTTCATAAATTGTCCCTAAGGTGTGGACATGCTGAGGATGAGAAATGAAGAGTTGCCAGGTATATTAATGGCCTAAAGTATAGTATACAAGATGAGATTACCATCTTGACACTAGAAACTGTGAAAAAATGTTTCCAGGTGGCACTGAGAGTAGAAGAGAAGCATAAAAGGAAGAGTGACTAGAACAATAGAGGTAGAGGTGGAAGGAATTTCAGAGGCAGGGGCAGTTCTGAAGGAAGAAGTCCTAAGCAGAGGCCTAGTGGTGAGTCTAACCAAGAAGAGCAAGTTGGGGACTCAAGTAGCAGAGGAGGCTACTGAGGAAGAAGGCCTAATAGAAGAGGTGGGACAAATGGATCAGGTAGAGGATCCAAATTCTCCACTATGAGATGTTATAACTACAATCAGATAGGGCATCCAACATACAAGTGTCCAAAGAAGGCCTCAACTTCTCATGGTGGTGAGAAGAGAACCACTTTGATTCAAGAATATGTAGGGAGTGTGACATATCATGAAGTGAATCTAGAATAAAAAATGGGAGAGAATCTAATGATCAAGAGGACACTTCTCAAGGAACCAGTGCAGGCAGAACCATTACAATGGAGGGCTTTGTTTAGGATCAACTGCAAGATCCAAGGAAAGGTTTGTAAAGTCATTATTGACTCTAGTTCTACTGATAACATTATATCTTTGGAAGTAGTGAATAAGTTGAAGTTAGAAAAGATACCCCATAGCAGTCCATATAAAGTTAGTTGGTTGAACAAGGGGCAACACATACTCATCAATGAACAGGCATGGGTAGAATTCAATATTGGGGGGTATAGAGATAAAATTTTGAGTGACATTTTTCCAATGGATGCTTGCCATCTTTTGTTAGGCAAACCATGGCATTTTGATAGAAAGGCTCATCATGACGAAGAAAAGAATGCTTACTTATTCCAAAAGGATGGTATGGCTTATAGGATACAGTCATTGGTAGAAGAGGATCCATAGCATGTAGGGTCTAGTATAATGCTGGTGGGAGAAAAAGAATTCATGGACACATTACAAGAAGGTGATGGAGTAGGTTTTTCTTTGATTGTGAAGCCTAAGGGGGAAAAGAAGCAAAGTGTGAGAGAAGTAGGGCCTAAAGAGGTCAAAGATTTGCTTGAGAGTCACACAGGAGTGATTGCAAAGAATATGTCTGATTCCCTACCACCAATTAGAGACATTAGCCATAGATAGATCTCATACCAGGAGTAGTACTTCCTAATAAGGTAGCATATAAAATGACCCCTCAGCAAAATGAGGAGATAGCCAGGTAGGTTCAAGAACTTTTAGACAAGGGGTTAATAAGAAAGAGTTTGAGTCCATGTGCAGTCCCCATGATTTTAGCACCAAAGAAAGATGGAAAATGGAGATTGTGTACTAATTCTAGGGCCATAAATAGGATAACCATCAGGTATAGGTTTCCTATTCCTAGAATAGAAGATCTAATGGATTGTTTGGGAGGTGCTACCTATTTCTCTAAGATAGATTTGAAGAGTGGGTACCATTAGATAAGGATAAGAGAAGGGGATGAGTGGAAGATAGCTTTCAAGACCAATGAAGGGTTGTATGAGTGGCTTGCGATGCCGTTTGGTCTTTCAAACACCCCTAGCACCTTTATGAGGCTGATGAATAAGGTGTTGCAGGATTTCATAGGAAAATTTGTGGTAGTCTACCTTGATGATATTTGGGTGTTCAGTAAGAGCAAGGAAGAACACTTGAAACATTTGGAGATAGTCTTGAAAAGGATACAAGATTAGAAGTTACTGATAAATTTGGAAAAATGTGACTTCATGAAGCAAGAATTGGTGTACCTAGGTTTTGTCATCTCTAAGGGTGATTTGAAAATGGATCTGTTGATGATTGTTTTGAGACAGTCATAACAATTAGTTTAAAATTCACATAAATGAACCAAAATTGACTTGAAAGATATGAAGGAATCGGTTAAGATTCACTTAATCACAAGTTTAATATGGTCAAGTCTTGACCTGTTGAGTAAATTTAGTTGGTCAATGTGTAGCTGTAATGTTCAAGGGGCTTTACGTAGTTTAGGGTTTCCTATTGGTTAACTGGACTCAAACTATGCAAAAGATCATAAAAATCAGCATGTTCATTCTTTTGCATAAAAATGTTGCTGTGTTGCAAAGCTTTAAATGGTTTTCTTGAATTATTGCAGCTTTCTCCTCTTAAATATTTATGAAAACTGTCTACTTTCAACTCTGTTATGCATGCTCTTTCAAATTTGAGACAATTTCCTTTAAGTTTCTACATTTTCAGCTCACTATTTTTGGATGGGTTGGGAAAGGTTAGAAAGATCTAATCTAAACTTCATTCATTCTACCAAAGGATCTAATTGTTCTGTTATGCACTTTATAAATCATACAGTAACTTGATCAAATCCACAGATAAAACCTAAGTGTAAGTTCTGAGCATTTTCACAAAAATACACTTAAGATTGTAAACTCTAAGAGAAAATGTTTCAAACACAATGAAGAGCAAGAAAACACTCAGAAGATAGATGCAAAATCCCAGATTCAATTGTATTAGAAACAGACAGTCATATAAGATTTACAATGTCTGAATGACTCTTAGCTTCAATGATCAAACTACAGAAAACTTACAAGCTTTACAGATACAGTAAGGAAGCTAGATGTTCCACGCATTCCTTATTGCAGACACAGGTGACCTCCTTCTTCTACCTCTAAACTAAAAGGTCTCTCTATTCTAAATGTTAAAACTAGTTACAAGTGCTGGCTATCCTCTAAAAATCCATGTGTAACCTTATTACAGTGTACAGAGGCACAATATATAGATTTTGGTTGCTCAACACAGCTCAAAACCCTAGTTAAGCACTAGTTCAAACTTCTGATTACAACAATAAATGCTAGAGAATAAATCCCCAGAAATATCTCTGAGCATACATCAAATCTAGGTGAAATATGCCCTCCTAGAAACCCTAGTAGCTCAATATTAACTTCTGTGGTCTGCTGCAATAATGTCTTCAGCTGCATTTTGTCCTCATCAATGAAGACCCTTGATTTCTTCACATTCCATCCTTATCTTCCTTTTGCTTCCTCCGAGATCTAATTTTTTCCTCTTCGTGATGTCATCGCCATTAAATTTCAGCTCCTTCCTCAACTGCAAACCTGCAAAAAAATAGATAAGCAATAAGTACCATCGATTAATAAAACCATAGGAAGGAAAACAACTACCAAATCTAGCCGTGACTATGTGAACGCACCAATCGGGCCTTGAATCTGTGAAAAATATGGGTCAAAATGCATATTCAATGTTAAAACTAGTCAGGTCAACCATCGTTGACCGAAAACATGCAATCGGGCTCCAAAATGCTTCAAAAACCTACCACTTCATTTTCCCGCCCTTTTCACCTATCCAAATCCTTGTATATGGTGAATGCATATTTTCCTTGTATATCGAGTTTGTATATCGAATATACAAGCACCAAAATATGCAAGGAACTATCTATTTTTAATTTCTATTTCGAATCCGGCCTATACTAGTGCATTATATATCGCAAAATATACATTGCGCAAATATACAATGACTTAACTCTCTTTAATAATCCCCTCAGGTCCATCCAATGTATATTTCGTATTGTATATTGGTCTGTATGTCCAAAATATACATTTGGACCTTATACAAGCGCTTAACCAGATTTTACTTTTCCTTCGATTCTGTGTTGTATATCCGCAATGTATATCGTGCTTTGTATCTTATGATATACATTCGAGTTTTATACACAGCATTAATCAGATTCTATTTTATTTGGATTCCGGCTTGTATAAGCGCAATGTATATCGGCTTGTATATTTGAATATACAAGCACAAAATATACATTGAATTAAAGTTGTTTCAAAAAACTTTTAAATCCGCGTTGTATATTGGGTCTTGTATATTTATGAAACCCTCTTTTCAAATCTATGGATATACAACAAATTTTCCATATTTAAAACCCATTTCATGTCCGCCATTGTATATTTACGTTGTATGTTACCGAAACATACAAGCCCACAAAATATACAAGGGATTAACCTTGTTCAATAATCACTTTGAGTCCGTGCGATGTATGTTGCCAATGTATATTTTAGTTTGTATGTCCAAATATACAAGCACTGAATGTACATTGACTTAACAATGTTTAATGACTTTTCAGGTCCGCTATGTATATTGGCATTGTATATTGACTTGCATGCTCCGCTTGTATGTATTTTCTGATATACAATGAATTTTCTATTTTGGACCTTTATTTTGAATCCGGCTTGTATATGAATAGTGCCTTGTATGTTCCGTTTGTATGTCAAAACATACAAGTGCCGAATATACAATGACTTAATTTGTTTTAATAAGTCCATCGGGTCCGCGTTGTATATAGAACACTTGTATCCTATGCATTGTATATTTTGAAACATACAAGCAACTAACTTTATTTAAACAACCCTTCGGGTCCGCGATTTGCATATGGATGTTGTATGTTCCAAATGTATGCACAAATATACAAACCCAAAATGTACAACAATTTAACACTATAAAAAAACTGTTAAATCTGTGTAGTGTACATTGTCAATGTATATTTGGCCTCATATATTTTGACCTTCCAAAACATACAATGTGAGATACAAAGTGGATTTGAAACATCAATTCATTTTAACCTAAAACCACTTCAGGTCCATCTTGTATGTATACTTCAAAACCTTTACCAAATGCATACAAGAAAAAAAAGAGACATACATTCAGCCTAGTATATGGAAGCGATGTACAAAGAGCAATGTATGTGACATATACAATGACCCAACATGCAAAAAAATAAAGCATATGCAACCCAATTGCAAAATGCGACTAAGTATAAGTGACTTTGCACATACAAACTTGACTTTGTATATGCAAAGCGATATATACAAACCTGAATGTACATTTTACCAAAATGATCATAACTTGCAAAATATGGCAAATTTTAAGATGGTTCAAAAAGCAACGCTAGCTCATTTTTCACAAGGAATCCAACCATATCATGCTATAGTACCGAAAATGCATTTTTTCTCTATTTTAAACAAAGTTTGCAATTTTAACTCCTCTCTTTTCCCTTTACCACCAAGCAAAACAACACACACAAAAGCAAAAGCAATAGCCACAGCAGGGGTCCTCATTTTGCTAAGGAGTAAAATGGGGCATGTTGTGAACATCACAATAGGATACTTCCAAGGTAGAAGCTATTTTGAATTGGCCTACACCCAGGACAGCAAGAGCGATTAGAAGTTTCCATGGTTTGGCGACATTTTATAGGAAATTCATTAAGAACTATAGTGACATCTGTGCACCTATGTTGGAGACCATCAAGGGTGGAGGTAAGATGAAGTTTGCATGGACGAGAGAGGCAGATCAAAGTTTTGAAAGTCTGAAACAGAAAGTTGTTGAATTCCCTATTTTGGTGTTACCTAATTTTAATAAGGTTTTCACAATTAAATGTGATGCAAGTGGATTGGCCATAGGAGTAGTATTGAGTTAAGAAGGTAGACCAGTAGCCTTCTTTAGTGAAAAATTAAATGAAGCTGAGAGAAAATACTCCTCTTATGATTTAGAGTTGTATGCTATGGTACAAGCTCTAAAAAAATGGAGGCACTACTTGCTTCCTAAGGAGTTTATTGTATACACTAACAATCATGCTCTTACTTTTTTGAATGGATAGGAAAAGCTCAGTCATCAGCACATGAATTAGGTGGAAAGTCTTCAAGCGTACACCTTCATCATCAAACATAAGAAAAGAATAACCAATAAGGTTGCTGATGCTTTAAGTAGAAGAGTGTTGACAGTGCAAGAAGTACAGCTATAGAGTATGCGTGTTGAGTCACTCAAAGGATTGTATGAAGAGGACCACGATTTTAAGGAAATTTACAGGGTATGCAATGAGTTTGCCAGTACTTTCCATAGTGAATTCTTAGATTACACATTGCAGGATGGCCTTTTGTTTAAAGGAAGTCAACTATGTATCCCTAAGTGTTCAATGAGGGATAATATAGTGAAGGAAAAACATAGTGGTGGTTTAGGAGGACATTTTGGGCTCAATAAGACCTTAGATCTTGTCTGAAGGTTTTACTTTTGGCCAAAGATGCAATCTGATGTTAGAAGGTTTGTTGAGAGTTGTATGATTTGCCAGACAGCAAAAGGAATCTCAACCAATGCAGGACTGTACCAACATTTGCCCATACCAAACAGACCTTGGGATAGTTTGAGTATGGATTTTGTGATGGGATTGCCTAAGACAAGGATAGGTTATGACAGTGTGTTTGTTATGGTAGATAGGTTCAGAAAAATGGTGCACTTTATTCCTTGTAAGAACACCAATGATGCTAGTTACATTGTAGGTTTGTTCTTTAAAGAAATTGTCAGACTTCACGGATTACCTTAGAGTATTGTATCTGACAAAGATAGCAAATTTGTGGGATATTTCTGGAGAACTTTGTGGAAAAGATTTGGTACAAATTTGTCTTTTAGTTCAACCTATCATCCTCATACTGATGGCCAAACTAAGGTTGTCAATAGGTCATTAGGCAATCTACTGAGATGTTTGATAAGAGAACATGGCACTAGTTGGGATGTGGTACTCCCACAAGCAGAATATGCCTATAATGATTTTACAAACTAAAGTACAAGTTTAAGTCCTTTTGAAGTTGTTTATGGTAGTCATCCTAGAGGAATTTTTAAATTACGAGATGTTCAAGGGATGGATAAAAGGAGTGGACATGCTGACACATTTGCAGAGGCTATGAAAGAGATCCATTAACAAGTCAGAGATACTTGTTGTGTGGTTACACAACACGCCCCATTTTGACTTGACAAAACAGGGACCCAACTTCTTGTTTGGTTTTGCTTGTGTTTCTGCTTACTGGTAGTCTGGTAAAAGTATGTCAATGCAGATGATCCTACATAAAGGGGGCTGGGTAAGTCATCATGATGAGGTCAATTTTTTCAAAATTAACATTTCATGTCAATAACCTCATGGTGGGATAGAATACAAAATTTCATGCAGGTTTGCCTTTTGGATCACCTCGATATTCCTTAGGGAACAAAAGTTATGATGAGTCAAAGATCTAGTCAAACCTGATATTTCGAGTGGAGGATCATATTTCTCAACATCAGTCATCTTATAGAAGATCACCCCGATCTAATAGTATCACCTGATAAAATTATTTGCTCTGAACATTCGGACATCAAATTTATATGATAGTGACACTTACCTGTAGAACAACATCATATATTTTGCAAGGGTCATATTCCTAAATATCACCCTGATATTTGAATATTGGCCTGTTGCAAAATATCACCTTGAGCTAATATCCTGCTGACATCATCCAAACCCGGTAAATGAAGAAATCAACATGATGATGATGGCACCATCCTTTTTACCTCGCAGAGGTATATTTCCAAGCATGACCTTTCTTACACAACATGATGATGACGTCATAAAGCCACAACGCTAAACTAAGTCATTATCCCGATGATATCATCTTGATATTTTGATAGGAGGTCATTTTATGCCTAGGGGGTGATATTATAAACATCACCAGACATTCCAAACATCCCCTGATATTTTTTAATATCACCCGATATTCTCAACCCGACTCGATGTTTCGACATCGCTCTTTTCACCTAAAACAGATGATCATATTATACCAAGGGGGTGATATTCTCAATATCACCCAATATTTAGAATATCACTTGATCTTTAGAGATCACCCCGTGCCTCACCGCCATAACATTAAATACATACAGATGTGGTAGGTGGTTCCTGCCGATGACAAACCCGATACATACACTTGGTAGGATCTAGAAGTTTCATACGAGAAAATCAGCTGTTGCATTTAATTCACCCTAAGTTGCCCTAATTTGTATAAGAAAAGAGGTTAAAAGTGATTTACAGATTCATTTCATACTTAACCTGCAATAAAATAAGTTCTTACAGAGTTCCAAGCTTACAAATCCTCATAAGGCCACCTATGGACGCATATAGCTTGTACCAGAGTGGGATACGAGAGCACTGTTGGTAATTGAATTCATTTCAGATGATCATTAGCATAATCAAGAGGATAAGTGCATCAGGTAGGTAATTTGAAACCCTTTGATTGTCATCTTTCACATATCCAAGTATTATGGGGTCTTCTAGTTTGAAATTTCAAATTATGCATGTCAGGATAAATGAAATGTGGAAACAATAATAGTATGCATGATGAATAATGAATATGTAATGTATATGCATGCTTGTATATGTATCAATTGTAAGACCAAGTTATGTTAATTACAGGCATCCATGGTGGATAAATGGCTAGCTAAGTCAGAGGCAGAGTTTCTAAAGCCCATGTTTGCTCAACCTGAGGGTGTCCGGTTCAAATATGGTGCCATCACCGATACACACCAAGGGAATACAGATCTAGCTGCTTGGTCAATCAAAATGAATGATGAAAAGAATAATAGTGCCTTGCTAGATGCAGTCTTCGTATCAGGAATGTGGAATGCAGCTAGTTTCCTCTATTCCATGGAAACCCCTAAACTGATTATTGAGTGTGCGAGGAACTACAACTCAGAAACCAGGAGGGTAGAGAAACATGGCAGAATATATACTGATCTGTCAATCAAGGGTATTGCTGCTACATTTGGTTTGCCATTGGGCAAGAAGGTTGCCAACATAGATCTGAAGAAATCAGAAGTAGAGTATGAGAATAACAAGAAGTATGCCAGGAAGAAGATGTATCAATGGAGGGCAAAGAATAGCCCCTATCCTGCAGCAGCTAAACTTCTGATTCATTTATATAAGTATGACTTTCACGATGAGTACCAATATATGATAGCCCTGCTCAGCAGAGTGACAGGCCAGCCTGATGCTGGAAGTTTTAGGGACTGGATGTATGTAGTCATCCTGATGTGTCTCTACATGGATAACAAGCCAATGTGGGCCAAGATGATAAGTGATGCTCTGGATGAGCAGTTGATGAACCTAGGAGGTCCAAATTGTTCCTTCTACATGACATCATATATAGTTTATTCATGTGCCTACAAGGGTACATTTGATGCATTGATTACAGATAGAAAAATTGGAGGCACAACTAATGATGCACACATATAGGATCATCATCCCCAAATGCAAAGAGTGAATTACCTCCAGGACTACAAGCTGGTAAATGATGCATTCTCTATGCAGCTGGTGAGAACAATGGAAGAAGATAGAACCAAGAGACTAAGCATGGAGGCTCAAGAAGTTATCTATAGGCATGGAGCCTGGTTTATCCAATTTGCCCCTTTCTCCTATATCAGGATTGAAGGTTTTGAGGGGGAGACTCTCATGCTCCCAAGGTACCCTACAGATGCAGTTGTCCTAATGGAATTTCTAAGACAAATCTCTACAATATTGAATGCCTATAAGGCAAACAACAAGCTTCCACCAGTTTTGTTTCTAGTCACAATGGGCTGGTATATGGTCTAACTATGATGAATTTCTAGCCTTTTCCATTAGTAAGATCATATGATCCATATAGGAGGATGTAGAAGATCATGGGGAAACCCATCCATCAAAGGAATCTTCAAGACTTCTGGGCAGATTGTGAAGATGAAGCTGAAGCCCGAAGAAGAAGGTATCAAAGGTTAACACTTAACCAAATCAGGACCTTTGATTGCATCTCCATCCCGACACAATTGAATAAGGATGATGGAATGATAATGACTGATGAATATGAAGAGAAAAAGATATATAATGATACCATCTCTGTGCCAGATCTCACTATACAGGAGGATATCTCCTTAGATCTATTCACAGGCAAGATATTACAACTAACCCAAGCTTGGGTGGATGAGTAGATAAATGTACTGAAGAAAAAGGGTGTTGTCATCATGGCGGACAACAAGAAGAAAAGATAGGAAATTGCTGAGGATGAATATGATGACTTCTTAATTGAGAAGAGAAAGACTAAAGGAGAAAAGGTACCTCCTCCAGAGAAAAGAAAAAGACCTCCAAGAGGAAAGAAGATTGATACTGAACCCAAAGGGGTTATAGTGGAAAGAGTGATAGTGCCAGTTGAAGATGCATCAGCATCAGGGCAGGCATCAGCATCATCAACACAACCTCCTCAGGATAAACAAAAGGCTAAGCAGATCCAGAGGCCAACTGCACAACCTACTACTGCATATGAGGAGGATCAAGCCTCACATAAGAATAAAGAGAAGGATATTCCTTTAGAAGAAGAATCTGAAGAAGAAGAAGGCCCTCTATCCTTCACAAGGAAGAGAAAAGCACCCCAGGTAGTAGCCACTACACCTAAGAAACCAAGGACTTCTATGAGAGGTGAAATAAAACAAACTCCCCTAATGTTGAGGGGAGCAGGTGGAGGAGTATTTAAGAAGGAATTGCAACATAATGTTCCACTTCCCACTATTGTGAAGTTTAAAACTGAGTAAGCAGAAGAACAAGTAAAAGGAACCTCTAAAACACTTCAAAGTGGTCAAGTCTCATTAGATGAGGCAGTTGACCTATCTGATGATGAGGTGGTGAAGGATGTAACTTCACAAAGAATGGAAACCCTTACTGCTGGCACTTGGATAACTCCTCATGGAACTCCATTAGTACAAATAGTGTTAGAGGAGATGAAGCAAGTGGAATTAGGGAAAGAGAAGAGCCTGGACAAGGTAGCCCAAGAGATAGGGCTTGATACATTGATTGAGTAGGTAACCATTCGTGCAGTAATTGATCTCACCTATAGACAGGATGCAAGTCCTGAAAATCAAGGAAGTATTCAAGATAAAGAAGAGAATGTTGAGGAAGTAAAGATGGTAGAGATAGAGAGCCATACTTTGGATATGGGTAAGCAACAACAAGAGGAAGTACTTGTTGGATCCAAGATAGTTGAAGTCTAAGATAAGGGAGGAGAAGAAAGGGATATATCAGATGATCTTGCCCTAAAGGTACAAGAGGTAATTGTTACAGTTGCGGAACAAATTGTAGCTACAGATCAGGTGGACAAGCCTAAGGTAGATACCGTAACATCTATGGAAACAAATATGCCTCATGATGAGAAAATCACTAAGGTAGATAAGACACCCATGGAGGAAGCAAAAGATCAGGATCATGATAAACATGCAGATGATCAACAGGATCACCCTCCAGAAAAGGAAATTTCTCAACAGGAGGATATACCCAAAGATCACCCTCATGAGGAGCATCATGAGGAAGAAATAAGGAAATCACCCTCCCCATCGAACATGATGATGGATACCGGAGATCAAGGTGATCATCATGATGATGATGGAGACCAACAGCCAAAGGATCAAGCTCCTTCGTGGCTCGAGAAAGAAATTGGCGAAGAGTCAAGCATAGGGATACAAGAATTTGATGTATCCACATTATTTACACAAACCCTGATAAGGCCAAAGAGGAAGGCTAGAATAACTTCTGCAATACAAAGGGATCTTGATACAGGTAGGAGAACAACCCATGTAGTTGTTCCTATAGTTGACAAAGAAAAGGGCAAGATCACTCTGGATGAATTCCAGATTACTACAGTAGATTTGGGATTTGCCAATGAGGATCAAGAAGGCTAGGAAGGTAAAGACATTATTGATTCATTAACTCAGAGTTAAGAGAGAGAAAGAGAAGAATAAGCAGCATAAAGAGCACATTGCTCAGCTGCATGCATATATAAGAGGGTTAATTAACCCTGACGATACATCTAGTGATCATGCAGTCCCATTGACTACTATTTCTCAGGAGGAGGTCAACAAGTTGAACCTCATGAGGTATGAATCAATAATAATGTTGAAATGGATGTCATCTACACTCGATGGAGCTGAAGAAGTGGCAAAGGCCTCTTTAAAGAGGTGGAATTCTTTAGGCACCTCCAGGAAAAAGGTAGATAAACTACAAATGGAGATTGGCAGGAGGTCCTTTCAGTTAGAAAAGGTCGTGAGCATTTATTTTGGATGAAATGAAGAGGACTGATCCATAGATTCTAATAAAGAATCAAATACTGGATAATAACACAACCGTATTGATTGATATCTGGAATAAAGACATCAAGTTTGAATATGATGTACTTAAAAGATGCAACAGTAAACTAAGAAATATTAGCATGAAGCTACATGATATGATGTCCCATGAGGCTAAATTTTTGGAAACATTAGAAGGAGATGCAGAAGGCAAGATAGAAAATTAGGATGAAGAGTTTGTCATCAAAGCTCTACATAGTAATTTCCAGTTAGTTGCTAAAGACCCTCTCAACCACCTGACAGAAGAAGTGCTGAATAAAGTAATGAGAATAAAGGTCAAGGTGGAAGATTATAATGAAATGACCAGCAGCAGGAGGAGTAAGTTGGAATCTCTCCGAAGCAAATATCAGGTGCATAAACATGCCACCACCAAAGCGAGAACACAGGATGGTGGAGAATTGGAGAAAATAGTGCAAACATATGAGAATATCAGGATGGCTATGCAAGTCGATATTCAAAAGGGCAATCATCATGATGATGAAGATAGCGAGAGTGGTGAAAGTGATGATGATGACAAAGAATCTGATGACAATGCATCATAAAGGGAATATATGCATCGGGTACTTATGAAAGTATAAGTTACCTAGATGGTTGCCAGCTAGCAACCTGTGCCATGTGGAAAAGATTGACTTAGTCAATAAAATGTAAACCATAGATTTCAATAGATAAATCTTGATTGTAGATCAATTGTAACCGCTCCCTCACCTTATTCTATAAAAGGTGCAGGGATGCCTCATTTTGAACATTCAAAACTTAATTGAAATTTGTTTGCTGAAATATTCAGGGCTTATTTCAAAGTTGTTGTATACATATATGTTCCTGCATACTTAATGAATGAGAAGACCCTTTTGATTACAATCCATCATAAATCTTAAGTAATCAGTATGTGAATTCTTGATATATGCCTTGATTTGCTACATCCCTTGGAGTGCATGTCAGTTTGCATGTGTTATTTTCATACCTTTCCTTTGAAGTTAGCATTGACTGTATCTAGCTGTGGAATGTCCTGGTGAACATATGGTTTGATTTCTTCTCTTCATGACTATATCTGATTGTATATGTGGCTCAATAGCTGAAGGTTCAACTTTAATTTGAAGTATTTCTTTCAATTTCAGAACATTTCATCACAATTGCAAATAATTGATAACCTTAAGCAAATAAATCAAATATGTAGACATCCTATAGATAATGGAACATATTCAGTATATTTGAGGTTAAAGCATGTCTAAATGACAAATATAATGCAAAGATTTAAAGATAGATACAATATTTGAAGTATATCCTGTGTAGAATAACTCACTGTGCAGCATCATTATAGGAAACATTATCTTACTGATGAGATCCATGTAAGGCCCCAAAATGGAAATAGCAACACACATCAACCTCTAAGTAATGTCAGAAGATTAAGACCTAATCAATGGAGAATTGAGATCATGAATTTCCTAAATTCATTGTATCTTTCAAGATGAATAAGGGTTAATGTGTACTTTTATTCTATGTTTGTTTATGACTAACATCGTGATCAACAATACTCTACACTAGAACAGTCAGAAGATCAAAGCTCAAGTGGATCAAAGAAGAAGGGATGTGCAGTACCAAATTAGAGATATGGTCATGGTTCATCTCAACAAGAACAGACTACCCACAGGAAAACACATCAATTTGATGATGCAAAAAATTGAACCTTGTCAGATTCTAGAAAAATATGGTCCTAATGCTTACAAAATTGAACTCCCTGAAGACATTGCTATTTCACCTATCTTCAATGTTGCTGATCTGACATTATCTAGGAGTCCTGATATAGGTGAAGGTACAACATGATTTGTTCAAGACAATGCAGAGTGGGTGCAGTCTTTACCACCCAAGGAACCACCAAAGATGGAATGTATTTTGGATAACAGGATAGCCAAGAAGACCAGAAATCAAACATATTTCGAGCACTTAGTCAAATGGCAAGGACTTCCAGATTCAGAAGCCACATGGATGCTAGAAGAAGATATCAAAAAGCGGGGTGGTGATTTGCAGCAGTTAGTCTCTAAGAGGACTTGAGACAACTTTCACCCAGGAAGTATGGTGCAGGAGCACCTCAAAAATCATGTTTTCATTTGTAATAAGGTCTATTTGACCAATGCATTTTCATTTCAATTTGTAGCTAGGTCTATTTTGTAAGTCCCAAGTGACTTAGGGGACATTTGTCAAGTTGTAATCGCATAATGCTAAAAATAGCAATAATGCCAAAATAAGGCAGTAGGGTAGTTTTGGTCGGTTGTCTCCCAGCCACTTGGATTGTTCTCCCAGCCGCTTAGATTGTTCTCCCAGTTGCTTAGAGCTAGTGTGGTACTACTCAAGGCGAGTTGATCAATGCCTAGAGGAATGATCAAATGATCATCGAATGTAATTAGATTGAAGAAGTGATCGAATGTGATTGTGTTGTGTTCAGGAGAAATAAAGCATTTTTGTTATGTCTACTTGATTTCCATTTTTATAACTGCAAATCATGTGACTATAAATTTGTATTCATTTTGCATTTTCCATTATTTCTGTGAAGCATTCCACTAATGAGATTTCTGTCGAAATCAGTGGAATGAATTCAATGTACCATATATTTCCATTTCCTATTTTTTTTTCTTGTCCGATAGTGCATATGTTCTGAATCAAGGGTTTCACATAGTAAGGATACCTTAACATCTCCATGTGCTAGGGTTAAGAGGGAAGTAAAACTGTGTGACGGTGTTTTTGGCAAATCGGCCAAAGGTTATGAGCGTTCATTGACAGAACGCGCCTCACCAAAGGGCAAATGCCATCGGGGCATTAGAGAAGGATGAAAGACTTGACTGATAAAGTTGAATTGGTGGCTCATCAGCTGTTAGTTCATTAACTGTGCAAATTTTAGGGCATTAGCCTAGTTTTTGCTATGTGCTCCCCATAACTAAGTCTAGAAAATTTGTATGGATGGCTATGTACAGCTCGTCAATACCTTCTGACTACCACAAGAATTGCAAAAATCAAAGATCATGGAAAAAAGATACGAGCTTAGAAGCCAAAAAAGGTATCTAGAATTCAAACAACAATAAATGTTACTAGTAGACTAACCTAGAAAAAATACTTACACCACTACATTGTGTTCAGAACATTCTTTCTGATGCCTTTTTTTTTTTTAAATATGACCTCATTTGCCCAAGTTATGCCAAAAACAAAAACAACACCCTAAAGCACAAATTAGGGCAAAAAGGGACCTCCTACTCGTACTACATGTTGGGCAAGTCATACGGCTTGCTTGGCAAAAAAATTCCCCATATGATCCCGTGGCTGATTTCAACGATTTGATAGTCAATATTAAGGTTTTTGGGCCTTCTGAGCCAGATGCCAAGGTTGGATTTGGCCCAAAACACTCCAAAAATAGCTTTCCTCTAGATCCTCAAAAAACACCTACTAAAACCCTTGCAAATCTTGCATACATAGCTAAAATCAATCCAAATAAAAGACTAATCAGACTATTTTGACTTCTCTAAATCCAATCAAAGACTCTATTTTAAACAAAAATACACCAAACAAATAGCTCTTGCTTAAATGTTTCTCTAGATATGAGAAGGGGCTTACAAATCTAGAGCTCTGGTACCATGTGAGAATCACTGATTGACTCAAGCTACCAAGATCACTTGTGAAACCTAAGATTTACCTTCTACAAGAGAAAAAAAGAGGATGGATTTGCAAAATATTGGATGCAATTAATGAATTGGATTAATGAATTACATGTGAGAACATGCTTTTATATTTGCAAGTTAGAAAACCTTAATATGACTTAAGGATAACTATTACCATTTTTTACCACAGCTCAAAATTGGCTAAGTAGATGTGATATTATCATTTTTTTTAGTGAGGTTTGATATTCTTCTATTATGAGTTAGTTGCATAATTATTATGTTTCAGTGTTAAATGTAGTTCAATTGTTCAAGAAAGCAGGAAAGATTTTAGATCATTCATTGCATTGCAGAACAGTCAAGAGAGATAAGTATTTTATTCATCACAATGATTATCCATTTACAAGTTGAAATACATAAAGGAATAAGCATTGCATTGAAAGAAATGATGACATATCAGATGTCCCACACAAGTCATGGGTTATAGATGAACATATGTAGATATAAAGAAAATATTATGCATCTAATGAATGAAAAAGGAAAGACATAGCCATCATTGCCATGGGGTTGTCGATCTTCAAAGTTGCCTCATGTCCTACTCCTGATCTCGACATGTACCTGCAAAAATGAGGGAAGGGTCCTATTAGAAGCTCTGGTTATCAAAATACTTTATCCACTAGAAGAGGCATAATACTTTGATTATAGTGCATTGATCAAATCAACATCATACATATGCAAAAGGAACCAAAAGAAAACAATCATGGAGCATCATTGTTTTATTCTAATATGTTTGTTTCATGTGCAAGTATAGGTCAAATTATGTTTTTGTTTCAGATGTATTTCAGCATGCGGTACAAAATGGGCTCCCACAAGGGTAGAGCTTGGCATGCTACCCCTAAGTTTTAAGAGAAGTTAAATCAATTATTCATCCATATTGTGTAAAAGAGGAACATGATAAAGTGAATAATTTTGCATCAACTCAGCCTGTTGGACTTTAATTGAGTGTCCATTTATGACTACCATTCAAGAGGAGTTGAAGTAGCAATCATCTATGAACAGTGAATGTCTACACATGGCAGCCAATGAGATAAGAGGTTGTAAACATCAGACTTGAAATGCTCATATTTATATTTTAGATGTCATTTTTTTGATAGAATAGTTAATTAACTACCATAGAGCATCAATTTACTATTCAAGTCAAATAGACAAATATAGAAGATAGCATGTGCATAGGTAAAACAGAGTTCACATCAAACAATTGATCATTACAAAGACAGTACATTGCTCATGTCTCAAGAGTAATAGAAGAGGATCAAGTACATGTATGGAACAGTAGCACATATGTATTGTCATAAAGGAGAAGAACTATCAACTAATATAGTACTCATTGAGAGCCTCATGTTTTGCCATACCGTAGTAAAGAAAGGACAATCATGTACAAATACTATATCACATTGCTAAGAGTGTTATGATGTTACAAATAACCATGAGCAGGTATGTGCATAATCAAATGGCAGATGCAGCTTAAATAGAAGTTGTCATTACCAAAGTCCTTCAGTAATTGTTGGTGATATGGTGTTATAACAATAATATGTTTGCAACATGTATGCCAAGTGTTACAATCTAAACTGAGTGGACAAGGATGCCAAGAAAGATTTATCCATAGTTGTGAGTAGAGAAAAGAATCATTAAATGCCATCAGTAGTTCATGAGTATATAGGTGTGTGGAATGAAAGGAAAATCTTGCAAATTATCTATCAGAATATCATACATTTCAACTTGGCTGTTATCTTGATGTCATATAGGTGCTACAGGAATCATCTAATGCAGAGAAAAGGATACATGATATCCATTTCATTTCATATGATAAATGCCATGAACAGTTGACAGGAATATCTGACAATATTGATGCTACAGTAAATCAAGGTTTTAAATTTCAGGTGGAGATATGGAGTTCAAAACTTTCTAAGTGTTCATAATTTCTTTCTGATAGTGATAGTCATGAAATAGATAGAATGATCAAAGTTAAATTGACAAGAAAATTACAGATATGTCTAAGCTTTCATTATGTTTTGAAAAAACTTACAAAGTCTTATACATACAAAAATGGCATGAACAGTTACAAAAGAGTTTTCATTGTCCAGAAATGTCAAGGTTTTTCATATTCTCAAAACCTTATCTCAAGTTTTCTATAGTCAGGAGATATATAGAAAAAATAACAACAATATGCCATAGTTGTATCAGAGAAAGGTTTCTGTGCTATAGAAAGTAGAAAATCCTTGTTACATTTTTTGAAACCCTGATGTTATTTTTGTATCTACAGATAAAAATGCACAAAAGAGCTACAGATGCAGAAAGTCAAATAGCCATGGAAGAAGAAATAATTTCTATGCAAAGAGAAGTGAAACCCTCTTCATAATTTTGAAACCCTACTGCCATTTTTGTCAGCTGCAGAGTAAAAAGAATGCACAATAATGTTACAGGATGTTAGCCATGATAGTAATAAGGGTTTTTATGCAAAAAAAAAAATTGAAACCCTTGTTTCATATTTTCAAAAGCCTCCTTCATTTTTTTCATAGTTAACAAGAAGATGCTATAAGAAATAAAGAAGAAATGATAGAAATGCAAATCTACTATGGCCATGTTATGAAAGGAGTTATACACAGAAATCACATCTTTTTGTTTCAATTTTTGTGTCTATAGAAGTAATGAAGCATGGCCGTGGAGGAAATAAGTATTTTTATGCCAACAAAGGTGAAACCCTAGTGCCATCTTACACTTATAGTTAAAAAGAAAGAGGTATAATGCATATACAAAGATAGTCGTGCCAGGGAAAAGTCTTTTTGTGAAAAAATTACAAACCCATCACATAGTTTTTTCAAACCCTTGTGCCATTTTCAATTGCAGAGGAGAGAGCACAACAAGAAGCATTGCCGTGGCAAACAAGGCCTCTATGAAGTGAAAATGATTAAACCCTTGTCATAAAATTGAAAACCCTCAAGGTTTTACACCTACAGTCAAAGGAGGGTAAAACTAATGTATACACAGTCACAGCTACAACAGATATATCATTTTTTGTGATGAAAAAAGATATCCATATCAAAGACCATATCTTTTTTCACTCACAGTAAAAATAAATTATGCCAAGAAAGAAACTCACCTTTAGTATTTGTAGAGGGGGAAGAAGCATGGTCATGGCCTCATTTTTTGAGGGTTTCTTTTTGTCACAGTAGCAAAAGATAAAGACACAAAATCAAATAAAAGATTGTTAAGAGGTTGCAAGAAGTACACAGGCTAATGGCTACAACTATTGAAAGAAGAAGCTACAGAAAGAAGTGAAAATGCTAGTCAAAATCTTATATACCAAGCTCACCTTGTTCTAAGCTATGTTTTGACATAGAAATGCCAGGGATTCAGCCCAAAAAGCCATAGAAATAAAAGAGATATGCTTGAACATTTCAAACCCTAAGTCAGCCATGTTTGATTTGTAGAGTGAATGAGAAAAAATGCCAAATGAAAAATGAGGATATCTTTTAAGGTTTCTCATTACTTTTGTTTGATGAGTGCTCAAATTTTCTTTTGTTGTTTGACTTTGCAAAAATAAAATCATTACTATATCATAATGCTTGTGGTCAAGACTTTGGTTTTTGAAAATTCCTAGTCATCATGCCAAGAAGGTGCCATGGGCCGATAGTCATATCTTTTTATTTGAATATTTTGATAAAGTCAAAGGGTTGATCATTGTGAGATAAGGCTTTGGTGCCTAGGTCTTATGGCTTAGTGGAGGTCGAGCATGGCTCCCTCTTGATTTTCATGCCTCAAGATACTTAATGCTAAGTCACCTTGCAATATGCCATATGAGATACCCCTTGGAGATAGGGAAAAAACTCCTTTCCGTAGGAATTATTTTGCAGGACCATGGAGATTAAGCCTCTAAGGCTTTTATTTATTTTTGCAAATATATAGTGATATTTTCATCATTTTTTATGATTTTTTATAGAAAAATCAATTGTAATGAATTGTAAAATATTTGGCTAAATTATGAGTAAACATTCTTTATTTTTTGCAAAAATGAAATTGGGTAGGAGATGGGATAATACTACCATAACATTGTAAAGTTAGTTTTAAAGCAATCAATTATAAATTGCTTTTAAAACTTAACTATTTTTAGGCAGTTAATAGGCTAATAAAACAAATCAGATTTCTCTTCAATTTGTTTTATTTAGAATCATATAGGACAAAATTTGAAGATCTCCTGACAAGGAGAAAGTAGATTTGTGGTGAGGACACATCAGGAGATCCATTGGCATCATGATTTGACAGTTTTGAATTTTTTTTAGGGCTTTTATTTCTATTTTTCTAAGTATCTTGAAAATGGGCTTGGAGTCTACTTTTAGTAGCTTTTTTCTAGCTTTCATGGGGAGATAGATTTCACAACATATATCTCAGATATTCCTTTCTTTTCAGCAATTCCAATTATCAGTTTCATTTAGATTTTTAGAGATCAGAGTGTAGGAGATAGAGTCTTCCTCTCACATCAAGAGTGTTCTACTCATTTTCATTGTACTCATTATTCCTTCAGTTATTGAGCAGCAACTTTCCTTCACATTTTGTCTAACTATTTGCAAGTTAATCTGATGTTGCATTGTGATGAATGTTTTTCCTTGGCCTTGTCTTAGCTTGTGATATTTTTGTAGAATATTTGTTTAATTCAGGTTGCATGTTGTGTCTACAAGACCTTCATCTAAAATTATTATGAGTTAATGATCAGAGTGTTGTGAAGGCCAAAGTCGATTAATCTATTTTTGAGTAAGATCTATTAGGTGATATAATCTTAAACTTAACTAGAATCCATTTATTTCAGCATATCCCTCTATCCTTTTTCCTTCCAAGTCAATTAGATTAGGAAATAAAAAGGAGAACTAGATCACTCTAGAGATTCACTCTCATTATGGGAAACCCACATCCTAAGAGTGATTCCATGTTTGAACAAGTAGCTAAGTTTCTGTGAGCTTAGCAGGGTGCTTACTTGATTGACAATAGTTTTTGGCACACCCTGTGGGACTCTAAAAGTGATTTCAGAGAAGTTTACACTCTCATAGCTATTGTTTTGGTCTATGCAATAGTTTTCCAACCTTTGGAGGCTTTCACAATATACCTGGTGACTCATTTCCTCTGGTCTGACATGCAGATTAGTACTTTTAGCCTATGAAAACCAAATCTAATCCAGACCCTTTTGATTACTTATAGTTGTCTACACCAAAAAGTCGAGGCAGATCAGCAAGCAAAATAGATGAATCATCAAGAAGTTCAAAGTCTACACCTCCACATTTTAGTTCTCTGAGTCCTATCAAAAGAAGCAAAAGTCTGGTGTTGATAGTCTAAATACCCATAATGGCTAGGCAGTACGCATTCGTCACTTTCAACGAAGGCGGCCCACTACAACTTGCCCAAAGAGATGATATTCTAGTTGTAGCCCTTAAAGGACTGCCTTATTTCACTGGAGAAGATCATATTACTGCTACTGAACAAATTCAAGATTTGGCAACCCTTTGTTTTATACATAATCTCACCCAAGAAAATGTGGCTATCAGACTTTTGGCTGCATCATTAAAAGGGAAAGCCTTACAGTGGTTCAGAAGACTTGTAGAAAACTAGATTACATCATGGGACCTACTAGGATACAGATTACACAAGCACTTTGAGGATAAATCTGATCATCTGTCATTATTGGAGCAGCTGAGTACCATCAAAAGGGCACCTCACAAACACATGGCTGATTTCAACTACCGATTTCAGAGAACCTGGGATAAGATTCCTGCAACGGTAAAACCCTTGCCAAGGCATGCATTTTTGTTTTAGCTTAAAGCTTTAAATAGTTAAATTTCTCTATTGATTTAGTCTATGGGAAGAACTACCCTCCCAAATTCTTTTGAAGTTACTGTTAGAGTAGAAAACTACCTCATCTAGGCAGGGAAAATAGCCCTGAGGCCTCCCTTACCCATTTTCCCTAAAATCCAGCCATCTATGCCAATGGCAGTACCTCCTCTAGTTGTTGTCCCACCTATTCTAGCAATAGGATACCAAGCAGTCCAAGGAACTGTTTTTCCATCTCAAACCAAAAATTCCCCAGAGATTGAAAATACACTTAGGACAATTGCAAATAAGCTGGTAAATATGGAGAAATGCTTGCCTTACAAAAATTAGTATCAACCCAATCAGTAATATGGGCAACCCTTCCAAGTTGATCCTCAGGGCCAAAAAAGAAACTACAACCCTCAACCCTTCCAAGCTTACAACCAAAATACTGCCAGCACCTTGAGAGAGCTTATACACACACAGAATAATTTGGCTCAAGATAGTGACTAGTGTTATCCATATCACCAACCACACAATCAAGTTGCGTGCACAAATGGAGTATGAAATCAGGTAATCATGGTTCAGAACAGCTATGCAAGTTTGAAAGATGCTCCTAGTGCCTAGCCAAATAATGTTGTTGTGGCCTTAATTAATTGGGAAGAGTCTAATTTCTGTGGTATAAACTACCTTCAAGGTCAAAATCGGCAAAGTACACCTATTTCAACCAACATAAGCTCAAAACTAAGAGTTGCAGATGTTAACTAGCAAGCTGTTATGGTACAACAGTAGACTGTAAGGGATAAAAATCAAGCATATCCATCACAAACTACCCCTATACCACAGCAAAAAGCATAAATTTTGTAAAGTGATCCAACTGTACTAGTAAAATAACAACAGAAAGTAAATCTTGTTTCTTTCAATATAGTTGACCATCTTAAGCAAGCTATAGTGAGTATGTTAGTTATGGATGCTTTACATATTCCTGGCTAGAAGAATTTATTGTAAGAAGCATTGGTTGAAGTCTCACTTTCCAAGCATTCTAGTCAAGAGAAGGCCAATGTTGTACTTGCCAATAGCCTAGAGATCAAGAGTGGGTAGCTTGGAAATGAGGTAAAACTACCTCCTTTCTATCTAAGTCTCATTATTGGTGATAAACTTTTTCATAACTACATGGTAGACTCAGGAGCAAGCAGTTCAGTCATTCCCAAAAGTCTAACTAATTCATTAGGATTGGTTTATGATTCCCTTGCAAAAGGAGTGTTGGCAAGAGACACTATATGGATTCATGGTTGTTGTCATTGATGGCAACAAAGGTCATCCCACATATCCACAAGTCATGGTGTGTCTCTACCAGAAGTCAGAATAAAGATTGTTGTGGTCCGGTGAACAAGAACAGAGCATGTGGCAAGGTCCGACAGATTGGTTCGGATCTCTCAGAGGAAGTGTCTTGGTGCAGTGCAGATTTGGGGAAGTCAAGAGGACTACCTTGAGTGGTACATTCCAAGGATTTAGCCTCCGGTGGTGGACAAAGAAAAAGATATGAATAGTTGAGTACCGGATTCCTGAGAGACAGTGAAAACAGAGGAAGAACTGACTGACAGAGTATCAGACTACTTTCCGGATGTGTTATTGTTGATGATAAAGGTTGTGAAGGCATGAATCATGTTTGGCCGACATGATTAATGATATCTACAAGTATATGCTTGATCCGCATTGCTTGGTGAGCAAGGATTCAGCCGACAGAACAGAGTTTGTAAGAAACTAGACTGTTCCAGATGCCGACTAGAAAGGTGATGAAATTACTTATGCAGATATATATAGAGGATGGATTTAGTTGTGAAGTGTGTGATTGTGGGAAGGTATATGTGAATAAGTGCAGAACAGAGCAGAAGTAGCAAGAAAGATCCGGTATGTGAAAGGATAGCAGAATAAAGAACAGAGGAGAGATGAAGTGCAGCAGATCAGTGTACTGAGCCTAACTGGAACTGAACTCCAGCATATGCAGATGCTTCCAATCAGTTCAAGACTGTGATTCTTATCACTTTGTAGACAGTGTGTCTCCTTGTAGGCAGTGGGCCTCTTTGTGAGCAGTGTGCTCGGGCAGTGAGCCCTAATTGGCAAGTGCCATTTTTGTAATTTCCTATTCTTCTAACAGAGAATAATTTTTGGTTAATCACCCCGTGGTTTTCTCCCTTAACAGGGTTTCCACGTCAAAAATACTGTGTCATGTGTTTCTTATTTCATGGCAATGTTTTTGTGTTTGATTCAATGCTGCATTAATTAATAATAAAGTTCAAAAACAGAAATAATGAGGATAACTGATTCACCCCCCCTCTCAGTTATCAACAATTAGTATTAGAGCCAGGTTCCTCCTAATAGAGCCTAACAGCTTGAGGAAGATCTGGGAGTTCAAATGGATGCATATGGTTTAAGGGAGCAACTCAAGACTGCCCTTGAGGATCTTGAACAGTCAAATTCTGAAGTCAATGAATTAAAGGAAAGACTCAAATAGGCTGATGAATTCATGAGAGAATTAAAAGATAAATTAAGTCTCTCTATGAAAAAGAGAAAGGAGCTGCTCCAACAATTGGCAAGACAAAGTGAAGAAAGCAATACAAATGAAGAATTGACTGAGCAAACCAAGTTATGTGAAAAGTTATCAAAAGAAGTCATTATGTTAAGACATGAAATGGAATCAGGAACTATAAAATTTACTCAAGAGATTGAAGAAAAAAGAAAAGCTGAAGACAATCTAAGACAATCTCTTAAAGAAAAATCAGAAGAATGCCACCAGATGGATAGGATTATCAGACATCTTGAATCTGATCTTGAAGATACCAAAGATAATGAAGAAAAACTTGAGGATCAAATTGCCTCTCTCAAAAGAGACCTTCAAACAGCAAATGAATATAAAGAGAAATTCAAGATAAGTTCTGCTCAACTTGAAGTTCTTCTTGGAAGTCAAAAGAGGATAGATGACAAGTATGGTTTGGGATATGAGAAAGGAGAAAGCTCCGGATCCGGTCAAAAGAATTTTGGATCAGAAAATCCAAGGAATAGACCTAGAAGACCTCCGGTACGACAGCCCAATGCTCAAAGATATCCATCTTTCAATGGATACTGCCACAGCTGCAACCACTTTGGTCACAAAGCTAATCAGTGCAAAAAGAGAATGAATCAGATTAATTCATCCTTCTCCGGACAGTGCTTTAACTGCAAAAGGTATGGACACAAATCCCACGAATGCAGAAATATGCAAGTAAACAATTCATTCAAAGGTAGATGCTTTACATGCAATAGAGTAGGTCATATGGCTAATCAATGCAAATCAAGAGGTTATCAGTCAAATATGCAAAGAAATGTTATTTGCCAAATCTGTAATAGGTCTGGTCATAATGCTAAAGTCTGCAGAAGCAAGAATCAGGACAAAAGAGGTCCGGTGTATAATCAGAATCAAGACAAGGTTAAACAAAAGATGAATGCAGATGAAGTTAGGAATTAGATGAGCAAGATTTGGGTGAAGAAAAGTTCAGAGAATGTAGAGGTTGGATCCGCACCAGACTCTGGTGCTGATATTTCTTCCAGAAATTAAAAAGTGAGCTCTGGCTCAGGGGGAGACTCAAAGAAAATCCTATTCCCCCAGCCAATCAAGTGGTGCCGGATGTGGCACAAGATGCGGAGTAAAGGGTTTAAAGATATAAGTCTTGAGATGATCCAGATAAGATTTCAGAGGTCCGCATGGAGATATGAAGAAGCTGTGATTGATCAAGTAAGACATGTTCCGGGAGATGCTCCGGTATGACAGAGGATTACAAAAAGATCTGGAGAGATCCAGAAGTGCATTATTTTATTCTGCGGATTGGACAGAGTGTTTGGGATGTTCTTGTAATGTGTCACCTCGATTTATTCATGATTGAAAGATCCGGATGATGTTCACAGATCAGGACTGATCCGGGATACTCCAAGCTATCCGGATAAGGCAAACTGGAATAATATAGGTCGAGCATTTATTGCCATCAGATATTAGGGTTTGCGGAGCAATATAAGGGATTTCTCAAAAAGCATTTGCTCATTCTGCACTCAAGAAGAAGTGAAAAGTGGAGCTCTGCAACAAGATTCATCAAGCACACCAAAGATCTCCTGCCGAAGTCATTGCATAAAGAAATCAATCCAACCACTCCGTGCAAACCGAAGGCGCATAAGGTATTCTCCGTTTTCATTATCTCACTGCAAATCTTTGAAGAAATGGCTACTCCAAATATAGTGAAAATCTCAGATAGGCCCCGACCTGAATTTAAGAAACATCCTTACAAATCCTTGGAGGTAGATCCACTAGGAGCCTTCTCTAGTATTCCTCATGGTGTATTGCACACGGAAGATATTAGGGTTTACATCCATGCGAATCTTGAAGACTTTGGAGAATCAAAACTGATGGATATCTATCACAAACAATTGATAGATGACTCCTTTGAGATCAAACCTCAGTACAAAGCCATCCGGGACAAACACTTTGCACAGTGCATTCATTTCCCCTGTTTTGAAGAAGATGAATGGGTCCGGTATGTACTAAGTAGAGTACATGACAACTTCCTATGGTTGAACAAGCCCTTCAAGATCACCAAAGATGCAATTAGGGCTGTAACCGGTCTACACTCATCCAGTGGATTACCTGTTCTCAAATCTGTCAAAAATCAGACAGTTAGTGATGCAACCGGATCCAAGTTTGACAAGAGAGCTATGACAGTTGATGACATCACTGAACCGGATGTCAAATTTGCATCTATGATAATTGGTTACAAAATCTATCACTCCAGTAGGGAAAATTCAGTACCGGGAACTGCAATCTACACAGCCTATCAAATGTTAAAGGAGAATGAAGACTATGACTTGTGTGAGCTTCTTGTAAACCAACTCTTTGAAAATCTGCAGAAGATTAAGAAGGACAAGAAAAACTCCTTCAAGTATGGCAATCTGATCCTTTGTCTCTTCTTTTACTACATGAACGAGCTTCCCGGATCCAGTGGATGGATATGGCAGAATGACAGACTAGTTGCCATCCAAATCAGAGACTATTTGCATGGACTTGGGGATGCTAAAGAAAGAAACACAGCTCTATGGGGATACTTCAAGAACTTCCAAAGCATGATGCATGCAAGAGAAAGAATACCCCTATCCCTCGTTGAAAAGTACAAAGACACAGTATGCTTCATGGTAGAAACAGATCAGTGTCTAATGGAGGCAGTAGAACCAAGAACTGTATGGATCATGCCCATGGGGTATGAAGTGGATGAACAAATAGTGGAGCTGCATGTTCAACACATGCTAAGTCAGCCCAAAGATCCAAAAGCAGAAAGGTTTGGAACCTTTGAGGAGCTGAGTGTAAAGATCCATGTAGAACTCAGGGAACCTGAGATAAAGAGAAAGGTGAGAAAAGAAGTAGAGCATATTGCTCAAGGCCTAGGCATCTCAAAAGAGGCACTTGATGCCAGCCGGGAAAAGAGGAGGAAGGCTGAGGAAGAAAAGAAAAGTAAAGAAAGTGAAGAAAGTGTTCCGGTTGAAACTTCCACCCAGACCAGATCATCAAAAAGATCTGCACCTCCCACAACCAAAAGCTCAAAACTGGAAGTCCAGGCATCCGGTAAAAGATCTAAGACAAAAGCCACAAGGGCTTATGAAAGCCAAAAGGATGAAGAGGAAACAGAGTCAGATGAGGGAGTAAAAGAAATAAAGAAGCAGAAGAAGAAAGCATCCGGTAAACCCTCCACAGGCCAAGACAAGGATGAAATGGCAGAGGTATCTGTTGAAAAGCCCACTCTGTCTCTAGAGAGTGTAATCAAGTCGGTTACGGTGGATGGAAACCTTCAACCAATGACTGAATTTTATGATGACTACAATGAGGCTGACCAAAAGACTCTGTAGGAAGCCACAGTCAAATATCTGAACATATACAATAAGGCTTTCATTGAGATCATATCTCTTATTCCTAAAAGCCTAGAAAAGGAATTAGAAATAAGAAAGAATAATGCTCATGCAAAAGATCTTGAGATCCGGGAGAAGATAGCTATTCAGCTATATCCTCAAATTGATCCCAAGACAATGAACATAATCTTCAAGGACTGCAAAGATGAGTTCAGAAGTAAAGCCAGGATGAATCAACTCATGCTTGGTGAGACTGACAAAGTGGCCAAAGAGACAGAAGAGATCCTCCAGAAGGCCTTCAAAAGGTTCAATCTTCCTGTTGTAGAGGACTTAGGTGCAGAAACAGCTGCGGATTTGGAATCATCTGCTCCGGAAGAAGTGGGCCCTGAACAGACTAACATCTCTCCTCCGGTTTCCCCTACAGTCTCCGGATCCCAAGAAGAAGAGAAACTACAGGAGAAAGAAGCAGCAGTTAAAGAAAAAGAGGTTCACAGCACCCCAACAGAGAAAACCATGACTGAAAGTGGTAAGAGTAAGGAAGGAGAAAAGATTCAAAAGGACAAAACTGCAGAAGAGAAGAAACATCTGTCTCCGGCAAGAGACACTGCACAAACTGTTCAAGAATTCCTGACAAAAGCCACTATAGAAATTGATGAACCGGACCTGCTAAAAGGACCATTAGATTTTGACTCTTTGTCACCAGTGCAAACAATGAAAATAGCCTCATTTACAAATGAGAAAGTCAAAGAGAAACTGCTGAAATCTCACATGGAAGACTGTGAGCTTATGGAGGTAGCATCTGGAGTGCTAGAAAAGATCATGCCATCTTTTCAAAAGGATCCCACAGCCTCCTCTTCCGGTAATCTCAAAACCTTAGTCAGCAGTGTTAGTACACATTTTGAATCTCTAGAAAAATCTGCTAAAGAAAAGGTCCGGAAGGAATTTTTGGATAAAAGATTTTCAGAAGTATTAGGATTAATCTCTAACGATAGGAGAAATATGAGTATTGGAATAAAGAGCTTAGAAAATGCTCTTAAGGATGGCGGTGACATTTACAAATTTTGTATATCCTGGTCAAAGGCAACAGCAGCAATTGATAAGAAAATAAAAGAGGAACAGGACAAGCTACAAAGTTTATCTCAAAGTTTTAATCCTCTCTCTTCCTCCATAATAAATCAAGAATGTCAGACTATTGCAGTCTTGAATGAAATAAAGAATCTTGAGAAGGAAAGGAAGAATATCACTAACCGGATGGGAGAACTTAGAAGGATTATAATCCCTAAGTTAGAAACTATGCATGAGGCCATCAGTGATGCTCAGACCACCGCCCAAACAAATGATCTGACAGATCTCAAGAGGGCAGAAGCTTTTGCATTTTTGTTGAGTGGTCACATCTCAATTTTGGATAGAATGAAGCAAAGTTGGGCTACAGAACTGATCCAATTGAAGACATCCTTTGTAGACATTCTTCAGTATATGTGAGTATATAAATATGCGGCTATGTATAGAAATTTTTTGAAAATTTTGGTATGCGGACCCTACCTTTTGCCATTGATGTCAAAGGGGGAGTGAGGAGCTGTGAAAAATGAGGAATCCAACTAAGGGGGAGTTCCAGAAATTGTATATAAAGACAGAGCATCAGCAAAGGGGGAGCATAGTGTAAACACTTAGTCATTTTTTACTAAGTGTTGCCATCAATGCCAAAGGGGGAGATTGTTGGCAAGAGACACTATATGGATTCGTGGTTGTTGTCATTGATGGCAACAAAGGTCATCCCACATATCCGCAAGTCATGGTGTGTCTCTACCGGAAGTCAGAATAAAGATTGTTGTGGTCCGGTGAACAAGAATAGAGCATGTGGCAAGGTCCGACAGATTGGTTCGGATCTCTCAGAGGAAGTGTCTTGGTGCAGTGCGGATTTGGGGAAGTCAAGAGGACTACCTTGAGTGGTATATTCCAAGGATTTAGCCTCCGGTGGTGGACAAAGAAAAAGATATGAATAGTTGAGTACCGGATTCCTGAGAGACAGTGAAAACAGAGGAAGAACTGACTGACAGAGTATCAGACTACTTTCCGGATGTGTTACTGTTGATGATAAAGGTTGTGAAGGCATGAATCATGTTTGGCTGACATGATTAATGATATCTACAAGTATATGCTTGATCCGCATTGCTTGGTGAGCAAGGATTCAGCCGACAGAACAGAGTTTGTAAGAAACTAGACTGTTCCAGATGCTGACTAGAAAGGTGATGAAATTACTTATGCAGATATATATAGAGGATGGATTTAGTTGTGAAGTGTGTGATTGTGGGAAGGTATATGCGAATAAGTGCAGAACAGAGCAGAAGTAGCAAGAAAGATCCAGTATGTGAAAGGATAGCAGAATAAAGAACAGAGGAGAGATGAAGTGCAGCAGATCAGTGTACTGAGCCTAACCGGAACTGAACTCCAGCATATGCAGATGCTTCCAATCAGTTCAAGACTGTGATTCTTATCACTTTGTAGATAGTGTGTCTCCTTGTAGGCAATGGGCCTCTTTGTGAGCAGTGTGCTCGGGCAGTGAGCCCTAATTGGCAAGTGCCATTTTTGTAATTTCCTATTCTTCTAACAGAGAATAATTTTGGGTTAATCACCCCATGGTTTTCTCCCTTAACAGGGTTTCCACGTCAAAAATACTGTGTCATGTGTTTCTTATTTCATGGCAATGTTTTTGTGTTTGATTCAATGCTGCATTAATTAACAATAAAGTTCAAAAACGGAAATAATTAGGATAACTGATTCACCCCCCCCCTCTCAGTTATCAACAAGGAGTACTTCAATTAGATGGGACTGCATTTAGTACTATAGGAATAATTAGAAATCTACCACTCACATTGCATGCTTGTCCTAATTTTGCCATCCATTAGGACATTTAAATCATCGATCTTCCACCTAGTTTTGCAATTTGCCTTTCTAGGGAGTTCACAGCCAAATTGGGTGGCTTTCTTTCCTCTGATTTGACTCACTTGTTCTTTAGAACAAGGTATGGTTCAAAAGTATCAATATAGTCTGAACCACTTGCAATAGACCATATTGAGCCCTATGTTCCCAGCCCAATAAATGTTAATCTATACATCACCAGCGGGCAGTAAGATGAACCCATGAGCCTAGATCCCAAAGCACCTATAGAAGACATAAACTTAGATGATTGAGTAGCTGAAGATCATGAAAGTGACCCTTTCCATCACATGGATGAGGTAGGATTAGGCATCTATATGATACAAGAACATGATGCAGTGATTCCTAATCTGATTAAGGACCAAAATCAGTCAGAACAACAAGAAGATCAGCTTTGGAAGCTATACTTTGATGGATCAAGGACCAAGACAGGTGCTATTGGATATAATATGTTGATTTTACCTCAAGGAGACAAATATTATCCAGCCTTAAGGTTTAGATTCAACTACACAAACAATGTGGCTGAATATAAGGCCTTGATCCATGATTTAGAATGGGTCCAGAAAAAAGGTATCAAGTCTGTCTAACTTTATGGTGATTCTGAATTGATCATTAATCAAGTTAGGAATTTGACTATTACTAAAAATGATATACTCAAAATGTACAAGAATAGAGTGTGGGATTTAGTTGAATTTTTTGATGCTTTTAATTTGATTTCAATTCCCAAGAACCAAAATAAGTATGTAGATAAGCTTGTAGCCTTGGGATCTCAATTTGAGATTCCTAATTAGATTTAAAATATTGAGGTATGGTCATATGTTAAGATAGTTGTCAGACCTTCTGTACCTAACAATAGTGTTTCATGGAAGTGTTTAACAGTGATGAACAGATCTTAAGTTTTTTAAGTGTAGAAGCTAAGTTTGCAGCTGATAATCAGCATAAATATCAGCAGCAATTTAAAGATTAGATTGTATAGTTTCACATTAGAATTAGTGTTCAAAACTAATGATCAGTTCAAAAAGGATAAGTGTAGCATGATAGTGAAGCAAGAACATTATCAGACGATAGAAATTTTCAAAGACAAACTCTTGAAACTTGGAAAGGTATGTACTAGAGAAGAACAGAAGTCTTTTGTTCAATTATGTCAAGATTTTTCTAATATTTTTGCATGGGAGTATAAAGACTTAAGAGGGTTTGATCCTAGTTTGTCCTAGCACACCATAGAATTAGAGCCTAATGCCAAGCCTATTAGGCAAAAGAAGAGACCCCTTAATCCCAAACTTGAGCACTTAATGAAGGCTGAGTTGAATAAACTGATTGAAAGTAGTATCATTTTCCCAATAAAACATACTTACTGGGTTTCCAATTTGGTCCCATTCAGAAAAAAGAATAGTGAAATATGACGTTGTGTCAATTTTCGTGATCTAAATCAGGCCTCATTGAAAGACCACTACCCTTTTCCTTCAAGGGAATGGATACTGCAAACTGTTTTAGGTTCTAATAGATATTCCTTGTTAGATGGTTACTTTAGTTACAACCAAATTCTAGTCAAATAAGAGGACCAATATAAAACTGCATTCACAACTAAGTGGGGTACTATGGCCTATCAGAAGATGCCATTTGGTTTGTCCAATGTAGGGGCAACCTTTTAGAGGGCAATGGATATGGCCTTCAATGGCCTTATGAAGAGAATAGTGTTGGTGTATTTAGATGACATAACTATTTTTTTCTAAAGATGCTAATGGTCATTTTGACCACTTGAAGCAGATTTTCAGAGGTGCAGGGAGTTTGGAGTTTCATTGAACCCCCAAAAATATATTTGTTTAGTTCATGAAGGTAAACTCCTTGGCCATATTATTTCAAAGAAAGGCATTTCTATTGACCCTGAGAGAGTGTCTACAATTTTAGATTTACCGCTACCTACACATAAGAAAGGCTTGCAGAGCTTCTTGGCAGAATTAACTTTGTTAGGAGATTTATTCTGAATATTGCAGCTATTGTGAGGAGCTTCAAGAAATTTAGACACATGCTATCTAATAATAGAATTCACTTAATGGTTTCTCACCCTACTGTCAATAGTTTTTTATTAAATAGAGATATAAATGACAAGAGAGCTGATTGGATAACCAGAGTTATGGAATTTGATATTGATATCAAGGTGACCAAGCTAATTAGAGGCAAGGACCTATGCGAGAAGCTTGCTGAAACTAAAGAGCATAATCAAGAACATGAAGAGGGCACTAAAACAATACAGAACAATAATGAACCAACCACTATACCAACTCATACAAACAACTGGGTGCAGCAAATGATGCATTATTTATAGTCTGGTCAATACCCTGAAGGTTTAGATAGGGAAGGAAGAAGATATTTTAGGTTACAAGCTACTCCTTATACTATCATTGATGGTATTTTATATAGGAGAGATTTTTATGGTGTATTTCTGAGGTGTGTTGGACCTGATCAAGTTGATAAGTTGTTAGAAGCGTTTCACAATGGACCTTCAGGAGGTCACTTTCTAGCTAGGACAACCACTTTGAAGATTATACAGGTTGGTTAGTACTGGCCTAACTTGTTTAAGGATTCATTTGCTTGGGTGAGAAGATGTGAGAAGTGTTCATTATTTACTAGTAAACAAAGGCTTTCTGCCTTACCCCTGCATCCTTTTAAACTTGAATAGCCATTTGCAAAATGGGGGTTGGATTTCATAAGACCAATAAACCTACCATCTAGTTTAGGCCACAAGTGGATCTTGACTACCATGGACTATTTCACCAAGTGGACTAAGGCTATTGCCTTAAAAGAGGCAAACAAATATGATGTCCTAAGTTTCTATCAGGATCTGGTATCAAGATTCAGTACACCAGATTCAATCATCTCAGATAATGGTCTAGCTTTCATAGGATTGAGAATTTTAGATTGGTATGTTAGAAATGATATCTATTTGAATACTTCCTCTAACTATTACCCACAGGATAATGGGTAGGCTGAGTCTACCAATAAAAACCTGATAAGGATCATCAAGAAGACTATTAAAGACAACCAAAGAACCTGGCATGAGAAGTTAAAACTTTGGCTCTTTGGGCTGACAGAATTACACCCAAGAAATCTATTGGTTGTTCTCCATATGTACTTACTTATGGTAAAGAGGCTCAGTTACCTATTTCAGTTGAATTGCCTATATTGACTTTCATCAAAGAACTTGAGCTGCTAGATGAACAACCTTTAGCAATCAAGCTAGCTCAGCTCATGGAGCTAGAAGAGACAAGGAAAGAGGCCTTAAGAAAGGTTGATATGCATCAAACTCAAATGAAGAATGCATTTGATAAGAGGGCAAGACCAAGGAGCTTTATTGTTGGAGATTTGGTGTTCAAATGGAATGAACTAAAGAGCAGACCTGGAAAGCATTCCAAATTTGTTGCAATTTCGGATGGACCTTATGTTATTATAGAGTGCAAAGAAAATAATGTATTTCAGTTGTCCAAGTTAAGTGGAGAGGTACTATCTATCCCAGTTAATGGGATCCACCTCAAGTATTGCCTTTGAGGATAAGAGCTTCTTTTGTATATAGTAAAGTAGTGTTGCAGTTAATAAGTGCTCGTGCACATTTGTTTCATACACTTTTGTTTTGGCAATCAGGGCCTGTTAGTTTGTTTTTAGTTTTTCTGTTGTTGTTGTTGTTGGAGACCTGAATTGCAATGTTTTTGTAAGTTTGATAAGGATAGAGTATGATTTAATGCCCAATGGATGTTTAAGGCAACTGGTCAAATGCTTAGCAAGCAAGCATATAGTAGAAGTTGCCAGAAATGTTACCATTTTTTACCACAACTCAAAATTGGCTAAGCAGATGTGATATTATCATTTTTTTTAGTGAGGTTTGATATTCTTCTATTATGAGTTAGTTAAATAATTATTATGTTTCAGTGTTAAATGCAGTTCAATTGTTTAAGAAAGGAGGAAAGATTTTAGATCATTCATTGCATTGCAGAACAGTCAAGAGAGATAAGTATTTCATTCATCACAATAGATGATTATGCTTTTGGATTAAACTATGTATTTTTGCTTCAAATAAAAAATGTTTCAAATCACACTCAATGATCCATCATCAGGAAGAGGATGTATGTGATTAGGATTGCAAACTTACCCTTTAAAAGGATGAACAGGTAGGGTTAGGTTTAGTGAGGTGGACACAAGCCAACAATAAAACAAAGAATTAAGAAACAATAAATATGTGAGAAAAGGATAAATAATATTATAATAAAAGAAGAAGAAAAAATACACACAGTTTAATCCAAAAGCATAATTATTATTCTAAGGACTATGGAAAACTCATGCCTACTATTCATCACAATGATTATCCATTTACAAGTTGAAATATATAAAGGAATAAGCATTGCATTGAAAGAAATGATGACATATTAGATGTCCCACACAAGCCGTGGGTTATAGCTAAACATATGCAGATATAAAGAAAATATTATGCATCTAATAAATGAAAAAGGAAAGACATAGCCATCATTGCCTTGGGGTTGTTGATCTTCGAAGTTGCTTTCTGTCCTACTCTTGATCTTGACGTGTGCTTACAAAAATGTGGGAAGGGTCCCATTAGAAGTTCTGGTTATGAAAATCCTTTATCCACCAGAAGAGGCATAATACTTTGATTATAGTGCATTGATCAAATGAACATCATCCATATGCAGAAGGAACCGAAAGGAAACAATCATGGAGCATCATTGTTTTATTCTAATCTATTTGTTTCATGTGTAGTTATAGGTGAAATTATGTTGTTGTTTTAGATGTATTTCAGCATGTGGTGCAAAATGGGCTTCCACAAGGGTAGAGCTTGGCATGCTGCCCCTGAGTTTTAAGAGAAGTGAAATCAAGTATTCATCCATAATGTGTAAAACCAGAACATGATAAAGTGAATAATGTTGCATCAACTCAGTGTATTGGACTTCAATTCAGTGTCCATTTATGACTACCATTCAAGAGGAGTTGAAGTAGCAATCATCTATGAACATTGAATGTTTGTACATTGCAGCCAATGAGGTAAGAAGTTGTAAACATCAGACTTGAAATGCTCATATTTATATTGCAGAAGTCATGTTTTTGATAGAACAATTAATTAACAACCGTAGACCATCAATTTACTGTTCAAGTCAAATAGACAAATACAGAAGATAGAATGTGCATAGGTAAAATAGAGTTCACATCAAACAATTGAACATTACAAAGAGAGTACATTGTTCCTATCTCAAGAGTAATAGAAGAGGATCAAGTACATGTATGGAATAGTTGAGGCAGCCATAAGGATGAACTGAAATGCATCTTTTATCATTTGTTATAGTAGCACATATGTATTGTCATAAAGGAGGTGAACTATCAACTCATACAATACTCATTGATAGCCTCATGTTTTGCCATACCATAGTAAATAAAGGACAATCATGTACAGATACTATATCATATTGCTAAGAGTGTTATGATGTTACAAATAACGATGAGTAGGTATGTGTATAATCAAATGGCAAATGCAGCCCAAACACAAGTTGTCATTACCAAAGTCATTTAGTAATTGTTGATGATATGGTATAACAATAAAATGTTTGCAACATGTATGCCAAGTGTTATACTCTAAACTGAGTGGACAAGGATTCTAAGAAAGATTTATCCATAGTTGTGAGCAGAGAAAAGAATCATTATATGCCATCAGCAGTTCATGAGTATAAAAGTGTGTGGAATGAAAGGAAAAGCTTGCAAATTATCTATCAGAACATCATATATTTCAACTTGGCTGTTATTTTCATGCCATATAGGTGCTATAGGAATCATATAATGTAGAGAAAAGGATACATGATATCCATTTCATTTCATATGATAAATGCCATGAACAGTTGACAGCAATATTTGACAATATTAATGCTACTAGAAATCAAGGTTTTAAGTTTCAAGTGGAGATATGGAGTTAAAAAAATTCTAAGTGTTCATAATGTCTTTCTGATAGTAACAGTCATGAAATAGAGAGAGTGATCAAAGTTAAACTGAAAAGAAAACTGTAGATATGTTGAAGCTTTTGTTATGTTTTGAAAAAACTTACAAATTCTTATACATACAGAAATGGCATGAACAGTTACAGAAGAGTTTTCATTTTCTAGAAATGTCAAGGTTTTTCATATTTTCAAAACCTTATCTCAAGTTTTTTACAGTCATGAGATATATAGAAAAAATAACAACAATATGCCATGGTTGTATCAGAGCAAGGTTTATGTGCTATCGAAACTGGAAAATCCTTGTTACATTTTTTAAAACCCTAATGTTATTTTAGTATCTACAAATAAAAATGTACAAAAGAGCTACAGATGTAGAAAGTGAAATAGCCATGTAAGAAGAAATAATTTCTATGCAAAGAGAAGTGAAACCCTGTTCAGAATTTTGAAACCCTACTGCCATTTTTGTCAGTTGCAGAGTAAAAAGAATGCATAGTAATGTTACAGGATGTTGGCCATGACAGTAATAAGGTTTTTATGCAAAAAAAAAATTGAAACCCTTGTTTCATATTTTTGAAAGCCTCTATTTTTTTCACAATTAACAAGAAGATGCTACAAGAAATAAAGAAGAAATGTCAGAATAGCAAAACTACTATAGCCATGCCAAGAAAGGAATTATACATAGAAACCCCATCTTTTTGTTTCAATTTTTGTGTCTACAGAAGTAATGGAGCATAGTCGTGGAGGAAATAAGCATTTTTATGCCAAGAAAGGTGAAACCCTAGTGCCATCCTGCACTTACAGTTAAAATAAAGAGGTATAATGCATATACAGAGATATTAATGCCAGGGAAAAGTCTTTTTGTGAAAAAATTACAAACCCATCACAGAATTTTTTCAAACCCTTGTGTCATTTTCATTTACAGAGGAAAGAGAGCACAACAAGAAGTATGGCCGTGCAAATAAAACCTCTGTGAAGTGAAAATGATTAAACCCTTGTCATAAAATCAAAAACCCTCAAGGTTTTGCACCTACAATCAAAGGAGGGTAAAAATAATGTATACACAGTGACAGCTATAACAGATATATCATTTTCTGCAAGGAAAAAAGATACTTGTTTCATCTATATCAAAGACCATATCTTCTTTTACTCACAGTAAAAAGAAATTATGCCAAGAAAGAAGCTCACCTTTAGTATTTGCAGAGGGGAAAGAAGCATGGACGCAGCCTCATTTTTGAGGGTTTCTTTTTGTCACGGTAGCAAAAGATAAAGACACAAAAGAAAATTAAAGATTGTTAAGAGGTTACAAGAAGTACACAAGCTCATGGCCATAGTCATTGAAAGAAGAACCTACAGAAACAAGTGAAAATGTCAGTCAAAATCTTATTTACCATGCTCACCTTGTTCCAAGCTGTGTTTTGATATAGAAATGCTAGGGATTTGGCCACATAAGCCATACAAATAAGAGAGATATGCTTGAACATTTCAAACCCTAAGATGGTGATGTTTGAGTTGCAAAGCGAATGAGAAAAAATGCCAAATATAAAATGAGGATATCTTTTAGGGTTTCTCATTGCTTTTGTTCGATGAGTGCTCAAAGTTTCTTTTGTTGTTTGACTTCACAAAAATTAAATCATTACTCTATACTAATGCCCATGGTCAAGACTTTGGTTTTTGAAAATTCCTAGTCATCATGCCAGGAAGGGGCCATGGGTTGACAGTCATACCTTTTTATTTGAATATTTTGATAAGGTCAAAAGGTCGATCATTGTGAGATAAGGCTTTGGTGCCTAGGTCTTATAGCTTAGTGGAGGTCAAGCATGGCTCCCTCTTGATTTTCATGCCTCAAGATACTTAATGCTAAGTCACCTTGCAATATGCCATATGAGATACCCCTTGGAGATAGGGAAAAAACTCGTTTCCTTAGGAATTATTTTGCAGGACCATGGAGATTAAGCCTCTAAGGCTTTTATTTATTTTTGCAAATATATAGTGATATTTTCATCATTTTTTATGATTTTGTATAGAAAAATTAATTGTAATGCATTGTAAAATATTTAGCAAAATTATGAGTCAAATATTATTTATTTTTTTGCAAAAATCAAATTGGGCGAGAGATGGGATAAAACTACCATAACATTGTAAAGTTAGTTTTAAAGCAATCAATTATAAATTGCTTTTAAAACTTAACTATTTTTAGGCAGTTAATAGGCTAATAAAACAAATCAAATTTCTCTTCGATTTATTTTATTTAGAGTCATATAGGACAAAATTTGAAGATCTCATGACAAGAAGAAAGTAGATTTGTGGTGGGGACACATCAAGAGATCCATTGGTATCATGATTTGATATTTTGGATTCTTTTTGAGGGCTTTATTTTTGCTTTTCTAAGTAGCTCAAAAATGGACTTGGGGTCTATTTTTAGTAGTTTTTTTTGAGCTTTCAGGGGGAGATAGATTTCACAGCATATATCTCAGATATTCCTTTCTTTTCATCAGTTCCAATCACCAGTTTAAGTTAGAGTTTTACATATCAGAGTGCAGAGAGACAGAGTCTTCCTCTCACATTGAGAGTGTTCTACTTATTTTCATTGTACTCATTATTCCTTTAGTTATTGAGCAACAACTTTCCTTCACATTTTGTCTAACTATTTGCAAGTTAATCTAATGTTACATTGTGGTGAATGTTTTTCCTTTTCCTTGTCTTAGATTGTGATATTTTTGCAGAATCTTTGTTTAATTCAGGTTGCATGTTGTGTCTACAAGACCTTCATGTGAAATATTTATGAGTTAATTGATTAGAGTGTTGTGAAGGCCAAAGTCCATTAATCTATTTTTGAGTAAGATCTATTACGTGATACAATCTTAAAGTTAACCAGAATCCATTTATTTTAGCATATCCTTCTATCCTTTTTCCTTGCAAGTCAATTAGATTAGGAAATCAAAAATAGAACTAGCTCACTTTGGAGATTCACTCTTGTTATAGGAACCCCACATACTGAGAGTGATTCCATGTTCCAACAAGTAGCTATGTTTCTGTGAGCTTAGCAAGGTGCTTACTTGATTGACAACAATAACCTTAAACTAAAATGAGCCCTAAGTAAACTTAATAAAGTGTAATTAAATATTTAATTACACTAATAAAAGGTTCTTCCTTCTTTGCAATATCTTTCCCTTGTTTCCTTTTCCATACTTTAGTAATCTTCTTCTATTTGTTCAAGGTATCTTTCATTTTCTTATGCTAGTTAGGTGTATTCACCAAACTAGTTTTACAAACTTTTTCTCTATGTCCAAAGTTATTACACTCATAGCATTAAATAACTCTTACACAATGATAATTAAGCAATAAGGTTATAGGACAGTATCATCTATCACACGATTCCTTTAAATACATATCTTTCTTGGACACTTCTGGCATACAAGGTGTAATTTTCAACTGGTTCCATTTAGACCTTGTTCTAATACATGATGCTATCTGTATTTTGAATTTTCCTTTTACTATGGTGGGGTTTGGGGGTGCTACTCTGGGAACGTGACACAACAAATTAATTAGCTCCCCTCCTTGAATGTTTGATTTGTGGTGAAAACTAGTAATTGAAGGGTAAATGCAAGAAGTTGTGTCCACTTAAGGTAGAAGTTTCAGAGTTAAAAAAAATCTGAAATCAGTAACTAAAATGGGATCCCGAGCCTAAAATCCAAAACAGGATCCCATTCCTTAGCGGGATCCTGAACCTAGAACCAAAAAATGGGATCCCGTTTTGAAAAAGTATTAATTTTTTTTTAAAATAGCAGAGATCCCATTTTTCCCAGCAACAGGCAACATCTGAGAATGGGATCCCAAGTTGAGTCACCATCAAAACAGCAGGTAAGTGGATTTTTCCACTTCTACAATTTAGCAATGAATCTTTTGAAGTTTCCCTTGTTTTTTTTGGTGTAAAATACAATCAAAATTTAAATTGTAAACTATTATTTAAGGTTTCTGTTTATGAAATCAATAGCTATTTTTTAACATTTTAGTTGTAAAATATAATTGAAATTTTGAAAGACTATATCATATAAAAGGATAGAATTTCAACAAACTGTCAAAGTATTGTTTAAATTTGAGAATTGAATAGTTGTATTTAGACATTTTAGCTGTAAAATACAATTGAAAATTTGAAAATACTGTATCATATGAAAGGAGAGATTTTGAACAAACTGTCAAAATTTGATTTCAATTTGAGTGTTGAATAGCTATATTTAGACATTTTAGCTATAAAATATAGTTGAAATTTTGAAACGACTATATCATATGAAAGGAGAGATTTTCAACAAACTGTTAGAAATTATATAGCATTGGGATGATATATATTTGGTTTTTATAAAATTTACTTATATCAATGTATGTCATTGTATTTTAAAGGCATTATTGAATAGGTAACTGTCATGTAAAAAAATTACAACAAACCATAATAAAACCTTTATCACATCCTTCATAATCAAACCTTTAGAGACAACCAACTAATCAAGAATTGAGAAGATTTTACAATTTTTGTGATAGCCAACTAATCAAGAATGAAATCAAGCCAACAAATGTAACTTTAGAGACACTTGTAGTTGTCCTCACTAGCTAGGTTATGCCCTTGGGATGAACATCGTGATGTTAATTGTGATACGCCTAACCTCATTGGTAATGCTTCCCCTAATCTTAATGACATTGATGTAGTCCCCACTCATGATCCTTACAAAGATCTTGCCACCACTAACCTCTTTCATGATAGGTCACTATCCTCACCATCTCCTTAGACCTATAATACCTTGAGCTTATCAATTGGGACCAACATGACCCTTTATGATTTGATGTTTTCCAAAATGATGAAGCCATCATGAAACTTATGAAGTGTCAAGACCACATCTCCATTGTAATCATAAGAAAGACTTTTCCACCATACTTAACACCTATGCTTATTTTGGAGAGAAAGAAGAACCCTTTAGTCCTAAGGCACCCTAGTAGGCAGAATAGAAACAAGATATAATAAGAAACTTGTGATTGATTAAAATGATACAATAAAAATGGACACTTCCCAAGAGCTCCTCAATGACAAACTTCGCCTTCCATTACATACCACTTAGATACAAGATGACTCCCCTCTCCTTGTTGAGGATGCTATAGACATCAACCTGTGAATAGAAGAGGACCCTAAACTCTCTAAGATAGTAGCTCCACTAGACCTTGACATCAAAGAAGGCATAACCATCACCCTTAAAGATTACGCTAATTTCTTCATGTGGTTTTATGGTGATATACCTTAAGACTCCATCTTTAAATTCATGCATCATCTTGTGGTTCACCTCAATGACAACCCTATTCAATAAAAGCTATGCAAAATGCACCCCCAAGTAGCCCTCTTGGTCAAAGAAGAATTGTATAAACTCTTGGATGTGGGGTTCATTCAGACTATTACTTATCCTAAATGGGTCTCTAATGTGGTCTTAGTTAGCAAGAAAACTAAGGAAATTCTTGTTTGCACTAACTTTTGAGACATCAAAAAAGGATACCCTAAAGATAACTTTTCTCTACCAAACATTGATATGATCGTGGATCTCATAGCCATATATATAAAATGTTATCATTAATCTGGATATAATATCCCTTGAAAAATTTGAGTTAGACATGGAGACACCTAGATTATGGAGAGGTCTATGTAAGAAAACACCTCCTGTAAACTCAACACAAACTTATCCCTCAACCCTCTAAATTGTGACTTACATCAGTTGACTACCTTGGAACACGCTATAGACAACTCTATACAAATTTGGCAAAAGATATTTTCTCCTAATAGAAACTTGTATTTGTAGAAGTATCTACTACTACGTTAGATTTGATATACTTCTTAAAAGGAAAGAGTTGGGACTAACAACTAAATAGAAAATGATAATTTTGCAAATAGGAAATAGGAAACAAAATCAAGCTAGAACCATCTTGACTAATTTATCTTTTTCTAGCTAGATTGAATCCCTACAATCACAAGTTAAAAACAAAGCATCAAATTCTTCATTAAATTTAAATCACAAATCATCATAATATATTCATCTTCATACTCATATTTGTCAGGTACGCAACTAGTAACTTCAATCCTATCTCCATTATCAAATTTGGTTGCCATAGGCAACTTCACCAAATTTAGGTTTTCAAATCATGTGGCATGCACAAGATATCCACCTCAAGGTAGTTCTCCAATTCTAGTTATAGTCTTGCAGATGTTCATTATGATTCTACCTAGGTGGTATGATAGTCCATTGGTTTCTAGATGACATCATTCAATAGCATAGATGCATCTGAACATTCACCCTTCATTGATATATATTGATAGAAAAATAGAGTTTTAAATTGTTCTTAAGGTTTGGGACAATCATAGTGTTAAGATAGTGCAAATTTTAAGACTATTTAGACTAATTAAATGGGCTTAGTCTCAAGCTAAATAACACACATAAGAGTTGGGACTAACAACTAAATAGAAAATAATAATTTTGCAAATATGTATGAATAGGAAACAAAATCAAGCTACAACCATCAACTAATATCTTTTTCTAGCTAGATTGAATCCCTACAATCACAAGTTAATCAAAGCATCAAATTCTTATTTTAATCACAAATCATCATAATATATTCATCTTCATACTCAGATTAGTCCTAGGCATCTAGTAGTCAATCCTAGATTTCCATTATCAAATTTGGTTGCCATAACCTATAACATCAACAAATTTAGGTTTTCAAATCATGTGGCATGCACAAGATATCTACCTCAAGGTAGTTTTCCAAGTCTAGTTATAGTCTCAAGTAGATGTTCATTATGATTCTACCTAGGTGGTATGATAGTCCACTGGTTTCTATGACATCATTCAATAGCATAGATGCATCTGTTCTAATTCATTTCTTTTGTCCAAAATGGTTGTGACAATAAAAAAGAAGCTTATTGAACTCATTATCAATAGGAAATCCCTGGTCATAATAGGAGGTCTTGAATTTGGTACCAATGATTGTGAGCTCCTTGTAGAATATGATGAACCTTTTGAACAAGAGAACCTTGTAGACCATGATGCATATCTTGATTTAAACTTGAACATTATCATCATGTGAATTCTTTTAGCCATCCTACAACCTCCTATCACCCTTCATACTCTTATAGGGATATGCCACACAACCTCTCTAAGTTGACCATGCCAAACCCAAAGTGACAATCCTAAGAGGTCCCTAATTTCCTCCCAATGATCATGAGAACCTTGTAGATCATGATGCATATATTTTGAACAAGACTATCAAGTTCCTTCGCAACAAGAACATGCAAGTCCAAGTTACCCTTTTCACAAAGATCAAGTGTCCTTAAGTCCTTATGTTACCTTTGACAAGGGGAACACCACTCTAGATTATGCATCTTATGGGTATCCTTCATCATCATCCAATCGAATGCCTATCCAAGAGCCTACTAGTCCTATCCCAACACCACCATGTAATCCCAATCCCAATTCATTGGTCCATCCACTTTCTAATCCATCAATCCCTTCATTACCCTCACCACCATCTAATCCTCCAACTTCACATCCTAAATTTAAATCACCTCTCTTAAATGACCTCTATAGATTTATTATGAACTATATTACAAAGACAAGCCTATATGCCATCCCTCCCTATTAAGTTTGATCACTCCCAATCCTAATCCATTTCCTCCTATTATCCATCCACCTAATCGTAGACATTCACCCTTCATTGATATATATTGATAGTAAAATAGAGTTTTAAATTGTTCTTAAGGTTTGGGACAATCATCTAGTGTTAAGATCTAGTGAAATTAAGACTATTTAGACTTTAAATTAAGTGGGCTTAGTCTGAAGCTAAATAACATACATAAGAGTCAAGTGACTAACAACTAAATAGAAAACAACAATTGCAAATAGGAAATAGGAAACAAAATCAAGCTAGTTCACCATCAACTAATAACTTTTTCTAGCTAGATCATCCCTACAATCACAAGTTAAACAAAGCATCCTAACCTTCTTCCCTCATCATCTATCTTAAAAGTGGAAGATTTAATCATTACCACATGTACGGTTATATGTCTCTTTGATTATCTAGATAATGCAATTGAATCTCTAGAGGAGTCTTACATCTTAACAACAGTTTCATTGTCCCTTTGTAGTTCATTGTCCCTCATGACAAGTCTGTTATTGGTTTAAGGCTATCTTAAAGGTCCATATAACAATCTAGGAATTTAATAACAATTAATTTGTTCAGTCCTTAATGATCATGACAACATTATACAAGATACTAAATTTCACATTCAATGATTTCATTTTTCCTATCAAATGGTGAGGATTCACTCAAATTTTCACATACTCTTGAACACATATATCCAATTTATGAATTCATGATTGATCCAATGCTCAAACCAATGCAAGCATGACTATTGTTTGTTGACCAAGATTATTAGTCATATTTAGTTAGAGAAATTCATCCAAAACCATTACAAACTATTTGTAGCTTTGCCATAGGAAATGTTGGATCTCCTAGAATGAGTACTTAACATCAAACCAATAGCCAACTCCATAGAAAAATTAACAAAATTGAAACCTTGGACCTAACATATGATAACAAACCTTAAGAACAAATTCATTATGGTAGTCCTAATAGCCCTACTATTAAATTGATCTATATAGTATTAAATTGATCTTTCTTGTCTCCCTCACTATAAGAATCAAAATTTAGCTCTTGAATGAAAATCCCTTGATTTCAATTTGAAAATTACATCTAGTTCAAGTTATATAATAGGTCTCTTACATTTTGAAATTTGTACATGCATGTATACTGTAATGCCCCGCCATGAACACCTTAGAAGACAACACATCTAAGCTAAGCAATGCCGAATTTTTTATTTTTTTTTTGTATAAGATAACAAGTGATGTTTAAGTAAACCAAGCACATTAACTAACAACTTGCCTTCTAAGTTTCCATGGTTGGATTACTAGACAAATTAATCAACATAAATTAACATGCATAACTAACTAACATCAGCAGATCATTTTAAAACTATTGCACTAATGATTGTACATATACATCTCCATTTCATGACATCAGTTGGATAATCATCTTGATCAAGATTACATGTACATATTCAAAGTCTATACATATGAGTGAATCATTATGTAGTTACATTTTCACTATCCTGATTACATATGAAAACATCATGAAACAAGTGATACACAGGCTTGTACATGAGCATACTATTGTCTTCATAAATAGGTACAAGTTTTGAAGTCTGGTACACAAGGTATATCCTCCTCGCTCACGAATAATGGTAAGGGAAAAAAAACCAATGGATAAAGCTCTTCCACCCGACCATGTGGAACCCTAAGGTCCACCCCCCAAGCTAGGAGTTAACATGAGGTTCCCACTACAACATACAGTCAGGTAGACAGTAGACTAAAACAACACATGACTCCAACATCACAAGTCAATATCACAAACAACACAACAGTACTTCCAGAGGCAAACACTTAACAAATGGGGAGAGTAGAACTAGGGGATGCTAGGTTGCAGTAAGGAGAGTGTCATCACATGGTCCTAGCATAGGTTACCCAGGCTATCTATCACCAGAAGCTGGCCCCCATCTATGGTTACCCTGGTAGCCTCTCTAGGCACTGGCCCCATAGGGTGACACATGTGGAATCAACATTCCTTTCATGAGGACAAGGAAGTTGATTTTGCCAACCACGGCCTTCTCATCTCATCCTTAGCCTAAACGAGCACTACAGGCATGAGTGAGGCATCCAATTATCTTGATTAGTGTGAAAACTACCCAACCCCCTAGGTTTATTATTAGGTTATCACTTGATTACACACTTCCAATGGGTTACCCTGGTGACCACTTTGGGTACCAGACCCACATTGGAAGCCACTCCCCCTATCTGCACCTAGGAAACCCCATCCATCAAGCCATGCACAAAACATCATAACAATAAACTTTGCATACACATTGCAAGGCATTATCCCTCTTGCAAACTATGGCATAATCACAAGGACATACTCTTAATACTTCATCCATGGCTTCTAGATGAAGTAACACATGAGAAATTGCTTCTTTATAGATGACAATGTGTCCCCATTGTCTTATCCAACACAATATCTTATAACATACTCAAAACAAATAAACGATTGCAACATCCATGAAGAACTTAGTTATCACCCCATGATACAATCTCAACATACCATGTACATGAAAACAAACGTTATAGCCTATGCCTCTGGATTAACACTCTATTAACTTGCACAAAGAACCTCATTAAGAGCAATAATCTAACATATGCTCAATTTTACTTTCTTGATGCAACTGAATTCACTATACACATAACTCCCATCACGATACAATCTTAGTAGCTCTCAATATCAAACTTATCTAATAAATTTTCACAAGGATAACATAATAAATTCACTACCAGATTAAATTAATTAACACTTGTAACAATTCAAATTATTGTAATTGATATCTTCACTAAAATATTGAATCTGATATTACTATTTAATAATCTAATACAAAGTTTATATAATTGCACCTGTGTAACTAATAGTCACATATAATTATGCAAAAAAAAAATTCCTTGGGAGGGACAACTAATATTTTGAGACAATAATACTAATAATAATATTCTATATTTGATTTGCAAAAAGGACTAGTATATTAATATTGAAACATAGTGTATCATTGATTGTCTTCTCATTAAGAATAAATCTACGATTAAAATAAAATAACTACATGTAAATATTTATCAAAACAATTATTTAATTAAATTTTAAAGATACAACTATATTTATATTTCACTAACATAACTAAGGTAACCATTATTTGTCATTTCAATAAATCAATTTAATTAAATAATTTCAATGTAATTAAATTCAATACTGGCGGAAACTTGAGGGTTCCCATTTATTTTCTAGCCATATATATTAAAAAAAAACCTACATCTCGTAATAGCATATTTAACTAAAAGTAAAAAGAATGATTTTAATTACTTCTATAAGAAACTAGCAATAAATAATTTATTATTGACCATAAGTAACTCATTTAATAAACAATTGGACTCAATAACACAATTTTCACCTAACAAATTACTATCATTTATCTTACAATTTAAAACTAATGCTATGCTCATGATAATGACCAAAACCAACTCATAGGGTCCTTTATAATTCTAGACTTCCAAGGTTATTTAGCTAATGAACAATTCACTTAGATAGAAAAACATTTCCATTCTATAGAATCATGCATTTAGTAGTAATGAAAATAACAATGATCGTAATAACATCTATAACCATGCCACAGTATTATTAATAAGAAAAACAATAATGAGTAATGTTAATTTACTAAATGAGGCTGATAGTTATCATTATCATAAAATAACAATTGGGACACCGATACACTAAACCCTATCATATTAAATCTTTTCTTAACATCTCTATACATGTTTAAAATAATGGAAAGCTCAATTAAAACAATTTCTCAAAATAGAAGGCAGGCTTAAGATGGTGCTGCAGAATCTTCTGACTGGAAGGGGAATCTACAGAAATTCTACAAACTAATCAGTTGGTTATAGGACAAGGAAATAGGTTACACATGATAGTGCACTGAACGTGGAAATGTTCTCTTAGCACTTGGCACCGCGGGGTTACGAGCAAAGGTAGGTGTCATAAAGGTGGCAAAGAAACACATTCGGGTTGGTTGGATATTAAAATTTAGAGATCATTCCTTGCAAGGAGTTTTGAAGAGGAAAAAAGAAAACGTTCGGAAAAAGGCTTCCACTAATTATGGAGCAATAAGGATTTCTGACAAGAACCCAATCCCCCCCCAAGCTCCATAAAACTTTAGGGTGTGCTGCAGACGGATGAGGGATTTTTCTAAAGAATAAGCAAGGAAATAATATAAGAATGTGCAGCACTAGCAGTGGCTACTGGAGGATATCATAGATGTGTAATTATATAAAAGAAACAACTTCTAAGTGAACAGCTAAGAAAACGGTGAAAGTTTTCCACAGAGCTCACAAACTGCTTGACAGAATGCCCCTAAGAAGACAACTCACAGAACAAATGATTTCCATGCATAAGACAAGAAAAAAAGGCAATCATAAAACTAAAGTCATTACATAATGCCCCGAAACGATCTAAACAAGATCTCCAAGATATAAACATAGCATTGAAACATACACTACGATAGTGTGCACAACTGGAGAAAACCCTAAACGTCAACAATGATGGCATAAGAGCCGCCACAAAAGAGCTGGAAACTGTTACTTAGTGAACATATTTAGCTAGTTGAAAAGGAATATTAAAAGCTGTAGACGAGCAAACTACAAGCAACAGGCTTATAAGTTTCCATGTAAAGGTTCTGACAAGAGCTAAAGAACAGGTAATTACTAATAAGGATACACGATCAGTGTCCCATTGAGAACAACTACTATAAACTAGAAACTTTCTAACAAAAAAAAAATGCCATAGTAAAATCAAAACTTCAAGTTGACAAGACGTCCACCAGGCTCTTTAATGAAAGGTTGAATGATAAGATTCCCAGTAACATTGTTAACAGATAATAAAGCTTAATTAGAAGAATTTCTATTGCAACTCTAAGCATCAGCGTCTGCTATGGCAAGGAAGTTTGAACAAACAAATATCAGATAAAAGGTTACGGGTGAGGAAACTCGACTACTTCTACAGCAGGTTGGCCAATGATTGCACAGTGTAGATTTCTAATGATCTCAGTGGTGGTGGTAGATGAAGAAGGTCACATCGTTGAAAAAAAATCCCCTTTTCTCTCTGGTTTAGGTGAATCCAACTCTATAGAAAGCAAGAGACAAATTGTTGAGTAGGTTTTCAGAAGGGTGTAAACGAGGCCCCGTGACCTTCCTGGGTCTCCTCACTAGGTGTTCGCAGGCTCAGCATTTGGAGGCAGGTAAGGACATCCAACTTAGCATAAAGAAGGGTAGATTTCTCCAATAATGAGGTTGGGAATGCTCTGGTTGCCAAACATGTAAAAATGGAGAAGTGTAGATGGGTCAAGAACTATAGTCAGATGCGCCAAAAAAATATCATCCCGTGGAATCCAATGGTTGCAGTATATGCACAAAATGGATTTTGAAGCTTATAAGAAGATGTACACGACAGGGCAAAGTCAACATTGGAGAGGAGCTGGTTGGCTACCATGCAAGATCTGGGAGCATAGACAAGGTTCAAGAATTGTTTGACAAGGTGCAACAAGGAGATGTCATCACAGGAACAACAATGAGTTGTAGGATATGCCAAATTGAAAACCTATGTCAATGTTTAGAAAAGTATGCAATGTCATAAAGGGAGCAAAAGTCGCTAGCTTAATGCCAAGAAGATTATCTCATATGATACAGAGGCATAACTGATGCATAATAAACTTATGAAGACTTACCGATTTATGCAGTAGAAGATGATGAATTAAATCCTAATCTTGCCCAGCGTCCTCCTCACACTTCTTCCTTTGGAAATTTTTCTCCCCAAACCAGGACTCAACTCCTCGGATAAATGCAGGAGTCATCCCATCTTCCCAACAATCCCACTTTCTCAAAACAAGAGTTGAACTCCTCGAGTAATGCAGAAACATGCCTCTCTATTTCCAACAACCCACATTCCCGTAGGATTCAACAATTTCATTTTTACCAAGGGATTCCCAAGCTTCAAATCTGCAACTGATGGCACATGACATTAAATTTGCACATCCCCAAATACTGAATACATGGTATAAAGCAACCACCCTAATTTTTTTTAAACCTTAGAATATTCCAAAGAAATATTATTATTTTATTAATTTAATCTTAACTATGTATTTCATTTAACACAATTTATATTTATATCTATTTATTTATTTATGCAATTTATGTCCATTGTAATTTTATTCATTTACAGCTAATTTAGTCATTTACAAACAACTCATAATTTAATAATTAATTTATTTATTATTTCACATAATTTTTTTATCATATTTTCTATATAACTTAATTTATATTGAAACAATTTATATTCATTTATCAAAATTATATTCCCAGTCTAATAAATCTATTTGAATGCATCAATATACCAAACGTAACTTAGGCAATTCTAACCTTGTTAATCGTTATTGTGGAACATTACTTGACTGACAAGCAAGATTAGACGACAAGACCACAATCACGGAGGCAGACAGGCAACAAACAATAATGACAAGGAACCCCATGTTAACTCCATTCAACGATTCCATTGGGTAGGGCACGCTCAGACCTGCTAGTTCAGGTGGAGTCGATGCCCGGTACCTGCATCCTGCATCAAACAACAAAGGTGTACACACACACACATATATATATATAAACATGTAGTCATAGACATAATGAACGGAAGTCGTAGTGTGGCAGGGTACTCAGTCACAAGTAATTTGACACTGTTCCATTCATGTAAAGACATCATTAAATAGCTACATCCATTAACAATAATGCATCATAATCATGATTGAACAACACATTAAACTCAGAACAATATTAGTCTCTAATCATCAAATATGTCCATCAAGATCAAGGAGAGCATAAACCATAACATACTAGTCCAAATGTCTCGAAACTGTAAACATGCAATATAAGACTATCAACTATTCCAGAACTGTCATAGGAAATATGAAAATAACATCTATCACAAGCCAACAGCGAGGGGCATTACATATACATTGTCTGTATGTTTAATTTTAATTTATTTCGAGTGTAATTTCTTGAAACATATATATATGTGTATATATATATATATATATATATATATATATATATATTCTTGATTTAATTTTAAATTTGTACTCAAGTTTGTATGTTTATATGTATATATGCAGGTTCATATCTGTTTATATATATATATATATATATATATATCATGAATCTGGATTATATTCACTTTGATGTTGAGGACTTCCTTAATGTACAAGATGATCCGGCCCCACCCCCACCCCCACCCCCAGTGCCAGATGCCCCACCTCCACCCCCACTTGGAACTGACCAAGCTCACTTGTGCGCCATAATTAATGAAAATGTGGATTCCATACAAGAAAAATTGATTTCCATTCACAATGAACAATTCATGCCACCTCATGTGGTATGTTTTGTAGCTTTGATGCAAAACATTGTAGATTCTGTGAGGTCTATTGACTCAGACTTTGATGGATTCTAGAAATGGAGAGAGGAGAGGCACCAATTTTATGCTGATGGCCTCTCCTATAAGAGTATTTTGGATCTTAAAATCACAAAAGCTCATTTAGCACAATATTTTAGACATCCCATTACATATGAACCTATTCTTGCAAATAAGAAAAGAATATCAATCAGGTGGTGTAGGCATGAAGGAATGTCCACCAATTTTTGGGACATATGGTGGATGGTGTTTGATTATCCACCTCATGCTCCTTGTGAGGTTCCATTATATTTTTTGAGAAAATTATATGCAGAGTTTGTTCTGAATAAAAAACCCAACTACTTTGATTTTAGATCATTCTAGGGTATTGGTGGTGGCATGCCACAACAAAGGTTGGGGGCATGGGTTGATCCCCTATGACCCATGCTTGTTCAACCTCTTATTGACCCTCCTATTGTTGCCATTCCTTCGCCCTTCCAGCATCATGCAGTGGTATCCACACTAGGCACATTGAGTCCACTCTCAGGTAGCCTACATGAGCAGACTTCTATGATGGTAGCTCGGCTTAGAGATTATGGAGGAGTTGATGATGGAAGTGGTCCTAGTACCACTCCACATGTCTCAATGCCTCATACATGTACGAGTTGCAATCAGTTGTGTTATGGACCTTATAAGGCAGTTGTACCCACTTCAGCTACACATGCATCATCTATAATGTGGGCACTGAATCATTTGTTGATTATCTATTTGCTGAGGATCATCCCACTAATCATTCGACACAAGTATATATAGGTTATGTACACATGTTGAATTTATATTGACAATTTTTTAAGCACATGTTTTTAATCAACATATAGATCAATTAAATTGTAGTATTTTAACAATCAAATTGTTTTGCGTAGATGATGGCAACAGGGACCATTGATTGAATTAATTTTCCATCGACACCTATTCATCTTGGGCACCCATTTGGGGTACATTTTCAACGATTTATATTTTAAATATTAATTTTATTTACTTGATTTTAATTTGTAATTCAGTCTTGAATGTGTGTACCATTAAATATTTATGAACTGGTTTAGGGTTCTTCCACATTGAATCCTCCATCTCAGGGTGTCTCGAGCACTCCTCCATGATTGGGCATCTCACATAACACTCTTACAGTATGTATATTGTTTTAAAAAACTATATATACTTAGATTTTTCTATTTTGATATCATTGTATCTAAAAATGTGCACATGTTCTATTTGATATATATTAAAATATGTCTATGTAGGTTGACACAACAATGAGGATGGGCATTGTAGCACACTTGGATAATCCAAGTTTATATCAGGAGTCGACTGCATTTCAGGTTGTTCAAAAACATATAACATGTACACAAGTCAATTATATATATGTTTTAAAACCTAATTTGTACACACATGTGCTAACTTATAAATGACCTTAGAGGAGCTTGTTAATGACACGTTTCATCAACACACAACACATGTAGAGTAGGGGGATAGAGGAGATGGGCAGCCTAATATGGTATAATTTAAAATTTAGATTATATTTAAATTCAATTAAAATATGCATTGTGAACTTAAAGTAAATTTCTTGATAGATATATATGTTGACATGTGTTCAAAAAAAAATTCTTTTATAGCTTGAGATGTGTCATGTAGCTAAGCCTATAGAGACGGGTCCTAGAATAGAGGATGCACAACAAGTTCCTCTTATGGTATAATAATTTAAATATAATAACTTATAAATTAAATTGAATTAAATAATTTTAAAAATTGTTTTACATCTAATTTCAACTTGAACTTTCTCTTGTATTAAATAGATTGATTCAGAGCATGTAGAGATAGGTCCAGGCGCACCAGAGCATGCCTCTCAGCCTCACATGGTAATTTAATTTTATGATAAATTATAAATTTAAAAATTGTCATTAAATCAGTTTTGATCATCTTACATCTGATTTCATCTAAATCTTTCTATTCTACAGAGTGATTCAGGTCATCTAAGTCGTTCACATGGTGTGAAGAGGACTCTTGATGATAGAGATAGTATGTGATAGGTTATTGAACATGGGCTACATAATTTGACTATTTCATGGACTATGTTATATACTGTTTGTCATGGACTTTATATATATATTGTTGAACATGGACTTTATATATTTTTTGAACATGGACCTAGAGTTTATACAACCCGACCTTCCTCTATTTGTTCTTGTGTGGGTTATTTGAGCAAAGTTGGCATTGCTTTCTTCTTGTGGATATTGTTGTTTTATTTATAGTTTATAATTATGGATTTTGTAAGGTTATATATTTGTAATCATACCAAAATTGTTTTGATCACCTTTATTGTTGCTACTTGATCCCCCAATTTTTGCATTATGAAAGCTTAATGAGTTGTCTTATGTAGTCAACCTACAATCCCTTAAGTTAAAAACCTTATAAATAGAAACCACACTATCAATATCATATACATGTCATACAATAAATGCAATCCTTCCATAACAAAATCATACACATGTCAAAGTAATAATCATGTAAAAGCATCATGTTAGTTTAGGTGCATCCATACATATCCATTATCCATGCATACATACATTGCATATACATCATAAACTATAAAAGTATAACATCACATACATACATACATATACAAGCATCCCTAAATAATCATAAATCAAACTCTAATCTAACCATGTGCATGAAGGAAAATAAATGTAAATGAGATCAACCATAATAAGATATAGATTGACATCAATAGAAATAATCGATTGTCATAGATAAATCTGACAATAACTGAGTACATAGGCTCCATCATGGGAGGTACATGATCAAAATAAGTATGCAGGAGTACAAAGTCTCCCCATGCAAGGGGCAAGGTAAAAATCCCTGCAACTGTCAGAGTGTTGATCTATCAAAGGAGCCTCAAATCAATTATGAGCTCTTGATCCTCTAATGATCATACTCTACTGTCTCCTCCTACTATCTACCATATTTGACAGTGGAGGAGTCTTGTCTCTATGATAGTACCTATGATGGGATAAGTGTTTGAGCCTATGACTGAGCATGGGTTGGTATCCTAGCTTGGGAATGAGAAAGTAGTTGTTGGCTAATTCCTACTCCAACTATCTCTCATAGTAAACAAAGTAGGGTCTCCAGTGTGTCAATTGTAACCCTCAAAGATGTAATATGTTAGTTTGCATGGTAAGTGGGAGAAAAAATTTATGTTTTAGCCTACAAAGTTACAATTATCCTTTCATCCATTAAGAGTTCCTCTCTCTCCCTCTCCCTTCATGGTGGGGACAAGAATATGTAGTGAGGAGGTCCTAATAAAGTTCCTCCATTCATTCATGGTATGCATATTTAGGTCCTGGTCAAATTTTAAGCAATAAAATGCTAAGAAAATCAAAACAAAGAATTAAAAAGTGAGATACTCATGAGGATCTCTTGCCTAATAGGAGGGATTAATCTCTCACCTACTAGGAGGGATCAATCTCTCACATCTTCTCATCTAGATCAACTAAGTTAGAGGAATCACCTATAAACTAGGAGCAGCCTCATCTGATGCATTCTCATCCTCCTCAACCTTAGGATAGTAATCATCATTGAACCCCTCATCCTCTCTATCATCCTGATCAATCTCTACATAAAAAATTAAATGATCCTACCATGGTTATAGTTATATTTATTCTTGCCTTGGTGCTTGTTCTTGTGTTGACCATGTAATAGGAGTCCCTAGAGTAAGAGTCCATGGGAGTGTCCCTTGACCAACCACTACTACATCTTAAGTAGATTTGTAGCATGGGAGTGTACTAGGGGAAATCCTTTAGAAAGTCCTCCCTAAGCTATTGGAGCACTTGTGTGACTGCCTAATGAATCTCCACTAAACCATGTTTGTCACCCCTTTTCAATAATATCTAGTCATGCCATCTCCTACCCATCTCCTCTCTATCTCTATGTAGGGGTTTGTAATAATGTCTGTGTTAGTTAAAGTCACCATTGTTTGTGTAATCATGTGCCATAGTAACCCAATCAACACTACTTGATACCTCAAGGAAGTGAAAGATCTGGTGTGGGCATGGGCCATTAATAGGGTCTAATATGCTCCAATATCCATACCATAACTAGAGAAGGATGACTAAATCCTAGTGCCTTATGGTGCACAATCTAATAAAGGTCATGGTATACCTTGAAGGTAGGATGTCAATCCCCCATGCATAAACTTTACCTAACTCCACTTACTCAATGATAGGATCCCACAACCATATGAGAAAGTGGACATTCTTAGTCCTTCACAAGTGCTAAGCTATTAAGCCAATCATGACCTTCCATAGCGGAAAAATGTTAGGTGTTTGAACTAAAGTTAGATAAACTCCCTTCCTATTTCTTGGTCTCTTAACTCATAAGAAAGTGGCCCAGGCTAGTCTCTCATCCTTTGATGCCCACTTTGCCTATGTCAAGTTGTCTATAGATAGGGACACCCAAAATCTAGTAGATGTCATACAGTGTGATCATCCACCCTCTAGAAATGCTAGGAAAATATAAAATTTTACCCTTTACATCTAAATAGGTTAGTATGTCATAATAAATGTGTGATAAGGATAACACAATAAGAACATACACCACTCTATCTATCCAACCTTGTCGTAGGGCAACTTGATTTGTTGTAGAGAGCTCCCACACGCTACTCACCAACAAAGCTTGCTCCTTAGTCACGTTATAATGGATATGTGTGTCTTGTCAACACAAGCACACACTCATCACTTTGAAAATTAGAAAAACTTAAAAAATTGTAAAAATGTAAAAGCCAAAAATTTGAGAAAGTTAAAAACATAAAAAAATTAGAAAAACATGAAAACCCCAAGTCTAAATAGTCAAAACACCCAAAAATGCATATTTTTAAATCACTCTTGGCAAAAGTTGCAACTTGACAATTTTTGCTAAGCAACCTTGCAAGTTGCCCAAACATCCTAAGGGACACTCAGGCAATTTTTCTTACCAAAACAAGTGACCAAGTATGGTAAAAGGGTGACCTAGGCCACACCCCACCAAACTCTAGATCACTCAAAAATTGAAAAATAAACATGAAAATTGAAAAAAAGAAAATGTGATTACATTCCCTACCTAGACACCTATCATTTGCAATTGATGGCCCTAAATTTGATAGCGATTTTAATTAACCTACAACTTGATGCTAACTTTTTGGATGTCTTAAGGGGTCATAATTTATGATGTCTTAAGGGGACGTCTTAAGTTCTCAAAATTTGGTGAAGTTACCCAAGGCAACCAAATTTAACAATATAATAAAATCAAATTTAAAGTAAATTCAAAGTAGAAAAACATGCGCATTTAACAAATAAAATATATAGAATAATAATTTTGATAAATTTAATAGTGTAGAGTATAAAATTGTGTACATACACATGTATACAAATTTTTGTACAAAATGTGTAATAATGTAATTGTGTATGTACATATATGCCAACTCAAAATAATGTTTACAAAATATGGTTATGCCATCTCAAGAAAATCCAAAACTTGTGGGGAATGTAGCAAGTCTTCACATCACCTGAAATAAAAATAATACAAGTAATTTATCAATATATCTGAATCAAAACATATATTTTAATTTATATAAAACTATCTCGATATACACAATTTGTACATGTATTTACAAGTGCCTCTCAAGTTTTTGTTTCAAAGTATGTGATAAATTTGTGATGATGGCCTAAGGATATAAAAGGACAATTTAAATCAATTTCAACTAATAACACACAAGAAATATCAAAACATGTATTTAATGTATTTAAAAGAACAATATAAATCTATTTAACTATATTTACCTGTATTTACTTATTCCATTGTACCATCTCCATCCTCTCTTTTTTCCAACGCATCAATGATTGTCTCACGGTCTTCCATATAAATTATCCATAGCTCTTTATTTGTAGGTTTTCCATGATACCTCTCGAGTTTTATATTTGTTGCCAACACCAAATGTGAGTAGTGTATAATCTTCTTATGTCTTTCATAATCTTCAAATGCAGGCAAACCATTCTTCCTTATTAGGTATTTCCATAGCCAAGTGCCAACAACCACCACCGAACCTATTAGATAATGATAGCCATCATCAAAGAAATTCTTAAAATTTTCTTAAGGGGATCAAAAACTTGTTATCAAAATTTGCTTCAGGGGATGTCTTAAGGGGATCACCAAATCTGTTTCATAAGGAAATCCATCATCATCTTCTTGGGGTGTTGTTAACTTATGTTTAGTCTCCACACAATGAGCCAACCAATATTCAGTTTCCTCTTCATTATTCTTTGTTGCAACAATAGCATACACATGTCCCGCAAACAAATTTTGATTAAATAACTTGCACATGTCCATAAAATTTGACCAATCACCATACATGCATTCATATGTACACATAAATAAATAGAAGCACTACAAATTAGTAATGAAGTGAAATAAAATGAAATAATTTGAATTAAATTACCTTCTTGTACATGGTCTGAAACACAGTCATAATCGTTTGATGCAAATAGTTGATCATTGTCTTCAATTGTTGTTTCACTTTGATCGTGTGCTTGTGCAAGTGTCAATGGTCTTTTCTTCCACTCTTCAACCCATTCTGTATTCTCACATGCTTCCCAATCTCCTGAAATACAAAACTGACAAAAACATGCAAGCTCCCTTGTCCAGATAGTCCATGTACTCGCATTTGAACTCTTAAATGAATGCCATTTAGTAGATCCATTGATTGTCTAGCAATCAAGTCTAGGTAGAATGTTTTCTTCTTCAACCAACTAAAAGAATCAATGAACTATAGAGTACTCGCTTGATCTAGGTGTACATAATCTTGTATTGCACCAATATACAATCCCACATGCATCTTCAAATTTTACTACATCCTCAAATTTCAATTGTTGTCTAGCAAGAATTCTTTTAACACACACACCAGCTCCATCATGTTCTCCTTTACCATGTCCAGCTTCAAAAAAATTCCACATATGTCGGACATTATTCTCCTTATGAACCCTACTTAACCAATAGAACAATCGAGCATTCTTGAACTGCCCCATACAATTATCTGACCATATAAGATGTTCAGTAATATGGATTCCTCTTTCTCTTAAATTTGTATAAAATATATTGAAACAATATTGAAAAAACTCTGATGAGTGTAACTGGTTGTCACTCAAATAGAAATGATACTCCCTAAAAACTTTTTTATCATTCTCTATGCTATCATCTGCATGTCTATAAACAATGTGAATAAACATAGCAACCTGCACTGAATTGTAATATTGTGATTGAATTTCCTCTTGTGGAGCTAAAATATAGTTTTCCACAAAATCAACCACTGATAGTATAGTACCAACTGGAAATGTGTTTCTGCATTCACGAAATTGTCCATCAAGCCATCGAGATTGTTGAGAGTACTTGACATATTTTAGTACAATTTTACTCTTAAATTATGATATGAATGCATGCACACTAACTTTTTCTATAATTAAATCACAACGCTTTCCAAATTTTCTATCTTTTAAAGAATATTCAACATTCTTAAATCTTTTAACATCCACTAATTGTTGTCCAAAATCATTTTCAACACTTTCATGCATACAAGCTCTTAACAAAGAAAGATTGTCACAACTAGTGCATTGTTCAGAAATACATGAACTTAAATAAAATGATTTTTCATTAGATCTTTCACAGAACAAACTTGATATAAACTCTTTTATTGCTTTAGTTGGCATATTAATATCACATTCCTATATAATCATGTTACGATGTAAAGTACAATGTATATATTGAAACACATCATAGTAATAACGAAATTGAACATGTGTTTTACAACAACAAGATATTCATTGCTTATTAATCTTTACATACCATGGTTTGCATTTTTCAAAAGATCTTTGACTTATTTTAATATTACCAGGTAACACTAATTCATCACAAAATTTTCTATAAAATTTAGTTTGCGTTGTATCTAATAGGTGTTTTGGATGAGTATCGTGAACTTTGGACCCCACTCTTAATTTTAAAACATTTCTAGCATTAGATGATACCCTGGTATTATCATGCCAATATTTTTTGATCAAAGATCTGATTTCAACATTCAGTTTCATTTCAGATCTTGGGAGTCAACCACTAAAACTCCAACATTGGTTAATTGGATCATTTTCTATACTTTCTGATCTTTTTGCCACTCTTACCAATGTTTTAGGATGTATTTTTAGAATTCCACTAATATTGCTTACCATTCTTCTATTCAAAGTTTATTTATTCACTATAGTAGTTGTTATAACTCGTCTTTTTGTATTCTTATCTTTGGATTGACTATTACTTCCAATAGAGTCAATGGCACTAGCAACAGCAGACATATCATGTTTTAGTGATTGATCTTTTCTTCTTGGTTTAACAAAAATGCCTAACATTTTCATTACTTTTCTCATTTTCAACATTCTCATTAATTGTATCATTAGTTGACATTGAAATGATAGTTTTTTATGATAAAAAAATTCCTTGTCTAATATATTGGCATGTGTTCTTATCTGTCTCCAAGAAATTTTACCAGGAAGATTATCCAAAACATCTCTTTCAATTTTGAAAAAAAAATCTCATTTTCAACATCACATCCTGGATTTTCATTTTCAACAACAAAATGGTTTTCATTTTTATTTTCAACTTCAAAATGATTTTCATTTTCAACAACAAAACGGTTTTCATTTTCATTTTCAACAAAAGGATTTTCATTTTCATTTTCAACAACAAAATGGTTTTCATTTTCATTTTCAACAAAATGATTTTCGTTTTCATTTTCAACAGCAAAACAATTTTCATTTTTATTTTCAACAACAAAATAGTTTTTATTTTCATTTTCAACAATATGATTTTCATTTTCATTTTCAACAACAATTTGTTTCAAATTTTGATCTCTACGAATATTATCAATCTCACCATTGTTATATCCAGCTTGTTTTAAATCTCCTATCAACACTATTTCCATTTCATTCAAAGGTGGATTTGAAGAAGTACCTAGATTTGTGCCTATTGAAACATTCTCCATAGCATTGATAGAGGGATTTGAAGACATACTAGGACTAGTTTGTATAATCATATTAGTTTCCACAGTCACCTCTTGCAAATATGCATCATCTACATCCATGGTCTCCTTAATGTTTTTATCTTCAATAGTTGTGGAATTGGATGCTTTAGCATTATTCATTGATTGAATCTTTATTCTTCTATCTCTTTGTCTTTTTGCCTCCTTCTCTCTATTTGCTTCAATTTATTTAGGGGTTAATAGCTTCCTATCTTTCCTCTTATTATGACTTTGTGATCCCATGATTAAAAAATTTATAAAGCATGTACAAATGAATGTCAAAAACTTGAAATCCTTTCTTCTTTATTCAAGTCCTTCAAACAAGTACCAATTCAAAAAAATTTCATTCAAACAGTGTCTCAATGATGGCTTTTATCAAAATTCAAACAATATTCCAAGTTGATGAACCTGTAAAAGAAAAAAAGATTGTAGAGAATGCTGCAAGTGTCAATGTCAACCGTACTATAGAGCAAGTTGCAGGGCTGATAGACATAGTACAGTCTTATTAAAAAAAAGACAAATAATAAATGGGATCCCATTTTATTTTGCACCAATGAAGTAAGAAATGGAATCCCATTATTGAAAATTTGAATTTTAAGCTCAGTTTTTGCTTTGTAACCTAGTTCAAGAAATGTGTTGGGGACCCAACCCTAACCTCTAGTCCTAGTTTGACCTACAACTTGAAGGTCCTGTCAATGTCACAACAAAATAGTGACTTTGGGCATATAGTTGAAGGTCTATTTTGCAGAATATTTTGATGAAATTAAAACCCATTATATATGAGACAATGTAGATTCCAAATATGTAATTTTTTTTACATTTGGATTAATTTTTCTATTTTTTAATCAATTTTTGATGAAATAGGTCTATAAACTTGAATTATCAAGGTTTTTTAGTATTTTAATAACTTTTTATAAAAAATATTTTTTTGTAAAAAAAATTGTAGGAAAACGTACTTTAGACAATTATTTTCAATTTTAAAAAAAAATTCAAAAAAAGGTTAAGTTTAGGTCATCTTGTGCATGACGTACACGATGATTTTTTAAAAGACCAAAAATGGCCAATAAAAAAATAATTAAAAAAAATATTCAATAAAAAATTACAAAAAAATATGGAAAACATGCTTTAGTGAGTTACAAATCTCTTCCCAAAAGAATTTTAAAAAATATGATTATTCAGGTCAAAATATGGATGACGTACACGTACATGGTATAGTAAAAAAAAGTGACTTTTAAACAATGGTTTTTAGAAGCTTCTATTCAAAATCAATTTATATCATCTAGGTATTGAAAAAAATTACATATTTGGAAACTAAACTCTGAGTACTACATTTCATATTTAGTGACTTTTTCCAAGATTCCACCTTTAAATGCCTCAAATTTTTAGGTCAAATGTGACAAATTCTAAAAATTAGGGAAAACACTTCCACTTTTTGTCCAATAAGTGGACACAACTTCTTGCACACACCCTAAACTATAATGCCAAGGGCGAATATCTTCTCCTACATAATTCTTGAAAATGCCACTTGAATTCACATCTAGTTTCAACCAGTCTCATTCCCGTGAAGCTCTATCCCAAATTCTATGCAAGCCCTAAAAAGATTGCATATCTTCAACTCAAAAGAACACTTGTCATGGTTTGATGCTGGCTTATTGAAATATGAGCCAAAACACCAACAAAGAACTATATTAAATTAAACTAATCAATTGCAAAACCTAGTGAAATGTTTGAATTGCATGGGATAAGATTGCTATTTTCCCCTGGTTGAATTAAGGATGTAATCTTCCCCTCACTAGCTCAACTCCTTCCATGATGTTGCTTCCACTTGAAAGTAGTGCAAGCCTATTGCCTAAAGCCAATATGCTTTGCCAAGAGAGTCTAAAGCATGAGCCAAGGAGCTCTTCCAAGAGAGTCCAATGCTCTCAGAAGCAGCCAAAAAGAAAAGTACATCATTGGAAAAGCCCAACAAATGGTAAAATCTTGACCTCAAGACACACACAATGACCAACAGGTCACAATTATGTCACTTGTTTGAATCCTCTGAAATCACACATGGGACACCCAACACCTCAATTTGATTACTCGGTGTTTATTTACATGTACAAGTAAAGTGAACCAAACAAATACACTATATACATAACCCCAACACACTATTCCACAAGCTTATTCTGCAAAGATCATCAAAAACCCCCAAACCTCGAGCATATAACTCCATCAACACTTTAATTCTTGCAAAACCACATCATTCCCATGCATGTTTCTACAATATCTACCTTTAATCTTAGTTCCTTGAAACCTTACTTGAACACCATTAATATTGGAAGTATGTAGTATGAAAGCAATGTGTAGAATTTAGGAAGCTATTCCCAAAAGTAGTAGCTACTAAGCAGGATACAAGAATACGATTGCACCAGGGATTCAATATCCAAATGTTGAAGATGTATTATAGGACATGGTTAAAATGTTCATATGACTTCAAGTGAAGCATATGATTTATCTGGTTCTGATAAAAACATGAAATAGTCACCTATCTAATACATTGGATGATTGTGCAATAAACTAGTTGTATGGAATGCCTTTTTTTTTGCAAATTGGTCTTTTTAATGGCTAGACCAAACAAGGAAACAAAGCCAATAGGGACACAGACAATCACTAATGCTACAATTCGCAGAAATTCATTTCTCATCCCAAAATAATTCTTTATGAATTAAGACACTGTCACTTTCCCATCTGTTGTTTCCATCTCTGTATCCACATCAACAAGATGTGATGCAACCAAACCATAGAGTGTCCAAGAATTAGGTCTCACCTAGTTGTACCATCTCCACCACACATGCATTTTTTGATTCAAAGAAAATACATTTGATTGTATTATTAATCATCATGGCTTGCTGCTATACATTTTTAAAAGTTTAATTTAAATTATAATATATAAAATTTGCCTCAACAAAAAAAATTTAACATGGCCTTATAGGTCGAGGAATGATGAAGCCACGAAAGAGGTTCCATGTAGAATAAAATGTTGATGCAATGATTGCCACAACATAGAAGTTTGGAGCCATGGCAATTGTCACCATTCAGAAGTAGGTGAAGTATAGAAAAGTGAAACACATGAAAAAGAGTAACCAGAAAAACTTGACTATTGTCCATTCAAATGCTAACATGGAATAGACCATGATGGCATAAACTATAGACTACACAAGAATATAAGGGACCTCAATTGCCACCTACATAAATAAATAACAAGAGGATCATCTCATTAATCTAAGGTTACATGGTTGAACATCTGACAGTGATAGAATTTAGAGTACCTATCGAAAGGCATAAGGGAACACTGAATACATTCCAACAGCTCTTTCTTTATAGAAGATAGTCCCTTCCACATCAACCATAGGTTGTACACTGGATGCATTGCATATTCCAAGAAAAAGTATAGAACAATACATTGCTCCCAAAATATTGAATAAATCTTGTTGATTGTCTCTACAAAAACAAATTATAGAATGTTTAAAAAGTAAATTGCCAATATGTTAGGTCAAAGCTGAATTGGAACAAGTAGTCTTGCAAAAGAACTCTAATAAATCACAGCAAAGATGTAAAACACAAATCTGGTGGCTACAAGTGCATATTGGAAAATCTAGACTATTGTGCCAATGAAAAGAACATCTAGCCTCTTTTTCCCAAGTTCCAAAAAGATGCTCCCAAAGAGGAAGATAACCATTGTGCTAAAGAGAAAATGTACAACAACATAGTGTGGATTTCACCAATATGACCAATACTGCTTCCAAAGGCATGTCATGCACTGAACTGGGAAGGACTGTGCATACTGTGTTGGAAATTTTAGATCCTTTGAGGCTAGAGCAGGGGTCCTTAGTTCTTTAATTAGTTGTTCATTCCATCTAACAAATAGAAAATACTTTAATCTTAATTTGGATTACCTTCTTAAGACATGTAAACATGGAAACCCACAAGAGTTGCACCATAACCTTATTACATGCCTGTTGGAATTATGGGCCACAATATTTGAACTTGGGTCATGCTAGATGATGTCGAACTCATATGGATTACCATATTACACCACACACCTTGAACTGTTAATATGAATACCCATAATCGTTACACCATAACCTTGTCACATGTCTACTGGAATGGGTAGCAACACTTGAACTTGGGTCACACTTTTACAAATGATCCCCATTCCTAATAAGCCATAGGCACATGGGCTAAGATTGCCCATATATTTGCTATCGCTAAAAAATTTAAAAATAAAATAGGACACCACTAGCAGAATCCATTACAAGCAAAAACTAATGCCAATCTATCTGCATATTAGAAAACATTGTAAAAATGGTACACGATTAAAACTAATTTACATAAATTAACAAGATGATCACTAGTAAGATCCAAAACAAGAAGAAACTAGGCCAAGCCATTTAGGTGTTAGAAACCAGTGTGAAAAGGGCACTCCCACAAACTATATTGCTGATAACTTGTGAAGTAGAGCAATTCATATTTCCCATTTAATTGCTATCACTAGAAAACACAATACATAAATGAGGCAGACGACCAATAGCAAAATCCTCAACAAGAAAAAAACCAATTCCAATCCATTTTGGCATTGGAAAGTGTGAAAAGATAACACCTGCAAACTATATTGCTAATTACTTATGGAGTGAAGTCACGAATTTCTCCCATTTAACTGCTATGATTCCAAAAAATACATAAATGATCATGAAATAGATAGTCAGTACTAAAATTCAATATAACCAAAAACTTATTCCAAGCCATTTGTACATGCGAAAAAATGTGAAAAGGACACAAATGAACAAAGATACTAATTAACATAGATAGTGAGAATTTACATGGTGCACCAAAAAAGAAAATAAATTTGAAATCTATTTTATAAATTAAACGTGTATTGTAGAATTAGAGGAAAAAAAGATTTATTGATAACATAGCTTGATTTTTGTTATACTTGGCAAAGTCAAATTATGTTATACTGGAAAATAAAGGTGTTATCTTTAATGAGAAGTTAGCTAACACAAGTAAACAAGCAAAACATGGCATCACAGAAAATTGGAATTGTAGACAATAGAGAGCTTTAATATATTTAAAATGTACTACTATGGTATATAAAAGTAGTCAAAACCAAAAAACTATTTGAAGTTATCAGTTAGAACCGATTAGAGGAAAAATAGATTTCAAGAGTTTAGTAAGAGTATTTTGTGGACTAAAATATGTTCAAAGAAAACATCTAAATGTTTAAATTCAAAGTCTTTCTTTAGTTTCAGACGATAGGAGGTTGTAGTTGCATGAGTGGATGGCTACAAAATTAGAGCATAATAATATGCAAGGAGATTGTAGATGATGATTAGGTTTTAAAAAAAATGGTTAAAAGAAATTATAAGTGTAAAAATTGTAATTTGTAAAGAAATTATATAGTTGGGAAGGCCATACCATTTTATTGTTGATTTTCTTGTATCTCAAGAATGTCATTATTTTGAGCCAGCGTGAAGTATCGTTGAACTTGAAAGGTACATAGAATGAAGATGACTTTTGAATTATCATGGATGTATTTTTCATAATTGATTTGTTGAAGCTCTAGAAGGAAGCAATTGAACATCTCCTTTTTAAGAGAGCACTGCAAACTTATATTCTTATCTGTTATTACTATGCATTTGAGATTATGTGTATATGTGTAGACAATGTCCTTCTTGCATTTGTTGTAGTGAGGAGTTTCATTTTTTAGTTCACTGAAGTTGAAGAATGTGTAATTGCATAGTGGACAAGTAGGCTAGAATGGAAATGGAAAAGGCATTTGCAACTTTCAATTTTCCATATACCTAGCAATAAAAAAATAAAGCATAAAGGTATGATACATTTGTAGTTCCAAAAAAATATGAACATAGTAGATTTATGTGTTATTGACAAAGAGAATCAAGAAAACAATTGTAAATTTATCACCTCTTTTAATCACAAATGTATTTTTTTCTAAAACCATTAAAAGGTAACTAAACAAATGCTATGAAAATATTTGAGAGGGAAAATAGTACATGACATACTTGAATTGTAAAGAAAGAAAATTTGGTAATGTGTATAATCTATCAAAAACACAATGAAACATTTCAACTTAGTAGCTACTACATAATGAATATAATCATAAAGCAAAAGATAGAAGAAGGTAAAAGAAGAAAATTTACTGTTGTCAATCAAGATTACACCCTTAGCAAAGATATACTTAGCTATCCTTTTGAAACATGGAAACACTCTTAAGTTGTGGGTGACCTATGGTGAGAGTGAAAGTCCAGAGTGGCTTGGTTCCCCTAGCAGATCACCTAATCTAAAAGACTTTCTAAGGAAAGGATTTAGAAGGATAACTTGCGATAAAATCCTAATCTTAATCATGATATACTAGAAATCTAACTTTTTTTAATGCTTTTACTCACAATCAAACTCTTAAAACATCTATTTTCACAATCTCACTTGAAACATGCGACACAAAAGTGATTTGTATGAAGGCTTGAAACTAAACTCAGCATACAACCTGCATCACATGAGACTTCTACACACAAGTTTGTAATAGCAAGACATAGAAAGGATTCAACAATTAGAATCACAATGCAACGTCAAATCTGTACCACAAAATGAGACAAAATGAATGAGATAGGAATACTCTGTTGTCTTATTAATCTGAAAGGAGTATGCAAAAATGAAGCTCTGAGTACAAATTATTAGCTTACAAAGTTTTCTGTAGGTAGGCAAGAAAGAAGAAACAATAATCTAAATTGAGAAAAAAACTAAGTTTTTTCTCCTATATATGCCTCCAAAAATCTCCCAAGGAAAAAGGAGGAAAAAACTCTCAAAATAGCTATCCTTTTTCCATTTTCGAACTCCACAGAAAAGCCCCCAAAAAATTAGCCAATCTACCTCCAAAATGAAGAGAAAAGCTACCAAACTACTATCCCGAGTGGTCCCACCAAAATCTCCTCAAAATCAAGTTTTACCTAATGAATAAAAGCTCCAATTTGCGCAATTTTCGTCAATTTCGCCTAGAAGAAAGAAAATCTAAAAACATATGATTTAGTCTAGATTTACTTTGCTTTAACTACATAAAAATAACAATTATTAAAGCAATTTATAAAAGCATTCCTTTAATAAATGTTTTACAATAGATTTTACAATTTTATCTCCTGATTTGTCTCGATTCGATTTGCCTCTTTACAAAAAATACAAGGCTTATGAATCTTCACCAAGTACAATACATTTTATATGAGCACTTGATTTTCTATAAAAATAAATAAATTTTGAAGGCACTATTGAAGGTTTCTAAAAAAATAAAAGACCCCTAAGGTCTGTCCTCCATTTGGTTTGCAAACATATCCTAAGGCATAAAACATCCTAAGTCATCAAGACTAGGCATATTGAAAGGTGAACACAATACCACGAGGGGTATTAGCTAAGGCAATAAAAATTAATTCAATGTGAAAAAATATCACAATCGAATTAGGGTATCATGGAACCCTAAGACAAAACATTCGATGCCCTAACTTTTCAGGCCCATTTTGCATTTTGGCTTTTGATGAAATGGCTCTACTGAGCCACTGCCATGGAGCTAGGGTTTGGAGCTGTAAATCCTCCATTTTTCACTATTTCTAAGCAATCTCTTGATGATTCTTACATAAAATAACAAGGTAAGACTCCCTCTATCATGAATTCAAACCATTTTTTTCATTCTAAATACAAGTCTTGGTTTAAAACTACGGCCATCATTAGTTTTTGATTTATTTGCTTTGCCTCTTCACTGTTGTTTCTTTCCTGCATTTGGGCCACCATGGAAGACTGGTTTGAGTTCTTTTGAGACAATATAAGGGCAGAAATCTACAGCCTCATGTATATATCCTTACTCAGAAGTAAGGTAATCTCTCATCTTTCGAGCTCTATATCATTTCTCTAATTTCACCGTTATAGGCCCGCAGCCTCACTTATATATCTCAAAAATTTTAAGTGTTTATCAAACCCTCATGAGCTCGAACCCTCTATTTTCCTATTTTTGTCATTCTTTTATGCAAATTTGATAAGGGTTTTGATATTTGAAAGGAAAACACATTCTCAGGTCACAGCCAATGAACTCACAACACATTGTATTACCTGTATTTGTCTTTACTCTATATGAAGAAGGTTTGATTTGACCTTGTCTCAAGAAAGAAAATGCAAATTTTATACTCTAGATATGCAAGTTCATGGGTCATGAAACCCTTCATGGATGCTCCTCTTCATAACCCTGAGTATGCTTTATATATGAACAACATGATAGGCCGTGGCTGATGGTCTATAGCTAAGATTATGAATATTTCATTCTTTGTATTTTATACAAACCCTACTATTCCTTTACCTTCAAAACATTGTGTATTGTCTATGGTGATTGCCATCATGAAAGAAAACGATGTCTTTATCTCCTCTTCTACTGCAAAAGTATCCACATATTATAGTGTCTAAACACCATACCAAATGTATTCACATACATATCATATTCAATGATTTTACTTTCTGTATATCATGGACATTCTATGCATAACTTACAACTTCATGTGCTACCTCCTGTAGCTGTATCTAAACATTGAAACTTAACTCTCTTCTTGATACTTCTATGAACTGATATAGACATTCCATATGCACTTGGTATGTTGATTATTTGATGACTGTGACTTGGTATCAAGAATATATTGGAGAATTCATAAAACCTCTCTTCTTATGACAGTGGCTTGGCATTGATCATTGTAGCTGCCCCTGTACTTTTTGTATTGTTGTCCTCTTATTTTCTTTGAAGAGGACATGAATGAGATATCTGGTTACTAGGCATATGGCAGGTATTTTCTCAGTATCTTATGGTAACATAGTATCTTTGCTCCAATTTTGAACATTACCAAAAGCATGATTGAAACAGTGATAACTAAAAAGGGTTTAATGTTCCATAGCTCCATAGTTGACAATACTCGCTGCTCTCTTTTATGATGTATCTATCCTATCATTGCAATGCATACTTGGAGATTGTTTCATCTAATTTTCTTGTGAACAACATACCTTTCATTTGTGATTATGCTTCCTATGATGCATTGATTATTCTTTAATTAGCACAAGAGTGCTGTCCTGAACATGCATACAAATAATAATGAGATAGATAATGAATGAAATAACACAATAGCATAATGTTGATAATGCCTTTATTCAGATCATTGGGCAGTCTTGAAAGGAGCTCAATGCTCATTCATGGTTCTTACTTCATAACACATTGAACTGCCAATCATGGATGGGCAATGAGCTTGAAGATCATGCACTCACTCAATAAATTACTCTTTCATATGAATATTGTTCTATTTGATCATTACTATGAATATGAATTACTATCCCATCCCCTCTTAAGATTCAGGAGTAGCATGCTAGGCTCAACCCTTATGGGAGCCCACTTTACACCACATGCTAATATGTCTTCAAACTAGCAACATAACTTCTTCTATACCTACACAGGAAGCAAACATGTTAGTTTAAAAAATAGTGAAGCTCAATGATGTTTCATTTTTTAGGCTCTCTTACATATGGATGAATTTATCATCTGATATAGTATGTAACGCCCGCCTTGAACACCTTAAAGAATACACACTTATGCTATATGAAGCAGGAATTTTTTTTTTTTAAATGATTAAGTAACGATAACATAGCTAATTACGACATATTCTCTAAGGATTCAAGGCTGCATCACTTTACAAATCAACTAACATAATTTATCATACATCAGTAACTGATCCAAAACCATGCTCAATTAAACAACTTATTCACATTCATTGCAAATCATCAAATAACAGAATCTGCATGATTAAATACATAACTGAAATGCTTTCATATAAGTACATCATGACATCATTACATTGCCATTTTTAGTCTACATCAAAATTACATACAAAAAGAATGTTCTGTTACACAAATCTGGAACAAGGTTATACACATACATCTTCATCACCGGTACAAGTACAACTGGAACAAATCCTTTCTGCATATGAACTTGACAAGAATAACCAATGGATAAAATAGCTCTTCCACCCGACCATGTGGAACCCTAAGGTCCACCCCTCGAGCTAGGAGTTAACATGAGGTCCCAGACACTGACAGTCAGGTAGACGAAAGACAAACAAGAACAAAGGATGACCAACGCCAATAGAACACAAGGCAATAACAATACAACACAACTTAACTTAACTTCCAGAGGTGACACAAAACAAGTGAGGAGAGACCAAACAAGAAATGCTAGGTTGAAATAGGGAGAGTGTCATCACACGGTCCTAACATGGGTTATCCTGACAGCCTCTCACTAGGCGCCGGCCCCCATCTATGGTTATCCTGACAGCCTCTCACTAGGCACCGGCCCCATAGGGTGACACATGCGGAATCGACCTTCCTTTCATGAGGACAAGGAAGTCAATCATGCCAACCAGGCCTTCTCTACCCATCCTTAGTCTAAACAAGCACTACATGTCATGGGAGAGGAATCCAATAATCTTATTAATGTGAAATCTACCCTTAACCCCCTAGTTAATTTTATTTTATCACTTGATTAATCTACTTCCAACGGGTTATCCTGACTGCCACTTTGGGCACCGGCCCCACGTTGAAAGCCACTCTCCTTCCTAACACCTAGTAACCCTAACATCATACAAGACTTTATAACAATACACGTATATGTACACTGCAAGGCATAAACCCTCTTGCAACCCAATAAAATCATAACACCAATTTTGTCCAATGCTTTTAACATTACAATACTTTATTCTTTTACAGATTCCAGGTCTCTCCATACGACAAAACGGCACAATACGATCACAAGTGGTTTAACATCCTCACAGGAAAATATTACTATCAATACACATAAACAACTTGACATTATCTCGATATACTTCATACTATGTTTGATCCACATACTCGTTATTACATCGTAAACACAAAAACAACAATACACAAGTTGCAAATACTTAACTATGACAACTCAGCCTCTGGAGTTCGAGTTTAACCACTCTCAATTCGACTCTTTACAACAACAGAGATACTTAACTCATACAGTTTAATACAGTTCTAAAGTTAACACTACAATTTCTTCTCTATTCAATGTAAACAACTTCTGTAATGAAATCAACATTAGATTACATTCTTTACTATTATTGTTTATTATAATCCTACTGCCTTGTAAGAGAATCGTAAATGATCCTATTTGAATGGAACGTGAACAGTTCGTATACATTGTCAATGAGGAGTAAAATGGCTATTGACTGTTTTGTCATTGAAATGGATAACAGCTAATTAGTCTAACAACTTCCTCAACTTGTAAATCTAATAAGATTGACAGTATCCAATGATCACAAGAATAACGTAGGCAACAGGTTTGATGGCTAAGTTTTACGGTATCCAAGGACGTTCTTTGAGATCCTCGCATCTTGTTCATACTTCCAACTGTTGTGCAGATCTCCCAAACATGAAAAGTGTAATTGCAAGTTCAGAAGTTACGTCCCCTCAGGTTTAATTTCTGACAGAAATGGATAGATTAGGAACTCTCAGTATAATTCAATAGCTAATTGTTGTATGTGCTTGGTGGATTCCCTTGCTACGCTGGCCTTTAGAAGAAGTGCCAAACTGCATCATCGAGATATCTGTTAAGTCTGTGTTGGCTGTGTGGATTATTTTTGAACATTGTCACATTAATTAAAGTGCACTCAATGTCACAGTATAGACATTAAATGCAGTTTATAAATGATGTGAAAACAGATTCAAGGGTAATTGTGCAGACTGCGCTAAAATAGTTTCTGTACTCTAAACAACGAAAGCATGGACTGTTTTTATGGCCTACTATAATATGTTATATACCATATCATAAACACAATGAATCTATAATTAAATTGGCAGTTTTTCTTCAAGCTGCTGCATGTTTAATCCTTTGGTTTTCTGGTCATCTACTTTACAGAAGAAGTTAAATAGTTTGTAAGGTAGAAATAATATAACAATCATCCCTATTATCTGAGAGAATATAAATTATGACAAAAGTTCAAAACATCTAGAAGAAAAGACTTCGACTAACTTATAAAATAGAAACCTATAGACAGTGGCCGTCAGACAACCCTATCCTCTGTGCTATGGTCAGACTACTCCTCACTAGTCCCTCGTCTTGGCATATGATGGGTTCGCCAAATCATTTCTGCATTACACTATTGCTGCGAGCCTGTGGAGTCTATTATAGAGTTTCTAATATAGATTGAGGATTGACCAGAAATGAGACAGCAAAATGTTAGGGACAGACAGCTGCTCAAATCACATTTGAACCATCATTACACTGCACCAACAATTGATTGCATTGTTGACCATCTTGCCTTCGCTGGCTATCCTGAGGACACCCCAAACTTTCTAGAAATGCGCTGGCCAAGATAAGGCAATCTACAGATTAAACCGACTAAGTTTTACCTCTTAGCAACTGCAGAAAACATCAGCTCTTAAGACATTACTGCAGCTATATACGCTGTGAATGCGGTCAGAGATTGAGGTATGACGGATACACTAATCAATTTTGATCATGAATACTACAGCCTCCATCATCCTCCAGGGATAATAATGTTGCTTAGCTTGTTTAAAGGCCAGCGAAATCGTGGTAGTCCAAACTATAAAGTAGACTGGTATAAAAAGAATCATCATCTCACTATTGCGAATGACTGACGGAGGCCACAAAATGGACATGTTGAAAAGACTTCTGAAACTTCAAACAAGGGAGAATAGTGAGACAATACGGCAACGAACTACCTCATTCATCACCTCCCATCACGCCCTGGCATAACAATTTGCAGCATCTCCTAATATTATCGATCCACTACTAAACAATACCAAACGCTACAAAGCAGGATAAATAGAGTGTCGTCTCACAACACTGGATGAGAGACAAAATGACAAGGCTTCAGAACTTTCATTCAAACGATTGATAATAAGGCAGCGAACTACCTAATTCACCACCTCCTTATCATGCCCTAGTATTAAACTTACAGTGTAACCTGATAACCAAGTTCGACACCACTCCTCACTAGTCTCTCGTCTAGTATATGAGGGATTCGCCTAAATATTTCTGCATTAGACTTGCATTACAGGTGCGAACCTCATGACTAGCCTCCGTAAGATATACGCTTAGCCCAAATGGCTAGGACTTCAATGGAACGAGTGCAGGTAATATAACTAGAACCAAAGGAAACTTCATTATCGAAGAAGGAAGAGTTTCGTGGCATTTAGCATTATTAGAGGTCTGACGCCTCCCTAATAGCATTCGCACACCCATACCAATAGCGCCTCCTCCAATAGTGGGAGCAGAGGCCAGAGGAGAGTGTTCTATCATGGTCGGAGGAGAGACATTCTTAGAAGACAAGGAAATAACATGGTGAAGGATTACTGTAAGAACATCTGCCGTAAAACTATTACTTCTTATACCTGCTCTCTTTCGAGGAATAAGACTAGGGTTTGATGACAAATCAAACTAGGCTTTGATGACAAATCAAAGATGGTCTGAGAGTGCATACAGGTCGAATTGCCGATATACATCCTCCATGACATGAAGAAGACTATCAAAATGAATTGTTGCATGGACGATTGACTGATCCGGCAAACCAGTGGAAGGAAGATAATCGAATAACGGAATCCTTAAGCAGAAAGGAATAATTTAAAACCCTAGGAGAAGATGCTGTTTTAACACAGAGAGGACAGTCTACAAACAAGAGCTTTGATGGCACAACACAGAATACAAACTGATTTCAGATCAAACTATTTGGAATTAAATAAACTACAAGAGCGTTTGTAGATTCAGAATAAAGTTCAGAGATAAGGCATTCGACGGAACCTAGCTACGCAATCAACTCGATGAGTCTGCTTCAATTGTTGCAGTCCCAAGCTGCTTATTTCCTTTCACCTCTCCTGTTGTCCTTAATGCCTCTACCGCTCTTTTATAACACAGTCTCTCTCATCTACCAAGGAGCTTGGCACGCGATCCCGTGCATCTCTCCTCTCTAATAATATTTATTTTATTTAATTTAAAGATCCCCAAATATTATTTATTTTACTTTATTATTATTTTTTTTTAAAATGTAAACACATAATTCCTGACAACATTTAATCTCTTTAAAGCCGACCAACTATATTGTTATTAATAAAGTTGTACTATTTCATCAATCTATAATTTGTAACTATATTTTAATTTATTTTATTAATTCAAGTTGTAAATCACAATTTACAACATGATTACAACTATTTATTTATTTAAATATTTATTATAAATAATATTATATCGAACAATACAAAATTTCTTAGAACTTTATTTAACAACACTTCTAATAAAATAATAATTTATTTATAACGATAATCGACAACTAACGACATTGTGCTCAATTTTTGACATTTATATTCTTTCGTATAAGGATTCTAATTAAAGCACAACATTACCACACCCACTTAAACACCTTCGGAACTAATTAGACTCCAAGGTACAATTTTACTTGACCACAAGACATGATCGAACGACAACCAATAACCACAAGGGTAAACTGACGACCAAAGAACACTGACTAGGGACCTCACGCTAACTCCAATCAACTAATCCATTGGCGAAGGCACGCTCAGACCTGGTAATTAGGTGGAGTCGATGCCTAGTACCTGCATCCTGCAGCAACGCACGGTTAACCATAACAAGATATATATATATATACATCACATGCAGTCCTATAGTGAATGGAAGTCACAGTGGGGTAGGGTACTCAAGAGTGAGTAATACGACACTGTTCCATTCACGTTTATAAATAACAATTAACTATTTTGAACAAGGTATCTGATTATTAGACAACAACAAAAAATGATCAACTATCTTCCAATCCCATATAGTGAATAACATTAAAGCATCTATATCATCTAGTTCATTTATCAAATTGTAAAGCATAAAATAACATAATCCAACATCAACATCTGTTATCATAACAATTAGGTTCATACAGAAATAGCAGAATAACCAGAAATCCATCATCAAATGATCTAAAATACTATCATAATGTCCAGTACTACTAAGCAAACATCAGTCCAAAAGGCGACAAGTTGAGGGGCACTACATCCTCCCCCCCTAGGATCAGGCTTACTCCTGGAAGCCTGTGAACAAATATGGATATAGCTCTCGCATTCGGGACGTATCTTCCCAGGTCGCTGAAGTCTCATCACTAGGATCCCATTGGACCCTTACTTACTGTATGACTCTGCCCCTGAGAGCGAGTCACCTGTGCTCCAAAATGCCTACGGGCTCCAAAGCTAGCTGCCCGTCCTCTACCTATAAGGCATTCCAATCAAGAACATGTGAAACATCTGGATGATAAGGTCTAAGAATAGAAACATGAAATACATCATGGACGCATGACAAGCTAGGCGGTAAAGCAAGACGGTATGCAACAGGACCGATTCTCTCCAAAACCTTGAATGGCCCTACAAAGCGTGGCGCGAGCTTAGAGCCTTTTCCGTAACGAATTGGACTCTTTCGTGGACGCACCTGCAAGAACACCCAATCACCCACTGAAAACTGACAATCAAGTCTGTGAGCATCTGCATATTTCTTCTGTCTATCCTGAGCTGCTACCAGATGCTCTCTGATGCGATCAACCTGCTGCTCCATCTCTTGGAGCATGTGTGGACCTAGGAGAACTCTATCCTCAAGTCGATCCCAACTCAATGGGGTACGACAAGGATGACCATATAGGGCCTGAAAAGGGGACATGCCAATGGAACTGTTGTACCCATTATTGTACACAAACTCCACCAAATACAAATAATCTTCCCAACGGTTTTGCTAATCCATAACATACATTCTAAGCATGTCCTCAAGGACCTGATTGACCCTCTTAGTTTGCCCATCAGTCTCTGGATGATAAGCTGAACTGAAGTTCAATTGAGTCCCCAACGCATGTTGAAGGGATGTCCAAAGAGCTAAAGTAAAAACTGGATCACGATCAGAGATAATCTTGGGAGGAATCCCGTGCAATCTGACGATATCCTCTATGAAAATTTTGGCCACAGATGAAGCATTATATGAAGATCGGACAAGAGAAAAGTGTCCTACCTTCGTAAGCCTGTCTACAGTGACCATTATTGCATCATGGCGACAAAAGGACATGGGTAAACCAACTATAAAATCTATAGAAATGATGTCCCATTTCCATTTCAGAATAAGATGTGGCTGAAGAAGACCTGCGGGATGCTGATGTTCTGCCTTAACCCTCTTACATTCTAAGCATCTTGAAATAAAATCAGCAATATCCCTCTTCATTCTAGCCCAAAAATATATCTGACGAAGGTCTGCATACATCTTCTTAACACCTGGATGAGCAGAATAAGGTGCCCAATGAGCCTCAGTCATGATTAGGGTGCAAAGACCCTCTGTAGAAGGCACATAAATGCGACCTAAATGTCGCAAGAGACCATCCGACTTGATAGAATATCTAGCATATCTACCCTCCAAGGTTCTACCAGACTCAACTTCAGCTTTCACTTCCTGATACCATCTATCTACAGGAAGTGCTGCAACAATCTGTCCTCTCAAATCCACTCCAAGAGTGATTGATGAAAGTTCATGTCTTCGACGACTAAGAGCATCTGCCACCACATTCTCCTTACCTTGGTTATATTTTACCTCAAAATCATACTCACATAGAAACTCCATCCACTGCCTCTGTCTCGCATTCAGGTTTGGTTGTGTAAAAATATACTGTAAACTTCAGTGATCACTGTGTAGCTCAAACCGATGCCCCAGTAAGAAGTGTCTCCATCTTACCAATGCATGAACAACTACAGCTAACTCTAGGTCATGTGTAGGATAGTTCAACTCATGATCTTTGAGTTTACGGGACTCGTAGGCTATCACACGACCCTCCTGCATTAAAACTGCTCCTAAACCTTTCAAAGATGCATCAGTACATACCACAAAATCTCCGGCAGGATCAGGCACTGCTAGAATAGGTGCACTAGTTAACCGCTCCTTAAGACTCTGAAAGGCTGCTTGACACTAATCTGACCAAATGAACTTCTTTCCTTTTCTCTGAAGAGAAGTTATAGGGTGAGCTATCTTTGAAAATCCTTCCACAAATCGTCGATAATAGCCTGCTAAGCCCATGAAACTACGAACTTCTGAAACATTGGTAGGAGCCGGCCAATCCATGATGGCTTGAATCTTTGAAGGATCCACTGCAATACCCTTGTCTGAAATAACATGTCCCAAATATTTCACTTCAGTTTGAAAGAAATCACATTTAGCCAGATTTGCATACAACTGATTTTCTCTTAAACACTGCAGAACCTGTCACAAATGTTCTTCATGCTCCTCCATAGACCTTGAATAAATCAGTATATCATCTAAGAATACAAGAACAAATCTGTCAAGATAGGTACGAAACACACCATTCATCAGGCTCATAAATATTGATGGCGCATTTGTCAACTCAAAAGGTACAACAGTGAACTCATAATGCCCATAACGAGTGTGAAATGTTGTCTTGTGGATGTCAGCCTCAAAGATGCGCAACTGATGATATCTAGATTTTAGGTCTATCTTGGAGAACAACTTAGCTTCCTTGATCTGATCAAAGAGGTCATCAATTCGTGGCAAAGGGTATCTGTTCTTCACAGTCACCTTATTAAGCTGTCGATAGTCGATGCACAAACGCAGAGATCCATCCTTTTTCTTCACAAAAATCACAGGTGCTCCCCATGGAGAGACACTTGGACGAATGAATCCCTTCGCTAATAACTCTTCTAGCTGCAAGCGAAGCTCCTTAAGCTCCTGAGTAGTCATCCGATATGGAGCTCGTGAAATAGGTTCTGCTCCGGGAACAAGGTCTATCTTGAAATCAATATCACGCTTCGGTGGCATACCTAGAATCTTGCTAGGAAAGACATCTTCATACTCCTTGAGAATAGGATGATCGTCAAGGGATGTCTCCCTATTTTCTCCAAAATCTAAGTCATTAACTGTTACAGCAAACAACTTGCACCCTTGACGCAAACATTTCTTCAATTGCATAGCAGAAATCATGCGCAAGGAGATGGGTCTCTGAATCCCAACCACTTCTACTTCTTTGCCTGAATCATCAACACACCTTACTAATTTGTGGCGACAGTCTATCACCGCTCGATGAGCATCCAACCAATCCATTCCCAACACTATGTCATAGGATCCTAATGGTATAATGCGAAGATCTGCTGTGGTAGATAAAGGACCTATCCTCAACTCGCAACCATACACAAGAGAGTCTACTGATACCCTAGACCCAGAGGCCAATTCCACCTGCCACTTAACATCTTGCTTTGCTGCCACTAATTTGCAACGCTCCACTATAGAAGGGGAAATAAAAGAATCTGAAGCACCAGAGTCAAAAAGAATAGAAATGGTAATACCTCGCAAGACACCTGTAGTCTCCACAACGGTACCTTGGTGTTCCGCTTGGCGATTATCCACCGCTGCAAACACCCTATGTGACCTGCCTGCATCACCAACAGTGGGCTCTGAAACTGCGGGCCTCTGTCCAAATCCTGAAGTATTCTTACACGGACACTGTCTGGCAATGTGGCCCTGCTGACTGCAAGAGAAACATCCTGTTCCCCTACCAAAACCTCCACCGCCTACAGGAGCATTTGATTGCTGAAAACTACCTCTACTTGCTGCAGATTGTGTGCTCTGTGCTGGTTGACTAGCACGATCACGTTTAACTCTCTGCCAACTTCGATCCTTTCTGGAATGAAATCTACTACCTTGTTGATATTGGGAGTTTCTTGATTTTGTCTGGGAAAACTGTTGTTGTTGCTATCCACTCTTAGGAGGTACATGTTGACTCCTCGAGTTACCTGCTGCATGAGACTGACCACCTCAGAAACCTGAACCTGCTCGAGATGAGCTACCAATCTGTACACCTGTATGACCCCCTAGGGCCATGGTCAGGTTCTCTTCCACCAGTCGAGCCTTCTCCACTGCTACCTCCATGGTCTTCGGCTCGAAAACACAAACTCCTCCACTGATGCGTGCATTCAGACCTCTAATAAAATGCTGAACTAACATGGCCTCATCGTTTCCAATGCCTGCATACTGCTTGAGTTCATAAACCTGCACTCATACTGTTCTACTGTCATGGCCATCTGTCTCAACCCATGGAACTCGTCCGCTCGACGTTGCCTCCAGTGATCAGATAAAAATCGAGCTTTGAACCTTTCCAGAAGTAGTTCCCATGAAATTGTCACAATATCTAGATGCAACTTTTGTTCCTCAAGACGCCACCATGTAGAGGCGAATCCTCTTAGATGCATGATGGCACATCTTGCCTTAGTGTTGCTACCATATGGATGCATAGCAAAGCATCTCTCCAAATCAATTAGCCAAGTCTCTACTTCCAACCCGCTATCGGAGCCATCAAATGTAGGAGGACAGGCTCTCATCAGGTCTCTCATGTGGCCAGCAAGAATAGCTTCCTGTTCAGTGGTGATTTCTCTCCTTCTAGGAGATCGTTCCCTTTCTCTCTCTTCTGGATGTTCCATCTCCTGCCTAGGACCAAGACGAGCAAGAACCTCCTCAAGGAGCTGGCGTAGTTGAGCACCCTCAGGCTGATCCTAATTCTCTTGATTCTCACTTCCACCTTCTTGAGTACTCCCATGAGGGGAACTAGGAGGAGGGCTGATATCAACACCTCTCCCACAACCCCTACCTCATCCACATCCTCATCCTCGTACCCTAGGCATCTTCCTGGACAACACATCCAAGAACAACTTCAGGTTGCTAGGCAAGGACTATGAATAAATATGTTCTTCAGAGTTTAAGCAACTAGCATAGCTTAATGGGCTAATTATAAAACCAGAGTACCCAGTGTTAGAAACTTGGCTCTGATACCAGATGTAACGCCCGCCTTGAACACCTTAAAGAATACACACTTATGCTATATGAAGTAGGAATTTTTTTTTTTAAATGATTTAAGTAACGATAACATAGCTAATTACGACATATTCTCTAAGGATTCAAGGCTGCATCACTTTACAAATCAACTAACATAATTTATCATACATCAGTAACTGATCCAAAACCATGCTCAATTAAACAACTTATTCACATTCATTGCAAATCATCAAATAACAGAATCTACATGATTAAATACATAACTGAAATGCTTTTATATAAGTACATCATGACATCATTACATTGCCATTTTTAGTCTACATCAAAATTACATACAAAAAGAATGTTCTATTACACAAATCTGGAACAAGGTTATACACATACATCTTCATCACTGGTACAAGTACAACTGGAACAAATCCTTTCTACATATGAACTTGACAAGAATAACCAATGGATAAAATAGCTCTTCCACCTGACCATGTGGAACCCTAAGGTCCACCCCCGCGCTAGGAGTTAACATGAGGTCCCAGACACTGATAGTCAGGTAGACGAAAGACAAACAAGAACAAAGGATGACCAACGCCAATACAACACATGGCAATAACAATACAACACAACTTAACTTAACTTCCAGAGGCGACACAAAACAAGTGAGGAGAGACCGAACAAGGAATGCTAGGTTGTAGTAGGGAGAGTGTCATCGCACGGTCCTAACATGGGTTATCCTAACAGCCTCTCACTAGGCGCTGGCCCCCATCTATGGTTATCCTGACAGCCTCTCACTAGGCGCCGGCCCCATAGGGTGACATATGCAGAATCGACCTTCCTTTCATGAGGACAAGGAAGTCAATCATGCCGACCAGGCCTTCTCTACCCATCCTTAGTCTAAACAAGCACTACAGGTCATGGGAGAGGAATCCAATAATCTTATTAATGTGAAATCTACCCTTAACCCCCTAGTTAATTTTATGTTATCACTTGATTAATCTACTTCCAACGGGTTATCCTGACTGCCACTTTGGGCGCCGGACCCATGTTGAAAGCCACTCTCCTTCCTAACACCTAGTAACCCTAACATCATACAAGACTTTATAACAATACACATATATGTACACTGCAAGGCATAAACCCTCTTGCAACCCAATAAAATCATAACACTAATTTTATCCAATGCTTTTAACATTACAATACTTTATTCTTTTATAGATTCCAGGTCTCTCCATATGACAAAACGGTACAATAAGATCACAAGTGGTTTAATATCCTCACAGGAAAATATTACTATCAATACACATAAACAACTTGACATTATCTCGATATACTTCATACTATGTTTGATCCACATACTCGTTATTACATCGTAAACACAAAAACAACAATACACAAGTTGCAAATACTTAACTATGACAACTCAGCCTCTAGAGTTCAAGTTTAACCACTCTCAATTCGACTCTTTACAACAACAGAGATACTTAACTCATACAGTTTAATACAGTTCTAAAGTTAACACTACAATTTCTTCTCTATCAATGTAAACAACTTCTGTAATGAAATCAACATTAGATTACATTCTTTACTATTACTATTTATTATAATCCTACTGCCTTGTAAGAGAATCGTAAATGATCCTATTTGAATGGAACGTGAATAGTTCGTATAGGTTGTCAATGAGGAGTAAAATGGCTATTGACTGTTTTGTCATTGAAATGGATAATAGTTGATTAGTCTAATAACTTCCTCAACTTGTAAATCTAATAAGATTGATAGTATCCAATGATCACAAGAATAACGTAGGCAATGGGTTTGATGGCTAAGTTTTACGGTATCCAAGGACATTCTTTGAGATCCCCGCATCTTGTTCATACTTCCAACTGTTGTGCAGATCTCCCAAACATGAAAAGTGTAATTGCAAGTTCAGAAGTTACATCCCCTCAAGTTTAATTTCTGACAGAAATGGATAGATTACGAACTCTCAGTATAATTCAACAGCTAATCGCTGTATGTGCTTGGTGGATTCCCTTGCTGCGCTGGCCTTTAGAAGAAGTGCCAAACTGCATCATCGAGATATCTGTTAAGTCTGTGTTGGCTGTGTGGATTGTTTTTGAACATTGTCACATTAATTAAAGTGCCCTCAACGTCACAGTATAGACATTAAATGCAGTTTATAAATGATGTGAAAATAGATTCAAGGGTAATTGTGTAGACTGCGCTAAAATAGTTTCTGTACTCTAAACAACGAAAGCATGGACTATTTTTATGGCCTACTATAATATGTTATATACCATATCATAAACACAACGAATCTATAATTAAATTGGCAGTATTTCTTCAAGCTGCTGCATGTTTAATCCTTTGGTTTTCTGGTCATCTACTTTATAGAAGAAGTTAAATAGTTTGTAAGGTAGAAATAATATAACAATCGTCCCTATTATCTGAGAGAATATAAATTATGACAAAAGTTCAAAACATCTAGAAGAAAAGACTTCGACTAACTTATAAAACAGAAACCTATAGACAGTGGCCGTCAGACAACCCTGTCCTCTGTGCTATGGTAACACTACTCCTCACTAGTCCCTCGTCTTGGCATATGATGGGTTCGCCAAATCATTTCTGCATTACACTATTGCTGCGAGCCTGTGGAGTCTATTATAGAGTTTCTAATATAGATTGAGGATTCACCAGAAATGAGACAGCAAAATGTCAGGGACAGACAGCTGCTCAAATCACATTTGAACCATCATTACAATGCACCAACAGTTGATTGCATTGTTGACCATCTTGCCTTCGCTGGCTATCTTGAGGACACCCCATACTTTCCAGAAATGTGCCAGCCAAGATAAGGCAATCTACAGATTAAACCAACTAAGTTTTACCTCTTAGCAACTGTAGAAAACATCAGCTCTTAAGACATTACTGCAGCTATATACGTTGTGAATGCGGTCAGAGATTGAGGTATGACGGATACACTAATCAATTTCGATCATGAATACTACAGCCTCCATCATCCTCTAGGGAGAATAATGTTGCTCAGCTTGTTTAAAGGCCAGCGAAATCATGGTAGTCCAAACTATAAAATTGACTGGTATAAAAAGAATCATCGTCTCACTACTGCGAATGACTGATGGAGGCCACAAAATGGACATGTTGAAAAGACTTCTGAAACTTCAAACAAGGGCGAATAGTGAGACAATACGGCAGCGAACTACCTCATTCATCACCTCCCATCACGCCCTGGCATAACAATTTTTAGCATCTCCTAATATTATCAATCCACTACTAAACAATACCAAACGCTACAAAGCAGGATAAATAGAGTGTCGTCTCACAACACTGGATGAGAGACGAAATGACAAGGCTTCAGAACTTTCATTCAAATGATTGATAATAAGGCAACGAACTACCTAATTCGCCACTTCCTTATCACGCCCTAGCATTAAACTTACAGCGTAACCTGATAACCAAGTTTGACACCACTCCTCACCAGTCTCTCGTCTAGTATATGAGGGATTCGCCTAAATATTTCTGCATTACACTTGCATTACAGGTGCAAACCTCATGACTAGCCTCCGTAAGATATACGCTCAGCCCAAATGGCTAGGACTTCAATGGAACGAGTGCAGGTAATATAACCAGAACCAAAGGAAACTTCATTATCGAAGAAGGAAGAGTTTCATGGCATTTAGCATTATCAGAGGTCTGACGCCTCCCTAATAGCATTCGCACACCCATACCAATAACGCCTCCTCCAATAGTGGGAGCAGAGGCCAGAGGAGAGTGTCCTATCATGGTCAGAGGAGAGACGTTCTCAGAAGACAAGGAAATAACATGGCGAAGGATTACTGTAAGAACATCTGCCGTAAAACTATTACTTCTTATACCTGCTCTCTTTCGAGGAATAAGACTAGGGTTTGATGACAAATCAAAGATGGTCTGAGAGTCCATACAGGTCGAATTGCTAATATACATCCTCCATGACATGAAGAAGACTATCAAAATGAATTGTTGCATGGACGATTGACTGATCCGGCAAACCAGTGGAAGGAAGACAATCGAATAACAGAATCTTTAAGCAGAAAGGAATAATTTAAAACCCTAGGAGAAGATGCTATTTTAACACAGAGAGGACAGTCTACAGACAAGAGCTTTGATGGCACAACACAGAATACAAACTGATTTCAGATCAAACTATTTGGAATTAAATAAACTACAACAGCGTTTGCAGATTCGGAATAAAGTTCAGAGATAAGGCATTCGACGGAACCTGGCTACGCAATCAACTCGACGAGTCTGCTTCAATTGTTGCAGTCCCAAGCTGCTTATTTCCTTTCACCTGTCCTATTGTCCTTAATGCCTCTACCACTCTTTTATAACACAGTCTCTCTCATCTACCAAGGAGCTTGGCACGCGATCCCGTGCATCTCTCCTCTCTAATAATATTTATTTTATTTAATTTAAAGATCCCCAAATATTATTTATTTTACTTTATTATTATTATTTTTAAATGTAAACACATAATTCCTAACAACATTTAATCTCTTTAAAGCCGACCAACTATATTGTTATTAATAAAATTGTACTATTTCATCAATCTATAATTTGTAACTATATTTTAATTTATTTTATTAATTCAAGTTGTAAATCACAATTTACAACATGATTACAACTATTTATTTATTTAAATATTTATTATAAATAATATTATATCGAAGAATACAAAATTTCTTACAACTTTATTTAACAACAACACTTCTAATAAAATAATAATTTATTTATAACGATAATCGACAACTAACGACATTATGCTCAATTATCGACATTTATATTCTTTCGTATAAGGATTCTAATTAAAGCACAACATTACCACACCCACTTAAACACCTTCGGAACTAATTAGACTCCAAGGTACAATTTTACCTGACCGCAAGACATGATCGAACGACAACCAATAACCACAAGGGTAAACTGACAACCAAGGAACACTGACTAGGGACCTCACGCTAACTCCAATCAACTAATCCATTGGTGAAGGCACGCTCAGACCTAGTAATCAGGTGGAGTTGATGCCTAGTACCTGCATCCTGCAGCAAGGCACGGTTAACCATAACAAGATATATATATATACATCACATGCAGTCCTATAGTGAATGGAAGTCACAGTGGGGTAGGGTACTCGAGAGCGAGTAATACGACACTGTTCCATTCACATTTATAAATAACAATTAACTATTTTGAACAAGGTATCTGATTACTAGACAACAACATAAAATGATCAACTATCTTCCATCCCATATAGTGAATAACATCAAAGCATCTATATCATCCAGTTCATTTATCAAATTGTAAAGCATAAAATAACATAATCCAACATCAACATCTGTTATCATAACAATTAGGTTCATACTGAAATAGCAGAATAGCCAGAAATCCATCATCAAACGATCTAAAATACTGTCATAATGTCCAGTACTACTAAGCAAACATCAGTCCAAAAGGTGACAAGTTGAGGGGCACTACATAGTACATCATAGGAAATATATTATGTTTCTATTGATATGCACATAGGAAACCATATCTGGAGCTCTAACAATCCCTCTTGTCATGATATAGGTTCATTCAAAGCTTGGGAGTGAGGAGGATCTAGATGCAATGAAGATCAAACCAAGACCTTAAACAGGCAATTATGGATATGCCTTTTTTCCTATATGATCTTTTTCTTTCTTTTCTTCAGATGCATAGTGTATTTCATATGTTTGTGTTGGTTCAGCTATTCCCATGGCTTGTGTGGGACAATTGATCTTTCTTGCTTTCATTCAATTCAATAATTGTTCAGTTGTTGTATCTCATTTGTAAAATTTAATGATTATTGTAATGAAATGAAATATCTTTTATCCATGATGAATCTTCTACAAAGCAATGAATGATAAACTGATTTTCTTTCTAATGATAAAACTGAACCCTCTTCTTTTCAAGCACTCCAAACTATGCAAACTATCATAGAAGAAAAATGTTAAGAACTTTTCATCTTATAATGAAACAAATGCTTCAGCTCTGCCAATTTAAGCTATAGGTGAAAAATTGGTAACAATTACCTAGTATGTTGTTTGAAGCAAATTGTGAAGGTGAGTCAATGTTCGCATATTTGCTAGAGGAGCAATGTACGTTGACTGATAGGTGTGAAGAATGCAGTCTTTTGCATCAAAGCACTTGACAATATCTTTGAACAATATTGAAAGAAATTATTTTCTTAGGACACATTCTTCAATGAAGAAAAATTGTTTATGCAAAATTTTATACAATTGTGTCTGTTACAATTAAGAAGAGTAATAGGTGAGAGAATATTGAGGAGGTAATTTTTAAGAAAATCAAGATTTGAATAGATACAAAATGGAAAAATAGATTTTTTATTACCTGTGCCTTGTCATATATTTTCTCTCCATTGTCCAACAAATATTGAAAAGTTGTTCGTTTCGAAGATAGTACAATTGCGCCAATAGTTCCAACTATATAATTTTCAGTACTTTCCAACTTCATTTTAATAGTTGTACTTGTTATAAATGAATATTCTTCACAAATACAAGAGATGTTTTCTACAACACTTGATTGGGTCAACAACATAATAGATTCTCAATTACCATGATTGCATTCTATTTTAGGTGCAATTATGAAACCAGTAATATAGATACTTTCTCCTGGGAAAATCTTATTTTCAAATATTTGGACCAAATTTCTAGTCAAATTGATGGTGATTGGTATTTCTTCTTTTTTATAAGTCAAATCAACATGGAAGACCTCAAGTGTGTTTTTTGTTTTGTCTAAATGAGTTCGATATGTGACAATAACTTTGGCTTCAAAAATGTCTCCAAATTTGTGTGCATTTATGTCTTCTATGGAAAGTATTTTGGAAGGCTCTTTTCTGGACCTATAAAGCAATTAAACATAATAAATTTTAAATAATAAATATAAATGCTGTTAAAGTTTTGTTATAAAATAATACTCACATCTTCACTTGTTGCTGGACAATGGTTCTGTCCTTTTCTACTCTCTTGTTCTTTGTCATTTGTACTACAAAATAGTAAACAAAGTGCATTAATGAGACAGTAGGTTTAACGTAAATATTATAAAAAATTATATTTGACTAAAGAAAATGTGGGGGAATTGTGTGATCTTATTGAATAAGTAAGAAGTGAATGTGTTGATAATTTGTAAAAGTGGTTGGATGATTTCTAAATATATAACATTTTTTTCTAAATATAATTTAGTAAAGAGATATAATTTAATAAATTGTAATTTTTTGTAATTCCAAATTGTATATAAATATAAGGTTTCATAGTTCATACATTAATGTTGTTATGACTATGATTTATAATGGTTAGTTGTTTTTGTTTTATTTTATTTTTTGTGAAATATCAAGTAGAAGATAAATGGTGTCATGATCAACTCCAATATGTGCCGATTTTGAAGATTTTGAATTTTTGCTTGTTAATATTTGACCAAACATGGTCAATGAGCGATGTTTGTAAAGGATTGCTTTTGTCAAGTAGGAAATGCATATTTTTGTTCTTGAGAAATCTTTCTAATGTGTTTGCTTTTGCATTTTTTTTGCATATCGATATTGAAATCACCAAGAATAAGTATATTGTTAGTAAGGTACATTACAAGTATTTCCTAGTTAATTATATTGATAATTGTAGACACTTTTGTAGTTGGTCGTGCATATAACTTTATTATTGTAATTTGGAAGTTGTTAACAAGTATGGTTGCTAAAATAGCTTCAATGTTATTAGTTTTGTAAAGAAACGACTATAAAATTTGTATTTTATTTTTAACACATATCATAACTCCATACTTATCGTACATCGAAATAGATTTGAAATTTTGTAGTTCAATGTATTGAGGTAAATATGATATGTGTGTTTCTTTTAAACATATTATGTCCGATTGCATGAAGTCATAGTCATTCACAATATCATCAATTATCGTTCCACCTGCATTGTATGTTGCATTTCCTATGTATGTCATTATCAATCCTTTTGTTTAAGTGGGTCTGAACATTCACTTGAATTGTAAATATGTAACAGCATTCGAAATATTATTTTTGATGTAAATGTTTTTCCTATTCTTGTGCAACCAATTAAGAAAAGGTACAATGGTTTGCTTATGTTTAATTTTTTTCATTGTAATGTCTTTTAGAATTGCTTGTTGCTCTTTGTTTAACATTCTTCTTAGCTTAAGTATTCTAAGTTTTCAAGTACATTTGGATTTTGAACAATTTGAAAACCAATATCTTTTTTCATTTTTAATAGTATTTCTTGCAACCATTGTAAATCGATACTTAGATAATATGTGTCAATATTATTGTTATCGTGAATTTGTTTGATATGTATATTTGTAGTTGATTTTTTATTTTCTTCAACTTATTCATACACATTATCTAGATCTCCCCATATAGTATTGAAATTGTATGTATATCTACATTCATTTTCTTTGACAATGTTGCCATAAAATACATATGCATTTGCAAATGTTTTGAATTTTTCCTTTAATATATCTTCATTATCTTGAAAAGGAACATATAGTAATATTTTTTCTCTACAATAGTTTTCATAGTCAATATGCTTGTTGTATTTAACAAATTTGATAATGTTAAGTTTTTTAGATTTTGCGTATTTGTTCTTGATGATTTTGAACTCTGCAGCGAATTGAGCTAAGCATATGTGTCTCAATTCTTCTGGATGATGCATATAGCTATCAATAATTGATTGACACATTATATCTTTTCATTCATCAGGTTCTTTCTTAAGTCATGATATATTAATATAATTTTTCTCTCATTTATTCCTTTCTATGAAGGAAATTAATGAAATACTGAATTTACTATTAATAAAAAATATTCATGGGTTTTGATGTTAATATGATTATGTGATTATATTATCCAATTTATCTTGTTAATGATTTACAATAGAGAGATATTATTAAATTATCAATATTTTAATGCTCTTTTGTTGTTTACACATTATTTAATATTCTATTTTATCCTAACTCTAAATATTAGCCATAATAAATCTATTGCAAATAATTAAATAATTTTGGGGAAAGGTGGCATTACACACATGGAGTACAAGTACATCATACAAGACAAGAACATTGTTGGCAAGAGACACTACTTCGATATGCATCTGTATGTTGTCATTGATGGCAAAAAAGCTCAGAGATCCTATCACCATGACAAGAAGAGATATCTCTAGAAGAACACATTTGATTCCAGCTCCGGTTGTCAGAAAATGGCTAAGTATGGAAAGCGTGCAGAGTAGAGGATAGTAAGTAAGCTAGTATGCCTCTGCAATTGAAGACTTGCAGATGCAGTTCAGATATGATGTTCTCAATTGTCTAATAGTGTTATACTTCAAAGGTTAAGTCTTGATCTCCTCCGGAAGTCATCTTGGAGAAATGTCTAAGTCTGGATAAACAAAGCTATAGCAGGAACAATGAACAAGGCATGGTGAAGTAATCTGCATTCCTCCATAGATAAGTATTTCATTATACAGTCTTGAGGTGTTGTAAACACTTATATGGAGTGTCTTATTCTAGAGTTAGGAGATCTAAAGATCACCAAAAGGATAGCTACAAGCTGCTAAGTATCGGCATAGTGTTTGACAAAGACAGAGTCTGAGTTCTGATGGTCTACAGTTCTCTACAAGATGATATCATGCCTTATGGTTTTGATGGTAAGATTGGGAATGTGTAAATAGTCCTTGACATAATTTTGAAAGTGTTTTGTGATCAGCAGTAGAAGTTGTTAAGCATGTTCTTGAGGAACAAGCTGACTGGTGAGATAAATCATTGTGCGAAGAAGAGTTAATGATTGGAGGATTTATGTAAGCAATTGAAAGATTAGTACCGACCTATATGAACATGCTTGGGAGAAGATTTGGGTCTGCATGACACTTAGTGCATTGGATTGAGCGATAAGGTACATCTTTTTATGTATACATTTCACTTTTTGGATGCTGACCTGATTATGAAGTAAATCATGATGCGGCTATATAAAGGTAATGAAACTTAGTTGAGTTGTGTGGGAAATATGTGTGATGTGAGGATATGAATAGTGGAGCAAAGTTAGAGGATCAGCAGTGATGAAGACTTGGGATTCAAAATATAATTATTAAATGACTGCACCCTGGCATAGTGGCAGATGTTGAAGTAGTGTTCAGATGTCATGTGTGATCTATTTGAAAGCAAGGTTTTGTTATCAAGGTAGTAAGTCAAAAGTGAGCCTCTAATTAGGGTTGAGGTAGTGAGCCTACTAAACTTAGTTGTACTTCATGGCTATAAGCAAGCATGTTCTAGGCTCGTGGAGTGACGACACCTGAACACCATTTCTATAAAGATTATAATATATTTATGAGAGCTAATCCTCTCTGTGGTTTTTCCCTCTTTGGGTTTTCCACATAAAATCTTGGTGTTATGTGTCATGCTTTTGTGGACATTATTTAGTTGTATATTTTTCTTCTATTGGATTATTCTTTTGAAATGGTTAAAAGTAAAAGTACATGAAGAGATTTATAGAACACTGATTCACCTCCCCTCTCAGCATTCTTGACATTCAACAATTGGTATCAGAGCAAGGTTCCTTGGAAGAAATTTAACATCTTAAGGAAGATCTGGGATAGTGTGATCATGGTAGAAAGAAGGTACGGAAATTATGAGAGATACAACCAACTAGAATAAGCTTTAATGGATCCTAAAAATTTTGAAGCAGAGATCAGAGATCTGAAGGAGAATCTGGTGCAAGTTGATGAATGCATCTTAAAGCTGAAGGAGCAAGTCAAGAAATTCAAAGACAAATACAAGGAAGTTAGTGACCAATTGCTATTGGCAAATGAAGCCCTAGAGGACTTGGAAGCAGAAGTTGTAGAAAAAATAAGACCAGAAGATGATCTAAATCTAATTGTGAAGAACAGATCAGAAAACTATATAAAACTTGAAAAAGAAATTATAAGTTTAAAAACAGGTCTAGAATAGGTTGGAAGCTTTGAAGAAAAGTTCAAGATAAGTACTGCCAAGCTTGATGAAATGATTGCTAGCCAGAAGAATGTTGATGACAAACATGTCTTAGGATTTGAGAAAGGAGAAAATTTGAACTCTGGTCAAATAAGCACTGAATTAAGGCAAAACAAAGGATGCCAATTTAGATATCAAAGAAGAAGATCTAGAAGACCTCCGGTCAGACAACTAAATGCTCAAAGGTACCCATCTTTTAATGGTTATTGTAATCCATGCAATAAGTTTGGTCATAGGCCTACTCAGTATATGAGCATAATGAATAAAAAAACTCCATTATTATCTTGTTAGTGTTTCAATTGCAATAAAATTGGTCATAGAGATGTTGTATGCAGAAGTGAAGTAAGTCAAAATTTTATTAGGTGCAATGCATGCTATAAATTCAGACATAGATCAAATGAATGCAGAAGCTCAGTGAGAACTAACTTTCAAAATACAAGGAACAGTCAATCATTCAATGGAAAGTGTTTTGCATGCAATAGATTTGGACATATGGCTAATCAATGAAGATTAAATTCAATCAATGAAAGGAATCAAGGTCAAAATAATGTGATGTGCTACAATTGCAACAAATTTGGACATGTTGCAAGGTTTTGCAGAAGCAGGAATTATAAGAGAAATCACTATTTTGAAGAAATGAAAACAGAGCAGAGAAATGACAAGGGAAAAGAAAAGGTTGATCTAGTTGAAACCAAGAAAGAAATGAAAAAGGTATGGATCAAGAAAGGAGTAATTGAAGTTAGAGATCAATCCGTACCAGTATCTGGTGCAGATATCTCCTCCAGGAAGTAAATTGAGAACTCTAGTTCAGGGGGAACAGTGTAGAAAATTCAAATCCCCCAACTAGAAATTAGGTGCCAAAATCTAGTGCGAAGACGTATCATGGAACCTAATGCGACACACCTATTAGAAGATGAACTAGAACAAAAGGAGTCAATGCAGTATATTGTGGAGCAATCCTAATCGACTATGTTCTACAGCAAAGGGTTTTAACAGCTTTTTGGAAATAAGCATTTAATGACACCTAGGTCACATCGTGCAGAGGATAAAAGGGAATTTGTTTAATCTCAAATCACTTTACACTTGAAGCTATCAAGTACTCAAAGAGATCAGAATAGACTTTGAGAGACAATAACCAAAATTTGAAGAGTTTGGAGAATTTTAGAAAAAGGAAACCCTAATTCGGTAGTACCAGGTAATCTCATTCAAAACCTTCTTGTGAATTTGTTAAAATTTCTAAAATGGTGGCATCACCACAAGTTTTTGATATTACTGACAGAGAGTGACCAAAGTTCAAAAAACACCCATTCAAATCGACCGACGTCGATCAGTTGGGAGCATTCTCAAATGTTCCTCATGGAGTCATGCATGCAAAATATGTGAGGGCATATATTCATGTTGCTCTAGAAGAATTTAGTGATAGCAGGTTTACTGATCTCTACACAAAACATTTGAGGAATGAGAATCTTGAACTGAAAAACAAATATTTGGCACTGGAAAAAAAGAAATTTATTTGGTATTTGTATTTCCTAACATTTATGGAAGATGAATGGGTCTGGTATGTGTTATGCAGGGTTAATGATAAGTTCATATAGCTTGAGAGACATTTCAAGATTACAAAAGATGCAATTAGGGTAGTCAGTGGATTGTGCTCTACTAGATCAATACCTCTATTGAAAGCTGTGAATAATGATACAGTAATTACGGCTACCAGAGTGAAGTTTGATAACAGAGCCTTGATGATAAATGACATTGAGGATCATGATGTGAGATTTGCCTCAATGGTATTAGGATACAAAGTTTATTTCAACAACTAGGAGAACTTTGTTTTAGGCACAGCCATTTACACAGCTTATCAAATGATTAAGGAAAATGTTGATTATGACATCTGTGAATTACTCTGACAACAAGCAATGGAAATCTGAAGAAGGCAAAAGAAGGTAAATACCCCTTTAAATTTGGCACACTAATCATGTGTTTATTTTTCTATTTTATGCAAGAGTTGCAGGGTATGAAGAACCTATTCTGGACTAGTGATAAACCTGTCACAGTTCAAATTAGAAATTTGTGAGTAGAATTGGCACCATTGATGCATAGAATGTAGTTCTATGGGGTTATTTTAAGAATTTCAAAAGATCAATGCAAGCCAGAGATAGAATTCCCAAAATAGTTGTTGAAAAATACAAGGATACATTTTTTTTCATTGTGACAAAAGATCAGTGTTTGATGGAGGCTGTTGAGCCCAAAACAGTCTAGATTATGGTTATGGGATATGAGGTAGATAGAAATGTACTAGAAAACTATGTTGAATATATGCTAAGCAAACCCAGAGATCCCAAGGAAGAAAGATTTCAGACTTATGAGGAATTGCATGCCAAAATTTATGTTGAAGTCATAAAACTTGAAATCTCTAGGAAAATGAGGAAAGTAGCAGAAGAAATCACCATAAAAGTTGTCTTTACAAAAAAAGAAGTGGCAAAGGCAAGGGAAAAGGCACAAGCCATCAAGGAAGCAAAAGAAAGGAGAAAAAGTGAATCAACTAGGGCTTCGAAAGAACACAACGATAAGCTAGAAAAGCTAGAGAAGGGAAACAGAAAAACCAGAGCTTCCACTATTGTTGAAGCCTCATCCACTCTCTCTAGTTCCACACCATCTGTAAATGTGGAAACTCCTACCACTAGCTCCAAAAGAATGAAGAGTAAAGCTAAGAGAATGCATGCAAACATAACTATTGATGAAGAAGAGATAGAATCAAATAAGCAAGTAAAGACGATAAAAGTTAGTGCTACTAAAGCATCCAAAAGTAGCAAGGAGAAGTCATCAAAAAAGAAGACACCCAATAAAAGATAGAAAGAAGATGAGTCTCATGCGACACTAAAGATTGAAGATGTATTAAAGTCTGTTACTGTTGATGGTAACTTGAAACCTGTGACTGAGTTTTATGATGATTACAATGATGCTGACAAGAATTTTGGAAGAAGTTGTTGTAAAGTATCTGAACATATACAACAGAGCCCTCATCAAAATCACTAGTGATCTCCCAGATACCTTAGGTAGTATTCTATCAATCAGGAAGGAAACTCTTGTCACTAAAGATGTTGAGCTCAGAGAACACACGCTGATATCTTTATGTCCAGATATCACTCCAGTGGAGAAAAAAAATCTCCAAGACACTCAACAATGAGTTCAGGTCAAAGAAAAGAATGAATGCATTGATGATAGGAGAAGTTGACAAGGTTGTCAAGGAAATAGAGGAAATTATTTTGGACATACTAAATAAACATAATATTTCTACCATCTATGACACTAAGGAAACAAAAGTTGAAGAGATATCTCCACCAGAGATAAGCCAAGATCATGGACCTAAATAGAGTGATCAAGTCCCCAACACTAATACAGTGGTTATGGCAAATCAAGGCAAAATTGAAACTGATCTACTTTCTAAGCAACAGGCTGAAGGAGAAGAATTAAGGAAGAGAGGAAGAGCCCTACTCCAAAGAAAAACATAGATCAATAGGAAATTATGGACATAGACCCTCTGGATCAAAGTCAAGGAGAAATATTAGAAAGGGCAAGAGACACTACGAATGTCTCTGACAGGAAACAAATTACAGAAGAATATGAACTCCCTCAAGGTCCAATCAACTTGGACTCATTGTCACCTTTCCAAAAGTTCAAGCTAGTTTCTATGGTTCACGCCAAGGCACAAGAAGAACTGTTACAATCACATGCTTAAGATAGCAAACTGATCAACGAAGCATCCATTATCTTGGAAAAGCTACTGCCATCATTTTAAATAGATATCTCATTATCTCTTGCTAACCATCTCAAGAAGCTATTAAATTCTGTAAGTCTACATTTTGAATCTTTTGAAAAATCTGTAGAAGTAAAAGTAATGAAAGAAATTGATGATAGAAGATTGATTGAGTTTTAGAACATGATTGATCAAAACAAAGTTTTGTTAGATAATGGAATTAAGAACATACAAAGTTCCATTAAAGAAACCAAAAAAATATACAAATTTTGTTTATCCTAGCCAAAGATCACAAAGGATCTAGAAGATAAAATCAAATACTTGGAACTCAAACTACTGAATCTCTCTGAGACATATAATCCAGCAGCCAAGTCAATAAATTCCAAAGAAACACAAGTTGCAAATATTCATAATGATCTAGATACTCTAATGAAGAAAAAGGGAGAAATCAAAGATAGGTTGTGCCAGCGGAAAGGACTAGTGAGTTTGAAGATTGATTCCATGACCAATTTGGCAGATGAGGCAATGAAATCTCAAGCACTAATTGACACACCATCAAATATCTAGAAGGCAGAAAAGATAGTATTTTTGATGAATGGCCACATCCAAATTCTAGAAAGTACAAGAAATAGATGGAATGGAGAGATAGCGCTAATAAAGACTATCCATAGTGACATTTTTCCTTTAAACACAAATTAAGATGTAGATTGCACTTGTAAATATGTAGCTGAATACATCAAATTTTGAAATTTTGACAAATTTTTGAAATCTAGATCACACCCTTTGCAATTGATGTCAAAGGAGGAGAGTAGATCAGTGAAAAATGGATAATCATCTCAGGGGGAGCAAGAAAGTACAGTATATATAGTAAGGGGGAGTATTCAAGCATTTTTCACTAAGTGTTGCCATCAATGCCAAAGGGGGAGATTGTTGGCAAGAGACACTGCTCCGGTATGCATTTGTATGTTATCATTGATGGCAACAAAACTCAGAGATCCTATCACCATGACAAGAAGAGACATCTCTAGAAGAACACATTTGATTCAAGGTCTGGTTGTCAGAAAATGGCTAAGTATGGAAAGCATGTAGACTGAACGACAGTAAGTAAGCTAGTATGCCTCCACAATTGAATACTTGTAGATGTAGTTTAGATATGATGTTCTTAGTTGTCTGATAGTGTTGTACTTCAAAGGTCAAGTCCTGATCTCCTTTGGAAGTCATCTTGGAGAAATGTCTAAGTCTGAGTAAGCAAAGGTATAGTAGGAACACTGAACAGGGCATGGTGAAGTAGTTCACATTCCTCTATAGGTAAGTATTTTGTTATGCAGTCTTGAGGTGTTGTAAACATTTATATGAAGTGTCTTATTCTAGAGTTGGGAGATCTAAAGTTCACCGGAAGGATATGTACAAGCTACTAAGTATCGGTGTAGTGTTTGATAGAGACAGAGTCTGAGTTGTGATGGTCCGCATTTCTCCACAAGATAATATCATGCCTTGTGGTTCTGAGGGTAAGATTAAGAATGTGTAAAGAGTCCTTGACATTATTTTGAAAGTGTTTTGTGATTAGTAGCAGAAGTTGTAAGATAGCAAATGAAGTTGTTAAGCATGTTCTTGAGGAACAGGCTGATTGGTGAGATAAATCATTGTGCGGAGAAGAGTTAATGATTGGAGGATTTATGTAAGCAATTGAAAGATTAGAGCTCACCTATATGAACATGCTTGGGAGAAGATTTGGGTCCGTGCAACACTTAGTGCATTAGATTGAGCGACAAGGTACATCTTATGTACATGTTTCAATTCTCGGATGCTGACCTAATTATGAAGTAAATCATGATGCGGATATATAAAGGTGATGAAATTTAGTTGAGTTGTGTGGGAAATATATGTGTGATGTGAGGATACGAATAGTGAAGCAGAGTTAGAGGATCAGCAACAAGCGATGAATACTTGGGCTTCATAATACAATTATTAAATGACTGCACCCTGGCATAGTGGCAGATGCTAAAGTAGTGTTCAGATGTCATGTGTGATCTGTTTGGAAGAAAGGTTTTGTTATCAAGGTAGTAAGCTAGCAGTGAGCCTCCAGTAGGGTTTAACATCCCTCGGGGTTTAACAGTCCTTATTATAATCTTGCTAGGTTTAGGGTTGAGGCAGTAAGCCTGCTAAACTTAGTTGTACTTCATGGCTATAAGCCAGCATGTTGTAGGCCCGTGAAGTGACCAAGCCTGAACATCATTTCTATAAAGATTGCAATATATTTATGAGAACTAATCCTCTCCGTGCTTTTTCCCTCATTAGATTTTCCACGTAAAATCTTGGTCTTATGTGTCATGCTTTTGTGGATGTTGTTCAGTTGTATATTTTGTTTCTATTGGATTATTCTTTTGAAATGGTTAAAAGTAAAAGTACATGAAAAGATTTATAGAACATTGATTCACCCCCCCCCCCCCTCTTAGTGTCCCTGACATTCAACAAACACAACATTAATAATACTCAAATATAAAAAATGACTTCACAACCATAATACAAACTCAATGTCCTAGGAACCCATCAAGATGCATCTCTCAAATGTGCAATGTATCAAAGTTCTACTACCTCACATAAGATAATAAGATTAATTATACCAACCACAAAGCACCCTACATTAAGGTAAATACGTATGCATACCAAGAAATAAACCACATGACTTAACATCAGAGATCTCCTAAATACTCGTGGTGGATGGAATCATTAATATATAAACAACATATAGACATGCTACCATTAAGAGAACTATAGGTTAACTATGATGTGGTTCCTATAGAAAGATGAGAAATATCAATCTCAACCAACTTACTTAAGGATATATATGTCAAAATGTGTCGTATTGAAGAAGAAAAGATGATGCCAAGATGCATCCATTTGAGACAAGGACATCCAACCTTTCCTACCCTAATCCTATCACCTCTAACAAAAGTTGAGATATCAACCATATTTAAAAGAAGAAAAGATGTGGAATACACTTCCTACACTAATCTATGAGAGGAGATATGTGCAAAAATAAACTAATCACATAAAAACAAGGAAAAAAAATTAAAAGTAGTATGTACCATCATTTAATCTTTGGAAGATATTAAATGCATAATCCTCCAAAAACTAAAAATTTCTTACTATAATAATTGTTATATGTCTATCAACTCTATATACATATAAAACATTCAGTTGAATTTTTTTATCAATCATCATACTACGTAAAAAGAGTTTAGAATCATACAATTCTCCAATATTATAAAGGGTTATTTTTCAAAATTATAAAGTAAGTTTTAAATTTAAAATATAACTCACATACTTTTTTTATAAGAAATTTTAAACATCATTCACAATGCAATGGCACAATTGTCAATGACAATATCCCAAGCCCAGAGGGCAACGACATTTCATTTCTTGATTTCAAAGCGCTTCGGCTTCTTGGAGGCACTGGAGCCCTCCCAGACTGCACTTCCACCGGTGTCATCTCTACGTCTTTTGAAGCCATTCCTATGCAAAGAACCCAACTACATATTTTTATTAAACTAGCAGTTGCATGAAATTTATGCGCAATGGAATAGCTGATAGGGTCTATCAATATCTCATATGTAACCATAGTCATTCCTAAAGTTAGATCCTATAGCTCCTTAAGGATTCCCAACAACAAGGGACAATTCAATGCTTCCACCTGCTCAAAGACCCATGGAGAGTTAAAAGCAGATAGAAATCTTCGCCGAATCTCTCTAACAAAGGGACAATGTAGAAGCAGGTTTTTCATTCTTCTTCATTACCAAGGCACAATGAACATCTACTGGGTTCAACAGACCCTTGGTTAATTGATGCCACATCAAAATTTTACCCTAAATGGTTAGCCAAAGGAAACCTTGGCTTCAAGCCAAGCTTTTGAGTCCCAATTTTTTCTCCAAGGACTGAAGGAGGGATTCCTTTAAGAAAATTTACAACTGAAATGATCATATTATGAACAATCTAATTTTGAAATTATCTAACCAGAATAAAAAGTCTCAGATCTAAATGGATGCTTCCAATTTTGCAATTAGTATGTTCACTCAGCTGGGAAAGTGAAAAAAGGATAATCTCATCATATTTGCAAGTTTGGGAGCTGACCCTACTAAACTCAATTATACAAATGAGTAGCTAACAATAATGTATGCATTGGAGGAATTTTAGCTGGCCAATTTCTTTCATAATGGTAATGATCAATCTTCGTGTTCAATGCTCCAATAATAAAGGAGCAAATAAATCACCGGAATATTTGGTTTTAGGAGTACAATTTTGTTCTACTCAAAAGGCCACGAAAAACTCGAGTGGGGCAAGATTGTCTCTGCAGAATTCAGACAAGATAGGATGTTGTCAAAATTCATAGGGAGTTCCTCCATGAAACTTTATCCAACTAATAGAATGGCCTGGTTAACTTGAAAATGCAATTCTCTTCTTGGAGAAAAAGAAGTTGAAACACACTGGCAGAAATGACTATGAAAAAAGCACAGGCTCATTGTAGTGTTTGATGGAGCTTGTCAAAGAGTTGTTACCATCTAAGTCATATATTTTTCTAGAATTCATCTAATAAATTTGAAATCTGGGGATTATTAACAAAAACCAAAAAAAAACCATTTAAGTTGTTGGCCATTATATTCCCCCATATGGGGCACTCCTATTTGCATTTAGAAGTAGTTGTGTATCCCTCTTTGTGGCCCCTGTGTGTAGCATTTCTATTTGTTGCAATATGTTAGAAAGTTGCAGATTGAAAAAATGGTTGATATTGTTAGAAATAATGAATAAACTAGAACACGTGTCTTAGTTGACTAGGCCACCTATCTTAGTTGTGTTGTAAGATCCACTATTCTAAAAGTTAGTTTAGGGATCTGTTGAGTTATTTGTGGATCTATTAATCTCAGCATCCCATTATAAATTGTAATACTTCCAGTTTAATATATACAATATATTTTCCAGATCTATATTTTATCATGGTATTAGAGCAGGTTTGAGCCTAACTCCCTCATGGGATGGCTCAGGATTATGATGTAGTGTGTCTGTGAGAGAAAGTTAGGTTTGATGGCTGCCATATGAAAAGAGTCATCAAAGAAAAGTGTGTTAGCTGTTAGTGTGTTAGTGTATTAGATTGTGGGCTGGTTTGGAAAACAGATAAGAGTTTAAGGTTTGGAAATCAGATTTAAGGACTCAGGACAGTCTTATTGCTGCTCTATCTTCTAGCTCAGAATGGAAATAAGTCTCTTCTGTTTATTTCAGTTTTCATGTTTTTCAGATTAATATCTGCATTGATATAAGTGACTGATCGGAAGTGCCAAGGATGAGAATAGGAAAGTGTGAAGAGTGCCGAGGAAAGGAATGCATAAGCCATGGTTAGGAGCCATGCCACCGATTTGTGCGAGAGGTGATGGAAGCCGAGGTGTTATGGGATGACCTCGCCCATATTTGAAAATATGGTCTGCATATGGCAGAAGTCTGCATATGAGGTAGACAGTGTTGCAAGAAATGCAACATGGAATGAGACCCTTCCGGCAAATTATAGCCAGCCAACAAAGAAATGGTTGTCAAGTTAAAGCCCAGGTTTGTTTAACACTGGCATAGATCCTTCGGCAATGTGCAATGACAGTTAGCAAGAATAATTGTTTGCAGATGAAAGTTATATTGTAATTGTAATCCAAATGAAAATTAGTGTAGTTTATTCATTAAGGGGGAGTGTTAGAAATAATGAATAAACTAGAACATGTGTCTCAGTTGACTAGGCCACCTATCTTAGTTGTGTTGTAAGATCCACTATTCTAAGAGTTAGTTTAGGGATCAGTTGAGTTATTTGTGGATCTGTTAATCTCAGCATCCCATTATAAATTGTAATACTTCCAGTTTAATATATACAATATATTTTCCAGATCTATATTTTATCAGATATTTATACTAAAGTGTAGTAAGTTTTTTCAATCTTACTTTGAGCAAGGAAAATCCATTGATATTTTCAGTTGCAGCAATATCTACTTTAAAGTTTAAAGCAGTAAATATGATGCCAACAGGTCATATCAAAGACATCGGTGGCTTTTCTTACAATTCCAAATCACAGGAAATCCTTGACTATGTTATTTGCATTTAGAAGTTGTTGTGTATCCCTGTTTGTGGCTCCTATGTGTAGCATTTCTGTTTGTTGCAATATGTTAGAAAGTTGCAGACCGGAAAAATGGTTGATATTTATACTAAAGTGTAGTAAGTTTTTTCAAGCTTACGTTGAGCAGGGAAAATCCATTGATATTTTTAGTTGCAGCAATATCTACTTTAAAGTTTAAAGCAGTAAATATGATGCCAATAGGTCATATTAAAGACATTAGTGGCTTTTCTTACAATTCCAAATCACAAGGAATCCTTAACTATGTTATTTCCACATTTTTTCCAGACAGCTCTAGTTGACTTTTGGTCTCGATCTCACCTGAAGGTTTTGTTGGTAAAGAAGAGAAGCGAAGAATTAGGAGGAGTTGTTCAACAGTATTGAGCACCTCTAGTGTTTCCATAGTGGGAGACATGTCAATATTCATTCCCCTCTACTAACACACAAATGAGCTTGAAATTCAATGTTTTGCCCATCAAATATTGGCAGATAGACAAGCAAAGAACCAATAAGATTCTGTGAGGAAGTTGATTACACATTATGATATTGTCAATTGCAGTTCCTTTAAGTGAGCAGTGAAACAATCCCACTTCAAGATGTTTTTATGCTATATGCAATTGTACAAATAGAGTTCTAGAAGTTTTCTAGCAGTCCACATAAATTCATTATAGCTTGGCGAAATTGGATTGTCTTTCCAAAGAAAAGAAGCTCATAAGGTACCATCAGCTTGGGGCCAATAGGAAAGTAAATGAGCATCATGGCAGGCAACTTCAAAGAACTGACCTAAAGAAAGAATCCATGGTCTTGCCTTTAATAATAAGAGGAATGTGCTGGTGAAGTCAAGATCACAGGGGCTCAATCCATACATACTATAACATTGACATTTGTAAATTACAAGATGATAATTATTTTCATTGTCAATTTAAATGAAATTTGAGATTATGGAGAGATTTTGAAGCTTTGATGCTATTTAATCAGCATGATCATGAATTGTTTGCAGCTAAGTCCTCAGAAATAGTTGATAATTGATTGCTGAAACACAAATTAAATTCAATCCATTTTACTGGCTTGTCTAAGACACGGGGAAGGTAGAAAGAACCAACTAGAAGAATAAGTCCAAGTACCAGTCTGGTAATTTCAGGTGCTAATATCCACTTCTAATATATAACAATGATATCATAAAAGCAATAGTGAAAATAAATATAGGAGACAAAGGCAGTCTGGTATTAGAAACAGCACAATGGTTTTTCTATCATTGCCACAAATGTTGCACGAAGTCTCGAAGATCTGCACTTTCCAATTATACTATCGTAGCATAAAAAAAGTATATCTTGGTCTATTTTAAGAAATTTGATGTATACAAAAGTGAAACCATAACAACATCACACATAAGTTGTCAGGTTCATCAAAATATAAGCGTCACTCGTATCTTGCCAAAGAGGCTCGGGGTTCACATGCTACTCTATGCTTATTAGGAAACCTAGGTTTGAAGGTCAGCTGTAAGGAATCTCCAGCACCAGTTGCCAAGAGGCCAATGCAATACCATTGACATTATAACTGATCATAGCAAAAAGGTCCCCACCTTGCAAACAGTAAGACTTAGTGTCACCTAAAAATACCCAGAAAATAGTTTAGATAGCTTTGCCATTGAGTTTAGTTCAGCTTGGCCAGACTAATCAGTTACAAAACGAATCAGCACTTGACTCAACTGAAACAACTTTCAGGGAAATTTCAAACATGTAGTTAGTCCACAATGTGTATATTTATGTTCTTTGGACCCACCAAATTTCTAATACCATTTCAATAGTGATTTAGATGATCTCATCCACTTTCATCTAACCCAAGATAATTATTTTGAACTCTTCTGGGTCCTGGATGGAAGTTCTAACTTTTATTGTTGTTCATAAAATTATTACATCCATAATCTTCAACTTTTCAAGCTTAAAAACTCAACCTTTTGAAGGCCAGTATAGCCATCTCAATAGATAGGGAATTTCATATCATCACCATATCCACCAACAGAGAGAACTATTTTGTATCCATAAAATTTTAATTTAAATCTAGCTTCATTAGAGTCATTGGGGGTCCAGTAGAATATGGTCTAGCAGTAAAGTACAACAATTGCCACAATAATGATCAGTCTCAAGCCCCACTTAGAAAACCCTCTATGTTACAATGGTTGTGATAATGCATACTAGAAAATGTATGAAGCTAGGTGCAAGTCCTAAGCATATCTGTAATGCAAATAGAGTGACTATGGAGTACCAGTAGAGAATTACTAATCCGATTTATTTGAGGTTATGAACAAACATCAATATAATTAAGTTCATATCTAAAATACAATTATTTTTCCAGACATTTTCACCACATCCTATTTTGACTTTTGACTGCTTTGGCTGCGATGCAAGCTATCTTTGTCCTCCAAGAAGAGACATTTTTCATAAAATAAGCACTAGAAACACAATGGGTGCAATAAAAATAATATGAAAATTTTAAAAACCTCCAAACCAAGTTTAGATGGGTTCATAACATCACAATCACGTCTATAATTATCAGTCCCCATTTCTTTCCCTCAAATAGTAGTAAAGAACATAAACTCAATCCATCAAGCTTCATGTAAGTGGAAGATATAATGAGTTTGAACTAACAAGACTACACTAACAGCATAAAACAACCACAATTTAGGTTTTGGAACATGTAGATGTTATATGTTCTGTGTACATTTGTATGCACACCTTGGGATTCTTTACATGTTCTTCAACCAAAAAATGTCCATCCATACAAATTCAAAAGGCCTTTCAACCACTTAGCTAGTAAAATATCAAAATGCATCTGCAATTCCACAATCTATAAAACTGAAAATAGTAACCCAACAACATGGATCATATATCACATTAAAAATTATCAAAAGAACATCACAAATAAAAGGAACAAAAAAGTCACAGCTTGAATTCGCTTAAGCTGAAATAGGGTTCCAACTTGCCTTCAATTAATAATAAACGCAAGGGAAAAGCTTAACACAAATGGTAATCAGCTCAATAACAAGACAATAGCTTCACAATAAATGACAATCAGCTCAATACCAGGAAAGCAAGGGCACGAAGCTAAAACCATCAAACCGCATGTTGAAAATTCCCTGTATCTGACCGTCCGCCACTGTAGCGCCCCCTTCCATGGCACTCTCTTCTTACAAATCAACTGCTCCAAAACCTAGTTTTCCCAAGGTTCTACACCCAAATCCCCTTTCTTCTCCAACCTCTATAGCATCCGTTAACTCAGCCTAAGAAACAAAAATCTGTCTCTGATATGATAGCAAACAAAGTGATATATTTTTCGTTGGGTCTGACATTTTCTGGCTGCTTCTCGAATAAATCCTTGGCAGTTGCAGAAATTTGATATAATTCTTGCCACTTTTCTAAATCCCTAATCAAATATTTAAAAAAAGTTGTCGGGCAAATGATACTTCTAAGGCAGCTTTCAAGGTTTTACGTGATAAATCATCAAAACCCAGATAATGCATAGATAGGGAAACCCCAAATTACACAATTTAAACGATAAAGAAAAGATAAGATTAGATAGCAAGAATGCATGACAGTCTTGGGAAGCTTCAAAACCAAATTACACTGACCATTCTCATATACAAGCTGAGAAACCTGTTTCTATACACCTGCGCAGTTATCATAACAGAGTTAAACGGAAGCAAAGGTTAACAAAAAAAAGCCAAGGTTAACAAAAAAAATACTAAAAACTGAATGAAAAATAGTTACCGAGGAGCGAAAACAAAAAACCCTAACAGCGAAAATGATATTCCAGCGTCCGACGATATTCCAGTGTCCAACAATTCTGGCGTCTGATGTAACATCCCGCTACATAACCCCAAAGGGTAAGAGCCAAAAGGGGACAAGAAATTTTTTTTTTTTTGACATAAGTAAACAACATACACAGATTCAACTGTCAATTCGATAGATTGATACCATTCATTTTAAACACCAAGACAAATGTTCTTAATCTCATCTAATAAAAAACATGAATCCATAAGCATAAAATACAGGTGGATCCGATACCCACACCAGAATCCAGAAAGCAATAAAGGAACATCACATTTCTTCTCATTAAATACAATGATTACAACTTCTCTTCTAAGAGAGTTCATTTACATAACTGCATATACAATTACAATGATATATACCAAAATATGATACAAGTACATAACATAGTCCTTAATATGATACAAAGATTGAATAGGTACAATAACTGAATGAAGTGATGGAGAGAGAGATCATCTCAAACTAGTGCTCCAAAACCTGTTTGCCAGTCCCTAATGGTGGTGACAACGCCTCCCAACCATGTGGACTCTTAAGAGACCACCCCACCGTGCTCGGAGATAGTCACAAGGCCCAAATGGATGAACAACAACAAGGGGATACAAGATGGCCAACACTCATGTCAGACACAGAGCAAACACAGAGAATAGTGCTTACAGTCAAAGTCATAACACAGGTGTACTTATCTAAGTCATAGGTCGGGTACTACTCACGATTCCTAAGGTGCTAGATACTAGAGTGTAATCATATGGAGTGTCATCATGTGTGCTCGAAGGGATGGCACACACGGGACCAAGTACCTCTCATAAAGACGAGGAGACTCAATCGTGCCCGAATCCACGTCCCACAGAGGCATGACTCAACGCCCCGCAGATGGATAGGCCTTCTCATTGTATCCTTAGCCTTTACAAGCGCTCAAGGCCATGCACGAGGTTTAATTATCTTATTAGTGTTTTTACCCCAATGATTTAGTTTTAGTTATAACTTGTTATTGTAACTCTACTACTAGTTCCCCTGGCAGCCACTTGCGGGCCCCGGGCCCGTAGAGAGCCACTCCAATAGATCACTCTAATGCCTAGACCTTGTTCATCTTGTTTGACTAAATGAGGAATCCGAAAAGAATAAAACACTGGTGTAGAAATTAGAAATAGAGGAATGTGGTCTACAAGACAAAAGCTTCCATAGGCAGTGTAGCGTTATTGAAAATAGCCCTATGTCAGTTAGATCAGTTGTATAATAATTTCAGTGACCCCAATTTGGTCACAATTAACAAAGGTATGAACGGATAAAAATAAGTTTAAGCATGACAAATGGCATTCCAAGCCTTCTCACAGACTAATATTACATACAAACTGCCATATTTAACATAACAAAATAAAATATTACAAAGACTTACAAAATGGAAACCTTAATTTTCCTTCCTACAGTAGTTCCCTCATATCCTTGTGTTGCGTGACTAGTTTTCTTAAAGAGAAATTATGTGACTAAAGCTCAATGCACAAACACAGATTGCTGCCTCTACGATCTTTTAGAGCCATAACATTCTTTCAGTCATGGTCGATGGTATCCACAAGGTTGGTGAATCCAAGCTGTCCATAAGCAACCATTGATAGTGATAGAGCCCATAATAAACTATAGAATAGCACCATGATATATACTCCTTTCACTACCATAGAAGACTACCCAATTCTACACCATAGCCCTCTCGTATGGGATTCTTTAATGCGATGCCTTCCCGCTATCTAATTTGGTTATGCAACTCCCCCCCTTGTATCTCCTTCCTTACATGGTTTCAATGTTTAGTCTTTCTTCAACAAAAAAACACAGGCATGTTTAAATGCAGTCATGGGGTTTCGGTTTTTCTATGTTTAATAAACAATAGCAACATATACTAGTTTTTGTTTAAAAAGCAGTAATGGGTTTCAGTTTTTTTTTGTGCTTAATGAAATAGCAACAGACATGTTTGAGTTTAAGAAAGGCACCAATGGAGTTTTAGTTTCAAGGTGCTTAATGAAATATAGGACAGATACTTTAGTTTTTTATGCTAAAAAAAAGCAATGAACTGGTACGAATACATCTTATAAAGCACACAAGGTAGTTTTGAGCTGGAAAAACAAAGAATTGATTCAAATACCTCTAAATCAGGTCACCCTCCTCTGCAGGTTTTGAACGCACTCCACATCAACTCCCTCTAATATTGCAATTTGATGTGCTTTCCTGAGCATTTGATTCTCCCTCTATGCGCTTCCCATTCTCCTCTACTTTTTTTTTTCCTCTCCCGTTCTCTCTCTGTAAGGCGTAGTACTCCCTTTTTTTCTAAAGGATGCATGCGTTTCTTTTAAAACCATCCTCTGACAAATATTTTCTTCCTATCTTTTCTAACTTTCTTCCCAAAACAACGCATTTTCCACCTTTTTCTATCCAATCAGATATTTTTCTTTCTCTTCCTTCATCGCTCACCCACTCCAAAGATATTTTTTTTCCTCTCGTAATAACTGCCTCTGCAGTCGCTCCCTGCAAGGCCATCAATTCTCTACCAAGAAATATCTCAATTCTCTACCAAGAAAAAAGATATTTTCTTGCCACATATGATGCTACGGCCCCTTCACAAAACAAAAGAAACTTGGTCAACGCATGGTTGTTACATCTGATTTTTTGCTGAGTGAGAAGTGCCTATATTGAAATTGTTACTATAATAGATAGGGGTCTAGAGACTTATCTCTGGATGTTTTTTAGATAGATGTATTTAGGATATCTATGTTATTTTAATAATTTTATTAATTTATTACAATATATATAGAGTGAGGAGCTAAAATATGTACATAATACTATATAAAGTTAGTTTTACATAAACAGTTATTTTATTTACTTTATAGATTTGCATTTAAAAATTGAAGAATTTTTAATTTAATCTAAAGATATGAAAAACTTAATTATAATTGTCTAATGGAATTAATTCTCATAGAAAAAATTTTAATCTTTAATATAGTCTTAGCCCGCAGTAAACTAAATTAATTTACCCTCTAAAATAATTTACCTTGCACTTAGTTTTCTTTGTGGGACTCTAACAATTAGTTTTTAAGGGAATATTTTTCTATAATTTAATGCAAATGATATGAAAAACTTATTATAATTTTTAATAGAATTAATTCTCATAGTAAAAATCTCACTAAACTAAATATTAATTTTCTTTTTGGCTTTTATAACCATAGCCGTCATTAAACTAAAATAAAGTAATTTACCTTGCGGTTATTTTTCTTTGCTAGCCTTCATTAAACTAAAGTAAACAATTTTAATTCTCATAGTAAAAATCTCATTAAACTAAATATTAATTTTCTTTTTGGCTTTTATAACCATAGCCCTCATTAAACTAAAATAAAGTAATTTACCTTGTGGTTATTTTTCTTTGCTAGCCTTCATTAAACTAAAGTAAACAATTTACCCTACCCTTAATTTTCTTATTATTCTTTGTGGAATGTAGGGCAATTCTTAGCTTGGAATCATTTTCAATAATTTAATTTAATCCAAATCATACAAAAACCTTGAGAATCTAAAACAAATGTCATTAAACTAACTATTAATTTTCTTTGTGGCTTTTAAATATTGAACCCTCGCCTAAATAACTTTATAATAATAATTTAATAATTTATAGGTAATTTAAGCTGCACTTTATAAATAATATGCAATGCTAATATAACCTTCTATAAATAATAGTGCATCACTTCATAAATACATTTTGCAAGAAAAATACAAAAAAAAATGGCTGCATAGTGCCCTTACAAATTAAACTTCTCTCCTTAGCGATTAAACTTCTTCTTCAAATTCAATTTGCTTTGTTTTTATTTGATTTGATTTTTCTCAAATTTATGTTTGAGTGCTCTAGTTGTGACATAGATTTTCCAAAGAATCCATCTCCTCTTCCATGGCCTCCTTCCAAGAACCTACATCTTTCATACCCATAGCCTCTTTCACAGTTTTAGGCTCATCAATGTTAGAAATCAAAGCTAAAATACAATTGGAATCATGCAATGAATAACCAAACCTATCAAGCTATTGCCTTATCCATGTGGAGCTCCTCAAAGATTGATATTAAGGTTCTTCATAACTTTCAGAGCTACTAGATCTCTCTTCATTGTCATGTCCAATAGATGTTTTTTGTTCAAATTTCTCAAGGGTAGAAGGAAGCTGAACCACATCCTCTTTCTTCTCTTCTTTCTATGAATGTAAGACAATAGAAGAAGGATTGAGATCTCTTAAGATCACACTTCTTCTATGCAAAACTCTCTCAGTTACTAGATCCAAAAGCTTGTACCCTTTCACACCGATGCCATAACCGATGAAGATACACTTCACAGCCTTGTTCTCCAACTTAGACCTCTTCTCCTTAGGCACATGTTCATATGCCTCACAACCAAATACTTAAATGTGTCTCAATGAAGGCTTTTTATTAGACCACACCTCCATAGGTGTCATATCAATGAGTACTAATGTAGGAGCTCTGTTAACCAGGTAACAAGTGGTAGTAACAACTTTAGCCTAGAACTTTTGTTCAAGGCTAGCTCCACTTAGCATACTCCTTGCCCTCTCCATCAACATTCTATTCATCCTCTTTGCAACTCCATTCTGTTGAGGGCTATATGGAGTTATCATGTGCCTCTCAATCCCATGTTCTTTATAGAACTTGTCAAAATTTGCTAAACAAATCTCACCACCATTGTCAGTCCTCAAACACTTAATCTTTCTATCCTTCTAATTCTCTACAAGAGCTTTGAACTCTTTAAATCTACTAAAGACTTCAAATTTGCTTCTAAAGAAATACACCCATGTACTTCTACTATAATCATCAATAAATGAAACAAAGTAAATAGATTTTGAAATTAAAGGAACATTAACAGGACCAAATACATCAGAATGAATCGAGTCTAACACCTCAGAAGATTTGTGAGAACTGGAATAAAACTGAACACAATTTTGTTTTCCATAAATGTAATGTTTACAGAAATCAAACTCGAGGTTACAGTCATTTGTACCCTCAACAAGATTTTTACTTTTTAGGATCCTCAAACCCTTTTCATCAATGTGACCAATCCTTTGGTTCCATAACATTATCCTCTTAGCTGGAAGTTTAATCCCCATAGAATGAGTACCCTTAGGTACCTAGAAAGAATGACCATCGAAAGTAGATGCAATAGTCCTCTTCATTACTAGTTCTAATGGTGAGGATGAAGACTCTGAAGCTCTCTTCTTTGAAACAAAGGCACTATTTTACTGAACCCTACATGCCTCAAGATGAAACAAAGTGCCAATCCAAACTCCCTTAGCTAACATCATAGATCCTCTAGTCATCTTGCATCCTCCATTCGAGAAAACAACCTGGACATCCACATCATCCAACTTACTTATAGAAAGGAGGTTCCATGCCAAACCAGGGATATGTAGAATAGCATTGATCCCCTTCACTCATCCATCAAGGAATCAAATCAAGACTCTACCACAGCCAATAATATTCAGGTGAGAATTATTACCCAAGTACACATTTCCACCATTGTATTCTTCATACTTTGAAAACCAACCCCGATGTGAGGTCATGTGAAAAGATGCACCAAAGTCAATAAGCCATACATCCTTAGATGCATGTGCTTCCAAAGTAGAAACAAACATTTCTCCCTCATCCTAAGATGACTTGTCAGAATCTGGATCATAGTTCTTCTTTTTCTTTTTCTCCTCCTTGCACTCCTTGCAGAAGTGACCAAGTTTTCTGCAGTTCCAACACAGGGTCTTGGACTTTTCAGGAGACTTTGATCTCCCATGGGATTTGGATCTTCATTTTTTCTTCCTTCATCTTATCCTTTTTTTTCTTTTCTCTTTAGATCTACCATGAACTGCAAGAGCTTCCTTAGCTTATTTGGAAGACTTTCTCTGCATCTCTTTAGACAACAACGAAGAAACCACTTCATCCATCTTAAAGGTGGTAGTGGTACTCCCAATGGCCATAACAAGGTGGTCCCATGAGTTTGGTAAGGAACACAGTACAATCATACATTGATCCTCCTCCTCCATCTTCACACCAATAGAGGTCAGTGACAGATCCTCCTTCTTCCATCTTCAAAGAATACAATTTCTTTTGTAGGAATAACTTGTTCACAGGGATTTGGCCTAATAAACATCTCCAAGTTTCTTCCAAAGATCGGTTGCAGTCTTCTCTTCATGGATATTTAGGAGTACTGAATCAGCCAAACAGAATCTTATCAAACCCTTAGCTTTTTGATGTTTGAGATCCTGGTCTACTTGAGACATTTTCATTGGTTTGTACCAAATATGGCATCTCATAAATCCTGATCTACAAGCATGTACTCCATTTTGAGTTTCCACAACTCAAAATTACTACCATTAAACTTCTCTATCTCAAACCTCCCAGATGTGATCACCATCTCTTTCCTACAACAAAGATTTCAAAATCCTCTACACAAACTCCCATTCAAATGAAGATCAATTCAAAAAACCCTCTACCCAACAACTAGAACCAAAGGTTATCAGTCTCCGATACCAACTAAAAAGAAGCAAGGTATGTGGAAACTCTTCCTACACTGATCTAATAAGGAAAGATTTATGTAAATTTTAACTTTTATAGTTATAGGTTAATAGATGCACATTAACAGAAAGGTAATAACAACATCAAATGCAAATACCAAACTCACAACACAGAATATATGTGGGGAAAATTGTTTCGAGTAAACAACCCCACACTCCAAAGCTGCTCAATAGATTATTCAAGAATCAAGAAGATTACAATATACTTGCAGAGTAATCTTTCACAAGAGTATAACGAACCAAAGATCTAGGAGGTAACTCACTATAAGACTCTTACACATAACCTCCATCTCAAGATCCTGATATAGGAGATACAATATAGTAAACCGCGACAATGGTAATTACAAAACCATGAGCCAAAACCACCCAAAAGTGGTGCCCAATCAAAGATGTCTTGTGATGTTCCAAATCACACAAAAACATATGTAACTCTCCCCTTTACATATCTTGTAAGTTTCCAACCCATTTTTACATTTCCCAAAAAATAAGAGGTCAACCTTCCGAAGGTCATAACTTTTGATTCGAGTGTCTGATTGATAAACTCTTTAATGTGTCAGAAATCTCATGAAGATATCTATCAAGATATAACCTACTTCACTAGTTATGACAACATTTGAGACATTTAGGGACCTCTAAGTGCCTCAAAATTGAGTTTGAGACTTTTTTTGATAGTTTCAAAAAATATAAACTTTAATATCTTGTGATCTAGGTATGATCTTGAGTTGAAACTCACCTGAGATGTTTACATAGTAGTTTGGCACCTTTTAGGAAATTTTGGGTTCATCTGAGAGAAAATGTAGAGTTACTAAAAATAATAAGTCCCACCATTTTTAGCCCTTTTGGAAACTTTGAAAGTTCTAAACCATTCTTCAAGATAAAGACTATTTGAAAAGACCAAAATTGGGAAGAATAGTAACCTTTCATAGTTATAAGGTTGAGACACTTTTCCTAACAGTTACAAGCACTTTAGTAAACATGATGACAAAAGGTCATTGATTTGACCTTCTTGGTCTCAAATAATATTATATTGACAATATGCCCAGTAAGTTCCATGATACTATATATTTTTTTATAAAAGGTTACTTCTTCATAATAAGGTTTCAAGTTTTTGATATAAAACATATGGTTATGTTCACAAAGAATGCCATATTAATTTTGGTTAATTTACGAGTATAACTTCATTTGAATTCTCACAAAGAATATCCATTTATTGTACCAATTATTCATCTTCAATTTTGATTACTATATTGTCCAATCCTGGACCACTCAAATTAGGTGTCGTCTATCACTAAGTTTTGATAATACACCATATCTTTTATATAACCATGAGAATATTCTTCTCAAAAAATGTTTGAATAAAATATCAAGAATAGTACATAGTCTACTGAGAAATGTGAGTCAACATTTGTCTATACTTTGATTTTTACATTCAGCTCTTATGTTGTCATCATGGTTTGGTCTTGCCATAGTTTCTTAGTAGATTTAAAAGAAATAGATTAACTAAATATGATATACAAAATAATTTCATTGCATTCAATATACAAGATAAACTCTCTGCTTATTGCATGTGAAGATATCGTGGCCTTTTGGCCCATAGGCATTGTTTGCTATAGGTGATGTGTATATAACACAACCTTTATATAGGTATGAAAAGAAAAAGAATCAAGTCTCTTTGTTGAGAAATAAAAATATAACTAGACTGAATGATTGCATAGGAGTTCGATATAAAAAACTTGCTTGTGTATCTCTTTTTATTGTACTCTAACTTGGGTGTTTCAGTCTTTGAGTATTGTCACAATTGTTTCCAAAACTTATCATGTTGTTCATGTTTCCTTTATCAGTCACCACTACTAAACATGTAGCTTCCTCACATAAAACCATGCATCTCTTTTTGAAATGCAAGAGATTATATATCCCCAAAATTTAAAGAGCAATATATGTCTTCTTCTCTCGTCGTCTCCCATACTAATTAGAAACAAAAAGACCATTTAGAATTGCCACTTCGTGGCTTTATACCAAACAAGAGTCACGACCCAATAAATATGCATGTCGGCTTTTTTTATACCATTCCTTAATGCTTTCCCAAAGGCTTTAGCATAGTAAGTTTAAAAACATTAAATTTTAGTTAGAACTACCAGTTCAAAAATGGGAAAGGTGGCACTACCACTCCCACCAAATTTCAGCTCCAACGGACCTCCAGGTCAAAAGTTATGACCTTTGGAAGTTTTTGTATCATCTTTCATGTCTAAAAACAATTGCATCAAAATAGTATCAATCAATATAAAAATTATATAAATTAAAAATACATACAACTATATGTAAATACATATATAAATACAAATATTTATATACATATGTTTATAAATATATAAATATATACATACAAATATATATAAAGACATACAAATACATATAATTATAAATACAAACATATATAAATATATACCAATATATTTACACATATATGTAAATACATATATATACATGAATAATATGAATACACAATAAATAAATCATAAGCTATGTATTTAGATATAGAAACATATGAGTGTGTATATATGTGTATATATTTAAATACCTAACTATATACTAGTCTTTCATGTCTAAAAACAAATGCATAAAAATAGTATCAATCAATATATAAATTAAAAATACATACAACTATATGTAGATACACATACAGATATATATAAATACAAATATTTATATACATATATTTATAAATATATATATATATATATATATATATATATATATATATATATATATATATATATATATATATATATATATACAAACATATATAAATATATACAAATATATTTACAAATATTATATATAGACACATAAATAATATGAATACACAATAAATAAATCATAATCTTAAATATAGAAATATATGACTATATTTGTATATATGTATATGTATTTGTATATTTTATATGTATGTATGTATGTAAATACCTAACTATATACTAGTCTTTCATGTCTAAAAACAAATGTATAAAAATAGTTTTCATCTCTACTATTGTAATTCACATATTCTCTTCTTTTTTTTATATGATGGATCATGGAGTGTGATCCGAAAGGTTGATCCAAATAAGTTACACACAATTTTCTCCAAAAGCTCCATTACTATATTATATTTCTATAAACTCTATATACATATAAAACATTCAGTTGAATTATTTTATCAATCAATAAAAAAACTTAAAATCATACAATTTTCCAATATTATAAAGGGGTATTTTAGAAATTATAAAGTAAGTGTTTTGAAATTTAAAATATAACTCATATACTTATTGTTTTATAAGAAATATTAAACGAAATATTAAACATCATTCACAATGCAATGATTAATTCTATAAAAATATCATTTAAACTTCAGAGCCAAAAGAATCCCCATCATCACTAAGTAATATGACAGGCAAAGAAAGTAACAACAAGAATAAGCTTAAAGCCAACATATATGCTTTGAAACAGGCCTTGAAGCTATCAGAGCCATATGAACTCTACCGTCCATACTTCTGAAACTCCCATTCGCTATTATCTAAAGGACAGACTTGACGTGTCTTCAGCCACCTACTTATGTAGTGAAAGTGGAAGGCGTGGTTGCATACTCCCCATGCAACAGTACATTCTTCGCTGGTTGTGCTAGCTTGATTTCCCTGACAGTCAATGCAGAGGTCCATGATATGGTTTCTGCAAATGGCACAATTGTCAACAACAATATCCCAAGCCCAGAGGTCAACGGCATTCCATTTCTTGATTTCAAAGCGCTTGGGCTTCTTGGAGGCGTTGGAGCCCTCCCCAGACTGCTCATCTTTCAAAGCCATTCCTGCCAAGAGAACCTAGTTACATATTTTTATTAAATGAATGCACTTAAAAATTTTAAAGTAATTCTATTTTATATAAGGATATATTTTTTAAATGAAAGTACACAAGAATTAAATTTAAAATATATAACTGTTTTATTAAATTAAATAAAGTGGACATAAAATTTTCTTTTGTATTATTTTATTTATTGGAGAATAATTTATTTAATAACTATATTTTATTAGGGTTTAATAGCAAAGTGTATTCTCCAACCTAGAAGTTATTCCAATGGTAAGTATATTATATTTTGGTAGGGTTACTTTTTTTTTCTTTAATGTGTTATTTACTTAGAATAATTTAATTTATAATTATATTCTATTATTTTATTAGGGTTTCATTATATTATAACAACTAGCATAGATATCTTAAATGCATCTATCTAAAAGATGCCAAGAGAGAGGTGCCTATACTGAAATTGTTATTTAAATAGTTATTTTATTTACTTTATAGATTTACATTTAAAAATTGAAGAGTTTTTAATTTAATCCAAAGATATGAAAAACTTAATTATAATTGTCTAATGAAATTAAATCTATAGAAAAAATCTTCAATCTTTTAAAGATTGAATAACTCTAATCCTAGCCCGAAGTAAACGAAATTAATTTACCCTTTAAAGTAATTTACTTTGCACTAAGTTTTCTTTGTGGGATACAAGGCTTAGCTCTGATAATTAGTTTTTAATGGAATATTTTTTAATAATTTAATCCAAATGATAGGAAAAACTTATTATATTTTTTAATAGAATTAATTCTCATAGTGAAAATCTCATTAAACTAAATATTATTTTTCTATTTGGCTTTTATAACCATAGCCCTTATTAAACTAAAATAAATTAATTTAGCTTGCCATTATTTTTCTTTGCTAGCATGCCCTTAATTTTCTTATTTTTCTTTGTGGGATGTAGAGCAATTCAATAATTTTCAATAATTTAATCCAAATCATACAAAAACCTTATGAATCTAAAACAAAGGTCATTAAACTAAATATTAATTCTCTTTGTGGCTTTTAAAGATTGAACCTTAGCTTAAATAATTTTATAATTTATAGATAATTTAAGCTGCACTTTAACAGTAATTTTCTTTTTATTTTAATGAGTACCATGTAAATAGAATAAGAGTAAATAATACACAATGCTAATCTAACCTTCTATAAATAATAGCAGCAACATTGCATCACTTCATAAATTCATTTTGCAGGAAAAATATTTAAAAAAATCACTGCATAGCGCCCTTACCAATTAAACTTCTCCCCTTAGTGATTAAACTTCTTCTTCCAATTCAATTTGTTTTGTTTTTATTGTCAGAGAATGCAACGAAAAGCAATTTTGGTTTGAGGGGAGGATGTGGCAAGTAAACAAATTATTAACACAAATCTTGTCTCCCACTAGTTAAGTCATGCCTAAATGAATGGTGATAATTATGAGAGGATGATTCATGACATGCCAAATACAAAGAGTCTATTATTTACTGTTATTAACTAGATATTCCGTTTACACTAAATTATATTTGACACTGAATTTATGTTTCTTTAGATGGAAATGTAAATTTCAATTTTTATCCCTTTGTTGCAGTCATAGGAAAAAATCTAATTATAAATACTCCATAGGATTTTTTCATGTCACTAGGTTTTAAATGGAGGCTTGAAGGAGCGAACAATGTGATTCTTATATAATTTGTATCTATAATGATTTCTCAAATCTTTTCAATGTTTGTCATTTTCTTAGGGCTTTGTTTGCAATATTAAATTTTTTTCCCTATTATTAAATTATACAAATATTTACTATGTGTAGGTAGCAATTCTACGATTTTTTTTCTTTTAGGGAACAAATCATTACATTTGTTCGTTCATTTTGCACTTGGAATGATATAAAATCGACCTGAATACTATTTTTGTGTCGATATAATCTGGGAATGATTATTCACAAACCCTGAAAACTCAAAGTTGTGGTCAAGTGAGCTTTCTTCATGCACAAGTGGTTGAGTATTTTATACCAATTTTGAATTGCAGTTTTGAAGTTAATAGCCTAAAACGATCTAAAGCATGAAGTATCTATGAAGGCCCGAAATGCAATGCTCTGCGAACATTGAAATATCACATAAAATGGGATTTTATTAGGAAGCCTTGAATATTTCTTTAACATCTAATGCCATACTGTTTTTGTTCATCAATAGGTTTGGTGCAATGGTCAGCTGTAGAATTGCCTTTATATCTATAGGTTTACGATCGTTCATTCCATTTTTTAGGACCTAGCTTTTATGTGGTTGAATGGATAGGGTTGCTTTTTGTAAAGCAAGTGTCAGATCACTTTTTCAATTAAATGGTTCTTTTGATGTATCTATTGTTCATTCCAGAGTAAGTTTGTATTATCATGTAGTTAAGCTAATCATGTATTGGCTGATGATTTGTATGACAATAAACCAAGCAAATAATTTTGCATGGCTATAGTAGTATTAAACAATCTTAAAGTACATTTAACAATTTGTTCTAAATTATCACTAAATTGGAGTGGCAATAGAAATGCAAATAATTTTGCATGGCTACAGTAGTATTAAACAATCTTAAAGTGCATTTAGCAGTTTGGGCTAAATTATCACTAAATAGGATTGGAGTGGCAATACAGATGCAAATAATTTTGCATGGCTACAGTAGTATTAAACAATGTTAAAGTGCATTTAGCAGTTTGGGCTAAATTATCACTAAATAGGACTGGCAATAGAGATGGATTAAACCAAGCAAATAATTTTGCATGGCTACAGTAGTATTAAACAATGTTAAAGTGCATTTAGCAGTTTGGGCTAAATTATCACTAAATCGGAGTGGCAATAGAGATGCAAATAATTTTGCATGGCTACAGTAGTATTAAACAATCTTAAAGTGCATTTAGCAGTTTGGGCTAAATTATCACTAAATCAGAGTGGCATCGGAGTGGCAATAGAGATGGATTTGAAGCGATACTTAAATTATCAATAGAGTGGCAATAGAGATGGATTTGAAGTGATACTTAAATTATACAATAGAGAGATATTATTAAATTATCAATATTTTAATATTATTTAATATTCTATATTATCCTAACTCTAAATATTAGCCATAATAAATCTGCTACAAATAATTAAATCATTTTGGGGAAAGGTGGCATTACACACATGGAGTACAAGTACATCATACAAGACAGGAATATTGTTGGAAAGAGACACTACTTCGACATGCATCTATATGTTGTCATTGATGGCAACAATGCTTACAGATCCTGTCACCATGACAAGAAGAGATATCTCTGGAAGAACACATTTGATTCTAGCTCCGGTTGTTAGAAAATGGCTAAGTATGGAAAGCATGCAGAGTAGAGGATAGTAAGTAAGCTAGTATGCCTCCACAATTGAAGACTTGCAGATGCAGTTTAGATATGATGTTCTCAGTTGTCTGATAGTGTTATACTTCTAAGATCAAGTCTTGATCTCCTTCAGAAGTCATCTTGGAGAAATGTCTAAGTCCGGATAAACAAAGCTATAGCAGGAACAATGAACAGGGCATTGTGAAGTAATCTACATTCCTCCGTAGATAAGTATTTCATTATACAATCTTGAGGTGTTGTAAACACTTATATGGAGTGTCTTATTCCAGAGTTAGGAGATCTGAAGTTCACCAAAAGGATAGCTACAAGCTGTTAAGTATCAGCATAGTGTTTGACAGAATTTGACAGAGATAGAGTCTGATTTCTGATGGTCTACATTTCTCCGCAAGATGATATCATGCCTTGCAGTTTTGATGGTAAGATTGGGAAAGTGTAAAGAGTCCTTGACATAATTTTGAAAGTGTTTTGTGATCAGCAGCAAAAGTTGTAAAACAGTAGATGAAGTTGTTAAGCATGTTCTTGAGGAACAAGCCGACTGGTGAGATAAATTATTGTGTGAAGAAGAGTTAATGATTGGAGGATTTATGTAAGTGATTAAAAGATTAGAACCGACCTATATGAACATGCTTGGGAGAAGATTTGGGTCTGTGAGACACTTAGTGCATTGGATTGAGTGATAAGGTACATCTTTTTATGTACACATTTTACTTCTTGGATGCCGACCTGATTATGAAGTAAATCATGATGCGGCTATATAAAGGTAATGAAACTTAGCTGATTTGTGTGGGAAATATATGTGTGATACAAGGATACAAATAGTGGAGCAAAGGTAGAGGATCAGCAGTGATGAAGACTTGGGATTCATAATATAATTATTAAATGATTCCACCCTAGCATAGTGGCAGATGTTGAAGCAGTGTTCAGGTGTCATGTGTGATCTATTTGAAAGCAAGCTTTTATTATCAAGGTAGTAAGTCAAAAGTGAGCCTCTAATAGGGTTTAATAGCCCTCACGGTTTAATAGCCCTTATTGTAATCTTTCTATGTTTAGGGTTGTGGCAGTGAGCTTGCTAAACTTAGTTGTACTTCATGGCTATAAGCAAGCATGTTCTAGGCCCGTGGAGTGACCAAGGCTAAACATCATTTCTGTAAAGATTGTAATATATTTATGAGAGCTAATCCTCTCTGTGGTTTTTCCCTCTTTGGGTTTTCCACATAAAATCTTGGTGTTATGTGTCATGCTTTTGTGGATGTTGTTTAGATGTATATTTTACTTCTATTGGATTATTCTTTTGAAATGGTTAAAAATAAAAGTACATGAAAAGTTTTATAGAACACTGATTCACCCCCCCCCCATCTCAGCATTCTTGACATTCAACAATTGGTATCAGAGCAAGGTTCCATGGAAGAAGTTTATTAGCTTAAGGAAGATCTAGGATAGTATGATCATGGAAGCAAGAAGGTATGGAAATTATGAGAGATACAACCAACTAGAAGAAGCTCTAATGGATCATGAAAATTCTGAAGCAGAGATCAGAGATCTGAAGGAGAATCTGGAGCAAGTTGATGAATGCATCTTAAAGCTGAAGGAGCAAGTCAAGAAATTCAAAGACAAATACAAGGAAGTTAGTGACCAATTGCTATCAGCAAATGAAGCCCTAGAGGACTTGGAAGTAGAAGTTGTAGAAAAAATAAGAGAAGAATAGATCAGAAGACTATACAAAACTTGAAAAAAAAATTATAAGTTTAAAAATAGGTTTAGAAAAGGCTGGAAGCTTTGAAGAAAAGTTCAAGATAAGTACTGCCAAGCTTGATGAAATGATTGCTAGCCAAAAGAATGCTGATGACAAACATGGCTTAGGATTTGAGAAAGGAGAAAGTTCAAACTCTGGTCAAATAAGCACTGAATTAGGGCAAAACAAAGGATATCAGTTTAGATATCAAAGAAGAAGATCTAGAAGACCTCCAGTCAGACAACTGAATGCCCAAATGTACCCATCTTTTAATGGTTATTGTAATCCATGCAATAAGTTTGGTCATAGGCCTACTCAGTGTATGTGCAGAAGTGAAGTAAGTCAAAATTCTGTTAGGTGCAATGCATGCTATAAATTCAGATAGAGATTAAATGAATGCAGAAGCTCAGTGAGAACTAACTTTCAAAATACAAGGAATAGTCAATCATTCAAAGGAAAGTGTTTTGCATGCAATAGATTTGGACATATGGCTAATCAATACAAATTAAATTCAATCAATGAAAGGAATCAAGGTCAAAATAATGTGGTGTGCTACAATTGCAACAAATTTGGACATGTTGCAAGGTTTTGTAGAAGCAGGAATGAGAAGAGAAATCACTATTTTGAAGAAGGGAAAATAGAGCAGAGAAATGACAAGGGAAAAAACAAGGTTGATTCGGTTGAAACCAAGAAAGAAATGAAAAAGGTATGGATCAAGAAAGGAGTACTTGAAGTCAAAGATCAATCCATACCAATATTTGGTGTAGATATCTCCTCTAGGAAGTAAATTGAGAACTCTGGCTCAGGGGGAATAGTGTAGAAAATTCAAATCCCCCAACCACAAATTAGGTGCCAAAATCTAGCACAAAGGCGTATCATGGAACCTAATGTGACACACCTATTAGAAGACAACTGGAAGAAAAGAAGTCAATGCAGTATATTGTGGAGCAATCCTAATCGACTATGTTCTACAGCAAAGGGGTTTAACAACTTTTTGGAAATAAGCATTTAATGACACCTAGGTCATGTTGTGCATAGGACAAAAGGGAATTTGTTTAATCTCAAATCACTTTACACTTGAAGCTATCAAGTACTCAGAGAGATTAGAACAAACTTTGAGAGACAATAACCAACATTTGAAGAGTTTGGAGAATTTTGGAAAAAGGAAACCCTAATTTGGTAGTACGAGGTAATCTCGTTCAAAACCTTCTTATGAATTTGTTAAAATTTCTAAAATGGCATCATCACAAGTTATTGATATTACTAAGCAAGTGCGACCAAAGTTTAAAAAACACCCATTCAAATCAACTGACGTTGATCAGTTGGGAGCATTCTCAAATGTTCCTCACGGAGTCATGCATGCAAAATCTGTGAGGGCATATATTCATGTCGCCCTAGAAGAATTTGGTGATAGTAGGTTTACTGATCTCTACACAAAACATTTGAGGAATGAGAATCTCAAACTAAAAAAAAAATATTTGGCATTGGAAGAAAAGAAATTTATTCAGTATTTGTATTTCCCAACATTTATGGAAGATGAATGGGTCCGGTATGTGTTAAGCAGGGCTCATGATGAGTTCATATGGCTTGAGAGACCTTTCAAGATTACAAAAGATGCTATTAGGGAAGTCACTGGATTGTGCTCTACCAGATTAGTACCTCTATTGAAAGCCATGAAGAATGATATAGTAATTATGGCTACTGGAGCGAAGTTTGATAACAGAGCCTTGACAATAAATGACATTAAGGATCATGTTGTGAGATTTGCCTCAATGGTATTGGGATACAAAGTTTATTTCACCAACTAGGAGAACTTTGTTTTAGGCATGGCCATTTACACATCTTATCAAATGATTAAGGAAAATGCTGATTATGACATCTGTGAATTACTCTGACAGCAAGCAATGAAAATCTGACGAAGACAAAAGAAGGTAAATACCCCTTTAAATTTGGCACACTAATCATGTGTTTATTTTTCTATTTTATGCAAGAGTTGTAGGGTATGAAGAACCTATTCTAGACCAGTGATAAACCTATCACAATTCAAATTAGAAATTTGTGAGAAGCATTGGCACCATTGATGCATATAATATAGCTCTATTGGGCTATTTTAAGAATTTCCAAAGATCAATGCAAGCCAGAGAAAGAATTCCCAAAAAAGTTGTTGAAAAATACAAGGATACAATTTTTTTCATTGTAACAAAAGATCAGTGTTTGATGGAGGCTGTTGAGCCCAAAACGGTCTGGATTATGGCTATGGGATATGAGGTAGATAGAACTATACTAGAAAACTATGCTGAATGTATGCTAAGGAAACCCAGAGATCCCAAGGAATAAAGGTTTTAGACTTATGAGGAATTGCATACCAAAATTCATGTTGAAGTCAGAAAACTTGAAATCTCTAGGAAAATGAGGAAAGTAGCAAAAGAAATCACCATAAAAGTTGTCTTTACAAAAGAAGAAGTGGCAAAGGCAATGGAAAAGGCACAAGCCATCAAGGAAGCAGAAGAAAGGAGAAAAAGTGAATCAACTAGGGCTTAAAAAGAACACAAAGATAAGCTAGAAAATTTAGAGAAGGTAAACAAAAAAACTAGAGCTTCCACTGTTGTTGAAGCCTCATCCACTCTCTCTAGTTCCACACCATCTGTAAATGTGGAAACTCCTACCACTAGCTCCAAAAGAATGAAGACTAAAACTAAGAGAATGCATGCAAACATAACTATTGATGAAGAAGAGATATAATCAAATAAGTAGGTAAAGACAATGAAAGTTAATGCTACTAAAGCATCCAAAAGTAGGAAGGAGAAGTCATCAGAAAGGAAGACACCCAATAAAAGATAGAAATAAGATGAGTCTCAAGCAACACTAAAGATTGAAGATGTATTAAAGTCTTTTATTGTTGATGGTAACTTGAAACCTGTGACTGAGTTTTATGATGATTACAATGATGCTGACAAGAGGATTTTGGAAGAAGCTATTCTAAAGTATCTAAACATATACAACAGAGCCCTCACTGAAATCACTATTGATCTCCTAGATACCTTGAATAGTATTCTATCAGTCAGGAAAGAAACTGCTATCGCTAAAGATGTTGAGCTCAGAGAACACACACTGATAACTTTATGTCCGGATATCACTCCAACAAAGAAAAGAAAAATCTCCAAGGCACTCAACAATGAGTTCAAGTCAAAGAAAAGAATGAATGCATTAATGATATGAGAAGTTGACAAGGTTGTCAAGGAAACAAAGGAAATAGTTTTGGACATACTAAAGAAACATAATATTTCCACCATCTACAATGGTAATGAAACAAAAGTTGAAGACATATCTCCACCGGAGATAAGCCAAGATCATGGACCTAAATAGAGTGATCAAGTCCCCAACACTAATACAGTGGATATGACAAAGCAAGGCGAAATTGAAACTAATCCACTTTCTAAACAACAGGGTGAAGGAGAAGAATTTAAGGAAGAGAGGAAGAGCCCTACTCCAAAGCAAAACATAGATCAATAAGAAATTATGGACATAGAGCCTCCAGATCAAAGTTAAGGAGAAATATCAGAAAGGGCAAGAGACACTATGGATGTCTCTGACAGGCAACAAATTACAGAAGAATATGAACTCCCTCAAGGTCCAATCAACTTGGACTCATTGTCACCTTTCCAAAAGTTCAAGCTAGTTTTTGTGGTTCAGGCCAAGGCACAAGAAGAGCTGTTACAATCACATGGTCAAGATAGAAAACTGATCAATGAAGCATCCACTGTCGTGAAAAAGCTACTGCCATCATTTCTAGAGTTGTCATGTGCCTCTCTTCTTTGTAACTCCATTCTGCTGAGGGCTATTTGGAGTTGTCATTTGCCTCTCAATCTCCTGTTCTTTATAGCACTTGTCAAAATCTACTGAACAAAACTCACCACTATTGTCAGTCCTCAAACAATTAATCTTTCTATCCTTCTAATTCTCTACAAGAGCTTTGAACTCTTTGAATCTACTAAAGACTTCAAATTTGCTTCTAAGGAAATACACCCATGTACTTTTACTATAATCATCAATAAATGAAAAAAAGTAAATAAATTTTAAAATTGAAGGACCATTAACAGGACCAAACACATTAGAATGAATCAAGTCCAACACCTCGGAAGATTTATGAGAACTGAAATAAAACTGAACACATTTTTATTTTCCATAAATGCAATGTTTGCATAAATCAAACTCAAGGTTACAATCATTCGTACCCTCAACAAGATTTTTACTTTTCAAGATCCTCAAACCCTTTTAACCAATGTGACCATTTCTTTGGTCCCATAACATTGTCTTATTAGCTAGAAGTTTCATCCCCATAGAATGAGCACCCTTAGGTACCTAGAAAGCATGACCATTGAAAGTAGATGCAACAGTCCTCTTCATTGCTAGTTCTAATAGTGAGGATGAAGACTCTGAAGCTCTCTTCTTCGAAACAAAGGCAATATTTTACTAAACCATGCATGCATCAAGATGAAACAAAGTACCAATCCAAACTCCCTTAGCTAACACCATAGATCCTCTAGTCATCTTGCATCCTCCATTTGAGAAAACAACATGCACATCCACATCATTCAACTTACTTACAGAAAGGAGGTTCCATGCTAAACTAGAGATATGTAGAACACCATTGATCCCCTTCACTCATCCATCAAGGAATCAAATCAAGACTCTACCACAGCCAACAATATTTAGGTGAGAATTGTTACCCAAGTACACCTTTCGACCATCGTATTCTTCATACTTTTAAAACCAACCCCGATGTGAGGTCATGTGAAAATATTCACCAAAGTCAATAAGCCAAACATACTCAAATGCATGTGTTTCCAAGGTAGAAACAAACGCTTCTCCTTCATCCTAAGATGACTTGTCAAAATCTGGATCATAGTTCTTCTTCTTTTTCTTTTTCGCCTCCTTGCACTCCTTGCAGAAGTGACCAGGTGTTCACCAGTTCCAACACATGGCCTTGGAATTTTTAGGAGACTTAGATCTCCCATGGGATTTGGATCTTCCTTTTTATTCCTTCATCTTATCCCTTTTTTCCCTTTCTCTTTAGATCTACCATGAACCGCAAGAGCCTCCTTCGCTGATTCAGAAGAATTTATCCGCATCTCTTTAGACAACAATAAAGAAACCACTTCATCCATCTTAAAGGTGGTAGTGGTAATCCTAATGGCCATAACAAGGTGGTCCCATGAATCTGGTAAGGAACACAGTAAAGTCATACATCGATCATCCTCCTCCATCTTCACACCAATAGAGGTCAGCTAGGCGACAAGCATATTGAAAGTATTTAGGTGATCGGTGATAGATCCTCCCTCTTCCATCCTCAAAGAATACAATTTCTTTTGTAGGAATAACTTGTTCACTAGGGATTTGGCCTGATAAACATCTCCAAGTTTCTCCCAAAGATCTTTTATAGTCTTCTCTTCATGGATATTCAGGAGTACTGAATCAGCCAAATAGAGTCTTATCAAACCCTTAGCCTTTTGATGTTTGAGATTCCAATCTTCTTGAGACATTTTCATTGGTTTGTACTAAATATGGCATCTCATAAATCTTGATCTACAAGCATGTACTCCATTTTGAGTTTCCACAACTTCAAATTACTACCATTAAACTTCTCTATCTCAAACCTCCCATATGTGCTCACCATCTCTTTCTTGCAACAAAGATTTCAAAATCTTTTGCACAAGCTCCCACCTAAATTAAGATCAACTCAAAAAACCCTCTACCCAACAACTAAACCAAAGGTTATCAATCTCTGATACCAACTGAAAAGAAGCAAGGTATGTAGAAACACTTCCTACACTGATCTACTGAGGAAAGATTTATGTAAATTTTAACTTTTACAGTTATAGGTTATTAGATTCACATTAACAGAAAGGTAATAACAACATCAAATGCAAATACAAAACTCACAACACAAGATATAAGTGGGGAAAACCCTTTCAAGTAAAAAACCTCACACTCCAAAGCTGCTCAATATATTATTCATGAATCAAGAAGATTACAATATACTTGCGGAGCAATCTTTCACAAGAGTATAACCAACTAGAGATCCAAGAAGTAACTCAACATCTATAAGACTCTTACACTTAACCTCAATCTCAAGATCCTGATATAGGAGATACAATACAGTAAATCAACAATGGTAATTACAAAACCATGAGCCAAAACCATACAAAAGTGGCACCCAAGTTATCTCCAATCAAAGATGCCTTGTGATGTGCCAAATCACACAAAAACATATGTAACTCTCCCCTTTACATCTCTTGTAAGTGTCCAACCCATTTTCACATTTCCTAAAAAATAAGAGGTCAACCTTCCAGAGGTCATAACTTTTGATTCGAGTGTCTAATTGATGAACTCTTTAATGTGTCAGAAAGCTCGTGAAAATATCTATCAAGATATAACCCGCTTCACTAGTTATGACAACATTCGAGACATTTAGGGACCTCTAAGTGCCTCAAAACTGAGTTCGAGACTTTTTTTGATAGTTTCAAAAAATATAAACTTTAATGTCTCGTGATCCAGGTATGATCTTGAGTCGAAACTCACCTGAGATGTTTAATTACCAGTTTCACACCTTTTGGAAAAATTTTGGGTCCACCCGAGATCAAATGTAGAGTTACTAAAAATAGTAAGTCCCACCATTTTGAGCGCTTTTGGAAACTTTGAAAGTTCTAAACGATTCTTCAAGATAAAGGTATTTGAAAAGACCAAAATCGAGAAGAATAGTAACCTTTCATAGTTACAGGGTTGAGACACTTTTCCTAACAGTTATAAGCACTTTAGTAAACATGATACAAAATGTCATTGACTCGACCTTCTTGGTCTCAAATAATATTATATTGACAATATGCCCTGTAAGTTCCATGATACTATATATATTTTTTTATAAAAGGTTACTTCTTCATGATAAGGTTTCAAATTTTTGATATAAAACATATGATTATGTTCACAAAGAATACCATATTAATTTTGGTTAATTTACGAGTATAACTTCATTTGAATTCTCACAAAGAATATCCATTTATTGTAACAATTATTCATCTTCAATTTTGTTTACTATATTGTCCAATCCTGGACCACTCAAATTAGGTGTCATATATCACTAAGTTTGATAATACACCATATCTTTTATATAACCATGAGAATATTCTTCTCCAAAAATGTTTGAATAAAATATCAAGAATAGTACATAGTCTACTGAGAAATGTGAGTCAACATTTGTCTATACTTTCATTTTTACGCTCGGCTCTTATGTTGTCATCATGGTTCGGTCTTGCCATAGTTTTGTAATAGAGTTAAAAGAAATAACTTAACTAAATATGATATACAGAATAATTTCAATGCATTCAATATACAAGATAAACTCTCTGGTTATTGCATGCGAAGATATAAACTCTCTGGTTATTGCATGCGAAGATATCATGGCCTTTCGGCCCACAGGCATTGTTTGCTACAGGTGATATGTGTATATAGCACAACCTTTATATAGATATGAAAAGAAAAAGAATCAAGTCTCTCTATTGAGAAATAAAAATATAACTAGACCGAATGATTGCACAGGAGTTTGATATAAAAACTTGCCTGTGTATCTCTTTTTATTGCATTCCAAGTCAGGTGTTTCGGTCTTTGAGTATTGTCACAATCGTTTCCAAGACTTATCATGTTGTTCTTGTTTCTTTTATCAGTCACCACCAGTAAACATGCAGCGTCCTCACATAAAACCATGCCTCTCTTTTTAAAATGCAAGAGATTATATATCCCCAAAATTTAAAGAGCAATATTTGTCTTCTTCTCTTGTCGTCTCCCATACCAGTTAGAAATAAAAAGACCATTTAGAATTGCCACTTCCTAGCTTTATACCAAACAAGAGTCACGACCCAATAAATATACATATCGGCATAAACTATGGCATGAATACCATTCTTTAATGTCTTCCCAAAGGCTTTAGCATAATAAGTTTAAAAACATTAAATTTTAGTTAGAACTATCACCTCAAAAATTGGGAAATTTCAGCGCCAATGGACCTTCGGGTCAAAAGTTATGACCTTCGGAAGTTCCATGTCTAAAAACAAATACATCAAAATAGTATCAACCAATATATAAATTATATAAATTAAAAATACATACAACTATATGTAAATACATATAAATATATATAAATACTACATAAAAAAGCTTAGAATCATACAATTATTTGATCAATCATCATACTACATAAAAAAAGCTTAGAATCATACAATTTTCCAATATTATAAAGAGTTATTTTCAAAATTATAAAGTAAGTGTTTTGAAATTTAAAATATAACTCTCATAATTTTTGTTTTATAAGAAATATTAAACATCATTCACAATACAATGATTGATTCTCTCAAAATATCACTAAAACTTCAGAGCCAAAAGAATCCCCATCATCACTAGGTGATATGACAGGCAAAGAAAGTAACAGCAAGAATAAGCTTAAAGCCAACATATATGCTTTGAAACAGGCCTTGAAGCTATCAGAGCCATATGAACTCTACCGTCCATACTTTTGAAACTCCCATTCGCTATTATCTAAAGGACAGACTTGACGTGTCTTCAGCCACCTACTTATGCAGTGAAAGTGGAAGGCGTGGTTGCATACTCCCCATGCAACAGTACATTCTTCGCTGGTTGTGCTAGCTTGATTTGCCTGACACTCAATGCAGAGGTCCATGATATGGTTTCTGCAAATGGCACAATTGTCAACGACAATATCCCAAGCCCAGAGGGCAACGGCATTCCATTTCTTGATTTCAAAGCGCTTGGGCTTCTTGGAGGCGCTGGAGCCCTCCCCAGACTGCTCTTCCACCGGTGTCATCTCTACGTCTTTCGAAGCCATTCCTGCGCAGAGAACCCAGCTACATATTTTTATTAAATGAATGTACTTAAAATTATAAAATAACTATTTTATATAACAACATATTTTTTTAAATGAAAGCACACAAGAATTAAATTTAAAATATATAACTATTTTATTAAATTAATGGACATAACAATAAAGTGGGCATAAAGTTTTCTTTTGTGTTATTTTATTAGGGTTTTATCATATAAAACATAAAAGGAGTAAAATGTATTCTCCAACCTAGAAGTTATTTTTCTTTGTTAGCCTTCATTAAACTAAAGTAAATAATTTACCCTGCCTTTAATTTTCTTATTTTTCTTTGTGGGATGTATGGAAATTCTTTGCTCGGAATAATTTTCAATAATTTAATCCAAATCATACCAAAAAAAACCCAAGAATCTAAAACAAAGGTCATTAAACTAAACATTAATTTTCTTTGTGGCTTTTAAAGATTGAACCCTAGCTTAAATAATTTTATAATTTATAGGTAATTTAAGCTACACTTTAACTACAATTTTCTTTTTATTTTAATGAGTAGAATGTAAATAGAATAAGAGTAAATAATAGCAATGCTAATCTAACCTTCTATAAATAATAGCAGCAACATTGCATCACTCCATACATTCATTTTACAAGAAATATACAAAGAAAAATGGCTGCATAGTGCCCTTACCAATTAAATTTCTCTCCTTAGCGATTCAACTTCTTCCAATTCAATTTGCTTTGTTTTTATTTGATTTGATTTTTCTTAAATTTATGTTCGAGTACTACTTATATTTATACACATTATTTTAAATTGGCTTTATTTTGGTGTTAATAGAATTAATAACTATGTCGGCTATATATTTATAATTATTTTAAAAATATGTTTAGTTATTTAAAAAATATGTCAGCTCTATTTTATTTTTATATACATAGTATTTATAGATGTCGGCTCTTTAATAGTTTTTGTTAACACACTCAGACCATTACACTCCACCCCTTACTATCAGTGTAGTTACAATGTAATATATTTTGTTTTATTTACTTGTAGAGTTATTTTAATGAAAATTCTCAAATTAATTTTTTACTGTAGAATATTTTATTTTATAACTATATTTTATTAAGGTTTCATCATATGAAATATAAAATGAACAGAATGTATTATGAAGGCAAAAGTAATTGGAAGTAAGTACATTATATTAGGCTTTAAGTTAATTCTCAAAAATAGATGCCTTAATATCTCTTGGCATATTTTAGATAAAATACGTATGCTAGTTTTATTTTAAAATTATTTTATTTTATTACATTGTTTACTTTATTTTTATTTGAAAAGTTATTTTATATTGTTATATAAATTTTAATTTTATTTTTGAAAACAATAGCATTTTTTATGAGTGAATTGCCCAAATTGACCTTACCCATAAACCAAAGAAGAAATCAATCAAAAATTCTAACATGCTACTCAAAGAAGGGACACACAAAATATTCCATTAAGTATGCTTACTATGAGTTGTAATTTTGTTGTTAATATAGTATCTAATTACATAGTCTTTCTAATACAAAAACCTCATTATGGGTAATTTCTATACTATTCAATATTTTTATGCTTAAAAACTATTGCACTACTTTGTTATCGCCACCTCTATGGTATCCCCTGTAGCTTTGAGATGCCACATCTGCATTCACCAGTATCTTTGAGATGCCAAAAGGAAGACATCTCCAAATACCATCCTTATTGCAAAAGCACAATGGAGGAATGAGTTTTGAAAATCTTGTTCAACCATCTATCTGAAATGTTGCCTCTCAAAACCATCTATCTACATCTCCCTTGAAGGAACGCCATAGTATCCATTTTGAATGGAAAAACTTGTATTGGCGAAACTGCTAAATAGCATCCCCTAACTTTTAATTGAAATGATTTTACCAGCAATGAACTGTCCCTTCTACAATCATATCTACAACTCCCATGTACCAATAGCTCCAAATCTCTGTCATCATTAATTCTCATGCTTCCATGTCATTCAAATGATAATTAAAACTAATGACCAAGTGAATTCCAATCTTCCAAATTATTTGTAATAAATTTGGTGGATTGCATGGTCATGGCCACATTGACAAGTTCATCTGCCTTGGTGTTGGTGTCCCTGTAGACATGTACTATTTTGAATCTATCCAATAAATTCATACATTCCTTGCACATACTTAAAATATTTCTAAGTCTCCAATTCATGTTAGGATTAGCATTATTTCATATGTCATTAATAATCACTTTTGAATCCTCGTCTATCATCCATCTTTTTACATCTTTGATGTCCCCCATCTGAAGCCCTACCAATAGAGCTTGAGCTTCTACTTCATTATTGGTCCCAACAAGTAGTTTTTTTGTTGTCGAAATTACCATTGCCCATTTGTGATCTCAAATGATGCATCCATCCCTGAAAAATTCCAGATTGCCTTTAGCTGCTTCGTAAAAATTCAACTTATCCATCCCTCATCTGGGGGGACCCATCTTACATCCACACTAGGGTTATGAGACATATGATCCGATGCCTTCCAATAAATGGGAGAGTAATCAAACCTAGACACATTTTTTGATCTCATTATCCCAAGAAGTGAAGGAGCTACTTTTCAAAGATTAATGTCTTGATGCATTGTTTACCGCTTCTATTAGAGACTGCTCAATTTTACATTTTACTACTTCAGTCGACACTTCTTTATCTTGGAAGATTCTCCTATTCCTCTATTTCCACAACTCCCATATGACCAAAGATGGCTTGATAATCCAAATGCTAGAGAAAACCAATTTCTTATGGAGCACCGACCATACAGATAAAAGTTTAAATATATCTTGGGGTTGTGGATTCTACCAACTCAACATTCAATAGACAAAATTCCAATGCTCCTCTGCATATTTACAACTTAATAGAAAATGGTACATTGATTCTTACCCATTCATGTTCATCATAGAAATTTGGGTAATCTTTCCAGACATCTAGTCTTTTTGCGGTAATGTTCATGTATTTTGGCTTATATTCATTGTCATCCAACAGGGTATCTCTTAGTTCCTCAAATTTCATGTGGTTGATTTTAGTGAGTGTGGATGTATATCCTTACATCCTCAGTATAAACAACATCAGTTGGAACAAGAGAGAATGCTCCATTCTTATCCACTTCCATAGCTTTATATGGATATTTCTTGTACTTAGGTCTTGGCTTCTCTGAAACATCAACCAATTTTGGTATCACAAGTTTATCTCTTCTATACTCTATGGCTATGGTTTCACTTCTTAACTCTTCTTCTCACCAATTTGCAATCTATAGCTAGGGCTTCACCTTTTACTCTTCTTTTCTCAAATTTACTAATCACATTGAATATGAATGAGGAAGAATTGAATGATTAGGACTTAAGTTACCTTCTTTTGCCCTAACTTTTTTGTATTTATTTCATCTTTTGCTTGTTAGGTTTTTGAGAGATTTTAGCTGTCAGTTCAGTCTATAGGTTCATATGGAACTATTTCCATCTAGAATTCCTTTGTCTTTCATGTTTTCATTCCAAACTTTTGAGTTATTGATTTAGACTTGTCTTATTAACATATCCATCTTTAAATTTCTTATCAAGTCACCTATATGCCTTGCTTTCACTTTGCAGCATCTCATTTTTACAAGGAGATGGAAGATTATGTAGTGGTTAGTTCCCCTTGAACCCATGTTTTTTCTTAATCTAATATGAAGTCCTCTACAGGAGGTACATGAAAAGGTGTGAGATTCATTGATTGAATCAAGCCACTAGGTTCACCTGTAAAACCTGACATTTACCTTCTACAATAGAAAAAACAAAGAGGATGAATTTGTACAATATTGGATGCAATTAATGAGTTAGATTAATGAATTACATGTGAGAACTTAATTTTATATTTGCAAGTTAGAAAACCCTAATATGACTTAAGAATAACCTAAAACTAAAATTAGCCCAAAGTCAACTTAATAAAGTGGAGAAAACAGAGGAAAACCCAATCGAAGAAAACTCCTCTCCAAAAGAGAGAAAAATACAACAAGTACAAGAACATGTGATTGAAGGAATAACACTAAGACCCCCAAGAATTGAGTCCATCACAAAAGTACAATCATGTTCATACCCCCCATAAAAAAGGAAGTAGAGAGAAGGTCTGGGGACCCCCCAGAAGTGAGAAGGATGAAACCCCATGCGAGGAAATTATCCCTCCCAAAATAAAGATGAGAAGAGAGACCATGCAATTGCTCTTCAAGATGACTCCTATAGTGCTGGAAAATGCTCAACACAGAATAAAGATGTTAATACCCATGAATGTCAAACAACATTTGTCACCTTAGGAAGAAATACAATTACAAATGTGTGCATAATGTCTTACCATTCCTGATGGGAATACACAGGAAGAAGGATAAATGTCTCTGAACTCTGCACATGAATCAAAGACAATAATGATGCTCCTAAAAACTGCTTAAATGTCTCCAATCTACTGCAAAAGTATGATTGAATAGGAGGATAAAGAACAATCTCTGAAGAAGATGATGGTGATGCAACACCATTGAAGATGTTAGCAAATAGAAGACAAATATATCCTCAATGTTGTCATCCAAATCTACAAGATGGGACTCTACAAACAACAATGATATATTTGATAGATATGTGTCCCAATGAGCTATCTCTGCAAGACTAATAATAGCCTACTACAAAGAATCTGATGTAGCAACAAGTAATAAAGATGTGATCTCAATTTAAGTGGAGAAGCAGAAGAAAGTGAAGGTTATGTCTCATGTGAACTCGCAAGACCTATCAAATATGCATGCTCCTCAACTATATCATCATCAAAAGGTATGCAATCTACATCATCAAGGGGTATGTGGCAATCCATAGCAGGATCATCAAGGAATGGATAGATATGTGAGACTCCATAGATCTCCTAAATGCTAGTCCAAAGAGTGTGTGAGCACTCAATATGTTAGATAGAACACATAGTGTCAAAATCAACACTAGAACTAATCAATCCTACAATACATGATCAATATAATTTTCCCATGTATATTTCCTCCCAGGTGTATTTCGTTCAGGTATGATTCCATAAAGATAAGGGAAAAGATTAGCCCACTTAAGATGTTTCAATATGCCCTTCAACGAAGACTCATAATTATCCTTACCTAATGTTACCACTGAAGGGTAAATAGGAAAACCCATGATACCTCTTCAAATAAATCAAATCAGAGATCAAAAATCTGAATATGTATTAATGTTGATAAATAAAGCCCAACAAAATAAACAGAACTTCTCCAAATGCCAAAATGTTTAGAATATCAAATAGAAACCATAAAACTGACAAACTCAATAAAGAATACTTGGGGCTAAGTCTAGAAAATCTGTATGGATGGCTATGTACAACTCGTCAATACCTTCTGACTACCACAAGAATTGCAAAAATCAAAGATTGTGGAAAAAATATACGAGCTTAGAAGCCAAAAAAGGTATCTAGAATTCAAACAACAATAAATTTCACTAGTAGAATAACCTAGAAAAAATGCATACACCACTAGATTGTGTTCAGAACGTTCTTTCCAATGCCTATTTGTTTTAAAAAATATGACCTCATTTGCCCAAGTTATTCCAAAAACAAAAACAACACCCTAAAGCACAAATTAGGGCAAAAAGGGACCCTCCTACTCATATTGCATGTTGGACAAGTCATCCGGCTTGCTTGGCAAAAAAAATCCCCATATGATCTCATTGCTGATTTCAACGATTTGATAGTCAATAGTAAGGTTTTTGGGCCTTCTGCGCCAGATGCTAGGGTTGGATTTGGCCCAAAACACTCCAAAAATAACTTTCCTCTAGATCCTCAAAAGACACCTACTAAAACCCTTGCAAATCTGGCATACGAAGCTCAAATCAAGCCAAATAAAAGACTAATTTGACTATTTTGACTTCTCTAAATCCAATTGAAGACTCTATTTTACACAAAAATACACCCAACAAATAGCTCTTGCTTAAATGTTTCTCTGGATGTGAGAAGGGGCTTGCAAATCTAGAGCTCTGGTACCATGTGAGAGTCACTAATTGACTCAAGCCACCAGGATCACTTGTGAAACCTAAGATTTACCTTCTACAAGAGAAAAAAACAAGGAGGATGGATTTGCACAATATTGGATGCAATTAATGAATTGGATTAATGAATTACATGTGAGAACATGCTTTTATATTTGCAAGTTAGAAAACCTTAATATGACTTAAGGACAACTGTTACCATTTTTTACCACAGCTCAAAATTGGCTAAGCAAATGTGATATTATCATTTTTTTTAGTGAGGTTTGATATTCTTTTGTTATGAGTTAGTTGCATAATTATTATGTTTTAGTGTTAAATGTAGTTTAGTTGTTCAAGAAAGGAGGAAAGATTTCAGATCATTCATTGCATTGCAAAATAGTCAAGAGAGATAAGTATTTCATTCATCACAATGATTATCCATTTACAAGTTGAAATACATAAAGGAATAAGCATTGCATTGAAAGAAATGATGATATATCAGATGTCCCACACAAGTTGTGGGTTATAGTTGAACATATGTAGATATAAAGAAAATATTATGCATCTAATGAATGAAAAAGGAAAGACATAGCCATCATTGCCTTGGGGTTGTCGATCTTCAAAGTTGCCTCATGTCCTACTCCTGATGTCGACATGTACCTGCAAAAATGAGGGAAGGGTCCCGTTAGAAGCTCCGGTTATCAAAATCCTTTATCCACCAGAAGAGGCATAATACTTTGAATATAGTTTATTGATGAAATCAACATCATCCATATGCAAAAGGAACCAAAAGAAAACAATCATGGAGCATCATTGTTTTATTCTAATCTGTTTGTTTCATGTGCAGGTATAGGTCAAATTATGTTTTTGTTTCAGATGTATTTCAGCATGCGGTACAAAATGGGCTCCCACAAGGGTAGAGCTTGGCATGCTACCCCTGAGTTTTAAGACAAGTGAAATCAAGTATTCATCCATACTATGTAAAAGAGGAACATGATAAAGTGAATAATTTTGCATCAACTCAGCCTATTGGACTTTAATTGAGTGTCCATTTATGACTACCATTCAAGAGGAGTTGAAGTAGCAATCATCTATGAACAGTGAATGTTTGTACATGGAAGCCAATGAGGTAAGAGGTTGTAAAGATCATACTTGAAATGCTCATATTTATATTTTAGAAGTGATGTTTTTGATAGAACAGTTAATTAACAACCATAGAGCATCAATTTAATATTCAAGTCAAATAGACAAATACAGAAGATAGCATGTGCATAGGTAAAACAGAGTTCACATCAAACAATTGATCATTACAAAGAGAGTACATTGCTCATGTCTCAAGAGTAATAGAAGAGGATCAAGTACATGTATGAAACAGTTAAGGCAGCCATAATGATTAACTGAAATGCATCTTTTATCATTTGTTATAGTAGTACATATGTATTGTCATAAAGGACATGAACTATCAACTGATATAGTACTCATTGAGAGCCTCATGTTTTGCCATACCGTAGTAAAGAAAGGACAATCATGTACATATACTATATCACATTGCCAAGAGTGTTATGATGTTACAAATAACCATGAGAAGGTATGTGCATAATCAAATGACAGATGCAGCTTAAATAGAAGTTGTCATTACCAAAGTCCTTCAGTAATTGTTGGTGATATGGTGTTATAACAATAATATGTTTGCAACATGTATGCTAAGTGTTATAATCTGAACTGAGTGGACAAGGATGCCAGGAAAGATTTATCCATAGTTGTGAGTAGAGAAAAGAATCATTAAATGCCATTAGTAGTTCATGAGTATACAGGTGTGTGTAATGAAAGGAAAAGCTTGCAAATTATCTATTAGAATATCATACATTTCAACTTTGCTATTATCTTCATGCCATATAGGTGCTATAGGAATCATCTAATGCAAAGAAAATGATACATGATATCCATTTCATTTCATATGATAAATGCCATGAATAGTTGACAAGAATATCTGACAGTATTGATGCTAAGTAAATCAAGGTTTTAAGTTTTAGGTGGAGATGTTGATTTCAAAACTTTCTAAGTGTTCATAATTTTGTTTCTAACAGTGATAGTCATGAAATAGATAGAATGATCAAAGTTAAATTGACAAGAAAAGTACAGATATGTCTAAGCTTTCGTTATGTTTTGAAAAAACTTACAAAGTCTTATACATACAAAAATGGCATGAACAGTTACAGAAGAATTTTCATTGTCCAGAAATGTCAAGGTTTTTCATATTCTCAAAAACTTATCTCAAGTTTTCTACAGTCAGGAGATATATAGAAAAAATAACAACAATATGCAATGGTTGTATCAGAGAAAGGTCTCTGTGCTAAAGAAAATGGAAAATCCTTGTTACATATTTTGAAACCCTGATGTTATTTTTGTATCTACAGATAAAAATGCATAAAAGAGCTACAGATGCAAAAAGTACAATAGCCATGGAAGAAGAAATAATTTCTATGCAAAGAGAAGTGAAACCCTCTTCACAATTTTGAAACCCTACTACCATTTTTATCAACTGTATAGTAAAAAGAATGCACAGTAATGTTACAGGATGTTGGCCATGATAGTAATAAGGGTTTTTATGCAAAAAAAATTTGAAACCCTTGTTTCATATTTTTGAAAGCCTCCATTTTTTTTGCAGTTAACAAAAAGATGCTATAAGAAATAAAGAAGAAATGACAGAAATACAAAACTACTATGGCCATGCTATGAAAGGAGTTATACACAGAAATCCCATCATTTTGTTTCAATTTTTGTGTCTATAGAAGTAATGAAGCATGGCCACGGAGGAAATAATTTTTATGCCAACAAAGGTGAAACCCTAGTGCCATCTTAAACTTATAGTTAAAATAAATAGGTATAATGCATATACAAAGATAGTCGTGCTAGGGAAAAGTCTTTTTGTGAAAAAATTACAAACCCATCACATAGTTTTTTCAAACCGTTGTGCCATTTTCAATTGCAGAGGAGAGAGAGCACAACAAGAAGCATTGCCATGGCAAATAAAGCCTCTGTGAAGTGAAAATGATTAAACCCTTGTCATAAAATTGAAAACCCTCAAGGTTTTACACCTATAGTCAAAGGAGGGTAAAAATAATGTATACACAGTCACAGCTACAACAGATATATCATTTTCTGCGACAAAAAAAGATACCCATTTCATCCATATCAAACACCATATCTTCTTTTACTCATAGTAAAAAGAAATTATGCCAAGAAAGAAGCTCACCTTTAGTATTTGTAGAGGGGGAAGAAGCATGGTTGTGGCCTCATTTTTTGAGGGTTTCTTTTTGTCGCAGTAGAAAAAGATAAAGACACAAAATCAAATAAAAGATTGTTAAGAGGTTAAAAGAAGTACACAGGCTCATGGCTATGACCATTGAAAGAAGAAGCTAAAGAAAGAAGTGAAAATGCAAGTCAAAATCTTATATACCATGCTCACCTTGTTCTAAGCTATGTTTTGACATAGAAATGCCAGGGATTCAGCCACAAAAGCAATAGAAATAAGAGAGATATACTTGAACATTTCAAACCCTAAGTCAGCCATGTTTGAGTTGTAGAGCGAATGAGAAAAAATGCCAAATGAAAAATGAGGATATCTTTTAGGGTTTCTCATTACTTTTGTTTGATGAGTGCTCAAAGTTTCTTTTGTTGTTTGACTTCACAAAAATTAAATCATTACACTATCCTAATGCCTGTGGTCAAGACTTTGGTTTTTGAAAATTCCTAGTCATCATGCCACGAAGGTGCCATGGGCCGACAGTCATATCTTTTTATTTGAATATTTTGATAAAGTCAAAGGGTTGATCATTGTGAGATAAGGCTTTGGTGCCAAGGTCTTATAGCTTAGTGGAGGTCGAGCATGGCTCCCTCTTGATTTTCATGCCTAAAGATACTTAATGCTAAGTCACCTTGCAATATGCCATATGAGATACCCCTTGGAGATAGGGAAAAAACTCCTTGCCTTAGGAATTATTTTGCAGGACCATGGAGATTAACCCTCTAAGGCTTTTATTTATTTTTGCAAATATATAGTGATATTTTCATCATTTTTTATGATTTTTTATAGAAAAATCAATTGTAATGCATTGTAAAATATTTGGCTAAATTATGAGCAAATATTCTTTATTTATTGCAAAAATCAAATTGTGTAAGAGATGGGATAAAACTGCCATAACATTGTAAAGTTAGTTTTAAAGCAATCAATTATAAATTGCTTTTAAAACTTAACTATTTTTAGGCAGTTAATAGGCTAATAAAACAAATCAGATTTATCTTCAATTTGTTTTATTTAGAATCATATAGGACAAAATTTGAAGATCTCACGACAAGGAGAAAGCAGATTTGTGGTGAGGACACATCAGGAGATCCATTGGCATCATGATTTGATAGTTTGGACTCTTTTTGAGGGCTTTTATTTTTACTTTTCTGAGTAGCTCAAAAATAAGCTTGGGGTCTACTTTTAGTAGATTTTTTCTAACGTTCAGGGGTAGATAGATTTCACAACATATATCTCAGATATTCCTTTCTTTTTAGCAGTTCCAATTACTAGTTTCAGTTAGAGTTTTAGAGATCAAAGTGCAGAGAGATAGAGTCTTCCTCTCACATCAAGAGTGTTCTACTCATTTTCATTGTACTCATTATTCCTTTAGTTATTGAGCAACAACTTTCCTTCACATTTTGTCTAACTATTTGTAAGTTAATCTAATGTTGCATTGTGATGAATGTTTTTTCTTGGCCTTGTCTAAGCTTGTGATATTTTTGCAGAATATTTGTTTAATTCAGGTCGCATGTTGTGTCTACAAGACTTTCATGTGAAATATTTATGAGTTAAATGATCAGAGTGTTGTGAAGGCCAAAGTCCATTAATCTATTTATGAGTAAGATCTATTAGGTGATACAATCTTAAACTTAACCAGAATCCATTTATTTCAGCATATCCCTCTATCCTTTTTCCTTACAAGTCAATTAGACTAGGAAATCAAAAGGAGAACCAAATCACTCTAGAGATTCACTCTCATTATGGGAAACCCACATCCTGAGAGTGATTCCATGTTCGAACAAGTAGCTAAGTTTTTATGAGCTTAGCAGGGTGCTTACTTGATTGACAATAGTTTTGGCACACCTTGTGGGACTCTGAAAGTGATTTTAGAGAAGTTTATACCCTCATAGTTGTTGTTTTGGTATATGCAATAGTTTTCCAACCTTTGGAGGCTTTCACAATATACCTGGTGACTCATTTGCTCTGGTCTGACATACAAATTAGAACTTTCAGCCTATGAAAACCAAATCTAATCCAGACCCTTTTGATTACTTACAGCTATCTACACCCAAAAGGAGAGGTAGATCAGCAAGTAGAGTAGCTGAATCATCAAGAAGATCAAACTCTACACCTCCACGTTTTAGTTCTCTAAGTCTGGTCAAAAGAAGCAGAAGTCTGGTGCTAATAGTCCAAATACCCATAATGGCTAGGCAATACGCATTCATCGCTTTCAATAGAGGCAGCCCACTACAACCTACCCAAAGATATGATATTCTAGTTGTAGCCCTTAAAGGACTACCTTATTTCACTAGAGAAGATCATATTACTGCTACTGAACAAATTCAAGATTTGGCAATCCTTTGTTTCGTACATAATGTCACTCAAGAAAATGTGGCAATCAGACTTTTGGCTACATCATTAAAAGGGAAAGCCTTACAGTGGTTCAAAGGACTTGCAGAAAACTCAATTACATCATGGTACCTACTAGGATACGGACTGCACAAGCACTTCAAGGACAAATCTGATCATCTCTCATTGCTGGAGCAGCTAAGCACCATCAAAAGGGTACCCCATGAACACATGGCTGATTTCAACTACTGATTTCAGAGAACCTGGGATAGGATTCCCACAATAGTAAAACCCTTGCCAAGGCATGTATTTTTGTTTTATCTTAAAGCTTTGAATAGTTAAATTTCCCTAGTGATTTATTCTATGGGAAGAACTACCCTCCTAGATTCTTTTGAAGTTACTGTTAGAGTAGAAAACTGCCTCATCCAAGCAAGAAAAATAGTCATGAGGCCTCCCTTACCCAGTTTCCCTAAAATCCAGCCATCTATGCCAATGGCAGTACCTCCTCTAGTTGTTGTCCCACCTGTTCCAGCAATAGGATACCAAGCAATCCAAGGAACTGTTGTTTCATCTCAAACCAAAAATTCCCCAGAGATTGAAAATACACTGAGGACAATTGTAAATAAGCTGGTAAATATGGAGAAACACTTGCGTTACAAAAATTAGTATCAGTCCAATCAACAATATGGGCAACCTTTCCAAGCTGATCCTCAAGGCCAAAAAAGAAACTACAACCCTCAAGCCTTCCAAGTTTACAACCAAAATACTGCCAACACCTCGAGAGAGCTTATACACACACAGAAAAATTTGGCTCAAGATAGTGACTAGTGTTATCCATATCACCAACCACACAATCAAGTTGCATCCACGAATGGAGTAAGAAATCAGGTAGTCATAGTTTAGAACAGCTATGCAAGTTTGAAAGATGCTCCTAATGCCTAGCAAAATAATGATGATGTGGCCTTAATTAATTGGGAAGAGTCTGATTTGTACGGTATAAACTACCTTCAAGGTTAAAATCAGAAAAGTACACTTATTTCAACTAACATAAGGTCAAAACTAAGAGCTGCAAATGTTAACCAACAAGTTGTTATGGTACAACAACAGACTGTAAGGGATAAAAATCAAGCATATCCATCACAAGCTACCCCTGTACCATAGCAAAAAGTACAAATTTTGCAAAGTGATCCAACTGTACTAGTAAAAGAACAACATAAAGTAAGTCTTGTTTCTTTCAATATAGTTGACCATCTAAAGAAAGCTACAGTGAGTATGTTAGTTATGGATACTTTACGTATTCCTGGCGAGAAGAATTTATTGCAAGAAGCATTGGCTGAACTCTAACTTTCCAAGCGTTCTAGTCAAGAGAAGCCTAATGTTGTACTTGCCAACAGCCCAAAGATCAAGAGTGGGTAGCTAGGAAATGAGGTAAAACCTCCTCCTTTCTATCTAAGTCTCATTATTGGTGATAAACTTGTTCATAACTACATGGTAGACTCTGGAGCAAGCAGTTTGGTCATGCCCAAAAGTGTAACTGATTCATTAAGATTGGTTTATGATTCCCTTGCAAAAGGAGTACTTCAATTAGACGGGTCTACACTTAGTACTACAGGAATAATCAGAAATCTGCCACTCACATTGCATGCTTGTCTTAATTCTACCATCCATCAGGACATTTAAATCATTGATCTTCCACCAAGTTTTGCAATTTGCCTTTCTAGGGAGTTCATAGCCAAATTGGGTGGGTTTCTTTCCTCTGATTGGACTCACTTGTTCTTTAGATATCAGCATAAATATTAGCAACAATTTGAAGATCAAATTGTATAGTTTCACATTAGAATTAGTTTTCAAAACTGATGATCAGTTCAGAAAGGATAAGTGCAGCATGACAGTGAAGCACGAACATTATCAGACGATAGAAATTTTCAAAGACAAACTGTTGAAACTTGGAAAGGTATGTACTAGAGAAGAACAAAAGTCTTTTGTTCAATTATGTCAAGATTTTTCTAATATTTTTGCATGGGAGTATAAAGACTTAAGAGGGTTTGATCTTGGTTTAGCCTAGCACACCATAGAATTAGAGCCTAATGCCAAGCCTGTTAGGCAAAAGAAGAGACCCCTCAATCCCAAACTTGAGCACTTAATGAAGGCTAAGTTGAAAAAACTAATTGAAAGCAATATCATTTTCCCAATAAAGCATACTTACTGGGTTTCCAATTTGGTCCCATTCTACTGAACATAAAGAGGGCACTAAAACAATACTGAACAATAATGAACCAACCACCCTACCAACTCCTACAAACAACTGGGTGCAGCAGATGATGCATTATTTATAGTCCAGTCAATGCCCCAAAGGTTTAGATAGGGAAGGAACAAGATATTTCAGGTTACAAGCTATTCCTTATGCTATCATTGATGGTATTTTATATAGGAGATATTTTTATCGTGTATTTCTGAGGTGTGTTGGACCTGATCAAGTTGATAAGTTGTTAGAAGAGTTTCACAATGGACCTTTAGGAGGTCACTTTGCAACTAGGGCAACCAATTTGAAGATTATGCAGACTAGTTAGTACTGGCCTAACTTGTTTAAGGATTCCTTTGCTTGGGTGAGAAGATGTGAGAAGTGTTCATTATTTACTAGTAAACAATGGCTTGATGCCTTACCCCTGCTTCCTTTTAAAGTTGAATTGCCATTTGCAAAATGGGGGTTGGATTTCATAGGACCAATAAACCTGCCATCTAGTTCAGGCCACAAGTGGATCTTGACTGCCATGAACTATTTTAGCAAGTGGACCGAGGCTGATGCCTTAAAAGAGGCAAACAAATCTGATGTCCTAAGTTTCTATCAGGATCTGGTATCAAGATTCAATACACCAAATTCTATCATCTCAGATAATGGTCTAGCTTTCATAGGATTGAAAATTTCAGACTGGTCTGTTAGAAATAATATCTATTTGAATACTTCCTCTAACTATTACCCACAGGGTAATGGGCAGGCTGAGTCTACCAATAAAAACCTGATAAAGATCATCAAGAAGACTGTTGAAGACAACCAAAGAACCTGACATGAGAAGTTAAAGTTGGCTCTTTGGGCTGACAGAATTACACCCAAGAAATCTATTGGTTATTCTCCATATGTACTTACTTATGGTAAAGAGACTTAGTTACCTATTTCAGTTGAATTGCCTACATTGACTTTCACCAAAGAATTTGAGCTGCTAGATGAACATCCTTTAGTAATCAAGCTAGCTCAACTCATGGAGCTAGAAGAGACAAGGAAAGAGGCCTTAAGAAAGGTTGATATGCATCAAACTCAAATGAAGAATTCATTTGATAAGAGGGAAAGACCAAGGAGATTTATTGTTGCTAATTTGGTGTTCAAATGGAATGAACTAAAGAGTAGACATGGGAAGCATTCCAAATTTGTTGCAATTTGGGATGGACCTTATGTTATCACAAAGTGCAAAGAAAATAATGTATTTCAATTGTCCAAGTTAAGTGGAGAGGTGCTGTCTATCCCAGTTAATGGGATCCACCTCAATCATTGCCTTTGAAGATAACGGCTTCTTTTGTATATAGTAGTGTAGTGTTGTAGTTAATAAGTGCTCATGCACATTTGTTTCATGCACTTTTGTTTTGGCAATCAGGGCCTCTTAGTTTGTTTTTAGTTTTTCTATTGCTGTTACTGTTGGAGAGCTGAAGTGCAATGTTTTCTAATTTTGAGAAGGATAGAGTATGATTCAATGCCCAATGGATGTTTAAGGCAACTGGTCAAATGCTTAGTAGGCAAGCATATAGCAGAAGTCACTAGAAATGTTACCATTTTTTGCCACAGCTCAAAATTGGCTAAGCAGATGTGATATTATCATTTTTTTTAGTGAGGTTTGATATTCTTCTATTATGAGTTAGTTAAATAATTATTATATTTTTAGTGTTAAATGCAGTTCAGTTGTTTAAGAAAGGAGGAAAGATTTCAGATCATTCATTGCATTGCAGAACAGTTAAGAGAGATAAGTATTTCATTCATCACAATGATTATCCATTTACAAGTTGAAATACATAAAGGAATAAGAATTGCATTGAAAGAAATGATGACATATCAGATGTCCCACACAAGTCATAGGTTATAGCTGAACATATGCAGATATAAAGAAAATATTATGCATCTAATTAATGAAAAAGGAAAGACATAGCCATCATTGCCTTGGGGTTGTTGATCTTTGAAGTTGCTTCATGTCCTACTTTTGATCTTGACATGTACTTACAAAAATGTGGGAAGGGTCCCATTAGAAGCTCCAGTTATGAAAATCCTTTATCCACTAGAAGAGGCATAATACTTTGATTATAGTGCATTGATCAAATGAACATCATCCATATGCAGAAGGAACCGAAAGGAAACAATCATGGAGCATCATTGTTTTATTCTAATCTATTTGTTTCATGTGTAGGTATAGGTGAAATTATGTTGTTGTTTTAGATGTATTTCAGCATGTGGTGCAAAATGGGCTTCCATAAGGGTAGAGCTCGGCATGCTGCCCTTGAATTTTAAGAGAAGTGAAATCAAGTATTCATCCATAATGTGTACAACAGGAACATGATAAAGTGAATGATGTTGCATAAACTTAGCGTATTGGACTTCAATTCAATGTCCATTTATGACTACCATTCAAGAGGAGTTGAAGTAGCAATCATCTATGAATAATGAATGTTTGCACATGATAGACAATGAGGTAAGAGGTTGTAAACATCAGACTTGAAATGCTCATATTTATAATGCAGAAGTCATGTTTTTGATAGAACAATTAATTAACAACCATAGAGCATCAATTTACTATTCAAGTCAAATAGACAAATACAGAAGATAGCATGAGCATAGGTAAAACGGGGTTGACATCAAACAATTGAACATTTCAAAGAGAGTACATTGCTCCTATCTCAAGAGTAATAGAAGAGGATCAAGTACATGTATGGAACAGTTAAGGCAGCCATAAGGATGAACTGAAATGCATCTTTTATCATTTTTTATAGTAGCACATATGTATTGTCATAAAGGAGATGAACTATCAACTAATACAATACTCATTGATAGCCTCATGTTTTGCCATACCATAGTAAATAAAGGACAATCATGTATAGATACTATATCACATTGCCAAGAGTGTTATGATGTTACAAATAATGATGAACATGCATTTGCATAATTAAATGACAGATGCAGCCCAAACACAAGTTGTCATTACCAAAGTCATTTAGTAATTCTTGGTGATATGGTATAACAATAAAATGTTTGCAACATGTATGCCAAGTGTTATACTCTAAACTGAGTGGACAAGGATTCCAAGAAAGATTTATCCATAGTTGTGAGCAGAGAAAAGAATCATTATATGCCATCAGCAGTTAATGGGTATACAGGTGTGTGGAATGAAAGGAAAAGCTTGCAAATTATTTATCAGAACATCATACATTTCAACTTGGCTATTATTTTCATGCCATATAGGGGCTACAAGAATCATCTAATGCAGAGAAAAGGATACATGATATCCATTTCATTTCATATGATAGATGCCCTGAATAGTTGATAGGAATATCTGACATTTTTGATGCTATCGGAAATCAAGGTTTTAAGTTTTAGGTGGAGATATGGAGTTCAAAAAATTCTAAGTGTTCATAATGTCTTTCTGATAGTAATAGTCATGAAATAGAGAGAGTGATCAAAGTTAAACTAACAAGAAAAGTGCAGATATGTTGAAGATTTTGTTATGTTTTGAAAAAACTCACAAAGTCTTATACATACAAAAATGACATGAACAGTTACAGAAGAATTTTCATTGTCCAGAAATGTCGCGATTTTTCATATTTTCAAAACCTTATCTCAAGTTTTTTATAGTCAAGAGATATGTAGAAAAAATAACAACAATATGCCATGGATGTATCAGAGAAAGGTTTCTGTGCTATCGAAACTAGAAAATCCTTGTTACATTTTTTGAAACCCTGATGTTATTTTTGTATCTACAAATAAAAATACACAGAAGAGCTATAGATGCAGAAAGTGAAATAGCCATGTAAGAAGAAATAATTTTTATGCAAAGAGAAGTGAAACCCTCTTCAAAATTTTGAAACCCTACTACCATTTTTGTCAGCTGCAGAGTAAAAGGAATGTACATTAATGTTACATGATGTTTGCCATGACAGTAATAAGGGTTTTTATGCAAAAAAAAAAAATTGAAACCCTTGTTTCATATTTTCGAAAGCCTCTAATTTTTTCACAATTAACAAGAAGATGCTACAAGAAATAAAGAAGAAATGTCAAAAATGCAAAACTACTATAGGCATGCCAAGAAAGGAGTTATACACAAAAACCCCATCTTTTTGTTTCAATTTTTATGTCTACAGAAGTAATGGAGCATAGTCATGGAGGAAATAACCATTTTTATGCCAAGAAAAGTGAAACCCTAGTGCCATCCTGCACTTACAGTTTAAATAAAGAGGTATAATTCATATACAGAGATAGTCGTGCTAGGGAAAAGTCTTTTGTGAAAAAATTACAAACCCATCACAAAGTTTTTTCAAACCCTTGTGTCATTTTCATTTGCAAAGCAAAGAGAACACAACAAGAAGCATGGCCGTGGCAAATAAAGCCTCTATGAAGTGAAAATGATTAAACCGTTGTTATAAAATAAAAAACCCTCAAGGTTTTAAACCTACAATCAAAAGAGGGTAAAAATATGTATACACAGTCACAGCTACAACAGATATATCATTTTCTGTGACGAAAAAAGATACCCATTTCATCCATAGCAAAGACCATATCTTCTTTTACTCATAGTAAAAAGAAATTATGCGAACAAAGAAGCTCACCTTTAGTATTTGTAGAGGGGGAAGAAGCATGGACACAACCTCATTTTTTGAGGGTTTCTTTTTGTCGCAGTAGCAAAAGATAAAGACACAAAAGAAAATCAAAGATTGTTAAGAGGTTGCAAGAAGTACACAGGCTCATGGCCGCAGCCATTGAAAGAAGAACCTACAAAAACAAGTGAAAATGCGAGTCAAAATCTTATATACCATGCTCACCTTATTCCAAGCTATGTTTTGATATAGAAATGCTAGGGATTCATCCACATAAGCCATATAAATAAGAGAGATATGCTTGAACATTTCAAACCCTAAGTTGGTGATGTTTGAGTTGCAAAAAGAATCAGAAAAAATGCCAAATATAAAATGAGGATATCCTTTAGGGTTTCGCATTGCTTTTGTTCGACGAGTGCTCAAATTTTCTTTTGTTGTTTTACTTCACAAAAATTAAATCATTACTTTATCCTAATGCACATGGTCAAGACTTTGGTTTTTGAAAATTCCTAGTCATCATGCCAGGAAGGGGCCATGGGCTGATAGTCATATCTTTTTATTTGAATATTTTGATAAAGTCAAAGGGTCAATCATTGTGAGATAAGGCTTTGGTGCCTAGGTCTTATAGCTTAGTGAAGGTCGAGCATGGCTCCCTCTTGATTTTCATGCCTCAAGATACTTAATGCTAAGTCACCTTGCAATATGCCATATGAGATACCCCTTGGAGATAGGAAAAAAACTCCCTGCCTTAGGAATTGTTTTGCAGGACCATGGAGATTAAGTCTCTAAGGCTTTTATTTATTTTTGCAAACATATAGTGATATTTTCATCATTTTTTATGATTTTTTATAGAAAAATTAATTGTAATGCATTGTAAAATATTTGTGGTGAGGACAAGGAGAAAGCAGATTTGTGGTGAGGACACATCAGGAGATCCTTTGGTATCATGATTTGATAGTTTGGACTCTTTTTGAGGGATTTTATTTTTGCTTTTCTAAGTAGCTCGAAAATGGACTTGGGGTCTATTTTTAGTAGTTTTTTTTGAGCTTTTAGGGGGAGATAAATTTCACAGCATATATCTCAGATATTCCTTTCTTTTCATTAGTTCCAATCACTAGTTTAAATTAGATTTTTACATATCAGAGTGCATAGAGACAGAGCCTTCCTCTCACATTGAGAGTGTTCTACTAATTTTCATTGTACTCATTATTCCTTTAGTTATTGAGCAACAACTTTCCTTCACATTTTGTCTAACTATTTACAAGTTAAACTGATGTTGCATTGTGATGTATGTTTGTCCTTTGCCTTATCTTAGCTTGTGATATTTTTTGTAGAATCTTTGTTTAATTCAGGCTGCATGTTGTGTCTACAAGACCTTCATGTGAAATATTTATCAGTTAAATGATCAGAGTGTTGTGAAGTCCAAAGTCCATTAATCTGTTTATGAGTAAGATCTATTAGGTGATACAATCTTAAAGTTAACCAGAATCTATTTATTTTAGCATATCCTTGTATCCTTTTTCCTTGCAAGTCAATTAGATTAGGAAATCAAAAGTAGAACTAGCTCACTCTAGAGATTCACTCTCATTATAGGAAACCCACATACTGAGAGTGATTCCATGTTCCAACAAGTAGCTATGTTTCTATGAGCTTAGCAGGGTGCTTACTTGATTGACAACAATAACCTTAAACTAAAATGAGCCCTAAGTCAACTTAATAAAGTGTAATTAAATATTTAATTACACTAATAAAAGGTTCTTCATTCTTTTCAATATCTTTCCCTTGTTTCTTTTTCCATACTTTTGTAATCTTCTTCTATTTGTTCAAGGTATCCTTCATTTTCTTATGCTAGTTAGGTGTATTCACCAAACCAGTTTTACAAACTTTTTCTCTATGTCCAAAGTTATTACACTTGCAGCATTAAATAACTCTTACACAATGATAATAAAGCAATAAGGTTATAGGACAGTATCATCTATCACATGATTCCTTTAAATACATATCTTTCCTAGACACTGCTGGCATACAAGGTGTAATTTTAAATTGGTTCCATTTAGACCTTGTTCTGATACATGATGCTTTATGTATTTTGAATTTTCCTTTTACTATGGTGGGGTTTGGGGGTGCTACTCTGGGAACGTGACACAACAAATTATTAGCTCCCCTCCCTAAATGTTTGATTTGTGGTGAAAACTACTAATTAAAGGGTAAATGCATAAAGTTGTGTCCACTTAAGGTGGAAGTTTTGGAGTTAGAAAAAAATCCGAAATCGGGTAACTAAAAACAGGATCCCGTTTCTATAAAACAGGATCCCATTTTAGGTTGGGATCCCAAGCCTAAAATCCAAAATGGGATCCTGTCCTTAGCAGGCTCCCGAACCTAGAACCAAAAAATAGGATCCCATTTTGAAAAAGTATTAAATTTAAAAAAAATGGCAGAGACCCCATTTTTCCCAACATCAGGTGATAGCTAAGAATGGGATCCTGATTTGAGTCACCATCAAAATAGGAGGTAAGTGGATTTTTCCACTTTTACAATAATTTAGGAATGAATCTTTTGAAGTTTCCCTTGTTTGTTTTGGTGTAAAATACAATCAAAATTTAAATTTTAAACTGTTATTTAGGGTTTCTATTTCTCAAATCAATATCTATTTTTTGACATTTTAGTTGTCAAATACAATTGAAATTTTGAAAGACTATATCATATAAAAGGATAGAATTTGAACAAATTGTCAAAATTTTGTTTAAATTTGAGAATTGAATAGCTGTATTTAGACATTTTAGCTGTAAAATACAAATGAAAATTTGAAAATACTGTATCATATGAAAGGAGAGATTTTGAACAAAATGTCAAAATTTGATTTCAATTTGAGTGTTAAATAGCTGTATTTAGACATTTTAGCTGTAAAATACAATTGAAATCTTGAAACAACTATATCATATGAAAGGGGAGATTTTGAACAAATTGTCAAAAATTATATAGCATTGGGATGATATATATATTTGGGTTTTAAAAAATTCACTTATATCAATGTATGTCATTGTATTTTAAAGGCATTATTGAATAGGTAACTGTCATGTAAAAAAATTACAACAAACCATAATAAAACCTTTATCACAACCTTCATAATCAAACCTTTAGAGACAACCAACTAATCAAGAATTGAGAAGATTTTACAGTTTTCATGATAGCCAACTAATCAAGAAAGAAATCAAGCCAACAAATGTAACTTTAGAGACACTTGTAGCTATCCTCACTAGCTAGGTTATGCCCCTGGGATGAACATCATGATGTTAATTGTGATACAAGCCTAACCTCATTGGTAATGCTTCCCCTAATCTTAATGGCATTGATGTAGGCCCCACTCATGATCCTTACGAAGATCTTGCCACCACTAACCTCTTTCATGATAGGTCACTATCCTCACCATCTCCGTAGACCTATAATACCTTGAGCTTATCGATTGGGACCAACACGACCCTTTATGATTTGATGTTTTCCAAAATGATGAAGCCATCATGAAACTTATGAAGTGTCAAGACCACATCCGCATTGTATTCATAAGAAAGACTTTTCCACCATACTTAACACCTATGGTTATTTTGGAGAGAAAGAAGAACCCTTTAGTCCTAAGGCACCCTAGTAGGTAGAATAGCAACAAGATATAAGAAGAAACTTGTGATCAATTAAAATGATACAATAAAAATGGACACTTCCCAAGAGCTCCTCAATGATAAAATTCACCTTCCATTAGATACCACTCAGATAGAAGATGACTCCCCTCTCCTTGTTGAGGATGCTATAGACATCAACCTGTGAATAGAAGATGACCCTAAACTCTATTAGATAGTAGCTCCACTAGACCTTGACATCAAAGAAGGCATAACCATCACCCTTAAAGATCACGCTGATTTCTTCATGTGGTCTTATGGTGATATGCCTTGAGACTCCATCTTTAAAGTCATGCATCATCTTGTGGTTCACCTCAATGCCAACCCTATTCAATAAAAGCTATGCAAAATGCACCCCCAAGTAGCCCTCTTGGTCAAAGAAGAATTGTATAAACTCTTGGATGTGGGGTTCATTCAGACTATTACTTATCCTAAATGGGTCTCTAATATGGTCTTAGTTAGCAAGAAAACTAAGGGAATTCATGTTTGCACTAACTTTTGAGACATCAAAAAAGGATACCCTAAAGATGACTTTTCTCTACCAAACATTGATATGATCGTGGAACTCATACCCATATATATAAAATGTTATCATTAATCTGGATATAGTATCCCTTGAAACATTTGAGTTAGACATGGAGACACCTAGATTATGGAAAGGTCTATGTAAGAAAACACCTCTTGTAGACTCAACACAAACTTATCCCTTAACCCTCTAAATTGTGACTTACATCATTTGATTACCCTGGAACACACTATAGACAACTCTATACAAATTTGGCAAAAGATATTTTCTCCTAACAGAAACTTGTATATGTAGAAGTATCTACTACTACATTAGTTTTGATATACTTCTTAAAAGGAAAGAGTTGGGACTAACAACTAGATAGAAAACAATAATTTTGCAAATAGGAAATAGGAAACAAAATTGAGCTAGAACCATCTTGACTAATTTATCTTTTTCTAGCTAGATTGAATCCCTACAATCACAAGTTAAAAACAAAGCATCAAATTCTTCATTAAATTTAAATCACAAATCATCAGAATATATTCATCTTCAGACTGAGATTAGTCAAGTAGGCAAATAGTAACTTCAATCCTATCTCCATTATCAAATTTGGTTGTCATAGTCAACTTCACCAAATTTAGGTTTTCAGATCATGTGGCATGCACAAGATATCCACCTCAAGGTAGTTCTCCAAGTCTAGTTATAGTCTTGCAGATGTTCATTATGATTCTACCTAGGTGGTATGATAGTCCATTGGTTTCTAGATCTCCATTATCAAATTTGGTTGCCATAGCCTGCAACTTCACCAAATTTAGGTTTTCAAATCATGTGGCATTCACAAGATATCCACCTCAAGGTAGTTTTCCAAGTCTAGTTATAGTCTCAAGCAGATGTTCATTATGATTCTACCTAGGTGGTATGATAGTCCACTGGTTTCTATGACATCATTCAATAGCATAGATGCATCTATTCTAATTCATTTCTTTTGTCCAAAATGGTTGTGACAATAAAAAAGAAGCTTATTGAACTCATAATCAATAGGAAACCCCCGGTCATAATAGGAGGTCTTGAATTTGGTACCAATGATTGTGAGTTCCTTGTAGAATATGATGAACCTTTTGAACAAGAGAACCTTGTAGACCATGATGCATATCTTGATTTAAAATTGAACATTATCATCATGTGAAATTTTTTAGCCATCCTAACACCTCCTATCACCCTTCATCCTCTTATAGGGATATGCCACACAACCTCTCCAAGTTGACCATGCCAAACCCAAAGTCACAATCCTAAGAGGTCCCTAATTTCCTCCCAATGATCATGAGAGCCTTATAGATCATGATGTATATATTTTGAACAAGACTATCAAGTTCCTTTGTAACAAGAACATGCAAGTCCAAGTTACCCTTTTCACCAAGATCAAGTGTCCTTAAGTCCTTATGTTACCTTTGACAAGGGGAACACCACTCTAGATTATGCATCTTATGGGTATCCTTCATCATCATCCAATCGAATGCCTATCCAAGAGTCTATGTGTCCTATCCCAACACCACTGTTTAATCCCAATCCTAATTCATTGGTCCATCCACCTTCTAATCCATCAATCCCTTCATTACCCTCACCACCATCTAATCCTCCAACTTCACATCCTAAATTTAAATCACTTCTCTTAAATGACCTCTATAGATGTACTATGAACTATATTACAAAGACAAACATATATGCCATCCCTCTCTATTAAGTTTGATCACTCCCAATCCTAATCCATTTCCTCCTATTATCCATCCACCTAATCCTAGACATTCACTCTTCATTGATATATATTGATAGTAAAATAGAGTTTTAAATTTGTCTTAAGGTTTATTACAATCATCTAGTGTTAAGATCTAGTGCAAATTAAGACTATTTAGACTTTAAATTAAATGGGCTTAGTCTAAAGCTAAATAACACACATAAGAGTCAAGTGACTAACAACTAAATAGAAAACAATAATTGCAAATAGGAAATAGGAAACAAAATCAAGCTAGTTCACCATCAACTAATAACTTTTTCTAGCTAGATCATCCCTACAATCACAAGTTAAACAAAGCATCCTAACCTTCATACCTCGTCATCTATCTCAAAAGTGGAAGATTTAATCATTACCACATGTATGGTTATATGTCTCTTTGATTATCTAGATAATGCAATTGAATCTTTAGAGGAGTCTTACATCTTAACAACAATTTCATTGTCCCTTTGTAGTTCATTGTCCCTCATGACAAGTCTGTTATTGGTTTAAGGCTATCTTAAAGGTCCATATAACAATATAAGAATTTAATAACAATTAATTTGTTTAGTCCTTAATGGTCATGACAACAGTATACAAGATACTAAAGTTCACATTCAATGATTTCATTTCTCCTATCAAATGGTAAGGATTCACTCAAATTTTCACATACTCTTGAACACATATATCCAATTTATGAATTCATGATTGATCCAATGCTCAAACCAATGCAAGCATGACTGTTGTTTGTTGACCAAGCTTATTAGTGATATTTAGTTAGAGAAATTCATCCAAAACCATTACAAACTATTTGTAGCTTTGCCATAGGAAATGTTGGATCTCCTAGAATGAGTACTTAACATCAAACAAATAGCCAACTCCATAGAAAAATTAACAAAATTGAAACCTTGGACCTAATGTATGATAACAAACCTTTAGAAAAAAATCATTATGGTAGTCCTAATAGCCCTACTATTAAATTGATCTATATAGCATTAAATTGATCTTTCTTGTCTCCCTCACGATAAGAATCAAAATTTAGCTCTTGAATGAAAATACATTGATTTCAATTTGAAAATTACATCTAGTTCAAGTTATATAATAGCTCTCTTACATTTTGAAATTTGTACATGCATGTATACATTATCTGTATGTTTAATTTAAACTTATTTCAAGTGTAATTTCTTGAAACATATATATATTCTTGATTTAATTTTAAATTTGTACTCAATTTGTATGTTTATATGTATATATGCAGGTTCATATCTATTTATATATATATATATATCATGAATCTGGATGATATTCACTTTGATGTTGAGGACTTCCTCAATGCACAAGATGATCTGGCCCCACCCCGACCCCGACCCCCACCTCCACCCCGACCTCCACCCCCACCTCCACCGTCACCTGGAACTGACCAGGCTCGCTTTCAAGCCATAATTAATGTAAATGTGGATTCCATACAAGAAAAATTGAATTCCATTCGCAATTAACAATTCATGCCACCTCACGTGGTACGTTTTGCATCTTTGATGCAAAACATTGTAGATTCTATGAGGTCTATTGACTAAGACTTTGATGGATTCTGGAAATGGAGAGAGGAGAGGCACCAATTTTATGCTGATGGCCTCTCCTATAAGAGTATTTTGGATGTTAAAATCACAAAAGCACATTTAGTGCAATATTTTAGACATCCCATTACAAATGAACCTATTCTTGCAAATAAGAAAAGAATATCAATCAGGTGGTGTAGGCATGAAGGAATGTCTACCAATTTTTGGGACAGATGCTGGATGGTGTTTGATTATCCACCTCATGCAAATTGTGAGGTTCCTTTATATTTTTTGAGAAAATTAAATGCAGAGTTTGTTCTGAATAAAAAAACCCAACTACTTTGATTTTAGATCATTCCAAAGTATTAGTGGTGGCATGCCACAAGAGAGGTTGGGGGCATGGTTTGATTCCCAATGACCCATACCTGTTCAACCTTTGATTGACCCTCCTGTTGTTGCCATTCCTTCTCCCTTCCAACATTGTGCAATGGTATCCACACTAGCCACATTGAGTGCACTCTTAGGTAGCCTACATGAGCAGACTTCTATGATGGTAGCTTGGGTTAGAGACCATGGAGGAGTTGATGATGGAAGTGGTCCTAGTACCACTCCACATATGTCAATGCCTCATACATGTATGAGTTGCAATCAGTTGTGTTATGGACCTTATCAGGCAGGTATACCCACTTCAGCTACACATGCATCATCTAATAATGTGGGCACTGAATCATTTGTTGATTATCTATTTGTTGAGTATCATCACACTGATCATTCAACATAGTTATATATAGGTTATGTACACATGTTGAATTTATATTAACAATTTTTTAAGCACGTGTTTTTAATCAACATATAGATCAATTAAATTATAATATTTTAACAATCGAATTGTTTGGTGTAGATGATGGCAATAGGGACCATTGATCAAATTAAGTTTTCATCGACACTTGTTCATCTCGAGCACCCATTTGGGGTACATTTTCAATGATTTATATTCTAAATATTAATTTTATTTACTTGATTTTAACTTGTAATTCAGTCTTGAATGTGTGTACCATTAAATATTTATGAACTGCTTCAGGGTTCTTCAACATTGAATCCTCCATCTCAGGGTGTCTTGAGCACTCCTCCATCATTGGGCATCTCAAATAACACTCTTACAGTATGTATATTGTTTTAAAAAACTATATATACTTAGATTTTTCTATTTTGATATCACTGTATCTGAAAACATGCACATGTTCTATTTAATATATATTAAAAATATTTCTATGTAGGTTGACCCAACAATGAGGATAGGCATTGCAGCACACTTGGATAATCCAAGTTTATATCAGGAGTCGACTACATTTCAGGTTCTTAAAAAATGTATAACATGTACACAAGTCCATTATATATATGTTTTAAAACCTAATTTGTACACACATGTGCTAACTTATAAATGACCTTGTAGGAGCTTGTTAGTGACACGTTTCATCAACACACAACACATGCAGAGAAGGAGGATAGAGAAGATGGGTAGCCTGATACAGTATAATTTAAAATTGAGATTATATTTAAATTCAATTAAAATATACATTGTGAACTTAAATTAAATTTCTTGATAGATATATATGTTAACATGTGTTCAAAATTATTTTTCTTTTATACCTTGAGACATGTCATGTAGCTAAGCCTATAGAGACAGGTCGTGGAATAGAGGATGCACAACAAGTTCCTCTTTTGGTGTAATAATTTAAATATAATAACTTATAAATTAAATTGAATTGAATTATTTTTAAAATCGTCTTACATCTAATTTCAACTTGAACATTCTCTTGTATTAAATAGATTGATTCAGAGCATGTAGAGACAGGTCCAGGTGCACTAGAGCATGCCTCTTAGCCTCACGGTAATTTAATTTTTTGATAAATTATAAATTTAAAAATTGTCATTAAATCATTTTTAATAATCTTACATCTGATTTCATCTAAATCTTTCTCTTCTACAGAGTGATTTAGGTCATCTGAGTAGTTTGCATGGTGTGAAGAGGACTCTTTATGATAGAGATAGTATGTGATAGGTTATTGAACATGGGCTACATAATTTGACTATTTCTTGTGTGGGTTATTTGAGCAAAGTAGGCATTGTTTTCTTCTTGTGGATATTGTTGTTTTATTTATAGTTTATATATATATATATATATATATATATATATATATATATATATATATATATATGTTGAACATGGACTTTATGTATTTTTTGAACATGGCCCTAAACTTTATACAACCTGACCTTCCTCTATTTGTTCTTGTGTGGGTTATTTGAGCAAAGTAGGCATTGTTTTCTTCTTGTGGATATTGTTGTTTTATTTATAGTTTATAATTATGGATTTTGTAAGGTTATATATTTGTAATCATACCAAAATTATTTTGATCACCTTTTTTGTTGCTACTTGATCCCCCAATTTTTGTATTATGAAATCTTAATGAGTTGTCTTATGTAGTCAACCTACAATCCCTTAAGTTAAAAACCTTATAAAGAGAAACCGTACTATCAATATTATATACATGTCACACAATAAATGCAATCCTACCATAACAAAATCATACACATGTCAAAGTAATAATCATGTAAAACCATCATGTTAGTTTAGGTGCATCCATACATATCCGTTATCCATGCATACATACATTGCATAGACATCATAAACTATAAAAGCATAACATCACATACATACATATACAAGCATCCCTAAATAATCATAAATCAGCCTCTAATCTAACCATGTGCATGAAGGAAAATAAATGTAAATGAGATCAACCATAATAAGATATAGATTGACATCAATAGAAATAATCGATTGTCATAGATAAATCTGACAATAATTGAGTACATAGGCTCCATCATGGGAGGTACATGATCAAAATAAGTATACACGAGTACAAAGTCTCCCCATGCAAGGGGCAAGGAAAAAAATCTCTACAAGTGTCAGAGTGTTGATCTATCAAAGGAGCCTCAAATCAATTATGAGCTCTTGATTCTCCAACAATCATACTCTATTGTCTCCTCCTACTATCTACCATATTTGACCATGGAGGAGTCTTGTCTCTATGATAGTACCTATGATGGGATAAGTGTTTGAGCCCAGGACTGAGCATAGGTTTGTATCCTAGCTTGGGAATGAGAAGGTAGTTGTTGGCTAATTACTACCCCAACTATCTCTCATAGTAAAGAAAATAGGGTCTCCAGTGTGTCAATTGTAACCCTCAAAGATGTAATATGTTAGTTTGCATGGTAAGTGGGGGAAAAAATTTTATTGTTTAGCCTACAAAATTACAATTATCCTTTCATCCATTAAGAGTTCCTCTCTCTCCCTCTCCCTTCATGGTGGGGACAAGAATATGTAGTGATGAGGTCCTAATAAAGTTCCTCCATTCATTCATGATATGCATATTTAGGTCCTGGTCAAATTTTAAGCAATAAAATGCTAAGCAAATCAAAACAATGAATTAAAAAGTGAGATACTCATGAGGATCTCTTGCCTACTAGGAGGGATCAATCTCTCACATCTTATCATCTAGATCAACTAAGTTAGAGGAATCGCCTATAAACTAGGAACAATCTCATCTGATGCATTCTCATCCTCCTCCACCTTAGGATAGTAATCATCATTGGACCCCTCATCCTCTCTATCATCCTAATCACTCTCTACATAAAAAATTAAATGATCCTACCATGGTTATAGTTATATTTATCCTTTCCTTGGTGCTTGTTCTTGTGTTGACCATGTAATAGGAGTCCCTAGAGTAAGAGTCCATGGGAGTGTCCCTTGACCAACCTCTACTACATCTTAACTAGATTTGTAGCATGGGAGTGTACTAGGGGAAATCCTTTAGAAAGTCCTTCGTAAGCTATTGGAGCACTTGTGCGACTACCTAATGAATCTCCACTAAACCATGTCTGTCACCCCTTTTCAATAATATCTAGTCATGTCATCTCCTACGCATCTCCTCTCTATCTCTATGTAGTGGTTTGTAATAATGTCTGTGTTAGTTAAAGTCACCATTGTTTGTGTAATCATGTGCCATAGTAACCCAATTAACACTACTTGATACCTCAAGGAAGTGAAAGATCCAGTGTGGGCATGGGCCGTTGATAGGGTCTAATATGTTCCAATACCCATACCATAACTAGAGAAGGATGACTAAATCCTAGTGCCTTATGGTGCACAATCTAATAAAGGTCATGGTAGACCTTGAAGGTAGGATGTCAATCCCCCATGCATAAACTTTACCTAACTCCACTTGCTCAATTATAGGAGCCCACAACCATATGAGAAAGTGGACATTTTTAGTCCTTTACAAGTGCTAAGCTATTAAGCCAATCATGATCTTCCATAGGGGAAAAATGTCAGGTGTTTGAACTAAAGTTAGATAAACTCCCTATTTCTTGGTCTCTTAACTCATAAGAAAGTGGCCCGGGCTAGTCTCTCATCCTTTGATGCCCACTTTGCCTATGTCAAGTTGTCTCTAGATAGGGACACCCAAAATCTAGTAGATGTCATACAGTGTAATCATCCACCCTCTAGAAATGCTAGGAAAATATAAAATTTTACCCTTTACATCTAAATAGGTTAGTATGTCATAATAAATGTGTGATAAGGATAACACAATAGGAACCTACACCACTCTATCTATCTAACCTTGTCATAGGGCAACTTGATTTGTTGTAGAGAACTCCTACACGCTACTCACCAACGAAGCTTACTCCTTAGTCACATTCCAATGAATATGTGTGTCTTGTCAACACAAGCACACACTCATCACTTTGAAAATTAAAAAAACTTAAAAAATTGTAAAAATGTAAAAGCCAAAAATTTGAAAAAGTTAAAAACATAAAAAAAATTAGAAAAACATGGAAAAACTAAGTCTAAATAGTCAAAACACCTAAAAATGCATATTTTTAAATCACTCTTGGTAAAAGATGCAACTTGACAATTTTTGCTAAGCAACCTTGCGAGTTGCCCAAAAATCCTAAGGGACACTCAGGCAATTTTCCTTACCAAAACAAGTGACCAAGTATGGTAAAAGGGTGACCTAGGCCACACCCAACCAAACTCTAGATCACTCAAAAATTGAAAAATAAACATGAAAATTGAAAAAATGAAAATGTGATTACATTCCCTACCTAGACACCTATCATTTGCAATTGATGGCCCTAAATTTGATAGCCATTTTAATTCACCTACAACTTGATGCTAACTTTTTGGATGTCTTAAGGGGTCCTAATTTATGATGTCTTAAGGGGACGTCTTAAGTTCTCAAAATTTGGTGAAGTTGCCCAAGGCAACCAAATTTAACAATATAATAAAATCAACTTTAAAGTAAATTCAAAGTAGAAAAACATGCTCACTTAACAAATAAAATATATAGAATAATAATTTTGACAAATTTAATAGTGTAGAGTATAAAATTGTGTACATACACATGTATACAAATTTGTGTACAAAATGTGTAATAATGTAATTGTGTATTTACATATATGCCAGCTCAAAATAATGTTTACAAAATGTGGTTATGCCATCTCAATAAAATCCAAAACTTGTGGTGAATGTAGCAGGTCTTCACGCCACCTGATATAAAAATAATACAAGCAATTTATCAATATATTTGAATCAAAACATGTATTTTAATTTATATAAAACTATTTAGATATACAGAATTTGTACTTGTATTTACAAGTGCCTCTCAAGTTTTTGTTTCAAAGTATGTGATGAATTTTTGATGATGACCTAAGGATATAAAAGGACAATTTAAATTAATTTCAACTAATAACACACAAGAAATATCAAAACATGTATTTAAAAGAACAATATAAATTTATTTAACTATGTTTACATGTATTTACTTATTCTATTGTACCCTCTCCATCCTCTCTTTTTTCCAATGCATCGATAATTGTCTCATGGTCTTCCATAGAAATTATCCATAGCTCTTTATTTGTAGGTTTTCCACGATACCTCTCCAGTTTTATATTTGTTGGTAACACCAAATGCGAGTAGTGTATAATCTTCTTATGTGTTTCATAATCTTCAAATGCAGGCAAACCATTCTTCCTTATTAGGTATTTCTATAGCCAAGTGCCAACAATCACCACCAAACTTATTGGATAATGATAGCCATCATCAAAGAAATTCTTAAAATTTTCCTAAGGAGATCAAAGAAGTTCTTAAAATTTGCTTAAAGGGATCAAAGACTTGTTATCAAAATTTGCTTAAGGGGATGTCTTAAGGGGATCACCAAACTTGTTAGATAAGGAAATCCATCATCATCTTCTCGATCTACTATTAACTTATGGTTAGTCTCCACACAACAAGCCAACCAATATTTAGTTTCCTCTTCATTATTCTTTGGTGCAACAATAGCATACACATGTCCTGCAAACAAATTTTGATTCAATAACTTACACATGTCCATAAAATTTGACCAATCAATATACATGCATTCATATGTACACATAAATAAATAAAAGCACTACAAATTAGTAATGAAATGAAATAAAATGAAATAATTTGAATTAAATTACGTTCTTGTACAAGGTCTAAAACACGATCATAATCATCTGATGCAAACAGTTGATCATTGTCTTCAATTGTTGTTTCACTTTGATCTTGTGCTTTTGCAAGTGTCAATGGTCTTTGCTTCCACTCTTCAACCCATTATGTATTCTCACATGCTTCCCAATCTCTCGAAATACAAAAATGACAAAAACATGCAAGCTCCCTTGTCTAGATAGTCCATGTACATGCATTCGAACTCCTAAATGAATGCCATTTAGTAGATCCACTAATTGTCTAGAAATCAAGTCTAGGTAGAATGTTTTCTTCTTCAACGAACCAAAAGAATCGATGAACTATAGAGTACTCGCTTGATCCAGGTGTACATAATCTTGTATTGCACCAATCTACCACGTGCATCTTTAAATTTTACTGCATCCTCAAATTTCAATTGTTGTCTAGTAAGAATTCTTTTAACACATGCACTAGCTCCATCATGTTCTCCTTTACCATGTCCATCTTCAAAAAAAATCCACATATGTTGGACATTATTATCTTTGTGAACCCTACTTAACCAATAGAACATTCGAGTATTCTTGAACTGGCCTATACAATTATCTGACCATATAAGATGTTCAGTAATCTGGATTCCTCTTTCTCTTAAATTTGTATAAAATATATTGAAACAATATTGAACAAACTCTGATAAGTGTAACCGATTGTCACTCAAATAGAAACGATACTCCCTAAAAAAATTTCTATCATTCTCTATGCTATCATTTGCATGTCTATAAACAATATGAACAAACATAGCAACCTGCACTGAATTGTAATATTGTGATTGAATTTCCTCTTGTGGAGCTAAAGTATAGTTTTCTACAAAATCAACCACCAATAGTATAGTACCAACTGGAAATGTGTTTCTACATTCACGAAATTGTCCATCAAGCCATCGAGCTTGTTGAGAGTGCTTGACATATTTTGGTATAATTTTACTCTTAAATTCTGATATGATTGCATGCACACTAGCCTTTTTTGTAATTAAATCACAACGCTTTCCAAACTTTCCATCTTTTAAAGAATATTCAACATTCTTAAATCTTTTAACATCCACTAATTGTTGTCCAAAATTATTTTCAACACTTTCATGCATACAAACTCTTAACAAAGAAAGATTGCCACAACTAGTGCATTGTCCAGAAATACATGAACTTAAATAAAATGATTTTTAATTAGATCTTTCACAGAACAAGCTTGATATAAACTCTTTTATTGCTTTAGTTGGCATATTAATATCACATTCCTATATAATCATGTTACAATGTAAAGTACAATGTATATATTGAAACACATCATAATAATAACGAAATTGAACATGCATTTTACAACAACAAGATATTCATTGCTTATTAATCTTTACATACCATGGTTTGCATTTTTCAAAAGATCTTTGACTTATTTTAATATTACCAAAATTTTCTATAAAATTTTGTTTGCATTGTATCTAATAGGTGTTTTAGATGAGGATCACAAACTTTGGACCCCACTCTTAATTTTAAAACATCTCTATAATTAGATGATACCCTAGTATTGTCATACCAATATTTTTCGATCAAAGATCTGATTTCAACATTCAGTTTCATGTCAGATCTTGGGAGTCGACCACTAAAACTCCAACATTGGTTAATTGGATCATTTTCTATACTTTCTCTTTTTTTGTAGCTCTTACCAATGTTTTAGGATGTATTTTTAGAATTCCACTAGTATTGCTTACCATTCTTCTATTCAAAGTTGTTTTATTCACTATAGCAGTTGTTATAGCTCGTATTGTTGCATTCTTATCTTTGGATCGACTAATACTTCCAATAGACTCAATGGCACTAGAAATAGTAGACATAGCATGTTTTAGTGATTGATCTTTTCTTCTTGGTTTAACAAAAATGCCTAACATTTTCATTACTTTTCTCATTTTCCACATTCTCATTAATTGCATCATTAGTTGACATTGAAATGATAGTTTTTTATGATAAAAAAATTCCTTGTATAATCTATTGGCATGTGTTCTTATTTGTCTCCAAGAAATTTTACTAGGAAGATTATCCAAAACATCTCTTTCAATTTTGAAGAAAAATTTCTCATTTTCAACATCACATCCTAGATTTTCATTTTCATTTTCAACTTCAAAATGATTTTCATTTTCAACAACAAAATAGTTTTCATTTTCATTTTCAACAAAAGGATTTTTGTTTTCATTTTCATTTTCAACAAAAGGATTTTTGTTTTCATTTCCAACAACAAAATGGTTTTCATTTTCATTTTCAACAACAAAATGGTTTTCATTCTCATTTTCAACAAAATGATTTTCATTTTCATTTTCAACAATAATTTGTTTCAAATTTTGATCTCTACGAATATTATCAATCTCAACATTGTTATATCCAGCTTGTTTTAAATCTCCTATCAACACTATTTCTATTTCATTCAAAGGTGGATTTAAAGAAGTACCTGGATTTGTGCCTATTGAAACATTCTCCATAGCATTGACAGAGGGATTTGAAGACATACCAGGAGTAGTTTGTATAATCGTATTAGTTTCCACAGTCACCTCTTAACAATTTACATCATCTACATCCATGGTCTCCTCAATATTTTTATCTTCAATAGTTGTGGAATTGGATGCTTCAGTGTTATTCATTGATTGAATCTTTATTCTTCTATCTCTTTGTCTTTTTTCCTCCTTCTCTCTCTTTGCTTCAATTTCTTCATGGGTTAATAGCTTCCTATCTTTCCTCTTATTACAACTTTGTGATCCAATGATTAAAAAATTTATGAAGCAAGTACAAATGAATGTCAAAAACTTGAAAGCCTTTCTTCTTTGTTCAAGTCCTTCAACAAAGTACCAATTCAACAAAATTTCACTCAAACAATGTCTCAATGGTGGCTTCTATCAAAATTCAAATAATATTCCAAGTTGATGAACCTGCAAAAGAAAAAAAGATGGTAGAGAATGCTACAAGTGTCGCTATCAGTCATACTGTAGAGCAAGTTGCAGGGCTGACAGTCATAGTACAATGTTATTAAAAAAAGGACAAATAATAAACAGGATCCCATTTTATTTTGCATCGATGAAGTAAGAAACGGGATCCCGTTATTGAAAATTTGAATTTTAAGCTCAGGTTTTGCTTTGTAACCCAGTTCAGGAAATTCTTTGGGGACCCAACCCTCACCTCTGGACCTGGTTTGACCTACAACTTGAAGGTCCTATCAATGTCACAACAAAATAGTGACTTTGGGCATATATCTCAAGGTCTATTTTGCAGAATATTTTGAAAAAATTAAAACCCATTATAGATGAGATAGTGTAGATTCCAAATATGTAATTTTTTTTACAATTGGATTAATTGTTCTATTTTTTAATCATTTTTTTATGAAATAGGTCAATAAACTTGAATTATTAGGGTTTTTTAGTATTTTAATAACTTTTTATTAAAATATTTTTTTGTAAAAAAATTGTAGGAAAACATACTTTAGACAATCCTTTTCAATTTTTTTTGTAAATTTCAAAAAATGTTAAGTTCAGGTCATCTTATGCGTGACGTACACAATGATTTTTTTAAAAGACCAAAAATGGCCAATAAAAAATTAATTAAAAAAATATTCAATAAAAAATTACAAAAAATATGGAAAACGTGCTTTAGTGAGTTAGAAATCTTTTCCAAAAAGAATTTTGAAAAATACGATTATTTAGGTCAAAATATGGATGACGTACACGTACATGGTATAGTAAAAAAGTGACTTTTAAATAGTGGTTTTTAGAAATGCCTATTCAAAATCAATTTCTATCATCTGCGTATTGAAAAAAATTACATATTTGGAATCTAGACTGCGAGTACTACATTTCATATTTAGTGTCTTTTTCCAAGATTCCACATTTAAGTGCTTCAAATTTTTAGTTCAAATGTGACAAATTCTGAAAATTAGGGAAAACACTTCCACTTTTTGGCCAATAAGTGGACACAGCTTGCACACACCCTAAACTATAATGCCAAGGGCGAATATCTTCTCCTACATAATTCTTGAAAATGCCACTTGAATTCACATCTGGTTTCAACCAATCTCATTCCCGTGAAGCTCTATCCCAAATTCTATGCAAGCCCTAAAAAAATTGTATATCTTCAACTCAAAAGAACAGTTGTCATGGTTTGATACTGGCTTATTGAAATATGAACCAAAACACCAACAAAGAACTATATTAAATTAAACTAATCAATTGCAAAACCTAGTGAAATGTTTGAATTACATGGGCTAAGATTGCTATTTTCCCCTGGTTGAATTAAGGATGTAATCTTCCCCTCACTAGCTCAACTCCTTCCATGATGTTGCTTCCACTTGAAACTAGTGCAAGCCTATTGCCTAGAGCCAATATGCTCTACCAAGAGAGTCCAAAGCATGAGCCAAGGAGCTCTACCAAGAGAGTCCAATGCTCTCAGAAGCAGCCACAAAGAAAAGTAGATCATTGGAAAAGCCCAACAAATGGTAAAATCTTGACCTCAAGGCAAACACACAATGACCAACAGGTAACAATTATGTCACTTGTCTGAATCCTCTAAAATCACACATGGCACACCCAACACCTCAGTTTGATTACTTGATGTTTATTTACATGTACAAGTAAAGTGAACGAAACAAATATATTGTATACATAACCCCAACACACTATTCCACAAGCTTATTTTGAAAAGATCATCAAAAACCCCCAAACCTCGAGCATATAACTCTGTCAACACTTTAATTCTTGCAAAACCACATCATTCCCATGCATGTTTCTACAATATCTACCTTTAATCTTAGTTCCTTGAAACCTTACTTGAACACCATTAATATTGGAAGTACATAGTATGAAAGCAATGTGTAGAATTCAGGAAGCTATTCCCAGAAGTAGTAGCTACTAAGCAGGATACAAGAATATGATTACACCAGAGATTCAATATCCAAATGTTGAAGATGAATTACAGGACATGGTTAAAATGTTCATATGACTTCAACTGAAGCATATGATTTATCTGGTTTTGACAAAAACATGAAATAGTCACCTATCTGATACATTGGATGATTGTACAATAAACTAGTTGTATGGAATGCCTTTTTTTTTTGCAAATTGATCTTTTTAATGGCCAGACCAAATAAGGAATGAAAGCCAATAGGGATACAGACAATCACCAATGCTACAATTCCCAGAATGTCATGTCTCATCCCAAAATAATTCTTTATGAATTAAGACACTGTCACTTTCCCATCTGTTGTTTCCATCTCTATATCCACATCGGCAAGATGTGATGCAGCCAAACCATAGAGTGTCCAAGAATTAGGTCTCACCTAGTTGTACCATCTCCACCACACAGGCATTTTTTGATTCAAAGAAAATACAATTGATTGTATTATTAATCATCATGGCTTGCTGCTATACATTTTAAAAAGTTTAATTTAAATTATAATATATAAAATTTGCCTCAACAAAAAAAATTTAACATGGCCTTATAGGTCAAGGAATGATGAAGCCACAAAAGAGGTTACATGTAGAATAAAATGCTAATGCAATGATTGCCACAACATATAAGTTTGGAGCCATGGCAACTGTCACCATTCTGAAGAAGGTGAAGTATAGAAAAGTGAAATACATGAAAAAGAGGAACCAAAAAAACTTGACTGTTGTGCATTCAAATGCTAAAATGGAATAGACCATGATGGCGTAAACTATAGACTGCACAAGAACATAAGGGACCTCAATTGCCATCTACATAAATAAATAACAAGAGGATTATCTCATTAATCTAAGGTTGCATGGTTGAACATCTGACAATGATAGAATTTAGAGTACCTGTCCAAAGGCATAAGGGAATGCTGAATACATTCCAACAACTCTTTCTTTATAGAAGACAGTCCCCTCCACATCAATGATAGGTTGTACACTGGATGCATTTCTTATTCCAAGAAAAAGTATAGAACAATATATTACTCCCAAAATATTGAATAAATCTTGTTAATTGCCTCTACAAAAACATATTATAGAATGTTTAAAAAATAAATTGCCAATATGATAGGTCAAAGCTAAATTGGAATATGTAGTCTTGCAGAAGAACTCTAATAAATCACAGCAAAGGTGTAAAACACAAATCTGGTGGCTACAAGTGCATATTGGAAAATCTAGACTATTGTGCCAATGAAAAGAGCATCTAGCCTCTTTTTCTCAAGTTCCCAAAAGATACTCCCAAAGATCAAGGTAACCATTGTGCTAAAGAGAAAATGCACAACAATATAGTGTGGATTTCACCAATATGACCAATACTTCTTCCAAAGGCATGCCATGCACTGAACTGGGAAGGACTATGCATACTATGTTGGAAAATTTAGATCCTTTGAGGCTAGAGAATGGGTGCTTAGTTCTTTAACGAGTTGTTGATTCCATCTAACAAATAGAAAACACTTTAAGCTTAATTTGGATTACCTTCTTAAGACATGCAAATATGGAAACCCACAAGAGTTGCACCATAACCTTATTACATGTCTGTTGGAATTATGGGCCACAATATTTGAACTTGGGTCATGCTAGATGATGTCAAACTCATACGGATTACCATATTACACCACACATCTTGAACTGTTAATATGAATACCCATAATCATTACACCATAACCTTGCCACATGTCTACTGGAATGGGCAGCAACATTTGAACTTGGGTCACACTTTTACAAATAATCCCCATTCCTATTAAGCCATAGGCACATGGGCTGACATTGCCCATATATTTGCTATCACTAAAAAAATTTAAAAATAAAATAAAACACCACTAGCAGAATCTATTACAATAAAAAACTAATGCCAATCTGTATGCATATTAGAAAACATTGTAAAAATGGTACACGATAAAAACTAATTTATATAAATTAACAAGATGATCACTAGCAAGATCCATAACAAAAAGAAACTAGGCCAATCCATTTAGGTGTTAGAAACCAGTGGGAAAAGGGCACTCCCATAAACTGTATTGTTGATAACTTCTGAAGTAGAGCAATTCATATTTCCCATTTAATTTCTATCACTAGAAAACACAATACATAAATGACACAGACGACCAATAGCAAAATCCTCAACAAGAAAAAAACCAATTCCAATGCATTTTGGCATTGGAAAGTGTGAAAAGATAACACCTGCAAACTATATTGCTAATTACTTATGGAGTGAAGTCATGAATTTCTCCCATTTAACTGCTATGATTCCAAAAAATACATAAATGATCATGAAATAGATAGCCAGTACTAAAATTCAAAATAACCAAAAACTTATTCCAAACCATTTGTACATGCAAAAAAATGTGAAAAGGGCACAAATGAATAGAGATACTAATTAACATAGACATAGTGAGAATTTACGTGGTTCACCAAAAAAGAAAATAAATTTGAAATCTATTTTATAAATTTAATGTGTATTGTAGAATTAGAGGAAACGAAGCTTTATCGATAACATAGCTTGATTTTTGTTATACTTGGCAAAGTCAAATTATGTTATACTAGAAAATAAAGGTGTTATCTTTAAAGAGAAGTTAGATAACACAAGTAAACAAGCAAAACATGGCATCATAGAAAATTGGAATTGTTGACAATAGAGAGCTTTAATATATTTAAAATGTACTACTATGGTATATAAAAGTAGTCAAAACCAAAAAACTATTTGAAGTTATCAGTTAGAACCGATTAGAGGAAAAACAAATTTCAAGAGTTTAGTAAGAGTATTTTGTGGACTAGAATATGTTCAAAGAAAACATCTAAATGTTTAAATTCAAAGTCTTTCTTGTAGTTTCAGACAACAGGAGGTTGTAGTTGCACGAGTGGATGGCTACAAAATCAGAGCATAATAATATGCAAGGAGATTGTAGATGATGATTAGGTTTAAAAAAAAATTGGTTAAAAGATATTATAAGTGTAAAAATTGTAATTTGTAAAGAAATTATATAGTTGGGAAGGCCATACCATTTTATTGTTGATTTTCTTGTATCTCAAGAATGACATTAGTTTGATCCAACGTGAAGTATCCTTGAACTTGAAAGGTACGTAGAATGAAGATGACTCTTGACTTATCATGGATGCATTTTTCATAATTAATTTGTTGAAGCTTTAGAAGGAAGCGATTGAACATGTCCTTTTTAAGAGAGCACTGAAAACTTATATTCTTATATGTTATTACTATGCATTTGAGATTATGCGTATATGTGTAGACAATGTCCTTCTTGCATTTGTTGTAGTGAGGAGTTTCATTTTTTAGTTCACTGAAGTTGAAGAATGTGTAATTGCATAGTGGACAAGTAGGCTAGAATGGAAATGGAAAAGGCATTCGCAACTTTCAATTTTCCATATACCTAGCAATAAAAAAATTAAGCATAAAGGTATGATACATTTGTAGTTCTAAAAACATGTGAAAATAGTAGATTTATGTGTTATTGACAAAGAGAATCAAGAAAACAGTTGTAAATTTATCACCTCTTTTAATCACAAATGTAATTTTTTCTAAAACCATTAAAAGGTAACTAAACCAATGCTATGAAAATATTTGAGAGGGAAAATAGTACATGACATACTTGAATTGTAAAGAAAGAAAATTTGGTAATGTGTATAATCTATCAAAAACAGAGTGAAACATTTCCACTTAGTAGCTACTACATAATGAATATAATCATAAAGAAAAAGATAGAAGAAGGTAAAAGAAGAAAATTCATTGTTGTCAATCAAGATTGCACCCTTAGCAAAGATAAACTTAGCTATCCTTTTGAAACATGGAAACACTATCAAGATGTGGGTGACCTATGGTGAGAGTGAATGTCCAGAGTGGGTTGGTTCCCCTGGCAGATCACCTAATCTAAAAGACTTTTTGAGAAAAGGGTTTAGAAGGATAACTTACGATAAAATCCTAATCTTAATCATGATATACCAGAAATCTAACTTATTTTAATGCTTTTACTCATAATCAAACTCTTAAAACATCTATTTTAACAATCTCACTTGAAACATGTGACACAAAAGTGATTTGTATGAAGGCTTGAAACTAAACTCAACATACAACATGCATCACATGAGACTTCTACACACAAGTTTTGTAATAACGAGACATAGAAAGGATTCAACAATTAGAATCACAATGCAATGTCAAATCAGTACCACAAAATGAGACAAAATGAATGAGATAGGAATACTCTATTGTCTTATTAATCTGAAAGGAGTATGCAAAAATGAAGCTCTGAGTACAAATTATTAGCTTACAAAGCTTTCTGTAGGTGGGCAAGAAAGAAGAAACAATAATCTAAACTGGGAAAAAAACTAAGTTTTTTCTCCTATATATGCCTCCAAAAATCTCCCAAGGAAAAAGGAGGAAAAAACTCTCAAAATAGCCATCCTTTTTCCATTTTCAAACTCCACAGAAAAGCCCCCAAAAAATTAGCCAAACTACCTACAAAATGAAGAGATAAGCCACCAAACTACTATCCCAAGTGGTCCCACCAAAATCTCCTCAAAATTAAGCTTTACCTGATGAATAAAAGCTCCAATTTGCCTAGTTTTCCTCAATTTCGCCTAGAAGAAAGAAAATCTAAAAACATATGATTTAGTCTAGATTTACTTTGCTTTAACTGCATAAAAATAACAATTATTAAATCAATTTATAAAAGCATTGCTTTAATAAATGTTTTACAATGGATTTTACAATTTTATCTCCTGATTTGTCTCAATTTGCCTCTTTACAAAAAATACAAGGCTTATGAATCTTCACCAAGTACAATACATTTTATATGAGCATTTGATTTTCTATAAAAATCATTAAATTTTGAAGGCACTATTGAAAGGGTCTGTCCTCTATTTGGTTTGCAAACATATCCTAAGGCATATTAACAAAGGGCCATAAGGCATAAAACATCCTAAGTCATCAGGACTAGGCATATTGAAAGGTCAACACAATACCATGAGGGGTATTAGCTAAGGCAATAAAAATTAATTCAATGTGAAAAAATATCACAATTGAATTAGGGCATCATGGAACCCTAAGACAAAACATTTGATGCCCTAACTTTTCAGGTCCATTTTGCATTTTGGCTTTTGATGAAATGGCTCTACTGAGCCACTGCCATGGAGCTAGGGTTTGGAGCTGTAAATCCTCCATTTTTCACTGTTTCTAAGCAATCTCTTGATGATTCTTAAAAAAAATAATAATGTAAGACTCCTTCTGTCATGAATTTGAACCATATTTTTTCATTTTGAATACAAGTCTTGGCTTTAAAACTATGGCCATCATCAATTTCTGATTTATTTGCTTTGCCTCTTCACTGTTGTTTCTTTCTTGCATTTGGGCTGCCATGGAAGACTGGTTTGAGTTCTTTTGAGACAATATAAGGGAAAAAATCTACAACCTCATGTATATATCCTCACTCAAAAGCAAGGTAATCTCTCATCTTTTGAGCTCTATATCATTTCTCTGATTTCATCATTATAGGCCTGCAGCCTCACTTATATATCTAAAAATTTCTGAGTGTTTATCAAACCCTCATGAGCTCGAACCCTCTATTTTCCTGTATTTGTCATTCTTTTATACAAATTTGATAAGGGTTTTGATATTTGAAAGGAAAACACATTCTCAGGTCATGGCTAATGAACTTACAACACATTGTATTACCTGCATTTGTCTTTACTCTGTATGAAGAAGGTTTGATTTGACCTTGTCTCAAGAAAGAAAATGCAAATTTTATACTCTGGATATGCAAGTTCATGGGTCATGAAACCCTTCATGGATGCTCCTCTTCATAAACCTGAGTATGCTTTGTATATGAACGACATGATAGGCCAGGGCTGATGGTCTATAGCTAAGATTATGAATATTTCATTCTGTGTATTTTATACAAACCCTACTATTCCTTTACCTTCAAAACATTATGTATTGTCTGTGGTGATTGCCATCATGAAACAAAACTCTGTCTTTATCTCCTCTTTTTCTCCAAAAGTATTCACATACTGTAATGTCTAAACACCATACCAAATGTATTCATATTCATATACAGGACGCAAACATGTTAGTTTAAAAAATAGTGAAGCTCAATGATGTTTCATTTTTTAGGCTCTCTTACATATGGATGATTTGAACATCTGATATAGTACATCATAGGAAATATATTATGTTTCTATTGATATGCACATAGGAAACCATATCTGGAGCTCTAACAATCCCTCTTGTCATGATACAGGTTCATGCAAAGATTGCGAGCGAGGAGGTGCCAGATGCAATGAAGATCAAACCAAGACCTTAAACAGGCAATGATGGATATGTTTTTTTTTCCTATATGATCTTTTCCCTTCTTATCTTTAGATGCATAGTGTATTTCCTATGTTTGTGTTGGTTCAGCTATTCCCATGGCTTGTGTGGGATAATTGATCTTTCTTGCTTTCATTCAATGCAATAATTGTTCAGTTGTTGTATCTCATTTGTAAAATTTAATGATTATTGTAATGAAATGAAATATCTTTTATCTATGATGAATCTTCTGCAAAGCAATGAATGATAAACTGATTTTCTTTCTAATGATAAAATTGAACTCTCTTCTTTTCAAGCACTCCAAACTATGCAAACTATCATCGAAGAAAAATGTTAAGAACTTTTCATCTTATAGTGAAACAAATGCTTCAGCTCTGCCAATTTAAGGTATAGGTGAAAAATTGGTAACAATTACCTAGTATGTTGTTTGGAGCAAATTTTGAAGGTGAGTCAGTGTTGGTATATTTTCTAGAGGAGCAATGTACGTTGATTGATAGGTGTGAAGAATGCAGTCTTTTGCATCAAAGCGCTTGACAATATTTTTGAACAATATTAAAATAAATTATTTTCTTAGGACACGTTCTTCAGTGAAGGAAATTGTTTATGCAAGATTGTATATAATTGTGTCTGTTACAATTAAGAAGAGTAATAGGTGAGAGAATATTGAGGAGGTAATTTTTAAGAAAATCAAGATTTGAATAGATACAAAATGGAAAAATAGATTTGTTTATTACATGTGCCTTGTCATATATTTTCTCTCCATTGTCCAACAAATATTGAAAAGTTGTTCCTTTCAAAGATAGTACAATTGCACCAATAGTTCCAACTATATAATATTCAGTACTTTCCAACTTCATTTTAATAGTTGTACTTGCTATAAATGAATATTCTTCACAAATACGAGAGATGTTTTCTACAACACTTGATTGGGTCAACAACATAATAGATTCGCAATTACCATGATCATATTCTATTTTAGGTGCAATAATGAAACTAGTAATATAGATACTTTCTCCTGGGAAAATCTTATTTTCAAATATTTGGACCAGGTTTCTAGTCAAATTGATGGTGATTGGTATTTCTTCTTTTTTATCAGTCAAATCAACACAGAAGACCTCAAGTGTGTTATTTGTGTTGTCTAAATGAGTTTGATATGTGACAATAACTTTGGCTTCAAAAACATCTCCAAATTTGTGTGCATTTATGTCTTCTATGGAAAGTATTTTGGAAGGCTCTTTTTTGGACCTATAAAGCAATGAAACATAATAAATTTTAAATAATAAATATAAATGTTGTAAAAGTTTTGTTATAAAATAATACTCGCATCTTCACTTGTTGTTGGACAATGGTTATGTCCTTTTCTACTCTCTTGTTATTTGTCATTTGTACTACAATATAGTAAACAAAGTGCATTAATGAGATAGTAGGTTTAAAGTAAATATTATAAAAAATTAAATTTGACTAAAGAAAATGTGGGGGAATTGTGTGATCTTATCGAATAAGTAATAAGTGAATGAAGTTGATAATTTGTAGAAGTGGTTGGATGATTTCTAAATATATAACATTTTTTCTAAATATAATTTAGTAAAGAGATATAATTTAATAAATTGTAATTTTTTTGTAATTCCAAATCGTATATAAATATAAGGTTTCATAGTTCATACAGTAATGTTGTTATGACTATGATTTATAATTGCTAGTTGTTTTTGTTTTATTTTATTTTTTGTGAAATATCAAGTAGAAGACAAATGGTGTCATGATCAACTCTAATATGTGTATGGAGCTTGTTCTTTATTAATAATAGGATGTTCAAAGATGAGGTTATCTTGTACTAGTTGTGCTTGGTAAAAGTCACCCCAAAAGACCATGTCGATATTGCCAAAGAATTTTGTTAGGTTACGTTTTACGTCTCTCATTCTTTTGTCAATAGAATATAAGAATTGACTTCCTATCAAAGAAACTTCATCTACTAGCAAGACTTGTAATTGTTCAAAATGTTTTTTCAAGGAATCTAGTGTTTCATTACTGAGTGGAATTAAAGTAGATTTGTTAAAGGGCATTAGCAATGCAGAATGAATTATCGTTCCACCTGCATTGTATGTTTAATTTCCTATGTATGTCATTATAAATCCTTTTTGTTTAAGTGGGTTTGAACATTCACTTGAATTGTAAATATGTAACAACATTTGCAATATTGTTTTTGATGTAAATGTTTTTCCTGTTCTTTCGTAACCAATTACGAAAAGGTACAATGGTTTGCTTATGTTTAATTTTTTTCATTGCAATGTCTTTTAGAATTGCTTGTTGCTCTTTGTTTAACATTCTTCTTAGCTTATAGTATTCTAAGTTTTCAAGTACATATGGATTTTAAACAATTTGAAAACCAATATATTTTTTTGTTTTTAATTGTATTTCTTGCAACCATTGTAAATCAATACTTAGATAATATGTGTCAATAATATTGTTATCGTGAATTTGTTTGATATGTATATTTGTAGTTGATTTTTCATTTGCTTCAACTTATTCATACGCATTGTCTAGATCTCCCCATATAGTATTGAAATTGTATGTATATCTACATTCATTTTCTTTGGCAATCTTGCCATCAAATACATATGCATTTGCAAATGTTTTGAATTTTTCCTTTAATATATCTTCATTATCTTGAAAAGGAACATATAGTAATAATTTTTCTCTACAATAGTTTTCATAATCAATATGCTTGTTGTATTTAACAAATTTGATAATGTTAGGTTTTTTAGATTTTACATATTTGTCCTTGATGATTTTGAACTCTGTAGCGAATTGAGCTAAGCATATGTGTTTCAATTCTTCTGGACAATGCATATAGCGATCAATAATTGATTGACACATTATATCTTTTCATTCATTAGGTTCTTTCTTAAGTAGTGATATATTAATATAATTTTTCTCTCATTTATTCCTTTCTATGAAGGGAATTAATGAAGTACTGAACTTACTATTAATAAAAAATATTCATGGGTTTTGATGTTAATATGATTATGTGATTATATTATCCAACTTGTCTTGTTAATGATTGACAATAGAGAGATATTATTAAATTATCAATATTTTAATGCTCTTTTGTTGTTTACACATTATTTATTATTCTATATAATCCTAACTCTAAATATTAGCCATAATAAATCTACTGCAAATAATTAAATAATTTTGGGGAAAGGTGGCGTTACACACATGGAGTACAAGTACATCATACAAGACAAGAATATTGTTGGAAAGAGACACTGCTCTGATATGCATCTGTATGTTGTCATTGATGGTAACAAAGCTCAAAGATCCTATCACCATGACAAGAAGAGATATCTCTAGAAGAACACATTTGATTCTAGCTCCGGTTGTCAGAAAATGGCTAAGTATGGAAAGCATGCAGAGTAGAGGATAGTAAGTAAGCTAGTATGCCTCCACAATTGAAGACTTGCAGATGCAGTTCAGATATGATGTTCTCAGTTGTCTGATAGTTTTATACTTCAAAGGTCAAGTCTTGATCTCCTCCAAAAGTCATCTTGGAGAAATGTCTAAGTCCAGATAAACAAAGCTATAGCAGGAACAATGAACAGGGCATGGTGAAGTAATCTACATTCCTCTGCAGATAAGTATTTCATTATACAGTCTTGAGGTGTTGTAAACACTTATATGGAGTGACTTATTCTAGAGTTAGGAGAACTGAAGTTCACCGAAAGGATAGCTACAAGCTGCTAAGTATCGGCATAGTGTTTGATAGAATTTGACAGAGACAGAGTCTGAGTTCTGATGGTCTGCATTTCTCTACAAGATGATATGATGCCTTGCAATTTTGATTGTAAGATTGGGAATGTGTAAAGAGTCATTGACATAATTTTGAAAGTGTTTTGTGATCAACAGTAGAAGTTGTAAGATAGCTGATGAAGTTGTTAAGCATGTTCTTGAGGAACAAGCCGACTGGTGAGACAAATTATTGTGTGAAGAAGAGTTAATGATTGGACGATTTATGTAAGCAATTGAAAGATTAGAACCAACCTATATGAACATGCTTGGGAGAAGATTTGGGTCTACGTGACACTTAGTGTATTGGATTGAGCAATAGGGTACATCTTTTTACGTACACATTTCACTTCTTGGATGCCAACCTGATTATGAAGTAAATCATGATGCGGCTATATAAAGGTAATGAAACTTAGTTGAGTTATGTGGGAAATATATGTGTGATGCAAGGATATGAATAGTGGAGCAAAGTTAGAGGATTAGTAGTGATGAAGACTTGGGATTCAGAATATAATTATTAAATGACTGCACCCTGGCATAGTGGCAAATGTTGAAGCATTGTTCAGATGTCATGTGTGATCTATTTGAAAGCAATGTTTTGTTATCAAGGTAGTAAGTCAAAAGTGAGCCTCTAATAGGGTTTAATAGCCCTCAGGGTTTAACAACCCTTATTGTAATCTTGCTAAGTTTAGGGTTGAGGCAGTGAGCTTGCTAAACTTAGTTATACATCATGGCTACAAGCAAGCATGTTCTAGGCCCGTGGAGTGACCAAGCCTAAACATCATTTCTGTAAAGATTGTAATATATTTATGAGAGCTAATCCTCTCCATGGTTTTTCCCTCTTTGGGTTTTCCACATAAAATCTTGGTGTTATGTGTCATGCTTTTGTGGATGCTATTCAGTTGTATATTTTGCTTCTCTTGGATTATTCTTTTGAAATGGTTAAAAGTAAAAGTACATGAAAAGTTTTATAGAACACTGATTCACCCCCCCTCTCAGCGTTCTTGACATTCAACAATTAGTATTAGAGCGAGGTTCCTTGGAAGAAGTTTAATAGCTTAAGGAATATTTGGGATAGTGTGATCATGGCAGCAAGAAGGTATGGAAATTATGAGAGATACAACCAACTAGAAGAAGCTCTAATGGATCCTGAAAATTCTGAAGCAGAGATCAGAGATCTAAAGGAGAATCTAGAGCAAGTTGTTGAATGCATCTTAAAGCTGAAGGAGCAAGTCAAGAAATTCAAAGACAAATACAAGGAAGTTAGTGACCAATTGCTATCGACAAATGAAGCCCTAGAGGACTTGGAAGCAGAAGTTGTAGAAAAAAATAAGAGCAATAAGTTTGGTCATAGGCCTACTCAGTGTACATGTAGAATGAATAAAAAAACTCCATTATTATCTTGTCAGTGTTTCATTTGCAATAAAATTGGTCATAGAGATGTTGTATGTAGAAGTGAAGTAAGTCAAAATTCTATTAGGTGCAATGCGTGCTATAAATTCAGACATAGATCAAATGAATGCAGAAGCTCAGTGAGAACTAACTTTGAAAATACAAGGAATAGTAAATCATTCAATGGAAAGTGTTTTGCATGCAATAGATTTGGACATATGGATAATCAATGCAGATTAAATTCAATCAATGAATGGAATCAAGGTCAAAATAATGTGGTGTGCTACAATTGCAACAAATTTGGACATGTTGCAAGGTTTTGCAGAAGCATGAATGAGAAGAGAAATCACTATTTTGAAGAAAGGAAAACAGAGCAGAGAAATGACAAGGGAAAATAAAAGGTTGATCCGATTGAAACTAAGAAAGAAATGAAAAAGGTATGGATCAAGAAAGGAGTAATTGAAGTCAGCGATCAATACATACCAGTATCTGGTGTAGATATCTCCTCCGGGAAGTAAATTGAGATCTCTGGCTCAGGGGGAACAGTGTAGAAAATTCAAATCCCCCAACCTGAAATTAGGTGCCCAAAATCTAGCACGAAGGTGTATGATGGAACCTGATGTGACAAACCTATTAGAAGATGAACTAGAAGAAAAGAAGTCAATGAGGTATATTTCAGAGCAATCCTAATCAACTATGTTCTACAACAAAGGGTTTTAACAACTTTTTGGAAATAAGCATTTAATAAATGCTAGGTCACGTCGTGTAGAGGATAAAAGAGAATTTGTTTAATCTCAAATCACTTTACACTCAAAGCTATCAAGTACTTAAATAGATCATAACAGACTTTGAGAGACAATAACCAACATTTGAAGAGTTTGGAGAATTTTTGAAAAGGAAACCCTAATTTGGTAGTACCAGGTAATCTCGTTCAAAACCTTCTTGTGAATTTGTTAAAATTTTTGAAATGACATCATCACATGTTGTTGATATTACTGAGAGAGCGTGACCAAAGTTCAAAAAACACCCATTCAAATCAACCGACGTTGATCAGTTGGGAGCATTCTCAAATGTTCCTCACGGAGTCATGCATGCAAAAGATGTGAGGGCATATATTCATGTTTCCCTAGAAGAATTTGGTGATAGCAGGTTTACTGATCTCTACACAAAACATTTGAGGAATGAGAATCTCAAACTAAAAAACAAATATTTGGCAGTGGAAGAAAAGAAATTTATTCAGTATTTGTATTTCCCAATATTTATGGAAGATGAATGGGTTCGGTATGTGTTATGTAGTGTTCATGATGCGTTCATATGGCTTGAGAGACCTTTCAAGATTACAAAAGATGCTATTAGGGTAGTCACTAGATTGTGCTCTACTAGATCAGTACCTCTATTGAAAGCCATGAAGAATGATACAGTAATTATGGCTACCAGAGTAAAGTTTGATAATAGAGTTGTGACGATAAATGACATTGAGGATCATGTTGTGAGATTTGCCTTAATGGTATTGGGATACAAAGTTTATTTCACCAACTGGGAGAATGCTATTTTAGGCATGGTCATTTACACAGCTTATCAAATGATTAAGGAAAATGCTGATTATAACATCTGTGAATTACTCCGACAGCAAGCAATGGAAATCTGACGAAGACAAAAGAAGATAAATACCCCTTTAAATTTGGCACACTAATCATGTGTTTATTTTTCTATTTTATGCAAGAGTTACAGGGTATGAAGAACCTATTCTGGACCAGTGATAAACCTATGACAGTTTAAATTAGAAATTTGTGAGTAGCATTGGCACCATTGATACATAGAATGTAGCTCTATGGGGCTATTTTAAGAATTTCCAAAGATCAATGCAAGCCAGAGAAAGAATTCCCAAAATAGTTGTTGAAAAATACAAGGATACAATTTTTTTCATTGTGACAAAAGATCAATGTTTGATGGAGGCTGTTGAGCCCAAAACGGTCTAGTTTATGTCTATAGGATATGAGGTAGATAGAATTGTACTAGAAAACTATGCTGAATATATGCTAAGCAAACCCAAAGATCCCAAGGAAGAAAGATTTTAGACTTATGAGGAATTGCATGCCAAAATTCATGTTGAAGTCAGAAAACTTGAAATCTCTAGGAAAATGAGGAAAGTAGTAGAAGAAATCACCATAAAAGTTGTCTTTACAAAAGAAGAAGTGGCAAAGGCAAGGGAAAAGGCACAAGCCATCAAGGAAGCAGAAGAAAGGAGAAAAAGTGAATCGACTAGGGCTTCAAAAGAACACAAAGATAAGATAGAAAAGCCAGAGAAGGGAAATAGAAAAACTAGAGCTTCCACTATTGTTGAAGCCTCATCCACTCTCTCTAGTTCCACACCATTTGTAAATGTGGAAACTCCTACCACTAGATCCAAAAGAATGAAGACTAAAGCTAAGAGAATGCATGCAAACATAACTATTGATGAAGAACAGACAGAATCAAATAAGTAGGTAAAGACAATGAAAGTTAATGCTACTAAAGCATCCAAAAGTAGCAAGGAGAAGTCATCAGAAAGGAAGACACCTAATAAAAGATAGAAAGAAGATGAGTCTCATGCAACACTAAAGATTGAAGATGTATTAAAGTCTATTACTGTTGATGGTAACTCGAAACCGGTGACTGAGTTTTATGATGATTACAATGATGTTGACAAGAGGATTTTGGAAGAAGCTGTTGTAAAGTATCTAAACATATAAAACATAGCCCTCATTGAAATCACTGGTGATCTCCCAGATACCTTACACAATATTCTATCAGTCAGGAAGGAAACTGCTATCGCTAAAGATGTTGAGCTCAGAGAACACATGCTGATAACTTTATGTCTGAAAATCACTCCAGCAAAGAAAAGAAAAATCTCCAAGGCACTCAACAATGAGTTCAAGTCAAAGAAAAGAATGAATGCATTGATGATACGAGAAGTGGCAAGGTTGTCAAGGAAATAGAGGAAATTATTTTGGACATAATAAAGAAACATAATATTTCCACCATCTACGACAGTAAGGAAACAAAAGTTGAAGACATATCTCCACCAGAGATAAGCCAAGATCATGGACCTAAATATAGTGATCAAGTCCCCAACACTAATACAGTGGATATGACAAAGCAAGGAAAAATTTAAAATAATCCATTTTCTAAACAACAGGGTGAAGGAGAAGAATTTAAGGAAGAGAGGAAGAGCCCTACTCTAGATCAAAACATAGATCAACAAGAAATTATGGACATAGATCCTCCAGATCAAAGTTAAGGAGAAATATCAGAAAGGGTACGAGACACTGTGGATGTCTCTGACAGGCAACAAATTATAGAAAAATATGAACTCCCTCAAGGTCCAATTAACTTGGACTCATTTTCACCTTTCCAAAAGTTCAAGCTAGTTTTTGTGGTTCAGGCCAAGGCACAAGAAGAGCTGTTACAATCACATGGTCAAGATAGCAAACTAATCAATGAAACATCAACTGTCATGGAAAAGCTATTGCCATCATTTTTGGAGTTGTCATGTGCCTCTCCTCTTTGCACCTACATTCTACTGAGGGCTATTTGGAGTTGTCATGTGCCTCTCAATCCCCTGTTCTTTATAGAACTTGTCAAAATCTATTGAACAAAACACACCACTATTGTCAGTCCTCAAACAATTAATCTTTCTATCCTTCTAATTCTCTACAAGAGCTTTGAACTCTTTGAATCTACTAAAGACTTCAAATTTGCTTCTAAGGAAATACACCCATGTACTTCTATTGTAATCATCAATAAATGAAACAAAATAAATAGATTTTGAAATTGAAAGAACATTAACAGGACCAAACACATTAGAATGAATCAAGTCCAACACCTCAGAAGATTTATGAGAACTAGAATAAAACTGAACACAGTTTTGTTTTCCATAAATGTAATGTTTGTAGAAATCAAACTTAAGGTTACAATCATTCGTACCCTCAACAAGATTCTACTTTTGAAGATCCTCAAACCCTTTCAACCAATGTGACCAATTCTTTGGTGCCGTAACATTGTCTTCTCAGCTGGAAGTTTCATCCCCATAGAATGAGCACCCTTAGGTACCTAGAAAGCATGACCATCAAAAGTAGATGCAACAGTCCTCTTCATTGCTAGTTCTAATAGTGAGGATGAAGACTCTAAAGCTCTCTTCTTCGAAACACAGGCAATATTTTACTGAACCATGCATGCATCAAGATGAAACAAAGTACCAATCCAAACTCCCTTAGCTAACACCATAGATCCTCTAGTCATCTTGCATCCTCCATTTGAGAAAACAACATCCACATCCACATCATTCAACTTACTTGGAGAAAGGAGGTTCCATGCCAAACTAGAGATATGTAGAACACCATTGATCCCCTTCACTCATCCATCAAAGAATCAAATCAAGACTCTACCATAGCCAACAATATTCAGGTGAGAATCGTTACCCAAGTACACCTTTCGACCATCATATTCTTCATACTTTGAAAACCAACCTCGATGTGAAGTCATGTAAAAATATGCACCAAAGTCAATAAGCCAAACATCCTCAAATACATGTGTTTCCAAGGCAGCAACAAACAATTCTCCTTCATCCTAAGATGACTTGTCAGAATCTGGATCATAGTTCTTCTTTTTCTTTTTCTCCTCCTTGCACTCCTTGCAGAAGTGACCAGGTTTTCCCCAGTTCCAACACATGGCCTTGGAATTTTTAGGACACTTAGATCTCCCATGGGAGTTGGATCTTTCTCTTTATTCCTTCATCTTATACCTCTTTTTCCTTTCTCTTTAGATCTACGATGAACTATAAGAGCCTCCTTAGCTGATTTAGAAGACTTTATCCACATCTCTTTAGACAACAACAAAGAAACCACTTCATCCATCCTAAAGGTAGTAGTGGTAATCCCAATGGCCATAACAAGGTGGTCCCACGAATCTGGTAAGGAACACAGCAAAGTCATACATCGATCATCCTCCTCCATCTTCACACCAACAAGGGCCAGCTAGGCGACAAGCATATTGAAAGTATTTAGGTGATCGGTGACAGATCCTCCCTCTTCCATCCTCAAAGAATACAATTTCTTTTGTAGGAATAACTTGTTCACTAGGGATTTGACCTGATAAACATCTCCAAGTTTCTTCCAAAGATCTTTTGCAATCTTCTCTTCATGGATATTCAAGAGTACTGAATTAGCCAAATCGAGTCTTATCAAACCCTTAGCTTTTTGATGTTTTAGATCCCAATCTTCTTGAGACATTTTCATTGGTTTGTACCAAATATGGCATCTCATAAATCTTGATCTACAAGCATGTACTCCATTTTGAGTTTCCACAACTTGAAATTACTACCATTAAACTTCTCTATCTCAAACCTCCCATATGTGCTCACCATCTCTTTCCTGCAACAAAGATTTCAAAATCCTCTGCACAAGCTCCCACGTAAATTAATATCAACTCAAAAAACCCTCTACCCAACAACTAAAACCAAAGGTTATCAATCTCTAATACCAACTGAAAAGAAGCAAGGTATGCAGAAACACTTCCTACACTATCTACTGAGGAAAGATTTATGTAAATTTTAACTTTTACAGTTATAGGTTATTAGATTCATATTAACAGAGAGGTAATAACAACATCAAATGCAAATACAAAACTCACAACATAAGATATACGTGGGGAAAATCCTTTTGAGTAAAAAACCTCACACTCCAAAGCTACTCAATATATTATTCATGAATCAAGAAGATTACAATATACTTGCAGAGCAATCTTTCACAAGAGTATAACCAACTGGAGATCCAAGAAGTAACTCAACATCTATAAGACTCTTACACTCAACCTCAATCTCAAGATCCTGATATAGGAGATACAATACAGTAAACTGACAATGGTAATTACAAAACCATCAGCCAAAACCACCCGCCAAAACCACCCAAAAGTGGCACCCAAGTTATCTCCAATCAAAGATGCCTTGTGATGTGCCAAATCACACAAAAACATATGTAACTCTCCCCTTTACATCTCTTGTAAGTGTCCAACCCATTTTTAGATTTCCCAATAAATAAGAGGTCAACCTTCTGGAGGTCATAACTTTTGATTCGGGTGTCTAATTGATGAACTCTTTAATGTGTCAGAAACCTTGTGAAGAGATCTATCAAGATATAATCTGCTTCACTAGTTATGACAACATTCAAGACATTTAGGGACCTCTAAGTGCCTCAAAATCGAGTTCAAGACTTTTTTTTATAGTTTCAAAAAATATAAACTTTAATATCTCATGATCTAGGTATGATCTTGAGTTGAAACTCACCCGAGATGTTTAATTAGAAGTTTCACACCTTTCGAGAAAATTTTGGGTCCATCTGAGATCAAATGTAGAGTTACTAAAAATAGTAAGTCCCACCATTTTTAGCCCTTTTGGAAACTTTAACAGTTCTAAACCATTTTTCAAGATAAAGGGTATTTGAAAAGACCAAAATTGAGAAGAATAGTAACCTTTCATAGTTACAAGGTTGAGACACTTTTCCTAATAGTTATAAGCACTTTAGTAAACATGACAACAAAATGTCATTGACTTGACCTTCTTGGTCTCAAATAATATTATATTGACAATATGCCCTGTAAGTTCCACAATACTATATATTTTTTTTTATAAAAGGTTACTTGTTCATAATAAGGTTTCAAGTTTTTGATATAAAACATATGGTTTTGTTCACAAAGAACACCATATTAATTTTGGTTAATTTATGATTATAACTTCATTTGAATTCTCACAAAGAATATCCATTTATTGTAACAATTATTCATCTTCAATTTTGTTTACTATATTGTCAAATCCTAGACCACTCAAATTAGGTGTCATCTATCACTAAGTTTTGATAATACACCATATCTTTTATATAACCATGAGAATATTCTTCTCCAAAAATGTTTGAGTAAAATATCAAGAATAGTACATAGTCTACTGAGAAATATGAGTCAACATTTGTCTATACTTTCATTTTTACATTCGGCTATTATGTTGTCATCATGGTTTGGTCTTGCCATAGTTTCGTAGTAGAGTTAAAAGAAATAACTTAACTAAATATGATATACAGAATAATTTCAATGCATTCAATATACAAGATAAACTCTCTGGTTATTGCATGCGAAGATATCATGGCCTTTTGGCCCACAGGCATTGTTTGCTACAAGTGATATGTGTATATAACACAACCTTTATATAGATATGAAAAGAAAAAGAATAAGTCTCTCTATTGAGAAATAAAAATATAACTAGACCGAATGATTACACAGGAGTTTGATATAAAAACTTGCCTGTGTATCTCTTTTTATTGTACTCCAAGTCACGTGTTTCAGTCTTTGAGTATTATCACAATCTTTTCCAAGACTTATCATGTTGTTCTTGTTTCCTTTATCAATCAAAACTAGTAAACATGCAGCGTCCTCACATAAAACCATGCATCTCTTTTTGAAATGCAAGAGATTATATATCCCCAAAATTTAAAGAGCAATATATGTCTTCTTCTCTCATCGTCTCCCATACCAATTAGAAACAAAAAGACCATTTAGAATTGCCACTTTGTGGCTTTATACCAGACAAGAGTCACGACCCAATAAATATGCATGTTGGCATAAACTATGGGATAGATACCATTCCTTAATGCCTTCCCAAAGGCTTTAGCATAGTAAGTTTAAAAACATTAAATTTTAGTTAGAACTACCAGCTCAAAAATGGGAAAGGTGGCACTACCACTCCCACCAAATTCCAGCTCCAACGGACCTTGAGGTCAAAAGTTATGACCTTTGGAAGTTTTTGTATTATCTTTCATGTCTAAAAACAAATGCATCAAAATAGTATCAATCAGTATATAAATTATATAAATTAAAAATACATACAACTATATGTAGATACATATATAAATACAAATATTTATATACATATGTTTATAAATATATAAATATATACATACAAATATATATAAATACATACAAATAAATATAATTATAAATACAAACATATATAAATATATACCAATATATTTACACATATATGTAAATACATATATATACATGAATAATATGAATACACAATAAATAAATCATAATCTATGTATTTAGATATAGAAACATATGAGTGTGTATATATGTGTGTATATGTGTATATATGTAAATACCTAACTAGTCTTTCATGTCTAAAAACAAATGCATAAAAATAGTATCAATCAATATATAAATTAAAAATACATACAACTATATATAGATACATACAAATATATATAAATACAAATATTTATATACATATATTTATAAATATATACATATATATATATAATTATAAATACAAACATATATATATATATATATGAATACACAATAAATAAATCATAATATATGTATTTAGATATAGAAATATATGAGTGTATTTGTATATATGTATATGTATTTGTATATTTTATATGTATGTATGTATGTAAATACCTAATTATATACTAGTCTTTCATGTCTAAAAACAAATCTATAAAAATAGTTTTCATCTCTACAATTGTAACTCAAATAAGTCACACACAATTTTCTCCAAAAGCTCCATTACTATGTTATATTTTTATAAACTCTATATACATATAAAACATTCAGTTGAATTATTTTATCAATCAGTAAAAAAAACTTAGAATCATACAATTTTCCAATATTATAAAGGGTTATTTTCAAAATTATAAAGTAAGTGTTTTGAAATTTAAAATATAACTCACATACTTGTTGTTTTATAAGAAATATTAAATATCATTCACAATGCAATGATTGATTCTATGAAAATATCATTTAAACTTCATAAGCAAAAGAATCCCCATCATCACTAAGTAATATGACAGGCAAAGAAAGTAACAGCAAGAATAAGCTTAAAGCCAACATATATGCTTTGAAACAGGCCTTGAAGCTATCAGAGCCATATGAACTCTACCGTCCATACTTCTGAAACTCCCATTCGCTATTATCTAAAAAAAAGACTTGACGTGTCTTCAGCCACCTACTTTTGCAGTGAAAGTGGAAGGCGTGGTTGCATACTCCCCATGCAACAGTACATTCTTTGCATACTCTATTTCTTGATTTCAAAGCGCTTGGGTTTCTTGGAAGCGCTGGAGCCCTCCCCAGACCGCTCTTCCACCATTGTCATCTCTACGTCTTTCAAACCCATTCCTGCCAAGAAAACCCAGTTACATATTTTTATTAAATGAATGCACTGAAAAATTATAAAGTAATTCTATTTTATATAAGGATATATTTTTAAATGAAAGCACACAAGAATTAAATTTAAAATATATAACCGTTTTATTAAATTAATGGACATAACAATAAAGTCGACAAAGTTTTATTTTGTGTTATTTTATTTACTGTAGAATAATTTATTTAATAACTATATTTTATTAGGGTTTTATAGCAAAGTGTATTCTCCAACCTAGAAGTTATTCCAATGGTAAGTGCATTATGTTTTGGTAGGGTTACCTTTTTTTTTCTCTTTTCTTTTATGTATTATTTACTGTAGAATAATTTAATTTATAATTATATTTTATTATTTTATTAGGGTTTCATTATATTATAATAACTAGCATAGATATCTTAAATACATCTATCTAAAAGATGCCTAAGGAGAGGTGCCTATATTGAAATTGTTTTTTAAATAGTTATTTTATTTACTTTATAGATTTACATTTAAAGATTGAAGAATTTTTAATTTAATCCAAAGATATGAAAAACTTAATTATAATTGTCTAATAGAATTAAATCTATAAAAAAAATCTTTAATATTTTAAAGATTGAATAACTATAATCCTAGCCCGTAGTAAACTAAATTAACTTACCCTCTAAAGTAATTTACTTTGCACTAAGTTTTCTTTGTAAGATGCAAGGCTTAGCTCTGACAATTAATTTTTAACGGAATATTTTTCAATAATTTAATCCAAATGATAGGAAAAACTTATTGTATTTTTTAATAGAATTAATTCTCATAGTGAAAATCTCATTAAACTAAATATTATTTTTCTTTTTGGCTTTTATAACCATAGCGCTCATTAAACTAAAATAAATTAATTTAGCTTGCCATTATTTTTCTTTGCTAGCGTGCCCTTAATTTTCTTATTTTTCTTTGTGGGATGTAGAGCAACTTAATAATTTTTAATAACTTAATCCAAATCATACAAAAACCTTATGAATCTAAAACAAAGGTCATTAAACTAAATATTAATTTTCTTTGTGGCTTTTAAAGATTGAACCTTAGCTTAAATAATTTTATAATTTATAGATAATTTAAGCTACACTTTAACTGTAATTTTCTTTTTATTTTAATGAGTACCATGTAAATAGAATAAGAGTAAATAATACACAATGGTAATCTAACCTTCTATAAATAATAGCAGCAACATTGCATCACTTCATAAATTCATTTTATAAGAAAAATATTTAAAAAATGGTTGCATAGTGCCCTTAGCAATTAAACTTCTCCCCTTGTGATTAAACTTCTTCCAATTCAATTTATTTTGTTTTTATTTGATTTGATTTTCTCAAATGTATATTTGAGTACTACTTATATTTAAACACATTATTTTAAATTGGTTTTATTTTGATATTAATAGAATTAATAAACTATGTCAGCTATATATTTATAATTATTTTAAAAATATGTGTAGTTATTTAAAAAATGTCAGCTCTATTTTATTTTTATATACACAGTCACAGTCATCCCCTTAATGCCACTAGATAAATCCTCTATTTATAGATGTCAGCTCTTTAATAGTTTTTGTTAACACACTCAGACCATTACACTCCACCCCTTGTTGCCACTATAGTTATAGTGTAATATATTTTGTTTTATTAGTATATGCCTTGGGGGATTATTTTTCTTGTCGAACAAATTTGATTTAAATTTGTACTTTTCCTATGTCAACATGATAAATTTTTAACAAAAAATCATTGAAAAATGATTTATCTGTATTGTCATTGGCTCAAAAAAATGACCTCTTCTCTGGATTATCGTAGACTCAAAAAAAAAAAAACTAGAAATTTCTGGTTTGAGGGGAGGATGTGGCAAGTAAATAAATTATGAAAATAAATTTTGTCTCCCACTAGTTAAGTCATGCCTAAATGGATGTCAATGGAAGAATCATCAATTTTTATGAATTTAATTTTTTACTTCATTAGCTAAAGTTAAAAATTACTTTTTATCAAAGGGACAAAGTTATAATATCAATACTACTATTAAAAATATAGGGTTCTACACATTTTATTTTATGAAATTAGATTATTTTGGGATTTCACTTTTATTTACTCAAGAGTTAAAAATCTACTATTTCAATTTTGTTTACTCAAAAGTTAAAAAATCTACAGTGTTAAAAATCTAACTCAGGCACCAAACCACAATATTAGATTAATTACTTGAACAAAAAATTAAGTGAATAAGATAAAATACTGTAGTGATCTAAATATGAATATGTTATTGTTATTAGTACTATTGCAATTAGTTCACACTCATCTAGTTATTAATCTATTGATTGTAAACCAATCAAAAGTTAGGATTATTTTTCTTGTCAGCAAATTTGATTTAAATTTGTCCTTTTCTTATGTCAACATAATAAAATTTTAATAAAAAATTATTGGAAAATGATTTATCTATATTGTCATGGCTCAAAAAAATGACCTCTTCTCTACAGATTGTGGGAGAGTGCAACAAAAGCAATTTTGGTTTGAGGGGAGGATGTGGCAAGTAAACAGATTATTAACACAAACCTTGTCTCTCACTAATTAAGTCATGCCTAAATGAATGACAATAATTATGAGAGGATAATTCATGACACACCAAATGCAAAGAGTGTTATTTACTATTATTAACCAGATATTCCATTTCCACTAAATTATATTTGGCATTGAGTATATGTTTCTTTAGATGGAAATGTAAATCTCAATTTTTATCCCTTTGCTGCAGTCGTAGGAAAAAATCTAATTATAATTACTCCATAGGATATTTTCATGTCACTAGGTTTTAAATGGAGGCTTGAAAGAGCGAACAATGTGATTCTTATATAATTTGTATCTATAATGATTTCTCAAATCTTTTCAATGTTTGTCATTTTCTTAGGGCTTTGTTTGCAATATTAAATTTTTTCCCCTGTTATTAAATTATACAAATTTTTACCATGTGCAGGTAGCAACTCTACGAATTTTTTTCTTTCAGGGAACAAATCACTACATTTGTTCGTTCATTTTGCCCCTAGAATGATATAAAATTGACCTTAATACTATTTTTGTATCGATATAATCTACTAATGATTATTCACAAACCTTGAAATTTCAAAGTTTTGGTCAAGTGAGTTTTCTCCATGCACAAGTGGTTGAGTATTTTATACCAATTTTGAATTGCAGTTTTGAAGTTAATGGCCTAAAACGATCTAAAGCATGAAGTATCTATGAAGACTTGAAATGCAATGCTCTGTGAACATTGAAATATCGCATAAAATGGGATTTTATTAGAAGCCTTGAATATTTCTTTAACATCTAATGCCATACTATTTTTTTTCATCAATAGGTTTGGTGCAATGGCAAGATGTAGAATTGCCTTTATCTCTGCAGGTTTGCATTCATTCATTCAATTTTTGAGGACTTAGCTTTTATGTGGTTGAATGGATAGGGTTGCTTTTTTGTAAAGAAGTGTCAGATCGCTTTTTCAATTAAATGGTTCTTTTGATGTATTTGTTGTTCATTCCATAGTAAGTTTGTATTATCATGTAGTTAAGCTAATCATGTACTGGCTGCAGATGATTTGTGTGACAACAATTCAAGCAAATAATTTTCCATGGCTATAGTAGTATTAAACAATCTTAAAGTGCATTTAGCAGTTTGGGCTAAATTATCACTAAATTGGAGTGGCAATAGAGATGGATTAAACCAAGCAAATAATTTTGCATGGCTACAGTAGTATTAAACAATCTTAAAGTGCATTTAGCAGTTTGGACTAAATTATCACTAAATCAGAGTGGCAATAGAGATGGATTTGAAGCAATACATAGCATAGACCGGTTGAACTCAATTATTTTATTCACTGTGCATCAAATATTATATATAATATAGGTACCATTTCAAGGGATTAAATGGATAAGGGTAGGGCTATATTATAAATCAATGTAGTCACCACAAGATGTGGAATAGGGATAGGTCCTTTCCCTATATTAGAGTTTTCCATGGTGATCATGAATATTACAAAGACATTATGTTATAACTTATTTTTCTCATATGGTGTTCACACAGATACATTTCAAGTGGTTCCAAAAAACATGAGGTGTGATTTTTTTCCATGGTGCTCATTGCAAGAAGATTACCAACAAACACCCCCAAATATTATGCTTGGCATTTATCCAATGTTGGCAGTGACAATTTCTAGAGTAAATCCAAAAAAGTGTTGTGCAACTTCAAAACACAAAAAGAGAGGAAAATAAAAGGAATAGACATGCTCATCAGTTGTTAAACTAACTACTTTGTTTAGAGAACATCAAAACTATTCCTTCGTTCCATTTCATCTCTGACTAGTTTTGTTTTAATTTTTACCTGTAACTGATACATGCAACAAACAATTCCCTATCACAATATGAATTTTTTTAAATTATTAATTCTTTATTTTTGTAAGGACCTGACTCATTCGAAATCAAATAACATTAAACTCTGATTACAAAAATACCAATGAATAAAAATTTTGATCTGGCAGATGTAGGAAATGTGAAATTCTTCCAAAAGTGCTTAATGTATGCTATAGAAATGCGATGGAACTTGAAATTTAGTTTCCTAGAATCATTAGGTTCTTAAAAGATCACCAAGTTTAAATCTAGTGAAGATAGAGTACATTACAAGAGAAGGTATATTATGTAAAATAACCTAGAAGAACAACGGATCAGTTCATACCTTAAGTCATGCATTACATCCTGCATTCATTTTCAATAGGTTGCTTCTTGTCTAGTAACTGTATCCTTATCATCTGCACAAAATTAACTTAACAATCTCATGTTAACACAACTCAATAATCACTAGTAAGAGAATTAAGGTCGTGATGCTAATTGTAGGACTCTCTACATCCAGGGGACCTAAGTACTGGGGCATCCTTCGCCGTCTAGACTGCCTACATACCCTGTATCCACAGGATCAAAGCCCCCTCCTTCGGATGTGACTAATGCGCGGAATACGAACATGTAGTTCTATTTTGCACTATGTTTGGTATAATTGTGAGCGGGTACCCAGCCCTTTCTAGGGTTATTCCCTACCCCAGACAGTTCTTCGTTGGCTACCACCCACTCAGTGGAACAGGGATGGAAGTTAGTCCACTACCACAAACACTTAAGGGGGTGTCTGTCAATTAATCCTAGTGTGGAGGAATCCCGATAAGGTTTCTACCCATGAAATCTAATTTACTTCCCCAAGCCAAATTAGGTAATTTTCATGACTAAGTCCGTTCCCAATTCCCCTAGTGCTTTCCAATCACTAAGATTGGCAGAGACGAGGTGAGAGCATATGGCAAATAGGCTTTTTGATTCAGACTAGTTGCCCTATTTACAAGCCATCTATGATTTAGACTCATGTTGTTAGTAAGCCTCACGTGCTAATCGTCATACAATTATTTCAGTAGACTCATCCTTTCTTTTTAGTTAATCTTTTTTTAATGAGGTATCCGAGGAGATTTTCCCTTCCTATAGATTTAACATCGACATGTCCCTTATTACTCCATGATGATTTAGAGGGACGGTGCCCAGACATCATTATTGTAGTTATGTTAGGCATGAGGTACTTGGTTCAACGCAACGGCATTACCCATAAACGTGACACAGAGGTACGGTAAAAATTGAACACTGTGATTTGTTTGAGTTTGGACAATTATTTAAAAGTTTACCTAGCTAAGTAGAAAAGTAAAACTTGCATCAAAACTAATAAATAGATTGATAAAGGAAGATACTTTGTTGAATCTTGATGCAAGTCAAGTATAGAAAATATGGTTGATCAATTCTTTTATGCAAAATGAATAGGAGCATAAATGATACAATCAATGGAATCAATTCATAATTGCACGTAACGTAACTAGAAAAGATATTCTATCAATAAAGCATATAAAGTTATTTTTTTAAATGGGTTACTATCATGGTATTCTTACCATGGTTGTTCCTGTCTAGGCCCTTAATACTCCACAACTGACACTCAATGAATCAGCCATATGCATTTGAGTAAATAAATAACAATATCACAATACACAAGAAGTCACAAACCATGGAGTTATCCATCAAATAGATCACTAAGCACTAGTGAGAGAGAGAGAGAGCATGCAATACAATGGTTGAACAATTAACATCTAAAGCCTAATGCTGACCCATATCATGAAGTAATATGACACAAATGTATGACTAATCTCATAATGTGAATTTATGATTTACTAAATTAGAAACTCTCATACTAATTCTACTAAAAAATACATCAGGCAACTATAACTATTAACAATATTTTCAATGACTTAAACAATACACGTCACACTAAAGATCAATCTAATTTTGTATGAATTCACAATATCTATTTACCCCAAGCCATTTATTGGATCTTAAAACACAACTGGGAAAACATGGTAAAAGTGATAGTACAAATTTGTGGCATACAATCCAATGAACAAGTAAACTACAATGGTAACCTGAAGAAAAGAGACATATAATACACGCATTGAAACAAGACACTAGCACACCTGACCATGAAAGACTAACTTAAGGAATGAAGCCTAATTTGACTCAATCCCTTCAATCCTCACTATTAGGGAGAATTTAAAACCAATAATAGGAAGTATAGAATATTCATTCATTCAACAAGGCATAAAATTCATATGCCTCTTTTCATAAGATTCAATCCCATATCACTTCATAATTGACTTAAGGAGTCACCACTAATGGCTCAATAAATGCTCTTTAATTCTTACTCAATATTATGAAAACTTTTGTAATATAAATATTTTAACAATTAAATTATTATCTTGCATGCACTGGTATCTTGCATGGCTATGGGTGGTTGCCATGGGGTTTAATCTCGTCTATTTGCCAACCTAACTCGCTAAAAGATCAATGGTTCAATTCCAAATTTGACAGTGGGCACAGGTTGATCGCACGTAGAAATTAATGAACTGGTGTATTAGGAGACCCATTCTCTTCAAGAATATTGACTAGCATTTGGGAACCAAAATAGTTAACAGTACTAACCTCCCTAGAAGAAAAGGTTGCACATAAACGTTTTAACACATTAGTGTTTAATTAACTAATTTGAGCTATACATTTTCTTATTAAACTTAGTCAATTCATTTTTTTAATGAGAATTGACCTCAAACATTAAAATCCATGGAATTTTGCTTATGACTAGTATAATATAGTTCATAAAAAAAAAACAAATGTTTGTATACAATTATTTTTATCATAAGTGGATTATAAGAATTGAATACAATTTTGTACACAAACTCTATAAGAAAAATACTCATCAATAAACCAATTGGAGAAAATTTAATCCCATGCAACCATAGAGCATGCTAGTGATAGTGTCCTTCTAGAACAAGGTGGTCCAAGATAATTCAAAATAAATAACATAACTTTTATGATCAAGATCTCTAATTTCTATTTTAAAATATGTACTTTATGTATTTAGTATTTATGTTAGTCAATCCCTAGAATATATGGTGAGACTCATTACCTTTAAAGCTACACTTCCCAATTCTTATGCATCTTTAGTCAAAGTATTGTTGTACATGTTATAATTACCTATTTATTTTATTGACATGATCCATTTATAAATGTGTTATCAATTGTTCTAATTTGTAAGCTTGTCTTGAAATAGTGTTTACAATGTTAGAAACAATTGTCATGCTCAAAGCAATAGCTTTCAAACATAAATAAATTGAGCTTCTTAAATATGAACATATATTAATGGCAAAGAACAATGGTAAGGAGTCAGAACTATTTGTTAAGAACCTTCAAGTATGTGTCAATTGCCATGCGGAAATAATGAAGCCTAGACATCTATGAAATCATAACAGAAGGGGGAAATCAGATATTGAATTGCAAGTTCCCTAGTAAACATGAATGCAAAATGTAGCAGCATAGACAAGGTATGTGAACTGTTTGACAAAATGCCAAAAAGAAGTATGGTCTCATATTCCATATTGATCACAGGGTAAGCATAAAAATGGATTTGTTAAAAAGGCTTTAAAACCCCTCAAGCAAAAGTGATTGGAAAGTGTAAAACCAGACTCCGCAACATTTTCCAGCATCCTCCCTACGTATGCCAAAATGGGCGCTGAGGAATAGGGTATGGACTTCTGGAAAAATAGAACGGAAGGGGGATTTTTGTCAAATATTGTTGATGCAAACTAAGGAAACATAGTCGAGGCACTCTAACTGTTTGACAAAATCCATCAAAGAAGTGTTATCTCATGGACTGCAACGATTGTAGGATGTGCACAAAATGGAGTCGTTGAAAAGACTTTAGAATCTTTCGAGCAGATGGAATTGGCAGGCATAAAGCCAAATCCATAACCTTTACTAGTGTTCTCCCTGCGTATGCCAGAATGGGGTTTTCGAATAGGGCGTCAAAGAATAAAGGAAAGAGGAATTTTCATCAGGTATTATAGTTGGAAATGCTCTGGTCAACATGACTGCAAAATGGGGAATGCACAGACAAGGCAAGTCAACCGTTTGACAAAATCCAAAGGCAAGACACATCTATCATTTGACAAAATCCCTCAAAGAAATGTCATATTGTGGAATGCCATGATTGTAGGCTCTACACAAAATGGATTTGTTGAAAAGGCTCTAGAAACTTTTCAAGCAAATGCGACTGGTAGGTGTAAAGACAAATTCAAGAACCTTTGCCTGCATCCTCCCTGCATATGCCAAAATGGGGAGCTTTTAGACAGGGTATGGACATCCATCAAAGCAGAATGGAAGTGGGATTTTGTCAGAATCACCAAAATTTAAAACCTTTACCAAAGACCTCCCTGCCTATGCCCAATGGCAATTATGAACGGGTAAGCACACTCATCACAGTAAATGGAAGGGTGATACTTGTGAGCTATTATAGTTGAAAATACTCTAGACATATACACAAAATGAGGAAGAGTAGACTAGACACGCGAACTGTTTGATAGAAGACTTCAACACAAGTTTGCAGGTTATGCATAAAATGGATCTGTTAAGAAGACTTTTGAAACTTTGAAGCAGATGCAATTAGCGGGTGTAAAGCCAAAGTCCATAACATCCACCAATGTCCTTCACCTTTATGTATGCTAAAAGTAATAATCACAATCATATACACAGGGGATCGGTGCAAGGTTGGAGAAAATGGCTTGGAAGATGAAGGCAACGGAGTATTTTCTAGATGCAATACATTTACTTAATGTTGTAGAAAAATTATTTCTCTACCATCATAGTGAAAATTTAACACTTGCATTTGGATTACGATTATCCATCTAATACTAATCCTCAATATTTCATTGAAAAATCAATTACTACTCATAGAAATTTATAAAAAAAATCTTTTTCAGACAATGAACTATTTGATAGAATTTTAAAAAAAAAATTATGAGAGGGATTGATCTTATAGGATCCTCCAACCATCTAGCCCAAAACTATCTCCTAGTGTGCCTCTTCCTCACAATTCTAGGAAATTTATAGAAAAATCCATGCATCCTCCACTCTTGTTTTTTTAATGATAATGCATCTTCCACTCTTGTTTTTTTAATGATAATGCATTTTCCACTCTTGTTTTTTTAGTGATAATGCATCCTCCACTCTTGTTTTTTTAATGATAATGCATCCTCCACTCTTGTTTTTTAATGATAATGCATCCTCCACTCTTTTAAGTGGATTTGTAAATCTTATCCTCCATTTTTTAAAGTGTAATCCATTGTTAATTGGTTTATTATTTGTATTTTTAAATGAATATACATTTTATGTTTAGTTTTCAAATTTAGAATTCAAAAATTGAGTTGTGACATTATTACAATAGTATTTCAATTTGAATTCAAAATTCAAATGTGGGTTGTGACATCCTTCTCCCCTAAATTTATGCATCATCCCGATGCATGTTAGAAATAAGATCAAAACATATAGAAATAAATATACTTTCCTACTTTAAATTCCATCCTTCAACAAGGTAGGTTAAAGAGTCTAACATAGATAAAGATAACAAGGAGTATTATCTAAGTAACTAATTTAGAAAGTCTCATGTAATGTTATGTCATCCTGGGGGTTGTGTACTTTAAGCGAAGTGTGCAATGCCTCTCTACATAATGCTATGAGATTGAGATGAGTAGTGGACGACAATTGATTGAGTATATCCTTGCAGCTTGTCCTTGAGTCCAAAATGTTGAATGTTCATTTGAATTTTTCTGTGTCTAGAATAAACACTTGTAATTCATTTTAAAATTTCCATCATCAAAGATAAATCAGCTTTCTAAGTGCGGTAAATAAAAATTTAGGTTCATAGATTCTCCCTTGGTAATCCAGATCATTATCAAAAATTTTAGTTACATTTGAAGTTTACTCCAACATGTGCTAGAATCCAAGAGTAGTGATGCACCACTGTAGATTAGAAGAATTATATTCTCTTAGTCAACCTGAGTACTCAGGAAATAGCCAATCCGGGCTAAAGTATCCAAGATGGGACATACTGAAATAAAGCTAACTAAGCTCTTCTGTCCTTTGGGCAAACTGGTAAATGCAGTTCAGTCACACTGTTATCTTCACTTTCATCTTCTAAAGAAACTTCTGCAACATAACGAAACATCACAAGGTTCAAGCTTAGATTTCAAGTTTTCATTTTCTTTTCTGCATGCTACAAGTGACTTCTCCAACTGATTAACATGTTCTTTGAATCCTGCTACTATTCCCCCTTTTCAATTCTTTCAAACTGTCCTCTGTTCCTCTCTCTATTTCTAACAACTTTGAATTACACCTTTTGATTTTGCACAATTCTCCAAAATGATGGCCAAACGGCCTACACTGGTCAAACGGATCAAATCTTTATCCAATAGGAAAACACAACAGCCATACAGGCTAAATAGGACAGGAATCATTATGCTCTGGCCAGAGACTTTTGACTCCTTCAGGATCAATCCAGATCCATGAGTCACTTCTTGGAGACAACAGTCCACCCAAGCACTGTGCTGAGGATGTCAATTAGGGAATACAATATCGACTTGTACACACCTCAGTATTGGCAAAGCCGGTACAAGTAATCCACCCTGGGGATTCTTCTGAGTACCAGTGACTTCCATTATTCTGATATCATATAGACATTACAAACACTGTGTAGCCTTACAACAAGACCACCTAAGGGAAGTACAGAAACTGGGTAGACTTCTATCACTCGAATAACTAAATCGTACAATGGTCTCAAACCACATAGAGAACAATGATAATCGCCATGTCACTTTAAGCATTCACCACAAAACTTGAAACAACCTTATCATACTTCTATATTGAAAATCCAAATGAATAGTCATATGACCCCATACAACCCAGGACATGCCATTCTAAAAAGATTACGATATGCCACAAGAGGAATTAGCCACAGAATATGATATTCACTTCACAAGTCTTACGACTGTCATGTACCCAACAATTATTGTCTCATTACACATACCATTACTATCATTAAGCTATTGCCTTCACCCTCTAAGGAGGCGTTGCTTACGACCTTATCATTTCCTTTTCATGTTTCTATCCATGTTTATCATTAATTGGACGATCATTAGATCGCAAGAGGGGAAATGCCATTAGCCTTATGTCTTAATTTCAAACACGCTTGAGGTTAGCGGACCTTCAGGCCTAGTGTCCGAACCAAAAGCACTGATACCACATGTAAGGACCCGACTCATCCTGAATCAAATAGCATTAAACTCTGATTTCAAAAATACCAATGAATAAAAATTTTGATCTGTAAGATGTAGGAAATGTGAAATTCTTCCAGAAGTGCTTAATGTATGCTATAGAAATGTGATGGAATTGGAAATTTAGTTTCCTAGAATCATCAGGTTCTTAAAAGATCACCAAGTTTAAATCTAGTGAAGATAGAGTACATTATGAGAGAAGGTACATTATGTAAAATAACCTAGAAGAACAACAGATCAGTTCATACCTTAAGTCATGCATTACATCTTGCATTCATTTTCAATAGCTTGCTTCTCCTCTAGTAACTGTATCCTTATCATCTGCACAAAATTAACTTAACAATCTCAAGTTAACACAACTCAATAATCACTACTCAGAGAATTAAGGTCGCAATGCTAATTGTAGGACTCCCTACATCCAGGGGACCTGAGTACTGGGGCATCCTTCGCCATCTAGACTGCCTACATACCCTGTATCCACGGGATCAAGGCCCCCTCCTTCGGATGTGACTAACGCAGGGAATGCGAACATGTAGTTCTATTTTAAACTATGTTTGGTGTAACTATGAGCGGGTACCCAACCCTTTCTAGCGTTATTCCCTACCCCAGACAGTTCTTCATCCGCTGCCACCCACTCGGTGGAATAGGGATAGAAGTTAGTCCACTACCACAAACACTTAAGGGGGTGTTTGTCAATTAATCCTAGTGTGGAGGAATCCCTATAAGGTTTCTACCCATGAAATCTAATTTACTTCCCCAAGCCAAATTAGGTAATTTTCATCACTAAGTCTGTTCCCAATTCCCCTAGTACTTTTTGATCACTAAGATTCACGGAGACGAGGTGAGAGCATATGGCAGATAGGTTTTTTGATTCAGACTAGTTGCCCTATTTACAAGCCATCTCTGATTTAGACTCGTGTTGTTAGTAAGCCTCACGTGCTAATCGTCATACAATTATTTCAGTAGACTCATCCTTTCTTTTTAGTTAATCTTCTTTTAATGAGGCATCTGATGAGATTTTCCCTTCCTACGGATTTAACATCGACATGTCCCTTATTACTCCACAACGATTTAGAGGGATGGTGCCCAGACGTCATTATTGTAGTTATGTTAGGCATGAGGTACTTGGTTCAACACGACGGCATTACCCGTAAACGTGACACAGAGGTACCATAAAAATTGAACACTGCGATTTGTTTGAGTTTGGATGTTTATTTAAAAGTTTACCTAGCTAAGTAGAAAAGTAAAACTTGCATCAAAACTAATAAATAGATTGATAAAGGAAGATACTTCGTTGAATCTTGATGCAAGTCAAGTATAGAAAATATGGTTGATCAATTCTTTTATGCAAAATGAATAGGACCATAAATGATACAATCAATGGAATCAATTCATAATTGCACATAACATAACTAGAAAAGATATTCTATCAATAAAGCATATAAAGTTATTTTCTTAAATGGGTTACTATCATCGTATTCTTACTGTGGTTGTTCCTATCTAGGCCCTTAATACTCCACAACCGACACTCAATGAATTAGCCATATGCATTTGAGTAAATAAATAACAATATCATAATACACAAGAAGTCACAAACCATGGAGGCATCCATCAAATAGATCACTAACCACTAGTGAGAGAGAGAGAGAGCATGCAATACAATGGTTGAACAATTAACATCTAAAGCCTAATGCTGACCCATATCATGAAGTAATATGACATAAATGTATGACTAATCTCATAATGTGAATTTATGATTTACTAAATTAGAAACTCACATACTAATGCTACTAAAGAATACATCAGGCAACTATAACTATTAACAATATTTTCAATGACTTAAACAATACACATCACACTAAAGATCAATCTAATTTTGTATGAATTCACAATATCTATTTACCTCAAGCTATTTATTGGATCTTAAAACACAATTGGGAAAACATGGCAAAAGTGATAGTACAAATTTGTGGCATAAAATCCAATGAACAAGTAAACTACAATGGTAACTTGAACAAAAGAGACATATAATACATGCATTGAAACAGGACACTAGCACACCTGACCATGAAAGACTAACTTAAGGAATGAAGCCTAATTTGACTCAATCCCTTCAATCCTCACTATTAGGGAGAATTTAAAACCAATAATAGGAAGTATAGAATATTCATTCATTCAACAAGGCATAAAATTCATATGCCTCTTCTCATAAGATTCAATCCCATATCACTTCATAATCGACTTAAGGAGTCACCACTAATGGCTCAATAAATGCTCTTTAATTCTTACTCAATATTATGAAAACTTTTGTAATGTAAATATTTTAACAATTAAACTATTATCTTGCATGCACTGGTATCTTGCAGGGCTATGGGTGGTTGCCATGGGGTTTAATCTCGTCTGTTTGCCAACCTAACTCGCTGAAAGATCAATGGTTCAATTCCAAAATTGACAGTGGGCACAGGTTGATGGCATGTAGGAATTAATGAACTGGTGTATTAGGAGACCCATTCTCTTCAAGAATATTGACTAGTGTTTGGGAACCAAAATAGTTAACAATACTAACCTCCCTAGAAGAAAAGGTTGCACATAAAGGTTTTAACACATTAGTGTTTAATTAACTAATTTGATCTATACATTTTCTTATTAAACTTAGTCAATTTTTTTTTTTATGGGAATTGACCTCAAATATTTAAATCTATGGAATTTTGCTTATGACTAGTATAATATAGTTCATAAAAAAAAACAAATGTTTGTATAAAATTATTTTTATCATAAGTGGATTATAAGAATTGAATACAATTTTGTACACAAACTCTGTAAGAAAAATACTCATCAATAAACCAATTGGAGAAAATTTAATCCCATGCAACCATAGAGCATGTTAGTGATAATGTCCTTCTAGAACAAGGTGGTCCAAGATAATTCAAAATAAATAACATAACTTTTATGATCAAGATCTCTAATTTCTATTTTAGAATATGTACTTTATGTATTTAGTATTTATGTTAGTCAATCCCTAGAATATATGGTGAGACTCATTACCTTTAAAGCTACACTTCCCAATTCTTATGCATCTTTAGTCAAAGTATTGTTGTACATGTTATAATTACCTATTTATTTTATTGACATGATCCATTTATAAATGTGTTATCAATTGTTCTAATTTGTAAGCTTGTCTTGAAATAGTGTTTACAATGTTAGAAACAATTGTCATGCTCGAAGCAATGGCTTTCAAACATAAATAAATTGAGCTTCTTAAATATGAACATATATTAATGGCGAAGAACAATGGTAAGGAGTCAGAACTATTTGTTAAGAACCTTCAAGTATGTGTCAATTGCCATGCGGAAATAATGAAGCCTAGACATCTATGAAATCATAACAGAAGGGGGAAATCAGATCTTGAATTGCAAGTTCCCTGGTAGACATGAATGCAAAACGTAGTAGCATAGACAAGGTATGTGAACTGTTTGACAAAATGCCTAAAAGAAGTATGGTCTCATAGACCATATTGATCACAGGGTAAGCATAAAAATGGATTTGTTAAAAAGGCTTTAAAACCCCTCAAGAAAAAGTGATTGGAAAGTGTAAAACTAGACTCTGCAACATTTTCCAGCATCCTCCCTACATATGCCAAAATGGGTGCTGAGGAACAGGGTATGGACTTCTGGAAAAATAGAATGGAAGGGGGATTTTTGTCAGATATTGTAGATGCAAATTGAGGAAACATAGTCGAGGCACTCTAATTGTTTGACAAAATCCATCAAAGAAGTTTTGTCTCATGGACTGCAATGATTGTAGGACGTGCACAGAATGGAGTCGTTCAAAAGACTTTAGAATCTTTCGAGCAGATGGAATTGGCAGGCATAAAGCCAAATCCATAACCTTTACTAGTGTTCTCCCTATGTACGCCAGAATGGGGTTTTCGAATAGGGCATCAAAGAATAAAGGAAAGAGGAATTTTCATCAGGTATTATAGTTGGAAATGCTCTGGTCGACATGACAACAAAATGGGGAATGCACAGACAAGGCAAGTCAACCATTTAACAAAATCCAAAGGCAAGACACGTCTACTATTTGACAAAATCCCTCAAAGAAATATCATATTGTGGAATGCCATGATTGTAGGCTCTGCACAAAATGGATTTGTTGAAAAGGCTCTAGAAACTTTTCAAGCAAATGCGACTGGTAGGTGTAAAGACAAATTCAAGAACCTTTACCTGCATCCTCCCTTTATATGCCAAAATGGGGAGCTTTCAGACAGGGTATGGACATCCATCAAAGGAGAACAGAAGTGGGATTTTGTCAGAATCGCCAAAATTTAAAACCTTTACCAAAGACCTCCCTGCCTATGCCCAATGGCGATTACGAATAGGGTAAGCACACTCATCACAATACTCTAGACATATACACAAAATGAGGAAGAATAGACTAGACACGTGAACTGTTTGATAGAAGACTTCAACGCAATTTTGTAGGTTATGCATAAAATGGATCTATTAAGAAGAATTTTGAAACTTTGAAGCAGATGCAATTAGCGGGTGTAAAGCCAAAGTCCATAACATCTGCCAACGTCCTTCACCTTTATGTATGCTAAAAGTAATAATCACAATCATATACATAGGGGACTGATGCAAGGTTGGAGAAAATGGCTTGGAAGACGAAGGCAGCGGAGTATTTTCTAGATGCAATACATTTACTTAATGTTGTAGAAAAATTATTTCTCTATCATCATAGTGAAAATTTAACACTTGCATTTGGATTACAATTATCCATCTAATACTAATCCTCAATCTTTCATTGAAAAATCAATTACTACTCATAGAAATTTATAAAAAAAATCTTTTTTAGACAATGAACTATTTGATAGAATTTCAAAAAAAAAAAAAATTATGAGAGGGATTGATCTTATAGGATCCTCTAGCCATCTAGCCCAAAACTATCTCCCAGTGTGCCTCTTCCTCACAATTCTAGGAAATTTATAGAAAAATCCATGCATCCTCCACTCTTGTTTTTTTAATGATAATGCATCTTCCACTCTTGTTTTTTTAATGATAATGCATATTCCACTCTTGTTTTTTTAGTGATAATGCATCCTCCACTCTTGTTTTTTTAATGATAATGCATCCTCCACTCTTGTTTTTTAATGATAATGCATCCTCGACTCTTTTAAGTGGATTTGCAAATCTTATCCTCCATTTTTTTAAGTGTAATCCATTGTTAATTTGTTTATTATTTGTATTTTTAAATGAATATACATTTTATGTTTAGTTTTCAAATTTAGAATTCAAAAATTGAGTTGTGACATTATTACAATATTATTTCAAGATGCAATACATTTACTTAATGTTGTAGAAAAATTATTTCTCTACAATCATAGTGAAAATTTAACACTTGCATTTGGATTATGATTATCCAATACTAATCCTCAATATTTCATTAAAAAATCAATTACTACTCATAGAAATTTTTTTAAAAAATCATTTTCAGACAATGAACTATTTGACAGAATTTTTTTAAAAAAAAAAAATTATGAGAGGGATTAATCTTACAGGATCCTCCAGCCATCTAGCCGAAAACTATCTCCCAGTGTGCCTCTTCCTCACAATTCTAGGAATTTTATAGAAAATTCCATGCATCCTCCACTCTTGTTTTTTTAATGATAATGCATCTTCCACTCTTGTTTTTTTGTGATAATGCATCCTCCACTCTTGTTTTTTTTAATGATAATGCATCTTCCACTCTTGTTTTTTTAGTGATAATGCATCCTCCACTCTTGTTTTTTTAATGATAATGCATCCTCCACTCTTGTTTTTTAATGATAATGCATCCTCAACTCTTTTAAGTGGATTTGCAAATCTTATCCTCCAATTTTTTTAGTGTAATCCATTGTTAATTTGTTTATTATTTGTATTTTTAAATGAATATACATTTTATGTTTAGTTTTCAAATTTAGAATTCAAAAATTGAGTTGTGACATTATTACAATAGTATTTTAATTTGAATTCAAAATTCAAATGTGGGTTGTGACATCCTTCTCCCCTAAATTTATGCATTGTCCAGATGCATGTTAGAAATAAGATCAAAACATATAGAAATAAATATACTTTCCTACTTTAAATTTTATCCTTCAACAAGGTAGGTTAAAGAGTCTAACATAGATAAAGATAACAAGGAGTATTATCTAAGTAACTAATTTAGAAAGTCTCATGTAATGTCATGTCATCCTGGCGTTTGTGTACTTTAAGCGGAGTGTGCAGTGCCTCTCTACATAATGCTATGAGATTGAGATGAGCAGCGGATGGCAATTGATTGAGTATATCCTTGCAGCTTGTCCTTGAGTCTGAAATGTTGAATGTTCATTTGAATTTTTCTATGTCTAGAATAAACACTTGTAATTCATTTTAAAATTTCCATCATCAAAGATAAATCAGCTTTCTAAGTGCGGTAAATAAAAATTTAGGTTCATAGATTCTCCCTTGGTAATCCAGATCATTATCAAAAAATTTAGTTACATTTGAAGTTTACTCCAACATGTGCTAGAATCCAAAAGTAGTGATGCACCACTGTAGATTAGAAGAATTACATTCTCTTAGTCAATCGTGAGTACCTCCAACTCCATCTCTACTTGGTTTTCATTGGCATCATAAATTCCTTGCCTTAAATAATGTGCTTTGTCTACTTCATCAGCACTTGGAAAGCCTCAGGCTCTAATTTTAGAAGAAGACTTGAAACAAAAGAAAGAATCTACAACTGGTACTCAAGGTAATTGCCTGGAGATGCATGATATATCAAGAAGCATTACCATGCACCCTGATAGTTGCTCAAACTTACTACAAAAATTAGTTGAATACGTTAACAATTGTAAAAACCTATGCAGGTGGGGTTTCAAGAGGACAGAGAAATAGCAACATTTCAAACAATTTTGACATCAGTTGAATATTTAAACAATAGTAAAAACTTATGCATGTGGGGTTTCAAGAGGACAAAGAAATAACAATGTTTCAAATAATTATGATCATAGTGTGGAGGGCAAGAAAGGAATGGTTTTTCCCTTCCAACCTCTAGCTATGGCCTTTCATAACATCAACTACTATGTTGACATGCCCACTCTGTCAATTTTTTTTAAAAAAAAATTAGCATATAAAAGTTTTATTAAAATGTATTATTTTTTCTTCAAAAATTTTGAGATGGTAAAATATTATTTAAATGAAACATTTCACATAAATATTTATTAATATGTTTGTAGATATGTGGTGTATTGTAAGTTTATGTAGTTTGAGCACATTTAATGTTGTCCTTGAATTCGAAAACTAGGAAATCTATTATCAACAAATATGTCTTATGGAAATATTGTATTTATTAGATTTATTAGTATGCCTCTAATTTGTTAATAGATTGTGAAATCTTCATTGATATTGTTGAGATAGTTAATAAAGAACATGTTTATTAATATTAATATTTATTATAATATTTTGAGATTTCATTTTTTTTAATTTGTAAAATAAATTTATTGAAAACATAAATTAATCATAGTAGTTGGTTCAAGTATGCTTAATTATACCATGCAAAATATGATAAGAAATTGAGAAATAAATTAGTAATACATTAAGAATATTGTCAAAGAATTTAAATGTATTTTATTTAACTACACTTTTTTAATTGAAAGGTTAAAATAGATTACAATTATCCTAAATAATAGGTTTGTCTTCGTATATAAAATGAAATAGATGATTAATAAGAAGATAGATAAACTTTTAGTCATCATTTTGTATGGTAACCTATTGCATGTATATATTTATGTAGTTTGAGGACTAGAATGGAGAAAATTTTCTTCTTCCATTGATTTTAATAGAGTTCTATTCTTATTTATAATCTTATGAAAATGGAAACCTAATGGGATTGGCTAGGGTGGCTAGGGTGGGTAAAGGATAGATCTCAGCAAAACTGATGTAGCACACAACATACACTCAATACATTTTTGCCATTAATCATGTGAGAGACAAATATCTGAAGACTGGAACATAAAACTTCTATTCATCAACTGTGCTGCTACAATGAGAGAAAACTCTCTTATATCCAAGAAAATGAAAAAATAAAAAAATTACCCTTTTTGGCAGATTTCGACAATTGTCAAATTTTGCCATTTTAGGTAATTTTATAATAATATCTTGAGAATCCAATTTTTTCCCAAAAAACTCATAAAGCTAAGGTAGTACGAAAAAACAACTAACATCCTAAATTTGAAACATGAGTTTCGAGTTATTAAAAAAAGCAACTTTTAAAAAATTAGAAAAAAACACTAATTTGTAATTTTGAGGGCTAAGATGAAAGTTTCAAGCCCTGAAAAAGTGCCAAGACAAGGTCTAACCAATTAGGGTGGATTGGGAAACCACTAGCCACCTCATAACACATCCACCTGTAAAATTTCGTAGAAAACTCACATCCGAGTCAAAAGTTATGACCTCCGAAAGTACCTACATCATTCTCCTCTGGTTGAAAAGAACGCAGCTCCTGCAAGTGAGTGTCTTCAAACTGCTGCCATTTGACTAGACCTAACCTTTGCACTTCCCACTCTATAATCCATGTGCTATCTATTGGTGGCAATCCTTCCCACTGTACTAAATACTTGTTGTAACGCCCTTACCGAGTGTAGATAGTGTTCTTATCAAGAACTTGTGCAATCTTTTCCTTCTTCTTATGGGGAATGTGGTTGTGCCATGCCACCTCTGGTTGACTATCTTCAGCATCATCCTCACCATGGAATGCGTATAAATCATAAATATTAAACATAGGAGAAATATCGAGATCATCTAGTAAACTGACCTCATATGTATTATCATTGATCTTCTGTGTAATTCTGCAAGGACCAATTTTCCTATACTTCAACTTGTGATATGTTCTAGTAGGAAACTACTCTTTTCTCAAATATACCATCACTAAGTCATGTTCACTGAATGTTTGATGTCACTGACTAGGATCCACGAAATTCTTGTACCTCTCATTACTGTCCTGCAACTTCTATCTCACTTCTTGCTGCAACTATTGAAGGTGTTCTGCAAATGCTTCCCCATCATCACTGACCCTATCTTTCATTAGTAGTTGTACCAAATCTAGAACACCCTGAGGATTCCTTCCATACACAATCTAGAAAGGGGACTTTCCCATTGATCTATTAACAGAACTATTATAGGCAAATTCAACCTAGGGTAATGCCAAATCCCATTGTTTTGGCTTTTCTCCAACAATAAACCTTAGCAAATTTCCCAGACTTCGATTGACTACCTCTATTTGCCCATCTGTTTGAGGATGATAGGCACTACTAAACTATAACTTGGTCCCCATCTTCTTCCATAAATTCCTCCAGAAATGACTGAGGAATTTGGTATCCATGTTAGAGGTAATAGTCTTTGGAACACCATGTAGTCAAACAACTTCTGAAAAAAATAACTCTGCTACCCTCGTTGCATCATTAGTTTTCTTATAGGAAATAAAATGAACCATCTTGGAGAACCTATCAACAACTACAAAAATGGAATCATTACCTCATTGAGTATGTGGAAGTCCCAACACAAAGTCCATGCTCAAATCTATCCATGGTGCAGCTGGTACTGGTAAGGGCATATACAATCCTGTATTCTATGAATGTCCCTTAGCCACTTGGTAGATTCTACACCTTGTTACATACTTAGTTATATCCCTTGTCATCTTTGGCTAGTAATATTTATCTTCTATCAAGGCTATTGTCTTGTCCTTGCCAAAATGTCCAGCCAACCCACTACTATGAAATTCTCTGATAATGTTTTCCCTTATAGAGCCAACTGGTATGCATAGTTGTTTTCCTTTAAATAGATACCCATCTTACATAAATATTCACCCCTAAAGTGATCCAAGTTACCAAATACTGGTGCCTTCAATTGTTCCACAATCTCCCAAAAATCATCATCAAACTCATACAAATTTTTTATGGCATCAAAACCAATCACTTCAGCTTCCATTGTGGTCAAAAGTGCAACATTCCTACTTAACACATCTGCAACCTGGTTTTGTTTTCCAGACTTATGCTTCAACACAAAGTTGTAACCTTGCAAGAAAGAGACCCACTTGGCATGCCTACTATTCAACTTTTTCTTTGTGTTCAAGTATCTCAATGCAATATGATCTGTAAACAATACAAACTCCTGGGGAACTAGATAATGTCTCCAATGCCTCAATGCTTGAATAATTGCATAAAATTCCAAATCATAAGTAGAATAATTCTTTCTCACTTCATTCAGCTTTTCCCTAAAGAAAGCTATAAGTTTTCCATCTTGGCTAAGCACAACACCTATTCCCACATGGGATGCATCACATTCTACTTCAAATACTTTATCAAAATTTGGCAATGCAAGTATAGGTGCTTCTGTTACCTTTTACTTCAAGTACTTAAAGCTCTCCTAAGCATCCTTGGTCCATATAAACTCCCTTCCTTTGGTGCAATCTATTATAGGAGCTACAATACTACTGAAATTTTGAATGAACTTTCGATAGAAAATGGCCAAGCCATGAAAACTTTTTACCTCTGTGATGCTGCTTGGGCTAGGCCATTTAGAATTGCCCCAACTTTTTCTAGATCCATTCTGACACCATCTTTAGAAAAAAAACCAAACTATCCTACATGAACCTACACTTCTTCAAATTGGCATAGAGCTTCTCCTTCCTTAACACACCAAAGATGATCCTCAAGTGTTGTATGTGCTCTTCTTTGCTATTACTAAATACCGAAATATCATCAAAATAAACTACCACAAACTTACCAATGTAAGGTCGTAGTATAGCGTTCATCAATCTCATAAATGTGCTAGGTGCATTTGATAACCTGAATGGCATAACCATCCACTCATATAATCCATCTCCAGTCTTAAAGGTTGTCTTCCAGTCATCCCCTTCTCGGATCCAGATTTGGTGGTAGCCACTTCATAGGTCAATCTTGCTGAAACATTTGGCCCCTGCAAGGACATCCATCATGTCTTCCATATGAGGTATAGGAGACCGATACTTGATGGTAATCTTATTAATTGCTCTGCTATCAGTGCACATCCTCCATGTTCCATCTTTTTTTGGAGTCGGCAATGCAGGTACAGCACATGGGCTCATGCTTTCTCTCACCACACCTTTACTTATGAGTTATGTTACTTTCTTATTCATCTCTGCATGTTGTGTTGGATTCATCCTATAAGCTACTTGGTTGGGTAGAGTTGTTCCTGGAATCAAATCAATATGATGCTGAATGTCTCTCTTTAGTGGTAGACCATTAGGCAATTCATCAGGCAAAACATCAACAAATTCTTCCAATAGCTCTGCTACTTCTGGGGGAACTGAAATGTCTTCCTCTTCACCTTTTTTCACTACTAATGCATAACAACACCCTGTCACCTTCATTTATTTAACAAGATCTCTTTCAGACAACATGGTCTCACCTTTTCCTTCATCCTTGAGAGGCAATAAAATCACCTTAGAGCAATCTTTTCAAAAGGTATATGTGTTTTTCTCTCCATCATGCATAACTTTTCTATCATACTGCCATGGCCTTCCCAATAACACATGACAGGCATCCACTGGGACAACATCACACCATATCTCATCTTGATAGATCTTCCCTATGCTAAACTTAATTAGGCATCTTTTATCAACAGTGACTTCATTCCCCTTTTTAAACCATGCAATGCGGTACGAATGACGATGTTTTTCACAGTGTAAATTCAATTTCTCTACCATTTCTTTAGAAACCATATTTTCACAACTACCTCCATCAACAATAACTTGACATACCTTGCCACTTGAAGTGCATCTGGTTCTGAAGATATTGGTTCAAAGCCATGAACCTTCAAATATTTTGGCTTGTATTTTCTCCTTCTCTTGGATCACCATTGCCCTTCTCATCATGAGACTTTCTCTCACATCTGGTGGAACCTCTAGTTCCATCCCTTCCACTTCATGTTGCATTTGAATCAGGTTCACCCTAGGTTGTCCTCCTTGATTTATTTCTTGCATGTTATAATTTGAGCATTCAAATGCCCTATGACCTTCTTCTCCACATCTAAAACAAGTGAAAGGCCTTCTCTAGTTTTTCCATCCTCTACCATTACCATAACCTCTACCTTGTTGAAATCCCCTTCCTCGTTCTTGATTCGAAGGATCTTGTCAGGTGTCTACTTGTTTTTCCAATCCATGGGATGACTCTCCCCTGCCATAATTTGAACCTCCTCAAAATGGGGTTGATGTACCCCTTCTTCCTCCTCTATTCCTTTGATGGTATTGTCTGTTTTGTTTTTCTTCATCCTTTAGAGCCAATTGGTAAGCCTCTTCCATACTGTTGAGTCGATGCATGCTCAATTCATCTTGAATAGAAAATTTCAGGCCATTCAAATATCTAGCAGCCATTTGTTCATTAATTTCTTGATGTTATATACGTATAGACAACATATAAAACTCATTTGTATAATCTTGCACAAAAGAGAGGTTCTGCTTTAAATTTTGAAACCTACGAAAAAGGGTTTGCGCATAATCTATGGGCAAAATTTTTTCTCTCAGCTTCTTCTCCATTTTATTCCATGTCCTGATCTTATCCTTGCCTTTCCTTGTTCGTTCCTTTTGAAGATGATCCCACCAAATCATTGCATGACCCTTTAATTTGGTGCATGCAAATTTCACCTTCTTTTCCTCTGTCATGGATTTCCATTCGAAAAATTTTCTCATGTCATTCAACCAGTCTATTAACTCCTCTGGTTTAAGACTACCTGCATAATCTAAAACATCTACCTTGATCCCTTCATTTTTCCCTTCTAAGGCCCTGAGCATCCTCTTTTCAAAACTCATGCCTTCTAATTCTTCTTCTTCATGTTCTGTATCTTGATTTACACCTCCTCGACCTATCTCTTCATCAAATTCGTCTCCTCCTCTACCGAGTCTTTGGTTTTCCATCTGTCTTGTAAGTTCAGCTATTTTCCTTTGTAGATTTTGCATTTCTCTATGCATTTGGGCAAGACCACCTCTTCCTCTTCCTCTCCCAGCCATCTTCCTGCTCTAATACCAGATGATGTAGCACACAACATACACTCAATACATTTTTGCCATTAATCATGTGAGAGCCAAATATCTGAAGACTGGAACATAAAACTTCTATTCATCAACTCTGCTACTACAATGAGAGAAAACTCTCTTCCATCCAAGAAAACAAAAAAATAAAAAAAATTACCTTTTTTGGCAGATTTCGACAATTGTCAGATTTTGCCATTTTAGGTAATTTTACAATCATATCTTGAGAATCCAGTTTTTTCCCAAAAAACTCATAAAGCTAAGGTAGGATGAAAAAACAACTAACATCCTAAATTTGAAACATGAGTTTCGGGTTATTAAAAAAAGCAACTTTTAAAAAACTAGAAAAAAACACTAATTTGCCATTTTAAGGGCCAAGATGAAAGTTTCAAGCCCCGAAAAAGTGCCAAGATGAGGTCCAACTGTCTAGGGTGGATTTGGAAACCACTGGCGACCTCATAACGTATCCACCTGTAAAATTTCGTAGAAAACCCACATCTGAGTCAAAAGTTATGACCTCCAGAAGTCCCTGCATCAAAAACACAAAACTCTAAAAGACAAGATATAATAATGAAATAAAGATAAGTAAGCATTTGAAATGGCCCAACTCTAACCCTAACCATAATTCTAATTAATGTTAAAATTAGGGTTAGGGTTTCATTAGGGTTACATTTAGTGTTACTATAAGAGTTATATTTATAAATAGGTTGTAATTAGGTATATAATTAGTGTAATGGTCCAACTCTAACTTTAACCATAATTCTAATTAATGTTAAAATTAGGGTTAGGGTTTGATTAGGGTTACATTTAGTGCTACTATTAGAGTTAAGTTTATAAATAGGTTGCAATTAGGTATATAATTAGGGTTTAAAGTACGGTTAGAATTAAAATTAAGCTTACAATTAGGGTAAGAATTAAGGTGGGTTACTATTAGAATCGGGTAAGAATCAATTACAATTGCAGTTAGGTATATAGTTAGGGTTTGAAGTATGGTTAGAATTAAAACAAAGGTTACAATTAGGTTTAGAATTAAGGTGGGATACTGTTAGAATTAGGGTAAGAATTAGAGTTATAGGTAGGGTTAGGGCTCAAAGTTCACATTACAGTTAGGGTTAGAGTTACAATTAGGATTAAGGTTAGGGTTAGGATTTGAATTATAGTCAAGCTTAGGGTTGGGGTTTTAAATTTTAAAAATTTAAATATATTAGTAAAATTAGAAAACCTAAGTGGTTTGTATTACACAAAAAAAAAATACTACCATGGTAGCAAAAATTGTTGTTGGCAATAATATGACAAAACAAAAGATAATTTTTTTGCAAAAAATAAGGTTTTAATTGAGACAAAATTAGGTTAGGCTTAGGATTAGTTAAAAAAATTGGGTTAGAGTTAGGGTTAGGGAAAAATTAGAAAAAATAGCCATAGAAATCAAAAAAATCTTATTAATTTTTTTGACCAAATTTGAATTGCTTAGGGTTTAGGGTTGGAATTAAGATTAAGATTACAATCACAGTTAGGGTTACAATTAGAGTTAGGGTTGGCATTACATTTAGGATTACAATTACATTTAGGATTAAAGTTAGGACTTAAAATTAGGGTTAGCATTAGGGTAGTATTGAGGGAACGGTTAGGGTTACAATTAGGATAATTGTTAGGGTTAGAATTAGAGCTAGGGTTACCATTAATATTAGGATTAAAGTTATGGTTAGGGTTAGGATTAAGGTTAGGCTTACGAATAAAATTATGATTACAATTAAGTATAGGATTAGAGTTAGGGGTTAAAATTAGGGTTACAATTATAGTTAGGGTTAGGGTTAGTATTGGGACGAGTGTTAGGGTTAGGGATAATATTAGGGTTATGATTATATTTAGGATTAGAGTTAGTGTTACAATTAGGGTTATGGTTAGGGTTAGTATTGGGGTGAGGGTTATGGTTAAAATTAGTTTTAGGGACATAATTAGGGTTATTATTAGGATTAGAATTAAAGTTAAGGTTAGCATTAATGTTACAATTAAGGTTAGTAATTATTATTAGGATTAGAATTAAAGTTAAGGTTAGAATTAATGTTACAATTAAGGTTAGGAACTTGGATATCTCAAGATTAGAACTATAATTCAATTTAAGTTTAGAGTTAAAATTACAGTTAGAAATAAAATATCTAATCTATATTATAATATTATATTATAATTATAATAATTCGTATAATTATATAATATAATTGATAATATAGATTAAATAAACTATTATAATATTATATTATAACAATATTATAATTATAATAATATTAATTATCATTAAGTAATTTTTTTAATTATATTTATGATTATTTTTATTATAAACATTCTCTATAAAATGTAATAATATTAGAATATTATAATAATATAAATATAATATTAAAACTTTAAAATAATTTTACTTTAAAATAATTATTATAATTTAAATTATTTATTGTAATTTAAAATATGAAATAATTATTCTGATTTAAAATATGAAACTATTTGTGCATAAAATAATAAACATTTATAATAAAATAATAATATAAATACATTATTATACTGTTTCCTAATATTTAGAGTTAGGCTTAGGTTTAGAGTTAGGTAAGGAATTAAGGATTCTAACTATAACCATAACCATAATTATACTCATAATCCTAACCTTATATATATTTAAATTAATTATTGTCATTAAAAATATATCTAATTATTCTCTTTTAATATATTGTTTTCATTAAAACTATTAAAGTTTACAATAATTGCGATTATAACTTAAAAAATTTCATTGGATCCATCTTGGCGTTTAGAGAGTTTTCTCATAAATTAGGGTTCAGGTTAGAATTAGCATTACAATTAGATTTCGAATAATGTAGGGTAAGAATTAGAATTAGAGTTAGTGTTATAATTATGGTTAGGATTAAAATTGGTGTTTCGATTCGAAGTAGGGTTAGGGTTAGAATTAGATTTAGGGTCAAGGTTAAATTTAGGGTTAGGATTAGGTTTAGAATTAGAGTTAGGATTAGAAGTAGGATTAGAATTAGGGTTATAGTTAGAATTGTTATTAATTAGGGTTAGGGTTTTAAATAAGTAGGGTTAGAGTTTAAAATAATTAGGCTTAGGGTTTAAAATGAGAATTAGCATTACACTTTCAAATGAATATTATTAATGTTTAAAATAATTAGGATTAAGGTTTAAAATAAATAAGGTTTAATTAATTAAGGTTTGAAATAATTATGATTTAAAAGAATTAGGGTTAGAATTATGATTAGATTTAGAGGGTTAGAATCAACCTTACAAATAGAATGTAACATCCCCCAACATAACCCCCGAAGGGTAAAATCCAAAAGGGGACAAGATAATTTTTTTCTTTTGACATAAGTAGACAACACACATATTTGGTTGCCAATATAATACATTGATCACATTCATTTTAAACACCAAAGCAAATGTTCCTAATCCCATCTGATAAAAACATGAATCCATAAGCATAAAATACAGCTGGATCTAATACCCACACCAAAATCTGTAAAGCAATAAAGGAACATCACATTTCTTCTCATTAAATACAATGATTACAACTTCTCTCCTAAGAGAGTTCAATTACGTAACTACATATACAATTACAATGATATGTTCCAAAATATGATACAAGTATAATAACATAGTCCTGAGTATGATACAAGGACTGAATGGTTACAATAACTAAATGAAGTAATGGAAACAGAGATCATCTCCAATTGGTTCTCCAAAATTTGTTCGCCGATCCCCAATGGTGATGGCAATGCCTCCCAACCATGTGGACTCCTAAGAGACCACCCCACTATGCTCGGAGATAGTTACAAAGCCCAAATGGATGAACAATAACAAGGGGATACTGTCATGCCCCTCTGTTCTCCCCTTGGATGTACAGGTGAACTAATCAAGGCGAGGATGAAGGTAAAATAACAGGAATAATTATTGGTAAGGTATACAATTGATGTTGTACAATATAGATAGATGTTTCATCCATGTGAGGTTTCATATGATAGTTAATGTGTTTTATTGACAACCTCTATTGCGACACTGATAATGCAGGCTTTGACATTATTTTGCATTCCAATGATCAAGATGTTGATCTTACTACAATTGTTATGGATCTCATGGACTGATTCTATTAGATTTATTTGTTATGATGATGCTTCTGGGACTTATTCAATGTCATGCACCTATATGTTTAGTGTATGGTTCTATTCAGATAATGAGGTAGATTTGAGTGGTTATGATCACGTGTTATCTAATCTAGATTGATATGATGTGGAGAGGACGATGTCACATCACTTGCTTGTGAGTACCCTGTGATATTGTGATTCCTTTTTCACCTAGTGATAGCTTTTGTGCATTTATATATATGCTTAACTATGTCATTTGCTGCAGGATGCAGGTATCTGGCATTGACTCCACCTGAAATAAAAGGTCTGAGCATGCCTTGAACCCAATGGATAAGTTGTTCCGGAGATAACTTAAGGTCCCACATCCCAAGTCATCATCCTCAATCAGGATGCATGACATGTCTAGTTAAATTGTCAGTTCTGTCAGTATGTCAGGTCTTGCAATTGAGGTATATTTGATGGAGCTTGTTTGGTTAAGTGTGTTTTGGCCTGGCTTGTGAACATGTTTGATTCGGCTTTTAATGGTTGTCCTACTCAGTGGGTTATGTTGTATGCCTAGATTACGTTATATAGTCATGCTATTATTTGATCCACTATAATACTTAACAGGATTACATCAATTATCATTATTAATATTAAATAAGGTTAAAATGATAACTGATAATTACCTAGCTCAAGGTAATTATCCTAAGTTGTTTGAATGTGAATTACTGTTATTAAATTGAGTTATTTGGGGGTAATTATAGATGTAAATAAGTTTTAGTATCTTAATATTTTATTATGATTTCGCAATATTTATTTTAGTTTAGGGAACAATAGTTCTCATAGTTATGTTTGTAAAAAGGTTCAAATTATTACTCAGGTTATACTAAATAAAATACATAAATTAATATGTGTCTTGGTTCAAAGGTTATACAAATAAGGTATAAATAATTATAACATATATGATAAATATATATCTATAGTATAATATTAAAATAAAACATTATAGTGTTTAGTTGAAAATTAAACTATGAGCTGTAAGGAGATAAATTTAATTAATAGTTGTTATAGTTGGCATTGGATCATGTGCCAAGCCTTCTACAAAGGTGGGAAAATTTTGGAAATAAGGGGTAGATCTATCTCTCTCGCTCTCGGGGGGAAAGGGGGAGGAATGGAGGAGAAGGAGCAACAAGCAGGGGAGATTGGTTTAGGCTGCAGCCGGAGAGGTTTTGGCATCAAATCCAGGTTGCATCTTTTCTATTTTGGCTGCAGCAAAGGAAGCACATTTTCCCCATTGTTTGCAAGCAAATCAGCGATCTTATAAATTCAAACGTCAGTGTTCGCTTCGCATAGATCACTATCTCCGTGTGATTATTTCAGAGGGTTTGGGCAATTGCAGGAAGAGGAATAATATCAAACCAGGTATGCATTCTGATTATTTATTGCAGTAGAATACAGATTTATATTTATTTGTTCCTGATTTTGCTCTTGTTTTGGTTTTGTGATAACTGTTTTTAGAGCTCTTGACATTGCAACCGTGCGATTAAAATATGATTTGATCGCCCGTGTTCCTAGGATTTTGAAGATTTATTTACATCGAATTCGATAAGGGCAAGGGCACGGGGTTTTCATTATGTATATGTGTGTGCGCAACCTAGTTATTGGATTCGTAGGTCAAGATGGAAATGTTATAATGGAAAATGTTGATAAAGAGTCGGAAGGTCTAGTTCAGAAAACAATTCATTTAAATCTGTTATTGTAGAAATGAAAATTTATTTTAATTTTGATTAGCTGAGTAAATTGCTTGGTTTGTTTAAACCTGGGTCAGTCGGGATCTGGGGAAGATCTTTTACGGAAAGGCAAAGGTTGTGATTTTATGTTATGTATACAAATAAGAGCTTAGCTCCCTTTATGCAGCTCAAGGTTTTTTAATTGATCCAGACCTAGTAGGATTTGGGAACAGTAACATAATTGTTACGGCCTAGGTTAGCTTACGGCCAAGTTAGACGCCAAATTTGCATGTGAGACATTAACTTCATTTGTGAAGCATGGGATTATATTTGTCTCCTATCAGATCTGGCAGGAACTGCTTAGTATAATATAAAGGTGAAATTGAAGGCTTAGATGTTTTGTTTGTAGCCGTCAAATTTACATGGGGAAACCTTATTTGCCGATGAGGGAGAATACAAAGGGTTGCGATTTTAGTTTTTTGTCAAGGCTGTGATTTTAGACTAAGAAGATCCCTGCACACAGTTCTGAACCTCCTAGACCTAGTTCATAGTAAATCGTAGGAAAACTACCAAATTCCAAGGTTTATAGATCAAGCCTTGGATCTGTTTCACATTATCATGATTGGAGGTATTATTCTACCAAAATAGAGTACCTTATAAGCGGCAGGAACCCAGATTTCATAGTAAGAAATGGGCAAACTGTACAGCTACATTTATATCATACCTTTTGATCCTACATGGTAAATAATATATATATTTTTCCCGTCACCAGTTTTGGGGATAATAGTAGATAGTTCTAGGGTTCCAAAATCAACGAAGGAAGGCGGTTAAATATGAAGTTCATCGTATGAAATTAAATTAGCATCTAATATGTATTCAAGTGTGTAATAGTAGATAATTCACACGATTTCATTTGCATTGGAATCATATGTTTTCCTAGTCCCATCTGGCTGAGCTTAAATCGTAGTCCAGTACATAATCATTTTACATACCTGCTGTAAAAGTTGACAGGTGGCTCTCAACCATAGGTTTGTTTTAAACATTTGTATTAGCTGCAATTATAGACTTTGACATTTTAGTTGTAGTAGAAATGCCTATAAATGATGAACTAAAAGCTGTTCTAACAATTATCACACGGCTTATTTTTTTTATACTAAAGCATCTCCATGTAACCATCACAGGTGTACTTGGCCTCTTAATAATTAAGTTTAGTGTGTTCCCATAATAGCCTCCATTGTTATGAATGTCAACCATGTACTCATATGAATCGATTAAAGCTGAAGTGCAATAGGGATGCTCATGTGAATGTCCAGCTCTTTTTGTCTGTAAACCATCTTCCTTTACCCCTCGGTGGATGTCCATATGATGTTCCAAAGCTCCCATTTTGACGCATGTGGAATGGACGCAGGCATGGGGCAGGGAATATGATTCACCTTGCCCATTTCAAAAGCTTTCAAAATCTTTTTCTTTCCTCAGCATAGTTTTCGGGTGCCTAGATATTTGTAAGTCTGCCATAAAAGACGCTTAGGGCAAGCCAAGCTGGTAATTGATCTTCATTAAAATTTAGGGTTGCATCTTCCCATAAATTAGAATTAGATTTGTATATATTTCTATCTGTCATATATATATATATATATATATCTTAATGCTTATGTTTGCCATATATTGGCAATAGATATTCCTGTATCCTTGAGCTAATGTATGCCATATAATGGTGATATTTATTCTCAAACCCTAAGTTTTGTCAGCCATAAATCGGCATTAGTTATTCACATAACTGAATGTTTGTGTCTACCATATTTATATTAATTTCTATTTGCCTTTGATAAGTATTATACCCTGAGATGCCAAAAACTATAACCTCTTTTCTGATTAATTTATCTCAACATGTTAGTCTGAGTATATCGAGTTTTGCGTGAGTAATTCTTTAACCTATATCTAGATTTAGAATAGTTTGATGTATATAAGTTTAATATTTTTTTTATGAATGTATTATAGTCATTGGTGAATTGACCTCAAGGCATAGCCATATGGTTACATTGTGGATCTGAAGTCTATTACATAATGTGCATATTTAATTCATTTAGGAAGAACAAAAATTGCCTTAGGTTATACTGTGATACGTGAGGAAGAGAAGTAGGTTGCTGAAGGGACGTCATTGATGATCATTAGTATCTTCAAACACATTTCAATAGTCAATTTTTCTGCTAAATCATTCACATGACTTACAGTTCAAATCTGTGCACCAAGTTCAATGTCACACTGTGGGAAATTAGTTCTGCATGCATGTAGGTATGCCAAAACCATGTGTCCCATTAGTTTAGGGTTTGATATCATGATCTTTCCAATTAAAGAGCTATATAATGATTGATTTTATTACATTGAAATAATTTATTAAGTTAAATGCATATGCTCAAGATAGATAAATTATGTATGATGCATGTAATATTCAGTTGTTAATAAATTTAATATTGTAATTGAATTTATTATGATTTCTTGATAATGATTTGTTAAGATTGGGAATTGGATTGGTAGGTTGGAATTAGAGGTATAATCATTGTAAGAAGTAATCGATTTATAAGAATTTTGTAACTAATATTACCTATGCATTTGTTTAGCTTGAAGGTTATGTTTATATGTAATTGATGACTGATTTATTATATCAGATAGAATTAATATTTATTAAACTAGATCGAAGATATATGAATTCTTGTGGAGATATTACTTGTATTTGGTTGTTAATATGATTAAATGTAAATTGATATGATTAAATAATTAGTGAGGATGAAATTTAATCTAGGTTGATTAGTTTGGTAAAGATCATTTCATAAGGCTTTTGTTAAGTTGAAGTTGGATTGAAAGCTTGGAGTTAGGTGAAACAACAATCGACTTGAAAATATTAGCCTTATAAGTGAAACCTATAGGTAACTGAATAACTAAGAGATTGAATTGCTTTTGTAATAAAAATTTATGTTGTCAATGAGTTGATTAGTTGAAATCTCTTATTGCAAGCAAAATTTTCATGAGAGTGGGTCTATGTGTAAATTGTCAAGTTTAGGTTCTAGAGGCATAAGGTAATAGGATTTGTTCGTATGTATTCTATTCATAGTTGTCTTGAAATGAAGATGTTGTAAGAACATGATGTCTCTTGTCTGTGTATGTGGGTCTTGGTAAACAATAATGTAAGATGATGTACATATTGTGTCATGAATTTATTTCAATGGGTTTAAATTTCCTTCATGTATGTGTTGATATCAAGCTTGTGATTAGTATGGAAATGGGGAGATCATGTAATTGTAATGAGAAACTATTTTGGTTCATATTTGTGATTGGAAGAGCAAGATGACCCATACCTTGCTCTGGATATGTGTTATGATTATTGCGATTGATGACTGGAAGTTTTTGGACAATGATCTAAAGGTTGGTTATCGTGACTATGTTTTTTATGCAAGAAGGGAAATGCCTTGCATTGTTTATGTATACTTATCAGTATGAAAGTGATTGTCTTGCTTGATGGTTTGGCTCTCTAGATGCAGGTAGGGGAGTGGCTTCCAATGAGGGGCCGGCGCCCAAAGTGGCTATCAGGATAACCCATTGAAAGTTGTTAATTAAGTGAAAACCTAAAAATAAACTTGGGGGGGGGGGGGGAAAGGGTAAAATACACATTAACAAGATAATTGGATTTCCTCTCCCATGCCTGTAGTGCTCATTTAGACTAAGGATGGGTAGAGAAGGCCTGGTCGGCAAGATCAACTTCCTTGTCCTCACGAAAGGAAGGTTGATACCACATGAGTCACCCTATGGGGCCGGCGCCTAGTGAGAGGCTGTCAGGATAACCATAGATGGGGGCCGGCACCTAGTGAGAGGCTGTCAGGATAACCCATGTTAGGACCGTGCGATGACACTCTCCCTACTGCAGCCTAGCATTCCCTAGTCGTATTCTCCCCATTTGTCATGTGTTGCTTCTGGAAGTGATATTAAGTTATTTGTGATGTGTTCATGTGTTGTGATGGAGTTAGGCTTAGTCCTTGTTCCTGTTAGGCACTTGTCTACCTAACTGTATGATGTTGTGGGACATTATGTTATCTCCTAGCACAGGGGGTGGACCTCAGGGTTCCACATGGTCGGGTGGATGTACTTTATCTCCATTGGTTTTTTTTCCTTGCCATTATTCGTGTGCAAGAAGGTTGTAACTCCTGTAGCAGATTCAGATCATGTACCAGTTTATTTATGCTCATGTACTATCCTGTGTATCAGGTTATTAATAATGTTTGTAATCCAATGTAAACGAAAGTTGGTGATGTAAACAATATTGTGTTGTATCCTCATATGTATGTAAAACTGAAGTTGTATTTATTATGGATGATTATTTATTTGATGTCATGGAAATGTATAAGGTTATTCAATTAATGTAATAAATTTAGAATGAATTATTGTTGTCAAGTTAATGTGTGATGTGTGAGAGAACATGATAGTAGTTTTGTCAGTAATGCAGCCATGGAACCCTAGGAGAATGTTACTTAGTATAGATAAGTTAAATGTTACCTTGTTATTCCTTGTATTTAAAAAAAAAATTGTCTAATTTGTTTATTGTAATTGTGTTGTTCTCTAGTGTTTCATGGTGGGGCATTACATCTGGTATCAGAGCCAAGTTTGCAACACTGGGATCTCTGGATTCTTGTCATTGTTCTAGGTTAGACATTTTTCTCCTTATGGTGAGTTAGTAATAGTACCTCTCACCTAAGAGCCTTAGTATGGTATTAGAAAGATGATAAGCTTATAGACTTGCGGTTGACTGTAGAAGAAATAAATCCTTTATGCTTTCTTCTACTTGTGTGTCTGTTATGTGAAAATGTGATGATATATCTAACAATATGTATTCCCTGAACACTAGTGCTTGCCGATTGTTGAGGCCTCCAGTTCCTCTTGTGGTCTTTGGTGCTTTAGAAGCTAGAAGCACGGTTACTTTTAGTGCATGGAATCAAGAGAGTGGAATTTACCCCTCTAGTGAAGTATTGCAAAAGTACAATGGTTCTTTGTTTTCCCTGGTTTGCTAAATAACCATACCTTGGGAGGTTATGTTTAGGGCGGGGAAGCACCATAGTATATTTATGTTAATGACATTATTTGTGTAAGTATTGGAATGATTTGGAGGCATCATGCATTACAAGATATGTGGTTAAGTGCTATAGTCGTAGTTCGACATCTATTTTATTTTAGTGGCCATGACTTCATGTGGAAGTTCTTTTGTGGATTATGAAGGTTATCATTGTATAAGTATGTAAAAACCAAATGCAAGAGATCAAATTGGAGCTTGTGTTAGACCCATCTCATATAAATGTGATACTTAAAGTAAAATGTAGCCTTGATTAAGTATGTTCGTGTGTGCAATATTATCTATTCTTTCTCACATAAAGAAATTGTATCACATTTAAGGTAGAAATTGTTGTAAATAAATAACGAATTGTTTTCCTTAAATCCTTGTATAAAAGTTGTTTAGGTATGAGGATGTAGATAACCTAATTATCTGTGTTGTTGTACATTCTCTAACGCATTCTAGACCCTATGTCCTTGGGTGTTGTGTAGCAGATACCCCTTTATGTGGCCAAAATTAGCCACTTTGTGATGTGGGTTTGTTTGCAATTTGGGTAATTTGAAAATTCTGATGGTTGTTTCATGTGTTGTTAGGGGCTAACAGTGAATTTATTTTCTTTGAAATTTCTTATGTCAGGAATGGTCACTAAAACTCTTTTCTTTATACTTGAGTTATTGTTGGAAATTGCCGGCGTTTTGTGACTTAAGATTTGATTTGGTTATTTTCCCACTTGGGTTTTTACCTCCTTTAAAACTTCGATGGTGACTATTCCGAATGTTTGTTTGTTAGCCCTGTACTGTGTCAAGTGTTGTTTCTATCATGTTCATGTCGAACCTCTAATAGTGTGTACAAGGGAGGATTCTGCGGAGAATTGTACTTGAATGCAGGTAATTAGTCAGAACCATGGTGGAAATAAGAAATGAGATGTAATTTTCCTTGATAATATGTAAACACAGATCCTTGAATCGAATGAAATTCTCAAAATACGTGTGAATGGATGTAAGTAGATCACATGATACACCTTAAAGGTAAGGAATTGATGTCTTTTATGCCTGTATTGAACGATTGTGTTTGGCTTGGGAACAATTGCTTAATGTGAATGCATATGTTGGCAATAGAAAATTGTAATACTAATATGTTATGTTTCCACCCTAGTCTGTGACTTCCAGGAGTAAGTCAAGTTTTAGGGGGGGAGGATGTCATGCCCCTCTGTTCTCACCTTGGATGTACAGGTGAACTGATCAAGGCGCATGAGGATGAAGGTAAAATAACAGGAATAATTATTGGTAAGGTATATAATTGATGTTGTACAATATAGATAGATGTTTCATCCATGTGAGGTTTCATATGATAGTTAATGTGTTTTATTGACAACCTCTATTGCGACACTGATAATGCAGGCTTTGACATTATTTTGCATTCCAATGATCAAGATGTCGATCTTACTACAATTGTTATGGATCTCATGGACTGATTCTATTAGATTTATTTGTTATGATGATGCTTCTGGGACTTATTCAATGTCATGCACCTATATGTTTAGTGTATGGTTCTATTCAGATAATGAGGTAGATTCGAGTGGTTATGATCACGTGTTATCTAATCTAGATTGATATGATGTGGAGAGGACGATGTCACATCACTTGCTTGCGATTGCCCTGTGATATTGTGATTCCTTTTTCACCTAGTGATAGCTTTTGTGCATTTATATATATGCTTAACTGTGTCATTTGCTGCAGGATGCAGGTATTTGGCATCGATTCCACCTGAAATAATAGGTCTGAGTGTACCTTGAACCCAATGGATAAGTTGTTCCGGAGATAACTTAAGGTCCCACATCCCAAGTCATCATCCTCAATCAGGATGCATGACATGTCTAGTTAAATTGTCAGTTCTGTCAGTATGTCAGGTCTTGCAATTGAGGTATATTTGATGGAGCTTGTTTGGTTAAGTGTGTTTTGGCCTGGCTTGTGCACATGTTTGATTCGGCTTTTAATGGTTGTCCTACTCAGTGGGTTATGTTGTATGCCTAGATTGCGTTATATAGTCATGCTATTATTTGATCCACTATAATACTTAAAAGGATTACATCAATTATCATTATTAATATTAAATAAGGTTAAAATGATAACTGATAATTACCTAGCTCAAGGTAATTATCCTAAGTTGTTTGAATGTGAATTACTATTATTAAATTGAGTTATTTGGGGGTAATTATAGATGTAAATAAGTTTTAGTATCTTAATATTTTATTATGATTTCGCAATATTTATTTTAGTTTAGGGAACAATATTTCTCATAGTTATGTTTGTAAAAAGGTTCAAATTATTACTCAGGTTATACTAAATAAAATACATAAATTAATATGTGTCTTGGTTCAAAGGTTATACAAATAAGGTATAAATAATTATAACATATATGATAAATATATATCTATAGTATAATATTAAAATAAAACATTATAGTGTTTAGTTGAAAATTAAACTATGAGCTGTAAGGAGATAAATTTAATTAATAGTTGTTATAGTTGGCATTGGATCATGTGCCAAGCCTTCTACAAAGGTGGGAAAATCTGGAAATAAGGGGCAGATCTATCTCTCTCGCTCTCGGGGGGAAAGGGGGAGGAATGGAGGAGAAGGAGCAACAAGCAGGGGAGATTGGTTTAGGCTGCAGCCGGAGAGGTTTTGGCATCAAATCCAGGTTGCATCTTTTCTATTTTGGCCGCAGCAAAGGAAGCACATTTTCCCCATTGTTTGCAAGCAAATCAGCGATCTTATAAATTCAAACGTCAGTGTTTGCTTCGCATCGTTCGCTATCTCAGTGTGATTATTTCGGAGGGTTTGGGCAATCGTAGGAAGAGGAATAATATCAAACCAGGTATGCGTTCTGATTATTTATTGCAGTAGAATACAGATTTATATTTATTTGTTCCTGATTTTGCTCTTGTTTTGGTTTTGTGATAACTATTTTTAGAGCTCTTGACATTGCAACCATGTGATTAAAATATGATTTGATCGCCCGTGTTCCCAAGATTTTGAAGATTTCTTTACATCAAATTTGATAAGGGCAAGGGCGCGGGGTTTTCGTTATGTATATGTGTGTGCGCAACCTAGTTATTGGATTCGTAGGTCAAGATGGAAATGTTATAATGGAAAATTTTGATAAAGAGTTGGAAGGTCTAGTTCAGAAAACAATTCATTTAAATCTATTATTGTAGAAATGAAAATTTATTTTAATTTTGATTAGCCAAGTAAATCGCTTGGTTTATTTAAACCTGGGTCAGTCGGGATCTGGGGAAGGTCTTTTACGGAAAGGCAAAGGTTGTGATTTTATGTTATGTATACAAATAAGAGCTTAGCTCCCTTTATGTAGCTCAAGGCTTTTTAATTGATCCAGACCTAGTAGGATTTGGGAACAGTAACATAATTGTTACGGCCTAGGTTAGGTTACGGCCAAGTTAGACGCCAAATTTGCATGTGAGACATTAACTTCATTTGTGAAGCATGGGATTAGATTTGTCTCCTATCAGATCTGGCAGGAACTGCTTAGTATAATATAAAGGTGAAATTGAAGGCTGAGATGTTTTGTTTGTAGCCATCAAATTTACATGGGGAAACCTTATTTGCTGATGAGGGAGAATACAAAGGGTTGCGATTTTAGTTTTTTGTCAAGGCTGTGATTTTAGACTAAGAAGATCCCTGCACACAGTTCTGAACCTCCTAGACCTAGTTCATAGTAAATCATAGGAAAACTACCAAATTCCAGGGTTTATAGATCAAGCCTTGGATCTGTTTCACATTATCATGACTGGAGGTATTATTCTACCAAAATAGAGTACCTTATGAGCTGCAGGAACCCAGATTTCATAGTAAGAAATGGGCAAACTATACTGCTACATTTATATCATACCTTTTGATCCTGCATGGTAAATAATATATATATTTTTCCCGTCACCAGTTTTGGGGATAATAGTAGATAGTTCTAGGGTTCCAAAATCAACGAAGGAAGGCAGTTAAATATGAAGTTCATCATATGAAATTAAATTAGCATCTAATATGTATTTGAGTGTGTAATAGTAGATAATTCACATGATTTCATCTGCATTGGAATCATATGTTTTCCTAGTCCCATCTGGCTGAGCTTAAATCGTAGTCCAATATATAATCATTTTACATACCTGCTGTAAAAGTTGACAGGTGGCTCTCAACCGTAGGTTTGTTTTAAACATTTGTATTAGCTGCAATTATAGACTTTGACATTTTAGTTGTAGTAGAAATGCCTATAAATGATGAACTAAAAGCTGTTCTAACAATTATCACACGGCTTATTTTTTTTATACTAAAGCATCTCCATGTAACCATCACAGGTGTAGTTGGCCTCTTAATATTTAAGTTTAGTGTGTTCCCATAATAGCCTCCATTGTTATGAATGTCAACCATGTACTCATATGAATCGATTAAAGCTGAAGTGCAATAGGGATGCTCATGTGAATGTCCAACTCTTTTTGTCTGTAAACCATCTTCCTTTACCCCTCGGTGGATGTCCATACGATGTTCCAAAGCTCCCATTTTGACGCATGTGGAATGGACGCAGGCATGGGGCAGGGAATATGATTCACCTTGCCCATTTCAAAAGCTTTCAAAATATTTTTCTATCCTCAGCATAGTTTTCGGGTGCCTAGATATTTGTAAGTCTACCATAAAAGATGCTTAGGGCAGGCCAAGCTAGTAATTGATCTTCATTAAAATTTAGGGTTGCATCTTCCCATAAATTAGAATTAGATTTGCATATATTTCTATGTCTGTCATATATTGGCAATAGGTATATATATCTTAATGCTTATGTTTGCCATATATTGGCGATAGATATTCCTGTATCCTTGAGCTAATGTATGCCATATAATGGCGATATTTATTCTCAAACCCTAAGTTTTGTCAGCCATAAATCGGCATTAGTTATTCACATAACTGAATGTTTGTGTCTACAATATTTATATTAATTTCTATTTGCCTTTGATAAGTATTATACCCTGAGATGCCAGAAACTATAACCTCTTTTCTGATTAATTTATCTCAACATGTTAGTTTGAGTATATCAAGTTTTGCGTGAGTAATTCTTTAACCTATATCTAGATTTAGAATAGTTTGATGTATATAAGTTTAATATTTTTTTTATGAGTGTATTATAGTCATTGGTGAATTGACCTCAAGGCATAGCCATATGGTTACATTGTGGATCTGATGTCTATTACATAATGTGCATATTTAATTCATTTAGGAAGAATGAAAATTGCCTTAGGTTATACTGTGATACGTGAGGAAGAGAAGTATGTTGCTGAAGGGACGTCATTGATGATCATTAGTATCTTCAAACACATTTCAATAGTCGATTTTTCTGCTAAATCATTCACATGACTTACAGTTCAAATCTGTGCACCAAGTTCAGTGTCACACTGTGGGAAATTAGTTCTACATGCATGTAGGTATGCCAAAACCATGTGTCCCATCAGTTTAGGGTTTGATATCATGATCTTTCCAATTAAAGAGCTATATAATGATTGTTTTTATTACATTGGAATAATTTATTAAGTTAAATGCATATGCTCAAGATAGATAAATTATGTATGATGCATGTAATATTCAGTTATTAATAAATTTAATATTGTAATTGAATTTATTATGATTTCTTGATAATGATTTGTTAAGATTGGGAATTGGATTGGTAGGTTGGAATTAGAGGTATAATCATTGTAAGAAGTAATCGATTTATAAGAATTTTTTAACTAATATTAGCTATGCATTTGTTTAGCTTGAAGGTTATGTTTATATTTAATTGATGATTGATTTATTATATCAGATAGAATTAATATTTATTAAACTAGATCGAAGATATATGAATTCTTGTGGAGATATTACTTGTATTTGGTTGTTAATATGATTAAATGTAAATTGATATGATTAAATAATTAGTGTAGATGAAATTTAATCTAGGTTGATTGGTTTGGTAAAGATCATTTCATAAGGCTTTTTTTAAGTTGAAGTTGGATTGAAAGCTTGGAGTTAGGTGAAACAACAATCGACTTCAAAATTTTAGCCTTATAAGTGAAACCTATAGGTAACTGAATAACTAAGAGATTGAATTGCTTTTGTAATAAAAATTTATGTTGTCAATGAGTTGATTAGTTGAAATCTCTTATTGCAAGCAAAATTTTCATGAGAGTGGGTGTATGTGTAAATTGTCAAGTTTAGGTTCTAGAGGCATAAGGTAATAGGATTTGTTCGTATGTATTCTATTCATAGTTGTCTTGAAATGAAGATGTTGTAAGAACATGATGTCTCTTGTCTGTGTATGTGGGTCTTGGTAAACAATAATGTAAGATGATGTACATATTGTCTCATGAATTTATTTCAATGGGTTTAAATTTCCTTCATGTATGTGTTGATATCAAGCTTGTGATTAGTATGGAAATGGGGAGATCATGTAATTGTAATGAGAAACTATTTTGGTTCATATCTATGATTGGAAGAGCAAGATGACCCATACCTTGCTCTAGATATGTGTTATGATTATTGCAATTGATGACTAGAAGTTTTCGGACAATGATCTAAAGGTTGGTTATCGTGACTATGTTTTTTATGCAAGAAGGGAAATGCCTTGCATTGTTTATGTATACTTATCAGTATGAAAGTGATTGTCTTGCTTGATGGTTTGGCTCTCTAGATGCAGGTAGGGGAGTGGCTTTCAATGAGGGGCCGGCGCCCAAAGTGGCTATCAAGATAACCCATTGAAAGTTGTTAATTAAGTGAAAACCTAAAAATAAACTGGGGGGGAAAAAAAAGGGTAAAATACACATTAACAAGATAATTAGATTTCCTCTCCCATGCCTGTAGTGCTCGTTTAGACTAAGGATGGGTAGAGAAGGCCTGGTCAGCAAGATCAACTTCCTTGTCCTCACGAAAGGAAGGTTGATACCGCATGAGTCACCCTATGGGGCTGGCGCCTAGTGAGAGGCTGTCAGGATAACCATAGATGGGGGCCGGCGCCTAGTGAGAGGCTGTCAGGATAACCCATGTTAGGACCGTGCGATGACACTCTCCCTACTGCAGCCTAGCATTCCCTAGTCGTATTCTCCCCATTTGTCGTGTGTTGCTTCTAGAAGTGATATTGAGTTGTTTGTGATGTGGTCATGTGTTGTGATGGAGTTAGGCTTAGTCCTTGTTCCTGTTAGGCACTTGTCTACCTAACTATATGATGGTGTGGGACCTTATGTTATCTCCTAGCATGGGGGGTGGACCTCAGGGTTCCACATGGTCGGGTGGATGTGCTTTATCTCCATTGGTTTTTTTTCCTTGCCATTATTCGTGTGCAAGAAGGTTGTAACTCCTGTAGCAGATTCAGATCATGTACCAGTTTATGAAGACAGTTATTTATGCTCATGTACTATCCTGTGTATCAGTTTATTAATAATGTTTGTAGTCCAATGTAAATGAAAGTTGGTGATGTAAACAATATTGTGTTGTATCCTCATATGTATGTAAAACTGAAGTTGTATTTATTATGGATGATTATTTATTTGATGTCATGGAAATGTATAAGGTTATTCAATTAATGTAATAAATTTAGAATGAATTATTGTTGTCAAGTTAATGTGTGATGTGTGAGAGAACATGATAGTAGTTTTGTCAGTAATGCAGCCATGGAACCCTGGGAGAATGTTACTTAGTATAGATAAGTTAAATGTTACCTTGTTATTCCTTGTATTTAAAAAAAAAAAATTGTCTGATTTGTTTAGTGTAATTGTGTTGTTCTCTAGTGTTTCATGGTGGGGTGTTACAGATACAAGATGGCCAGCACTCACATCAGACACAGAGCAGACATAGAGAACAGTGCTTACAGTTAAAGTCATAATATAGGTGTACTCATCTAAGTCATAAGTCAGGTACTACTCACGACCGCTAAGGTGCTAGATACTAGAGTGTAATCATATGGAGTATCATCATGTGTGCTCTAAGGGATGGCACACACGGGACCAAGTACCTCTCATACAGACGAGGAGACTCAATCGTGCCTAAATCCACACCCCGCAGATGGATGACTCGACGCCCCGTAGATGGATAGGCCTTCTTGTTGCATCCTTAGCCTTTACAAGCACTCAAGGTCATGCATGAGGTTTAATTATCTTATTAGTATTTTTACCCCAATGTTTTAGTTTTAGTTATCACTTGTTACTGTAACACTACTACTAGTTCCCCTGGCAGCCACTTACGGGCCCCAGGCCCGTAGAGAGCCACTTCGACAGACCACTCTAATGCCTAGACTTTGTTCATCTCATTTGACTAAACAAGGCATCCAAAAAGACTAAAAAATAGTGAGTTAAAAATTTAAAATAGTAAAGGTGAAAAAATATGATCTACAAGACCCTAACTCTCGTGGACAGTGTAATTTGTTGAAAATGGCCTTCTGCCAATTAGATCAATTTATAAATACTCCCAAGATCCCCAATTTAATTAATAATCACAAAGGAATGCATGGATATCATAAGAGAAGTACGAAAAATGGTGACGCAATTCAACTCACAGCCTAAATTTTATATCTTGTCATCCATTTTTAACATAACAAAATAAAAAATAAAAAGACTTACAAAAATGGTAATCTTAATTTCCCTTCTACAGTAGTTCCTTTAAATCCTTGGGTTGCAGATTTTCCCAATTTGAGTTTATGTGACCAATTTTCATGCACAACCACAAGTAGATGAATCTAAGGTATTTTATTGCCATAACATTCTTAGACTCAATGGCGACGGTTTCCACAAGGCTAGTTTTAATACATATGCAACTATGTATGATAGTTGTATATAGACTAAAAATATTAAATATCTAACCATGTGTGCTGAGATGGTACTAAGAGCTTGAAAACTTCTAACATATATCAATAAAATCTGCTATAAGCTGCTGCAACATACCTAAAATAAACTGTTCAACTTAGAAATTAGATATTCCATAGGACATAGGAGGTGGTTAAGCTTGAAACACCATTCTAATCTCAAACCTAAAGATATAAAATTTATTAAGTCTGATTTAAGGGTCCAAAAATGCTTAAAGAAAGCAATGACTACTTCTAAAACCCTCTAAGCAACCTCACATCCCTCTAATGACTATAATATGAGGAATCAATTCCTCTTATTTCTCCCACAATTCCTTCCAAAACCATACACCCTGACTAACCAAAATGACCAAAACAAAAGCCACTCAATAAACTTAAGAAGAGTTATAATGGAAATCTCTTTCAGAGAAGCCATCGTATAGCAAAAAGGTTTCCTAGGAGTTAGATCTCTTCACTCTATCATTACATTCCAGTTTTTGTTGTATGGTTTCCCTCAATATAATCTCAGTAAAATTGAACCCCTTTTGTTTTCACTACAATTTATAAATCAGAAACCACGTGATCTATTTTTTCTTTCTAGATATTATAAATTAGAAGACACATGATCCTTCATTGAAACCCATTAATCTAAATACTAAAGGAATTGATCTACACAAAGAAAATAAATTCATGGATGGAGGAAATGTAAATATCTTGCGAGGAAATAAATATTTCAGGCATAAATTTTCCTAAGGCAGTAATGGGGTTTCAGTTTTATTTGTGCTAAAGGAAGAAGTGCAGCAAAGGTATTTTAGTTTTTGTCCTAGGGAAACAATGAACTGAGGAAAATACCTCTATCTTGGTCATGCTCACCTTCAACGCACCTCTAACTACAATTTGGTATGCTTCTTGAGTGATTTCCTCTTCCCTTCACTACTTTCCTCGTCTCTCTGTCATTCTCTCTGTCTTCTCTCTTCTTGTTTTTTTATCCTCTCAAAATTAGACAGTCACTTCACCAAATTGTGGTCCCTCCCCAAAGATAGAGTCTTCCACCTTTTTGCCATCCATTTTCCCGTTCTTTAATTCCCACCTACAACTTCTCCTCTCCCCGCATATATTTTGTAGCATTTAATTTTCACCCAGAAACCTCCATTGACTCCTGCTATCCCATCACCAATCTTCCCTTAGATATTTTCCTTCCTCCTTTAATGAGTTTTACTCACCCTAACACAATCCTATGCTCTCCAAGAGGTGTCATCTCAGATGATATTTTAAGCATTTAAGAGCCACCGACTCTCAATGCTAGTGTTGCAAAAGGGGTCATTACATAGAATAAGGGTAAGGATGACAATTATAGTTAGAGTTAGGATTAGAAGTAGAATTAAAATTAGGGTTGGTGTTAAACTTAGACTTAGGGTTATAGTTAGAATTGTTATTACAATATGTGTTGAACCCTACATGCATTAATTATAATTAAGAATAGAATTAAGATTAGGGATAAATTATAATTATGATTAAAATTAAGGTTAGGGTTAGAATTATTTCAAACTCTAAATGCTTTAATTATAATTAGGATTAGAATTAAGATTAGGGATATATTTATAATTATGATTAAAATTAAGGTTAGGGTTACAATTAGGGTTAGGTTTAAGGTTAGGATTAGAATCAATGTTATGGATAGGGTTTGAATTGGGGTTAAGGTTAGGGCTATGATTATGGATAGGTTTAGGTTTAGAATTAGAGTTAGGATTAGAAGTAGGATTAAAATTAGGGTTGGTGTTAAGATTAGAGTTAGGTTCAAGGTTAGAATTAGAATTAATGTTACAGTTACTATTAAGGTTAGTGTTAGGGTTAGGGTTTCAATTATAATTACAATAAGGATTAAAATTAGGGTTAGGGATATAATATTAGGGTTAGTTTTAGGGTGAGGATTGTTGGGGTTAAAATTAGTTTTAGGGACATAATTAGGGTTATTGTTAGAGTCAAAATTAGAGTTAGGGTTAGGATTAGGGTTACAAACTTGGATTTCTCAAGATTAGAATTATAATTGGATTTAAGTAGAATTAGGGTTAGGATTACAGTTACAATTAGGGTTAGGGTTAGGGTTAGGTTAGAATTAGAGTTAAAACTATGATTACAATTAGGGTTAGAGTTGGGATTATAATTAGGGTTAGTATTAGCCTAAACGTTACGTTTAGGGTTATAGTTACAATAAAATAAGAACATCTATTTATGTTTATATCTATATATAGAACTATGATTAGAGCTAAGGTTCAGATTAGGGTTGAAATTAGTAATAGACTAAGGGCTAGGATTAGAGTTAGGGTTAGGATTTCAGTTATAATTAGTGTTAGAATTAGGGTTAGGGTTAGGATTTTGGTTAGAATTAGGGTTAAAACTATTATTAGAATCAAGGTTAGGGTTGGAGTTAGAATTAGGGTTAGTATTAATAACTTATCATAATAATTATTATAACCCTAATTATTTGTACATTAAATTATAATAATAATAATGTTAGAGTTAGGATTAGGATTAAAAGATTCCTATAACATTACGCTTACCATTGTTTTATAAGCCTCAAAACCTCAACCTAACCCTATTTCAAAATCTAACCCTATTTAACATAATTTTAACCATAATTTTGGTTGTAACTCTAATAATTACACTAACCCTAATGTTAACCATAATCTCAACCCTAATTTGAACCATAATTATATTTCTAACCCTAACACTAACCCTAACTTTAATCCTAATAGTAATGCTAACCCTAATTATAATAAATAGATTAATTATTAGATTAATTGTAACTCTAACTCTAACCTAAACACTAATGCTAACCCTAATTTTAACTACTAACAATAATATGAAAGAAGGGGCCGAACAGATCACCTAAAGAAACTACAGGGTAGAAAGTCTCTGTAGTGCCCCTCAACTTATCGTCTTTTGGACTGATGTTTGCTTAGTAGTACTGGACATTTTAACAGTATGTTTAGATCGTTGATGATGGATTTCTAGTTATTTTGCTATTTCAATATGAACTTAATTGTTATGATAACAGATGTTGATGATGGATTATGTCATTTTATGCTTTACAATTTGATAAATGAACTGATGTTTTAGATGCTTTGATGTTATTCATTATATGGGATTGAAAGTTAGTTGATCATTTTATGTTGTAGACTAGTAATCTGATACCTTGATCAATATAGTTGATTGTTATTTATAAACGTGAATGGAACAGTGTTGTATTACTCGTTCTCGAGTACCCTACCTCACTGCGATTTCCATTCACAATAGGACTGCTTGTGATGTATATGTATATCTTGTTATGGTTAACTGTGCGTTGCTGCAGGATGCAGGTACTAGGCATCGACTCCACCTGATTACAGGTCTGAGCATGCCTTCGCCAATGGATTAGTTGGTTGGAGTTAATGTGAGGTCCCTAGTCAGTGTTCCTTCGTCGTCAGTTTACCCTTGTGGTTATTGGTGGTTATTCGCCCATATCTTATTGTCAGGTAATATTGTATCTTGGAGTCAAATCAAGTTCAAAGGTGTCAAAGTATGTGTGGTAATGTTGTGCCTTAATTAGAATTATTCTACGGAAGAGTATAAGTGTTGTTATTTAGGCATAAAGTCATTGTTGTCGATTTTAGCTATAAACAAATTATTATTTTAATAAAAGTGTTGTTGATAAATAAAGTTGTAAGAAGTTTGTATTATTCGATATAATATTATTTATAATAAATAATTAAATAAATAAATAGAGATAATCACGCTTGTAAATTGTAATTCACAACTTGACTAATAAAATAAATTAAAGGATAGTACAAAATTATATAATTGTCGAAATAGTACTATTCTATTTATAACAATATTTTGGGTCGGCTATAAAGAAAAATAATAATAAAATAAAGAATCTAATAATTGGGATCTTTTAATGAAATTAAAAAAAAAAGATATTCTTTAAAGGAGTTGCACGGAATCAGGTGCCAAGCCCTTGGAGAGGAGAGAGGCTGAGTTATAAAAGAGCTGGGGGGCATCAAGGAGATCACCACAGGTGAAAGGAAAGAAGCAGCTTGGAATTGCAACGATTGGAGCAGAGTCGTCGAGTTGATTGCGAAACCAGGTTCGGTCAAATGCTTTATCTCTGAATTTTCTTTCTGAATCTGCAAATGTTGTTGTAGTTTGATTGTTTCCAAATAGTTCGATCCGAAATTAGTTTGCTCTCTGTGTTGTGCCATCAAAGTTCAAGTCTGTAGACTGTCCTCTCTGTGTTTAAACAGCATTTTGTCTTAGGGTTTAAATACTTCGCTTCTGCCCAAAGATTCCATAAGTCAATTGTCTTCCTTCCACGGGTTGCCGAATTTTTCTGTATGCATTCTCAGACCGGCGTGATCTTGGTAGGGTTTGTAGGACACCTCAATAGCTTTGCCGTAAGTCACTGTTGGCTACCACTAGTTGTTCCTGTAAGATCAGATTAATGTTGTTGGTTCTTCCTCTGTAAGTCGCTTTGTATTCATTCGATTTTCCTGGTTGCGTGCCTTTTTCAACCTGCCCTCCCACATCTGCATACGGAAATTCCATTGCTTAGAGACCGGTGCAGCAATTGTTCACTGGAGATTTAATTTATTCTTTTTATATTCCTTAGTATTGTTTATCAGTGACTCGATGTTAATGGAAAGCGCTGCATATTGCAATGCTAGGCGTGATGGGCAGATTGCTGCCATTGGTCTATTTTTTTCGATCTGGTGGAAATTCTCAATAGTCTTGTTGTTTCACTGTCCTATATATATATTGTCATGCTTTATCATTTTTGTGTATTGGGGCCGTTGATACTTGATAGACCGCTGCATTCTTACCATGTGTCTAGAATGGAAGAAAATTTTGAATTCTCTGCTTTAACCGTTAACCTACCATTTACTCATGTCCGTTGCCTAACTATCATTCACTGTGTATGAGAGCTTCGTAGCCTTTCTTCCACCATTTGCTAGGTATTATGATTATTCCAATGACTACCTATACATTAGCTGGAGTCGTTGAAACCTACTTAGTTTCGATGATTGAAAGTTGTCTGTTGGATAAAAAAAAATACATACTACACTCGTTCCTTGTTCCCTAGCTGCATGGCTGGGCGCACATCTGCCAGGGGCAGAAAGGTCTCCAAGTTGTTGATTTGCCGTCTCTAGGGTCGAGAGGATGTAGCATTCATCTCTCGGTCAGTATAAACCCTAAACTGCTATCTTTACGGAAGAACATATTAGAGCTGCATATTTGGCGCTTAACCTTATACTTCCCCACTGCCAAATGATGAGCACTGCTCCAGGGAGGCCGCTGTTTGGCTGACCGGTATCCTTTTTGTTGTAAGAAGATAGTGTCTATGTAGACTATCAATGCAAATTGATGTTCATTAAACATACTCAATAATTCCTTCAATCTGTTAACACGGGTCTCTTCACTTGATTTGTTATCCAAGTCCATCTCCGCTGGCACAAAAGACTTGATTTACATTTATACATCTGTGAGTATATTTTAAAAAGTTTGAGTGGCAAATATGGCCCAATACGAGTTCACTATCTAAGCGTTTAGGTGTATTTGTCATGCAATGCTATCGATCTTCTCAGCGCACTTGGCTGGGATGATGTGTTAGGTGGTTAGGGTTCCAGTAGTGCTAGCCTTTAGGATCCAAATGTGTTCAATTTAATATGTGGATCACCTGTTTGGCTGGCGCACTCTTAAAAAGAAAAGATTTTTGTTATTCTGGACGCTACCTGGGAAGCTGATTCACTTCTGCCTTCGTAATCATCTCAAGGTACGTAGATCGTTGTCCTGTCATTAGTTGCACCTGCAGCGAATTTGGCTGGGTAATACCTTTTGCACTTATGTTCTGTAGATTGCTAGAGTTAAAATCTAAAATTCAGACAAGATTTTAATGGGGAGGTCACACCAAAGGACTGGGTGCCCTTCTGAGAGGAATTAGTGGTATAAAACATTGCCTCAGAAGCTATTCCGCTTCACACTCATACTGCAATCTTTGTAATGCAATTAGAGCACAGTTTCCATCAGTTAGCTGCACCTTGTATTGTATGATTCAGTTCCTTTTTGTTAGCCAAAACCAGCGACCATGATACGTCATTAGAATTCACTGTAATTATATTTTCCTGGCTGGTAAACTGTAATTAGTCTATTTACGGAAACATCTGAGAGGTTCCTCTCTGTCCTTGCACCTTCGCATTAACTTAACGGAATGTAACATAGTCCACCTAGCTGGCACAGGCTTAACAGATATCTCGTTGATAGAATAGGCACTTTTCTGAAGGCCAGTGTAGCGAGGAAGTTCAACTAAGTACCTACAGAAATTAATTGTTGAATCTTACAGAATGAATCAGCAGCAATAGCAATCGGAACGCCATGGAGATAAACATAACGGCATATGTATGGCAATTCTGATCTTCTGATTGGACAGACTTAAATCATTTTGTTTTAAACATTTCTGAGTCACCATTACGACGAAGACATGTCATAAAACCATTACACCGTCTTTGACGACTTTTTCTAGATATGATCGTCATGCAGTTATACGGTGTTATTGTTCATTTCACTACTCGATAGGTTAAAGTCAATTGGACAAGATTGAAGGAAAGTATATGAGATCGTATCGTTTTGAAAGTGTCAAACGGTAAACAGAAATTAAGTGGTTCTCATGTCAATTATTGTAATGATTTAGTTAATCAATTTATTTATCTTTTGAAGCAAAATAAAGATTAGTTAGAGATTTAGTTGCAAGTGTTATAATATAATTTCAGAAGTTGTTTGCATTAAACTGAGAATGAGTTGTAGTATTTTACCTCCTGAATCTGAATTGATGTGAATTGTATGAGTGTTGTAATGAGTCGTATTGAGGTTGTTCAAACTTGTATTCCAGAGGCTGGGTTGTCGTTGTTAAGTATTGGCAACTTGTGTATTGCTGTTTTGTAATTATGATGTAATAGCGTTTATATGTATCAAACAAAGTATGAAGTATAATGAGGTTCTGTCAAGTTAAATGTTGTGTCTTGTAAAGTAACAATCTCAGGATGAAATATCAAACCTCTTGTGCTCTTATTGTACCGTTTTGTCGTAAGGAGAGATCTGAAATCTATAAGAGGATAAAGTATTGCAATGTTAATAGGGTTGGATAACAATTGATGTTATGATTCTATTTTGATGCAAGAAGGTTTATGCCTTGCAGTGTAATTATACGTGTGTTGTTATTAAGTATTGCATGATGTTTTAAGGTTTACAAGGTGTTAGGAAGGAGAGTGCCTTTCAACATGGGGCCGGCGCCCAAAGTGGCAGTTAGGATAACCCGTTGGAAGTAGATTAATCAAGTGATAACCTAAAATTAACTAGGGGGGTTAAGGGTAGATTTCACATTAATAAGATTAATGGATTCCTCTCCCATGGCCTGTAGTGCTTGTTTAGACTAAGGATGGGTAGAGAAGGCCTGGTCGGCATGATTGACTTCCTTGTCCTCATGAAAGGAAGGTCGATTCCGCATGTGTCACCCTATGGGGCCGGCGCCTAGTGAGAGGCTGTCAGGATAACCATAGATGGGGGCCGGCGCCTAGTGAGAGGCTGTCAGGATAACCCATGTTAGGACCATGCGATGACACTCTCCCTACTACAACCTAGCATCCCTTGTTCGATCTCTCCTCATTTGTTTTGTGTCGCCTCTGGAAGTGGAAGTGGAAGTGGAAGTGGAAGTGGAAGTGAAAGTTAAGTTAAGTTATGTTGTGTTGTATTGTTATTGCCATATGTTGTATTGACGTGTGGTCGTCTTTTGTCTTGTTGTCTATCGTCTACCTGACTGTCAGTGTTTGGGACCTCATGTTAACTCCTAGCTCGGGGGGTGGACCTTAGGGTTCCACATGGTCGGGTGGAAGAGCTATTTTATCTATTGGTCATTCTTGTCATGATCGCATGCAGAACAGGATTTGTTCCAGTTGTACTTGTTCCAATGATGATGATGTAAGTGCACAACTTTGTACCAGATTTGTGTAACAGAATATTCTTTATGTATGTAACTGTGATGTAGGCTAAAAGTGGCAATGTAATGATGTCATGATGTACTTATATGAAAACATTTCAGTTATGTATTTTATCATGCAGATTCTGTTATTTGATGATTTGCAATGAATGTGAATCAGTTATCTTATTGAGCATGTATTTGGATCAATTACTGATATATGTTAAATCATGTTAGTTGATTTGTTAAGTGATGCAGCCTTGGACCCTTAGAGAATATGTCGTAATTGATTTTGTTATCGTTACTTAATCATTTAAAAAAAAAAAATTCCTGTTTCATATTGCATAAGTGTGTATTCTTTAAGGCGTTCAAGGCGGGCGTTACATCTGGTATCAGAGCCAAGTTACTAACACTGGGTACTCTGGTTTTATAATTAGCCCATTAAGCTATGCTAGTTGCTTAAACTCTGAAGGACATATTCATTCATAGTCCTTGCCTAACAACCTAAAGTGGTTCTTGGATTTGTTGTCCAGGAAGATGCCTAGGGTACGAGGCTGAGGACGTGGACGAGGTAGGGGTCGTGGGAGAGGTGTTGAAATCAGCCCTCCTCCTAGTTCCCCTCACGGAAGTACACAAGAAGGTGGAAGTGAGAATCAGGAGAATCAGGTTCAGCCTGAGGGTGCTCAACTACGCCAGCTCCTTGAGGAGGTGCTTGCTCGTCTTGGTCCGAGGCAGGAGGTGGTGCAACCAGAAGAGAGAGAAAGAGAACGATCTCCTAGAAGGAGAGAGATCACAGCCGAACAAGAAGCCATTCTTGTGGGCCACATGAGAGACTTGATGAGAGCCCGTCCTCCTACATTCGATGGCTTCGGTAGCGGTTTGGAAGTAGAAACATGGCTAATTGATTTTGAGAGGTGCTTTGCTATGCATCCATATGGTAGCAACACTAAGGCAAGATGCGCCATCATGCATCTAAGAGGATTCACCTCTACTTGGTGGCGTCTTGAGGAACAAAAGTTGCATCTGGATATTGCAACAATTTCATGGGAACTATTTCTAGAAAGGTTCAGAGCTCAATTTTTATCTGACCATTGGAGGCAACGACGAGTAGACGAGTTCCATGGGTTGAGACAGATGGCCATGATAGTGGAACAGTATGAGCGTAGGTTTTATGAACTCAAACAATATGCAGGTATTGGAAACGACGAGGCCATGTTAGTTCAGCATTTTATTAGAGGTCTGAATGCACGCATCAGTGGAGGAGTTCGTGTGTTCGAGCCGAAGACCATGGAGGTAGCAGTTGAGAAGGCTCGACTGGTGGAGGAGAACTTCACCATGGCCCTAGGGGGTCATACAGGTGTTCAGATTGGGAGTGCACCCTCAACAGGCTTAGGTTCTCGAGATGGTCAATCTCAAGCAACAAGTGCATCTAGAGGGCATCATGTACCAGCTAAGGGAGAGCAGCAACAGCAGCAGTATTCGCAATCAAAACCAAAGAATTCCAAACCACAGCAAGGTGGTGTTTCTCAGTTAGGGAAAAACTGTAATTGGCTACAAGCCAAGAATTACCATTCCAACCAACCTGTTCAGAGATCACAACCTGTAGTTAGTAGAGGAAGTTTTGAGCAGTCTAATGCACCTATAGGTGGTGGAGGTTTTGGCAGGGGAATAGGGTGTTTCTCTTGCGGATAGCAGGGTCATATTGCCAGGCAGTGCCCACAGAAGAACACTATAGGATTTAGTCAAGGGCTGGCAGCTTCGGAGCCAACAGTGGGTGATGCAGGGAGGTCTCATAGACTATTCTCAGCGGTTGACCACCACCAGATAGAGCACCAAGGGATAGTCTCTGAGACTGCAGGTAGGGGATGAGCAGCTTTCTTTGGAGTTCATGCACGTTCCACAGCATCAGGGGCTAACCCTCATAAGTAGGGGGTCCATTGGGATCCTAATGACATGGTTTTAGTTGCCTTGGAGGACGTAACCTTTATGCGAGAAGTATACCCTTTTTTGTCGTAGGCTTCCAGGAGTAAGCCTCATCCTAGGGGGGGAGGATGTAGTGCCCCTCAACTTATCGTCTTTTGGACTGATGTTTGCTTAGTAGTACTGGACATTTTGACAGTATGTTTAGATCGTTGATGATGGATTTCTAGTTATTTTGCTATTTCAATATGAACTTAATTGTTATGATAACAGATGTTGATGATGGATTATGTCATTTTATGCTTTACAATTTGATAAATGAACTGATGTTTTAGATGCTTTGATGTTATTCATTATATGGGATTGAAAGTTAGTTGATCATTTTATGTTGTAGACTAGTAATATGATACCTTGTTCAATATAGTTGATTGTTATTTATAAACGTGAATGGAACAGTGTTGTATTACTCGTTCTCGAGTACCCTACCTCACTGCGATTTCCATTCACGATAGGACTGCTTGTGATGTATATGTATATCTTGTTATGGTTAACTGTGCGTTGCTGCAGGATGCAGGTACTAGGCATCGACTCCACCTGATTACAGGTCTGAGCGTGCCTTCGCCAATGGATTAGTTGGTTGGAGTTAATGTGAGGTCCCTAGTCAGTGTTCCTTCGTCGTCAGTTTACCCTTGTGGTTATTGGTGGTCATTCACCCATGTCTTACTGTCAGGTAATATTGTATCTTGGAGTCAAATCAAGTTCGAAGGTGTCAAAGTATGTGTGGTAATGTTGTGCCTTAATTAGAATTATTCTACGGAAGAGTATAAGTGTTGTTATATAGGCATAAAGTCGTTGTTGTCGATTTTACCTATAAACATATTATTATTTTAATAAAAGTGTTGTTGATAAATAAAGTTGTAAGAAGTTTGTATTATTCGATATAATATTATTTATAATAAATAATTAAATAAATAAATAGAGATAATCACGCTTGTAAATTGTAATTCACAACTTGACTAATAAAATAAATTAAAGGATAGTACAAAATTATATAATTGTCGAAATAGTACTATTCTATTTATAACAATATTTTGGGTCGGCTATAAAGAAAAATAATAATAAAATAAACAATCTAATAATTGGGATCTTTTAATTAAATTAAAAAAAAAATAGATATTCTTTAAAGGAGTTGCACGGAATCACATGCCAAGCCCTTGGAGAGGAGAGAGGCTGAGTTATAAAAGAGCTGGGGGGCATCAAGGAGATCACCGCAGGTGAAAGGAAAGAAGCAGCTTGGGACTGCAACGATTGGAGCAGAGTCGTCGAGTTGATTGCGAAACCAGGTTCCATCGAATGCTTTATCTCTGAATTTTCTTTCTGAATCTGCAAATGTTGTTGTAGTTTGATTGTTTCCAAATAGTTCGATCCGAAATTAGTTTGCTCTCTATGTTGTGCCATCAAAGTTCAAGTCTGTAGACTGTCCTCTCTGTGTTTAAACAGCATTTTGTCTTAGGGTTTAAATACTTCGCTTCTGCCCAAAGATTCTGTAAGTCAATTGTCTTCCTTCCACGGTTTGCCAAATTTTTCTGTATGCATTCTCAGACCGGCGTGATCTTGGTAGGGTTTGTAGGACACCTCGATAGCTTTGCCGTATGTCGCTGTTGGCTACCGCTAGTTGTTCATGTAAGATCAGATTAATGTTGTTGGTTCTTCCTCTGTAAATCGCTTTGTATTCATTCGATTTTCCCGGTTGCGTGCCTTTTTCAACCTGCCCTCCCACATCTGCATATGGAAATTCCATTGCTTAGAGACTGGTGCAGCAATTGTTCACTGGAGATTTAATTTATTCTTTTTATATTCCTTAGTATTGTTTATCAGTGACTCGATGTTAATGGAAAGTGCTGCATAGTGCAATGCTAGGCGTGATGGGCAGATTGCTGCCATTGGTATATTTTTTTTTGATCTGGTGGAAATTCTCAATAGTCTTGTTGTTTCGCTGTCCTATATATATATATTGTCATGCTTTATCATTTTTGTGTATTGGGGCCGTTGATACTTGATAGACCGCTGCATTCTTACCATGCGTCTAGAATGGAAGAAAATTCTGAATTCTCTGCTTTAACCGTTAACCTACCATTTACTCATTTCTGTTGCCTAACTATCATTCGCTGTGTATGAGACCTTCGTAGCCTTTCTTCCGCCATTTGCTAGGTATTATGCTTATTCCAATGACTACCTATGCATTAGCTGGAGTCGTTGAAACGTACTCAGTTTCGATGATTGAAAGTTGTCTGTTGGATAAAAAAAATATATACTGCACTCGTTCCTTGTTCCCGAGCCGCATGGCTGGGTGCACATCTGCCAGGGGCAGAAAGGTCTCCAAGTTGTTGATTTGCCGTCTCTAGGGTCGAGAGGATGTAGCATTCATATCTCGGTCAGTATAAACCCTAAACTGCTATCTTTACGGAAGAACATATTAGAGCTGCATATTTGGCGCTTAACCTTATACTTCCCCACTGCCAAATGATGAGCGCTGCTCTAGGGATGCCGCTGTTTGGCTGACCGGTATCCTTTTTGTTGTAAGAAGATAGTGTCTATGTAGACTATCAATGCAAATTGATGTTCATTAAACATACTCAATAATTCCTTCAATCTGTTAACACGGGTCTCTTCACTCGATTTGTTATCCAAGTCCATCTCCGCCGGCACAAAAGACTTGATTTACATTTATACATTTGTGAGTATATTTTAAAAAGTTTGAGTGGCAAATATGGCCCAATACGAGTTCACTATCTAAGCGTTTAGGTGTATTTGTCATGCAATGCTATCGATCTGCTCAGCGCACTTGGCTGGGATGATGTGTTAGGTGGTTAGGGTTCCGGTAGTGCTAGCCTTTAGGATCCAAATGTGTTCAATTTAATATGTGGATCACCTGTTTGGCTGGCGCACTCCTAAAAAGAAAAGATTTTTGTTATTCTGGACGCTGCCTGGGAAGCTGATTCACTTCTGCCTTCGTAATCATCTCAAGGTACGTAGATCGTTGTCCTGTCATTAGTTGCACCTGCAACGAATTTGGCTGGGTAATACCTTTTGTACTTATGTTCTGTAGATTGCTAGAGTTAAAATCTAAAATTCAGACAAGATTTTAATGGGGAGGTCGTACCAAAGGATTGGGCGCCCTTCTGAGAGGAATTAGTGGTATAAAACGTTGCCTCAGAAGCTATTCCGCTTCACACTCATACTGCAATATTTGTAATGCAATTAGAGCGTGGTTTCCGTCAGTTAGCTGCACCTTGTATTGTATGATTTAGTTCCTTTTTGTTAGCCAAAACCAGCGACCATGATACGTCATTAGAATTCACTGTAATTGTATTTTCCTGGCTAGTAAACTGTAATTAGTCTATTTACGGAAACATCTGAGAGGTTCCTCTCTGTCCTTGCACCTTCGCATTAACTTAATGGAATGTAATACAGTCCACCTAGCTGGCACAGGCTTAACAGATATCTCGTTGATAGAATTGGCACTTTTCTGAAGGCCAGTGCAGCGAGGAAGTTCAACTGAGTACCTACAGAAATTAACTGTTGAATCTTACAGAATGAATTAGCGGCAATAGCAATCGGAACGCCATGGAGATAAACATAACGGCATATGTATGGCAATTCTGATCTTCTGATTGGACAGACTTAAATCATTTCGTTTTAAACATTTTTGAGTCACCATTATGACGAAGACATGTCATAAAACCATTACACCGTCTTTGACGACTTTTCCTAGATATGATCGTCATGCAGTTATACGGTGTTATTGTTCATTTCACTACTCGATAGGTTAAAGTCAATTGGACAAGATTGAAGGAAAGTATATGAGATCGTATCGTTTTGAAAGTGTCAAACGGTAAACAGAAATTAAGTGGTTCTCATGTCAATTATTGTAATGATTTAGTTAATCAATTTATTTATCTTTTGAAGCAAAATAAAGATTAGTTAGAGATTTAGTTGCAAGTGTTATAATATAATTTCAGAAGTTGTTTCCATTAAACTAAGAATGAGTTGTAGTATTTTACCTCCTGAATCTGAATTGATGTGAATTGTATGAGTGTTGTAATGAGTCGTATTGAGGTTGTTCAAACTTGTATTCCAGAGGCTGGGTTGTCGTTGTTAAGTATTGGCAACTTGTGTATTGTTGTTTTGTAATTGTGATGTAATAGCGTTTATATGTATCAAACAAAGTATGAAGTATAATGAGGTTCTGTCAAGTTGAATGTTGTGTCTTGTAAAGTAACAATCTCAAGATGAAATATCAAACCTCTTGTGCTCTTATTGTACCATTTTGTCGTAAGGAGAGATCTGAAATCTGTAAGAGGATAAAGTATTGCAATGTTAATAGGGTTGGATAACAATTGATGTTATGATTCTATTTTGATGCAAGAAGGTTTATGCCTTGCAGTGTAATTATACGTGTGTTGTTATTAAGTATTGCATGATGTTTTAAGGTTTACTAGGTGTTAGGAAGGAGAGTGGCTTTCAACGTGGGGCCGGCGCCCAAAGTGGTAGTCAGGATAACCCGTTGGAAGTAGATTAATCAAGTGATAACCTAAAATTAACTAGGGGGGTTAAGGGTAGATTTCACATTAATAAGATCCCATGGCCTGTAGTGCTTGTTTAGACTAAGGATGGGTAGAGAAGGCCTGGTCGGCATGATTGACTTCCTTGTCCTCATGAAAGGAAGGTTGATTCCCCATGTGTCACCCTATGGGGCCGGCGCCTAGTGAGAGGCTGTCAGGATAACCATAGATGGGGGCCGGCGCCTAGTGAGAGGCTGTCAGGATAACCATAGATGGGGGCCGGCGCCTAGTGAGAGGCTGTCAGGATAACCCATGCTAGGACCATGCGATGACATTCTCCCTACTACAACCTAGCATCCCTTGTTCGATCTCTCCTCATTTGTTTTGTGTCGCCTCTGGAAGTGGAAGTGGAAGTGGAAGTGGAAGTGAAAGTTAAGTTAAGTTATGTTGTGTTGTATTGTTATTGCCATATGTTGTATTGACGTGTGGTCGTCTTTTGTCTTGTTGTCTATCGTCTAAATGACTGTCAGTGTTTGGGACCTCATGTTAACTCCTAGCTCGGGGGGTGGACCTTAGGGTTCCACATGGTCGGGTGGAAGAGCAGAGTCGTCGAGTTGATTGCGAAACCAGGTTCCATCGAATGCTTTATCTCTGAATTTTCTTTCTGAATCTGCAAATGTTGTTGTAGTTTGATTGTTTCCAAATAGTTTGATCCGAAATTAGTTTGCTCTCTATGTTGTGCCATCAAAGTTCAAGTCTGTAGACTGTCCTCTCTGTGTTTAAACAGCATTTTGTCTTAGGGTTTAAATACTTCGCTTCTGCCCAAAGATTCTGTAAGTCAATTGTCTTCCTTCCACGGTTTGCCAAATTTTTCTGTATGCATTCTCAGACCGGCGTGATCTTGGTAGGGTTTGTAGGACACCTCGATAGCTTTGCCGTATGTCGCTGTTGGCTACCGCTAGTTGTTCCTGTAAGATCAGATTAATGTTGTTGGTTCTTCCTCTGTAAATCGCTTTGTATTCATTCGATTTTCCCGGTTGCGTGCCTTTTTCAACCTGCCCTCCCACATCTGCATATGGAAATTCCATTGCTTAGAGACTGGTGCAGCAATTGTTCACTGGAGATTTAATTTATTCTTTTTATATTCCTTAGTATTGTTTATCAGTGACTCGATGTTAATGGAAAGTGCTGCATAGTGCAATGCTAGGCGTGATGGGCAGATTGCTGCCATTGGTATATTTTTTTTCGATCTGGTGGAAATTCTCAATAGTCTTGTTGTTTCGCTGTCCTATATATATATTGTCATGCTTTATCATTTTTGTGTATTGGGGCCGTTGATACTTGATAGACCGCTGCATTCTTACCATGCGTCTAGAATGGAAGAAAATTCTGAATTCTCTGCTTTAACCGTTAACCTACCATTTACTCATGTCCGTTGCCTAACTATCATTCGCTGTGTATGAGAGCTTCGTAGCCTTTCTTCCGCCATTTGCTAGGTATTATGCTTATTCCAATGACAACCTATGCATTAGCTGGAGTCGTTGAAACGTACTCAGTTTCGATGATTGAAAGTTGTCTGTTGGATAAAAAAAATATATACTGCACTCGTTCCTTGTTCCCGAGCCGCATGGCTGGGTGCACATCTACCAGGGGCAGAAAGGTCTCCAAGTTGTTGATTTGCCGTCTCTAGGGTCGAGAGGATGTAGCATTCATATCTCGGTCAGTATAAACCCTAAACTGCTATCTTTACGGAAGAACATATTAGAGCTGCATATTTGGCGCTTAACCTTATACTTCCCCACTGCCAAATGATGAGCGCTGCTCCAAGGATGCCGCTGTTTGGCTGACCGGTATCCTTTTTGTTGTAAGAAGATAGTGTCTATGTAGACTATCAATGCAAATTGATGTTCATTAAACATACTCAATAATTCCTTCAATCTGTTAACACGGGTCTCTTCACTCGATTTGTTATCCAAGTCCATCTCCGCCAGCACAAAAGACTTGATTTACATTTATACATTTGTGAGTATATTTTAAAAAGTTTGAGTGGCAAATATGGCCCAATACGAGTTCACTATCTAAGCGTTTAGGTGTATTTGTCATGCAATGCTATCGATCTGCTCAGCGCACTTGGCTGGGATGATGTGTTAGGTGGTTAGGGTTCCGGTAGTGCTAGCCTTTAGGATCCAAATGTGTTCAATTTAATATGTGGATCGCCTGTTTGGCTGGCGCACTCCTAAAAAGAAAAGATTTTTGTTATTCTGGACGCTGCCTGGGAAGCTGATTCACTTCTGCCTTCGTAATCATCTCAAGGTACGTAGATCGTTGTCCTGTCATTAGTTGCACCTGCAACGAATTTGGCTGGGTAATAACTTTTGCACTTATGTTCTGTAGATTGCTAGAGTTAAAATCTAAAATTCAGACAAGATTTTAATGGGGAGGTCGTACCAAAGGATTGGGCGCCCTTCTGAGAGGAATTAGTGGTATAAAACGTTGCCTCAGAAGCTATTCCGCTTCACACTCATACTGCAATATTTGTAATGCAATTAGAGCGTGGTTTCCGTCAGTTAGCTGCACCTTGTATTGTATGATTTAGTTCCTTTTTGTTAGCCAAAACCAGCGACCATGATACGTCATTAGAATTCACTGTAATTGTATTTTCCTGGCTAGTAAACTGTAATTAGTCTATTTACGGAAACATCTGAGAGGTTCCTCTCTGTCCTTGCACCTTCGCATTAACTTAATGGAATGTAATACAGTCCACCTAGCTGGCACAGGCTTAACAGATATCTCGTTGATAGAATTGGCACTTTTCTGAAGGCCAGTGCAGCGAGGAAGTTTAACTGAGTACCTACAGAAATTAACTGTTGAATCTTACAGAATGAATTAGCGGCAATAGCAATCGGAACGCCATGGAGATAAACATAACGGCATATGTATGGCAATTCTGATCTTCTGATTGGACAGACTTAAATCATTTCGTTTTAAACATTTTTGAGTCACCATTACGACGAAGACATGTCATAAAACCATTACACCGTCTTTGACGACTTTTCCTAGATATGATCGTCATGCAGTTATACGGTGTTATTGTTCATTTCACTACTCGATAGGTTAAAGTCAATTGGACAAGATTGAAGGAAAGTATATGAGATCGTATCGTTTTGAAAGTGTCAAACGGTAAACAGAAATTAAGTGGTTCTCATGTCAATTATTGTAATGATTTAGTTAATCAATTTATTTATCTTTTGAAGCAAAATAAAGATTAGTTAGAGATTTAGTTGCAAGTGTTATAATATAATTTCAGAAGTTGTTTGCATTAAACTAAGAATGAGTTGTAGTATTTTACCTCCTGAATCTGAATTGATGTGAATTGTATGAGTGTTGTAATGAGTCGTATTGAGGTTGTTCAAACTTGTATTCCAGAGGCTGGGTTGTCGTTGTTAAGTATTGGCAACTTGTGTATTGTTGTTTTGTAATTGTGATGTAATAGCGTTTATATGTATCAAACAAAGTATGAAGTATAATGAGGTTCTGTCAAGTTGAATGTTGTGTCTTGTAAAGTAACAATCTCAAGATGAAATATCAAACCTCTTGTGCTCTTATTGTACCGTTTTGTCGTAAGGAGAGATCTGAAATCTGTAAGAGGATAAAGTATTGCAATGTTAATAGGGTTGGATAACAATTGATGTTATGATTCTATTTTGATGCAAGAAGATTTATGCCTTGCAGTGTAATTATACGTGTGTTGTTATTAAGTATTGCATGATGTTTTAAGGTTTACTAGGTGTTAGGAAGGAGAGTGGCTTTCAACGTGGGGCCGGCGCCCAAAGTGGTAGTCAGGATAACCCGTTGGAAGTAGATTAATCAAGTGATAACCTAAAATTAACTAGGGGGGTTAAGGGTAGATTTCACATTAATAAGATCCCATGGCCTGTAGTGCTTGTTTAGACTAAGGATGGGTAGAGAAGGCCTGGTCGGCATGATTGACTTCCTTGTCCTCATGAAAGGAAGGTTGATTCCCCATGTGTCACCCTATGGGGCCGGCGCCTAGTGAGAGGCTGTCAGGATAACCCATGTTAGGACCATGCGATGACATTCTCCCTACTACAACCTAGCATCCCTTGTTCGATCTCTCCTCATTTGTTTTGTGTCGCCTCTGGAAGTGGAAGTGGAAGTGGAAGTGGAAGTGAAAGTTAAGTTAAGTTATGTTGTGTTGTATTGTTATTGCCATATGTTGTATTGACGTGTGGTCGTCTTTTGTCTTGTTGTCTATTGTCTAAATGACTGTCAGTGTTTGGGACCTCATGTTAACTCCTAACTCGGGGGGTGGACCTTAGGGTTCCACATGGTCGGGTGGAAGAGCTATTTTATCCATTGGTCATTCTTGTCATGATCGCATGCAGAACAGGATTTGTTCCAGTTGTACTTGTTCCAATGATGATGATGTAAGTGCACAACTTTGTACCAGATTTGTGTAACAGAATATTCTTTATGTATGTAACTTTGATGTAGGCTAAAAGTGGCAATGTAATGATGTCATGATGTACTTATATGAAAACATTTCAGTTATGTATTTTATCATGCAGATTCTATTATTTGATGATTTGCAATGAATGTGAATCAGTTATCTTATTGAGCATGTATTTGGATCAATTACTGATATATGTTAAATCATGTTAGTTGATTTGTTAAGTGATGCAGCCTTGGACCCTTAGAGAATATGTCGTAATTGATTTTGTTATCGTTACTTAATCATTTAAAAAAAAAAATTTCATGTTTCATATTGCATAAGTGTGTATTCTTTAAGGCGTTCAAGGCGGGCGTTACAGTCTTTCCCTCCTACAGTTCAGTAATTGAATTCGGGAGCAGGCTTAGTGGGAGGGGAGGAGGAACTAGAGTTTCTGAACAACCGTAAGTGAGGCAATTAACAAGGTTGGGGAGAATTCAAATAGTTAACTCCCTATTAAATATATTATTATAATATAATATTATAATTATAATTATAATAATATTAATTATCATTAAGTAATTTTCTTTATTATATTTATTATTATAAATATTCTCTATAAAATGTAATAATATTACAATAATATAATATACAAACTTTAAAATAATTTTACTTTAAAATAATTATTCTAATTTAAATTATTTATTTTGATTTAAAATATGAAACTATTTGTACATAAAATAATAAATATTTATAATAAAATAATAATATAAATACATTATTATAATGTTTACTAATATTATATTACATAATTATGATTTAAAATTATTAAATTATACAATAATTACAATTATAGTTTAAAATAAATTGATTAAAAGGCCATTCAAGATGGATCCATCTCTGCGTACTTTAAATATATTTTTTAAATATAACTATACTAGTTGATAATTCATAGTAGCATTACATGGAATTGGGATTGACTTTGAAAACCAAAAGTAAAAATGGAATTCAATTACTTAGGAAACTAAAAAATATTGAAAAACTCATAACCCTTGGGCTTCTCCTTGATGCCATGAACACATAATGTGAATCTGATGACACTTGAGTGTATGCAAGCAGAGTAAATACTCTCCCATCAATCTTTCCATAGAGATTGTACACATTCTACCATCCTTGGAAATTAATTTCACATGAAATGGGAGTTGGTGGCTCCTTTGCTTGCAAAGGGCTAACAAGGATGGGCTTGATATTAGTTTCATTTTTTCTTGCTTTGGCACTATGCTAAAGTTCTTTATTAATATAGAAATCTTCCTCCCAAATGTAGGAATTATTTTCCCCAATTTTCTAGTATTACATTTTTTATTTTATTCTTCAAACATACAATATCTTAATGCATTTTAAATTATCATAATATTAATATTATTACAATTTAATATCTTAAGCAGACATTTCAAATCTCTATAGACGTCTCCACATAAATACAAATATGCAAGCTTTGTAAAGATTAGTTTTATAGTTAAGGAAATATTTGTGTTATTTAATAGGCTTTGTAAAGTTTAGTTTTATAGTTAAGGAAATATTTTAGTACTATTTTATTTTTACCAAATTAAATTATTTTTAATTTTATTTTTACCAAATCATAATCTATGTGTTTAGATATAGAAATATATGAGTGTGTGTATATATGTATATGTATATGTATCTCTATGTATGTAAATACCTAACTATATACTAGTCTTTCATGTCTAAAAACAAATGCATAAAAATAGTATCAATCAATATATAAATTATATAAATTAAAAATACATATAACTATATGTAGATACATATATAAATATATATGAATACAAATATATATATATACAAACATATATAAATATAGACAAATACATATAATTATAAATACAAACATATATAAATATATTTACAAATATATGTAAATACATACATGTATAATGTATATCTGTATCTATATATATACATGAATAATATGAATATAAAATAAATAAATCATAATCTATGTATTTAGATATAGAAATATATGAGTGTATTTGTATATATGTATATGTATTTGTATATTTTGTATGTATGTATGTATGTATGTATGTATGTATGTATGTACCTAACTATATACTAGTCTTTCATGTCTAAAAATAAATGTATACAAATAGTTTTCATCTCTGCAATTGTAACTCACAAATTCTCTTCTTTTCTTTGTGATGATGGATCATGGAGTGTGATCCGAAAAGTTGATCCAAATAAGCTCTACACAATTTTCTCCAAAAGTTTGATTATTATGTTATACATATCAAACATTCAGTTGAATTATTTTATCAATCATCATACTATGTAAACAAACTTAGAATCATTCAATTCTCCAATATTATGAAGGGTTATTTTCAAAATTATAAAGTAAGGGTTTTGAAATTTAAAATATAACTCACATACTTTTGTTTTATAATAAATATTAAACATCATTCACAATGCAATGATTGATTCTCTGAAAATATCACTTAAACTTCAGAGCCAAAAGAATCCCCATCATCTCTAAGTAATATGACAGGCAAAGAAAGTAACAGCAGGAATAAGCTTAAAGCCAACATATATGCTTTGAAACAGGCCTTGAAGCTATCAGAGCCATATGAACTCTACCGTCCATACTTCTGAAACTCCCATTCGCTATTATCTAAAGGACAGATTTGACGTGTCTTCAGCCACCTACTTATGCAGTGAAAGTGGAAGGCGTGGTTGCATACTCCCCATGCAACAGTACATTCTTCGCTGGCTGTGCTAGCTTGATTTGCCTGACACTCAATGCAGAGGTCCATGATATGGTTTCTGCAAATGGCACAATTGTCAACGACAATATCCCAAGCCCAGAGGGCAACGGCATTCCATTTCTTGATTTCAAAGCGCTTGGGCTTCTTGGAGGCGCTGGAGCCCTCCCCAGACTGCTCTTCCACCGGTGTCATCTCTACGTCTTTCGAAGCCATTCCTGCGCAGAGAACCCAGCTACATATTTTTATTAAATGAATGTACTTAAAATTATAAAGTAACTGTTTTATATAATAACATTTTTTTTAAATAAAAGCACACAAGAATTAAATTTAAAATATATAACTGTTTTATTAAATTAATGGACATAACAATAAAGTGGGCATAAAGTTTTCTTTTGTGTTATTTTATTAGGGTTTTATCATATAAAACATAAAAGGAGTAAAATGTATTCTCCAACCTAGAAGTTATTTTTCTTTGTTAGCCTTCATTAAACTATAGTAAATAATTTACCCTACCCTTAATTTTCTTATTTTTCTTTGTGGGATGTATGGAAATTCTTTGCTCGGAATAATTTTGAATAATTTAATCCACATCATACAAAAAAAAACTCAAGAATCTAAAACAAAGGTCATTAAACTAAATATTAATTTTCTTTGTGGCTTTTAAAGATTGAACCCTAGCCTAAATAATTTTATAATTTATAGGTAATTTAAGCTGCACTCTAACTGCAATTTTCTTTTTATTTTAATGAGTAGAATGTAAATAGAATAAGAGTAAATAATAGCAATGCTAATCTAACCTTCTATAAATAATAGCAGCAACATTGCATCACTTCATAAATTCATTTTACAAGAAAAATACAAAGAAAAATGGCTGCATAGTGCCCTTACGAATTAAACTTCTCTCCTTAGTGATTAAACTTCTTCCAATTCAATTTGCTTTGTTTTTATTTGATTTGATTTTTCTTAAATTTATGTTTGAGTTCTACTTATATTTATACACATTATTTTAAATTGGCTTTATTTTGGTGTTAATAGAATTAATAACTATGTTGGCTATATATTTATAATTATTTTAAAAATATGTTTTAAACAATATGTCAGCTCTATTTTATTTTTATATACATAGTATTTATAGATGTCAGCTCTTTAATAGTTTTTGTTAACACACTTAGACCATTACACTCCACCCCTTACTATCAGTGTAGTTACAATGTAATATATTTTGTTTTATTTACTTGTAGAGTTATTTTAACGAAAATTCTCAAATTAATTTTTTACTGTAGAATATTTTATTTTATAACTATATTTTATTAGGGTTCATCATATGAAATATAAAAAGAACAAAATGTATTATGAAGGCAAAAGTAATTGGAAGTAAGTACATTATATTAGGCTTTAAGTTAATTCTCAAAAATAAATGTCTTAATATCTCTTGGTGTATTTTAGATAAAATACGTATGCTAGTTTTATTTTAAAATTATTTTATTTTATTACATTGTTTACTTTATTTTTATTTGAAAGGTTATTTTATATTGTTATATAAATTTTAATTTTATTTTTGAAAACAATAGCATTTTTTATGAGTGAATTGCCTGAAGTGACCTTACCCATAAACCAAAGAAGAAATCAATAAAAAATTCTAACATGCTACTCCAAGGAGGGCCACACAAAAAATTTCATTAAGTATGCTTACTATGAGTTGTAATTTTGTTGTTAACATAGTATCTAATTACATAGTCTTTCTAATACAAAAACCTCATTATGGGTAATTTCTATACTATTCAATATTTTTATGCTTAAAAACTATTGCACTACTTTGTTATCGCCACCTCTATGGTATCCCCTATAGCTTTCCTCATCACATCTTCCATCTCCATCTCCTTAGAATCCTTGGGAACCAAAGCAAAAGACCAATCAACTGCATTGTCTGCCATAACACTTAAAACAATTTTTAGGAAATTGAGCCCCCATGCCACCTTCTTCCATCTTGCTTCAACTCCAAACCCCACCGCTTCGATCACAAAAGGAGCTTAGTGCCCATTGAAATTAGGAAACTTTAACAGCCATATGCCATAGTTCATTAGGAACCCCATCCCCACCACTGCAATCTCCAAGTAATCAATAAGGCCCCTGCACCACTTGGAGAAGACCAAAGCCTTCATGAAAACTTTGATATTATCCTTATCCTCCCTCAAATTCAACATGGTCACCACAAACATAGAGGCCACATCTGCACTTAGCCGGTATCTTTGAGATGCCAAAAGAAAGACATCTCCAAATACCATCCTTATTGCAAGAAGCACAATGGAGGAATGAGTTTTGAAAATCTTCTTCAACCCTCTATCTGAATGTTGCCTCTCAAAACCATCTATCTACATCTCCCTTGAAGGAACACCATAGTATCCATTTTGAATGGAAAAACCTGTATTGGCCAAAGTGCTAAATAGCATCCCCTAACTTTTAATTGAAATGATTTTACCAGCAATGAACTGTCCCTTTCTGCCATCATATCTACAACTCCCATGTCCCAACAACTCCAACTCTCTGTCATCATTAATTCTCATGCTTCGATGTCCTTCAAATGATAATTAAAACTAATGATCAAGTGAATTCCAATCTTTCGAGTTATTTGTAATAAATTTGGTGTATTGCATGGTCATCGCCACATTAGCAAGTTCATCTGCCTTGGTGTTGGTCTCCCTGTAGACATGTACTATTTTGAATCTATCCAATAAATTCATACATTCCTTGCACATACTTAAAATATTTCTAAGTCTCCAATTCATGTTATGATTAGCATTATTTCCTATGTCGTTAATAATCACTTTTGAATCCTCACCTATCATCAATCTTTTTACATCTTTGATGTCCCCCATTTGAAGCCCTAGCAATAGAGCTTGAGATTCTACTTCATTATTGGTCCCAACAAGTAGTTTTTTTAATGTCAAAATCACCATTGCCCATTTGTGATCTCGGATGATGGATCTAGCCCTAAAAATTTCTGGATTACCTTTCGCTACTTCGTAAAAATTCAACTTATCCATCCCTCATCTAGGGGGACCCATTTTACATCTTCACTAGGGTTATGAGTCATATGATCTGATGCCTTCCAATAAATGGGGGAATAATCAAACCTAGACACATTTTTTGATCTCATTATCCCAAGAAGTGAAGGAGCTACTTTTCAAAGATTAATGTCTTGATGCATTGTTTACCGCTTCTATTACAGACTGCTCAATTTTACATTTTACTACTTTAGTTGACACTTCTTTATCTTGGAAGATTCTCCTATTCCTCTATTTCCACAAATCCCATATGACCAAAGATGGCTTGATAATCCAAATGCTAGAGAAAACCAATTTCTTATGCGGCACCGACCATGGAGATAAAAGTTTAAATATATCTTGGGGTTGTGGATTCTACCAACTCAACATTCAATAGACAAACTTCCAATGCTCCTCTGCATATTTACAACTTAATAGAAAATGGTCCATTGATTCTTACCCATCCATGTTCATTGTAGAAATTTGGGTAATCTTTCCAGACATCTAGTCTTTTTGTGGTAATGTTCATGTATTTTGGCTTATATTCATTGTCATCCAATAAGGTATCTCTTAGTTCCTCAAACTTCATGTGGTTGATTTTAGTGAGTGTGGATGTATATCCTTACATCCTTAATATAAACAACATCAGTTGGAACAAAAGAGAATGCTCCATTTTTATCCACTTCCATAGCTTTATATGGATATTTCTTGTACTTAGGTCTTGGCTTCTCTATAACATCAACCAATTTTGGTATCACAAGTTTATCTCTTCTACACTCTATGGCTATGGTTTCACTTCCTAACTCTTCTTCTCACGAATTTGCAATCTATAGCTAGGGCTTCACCTTTAACTCTTCTTTTCTCAAATTTACCAATCACATTGAATATGAATGAGGAAGAATTGAATGATTAGGACTTAAGAAACATTCTTTTGCCCTAACTTTTTTTCATTTATTACATCTTTTGCTTGTTAGGGTTTTGAGAGATTTTAGCTGTCAATTCACTCTATAGGTTCATAGGGAACTATTTCCATCTAGAATTCCTTTGTCTTTCATGTTTTCATTCCAAACATTTGAGTTATTGATTTAGACTTGTCTTATTAACATATCCATCTTTAAATTTCTTATCAAGTCACCTATATGCCTTGCTTTCACTTCGCAACATCTCATTTTTACAAGGAGATGGAAGATTATGCAGTGGTTAGTTCCCCTTGAACCCATGTTTTTTCTTAATCTAATATGAAGTCCTCTGCAGGAGGTACATGAAAAGGTGTGAGATTCATTGATTGAATCAAGCCACCAGGTTCACCTGTAAAACCTGAGATTTACCTTCTACAATAGAAAAAACAAAAAGGATGAATTTGCATAATATTGGATGCAATTAATGAGTTAGATTAATGAATTACATGTGAGAACTTAATTTTATATTGGTAAGTTAGAAAACACTAATATGACTTAAGAATAACCTAAAACTAAAATTAGCCCCAAGTCAACTTAATAAAGTGGAGAAAACAGAGGAAAACCCAATCAAAGAAAACTCCTCTCCAAAAGAGAGAAAAATACAACAAGTACATGAACATGTGATTGAAGGACTAACACTAAGACCCCCAAGAATTGAGTCCATCACAAAAGTACAATCATGTTCATACTGCCCATAAGAAAGGAAGTAGAGAGAAGGTCTGGTGACCCCCCAGAAGTGAGAAGGATGAAACCCCATGTGAGGAAATTCTCCCTTCCAAAATAAAGATGAGAAGAGAGACCATACAATTGCTCTTCAAGATGACTCCTATAGTGCTAGAAAATGCTCAACACAAAATAAAGATGTTAATACCCATGAACGTCAAACAACATTTGTCACCTTAGGAAGAAATACAATTGCAAATGTGTACATAACGTTTTACCATTCCTGATGGAAATACACAAGAAGAATGATAAATGTCTCTGAACTGAGCACATGATCAAAAGATAATAATGATGCTCCTAAAAATTGCTTAAATATCTCCAATCTACTTAAAAAGTATAATTGAATAGGAGGATAAAGAACAATCTTTGAAGAAGATGATGGTGATGCAACGCCATTGAAAATGTTAGTAAATAGAAGACAAATATATCCTCAATGTTGTCCTCCAAATGTACAAGATGGACTCTACAAACAACAATGATATATCTGGTAGATATGTGTCCCAATGAGCTATCTCTGCAAGACTAATAATATCCTACTACAAAGAATCTGATGTAGCAACAAGTAATAAAGATGTGATCTCAATTTAAGTAGAGAAGGAGAAGAAAGTGAAGGTTATGTGTCATGTGAACTCACAAGACCTGTCAAATATGCATGCTCCTCAACTATATCATCATCAAAAGGTATGCAATCTACATCATCAAGGGGTATGCGGCAATCCATAGCAAGATCATCAAGGAATGGGTAGATATGTGAGACTCCATAGATCTCCTAAATGCTAGTCCAAAGAGTGTGTGAGCAATCAATATGTTAGATAGAACACATAGTGTCAAAATCAACACTAGAACTAATCAATCCTACAATACATGATCAATAGAATTTCCCCATGTATATTTCCTCCCAGGTGTATTTCATTCAGGAATGATTCCATAAAGATAAGGGAAAAGATTAACCCACTTAAGATGTTTCAATATGCCATTCCACGAAGACTCATAATTATCCTTACCCAATGTTACCACTGAAGAGCAAATAGGAAAACCCATGATACCTCTTCAAATAAATCAAATCAGAGATAAAAAATTTGAATATGTATTAATGTTGATAAATAAAGCCCAACAAAATAAACATAACTTCTCCAAATGCCAAAATGTTCAGAATATCAAATAGAAACCATAAAACTGACAAACTAAATAAAGAATACTTGGGGCTAAGTATATAAAATTTGTATGGATGGCTATGTACAGCTTGTCAATACCTTTTGACTGCCACAAGAATTACAAAAATCAAAGATCATGGAAAAAATATATGAGCTTAGAAGCCAAAAAAGGTATCTACAATTCAAACAACAATAAATGTCATTAGTAGAATAACCTAGAAAAAATACCTACACCACTGGATTGTGTTCAGAACGTTCTTTACGATGCCTATTTGTTTTAAAAAAATATGACCTCATTTGCCCAAGTTATGCCAAAAACAAAAACAACACCCTGAAGAACAAATTATGGCAAAAAGGGACCCTCTTACTCATACTGCGTGTTGGGCAAGTCATACAGCTTGCTTGGCAAAAACATTCCCCATATGATCCCATGGCTGATTTCAACGATTTGATAGTCAATATTAAGGTTTTTAGGCCTCCTGAGATAGATGCCAGGGTTGGATTTGGCCCAAAACACTCCAAAAATAGCTTTCTTCCAGATCCTCAAAAGACACTCGCTAAAACCCTTGCAGGTCTGGCATACGAAGCTCAAATCAAGCCAAATAAAAGACTAATCTGACTATTTTGACTTCTCTAAATCCAATTGAAGACTCTATTTTACACAAAAATGCACCCAACAAATAGCTCTTGCTTAAATGTTTCTCTGGATCTGAGAAGGGGGTTGTAGATCTAGAGCTCTAGTACCATGTGAGAGTCACTGATTGACTCAAGCCACTAGGGTCACTTGTGAAACCTAATATTTACCTTCTACAAGAGAAAAAAACATGGAGGATGGATTTGCAGAATATTGGATGCAATTAATGAATTGGATTAATGAATTACATTTGAGAACATGCTTCTATATTTGCAAGTTAGAAAACCTTAATATGACTTAAGGATAACTGTTACCATTTTTTACCACAACTCAAAATTGGCTAAGCAGATGTGATATTATCATTTTTTTTAGTGAGGTTTGATATTCTTTTGTTATGAGTTAGTTGCATAATTATTATGTTTTAGTGTTAAATGTAGTTCAGTTGTTCAAGAAAGGAAGAAAGATTTTAGATCATTCATTGCATTGCAGAATAGTCAAGAGAGACAAGTATTTCATTCATCACAATGATTATCCATTTACAAGTTGAAATACATAAAGGAATGAGCATTGCATTGAAATAAATAATGACATATTAGATGTCCCACACATGTCGTGGGTTATAGCTGAACATATGCAGATATAAAGAAAATATTATGCATCTAATGAATGAAAAAGGAAAGACATAGCCATCATTGCCTTGGGGTTGTCGATCTTCAAAGTTGCCTCATGTCCTACTCTTGATCTAGACACGTACTTGGAAAAATGAGGGAAGGGTCATGTTAGAAGCTCTGGTTATCAAAATCCTTTATCCACCAGAAGAGGCATAATAATTTGATTATAGTGCATTGATCAAATCAACACCATCCATATGCAGAAGGAACCAAAAGAAAACAATCATGGAGCATCATTGTTTTATTCTAATCTATTTCTTTCATGTGTAGGTATAGGACAAATTATGTTTTTGTGTCAGATGTATTTCAGCATGTAGTACAAAATGGGCTCCCACAAGGGTAGAGCCTAGCATGCTACCCCTGAGTTTTAAGAGAAGTGAAATCAAGTATTCATCCATACTGTGTAAAAGAGGAACATGATAAAGTGAATAATTTTGCATCAACTCATCTTGTTGGACTTTAATTGAGCGTCCATTTATGACTACCATTCAAGAGGAGTTGAAGTAGCAATCATCTATGAACAGTGAATGTTTGCACATGGTAGCCAATGAGGTAGGAAGTTGTAAACATCAGACTTGAAATGCTCATATTTATATTTTAGAAGTCATGTTTTTGATAGAATAGTTAATTAACAACCATAGAGCATCAATTTACTGTTCAAGTCAAATAGACAAATACAGAAGATAGCATGTGCATAGGTAAAACAGAGTTCACATCAAACAATTGATCATTACAAAGAGAGTACATTGCTCATGTCTCAAGAGTAATAGAAGAGGATCAAGTACATGTATGAAATAGTTAAGGCAGCCATAACGATTAACTGAAATGCATCTTTTATCATTTGTTACAATAGCACATATGTATTCTCATAAAGGAGATGAACTATCAATTGATATAGTACTCATTGAGAGCCTCATGTTTTGCCATACCATAGTAAAGAAAGGACAATCATGTACAGATACTATATCACATTTCCAAGAGTGTTATGATGTTACAAATAACCATGAGAAGGTATGTACATAATCAAATGACAGATGCAGCTTAAACAGAAGTTGTCATTACCAAAGTCCTTCAGTAATTGTTGGTGATATGGTGTTATAACAATAATATGTTTGCAACATGTATGCTAAGTGTTACAATCTGAACTGAGTAGACAAGGATGCCAAGAAAGATTTATCCATAGTTGTGAGTAGAGAAAAGAATCATTAAATGCCATCAGTAGTTCATGAGTATACAGGTGTGTGGAATGAATGGAAAAGCTTACAAATTATCTATCAGAATATCATACATTTCAACTTGGCTATTATCTTCATGCCATATAGGTGCTACACGAACCATCTAATGCAGAGAAAAGGATACATGATATCCATTTCATTTCATATGATAAATGCCATGAATAGTTGACAAGAATATCTGACAATATTGATGCTATAGTAAATCAAGGTTTTAAGTTTCAGGTGGAGATATGTAGTTCAAAACTTTCTGTGGTCATAATTTCTTTCTGATAGTGACAGTCATGAAATAGATAGAATGATCAAAGTTAAACTGACAAGAAAAGTACAGATATGTCTAAGCTTTCATTATGTTTTGAAAAAACTTACAAAGTCTTATACATATAGAAATGGCATGAACAGTTACAGAAGAGTTTTCATTGTCCAGAAATGTCATGGTTTTTCTTATTCTCAAAACCTTATCTCAAGTTTTCTACAGTCAGGAGATATATAGAAAAAATAAAAACAATATGCCATGGTTGTATCAGAGAAAGGTTTATGTGCTATAGAAAAAGGAAAATCCTTGTTACATTTTTTGAAACCCTGATGTTATTTTTGTATCTACAGATAAAAATGTATAGAAGAGCTACAGATGTAGAAAGTGCAATAGCCATGGAAGAAGAAATAATTTCTATGCAAAGAGAAGTGAAAACTCTTCATAATTTTGAAACCCTACTGCCATTTTTGTCAGCTGCAGAGTAAAAAGAATGCATAATAATGTTACAAGATGTTGGTCATGATAGTAATAAGGGTTTTTATCCAAAAAAATTTTTGAAACCCTTGTTTCATATTTTCGAAAGCCTCCTTCATTTTTTTGACAATTAACAAGAAGATGCTATAAGAAATAAAGAAGAAATGACATAAATGCAAAACTACTATGGCCATGCTATGAAAGGAGTTATACATAGAAATCCCATCTTTTTGTTTTAATTTTTGTGTCTATAGAAGTAATGAAGCATGGTCGTGGAGGAAATAAGCATTTTTATGCCAACAAAGGTGAAACCCTAGTGCCATCTTAAACTTACAGTTAAGAGAAAGAGGTATAATGCATATACAGAGATAGTCGTGCCAGGGAAAAGTCTTTTTGTGAAAAAATTACAAACCCATCACATAGTTTTTTAAAACCCTTGTGCCATTTTCAATTGCAGAGGAGAGAGAGCACAACAAGAAGCATTTTCAAGGTAAATAAGGCCTCTGTGATGTGAAACTGATTAAACCCTTGTCATAAAATTGAAACCCTCAAGGTTTTACACCTACAGTCAAAGGAGGGTAAAAATAATGTATACACAGTCACAGCTACAACATATACATCATTTTTTGTGACGAAAAAAGATACCCATTTCATCCATATCAAAGACCATATCTTCTTTTACTCACAGCAAAAAGAAATTATGCCAAGAAAGAAGCTCACCTTTAGTATTTGTAGAGGGGGAAGAAGCATGGTCATGGCCTCATTTTTTGAGGGTTTCTTTTTGTCGCAGTAGCAAAAGATAAAGACACAAAATCAAATAAAAGATTGTTAAGAGGTTGCAAGAAGTACATAGGCTCATGGCTACGACCATTGAAAGAAGAAGCTACAGAAAGAAGTGAAAATGCTAGTCAAAATCTTATATACCATGCTCACCTTGTTCTAAGCTATGTTTTGACATAGAAATGCCAGGGATTCAGCCACAAAAGCCATATAAATAAGAGAGATATACTTGAACATTTCAAACCCTAAGTCAGCCATGTTTGAGTTGTAGAGCGAATGAGAAAAAATGCCAAATGAAAATTGAGGATATCTTTTAGGGTTTCTCATTACCTTTGTTTGATGACTGCTCAAAGTTTCTTTGTTGTTTGACTTCACAAAAATTAAATCATTACTATATCCTAATGCCTATGGTCAAGACTTTGGTTTTTAAAAATTCCTAGTCATCATGCCAAGAAGGTGCCATGTGCCGACAGTCATATCTTTTTATTTCAATATTTTAAAAAAGTCAAAGGGTTGATCATTATGAGATAAGGCTTTGGTGCCTAGGTCTTATAGCTTAGTGGAGGTCAAGCATGGATCCCTCTTGATTTTCATGCCTCAAGATACTTAATGCTAAGTCACCTTGCAATATGCCATATGAGATACCCCTTAGAGATAGGGAAAAAACTCCTTGCCCTAGGAATTATTTTGCAGGACCATGGAGATTAAGCCTCTAAGGCTTTTATTTATTTTTGCAAATATATAGTGATATTTTCATCATTTTTTCTGATTCTTTATAGAAAAATCAATTGTAATGCATTGTAAAATATTTGGCTAAATTATGAGAAAATATTCTTTATTTTTTGCTAAAATCAAATTGGGTAGGAGATGGGATAAAACTGTCATAACATTGTAAAGTTAGTTTTAAAGAAATCAATTATAAATTGCTTTTAAAACTTAACTATTTTTAGGTAGTTAATAGGCTAATAAAACAAATCAGATTTCTCTTTAATATGTTTTATTTAGAATCATATAGGACAAAATTTGAAGATCTCATGACAAGGAGAAAGCAGATTTGTGGTGAGGACACATCAGGAGATCCATTGGCATCATGATTTGACAGTTTGGACTCTTTTTGAGGGCTTTTATTTCTACTTTTCTGAGTAGCTCAAAAATGGGCTTGGGGTCTACTTTTAGTAGCTTTTTTTCAGCTTTCAGGGGGAGATAGATTTCACAACATATATCTCAGATATTCCTTTTTTTCAACAGTTCCAATTACCAATTTTAGTTAGAGTTTTAGAGATTAGAGTGCAGAGAGATATAGTCTTCCTCTCACATCAAGAGTGTTCTACTCATTTTCATTCTACTCATTATTCCTTCAGTTATTGAGCAATAGCTTTCCTTCACATTTGCAAGTTAATCTGATGTTGCATTGTGATGAATGTTTTTCCTTGGCCTTGTCTTAGCTTGTGATATTTTTGTAGAATATTTGTTTAATTTAGGTTGCATGTTGTGTCTACAAGACCTTCATGTGAAATATTTATGAGTTAAATGATCAAAGTGTTGTGAAGGTCAAAGTCCATTAAACTATTTGTGAGTAAGATCTGTTAGGTGATACTATCTTAAACTTAACCAGAATTCATTTATTTCAGCATATCCCTCTATCCTTTTTCTTTACAAGTCAATTAGATTAGGAAATCAAAAGGAGAACTAGCTCACTCTGGAGATTCACTCTCATTATGGGAAACCCACATCCTGAGAGTGATTCCATGTTTGAACAAGTAGCTAAGTTTTTTCTGAGCTTAGCAGGGTGCTTACTTGATTGACAACAGTTTTGGCACACCTTGTGGGACTCTGAAAGTGATTTTAGAGAAGTTTATACCCTCATAGCTGTTGTTTTGGTATATGCAATAGTTTTCCAACCTTTGGAGGCTTTCACAATATACCTGGTGACTCATTTCCTCTAGCCTGACATGGAGATTAGAACTTTTAGCCTATGAAAACCAAATCTAATCCAGACCCTTTTGATTACTTATGGCTGTCTACACCCAAAAGGAGAGGTAGATCAACAAACAAAATAGTTGAATCATCAAGAAGATCAAAGTCTACACCTCCTCATTTCAATTCTCTAAGTCCGGTCAAAAGAAGCAGAAGTCTGGTGCTGATAGTCCAAATACCCATAATGGCTAGGTAGTACACATTCGTCACTTTCAATGGAGGCAGCCCACTACAACTTGCCCAAAGAGATGATATTCTAGTTGTAGCCCTTAAAGGACTACATTATTTCACTAGAGAAGATCATATTATTGCTATTAAATAGATTCAAGATTTGGCAACCCTTTGTTTCATACATAATGTCACCCAAGAAAATGTGGCAATCAGACTTTTGGCTACATCATTAAAAGGGAAAGCCTTACAGTGCTTCAGAGGACTTGCAGAAAACTTGATTAGAACATGGGACCTATTGGGATATAGACTGTACAAGCACTTCAAGGACAAATCTAATCATCTCTCATTGCTAGAGAAGCTAAGCACCATCAAAAGGGCACCCCACGAGTACATGGCTGATTTCAACTACCTATTTCAGAGAACCTAGGATAGGATTCCTGCAATGGTAAAACCCCTGCTAATGCATGCATTTTTGTTTTATCTAAAAACTTTGAATAGTTAAATTTCCCTACTGATTTAGTCTATGGGAAGAACTACCCTCCCAGATTATTTTGAAGTTACTGTTAGAGTAGAAAACTCCCTCATCTAGGCAGGGAAAAGAGCCCTGAGGCCTCCCTCACCCATTTTCCCTAACATCCAACCATCTATACCAATGGTAGTACCTCCTCTAGTTGTTGTCCCACCTATTCCAGTAATAGAATACCAAGCAGTGGAAGGAACTATTGTTCCATCTCAAACCAAAAATTCCCCAGAGATTGAAAATACACTGAGGACAATTGCAAATAAGCTGGTAAATATGGAGAGACGCTTGCCTTACAAAAATTAGTATCAACCCAATCAGCAATATGGGCAACCCTTCCAAGCTGATCCTCAGGCCCAAAAAAGAAACTACAACCCTCAACCCTTCCAAGCTTACAACCAAAATAGTGCTAGCACCTCGAGAGAGCTTATACACACATAGAATAATTTGGCTCAAGATAGTGACTAGTGTTATCCATATCACCAACCACACAATCAAGTTGCGTGCACAAATGGAGTATGAAAGCAGGTAATCATGGTTCAGAACAGTTATGCAAGTTTGAAAGATGCTCCTAGTGCCCAGCAAAATAATGCTGATGTGGTCTTAATTAATTGGGAAGAGTCTGATTTCTACGGTATAAACTACCTTCAAGGTGAAAATTGGCAAAGTACACCTGTTTCAACCAACATAAGGTCAAAACTAAGAGTTGCAGATGTTAACCAGAAAGCTGTTATGGTACAACAATAGACTGTAAGGGATAAAAATCAAGCATATCCATCACAAACTACCCCTGTACCACAGAAGAAAGTAAAAATTTTTGCAAAGATATCCAACTGTACTAGTAAAAGAACAACAGAAAGTAAATCTTGTTTCTTTCAATATAGTTGACCATCTTAAGAAAGCTACAGTGAGTATGTCAGTTATGGAAGCTTTACATATTCCTGGCCAGAAGAATTTATTGCAAGAAGCATTGGCTAAACTCTCACTTTCCAAGCGTTCTAGTCAAGAGAAGGCCAATGTTGTACTTGCCAATAGCCCAGAGATCAAGAGTGGGTAGCTAGGAAATGAGGTAAAACCTCCTCCTTTCTATCTAAGTCTCATTATTGGTGATAAACTTGTTCAGAACTGCATGGTAAACTCTGGAACAAGTAGTTTGGTCATGCCCAAAAGTGTAGCTGATTCATTAGGATTGGTTTATGATTCCCTTGCAAAAGGAGTACTTCAATTAGATGGGTCTACACTTAGTACTGCATGAATAATTAGAAATCTGCCACTCATATTGCATGCTTGTCCTAATTTTGCCATCCATCAGGACATTTAAATCATTGATCTTCCACTTAGTTTTGCAATTTGCCTTTCTAGGGAGTTCATAGCCAAATTGGGTGGGTTTCTTTCCTCTGATTGGACTCACTTGTTCTTTAGAACAAGGTATGGTTCAAAACTATCAATATAGTCTGAACCACTTGCAATAGACCATATTGAGCCCTATGTTCCCAGCCCAATAAATGTTAATCTATACATCACCAACGGGCAGTGAACCCATGAGCCTAGATCCCAAAGCACCTATAGAAGACATAAACTTAGATGATTGGGTAGCTGAAGATCATGAAAGTGACCCTTTCTGTCACATGGATTAGGCATCTATATGATACAAGAACATGATGCAATGATTCCTAATCTGATTAAGGACCAAAATCAGTCGGAACAACAAGAAGATTAGCTTTGGAAGCTATACTTTGATGGATCAAGGACCAAGATAGGTGCTAGTGGATATAATATGTTGATATCACCTCAAGGAGACAAATATTATGCAGCCTTAAGGTTTAGCTTCAGCTGCACAAACAATGTGGCTGAATACAAGGCCTTGATCCATGATTTAGAATGGGTCCAGAAAAAAGGTATCAAGTTTGTCCAACTTTATGGTGATTCTAAATTGATCATTAATCAAGTTAGGAATCTAACTATTACTAAAAATGATCTACTCAAAAAGTACAAGCATAGAGTGTGGGATTCGGTTGAATTTTTGATGCTTTTAATTTGATTTCAATTCCCAAGAACCCAAATAAGTATGTAGATAAGCTTGCAGCCTTGGTATCTCAATTTGAGATTCCTAATCAGATTCAGAATATTGAGGTATGGTCATATGTTAAGATAGTTGTCAGACCTTCTGTACCTAAAAATAGTGTTTCATGGCAAGTGTTTAATAGTGATGAACAAATCTTAAGTTTTTTAAGTGTAGAAGCTGAGTTTGCAGCTGATAATCAACATAAATATCAGCAGCAATTTGAAGATCAGATTGTATAGTTTCACATTAGAATTAGTGTTCAAAACTGATGCTCAGTTCAGAAAGGATAAGTGCACATGACAGTGAAGCAAGAATATTATCAGATGATAGAAATTTTCAAAGACAAACTCTTGAAACTTGGAAAGGTATGTACTAGAGAAGAACAAAATTCTTTTTTTCAATTATGTCAAGATTTTTTTGATATTTTTGCATGGGAGTATGAAGACTTAAGAGGGTTTGATCTTAGTTTAGCCTAGCACACCATAGAATTAGAGCCTAATGCCAAGCCTGTTAGGCAAAAGAAGAGACCCTTCAATCCCAAACTTGAGCACTTAATCAAGGCTAAGTTGAATAAACTGATTGAAAGCAGTATCCTTTTCCCAATAAAACATACTTACTGGGTTTCCAAGTTGGTCCCATTCAGAAAAAAGAATCATGAAGTCTAACTTTGTGTCAATTTTCGTGATCTAAATCAGGGCTCGTTGAAAGACCACTACCCTCTTCCTTCAATGGAACGGATACTGCAAACTATTTTAGGTTCTAATAGATATTCCTTGTTAGATGGTTACTTTGGTTGCAACCAAATTCTGGTCAAATAAAAGGACCCATATAAAACTGCATTCACAACTAAGTGGGGTACTATGGCCTATCAGAAGATGCCATTTGGTTTGTCCAACGTAGGGGCAACCTTTCAGAGGGCAATGGATATGGCCTTCCATGGCCTTATGAATAGAATAGTGCTGGTGTATTTAGATGACATAACTATTTTTTTCCAAAGATCTTAATGATCATTTTGACCACTTGAAGCAGATTTTTCAGAGGTGCAGGGAGTTTGGAGTTTCATTGAATGCCAAAAAATACATTTGTTTAGTTCATGAAGGTAAACTCTTCATCCATATTATTTCAAAGAAAGGCATTTCTATTGACCCTTAGAGAGTGTCTACAATTTTAGATTTACCATTTCCTATACATAAGAAAGGCTTGTAGAGCTTCTTGGCATCATTAACTTCATTAGGAGATTTATTCTGAATATTGCAGCTATTGTGAGGAGCCTCAAGAAATTTAGACACATGCTGTCTAATAATAGAATTCACTTAGTGGTTGCTCACCCTACTATCAAGAGTTTTTTATTAAACGGAGATATAAATGACAAGAGAGCTGATTGGATTACCAAAGTTATGGAATTTTATATTGATATCAAGGTGAGCAAGCTGATTATAGGCAAGGACCTATATGAGCAGCTTGCTGAAAGTGAAGAGCTTAATTAAGAACATGAAGAGGGCACTAAAACAATATTGAGCAATAAGGAACCAACCACTATACCAACTCCTACAAACAACTGGGTGCATCAGATGATGCATTATTTATAGTCCGGTCAATGCCTCGAAGGTTTAGATAGGGAAGGAAGAAGATATTCAGGTTACAAGCTACTCCTTATGCTATTATTGATGGTATTTTATATAGGAGAGCTTTTTATGGTGTATTTCTAAGGTGTGTTGGACCTGATCAAGTTGATAAGTTGTTAGAAGAGTTTCACAATGGACCTTTAGGAGGTCACTTTGCAGCTAGGACAACCACTTTGAAGATTATGAAGGCTGGTTAGTACTGGCCTAACTTGTTTAAGGATTCCTTTGCTTGGGTGAGAAGATGTGAGAAGTGTTCATTATTTATTGGTAAACAAAGGCTTGCTATCTTACCCCTACATCCTTTTAAAGTTGAATAGCCATTTGCAAAATGGGGGTTGGATTTCATAGGACCAATAAACCTGCCATCTAGTTTAGGCCACAAGTGGATCTTAACTACCATGGACTATTTTAGCAAGTGGACCGAGGCTATTGCCTTAAAAGAGGCAAACAAATCTGATGTCCTAAGTTTCTATTAGGATCTGGTATCAAGATTTGGTACACCAGATTCAATCATCTCAGATAATGGTGTAGCTTTCATAGGATTGAGAATATCATAGTGGTCTATTAGAAATAATATCTATTTGAATACTTCCTCTAACTATTACGCATAGGGTAATGGGCACACTAAGTCTACCAATAAAAACCTGATAAGGATCATCAAGAAGACTATTGAAGACAACCAAAGAACCTGACATGAGAAGTTAAAGTTGGATCTTTGGGCTAATACAATTACACCCAAGAAATCTATTGGTTGTTCTCCATATGTACTTACTTATGGTAAAGAGACTCAGTTACCTATTTTAGTTGAATTGCCTACATTGACTTCCATCAAAGAACTTGAGTTGCTAGATGAACAGTCTTTAGTAATCAATCTAGCTCAGCTCATGGAGCTAGAAGAGGCAAGGAAAGAGGCCTTAAGAAAGGTTGATATGCATCAAACTCAAATAAAGAATGCATTTGATAAGATGGCAAGACCAAGGAGCTTTATTGTTGGTGATTTGGTGTTCAAATGGAATGAACTAAAGAGTAGACATGGGAAGCATTCCAAATTTGTTGCAATTTGGGATGGACCTTATGTTATCACAAAGTGCAAAGAAAATAATGTATTTCAGTTGTCCATGTTAAGTGCAAAGGTGTTATCTATCCCAGTTAATGGGATCCACCTCAAGTATTTCCTTTCAGGATAAGAGCTTCTTTTGTATGTAGTAGAGTAGTGTTGTAGTTAATAAGTGCTCATTCACATTTGTTTCATGCACTTTTGTTTTGGCAATCAGGGCCTGTTAGTTTGTTTTCAATTTTTCTATTACTGTTGCTATTGGAGAGCTGAAGTGCAATGTTTTCTAAGTTGGAGAAGGATAGAGTATGATTCAATGCCTAATGGATATTTAAGGCAACTGGTCAAATGCTTAGCAGGCAAGCATATAGTAGAAGTCACCAGAAATGTTATCATTTTTTACCACAGCTCAAAATTGGCCAAGCAGATGTGATATTATCATTTTTTTAGTGAGGTTTGATATTCTTCTATTATGAGTTAGTTAAATAATTATTATGTTTCAGTGTTAAATGCAGTTCAATTGTTTAAGAAAGGAGGAAAGATTTCAAATCATTCATTGCATTGCAGAATAGTCAAGAGAGATAAGTATTTCATTCATCACAATGATTATCCATTTACAAGTTGAAATACATAAAGGAATAAGCATTGCATTGAAAGAAATGATGACATATCAGATGTCCCACACAAGTCGTGGGTTATAGCTAAACATATGCAGATATAAAGAAAATATTATGCATCTAATGAATGAAAAAGGAAAGACATAGCCATCATTGCCTTGGGGTTGTTGATCTTCGAAGTTGCTTCATGTCTTGCTTTTGATCTTGACATGTACTTACAAAAATGTGGGAAGGGTCCCATTAGAAGCTCCAGTTATGAAAATCCTTTATCCACCAGAAGAGGCATAATACTTTGATTATAGTGCATTGATCAAATGAACATCATCCATATGCAGAAGGAACCGAAAGGAAACAATCATGGAGCATCATTGTTTTATTCTAATCTGTTTGTTTCATGTGCAAGTATAGGTGAAATTATGTTGTTGTTTTAGATGTATTTCAGCATGTGGTGCAAAATGGGCTTCCACAAGGGTAGAGCTCGGCATGCTGCCCCTAAGTTTTAAGAGAAGTGAAATCAAGTATTCATCCATAATGTGTAAAATAGGAACATGATAAAGTGAATAATGTTGCATCAAATTAGCGTATTGGACTTCAATTCAATGTCCATTTATGACTACCATTCAAGAGAAGTTGAATTAGCAAACATCTATGAACAATGAATGTTTGCACATGGCAGCCAATGAGGTAAGAGGTTGTAAACATCAAACTTGAAATGCTCATATTTATATTGCAGAAGTCATGTTTTTGATAGAACAATTAATTAACAACCATAGAGCATCAATTTATTGTTCAAGTCAAATAGACAAATACAGAAGATAGCATGAGCATAGGTAAAACAGGGTTCACATCAAACAATTGAACATTACAAAGAGAGTACATTGCTCCTATCTCAAGAGTAATAGAAGAGGATCTAGTACATGTATGGAACAATTAAGGCAGCCACAAGGATGAACTGAAATGCATCTTTTATCATTTTTTATAGTAGCACATATGTATTGTCATAAAGGAGATGAACTATCAACTGATACAGTAATCATTGATAGCCTCATGTTTTGCCATACCATAGTAAATAAAGGACAATCATGTATAGATACTATATCACATTGCCAAAGTGTTATGATGTTACAAATAATGATGAGCAGGTATGTGCATAATCAAATGATAGATGCAACCCAAATACAAGTTGTCATTACCAAAGTCATTTAGTAATTGTTAGTGATATGGTATAACAATAAAATATTTGCAACATGTATGCCAAGTGTTATACTCTGAACTAAGTGGACAAGGATTCCAAGAAAGATTTATCCATAGTTTTGAGCAAAGAAAAGAATCATTATATTCCATCAGTAGTTCATGAGTATACAGGTGTGTGGAATGAAAGGAAAAGCTTGCAAATTTTCTATCAAAACATCATACATTTCAACAAGGCTGTTATTTTCATGCCATATAGGTACTAAAGGAATCATCTAATGCAGAGAAAAGGATACATGATATATAGAAAAAATAAAAACAATATGCCATGGCTGTATCAGAGCAAGGTTTATGTGCTATCAAAACTGGAAAATCCTTGTTACATTTTTTGAAACCCTGATCTTATTTTTGTATCTACAAATAAAAATGCACAGAGGAGCTACAGATGTAGAAAGTGAAATAGCCATGTAAGAAGAAATAATTTCTATGCAAAGAGAAGTGAAACCCTCTTTAGAATTTTGAAACCCTACTACCATTTTTGTCAGCTGCAGAGTAAAAAGAATGCACAATAATGTTATAGGATGTTGGCCATGATAGTAATAAGGGTTTTTATGCAAAAAAAAAAATTGAAACCCTTGTTTCATATTTTTGAAAGCCTCTATTTTTTTCATAATTAACAAGAAGATACTATAAGAAATAAAGAAGAAATGTCAGAAATGGAAAACTACTATAGCCATGCCAAGAAAGGAGTTATACATAGAAACCCCATCTTTTTGTTTCAATTTTTGTGTCTACAGAAGTAATGGAGCATAGTCGTGGAGGAAATAAGCATTTTTATGCCAAGATAGGTGAAACCCTAGTGCCATCCTGCACTTACAGTTAAAATAAAGAGGTATAATGCATATACAGAGATAGCCATGCTAGGGAAAAGTATTTTTGTTAAAAAATTACAAACTCATCACGAAGTTTTTTCAAACCCTTGTGTGATTTTCATTTGCAAAGGAGAGAGAACACATCAAGAAGCATGGCCGTGGTAAATAAAGCCTCTATGAAGTGAAAATGATTAAACCCTTGTCATAAAATAAAAAACCCTCAAGGTTTTGCACCTAAAATCAAAGGAGGGTAAAAATAATGTATACACAGTCACAGCCACAATAGATATATCATTTTCTACTAGGAAAAAAAATACTTGTTTCATCTATATCAAAGACCATATCTTCTTTTACTCACAGTAAAAAGAAATTATTCTAAGAAAGAAGCTCACCTTTAGTATTTGTAGAGGGGGAAGAAGCATGGACGCAACCTCATTTTTTGAGGGTTTCTTTTTGTCACAGTAGCAAAAGATAAAGACACAAAAGAAAATCAAAGATTGTTAAGAGGTTGCAAGATGTACACAGGCTCATGGCCGCAATCATTGAAAGAAGAACCTATAGAAACAAGTGAAAATGCCATTCAAAATCTTATATACCATGCTCACCTTATTCCAAGCTATGTTTTGATATAGAAATGCTAGGGATTCGGCCACATAAGCCATAGAAATAAGAGAGATATACTTGAACATTTCAAACCTAAGTTGGCGATGTTTGAGTTGCAAAGCGAATCAGAAATAAAATGCCAAATATAAAATGAGGATATCTTTTAGGGTTTCTCATTGCTTTTGTTCAATGAGTGCTCAAAGTTTCTTTTGTTGTTTGACTTCACAAAAATTAAATCATTACTCTATCCTAATGCCCATGGTCAAGACTTTGGTTTTTGAAAATTCCTAGTCATCATGCCAGGAAGGGGCCATGGGCTGACAGTCATATCTTTTTATTTGAATATTTTGATAAAGTCAAAGGGTCGATCATTGTGACATAAGGCTTTGGTGCCTAGGTCTTATAGCTTAGTGGAGGTCGAGCATGGCTCCCTCTTGATTTTCATGCCTCAAGATACTTAATGCTAAGTCACTTTGCAATATGCCATATGAGATACCCCTTGGTGATAGGGAAAAATCTCCTTGCCTTAGGAATTATTTTGCAGGACCATTGAGATTAAGCCTCTAAGGCTTTTATTTAATTTTGCAAATATATAGTGATATTTTCATCATTTTTATGATTTTTTATAGAAAAATTAATTGTAATGGATTGTAAAATTTTTAGTAAAATTATGAGTCAAATATTATTTATTTTTTTGCAAAAATCAAATTGGGAAAGAGATGGGATAAAACTACCTGTTGGTGATTGTTTTGATGCAATCATAACAATAAGTTAAAATTCACATATAATGAACTGAAACTATACTTGAAAGATAAGAAGGAATCATTTAAGATTCAACTAATCCCAAGTCTACAATGGTTCAGTTGGTCAAGTTCAGTTGGTCAATGTGAAGCTGTAATGTTCAAGGGGCCTTACGTAGTTTAGAGTTTCTTTGTGGTTTACTGGACTAAGATTATGCAAAAGATCATGAGATATGTCAATGCTTTTCATTCCTTTGCATAAAAGTGTTACTGTGCTACAATTTTTAGATGATTTTCTTGAATTATTGCAGCTTTCTCCTTCATACACTTATGAAAACTATCTACTTTTAACTCTGTTATGCATACTTCTTCAAATTTGAGACAATTTCCTTCAGATTTATACGTTTTCAGCTAAATATTCCAAATGGGTTGGGAAAAGTTAGAAAGATCTAATCTACACCTCATTTACTCTACCAAAGGATCTAATTGTTCTGTTATGCACTATGTAAATACTACAGCAATTTGATCAAATCCACAGTAAAAACCTTAAATGCAAGTTCTGAGTATTTTCACAAACATACATTTAAAATTGCAAGCTCTCAAAGATAATATTTCAAAACACAAAGAAGAGCAGGAGAACACTTAGAAGATAGATGCAGAACTCCAAATTCTATTGTATTAGAAACAAACAGTCATACATGATTTACAATGTAGGAATGACTCTTAGTTTCATTGATCAAACTACAAAGAACTTACAAGCTTTACAGATACAGTAAGGAAGCCAGACATTCCATGCACACCTTACTGCAGACAAACAGGTGACCTCCTTCTTCTACTTCTAAATTATGCTAAGCTAACTCACTCTGTGCTTCTAAAAAATCCCTGTTGTAAAGTATTACAGTGCAGAGAGGCACAATATAAAGACTTTCTGATTGTCCTCACTACAGAAAAAAACTAACTAAACCCCTGGTTCAAACCCCTGGTTACAGCAATAAATATAGATGAACCAGTCCTTTAAAAATATCTCTGAGAAATATTGCCCCTTCTGAGAAGCTTTGGCAGCTCAGCAATAACTTCTGTTTGTATGTTGTGGTAATACTCCCAGCTGCAATTTTGTCCTTCATTTTGTTGGCCTTGACTTCTTCGCACTTCATCTTTACTTCCTACTCCTGAGATCAGATTTTCTTCTTCCATGAGGTCATTGTGTTGAATTTCCAGCTGCTTCCTCAACTGCAAGCTTGCAAGATAAGACAAGCAATAAGTATCAAATTTACTAAATGAACAGCAGGAAACTAAAAAAAATATCTGTTAAAACAAGGTGACTATGCAAAAATGTGGAAATCTGGCCCAAAAACCCTCAAAAACGCGTTCAAAATGCACAAAGGTTGCCCAAAACCAAACAGGTCAACCATCGCTGACCAGAAAAAATGCTACAGGCGCCAAAAATGTGTTTAAAATTCCACCGCTTTCCATTTCCCACCCATCGGCGTGAGAATCACCATCGGCGAGCTCAAAAATACCCCAGCCGATCATCGCTATTTGGCCGATGGCCTTACTCATTATTTCTTTCTTGTTTTCTTTCATCGGTGTGATCCATAGTATCGGCGTAAGTCTAAACTTCTCCACCGATTTTCATCGTTTGGCCGATGGCCTTTATTTCCATTCTATTGGTGCAAGCGTTACTGATATAGCCTTATCAGTCTGCACTTTCTTTCTATCGGGGAGAGATTATACTATCGGCAGGCTCCTTATTTCCTCCGCCGATGTCTTACCTTTTACCAATGCTCTTTCATTGCTCTCCATCGGCATGAGATCGCCCATCGGCGACTCACAAACTCCTCCTCCCGATGGCATTACCTCGGCCGACGGCCTTTTCTCTTTTGCTCTTTTCCTTATGCTTATCGGGTTGATATTGCCCATCGGTGTGTCTCAAAATACATGGGCTGATGGTCGTTATTTGGCCAATGGCCCCTTGTGCTTTATTTCCTCTTCATCGGTGAGAGATTCGCCATCGGCAAACTCCATATTCTTTCCACCGATGCCCCTTTGCTTTGTTCCATCGGCGAGAGTTTCTGCTGTCGGCGAGCTCCTTATTTCCTCCACCGACGTCTTTTGTTTCATCGCCTTCGTTGGCGTGAGGCTTGCCTATTGGTGAGCTCCAAATCTTCTCCGCCGATGCCATTACCTCGGCCGATGCTCTTATATCGGCGAGAGTCCCGCCGATGTCTTCCCTTCCTTCGCATTTTGGCTAAGTCCTCTCTCACTTTCTTCCATTGGCCTGAGTTTTTGCTGTTGACGAAGGTCCTAAACCATACTCTGACTACCACTGTCTAGCCGAAATGGCCCCTAAACCTAAGCCCTCCCTCATCTATTAGCGTGACCAACAATATCGGTGAAGCTACTTAAAACTTTCACCGATATCAGTTCCCCAGCTGATACCTCTTGTTTCCTTTGATCGGCGTAAGTCTCGCCGACACCGTTCTTCTTATGTTCCATCAGTGTGAGACGGCCCATCGGCGCCTCACAAATTCTTCGTCCTGATGGCACTTACCTTGGCTGATGCCCCTTTATCACTTTGTTATTTCTTCCATCGGCAAGGGCCAAAACATAATGGCCAACGGTAATAGTTATACCGATGGCAAAAGGCTATTGGGGAGATTGCAGTCTTCGGCGAGAGAAAACCAAACTCTGCCAATTCAAAATGTTACGCCAATGCCATTCATTTTATATCTGGCCAAGTCCTTTTCCATCTATCTGCGTGACTTCGCCCATCGGCGAAAGTAAAAAACAATACTCTGATAGTTAATGTTATGCCGATGGCATACCATCGGCGACAGTCCCATTGAAGCCTCCATCTATTGAACATTTGAATCATTGAACCAAGAAAAAGGTTCGACGCGGTGGTTCAACGTAGCATAGCAACTGTTAAAAAGGAAATGAACCCTGCGAACTTTCGACATTTTGAACCAAGAAAAAGGTTCAATACGAAGGTTCAATGCGCGGTTCAATGTTGTAATACGAAATAACAGCCTGCCCCCCTTTTAGACATTTTTTATCATGCCGAACCAATTGAACCCCGAACCATTGAACCAAAAAAGGTTCAATTGGATGGTTCAACGTGCAAGTTCAAACCTTTAAAAACACTTCCAATGAATAAGTAATGGCGATTAAAGTGAATCGATGTATTTTTCTGCAAAACAATCAAATGCAACATTCAGAGTGGAACCCAGACAAAATTGCCCATGACCCGGAACCACTAAGTACGATTTTTTTTTAAATTTAAAATGAATGCCAACAAGAAAAAAGGCAAACAACAGACTGTTTATCATGCAAAACCTGATAGTACATTTTACCTAAATGATCATAACTTGCAAAATATGATGAATTTTAAGATGGTTCAAAAAGCAACCCTGGCTCATTTTTCACAAGGAATCCAACCATATTATGCAATGGTACTGAAAAATGCAATTTTCTATATTTTTAACAAGGTTTACAAATCTGACTCTCTTTTCCCTTTACCACCAGACAGAACAAACACAAGCAGAAGCAAAAAAAAAGCAAAGTAACAGCAGGGGTCTTCATTTTGCTGAGGAGCAAAATGGGGCATGTTGTGAACATCACAACACTACCATAACATTGTAAAGTTAGTTTTAAAGCAATCAATTATAAATTGCTTTTAAAACTTAACTATTTTTAGGCAGTAAATAGGCTAATAAAACAAATTAGATTTCTCTTTGATTTGTTTTATTTAGAGTCATATAGTACAAAATTTGAAGGTCTGATGACAAGAAGAAAGTAGATTTGTGGTGGGGACACATCAAGAGATCCTTTGGTATCATAATTTGATAGTTTGAACTCTTTTTGAGGGCTTTTATTTCTGCTTTTCTAAGTAGCTCAAAAATGGACTTGGGGTCTATTTTTAGTAGTTTTTTTCGAGCTTTCAGGAGGAGATAGATTTCATAGCATATGTCTCAGATATTCCTTTCTTTTCATCAGTTCCAATCACCAGTTTAAGTTAGATTTTTATAGATCAAAGTGCAGAGAGACAGAGCCTTCCTCTCACATTGAGAGTGTTCTACTCATTTTCATTGTACTCATTATTCCTTCAGTTATTGAGAAACAACTTTCCTTCACATTTTGTCTAACTATTTGCAAGTTAATCTGATGTTGCATTGTGATGAATGTTTGTCCTTTGCCTTGTCTTAGCTTGTGATATTTTTGCAAAATCTTTGTTTAATTCAGGCTGCATGTTGTGTTTACAAGACCTTCATGTGAAATATTTGTGAGTTAAATGATAAGAGTGTTGTGAAGGCCAAAGTCCATTAATCTATTTGTGAGTAAGATCTATTAGGTGATACAATCTTAAAGTTAACCAGAATCCATTTATTTTAGCATATCCTTGTATCCTTTTTCCTTGCAAGTCAATTAGATTAGGAAATCAAAAGTAGAACTAGCTCACTCTAGAGATTCACTCTCGTTATAGGAAACCCACATACTGAGAGTGATTCCATGTTCCAACAAGTAGCTATGTTTATGTGAGCTTAGCAGGGTGCTTACATGATTGACAACAATAACCTTAAACTAAAATGAGCCCTAATTCAAGTTAATAAAGTGTAATTAAATATTTAATTACACTAATAAAAGGTTCTTCCTTCTTTTCAATATCTTAACCTTGTTTCCTTTTCCATACTTTTGTAATCTTCTTCTATTTTTTCAAGGTATCCTTCATTTTCTTATGCTAGTTAGGTGTATTCACCAAACTAGTTTTACAAAAATTTTGTCTATGTCCAAAGTTATTACACTTGCAGCATTAAATAACTCTTACACAATGATAATTAAGCAATAAGGTTATAGGATAGTATCATCTATCACATGATTCCTTTAAATACATATCTTTCCTGGGCACTGCTGGCATACAAGGTGTAATTTTCAACTAGTTCCATTTAGACCTTGTTCTAATACATGAAGCTTTGTGTATTTTCAATTTTCCTTTTACTATGGTGGGGTTTGGGGGTGCTAATCTGGGAATGTGACACAGCAAATTAATTAGCTCCCCTCCCTCAATGTTTGATTTGTGGTGAAAACTAGTAATTAAAGGGTAAATGCAAGAAGTTGTGTCCACTTAAGGTGGAAGTTTTGGAGTTAGAAAAAAATCCAAAATCAGGTAACTAAAAATGGGATCCCATTTCTATAAAACGGGATCCCATTTTGGGTCAGGATCCCGAGCCTAAAATCCAAAATGGGATCCCGAACCTAGAACCAAAAAATGGGATCCCATTTTGAAAAAGTATTAAATTTTAAAAAAATGGCAAAGACCCCATTTTTCCCAGCGACAGGCGACAATTGAGAATGGGATCCCGAGTTGAGTCACCATCAAAACAATAGGTAAGTGGATTTTTCCACTTCTACAATAATTTAGCAATGAATCTTTTGAAGTTTCCCTTGTTTGTTTTGGTGTAAAATACAATCAAAATTTAAATTGTAAACAGCTATTTAGGGTTTCTGTTTATGAAATCAATAGCTATTTTTTGACATTTTAGTTGTCAAATACAATTGAAATTTTGAAAGACTATCATATAAAAGGATAGAATTTGAACAAATTGTCAAAATATTATTTAAATTTGAGAATTGAATAGCTATATTTAGACATTTTAGCTGTAAAATACAATTGAAATTTTGAAAATACTATATCATATGAAAGGGGAGATTTTGAACAAATTGTCAAAATTTGATTTCAATTTGAGTGTTGAATATCTATATTTAGAAATTTTAGCTATAAAATACAATTGAAATTTTGAAACGACTATATCATATGAAAGGAGAGATTTTGAACAAAATGTCAAAAATTATATAGCATTGGGATGATATATATATTTGGTTTTTATAAAATTTACTTATATCAATGTATGTCATTGTATTTTAAAGGCATTATTGAATAGGTAACTGTCATGTAAAAAAATTACAACAAACCATAATAAAACCTTTATCACAACCTTCATAATCAAACCATTAGAGACAACCAACTAATCAAGAATTGAGAAGATTTTACAGTTTTTGTGATAGCCAACTAATCAAGAATGAAATCAAGCCAACAAATGTAACTTTAGAGACACTTGTAGCTGTCCTCACTAGCTAGGTTATGCCCTTGGGATGAAGATCGTGATGTTAATTGTGATACGAGCCTAACCTCATTGGTAATGCTTCCTCTAATCTTAATGACATTGATGTATACCCCACTCCTGATCCTTACGAAGATCTTGCCACCACTAACCTCTTTCATGATAGGTCACTATCCTCACCATCTCCTTAGACCTATAATACCTTGAGCTTATCGATTGGGACCAACACGACCCTTTATGATTTGATGTTTTCCAAAATGATGAAGCCATCATGAAACTTATGAAGTGTCAAGACCACATCCCCATTGTAATCATAAGAAAGACTTTTCCACCATACTTAACACCTATGCTTATTTTGGAGAGAAAGAACCCTTTAGTCCTAAGGCACCCTAGTAGGCAGAATAGCAACAAGATATAAGAAGAAACTTCTGATCGATTAAAATGATACAATAAAAATGGACATTTCCCAAGTGCTCCTCAATGACAAAATTCACCTTCCATTAGATACCACTCAGATACAAGATGACTCCCCTCTCCTTGTTGAGGATGCTATAGACATCAACCTGTGAATAGAAGAGGACCCTAAACTCTCTAAGATAGTAGCTCCACTGGACCTTGACATCAAAGAAGGCATAACCATCACCCTTAAAGATTACGCTAATTTCTTCATGTGGTCTTATGGTGATATGCCTTGAGATTCCATCTTTAAAGTCATGCATCATCTTTTGGTTCACCTCAATGCTAACCCTATTCAATAAAAGTTACACAAAATGCACCCCCAAGTAGCCCTCTTGGTCAAAGAAGAATTGTATAAACTCTTGGATGTGGGGTTCATTCAGACTATTACTTATCCTAAATGGGTCTCTAATGTGGTCTTAGTTAGCAAGAAAACTAAGGGAATTCATGTTTGCACTAACTTTTGAGACATCAAAAAAGGATACCCTAAAGATAACTTTTCTCTACCAGACATTGATATGATCATGGATCTCATAGCCATATATATAAAATGTTATCATTAATCTGGATATAATATCCCTTGAAACATTTGAGTTAGACATGGAGACACCTAGATTATGGAGAGGTCTATGTAAGAAAACACCTCTTGTAGACTCAACACAAACTTATCCCTCAACCCTCTAAATTATGACTTACATCATTTGATTACCCTAGAACACACTATAGATAACTCTATACAAATTTGGCAAAAGATATTTTCTCCTAACAAAAACTTGTATATGTAGAAGTATCTACTACCACATTAGATTTGATGTACTTCTTAAAAGTAAAGAGTTGGGACTAACAACTAATTAGAAAACAATAATTTTGCAAATAGGAAATAGGAAACAAAATTGAGCTAGAACCATCTTGACTAATTTATCTTTTTCTAGCTAGATTGAATCCCTACAATCACAAGTTAAAAACAAAGCATCAAATTCTTCATTAAATTTAAATCACAAATCATTAGAATATATTCATCTTCATACTCAGATTAGTTAGGTAGGCAACTAGTAACTTCAATCCTATCACCATTATCAAATTTGGTTGTCATAGGCAAGTTCACCAAATTTAGGTTTTTAGATCATGTGGCATGCACAAGATATCCACCTTAAGGTAGTTCTCCAAGTCTAGTTATAGTCTTGCAGATGTTCATTATGATTCTACCTAGGTGGTATGATAGTCCATTGGTTTCTAGATGACATCATTCAATAGCATAGATGAATCTGAACATTCACCCTTCATTGATATATATTGATAGTAAAATAGAGTTTTAAATTGTTCTTAAGGTTTGGGACAATCATAGTGTTAAGATAGTGCAAATTTTAAGAGTATTTAGACTAATTAAATGGGCTTAGTCTCAAGCTAAATAACATACATAAGAGTTGGGACTAACAACTAAATAGAAAACAATAATTTTGCCAATATGTATGAATAGGAAACAAAATCAAGCTAGAACCATCCACTAATATTTTTTTCTAGCTAGATTGAATCCCTATGTAACGCCTGCCTTGAACACCTTAAAGAAAAACACATTTATGCTACATGAAACAGGAACATTTTTTTTTTTTAAATGATTAAGATAACAAGTAATGTTAACATAACTAATTACGACATATTCTCTAAGAATCCAAGGCTGCATTACTTTACAAACCAACTAACCTAATTTAACATACATCAGAAACTGATCCAGATCCAATGCACAATAACTTATTCATATTCATTACATGTCATCAAGTAATACAATCTACATGATTAAATAGATAACTGAAATGCATGACATCATTACATTGCCATTTTCAGACTACGTCAGAATTACATACATAATGAATGTTCTGTTGCACAAATCTTGTACAAGGTTATACACATACATCTTCATCACTGGTACAAGTACAACTGTCTAAAATCTGAGATACATCCTTTTCTGCACATGAACTTGTCAAAGAATAACCAATGGATAAAATAGCTCTTCCACCCGACCATGTGGAACCCTAAGGTCCACCCCCCGAGCTAGGAGTTAACATGAGGTCCCAACGATGTCAGACAGGTAGACAAAAGACAAACAAGAACAAGGACGACCAAATGCCAATACTACACATGGCAATAACATAAACAACACAACACTACTTAACTTCCAGAGGCAACACATAACGAATGGGGAGAGTACAACTAGGGAATGCTAGGCTGCAGTAGGGAGGAGTGTCATCACATGGCTTGTCATGGGTTGTCCTGGTAAGCCTTCCTAGGCCCCAGCCCCCATCTTGGGTTGTCCTGGTAGCCTCTCCCGACTGCCAGCCCCCATACAACGCTCATGTGGAATCAACATACCTTTCATGAGGACAAGGTAGTCGATCTTGCCATTCCAGGCCTTCTCATCTCATCTCAAGCCTAAACAAGCACTTGAGCCATGAGTGAGGCATCCACTTATCTTGTTTAGTGTGCTTAACTACCCAACCCCCTAATTCATTATTTAGGTTATCACTGAGTTATCAAACTCTCACATGGGTTGTCCTGGATGCCACTTTTGGGCTCCGGCCCCCATTGAGAGCCACTCCCCTACCTGCATCTAGAAGACCCTACTCAACAAACATAGCAAACATCATCATGACGACAATGATACATGAACCATGCAAGGCATTCACCATCTTGCATAACCATTACTCTGATATGAACATATATATGTAATGATGCAAGGCATTCACCTTCTTGCATATCATCTCAATTACAAGGACATACTCTTAATACATTTTCCATGGCTTCCAATGAAGTAACTCATAAGAAAAATACTTTTTCATGAATACCGATGTCTCCCCATTGTCTAATCCAACACAACATCCCAAACAAATAAATAAATAAATCACAACATTCATGAAGAGCCTTTCTACACATCAAGATGCATTCAGAATATTTACATTCTTCCACTACACCATAACCAAATTCCTTATACATGACAAAAGGCGACATGACTTCATTAACTCAGGACACTTATCAACACATTACATGAAGTCGAAACACAACAACCTTGGCCTCTGGAAATGAACCCTTGACAACTTACACTTTGACCATTTCATACAGTTTCAATTCACACCAACTAATACCTTTAAATCAAATTTCCAATACAATAATTATATACCTAATCCTTAACCCATGAAGAAACCATATTAAAACCGATGTCAATCTAAATTAAATTTCATTAACCATAATATATAATCACAACGATTTTCTTTTAATCAAATACACAATGACAACATTATTCTAAATTCCCAATTTATTTGGCTTTTAAACAATCAACTATACTTTTGAAATAATAATAATAATATATCAACTAATTATCTAATTCAATCCCTCTTCAAAATATAAATATATCAATGATCTGAACAATTACCATGAACAAAGAATCAATATAACCTTCTTGTAATGGCAACTCTACAATATCTCTGCCAAACATCTAAATTGTAGAACATCTCGAAAACATAAAAGCACTCACCCAAAACAATACCAATTTAAACATTCTATATATTACGTATAGACCTAAGACAAATACTAGCATATTTGAGGCATTACACCTTTTCCTAAATTTACTAAAATATAAATAGAAAGAATCAAGTTAAATATAGACTTCCTAAAACAAATTCAAATTGATGCCCTTAAGGGAAGAATGGAATGCAGATTTATGATTTCTAATTATAATTTGTTGCCTCCATCATGCAATGATTAGTTAAGAATTTCTAAATATAAGTCTATTTTTCTTAAATGATAAGGAGATCATGAGAATGAGTCAACGCCTAACAGATTATTAAGAAACTTCTAAACTTTACACCACGCTACTATAGGCAAATATAAACTTCTGAGAATACAAGGAATTCTTTATAATTTTTAGCTAAAGATAATATAATACTTAATGTATAATTCACTTAAGACTTGTTCAATGCCTTAGATATAAATTCTTAACATAAACCTATGGCTAGCCTATTCTATGCCACGACTTGCATAATGCAACTGCAACATATTTAAATACCATAAAGGTATATGGCTAGCATATTATGCAAGATTAGCAGGCCCATAAAGCTCATTACAATCAAAACACTTAAAAGAGACTTAGGTAAGTATCAAAACAATACAAAACTCTTAAAAGAGATTAAGTAAATATCAAAGTAACACAATACTCTAACCTTTAAGACAGAACAATCCAATAGAGTCCAGGCATTTAAGAGGTGCCATGTCTGTCATAATTGACACTAATAAATATGCACAAAATGTCTCAAGTTTATGTATAACTAAATAATATACTACTGGTGCGAGATAGTGAATAACAAAGGTTCCCCTTACCTTTTTGAGTATGACCCCTATTTATGATGTCTGGATAATATAAGTTTTTAAGGCTAGATGTTGCCAAGTTCCAACTCATTGGAAAGCTTTAGCCACAAAGAAAGCTTATGTCCAAGATCAAAATAAAAAGTCTTAAAAATGGCTGTGGCATTTGTTACTAGATCTGGTTGGCTACAAAAACCCTAGAGGTTTAAAAATGCCTATCAAAAACATTAACTATGGTTGCAATGTTAGCCATGTTTATTAGCTAACTGAATGTTATTACAATTAGTTTTTTTTTTAAAGCCATTAATACAATATTTAATCCATGATTTCTATAATTATTATTAGAATTGTAAACTCACTGGAGAACCGCAGGAGTGCTCAATGCTTACCAGTGTCAAAAGAGATCTGTAGAAGCACCCCATGCCAAATGATGCTAAGAAAGTTTTTTTTTTGCTGCCTGGTCCAATCCTCTATCAGTGAACTGAATGTGTTGGAAAACTACCTAGTATGTTCGCTATGATCGACAGAATCCTATTGGTCGAGTGTCTAGACTCTAAAGTATATTAAGAACATCATTTTCTAATATAAATATCGATTACACAATCTAAATCACAATATGAATGTCCACATTTGTAACGCCGTGGAGTACTATTGTAGCTCAGCAATCTAATCTATTATTTGGAACAAGAATATCAAGGTTTGATTGCACAAAAATGAATCGTTTCTGATTGCTACCAAGACTATCATACAACAGTTTACAAGCGGACCCTAGCCCTCAGTATCATTTGCTGACTCTTCAGGAATTATCTCCAATATTTGCCGCTGTCAACCTCGGCCATTCATTTAGGTAGTCATTACAGCAGTCTTCAAAAGATTACAATGATATTTTTGCTTCCCTCTGAGTGCTCATCCGAATGAGACAATATTTCACGGAATGGATCGATTGCAGAAGTGGATCGATTGTAGAAGTATACGCTGAAAGAGACAAATTGTATTTTGACCTATTTATACCCTACACTTATCATTGAGGTAACAGTTGGTTCTGCGGTGGTTATTATCGCACTAGCCACTAGTATATAGAAAATGGCGTTTAGCTGGGAACAGCAATCCAGCTGGAGAAGGCACAATTTGCAGGTTAAACCACTATGGACACAAGCTATACATTTCGAGAGGCATCATGCCTAACATACAAGATTCATGATTTAATCATTGTCTTCTCAGCAAATAAGCCAGCAGTAGCATCAATCTACTCGGATGCATACAAGAACACAAAACTGGATCAGAAAATGCACTGCCAGACACACTTCAAACTCTATTTCCTTGCGCCAAAGTTGTAATACCCTTGATTAAAGGTGGCGACTTCTTGTATTAAGCGGCTAATAAATATGGTTGCACCAATATTTAGAGGTTGTGACTTCCATAAAGGAGTGGCTAACTCCTATGAAAGCTGCGGCCAAACTAGGAATAGCTATGGTTTAAACCAGCGCTCTCAACCCTAACAATAAAACTCCCATACTATTACTGGTAGAAATTACTGCTGCTAACTTAGGGAATGAAATATCTGTTAAACCTGCACTGGTTTTGGAGTGTTTTAAGAAAACATTGATCAGGAATATGGAGCGATCTACACAGAGTCGTTAAAAAGGGTTGCAGTATGGAGCTGGAGTCTATTGTATGCAATTATCAGCTGAGGATAAAAGGTGTTTGTGGAAGATCACACCGTTGGAGTTACGAATGAAGTTGGTTACCCTAGAGATCTACGGCTTCCCTATTGAGGTGCCCTTATCATCTACCACTGGGAATATGCGCTAATCTTGAGGACGGATTCCTCGGGAGCTGTAAGATGCTTAAAGCAAAATTTAAAAAGAATTCGCTGCAATACACAAAGGATGGATTACAATGACAATGTTCAAAACCTTTTATCAATTGCAATTGGTAAAGCATTTTCTGCAGAATGTTGTGATGCCACTACCTTCAAGCTATGATCCAAGGAAATATACTATGTTTGCTGGTAAATAGAGTGGGAGGAAGACAATTACACAATGAATTCCTTGGCAGAAATGATTTAAACCCTAAGAGATGTTACTGTTTGAACGTAGAGAGGACAGCCAACAGAAAAAGAGCACCGGGTTTAGGATTTGGTGGCGAAAACTTAGAATACAACTCGATTGCAGATTGGATCATATCTTTAAGCATAAATTTAACCCAAACAAATCATTTGGAAGATTAAACAACCAACAACATTTGTAGATTCAGAAAGAGAAGCAGAGGAATAAATTAAACTTTTAATGGAACCTGGCTGCGATGCCGATTCGACAATTCCGTTTCAACTGCTGCAATCCAAGCCTTTTCCTGATCTTCTTCACTTTTCTTCTACTTGCAATGCTGTCCTCTTTGCCTCTGCAAGCTTTTCTTTTATAACACAGCCCCTTCCTTCTTCCAAGGGACTCGACACGTGATCCCGTGCATTTCCCTTCTCAAGATATACTTTTATTTAATTTAATGATCCCAAGAGGTTACTCTTTTTTAAATATTAACACACAATTCTGACAACATTTAATTACTTTATAGCTGACCAACCATATTGTATTTAATAAAGTTATAACATTACAATAATCTATAATTGTACAATTATATATTAATTTATTTTATTAATTTAGTTGCAAATCACTAATTACAACATAACTTACAACTATTTAATCTATTTAAATATTTATTGCAAATAATATTATATTAAATAATACAAAATTTCTTACAATCTTTATTTAACAACTATACTTCTAATAAAATAATAATTTATTTACAACAATAATTAACAACTATCGACTCAAAATTATCTTTTATAAATATATTTAATTATCAACATAATAATTTCCGTAATATGATTCTATCTAATGCACAACAATACCTTACACACATAGACACTTTCTAACCTAGTTAGATTCCAAGGTACAATATTACTTGTCCGCAAATCATGATCGAATGACAGACAACGACCAAGAGGATAGACTGACAACCAGACAACACTGACATGGGACCTCACGTTAACTCCAAACAACTAATCCATTGGTGAAGGCACACTCAGACCTGTAATCAGGTGGAGTCGATGCCTAGTACCTGCATTCCTACAGCAACGCACGGTTAAACATAACAAGATATATATCCACATGCAGTCCTATAGTGAATGGAAATCGCAGTGGGGTAGCGTACTTGAGTGCGAGTAATACGACACTGTTCCATTCACGTTTATGAATAAACGATTAACTATGTTGAACAAGGTATCTGATATTAATCAACAACATAAAACATTCAATCCTCTTACAATCCAATATCGCAATTAACATCAAAACATCTGTAACATCTAGTTTATTTATCAAATTGTAAAGCATAAAATAATCGAATCCAACATCAACAATTGTTACTATACTGATTAGGTCCTTAATGAATTAACAACATAACAAGAGATCCATCATCGAATATTCTATGATACTATCATAATATCCAATACTACTAAACAAACATCAGTCTGATAGACGACAAGTTGAGGGGCACTACACCCTACAATCACAAGTTAATCAAAGCATCAAATTCTTCATTAAATTTAAATAACAAATCATCATAATATATTCATCTTTATACTCAGATTAGTCCTAGGCAACTAGTAGTCAATCCTAGATCTCCATTATCAAATTTGGTTGCCATAGCCTGCAACTTCACCAAATTTAGGTTTTCAGATCATGTGGCATTCACAAGATATCCACCTCAAGGTAGTTTTCCAAGTCTAGTTATAGTCTCAAGCAGATGTTCATTATGATTCTACCCAGGTGGTATGACAGTCCACTGGTTTCTATGACATCACTCAATAGCATAGATGCATCTATTCTAATTCATTTCTTTTGTCCAAAATGGTTGTGACAATAAAAAAGAACATTATTGAACTCATAATCAATAGGAAACCCCTGATCATAATAGGTCATGAATTTGGTACCAATGATTGTGAGTTCCTTGTAGAATATGATGAACCTTTTGAACAAGAGAACCTTGTAGAACATGATGCATATCTTGATTTAAACTTGAGCATTATTGTCATGTGAATGCTTTTAGCCATCCTACAACCTCCTATCACCCTTCATCCTCTTATAGGGATATGCCACACAACCTCTCCAAGTTGACCATGCCAAACCCAAAGTCACAATCCTAAGAGGTCCCTAATTTTTTCCCAATGATCATGAGAACCTTGTAGATCATGATGCATATATTTTGAGCAAGACTATCAAGTTCCTTCACAACAAGAACATGCAAGTCCAAGTTACCCTTTTCACCAAGATCAAGTGTCGTTAAGTCCTTATGTTACCTTTGACAAGGGGAACACCACTCTAGATTATGCATCTTATGGGTATCCTTCATCATCATCCAATCGAATGCCTATCCAAGAGCCTACTAGTCCTATCCCAACACCACCATGTAATCCCAATCCTAATTCATTGGTCCATCCACCTTCTAATCCATTAGTCCCTTCATTACCCTCACCACCATCTAATCCTCCAACTTCACATCCTAAATTTAAATCACCTCTCTGAAATGACCTCTATAGATGTACTATGAACTATATTACAAAGACAAACCTATATGCCATCCCTCTCTATTAAGTTTGATCACTCCCAATCCTAATCCATTTCCTCCTATTATCCATCCATCTAATCCTAGACATTCACTCTTCATTGATATATATTGATAGTAAAATAGAGTTTTAAATTGTTCTTAAGGTTTAGGACAATCATTTAGTGTTAAGATCTAGTGCAAATTAATACTATTTAGAATTAAAATTAAATGGGCTTAGTCTGAAGCTAAATAACACACATAAGAGTCAAGTGGCTAACAACTAAATAGAAAACAACAATTGCAAATAGGAAATAGGAAACAAAATCAAGCTAGTTCACCATCAACTAATAACATTTTCTAGCTAGATCATCCCTACAATCACAAGTTAAACAAAGCGACCTAACCTTCTTACCTCATCATCTATCTTAAAAGTGGAAGATTTAATCATTACCACATGTATGGTTATATGTCTCTTTGATTATCTAGATAATTCAATTGAATCTCTAGAGGAGTCTTACATCTTAACAACAATTTCATTGTCCCTTTGTAGTTCATTGTCCCTCATGACAAGTCTATTATTGGTTTAAGGTTATCTTAAAGGTCCATATAACAATCTAGGAATTTAATAACAATTAATTTGTTTAGTCCTTAATGGTCATGACAACATTATACAAGATACTAAAGTTCACATTCAATGATTTCCTTTTTCCTATCAAATGATAAGGATTCACTCAAATTTTCACATACTCTTGAACACATATAACCAATTTATGAATTCATGATTGATCCAATGCTCAAACCAATGCAAGCATGACTATTGTTTGTTGACAAAGCTTATTAGTCATATTTAGTTAGATAAATTCATCCAAAACCATTACAAACTATTTGTAGCTTTGCCATAGGAAATGTTGGATCTCCTAGAATGAGTACTTAACATCAAACCAATAGCCAAATCCATAGAAAAATTAAAAAAATTGAAACCTTGGACCTAACATATGATAACAAACCTTGAGAACAAATTCATTATGGTAGTCCTAATAGCCCTACTATTAAATTGATCTATATAGTATTAAATTGATCTTTCTTGTCTCCCTCACTATAAGAATCAAAATTTAGCTCTTGAATGAAAATACCTTAATTTCAATTCGAAAATTACATCTAGTTCAAGTTATATAATAGCTCTCCTACATTTTAAAATTTGTACATGCATGTATACATTATCTGTATGTTTAATTTAAAGTTATTTCAAGTGTAATTTCTTGAAACATATATATATATATATATATATATATATATATATATATTCTTGATTTAATTTTAAATTTGTACTCAAGTTTGTATGTTTATATGTATATATGTAGGTTCATATATATATATATATATATATATATATATATATATATATATATATATATATATATATATATATATCATGAATCTAGATGATATTCACTTTGATGTTGAGGACTTTCTTAATGTACAAGATGATACGGCCCCACCCCCACCCCCACCCCCGGTGCCATATGCCCCACCTCCACCCCCACCTCGACCCCCACTTGGAACTGACTAGGCTCACTTGTGAGCCATAATTAATGAAAATATGGATTCCATAAAAGAAAAATTGAATTCCATTCACAATGAACAATTCATGCCACCTCACGTGGTACATTTTGCAGCTTTGATGCAAAACATTGTAGATTCTGTGAGGTCTATTGACTCAGACTTTGATGGATTCCAGAAATGGAGATAGAAGAGGCACTAGTTTTATGCTAATGGCCTCTCCTATAAGAGTATTTTGGATCTTAAAATCACAAAAGCACATTTAGCGCAATATTTTAGACATCCCATTACAAATGAACCTAGTACTACAAATAAGAAAAGAATATCAATCAGGTGGTGTAGGAATGAAGGAATGTCTACCAATTTTTGGGACAGATGGTGGATGGTGTTTGATTATCCACCTCATGCTAATTGTGAGGTTCCTTTATATTTTTTGAGAAAATTATATGCAAAGTTTGTTTTGAATAAAAAACCCAACTACTTTGATTTTAGATCATTCCAAGGTATTGGTCACGGCATACCACAATAGAGGTTGGAGGCATGGGTTGATTCCCAATGACCCATGCCTGTTCAACCTCTTATTGACCCTCCTATTGCTACCATTCCTTCGCCCTTCCAGCATTGTCAAGTGGTATCCACACTAGGCACATTGAGTGTACTCTCAGGTAGCCTACATGAGCAGACTTCTATGATGGTAGCTCAGGTTAGAGAGCATGGAGGGGTTGATGATGGAAGTGGTCCTAGTACCACTAAACATATGTCGATGCCTCATACATGTACGAGTTGCAATCAGTTGTGTTATGGACCTTATCAGGTAGCTGCACCCACTTTAGCTACACATGCATCATCTGATAATGTGGGCACTAAATCATTTGTTGATTATCTTTTTGTTGAGGACCATCCCAATGATCATTCGACACAAGTATATATAGGTTATGTACACATGTTAAATTTATATTAACAATTTTTTAAGCATGTGTTTTTAATCAACATATAGATCAATTAAATTATAATAGTTTAACAATCGAATTGTTTGGTGTAGATGATGGCAACAGGGACCATTGATTGAATTAATTTTTCATCGACACTTGTTCATCTCGGGCACCCATTTGGGGTACATTTTCAATGATTTATATTCTAAATATTAATTTTATTTACTTGATTTTAATTTGTAATTCAGTGTTGAATGTGTGTACCATTAAATATTTATGAACTAGTTTAGGGTTCTTCCACATTGAATCCTCCATCTCAGGGTTTCTCAAGTGCTCCTCCATGATTGGGCATCTCACATAACACTCTTACAGTATGTATATTGCTTTAAAAAACTATATATACTTAGACTTTTCTATTTTGATATCATTGTATCTGGAAACATGCACATGTTCTATTTAATATATATTAAAAATATGTCTATGTAGGCTGACACAACAATGAGGATGGGCATTACAGCACACTTGGATAATCCAAGTTTATATCAGGAGTCGACTGCATTTCAGGTTGTTCAAAAATGTATAACATGTACACAAGTCCATTATATATATGTTTTAAAACCTAATTTATACACACATGTGCTAACTTATAAATGACCTTGTAGGAGCTTATTAGTGACACGTTTCATCAACACACAACACATGCAGAGTAGGAGGATAGAGGAGATGTGCAGCCTGATACGGTATAATTTAAAATTTAGATTATATTTAAATTCAATTAAAATATACATTGTGAACTTAAAGTAAATTTCTTGATAGATATATATGTTAACATGTGTTCAAAATTCTTTTCCTTTATAGCTTGAGACATGTCATGTAGCTAAGCCTATAGAGATAGGTCCTAAAATAAAGGATGCACAACAAGTTCCTCTTATGGTATAATAATTTAAATATAATAACTTATAAATCAAATTGAATTAAATCATTTTTAAAATCATCTTACATCTAATTTCAACTTGAACTTTCTCTTGTATTAAATAGATTGATTCAGAGCATGTAGAGATAGGTCCAGGTGCACCAGAGCATGCCTCTCAGCCTCACACGATAATTTAATTTTATGATAAATTATAAATTTAAAAATTGTCATTAAATCATTTTTAATCATCTTACATCTGATTTCATCTAAATCTTTCCCTTCTACAGAGTGATTTAGGTCATCTGAGTAGTTCGCATGGTGTGAAGAGGATTCTTGATGATAGAGATAGTATGTGATAGTTTATTGAACATGGGCTACATAATTTGACTATTTCATGGACTATGTTATATACTATTTGTCATGGAATTTATATAATATATATTGTTGAACATGGACTTTATATATTTTTTGAACATGGCCCTGGAGTTTATACAACCTGACCTTCCTCTATTTGTTCTTGTGTGGGTTATTTGAGCAAAGTAGGCATTGTTTTCTTCTTGTCGATATTGTTGTTATATTTATAGTTTATAATTATGGATTTTGTAAGGTTATATATTTGTAATCTTACCAAAATTGTTTTGATCACCTTTTTTGTTGCTACTTGATCCCCCAATTTTTGTATTATAAAATCTTAAAGAGTTGTCTTATGTAGTCAACCTATAATCCTTTAAATTAAAAACCTTATAAAGAGAAACCACACTATCAATATCATATACATGTCACACAATAAATGCAATCCTGCCATAACAAAATCATACACATGTCAAACTAATAATCATGTAAAACCATCATGTTAGTTTAGGTGCATCCATACATATTCGTTATCCATGCATACATACATTGCATATACATCATAAACTATAAAAGCATAACATCACATACATACATATACAAGCATCCCTAAATAATCATAAATCAAACTCTAATCTAACCATGTGCATGAAGGAAAAGAAATGTAAATGAGATCAACCATAATAAGATAGAGATTGACATCAATAGAAATAATCGATTGTCATAGATAAATCTAACAATAAATTAGTACATAGGCTCCATAATGGGAGGTACATGATCAAAATAAGTATACAGGAGTACAAAGTCTCCCCATGCAAGGGGCAAGGAAAAAATCTCTACAAGTGTAAGAGTGTTGATCTATCAAAGGATCCTCAAATAAATTATGAGCTCTTGATCCTCCAACGATCATACTCTACTATCTCCTCCTACTATCTACCATATTTGACCATGGAGGAGTCTTGTCTCTATGATTGTACCTATGATGGGATAAGTGTTTGAGCCCATGACTAAGCATAGGTTGGTATCCTAGCTTGGGAATGAGAAGGTAGTTGTTGGCTAATTACTACCCCAACTATCTCTTATAGTAAATAAAATAGGGTCTCCAGTGTGTCAATTATAACCTTCAAAGATGTAATATGTTAGTTTACATGGTAAGTGGGAGAAAAAAATTATGTTTTAGCCTACAAAATTACAATTATCCTTTCATCAATTAAGAGTTCCTCTCTCTACCTCTCCCCTCATGGTGGGGACAAGAATATGTAGTGATGAGGTCCTAATAAAGTTCCTCCATTCATTCACGATATGCATATTGAGGTCCTGGTCAAATTTTAAGCAATAAAATTATAAGGAAATCAAAACAAAGAATTAAAAAGTGAGATACTCATAAGGATATCCTGCCTACTAGGAGGGATCAATCTCTCACATCTTCTCATCTAGATCAACTAAGTTAGAGGAATCACCTATAAACTAGGAGCAACCTCATCTGATGCATTCTCATCCTCCTCCACCTTAGGATAGTAATCATCATTGGACCCCTCATCCACTAAACCATGTCTGTCGCCTCTTTTCAATAATATCTAGTCATGTCATCTCCTACCCATCTCCTCTCTATCTCTATGTAGGGGTTTGTAATAATGTCTGTGTTAGTTAAAGTCATCATTGTTTGTGTAATCATGTGCCATAGTAACCCAATCAACACTACTTGATACCTCAAGGAAGTGAAATATCTGGTGTGGGCATGGGCCATTGATAGGGTCTAATATGCTCCAATATCCATACCATAACTAGATAAGGATGACTAAATCCTAGTCCCATATGGTGCACAATCTAATAAAGGTCATGGTAGACCTTGAAGGTAGGATGTCAATCCCCCATCTATAAACTTTACCTAACTCCACTTGCTCAATGATATGAGCCCACAACCATATGAGAAAGTGGACATTTTTAGTCCTTCACAAATGCTAAGCTATTAAGCCAATCATGACCTTCCATCGGGGAAAAATGTCAGGTGTTTGAACTAAAGTTAGATAAACTCCCTTCGTATTTCTTGGTCTCTTAACTCATAAGAAAGTGGCCCAGGCTAGTCTCTCATCCTTTGATGCCCACTTTGCTTATGTCAAGTTGTCTCTAGATAGGGACACCCAAAATCTAGTAGATGTCATACAGTGTAATCATCCACCCTCTAGAAATGCTAGGAAAATATAAAATTTTACCCTTTACATATAAATAGGTTAGTCATAATAAATGTGTGATAAGGATAACACAATAGGAACCTACACCATTCTATCTATTCAACCTTGTCATAGGGCAACCTGATTTGTTGTAGAGAGCTCCTACATGCTACTCACCAACGAAGCTTGCTCCTTAGTCACGTTCCAATGAATATGTGTGTCTTGTCAACACAAGCACACACTCATCACTTTGAAAATTAGAAAAACTTAAAAAATTGTAAAAATGTAAAAGCCAAAAATTTGAAAAAGTTAAAAACATAAAAAAATTAGAAAAACATGAAAAACCCAAGTCTAAATAGTCAAAACACCTAAAAATGCATATTTTTAAATCACTCTTGGCAAAAGATGCAACTTGACAATTTTTGCTAGGCAACCTTGCAAGTTGCCCAATCATCCTAAGGGACACTCAGGCAATTTTCCTTACCAAAACAAGTGACCAAGTATGGTAAAAGGGTGACCTAGGCCACACCCCACCAAATTCTAGATAACTCAGAAATTGAAAAATAAACATGAACATTGAAAAAATGGAAATGTGATTACATTCCCTACCTAGACACCTATCATTTGCAATTGATGGCCCTAAATTTGATAGCCATTTTAATTAACCTACAACTTGATGCTAACTTTTTGGAGGTCTTAAGGGGTCCTAATTTACGATGTCTTAAGGGGACGTCTTAAGTTCTCAAAATTTGGTGAAGTTGCCCAAGGCAACCAAATTTAACAATATAATAAAATCAACTTTAAAGTAAATTCAAAGTAGAAAAACATGCGCATTTAACAAATGAAATATAAGAATAATAATTTTGATAAATTTAATAGTGTAGAGTATAAAATTCTGTACATACACATGTATACAAATTTGTGTAAAAAATGTGTAATAATGTAATTGTGTATGTACATATATGCTAGCTCAAAATAATGTTTACAAAATGTGGTTATGCCATCTCAAGAAAATCCAAAACTTGTGGGGAATGTAGCAGGTCTTCACGCCACCTAATATAAAAATAATACAAGCAAATTATCAATATATCTGAATCAAAACATGTATTTTAATTTATATAAAACTATCTAGATATACACAATTTGTACTTGTATTTACAATTGCCTCTCAAGTTTTTGTTTCAAAGTATGTGATGAATTTGTGATGATGGCCTAAGGATATAACAGGACAATTTAAATCAATTTCAACTAATAACACACAAGAAATATCAAAACATGTATTTAATGTATTTAAAAGAACAATATAAATCTATTTAACTATATTTACATGTATTTACTTATTCCATTGTACCATCTCCATCCTCTCTTTTTTCCAATGAATCGATGATTGTCTCATGGTCTTCCATAGAAATTATCCATAGCTCTTATTTGTAGGTTTTCCATGATACCTCTCTAGTTTTATATTTGTTGGCAACACCAAATGTGAGTAGTGTATAATCTTCTTATATGTTTCATCATCTTTGAATGTAGGCAAACCATTTTTCCTTATTAGGTATTTCCGTAGCCAAGTGCCAACAACCACCACCAAAGCTATTGGATAATGATAGCCATCATCAAAGAAATTCTTAAAATTTTCTTAAGGGGATCAAAGAAGTTCTTAAAATTTGCTTAAGGGGATCAAAGACTTGTTATCAAAATTTGCTTAAGGGGATGTCTTAAGGGGATCACCAAACCTGTTGGATAAGGAAATCCATCATCATCTTCTTGAGGTGCTATTAACTTATGTTTAGTCTCCACACAATGAGTCAACCAATATTCAGTTTCCTCTTCATTATTCTTTGGTGCAACAACAACATACACATGTCCTGCAAACAAATTTTGATTCGATAACTTGCACATATTTATAAAATTTGACCAATCAACATACATGCATTCATATGTACACATAAATAAATAAAAGCACTACAAATTAGTAATGAAGTGAAATAAAATGAAATAACTTGAATTAAATTACCTTCTTGTACAAGGTATGAAACACGGTCATAATCGTCTAATGCAAATAGTTGATCATTGTCTTCAATCGTTGTTTCACTTTGATCATGTGCTTTTGCAAGTGTCAATGGTCTTTTCTTTCACTCTTCAACCCATTTTGTATTCTCACATGCTTCCCAATCTCCTGAAATACAAAACTGACAAAAACATACAAGCTCTCTTGTCCAGATAGTCCATGTACTTGCATTCGAACTCCTAAATGAATGCCATTTAGTAGATCCACTAATTGTCTGGCAATCAAGTCTAAGTAGAATGTTTTCTTCTTCAACCAACCAAGAGAATTGACAAACTATAGAGTACTGACTTGATCCAAGTGTACATAATCTTATATTGCACCAATCTACAATCCCACGTGCATCTTTAAATTTTACTGCATCCTCAAATTTCAATTGTTGTCTAGCGAGAATTCTTTTAACACACGCATCAGCTCCGTCATGTTCTCCTTTACCATGTCTAGCTTCAAAAAAAATCCACGTATGTTAGACATTATTCTCCTTGTGAACCCTACTTAACCAACAGAACATTCGAGCATTCTTGAACTGCTCTGTACAATTATCTGACCATATAAGCTGTTCAGTAATCTGGATTCCTCTTTCTCTTAAATTTGTATAAAATATATTGAAACAATATTGAACAAACTTTGAAGAGTGTAACCAGTTGTCACTCAAATATAAATGATACTCCCTCAAAACTTTTATATCATTCTCTGTGCTATCATCTACATGTCTATAAACAGTATGAACAAACATAGCAACCTGCACTGAATTGTAATATTGTGATTGAATTTCCTCTTGCGGAGCTAAAGTATAGATTTCCACAAAATCAACCAATGATAGTATAGTACCAACTGGAAATGTGTTTCTACATTCACAAAATTGTCTATCAAGCCATTGAGCTTGTTTGGTACAATTTTACTCTTAAATTCTGATATGAATGCATGCACACTAACCTTTTCTATAATTAAATCACAATGGTTTCCAAATTTTCCATCTTTTAAAGAATATTCAACATTCTTAAATCTTTCAACATCCACTAATTGTTGTCCAAAATTATTTTCAACACTTTCATGCATACAAACTCTTAACAAAGAAAGTTACCACAACTAGTGCATTGTCCAGAAATACATGAACTTAAATAAAATGATTTTTCATTAGATCCTTCACAGAACAAGCTTGATATAAACTCTTTTATTGCTTTAGTTGGCATATTAATATCACATTCCTGTATAATCATGTTACAATGTAAAGTACAATGTATATATTGAAACACATCATAATAATAACGAAATTGAACATGTGTTTTACAACAACAAGATATTCATTTCTTACTAATCTTTACATACCATGGTTTGCATTTTCCAAAAGATCTTTGACTTATTTTAATATTACCAAGTAATACTAATTCATCACAAAATTTTCTATAAAATTTTCTTTGCGTTGTATCGAATAGGTGTTTTGGATGAGGATCACAAACTTTGGACCCCACTCTTAATTTTAAAACATCTCTAGCATTAGATGATACCCTAGTATTATCATACCAATATTTTTTGATCAAAGATCTGATTTCAACATTTAGTTTCATGTCAGATCTCAGGAGTCGACCACTAAAACTCCAACATTGGTTGATTGGATTATTTTCTATACTTTGTCTTCTTTTTGCCACTCTTACCAATGTTTTAGGATGTATTTTTAGAATTCCACTAATATTGCTTACCATTCTCCTATTCAAAGTTGTTTTATTCACTATAGCAGTTGTTATAGCTCGTCTTGCTGCATTCTTATCTTTGGATCGACTATTACTTCCAATAGACTCAATGGCACTAGCAACAGTAGACATAGCATGTTTTAGTGATTGATCTTTTCTTCTTGGTTTAACAAAAATGCCTAACATTTTCATTACTTTTCTCATTTTCCACACTCTCATTAATTGTATCATTAGTTGACAATGAAATGATAGTTTTTTACAATAAAAAAATCCTTGTATAATCTATTGGCATTTGCTCTTATTTGTCTCCAAGAAATTTTACTAGGAAGATTATCCAAAACATCTCTTTCAATTTTGAAAAAAAAATTATTATTTTCAACATCACATCCTGGATTTTCATTTTCATTTTTAACTCCAAAATGATTTTCATTTTCAACAACAAAACGGTTTTCATTTTCATTTTCAACAAAAGGATTTTTGTTTTCATTTTCAACAACAAAATAGTTTTCATTTTCATTTTCAACAAAATGATTTTCGTTTTCATTTTCAACAACAAAACGGTTTTCATTTTCATTTTCAACAACAAAATGGTTTTCATTTTCATTTTCAACAAAATGATTTTCATTTTCATTTTCAACAACAATTTGTTTTAAATTTTGATCTCTATGAATATTATCAATCTCAACATTGTTATATCCAACTTGTTTTAAATCTCTTATCAACACTATTTCCATTTCATTCAAAGGTGGATTTGAAGAAGTACCTGGATTTGTGCCTATTGAAACATTCTCCATAGCATTGATAGAGGGATTTGAAGACATACCAGGAGTAGTTTGTATAATCATATTAGTTTCCACAGTCACCTCTTGCAAATTTGCATTGTCTACATCGATGGTCTCCTCAATGTTTTTATCTTTAATAGTTGTGGAATTGGATGCTTCAGCATTATTCATTGATTGAATCTTTATTCTTCTATCTCTTTGTCTCTTTGTCCTCCTTCTCTCTCTTTGCTTCAATTTCTTCAGGGTTAATAGCTTCCTATCTTTCCTCTTATTACAACTTTGTGATCCCATGATTAAAAAATTTATGAAGCAAATACAAATGAATGTCAAAAACTTGAAAGCCTTTCTTCTTTGTTCAAGTCCTTCAAACAAGTACCAATTCAACAAAATTTCACTCAAACAATGTCTCAATGATGGCTTCTATCAAAATTTAAACAATATTTCAAGTTGATGAACCTGCAAAAGAAAAAAAGATGGTAGAGAATGCTACAAGTGTCACTATCAGTCGTACTATAGAGCAAGTTGTAGGGCTGACAGTCATAGTATAGTGTTATTTAAAAAAAGGACATAATAAACAGGATCCCGTTTTATTTTGCACCGATGAAGTAAGAAACGAGATCCCGTTATTGAAAATTTGAATTTTAAGCTCGGGTTTTGCTTTGTAACCTGGTTGAGGAAATGCTTTGGGGACCCAACCCTTACCTCTGGACCTAGTTTGACCTACAACTTGAACGTTCTGTCAATGTCAAAACAAAGTAGTGACTTTGGGCATATATCTCAAGGTCTATTTTGCAGAATATTTTGACGAAATTAAAACCCATTATAGATGAGACAGTGTAGATTCTAAATATGTAATTTTTTTTACAATTGGATTAATTTTTTTATTTTTTAATCAATTTCTGATGAAATAGGTCCATAAACTTGAATTATTAGTGTTTTTTAGTATTTTAATAACTTTTTATTAAAATATTTTTTTGTAAAAAAAAATTGTAGGAAAATGTAGTTTAGACAATTATTTTCAATTTAAAAAAAAAAATTTCAAAATATGTTAAGTTTAGGTCATCTTATGCGTGGCATACACAATGATTTTTTTAAAAGACCAAAAATGGCCAATAAAAAATTAATAAAAAAATATTCAATAAAAAATTACAAAAAAAATGGAAAATGTGCTTTAGTGAGTTACAAATCTTTTCCCAAAAGAATTTTTAAAAATATGATTATTTAGGTCAAAATATGGATGGCGTACACGTACATGGTATAGTAAAAAAAATTAACTTTTAAACAATGGTTTTTAGAAATGCCTATTCAAAATCAATTTCTATCATCTAGGTATTGAAAAAAATTACATATTTGGAAACTAGACTCTGAGTACTACATTTCATATTTAGTGACATTTTCCAAGATTCCACCTTTAAGTGCTTCAAATTTTTAGGTCAAATGTGACAAATTCTAAAAATCAGGGAAAACACTTCCACTTTTTGGCCAATAAGTGGACACAATTTCTTGCACACACCCTAAACTATAATGCCAAGGGTGAATATCTTCTCCTACATAATTCTTGAAAATGCCACTTGAATTCACATCTAGTTTCAACCAATCTCATTCCCGTGAAGCTCTATCCCAAATTCTACGCAAGCCCTAAAAAGATTGCATATCTTCAACTCAAAAGAACACTTGTCATGGTTTGATACTGGCTTATTGAAATACGAACCAAAACACCAACAAATAACTATATTAAATTAAACTAATCAATTGCAAAACCCAGTGAAATGTTTGAATTGCATGGGATAAGATTGCTATTTTCCCCTGGTTGAATTAAGGATGTAATCTTCCCCTCACTAGCTTAACTCCTTCCATGATGTTATTTCCACTTGAAAGTAGTGCAAGCCTATTGCCTAGAACCAATATGCTCTACCAAGAGAGTCCAAAGCATGAGCCAAGGAGCTCTTCCAAGAGAGTCCAATGCTCTCAGAAGCAACCACAAAGAAAAGTAGATCATTGGAAAAGCCCAACAAATGGTAAAATATTGACCTCAAGACAAACACACAATGGCCAGCAGGTCACAATTATGTCACTTGTCTGAATCCTCTAAAATCACACATGGCTCACCCAACACCTCAGTTTGATTACTCGATGTTTATTTACATGTACAAGTAAAGTGAACCAAACAAATACACTGTATACATAACCCCAACACACTATTCCACAAGCTTATTCTGTAAAGATCATCAAAAACCCCCAAATCTCCAGCATATAACTCCATCAACACTTTAATTCTTGTAAAACCACATCATTCCCACACATGTTTCTACAATATCTACCTTTAATCTTAGTTCCTTGAAACCTTACTTGAACACCATTAATATTGGAAGTACGTAGTATGAAAGCAATGTGTAGAATTTAGGAAGCTATTTCCAAAAGTAGTAGCTACTAAGTAGGATACAAGAATACAATTGCACCAGAGATTCAATATCTAAATGTTGAAGATGAAATATAGGACATGGTTAAAATGTTCATATGACTTCAAGTGAAGCATAAGATTTATCTAGTTCTAACAAAAACATGAAATAGTCACCTATCTGATACATTGGATGATTGTGCAATAAACTAGTTGTATGGAATGCTTTTTTTTTTGCAAATTGATCTTTTTAATCACCAGACCAAACAATGAAGAAAAGCCAATAGGGATACAGAAAATCACCAATGCTACAATTCCCAGAAAGTCATGTCTCATCCCAAAATAATTCTTTATGAATTAAGACACTGTCACTTTCCCATCTATTATTTCCATCTCTATATCCACATCGGCAAGATGTGATGCAACCAAACCATAGAGTGTCCAAGAATTAGGTCTCACCTAGTTGTACCATCTCTACCACACAGGCATTTTCTGATTCAAAGAAAATACATTTGATTGTATTATTAATCATCATGGCTTGCTGCTATACATTTTAAAAAGTTTAATTTAAATTATAATATATAAAATTTGCCTCAACAAAAAAAATTTAACATGGCCTTATAGATTGAGGAATGATGAAGCCATGAAAGAGGTTCCATGTAGAATAAAATGCTAATGCAATGATTGCCACAACATAGAAGTTTGGAGCCATGGCAACTGTCACCATTCTGAAGAAGGTGAAGTATAGAAAAGTGAAATACATGAAAAAGAGGAACCAGAAAAACTTGACTGTTGTCTATTCAAATGCTAACATGGAATAGACCCCGATGGCATAAACTATAGACTACACAAGAATATAAGGGACCTCAATTGCCACCTACATAAATAAATAACAAGAGGATTATCTCATTAATCTAAGGTTGCATGGTTGAACATCTGACAATGACAGAATTTAGAGTACCTGTCCAAACGCATAAGGGAATGCTGAATACATTCCAACAGCTCTTTCTTTATAGAAGACATTCCCTTCCACATCAACCATAGGTTGTACACTGAATGCATTGCTTATTCCAAGAAAAAGTATAGAATAATACATTACTCCCAAAATATTGAATAAATCTTGTTGATTGCCTCTACAAAAACAAATTATAGAATGTTTAAAAAATAAATTGCCAATATGATAGGTCAAAGCTGAATTGGAACACGTAGTCTCGTAGAAGAACTCTAATAAATCACAGCAAAGGTGTAAAACACAAATCTAGTGGCTACAAGTGCATATTGGAAAAGCTAGACTATTGTGCTAGTGAAAAGAGCATCTAGCCTCTTTTTCCTAAGTTCCCAAAAGATGCTCCCAAAGAGCAGGGTAACCATTATGCTAAAGAGAAAATGTACAACAACATAGTGTGGATTTCACCAATATGACCAATACTACTTCCAAAGGCATGCCATGCACTAAACTGGGAATGATTGTGCATACTATGTTGGAAAATTTAGATCCTTTGAGGCTAGATAAGGGGTGCTTAGTTCTTTAATGAGTTGTTGATTCCATCTAACAAATAGAAAATACTTTAAGCTTAATTTGGATTACCTTCTTAAGATATGCAAACATGGAAACCCACAAGAGTTGCACCATAACCTTATTACATGTCTTTTGGAATTATGGGCCACAATATTTGAACTTGGGTCATGCTAGATGATGTCAAACTCTTATGGATTACCATATTACACCTCACACCTTGAACTGTTAATATGAATACCCATAATCATTACACCATAACCTTGCCACATGTCTACTGGAATGGGCAGCAACATTTGAACTTGGGTCACACTTTTACAAATGATCCCCATTCCTATTAAGCCATAGGCACATGGGCTGGCATTGCCCATATATTTGTTATCACTAAAAACATTTAAAAATAAAATATAACACCACTAGCAGAATCCATTACAAGAAAAAACTAATGCCAATCTGTCTGCGTATTAGAAAACATTGTAAAAATGGTACACGATAAAAACTAATTTACATAAATTAACAAGACGATCACTAGCAAGATCTATAACAAGAAGAAACTAGGCCAAGCCATTTAGGTGTTAGAAACTAGTGTGAAAAGGGCACTCCCACAAACTGTCTTGCTGATACTTGTGAAGTAGAGCAATTCATATTTCCCATTTAATTGCTATCACTAGAAAACACAATACATAAATGACACAAATGACCAATAGCAAAATCCTCAACAAGATAAAAACCAATTCCAATCTATTTTGGCATTGGAAAGTGTGAAAAGATAACACCTGCAAACTATATTGCTAATTACTTATGGACTAAAGTCACGAATTTCTCCCATTTAACTGCTATGATTCCAAAAAATACATAAATAATCATGAAACAAATAGCCAGTACTGAAATTCACAATAACCAAAAACTTATTCCAAGCCATTTGTACATGCGAAAAAATGTGAAAAGGGCACAAATGAACAGAGATACTAATTAACATAGACATAGTAAGAATTTACGTGGTTCACCAAAAAAGAAAATAAATTTGAAATCTATTTTATAAATTAAACGTGTATTGTAGAATTAAAGGAAACGAAGCTTTATTGATAACATAGCTTGATTTTTGTTATACTTGGCAAAGTCAAATTATGTTATACTGGAAAATAAAGGTGTTATATTTAAAGAAAAGTTAGATAACACAAGTAAACAAGCAAAACATGGCATCACAGAAAATTGGAATTGTTGACAATATAGAGCTTTAATATATTTAAAATGTACTACTATGGTATATAAAGGTAGTCAAAACCAAAAAACTATTTCAAGTTATTAGTTAGAACCGATTAGAGGAAAAACAAATTTCAAGAGTTTAGTAAGAGTATTTTGTGGACTAAAATATGTTCAAAGAAAACATCTAAATGTTTAAATTCAAAGTCTTTCTTGTAGTTTTAGACGACAGGAGGTTGTAGTTGCATGAGTGGATGGCTACAAAATCAGAGCATAATAATATGCAAGGAGATTGTAGATGATGATTAGGTTTTTAAAAAATTTGTTTAAAAGAAATTATAAGTGTAAAAATTATAATTTGTAAAGAAATTATATAGTTGGGAAGGCCATACCGTTTTATTGATGATTTTATTGTATCTCAAGAATGTCATTAGTTTGATCTAGCGTGAAGTATCCTTGAACTTGAAAGGTACGTAGAATGAAGATGACTCTTGACTTATCATGGATGTATTTTTCATAATTGATTTGTTGAAGCTCTAGAAGGAAGCGATTGAACATGTCCTTTTTAAGAGAGCACTGCAAACTTATATTCTTACATGTTATTACTATGCATTTGAGATTATGTGTATATGTGTAGACAATGTCCTTACATTTGTTGTAGTGAGGAGTTTCATTTTTTAGTTCACTGAAGTTGAAGAATGTGTAATTGCATAGTGGACAAGTAGGCTAGAATGGAAATGGAAAAGGCATTTGCAACTTTCAATTTTCCATATACCTAGCAATAAAAAAATTAAGCATAAAGGTATGATACATTTGTAGTTCCAAAAAAATGAACATAGTAGATTTATGTGTTATTGACAAAGAGAATCAAGAAAACAGTTGTAAATTTATCACCTCTTTTAATCACAAATGTAATTTTTTCTAAAACCATTAAAAGGTAACTAAACCAATGCTATGAAAATATTTGAGAGGGAAAATTGTACATGACATACTTGAATTGTAAAGAAAGAAAATATGGTAATGTGTATAATCTATCAAAAACATAGTGAAACATTTCAACTTAGTAGCTACTACATAATGAATATAATCATAAAGCAAAAGATAGAAGAAGGTAAATGAAGAAAATTTACTGTTGTCAGTTAGGATTGTACCCTTAGCAAAGATAAACTTAGCTATCCTTTTGAAACATGGAAACACTGTCAAGTTGTGGGTGACCTATGGTGAGAGTGAATGTCCAGAGTGGGTTGGTTCCCCTGGCAGATCACCTAATCTAAAAGACTTTCTGAGGAAAGGGTTTAGAAGGATAACTTGCGATAAAATCCTAATCTTAATTGTGATATACCAGAAATCTAACTTATTTTAATGCTTTTACTCACAATCAAACTTTTAAAACATCTATTTTCACAATCTCACTTGAAACATGCAACACAAAAGTGATTTGTATGAAGGCTTGAAACTAAACTCAGCATACAACCTGCATCGCATGACACTTCTACACACAAGTTTGTAATAACGAGACATAGAAAGGATTCAACACTTAGAATCACAATGCAACATCAAATCAGTACAACAAAATGAGACAAAATCAATGAGATAGGAATACTCTGTTGTCTTATTAATCTGAAAGGAGTATGCAAAAATGAAGCTCTGAGTACAAATTATTAGCTTACAAAGCTTTCTATAGGTGGGCAAGAAAGAAGAAACAATAATCTGAACTAGGAAAAAAACTAAGTTTTTTCTCCTATATATGCCTCCAAAAATTAGCCAAACTACCTCCAAAATGAAGAGATAAGCCATCAAACTACTAGCCCAAGTGGTCCCAGCAAAATCTCCTCAAAATCAAGCTTTACCTGATGAATAAAAGCTCCAATTTGCCCAGTTTTCCCCAAGTTCACCTAGAAGAAAGCAAATCTAAAAACATATGATTTAGTCTAGACTTAGTTTTTTTTAATTGCATAAAAATAACAATTATTAAAGGGTACTACCACAATAATGGGTTACACTTTCTAGGACATCCTGATTTTTGCTGAAATCACATATTTTTAGAAAATATAATGATTTAAGCCTTGAAAGGTTCCATTTAAAGGATTTTAATTGAAGAGGGTTTGATCAAACCCCCTTAAATTCAAACCCTCTTGGATAGAACCTCGCTAGTTTTAAACCATACCTATAATGGAGTCTCCTCTACACCTATCAAAATGCTGATAAAAAACCAATTTTAATTTATCTTTTGAGGGATCAAATGAATTCATTTAAAATTTATGCTTTGTAAGTATGTATTCCTTATTATAAGGTTCCCAAAAAATATAATTTTAAATATATTTATCTTGATTATTATATTTATTTTTTATTTCTTGTGAATGTATGTTTTTCACGAAACATCAAGTTCTCTATTCTACAAACATGGAAAATTAGTAAATTATTGAAAAAAAATTCTAAAAAATATCTATGCACTAAGTATTGATGTCCTTGTTTCAACAAAAGAAAAAAATAATAATTTTGATACATACATAAAACGTTATGCTTTATGGAATATGCCTATCTCTAAATTACAATTCATTTGACTTCAAAAATTAATTAAAAAATATATATTCAACAAAAAATTATGAAACCAAATGCATACACTATATATCGGTGTTACCAATCTAAATTAAAAAGAATCAGAATTTTATTCTTTGTAGAAAAAATGTTATGTGCTACGAAGTACACATCACTTTAAAAAAATGTTGTTTACTATTAAAAACCAGTAATCAAAGGAGATGCAAAAAAATTTACAATTTAACTCCAAATTTTTTTAAAAAATTATATTTAGAATCTACAAACAAAATATCACAAATCACTAGTTCACATCATCTACAAATTCCTAATAGTTTAGTAGCTATAGGTGTTAGAACGTGAAGATTTAGTTCAAAATATTGATTTCAATGTCAAGTTTGTCCAAAAAGTGTAACCCATTATTGTGGGATGACCCTAAAGCAATTTATAAAAGCATTGCTTTAATAAATGTTTTACAATGGATTTTACAATTTTATCTCCTGATTTGTCTCGATTTGCCTCTTTACAAAAAAGACAAGGCTTATGAATCTTCACCAAGTACAATACATTTTATATGAGCATTTGATTTTCTATAAAAATCATTAAATTTTGAAGGCACTATTGAAGGTTTCTAAAAAAATAAAAGACCCCTAGGGCCTGTCCTCCATTTGGTTTGCAAACATATCCTAAGGCATATTAACAAAGGGCCCTAAGGCATAAAACATCCTAAATCATCAAGACTAGGCATATTGAAAGGTGAACACAATACCACGAGGGGTATTAGCTAAGGAAATAAAAATTAATTCAATGTGAAAAAATATCACAATCAAATTAGGGCATCATGGAACCCTAAGACAAAACATTCAATGCCCCAACTTTTTGGGCCCATTTTGCATTTTGGTTTTTGATGAAATGGTTCTACTGAGCCGCTGCCATGGAGCTAGGGTTTGGAGCTGTAAATCCTCCATTTTTCACTATTTCTAAGCAATCTCTTGATGATTCTTACAAAAAATAACAAGGTAAGACTCGCTCTGTCATGAATTTGAACCATATTTTTTCATTCTGAATATAAGTCTTGGCTTTAAAACTATGGCCATCATTAGTTTCTAATTTATTTGCTTTGCCTCTTCACTGTTGTTTCTTTCCTGTGTTTGGGCTACCATGAAAGACTAGTTTGAGTTATTTTGAGAGAATATAAGGGAAAAAATCTATAGCCTCATGTATATATCCTCACTCAGAAGCAAGGTAATCTCTCATCTTTTGAGCTCTATATCATTTCTCTGATTTCACCATTATAGGCTTGTAGCCTCACTTATATATCTCAAAATTTCTGAGTGTTTATCAAACCCTCATGAGCTCGAACCCTCTATTTTCCTGTATTTGTCATTCTTTTATGTAAATTTGATAAGGGTTTTGATATTTGAAAGGAAAACACATTCTCAGGTCATGACCAATGAACTCACAACACATTGTATTACCTACATTTGTCTTTACTCTATATGAAGAAGGTTTGATTTGACCTTGTCTCAAGAAAGAAAATGCAAATTTTACACTCTAGATATGCAAGTTTATGGGTCATGAAACCCTTCATGGATGCTCCTCTTCATAACCCTGAGTGTGCTTTGTATATGAACGACATGATAGGCCATGGCTGATGGTCTATAGCTAAGATTATGAATATTTCATTCTATGTATTTTATACAAACCCTACTATTCCTTTACCTTCAAAACATTGTGTATTGTCTGTGGTGATTTCCATCATGAAAGAAAACTATGTCTTTATCTACTCTTTTGCTCCAAAAGTATTCACATACTGTAATGTCTATACACCATACCAAATGTATTCCTATACATATCATATTCAATGATTTTACTTTCTGTATATCATGGACATTTTGTGCATAACTTACAACTTCATGTGCTACCTTCTGTAGCTATATCTAAACATTGAAACTTAACTCTCTTCTTGATACTTCTGTGAACTGATATAGACATTCCATATGCACTTGGTATGTTGATTATTTGATGACTGTGACTTGGTATCAAGAATATATTGGAGAATTCATAAAACCTCTCTTATTATGACAGGGGCTTGGCATTGATCATTGTAGCTACACCTGTACTTTTTGTATTGTTGTCCTCTTATTTTCTTTGAAGATGACATGAATGAGATATCTGATTACTAGGCATATGGTAGGCATTTTCTCAGTATCTTATGGTAACATAGTATCTTTGCTCCAATTTTGAACATTACCAAAAGCATGATTAAAATAGTGATCAATAGCTAAAAAGGGTTTAATGTTCCGTAGCTCCATAGTTGACAATATTCGCTGCTCTCTTTTATGATGTATCTGTCCTATCATTGCAATGCATACTTGAAGATTGTTTCATCTAAGTTTCTTGTGAACAACATACCTTTCATTTGTGATTATGCTTCCTATGATGCATTGATTATTCTTTGATTAGCACAAGAGTGTTGTCCTAAACATGCATACAAATGATAATGAGATAGATAATGAATGAAATAACACAATAGAATAATGTTGGTAATGCCTTTATTCAGATCATTGGGCAATCTTGAAAGGAGCTCAATGCTCATTCATGGTTCTCACTTCATAACACATTGAACTACCAATCATGGATGGGCAATCAGCTTGAAGATCATGCACTCACTCAATAAATTACTCTTTCATATGAATATTGTTCTATTTGATCATTACTATGAATATGAATTACTATCCCATCCCCTCTTAAGATTCAAGAGTATCATGCTAGGCTCAACCCTTGTGGGAGCCCACTTTGCACCACATGCTGAAATGTCTTCAAACCAGCAACATAACTTCTTCTATACATACATAGGAAGCAAACATGTTAGTTTAAAAAATAGTGAAGCTCAATGATGTTTCATTTTTTAGGCTCTCTTACATATGGATGATTTGATCATCTGATATAGTACATCATAGGAAATATATTATGTTTCTATTGATATGCACATAGGAAACCATATCCAGAGCTTTAACAATCCCTCTTGTCATGATACAGGTTCATTCAATGATTAGGAGCGAGGAGGAGCTAGATGCAATGAAGATCAAACCAAGACCTTAAACACACAATGATCGATATGTCTTTTTTCCTATATGATCTTTTTCTTTCTTATCTTCAGATGCATAGTGTATTTCCTATGTTTTTGTTGGTTCAGCTATTCCAATGGCTCGTATGGTATAATTGATCTTTCTTGCTTTCATTCAATGCAATAATTGTTCAGTTGTTGTATCTCATTTGTAAAATTTAATGATTATTGTAATGAAAGGAAATATCTTTTATCCATGATGAATCTTCTGCAAAGCAATGAATGATAAACTGATTTTCTTTCTAACGATAAAACTGAACCTTCTTCTTTTCAAGCACTCCAAACTATGCAAACTATCATAGATGAAAAATGTTAAGAACTTTTCATCTTATAATGAAACAAATGCTTCAGCTCTGCCAATTTAAGGTATAGGTGAAAAATTGGTAACAATTACCTAGTATCTTGTTTGGAGCAAATTTTGAAGGTGAGTCAGTGTTGCCATATTTGCTAGAGGAGCAATGTACGTTGACTGATAGGTGTGAAGAATGCAGTCGTTTGCATCAAAGCGCTTGACAATATTTTTGAACAATATTAAGATAAATTATTTTCTTTGGACATGTTCTTCAATTAAGAAAAATTGTTTATGAAAGATTATATACAATTGTGTCTATTACAATTAAGAAGAGTAATAGGTGAGAGAATATTGAGGAGCTAATTTTTAAGAAAATTAAGATTTGAATAGATACAAAATAGAAAAATAGATTTGTTTATTACCTGTGCCTTGTCATGTATTTTCTCTCCATTGTCCAACAAATATTGAAAAGTTGTTCATTTCGAAGATAGTACAATTGCGCCAATAGTTCCAACTATATAATTTTAGGTACTTTCCAACTTCATTTTAATAGTTGTACTTTCTATAAATGAATATTCTTCACAAATATGAGAGATGTTTTCTACAACACTTGATTGGGTCAACAACATAATAGATTCGCAATTACCATGATCGTATTCTATTTTAGGTGCAATTATGAAACCAGTAATATAGATACTTTCTCCTGGGAAAATCTTATTTTCAAATATTTGGACCAGGTTTCTAGTCAAATTGATAGTGATTGGTATTTCTTCTTTTTTATCAGTCAAATCAACATGGAAGACCTCAAGTGTGTTTTTTGTTTTGTCTAAATGAGTTTGATACGTGACAATAACTTTGGCTTCAAAAACGTCTCCAAATTTGTGTGCATTTATGTCTTCTATGGAAAGTATTTTGGAAGGCTCTTTTTTGGACCTATAAAGCAATGAAATAGAATAAATTTTAAATAATAAATATAAATGTTGTAACATTTTTGTTATAAAATAATACTCACATGTTCACTTGTTGTTGAACAATGGTTCTGTCCTTTTCTACTCTCTTTTTATTTGTCATTTGTACTACAAAATAGTAAACAAAGTGCGTTAATAAGACAGTAGGTTTAAAGTAAATATTATAAAAAATTAAATTTGACTAAAGAAAATGTGGGGGAATTGTGTGATCTTACCGAATAAGTAAGAAGTGAATGTAGTTGATAATTTCTAGAAGTGATTGGATGATTTCTAAATATATAACATTTTTTCTAAATATAATTTAGTAAAGAGATATAATTTAATAAAATGTAATTTTTTTGTAATTCCAAATCGTATATAAATATAAAAATTCATAGTTCATATTGTAGGAGTCCGGACAACATTGAGAGGGGGGTGAATCAGTGTTGTATTAATTTTAAAACATTTTACAACTTTTTGAAAGCTTTCTCTTACAGAACAGATGAAAAGAATACATTAATGATTTGTTGAGTTTATATGCACAAGACTTACAATAACAGATGTAAACAAAACATGATCAAACCAATAATATGCACACACATAGAAGAAATTAAGACACAACCTTTTTACCGAGTGGAAAACCCTCAGGGGTAGAAAAACCACTCATGAAGTGCCTCACTGGCTTAACTGAGAAACATGCCTCACTGGCAATACAAATTGTCTCACTGACAAATATTAAGGTCACACTGACCTATAAGCCTCACTGGCTAATACAATGCCTATTAAAAAAACATCAATCTTTGTGTACAAGACATGATTGCTGTTCAATCGGATTTGCACCATTGTTTACAACCTTATACCTTCTGTTTGATTTTCAAATCAAGACCATTTTCTTTTGCAAACAAGCTCCATATACAAATCTCTATAAACAATTTTCTCTGCAAATTAATCCTGTATTCTGATCCATTCAACAACACTGCATATCAATCCTGTGTTCTAATCCTTCATACAATAACACTGCATATCAATCCTCCATACAACAACACTGCATATCAATCCTGTATTCTAATATGCTTAACAACACTACTTTTCTCTGTATGTTTCATCTCTACCTTACTAGCCATTCAATCAATTTCACCTGATTATCATTTCAATTGCATATTGTCTTTTTGATCACCTTGTTAGTCTCTGTACCTGTATTTGATCCCTGTCAGTTCATCATTGATCTGCACAATATCACTCCACTCATCTTGTTAATCCACAAGACACAATAATCAAAGCATCTGTAATGTCATTAAATAAAATCTGAATAACCCATCACAATGTACTTTCTGAAAAACCTTTCATATTCTCTTCTCTATATCTAAAACCAAAATATATTCCCGTCAATTCTATGCATTAAAAAATCTTTTGATCTTCCTCTTCTCTGTACATGATCCTTCATATTCTTTTAAAAAAAAAATCACTGGATTGCTTAATTTTTCATGTCAAAAATGAAGAGCCTTCTCAAATTGATTCACCTGCAAAAGATTTTTCATATTCCTCTGTATAAATATTTTCACCTTCTCATTTCAATCCCTGCATGATGTTTCATATTCTCCAAAATACAAAACCCTTGCAAATTTCTTCAAACAAATTTTTCATTATCCTCTTCAAATTCTTCTTCAAAAACAATCTCCTGCAAAATAAAAAATCTTTATCCAATCTGCAACAAAAATTAATTTCTCCTCAATCTGCCTTATTCTCAAAATAATCTTTTCAAAAACAATCTCCAATCTCCATAAAAAATCTCCCAAAAAAAAATTAGTCTTTAAAAACTCTTCATAAAAAAAAAAACTCTTCATAAAAATCTCCTTATTAAAAAATCTCCTTAAAAAAATTTCTAATTTTTAAAAAGACTTATCACCTTAAAAGAAAGAAATTAAAAGCTTTCTTTTAAAATTAAGAAAACTCCATTTTAAAGGGCCGACCACTTTAGAAATTAAAGAAAGTTTCTAAAAAAAAATTAAAGTCATAAAATATGCGGTTTTTAGAAACTTTAATTAGTTCCTCCTCTAAAAAGGCAATTCGATGCCTTAGGTAATATGAAGATCTCTAAAACATTTCAATGTTTATTTTTTAAAGCCTTTTTCCCGCTCGATGACCGGTGTTCCAAGTTAACAATGTCAAGGGGCCGGTGGATAGCATGATGCATAAACCCTTTAACAAGTCACTTTTAAGTGACTGACCTGTATAACGGGTCAACAGTGAATTAAATTAAAAAGTGATTTCTATGTTGACAGGGAGAGAGGATTATAAAATAGGTCTTTAGAGGCAAAGAATGGAAAATAGACTTAGAGCTTAATCCCTCTAACTCAGCTTGTAACATCATCACATATAGTATCAAATCTTTCGTGTGCTCACATACATGATGATGACAATAAAGTCCTGATAGAAACTTTGTCAAGCTTTCACTCAAACTTTGAATATCTATATCAATCATCAATGAACTCCCTTATCAACCTTTTGACATTCTATGCAACACACATCATATCACCAACACTATCCACACAACATGACAATCTGAAGAAAAATACACCTCAACTCTCAACCATATGAATTGTATCTTGACTAGCCAATCAACTTCAAAAGGCCAAACCTGGTCAAACAAGTCCTGTGATTAATCATAGTCCTGTGATTAATCATAAACCAACACCAAACATCAAGTGTATTCATGTGATCCTTTGAATCCAACAACTGATATCATCAACCTTGTCAAGAACCTGATGAATAATGAAGACCATGCCTACCAAGACTATGTCATGTTCACTGATAAATCATGACATTGTGAAGAACACATCTCTCCAACTGATTGTCTGAACCAAGTAAACCATGAATGAAGATCACACAAGATGATGTCTCATGCTCCTGCTCCTATCAACAACAAACAAGATGATGTACTCCTGATGATGGAAAACCATTCTCTATATCTGCAAGATGATGTCTCATGCTCCTGAACACTTTTGACATCAATGACAACCTAACACCATCACATATAGTCATGTTGTTATGACTATGATTTATAATCACTAGTTGTTTTTGTTTTATTTTATTTTTTTGTGAAATATCAAGTAGAAGACAAATGGTGTCATGATCAACTCCAATATGTGCCGATTTTGAAGATTTTGAATTTTTGTTTGTTAATATTTGACCAAACATGGTTAATGAGTGATGTTTGTAAAGGATTGCTTTTGTCAAGTAGGAAATGCATATTTTTGTTCTTGAGAAATCTTTCTAATGTGTTTGTTTTTGCATTTTTTTTGCATATCAATATTGAAATCACCAAGAATAAGTATATTGTTAGTAAGGTACATTTCAAATATTTCCTAGTTAATTATATTGATAATTGTAGACACTTTTGTAGTTGGTCATGCATGTAACTTTATTATTGTAATTTGGAAGTTGTTAACAAGTATGGTTGCTAAAATAGCTTCAATGTTATTAGTTTTGTAAAGAAATAACTATAAAATTTGTATTTTCTTTTTAACGCATATCATAACTCCATACTTATCATACATGGAAATAGATTTGAAATTTTGTAGTTCAATGTATTGAGGTAAATGTGATATGTGTGTTTCTTTTAAACATATTATGTCTGATTGCATGAAGTCGTAGTCATTCACAATATCATCAATATGATTTTTTAGACTTCATGTGTTCATTAATAAAATAGATATCCTTGCACTTGTTGTAGTTGTTTTTTCATTATATTGTAACTCCTATTTTACTTCTATTTCTAATCATTGCATTTCATTTCTAACTTTTTCCTTCACCTTGAAGTTTTGTGGTGTCAATGGATTCAAAAAGTATAGTGATTATATATCTCATACACGTCATAGTGTTCTATACACCAATCCATGTGACTTTATTCCTAATGGATCAAATGCAAGGCCTTCCAATGTAAGTCCTTGTGATCTATGTATCGTTCATGCACATGCAAGTTGTACTCAAAATTGTTTACGAATTTGTAGTTGTGATGGATGTTTCCCTCTTGATAGAGACTTTGTTATTCATAGTATAGATACCCATTCTTTTGGAGTTGTATCTGTATATAGTTGTGCTAGTTTTGTAGATTGTTGTTTACCAATTTTTTAGTCAATTGAATCCATATTACATCTAGTTTGTTATTATTTGTATATGCTTTGAATATTCCATCGGCGCCGTTTGCCAATCCATCTTTTATGCTATAGTTGCCAACATAGAACTCAACCAACATGTTTTTTTTAATATAATTGGTTTTGGTAGTGTTGTATTTGAATATGTTGTTATATTGCCATAGTTTTCTTCTATGTTGTCAATTGCATCGATGATAATTAGTTGTCCTGGAACAGATGATAGCACTTTAGTGTTGTGTGAAGCCACTGCCTTATTTGTATGTAAAGAATATGGAAATATAGGGTCAATTGGGGTAGGTTGAATACAATTGGTGTTGAGATATTCTATATTACTATTAGATTATGAATTAGTTTGGATTTTGTTGAGTATGGAGATAAATGTTTCGTTTCTTTGACGCATAGTAGTTTGCAATTCATACCATTGTATGTTATCACTCCAAAAAGTGTATGGAACTTGTTCTTTTTTAATAATAGGATGTTCAAAGATGAGGTTATCTTGTACCAGTTTATTTGGTAAAAGTCACCCCAAAAGACCACGTTGATATTGCCAAAGAATTTTGTTAGGTTACATTTTATGTCTCTCATTCTTTTGTCACTAGAATATAAGAATTGACTTTCTATCAAAGAAACTTCATCTACTAGCAAGACTTGTAATTGTTCAAAATGTTTTTTCAAGGAATCTAGTGTTTCATTACTGAGTTGAATTAAAGTAGATTTGTTAAAGGGCATTAGCAATGCAGAATGAATTATCATTCCACCTGCATTGTATGTTGCATTTCCTATGTATGTCATTATCAATCCTTTTTTTTATGTGGGTCTGAACATTCACTTGAACTGTAAATATGTAACAGCATTTGCAATATTGTTTTTGATGTAAATGTTTTTCCTGTTCTTGAGCAACCAATTAAGAAAAGGTACAATAGTTTGCTTATGTTTAATTTTTTTCATTGCAATGTCTTTTAGAATTGCTTGTTGCTCTTTGTTTAACATTCTTCTTAGCTTATAGTATTATAAGTTTTCAAGTACATTTGGATTTTGAACAATTTGAAAACCAATATCCTTTTTTCATTTTTAATTGTATTTCTTGCAACCATTGTAAATCAGTACTTAGATAATATGTGTCAATATTATTGCTATCGTGAATTTGTTTGATATGTATATTTGTAGTTGATTTTTCATTTGCTTCAACTTATTCATACACATTGTCTAGATCTCCCCATATAGTATTGAAATTGTATGTATATCTACATTCATTTTCTTTGACAATGTTGCCATAAAATACATATGCATTTGCAAATGTTTTGAATTTTTCCTTTAATATATCTACATTATCTTGAAAAGGAACATACAGTAAAAATTTTTCTCTACAATAGTTTTCATAGTCAATATACTTGTTGTATTTAACAAATTTGATAATGTTAGGTTTTTTAGATTTTGTGTATTTGTTCTTGATGATTTTGAACTCTGCAAAGAATTGAGCTAGAATATGTGTTTCAATTCTTCTGGACGATGTATATAGCGATCAATAATTGATTGAAACATTATATCTTTTCATTCATCAGGTTCTTTCTTAAGTAGTGATATATTAATATAATTTTTCTCTCATTTATTCCTTTCTATGAAGGGAAATAATGAAGTACTGAACTTACTATTAATAAAAAATATTCATGGGTTTTGATGTTAATATGATTATGTGATTATATTATCCAACTTGTCTTGTTAATGATTTACAATAGAGAGATATTATTAAATTATCGATATTTTAATGCTCTTTTGTTGTTTACACATTATTTAATATTCTATATTATCCTAACTCTAAATATTAGCCATAATAAATCTGCTGCAAATAATTAAATAATTTTGGGGAAGGGTGGCGTTACACACATGGAGTACAAGTACATCATACAAGACAAGAACATTGTTGGAAAGTGACACTGCTCCGATATGCATCTATCTATTATCATTGATGGCAACAAAGCTCAGAGCTCCTATCACCATGACGACAAGACTTGCAGAGTAAAGGAGAGTAAGTTAGTATGCCTCCACAATTGAAGACTTGCAGATGCGGTTTAGATATAATGTTCTTAGTTGTCTGATAGTGTTATACTTCAAAGGTCAAGTCTTGATCTCCTCCAGAAGTCATCTTGGAGAAATGTCTAAGTCTGGATAAACAAAGCTATAGCAGGAACAATGAACAAGGCATGGTGAAGTAATCTGCATTCCTCTGTAGATAAGTATTTCATTATACAGTCTTGAGGTGTTGTAAACACTTATATGGAGTGTCTTATTCCAGAGTTAGGAGATCTAAAGTTCACCGAAAGGATAGCTCCAAGCTGCTAAGTATCGGCATAGTGTTTGATAGAATTTGACAGAGATAGAGTCTAAGTTCTGATGGTCTGCATTTCTCCGCACGATGATATCATGCCTTGCAGTTTTGACAGTAAGATTTGAAATGTGTAAAGAGTCCTTGACATAATTTTTAAAGTGTTTTGTAATCAGCAGCAGAAGTTGTAAGACAACAGATGAAGTTGTTAAGCATGTTCTTGAGGAACAAGCCGACTGCTGAGATAAATTATTGTAAGAAGAAGAGTTAATGATTGGAGGATTTATGTAAGCAATTGAAAGATTAGAACCAACCTATATGAACATGTTTGGGAGAAGATTTAGGTCTGCATGACACTTAGTGCATTGGATTGAGTGATAAGGTACATCTTTTTATGTACACATTTCACTTCTTGGATGCCGACCTGATTATGAAGTAAATCATAATTCAACTATATAAAGGTAATGAAACTTAGTTGAGTTCTGTGGGAAATATATGTGTGTTGTGAGGATATGAATAATGGAGTAGAGTTACAGGATCAGCAGTGATGAAGACTTGGGATTCGTAATATAATTATTAAAAGACTGCACCCTGGCATAGTGGCAGATGTTGAAGCAATGTTCGGATGTCATGTGTGATCTATTTGAAAGTAAGGTTTTGTTATCAAGCTAGTAAGTCAAAAGTGAGCCTCTAATAGGGTTTAATAGCCCTCAGGGTTTAACAACCCTTATTGTAATCTTGCTAGGTTTAGGGTTGAGGCAGTGAGCCTTCTAAACTTAGTTGTACTTCATGGCTATAAGCAAGCATGTTCTAGGCCTGTGGAGTGACCAAGCCTGAACATCATTTCTATAAATATTGTAATATATTTATGAGAGCTAATCCTCTATGTGGTTTTTCCCTTTTTGGGTTTTCCACATAAAATCTTGGTGTTATGTGTCATGCTTTTGTGGATGTTGTTCAGTTGTATATTTTGCTTCTATTGGATTATTCTTTTGAAATGGTTAAAATTAAAAGTACATGAAAATTTTTATAGAACACTGATTCACCCCCCCCCCTCTCAGCATGCTTGACATTCAGCAATTGGTATCAGAGCGAGGTTCCTTGGAAGAAGTTTAATAGCTTAAGGAAGATCTGGGATAGTGTGATCATGGCAGCAAGAAGGTATGGAAATTATGAGAGATACAACCAACTAGAAGAAGCTCTAATGGATCCTAAAAATTCTGAAGCAGAGATCAGAGATCTGAAGGAGAATCTGGAGCAAGTTGATGAATGCATCTTAAAGCTGAAGGAGCAAGTCAAGAAACTCAAAGATAAATACAACGAAATTAGTGACCAATTGCTATCAGAAAATGAAGTCCTAGAGGACTTGGAAGGAGAAGTTGTAGAAAAAATAAGAGCAAAAGATGATCTAAATCTGATTGTGAAGAACAGATCAGAAGACTATACAAAACTTGAAAAAGAAATTATATGTTTAAAAATAGGTCTAGAAAAGGCTAGAAGCTTTGAAGAAAAGTTCAAGATAAGTACTGCCAAGCTTGATGAAATGATTTCTAGGCAAAAGAATGCTGATGACAAACATGGCTTAAGATTTGAGAAAGGAGAAAGTTCAAACTCTGGTCAAATAAGCACTGAATTAAGGAAAAATAAAGGATACCAGTTTAGATATCAAAGAAGAAGATCTAAAAGACCTCCGGTCAGACAACTGAATGCTCAAAGGTACCCATCTTTTAATGGTTATTGTAATCCATGCAATAAATTTGGTCATAGGCCTACTCAGTGTATGTGCAGATTGAATAAAAAAACTCCATTATTATCTTGTCAGTGTTTCAATTGCAATAAAATTGGTCATAGAGATGTTGTATGCAGAAGTGAAGTAAGTCAAAATTCTATTAGGTGCAATGCATGCCATAAATTTAGACATAGATCAAATGAATGTAGAAGCTCAGTGAGAACTAACTTTCAAAATACAAGGAATAGTCAATCATTCAATGCAAAGTGTTTTGCATGCAATAGATTTGGACATATGACTAATCAATGCAGATTAAATTCAATCAATGAAAGGAATCAAGGTCAAAATAATATGGTGTGCTACAATTGCAACAAATTTGGACATGTTGCAAGGTTTTGCAGAAGCAGGAATGAGAAGAGAAATCACTTTTTTGAAGAAAGGAAAAAAGAGTAGAGGAATTACAAGGGAAAAGAAAAGGTTGATCCAGTTAAAACCAAGAAAGAAATGAAAAAGGTATGGATCAAGAAAGGAGTAATTAAAGTCAAAGATCAATCCATACCAGTATCTGGTGTAGATATCTCCTCCAGGAAGTAAATTGAGAACTCTAGTTCAGGGGGATCAATGTAGAAAATTCAAATCCCCCAACCAAAAATTAGGTGCCAAAATCTGGCACGAAGGCATATCATGGAACCTAATGTGACACACCTATTAGAAGACGAATTGGGAGAAAAGAAGTCAATGCAGTATATTGCACATAAATCCTAATCGACTATGTTCTACAGCAAAGGGTTTTAACAACTTTTTGGAAATAAGCATTTAATGACACCTAGGTCACGTCATGCAGAGGATAAAAGGGAATTTGTTTAATCTCAAATCACTTTACACTCAGAGCTATCAAGTACTCAGAGAGATCAAAACAGACTTTGAGAGACAATAACCAACATCTAAAGAGTTTGGAGAATTTTGGAAAAAGGAAACCCTAATTCGGTAGTACTAGGTAATCTCATTCAAAACCTTCTTGTGAATTTGTTAAAATTTCGGAAATGGCATCATCACAAGTTGTTGATATTACTAAGTGAGCAGGAGCAAAGTTCAAAAAAACACCCATTCAAATCAATCGACATTGATCAGTTGGGAGAATTCTCAAATGTTCCCCATGGAGTCATGCATGAAAAAGATGTGAGGGCATATATTAATGTTGCCCTAGAAGAATTTGATGATAGAAAGTTTACTGATCTCTACACAAAACATTTCAGGAATGAGAATCATGAACTAAAAAACAAATATTTGGCATTGGAAGAAAAGAAATTTATTCAATATTTGTATTTCCCAACATTTATGGAAGATGAATGGGTCTGGTATGTGTTAAGCAGGGTTCATGATGAGTTCATATGGCTTGAGAGACCTTTCAAGATTACAAAAGATGCTATTAGGGCAGTCACTAGATTGTGCTCTACCAGATCAGTACCTCTATTGAAAGCCGTGAAGAATGATATAGTAATTACAGCTACCGGAGTGAAGTTTGATAACAGAGCCTTGACAATAAATGACATTGAGGATCATGCTGTGAGATTTGCCTCAATGGTATTGGGATACAAAGTTTATTTCACCAACTGGGAGAACTCTGTTTTAGGCATGGCCATTTACACATCTTATCAAATGATTAAGGAAAATGTTGATTATGACATCTATGAATTACTCCGACAGCAAGCAATGGAAATTTGACGAAGACAAAAGAAGGTAAATACCCCTTTAAATTTGGTACACTGATCATGTGTTTATTTTTCTATTTTATGTAAGAGTTGCAGGGTATGAAGAACCTATTCTGGACCAGTGATAAACCTGTCACAGTTTAAATTAGAAATTTGTGAGTAGCATTGGCACCATTGATGCATAGAATGTAGCTCTATGGGGCTATTTTAAGAATTTCCAAAGATCAATGCAAGCCAAAGAAAGAATTCCCAAAATAGTTGTTGAAAAATACAAGGATACAATTTTTTTCATTGTGACAAAAGATCAGTGTTTGATGGAGGCTATTGAGCCCAAAACGGTCTGGTTTATGGCTATGGGATATGAGGTAGATAGAACTATACTAGAAAACTATGCTGAATATATGCTAAGCAAACCTAGAGATCCCAAGGAAGAAAGATTTCAGACTTATGAGGAATTACATGCCAAAATTCATGTTGTAGTCAGAAAACATGAAATCTCTAGGAAAATGAGAAAAGTAGTAGAAGAAATCACCATAAAAGTTGTCTTTACAAAAGAAGAAGTGGCAAAGGCAAGGGAAAAGGCACAAGCCATCAAGGAAGTAGAAGAAAGGAGAAAAAGTGAATCGACTAGGGCTTCAAAAGAACACAAAGATAAGCTTGAAAAGCTAGGGAAGGGAAACAGAAAAACTAGAGCTTCCACTGTTGTTGAAGCCTCATCCACTCTCTCTAGTTCCACACCATCTATAAATGTGGATACTCCTACCACTAGCTCCAAAAGAATGAAGACTAAAGCTAAGAGAATGCATGCAAACATAACTTTTGATGAAGAAGAGACAAAATCAAATAAGTAGGTAAAGACAATGAAAGTTAATGCTACTAAAGCATCCAAAAGTAGCAAGGAGAAGTCATCAGAAAGGAAGACACCCAATAAAAGATAGAAAGAAGATGAGTCTCATGCAACACTAAAGATTGAAGATGTATTAAACCCTATTACTGTTGATGGTAACTTGAAACCTGTGACTAATTTTTATGATGATTACAATGATGCTGACAAGAGGATTTTGGAAGAAGCTATTTTAAATTATCTAAACATATACAACAGAGCCCTCATTTAAATCACTGGTGATCTCCCAGATACCTTGCACAATATTCTATCAGTCAGGAAGGAAACTGCCATCGCTAAAGATGTTGAGCTCAGAGAACACACGCTGATAACTTTATGTCCAGTTATCACTCCAGAAAAGAAAATAAAAATATCCAAGGCACTCAACAATGAGTTCAAGTCAAAGAAAAGAATGAATGCATTAATGATATGAGAAGTTGACAAGGTTGTCAAGGAAACACAGGAAATTATTTTGGACATACTAAAGAAACATAATATTTCCACCATCTACGACAGTAAGGAAACAAAAGTTGAAGACATATCTCCACCAGAGATAAGCCAAGATCATGGACCTAAATAGAGTGATCAAGTCCCCAACACTAATACAGTGGATATGACAAAGCAAGGTGAAATTGAAACTAATCCACTTTCTAAACAACAGGGTGAAGGAGAAGAATTTAAGGAAGAGAGGAAGAGCCCTACTCCAGAGAAAAACATAGATCAACAAGAAATTATGGACATAGACCCTCCGAATCAAAGTTAAGGAGAAATATCAGAAAGAGCAAGAGACACTATGGATTTCTCTGATAGGAAACAAAATACAGAAGAATATGAACTCCCTCAAGGTCCAATCAACTTGGAGTCATTGTCACCTTTCCAAAAGTTCAAGCTAGTTTTTGTGGTTCAGGCCAAGGTACAAGAAGAGCTGTTACAATCACATGGTCAAGATAGTAAATTGATCAATGAAGCATCCATTATAGTGGAAAAGCTACTACCATCATTTATGGAGCTGTCATGTGCCTCTCCTCTTTCCAACTCTATTCTGCTGAGGGCTATTTGGAGTTGTCATGTGCCTCTCAATCCCCTGTTCTTTATAGAACTTGTCAAAATCTGCTGAACAAAACTCACCACTATTGTCAATCCTCAAACAATTAATCTTTCTATCCTTCTAATTCTCTACAAGAGATTTGAACTCTTTAAATCTACTAAAGACTTCAAATTTGCTTCTAAGGAAATACACCCATGTACTTCTACTATAATCATCAATAAATGAAACAAAGTAAATAGATTTTGAAATTGAAGTAACATTAACAGGACCAAACACATTAGAATGAATCAAGTCCAACACCTCAGAAGATTTATGAGAATTGGAATAAAACTGAACATAGTTTTGTTTTCCATAAATTCAATGTTTGCAAAAATCAAACTCAAGGTTACAATCATTCGTACCCTCAACAAGATTTTTTCATTTCAAGATCCTCAAACCCTTTCAACCAATGTGACCAATTCTTTGGTCCCATAACATTGTCTTCTCAGCTAGAAGTTTCATCCCCATAGAATGAGCACCCTTAGGTACCTAGAAAGCATGACCATCGAAAGTAGATGCAACAGTCCTCTTCATTGCTAGTTCTAATAGTGAGGATGAAGACTCTGAAGCTCTCTTCTTCAAAACAAAGGCACTATTTTATAGAACCATGCATACATCAAGATGAAACAAAGTACCAATCCAAACTCTCTTAGCTAACACCATAGATCCTCTAGTCATCTTGCATCCTCCATTCGAGAAAACAACCTACACATCCACATCATTCAACTTACTTACAGAAAGAAGGTTCCATGCCAAACTAGAGATATGTAGAACACCATTGATCCCCTTCACTCATCCATCAAGGAATCAAATCAAGACTCTACCACAGCCAACAATATTCAGGTGAGAATCGTTACCCAAGTACACCTTTCGACCATCGTATGCTTCATACTTTAAAAACTAACCCCAATGTGAGGTCATGTGAAAACATGCACAAAGTCAATAAGACAAACATCCTCAAATGCATGTGTTTCCAAGGTAGCAACAAATGCTTCTCCTTCATCCTAAGATGACTTGTCAGAATCTGAATCATAGTTCTTCTTCTTTTTCTTTTTCTCCTCCTTGCACTCCTTGTAGAAGTGACCAAGTTTTCCCCAATTCCAACACATGGCCTTGGAATTTTTAGGAGACTTAGGTCTCCCATGGGATTTGGATCTTCCTTTTTATTCCTTCATCTTATCCTGATCTACCATGAACCGCAAGAGCCTCCTTAGCTGATTCAGAAGACTTTATCCGCATCTCTTTAGACAACAACAAAGAAACCACTTCATCCATCTTAAAGGTGGTAGTGGTAATTCCAATGGCCATAACAAGGTGGTCCCATGAATCTAGTAAGGAACACAGTAAAGTCATACATCGATCATCCTCCTCCATCTTCACACCAATAGAGGTCAGCTAGGCGACAAGTATATTGAAAGTATTTAGGTGATCGGTGATACATCCTCCCTCTTCCATCCTCAAAGAATACAATTTCTTTTGTAGGTATAACTTGTTCACTAAGGATTTGGCCTGATAAACATCTCCAAGTTTCTTCCAAAGATCTTTTGCAGTCTTCTCTTCATGGATATTCATGAGTACTGAATCAGCCAAATAGAGTCTTATCAAACCCTTAGCTTTTTGACGTTTGAGATCCCAGTCTTCTTGAGACATTTTCATTGGTTTGTACCAAATATGGCATCTCATAAATATTGATCTACAAGCATGTACTCCATTTTGAGTTTCCACAACTTGAAATTACTACCATTAAACTTCTCTATCTCAAACCTCCCAGATGTGCTCACCATCTCTTTCCTGCAACAAAGATTTCAAAATCCTCTGTACAAGCTCCCACTTAAATTAAGATCAACTCAAAAAACCCTCTACCCAACAACTAAAACCAAAGGTTATCAGTCTCTGATACCAACTGAAAAGAAGCAAGGTATCTAGAAACACTTCCTACACTGATCTACTAAGGAAACATTGATGTAAACTTTAACTTTTACAGTTATAGGTTATTAGATTCACATTAACAGAAAGGTAATAACAACATCAAATGCAAATACAAAACTCACAACACAAGATATACGTGGGGAAAACCCTTTCAAGTAAAAAACCTCACACTCCAAAGATGCTCAATATATTATTCATGAATCAAGAAGATTACAATATACTTGTGGAGCAATCTTTCACAAGAGTATAACCAACTAGAGATCCAAGAAGTAACTCAACCTCAATCTCAAGATCCTGATATAGGAGATACAATACAGTAAACTGACAATGGTAATTACAAAACCATGAGCCAAAACCATACAAAAGTGGCACCCAAGTTATCTCTAATCAAAGATGCCTTGTGATGTGCCAAATTACACAAAAACATATGTAACTCTCCCCTTTACATCTCTTGTAAGTGTCCAACCCATTTTTACATTTCCCAAAAAATAAGAGGTCAACCTTCTAGAGGTCATAACTTTTGATTCGAGTGTCTAATTGATGAACTCTTTAATGTCTCAGAAAGCTTGTGAAGAGATCTATCAAGATATAACCCACTTCACTAGTTATGACAACATTTGAGACATTTAGGGACCTCTAAGTGCCTCAAAACCGAGTTCAAGACTTTTTTCGATAGTTTCAAAAAATAAAAACTTTAATATCTCGTGATCCAGGTATGATCTTGAGTCGAAACTCACCTGAGATGTTTAATTAGCAATTTCACACCTTTTGGGAAAATTTTGGGTCCATCCGAGATCCAATGTAGAGTTACTAAAAATAGTAAGTCCCACCATTTTTAGCCCTTTTGGAAACTTTGAAAGTTCTAAACCATTCTTCAAGATAAAGGGTATTTGAAAAGACCAAAATTGAGAAGAATAGTAACCTTTCATAGTTACAAAATTGAGACACTTTTCCTAACAGTTACAAGCACTTTAGTAAACATGAGGACAAAATGTCATTGACTCCACCTTCTTGGTCTCAAATAATATTATATTGGCAATATGCCATGTAAGTTCCACTATACTATATATTTTTTTTATAAAAGGTTACATCTTCATAATAAGGTTTCAAGTTTTTGATATAAAACATATGGTTATGTTCACAAAGAACACCATATTAATTTTGGTTAATTTATGAGTATAACTTCATTTGAATTCTCACAAAGAATATCCATTTATTGTAACAATTATTCATCTTCAATTTTGTTTACTATATTGTCCAATCCTGGACCACTCAAATTAGGTGTCATCTATCACTAAGTTTTGATAATACACCATATCTTTTATATAACCATGATAATATTCTTCCCCAAAAATATTTGAATAAAATATCAACAATAGTACATAGTCTACTGAGAAATGTGAGTCAACATTTGTCTATACTTTCATTTTGACATTCAGCTCTTATGTTGTCATCATGGTTCAGTCTTGCCATAGTTTCGTAGTAAAGTTAAAAGAAATAACTTAACTAAATATGTATACAGAATAATTTCAATGCATTCAATATACAAGATAAACTCTCTGGTTATTTCATGCGAAGATATCATGGCCTTTTGGCCCACAGGCATTGTTTTCTACAAGTGATATGTGTATATAACACAACCTTTATATAGATATGAAAAGAAAAAGAATCAAGTCTCTCTATTGAGAAATAAAAATATAACTAGACCAAATGATTGTATAGGAGTTTGATATAAAAACTTGCCTGTGTATCTCTATTTATTGCACTCCAAGTCAGGTGTTTCAGTCTTTGTGTATTGTCACAATCTTTTCCAAGACTTATCATGTTGTTCTTGTTTCCTTTATTAGTCACCACTAGTAAACATGTAGCATTCTCACATAAAACCATGTGTCTCTTTTTAAAATGCAAGAGATTATATAGCCCCAAAATTTAAAGAGCAATATTTGTCTTCTTCTCTCATTGTCTCCCATACCAGTTAGAAATAAAAAGACCATTTAGAATTGCCACTTCGTGGCTTTATACCAAACAAGAGTCACAACCCAATAAATATGCATGTCGGCATAAACTATGGAATGAATACCATTATTTAATATCTTCCGAAAGGCTTTAGCATAGTAAGTTTAAAAACATTAAATTTTAGTTAGAACTATCACCTCAAAAATGGGAAATTTCAGCTCCAATGGACCTCCGAGTCAAAAGTTATGACCTTCGGAAGTTCCATGTCTAAAAACAAATGCATCAAAATAGTATCAATCAATAAATAAATTATATAAATTAAAAGTACATACAACTATATGTAGATACATATAAATATATATAAATACATACAAATACATATAATTATAAATACAAACATATATAAATATATACCAATATATTTACACATATATATAAATATGTATATATACATAAATAATATGAATACACAATAAATAAATCATAAAAAACAAATGCATAAAAACAAATCTAAAAATAGTATCAATCAATATATAAATTATATGAATTAAAAATACATACGATTATATGTAGATACATATATAAATATATATAAATACAAATATTTATATACATATATTTATAAATATATAAATATATACATACAAATATATATATATATATACAAACACATATAAATATATACAAATATATGTAAATATATATATAAACATATACAAACATATGTAAATATATATATATATATATAAACATATTCAAATATATATATATATATATGAATAATATGAATACACAATAAATAAATCATAATCTCTGTATTTAGATATAGAAATATATGAGTGTATTTGTATATATGTATATGTATTTGTATATTTTATATGTATGTATGTATGTAAATACCTAATTATGTACTAGTATTTCATGTCTAAAAACAAATGCATAAAAATAGTTTTGATCTCTACAATTATAACTAATATATTCTCTTTTTTTCTTTCTGATGATGGATCACAGAGTGTGATCCAAAACGTCTACACAATTTTCTCCAAAAGTTCCATTACAAAAGGCTTCTTTGTTGTTTTATTTGAATCTCAAGAGGAAAGAGAGACAATAGTATGTGGAGATATATGGACGCTGGATAGCATCCCGCTATACCTATAGAAGTGGTAGCCTAATTTTGATATGGTTGAAGCTCGACCATATGATCATCCAATTTGGATAAGGATTTACAACTTGCCTATAGAATACTAGTGGGATGAGTGTTTGGAAAAAATTGGAAGATTGCTAGGAATTTTATTGGAGATTGACGAAGATATAATTGATGGAGATTCATAGATTTATGCCAGAATGAAAATCGTAGCGATTAGGGCTATGCCTAAGTTTTTATTGCTAAGTGTGAATGAAAGAGTGTGGCACCAGGAGGTTGAAGTGGAAGATACAACGTTCTATTATCTACATTGCAGACTTAGAAACCATTCAGAGAATTCATGCCATCGCAGCCCTAAATTCGTTAAAAAATGGGTTATAAAATCATAGAGGATGGTTCCAAGCCCCAAAGCTGTGGATGAGTTACCAACTCCCATTCAGGTTCCAATACAATCTCCGCCCGAGCAAGGAATTGCACAATGCAATGTCACATATGACAAGACTTTTGATCCACCAGCTAAAGGTTCGTAGGGAGGTGAGGAGTCCAGAATATTGGTAGAGGATAAAAAATCTCTTGCCGAAAATCAAAGGATAGACAATTCATGCCCAAATAGTGAAGCAACCTACTTAACCCTATCAGAAGAGGAGGCTTCAGATGAGGAATTTTTGGAAGTAGATGACTTAGGGCAAACTAGAATTAGGAATACCAGTCAATCTACACTAAACTTCATCAGAAAGCCTCAGAAGGAGAGAGGAAGGAAATCTAACAGAGACAGAAGGGAAAGGGATGCCAATGAGATGGGGCTGAAAAACATAAAAGACTTTTTTATTAAATCCAAGGGAGCCAAGGCCTCCCTTGGAGGACAATGAAGATTTCTAATTGGAATGTTAGGGGCCTAAAGGCCCCTGACAAGAGACACTTAATCAAGCATCATCTGGATAAAATCGATAATGACATAGTGCTATTACAAGAAACTAAGCTCAGCAAAGAAGAAGGCATGTGGTTTTCTAGATTTTGTAGAACATGGCCAGGATGTTTTCAAGGCTCGGTTAGAGTTGCGGGAGGTTTGGGTATCCTATGGAAACCCAATAAAATGGAAGTAAAAGAAATTGAGTCAAAATAGAATTGGATGTTGTGCAAAGTCTCAAATCTGATGGCAGATTCAAACTTCTTGCTTCTTAATGTTTACGGCCCAACCAAAATGGAAGATAAGTAAGCTGTGTGGGAAGAAATCTCTAACCTCAATCTGAAGGTGGACTTTAGAAGGGTAATCATGGGAGGCAATTTCAATGCTATACTAGAGCTCGAGAAAAAAGTGGAGGCTCAAAAATAGTAAACAGGAACATGGTGGACTTTAGGAATTTTATTTACAAGGTTGGGTTGATAGATTGCATCCCTAAAAATGGTTCTTACACATGGATGAACAGAAGGGTGGGCTTCACTAACATTGCGAAGAGATTGGACCATTTCTTCATTGGCTTAGATTGGATGGCAGACAAAATTATGTGCAGCTCTTTGATTCTTCCTCTGACGGGCTCAGGTCACTTCCCCGTTGAATTAGATATTAACCTAAGTGAAAGACCTCCCAAGGGTTACTTTACATTTGAAAATATGTGGTGGTGAGACCCACACCTCCCATGACTCATAGAGGGATGGTGGAAAGAAAGTATAGGCGTAAAAGGAACAGTGAGCTTCTGGTTCTTGAAAAGACTGAGCCTGTTGAAAAGCAAGTTAAAAAATTGGAACATTTCGAGCTTTAAGAACATTTTTGCAGAGAAGGAAAGATTACAATCTGAGTTAGTAGCCCTCAATGAAAAAGGAATAAAGTATGGGATGTTCGTGGATGATTTTGAAAAAGAGAAACTCCTTAAAGATGAATTAGGAGAAGTTTTGGCCAGGGAAGAGCTTTTTTGGAAAGACAAGGCAAGGAATATATGGTTAAAAGAAGGTGATAATAACACCAAATTCTTCCATGCCTCAACTAGGTGTAGAATGTTTTGGAATTGGATCTCTAGAATTGAAAAAATTGATGGAACGGTCATATGTGACTGGGATTCAATAGAAGCGGAAGTAGTTATGTTCTTCAAAAACATTTTGGGAGGTGGGCAAATCAACGATATAAATGACACAAAATTTCTTAATTGCATTCTACCTTTGCTTAAAGAGGAAGACAACAAAAAACTTCTTGAGCCATTCTCCATGGAAGAGGTGCGCCAGGTGACTTTCCAATTGGGGCTTGAAAAGGTACCAGGACCAGATGGGTTCACCGCAAAGTTTTACCAAAAGTGTTGGAAATTCATGGGGGAGGACATTTGGGAAGTGGTGGAAGACTTTAGGAAGAAAAAAAGAAATTTTAAGAGATATTAACAATACGATTGTTACATTAATTCCAAAGAAGCCTAAGTGCAAATCCTTCTCAGACTATAGACTGATAGCACTATGTAATGTCATTTACAAGGTAATCTCCAAGGCCTTAGCTAATAGACTCAAACCCATATTGGAAAATATTATATCAGAAGAGAAGAATAGATTTGTCCCTAGAACAGAAATACTAGAAGGCATTATTGTCACTTCTGAAGCCATCCACTCGATGAATTCAGACAAAAGCAGGGGAATGATTCAAAAATTAGATGTGTCCAAAGCATACGATCGAGTTAGTTAGAGTTTTTTAACTAAGGTGTTCAAAATATTCAGATTTGATCTCGATTGGATAGAAATCATCTCCACCTGTATCTCAACTCCCAAATATTCAATTGTAGTTAATGGCTCGCTATGCAATTTTTTCAACGCCACGAATGGCCTCCGCCAAGGAGACCCCATTTCGCCATTTCTATTTGTTATAATGGCGGAGGCAATGAGTAGGCAAATCAGACATTTAAGGGAGATCAAGATCTGGAAAGGCATTTCTATTTCTAAGGAGCTAGAGCCGATCACCCATAGCCATTTTGCAGACGACACAACCTTGTTTGGGGTGGCCACAGTAGAAGAAGCAACTGTTATAAAAGCAACACTAGATAGATAATAGAATAACTCTCGTCAAGTATTCAACCTAAGCAAATCAGAAATTATTTTCTTCAATACAAAAAAGGCAATTCAAAAAAAAATTACAAGCATCTTGGGGTTTTCTATTGGGCAACTTCCTTTGAAGTTCCTTGGAGCTCAATTATTTACTGGAGTGTACAGATCTACCCTTTGGGAAGACGTCCTCAACAAGTGCAGTTCCAAGACAGAAGTGTGGACGAACAGATGGTTATCCTTAGTAGGCAGGATACTAATGTTACAATCTGTATTATCTGCCATGCTAGTTTATGCTATGTCATGTTTTAGAATGACACACAAAGTGCTAGTAGATCTAGAAGGTTGTCTGAAAAGATTCATCTAGGAAGGTGCAAAAGAAGGAAAATGAATCCCATTGGTTAATTGGGACACAGTTTGCCTACCCAAGGCACATGGAGGGATAGGAATCAAGAAAATACTACCACAAAACCTTGCCCTAGGGGCCAAATTGGTTTGGAATCTATATAGAAATCCATAGAAGTTATGGTGCAAGATCCTTCGAAACAAATATCTAGATAGTGAGGACTTGAGTCAAATCCTAACAGTAGCCAATTTGCAGGGCAGATCTCCAATTTGGAAATTCTAATGGGAATCACGAAGCGTCATTAGAGATCATCTAACTTAGAAAATTGGAATGGTCTGAAAGCTAGCTTCTGGCATGATTTGTGGAATGGGGAGGAGCCCCTGGACAAAGTTTTGGGTGACCCAAGTTGGATAAACTAGGTTGAGCAAGAGTTTGGTTCAGTACTGGCCACCTATGTAGAGAGAGGTTGGGGTGAATTGGGTATGACGTATGAATGGAAGCACTTGGATTCAATTACAATTCTGTAATGCCCCATCATGCAACCCTAGAGTGCTAGACTAAAAGTGCAAAAATTACAGAAATAATTTTTTTTGAAAGCATTACTCTTGCATTAAAGGTACTGGTGCTACCAAATACACAACATAACGAGAATTGCACTTCTAACAACCCTAGGGCAACACAACTACATTAGAAATAAGAAGTAAAAACCATATGAGTGCTACACAATAAACAGCTAAATTAAATAAACAAATAACTTTTATAATAGTAAGATAGTTGATTACAGAGTACAAGATTGCAAGATTACAAGATCGATCATGCCAGTTTACAAAGGAATACATATAGAAGGTATATAACACCATTGGAGATAGAAAGCAAACTGGAACAAGAACAGCTCCACACAAGGCTCAATCTGAATCTCCAAGAAGGACCAATGCATAGCTCTGCCTCCCAACCATGTGGAACCCTGAGGTCCACCCCACCGAGCTAGGAGATAACAACAAGGATCCACTAGGTTCAAATTACAACAATGAGATAATAGTAAGGTAAAGACTCCTCACAGGAATACAAGACAACAAGACTGCACCAGTACAATAGTAATCCACCAGACAGAAACAACATCCAAACAAGATCAACATGAAGCCAAGACTAAACTCCAGAGGTAACCACAAAATCAAGAGAATGAAACTGAGTTGCATAAGGAGAGTGTCATCGCATGGTCTTGGCATGGGTTACCCAGGCTATCTAACACCAGAAGCCGGCCCCCATCTATGGTTACCCTGGCAGCCCCTCTCTAGGTACCGGCCCCATAGGGTGACACATGCGGAACCGACGGGTCCTCTCATGGAGACGAGGAGGTCGGTCTCGCCAACCAGGCCTTCTCATCCCATCCTTATCCTGCGAGAGCACTCAAGGTATGGGTGAGGTATCTTGCTTAACTTGTTAAATGCTTGCTACCCCAACCCTCATAAAAGTTATAAGTTTTCTACTAGCTCACAACTTCCATGGGGTTACCCAGGCAGCCTCTCACTAGGCACCGGCCCCACCATAGAAGTCACTCCCTTAGTAAACTCCAAACAATACCAAACCACCAAGAGCAAGATAAAGTACAACACGGCATCTAACCAATACACCTGCCATTCACATGCCCTGGCAATATAAATCCCATGCATTGATATACCATAAAAAGAATCAAACTCTAACATAACACACCTCTGGAGATAGGTACACAATCAAGGTCAAAGAATCCATTATCTGACGGGGAAAAAGATTCCGCATTTATGACACCAAGAGGTTAAGACATCTTACTTGATTTCCCACTTCACAACTAACCAAAAATAAAGACATAACACCACCCAAAACGAACACAAGGATTCCCTACTAGAACACAGGTGCAATAAGGTTGTTGACAGGAAAAGAGACTTATATATTTCGCTTATGAAGCAAGAACCAACCATACAATATAATATCAAGAAAAGTTCAAGTTAATGACATCGATAATTTCTATTGAAGCACTATAACATAAACAAGTATGCTCCTAGAGTCTCACCATTTACTCACATCCTTAAGAAAATACACTTTCACGTATTAAATTCTAAATCTACCAATAGTACAAAACACACATCAATAACTATCAAATTGTACTTATAACATATTACTTTTTCAACATTATGGACCTAATTAGTTTTACTTACCAACCAATATTTAACGCTTACCATTTCTAATAAAATGACTAAAAGTAATTACCTATACTGAGCATACCCCTTAATCACATGAAACCATCTACGATTTAATCAACAACTACAATTGTAATCCTTTGTGCATGACTTACTATTGTTTTAAAATACCAAAAAAAACAACAATACTTCATTTTCCAAAAACAACTCTTTCATTTACTACTCAGCCATTACTATTCCAAAAAAAAACACGATAACAACTATAATTACCCATCTATTCCAAAGGAACTTATAAAGTCTTCTAGCATAAAAGCCAACTAAAAGAAAACCATTCCAAATGCAACTTCTATACAAAACAAATCAACACATTTTCCTAGCATTATCATCAATGATGACCACTACAGTTCCCTATTACAAAGTTATATAAACAACAATACAAAACTTTACTTACCATTTAACAAGACTCAAAAATTCCAACTCTAAGGAACTTCACAAACCATGGGTCTAAACCATTAGTTACCTCTTACTTCTATTTACAAGCCACTGAAATATTCCCATCGGACCCACCGACTTGGCCAATCGACAAACAAGAAGAAACTAAAGTCAAGACTGATGACTACCTACCAATTAGCCACACTCCTACCGAAACACTTTGGCTACACTTAAGAGTGTTAGCTAAACCCTACCTGGTCTCGACTGCGGGTTCTACATTCCAGTGACAAGAAGAAAGAACCAAAACTAAGGGAATAGAAATAATGACTAAACTTTGTTGTGTTGGTTAGCTACCCCGACGACCACCTGCCCACAGAAGGCAATGACAGAACTAAAACATCATATAAAATAGTTCTACACTTCAACCCTACTAACTTAACCTACCATAGACCTTCAATGCTCCATGCTATACTAAGTGGGCCGATGTCTCCTAAACAACCCGCAGACTACTAAAAGACACATCTGCCGACCAACCCCAGATCGACCATGACTGTAATGGAAAGAAAACGACATAGCCAACAATGATGCAACTAATTTCGTTGACCCAGCACCATGCACGTTATTTATTGGTAGACACCCAAAGAGATTGGAGCTGCATCCTCTCCTCTAAAAACCTTCCAGGGTTCCCATACGTAACCAAAGAAGAATAGGAATTTCGACACATAAGGATTACGATGAAAACTGACCATTCAAAGCCAAGCCTAAGCTAAGGTGACTAACCAAGAGATGGGTCACCTCTTTACAAATGACAAACCAAGTCTACTTCTTCAATGAGATAGTTTCTAAACATGACTAAAGGTAAATCCAATCCTAGTAGAATATAACAGTGAACTACTAGATTTCTGCCAACTGAAAGATAGGAATGGTAACTTCCTAAAAATTTCTTCGTCCTTCTAAGCTCATAACAAGGAGAATTCCTACGAAACAAGGCTAGATTGACTATTTATTAATTCTCTAATGCAACAATCTAGGTTTTATACAAATACCCATGATGAATTGACAAAAATCTTTCAACCATAAGAAGTGTTACTACAGAAATGGAGGGATTTGCAGAATAAACTTCACATAGTCTAATCTTCCAAGCCATGCTTGCAAGGTAACTTTTCAGAGAAGGTATTACTGGTGAAAAAATGATTTAGGCAAGGGAATACTGGGAGCACAGGATCTATAGCAGGGGTTACAAGGCATGCAAGGTGACAAGGAAAGTGTGTATAAGGGCCTTCACAAAACCAATGGTGGAGCATCTACAATAACCTCATATGAAACATCTTATTCACTGCCATAGACTAGGGTAGTAACAATTTGCTTACAGAGAGAGAGAGAGAGAGAGAGAGATATGTACAAAACGGCAGGGACAAGAGGTTTAAAACAGTTTTAAAATTGAGCCTTTTATTCACAGGTCGGGAATCACAAAACAGATTATAGAAGATAGAGCTGAAGATATCAAGGGGATAAATATCGTGGCCAAACTGAAAAGTACAACTTGGAGGAATCTACAGGACATGCAAACACACACATTGAACAAGCTACAAAAAAAAGATTTTTAAATTCTGAGATACAGATATTGCAAATTTATAGAAAGAAACAATTCACATACCCAGATTCCAGTCCCTCTTCGAACTTCTCCCACTCTAGCAACCAATTTTCTATCCTTCTCCCAATTTCTTTGTTCTCTTTTCCACCCTGATTTTCTCCCCTCTTCCCCCAAAAAATATGATTCAACTCAGAAAATAAATGTAGACATACGTCCATTACCAAACAACCCCCTCCTTCAAAATTTTCAAAAATTTCCTATAACAGGAGATTCCAAATCTTCCAATCTCGAAATAGACAACACTAGGCATTAATTTCGCCTATCCAAAAAAAATATTCTATACCAGATAGCCATAACTCCATTTATGACATAAATATTTTAACATAGAAGATAATTTAAATCCAAACTATTATAAAATTTAACTAAGGTCTCAAACAAGGTTTTAGGCTAAATCAATAATTATTTAATAACATAATAGGAGCATTAAATAATAATTCAATAAGGTCTCTTCCAACCATACATGACATAATTCAACATTATAAAGCACAACTTGGCTATACACCACAATACAAGATTACCAACATGACAAGACAAACACCAAGTGTCACAACATGACTCAAGACCATCCAGAAGACCAGGACCGACCAAGTGGATTAGACCTCGTGTTATCTACCATCACTAATATCCATTAGTGAAAGAACCCACTCAAACCTGCTATATCAGGTGGAGTTGAGGTTCGATAACTGCATCCTGCATCCAAACAACTGATTAAATATGATCAAGTACATATATGTCAACCTACGGGGAGTCAGAGAATCACGGCGCAGCAAGGTACTCAAAATGAGTAATGTTACATAGTCCCTGCTCTTGAACAAGATTATACCCATAGCATTAGAAAACAGAAATCTACAAATCTAATGAAACATGTGAATAATAATCCATTACTAAACATATCCAACACATCATAACTAAAGTAACCATAATGTCATCATCACTCATAGCACATGTCTAAATATATCCATCGAACATAGTCCATCAAGGTTAAAGAGATCATAAACCCAAAACATGTAAATCCAATGTTTCGAAACTGAAATGTGCAATAAAAGACTATCAACTGTATCAGAACTATCAGAGAGAAATATGAAACTCGCATCTATATCAAACCAAAATGTGAGGAGCATTACATCCTCCCCCCCAGAATCAGGCTTACTTCTGGAAGCCTGCAAATAAGTAGGGATATAACTCCCTCATCCTGGAAGCATCTTGCCAGGTAGCAGAGGTCTCATCATTAGGATCCCACTGGACCCTAACCTTCTCCATATCTCTGCCCCTAAGAGCAAGTCTCATGTGCTGAAGAATGCCTATGGGCTCCAAAGCTAGCTGCCCATCCTCTACCTGTAGAGCAGTCCAATCAAGAACATGAGCAATATTTGGATAGTAAGGTCTAAGTACAAAAATGTGAAACACATCATGGATGCGTGAAAGGCTAGGCAGCAAAGCAAGATGATAAGCAACTAGACCGATCCTCTCCAACACCTCAAAAGGTCCAACAAAGTGTGGTGCTAGCTTAGAGCCCTTTCCATAGCGGATTGGACTCTTTCACGGTCGCACACGTAAGAACACCCGATCCCCAACATAAAACTAATGATCGATCCTATGAGCATCTGCATACTTCTTTTGCCTATCCTGAGCTGCCACCAAACACTCCCTAATCCTCTCAACCTGTTGTTCCATATCTCTAAGCATATCAGGACCCAGAAGAACTCTGTCCTCCAAATAATCCCAACTCAAAGGGGTCCCACAAGGACTACCATACAAGGCCTGAAATGGGACATGCCAATAGAACTGTGATACCCATTATTATAGGCAAACTCCACTAGGTAAAGGTAGTCTTCCCAACAGCTCTGCCGATCAATCACATACATCCTCAACATATCCTCGAGAACCTGATTAACCCTCTCAGTCTGACCATTAGTCTCAGGATGGTAAGATGAACTAGAGTTCAGCTGTGTTCCCAAGGCATGCTACAAGGAAGTCCAAAGAGCAGAAGTGAACACTAGATCCCTGTCAGAGATGATCCTATGAGGAATCCCATGAAGTCTGATGATGTCCTCCATGAACACTCTGGCCACTATAGAAGCATTGTAAGAAGCACAGATAGGAGAGAAGTGAGCTACCTTCATCAACCTATCCACAGTGACCATGATAGTGTTGTGTCAATGAGAGGACATTGGAAAACCTACAATGAAATCTATCAAAATGATATCCCACTTCCACTCTGGAATCAAATGAGGCTGCAAAAGACCTGCAGGGTGCTGGTGCTCCGCCTTCACCCTCTGACACTCAAGACATCTCGACACAAAATCAGCAATATCCCGCTTCATACCACTCCAAAAGTACAGCTGACATAGATCTGTATGCATCTTCTTGACACCTGGATGAGCAGAATACGGTGCCCGATGCGCCTCAGACAAAACTAGGGTACGAAGACCCTTAGAACTAGGAACATAGATATGACCTAAATGTCGTAAAACACCATCTGACTCAAAAGAGTAACTAGAGAACCTACCCTCTAAGGGTCTACCAGACTCAATCTCAGATCTCACCTCCTAGCACCAACTATCGGTAGGAAGAGCAGTGAGAATCTAACCTCTCAAATCAACTGTAAGAGAAATTGTTGAGATCTCATGCCTTCGACGACTAAGAGCATCTGCTACCACATTCTCTTTTCCCTCAATATATTTGACGTCAAAGTCACTCACACAAGAACTCCATCCAACGCCTTTGCCTCGCATTCAAGTTTGGCTACGTGAAGATATACTGCAAACTACGATGATCACTATGCAGCTCAAACTGATGCCCTAAGAGAAAATGCCTCCATCTCACCAAGGCATGTACCACAGCTGCTAACTCCAGGTCATGAGTGGGATAGTTCAATTCATGATCCTTGAGTTCGTGAGACTCATAGGTAATCACTTGACCATCCTACATCAGAACGGCTCCCAATCCCTCCAAAGAAGCATCAGTACAAACAACAAAGTCCCTATCAGGAATAGGAACTGCTAATATCAGTGCACTAGTCAACTGCTCCTTAAGAGTCTGAAAAGCTGCCTGACACTGCTCTGACCAAACAAACTTCTTCCCTTTCCTCTGGAGAGAAGTAATAGGATGGGTAATCCTTGAAAACCCCATAACAAAGTGACAATAGTAACCTACCAGCCCCATAAAACTACGGACCTCAGAAACATTAGTAGGTACAGGCCAGTCCATAATAGCTTGGATCTTCGAAGGATCCACCACAATACCCTCTCCAGAGATGACATGACCCAAATACATCACCTCTATCTGAAAGAACTCACATTTCGACAAATTAGCGTAAAGCTAATTTTTTCTCAGACATTGCAACACCTAATGCAACTACTCCTCATGCTCCTCCATAGTCCTTGAATAGATTAGTATATCATCTAGAAACACAAGAATAAACTGGTCAAGATAAGTACGGAATACACCATTCATCAAGCTCATGAAAATTGAGGGTGCATTCGTCAACCCGAATGGTACCATTGTAAACTCATAATGTCCATAATGGGTACGAAATACTATTTTGTGAATATCTGCCTCAAATATCCGTAATTGGTGATATCCTAACTTAAGGTCAATTTTAGAGAAAACCTTTGCTCCTTCAATCTGATCAAACAAATAATCGATCCGAGGCAAGGGATACCTATTTCTCACTGTTACCTTATTGCGCTGTCGATAATCAATGCATAGCTGCAGAGATCCATCCTTCTTTTTCACAAAGATAACAGGTGCTCCCTAAAGAGAAACACTAGGTCATATGAACCCTTTGGCTAACAGCTCCTCCAACTATAGTCGAAGCTCCTTGAGCTCCTGAGTGGTCATCCTATATGAAGCTCGAGAGATAGGCTCTGCACTGGGAACTAGATCAATCCTAAAATCGATGTCACGCCTAGGTGGCATCCCTAGAGTATCAAAAGGAAAAACATCTGCATACTCCCACAAGAGTGGGTGATCGTCAAGAGATGCCTCTCGACTCTCCTCCATCTCCAAATCACTAACAGTTACTGCAAAAAGATAACATCCCTGATGCATGCATCTCTTGAGTTGCATAGCGGAGATCATACATAGGGAAATAGGTCTCTAAACTCCTACAACCTCAACCTCCACCCCAAAATCATCCACACATCTAACAGACTTATGCCGACAATCTATCACTGCCTAATGGGCCTCCAACCAATCCATTCCCAAAACTACATCATACGAACTCAGGGGTAGAATGTGAAGGTCCATAGAAGTAGATAGAGAGCCAATCATCAAATCACACCCTAACACTAGAGACTCAACTGTTATCTTAGCCCCGAAAGCTAACTTAACCTGCCACCTATCATCTTGCTTTGTTGCCACCAAGCCACAATGCTCCACAAGAGAAAGGGATATAAATGAATCAGATGCACTGGAATCAAAAAGAACATAAAAACTAATACCTCGCATGAGGCTAGAAGTCTCCACCACAGTGCCCTGATGCTCTGCCTGTTGATCATCAACTGCTACAAAGACTCGGTGAGACCCACCTACATCACCAATTGTCAGCTCAGATGCCACTGGTCGATGTGCAAATCCTGATGAACCCTTTTGCGAGCACTGTCTTTCAATATGGCCCTACTGGCCACAAGAGAAACACCTGGTGCCTCTACAAAAACCTCTGTCCCCCCGGAAAGCACTAGACGGTTGGAAACTGCCTCTACTCACTGCGGACTGCATACTCTGAGCTGGCTAATCAAAATAGTTGCTCTTATTGTGCTACCAAGACTGGTCCTTCTTATTTTGAAGTCTATTACCTTGCTAGTGCTGAGAATTCTTTGGCTTAGACTACGAATACTGCTGCTACTGACCACCCTTTGAGGGTACATGAGAACCTGATGCCTGAGTGTGACCACCTCGAGAACCATATCCAAACGAAGGTGCACTGCCAATGTGTACACCTGCATGCCCACCGAGGGCCATAGCTAAATTCTCCTCCACTAACCGAGCTTTCTCCACGGTAACCTCCATCGTCTTAGATTCGAATACATGAACCCCTCCACTAATCTAGGCATTCAAACCCCTAATAAAATGCTGCACCAACATGGACACGTCATCCCCAATGCCTGCATACTATTTGAGCTCATAGAATATGTGCTCATACTGTTCAACTATCAAGGCCAACTGCCTCAGCTCATGGAACTCATCTGCTCGATGCTGCCTCCAATGCTCAGAAAGAAAACGGGCTCTGAATCTCTCTAAAAACAACTCCCAAGACAAAGTGCTAATGTCCAAATGTAGCTTTTGCTCCTCTAGCCGCCACCAATTTGAAGTGAACCCTCGGAGATGCAAAATAGCACATCTAGCCTTGGTTTTGCTGCCATATGGATGCATGGTGAAACACCTACTCAAGTCAAATAACCAAGTCTTTGCCTCAAGACCTCTACCAGCTCCATCGAAGATGGGAGGGCGTGCTCTCAATAGATCCCTCGTATGGCTAGCTAGTGTGGCCTCTTGCTCAGCTATCAACTTTCTATGCTTGGGAGACCTCTCTCTCTCTCTAGGACCCAGCTAGTCTACCTCCTAGCCTCCTCTAGGCTGGTCACCCTCCTGTCTAGGGCCTAAACGGGCAAGGGCCTCCTCAAGAATCTATCTCAACTGGGCTCTATCAGGCTGACCCTGACCCTCCATGTTCTAACCATTGCCTTCATGGGCACTCGCATGAGGAGAACTAGGAGGAGGTGTGCCACCGCCACCTCTCCCATGACTCCTACCTTTGCCACCCCTACCTCTACCCCGACCTCGGGCCCTACCTCTAGGCATCTACCTACAACATAAAAAGAAATTTATTACATTAAGAAAAGGTCACAATAGGGATAAAATCATTCTACAGAGTTTATGCACTAGGTTACATAATGGGCTCAATTATAACTAGGGTACCCAGTGTTTAAGCCTAGCTCTGATACCAAATGTAATGCCCCATCATGCAACCCTAGAGTGCTAGACTAAAAGTGCACAAATTAGAAACATAAATTTTTTTTAAAAGCATTACTCTTGCATTAAAGGTACCGGAGATACCAAATACACAACATAACGAGAATTGCACTTCTAACAACCCTAGGGCAACACAACTGCATCAGAAATAAGAAGTAAAAACCATTTGAGTGCTACACAATAAACTGCTGAATTAAATAAACAAATAACTTTTACAATAGTAAGATAGTTGATTATAGAGTACAAGATTGCAAGATTACAAGATTGATCATGCCGGTTTACAAAGGAATACATATAGAAGGTATACAACACCACTGGAGATAGAAAGAAAACTAGAACAGGAACAGCTCTGCACAAGGCTCGATCTGAATCTCCAAGAAGGACCAATGGATAGCTCTGCCTCCCAACCATGTGGAACCCTGAGGTCCACCCCACCGAGCTAGGAGATAACAACGAGGATCCACTAGGTTGAAATTACAACAATGAGATAACAGTAAGATACAGACTCCTCACAGGCATACAAGACAACAAGACTGCACTGGTACGATAGTAATCCACCAGACAGAACCAACATCCAAACAAGATCAACATGAAGCCAAGACTAAACTCCAGAGGTAACCACAAAATCAAGAGAACGAAACTGCGTTGCGTAAGGAGAGTGTCATCTATGGTCCTAGCATGGGTTACCCAGGCTATCTAACACTAGAAGATAGCCCCATCTATGGTTACCCGGGCAGCCCCTCTCTAGGCACCGGCCCAATAGGGTGACACATGCGGAATCAATGGGTCCTCTGATGGAGATGAGGAAGTCGGTCTTGCCAACCAGGCCTTCTCATCCCATCCTTAGCCTGCGAGAGCACTCAAGGCATGGGTGAGGTATCTTGCTTAACTTGTTAAATGTTTGCTACCCCAACCCTCCTAAAAGTTATAAGTTTTCTACTAGCTCATAACTTTCCTCGGGTTACCCAGGCGGCCTCTCACTAGGCACCGGCCCCACCATAGAAGCCACTCCCTTAGCAAACTCCAAATAACAACAAACCACCAAGAGCAAGATAAAGTACAACACGGCATCTAACAAATACACCTGCCATTCACATGCCCTGGAAATATAAATCCCATGCATTGATATACCATAAAAAGAATCAGAATCTAACATAACACACCTCTAGAGACAGGTACACAATCAAGGTCAAAGAATCCATTATCTGACGGGGAAAAAGATTCTGTATTTATGACACCAAGAGGTTAAGACATCTTACTTGATTTCCCACTTCACAACTAACCAAAAGTAAAGACATAACACCACCCAAAATGAACACAAGGATTCCCTACTACAACACAGGTGCAATAAGGTTATTGACAGGAAAAGAGACTTACATACTTCATTTATGAAGCAAGAACCAACCATACAATGTAATATCAAGAAAAGTTCAAGTTAATGACATTGATAATTTCTAATGAAGCACTATAACATAAACGAGTATGCTCCTAGAGTCTCACCATTTACTCACATCCTTAAGAAAATACACTTTCTCGTATTAAATTCTAAATCTACCAATAGTACAAAAAACACATCAATAACTATCAAATTCTACTTATAACATATTACTTTTTCAACATTATGGACCTAATTAATTTTACTTACCGACCAATATTTAATGCTTACCATTTCTAATAAAATGACTAAAAGTAATTACCTATACTGAGCATACCCTTAATCACATGAAACCATCTACAATTTAATCAACAACTACAATTGTAATCCTTTGTGCATGACTTACTATTGTTCTGAAACACCAAAAAAAAAAAAAACAATACTTCATTTTCTGAAAACAACTCTTTCATTTACTACTCAGCCATTACTATTCCAAAAAAAAAACATGATAACAACTATAATTACCAATCTATTCCAAAGGAACTTATAAAGTCTTCTAGCATAAAATCCAACTAAAAGAAAACCATTCCAAATGCGACCTTTATACAGAACAATCAACACATTTTCCTAGCATTATCATCAATGATGACCACTACAGTTCCCCATTACAAAGTTATATAAACAACAATACAAAACTTTACTTACCATTTAACAAGACTCAAAAATTCCAACTCTAAGAAACTTCACAAAGCACGGGTCTAAACCATTAGTTACCTCTTACTTCTAATTACAAGCCACTGAAATATTCCCATCGGACCCACCGACCTGGCCAATAGACAAACAAGAAGAAACTAAAGCCAAGACTGATGACTACCTACCAATTAGCCACACTCCTACCGAAACACTTCAGCTACACTCAAGAGTGTCAGCTAAACCCTACCTGGTCTCGACTGCGGGTTCTACATTCCAGCGACAAGAAGAAAGAACTGAAACTAAGGGAACAAAAATAATGACTAAACTTTGTTGTGTTAGTCAGCTACCCTGACGACCACCTGCCCACAGAAGGCGACGACAGAACTAAAACATCATATAAAATAGTTCTACCCTTCGACCCTACTAACTTAACCTACCAAAGACCTTCAATGCTCCATGCTATACTAAGCGGGCCAACATCTCCTAAACAACCCGTAGACTACTAAAAGACACGTCTGTCGACCAACCCCAGATCAACCATGACTGTAATGGAAAGAAAACGACACAGCCAACAATGATGCAACTAATTCCGTTGACCCGGCACCGTGCACGTTATTTACTGGCAGATACCCGAAGAGATTGGAGCTACATCCTCTCCTCTAAAAACCTTCTAGGGTTCCCATACGTAACCAAAGAAGAACAGGAATTTTGACACATAAGGATTATGATGAAAACTGACCCTTCAAAGCTGAGCCTAAGCTAAGGTGACTAACCAGGAGATGGGTCACCTCTTTACAAATGACAAACCAAGTCTACTTCTTCAATAAGATAGTTTCTAAACATGACTAAAGGAAAATCCGATCCTAGTAGAAGATAACAGTGAACTACTAGATTTCTGCCGACTGAAAGATAGGAATGGTAACTTCCTGAAAATTTCTTCATCCTTCTAAGCTCACAACAAGGAGAATTCCTATGAAACAAGGGCAGACTGACTATTTATTAATTCTCTAATGCAACAATCTGGAAGGTCATCTGAAAAGATTCATCTGGGAAGGTGCAAAAGAAGGAAAATGAATCCCATTGGTTAATTAGGACACAGTTTGCCTACCCAAGGTGCATGGAGGGATAGGAATCAGGAAAATGCTACCACAAAACCTTGCCCTAGGGGCCAAATTGGTTTGGAATCTATACAGAAATCCAGAGAAGTTATGGTGCAAGATCGTTCAAAACAAATATCTAGATAGTGAGGGCCTGAGTCGAATCCTAATTGTAGCCAATTCGTAGGGTAGATATCCAGTTTAGAAATTCTTATGGGAATCAAGGAGCATCATTACAGATCATCTAACTTAGAAAAATGGGAATGGTCTGAAAGCTAGCTTCTGGCATGATTCATGGAATGGGGAGGAGACCCTGGACAAAGTTTTGAGTGACCCGAGTTGGATAAATGAGGTTGAGCAAGACTTTGGTTTAGTACTGGCCACCTATGTAGAGAGAGGTTGGGGTGAATTGGGTATGATGTATGAATGGAAGCACTTGGATTCAATTACGATTCCCTCAGCTGAAAAGGAAGTTTTGTGGAATACACTTAAGGAAAGGAAAATATTCCTTTCCCTCCAGCCAGATGAAATCATTTGAAATAGAGAATTACTCTGTTAAGTTGGGATACCAAATTCAGACTATTAGCCATACCAATTCTGATTGGCCAAAAAAGCTTTGTTGGGATAAATCGCTTTTGCCTCAAGCAGATGCCTTTCTATGGATGGTGTTACACAAGAAAATATTTACCAGTGATCACCTTCAAGTCATTAGAATCGAGGGCCCTAGTAGATGCCCAATTTGCGAAAAAGCAGAAGAGTCGTCGAATCATCTACTTCTTAATTATTCAAGTGCGGCAAAGTGTTGGGACTGGTTGCAGGAGTCACTGGAATGGTGTTCGTCCAGACAAAATGACTTGAGAGACTTCCTTACAAGCTGGCCTAATTTAGGTTCCAAATCCACCTGGGGAGAGGTATGGAAAGTGGCTCCGGCCATGCTTTGTTGGATGATCTGGAAAGAATGTAACCAAAGAATTTTCAATGATAAGAAACTTAGCATTGAGGAAGTCATTATAAAAATCAGGAAAGGTATATGCGAAATCCTCAATGCAAAAACCTTGATAAGCAAAGACAAGGTGTTCACTCAGTGGGACGCCAAGCTAAGAAAGAAATGGCCAGAGTTAAGTTTACCAAAAAGCCAAGCAAATAGTAGCATAGAAGTAAGAACTAATTGCAGGGGGCGCAGTCCACAGTTGGCAAGACACAAATTAAACTTCGATGGTTCAACAAAAGGGAACCCAGGGAGGGTTGGAGAGGGTGCAATCATCAAGAACAAATTTGGAGAGTGTGTCAGGGCTATCTCCTGTAATTTTGGGATAGCCACAAATAATGAAGCTGAATTTGAAGCATGTTTCAATGGCCTGGCTTTGTGTGAAATGCTAGAAATAAAACAATTACAAATCGAGGGTGATTCCCAAATATGCATTAATGCGATGAAATCCAGGAAGGTTATCAACTGGAAGTTGAGAGGGTGGCTTGAGAAAATTTTAGGGAAAGTGGATAAGCTAGATTTTTTCTCAGTCTCACACATGTTCAGAGAAGACAATCAGGTTGCGGATGCGTTAGCGGACCTCAAGGCCAGCCAGTTGGAGCCTAGCAAGTTATCTGATCTCTCGAATTTGGATCCTAGAATTAAGGACCTGGTAGTTAGGGAGAAACAAGTGCCTTAGCCTCAACAGAGGAAGCAGTCAGCTTAGGCATTCTAAGGAGTCTAATTGGACACGAGGAAGTACAAGCTTTGGCTAGTCAACATCATTGTCTCAAACCCGAAGATAAGGATCCAACCCAGAATTAGAATGTTCTAAATGCTAGAATCCCTGCGGAGGGGTTGGCTTTCAGTCTTGACTGGTCCTTCTAGTATGAATAGAGACAGAAGAGGAAATGGATTGCAAGTCCTAAAGTCAATGCACTCTGTGTTTTAAGCTCGGTGTACTGAGTGTTTATAGTAATCTGGGATGGATGCCATACTTAAACACCTAGCCTAGTTTGATTCATGAAAGAATAAGGCAGTCCGCCAGTACCTTTTTTTTTCTGCTTCTATATATATTTTGAAGGGAACTACCCCAGCTACCCTTAGAAAAAGGTAGTACTCACCAAAAATAATAAAAAATAAAAAATAAAACATTCAGTTGAATTATTTTATCAATCATCATACTACATAAAAAAAACTTAGAATCATACAATTTTCCAATATTATAAAGGGTTATTTTCAAAATTATAAAATAAGTGTTTTGAAATTTAAAATATTACTCTCATAATTTTTGTTTTATAAGAAATATTAAACATCATTCACAATACAATGATTGATTCTCTCAAAATATCACTAAAACTTCAGAGCCAAAAGAATCCCCATCATCACTAAGTAATATGACAGGAAAGAAAGTAACAGCAGGAATAAGCTTAAAGCCAAAGCGCTTGGGCTTCTTGGAGGCACTGGAGCCCTCCCCAGACTGCTCTTCCACCGGTGTCATCTCTACGTCTTTCGAAGCCATTCCTGCGCAGAGAACTCAACTACATATTTTTATTAAATGAATGTACTTAAAATTATAAAGTAACTATTTTATATAACAACATATTTTTTTAAATGAAAGCACACAAGAATTAAATTTAAAATATATAACTATTTTATTAAATTAATGGACATAACAATAAAGTGGGCATAAAGTTTTCTTTTGTGTTATTTTATTAGGGTTTTATCATATAAAACATAAAAGGAGTAAAATGTATTCTCCAACCTAGAAGTTATTTTTCTTTGTTAGCCTTCATTAAACTAAAGTAAATAATTTACCCTACCCTTAATTTTCTTATTTTTCTTTGTGGGATGTATGGAAATTCTTTGCTCGGAATAATTTTCAATAATTTAATCCAAATCATACAGAAAAAAACTCAAGAACCTAAAACAAAGGTCATTAAACTAAATATTAATTTTCTTTGTGGCTTTTAAAGATTGAACCCTAGCCTAAATAATTTTATAATTTACAGGTAATTTAAGCTACACTTTAACTGCAATTTTCTTTTTATTTTAATGAGTAGAATGTAAATAGAATAAGAGTAAATAATAGCAATGCTAATCTAACATTCTATAAATAATAGCAGCAACATTGCATCACTTCATAAATTCATTTTACAAGAAAAATACAAAGAAAAATGGTTGTATAGTGCCCTTACCAATTAAACTTCTCTCCTTAACGATTAAACTTCTTCCAATTCAATTTGCTTTGTTTTTATTTGATTTGATTTTTCTTAAATTTATGTTTGAGTACTACTTATATTTATACACATCATTTTAATTTAGCTCTATTTTGGTGTTAATAGAATTAATAACTATGTCGGCTAAATATTTATAACTATTTTAAAAATATGTTTAGTTATCTAAAAAATATGTCAGCTCTATTTTATTTTTATATACATAGTATTTATAGATGTCGGCTCTTTAATAGTTTTTGTTAACACACTCAGACCATTACACTCCACCCCTTACTGTCAGTATAGTTACGATGTAATATATTTTGTTTTATTTACTTGTAGAGTTATTTTAATGAAAATTCTCAAATTAATTTTTTACTGTAGAATATTTTATTTTATAACTATATTTTATTAGGGTTTCATCATATGAAATACAAAAAGAAAAAAATGTATTATGAAGGCAAAAGTAATTGGAAATAAGTACATTATATTAGGCTTTAAGTTAATTCTAAAAAATAAATGCCTTAATATCTCTTGGCGTATTTTAGATAAAATATGTATGCTAGTTTTATTTTAAAATTAATTTATTTTATTACATTGTTTACTTTATTTTTATTTGAAAAGTTATTTTATATTGTTATATAAATTTTATTTTTATTTTTGAAAATGATAGCATTTTTTATGAGTGAATTGCCCAAAGTGACCTTACCCATAAACTAAAGAAGAAATGAATCAAAAATTCTAACATGCTACTCCAAGGAGGGCCACACAAAAAATTCCATTAAGTATGCTTACTATGAGTTGTAATTTTGTTGTTAATATAGTATCTAATTACATAGTCTTTCTAATACAAAAACCTCATTATGGGTAATTTCTATACTATTCAATATTTTTATGCTTAAAAACTATTGCACTACTTTGTTATCACCACCTCTATGGTATCCCCTGTAGCTTTTCTCATCACATCTTCCATCTCCATCTCCTTAGAATCCTTCAGAACCAAAGCAAAGGACCAATCAACTGCATTATCTACCATAACACTTGCAACAATTTTTAGGAGATTGAGCCTCCATGCCACCTTCTTCCATCTTACTTCAACTCCAAACCCCACCACTTCAATCACAAAAGGAGCTTAGTGCCCAATGAAATTTGGAAACATTAATGGCCATATGTCATAGTTCATTAGGAACCCCAACCCCACCACTGCAATCTCCAAGCAATCAATAAGGCCCCTGCACCACTTGGAGAAGACCAAAGCCTTCATGAAAACTTTGATATTATCCTTATCCTCCCTCAAATTCAACATGGTCACCACAAACATAGAGGCCACATCTGCATTCACCCGGTATCTTTGAGATGCCAAAAGGAAGACATCTCCAAGTACCATCCTTATTGCAAGAAGCACAATGGAGGAATGAGTTTTAAAAATCTCCTTCAAACCTCTATTTGAAATGTTGCCTCTCAAAACCATCTATATACATCTCCCTTGAAGGAACGCCATAGTATCCATTTTGAATGGAAAAACTTGTATTGGACAAACTGCTAAATAGCATCCCCTAACTTTGAATTGAAATGATTTTACCAGCAATGAACTATCCCTTTCTACCATCACATCTACAACTCCCATGTACCAACAACTCCAACTCTCTGTCATCATTAATTCTCATGCTTCGATGTCCTTCAAAAGATAATTAAAACTAATGATCAAGTGAATTCCAATCTTCCCAGTTATTTGTAATAAATTTGGTATATTACATGGTCGTGGCCACATTGGCAAGTTCATCTGCCTTGGTGTTGGTCTCCCTATAGACATGTACTATTTTGAATCTATCCAATAAATTCATACATTCCTTGCACATACTTAAAATATTTCTAAGTCTCCAATTCATGTTAGGATTACCATTATTTCCTATGTTGTTAATAATCACTTTTGAATCCTCGTCTATCATCAATCTTTTTACATCTTTGATGTCCCCCATCTGAAGCCCTAGCAATAGAGCTTGAGCTTCTACTTCATTATTGGTCCCAACAAGTAGTTTTTTTGCTGTCAAAATCACCATTGCCCATTTGTGATCTCAGATGATGCATCCAGCCCTGAAAATTTCTAGATTGCCTTTATTTACTTCGTAAAAATTCAACTTATCCATCCCTCATCTGGTGGGACCCATCTTACATCCACACTAGGTTATGAGAAATATGATCTAATGCCTTCCAATAAATGGGGGAATAATCAAACCTAGACACATTTTTTGATCTCATTATCCCAAGAAGTGAAGGAGCTACTTTTCAAAGATTAATGTCTTGATGCATTGTTTACCGCTTCTATTATAGACTGCTCAATTTTACATTTTACTACTTTAGTCGACACTTCTTTATCTTGGAAAATTCTCCTATTCCTCTATTTTCACAAATCCCATATGACCAAAGATGGCTTGATAACCCAAATGCTAGATAAAACCAATTTCTTATGGAGCACCGACCATGCAGATAAAAGTTTAAATATATCTTGGGGTTGTGGATTCTACCAACTCCACATTCAATAGACAAACTTCCAATGCTTCTCTACATATTTACAACTTAATAGAAAATGGTCCATTGATTCTTACCCATTCATGTTCATCGTAGAAATTTGGGTAATCTTTCCAGACATCTAGTCTTTTTGTGGTAATGTTCATGTATTTTGGCTTATATTCATTGTCATCCAACAAGGTATCTCTCAGTTCCCCAAATTTCATGTGGTTAATTTTAGTGAGTGTGGATGTATATCCTTACATCCTTAGTATAAACAACATTAGTTGGAACAAAAGAGAATGCTCCATTCTTATCCACTTCTAGCTTTATATGGATATTTTTTGTACTTAGGTCTTGGATTCTCTAAAACATCAACCAATTTTGGTATCACAAGTTTATCTCTTCTACACTCTATGGCTATGGTTTCACTTCTTAACTCTTCCTCTAATGAATTTGCAATCTATAGCTAGGGTTTCACCTTTTAGTCTTCTTTTCTCAAATTTACCAACCACATTGAATATGAATGAGGAAGAATTGAATGATTAGGACTTAAGTAACCTTCTTTTGTCCTAACTTTTTTGCATTTATTACATCTTTTGCTTGTTAGGTTTTTGAGAGATTTTAGATGTCAGTTCACTCTATAGGTTCATAGGGAACTATTTCCATCTAGAATTCCTTTGTCTTTCATGTTTTCATTCCAAACATTTGAGTTATTGATTTAGACTTATCTTATTAACATATCCATCTTTAAATTTCTTATCAAGTCATCTATATGCCTTGCTTTCACTTCGCAACATCTCATTTTTACATGGAGATGGAATATTATGCAGTGGTTAGTTCCCCTTGAACCCATGTTTTTTCTTAATCTAATATAAAGTCCTCTGCAGGAGGTACATGAAAAGGTGTGAGATTCATTGATTGAATCAAGCCACTAGGTTCACCTATAAAACCTGAGATTTACCTTCTACAATAGAAAAAACAAAGAGGATGAATTTGCACAATATTGGATGCAATTAATGAGTTAGATTAGTGAATTACGTGTGAGGACTTAATTTTATATTTGCAAGTTAGAAAACCCTAATATGACTTAAGAATAACCTAAAACTAAAATTAGCCCCAAGTCAACTTAATAAAGTGGAGAAAACAAAGGAAAACCCAATTAGAGAAAAGTCCTCTCCAAAAGAGAGAAAAATACAAGTACATGTATGAACATGTGATTGAAGGACTAACACTAAGACCCCAAGAATTAAGTCCATCACAGAAGTACAATCATGCTCATACCCCCCATAAAAAAGGAAGTAGAGAGAAGGTCTGGTGACCCACCAGAAGTGAGAAGGATGAAACCCCATACGAGGAAATTCTCCCTCCAAAAATAAAGATGAGAAGAGAGACCATGTAGTTGCTTGTCAAGATGACTCCTATAGTGCTGGAAAATGCTCAACACAGAATAAAGATGTTAATACCCATGAACGTCAAACAACATTTATCACCTTAGGAAGAAATACAATTGCAAATGTGTAAATAATGTCTTACCATTCCTGAAGGGAATACACAGGAAGAAGGATAAATGTCTCTGAACTCTGCACATGATCCAAAGACAATAATGATGCTCCTAAAAACTACTTAAATGTCTCCAATCTACTACAAAAGTATGATTGAATAGGAGGATAAAGTACAATATTTGAAGAAGATGATGGTGATGCAACACCATTGAAGATGTCAGCAAATAGAAGAAAAATATATCCTCAATGTTGTCCTCCAAATCTACAAGATGGGACTCTACAAACAACAATGATATATCTGGTAGATATGTGTCCCAATGAGCTATCTCTGCAAGACTAATAATATCCTACTACAAAGAATCTGATGTAGTAACAAGTAATAAAGATGTGATCTCAATTTAAGTGGAGAACGAGAAGAAAGTGAAGGTTATGTGTCATGTGAACTTGCAAGACCTATCAAATATGCATGCTCCTCAACTATATCATCATCAAAAGGTATGCAATCTACATCATCAAGGGGTATGTGGCAATCCATAGCAGGATCATCAAGGAATGGATAGATATGTGAGACTCCATAGTTCTCCTAAATGCTAGTCCAAAGAATGTGTGAGCACTCAATATGTTAGATAGAACACATAGTGTCAAAATCAACACTAGAACTAATCAATCCTACAATACATGATCAATATAATTTCCCCATGTATATTTCCTCCTAGGTGTATTTTGTTCAGGTATGATTCCATAAAGATAAGGGAAAAGATTAACCCACTTAAGATGTTTCAATATGCCCTTTCACGAAGACTCATAATTATCCTTACCCAATGTTACCACTGAAGGGAAAATAGTAAAACCCATGATACCTCTTCAAATAAATCAAATCAGAGATCAAAAATCTAATATGTATTAATTTTGATAAATAAAGCCCAACAAAATAAACAGAACTTCTCTAAATGCCAAAATGTTCAGAATATCAAATAGAAACCATAAAAATGACAAACTAAATAAAGAATACTTGGGGCTAAGTCTAGAAAATTTGTATGAATGGCTATGTACAGCTCATCAATACCTTATGACTACCAAAAGAATTGCAAAAATCAAAGATCATGGAAAAAATATATGAGCTTAGAAGCCAAAAAAGGTATCTAGAATTCAAACAACAATAAATTTCACTAGTAGAATAACTTGGAAAAAATACCTACACCACTAGATTGTGTTTAGAACATTCTTTTCGATGCCTATTTGTTTTAAAAAATATGACCTCATTTGCCCAAGTTATGACAAAAACAAAAACAACACCCTGAAGCACAAATTAGAGCAAAAAGGGACCCTCCTACTCATACTGCGTGTTGGGCAAGTCATATAGTTTGCTTGGCAAGAAAATTCCTCATATGATCCTGTGGCTGATTTCAACGATTTGATAGTCAATATTAAGGTTTTTGGACCTTCTGGGCCAAATGCCAGGGTTGGATTTTGCCCAAAACACTCCAAAAATAGCTTTGCTCCAGATCCTCAAAAGACACCCACTAAAACCCTTGTAGATCTACCATACGAAGCTCAAATCAAGCCAATTAAAAGACTAATCTGACTATTTTGACTTCTCTAAATCCAATTGAAGACTCTATTTTACACAAAAATACACCCAACAAATAGCTCTTGCTTAAATGTTTCTCTGGATCTAAGAAGGGGCTTGCAGATCTAGAGCTCTAGTACCATGTGAGAGTCACTGATTGACTCAAGCCACCAGGATCACTTGTGAAACCTAAGATTTACCTTCTACAAGAAAAAAAAACAAGGAGGATGGATTTGTAAAATATTGGATGCAATTAATGAATTGGATTAATGAATTACATGTGAGAACATGCTTTTATATTTGCAAGTTAGAAAACCTTAACATGACTTAAGGACAATTGTTACCATTTTTACCACAGCTCAAAATTGGCTAAGCAGATGTGATATTATCATTTTTTTTAGTGAGGTTTGATATTCTTTTGTTATGAGTTAGTTACATAATTATTATGTTTCAATGTTAAATGTAGTTCAGTTGTTCAAGAAAGGAGGAAAGATTTCAAATCATTCATTGCATTGCAGAACAGTCAAGAGAGATAAGTATTTCATTCATCACAATGATTATCCATTTACAAGTTGAAATACATAAAGGAATAAGCATTGCATTGAAGGAAATGATGATATATTAGATGTCCCACACAATTCATGGGTTATAGCTAAACATATGCAGATATAAAGAAAATATTATGCATCTAATGAATGAAAAAGGAAAGACATAGCCATCATTGCCGTGGGGTTGTCAATCTTCAAAGTTGCCTCATGTCCTACTCTTGATCTCGACATGTACCTGCAAAAATGAGGGAAGGGTCCCGTTAGAAGCTCTGGTTATCAAAATCCTTTATCCACCAGAAGAGGCATAATACTTTGAATATAGTGCATTGATCAAATCAACATCATCCATATGCAGAAGGAACCAAAAGAAAACAATCATGGAGCATCATTGTTTTATTCTAATATCTTTGTTTCATATGCAAGTATAGGTCAAATTATGTTTTTATTTCAGATGTATTTCAGCATGCGGTACAAAATGGGCTCCCACAAGGGTAGAGCTTGGCATGCTACCACTGAGTTTTAAGAGAAGTGAAATCAAGTATTCATCCATACTGTGTAAAAGAGGAATATGATAAAGTGAATAATTTTGCATCAACTCAACCTGTTGGACTTTAATTGAGTGTCCATTTATGACTACCATTCAAGAGGAGTTGAAGTAGCAGTCATCTATGAATAGTGAATGTTTGCACATGGCAGCCAATGAGGTAAGAGGTTGTAAACATTAGACTTGAAATGCTCATATTTATATTTTAGAAGTCATGTTTTTGATAGAATAGTTAATTAACAACCATAGAGCATCAATTTACTGTTCATGTCAAATAGACAAATACAGAAGATAGCATGTGCATAGGTAAAATAGAGTTCACATCAAACAATTGATCATTACAAAGAGAGTACATTGCTCATGTCTCAAGAGTAATAGAAGAGGATCAAGTACATGTATGAAATAGTTAAGGCAGCCATAACGATTAACTGAAATGCATCTTTTATCATTTGTTACAGTATCACATATGTATTGTCATAAAGGAGATGAACTATCAACTCATATAGTACTCATTGAGAGCCTCATGTTTTGCCATACCATAGTAAAGAAAGGACAATCATGTACAGATACTATATCACATTTCCAAGAGTGTTATGATGTTACAAATAACCATGAGCAGGTATGTGCATAATCAAATGACAGATGTAGCTTAAATAGAAGTTGTCATTACCAAAGTCCTTCAGTAATTGTTGGTGATATGGTGTTATAACAATAATATGTTTGCAACATGTATGCCAAGTGTTACAATCTAAACTGAGTGGACAAGGATGCTAGGAAAGATTCATCCATAGTTATGAGTAGAGAAAAGAATCATTAAATGCCATCAGTAGTTCATGAGTATACAGGTGTGTGGAATGAAAGGAAAAGCTTGCAAATTATCTATCAAAATATCATTCATTTCAACTTGGCTATTATCTTCATGCCATATAGGTGCTACAGGAATCATCTAATGCAGAGAAAAGGATACATGATATCCATTTCAGTTCATATGATAAATGTCATGAACAGTTGACAAGAATATCTGACAGTATTGATGCTACAGTAAATCAAGGTTTTAAGTTTCAAGTGGAGATATGGAGTTCAAAACTTTCTAAGTGTTCATAATTTCTTTCTGACAGTGACAGTCATGAAATAGATAGAATGATCAAAGTTAAATTGACAAGAAAAGTACAGATATGTCTAAGCTTTCGTTATGTTTTGAAAAAACTTACAAAGTCTTATACATACAAAAATGGCATGAATAGTTACAGAAGAGTTTTCATTGTCTAAAAATGTCAAGGTTTTCCATATTCTCAAAACCTTATCTCAAGTTTTCTACAGTCAGGAGATATATAGAAAAAATAACAACAATATGCCATGGTTGTATCAGAGAAAGGTTTCTGTGCTATAGAAAATGGAAAATCCTTGTTACATTTTTTGAAACCCTGATGTTATTTTTGTATCTACAGATAAAAATGCAGAGAAGAGCTACAGATGCAGAAAGTGCAATAGCCATGGAAGAAGAAATCATTTCTATGCAAAGAGAAATGAAACCCTCTTCATAATTTTGAAACCCTACTGCCATTTTTGTCAGCTATAGAGTAAAAAGAATGCAGAATAATGTTACAGGATGTTGGCCATGATAGTAATAAGGGTTTTTATGCAAAAAAAATTGAAACCCTTGTTTCATATTTTCGAAAGCCTCCTTCATTTTTTTCACAGTTAACAAGAAGATGCTATAAGAAATAAAGAAGAAATAACAGAAATGCAAAACTACTATGGCCATGCTATGAAAGGAGTTATACACATAAATCCCATCTTTTGGTTTCAATTTTTGTGTCTATAGAAGTAATGAAGCATGGCCGTGGAGGAAATAAGCATTTTTATGCCAACAAAGGTGAAACCCTAGTGTCATCTTAAACTTACAGTTAAAAGAAAGAGGTATAATGCATATACAAAGATAGTCGTGCCAATGAAAAGTCTTTTTGTGAAAAATTTACAAACCCATCACATAGTTTTTTCAAACCCTTGTGCCATTTTCAATTGCAGAGGAGAGAGAGCACAACAAGAAGCATTTCCATGGCAAATAAGGCCTCTATGAAGTGAAAATGATTAAACCCTTGTCATAAAATTGAAAACCCTCAAGGTTTTACACCTACAGTCAAAGGAGGGTAAAAATAATGTATACACAGTCACAACTACAATAGATATATCATTTTCTGCAATGAAAAAAGATACCCATTTCGTCCATATCAAAGACCATATCTTCTTTTACTCATAGTAAAAATAAATTATGCCAAGAAAGAAGCTCACCTTTAGTATTTGTAGAGGGAGATGAAGCATGGTCGTGGCCTCATTTTTTGAGGGTTTCTTTTTGTCACAGTAGCAAAAGATAAAGACACAAAATCACATAAAAGATTGTTAAGAGGTTGCAAGAAGTACACAGGCTCATGGCTACGACCATTGAAAGAAGAAGCTACAAAAAGAAGTGAAAATGCCAGTCAAAATCTTATATACCATGCTCACCTTGTTCTAAGCTATGTTTTGACATAGAAATGCCAGGGATTTGGCCACAAAAGCCATAGAAATAAGAGAGATATACTTGAACATTTCAAACCCTAAGTCAACCATGTTTGAGTTGTAGAGCGAATGAGAAACAATGCCAAATGAAAAATGAGGATATCTTTTAGGGTTTCTCATTACTTTTGTTTGATGAGTGCTCAAAGTTTCTTTTGTTGTTTGACTTCACAAAAATTAAATCATTACTATATCCTAATGCCTGTGGTCAAGACTTTGGTTTTTGAAAATTCCTAGTCATCATGCCAAGAATGTGCCATGGGCCGACAGTCATATCTTTTTATTTGAATATTTTGATAAAGTCAAAGGGTTGATCATTGTGAGATAAGGCTTTGGTGCCTAGGTCTTATAGCTTAGTGGAGGTCAAGCATGGCTCCCTCTTGATTTGCATGCCTCAAGATACTTAATTCTAAGTCACCTTGCAATATGCCATATGAGATACCCCTTGGAGATAGGGAAAAAACTCCTTGCCTTAGGAATTATTTTGCAGGACCATGGAGATTAAGCTTCTAAGGTTTTTATTTATTTTTGCAAATATATAGTGATATTTTCATGATTTTTTATGATTTATTATAGAAAAATCAATTGTAATGCATTGTAAAATATTTGGCTAAATTATGAGCAAATATTCTTTATTTTTTGCAAAAATCAAATTGGGTAGGAGATGGGATAAAACTGCCATAACATTGTAAAGTTAGTTTTAAAGCAATCAATTATAAATTGATTTTAAAACTTAACTATTTTTAGGTAGTTAATAGGATAATAAAACAAATCAGATTTCTCTTCAATTTGTTTTATTTAGAATCATATAGGAAAAAATTTGAAGATCTCATGACAAGGAGAAAGCAAATTTGTGGTGAGGACACATCAGGAGATCCATTAGCATCATGATTTGACAGTTTGGACTCTTTTTGAGGGCTTTTATTTCTACTTTTCTTAGCAGCTCAAAAATGGGCTTGGGGTCTACTTTTAGTAGCTTTTTTCTAGCTTTCAGGGGGAGATAGATTTCACAACATATATCTCAGATATTCCTTTGTTTTCAGCAGTTCCAATTACCATTTTTAGTTAGAGGTTTATAGATCAAAGTGCAGAGAGATAGAGTCTTCCTCTCACATCAAGAGTGTTCTACTCATTTTCATTGTACTCATTATTCCTTCAGTTATTGAGCAGCAACTTTCCTTCACATTTTGTCTAACTATTTGCAAGTTAATCTGATGTTGCATTGTGATGAATGTTTTTCCTTGGCCTTGTCTTAGCTTGTGATATTTTTGTAGAATATTTGTTTAATTCAGGTTGCATGTTGTGTCTACAAGACCTTCATGTGAAATATTTATGAGTTAAAAGATCAGAGTGTTGTGAAGGCCAAAGTCCATTAATCTATTTATGAGTAAGATTTGTTAGGTGATACAATCTTAAACTTAACCAGAATCCATTTATTTCAGCATATCCCTCTATCCTTTTTTCTTACAAGTCAATTAGATTAGGAAATCAAAAGGAGAACCAGCTCACTCTGGAGATTCACTCTCATTATGGGAAACCCACATCCTCAGATTGATTCCATGTTTGAACAAGTAGCTAAGTTTTTGTGAGCTTAGCAGGATGCTTACTTGATTGACAACAATTTTGGCACACCTTATGGGACTCTAAAAGTGATTTTAGAGAAGTTTATATCCTCATAGTTGTTGTTTTGGTATATGCAACAGTTTTCCAACCTTTGGAGGCTTTCACAATATACCTGGTGACTCATTTTCTCTAGTCTGACATGCAGATTAGAACTTTCAGCCTATGAAAACCAAATCTAATCTAGATCCTTTTGATTACTTATAGTTGTTTACACCCAAAAGGAGAGGCAGATCAGCAAGCAGAATAGTTGAATCATCAAGAAGATCAAAGTCTAGACCTCCATGTTTCAGTTCTCTAAGTCCGGTCAAAAGAAGTAGAAGTTTGGTGCTGATAGTCCAAATACCCATAATGGATAGGCAGTACGCATTCATCGCTTTCAATGGAGGCAGCCCACTACAATTGCCCAAAGAGATGATATTCTAGTTGTAGCCCTTAAAGGACTACCTTATTTCACTAGAGAAGCTCATATTACTGCTACTGAACAGATTCAAGATTTGGCAACCCTTTGTTTTGTACATAATGTCACCCAAGAAAATGTGGCAATCAGACTTTTGGCTACATCATTAAAAGGGAAATCCTTACAGTGGTTCAGAGGACTTGTAGAAAACTTGATTACATCATGGGATCTACTGAGATATAGACTGCACAAGTACTTCGAGGACAAATCTGATCATCTCTCATTGCTAGAGCAGCTAAGCACCATCAAAAGGGCACCCCACAAACACATGGCTGATTTCAACTACCGATTTCAAAGAATTTGGGATAGGATTCCCATAACAGTAAAACCCTTGCCAAGGCATGTATTTTTGTTTTATCTTAAAGCTTTGAATAGTTAAATCTCCCTACTAATTTAGTCTATGGGAAGAACTACCCTCCCAGATTCTTTTGAAGTTACTGTTAGAGCAGAAAACTACCTCATCCAGGCAGGGAAAATAGCCCTGAGGTCTCCCTTACCCATTTCCCCTAAAATCCAACCATCTATGACAATGGCAGTACGTCCTCTAGTTGTTGTCCCACCTATTCAGCAATAGGATACCAAGCAATCCAAGGAACTGTTGTTCCATCTCAAACCAAAAATTCCCCAGAGATTCAAAATACACTGAGGACAATTGCAAATAAGCTAGTAAATATGGAGAAACACTTGCCTTACAAAAATTAGTATCAGCCCAATTAGCAATATGGGCAACCCTTCCAAGCTGATCCTCAGGGCCAAAAAAGAAATTACAACCCTCAACCCTTCCAAGCTTACAACTAAAATACTACCAGCACCTCGAGAGAGCTTATACACACATAGAATAATTTAGCTCAAGATAGTGACTAGTGTTATCCATATCACCAACCACACAATCAAGTTGCGTGCACGAATGGAGTAAGAAATCAGATAGTCATGGTTCAGTACTTTCCAACTTCATTTTAATAGTTATACTTGCTATAAATGAATATTCTTCACAAATATGAGAGATGTTTTCTACAACACTTGATTGGGTCAACATTATAATAGATTCGCAATTACCATGATCGTATTCTATTTTAGGTGCAATTATGAAACCAGTAATATAGATACTTTCTCCTGGGAAAATCTTATTTTCAAATATTTGGACCAAGTTTCTAGTCAAATTGATGGTGATTGGTATTTCTTCTTTCTTATCAGTAAAATCAACACGGAAGACCTCAAGTGTGTTTTTTGTTTTGTCTAACTGAGTTTGATACATGACAATAACTTTGGCTTCAAAAATGTCTCCAAATTTGTGTGCATTTATGTCTTCTATGGAAAGTATTTTGGAAGCCTCTTTTTTGGACCTATAAAGCAATGAAACATAATAAATTTTCAATAATAAATATAAATGTTGTAAAAGTTTTGTTATAAAATAATACTCACATCTTCACTTGTTGTTGGACAATGGTTCTGTCCTTTTCTACTCTCTTGTTATTTGTCATTTGTACTACAAAATAGTAAACAAAGTGCGTTAATGAGACAGTAGGTTTAAAGTAAATATTATAAAAAATTAAATTTGACTAAAGAAAATGTGGGAGAATTGTGTGATCTTACCAAATAAGTAAGAAGTGAATGTAGTTGATTTCTAAATATATAACATTTTTTCTAAATATAATTTAGTAAAGAGATATAATTTAATAAATTGTAATTTTTTTGTAATTCCAAATCGTATATAAATATAAGGTTTCATAGTTCATACAGTAATGTTGTTATGACTATGATTTATAATCGCTAGTTATTTTTGTTTTATTTTATTTTTTGTGAAATATCAAGTAGAAGACAAATGGTGTCATGATCAACTCCAATATGTGCCGATTTTGAAGATTTTGAATTTTTGTTTGTTAATATTTGACCAAACATGGTCAATGAGTGATGTTTGTAAAGGATTGCTTTTGTCAAGTAGGAAATGCATATTTTTGTTCTTGAGAAATCTTTCTAATGTGTTTGTTTTTGCATTTTTTTTGCATATCGATATTGAAATCACCAAGAATAAGTATATTGTCAGTAAGGTACATTTCAAGTATTTCCTGGTTAATTATATTGATAATTGTAGACACTTTTGTAGTTGATCATGCATATAACTTTATTATTGTAATTTGGAAAATAGCTTCAATGTTATTACTTCTGTAAAGAAATGACTATAAAATTTGTATTTTCTTTTTAACGCATATCATAACTCCATACTTATTGTACATGGAAATAGATTTGAAATTTTGTAGTTCAATGTATTGAGGTAAATGTGATATGTGTGTTTCTTTTAAACATATTATGTCTGATTGCATGAAGTCATAGTCATTCACAATATCATCAATATGATTTTTTAGACTTCGTATGTTCAAGAATAAAATACATATCCTTGCACTTGTTGTAGTTGTTTTTCCATTATATCATAACTCCCATTTTACTTCTATTTCTAATTATTGCATTTCATTTCTAACTTTTTCCTTTACCTTGAAGTTTTGTGGTGTCAGTGGATTCAAAAAGTATAGTGATTATATTTCTCATACACATCATAGTGTTCTATACACCAATCCATGTGACTTTATTCCTAATGGATCAAATGCATGGCCTTCCAATGTAAGTCCTTGTGATCTATGTATCGTTTATGCACATGCAAGTTGTACTCAAAATTGTTTATGAATTTGTAGTTGTGATGGATGTTTCCCTCTTGATAAAGACTTTTTTATTCGTAGTATAGGTACCCATTCTTTTGGAGTTGTATCTGTATATAGTTGTGCTAGTTTTGTAGATTGTTGTTCACCAATGTTCTAGTCAATTGAATCCATATTACATCTAGTTTGTTATTATTTGTATATGATTTGAATATTCCATCGGTGCCATTTACCAATCCATCTTTTATGCTATAGTTTCCAACATATAACTCAACCAACATGTTTATTTTTAATATAATTGGTTTTGGTAGTGTTGTATTTGATTATGTTGTTATATTACCCTAGTTTTCTTCTATGATGTCAATTGCATCGATGATAATTAGTTGTCCTAGAATAGATGATAGCATTTTAGTGTTGTGTGAAGCCACTGCCTTGTTTGTATGGAAAGGATATGGAAATATAGGGTCAATTGGGGTAGGTCAAATGCAATTGGTATTGAGATATTCCGTATTACTATTAGATTATGAATTAGTTTGGATTTTGTTTAGTATGGAGATAAATGTTTCGTTTCTTTGACGCATAGTACTTTGCAATTCATAGCATTGTATTTTATCACTCCAAAAAGTGTATGGAACTTGTTCTTTGTTAATAATAGGATGTTCAAAGATGAGGTTATCTTGTACTAGTTGTGCTTGGTAAAAGTCACCCCAAAAGACTAGGTCGATATTGCCAAAGAATTTTGTTAGGTTACGTTTTATGTCTCTCATTCTTTTGTCAATAGAATATAAGAATCGAGTTCCTATCAAAGAAACTTCATCTACTAGGAAGACTTGTAATTGTTCAAAATGTTTTTTCAAGGAATATAGTGTTTCATTACCAAGCGGAATTAAATTAGATTTGTTAAATGTCATTAGCAATGTAGAATGAATTATCGTTCCACCTGCATTGTATATTGCATTTCCTATGTATGTCATTATCAATCCTTTTTGTTTAAGTGGGTCTAAACATTCACTTGAATTGTAAATATGTAATAGCATTTGTAATATTGTTTTTGATGTAAATGTTTTTCCTGTTCTAGCGCAACCAATTAAGAAAAGGTACAATGGTTTGCTTATGTTTAATTTTTTTCATTGCAATGTCTTTTAGAATTGCTTGTTGCTCTTTGTTTAACATTCTTCTTAGCTTATAGTATTTTAAGTTTTCAAGTACATTTGGATTTTGAACAATTTGAAAACCAATATCTTTTTTTGTTTTTAATTGTATTTCTTGCAACCATTGTAAATTAGTACTTAGATAATATGTGTCAATATTATTGTTATCATAAATTTGTTTGATATGTATATTTGTAGTTGATTTTTCATTTGCTTCAACTTATTCATACGCATTGTCTAGATCTCCCAATATAGTATTGAAATTGTATGTGTATCTACATTCATTTTCTTTGACAATATTTCCATAAAATATATATGCATTTGCAAATGTTTTGAATTTTTCCTTTAATATATCTTCATTACCTTGAAAAGGAACATATAGTAATAATTTTTCTCTACAATAGTTTTCATAGTCAATATGCTTGTTGTATTTAACAAATTTGATAATGTTAGGTTTTTTAGATTTTGCGTATTTGTTCTTGATGATTTTGAACTCTGCAGCGAATTCAGCTAAGCATATGTGTTTCAATTCTTTTGGACGATGCATATAGCGATCAATAATTGATTGACACATTATATCTTTTCATTCATCACGTTCTTTCTTAAGTAGTGATATATTAATATAATTTTTCTCTCATTTATTCCTTTCTATGAAGGGAATTAATGAAGTACTGAACTTACTATTAATAAAAACTATTCATGGGTTTTGATGTTAATATGATTATGTGATTATATTATCCAACTTGTCTTGTTAATGATTTACAATAGAGAGATATTATTAAATTATCAATATTTTAATGCTCTTTTGTTGTTTACACATTATTTAATATTCTATATTATCCTAACTCTAAATATTAGCCATAATAAATCTACTGTAAATAATTAAATAATTTTGGGGTATGGTGGCGTTACACACATGGAGTACAAGTTCATCATACAAGACAAGAACATTGTTGGAAAGAGACACTACTTCGATATGCATCTATATGTTGTCATTGATGGCAACAAAGCTTAGAGATCCTATCACCATGACAAGAAGAGATATCTCTGGAAGAACACATTTGATTCCAGCTCTGGTTGTCAAAAAATGGCTAAGTATGGAAAGCATGCAGAGTAGAGGATAGTAAGTAAGCTAGTATGCCTCCATAATTGAAGACTTGTAGATGCGGTTCAGATATGATGTTCTCAGTTGTCTGATAGTGTTATACTTCAAAGGTCAAGTCTTGATCTCCTCCAGAAGTCATCTTGGAGAAATGTCTAAGTCCGGATAAACAAACCTATAGCAGGAACAATGAACAGGGCATGGTGAAGTAATCTGCATTCCTCCACAGATAAGTATTTCATTATACAGTCTTGAGGTGTTGTAAACACTTATATGGAGTGTCTTATTCCAGAGTTAGGAGATCTGAAGTTCACCCAAAGGATAGCTACAAGGTGCCAAGTATCGGCATAGTGGTTGACAGAATTTGATAGAGACAGAGTTTGAGTTCTGATGATCTGCATTTCTCCGCAAGATGATATCATGCCTTGCGGTTTTGATGGTAAGATTGGGAATGTGTAAAGAGTCCTTGACATAATTTTTAGAGTGTTTTGTGATTAGCAGCAGAAGTTGTAAGACAACAGATGAAGTTGTTAAGCATGTTCTTGAGGAACAAGCTGACTGGTTAGATAAATTATTGTGCGAAGAAGAGTTAATTATTGGAGGATTTATGTAAGCAATTCAAAGATTAGAACTGACCTATATGAACATGATTGGGAGAAGATTTGGGTCTATGTGACACTTAGTGCATTGGATTGAGTGATAAGGTACATATTTTTATGTACACATTTCACTTCTTAGATGCTGACCTGATTATGAAGTAAATCATGATATGGCTATATAAAGGTAATGAAACTTAGTTGAGTTGTGTGGGAAATATATGTGTGATGTGAGGATACGAATAGTGGAGCAAAGTTAGAGGATCAGTAGTGATGAAGAATTGGGATTCATAATATAATTATTAAATGATTGCACCCTGGCATAGTGGCAGATGTTGAAACAGTGTTCAGATGTCATGTGTGATCTATTTGAAAGCAACATTTTGTTATCAAGGTAGTAAGTCAAAAGTGAGCCTCTAATAGGGTTTAATAGCCCTCAAGGTTTAACAACCCTTATTGTAATCTTGCTAGGTTTAGGGTTCAGGAAGTGAGCCTGCTAAACTCAGTTGTACTTCATGGCTATAAGCAAGCATGTTCTAGGCCCATGGAGTGACCAAGCCCTAACATCATTTCTGTAAAGATTGTAATATATTTATGAGAGCTAATCCTCTCCGTGGTTTTTCCCTCTTTGGGTTTTCCACATAAAATCTTGGTGTTATGTGTCATGCTTTTGTGGATACTGTTCAGTTGTATATTTTGCTTCTATTGGATTATTCTTTTGAAATGGTTAAAAGTAAAAGTACATGAAAAGTTTTATAGAACACTGATTCACCCCCCCTCTCAGCGTTCTTGACATTCAACAATTGGTATCAGAGTGAGGTTCCTTGGAAGAAGTTGAATAGCTTAAGGAAGATCTGGGATAATTTGATCATGGCAGCAAGAAGGTATGGAAATTATGAGAGATACAACCAACTAGAAGAAGCTCTAATGGATCCTAAAAATTCTGAAGAAGAGATCAGAGATCTGAAGGAGAATCTGGAGCAAGTTGATGAATGCATCTTAAAGTTGAAGGAGCAAGTCAAGAAATTCAAAGACAAATACAAGGAAGTTAGTGAGAAATTTCTATCAGCAAATGAAGCCCTAGAGGACATGGAAGCAGAAGTTGTAGAAAAAATAAGAGCAGAAGATGATCTAAATTTGATTGTGAAGAATAGATCAGAAGACTATACAAAACTTGAAAAAGAAATTATAAGTTTAAAAATAGGTCTTGAAAAGGCTGGAAGCTTTGAAGAAAAGTTCAAATAAGTATTGCCAAGCTTAATGAAACGATTGCTAGCCAAAAGAATGTTGATGACAAACATGGCTTAGGATTTGAGAAAGGAGAAAGTTCAAACTCTGGTCAAATAAGCACTGAATTAAGGCAAAACAAAGGATACCGGTTTTAATATCAAAGAAGAAGATCTACAAGACCTCTGGTCAAACAACCGAATTCTTAAACATACCCATCTTTTAATGGTTATTGTAATCCTACAATAAGTTTGGTCATAGGCCTACTCAGTGTACATGTAGAATGAATAAAAAAGCTCCATTATTATCTTGTCAGTGTTTCAATTGCAATAAAATTGGTCATAGAGATGTTGTATGCAGAAGTGAAGTAAGTCAAAATTCTATTAGGTGCAATGCATGCTATAAATTCAAACATAGATCAAATGAATGCAGAATCTCAGTGAGAACTAACTTTCAAAATACAAGGAATAGTCAATCATTCAATGGAAAGTGTTTTGCATGCAATAGATTTGGTCATATGGCTAATCAATGTAGATTAAATTCAATCAATTAAAGGAATCAAGGTCAAAATAATGTGGTGTGCTACAATTGCAACAAATTTGGACATGTTGCAAGGTTTTGCAAAAGCAGGAATGAGAAGAGAAATCACTATTTTGAAGAAAGGAAAATAGAGTAGAGAAACAACAAGGGAAAAGAAAAGGTTGATCTGGTTGAAAGCAAGAAAGAAATGAAAAAGGTATGGATCAAGAAAGGAGTAATTAAAGTCACAGATCAATCCGTACTAGTATTTGGTATAGATATCTTCTCCGGGAAGTACATTAGAACTCTAGCTTAGGGGGAACAATGTAGAAAATTCAAATCCCCCAATGAGAAATTAGGAGCCATAATCTGGCATGAAGGCATATCATGGAACCTGATGCGATGCGATGCACCTATTAGAAGATGAACTAGAAGAAAAGAAGTCAATGCGGTATATTGCGGAGCAATCCTAATCGACTATGTTCTACAACAAAGGGTTTTAACAGTTTTTTGGAAATAAGCATTTAATGACACCTAGGTCACGTCGTGCAAAGGATAAAAGGGAATTTGTTTAATCTCAAATCACTTTACACTCGAAGCTATCAAGTACTTAGAGAGATCAGAATAGACTTTGAGAGACAATAACCAACATCTGAAGAGTTTGGAGAATTGTGGAAAAAGGAAACCCTAATTCGGTAGTACCAGGTAATCTCGTTCAAAACCTTCTTGTGAATTTCTTAAAATTTCTGAAATGGCATCATCACAAGTTGTTGATATTATTGAGTGAGCGCGACCAAAGTTAAAAAAACACCCATTCAAATCAACTGATGTTGATTAGTTGAGAGCATTCTCAAATGTTCCTCACGGAGTCAAGCATGCAAAAGATGTGAGGGCATATATTCATGTTGCCCTAGAAGAATTTGGTGAGGTTTACTAATCTCTACACAAAACATTTGAGGAATGAGAATCTCGAGCTGAAAAACAAATATTTGTCTTTGGAAGAAAATAAATTTATTCAGTATTTGTATTTCCCAACATTTATGGAAGATGAATGGGTTGGGTTTGTGTTAAGCAGGGTTCATGATGAGTTCATATGGCTTAAGAGACCTTTCAAGATTACAAAAGATGATATTAGGGCAGTCACTAGATTGTGCTCTACCAAATCAGTACCTCTATTGAAATCCATGAAGAATGATACAGTAATTACGGCTAACGGAGTGAAGTTTGATAACAGAGCCTTGACGATAAATGACATTGAGGACCATGCTGTGAGATTTGCCTCAATGGTATTGGGATACAAAGTTTATTTCACCAACCGGGAGAACTTTGTTTTAGGCATGGCCATTTACACATCTTAACAAATAATTGAGGAAAATGTTCATTATGACATCTGTGAATTACTCCAATAGTAAGCAATGGAAATCTGACAAAGACAAAAGAAGGTAAATACCCCTTTAAATTTGGTACACTGATCATGTGTTTATTTTTCTATTTTATGCAAGAGTTGCAGGGTATGAAGAACCTATTCTGGACCAGTGATAACCCTGTCACAGTTCAAATTAGAAATTTGTGAGTAGCATTGGCACCATTGATGCATAGAATGTAGCTCTATGGGGCTATTTTAAGAATTTCCAAAGATTAATGTAAGCCAGAGAAAGAATTCCCAAAACAGTTGTTGAAAAATACAAGGATACAATTTATTTCATTGTGACAAAAGATCAGTGTTTGATGGAGGCTGTTGAGCCCAAAATGGTCTGGATTATGGCTATGGGATATGAGGTAGATAGAACTATACTAGAAAATTATGCTGAATATATGCTAAGCAAACCCAAAGATCCCAAGGAAGAAAGATTTCAGACTTATGAGGAATTGCATGCCAAAATTCATGTTGAAGTAAAAAAACTTGAAATCTCTAGGAAAATGAGGAAAGTAGTAGAAGAAATCACCATAAAAGTTGTCTTTACAAAAGAAGAAGTGGCAAAGGCAAGGGAAAAGGCACAAGCCAATAAGGAAGCAGAAGAAAGGAGAAAAAGTGAATCGACTAGGGCTTCAAAAGAACACAAAGATAAGCTAGAAAAGCTAAAGAAGGGAAACAAAAAAACTAGAGATTCCACTATTGTTGAAGCCTCATCCAATCTCTCTAGTTCCACACCATCTGTAAATGTGGAAACTCCTACAATAACACCAAAAGAATGAAGACTAAAGCTAAGAGAATGCATGCAAACATAATTGTTGATGAAGAAGAGACGAAATCAAATAAGTAGGTAAAGACAATAAAAGTTAATTCTACTAAAGCATCCAAAAGTAGCAAGGAGAAGTCATCAGAAAGGAAGACACCCAATAAAAGATAGAAAGAAGATGAGTCTCATGCAACACTAAAGATTAAAGATGTATTAAAGTCTGTTACTGTTGATGGTAACTTGAAACCTGTGACTAAGTTTTATGATGATTACAATGATGCTAACAAGAGGATTTTGAAAGAAGCTATTGTAAAGTATCTAAACATATACAACAGAGCCCTCGTTGAAATCACCGGTGATCTCCCAAATACCTTGCACAGTATTCTATCAGTTGGGAAGGAAGTTGCTATCGCTAAAGATTTTGATCTCAAAGAACACACGCTAATAACTTTATGTCCGGATATCACTCCAGCAAAGAAAAGAAAAATCTCCAAGGCAATCAACAATGAGTTCAAGTCAAAGAAAAGAATGAATGCATTGATGATACAAGAAGTTGACAAGGTTGTCAAGGAAACACAGGAAATTATTTTGGACATACTAAAGAAACATAATATTTCCACCATCTACAACAGTAAGGAAACAAAAGTTAAAGACATATCTCCACTGGAGATAAGCCAAGATCATGGACCTAAATAGAGTGATCAAGTCCCCAACACTAATACAATGGATATGACAAAGCAAGGTGAAATTGAAACAAATCCACTTTCTAAACAACATGGTGAAGGAGAAGAATTTAAGGAAGAGAGGAAGAGCCCTACTCTAGAGAAAAACATAGATCAACAAGAAATTATGGACATAGACCCTCCAGATCAAAGTTAAGGAGAAATATCAGAAAGGGCAAGAGACACTGTGGATGTCTCTGACATGCAACAAATTACAAAAGAATATGAACTCCCTCAAGGTCCAATCAACTTGGACTCATTGTCACCTTTCCAAAAGTTCAAGCTAGTTTTTATGGTTTAGGCCAAGGCACAAGAAGAGCTATTACAATCACATGGTCAAGATAGCAAACTGATCAATGAAGCATCCACTCTTGTGGAAATGCTATTGCCATCATTTTTAGAGTTGTCATTTGCCTCTCCTCTTTGCAACTCCATTCTACTGAAGGCTATTTGGAGTTGTCATGTGCCTCTCAATCCCCTGTTCTTTATAGAACTTGTCAAAATCTGCTAAACAAAACTCACCACTATTGTCAGTCCTCAAACAATTAATCTTTCTATCCTTCTAATTCTCTACAAGAGCTTTGAGCTCTTTGAATCTACTAAAGACTTCAAATTTGCTTCTAAGGAAATACACCCATGTACTTCTACTGTAATCATCAATAAATGAAACAAAGTAAATAGATTTTGAAATTGAAGGAACATTAACAAGACCAAACACATTAGAATGAATCAAGTCCAACACCTCAGAAGATTTATGAGAACTGGAATAAAACTGAACACAATTTTGTTTTCCATAAATGCAATGTTTGCAGAAATCAAACTCAAGGTTACAATCATTCGTACCCTCAACAAGATTTTTACTTTTCAAGATCCTCAAACCATTTCAACCAATGTGACCAATTCTTTGGTGCCATAACATTGTCTTCTCAGCTAGAAGTTTCATCCCCATAGAATGAGCACCCTTAGGTACCTAGAAAGCATGACCATCGAAAGTAGATACAACAGTCCTCTTCATTGCTAGTTCTAACAGTGAGGATGAAGACTCTAAAGCTCTCTTCTTCGAAACAAAGGTACTATTTTACTAAACCATGCATGCATCAAGATGAAACAAAGTACCAATCCAAACTCCCTTAGCTAACACCATAGATCCTCTAGTCATCTTGCATCCTCCATTCGAGAAAACAACCTGCACATCCACATCATTCAACTTACAGAAAGGAGGTTCCGTGCCAAACTAGAGAATCGTTACCCAAGTACACCTTTCGACCATCGTATTCTTCATACTTTGAAAACCAACCCCGATGTGAGGTCATGTGAAAATATGCACCAAAGTCAATAAGCCAAACATCCTCAAATGCATGTGTTTACAAGGCAGAAACAAATGCTTCTACTTCATCCTAAGATGGCTTGTCAGAATCTAGATCATAGTTCTTCTTTTTCTTTTTCTCCTCCTTGCACTCCTTACAGAAGTGACTAGGTTTTCCCCAGTTCCAACACATGGCCTTGGAATTTTTAGGAGACTTAGATCTCCCATGGGATTTGGATCTTCCTTTTTATTCCTTCATCTTATCCCTTTTTTTCCTTTCTCTTTAGATCTACCATGAACCGCAAGAGCCTTCTTAGCTGATTCAGAAGACGTTATCCGCATCTCTTTAGACAACAACAAAGAAACCACTTCATCCATCTTAAAGGTGGTAGTGGTAATCCCAATGGCCATAACAAGGTGGTCCCATGAATCTGGTAAGGAACACAGTAAAGTCATACATCGATCATCCTCCTCCATCTTCACACCAACAGAGGTCAGCTAGGCGACAAACATATTGAAAGTATTTAGCTGATCGGTGATAGATCCTCTCTCTTCCATCCTCAAAGAATACAATTTCTTTTGTAGGAATAAATTGTTCACTAGGGATTTGGCCTGATAAACATCTCCAAGTTTCTTCCAAAGATCTTTTGCAGTCTTCTCTTCATAGATATTCAGGAGTACTGAATCAGCCAAATAGAGTCTTATCAAACCCTTAGCTTTTTGATGTTTGAGATCCCAGTCTTCTTGAGACATTTTCATTGGTTTGTACCAAATATGGAATCTCGTAAATCTTGATCTACAAGCATGTACTCCATTTTGAGTTTCCACAACTTGAAATTACTACCATTAAACTTCTCTATCTCAAACCTCCCAGATGTGCTCACCATCTCTTTCCTGCAACAAAGATTTCAAAATCCTCTGCACAAGCTCCCACTTAAATTAAGATCAACTCAAGAAACCCTCTACCCAACAACTAAAACCAAAGGTTATCAGTCTCTGATACCAACTAAAAAGAAGCAAGGTATGTAGAAACACTTCCTACACTAATCTACTAAGGAAAGATTTATGTAAATTTTAACTTTAACAGTTATAGATTATTAGATTCACATTAACAAAAAGGTAATAACAACATCAAATGCAAATACAAAACTCACAACACAAGATACACTAGAGATCCAAGAAGTAACTCAACATCTATAAGACTCTTACACTCCACCTCAATCTTAAGATCTTGATATAGGAGATACAATACAGTAAACCAGCAATGGTAATTACAAAACCATGAGCCAAAACCACCCAAAAGTGGCTCCCAAGTTATCTCCAATCAAAGATTCCTTGTGATGTGCCAAATCACACAAAAACATATGTAACTCTCCCCTTTACATCTCTTGTAAGTGTCCAACCCATTTTTACATTTCCCAAAAAATAAGAGGTCAACCTTCCAGAGGTCATAACTTTTGATTCAGGTGTCTAACTGATGAACTCTTTAATGTGTCAGAAAGCTCATGAAGAGATCTATCAAGATATAACCCGCTTCCTAGTTATGACAACATTCGAGACATTTAGGGACCTCTAAGTGTCTCAAAACTGAGTTTGAGACTTTTTTTTTAGTTTCAAAAAATATAAACTTTAATATCTCATGATCCATGTATGATCTTGAGTCAAAACTCACCTGAGATGTTTAATTAGTAGTTTCACACCTTTTGGGAAAACTTTGGGTCCATCTGAGATCAAATGTAGAGTTACTAAAAATAGTAAGTCCCACCATTTTTAGCCCATTTGGAAACTTTGAATGTTCTAAACCATTCTTCAAGATAAAGGGTATTTGAAAAGACCAAAATTGAGAAGAATAGTAAGCTTTCATAGTTACAAGGTTGAGACACTTTTCCTAACAATTATAAGCACTTTAGTAAACATGACGACAAAATGTCATTGGCTCGACCTTCTTGGTCTCAAATAATATTATATTGACAATATGCCCTGTAAGTTCCATGATACTATATTTTTTTTTTATAAAAGGTAACTTCTTCATAATAAGGTTTCAATTTTTTGATATAAAACATATGGTTATGTTCACAAAGAAAACCATATTAAGTTTGGTTAATTTATAAGTATAACTTCATTTGAATTCTCACAAAGAATATCCACTTATTGTAACAATTATTCATCTTCAATTTCATTTACTATATTGTCCAATCTTGGACCACTCAAATTAGGTGTCATCTATCACTAAGTTTTGATAATACACCATGTCTTTTATATAATCATGAGAATATTCTTCTCCAAAAATTTTTGAATAAAATATCAAGAATAGTACATAGTCTACTGAGAAATGTGAGTCAACATTTGTCTATACTTTCATTTTCACATTCAGCTCTTATGTTGTCATCATGGTTCGGTCTTGCCATAGTGCCGTAGTAGAGTTAAAAGAAATAACTTAACTAAATATGATATATAGAATAATTTCAATGCATTCAATATACAAGATAAACTCTCTGGTTATTGCATGCAAAGATATCATGGCCTTTCGGCCCACAAGCATTGTTCGCTACAAGTGATGTGTATATAACACAACCTTTATATAGATATGAAAAGAAAAAGAATCAAGTCTCTCTATTGAGAAATAAAAATATAACTAGACCGAATGATTGCACAGGAGTTTGATATAAAACCTTGCCTTTGTATCTCTTTTTATTGCACTCCAAGTAAAGTGTTTCAGTCTTTGAGTATTGTCACAATCTTTTCCAAGACTTATCATGTTGTTCTTGTTTCCTTTATCAGTCACCACTAGTAAACATGCAGCGTCCTCACATAAAACCATGCGTCTCTTTTTAAAATGCAAGAGATTATATATCCCCAAAATTTAAAGAGAAATATTTGTCTTCTTCTCTCATCATCTCCCATACCAGTTAGAAATAAAAAGACCATTTAGAATTGCCACTTCATGGCTTTATACCAAACAAGAGTCATGACCCAATAAATATGCATGTTGGCATAAACTATGGAATGAATACCATTCTTTAATGTCTTCCCAAAGGCTTTAGCATAGTAAGTTTAAAAACATTAAATTTTAGTTAGAACTATCACCTCAAAAATGGGAAATTTCAGCTCCAACGGACCTCCAGCTCAAAAGTTATGACCTTCGGAAGTTCCATGTCTAAAAACAAATGCATCAAAATAGTATCAATCAATAAATAAATTATATAAATTAAAAATACATACAACTATATGTAGATACATATAAATATATATAAATACATACAAATACATATAATTATAAATACAAACATATATAAATATATACCAATATATTTACACATATATATAAATATGTATATATACATGAATAATATGAATACACAATAAATAAATCATTATATATATATATATATATATATACACACACACACACACCTAACTATATACTAGTCTTCCATGTCTAAAAACAAATGCATAAAAATAGTATCAATCAATATATAAATTATATAAATTAAAAAGACATACAATTATATGTAGATACATATATAAATACAAATATTTATAAATATATAAATATATACATACAAATATATATATATATATATACAAACATATATAAATATATGTAAATGTATATATATATATACAAACATATACAAATATATGTAAATATATATATATATATATATGAATAATATGAATACACAATAAATAAATCATAATCTCTGTATTTAGATATAGAAATATATGAGTGTATTTGTATATATGTATATGTATTTGTATATTTTATATGTATGTATGTATGTAAATATCTAATTATTTACTAGTCTTTCATGTCTAAAAACAAATGCATAAAAATAGTTTTGATCTTTGCAATTGTAACTCATATATTCTATTTTTTTCTTTCTGATGATGGATCACATGATCCAAAACATCTACACATAATTTTCTCCAAAAGTTCCATTACTATGTTATATTTCTATAAACTCTGTATACATATAAAACATTCAGTTGAATATATATCAGTTGAATATATATCAATTTATGGAGCGAAAAAAGAGCGCAAAAAAGCAGGGCGATATTCCAGGAGTGAGCAACCTTAGAAAAGCATAATCAAGGGAGGATTATTACTGCAGCGAAGAAGGTGAGGGTTTAGATTCATTAATTATTAATGTAACAAAGGAAAATGAGGTGGATCGAGAGATGATTGAAGACCTTGCAATCATAGGAAGGTTTTATGGTGCGAAATTCTCCAGAAATCAGCTTAAGACATGGATAGCAGAGTTGTGGCCCTCTCAGAAGGTAATTAAATTCTTTCCAAAAGGCTTCTTTGTTGTTTTATTTGGAAGGTTTTGTGATGCAGAGGCATCCACACTAAAACCTTGACATACAGCATGTATGTCTACAACCCTTCATCATCATCATCATATTTTCTCTTAACACTGTCAGCATCATCATATTTTCTCTGCCGACCGATATCCTCCTGCAAACAAACCTTCAACTCTTCGTCTGTCAGCAGCATCATCATATTCGGCTATCGACAGCATCATCATATTCGGCAAGCGCAAACATCCTCCTGATGTTCACTGTTCATCTTACCGCCAACCTCTTTCTTCATCATCATGATGTTCAACATCATGTTCATCAGCAGGATATAGAACATTCGGTTCCTCCCATATATCCTGATGATGACAACCTCATGCACCCTTCCTTCAATGCTTATGTCACCCCGATATCCTGATGACGATTATCCTGATGACGATGATGTCACATGTAGCTCCTTCAATATCCTGCTGCCCGATATCCTGATGACGATTATCCTGATGACGGTGACGTCACATGCAGTTCCTTCAATATCCTGTTGTCGGCCAAACTTAACATTATCGGCCCGCGATGGTTTTATCAACCTGATCTTCTACCTTATGCCGATACGCTCCTCCTCGGCAACCCCTGATGATGATCACCCCAAAACACATTCACCTTATGCAAACGATTACATCATGCTCACCTCCACTTACTTGGATGACGCCTGAAGTAACTGTAGGATATACACAGAAATATCCTGATGATGCTGTTGCGATGGATTTTCCAACCTTAGTGAATTTCGATCCGCCGAACCTCCTGAGGTGACCCGATCTACTTTCAGGGCGATCTTCCCGACTCTAACTATCAGCACGACCTAGCACATACCCATGCTAGGGTCCTCAACACCTCTTGATTGTGATCCTGCAAACATGCACATGAACAAACAGAAAAAGCAAACTACTTCCTAAACTACTGTACATAGCCATTCCACCGATTCGACGAATCAACCGGTGGAATGGATCAGCGAATCCATGAAACCACCAAAACAGCAAATCGATTTCACAATGGAGATCAAACAGAAAATGAACACAAATAGGATCTTTATTGATTTCAAAAGATGCAATACAGTACTCTGTTTAACTCTCTACAATCTAACTCCTCTGCTCAATGCAATATAGCTTCTCAACATCTATGTCTAAAACCAACCGATCCTCATGCATAAATAGGATCTCTTGCGAGTACTACCACTCGATTCCAAGTGGCTGGGAAATCTCTCCAGGCGGCTGGGAGATCCAACCGGACCTACAGCATAACAGCTGTCTTAACAAACTAGCTAAAAATAGTAAAGTATGGTCAACATGACCTTATTACATGCATTGGTCTTATCAGACCTTCTTGGAAACATTAACAAGACTCAAAACAAACTAACTGCCTCATGGAGGCCAGCTGTCAGGTAGGTGCTCCTGCACCATACTCCCCAATAGAAAAGAACTCATGTCCCATGAGTTTGGTTGTGGAAGTCCTCCACCTTTACACTTTGCCTTTACAGTGCCTTGACCTATTCCAGTTTTGTCCTCTGCTGGCTCTTGGCTGCTCCAAGACTTCTGAACTGTAACTTGCTTTCTTGCTAGTAAATCCTCATGCCTGTGAATGTAGGCCTTTCTCACACATACCTTGTGTTTGTCAGGTTGTCTGACCAGAACCTCTGTCTGAACTACCTCTTGAACTTCTGCAATGTTCAACTCTGTCTTTCTTTCAACCTTTATAGGACAAACAATAGTCCCAACTATGACAACATCCCTGTCATTCCTCTCAACTGGTTGCTGTTTGCAAACCTGTTTCTGCACCTGCTGCTGACCTCTGTCAGTCAAAACTGAAACTTTCTTCAACCTGTTGTCCTTAACAACTCCTTTCCCTGCAGTGTCCTCAACTGCCTTTATGCCTGCTCCTATAGGCATCTGCACAAATTCCTTCTTTCCCACTAGAATGATTTTGGCTGCCCCCTGTGCTGCAGCTGCTTCCTGCAATGGCATCAACCTAATAGTCTTCCCATCTTTCTTGATGGTGTAGGTATTAGCATACCCATCATACAGTACCCTCCTATCAAATTGCCATGGTCTACCCAACAGTAGGTGACAACATTCCATGGGCAAAATGTCACACAAAACTCTATCATGATATGCTCCAATCTGAAAATCAACATATGCCTGTTCATAGACAAAAAGTGATTGACTATCACTCACCCAAGATGCCTTGTAAGGGTGTTGGTGTGGAATCCTTTCTAAATGCAGTTTATCCACCATTTCCTGAGATACCATGTTATCTGTTGAACCAGTATCAATGACAACCTTACATACCTTACCTTTGCTCTTGCATGTGGTCTTGAAAAGAGCTCTTCTTTGCATCATATCCTTTGATGTCTGCAAACTAATTCTCCTAAGCATCAATGCTTCTCCCTCCTCAGGATATCCATAACCATCAGGAACTCTATCTGTTTGCTCTACTTTCTCTTCTTGCACAAGTTGTACTTTCTTGTCATTCGTTCTATCATTTCTGGATGATGAACCTTTGCTTTCTGGACATTTGAAAAATGGATGACCAAACTCACCACAGGTGTAACATTTTCCTGAAAATGTAGTAGAACCTCTACCACCTCCAAATCTGCCTCTATTACCTTTCCATCCACCTCTGAAATCAGACTGTCCCTGTCCTTTACCAGTGTCTTCTTGACCCTCATTGGTTTGCCTTGTTGTAGGGGCTGCTCCTCTTCCCCTCATATTGCTGCCTCTTCCTCTCATGGACTTATCTTGTCCCCTATTCATCTTTTCTTCAATCATGATTGCCATTTGGTAACAATCCTCCACACTCTTAGGGTTAGCCAAAACTAACTCATCCTGTATGTTCAATCTCAAACCAGCCAAGTACCTAGCCACCTTTTCTACCTCATTCTCATGATGACCAGATCTCATACTCAACTTATAAAACTCCTCAGTATATGCCTTCACATCCATTTCTTTCTGCCTTAAAAATTGCAGCTTCTTAAACATCTGAATCTCATAATCCTTAGGCAAGAATTTACCTTTGATCCTTGCTACCATTTTATCCCATGAAGTGATCTTTGACTTCCCTTGTTTCCTTCTCTCGGATTGTACATAATCCCACCATACCAAAGCATGACCTCCTAACTTGGTCTTTGCAATCTTTACCTTCTGATCCTCAGCAACATCTTCACATTCAAAGTGATTATCAAGTGCAGCAATCCAATCCAGCAACTCATCTTCATTCAAAGTTCCATTATACTTGGAAACATCAACCTTTACCTTAGGTTTATCACTCTGCACTGCCTTTAACAGTTTTGCAAATCTCTGGTCTTCAGTATCCAGATCTTCAGCTACCTCTTCATACTCTTCAACAGTATCTTCATCTTCTTCAGACTCACTGTCTTCCACTTCCCTCTTTTTGTTCTTCTCCAAGGCTACAAGCCTGGCTTGAAGTGCTTCAGCAAGCTCCTTCATCTTCCTCATCTCTCTGGCATGTTTTTCCTTCATCTCCTGCAATTCCCTTGCAGTACCAGTACCTTTCGGAGGCATTTTGTCAACCTCTCACTTCTCTACCTCTGTCCTTTCAGTGACAGAATCAACTCTACCTCTGCCCTTTCGGTGACAGAATCAGCACACAACAGCCCAGACCTTTTGCTGAGCTCTGATACCACTATGATGCAGAGGCATCCACACTAAAACCTTGACATACAGCATGTATGTCTACAACCCTTCATCATCATCATCATATTTTCTCTTAACACTGTCAGCATCATCATATTTTCTCTGCCGACTGATATCCTCCTGCAGACAAACCTTCGACTCTTCGTCTGTCAGCAGCATCATCATATTCGGCTATCGGCAGCATCATCATATTCAGCAAGCGCAAACATCCTCCTGATGTTCACTGTTCATCTTACCGCCAACCTCTTTCTTCATCATCATGATGTTCAACATCATGTTCATCAGCAGGATATAGAACATCTAGTTCCTCCCATATATCCTGATGACGACAACCTCATGCACCCTTCCTTCGATGCTTACGTCACCCCGATATCTTGATGATGATTATCCTGATGACGATGACGTCACATGCAGCTCCTTCAATATCCTGCTGCCCGATATCCTGATGACGATTATCTTGATGACGGTGACATCACATGTAGTTCCTTCAATATCCTACTGTCGGCCAAACTTAACATTATCGGCCCGCGATGGTTTTATCAACCCAATCTTCTACCTTATGCTGATACGCTCCTCCTCGGCAACACCTGATGATGATCACCCCAAAACACATTCACCTTATGCAAACGATTGCATCATGCTCACCTCCACTTACTCGGATGACGCCCGAAGTAACTGCAGGATATACACAGAAATATCATGATGATGCCGTTGCGATGGATTTTCCAACCTTAGCAAATTTTGATCTGCTGAACCTCCTGAGGTGACCCGATCTACTTTCAGGGCGATCTTCCCGACTCTAACTATCAGCATGACCTAGCACATACCCATGCTAGGGTCCTCAACACCTCTTGATTGCGATCCTGCAAACATGCACATGAACAAACAGAAAAAGCAAACTACTTCCTAAACTACTGTACATAGCCATTCCATCGATTCGACGAATCAACCGGTGGAATGGATCAGCGAATCCATGAAACCACCAAAACAGCAAATCGATTTCACAATGGAGATCAAACAGAAAATGAACACAAACAGGATCTTTATTGATTTCAAAAGATGCAATACAGTACTCTGTTTCACTCTCTACAATCTAACTCCTCTGCTCAATGCAATATAGCTTCTCAACATCTATGTCTAAAACCAACCGATCCTCATGCATAAATAGGATCTCTTGCAAGTACTACCACTCGATTCCAAGCGGCTGGGAAATCTCTCCAGGCAGCTGGGAGATCCAACCGGACCTACAGCATAACAGCTGTCTTAACAAACTAGCTAAAAATAGTAAAGTATGGTCAACATGACCTTATTACATGCATTGGTCTTATCAAACCTTCTTAGAAACATTAACAAGACTCAAAACAAACTAACTGCCTCATGGAGGCCAGCTGTCAGGTAGGTGCATCATCACATTCAGCAAGCGCAATCATCCTCCTGACGATCACTGTTCATCTTACCGCCAACCTCTTTCTTCATCATCATGATGTTCAACATCATGTTCATCAGCAGGATATAGAACATCCGGTTCCTCCCATATATCCTGATGATGACAACCTCATGCACCTTTCCTTCGATGCTTACGTCACCCTGATATCCTGATGACGATTATCCTGATGACGATGACGTCACATGCAGTTCCTTCAATATCCTGCTGCCCCGATAGCCAGATATGATGATGCTGCTGACAGGCGAAAGGTCGAAGGTTTGTCTGCAGGAGGATATCGGTCGGCAAGAGAAAATATGATGATGCTGATAGTGTTAGGGGAAATATGATGATGATGATGAAGGGTTTTAGGCATACATGCTGTATGTCAAGGTTTTAGTGTGGATGCCTCTGCATCATAGTGGTATCAGGTAGGTGCTCCTGCACCATTTTGTGGTGCGAAATTCTCCAAAAATTAGATCAAGACATGGATAGCAGAGTCGTGGCCCTCTCAGAAGGTAATTAAATTCTTTCCAAAAGGCTTCTTTGTTGTTTTATTTGGATCTCAAGAGGAAAGAGAGACAATATTATGTGGAGATATATGGACGCTAGATAGTGTCCCCCTATACCTACAAAAGTGGTAGCCTAATTTTGATCTAGTTGAAGCTCAGCCATATGAACATCCAATTTGGATAAGGCTTTACAACCTGCCTATAGAATACTAGTCAGATGAGTGTTTGGAAAAAATAGGAAGATTGCTAGGAATTTTATTGGAGATGGACGAAGATATAATTGATGGAGATTCATATATTTATGCCAGAATCAAAATTGTAGCGATTAGGGCTATGCCTAAGTTTTTATTGCTAAGTGTGAATGAAAGAGTGTGGCACCAGGAGGTTGAAGTGGAAGATATGAAGTTCCATTAAAAAATGGGTTATAAAATCACAGAGGATGGTTCCATGCCCCAAAGCTATGGATGAGTTACCAACTCCCATTTAGGTTCCAATACAATCTCTGCTCGAGCAAGGAATTGCACAATCCAAGGTCACAGAAGACAAGACTTTTGATCAACCAGCTGAAGGTCTGCAGGGAGGTGAGGAATCCAGAATATTGGTAGAGGATCAAAAATCTCTTGCCGAAAATCAAAGGATAGACAATCCATGCCCAAATAGCGAAGCAGCCTACTTAACCCTATCAGAAGAGGAGGCTTCAGATGAGGAATTTTTGGAAGAAGATGAGTTAGGGGAAACTGGAATCAAGAATATCAGTCAATCTGCACTAAACTTCATCAGAAAGCCTCAAAAGCAGAGAGGAAAGAAATCTAATAGAGAGAGAAGGGAAAGGGATGCCAATGAGATGAGGCTGAAAAACATTAAAGACTTCTTTATTAAATCCAAGGGAGCCAAGGCCTCCCTTAGAGGACAATGAAGATTTCTACTTGGAATGTTAGTGGCCTCAAGGCCCCTGACAAGAGACACTTAATCAAGCATCATCTAGATAAAATTGATAATGATATAGTGCTATTACAAGAAACTAAGCTCAGCGAAGAAGAAGGCATCGGGTTTTCCAGATTTTGTAGAACATGGGCAAGGTGTTTTCAAGGCTTAGTTGGAGCTGTGGGAGGTTTGGGTTTCCTATGGAAAGCCAATAAACTGGAAGTAAAGGAAATTGAGTCAAAATAGAATTGGATGCTGTGCGAAGTCTCAAATCTGATGGCAGTTTCAAACTTCTTTCTGCTTAATGTTTACGGCCCAATCAAAATGGAAGATAAGCAGGTTGTGTGGGAAGAAATCTCTAACCTCAGTATCAAGGTGGACTTTAGAAGGGTAATCATGGGAGACGATTTCAATGCTATACTAGAGCTCAGAGAAAAAAGTGGAGGCTCAAAAATAGTAAACAGGAACATGGTGGACTTCAAGAATTTTATTTACAAGGTTGGGTTGATAGATTGCATCCTTAAAAATGGTTCTTACACATGGATGAATAGAAGGGTGGGCTTCACTAACATCACAGAGAGATTAGACCTTTTCTTTGTTGGCTTAGATTGGATGCTAGACAAAATTCTGTGCAGCTCTTTGATTCTTCCTCTGATGGGATCAGATCACTTCCTTGTTGAATTAGATATTAACCTAGATGAAAGACCTACCAAGGGTTACTTTAAGTTGAAAATATGTGGTGGAGAGACCCACACCTCTCAGGACTCATAGAGGGATGGTGGAAAGAAAGTATAGGCGTAAAAGGAACAGTGAGCTTCTGGTTCTTGAAAAGATTGAGCCTGTTGAAAAGCAAGTTAAAAAATTGGAACATTTTGAGCTTTAAGAACATTTTTACAGAGAAGGAAAGATTAGAATCTAAGTTAGTAGCCCTCAATGAAAAGGTAATAAAGTATGGGAGGTTCATGGATGATTTTGAAAAAGAGAAACTCCTTAAAGATGAATTGGGAGAAGTTCTGGCCAGGGAAGAACTTTTTTGGAAAGACAAGGCAAGGAATATATGGTTAAAAGAAGGTGATAATAACACCAAATTCTTCCATGTCTCGACTAGGGGTAGAAGGTTTTGGAACCGGATCTCTAGAATTGAAAAAATTGATGGAATGGTTAGATGTGAATGGGATTCACTAGAAGCGGAAGCAGTTATGTTCTTAAAAAACATTTTGGGAGGTGGATAGATCAACGATATAAATGACACAAAATTTCTTAATTGTATTCCACCTTTGCTCAAAGAGGAAGACAACAAAAAACTTTTTGAGCTGTTCTACATGGAAGAGGTACGCCAAGCGACTTTCCAATTGGGGCCCGAAAAGGCACCAAGACCAGATGGGTTCACCGCAAAGTTTTACCAAAAGTGTTGGAAATTCATGGGGGAGGACATTTGGGAAGTGGTGGAAGACTTTAGGAATAAAAAAAGATTTGTAAGAGATATTAACAATATTTTAAAGAACCCTGAGTACAAATCCTTCTTAGACTATAGACTGATAGCACTATGTAATGTAATTTACAAGGTAATCTCCAAGGCCTTAGCTAACAGACTCAAACCCATATTGGAAAATATTATATCGGAAGAGAAGAACGGATTTGTCCCTGGAAGAGAAATATTGGAAGGCATTATTGTCACTTCTGAAGCCATCCACTTGATGAATTCAAACAAAAGTAGGGGAATGATTCTAAAATTAGATGTGTCCATAGCATACAATCGAGTTAGATGGAGTTTTTTAACTGAGGTGCTCAAAAGTTTTAGATTTGATCTCGATTGGATAGAAATCATCTCCACCTGTATCTCAACTCCCAAATATTTGATTGCAGTTAATGGCTCACTATGCAGTTTTTTCGAAGCCACGAATGGCCAACGCCAAGGAGACCCCATTTCACCATTTCTATTTGTTATAATGGTGGAGGCAATGAGTAGGCAAATTAGACATTTAAGGGAGATCAAGATCTAGAAAGGGATTTCTATTTCTGAGGAGCTGGAGCTAATCACCCATAGCCAATTTACAGACAACACAACCTTGTTTGGGGTGGCCACAGTAGAAAAAGCAACTGTTATAAAAGCAAAAGCAACACTAGATAGATACTCGAATAACTCTAGTCAAGTATTCAACCTGAGCAAATTAGAAATTATTTTCTTCAATACAAAAAAAGGCAATTCAAAAAAGAATTACAAGCATCTTGGGGTTTTCTATTGGGCAACTTCCTTTGAAGTTCCTGGGAGCTCCATTATTTACTAGAGCGTGCAGATTTGCCCTTTGGGAAGACATCCTCAACAAGTGCAATTCCAAGACAGAAGTGTGGACGAACAAATGGTTATCCTTAGCAGGTAGGATACTAATGATGCAATCTGTATTATCTGCCGTACTAGTTTACGCTATGTCATGTTTTAGAATGACAAACAAAGTGCTAGCAGATTTGGAAGGTCGTCTGAAAAGATTCATCTGGGAAGGTGCAAAAGAAGGAAAACAAATCCCATTGGTTAATTGGGACACAGTTTGCCTACCCAAGGCACATGGAGGGACAGGAATCAGGAAAATGCTACCACAAAACCTTGCCCTAGGGGTCAAATTGGTTTGGAATCTATACAGAAATCCAGAGAAGTTATGGTGCAAGATCCTTCAAAACAAATATCTAAATAGTGAGGATCCAAATCGAATCCTAACTGTAGCCAATTCGGAGGGCAGATCTCCAGTTTGGAAATTCTTATGGGAATCACGAAGAGTCATTACAGATCATCTAACTTGGAAAATTGGGAATGGTCTGAAAGCTGGCTTCTGGCATGATTCTTGGAATGGGGAGGAGCCCCTGGACAAAGTTTTGGGTGACCCGAGTTGGATAAATGAGGTTGAGCAAGAGTTTGGTTCAGTACTATGTAAAGAGAGGTTGGGGTGAATTGGGTACGACGTATGAATGGAAGTGCTTGGATTCAATTATGATTCCCTTAGCTGAAAAGGAAGTTTTGTGGAATACACTTAAGGAAAGAAAAATATTTATTTCCCTCCAGCCAAATGAAATCATTTGGAACAATTTAAAATCAAGGAATTACTCTATTAAGTTGGGATACCAAATTCAGACTATTAGCCATGCCAATTCCGATTGGCCAAAAAAGCTTTGTTGGGATAAACCGCTTTTGCCTAAAGCAGGTGCCTTTCTATGGATGACGTTACACAAGAAAATCCTTACTGGTGATCACCTTGGAGTCATTAGAATCGAGGGCCCTAGTAGATGCCCAATATGCGAAAAAATAGAAGAGTCATCGAATCATCTGCTTCTTAATTGAGTGCAGCGCAGTGTTGGGACTGGTTGTCCAAGTCACTGGAAAGGTGTTCGGCCATACAAAATGACTTGAGAGACTTCCTTACAAGCTGGCCCGATTTGGGTTCCAAATCCACTTGGGGAGAGGTATGGAAAGTGGATCCGGCCATGCTTTGTTGGATGATCTGGAAAGAACGTAACCAACGAATTTTCAATGATAAGAAACTTAGCATTGAGGAAGTCATTATAAAAATTAGGAAAGGTATATGCGAAATACTCATTGCAAAAGCCTCAATAAGCAAAGACAAGGTGTTCACTCAGTGGGATGCCAACCTAAGAAAGAAATGGCCAGAGTTAAGTTTACCAAAAAGCCAAGCAGATAGTAGCACAGAAGTAAGAACTAATTGCAGGTGGCGCACTCCACAGTTGGCAAGACACAAATTAAACTCATCAGGAACGAATTTGGACAGTCTGTCGGGGCTATCTCCTATAATTTCGGGATAGCCACAAATAATGAAGCTGAATTTGAAGCATGCTTCAATGGACTGGCTTTGTGTGAAAAGCTAGAAATAAAACAATTAGAAATAATAAAAAGTAGTACTCACCAAAAATAATAAAAAATCAAAAATAAAACATTCAGTTAAATTATTTTATCAATCATCATACTACATTAAAAAAAAGTTTAGAATCATACAATTTTCCATTATTTTCAAAATTATAAAGTAAGTGTTTTGAAATTTAAAATATAACTCATAATTTTTGTTTTATAAGAAATATTAAACATCATTCACAATACAATGATTGATTCTCTCAAAATATCACTAAAACTTCAGAGCCAAAAGAATCCCCATCATCACTAAGTGATATGACAGGCAAAGAAAGTAACAGCAAGAATAAGCTTAAAGCCAACATATATGCTTTGAAACAGGCCTTGAAGCTATCAGAGCCATATGAACTCTACCGTCCATACTTCTGAAACTCCCATTCGCTATTATCTAAAGGACAGACTTGACGTGTCTTCAGCCACCTACTTATGCAGTGAAAGTGGAAGGCGTGGTTGCATACTCCCCATGCAACAGTACATTCTTCGCTGGTTGTGCTAGCTTGATTTGCCTGACACTCAATGCAGAGGTCCATGATATGGTTTCTGCAAATGGCACAATTGTCAACGACAATATCCCAAGCCCAGAGGGCAACGGCATTCCATTTCTTGATTTCAAAGCGCTTGGGCTTCTTGGAGGCGCTGGAGCCCTCCCCAGACTGCTCTTCCACCGGTGTCATCTCTACGTCTTTCGAAGCCATTCCTGCGCAGAGAACCCAGCTAGATATTTTTATTAAATGAATGTACTTAAAATTATAAAGTAACTATTTTATATAACAACATATTTTTTTAAATGAAAGCACACAAAAATAAAATTTAAAATATATAACTATTTTATTAAATTAATGGGCATAACAATAAAGTGGGCATAAAGTTTTCTTTTGTGTTATTTTATTAGGGTTTTATCATATAAAACATAAAAGGAGTAAAATGTATTCTCCAACCTAGAAGTTATTTTTCTTTGTTAGCCTTCATTAAACTAAAGTAAATAATTTTCAATAATTTAATCCAAATCATACCAAAAAAAACTCAAGAATCTAAAACAAAGGTCATTAAACTAAATATTAATTTTCTTTGTGGCTTTTAAAGATTGAACCCTAGCTTAAATAATTTTATAATTTATAGGTAATTTAAGCTGCACTTTAACTACAATTTTCTTTTTATTTTAATGAGTAGAATGTAAATAGAATAAGAGTAAATAATAGCAATGCTAATCTAACCTTCTATAATTAATAGCAGCAACATTGCATCACTTCATACATTCATTTTACAAGAAAAATACAAAGAAAAATGGCTGCATAGTGCCCTTACCAATTAAACTTCTCTCCTTAGTGATTAAACTTCTTCCAATTCAATTTGCTTTGTTTTTATTTGATTTGACTTTTCTTAAATTTATATTTGAGTACTACTTATATTTATACACATTATTTTAAATTGGCTTTATTTTGGTGTTAATAGAATTAATAACTATGTCGGCTATATATTTATAATTATTTTAAAAATATGTTTAGTTATTTAAAAAATATGTCAGCTCTATTTTATTTTTATATACATAGTCACAGTCATCCCCTTAATGCCACTAGATAACTCTTCTCATGTAAGTATTTATAGATGTCAGCTCTTTAATAGTTTTTGTTAACATACTCAGACCATTACACTCCACCCCTTACTATCAGTGTAGTTACAATGTAATATATTTTGTTTTATTTACTCGTAGAATTATTTTAATGAAAATTCTCAAATTATTTTTTTACTATAGAATATTTTATTTTATAAAGTATATTTTATTAGGGTTTCATCATATGAAATATAAAAAGAACAAAATGTATTATGAAGGCAAAAGTAATTGGAAGTAAGTACAATATATCAGGCTTTAAGTTAATTTTCAAAAATAGATTCCTTAATATCTCTTGGCGTATTTTAGATAAAATAAGTATGCTAGTTTTATTTTAAAATTATTTTATTTTATTACATTGTTTGCTTTATTTTGATTTGAAAAGTTATTTTATATTGTTATATAAATTTTAATTTTATTTTTGAAAATGATAGCATTTTTTATGAGTAAATTGCCCAAAGTGACCTTACCCATAAACCAAAGAAGAAATCAATCAAAAATTCTAACATGCTACTCCAAGGAGGGCCACACAAAAAATTCCATTAACTATGCTTACTATGAGTTGTAATTTTGTTGTTAATATAGTATCTAATTACATAGTCTTTCTAATACAAAAACCTCATTATGGGTAATTTCTATACTATTCACTATTTTTATGCTTAAAAACTATTGCACTACTCTGTTATCGCCACCTCTATGGTATCCCCTGTAGCTTTGCTCATCACATCTTCTATCTCCATCTCCTCAGAATCCTTGAGAACCAAAGAAAAGGACCAATCAACTGCATTGTCTACCATAACACTTGCAACATTTTTTAGGAAATTGAGTCCCCATGCCACCTTCTTCCATCTTGCTTCAACTCCAAACCCCACCACTTCAATCATGAAAGGAGCTTAGTGCCCATTGAAATTAGGAAACATTAACGGCCATATGGCCTAGTTCATTAGGAACCCCAACCCCACCATTGCCATCTCCAGGTAATCAATAAGGCCCCTGCATCACTTGGAGAAGACCAAAGCCTTCATGAAAACTTTGATATTATCCTTATCCTCACCCAAATTCAACATGGTCACCACAAACATAGAGGCTACATCTGCATTCACCCGGTATCTTTGAGATGCCAAAAGGAAGACATCTCCAAATACCATCCTTATTGCAAGAAGCACAATGGAGGAATGAGTTTTGAAAATCTTCTTCAACCCTCTATCTGAAATGTTGCCTCTCAAAACCATCTATCTACATCTCCCTTGAAGGAATGCCATAGTCTCCATTTTGAACGGAAAAACTTGTATTGGCCAAACTACTAAATAGCATCCCCTAACTTTTAATTGAAATGATTTTACCAGCAATGAACTATCCCTTTCTACCATCATATCTGCCTTTGTGTTGATCTCCCTGTAGACATGTACTATTTTGAATCTATCCAATAAATTCATACATTCCTTTCACATACTTAAAATATTTCTAAGTCTCTAATTCATGTTAGGATTAGAATTATTTCCTATGTTGTTAATAATCACTTTTGATTCCTTGTCTATCATCAATCTTTTAACATCTCTGATGTCCCCCATCTGAAGCTCTAGCAATAGAGCTTGAGATTCTACTTCATTATTGGTCCCAACAAGTAGTTTTTTTTCTGTCAAAATTACCATTGCCCATTTGTGATCTCAGATGATGCATCCAACCCTGAAAATTTCTGGATTGCCTTTAGCTACTTCGTAAAAATTCAACTTATCCATCCCTCATCTAGGGGGACCCATCTTACATCCGCACTAGGGTTATGAGACATATGATCCAATACCTTCCAATAAATGGGGGAATAATCAAACCTAGACACATTTTTTGATCTCATTATCCCAAGAAGTGAAGGAGCTACTTTTCTAAGATTAATGTCTTGATGCATTGTTTACAGCTTCTATTACAGAGTGCTCAATTTTACATTTTACTACTTTAGTCGACACTTCTTTATCTTGGAAGATTCTCCTATTCCTCTATTTCCACAAATCCCATATGACCAAAGATGGCTTGATAATCCAAATGCTAGAGAAAACCAATTTCTTATGGAGCACCGACCATGTAGATAAAAGTTTAAATATATCTTGGGGTTGTGGATTCTACCAAATCAACATTCAATAGACAAACTTCCAATGCTCCTCTGCATATTTACAGCTTAACAGAAAATGGTCCATTGATTCTTACCCATTCATGTTCATCATAGAAATTTGGGTAATATTTCCAGACATCTAGTCTTTTTGCGGTAATGTTCATGTATTTTGGCTTATATTCATTGTCATCCAAAATGGTATCTCTTAGTTCCTCAAATTTCATGTGGTTGATTTTAGTGAGTGTGGATGTATATCCTTACATCCTCAGTATAAACAACATCAGTTGGAACAAAAGAGAATGCTCCATTCTTATCCACTTCCATAGCTTTATATGGATATTTATTGTACTTAGGTCTTGGCTTCTTTGAAACATCAACCAATTTTGGTATCACAAGTTTATCTCTTCTGTACTCTATGGCTATGGTTTCACTTCTTAACTCTTCTTCTCACAAATTTGCAATCTATAGCTAGGGCTTCACCTTTTACTCTTCTTTTCTCAAATTTACCAATCACATTGAATATGAATGAGGAAGAATTGAATGATTAGGACTTAAGTAAACTTCTTTTGCCCTAACTTTTTTGCATTTATTACATCTTTTGCTTGTTAGGTTTTTGAGAGATTTTAGCTATCAGTTCACTCTATAGGTTCATAGGGAACTATTTCCATCTAGAATTCCTTTGTCTTTCATGTTTTCATTCCAAACATCTGAGTTATTGATTTAGACTTGTCTTTTTAACATATCCATCTTTAAATTTCTTATGAAGTCACCTATATGCCTTGCTTTCACTTCGCAGCATCTCATTTTTACAATGAGATGGAAGATTATGCAGTGGTTAGTTCCCCTTGAACCCATGTTTTTTCTTAATCTAATATGAAGTCCTCTGCAGGAGGTACATGAAAAGGTGTGAGATTCATTAATTGAATCAAGCCACCAGGTTCACCTGTAAAACCTAAGATTTACCTTCTACAATAGAAAAAACAAAGAGGATGAATTTGCACAATATTGGATGCAATTAATGAGTTAGATTAATGAATTAAATGTGAGAACTTAATTTTATATTTGCAAATTAGAAAACCCTAATATGATTTAAGAATAACATAAAACTAAAATTATCCCCAAGTCAACTTAATAAAGTGGAGAAAATAGAGGAAAACCCAATCAAAGAAAACTCCTCTCCAAAAGAGAGAAAAATACAACAAGTACATGAACATGTGATTGAAGGACTAACACTAAGAACCCCAAGAATTGAGTCCATCACAAAAGTACAATCATGTTCATACCCCCCAATAAAAAAGGAAGTAAAGATAAGGTCTGGTGACCCCCCCAGAAGTGAGAAGGATGAAACCCCATGCGAGGAAATTCTCCCTCCAAAAATAAAGATGAGAAGAGAGACCGTGCAGTTGCTCCTCAAGATGACTCCTATAGTGCTGGAAAAAGCTCAACACAGAATAAAAATGTTAATACCCATGAATGTCAAACAACATTTGTCACCTTAGGAAGAAATTCAATTGCAAATGTGTGCATAATGTCTTACCATTCCTGATGGGAATACACAGGAAGAAGGATAAATGTCTCTGAACTCTGTACATGATACAAAGACAACAATGATGCTCCTAAAAACTACTTAAATGTCTCCAATCTACTGCAAAAGTATGATTGAATAGGAGGATAAAGAATAGTCTCTGAAGAAGATGATGGTGACGCAACACCATTGAAGATGTTAGCAAATAGAAGACAAATATATCCTCAATGTTGTCCTCCAAATCTACAAGATGGGACTCTACAAACAACAATGATATATCTGGTAGATATGTGTCCCAATGAGCTATCTCTGCAAGACTAATAATGTCCTACTACAAAGAATCTGATGTAGCAACAAGCAATAAAGATGTGATCTCAATTTACGTGGAGAAGGAGAAGAAAGTGAAGGTTATGTGTCATGTGAACTCGCAAGACCTGTCAAATACGCATGCTCCTCAACTATATCATCATCAGAAGGTATGCAATCTACATCATCAAGGGGTATGTGGCAATCCATAGCAAGATCATCAAGGAATGGATAGATATGTGAGACTCCATAGATCTCCTAAATGCTAGTCCAAAGAGTGTGTGAGCACTCAATATGTTAGATACAACACATAGTGTCAAAATCAACACTAGAACTAATCAATCCTACAATACATGATCAATATAATTTCCCCATGTATATTTCCTCCTAGGTGTATTTCGTTTAGGTATGAATCCATAAAGATAAGGGAAAAGATTAACCCACTTAAGATGTTTTAATATGCCCTTTCATGAAGACTCATAATTATCTTTACCCAATGTTACCACTAAAGGGAAAATAGGAAAACCCATGATACCTCTTCAAATAAATCAAATCAGAGATCAAAAACCTGAATATGTATTAATGTTGATAAATAAAGCCCATCAAAATAAATAGAACTTCTTCAAATGCCAAAATGTTCAGAATATCAAATAGAAACCATAAAACTGACAAACTAAATAAAGAATACTTGGGGCTAAGTCTAGAAAATTTGTATGGATGGCTACGTACAGCTCGTCAATACCTTCTGACTGCCACAAGAATTGCAAAAATCAAAGATCGTGGAAACAATATACGAGCTTAGAAGCCAAAAAAGGTATCTAGAATTAAAAGAACAATAAATTTCACTAGTAGAATAACCTAGAAAAATTACCTACACCACTAGATTGTGTTCAGAACATTCTTTTCGATGCCTATTTGTTTTAAAAAATATGACCTCATTTGCCCAAGTTATGCCAAAAACAAAAACAACACCCTGAAGCACAAATTAGGGCAAAAAGGGACCCTCCTACTCGTACTGCGTGTTGGGCAAGCCATATGGCTTGCTTGGCAAAAAAATTCCCCATATGATCTAGTATCTGATTTCAATGATTTGATAGTCAATATTAAGGGTTTTGGGCCTTCTAGGCCAGAGGCCAAGGTTGGATTTGGCCCAAAACACTCCAAAAATAGCTTTCCTCTAGATCCTCAAAAGACACCCGCTAAAACCCTTGTAGATCTGGTATACGAAGCTCAAATCAAGCCAAATAAAAGACTATTTTGACTATTTTGACTTCTCTAAATCTAATTGAAGACTCCATTTTACACAAAAATGCACCCAACAAATAGCTCTTGCTTAAATCTTTCTCTGGATCTGAGAAGGGGCTTGCAGATCTAGAGCTCTGGTATCATGTGAGAGTCACTGATTGACTCAAGCCACCAGGATCACTTGTGAAACCTAAGATTTACCTTCTACAACAGAAAAAAACGAGGATGGATTTGCACAATATTGGATGCAATTAATGAATTGGATTAATGAATTACATGTGAGAACATGCTTTTATATTTGCAAGTTAGAAAACCTTAATATGATTTAAGGACAATTGTTACCATGTTTTACCACAGCTCAAAATTGGCTAAGCAGATGTTATAATATCATTTTTTTATTGAGGTTTGATATTCTTTTGTTATGAGTTAGTTGCATAATTATTATGTTTCAGTGTTCAATGTAGTTCAATTGTTCAAGAAAGGAGGAAAGATTTTAGATCATTCATTGCATCACAGAACAGTCAAGAGAGATAAGTATTTCATTCATCACAATGATTATCCATTTACAAGTTGAAATACATAAAAGAATAAGCATTGCATTGAAGGAAATGATGACATATCAGATGTCCCACACAATTCATGGGTTATAGCTGAACATATGCAGATATAAAGAAAATATTATGCATCTAATGAATGAAAAAGGAAAGACATAGCCATCATTGCCGTGGGGTTGTCGATCTTCAAAGTTGCCTCATGTCCTACTCTTGATCTTGACATGTACCTACAAAAATGAGGGAAGGGTCCCGTTAGAAGCTCCGGTTATCAAAATCCTTTATCCACCAGAAGAGGCATAATACTTTGATTATAGTGCATTGATCAAATCAACATCATCCATATGTAGAAGGAACCAAAAGAAAACAATCATGGAGCATCATTGTTTTATTCTAATTTGTTTGTTTCATGTATAGGTATGGGTCAAATTATGTTTTTATTTCAAATCTATTTCAGAATGCTGTACAAAATGGGCTCCCACAAGGGTAGAGCTTGGCATGCTACCACTGAGTTTTAAGAGAAGTGAAATCAAGTATTCATCCATACTGTGTAAACGAGGAACATGATAAAGTGAATAATTTTGCATCAACTCAGCCTGTTGGACTTTAATTGAGGTCCATTTATGACTACCATTCAAGAGGAGTTGAAGTAGCAATCATCTATAAACAGTGAATGTTTGCACATGGCAGCCAATGAGCTAAGAGGTTGTAAACATCAGACTTGAAATGCTCATATTTATATTTTAGAAGTCATGTTTTTGATAGAATAGTTAATTAACAACCATACAACATCAATTTACTGTCCAAGTCAAATAGACAAATACAGAAGATAGCATGTGCATAGGTAAAATAGAGTTCACATCAAACAATTGATCATTACAAAGAGAGTACATTGCTCATGTCTCAAGAGTAATAGAAGAGGATCAAGTACATGTATGAAACAGTTAAAGCATCCATAATGATTAACTAAAATGCATCTTTTATCATTTGTTATAGTAGCACATATGTATTGTCATAAAGGAGATGAACTATCAACTGATATCGTACTCATTGAGAGCCTCATGTTTTGCCATACCGTAGTAAAGAAAGGACAATCATGTACAGATACTATATCACATTGCCAAGAGTGTTATGATGTTACAAATAGCCATGAGCAAGTATGTGCATAATCAAATGATAGATGCATCTTAAACAGAAGTTGTCATTACCAAAGTCCTTCAGTAATTGTTGGTGATATGGTGTTATAACAATAATATGTTTGCAACATGTATGCCAAGTGTTACAATCTAAACTGAGTGGACAAGGATGCTAGGAAAGATTTATCCATAGTTGTGAGTAGAGAAAAGAATCATTAAATGCCATCAATAGTTCATGAGTATACAGGTGTGTGGAATGCAAGGAAAAGCTTACAAATTATCTATCAGAATATCATACATTTCAACTTGGCTATTATCTTCATGCCATATAGGTGCTACAAAAATCATCTAATGCAGAGAAAAGGATACATGATATCCATTTCATTTCATATGATAAATGCCATGAACAGTTGACAAGAATATCTGACAGTATTGATGCTACAGTAAATCAAGGTTTTATGTTTCAGGTGGAGATATGGAGTTGAAAACTTTCTAAATGTTCATAATTTCTTTCTGACAGTGACAGTCATGAAATAGATAGAATGATCAAAGTTAAATTGACAAGAAAAGTACAGATATGTCTAAGCTTTCGTTGTGTTTTGAAAAAACTTACAAAGTCTTATACATACAGAAATAGCATGAACAGTTACAGAAGAGTTTTCATTGTCCAAAAATATTAAGGTTGTTCATATTCTCAAAACCTTATCTCAAGTTTTCTACAGTCAGGAGATATATAGAAAAAATAATAACAATATGCCATGGTTGTATCAGAGAAAGGTTTTTGTGCTATAGAGAATGGAAAATCCTTGTTACATTTTTTGAAACCCTGATGTTATTTTAGTATCTACAGATAAAAATGTACAGAAGAGCTACAGATGTAGAAAGTACAATAGCCATGGAAGAAGAAATAATTTCTATGCAAAGAGAATTGAAACCCTCTTCATAATTTTGAAACCCTACAGCCATTTTTGTCAGCTGTAGAGTAAAAAGAATGCACAGTAATGTTACAGGATGTTGGCCATGATAGTAATAAGGGTTTTTATGCAAAAAAAAATTTGAAATCCTTGTTTCATATTTTTGAAAGCCTCCTTCATTTTTTTCACAGTTAACAAGAAGATGCTATAAGAAATAAAGAAGAAATGACAGAAATGCAAAACTACTATGGCCATGCTATGAACGGAGTTATACATAGAAATCCCATCTTTTTGTTTCAATTTTTGTGTCTATAGAAGTAATGAAGCATGGCCGAGGAGGAAATAAGCATTTTTATGCCAACAAAGTTGAAACCCTAGTGCCATCTTAAACTTACAGTTAAAAGAAAGAGGTATAATGCATATACAGAGATAGCTGTGCCAGGGAAAAGTCTTTTTGTGAAAAAATTACAAACCCATCACATAGTTTTTTCAAACCCTTGTGCCATTTTCAATTGCATAGGAGAGAGAGCACAACAAGAAGCATTGCCATGGCAAATAAGGCCTCTGTGAAATGAAAATGATTAAACCCTTGTCATAAAATTGAAAATCCTCAAGGTTTTACACCTACAGTCAAAGGAGGGTAAAAATAATGTATACACAGTCACAGCTACAACAAATATATAATTTTCTGCGATGAAAAAAGATACCCATTTCATCCATATCAAAGACCATATCTTCTTTTACTTGCAGTAAAAAGAAATTATGCCAAGAAAGAAGCTCACCTTTAGTATTTGTAGAGGGGGAAGAAGCATGGTTGTAGCCTCATTTTTTGAGGGTTTCTTTTTGTCACAGTAGCAAAAGATAAAGACACAAAATCAAATAAAAGATTGTTAAGAGGTTGCAAGAAGTACACAGGCTCATGGCTATGACCATTGAAAGAAGAAGCTACAGATAGAAGAGAAAATGCTAGTCAAAATCTTATATACCATGCTCACCTTGTTCTAAGCTATGTTTTGACATAGAAATGCCAGGGATTCAGCCACAAAAGCCATAGAAATAAGAGAGATATACTTGAACATTTCAAACCCTAAGTCAGCCATGTTTGAGTTGTAGAGAAAATGAGAAAAAATGCCAAATGAAAAATGAGGATATCTTTTAGGGTTTCTCATTACTTTTGTTTGATAAGTACTCAAAGTTTATTTTTTAGTTTGACTTCACAAAAATTAAATCATTACTATATCCTAATGCCTATGGTCAAGACTTTGGTTTTTGAAAATTCCTAGTCATCATGCCAAGAAGGTGCCATGGGCCGACAGTCATATCTTTTTATTTGATTATTTTGATAAAGTCAAAGGGTTGATCATTGTGAGATAAGGCTTTGGTGCCTAGGTCTTATAGCTTAGTGGAGGTCGAGCGTGGCTCCCTCTTGATTTTCATGCCTCAAGATACTTAATGCTAAGTCACCTTGCAATATGCCATATGAGATACCCCTTGGAGATAGGGAAAAACTCCTTGCCTTAGGAATTATTTTGCAGGACCATGGAGATTAAGCCTCTTAAGGTTTTTATTGATTTTTGCAAATTTATAGTGATATTTTCATGATTTTTTATGATTTTTTATAGAAAAATCAATTGTAATGCATTGTAAAATATTTGGCTAAATTATGAGAAAATATTCTTTATTTTTTGCAAAAATCAAATTGGGTAGGAGATGGGATAAAACTGCCATAACATTGTAAAGTTAGTTTTAAAGCAATCAATTATAAATTGCTTTTAAAACTTAACTATTTTTAGGCAGTTAATAGGCTAATAAAACAAATCAGATTTCTCTTCAATTTGTTTTATTTAGAATCATATAGGATAAAATTTGAAGATCTCATGACAAGGAGAAAGCAGATTTGTGGTGAGGACACATCAAGAGATCCATTGGCATCATGATTTGATAGTTTGGACTCTTTTTGAGGGCTTTTATTTCTATTTTTGTGAGTAGCTCAAAAATGGGCTTGGGGTCTACTTTTAGTATCTTTTTTCTAGCTTTCAGGGGGAGATAGATTTCACAACATATATCTCAGATATTCCTTTCTTTTCAGCAATTCCAATTACCAGTTTCAGTTAGAGTTTTATAGATCAAAATGCACAGAGATAGTCTTCCTCTCACATCAAGAGTGTTCTACTCATTTTCATTGTACTCATTATTCCTTTAGTTATTGAGCAGCAGCTTTCCTTCACATTTTGTCTCACTATTTGCATGTTAATCTGACGTTGCATTGTGATGAATGCTTTTCCTTGGCCTTGTCTTAGCTTGTGATATTTTTGTAGAATATTTGTTTAATTTAGGTTGCATGTTGTGTCTACAAGACATTTATGTGAAATATTTATGAGTTAAATGATCAGAGTGTCGTGAAGGCCAAAGTCCATTAATCTGTTTGTGAGTAAGATCTGTTAGGTGATATAATCTTAAACTTAACCAGAATCCATTTATTTCATCCTATCCCTCTATCCTTTTTCCTTATAAGTCAATTAGATTAGGAAATCAAAAGGAGAACTAGCTCACTCTAGAGATTCACTCTCATTATGGGAAACCCACATCCTGAGAGTGATTCCTTGTTTTAACAAGTAACTAAGTTTTCGTGAGATTAGCAGGGTGCTTACTTGATTGACAACTATTTTGGCACACCCTGTGGGACTCTAAAAATGATTTTAGAGAAGTTTATACCCTCATAGCTGTTGTTTTGGTATATGCAACAATTTTCCAACCTTTGGAGGCTTTCACAATATACCTGGTGACTCATTTCCTCTAGTCTGACATGCAGATTAGAACTTTTAACCTATGACAACCAAATCTAATCCAGACCCTTTTGATTACTTACAGCTGTCTACACCCAAAAGGAGAGGCAGATCAGCAAGAAGAATAGCTATATCATCAAGAAGATCAAAGTCTACACCTCCACATTTTAGTTCTCTAAGTCTGGTCAAAAGAAGCAGAAGTCTGGTGTTGATAGTCCAAATACCCATAATGGCTAGGCAGTACGCATTCATCACTTTCAACAGAGGCAGCCCATACAACTTGCCCAAAGAGATGATATTCTAGTTGTATCCATTAAAGGAATGCCTTATTTCACTGGAGAAGATCATATTACTACTACTGAACAGATTCAAGATTTGGCAACCCTTTGTTTTGTATATAACGCCACCCAAGAAAATGTGGCAATCAGACTTTTGGCTACATCACTAAAAGGGAAAGCCTTACAGTGGTTTAGAAGACTTGCAGAAAACTCAATTACATCATGGTATCTACTAGGATACAGACTACACAAGCACTTTGAGGACAAATCTTATCATCTCTCATTGCTGGAGCAGCTAAGCACCATCAAAAGGGCACCCCACGAACACATGGTTGATTTCAACTACCAATTTCAGAGAACCTGTGATAGGATTCCTGCAACGGTAAAACCCTTGCCAAGGCATGTATTTTTGTTTTATCTTAAAGCTTTGAATAGTTAAAATTCCCTACTGATTTAGTTTATGGGAAGAACTACCCTCCCAGATTCTTTTGAAGTTACTATTAGAGAAAAAAATTGCCTCATCCAGGTAGGGAAAATATCCTTGAGGCCTCCCTTACCCATTTTCCCTAAAATCCAGCCATCTATGGCAATGGCAATACCTCCTGTAGTTGTTGTCCCACCTGTTCCAGCAATAGGATACCAGGCGGTCCAAGGAACTATTTTTCCATGTCAAACCAAAAATTCCCCAGAGATTGAAAATACATTAAGGATAATTGCAAATAAGCTGGTAAATATGGAGAAACGCTTGCCTTACAAAAATTAGTATCAGCCCAATCAACAATATGGGCAATCCTTCCACACTGATCCTCAAGGCCAAAAAAGAAACTACAACCCTCAACCCTTCCAAGCTTACAACCAAAATACTGCCAGCACCTCGAGAGAGCTTATACACACATAGAATAATTTGGCTCAAGATAGTGACTAGTGTTATTCATATCACCAACCACACAATCAAGCTATGTGCATGAATGGAGTAAGAAATCAGGTAGTCATGGTTCAGAACAGCTATGTAAGTTCGAAAGATGCTCCTAGTGCCCAGCAAAATAATGCTGATGTGGCCTTAATTAATTGGGAAGAGTCTGATTTCTATGGTATAAACTACCTTCAAGGTCAAAATTGACAAAGTACACCTATTTCAACCAACATAAGGTCAAAACTAAGAGCTACAGATGTTAACCAGCAAGCTATTATGGTACAACAACAGATTGTAAGGGATAAAAATCAAGCATATCCATCACAAACTACCCCTGTACCACAGCAGAAAGTACAAATTTTGCAAAGTGATCCAACTGTACTAGTAAAAGAACAACAAAAAGTAAATCTTGTTTCTTTCAATATAGTTGACCATCTTAAGAAAGCAATAGTGCATATCTCAGTAATGGATGCTTTAAGTATTCTTGGCCAGAAGAATTTATTGCAAGAAGCATTGGCTGAACTCTCACTTTCCAAGCGTTCTAGTCAAGAGAAGGCCAATGTTGTACTTGCCAATAGCCCAGAGATCAAGAGTGGGTATCTAGGAAATGAGGTAAAACCACCTCCTTTCTATCTAAGTCTCATTATTGGTGATAAACTTGTTCATAACTGCATGATAGACTCTGGAGCAAGCAGTTCGGTCATGCCCAAAAGTGTAGCTGATTCATTAGGATTGGTTTTTATGATTCCCTTGCAAAAGGAGTACTTCAATTAGATGGGTCTGCACTTAGTACTGCAGAAATAATCTGAAATCTACCACTCACATTGCACGCTTGTCCTAATTTTGCCATCCATCAGGACATTTAAATCATTGATCTTCCACCTAGTTTTGCAATTTGCCTTTTTAGGGAGTTCATAGCCAAATTGGGTGGGTTTCTTTCCTCTGATTGGACTCACTTATTCTTTAGAACAAGGTATGGTTCAAAAGTATCAATATAGTCTGAACACTTGCAATAGACCATATTGAGCCCTATGTTCCTAGCACAATAAATGTTAATCTATACATCACCAGTGGGCAGTAAGATGAACCCATGAGCCTAGATCCCAAAGCACCTATAGAAGACATAAACTTAGATGATTGGGTAGCTAAAGATCATGAAAGTGACCCTTTCTGTCACACGGATGAGGTAGAATTAGGCATCTATATGATACAAGAACATGATGCAATGATTCCTAATCTGATTAAGGACCAAAATCAGTCGGAACAACAAGAAGATCAGCTTTGGAAGCTATACTTTGATGGATCAAGGACCAAGACAGGTGCTAGTGGATATAATATTTTTATTTCACCTCAAGGAGACAAATATTATGCAGCCTTAAGGTTCAACTTCAGCTACACAAACAATGTGGCTGAATACAAGGCCTTGATCCATGATTTAGAATGGGTCCAGAAAAAAGGTATCAAGTATGTCCAACTTTATGGTGATTATGAATTGATCATTAATTAAGTTAGGAATCTGACTATTACTAAAAATGATCTACTCAAAAAGTACAAGCATAGAGTGTGGGATTCAGTTGAATTCTTTTATGCTTTTAATTTGATTTCAATTCCCAGGAACCCAAATAAGTATGTAGATAAGCTTGCATCCTTGGGATCTCAATTTGAGATTCCTAATCAGATTCAGAATATTCAGGTATGGTCATATGTTAAGATAGTTGTCAGACCTTCTATACCTAAAAATATTATTTCATGGCAAGTGTTTAACAGTGATGAACAGATCTTAAGTTTTTTAAGTGTCGAAGCTGAGTTTGCAGCTGATAATTAGCATAAATATCAGTAGCAATTTGAAGATTAGATTGTATAGTTTCACATTAGAATTAGTGTTCAAAACTGATGATCAGTTCAGAAAGGATAAGTGCAGCATGATAGTGAAGCAAGAACGTTATCAAACGATAGAAATTTTCAAAGACCAACTCTTGAAACTTGGAAAGGTATATACTAGAGAAGAACAAGAGTCTTTTGTTCAATTATGTTAAGATTTTTCTGATATTTTTGCATGGGAGTATAAAGACTTAAGAGGGTTTGATCCTAGTTTAGCCTAGCACACCATAGAATTAGAGCCTGTTAGGCAAAAGAAAAGACCCCTCAATCCCAAACTTGAGCACTTAATGAAGGCTGAGTTGAATAAACTGATTGAAAGTAGTATCATTTTCTCAATAAAACATACTTACTAGGTTTCCAATTTGGTCCCATTCAGAAAAAGGAATCATGAAATCTGACTTTGTGTCAATTTTCATGATCTAAATCAAGCTTCATTGAAAGACCACTATCCTCTTCCTTCAATGGAATGGATACTGCAAATTGTTTCAGGTTCTAATAGATATTCCTTATTATATGGTTACTCTAGTTACAACCAAATTTTGGTCAAATAAGAGAACCAATATAAAGCTGCATTCACAACTAAGTGGGGTACTATGGCCTATCGGAAGATGCCATTTGGTTTGTCCAATGTAGGGGCAACCTTTTAGAGGGCAATGGATATGGCCTTCCATGGCCTTATGAATAGAATAGTGCTGGTGTATTTAGATGACATAACTATTTTTTTCCAAAGATGCTAATGATCATTTTGACCACTTGAAGCAGATTTTTCAGAGGTGCAGGGAGTTTGGAGTTTCATTGAACCCCAAAAAATACATTTGTTTAGTTCATGAAGGTAAACTCCTTGGCCATATTATTTCAAAGAAAGGCATTTCTATTGACCTTGAGAGAGTGTTTGCAATTTTAGATTTACCGCTGCCTGCACATAAGAAAGGCTTACAGAGCTTCTTGGCAGAATTAACTTCATTAGGAGATTTATTTTGAATATTGCAACTATTGTGATGAGCCTCAAGAAATTTAGACACATGATGTCTAATAATAGAATTCACTTAGTGGTTGTTCACCCTACTGTCAAGAGTTTTTTATTAAACAGAGATATAAATGACAAGAGAGCTAATTGGATAACCAGAGTTATGGAATTTGATGTTGATATCAAGGTGACCAAGCTGATTAGAGGAAAGGACCTATGTGAGTATCTTGCTGAAAGTGAAGAGCTTAGTCAAGAACATGAAGAGGGCACTAAAACAATACTAAACAATAATGAACCAACCACTATACCAACTCCTACAAACAACTGGGTGCAACAGATGATGCATTATTTATAGTCTAGTCAATGCCCCAAAGGTTTAGATAGGGAAGGAAGAAGACATTTTAGGTTACGAGCTACTCCTTATGCTATCATTGATGGTATTTTATATAGGAGAGATTTTTATGGTGTATTTTTGAGGTGTGTTGGACCTGATCAAGTTGATAAGTTGTTAGAAGATTTTCACAATGGACCTTCAGGAGGTCACTTTGCAGCTAGGACAACCACTTTGAATATTATGCAGGTTGGTTAGTACTAGCCTAACTTATTTAAGGATTCTTTTTCTTGGGTGAGAAGATGTGAGAAGTGTTCATTATCTACTGGTAAACAAAGGCTTGTTGCCTTACCCTTGCATCCTTTTAAAGTTGAATAGCCATTTGCAAAATGGGGGTTAGATTTCATAGGACCAATAAACCTGCCATCTAGTTTAGGCCATAAGTGGATCTTGACTACCACGGACTATTTCACCAAGTGGACCAAGGCTATTGCCTTAAAAGAGGCAAACAAATCTGATGTCCTAAGTTTCTATCAGGATCTGGTATCAAGATTCGGTACACCAGATTCAGTCATCTCAGATAATGGTCTAACTTTGATAGGATTGAGAATTTAAGATTGGTATGTTAGAAATAATATCTATTTGAATACTTCCTCTAACTATTACCCATAGGGTAATGGGTAGGTTGAGTCTACCAATAAAAACTTGATAAGGATCATCAAGAAGAATGTTGAAGACAACCAAAGAACCTGGCACGAGACATTTAAGTTGGCTCTTTGGGCTAACAGAATTACACCCAAGAAAATTATTGGTTGTTCTCCATATGTACTTACTTATGGTAAAGAGACTCAGTTACTTGTTTCAGTTGAATTTCCTACATTGACTTTCATCAAAGAACTTGAGCTGCTAGATGAACAACCTTTAGTAATCAAGCTAGCTCAACTCATGGAGCTGGAAGAGACAAGGAAAGAGGCCTTAAGAAATGTTGATATGCATCAAACTCAAATGAGGAATGCATTTGATAAGAGGGCAAGACCAAGGAGCTTTATTGTTGGTGATTTGGTGTTCAAATGGAATGAACTAAAGAGTAGACATGGGAAGCATTCAAAATTTGTTGCAATCTGGGATGAACCTTATGTTATCACAAAGTGCAAAGAAAATAATGTATTTCAGTTGTCCAAGTTAAGTGGAGAGGTGCTATCTATCCTAGTTAATGGCATCCACCTCAAGCATTGCCTTTGAGGATAAGAGATTCTTTTGTATATAGTAGAGTAGTGTTGCAGTTAATAAGTGCTCATGCACATTTGTTTCATGCACTTTTGTTTTGGCAATCAGGGCCTATTAGTTTGTTTTCAGTTTTTCTATTGATGTTGCTATTGGAGAACTGAAGTGCAATGTTTTCTAAGTTTGAGAAGGATAGAGTATGATTCAATTCCCAATGGATGTTTAAGGCAACTGGTCAAATGCTTAGCAGGAAAGCATATAGTAGAAGTCACCAGAAATATTACCATTTTTTACCACAGCTCAAAATTGGCTAAGCAGATGTGATATTATCATTTTTTTTAGTGAGGTTCGATATTCTTCTATTATGAGTTAGTTAAATAATTATTATGTTTTAGTCTTAAATGCAGTTCAGTTGTTTAAGAAAGGAGGAAAGATTTTAGATCATTCATTGCATTGCAAAACAGTCAAGAGAGATAAGTATTTCATTCATCACAATGATTATCCATTTACAAGTTGAAATACATAAAGGAATAAGCATTGCATTGAAAGAAATGATGACATATTAGATGTCCCACACAAGCCGTGGGTTATAGCTGAACATATGCAGATATAAAGAAAATATTATGCATCTAATGAATGAAAAAGGAAAGACATAGCCATCATTGCCTTGGGGTTGTCGATCTTCGAAGTTGCTTCATGTCCTGCTTTTGATATTGACATGTACTTACAAAAATGTGGGAAGGGTCCCATTAGAAGCTCCAATTATGAAAATCCTTTATCCACTAGAAGAGGCATAATACTTTGATTATAGTGCATTGATCAAATGAACATCATCCATATGCAGAAGGAACCAAAAGGAAACAATCATGGAGCATCATTGTTTTATTCTAATCTGTTTGTTTCATGTGCAAGTATAGGTGAAATTATGTTGTTTTTTTAGATGTATTTCTGCATGTGGTACAAAATGGGCTTCCACAAGGGTAGAGCTCGGCGTGTTGCCCCTAAGTTTTAAGAGAAGTGAAATCAAGTATTCATCCATAATGTGTAAAATAGGAACATGATAAAGTGAATAATGTTGCATCAACTCAACGTATTGGACTTCAATTCAATGTCCATTTATGACTACCATTCAAGAGGAGTTGAAGTAGCAATCATCTATGAACAATGAATGTTTGCACATGGCAGCCAATGAGGTAAGAGGTTGTAAACATCAAACTTGAAATGCTCATATTTATATTACAGAAGTCATGTTTTTTATAGAACAATTAATTAACAACCATAGAGCATCAATTTATTGTTCAAGTCAAATAGACAAATATAGAAGATAGCATGAGCATAGGTAAAACAGGGTTCACATCAAACAATTGAACATTACAAAGAGAGTACATTGCTCCTATCCCAAGAGTAATAGAAGAGGATCAAGTACATGTATGGAACAGTTAAGGCAGCCATAAGGATGAACTAAAATGCATCTTTTATCATTTTTTATAGTAGCACATATGTATTGTCATAAAGGAGATGAACTATCAACTGATATAATACTCATTGATAGCCTCATGTTTTGTCATACCATAGTAAATAAAGGACAATCATGTATAGACACTATATCACATTGTCAAGAGTGTTATGATGTTACAAATAACGATGAGCAGGTATGTGCATAATCAAATGACAGATGCAGCCCAAACACAAGTTCTCATTACCAAAGTCATTTAGTAATTGTTGGTGATATGGTATAACAATAAAATGTTTGCAACATGTATGCCAAGTGTTATACTCTAAACTGAGTGGACAAGGATTCCAAGAAATATTTATCCATAGTTGTGAGTAGAGAAAAGAATCATTATATGCCATTAGTAGTTCATGAGTATACAGGGGTGTGGAATGAAAGGAAGAGCTTGCAAATTATCTATCAGAACATCATACATTTCAACTTGGATGTTATTTTCATGCCATATAGGTGCTACAAGAATTATCTAATGTAGAGAAAAGGATACATGATATCCATTTCATTTCATATGATAAATGCCATGAACAGTTGATAGGAATATCTGACAGTATTGATGCTACCAGAAATCAAGGTTTTAAGTTTTAGCTAGAGATATGGAGTTCAAAAAATTCTAAGTGTTCATAATGTCTTTCTAATAGTAACAGTCATGAAATAGAGAGAGTGATCAAAGTTAAACTGACAAGAAAAGTGAAGATATGTCGAAGCTTTTGTTATGTTTTGAAAAAACTTAAAAAGTCGTATACATACAGATATGGCATGAACAATTACAGAAGAATTTTTGTTGACCAGAAATGTTGAGGTTTTTCATATTTTCAAAACGTTATCTCAAGTTTTTTATAGTCAAGAGATATATAGAAAAAATAACAAGAATATGCCATGGTTGTATCAGAGCAAGGTTTCTGTTCTATCGAAACTGGAAAATCCTTGTTACAATTTTTAAAACCCTGATGTTATTTTTGTATCTACAAATAAAAATGCATAGAAGAGATACAGCTGCAGAAAGTGAAATAGCCATGTAAGAAGAAATAATTTCTATGCAAAGAGAAGTGAAACCCTCTTCAGAATTTTGAAACCTTACTGCCATTTTTGTCAACTGCAGAGTAAAAAGAATGTACAGTAATCTTATAGGATGTTGGCCATGATAGTAATAAGGGTTTTTATGCAACAAAAAAAAATTGAAACGCTTGTTTCATATTTTTGAAATCCTCTATTTTTTTCACAATTAACAAAAAGATACTACAAGAAATAAAGAAGAAATGTTAGAAATGCAAAACTACTATAGCCATGCCAAGAAAGGAGTTATAAATAGAAACCCCATCTTTTTGTTTCAATTTTTGTGTCTATAGAAGTAATGGAGCATAGTCATGGAGGAAATAAGCATTTTTATGCCAAGAAAGGTGAAACCCTAGTGTCATCCTGCACCTATAGTTAAAATAAAGAGGTATAATGCACATATAGAGATAGTCGTGCTAGGGAAAAGTCTTTTTGTGGAAAAATTACAAACCCATCACGGAGTTTTTTCAAACCCTTGTGTCATTTTCATTTGTAGAGGAGAGAGAACATAGCAAGAAGCATGGCCATGGCAAATAAAGCCTCTGTGAAGTGAAAATTATTAAACCCTTGTCATAAAATCAAAAACCCTCAAGGTTTTGCACCTACAATCAAAGGAGGGCAAAAATAATGTATACACAGTCAGAGCTACAACAGATATATCATTTTCTGCTAGGAAAAAAAATACTTGTTTCATCTATATCAAAGACCATATCTTCTTTTACTCACAGTAAAAAGAAATTATGCCAAGAAAGAAGCTCACCTTTAGTATTTGTAGAGGGGGAAGAAGCATGGATGTAGCCTCATTTTTTGAGGGTTTCTTTTTGTCGTAGTAGTAAAAGATAAAGACACAAAAGAAAATCAGAGATTGTTAAGAGTTTGCAAGAAGTACATAGGCTAATGGCCACAGCCACTGAAAGAAGAACCTATAGAAACAAGTGAAAATGGCAGTCAAAATCTTATATACCATGATCACCTTATTCCAAGCTATGTTTTTATATAGAAATGCTAGGGATTCAGCCACATAAGCCATAGAAATAAGAGAGATATGCTTGAACATTTCAAACCCTAAGTTGGTGATGTTTGAGTTGTAAAGTGAATCAGAAAAAATGGCAAATATAAAATGAGGATATCTTTTGGCGTTTCTCATTGCTTTTGTTTGATGAGTGCTCAAAGTTTCTTTTGTTGTTTGACTTCACAAAAATTAAATCATTACTCTATCCTAATGCCCATGGTCAAGACTTTGGTTTTTGAAAATTCCTAATCATCATCCCAGGAAGGGGCCATGGACTAACATTCATATCTTTTTATTTGAATATTTTGATAAAGTCAAAGGGTCGATCATTGTGAGATAAGGCTTTGGTGCCTAGGTCTTATAGCTTAGTGGAGGTCGAGCATGGCTCCCTCTTGATTTTAATGCCTCAAGATACTTAATGCTAAGTCACCATGCAATATGCCATATGAGATACCCCTTGGAGATAGGGAAAAAACTCCTTGCCTTAGGAATTATTTTGTACGACCATGGAGATTAAGCCTCTAAGGCTTTTATTTATTTTTGCAAATATATAGTGATATTTTCATCATTTTTTATGATTTTTTATAGAAAAATTAATTGTAATGCATTGTAAAATATTTAGTAAAATAATGAGTCAAATATTATTTATTTTTTTGTAAAAATCAAATTGGGCAAGAGATGGGATAAAACTACCATAACATTGTAAAGTTAGTTTTAAAGAAATCAATTATAAATTGCTTTTAAAACTTAACTATTTTTAGGCAGTTAATAGGCTAATAAAACAAATCAGATTTCTCTTCAATTTGTTTTATTTAGAGTCATAGAGGACAAAATTTGAAGATCTCATGACAAGAAGAAAGTAGACTTGTGGTGGGGACACATCAAGAGATCCTTTGGTATAATGATTTGATAGTTTGGACTCTTTTTGAGGGCTTTTATTTCTACTTTTCTAAGTAGCTCGAAAATGGACTTGGGGTCTATTTTTAGTAGTTTTTTTTTAGTTTTCAAGGGGAGATAGATTTCACAGCATATATCTCAGATATTACTTTCTTTTCATCAGTTCCAATCACCAGTTTAAGTTAGATTTTTACAGATCAAAGTGCAGAGAGACAGAGTCTTCCTCTCACATTGAGAGTGTTCTACTCATTTTCATTGTACTCATTATTCCTCCAGTTATTAAGCAACAACTTTCCTTCACATTTTGTCTAACTATTTGCAAGTTAATCTGATGTTGCATTGTGATGAATGTTTGTCCTTTGCCTTGTCTTAGCTTGTGATATTTTTCCAGAATCTTTGTTTAATTTAGGCTGCATGTTATGTCTACAAGACCTTCATGTGAAATATTTATGAGTTAAATGATCAGAGTGTTGTGAAGGCCAAAGTCCATTAATCTATTTGTGAGTAAGATCTATTAGGTGATACAATCTTAAAGTTAACCAGAATCCATTTTTAGCATATCCTTGTATCCTTTTTCCTTGCAAGTCAATTAGATTAGGAAATCAAACGTAGAACTAGCTCACTCTGGAGATTCACTCTCGTTATAGGAAACCCACATACTGAGAGTGATTCCATGTTCCAACAAGTAGCTATGTTTTTGTGAGCTTAGCAGGGTGCTTACTTGATTGACAACAATAACCTTAAACTAAAATGAGCCCTAAGTCAACTTAATAAAGTGTAATTAAATATTTAATTACATTAATAAAAGGTTCTTCCTTCTTTTCAATATATTTCCCTTGTTTCCTTTTCCATACTTTTGTAATCTTCTTCTATTTGTTCAAGGTATCCTTCATTTTCTTATGCTAGTTAGGTGTATTCACCAAACCAGTTTTACAAACTTTTTCTCTATGTCCAAAGTTATTACACTTGCAGCATTAAATAACTCTTACACAATGATAATTAAGAAATAAGGTTATAGGACAGTATCATCTATCACATGATTCCTTTAAATACATATCTTTCCTAGACACTGCTGCCATACAAGGTATAATTTTCAACTGGTTCCATTTAGACCTTGTTCTAATACATGATGCTTTATGTATTTTGAATTTTCCTTTTACTATGCTGGAGTTTGGGGGTGCTACTCTAGGAATGTGACACAACAAATTAATTAGCTCCCCTCCCTGAATGTTTGATTTGTGGTGAAAACTAGTAATTAAAGGGTAAATGCAAGAAGTTGTGTCCACTTAAGGTGAAAGTTTCAGACTTAGAAAAAAATCCAAAATCAGGTAACTAAAAATGGGATCCTATTTCTATAAAATGGGATCCCATTTTGTGTCGGGATCTCAAGCCTAAAATCCAAAACTGGATCCCGTTCCTTAGTGGGATCCCAAACCTAGAACCAAAAAATGGGATCCCATTTTGAAAAAGTATTAAATTTAGAAAAAAATGGTAGAGACCCCATTTTTCCCAGTGACAGGTGACAACTGAGAATGGGATCCCAAGTTGAGTCACCATCAAAATAGCAGGTAAGTGGATTTTTCCACTTCTACAATAATTTAGGAATGAATCTTTTGAAGTTTCCCTTGTTTGTTTTGGTGTAAAATACAATCAAAATTTAAATTGTAAACTGTTATTTAGGGTTTCTATTTATGAAATCAATAGCTGTTTTTTGACATTTTAGTTGTCAAATACAATTGAAATTTTGAAAGACTATATCATATAAAAGGATAGAAGTTGAACAAATTGTCAAAATTTTGTTTAAATTTGAGAATTGAATAGCTGTATTTAGACATTTTAGCTATAAAATACAATTGAATTTTTAAAAATATTGTATCATATGAAAGGAGAGATTTTGAACAAACTATCAAAATTTAATTTCAATTTGAGTGTTGAATAGCTATATTTAGACATTTTAGCTGTAAAATACAATTGAAATTTTGAAACGACTGTATCATATGAAAGGAGAGATTTTCAACAAACTGTCAAAAATTATATAGCATTGGGATGATATATATATTTGGTTTTTATAAAATTTACTTATATCAATGTATGCCATTGTATTTTAAAGGCATTATTGAATAGGTAACTGTCATGTAAAAAAATTACAACAAACCATAATAAAACCTTTATCACAACCTTCATAATCAAACCTTTAGAGACAACCAACTAATCAAGAATTGAGAAGATTTTACAGTTTTTGTGATAGCCAACTAATCAAGAATGAAATCAAGCCAACAAATGTAACTTTAGAGACACTTGTAGCTGTCCTCACTAGCTAGGTTATGCCCCTGAGATGAACATCGTGATGTTAATTGTGATACGAGCCTAACCTCATTGGTAATGCTTCCCCTAATCTTAATGACATTGATGTAGGCCCCACTCATGATCCTTAAGAAGATCTTGCCACCACTAACCTCTTTCATGATAGGTCACTATCCTCACCATCTCCTTAGACCTATAATACCTTGAGCTTATCAATTGGGACCAACATGACACTTTATGATTTGATGTTTTCCAAAATGATGAAGCCATCATGAAACTTAAGAAGTGTCAAGACCAGATCCCCATTGTAATCATAAGAAAGACTTTTCCACCATACTTAACACCTATTCTTATTTTGGAGAGAAAGAAGAACCCTTTGGTCCTAAGGCACCATAGTAGGCAGAATAACAACAAGATATAAGAAGAAACTTGTTATCGATTAAAATGATACAATAAAAATGGATACTTCCCAAGAGCTCCTCAATGACAAAATTCACCTTCCATTAGATACCACTCAGATACAAGATGACTCCCCTCTCCTTGTTGAGGATGCTATAGACATCAACCGGTGAATAAAAGAGGACCCTAAACTATCTAAGATAGTAGCTCCACTGGACCTTGACATCAAAGAAGGATTAACCATCACCCTTAAAGATTATGCTGATTTCTTCATGTGGTCTTATGGTGATATACCTTGAGACTCCATCTTTAAAGTCATGCATCATCTTGTGGTTCACCTCAATGCCAACCCTATTCAATAAAATCTATGCAAAATGCACCCCCAAGTAGCCCTCTTGGTCAAAGAAGAATTGTATAAACTCTTGGATGTGGGGTTCATTCAGACTATTACTTATCCTAATTGAGTCTCTAATGTGGTCTTAGTTAGCAAGAAAACTAAGGGAATTCATGTTTGCACTAACTTTTAAGACATCATAAAAGGATACCCTAAAGATAACTTTTCTCTACCAAACATTGATATGATCATGGATCTCATAGCCATATATATAAAATGTTATCATTAATCTAGATATAATATCCCTTGAAACATTTGAGTTAGACATGGAGACACCTAGATTATGGAGAGGTCTATGTAAGAAAACACCTCCTGTAGACTCAACACAAATTTATCCCTCAACACTCTAAATTATGACTTACATCATTGGATTACCCTGGAACACACTATAGACAACTCTATACAAATTTGGCAAAAGATATTTTCTCCTAACAGAAACTTGTATATGTAGAAGTATCTACTACTTAAAAGGAAAGAGTTGGGACTAATAACTAAATAGAAAACAATAATTTTACAAATAGGAAATAGGAAACAAAATCGAGCTAGAACCATCTTGACTAATTTATCTTTTTCTAGCTAGATTGAATCCCTACAATCACAAGTTAAATACAAAGCATCAAATTCTTCATTAAATTTAAATCACAAATCATCAAAATATATTCATCTTCATACTCAAATTAGTCAGGTAGGCAACTAGTAACTTCAATCCTATCTCCATTAAAATTTGGTTGTCATAGGCAACTTCACCAAATTTAGGTTTTTAGATCATGTGCCATGCACAAGATATCCACCTCAAGGTAGTTCTCCAAGTCTAGTTATAGTCTTGGAGATGTTCATTATGATTCTACCTAGGTGGTATGATAGTCCATTGGTTTCTAGATGACATCATTCAATAGCATAGATGAATCTAAACATTCACCCTTCATTGATATATATTGATAGTAAAATAGAGTTTTAAATTGTTCTTAAGGTTTGGGACAATCATAGTGTTAAGATAGTGCAAATTTTAAGACTATTTAGACTAATTAAATGGGCTTAGTCTCAAGCTAAATAACACACATAAGAGTTCGGACTAACAACTAAATAGAAAACAATAATTTTGCAAATACGTATGAATAGGAAACAAAATCAAGCTAGAACCATCAACTAATATCTTTTTCTAGCTAGATTGAATCCCTACAATCACAAGTTAATCAAAGCATCAAATTCTTCATTAAATTTAAATAGCAAATCATCATAATATATTCATCTTCATACTCAGATTAGTCCTAGGCAACTAGTAGTCAATCCTAGATCTCCATTATCAAACTTGGTTGCCATAGCCTGCAACTTCACCAAATTTAGGTTTTCAGATCTGTGGCATTCACAAGATATCCACCTCAAGGTAGTTTTCAAAGTCTAGTTATAGTCTGAAGCAGATGTTCATTATGATTCTACCTAGGCGGTATGATAGGCCACTGGTTTCTATGACATCACTCAATAGCATTGATGCATCTATTCTAATTCATTTCTTTTTTCCAAAATGGTTGTGACAATAAAAAAGAAGTTTATTGAACTCATAATCAATAGGAAACCCCCGGTCATAATAGGAGGTCTTGAATTTGGTACCAATGATTGTCAGTTCCTTGTAGAGTATGATGAACCTTTTGAACAAGAGAACCTTCTAGACCATGATGCATATCTTGATTTAAACTTGAACATTATCATCATGTGAATGCTTTTAGCCATCCTACAACCTCCTATCACCCTTCATCCTCTTATAGGGATATGCCACACAACCTCTCCAAGTTGATCATGCCAAACCCAAAGTCACAATCCTAAGAGGTCCCTAATTTCCTCCCAATGATCATGACAACCTTGTAGATCATGATGCATATATTTTGAACAAAACTATCAAGTTCCTTTGTAACAAGAATGTGCATGTCCAAGTTACCCTTTTCACCAAGATCAAGTGTCCTTAATTCCTTATGTTACCTTTGGCAAAGGGAACACCACTCTAGATTATGCATCTTATGGGTATCCTTCATCATCACCCAATCGAATTCCTATCCAAGAGCCTACTAGTCCTATCCTAACACCACCATGTAATCCCAATCCTAATTCATTGGTCCATCCACCTTCTAATCCATCAATCCCTTCATTACCCTCACCACCATCTAATCCTCCAACTTCACATCCTAAATTTAAATCACCTCTCTTAAATGACCTATGTATACACCTAAAATTGACATGACTCTACTTAAATAAATATTTTAAATATTTATTTCACCTTCGCATTCCTCTATCAATAAATAAATACATTTATTTATTTATTTGATTTACTTCCTTTCATTTAATTAAATAAATTACCTTTTATTTAATTAATTAAACACATCGACATCAACTTCATTCTTCTAAATAATTAAATAATTTCAATTATTTAATTAAAATCTTTTATTCTTCCAAATTTAAATAAAATACAAATTTTATTTAAATAAAATCTAAATCCTCCACTAAATAAAATATATTTTTATATTTTATTTTATTCTTCAAATATCTTCACAAAAATAAAATATATTTCTATATTTTATTTATTCCTCTCAATTATCTACAAAATAATTAAATAATAAATCTTTTTATTTAATTATGCCTTCTTATCCTCACAAAAATCATTCTTATCTTCCAAAAATACTTTTCTCTTGTCACATAAAAGCAAAAGCTGAGTTACAAAAGCAAAATCAGTTTTAAAATATCTTTAAAGCAAATCTTCTCTTAAAATTAGAAAAATAAATTCTAATTTAAGAAAATCATATCTCATCCTCATCGAGAGAGGAGTTAACTCAACAAAGCTGCTTTTCGAATGACATGTGTCTTCCTTCCATTTGTTGCACGTTCCTCAAAAACCCTCCTCCGTTGATCTTTCCTTTTCTTCTAAACCATTGATCTTCCCTCACCTTCTTCTATAAATACCACTTTCTTCTCTTCATTTCATCACTTATCATTTATGCAAACTTATGCTGTAGGAAATTAAGCGCGCCTTTGGCACCCATTTTCTTAAGCATTCATCTTATACTCTATCCTAGTGTGTTGAAGCTCACCTTCAATCACATGAATATCAGAGCCATTATGTCTTTGTCATCTTCAAACAAGCAAGGGAGCACTGCTTCTGAGGGCTTCATCACCAAGATCAAAGAAAGATAGGCAAACTACGGAAGACACAAGGTAAAGGTGTAAGTATTGTTCTTTCATTTGTTTTAATCTCCTTTTATCTTCAGATTCTGTAGATGTTTGGGTTTTATAATCTTTTAGATTAACCTATTTTCCTCCTCACAGTTTGGAGCCCACCGTGGGGCCCTTGCCCCTTTACTAATCAAAAGCTGAGTGATTTTAAATGTCAGGTCCGTACAGGTGACGAACAGGTTCCTAACAGAGTCATCTTGTGCATACAACCTCCCAAATGACACATTTACCTTCCAAGTTGGCGCATCTAGTTTTTTGGCACATTTGACCTCCTAAGTGATGCATTTACCTCACGAATCGGTGCATGCAATAGTCTGTCACATTTGACCTCCATAGTTGCGCATCCAACCTCCGCAGTTGTGCATCCAAACTTGGCTTTGGCATCTGAGTTTTACTTGCGCATATACTTTGTCTAACTGCGCATCTGTCATAGTTGCGCTTTTACCTCATTTTTTGGCACATCTGTTGTTATTGTGCATATGCCTCATGTTTTTGTACATTTACTTTCTGTTCTTGCGCTTTTGTACAAAAGCCACATACACTCCCTATTTCTACGCATTCAGGCTGCAGTGTTGCACATCTGTCTTCTACTTTTTGTTTTACGATTTCTAATTTTTGCATGTTGAGCTAATGTCTGTTTTGCAGGAGTAGTGGTTGGATTAGGTCATCTAGATATTTTGCCTAAGTTCACTTAGACTAACTAGGGGTGAAAGTAACAAGTGCATTTCATACAAACTTCACATAGTTCTCTCACTAGGAAGGAAGTAACTGGACCTTATTGCTATCGGTCCATTGTTGATTTATTTTCTAGTTAAACCACTGCTATATTTATAAAACAAAAAATGAACAATGCTATGTCTTAATCACTTTCAAAGTTAACAAATGGGGAATGAACAATGCTATGATCTAAACACTTCCAAGTTAACAATCGTGTGAGTGCACTAGTAGATTATCGCATTTAGTTTTTCTATTTTTAACTAGGTTGGATAGACAAGTGTTTTCTATGCTTGCGAATGACAATAGGCTTATGCTCTCCCCTTAACTGGGTGATCAAAGTGCCAAACTTGTCATTCTTTTTGTTAAACCTTTAGGGGGGCCTGCCCTTAGATGCATGCTTTTCCAAGTGGGAACGACCCTGAGTGGTAACAAGCTAAAGCCAAGCCCTACCAAGCCACTTAAAATAAATTGTGTTTGAGGTAAAAACCTTAAGCAAGGAGTGCTGCTATGTTACACCGATGGCCAACCTCTCCCAAAACCCTCATAGGCGTAACCCTTTGAGGCTAGGAGACTCCATAATGGAGAGTAGTGCCAACGCACGTGTAACCACTCAAACGGTTGCCCTAACTAAGAACCAATTGTGTAGCAAGCCAAAAACCCCTATTCATTGATGCAAAGGGCAGAGCTCTTGAAGCGGCCTCAATTCAAGTGACTCTTAGTAGAGGTAGCAGGGACAATCCTAAGGTTTGGTGTGGGTACGAGCCTAAGGAAACCTGGATCTGGTATGCATGAGAAGTGAGTACCATGGAGGGGAACCAGTGCTACCAGATCCTGGAGCTACATGCTTGGAGTGGCACAGCTACAGGATTCAACGAATACTGTCATATCCAACCTAGGCTATACTTGTCTTAGAGTCAAAATAGTCCAAAAATACAAAAAAATATATAAAAAGATAAAAATCATGGAAAACTTCTATGTGTTTACTATACTTTTGCCATAATTAAACATCAAAATCATCAGAAACACCAAGTTTTTCAAACCAAAAACTAAAAAATCCTTAAAAAAATGTTCCAAGTTCTATAAAATTCCTGAGAAAACAAGATAGAAAAACTAGAGTTGTGCATCTGATTCAACTTCCAGTGCATCTGCACTCTGTTGTGGCGCATTTGCCCATATTGCGCATTTGATCCAATTTTTCACGCATTTAACATCTTTTGTGGCCCATTTAAACTTTTGCCAGTATTGTGCATTTGAACTGACTTCTTGTGCATTCACTCTGACTTCTGGTGCATTTAACTTCTATTGTTGCGCATTTGAACTGTTACACATTTTAAGCTAGAAGCCAAATTTAGTACCTTCCAAGAGCAAAACTGTCAAAAACTTTTCAAAAACCATCTTCAAAACCTGTTTCAGTTTTTCAAAATCTGATTAAGACCTCGCAAATCAACCATTTCTCCTTCTTTTTCGTACCATAGCTACTTGCTCATCCAAAATCTCACCAATTTCTTCCAAATTTCCAATAAGGTTATAGCCAAATTATTCTTGATCAAAATCAAAACCTCAAGCAAAAACCTAGTGAGGATCCAATATCAAGGGTTACTTATCCTTTCAAAAATCCACTAGGGGGCTGTGCAAGACTAGTCAACATCAAGTATATAGTTTTCTAACATCCTTACTTAGACTATCGCTTTTGTATACCCCACTTTGTTTGGCACCAACTAGATCTAAGAAGAACCTTGCTAAAACCTTGTCTCATTCTAGCACCTTGCTCAAATTTTCCAATCTCACGTCATCCCCTCTGTTTACCACCTTGCATGGTCTTGACAAGATCACAAAAACAAAAACAATTAGAAATGGCAGAGAAAAGTATTCCCAATGGTCACGAAAGTGATGAAGAAATTTCTAGGGAAGAGATCCTTCAAATGCAGCATGACCCAAAATTTCAACGCCTATTAGAAGGAGTACTTGCACAAGACCCTACAAAATTCTTCTTACACCTAACAAGCCTAGGAGTAAAACTTCCTAAAGGTTATGATGTAGAGGCTCTAAGAGAAACTAAGGAAGAGAGAATCCCTGAAGGAAGTAGACAAGATGAAATACCCACGGATAAGAGAAAAGCAACAATTGACTCCTTGGATGCCATAAGTCTAATGAACCAAAAATATGAAGCTTTCCAACAACAAATTTCAGACATGAAAATGGGAGCACCGACTAAACATTACACCCTAGAGGATATTTCACCATATCCTTTCGATAGGGCCTTGGTCATGATACATTTCCCCTCAAAATTTGAGGTGTCCAAATTTGACAAATATCAAGGAAAGCGTGACCCAAGGGATCACATCAGAGAATTCAATGCTTCTTGTCTCGAGGTCGCACATAACAATACCTACCTTATGCGACTCTTCCCACGAAGCTTAGGTGGGCAAGCCATGGAATGGTTCTCTAGACTGCCACCTAGTATTAAAACTTTCAATGAGCTTGTAGACAAATTTATCACCCACTTCTCTTACAATATTGAGCACGACACCTCAATATTGGACCTTTGTAACACCAAATGGAAAGGTGGAGAATCTTTCACCACCTTCTTACAGAGATGGAGACAACTAGGAAGCAAGTGCCCACACCAAATGTAGGAGAAACAGATGCTAGAGATGTTCGTCCACAATCTACAAATGGACCTTAGCTACCAAATCCAAATCCAATGTCCTACTTCTTTTAGCAAGGTCATTGAGATGGGCCTCATCATAGAAAAAGCCCTAATCATGAAAGGTCAAATCAAGCTCTACAAAGACACTCCTAATACCAACACCAACAATGACAAACCTAGATTCTGGACAAAAAACTAGAACATTGTGAATGACGGGGTGGTGGATGCCAAGAATGCAGCACCAAAACAACCAATTTTCAACCTATCAATACCTCAAAATAACCCCTTGCAAAACAAACTAAGAAATACTGAATCTAGGTTTACCAACTTTCGACCTAGGAGAAAGTTCACACCTTTGGATGAGTCACTAGAAACTGCTCTACGAAAGCTAATCACCAACAATCTCATAACACTTCCCTCAGCACGAGAGTACGAACCAAAGGTCAAACCCCATTAGTGGAATGATAATGACTTCTGCGAATACCACCGAAACAAGGGGCACAAGACAAATGATTGTATTACACTCAAGCATATAATCCAAGACTTAATAGAGCAAAACAAAATATCCGTTAATGGACAATCTCACAGACATACTTCCAACAGTGATCATCAGGCATACAAGGATCCTCTTCCTAACTACAAGTAGGGAGGACCTTCCAACAAAGATAACAATGGCTCTAACAACACAAACTACACAAATGTCAACTTCGACTATGTTGTTAACCATATCTCAAAAGGTGATTCACACATCAATGTGATCACTATCAACAAAGATCTGGATTGCAATGTTACTACCTATAGTAACAGGGTCACCATTAGAGGAGCTTCTACTCCTCCATCTAGTCAATACAGTATTGTGGATCAACTCCACAAAACACCTGCACACATCTCCATGTTGGAACTTATGCATCTATCTCCTTCTCATAGGTCTATACTTGACAAAGCCTTAGCAGAAGCCTCTGTTCCCATGAACCTAACTGAAGAGAAATGCCAAACTATGGTCGGTCACATCACCTCACCGCACTCCCTATCATTCACTAAGAAGGATGATATGTCTATCACTCAACCCCATAATGCCTCCCTTCACATTGAAGCTTTCATACACAAGCACAAGATCAAAACAGTCCTAATCAATGGAGGGGCTGGTTTGAATATCTGCACTTGAAGCTAATCCTTACATTGGGGTTTTCAGAGAAGGCTATAGATCCGAAAAGAAAAATCACCATACAAGCCTATGATGAGGAAGAAAGAATGTCTAAAGGAATTGCTACCCTACCAATCAGGGTGGGCCCCGTAGTGAAAGATGTAGCTTGTCAAGTCCTTGACATGGAGCTAGCATACAACATTCTTCTTGGGCGACCATGGATCCACGCTTTGAAAGCAGTACCTTACACATACCATCAATGTATCAAGTTCCCACATGAAGGACAAGAGATCACCATCCAAGGTGATCCTAACCCCTATCAATACTGCAACTCCATTCAACCCAAACCAGAAGTTGTGATCCCCAATAACTGTGCATCTGCTTCATCCTCCTCTCATGTTGACCCATCTACACTTGCTTCCTCTTTAGGGGCATCACAACCTAAACTCCAACTCAAAGATAAAGGCTTGGGTGAATACACAGTATCTCAGTCCCTCTGTTTGGCTCAACTACCTATATCTCCTAGATCCTATGGGAGACCTATCTTAAGGACACCTAAAGTAGAGAGAACCACCAAAGGACCATTTGTGAAATGGAGAAGCCTAGAAGATGAAAGCGATGAAAAAGATATCCTACAGTGGCTCTACGAAGATTAAGGTAGTTCCTCAACACAACATGACCATCCCATTATCAAATAGCACAATATGGTCAAGGCTTTCAAATGCTACAAAGAATAGGGTATGAAGGACACGGTCCACTTGGTTCAAGAAAGGATGGCATCACTAAACCCATCCAACCTCATACCTTAACAGCCCAAGACACTACAGGGCTAGGGTACACGGGAGCATCAAGAAATAACAGAACCAACAAGAACAAAGGCAAACAACCAGAAGCATCCACTAGCAATCTAGTTGAACAAATTCAGAGAATGCAAATGGGGAGTGAAACTAACTCTAACGAGTATGAGTGGGATGGCCTCTCTGAGATGTCTTATGATGAAAAGGATATTGACGTTGTCCCCGAGCATGACCCAACCCATGATAACGAGGGACAAGGTTCAAGGGCTAGGCCATTAGAGTCTGACTCGCATAGCAACAATAGTGAAAATCATGAGGAAGGAATGTTTCCCCCCTTGACGGACCCACTAATAGAGAGTACCATCGCAAACTTTGCCTGCTCCTTCAATAACTCTATCCTAACCATCAACGCCATTGAACAAGACCAACCTAATGATCCCTTACCTTTGGTATACCCTGAACTTATCAACTAGAACCTAGAAGGCACCACCCCTGAGCTAGACACCTTTGAATATGATGAAGCCATCATCGATTATCTTGAGCTTAGAAATCACATACCTGCAGGAGACCACAGAGCTGGCTATGCTATTGAACTCAATGAGAAGGCCTATTTTAGAGAGAGAGCCAAGCCTTTCAGTCATAAAAACATCAAGATAAAAGAATGATCTAATGGTGAAAACCACTCTACGGTAGTGTTAGATCATCAAAATAGTAAAAATAAAGACATATCCAATGGTGAAAACCTCTCTGAGGTGCGGAAGGATGGAAGGCTTGACCCTCTCCCCAATCTTACACATCAGGAGAGATCGTCGATCTTGATAGAACCGGCAGAAGCAATCATTGTCAACACAGGTGATAATCCCAAAATGGTCCACATGGCAAAGGCTCTAACAGAACATGAAAAACTAGCATTTACAGATTTCTTCAAAACAAAACAGATCAACTTTGCATGGACATATGCTAACATGCCAGGGCTAGATCCAAATCTTATCATGCATCATTTATCTCTAGCTCTGAGAGCTAAACCAGTCAAACAAAAACTCAGAAAGATGCATCTGCATGTGGCCCTCATGGTGAAAGAAGAGCTAAAAAAACTCTTAGATGTCAGATTTATCAGGCCTATAGACTATCCTGAATGGGTTTCGAATATAGCACCGGTGGCTAAACCAGATGGCAGGGTGAGAATATGCAATGATTTTAGAGAATTAAACAAGGCTTGTCCCAAAGATGACTTCCCCTGCCCAACATGGACATGATTGCCGATCTCACGGCAGGACACACTATGCTATCACTCATGGATGGTTTCTCGGGATATAACCAGATAAAGATTGCACCCGAGGACCAACACAAAACTGCCTTCACATGTCCTTGGGGCACTTACTACTGGTGTGTTATGCCATTTGGCCTAAAAAATGCTGGAGCAACATATCCGAGAGCCATGACAACAATCTTCCACGATATGATGCATACTATAATGGAAGACTACGTCGATGACATTCTAGCAAAGTCTCTCACAAGAGAAGGGCATCTAGCAGTACTAGACAAGATATTTAATAGACTGGAATAGTTCAATGTGTGACTTAATCCAAAGAAGTGTGTGTTTGGGGTTACATCAGGAAAACTACTGGGATACATAGTGTCTACAAATGGTATTGAAGTTGATCCCGTTAAGGTGAAGGCAATCATGGAAATGCCACCTCCTAAAAATTTGACTCAATTAAGATCCCTACAAGGCAAACTACAGTCTATTAGAAGGTTCTTTTCCCAACTGGTAGACAAGTGCCACCCATTCTCTCATCTGCTACACAAAAATGTCCCCTTCAAATGGAATGAGTCATGTGAATAGGCATTTCAACAACTAAAGGAATATCTCATGAAACCACCTGTATTAATGCCACCAATTTAGGGCAAGCCTCTATTACTATATATCTCAGCTACACCAATAGCTCTGGGAGCTTTCCTTGCATAACAAAACTATGATGGAAAAGAATAGGCTATCTACTACATCAGTCGAACACTTGTTGGATACGAGTTGCAATACACACCAATCGAAAGAGCATGTCTAGCTATAGTCTTCGCTTCAAAAAATGGAGACATTACATGCTATCACACTCTGTTAAACTAGTAGCAAAAATTGATCCACTAAAATACTTACTCAACAAGGTTGCCTTAACAGGTAGATTATCAAAATAGGTCATGCTTCTCAGCGAGTTCGAGATTGAATATGTGGATAGAAAAGTGATAAAAGGACAAGTGCTTGCAGATCAACTAGCAGATGTACCTTTAACGGATGACAACCCCCTGAGCTTTGAATTTCTAGATGAATCTATCTTCCACGTCAACACAGCAAACTGAAAAATGTACTTTGATGGCTCCTACACTCAACATGGATCGGGGGCAAGTATCTTATTAATCACACCTAATGGTGACACTATTCCAAAGTCATATAGATTAATGTTCCCTTGCACTAACAACGTAGCGGAATATGAGGATCTGGTCATCGGTATCAAGCTCGTAGTTGAGTGGAACATCAAGGAACTTCAAGTCTATGGTGACTCACAACTAGTCATCAACCAAGTAAATGATGACTACCAAACGAAGGATGAGAAACTGATTTCTTACAAACGAATGGTAGATCACTTCAAGGAATATTTTGTCAAGATATCATTCGAACAAATACCAAGGATCGAGAATAAAGCTGCAGACGCAATGGCCACAATCACATCTCTCCTCGACATACCGAGTAATCAAACATAGTATGAGTTCTTAGTAGAGCTAGTCTCCTTTCCTGCTTATGACACTCCAGATTCCCATATCATATGCCACATCGTAGGAACCGATTCCCCTCTCTATGGTAAAATATTTGCCTATCTAAAAGAGAATACCCTCCCACCTAACCTCTCTAGTAACCAAAAAAGAACCTTCATCTGGCAGGCATCCCGGTATGCCATTGTCGCTAACACCCTGTATCACCGAGGTCTCGATGGTACTCTCCTTAGGTGTCTAGATAGAGAAGAATATCAAACTCCTCTAAGCGAAATACATGACGGGATATGCGAGAACCACTCTAGTGGCCCTACTCTAGCCAAGAAACTCATACGCATGGGATACTACTGGCCAACAATGGAACAAGATTCCTATCATTTTGTGAAAAAGTGCAAGAAATGCCAAATCCATGGGAACCTAATACATGCACCAGCACAAGAGCTACAACCATTAACAACTCCTTGGCCTTTCTGTCAGTGGGGACTTGACTTAGTGGGCAAGATACACCCTCCTTCCTCAAGCGGCCATAAATTCATTATCACTACCACAGAGTACTTCACGAAGTGGATTGAAGCCATGCCCTTAGCCAACATCATAGGCAAACAGATTGCCTCATTTATCTTGAACTATATCATTTTTCCTTATGGTGTCCCTTCGTCCATCATCAGTGATAATGGACGACCCTTCAAAAATCAAGATGTCAGGGAACTATGCAACAAATTCCATATCCAACACCGCTTCTCAACTCCTTACTACCCACAAGGTAACGATCAAGCCGAGGCATCAAATAAAACCATTCTAAAAATCCTAAAGAAGACTGTCAATGATGTTGGCTGTGACTGGCATGTCCAACTGAATCCTGCACTGTGGGCCTACCGCACAAGCATCCGCACACCCACAGGTGGAACACCGTATTCCTTAGTCTATGGATCTGAAGCAATCTTGCCCATTGAAGTCGAGATCCCATCCTTACGTGTTTTACTAAAAGGCCTCATATGAGATGAAGAATACTGAGTGACCAGACTCCAAGAGTTAGAGCTCCTCGAAGAGAGAAGGCAATAGGCCTTTAACCATCTAAAAGCATATCAACAGTGCATGTCCAGAAGCTACAATCATAGAGTAAAGCCCCAGATATTCCAAGTCGGTGACCTCGTCCTAAGAGAAAATCCTAGAAATCAACAAGACTAAGAAAAGAAAGGAAAATTTGAACCTAACTGGCTGGGTCCCTATGTCGTCATCACAGCTTATGGATCGGTGGCATATCAATTGGCTACATCTGAAGGTGAAATATTTGATGATCCTATCAACAGCATGCACCTTCACAAGTTCTATACCTAAAAACCCCAATGTAAGGGAGTCTTGAAAAAATCCAAAAAATTGAAAAAGTGATCAAAAGCAGAACAAAAAAAATCAAAAAAATGAGAAAATAACAAAAAAATTATCCTCTGGTGAAAACTTGGTAAACAGGCACCTAGGATATGTACCATGGTGAAAACCTGGCAAACAAGCCTCATGTGTACTTCTGGCTTCTTGTGCAAATAAGAGCAAGTGGTGAAAACCTGGTAAACAAGTGCTATCTGTGACAAACCACTTCCTCCATCTATTTTTCCTTCATGTCTCTTGTGTCCATCATATCGTCCGTCTTCACCCAATCCTTTGAACCATAGTCAAACTATGTCACCTCTGAGTTATCACATAGGCAAGGCCATTCTTAATGCGCCCCTGAGGCTTCACTTCACTTCACTCCACTCCACTATCCCATCCTTCTATGTCTAGTCCATCTATCTCTCTGAGTCCACACCACTTTCTGATCACCTAGGTCTTAGGTCCATCAGGGTTCACCCCAAACTACATTGCCTCTGTGATGTCACGTAGGCAAGGCCATGTAGCAATGAGCCCCCGAGGCACTAGGTCAGTCCATTAGGGTCCATCTCTCCATATCTGTATGTCATCTCACCCATAATAAGTCGATCCTTGTCTAAATTGGGGGCAACTCCTCGACCTAGTTGCGGATTTGGATTCTTGAATGCCACTTTTCTAAGAGGATACCAATAAAGATTGCGATACCTTTCACTAGACAAACAAGCACAACAAAGCAAGCTACCAAGAACAAAGTTCTTGGCTCAAAACATTAACCTGTCCTAAGAAAAGTGCAACACCATATCAAAACACTCAAAATGATTCTGTATCAATTATGGCAAAAGACACATCTAATGCAAAGAAGTTTTGTCAATAGGTTAATTTACAAGGTCTTGAATTTTTGTTATTATGTCTTCCTATGCTACTCAAGGATGCCAAAAGCTAGAGATGCTATGATGGGGGCATAATTGTTTTCTTTGTCTACTGCTTGTGGATTAAACTTTGGTAGTGTGATGACTTTTGTCTAACGACATGATTAGCAAAAGATCACCGAGGACTCTGAGGTCTAAACATGAAAAGGGGCAATCCTTGTCTGTTAAAACGCAAGAAGTACTCAGGTCATCTAGATTCAAGTTTGACTAGATGCTTGTATCAACTTGCTATATCAAAATCCATGTAAGGAATGCTCAGGTCATCTCGATTTAATTATAACTCGATGCTTGTACTTCCTTCCAACATTTCAAAAAGTGAAAAATACCAAAAAGTGCCCAATGATGAAAGCAAAAACCTTGCAAAAATCTCAAGATGACAATCCACACCCATATCCATCTCATATCCAGCAAATCCATATCATCCATGCAATAAATAAAATCCTACAGCATATCAAGTGCAAAATCCTCATTTCCTCCACCTCTTTTCTTCTACTTATCTATATCATCTTTGTGTCGATTAAGTACATTTGGACATCTCAAAAACATAGCATAGACAGCATATCATATCACATGAGATAGTCATCCACATGACTACATCATTTGCATACATCAAAGTACATTAGATCAATTTCCATACATTAGGTTACACACATACATTTGCATCAGTATATCCATAGCAACACAATCAAAAACATAGGTCACATACATATGGAACTGAATAAATCATATCCATCCACATTAGTATTTGCATAAATCAAAATCATTCTAAACATCCATCTAGTATGCATCACATATAAAATATCATAAGATAAGGTGCATCCATAGCATATAAACGTATAAACACATGCATGTAGACTACGAACAACTGCATCATCATATAATCATCAAAAACATGTCCAAATGTACAACATATCCAAAATATATGTCCAATATCTCATAGTCATGTCATAAAATGTATACAAGGTGCAACAAAAAATGGTGATACATGTCTCAGAGCAAAATAAGTACACATATCAGCTATCTCAGTCATCCATAAAAAATGTGTACAAATCTGATCACAAATGGAACAACTATCCAGGTGTGCCTAACCCTACTGCCGGGGAACACTGCTCCCTACACTGGCCTCTCCCCTATCTCCCCCTGTCTACTATGGGCCCCTCACTGAGCCTATAGACCAAGACCCACCTGCCCTTTGTAATGCCTTTGACTAGCTCCTGAAGCTAGGGGCACGATGCTCTACTGACACAGCTCTGTGATATAACCCTCTATAGTACTGAGCCTGTGCCTAGGCTCTAGTTAGTTCACTCTACACCTAGACCACCTGGACCTATGCCTACTGTACCTGTGAAACCAAAAAATTGGATGTCCCATCTATGCCCATGGCCATCACGGCTGCATCTCTCTCTGCCCTCATAGCCTGGATGCTAGCTAAGGCTGCATCTCTCTCCCTCGTCAACTCTGATATCTGAGTCGCATCTAACTCTCTCTGTGACTCTGCTGCTCTCAGATGAGCTCTCAGTTGCCTAATCTGGCTCTGTAGTGAAACCATAATCTGCTGCTGCACATCAAGCTGTGAAGTCTACTCTGCCTGTGCCACCTGCTATGCTGGCACCTGTCCCTGTATTGGCTGTGCCACCTGCTGTGGCAGCGGCATCTGTCTCTGTGCTACCTCTGGTTGAACTGGCACCTAGACCTGTGCCTGTCCAACTGCCTGCTGGCCCACAAGCCCCTCTCTGACCCTCTTCCTCTTTCTCAATCTCCCATCATCTCCCTAATTTCTCCTCCTCCTCCTCCGTCCTCCCCTCCTGCCAGATACACCCACCCTATCTGAATCACCCTCATCTATACAAGGAGCTAACTCTCCTAGCCCTGAATATCTCAGGAATGGGTGTGCCACGAACCACTCCTCATAATCTAGCGTCATGCCAGCATCCACTATTTCCCTCTGCATGGGCCAAGCTGCATGAGGAATCTATTGAAAGTCTATCAAAGCCTCCTCATATGATGCCACAGGACCCCACCTATACCTCTCTGCATGAGTCCTGGCAAAGCGTGCCTCCCCCTGTGGTCTACCCTGGACACGGCCAAACTATCGCTGCACTCTGCTCACAATCTGCCTCTCCAGAATGTACCTAGTCCTGCCAATAAGCCACCGCGTCTGGAAGCAATACGGAAGCTCATCTGCCTCATCGTCCCATACCTCACGGTCTATGTAGGGACGCCAAACAACTGCATCTATGCCATCAAAAGCATGCCTCCAGTACTCCAACTTCCCCAGCCTATGTTGGGAAATCACACCTGCATAGCTGTAACTATAGGGCTCACCCCTCTGCCTATGAAATACACATATCGGCCGTGTGATAGCAATGTGCTCCCACAACCAAAACTACAACAACGACATACCCGCAGAAAAACTAGCTCCTCTGTGATAAACCACCTGGTGCATGTCTCTATATAAGTGTGCAAGAACACACACCCCCCACGTATACCAAGTCCCATCTATGATCATACTCTCCAGCACCCTCCCCCAGCTGATCGGGAAGCCGTACACTCTCCTATCTGGGCATATCATGCCACCGATTAGTCTAGCCACTATGCTCGAGAAGTAGTCATAGCAATCATGCAGGTCCTGCCATGAAATCTCCTCCCCCACCAACTCTGGATCATCAAATACACATCTACACTCCTCTAAGCCATCGTCCCACTGCAACTTATACTCAACCAGCTCTCCTTGAATCGGGAGGTGTAGAATCTAGTACACATCCTCAAGAGTAACTGCCATCTCCCCCATCGGTAGATGGAATGTACCATCCTCACTGTGGAATCGCTCCACCACTGCCATCAACATAGCCTGGTTCGTGTGAACCTCGGGCATAAAGCAAACATAGTGCAGACCCATAGCACCTAGAGCCTCGCGCTCCATCTCAGTTAACATATACTGCTACAACAATGGCAACGGGAACAACTCTTGTGACGTCAGGACAGTCTGAATATCCTCCAGCAACCAAGCAAAGCATACCATCAACAAAACCCATAACCAAGCAAGCCTACTCATAACAATCAGATTATCATATCAATGACTTGACATATCAAATTAATCAAAAATAGCATATCATCTCTCAACTAGATTCCTGGTAATCTCAGAGATCACTCATCAATTGATGCATCGATCAAGGTGCCAATTGGGTTAATTTCGTTAAGTCATTTGAGTTTTTAGTGCAAATGCATTAATCTAGGTGGCAGATGCACCGATCCATATCACATGCGCCACTTCCTTGTGAATGCACCAATCCTTACATCACATGCACCATTTCCGGTCACATGCACAATTTCCTGATAAATGCGCCAATTCAGGACTCAAATGCGCCATATGGAGACAGATGCACCAGTTCTCATGTCAAACATGCAAATACTAGCAAATGCACCCATTCAGGACTCAAATGTGCAATTTCCCAATATATGCACCAATTCATAGCTCAAATGCGCAAAACTATCAAAAGTGCCACTTCCAGAATCAAATGTGCAATCTTATCAAATGCGCCATAACACAACATATGTGCCACTTCGGAGGTCATATGCGCAAAAAGGTTGTTTCGGCGCATATGTCCTAGTTGGTTTTCCTAGCCAATAATGCACATAAAAATTGACTTTTGACAAGTTTTGAAGAACTACGTACCGGGGGTCCTGCCTCCACTGGCCGATCGAACCGTCGAATCCGCTCAAACCGATGCTCCTCACGAGGAATATCTAGCTATCTGGCTGTCATACTCTCCCAAGCTATCTAGAGGACTAATCAACTATGGACAAGTGTACAAATGATTAGAATATGTGGACCCAGCTCCTTTATATAGCAAATGACCCATACCTGACTGCATGACAACTGTGGCTACTTCCCATGTCATTTTCTTTGCACCATATCCCATTTTTCATCCTCTTCTTCATGAGATTGTCCGTCTCATGCCATCTACCTTCTTCCTGTCTAATCTCCCGAGGGGGCATTCTGTCGTTAAACTTGTACCAGGGAAAAAACTGGGGCATGTATCACTGTTGAAAATTCTTTTTCTTTGAAACAACATGATAAAACACATTGCATCAAAGAGGGGCAAAATGTATACACCTAAAATTGACATGACTCTACTTAAATAAATATTTTAAATATTTATTTCACCTTCGCATTCCTCTATCAATAAATAAATACATTTATTTATTTATTTGATTCACTTCCTCTCATTTAATTAAATAAATTACCTTTTATTTAATTAATTAAACTCATCAACATTAACTTCATTCTTCTAAATAATTAAATAATTTCAATAATTTAATTAAAATCTTTTATTCTTCCAAATTTAAATAAAATGCAAATTTTATTTAAATAAAATCTAAATTCTCCACTAAATAAAATATATTTTTATATTTTATTTTATTCTTCAAATATCTTCACAAAAATAAAATATATTTCTATATTTTATTTATTCCTCTCAATTATCTACAAAATAATTAAATAATAAATCTTTTTATTTAATTATGCCTTCTTATCCTCATGAAAATCATTCTTATCTTCCAAAAATACTTTCCTCTTGTCACATAAAAGCAAACGCTGAGTTACAAAAGCAAAATCAGTTTTGAAGCATCTTTAAAGAAAATCTTCTCTTAAAATTAGAAAAATAAATTCTAATTTAAGAAAATCAAATCTCATCCTCATCGAGAGAGGAGTTAACTCAACAAAGCTGCTTTTCAAATGACATGTGTCTTCCTTCCATTTGTTGCACGTTCCTCAACAACCCTCCTCCGTTGATCTTTCCTTTTCTTCTAAACCATTAATCTTCCCTCACCTTCTTCTATAAATACCACTTTCTTCCCTTCATTTCATCACTTATCGTTTATGCAAAATTATGTTGCAGGAAATCAAGCGTGCCTTTGGCACCCATTTTCTTAAGCATTCATCTTATACTCTATTCTAGTGTGTTGAAGCTCACCTTCAATCACACGAATATCAGAGCCATTCTGTCTTTGTCATCTTCAAACAAGCAAGGGAGCAACACTTCTGAGGGCTTCATCACCAAGATCAAAGAAAGATAGGTGAACTACGGAAGATGCAAGGTAAAGGTGTAAGTATTGTTCTTTCATTTGTTTTAATATCCTTTTATCTTCAGATTCTGTAGATGTTTGGGTTTTATAATTATTTGGATTAATCTATTTTCCCCCTCACAACCTCTATAGATGTACTATGAACTATATTACAAAGACAAACCTATATGCCATCCCTCTCTATTAAGTTTGATCACTCCCAATCCTAATCCATTTCCTCCTATTATCTATCCACCTAATCCTAGACATTCACCCTTCATTGATATATATTGATAGTAAAATAGAGTTTTAAATTGTTCTTAAGGTTTAGGACAATCATCTACTATTAAGATCTAGTGCAAATTAATACTATTTAGACTTTAAATTAAATGGGCTTCATCTGAAGCTAAATGACACACATAAGAGTCAAGTGACTAACAACTAAATAGAAAACAACAATTGCAAATAGGAAATAGGAAACAAAATCAAGTTAGTTCACCATCAACTAATATCTTTTTCTAGCTAGATCATCCCTACAATCATAAGTTAAACAAAGCATCCCAACCTTCTTACCTCATCATCTATCTTAAAAGTGGAAGATTTAATCATTACCACATGTATGGTTATATGTCTCTTTCATTATCTAGATAATGCAATTGAATCTCTAGAGGAGTCTTACATCTTAACAATAATTTCATTGTCCCTTTGTAGTTCATTGTCCTTCATGACAAGTCTATTATTGGTTTAAGGCTATCTTAAAGGTCCATATAACAATCTAAGAATTTAATAACAATTAATTTGTTTAGTCCTTAATGGTCATGACAACATTATACAAGATACTAAATTTCACATTCAATGATTTCCTTTTTCCTATCAAATGGTAAGGATTCACTCAAATTTTCACATACTCTTGAACACATATATCCAATTTATGAATTCATGATTGATCCAATGCTCAAACCAATGCAAGCATGACTATTGTTTGTTGACTAAGCTTATTAGTCATATTTAGTAAGAGAAATTCATCCAAAACCATTACAAACTATTTGTAGCTTTGCCATAGGAAATGTTGGATCTCCTAGAATGAGTACTTAACATCAAACCAATATCCAACTCTATAGAAAAATTAACAAAATTGAAACCTTGGACCTAACATATGATAAAAAACCTTGAGAACAAATTCATTATGGTAGTCCTAATAGCCCTACTATTAAATTGATCTGTATAGTATTAAATTGATCTTTCTTGTCTCCCTCACTATAAGAATCAAAATTTAGCTCTCGAATGAAAATACCTTGATTTCAATTTGAAAATTACATCTAGTTCAAGTTATATAATAGCTCTCTTACATTTTGAAATTTGTACATGCATGTATACATTATCTATATGTTTAATTTAAATTTATTTCAAGTGTAATTTCTTGAAACATTGGATGATATTCACTTTGATGTTGAGGACTTCCTCAATGCACAAGATGATCCAACCCCACCCCCACCCCCACCCCCAGCGACAGATGCCCCACCTCCACCCCCACCTAGAACTGACCAAGCTCACTTGTAAGCCATAATTAATGAAAATGTGGATTCCATACAAGAAAAATTGAATTCCATTCACAATCAACAATTCATGCCACCTCATGTGGTACGTGCAAAACATTGTAGATTCTGTGAGGTCTATTGACTCAGACTTTGATGGACTCCAGAAATGGAGAGAGGAGAGGCGCCAATTTTATGTTGATGGCCTCTCCTATAAGAGTATTTTGGATCTTAAAATCACAAAAGCACATTTAGCACAATATTTTAGACATCCCATTACAAATGAACCTATTCCCGCAAATAAGAAAAGAATATCAATCAAGTGGTGTAGGCATGAAGGAATGTCTACCAATTTTTGGAACAAATGGTGGATGGTGTTTGATTATCCACCTCATGCTAATTGTGAGGTTCCTTTATATTTTTTGAGAAAATTATATGCAGAGTTTGTTCTGAATAAAAAAACCTAACTACTTTGATTTTAGATCATTCTAGGTATTGGTGGTTGCATGCCATAACAGAGGTTGGGGGCATGGGTTGATTCCCAATGACCCATGCCTATTCAACCTCTTATTGACCCTCCCATTGTTGCCATTCCTTTGCCCTTCCAGCATCGTGTAGTGGTATCCACACTAGGCACATTGAGTGCACTCTTAGGTAGCCTACATGAGCAGACTTCTATGATGGTAGCTCAAGTTAGAGAGCATGGAGGAATTGATGATGGAAGTGGTCCTAGTACCACTCCACATGTGTCTATGCCTCATACATGTATGAGTTGCAATTAGTTGTGTTATGGAACTTATCAGGCAGTTGCACCCACTTCATCTACACATGCATCATCTAATAATGTGGGCACTGAATCATTTGTTGATTATCTATTTGTTGAGGATCATCCCACTGATCATTCAATACAGGTATATATAGGTTATGTACACATGTTGAATTTATATTAACAATTTTTTAAGCACGTGTTTTTAATCAACATATAGATCAATTAAATTATAATATTTTAACAATCAAATTGTTTAGTGTAGATGATGCAAACAGGGACCATTGATCGAATTAATTTTTCACCGACACTTGTTCATCTCGGGCACCCATTTGGGGTACATTTTCAATGATTTATATTTTAAAGATTAATTTCATTTACTTGATTTCAATTTATAATTCAGTCTTGAATGTGTGTACCATTAAATATTTATGAACTAGTTCAGGGTTCTTCCACATTGAATCCTCCATCTCAAGGTGACTCGAGTGCTCCTCCATCATTGGGCATCTCACATAACACTCTTACAGTATGTATATTGTTTTATAAAACTATATATACTTAGATTTTTCTATTTTGATATCACTATATCTAAAAACATGCACATGTTCTATTTAATATATATTAAAAATATGTCTATGCAGGTTGACACAACAATGAGGATGGGCATTGCAGCACACTTAGATAATCCAAGTTTATATCAGGAGTTGACTGCATTTTAGGTTGTTCAAAAACATATAACATGTACATAAGTCCATTATATATATGTTTTAAAACCTAATTTGTACACAAATGTGCTAACTTATAAATGACCTTGTAGGAGCTTGTTAGTCACACGTTTCATCAACACACAACACATGCAGAGCAGGAGGACAGAGGAGATGGGCAGCCTAATATGGTATAATTGAAAATTTAGATTATATTTAAATTCAATTAAAATATACATTGTGAACTTAAAGTAAATTTCTTGATAGATATATATGTTGACATGTGTTCAAAATTATTTTCTTTTATAGCTTGAGATATGTCATGTAGCTAAGCTTGTAGAGATAGGTCCTGGAATAGAGGATGCACAACAAGTTCCTCTTATAGTATAATAATTTAAATATAACAACTTATAAATTAAATTGAATTAAATCATTTTTAAAATTGTCTTACATCTAATTTCAACTTGAACTTTCTCTTGTATTAAATAGATTGATTCAAAGCATGTAGAGACAGGTCCAGGTGCACCAGAGCATGCCTCTCAGCCTCACACGGTAATTTAATTTTATGATAAATTATAAATTTAAAAATTGTCATTAAATCATTTTTAATCATCTTACATCTAATTTCATCTAAATCTTTCTCTTCTACAGAGTGATTCAAGTCATCTGAGTAGTTCGCATGGTGTGAAGAGGACTCTTGATGATAGAGATAGTATGTGATAGGTTATTGAACATGGGCTACATAGTTTGACTATTTCATGGACTATGTTATATACTATTTGTCATGGACTTTATATATATATATATATATATATATATATATATATATATATATATATATATATATATATATATATATATATATATATATATATATATATATATATATATATATATATATATTGTTGAACATGGACTTTATATATTTTTTGAACATGGCCCTGGAGTTTATACAACCTAACCTTCCTCTATTTGTTCTTGTGTGGGTTATTTGAGCAAAGTAGGCATTGTTTTCTTCTTGTGGATATTGTTGTTTTATTTATAGTTTATAATTATGGATTTTGTAAGGTTATATATTTGTAATCATACCAAAATTGTTTCGATCACCTGTTTTGTTGCTACTTCATCCCCCAATTTTTATATTATGAAATCTTAATGAGTTGTCTTATGTAGTCAACCTACAATCCCTTAAGTTAAAAACCTTATAAAGAGAAACCACACTATCAATATCATATACATGTCACACAATAAATGCAACAAAATCATACACATGTCAAAGTAATAATCATGTAAAACCATCATGTTAGTTTAGGTGCATCCATACATATCTGTTATCCATGCATACATACATTGCATATACATCATAAACTATAAAAGCATAACATCACATACATACATATACAAGTATCCCTAAATAATCATAAATCAAACTCTAATCTAACCATGTGCATGAAGGAAAAGAAATGTAAATGAGATCAACCATAATAAGATATCGATTGACATCAATAGAAATAATCGATTGTCATAGATAAATCTGACAATAACTGAGTACATAGGCTCCATCATGGGAGGTACATGATCAAAATAAGTATACACGAGTACAAAGTCTCCCCATGCAAGGGGCAAGGCAAAAATCTCTATAAGTGTCAGAGTGTTGATCTATCAAAGGAGCCTCAAATCAATTATGAGCTCTTGATCCTCCAATGATCATACTCTATTGTCTCCTCATACTATCTACCATATTTGACCATGGAGGAGTCTTGTCTCTATGATAGTACCTATGATGGGATAAGTGTTTGAGCCCATGACTAAGCATGGGTTGGTATCCTAGCTTGGGAATGAGAAGGTAGTTGTTGGCTAATTACTACCCCAACTATCTCTCATAGCAAAGAAAATAGGGTCTCCAGTGTGTCAATTGTAACCCTCAAAGATGTAATATGTTAGTTTGCATGGTAAGTGGGAGAAAAAATTTATGTTTTAGCCTACAAAATTACAATTATCCTTTCATCCATTAAGAGTTCCTCTCTCTCCCTCTCTCCTCATGGTGGGGACAAGAATATGTAGTGATGAGGTCCTAATAAAGTTCCTCCATTCATTCACGGTATGCATATTTAGGTCCTAGTCAAATTTTAAGCAATAAAATGCTAAGCAAATCAAAACAAAGAATTAAAAAGTGAGATACTCATGACAATCTCTTGCCTACTAGGAGGGATCAATCTCTCACATCTTCTCATCTAGATCAACTAAGTTAGAGGAATCACCTATAAACTAGGAGCAACCTCATCTGATGCATTCTCATCCCCCTACACCTTAGGATAGTAATCATCATTGAACCCCTCATCCTCTCTATCATCCTGATCACTCTCTACATAAAAAATTAAATGATCCTACAATGGTTATAGTTATATTTATCCTTGCCTTGGTGCTTTTTCTTGTGTTGACCATGTAATAGGAGTCCCTAGAGTAAGAGTCCATGGGAGTGTCCTTTGACCAACCTCTATTACATCTTAAGTAGATTTGTAGCATGGGAGTGTACTAGGGGAAATCCTTTAGAAAGTCCTCCCTAAGCTATTGGAGCACTTGTGTGACTACCTAATGAATCTCCACTAAACCATGTTTGTCGCCCCTTTTCAATAATATCTAGTCATGTCATCTCCTACCCATCTCCTCTCTATCTCTATGTAGGGGTTTGTAATAATGTCTGTGTTAGTTAAAGTCACCATTGTTTGTGTAATCACATGCCATAGTAACCCAATCAACACTACTTGATACCTCAAGGAAGTAAAAGATCTGGTGTGGGCATGGGCCATTGATAGGGTCAAATATGCTCCAATATCCATTCCATAACTAGAGAAGGATGACTTAATCCTAGTGCCTTATGGTGCACAATCTAATAAAGGTCATGGTAGACCTTAACGGTAGGATGTCAATCCCCCATGCATAAACTTTACCTAACTCCACTTGCTCAATGATAGGAGCCCACAACCATATGAGAACATGGACATTTTTAGTCCTTCACAAGTGCTAAGCTATTAAGCCAATCATGACCTTCCATAGGGGAAAAATGTTAGGTGTTTGAACTAAAGTTAGATAAACTCCCTTCCTATTTCTTGGTCTCTTAACTCATAAGAAAGTGGCCCAGGCTAGTCTCTCATCCTTTGATGCCCACTTTGCCTATGTTAATTTGTCTCTAGATAGGGACACCCAAAATCTAGTAGATGTCATACAGTGTAATCATCCACCCTCTAGAAATGCTAGGAAAATATAAAATTTTACCCTTTACATCTAAATAGGTTAGTATGTCATAACAAATGTGTGATAAGGATAACACAATAGGAACCTACACCACTCTATCTATCCAACCTTGTCGTAGGGCAACTTGATTTGTTGTAGAGAGCTCCTACACGCTATTCACCAACGAAGCTTGCTCCTTCGTGATGTTCCAATGAATATGTGTGTCTTGTCAACACAAGCACACACTCATCACTTTGAAAATTAGAAAAACTTAAAAAATTGTAAAAATGTAAAAGCCAAAAATTTGAAAAAGTTAAAAACATAAAAAAATTAGAAAAACATGAAAAACCCAAGTCTAAATAGTTAAAACACCTAAAAATGCGTATTTGTAAGTCACTCTTGGCAAAAGATGCAACTTGACAATTTTTGCTAAGCAACCTTGCAAGTTACCCAAACATCCTAAGGGACACTCAGGCAATTTTTCTTACCAAAACAATTGACCAAGTATGGTAAAAGGGTGACCTAGGCCACACCCCACCAAACTCTAGATCACTCAAAAATTGAAAAATAAACATGAAAATTGAAAAAATGAAAATGTGATTACATTCCCTACCTAGACACCTATCATTTGCAATTGATGGCCCTAAATTTGATAGCCATTTTACTTAACCTACAACTTGATGCTAACTTTTTGGATGTCTTAAGGGGACGTCTTAAGTTCTCAAAATTTGGTGAAGTTGCCCAAGGCAACCAAATTTAAAAATATAATAAAATCAAATTTAAAGTAAATTCAAAGTAGAAAAACATGCGCATTTAACAAATAATATATATAGAATAATAATTTTGATAAATTTAATAGTGTAGAGAATAAAATTGTGTACATACACATGTATACAAATTTGTGTACAAAATGTGTAATAATGTAATTGTGTATGTACATATATGCGAGCTCAAAATAATGTTTACAAAATGTGGTTATGCCATCTCAAGAAAATCCAAAACTTGTGGGGAATGTGGCAGGTCTTCACGCCAGCTGATATAAAAATAATACAAGCAATTTATCAATATATCTTAATCAAAACATGTATTTTAATTTATATAAAACTATCTAGATATACATAATTTTTACTTGTATTTACAAGTGCCTCTTAAGTTTTTGTTTCAAAGTATGTGATGAATTTGTGATGATGTGCCTAAGGATATAAAAGGACAATTTAAATCAATTTCAACTAATAATGCACAAGAATTATCAAAACATGTATTTAATGTATTTAAAAGAACAATATAAATCTATTTAACTATATTTACCTGTATTTACTTATTCTATTGTACCATCTCCATCCTCTCTTTTTTCCAACGCATCGATGATTGTCTCATGGTCTTCCATAGAAATTATCCATAGCTCTTTATTTGTAGGTTTTCCACGATACCTCTCTAGTGCCAACAACCACCACCAAACCTATTGGATAATGATAGCCATCATCAAAGACATTCTTAAAATTTTCTTAAGGGGATCAAAAAAGTTCTTAAAATTTGCTTAAGGGGATCAAAGACTTGTTATCAAAATTTGCTTAAGGCGATGTCTTAAGGGGATTACCAAACCTATTGGATAAGAAAATCCATCAACATCTTCTCAAGGTGCTATTAACTTATGTTTAGTCTCCACACAATGAGCCAACCAATATTTAGTTTCCTCTTCATTATTCTTTGGTGCAACAACAGCATACACATGTCCTGCAAACAAATTTTGATTCAATAACTTACACATGTCCATAAAATTTGACCAATCAACATACATGTATTCATATGTACACATAAATAAATAAAAGAACTACAGATTAGTAATGAAATGAAATAAAATGAAATAATTTTCAAATTAAATTACCTTCTTGTACAAGGTCTGAAACACGGTCATAATCGTCTGATGCAAACAGTTGATCATTGTCTTCAATTGTTGTTTCACTTTGATCATGTGCTTTTGCAAGTGTCAATGGTCTTTGCTTCCACTCTGCAACCCATTCTGTATTCTCACATGCTTCGCAATCTCCTGAAATACAAAACTGACAAAAACATGCAAGCTCCCTTGTCCAGATAGTCCATGTACTTGCATTCAAACTCCTAAATGAATACCATTTAGTAGATCCACTAATTGTCTGGCAGTCAAGTCTAGGTAGAATATTTTCTTCTTCAACCAACCAAAAGAATCGATGAACTATAGAGAACTCGCTTGATCCAGGTGTACATAATCTTGTATCGCACCAATCTACAATCCCACGTGCATCTTTAAATTTTACTGCATCCTCAAATTTCAATTGTTGTCTAGCAAGAATTCTTTTAACACATGCACTAGCTCCATCATGTTCTCCTTTACAATATCCAGCTTCAGAAAAATTCCACTTTTGTTGGACATTATTCTCCTTGTGAACGCTATTTAACCAATAGAACATTTGAGCATTCTTGAACTGCCCTATACAATTATCTGACCATATAAAATGTTCAGTAATCTAGATTCCTCTTTCTCTTAAATTTGTATAAAATATATTGAAACAATATTGAACAAACTCTTATGAGTGTAACCGGTTGTCACTCAAATAGAAATGATACTCCCTCAAAACTTTTCTATCATTCTCTATGCTATCATCTGCATGTCTATAAACAATATGAACAAACATAACAACATGCACTGAATTGTAATATTGTGATTGAATTTCCTCTTGTGGAGCTAAAGTATAGTTTTCTGCAAAATCAACTACTGATAGTATAGTACCAACTGGAAATGTGTTTCTACATTCACGAAATTGTCCATCAAGCCATCGAGCTTGTTGAGAGTGCTTGACATATTTTGGTACAATTTTACTCTTAAATTTTGATATGAATGCATGCACACTAACCTTTTCTGTATTTAAATCACAACGCTTTCCAAATTTTCCATCTTTTAAAGAATATTCAACATTTTTAATTTTTTTAACATCCACTAATTGTTGTCCAAAATCATTTTCAACACTTTCATGCATACAAACTCTTAACAAAGAAAGATTGTCACAACTAGTGCATTGTCCAAAAATACATGAACTTAAATAAAATGATATTTCATTAGATCTTTCACAGAACAAGCTTGATATAAACTCTTTTATTTCTTCAGTTGGCATATTAATATCACATTCCTGTATAATCATGTTACAATGTCAAGTACAATGTATATATTGAAGCACATCATAATAATAATGAAATTGAACATGCATTTTACAACAACAAGATATTCGTTTCTTATTAATCTTTACATACCATGGTTTGCATTTTTCAAAAGATCTTTGACTTATTTTAATATTACCAAGTAAAACTAATTCATCACAAAATTTTCTATAAAATTTTGTTTGCGTTGTATCTAATAGGTGTTTTGGATGAGGATCATGAACTTTGGACCCCACTCTTAATTTTAAAACATCTCTAGCATTAGATGATACCCTAGTATTATCATACCAATATTTTTCAATCAAAGATATGATTTGAACATTTAGTTTCATGTCAGATCTCGGGAGTCGACCACTAAAACTCTAGCATTGGTTAATTGGATCATTTTCTATACTTTCTCTTCTTTTTACCGCTTTTACCAATGTTTTAGGATGTATTTTTAGAATTACACTAATATTGCTTACCATTCTTCTATTCAAAGTTGTTTTATTCACTATAGCAGCTATTATAGCTCATCTTGCTGCATTCTTATATTTGGATCGACTATTACTTCCAATAGACTCAATGGCACTAGCAACAGTAGACATAGCATGTTTTAATGATTGATCTTTTCTTCTTGGTTTAATAGAAATGCCTAACATTTTCAGTACTTTTCTCATTTTCCACATTCTCATTAATTGCATCATTAGTTGACATTGAAATGATAGTTTTTTATTATAAAAAAATTCCTTGTATAATCTATTCGCATGTGTTCTTATTTGTCTCCAAGAAATTTTACTATGAAGATTACCCAAAACATCTCTTTCAGTTTTGAAAAAAAAATTCTCATTTTCAACATCACATCCTGAATTTTCATTTCATTTTCAACTTCAAAATGATTTTCATTTTCAACAACAAAACGGTTTTCATTTTCATTTTCAACAAAAGGATTTTCGTTTTCATTTTGAACAACAAAATGGTTTCATTTTCATTTTCAACAAAAAGATTTTCGTTTTCATTTTCAACAACAAAACGGTTTTCATTTTCAACAACAAAACTGTTTTCATTTTCATTTTCAACAACAAAATGGTTTTCATTTTCATTTTCAACAAAATGATTTTTATTTTCATTTTCAACAACAAAACTGTTTCAAATTTTGACCTCTACGAATATTATCAATCTCAACATTGTTATATCCAGCTTGTTTTAAATATCCTATCTACACTATTTCCATTTCATTCAAAGGTGGATTTGAAGAAGTACCTAGATTTGTGCCTATTCAAACATTCTCCATAGCATTGATAGAGGGATTTGAAGACATACCAGGAGTAGTTTGTATATGTATTAGTTTCCACAGTCACCTCTTACAAATTTGCATCGTCTACATCCATGGTCTCCTCAATGTTTTTATCTTCAATAGTTGTGGAATTGGATGCTTCAACATTATTCATTGATTGAATCTTTATTCTTCTATATCTTTGTCTTTTTTCCTCCTTCTCTCTCTTTGCTTCAATTTCTTCAGGGGTTAATAGCTTCCTATCTTTCCTCTTATTACAACTTTGTGATCCCATGATTAAAAAATTTATGAAGCAAGTACAAATGAATGTCAAAAACTTGAAATCCTTTCTTCTTTGTTCAAGTCCTTCAAAAAAGTACCAATTCAACAAAATTTCACTCAAACAATGTCTCAATGATGGCTTCAATCAAAATTCAAACAATATTCCAAGTTGATGAACCTGCAAAAGAAAAAAAGATGGTAGAGAATGCTACAAGTGTTGCTATCAGTCGTACTATAGAGCAAGTTGCAGGGCTAACAGTCATAGTACAGTGTTATTAAAAAAAAGGACAAATAATAAATGGGATCCCGTTTTATTTTGCACCGATGAAGTAAGAAACAGGATCCCGTTATTGAAATTTTAAATTTTAAGCTCAGGTTTTGCTTTGTAACCTAGTTTAGGAAATGCTTTGGGGACCCAACCCTCACCTCTGGACTTGGTTTGACCTGCAACTTGAAGGTCCTGTCAATGTCACAACAAAATAGTGACTTTGGGCATATATCTAAAGGTCTATTTTGTAGAATATTTTGACAAAATTAAAACCCATTATAGATGAGACAATGTAGATTCTAAATATGTAATTTTTTTACAATTGGATTAATTTCTCTATTTTTTAATCAATTTCTGATGAAATAGGTCCATAAACTTCAATTATTAGGGTTTTTTAGTATTTTAATAACCTTTTTTTAAAATATTTTTTTGTAAAAAAAATTGTAGGAAAATGTACTTTAGACAATTCTTTTCAATTTTAAAAAAAAAATTCAAAAAATGTTAAGTTTAGGTCATCTTATGCGTGACGTACACAATGATTTTTTTAAAAGACCAAAAATGGCCAATAAAAAATTAATAAAAAAAATATTCAATAAAAAATTACAAAAAAATATGGAAAACATGCTTCAGTGAGTTACAAATCTTTTCCCAAAAGAATTTTGAAAAATATGATTATTTAGGTCAAAATATGGATGACGTACACGTACATGGTATAGTAAAAAAAGTGACTTTTAAACAGTGGTTTTTAGAAATGCCTATTCAAAATCAATTTCTATCATCAATAGTGTGGATTTCACCAATATGACCAATACTACTTCCAAAGGCATGCCATGCACTGAACTAGGAAGGACTGTGCATACTATGTTGGAAAATTTAGATCCTTTGAGGCTAGAGAAGGGGTGCTTAGTTCTTTAATGAGTTGTTCATTCCATCTAACAAATAGAAAATACTTGAATCTTAATTTGGATTACCTTCTTAAGACATGCAAACATGGAAACCCACAAGAGTTGCACCATAACCTTATTACATGCCTGTTGGAATTATGGGCCACAATATTTGAACTTAGGTCATGCTAGATGATGTCAAACTCGTATGGATTACCATATTACACCACACACCTTGAACTATTAATATGAATACCCATAATCGTTACACCATAACCTTGCCACATGTCTACTGGAATGGGCAGCAACATTTGAACTTGGGTCACACTTTTACAAATGATCTCCATTACATGGGCTAACATTGCCCATATATTTGCTATCACTAAATTTTTTAAAAATAAAATAGAACACCACTAGCAGAATCCATTACAAGCAAAAACTAATGCCAATCTATCTGCATATTAGAAAACATTGTAAAAATTGTACACGATTAAAACTAATTTACATAAATTAACAAGACGATCACTAGTAAGATCCAAAACAAGAAGAAACTAGGCCAAGCCATTTAGGTGTTAGAAACCAGTGTGAAAAGGGCACTCCCACAAACTATATTGCTGATAACTTGTGAAGTAGAGCAATTCATATTTCCCATTTAATTACTATCACTAGAAAACACAATACATAAAAACGACCAATAGTAAAATCCTCAACAAGAAAAAAACCAATTCCAATCCATTTTGGCATTGGAAAGTGTGAAAAGATAACACCTGCAAACTATATTGCTAATTACTTATGGAGTGAAGTCACGAATTTCTCCCATTTAACTGCTATGATTCCAAAAAATACATAAATGATCATGAAACAGATAGCTAGTACTGAAATTCACAATAACGAAAAACTTATTCCAATCCATTTGTACATGCGAAAAAATGTGAAAAGGGCACAAATGAACAGAGATACTAATTAACATAGACTTAGTGAGAATTTATGTGGTTCACCAAAAAAGAAAATAAATTTGAAATCTATTTTATAAATTAAACGTGTATTGTAGAATTAGAGGAAACAAAGCTTTATTGATAACATAGCTTGATTTTTGTTATACTTGGCAAAGTCAAATTATGTTATACTGGAAAAAATAAAGGTGTTATCTTTAAAGAGAAGTTAGATAACACAAGTAAACAAACAAAACATGGCATCACAGAAAATTGGAATTGTTGACAATAGAGAGCTTTAATATATTTAAAATGTACTACTATGGTATATAAAAGTAGTCAAAACCAAGAAACTATTTGAAGTTATTAGTTAGAACCAATTAGAGGGAAAATAGATTTCAAGAGTTTAGTAAGAGTATTTTGTGGACTAAAATATGTTCAAAGAAAACATCTAAATGTTTAAATTCAAAGTCTTTCTTGTAGTTTAAGACAACAGGAGGTTGTAGTTGCACGAGTGAATGGCTACAAAATTAGAGCATAATAATATGCAAGGAGATTGTAGATGATGATTAGGTTTTAAAAATATTTGGTTAAAAGAAATTATAAGTGTAAAAATTGTAATTTGTAAAGAAATTATATAGTTGGGAAGGCCATACCGTTTTATTGTTGATTTTCTTGTATCTCAAGAATGTCATTAGTTTGATCCAGCGTGAAGTATCCTTGAACTTGAAAGGTACGTAGAATGAAGATGACTCTTGACTTATCATGTATGTATTTTTCATAATTGATTTGTTGAAGCTCTAGAAGGAAGCGATTTAACATGTTCTTTTTAAGAGAGCACTGCAGACTTATATTCTTATATGTTATTACTATGCATTTGAGATTATGTGTATATGTGTAGACAATGTCCTTCTTGCATTTTTTGTAGTGAGGAGTTTCATTTTTTAGTTCACTGAAGTTGAAGAATGTGTAATTGCATAATGGACAAGTAGGCTAGAATGGAAATGGAAAAGGCATTTGCAACTTTCAATTTTCCATAGACCTAGCAATAAAAAAATTAAGCATAAAGGTATGATACATTTGTAGTTCCAAAAAAAATGAACATAGTAGATTTATGTGTTATTGACAAAGAGAATCAAGAAAACAATTGTAAATTTATCACCTCTTTTAATCACAAATGTATTTTTTTCTAAAAGCATTAAAAGACCTAACTAAACCAATGCTATGAAAATATTTGAGAGGGAAAATAGTACATGACATACTTGAATTGTAAAGAAAGAAAATTTGGTAATGTGTATAATCTATCAAAAACACAGTGAAACATTTCAACTTAGTAGCTACTACATAATGAATATAATCATAAAGCAAAAGATAGAAGAAGGTAAAAGAAGAAAATTTACTATTGTCAATCAGGATTGCACCCTTAGCAAAGATAAACTTAGCTATCCTTTTGAAACATGGAAACACTCTCAAGTTGTGGGTGACCTATGGTGAGAGTGAATGTCCAGAGTGGGTTAGTTCCCTTGTAGATCACCTAATCTAAAAGACTTTCTGAGGAAAGGGTTTAGAAGGATAACTTGCGATAAAATCCTAATCTTAATCGTGATATACCAGAAATCTAACTTATTTTAATGCTTTTACTCACAATCAAACTCATAAAACATCTATTTTCACAATCTCACTTGAAACATGCGACACAAAAGTGATTTGTATGAAGGCTTGAAACTAAACTCAGCATACAACCTGCATCACATGAGACTTCTACACACAAGTTTGTAATAACGAGACATAGAAAGGATTCAACACTTAGAATCACAATGCAACATCAAATCAATACCACAAAATGATACAAAATGAATGAGATAGGAATACTCTATTGTCTTATTAATCTGAAAGGAATATGCAAAAATGAAGCTCTAAGTACAAATTATTAGCTTACAAAGATTTCTGTAGGTGGGCAAGAAAGAAGAAACAATAATCTGAACTGGGAAAAAAACTAAGTTTTTTCTCCTATATATGCCTCCAAAAATCTCCCAAGGAAAAAGGAGGAAAAAACTCTCAAAATAGCCATCCTTTTTTCATTTTCGAACTCCACAGAAAAGCCCCCAAAAAATTAGCCAAACTACCTCCAAAATGAAGAGATAAGCCACCAAACTACTATCCCAAGTGGTCCCACCAAAATCTCCTCAAAATCAAGCTTTACCTAATGAATACAAGCTCCAATTTGTCCAGTTTTCCTCAATTTCACCTAGAAGAAAGAAAATCTAAAAACATATGATTTAGTCTAGATTTACTTTTCTTTAATTGCATAAAAATAACAATTATTGAAGGGTACTACCACAATAATGGGTTACACTTTCTGGGGCATCCTGATTTTTGCTGAAATCACATATTTTTAGAAAATATAATGATTTAAGCCTTGAAAGGTTCCATTTAAAGGATTTTAATTGAAGAGGGTTTGATCAAACCCCCTTAAATTCAAACCCTCTTGGATAGAACCTCACTAGTTTTAAACCATACCTATAATAGAGTCTCCTCTACACCTATCAAAACGCTGATAAAAAACCAATTTTAATTTATCTTTTGAGGGATGAAATGAATTCATTTAAAATTTATGCTTTGTAAGTATGTATTCCTTTTTATAAGGTTCCCAAAAAATATAATTTTAAATATATTTATCTTGATTATTATATTTATTTTTTATTTCTTGTGAATGTATGTTTTTCACAGAACATCAAGTTATCTATTCTACAAACATGGAAAATTAGTAAATTATTGAAAAAAAATTCTAAAAAATATCTATGCACGAGGTATTGATGTCCTTGTTTCAACAAAAGAAAAAAATAATAATTTTGATACATACATAAAACGTTATGTTTTACGGAATATGCCTATCTCTAAATTACAATTCGTTTGACTTGAAAAATTAATTAAAAAATATATATTCAAAAAAAATTATGAAACCAAATGCATACACTATATATCAGTGTTACCAATCTAACTTAAAAAGAATCAAAATTTTATCCTTTGTAGAAAAAAAGTTATGTGCTACGGAGTACACATCACTTTAAAAAAATGTTGTTTACTATTAAAAACTAGTTATCAAAGGAGATGCAAAAAAATTTACAATTGAACTCCAATTTTTTTAAAAAAATTATATTTAGAATCTACAAATAAAATATCGCAAATCATTAGTTCGCATCATCTTCAAATTCCTAACGGTTTAGCAGCTATAGGTGTCAGAACGTGAAGATTTAGTTCAAAATATTGATTTCAATGTCAAGTTTGTCCAAAAAGTGTAACCCATTATTGTGGGATGACCCTAAAACAATTTATAAAAGCATTGCTTTAATAAATGTTTTACAATGGATTTTACAATTTTATCTCCTGATTTGTCTCAATTTGCCTCTTTACAAAAAATACAAGGCTTATGAATCTTCACTAAGTACAATACATTTTATATGAGCATTTGATTTTCTATAAAAATCATTAAATTTTGAAGGCACTATTGAAGGTTTCTAAAAAAATAAAAGACCCCTAAGGTTTGTCCTCCATTTGGTTTGCAAACATATCCTAAGGCATATTAACGAAGGGCCCTAAGGCATAAAACATCCTAAGTCATAAAGACTAGGCATATTGAAAGGTGAACACAATACCATGAGGGGTATTAGCTAAGGCAATAAAAATTAATTCAATCTGAAAAAATATCACAATCAAATTAGGGCATCATGGAACCCTAAGACAAAACATTTGATGCCCTAACTTTTCGGGCCCATTTTGCATTTTGATTTTTGATTAAAGAGCTCTGCTGAGCCACTGCCATGGAGCTAGGGTTTGGAGTTGTAAATCCTCCATTTTTCACTATTTCTGAGCAATCTCTTGATGATTCTTACAGAAAATAACAAGGTAAGACTCCCTCTATCATGAATTCAAACCATATTTTTTCATTCTGAATACAAGTCTTGGCTTTAAAACTATGGCCATCATCAGTTTCTAATTTATTTGCTTTGCCTCTTCACTATTGTTTCTTTCCTGCGTTTGGGCCACCATGGAAGACTGGTTTGAGTTCTTTTGAGACAATATAAGGGCAAAAATCTATAGCCTCATGTATATATCCTCACTCAGAAGCAAGGTAATCTCAAATCTTTCGAGCTCTATATCATTTCTCTAATTTCACCATTATAGGCCTGCAACCTCACTTATATATCTCAAAATTTCTAAGTGTTTATCAAACCCTCATGAGCTTGAACCCTCTATTTTCCTATATTTGTCATTCTTTTATGCAAATTTGACAAGGGTTTTGATATTTAAAAGGAAAACACATTCTTAGGTCACAACCAATGAACTCACAACACATTGTATTACCTGCATTTGTCTTTACTCTGTATGAAGAAGGTTTGATTTGACCTTGTCTCAAGAAAGAAAATGCAAATTTTACACTCTGGATATGCAAGTTCATGGGTCATGAAACCCTTCATGGATGCTCCTCTTCATAACCCTGAGTATGCTTTGTATATGAATGACATGATAGGCCGTGGCTGATGGTCTATAGCTAAGATTATGAATATTTCATTCTGTGTATTTTATACAAACCCTACTATTCCTTTACCTTCAAAACATTGTGTATTGTCTGTGGTGATTGCCATCATGAAAGAAAACTATGTCTTTATCTCCTCTTTTGCTCCAAAAGTATTCACATACTATAATGTCTAAACACCATACCAAATGTATTCGTATACATATCATATTCAATGATTTTACTTTCTGTATATCATGGACATTCTGTGCATAACTTACAACTTCATGTGCTACCTCCTGTAGCTATATCTGAACATTGAAACTCAACTCTCTTCTTGATACTTCTGTGAACTGATATAGACATTCCATATGCACTTGGTATGTTGATTATTTGATGACTGTGACTTGGTATCAAGAATATATTAGAGAATTCATAAAACCTCTCTTCTTATGACAGGGGCTTGGCATTGATCATTGTAGTTGCACCTATACTTTTTGTATTGTTGTCCTCTTATTTTCTTTGAAGAGAACATGAATGAGATATCTGATTACTAGGCATATGGTAGGCATTTTCTCAGTATCTTATGGTAACATAGTATCTTTTCTCCAATTTTGAACATTACCAAAAAAATGATTGAAACAGTGATAGCTAAAAAGGGTTTAATGTTCCACAGCTCCATAGTTGACAATATTCACTGCTCTCTTTTATGATGTATCTGTCATATCATTGCAATGCATACTTGGAGATTGTTTCATCTAATTTTCTTGTGAACAACATACCTTTCATTTGTGATTATGCTTCCTATAATGCATTGATTATTCTTTGATTAGCACAAGAGTGCTGTCCTGAACATGCATACAAATGATAATGAGATAGATAATGAATGAAATAACACAATAGCATAATGTTGATAATGCCTTTATTCAGATCATTGGGCAGTCTTGAAAGGAGCTCAATGCTCATTCATGGTTCTCACTTCATAACACATTGAACTGCCAATCATGGATGGGCAATGAGCTTGAAGATCATGCACTCACTCAATAAATTACTCTTTCATATGAATATTGTTCTATTTGATCATTACTATGAATGCGAATTAATATCCCATCCCCTCTTAAGATTCAGCAGTACCATGCTAGGCTCAACCCTTGTGGGAGCCCACTTTGCACCGCATGCTGAAATGTCTTCAAACCAGCAACATAACTTCTTCTATACCTACACAAGAAGCAAACATGTTAGTTTAAAAAATAGTGAATCTCAATGATGTTTCATTTTTTAGGCTCTCGTACATATGGATGATTTGATCATCTGATATAGTACATCATAGGAAATATATTATGTTTCTATTGATATGCACATAGGAAACCATATCTAGAGCTCTAACAATCTCTCTTGTCATGATACAGGTTCATTCAAAGATTGGGAGTGAGGAGGAGCTAGATGCAATGAAGATCAAACCAACACCTTAAACAGGCAATGATGGATATGCCTTTTTTCCTATATGATCTTTTCCTTTCTTATCTTCAGATGCATAGTGTATTTCCTATGTTTGTGTTGGTTCAGCTATTACCATGGCTTGTGTGGGATAATTGTTCTTTGTTGCTTTCATTCAATGCAATAATTGTTCAGTTGTTGTATCTCATTTGAAAATTTTAATGATTATTGTAATGAAATGAAATATCTTTTATCTATGATTAATCTTCTGCAAAGCAATGAATGATAAACTGATTTTCTTTCTAATGATAAAACTTAACCCTCTTCTTTTCAAGCACTCCAAACTATGGAAACTATCATAGATGAAAAATGTTAAGAACTTTTCATCTTATAATGAAACAAATGCTTTAGCTCTACCAATTTAAGGTATAGGTGAAAAATTGGTAACAATTACCTAGTATGTTGTTTGGAGCAAATTTTGAAGGTGAGTCAGTGTTGGCATACTTGCTAGAGGAGCAATGTACGTTGACTGATAGGTGTGAAGAATGCAGTCTTTTGCATCAAAGTGCTTGACAATATTTATGAACAATATTAAGATAAATTATTTACTTAGGACACGTTCTTCAATGAAGGAAAATTGTTTATGCAAGATTGTATACAATTGTGTCTGTTACAATTAAGAAGAGTAATAGGTGAGAGAATATTGAGGTAATTTTTAAGAAAATCAAGATTTGAATAGATACAAAATGGAGAAATAGATTTGTTTATTACCTGTGCCTTGTCATATATTTTCTCTCCATTGTCCAACAAATATTGAAAAGTTGTTCATTTCGAAGATAGTACAATTACACCAATAGTGCCAACTATATAATTTTCAGTACTTTCCAACTTCATTTTAATAGTTGTACTTGCTATAAATGAATATTCTTCACAAATACGAGAGATGTTTTCTACAACACTTGATTGGGTCAACAACATAATAGATTCGCAATTACCATGATCGTATTCTATTTTAGGTGCAATTATGAAACTAGTAATATAGATACTTTCTCCTGGGAAAATCTTATTTTCAAATATTTGGACCAGGTTTCTAGTCAAATTGATGGTGATAGGTATTTCTTCTTTTTTATCAGTTAAATCAACACGGAAGACCTCAAGTGTGTTTTTTGTTTTGTCTAAATGAGTTTGATACATGACAATAACTTTGGCTTCAAAAACGTCTCCAAATTTGTGTGCATTTATGTCTTCTATGGAAAGTATTTTGGAAGCCTCTTTTTTGGACCTATAAAGCAATGAAACATAATAAATTTTAAATAATAAATATAAATGTTGTAAAAAATTTGTTATAAAATAATACTCACATCTTCACTTGTTGCTAGACAATGGTTCTGTCCGTTTCTACTCTCTTGTTATTTGTCATTTGTACTACAAAATAGTAAACAAAGTGCATTAATGAGACAGTAGGTTTAAAGTAAATATTATAAAAAATTAAATTTGACTAAAGAAAATGTGGGGGAATTGTGTGATCTTACCGAATAAGTAAGAAGCGAATGTAGTTGATAATTTGTAGAAGTGGTTGGATGATTTCTAAATATATAACATTTTTTCTAAATATAATTTAGTAAAGAGATAATAAATATAAATGTTGTAAAAAATTTGTTATAAAATAATACTCACATCTTCACTTGTTGCTGGACAATGGTTCTGTCCGTTTCTACTCTCTTGTTATTTGTCATTTGTACTACAAAATAGTAAACAAAGTGCATTAATGAGACAGTAGGTTTAAAGTAAATATTATAAAAAATTAAATTTGACTAAAGAAAATGTGGGGGAATTGTGTGATCTTACCGAATAAGTAAGAAGTGAATGTAGTTGATAATTTGTAGAAGTGGTTGGATGATTTCTAAATATATAACATTTTTTCTAAATATAATTTAGTAAAGAGATATTTAATAAATTGTAATTTTTTTGTAATTCCAAATCGTATATAAATATAAGGTTTCATAGTTCATATAGTAATGTTGTTATGACTATGATTTATAATCGCTAATTGTTTTTGTTTTATTTTATTTTTTGTGAAATATCAAGTAGAAGACAAATGGTGTCATGATCAACTCCAATATGTGCCGATTTTAAAGATTTTGAATTTTTGTTTGTTAATATTTGACCAAACATGGTCAATGAGCGATGTTTATAAAGGATTGCTTTTGTCAAGTAGGAAATGCATATTTTTGTTCTTGAGAAATCTTTCTAATGTGTTTGTTTTTGCATTTTTTTTGCATATCGATATTGAAATCACCAAGAATAATTGTAGACACTTTTGTAGTTGGTCATGCATATAACTTTATTATTGTAATTTGGAAGTTGTTAACAAGTATGGTTGCTAAAATAGCTTCAATGTTATTAGTTTTATAAAGAAATGACTATAAAATTTGTATTTTCTTTTTAACGCATATCATAACTCCATACTTATTGTACATGGAAATAGATTTGAAATTTTTTAGTTCAATGTAATTAGGTAAGTGTGATATGTGTGTTTCTTTTAAACATGTTATGTCTAATTGCAAGAAGTCGTAGTCATTCACAATATCATCAATATGATTTTTAGACTTTGTGTGTTCAAGAATAAAATAGATATCCTTGCACTTGTTGTAGTTGTTTTTTCATTATATTGTAACTCCCATTTTACTTATGTTTCTAATCATTGCATTTCATTTCTAACTTTTTCCTTCACCTTGAAGTTTTGTGGTGTCAGTGGATTCAAAAAGTATAGTGATTATATATCTCATACATGTCATAGTGTTCTATACACCAATCCATGTGACTTTATTCCTAATGGATCAAATGCAAGGCCTTCCAATGTAAGTCCTTGTGATCTATGTATCGTTCATGCACATGCAAGTTGTACTCAAAATTGTTTACGAATTTGTAGTTGTGATGAATGTTTCGCTCTTGATAGAGACTTTGTTATTCGTAGTATAGGTACCCATTCTTTTGGAGTTGTATCTGTATATAGTTGTGCTAGTTTTGTAGATTGTTGTTCGCTAATTTTTTAGTCAATTGAATCCATATTACATCTAGTTTGTTATTATTTGTATATGCTTTGAATATTCCATCGGTGTTGTTTACCAATCCATCTTTTATGATATAGTTGCCAACATATAACTCAACCAACATGTTTATTTTTAATATAATTGGTTTTGGTAGTGTTGTATTTGAATATGTTGTTATATTGCCATAGTTTTCTTCTATGTTGTCAATTGCATTGATGATAATTAGTTGTCCTGGAATAGATGATAGCATTTTAGTGTTGTGTTAAGCCACGGCCTTATTTGTATGGAAAGGATATGGAAATATAGGGTCAATTGGGGTAGGTTGAATGCAATTGGTGTTAAGATATTCTATATTACTATTGGATTATGAATTAGTTTAGATTTTGTTGAGTATGGAGATAAATGTTTTGTTTCTTTGATTCATAGTAGTTTGCAATTCATAACATTGTATGTTATCACTCCAAAAAGTGTAAGGAACTTGTTCTTTGTTAATAATAGGATGTTCAAAGATGAGGTTATCTTGTACCAGTTGTGCTTGGTAAAAGTCACCCCAAAAGACCATGTCGATATTGCCAAAGAATTTTATTAGGTTACATTTTATGTCTCTCATTCTTTTGTCAATAGAATATAAAAATCGACTTCCTATCAAAGAAAATTCATCTACTAGAAAGACTTGTAATTGTTCAAAATGTTTTTTCAAGGAATCTAGTGTTTCATTACTGAGTGGAATTAAAGTAGATTTGTTAAAGGGCATTAGCAATGCAGAATGAATTATCGTTCCACTTGCATTGTAGTTTGCATTTCCTATGTATGTTATTATCAATCCTTTTTGTTTAAGTGGGTCTAAACATTCACTTGAATTGTAAATATGTAACAACATTTGCAATATTGTTTTTGATGTAAATGTTTTTCCTGTTCTTGTGCAACCAATTAAGAAAAGGTACAATGCTTTGCTTATGTTTAATTTTTTTCATCGCAATGTCTTTTAGAATTACTTGTTTCTCTTTGTTTAACATTCTTCTTAGCTTATAGTATTCTAAGTTTTCAAGTACATTTGGATTTTGAACAATTTGAAAACCAATATCTTTTTTCATTTTTAATTGTATTTCTTGCAACCATTGTAAATCAGTACCTAGATAATATGTGTCAATATTATTGTTATCGTGAATTTGTTTGATATGTATATTTGTAGTTGATTTTTCATTTGCTTCAACTTATTCATATGCATTGTCTAGATCTCCCCATATAGTATTGAAATTGTATGTATATCTACATTCATTTTCTTTGACAATGTTGCCATAAAATACATATGCATTTGCAAATGTTTTGAATTTTTCCTTTAATATATCTTCATTATCTTGAAAAGGAACATATAGTAATAATTTTTCTCTACAATAGTTTTCATAGTCAATATGATTGTTGTATTTAACAAATTTGATAATGTTAGGTTGTTTAGATTTTACGTATTTGTTCTTGATGATTTTGAACTCTGTAGCGAATTGAGCTAAGCATATGTGTTTCAATTCTTCCGGATGGTGCATATAGTGATCAATAATTGATTGACACATTATATATTTTCATTCATTAGGTTCTTTCTTAAGTAGTGATATATTAATATAATTTTTCTCTCATTTATTACTTTCTATGAAGGGAATTAATGAAGTACTAAACTTACTATTAATAAAAAATATTCATGAGTTTTGATGTTAATATGATTATGTGATTATATTATCCAACTTGTCTTGTTAATGATTTACAATAGAGAGATATTATTATATTATCAATATTTTAATGCTCTTTTGTTGTTTACACATTATTTAATATTCTATATTATCCTAACTCTAAATATTAGCCATAATAAATCTGCTGCAAATAATTAAATAATTTTGGGGAAAGGTCATGTTACACACATGGAGTACAAGTACATCATACAAGACAAGAACATTGTTGGAAAGAGACACTGCTCTGATATGCATCTATATGTTGTCATTGATGGCAACAAAGCTTAGAGATCCTATCACCATCACAAGAAGAGATATCTCTGGAAGAACACATTTGATTCTAGCTCCGGTTGTCAGAAAATGGCCATGTATGGAAAGCATGCAGAGTAGAGGATAGTAAGTAGGCTAGTATGCCTCCACAATTGAAGACTTGTAGATGCGGTTTAGATATGATATTCTCAGTTGTCTGATAGTGTTATAATTCAAAGGTCAAGTCTTGATATCCTCTGGAAGTCATCTTGGAGAAATGTCTAAGTCCAGATAAACAAAGCTATAGTAGGAACAATGAACAGGGCATGGTGAAGTAAGCTGCATTCCTCCACAAATAAGTATTTCATTATACAGTCTTGAGGTGTTGTAAACACTTATATGGATTGTCTTATTCCAGAGTTAGGAGATTTGAAGTTCACCGAAAGGATAGATAAAAGTTGCTAAGTATTGGCATAGTATTTGACAGAATTTGACAGAGACAGAGTCTAAGTTCTGATGGTCTGCATTTCTCCAGAAGATGATATCATGCCTTGCAGTTTTGATGGTAAGATTGGGAATGTGTAAAGAGTCCTTGACATAATTTTTAAAGTGTTTTGTGATCAGCAGTAGAAGTTGTAAGACAACAAATGAAGTTGTTAAGCATGTTCTTGAGGAACAAGTCGACTGGTGAGATAAATTATTGTGTGAAGAAGAGTTAATGATTGGAGGATTTATGTAAGCAATTGAAAGATTAGAACTGACCTCTATGAAAATGCTTGGGAGAAGATTTGGGTCTGTGTGACACTTAGTGCATTGGATTGAGCAATAAGGTACATCTTTTTATGTACACATTTCACTTCTTGGATGCCAACCTGATTATGAAGTAAATCATGATGTGGCTATATAAAGGTAATGAAACTTAGTTGAGTTGTGTGGGAAATAAATCTGTGATGCGAGGATATGAATAGTGGAGCAAAGTTAGAGGATCAACAATGATGAAGACTTGGGATTCTTAATATAATTATTAAATGACTGCACCCTAGCATAGTGGCAGATGTTGAAGCAGTGTTCAGATGTCATGTGTGATCTATTTGAAAGAAAGGTTTTGTTATAAAAGTAGTAAGTCAAAAGTGACCCTCTAATAGGGTTTAATAGTCCTCAGGGTTTAACAACCCTTATTATAATCTTGCTAGGTTTAGGGTTGAGGCAGTGAGCCTGCTAAACTTAGTTGCACTTCATGGCTATAAGTAAGCATGTTCTAGGCCCGTGGAGTGACCAAGCCTGAACATCATTTCTGTAAAGATTGTAATATATTTATGAGACCTAATCCTCTCTGCGGTTTTTCCCTCTTTGGGTTTTCCACATAAAATCTTGGTGTTATGTGTCATGCTTTTGTGGATGTTGTTCAGTTGTATATTTTGCTTCTATTGGATTATTCTTTTGAAATGGTTAAAAGTAAAAGTACATGAAAAGTTTTATAGAACACTGATTACCCCCCCTCTCAGTGTTCTTGACATTCAACAATTGGTATCAGAGCGAAGTTCCTTGGAAGAAGCTTAATAGCTTAAGGAAGATCTAGGATAGTGTGATCATGGCAGCAAGAAGATATGGAAATTATGAGAGATACAACCAACTAGAAGAAGCTCTAATGGCTCCTAAAAATTCTAAAGCAGAGATCAGAGATCTGAAGGAGAATCTGGAGCAAGTTGATGAATGCATCTTAAAGCTGAAGGAGCAAGTCAAGAAATTCAAAGACAAATACAAGGAAGTTAGTGACCAATTGCTATCGGCAAATAAAGCCCTAGAGGACTTGGAAGCAGGAGTTGTAGAAAAAATAAGAGCAGAAGATGATCTAAATCTGATTGAAGAATAGATCAGAAGAATATACAAAACTTGAAAAAGAAATTATAAGTTTAAAAATAGGTCTAGAAAAGGCTGGAAGCTTTGAAGAAAAGTTCAAGATAAGTACTACCAAGCTTGATGAAATGATTGCTAGCCAGAAGAATGCTGATGACAAACATGGCTTAGGATTTGAGAAAGGAGAAAGTTCAAACTCTAGTCAAATACACACTGAATTAAGGCAAAACAAAGGATACCAGTTTAGATATCAAAGAAGATCTAGAAGACCTCCAGTCAGACAACCGAATGCTCAAAGGTACCCATCTTTTAATGGTTATTGTAATCCATGCAATAAGTTTGGTCATAGGCCTACTCAATGTACGTGCAAAATGAATCAAAAAACTCCATTATTATCTTGTCAGTGTTTCAATTGCAATAAAATTGGTCATAGAGATGTTGTATGCAGAAGTGAAGTAAGTCAAAATTCTATTAGGTGCAATGCATGCTATAAATTTAGACATAGATCAAATGAATGCAGTAGCTCAGTGAGAACTGACTTTCAAAATACAAGGAATAGTCAATCATTCAATGGAAAGTGTTTTGCATGCAATAGATTTGGACATATGGCTAATCAATGCAGATTAAATTCAATCAATGAAAGGAATCAAGGTCAAAATAAAGTGGTGTGCTACAATTGCAACAAATTTGGACATGTTGCAAGGTTTTGCAGAAGCAAGAATGAGAAGGGAAATCACTATTTTGAAGAAAGGAAAACAGAGCAGAGAAATGACAAGGGAAAAGAAAAGGTTGATCCGGTTGAAACCAAGAAAGAAATGAAAAAGGTATGGATCAAGAAAGGAGTAATTGAAGTTAGAGATCAATCCGTACCAGTATCTGGTGTAGATATCTCCTCCGGGAAGTAAATTGAGAACTTTGGCTCAGGGGGAACAGTGTAGAAAATTCAAATCCCCCAACCAAAAATTAGGTGCCAAAATCTGGCACGAAGGCGTATCATGGAACCTGATGTGACACACCTATTAGAAGATGAACTGGAAGAAAAGAAGTCAATGTAGTATATTATGGAGCAACCCTAATCGACTATGTTCTACATCAAAGGGTTTTAACAGCTTTTTAGAAATAAGCATTTAATGACACCTAAGTCACATCGTGCAGAGGATAAAAGGGAATTTATTTAATCTCAAATCACTTTACACTTGAAGCTATTAAGTACTTAGAGAGATCAGAATAGACTTTGAGAGACAATAACCAACATTTGAAGAGTTTGGAGAATTTTGGAAAAAGGAAACCCTAATTCATTAGTACCAGGTAATCTCTTTCAAAACCTTCTTGTGAATTTGTTAAAATTTTTGAAATGGCATCATCACAAGTTGTTGATATTACTGAGTGAGCATGACCAAATTTCAAAAAACACCCATTCAAATCAACCGACGTTGATTAGTTGGGAGCATTCTCAAATGTTCCTCATGGAGTCATGCATGCAAAAGATGTGAGGGTATATATTCATGTTGCCCTAGAAGAATTTGGTGATAGCAAGTTTACTGATCTCTACACAAAACATTTGATGAATGAGAATCTCAAACTAAAAAACAAATATTTGGCATTGGAAGAAATGAAATTTATTCAGTATTTGTATTTCCCAACATTTATGGAAGATGAATGGGTTCGGTATGTGTTAAGCAGGGTTCATGATGAGTTCATATGGCTTGAGAGGCCCTTCAAGATTACAAAAGATGCTATTAGGGCAGTCACTGGATTGTGCTCTACTAGATTAGTACCTCTATTGAAAGCCGTGAAGAATGATACAGTAATTATGGCTACCAGAGTGAAGTTTGATAATAGAGCCTTGACGATAAATGACATTGAGGATCATGCTATGAGATTTGCCTCAATGGTATTGGGATACAAAGTTTATTTCACCAACTGGGAGAACTATGTTTTAGGCATGGCCATTTACACATCTTATCAAATGATTAAGGAAAATGTTGATTATGACATCTGTGAATTACTCTGACAGCAAGCAATGGAAATCTGACAAAGACAAAAGAAGGTAAATACCCCTTTAAATTTGGCACATTGATCATGTGTTTATTTTTCTATTTTATGCAAGATTTGCAGGGTATGAAGAACCTATTATGGACCAGTGATAAACCTATCACAGTTCAAATTAGAAATTTGTGAGTAGCATTGGCACCATTGATGCATAGAATGTAGCTCTATGGGGCTATTTTAAGAATTTCCAAAGATCAATGCAAGCTAGAGAAAGAATTCTGAAAACAGTTGTTGAAAAATACAAGGATACAATTTTTTTTCATTGTGACAAAAGATCAGTGTTTGATGGAGGCTGTTGAGCCCAAAACGGTCTAGATTATGGCTATGGGATATGAGGTAGATAGAAATGTACTAGAAAACTATGCTGAATATATATGCGAAGCAAACCTACAGATCCCAAGGAAGAAATATTTCAGACTTATGAGGAATTGAATGCCAAAATTCATGTTGAAGTCAGAAAACTTGAAATCTCTAGGAAAATGAGAAAAGTAGCAGAAGAAATCACCATAAAAGTTTACTTTACAAAAGAAGAAGTGGTAAAGGCAAGGGAAAAGGCACAAGCCATCAAGGAAGCAGAAGAAAGGAGAAAAAGTGAATCGACTAGGGCTTCAAAAGACCACAAAGATAAGCTAGAAAAGCTAGAGAAGGGAAATAGAAAAACTAGAGCTTCCACTGTTGTTGAAGCCTCATCCACTCTATCTAGTTCCACACCATCTGTAATTGGGGAAACTCCTACCACTAGCTCCAAAAGAATGAAATAGCAAGGAGACAGAATCAAATAAGTAGGTAAAGACAATGAAAGTTAATGCTACTAAAGCATCCAAAAGTAGCAAGGAGAAGTCATCAAAAAGGAAGACACCCAATAAAAGATAGAAAGAAGATGAGTCTCATGCAACACTAAAGATTGAAGATGTATTAAAGTTTGTTACTGTTGATGGTAACTTGAAACTTGTGACTGAGTTTTATGATGATTACAATGATGTTGATAAGAGGATTTTGGAAGAAGCTGTTGTAAAGTATCTAAACATATACAATAGAGCCCTCATTGAAATCACTAGAGATCTCCCAGATACCTTGCACAGTATTCTATCAGTCAGGAAGGAAATTGCTATCGCTAAAGATGTTGAGCTCAGAGAACACACGTTGATAACTTATGTCCGGATATCACTCTGGCAAAGAAAAGAAAAATCTCCAAGGCACTCAACAATGAGTTCAATTCAAAGAAAAGAATGAATGCATTAATGATATGAGAAGTTGACAAGGTTGTCAAGGAAACAAAGGAAACTATTTTGGACATACTAAAAAAACATAATATTTCCACCATCTACGATAGTAAGGAAACAAAAGTTGAAGACATATCTCCACTGGAGATAAGCCAAGATCATGGAACTAAATAGAGTGATCAAGTCCCCAACACTAATACAGTGGATATGACAAAGTAAGGAAAAATTGAAACTAATCCACTTTCTAAACAACAGGGTGAAGGAGAAGAATTTAAGGAAGAGAGGAAGAGCCCTACTCCAGAGCAAAACATAGATCAACAAGAAATTATGGACATAGACCCTCCGGATCAAAGTTAAGGAGAAATATTAGAAAGGGCAAGAGACACTGTGGATGTCTCTGACAGGCAACAAATTACAGAAGAATATGAACTCCCTCAAGGTCCAATCAACTTGGACTCATTGTCACCTTTCCAAAAGTTCAAGCTAGTTTTTGTGGTTCAGGCCAAGGCACAAGAAGAGCTGTTACAATCACATGGTCAAGATAGCAAACTGATCAATGAAGCATCCACTGTCATGGAAAAGCTACTGCCATCATTTCTGGAGTTGTCATGTGCCTCTCCTCTTTGCAACTCCATTCTACTGAGGGCTATTTGGAGTTGTCATGTGCCCCTCTCAATCCCCTGTTCTTTATAGAACTTGTCAAAATCTGCTGAATAAAACTCACCACTATTGTCAGTCCTCAAACAATTAATCTTTCTATCCTTCTAATTCTCTACAAGAGCTTTGAACTCTTTGAATCTACTAAAGACTTCAAATTTGCTTCTAAGAAATACACCCATGTACTTCTACTATAATCATCAATAAATGAAACAAAGTAAATAGATTTTAAAATTGAAGGAACATTAACAGGACCAAACACATTAGAATGAATCAAGTCCAACACCTCGGAAGATTTATGAGAACTAGAATAAAACTGAACATAGTTTTTTTTTTTCATAAATGCAATGTTTGCAGAAATCAAACTCAAGGTTACAATCATTCGTACCCTCAACAAGATTTTTACTTTTCAAGATCCTCAAACCCTTTCAACCAATGTGACCAATTCTTTGGTCCCATAACATTATCTTCTCAGCTGGAAGTTTCATCCCCATAGAATGAGCACCCTTAGGTACCTAGAAAGCATGACCATCAAAAGTAGATGCAACAATCCTCTTCATTGCTAGTTCTAATAGTGAGGATGAAGACTCTGAAGCTCTCTTCTTTGAAACAAAGGCACTATTTTACTGAACCATGCATGCATCAAGATGAAACAAAGTACCAATCCAAACTCCCTTAGCTAACACCATAGATCCTCTAATCATCTTGCATCCTCCATTCGAGAAAACAACCTGCACATCCACATCATTCAACTTAATTATAGAAAGGAGGTTCCATGCCAAACTAGATATATGTAGAACACCATTGATCCCCTTCACTCATCCATCAAGGAATCAAATCAAGACTCTACCGCAACCAACAATATTTAGGTGAGAATCGTTACCCAAGTACACCTTTCGACCATCGTATTCTTCATATTTTTAAAACCAACCCTGATGTGAGGTCATGTGAAAATATGCACCAAAGTCAATAAACCAAACATTCTAAAATGCTATAAAAGGTTATTTCTTCATAATAAGGTTTCAAGTTTTTGATATAAAATATATGGTTATGTTCACAAAGAACACCATGTTAATTTTGGTTAATTTACAAGTATAACTTCATTTGAATTCTCACAAAGAATATCCATTTATTGTAACAATTATTCATCTTCAATTTTGTTTACTATATTGTCCAATCCTGGACCACTCAAATTAGGTGTCATCTATCACTAAGTTTTGATAATACACCATATCTTTTATATAACCATGAAAATATTCTTCTCCAAAAATGTTTGAATAAAATATCAAGAATAGTACATAGTCTACTAAGAAATGTGAGTCAACATTTGTCTATACTTTCATTTTTACATTCAACTCTTATGTTGTCATCATGGTTCGGTCTTGCCATAGTTTCATAGTAGAGTTAAAAGAAATAACTTAACTAAATATGATATACAGAATAACTTCAATGCATTCAATAAACAAGATAAACTCTCTGGTTATTGCATGCGAAGATATCATGGCCTTTCGGCTCACAGGCATTGTTTGCTACAAGTGATATGTGTATATAACACAACCTTTATATAGATATGAAAAGAAAAAGAATCAAGTCTCTCTATTGAGAAATAAAAATATAACTGGACCGAATGATTGCACAGGAGTTTGATATAAAACTTGTATATGTATCTCTTTTTATTGCACTCCAAGTGAGGTGTTTCAGTCTTTGAGTATTGTCACAATATTTTCCAAGACTTATCATGTTGTTCTTGTTTCCTTTATCAGTCACCACTAGTAAACATGCAGCGTCCTCACATAAAACCATGCATCTCTTTTTAAAATGAAAGAGATTATATATCCTCAAAATTTAAAGAGCAATATTTGTCTTCTTCTCTCGTCATCTCCCATACCAGTTAGAAATAAAAAGACCATTTAGAATTGCCACTTCGTGGCTTTATACCAAACAAGAGTCACAACCCAATAAATATGCATGTCAGCATAAACTATGGCATGATTACCATTCTTTAATGTCTTCCCAAAGGCTTTAGCATAGTAAGTTTAAAAACATTAAATTTTAGTTAGAACTATCACCTCAAAAATTGGGAAATTTTAGCTCCAACGGACCTAAGGGTCAAAAGTTATGACCTTCGGAAGTTCCATGTCTAAAAACAAATGCATCAAAATAGTATCAATCAATAAATAAATTATATAAATTAAAAATACATACAACTATATGTAAATACATATAAATATATATAAATACTACATAAAAAAAGCTTAGAATCATACAATTATTTTATCAATCATCATACTACATAAAAAAGCTTAGAATCATACAATTTTCCAATATTATAAAGAGTTATTTTCAAAATTATAAAGTGTTTTGAAATTTAAAATATAACTCTCATAATTTTTGTTTTATAAGAAATATTAAACATCATTCACAATACAATGATTGATTCTCTCAAAATATCACTAAAACTTCAGAGCCAAAAGAATCCCCATCATCACTAAGTGATATGACAGGCAAAGAAAGTAACAGCAAGAATAAGCTTAAAGCCAACATATATGCTTTGAAACAGGCCTTGAAGCTATCAGAGCCATATGAACTCTACCGTCCATACTTCTGAAACTCCCATTCGCTATTATCTAAAGGACAGACTTGACGTGTCTTCAGCCACCTACTTATGCAGTGAAAGTGGAAGGCGTGGTTGCATACTCCCCATGCAACAGTACATTCTTCGCTGGTTGTGCTAGCTTGATTTGCCTGACACTCAATGCAGAGGTCCATGATATGGTTTCTGCAAATGGCACAATTGTCAACGACAATATCCCAAGCCCAGAGGGCAACGGCATTCCATTTCTTGATTTCAAAGCGCTTGGGCTTCTTGGAGGCGCTGGAGCCCTCCCCAGACTGCTCTTCCACCGGTGTCATCTCTACGTCTTTCGAAGCCATTCCTGCGCAGAGAACCCAGCTAGATATTTTTATTAAATGAATGTACTTAAAATTATAAAGTAACTATTTTATATAACAACATATTTTTTTAAATGAAAGCACACAAAAATAAAATTTAAAATATATAACTATTTTATTAAATTAATGGGCATAACAATAAAGTGGGCATAAAGTTTTCTTTTGTGTTATTTTATTAGGGTTTTATCATATAAAACATAAAAGGAGTAAAATGTATTCTCCAACCTAGAAGTTATTTTTCTTTGTTAGCCTTCATTAAACTAAAGTAAATAATTTTCAATAATTTAATCCAAATCATACCAAAAAAAACTCAAGAATCTAAAACAAAGGTCATTAAACTAAATATTAATTTTCTTTGTGGCTTTTAAAGATTGAACCCTAGCCTAAATAATTTTATAATTTATAGGTAATTTAAGCTGCACTTTAACTACAATTTTTTTTTTTATTTTAATGAGTAGAATGTAAATAGAATAAGAGTAAATAATAGCAATGCTAATCTAACCTTCTATAAATAATAACAGGAACATTGCATCACTTCATAAATTCATTTTACAAGAAAAATACAAAGAAAAATGGCTGCATAGTGCCCTTACCAATTAAATTTCTCTCCTTAGTGATTCAACTTCTTCCAATTCAATTTGCTTTGTTTTTATTTGATTTGATTTTTCTTAAATTTATGTTCGAGTACTACTTATATTTATACACATTATTTTAAATTGGCTTTATTTTGGTGTTAATAGAATTAATAACTATGTCGGCTATATATTTATAATTATTTTAAAAATATGTTTAGTTATTTAAAAAATATGTCAACTCTATTTTATTTTTATATACATAGTATTTATAGATGTTGGCTCTTTAATAGTTTTTGTTAACACACTCAGACCATTACACTCCACCCCTTACTATCAGTGTAGTTACAATGTAATATATTTTGTTTTATTTACTTGTAGAGTTATTTTAATGAAATTTCTCAAATTAATTTTTTACTGTAGAATATTTTATTTTATAACTATATTTTATTAAGGTTTCATCATATGAAATATAAAATGAACAACATGTATTATGAAGGCAAAAGTAATTGGAAGTAAGTACATTATATTAGGCTTTAAGTTAATTCTCAAAAATAGATGCCTTAATATCTCTTGGCATATTTTAGATAAAATACGTATGCTAGTTTTATTTTAAAATTATTTTATTTTATTACATTGTTTACTTTATTTTTATTTGAAAAGTTATTTTATATTGTTATAGAAATTTTAATTTTATTTTTGAAAACAATAGCATTTTTTATGAGTGAATTGCCCAAAGTGACCTTACCCATAAACCAAAGAAGAAATCAATCAAAATTTCTAACATGCTACTGGAAGAAGGGGCACACAAAAAATTCCATTAAGTATGCTTACTATGAGTTGTAATTTTGTTGTTAATATAGTATCTAATTACATAGTCTTTCTAATACAAAAACCTCATTATGGGTAATTTCTATACTATTCACTATTTTTATGCTTAAAAACTATTGCACTACTTTGTTATCGCCACCTCTATGGTATCCCCTGTAGCTTTGCTCATCACATCTTCCATCTCCATCTCCTCAAAATCCTTGGGAACCAAAGCAAAGGACCAATCAACTGCATTGTCTGCCATAACACTTGCAACATTTTTTAGGAAATTGAGCCCCCATGCCACCTTCTTCCATTTTGCTTCAACTCCAAACCCCACCGCTTCAATCATGAAAGGAGATTAGTGCCCATTGAAATTAGGAAACATTAACGGCCCTATGCCCTAGCTCATTAGGAACCCCAACCCCACCATTGCAATCTCTAGGTAATCAATAAGGCCCCTGCACCACTTGGAGAAGACCAAAGCCTTCATGAAAACTTTGATATTATCCTTATCCTCACTCAAATTCAACATGGTCACCACAAACATAGAGGCTACATCTGCATTCACCTGGTATATTTGAGATGCCAAAAGGAAGACATCTCCAAATACCATCCTTATTGCAAGAAGCACAATGGAGGAATGAGTTTTGAAAATCTTCTTCAACCCTCTATCTGAAATGTTGCCTCTCAAAACCATCTATCTACATCTCCCTTGAAGGAATGCCATAGTATCCATTTTGAATGGAAAAACTTGTATTGGCCAAACTACTAAATAGCATCCCCTAGCTTTTAATTGAAATGATTTTACCAGCAATGAACTGTCCCTTTCTACCATCAAATCTACAACTCCCATGCTCCAACAGCTCCAACTCTTTGTCATCATTAATTCTCATGCTTCAATGTCCTTCAAATGATAATTAAAACTAATGATCAAGTGAATTCCAATCTTCCCAGTTATTTGTAATAAATTTGGTGTATTGCATGGTCGTGGCCACATTGGCAAATTCATCTACCTTGGTGTTGGTCTCCCTGTAAGCATATACTATTTTGAATCTATCCAATAAATTTATACATTCCTTGCACATACTTAAAATATTTCTAAGTCTCCAATTCATGTTAGGATTAGCATTATTTCCTATGTCGTTAATAATCACTTTTGAATCCTCATCTATCATCAATCTTTTTACACCTTTGATGTCCCCCATCTGAAGCCCTAGCAATAGAGCTTGAGATTCTAATTCATTATTGGTCCCAACAAGTAGTTTTTTTGTTGTTGAAACCACCATTGCCCATTTGTGATCTTAGATGATGCATCCAACCCTAAAAATTTCTAGATTACCTTTAGTAAAAATTCAACTTATCCATCCCTCATCTGGGGGGACCCATCTTACATCCGCACTAGGGTTATGAGACATATGATCCAATGCCTTCCAATAAATGGGGGAATAATCAAACCTAGACACATTTTTTGATCTCATTATCCCAAGAAGTGAAGGAGCTACTTTTCAAAGATTAATGTCTTGATGCATTGTTTACCGCTTCTATTACAGACTGCTCAATTTTACATTTTACTGCTTCAGTCGACACTTCTTTATCTTGGAATATTCTCATATTCCTCTATTTCCACAAATCCCATATGACCAAGGATGACTTGATAATCCAAATGCTAGAGAAAACCAATTTCTTATGGAGCACCGACCATGCAGATAAAAGTTTAAATATATCTTGGGGTTGTAGATTCTACCAACTCAACATTCAATAGAAAAACTTCCAATGCTCCTCTACATATTTACAAGTTAATAGAAAATGGTCCATTGATTCTTATCCATTCATGTTCATCGTAGAAACTTGGGTAATCTTTCCAGACATCGAGTCTTTTTGTGGTAATGCTCATGTATTTTGGCTTATATTCATTGTCATCCAATAGGGTATCTCCCAGTTCCTTGAATTTCATGTGGTTGATTTTAGTGAGTGTAGATGTATATCCTTACATCCTCAGTATAAACAACATCATTTGGAACAAAAGAGAATGATCCATTCTTATCCACTTCCATAGCTTTATATGGATATTTCTTGTACTTAGGTCTTGGCTTCTCTAAAACATCAACTAATTTTGGTATCACAATTTTATCTCTTCTGCACTCTATAGCTATGGTTTCATTTCTTAACTCTTCTTCTTACGAATTTGCAATCTATAGCTAGGGCTTTACCTTTTACTCTTCTTTTCTCAAATTTACCATTCACATTGAATATGAATGAGGAAGAATTGAATGATTAGTACTTAAGTAACCTTATTTTGCCCTAACTTTTTTCCATTTATTACATCTTTCACTTGTTAGGTTTTTGAGAGATTTCAGCTGTCAGTTCACTCTATAGGTTCATAGGGAACTATTTCCATCTAGAATTCCTTTGTCTTTCGTGTTTTCATTCCAAACATTTGAGTTATTGATTTAGACTTGTCTTATTAACATATCCATCTTTAAATTTCTTATCAAGTCACCTATATGCCTTGCTTTCACTTCGCACCATCTCATTTTTACAAGGAGATGGAAGATTATGCAGTGGTTAGCTCCCCTTGAACCCATGTTTTTTCTTAATCTAATATGAAGTCCTCTGCAGGAGGTACATGAACAGGTGTGAGATTCATTGATTGAATCAAGCCACCAGGTTCACCTATAAAACCTGAGATTTACCTTCTACAATAGAAAAAACAAAGAGGATGAATTTGCAAAATATTGGATGCAATTAATGAGTTAAATTAATGAATTACATGTGAGAACTTAATTTTATTTGTAAGTTAGAAAACCCTAATATGACTTAGGAATAACCTAAAACTAAAATTAGCCCCAAGCCAACTTAATAAAGTGGAGAAAATAGAGAAAAAACCAATCAGAGAAAACTCCTCTCCAAAAGAGAGAAAAATACAACAAGTACATGAACATGTGATTGAAGAACTAACACTAAGACACCCAAGAATTGAGTCCATCACAAAAGTACAATCATGTTCATAACCCCCATAAAAAAGGAAGTAGAGAGCAGGTCTGGTGACCCCCCAGAAGTGAGAAGGATGAAACCCCATGCAAGGAAATTCTCCCTCTCAAAATAAAGATGAGAAGAGAGACCATGCAGTTGCTCCTCAAGATGACTCCTATAGTGCTGGAAAATGCTCAACATAGAATAAAGATGTTAATACCCATGAACATCAAACAACATTTGTCACCTTAGGAAGAAATACAATTGCAAATGTGTGCATAATGTCTTCCCATTCCTGATGGGAATACACAGGAAGAAGGATAAATGTCTCTGAACTCTACACATGATCCAAAGACAATAATGATGCTCCTAAAAATTGCTTAAATGTCTCCAATCTACTACAAAATTGTGATTGAATAGGAGGATAAAGAACAATCTCTGAAGAAGATGATGGTGATGCAACACCATTGAAGATGTCAGCAAATAGAAGACAAATATATCCTCAATGTTGTCCTCCAAATCTACAAGATGGGACTCTACAAACAACAATGATATATTTGGTAGATATGTGTCCCAATGAGCTATCTCTGGAAAACTAATAATATCCTACTACGAAGAATCTAATGTAGGAACAAGTAATAAAGATGTGATCTCAATTTAAGTGAAGGAGAAGAAAGTGAAGGTTATGTGTCATGTGAACTCGCAAGACCTGTCAAATATGCATGCTCCTCAACTATATCATCATCAAAAGGTATGCAATCTACATCATCAAGGGGTATGTGGCAATCCATAGTAGAATCATCAAGGAATGGAGAGATATGTGAGACTCCATAGATCTCCTAAATGCTAGTACAAAGAGTGTGTGAGCACTCAATATGTTAGATAGAACACATAGTGTCAAAATCAACACTAGAACTAATCAATCCTACAATACATGATCAATATAATTTCCCCATGTATATTTCCTCCCAGGTGTATTTCGTTCAGGTATGATTCCATAAAGATAAAGGAAAAGATTAACCCACTTAAGATGTTTCAATATGCCCTTTCACGAAGACTCATAATTATCCTTACCCAATGTTACCACTGAAGGGCAAATAGGAAAACCCATGATACCTCTTCAAATAAATCAAATCAGAGATCAAAAATATGAATATGTATTAATGTTCATAAATGAAGCCCAAAAAAATAAATAGAACTTCTCCAAATACCACAATGTTCATAATATCAAATAGAAATCATAAAACTGACAAACTAAATAAAGAATACTTGCGGCTAAGTGGTGTAGGAGCACCTAGAAAATCATGTTTTCATTTGTAATAAGGTCTATTTGACCAATGCATTTTCATTTCTATTTGTAGCTAGGTCTATTTTGTAATTCCCAAGTGACTTAGGGGACATTTGTCAAGTTGTAATCGCATAATGCTGAAAATAGCAATAATGCCAAAATAAGGCAGTACGGTAGTTTTGGTTGGTTGTCTCCTAGCCGCTTGGATTGTTCTCCTAGCCGCTTGGAGCTAGTGTGGTACTACTTAGGGCGAGTTGATAAATGCCCAAAGGAATGATCAAATGATCATCGAATGTAATCAAATTGAAGAATTGATCGAATGTGATTGTGTTGTGTTCAAGAGAAATAAAGCATTTCTGTCCTGTCCACTTGATTTCTATTTTTATAACTACAAATCGCACGACTGTAAATTTCTATTCATATTGCATTTTCCATTGTTGTTGTATGTCACTGTGAAGCATTCCACTAATGATATTTCTGTCAAAATCAATGGAATGACTTCAATCTACCATATATGTCTGTTTCCTATTTTGTTTTCTTGTTCAATAGTGCAAATGTTTCGGATCAAGGGTTTCATGTAGTAAGGATGGCCTAGAATCTCCATGTGTTAGAGTTAAGAGGGAAGTAAAACTATACGGTGGTGTTTTTGGCGAATCATCCAAAGGTTATGAGCATTCACTGACGGAATGCACCTCACCAAAGGGCAAATACATTGGGGCATTGGAGAAGGATGAAAGACTTGATAGATAAAGTTGAATAGGTGGCTCATCAGCTGTTAGTTCATTGACTGTGAGAATTTTAAGGCATCAGTCTGGTTTCTGTTGTGCGCTCCCCATCATATTGGTATTAGAGCCCTAAAAGATTTGGGCGGCAAATCAAATCGAGGATTTATAGGAGTGTTGGCATTTAGGTGTTGTCTATGAATGTTTATGTCAGATAGAGAAAGTGAAGGAGGGGCTAGCAAGATGCCTCCAAAGGGAATACCACCAAAGTGGTCAAGAAATTTAAGGAGATGGAGGAGCTGATAAAGACTGGAGTCAAGGAAGCACTCCAGGCTGAGTTGAAAACCTTAGGAAAAGGCAAGAAATCAGGTGTGGAGTTTAATGAAGAAGATGAAGATGGGGAAGATGAAACAACCCCAGAACAGACAAGTATATCTACAGACCAGAAACAATTTTTGGAGGCCATAAAATCACTTGGTAAGGAGTCATCTGAATCAAGAATGGAGATTCTGATGTTCAGTAGAAAGATGGATGCAGAAGAAGTCATCGAATGGAACAATGTTTTGAACAATTACTTCAAGTACAAGGAGGTACCAGAGAATAGAAGAGTCAATTTTACAAAGACAAAATTGAAGGGCACTACACTCACATGGTGGAACTACACCCAGGGAGAAAGGGTGAAGAATGGAAAGTGCATGATCTCATCCTGGAGTCAGATGGTAGAGAGGATCAAGGCTCAGTTCCTACCGGTAGATTATGAAGTACAGATATACAGGAAAATGTAGAATCTTAGGTAGAAGGATATGGATGTATACACGTATACAGAGGAATTTCATAAATTGTCCCTAAGGTGTGGACATGCTGAGGATGAGAAATGAAGAGTTGCCAGGTTTATTAATGGCCTAAAGTATAGTATACAAGATGAGATTACCATCTTGACACTAGAAACTATGGAAAAATGTTTCCAGGTGGCACTGAGAGTAGAAGAGAAGCAGAAAAGGAAGAGTGACTAGAACAATAGAGGTAGAGGTGGAAGGAATTTCAGAGGCAGAGGCAGTTCTGAAGGAAGAAGTCCTAACCAGAGGCCTAGTGGTGAGTCTAACCAAGAAGAGCAAGTTGGGGACTCAAGTAGCAAAGGAGGCTACTGAGGAAGAAGGCCTAATAGAAGAGGTAGGACAAATGGATCAGGTAGAGGATCCAAATTCTCCACTATGAGATGTTATAACTACAATCAGATAGGGCATCCGACATACAAGTGTCCAAAGAAGGCCTCAACTTCTCATGGTGCTGAGAAGAGAACCACTTTGATTCAAGAATATGTAGGGAGTGTGACATATCATGAAGTGAATCTAGAATAAAAAATGGGAGAGAATCTAATGATCAAGAGGACACTTCTCAAGGAACCAGTGCAGGTAGAACCATCACAATGGAGGGCTTTGTTTAGGATCAACTGCAAGATCCAAGGAAAGGTTTGTAAAGTCATTATTGACTCTGGTTCTACTAATAACATTATATCTTTGGAAGTAGTGAATAAGTTGAAGTTAGAAAAGATACCCCATAGCAGTCCATATAAAGTTAGTTGGCTGAACAAGGGGCAACACATACTCATCAATGAACAGGCATGGGTAGAATTCAATATTGGGGGGTATAGAGATAAAATTTTGAGTAACATCTTTCCAATGGATGCTTGCCATCTTTTGTTAGGCAGACCATGGCATTTTGACAGAAAGGCTCATCATGATGGAGAAAAGAATGCTTACTTATTCCAAAAGGATGGTATGGCTTATAGGATACAGTCATTGGTAGAAGAGGATCCATAGCATGTAGGGTCTAGTATAATGCTGGTGGGAGAAAAAGAATTCATGGACACATTACAGGAAGGTGATAGAGTAGGTTTTTCTTTGATTGTGAAGCCTAAGGGGGAAAAGAAGCAAAGTGTGAGAGAAGTAGGGCCTAAAGAGGTCAAAGATTTTCTTGAGAGACACACAGGAGTGATTGCAAAGAATATGTCTGATTCCCTACCACCAATTAGAGACATTAGCCATAGATAGATCTCATACCAGGAGCAGTACTTCCTAATAAGACAGCATATAAAATGACCCCTCAGCAAAATGAGGAGATAGCCAAGTAGGTTCAAGAACTTTTAGACAAGGGGTTAATAAGAAAGAGTTTGAGTCCATGTGCAGTCCCCACGATTTTAGCACCAAAGAAAGATGGAAAATGGAGATTGTGTACTAATTCTAGGGTCATAAATAGGATAACCATCAGGTATAGGTTTCCTATTCCTAGAATAGAAGATCTAATGGATTGTTTGGGAGGTGCTACCTATTTCTCTAAGATAGATTTGAAGAGTGGGTACCATCAGATAAGGATAAGAGAAGGGGATGAGTGGAAGATAGCTTTCAAGACCAATGAAGAGTTGTATGAGTGGCTTTTGATGCCGTTTGGTCTTTCAAACACCCCTAGCACCTTTATGAGGCTGATGAATAAGGTGTTGCAGGATTTCATAGGAAAATTTGTGGTAGTCTACCTTGATGATATTTTGGTGTTCAGTAAGAGCAAGGAAGAATACTTGAAACATTTGGAGATAGTCTTGAAAAGGCTACAAGATTAGAAGTTACTGATAAATTTGGAAAAATGTGACTTCATGAAGTAAGAATTGGTGTACCTAGGTTTTGTCATCTCTAAGGGTGATTTGAAAATGGATCTATTGATGATTGTTTTGAGACAGTCATAACAATTAGTTTAAAATTCACATAAATGAACCAAAATTGACTTGAAAGATATGAAGGAATCGATTAAGATTCACTTAATCACAAGTTTAATATGGTCAGGTCTTGACCTGTTGAGTAAATTCAATTGGTCAATGTGAAGCTGTAATGTTCAAGGGGCTTTACGTAGTTTAGGGTTTCCTGTTGGTTAACTGGACTCAAACTATGCAAAAGATCATAAAATCAGCATGTTGTTCATTCTTTTGCATAAAAATGTTGCTGTGCTACAAAGATTTAAATGGTTTTCTTGAATTATTGCAGCTTTCTCCTCTTAAATATTTATGAAAACTGTCTACTTTCAACTCTGTTATGCATTCTCCTTCAAATTTGAGACAATTTCCTTTAAGTTTCTATGTTTTCAGCTAACTATTTTTAGATGGGTTGAGAAAAGTTAGAAAGATCTAATCTGAACTTCATTCATTCTACCAAAGGATCTAATTGTTCTATTATGCACTTTATAAATCATACAGTAACTTGATCAAATCCACAGATAAAACCTAAGTGTAAGTTCTGAGCATTTTCACAAAAATACACTTAAGATTGCAAGCTCTAAGAGAAAATGTTTCAAACACAATGAAGAGAAAGAAAACACTCAGAAGATAGATGCAAAATCCCAGATTCAATTGTATTAGAAATAGACAGTCATATAAGATTTACAATGTCTGAATGACTCTTAGCTTCAATGATCAAACTACAGAAAACTTACAAGCTTTATAGATACAGTAAGGAAGCTAGATGTTGCACGCATTCCTTATTGTAGACACAGGCGACCTCCCTCTTCTACCTCTAAACTAAAAGGTCCCTCTATTCTAAATGTTAAAACTAGTTACAAGTGCTGGCTATCCTCTAAAAATCCCTGTGTAACCTTATTACAGTGTACAGAGGCACAATATATAGATTTTGGTTGCTCATAACAGCTCAAAACCCTAGTTAAGCATTGGTTCAATCTTCTGGTTACAACAATAAACGCTGGAGAATAAATCCCCAGAAATATCTCTGAGCATACATCAAATCTGGGTGAAATATGCCCTTCTGGAAACCCTAGTAGCTCAATATTAACTTCTGTGATCTGCTGCAATAATGTCTTTAGCTGCATTTTGTCCTCATCAATGAAGACACTTGATTTCTTCGCATTCCATCCTTATCTTCCTTCTGCTTCCTCCGAGATCTAATTTTTTCCTCTTCGTGATGTCATCGCCATTAAATTTCAGCTCCTTCCTCAACTGCAAACCTGCAAAAAAATAGATAAGCAATAAGTACCATTGATTAATAAAACCATAGGAAGGAAAACAACTACCAAATCTAGCCGTGACTACGTGAACACACCAATCGGGCCCTAAATCTGTGAAAAATATGGGTCAAAATGCATATTCAATGTTAAAACTAGTCAGGTCAACCATCGTTGACCGAAAACATGCAATCAGGCTCCAAAATGCTTCAAAAACCTACCGCTTCATTTTCCCGCCCTTTTCACCTATCCAAATCCTTGTATATGGTGAATGCATATTTTCCTTGTATATCGGGTTTGTATATCGAATATACAAGCATCAAAATATGCAAGGAACTATCTATTTTTAATTTCCATTTCGAATCCGGCCTATACTAGTGCATTATATATCGTAAAATATACATTGCGCAAATATACAATGACTTAACTCTCTTTAATAATCTCCTCAGGTCCGTCCAATGTATATTTCGTATTGTATATTGGTCTGTATGTCCAAAATATACATTTGGACCTTATACAAGCACTTAACCAGATTTTACTTTTCCTTCGATTCTGCGTTGTATATCCGCAATGTATATCGTGCTTTCTATCTTATGATATACATTCGAGTTTTATACACAGCATTAATCAGATTCTATTTTATTTGGATTCTGGCTTGTATAAGCGCAATGTATATTGGCTTGTATATTTGAATATACAAGCGCAAAATATACATTGAATTAAAGCTATTTAAAAAAACTTTTAAATCCATGTTGTATATTGGGTCTTGTATATTTACGAAACCCTCTTTTCAAATCTGTGGATATACAACAAATTTTCCATATTTAAAACCCATTTCATGTCCGCCATTGTATATTTGCGTTGTATGTTACCGAAACATACAAGCCCACAAAATATACAAGGGATTAACCTTGTTCAATAATCGCTTCAAGTCCGTGCGATCTATGTTGCCAATGTATATTTTAGTTTGTATGTCCAAATATGCAAGCACTGAATGTACATCGACTTAACAATGTTTAATGACTTTTTGGGTCCGCTATGTATATTGGCATTGTATATTGACTTGCATGCTCCGCTTGTATGTATTTTCTGATATACAATAAATTTTCTATTTTGGACCTTTATTTTGAATCTGGCTTGTATGTGAATAGTGCCTTGTATGTTCGGTTTGTATGTCAAAACATACAAGCACCGAATATACAATGACTTAATTTGTTTTAATAAGTCCATCAGGTCCGCATTGTATATAGAACACTTGTATCCTATGCATTGTATATTTTGAAACATACAAGTAACTAACTTTATTTAAACAACCCTTCGGGTCCGCGATTTGCATATGGATGTTGTATGTTCCAAATGTATGCACAAATATACAAACCCAAAATGTACAACGATTTAACACTATAAAAAAACTTTTAAATCTGCGCAATGTACATTGTCAATGTATATTTGGCCTCGTATATTTTGACCTTCCAAAACATACAACATGAGATACAAAGTGTATTTGAAACATCAATTCATTTTAACCTAAAACCACTTCAGGTCCATCTTGTATGTATACTTCAAAACCTTTACCAAATGCATACAAGAAAAAAAAGAGACATACATTCGGCCTAGTATATGGAAGCGATGTACAAAGAGCAATGTATGTGACATATACAATGACCCAACATGCAAAAAAATAATGCATATGCAACCCAATTGCAAAATGCGACTAAGTATAAGTGACTTTGCACATACAAACTTGACTTTGTATATGCAAAGCGATATATACAAACCTGAATGTACATTTTACCAAAATGATCATAACTTGCAAAATATGGCAAATTTTAAGATGGTTCAAAAAGCAACGCTAGCTCATTTTTCACAAGGAATCCAACCATATCATGCTCTAGTACCGAAAATACATTTTTTCTCTATTTTAAACAAAGTTTGCCATTTTAACTCCTCTCTTTTCCCTTTACCACCAAGCAAAACAACACACACAAAAGCAAAAGCAACAGCCACAGCAGGGGTCCTCATTTTGCTAAGGAGTAAAATGGGGCATGTTGTGAACATCACAATAGGATCCTTCCAAGGTAGAAGCTATTTTGAATTGGCCTACACCCAGGACAGCAAGAGCGATTAGAAGTTTCCATGGTTTGGCGACATTTTATAGGAAATTCATTAAGAACTATAGTGACATCTGTGCACCTGTGTTGGAGACCATCAAGGGTGGAGGTAAGATGAAGTTTGCATGGACGAGAGAGGCAGATCAATGTTTTGAAAGTCTGAAATAGAAAGTTGTTGAATTCCCTATTTTGGTGTTACCTAATTTTAATAAGGTTTTCACAATTAAATGTGATGCAAGTGGATTGGCCATAGGAGCAGTATTGAGTTAAGAAGGTAGACCAGTAGCCTTCTTTAGTGAAAAATTAAATGAAGCTAAGAGAAAATACTCCTCTTATGATTTAGAGTTGTATGCTATGGTACAAGCTCTAAAAAAATGGAGGCACTACTTGCTTCCTAAGGAATTTATTGTATACACTAACAATCATGCTCTTAGTTTTTTGAATGGATAGGAAAAGCTCAGTCATCAGCACATGAATTAGGTGGAAAGTCTTCAAGCCTACACCTTCATCATCAAACATAAGAAAGGAATAACCAATAAGGTTGCTGATGCTTTAAGTAGAAGAGTGTTGACAGTGTAAGAAGTACAGCTATAGAGTATGCATGTTGAGTCACTCAAAGGATTGTATGAAGAGGACCACGATTTTAAGGAAATTTACAAGGTATGCAATGAGTTTGCCAGTACTTTCCGTAGTGAATTCTTAGATTACACATTGCAAGATGGCCTTTTGTTTAAAGGAAGTCAACTATGTATCCCTAAGTGTTCAATGAGGGATAATATAGTGAAGGAAAAACATAGTGGTGGTTTAGGAGGACATTTTGGGCTCAATAAGACCTTAGATCTTGTCTGAAGGTTTTACTTTTGGCCAAAGATGCAATCTGATGTCAGAAGGTTTGTTGAGAGTTGTATGATTTGTCAGACAGCAAAAGGAATCTCAACCAATGCAGGACTGTACCAACGTTTGCCCATACCAAACAGACCTTGGGATAGTTTGAGTATGGATTTTGTGATGGGATTGCCCAAGACAAGGATAGGTTATGACAGTGTATTTGTTATGGTAGATAGGTTCAGAAAAATGGTGCACTTTATTCCTTGTAAGAACACCAATGATGCTAGTTACATTGTAGGTTTGTTCTTTAAAGAAATTGTCAGACTTCACAGATTACCTTAGAGTATTGTATCTGACAAAGACAGCAAATTTGTGGGATATTCCTGGAGAACTTTGTGGAAAAGATTTGGTACAATTTGTCTTTTAGTTCAACCTATCATCCTCATACTGATGGCCAAACTAAGGTTGTCAATACGTCATTAGGCAATCTACTGAGATGTTTGATAAGAGAACATGGCATTAGTTGGGATGTGGTACTCCCACAAGCAGAATATGCCTATAATGATTCTACAAACTGAAGTACAAGTTTAAGTCCTTTTGAAGTTGTTTATGGTAGTCATCCTAGAGGAATTTTTAAATTACGAGATGTTCAAGGGATGGACAAAAGGAGTGGACATGCTGACACATTCGTAGAGGCTATGAAAGAGATCCATTAACAAGTCAGAGATACTTGTTGTGTGGTTACACAACACACCCCATTTTGACTTGACAAAACAGGGACCCAACTTCTTGTTTGGCTTTGCTTGTGTTTCTGCTTGCTGGCGGTCTGGTAAAAGTATGTCAATGCAGATGATCCTACATAAAGGGGGCTGGGTAAGTCATCATGATGAGGTCAATTTTTTCAAAATTAACATTTCATGTCAATAACCTCATGGTGGGATAGAATACAAAATTTCATGCAGGTTTGCCTTTTGGATCACCTCGATATTCCTTAGGGAACAAAAGTTATGATGAGTCAAAGATCTAGTCAAACCTGATATTTTGAGTGGAGGATCATATTTCTCAACATCAGTCATCTTATAAAAGATCACCCCGATCTAATAGTATCACCTGATAAATTATTTGCTCCAAACATTCAGACATCAAATTTATATGATAGTGACACTTACCTGTAGAACAACATCATATATTTTGCAAGGGTCATATTCCTAAATATCACCCTGATATTTGAATATCAGCCTGTTGCAAAATATCACCCTGAGCTAATATCCCGCTGACATCATCCAAACCTAGTAAACGAAGAAATCAACATGATGATGATGGTACCATCCTTTTTACCTCGCAGAGGTATATTTCCAAGCATGACCTTTCTTACACAACATGATGGTGACGTCATAAAGCCACAACACTGAACTAAGTCATTATCCTGATGATATCATCTTGATATTTTGATAGGAGTTCATTTTATGCCTGGGGGGTGATATTATAAACATCACCAGACATTTCGAACATCCCCTGATATTTTTTAATATCACCTGATATTCTCAACCCGACTCGATGTTTCGACATCGTTCTTTTCACCTAAAATGGATGATCATATTATACCAAGGGGGTGATATTCTCAATATCACCTGATATTTAGAATATCACCTAATCTTTAGAGATCACCCCGTGCCTCGCTGCCATAACATTAAATACATATAGATGTGGTAGGTGGTTCCCGCCGATGATGAACCCGATACATACACTTGGCAGGATCTAGAAGTTTCATACGAGAAAATCAGCTGTTGCATTTAATTCACCCTAAGTTGCCCTAATTTGTATAAGAAAAAAGGTTAAAAGTGATTTACAGATTCATTTCATACTTACCCTATGATAAAATAAGTTCTTACAGAGTTCCAAGCTTACAAATCCTCATAAGGCCACCTGTGGACGCATATAGCTTGTACCAGAGTGGGATACGAGAGCACTGTTGGTAATTGAATTCATTTCAGATGATCATTAGCATAATCAAGAGGATAAGTGCATCAGGTAGGTAATTTGAAACCCTCTGGTTGTCATCTTTCACATATCCAGGTATTATGGAGTCTTCTAGTTTGAAATTCCAAATTATGCATGTCAGGATAAATGAAATGTGGAAAGAATAATAGTATGCATGATGAATAATGAATATGTAATGTATATGCATGCTTGTATATGTATCAATTGTAAGACCAAGTTGTGTTAATTATAGGCATCCATGGTGGATAAATGGCTGGCTAAGTCAGAGGCAGAGTTTCTAAAGCCCATGTTTGCTCAACCTGAGGGTGTCTGGTTCAAATATGGTGCCATCACCGATACACATCAAGGGAATACAGATCTAGCTACCTGGTCAGTCAAAATGAATGATGAAAAGAATAATAGTGCCTTGCTAGATCTAGTCTTCGTATCAAGAATGTGGAATGCAGCTGGTTTCCTATATTCCGTGGAAACCCCTAAACTGATTATTGAGTGTACGAGGAACTACAACTCAGAAACCAGGAGGGTAGAGAAACATGGCAGAATATATGTTGATCTGTCAATCAAGGGTATTGCTGCTACATTTGGTTTGCCATTGGGCAAGAAGGTTGCCAACATAGATCTGAAGAAATCGGAAGTAGAGTATGAAAATAACAAGAAGTATGCCAAGAAGAAGATGTATCAATGGAGGGAAAAGAATAGCCCCTATCCTGCAGCAGCTAAACTTCTAATTCATTTATATAAGTATGACTTTGACGATGAGTACCAATATATGATAGCCCTGCTCAGCAGAGTGACAAGCCAGCCTGATGCTGGAAGTTTTAGGGACTGGATGTAGCAGTCATCCTGATGTGTCTCTACATGGATAACAAGCCAATGTGGGCCAAGATGATAAGTGATGCTCTGGATGAGCAGTTAATGAACCTAGGAGGTCCAGATTGTTCCTTCTACATGACATCATATATAGTTTATTCATGTGCCTACAAGGGTACATTTGATGCATTGATTACAGATAGAAAAATTGGAGGCACAACTAATGATGCACACATATGGCATCATCATCCCCAAATGCAAAGAGTGAATTACCTCCAGGACTAAAAGCTAGTAAATGATGCATTCTCTATGCAACTGGTGAGAACAATGGAAGAAGATAGAACCAAGAGACTAAGCATGGAGGCTCAAGAAGTTATCTATAGGCATGGAGCCTGGTTTATCCAATTTGCCACTTTCTCCTATATCAGGATTGAAGGTTTTGAGGGGGAGACTCTCATGCTCCCAAGGTACCCTACAGATGCAGTTGTCCTAATGGAATTTCTAAGACAAATCTCTACAATATTGAATGCCTATAAGGCAAACAACAAGCTTCCACCAGTTTTGTTTCCAGTCACAATGGGTTGGTATATGTGCCCAGACTCTGAGAATATCAAGAAGGCCATAGATGGTCTAAGTATGATGAATTTCTAGCCTTTTCCATTAGTAAGATCATATGATCCATATGGGAGGATGTAGAAGATCATGGGGAAACCCATCCATCAAAGGAATCTTCAAGACTTCTAAGCAGATTGTGAAGATGAAGCTGAAGCCCGAAGAAGAAGGTATCAAAGGTTAACACTTAACCAAATCAGGACCTTTGATTGCATCTCCATCCCGACACAACTGAAGAAGGATGATGGAATGATAATGGCTGATGAATATGAAGAGAAAAAGATATAAAATGATACCATCTCTGTGCCGAATCTCACTATACAAGAGGATATCTCCTTAGATCTATTCACAGGCAAGCTATTACAGCTAACCCAAGCTTGGGTGGATGAGCAGATAAATGTACTGAAGAAAAAGGGTGTTGTCATCATGGCGGACAACAAGAAGAAAAGATAGGAAATTGCTAAGGATGAATATGATGACTTCTTAATTGAGAAGAGAAAGACTAAAGGAGAAAAGGTACCTCCTCCGAAGAAAAGAAAAAGACTTCCAAGAGGAAAGAAGATTGATACTGAACCCAAAGGGGTTATAGTGGAAAGAGTGATAGTGCCAGTTGAAGATGCATCAGCATCAGGATAGGCATCAGCATCATCAACACAGCCTCCTCAGGATAAACAAAAGGCTAAGCAGATCCAGAGGCCAACTGCACAACCTACTACTGCATATGAGGAGGATCAAGCCTCACATAAGAATAAAGAGAAGGATATTTCTTTAGAAGAAGAATCTGAAGAAGAAGAAGGCCCTCTATCCTTCACAAGGAAGAGAAAAGCACCCTAGGTAGTAGCCACTACACCTAAGAAAGCAAGGACTTCTATGAGAGGTGAAATAAAACAAACTCCCCTAATGTTGAGGGGAGCAGGTGGAGGAGTATTTAAGAAGGAATTGCAACATAATGTTCCACTTCCCACTATTGTGAAGTTTAAAACTGAGCAAGCAGAAGAACAAGTAAAAGGAACCTCTAAAACACTTCAAAGTGGTCAAGTCTCATTAGATGAGACAGTTGACCTATCTGATGATGAGGTGGTGAAGGATGTAACTTCACAAAGAATGGAAACCCTTGCTGCTGGCACTCGGATAACTCCTCATGGAACTCCATTAGTACAAATAGTGTTAGAGGAGATGAAGCAAGTGGAATCAGGGAAAGAGAAGAGCCTGGAAAAGGTAGCCCAAGAGATAGGGCTTGATACATTGATTGAGCAGGTAACCAGTCCTGCAGTAATTGATCTCACCTATAGACAGGATGCAAGTCTTGAAAATCAAGGAAGTATTCAGGATAAAGAAGAGAATGTTGAGGAAGTAAAGATGGCAGAGATAGAGAGCCATACTTTGGATATGGGTAAGCAACAACAAGAGGAAGTACTTGTTAGATCCAAGATAAGGGAGGACAAGAAAGGGATATATCAGATGATCTTGCCCTAAAGGTACAAGAGGTAATTGTTACAGTTGCGGAACAAATTGTAGCTACAGATCAGGTGGACAAGCCTAAGGTAGATACCGTAACATCTATGGAAACAAATATGCCTCATGATGAGAAAATCACTAAGGTAGATAAGACACCCATGGAGGAAGCAAAAGATCAGGATCATGATAAACATGCAGATGATCAACAGGATCACCCTCCAGAAAAGGAAATTTCTCAACAGGAGGATATACCCAAAGATCACCCTCATGAGGAGCATCATGAGGAAGAAATAAGGAAATCACCCTCCCCATCGAACATGATGGTGGATACCAGAGATCAAGGTCATCATCATGATGATGATGGAGACCAATAGCCAAAGGATCAAGCTCCTTCGTGGCTCGAGAAAGAAATTGGCGAAGAGTCAAGCATAGGGATACAAGAATTTGATGTATCCACATTATTTACACAAACCCTGATAAGGCCAAAGAGGAAGGCTAGAATAACTTCTGCAATACAAAGGGATCCTGATATAGGCAAGACAAAAACCCATGTAGTTGTTCCTGTAGTTGATAAAGAAAAGGGCAAGATCACTCTGGATGAATTCCAGATTACTACAGTAGATTTGGGATTTGCCAATGAGGATCAAGAAGGATAGAAAGGTAAAGACATTATTGATTCATTAACTCAAAGAGTTAAGAGAGAGAAAGAGAAGAATAAGCAACATAAAGAGCACATTGCTCAGCTGCATGCATATATAAGAGGGTTAATTAACCCTGACGATACATCTAGTGATCATGCAGTCTCCTTGACTGCTATTTCTCAGGAGGAGGTCAACAAGTTGAACCTCATGAGGCATGAATCAATAATAATGTTGAAATGGATGTCATCTGTACTCGATGGAGCTGAAGAAGTGGCAAAGGCCTCTTTAAAGAGATGGAATTCTTTTGGACAGATAAACTACAAATGGAGATTGGCAGGAGGTCCTTTCAGTTAGAAAAGGTCGTGAGCATTTATTTTGGATGAAATGAAGAGGACTGATCCATAGATTCTAATAAAGAATCAAATACTGGATAATAACACAACCCTATTGATTGATATCTGGAATAAAGACATCAAGTTTGAATATGATGTACTTAAAAGATGCAACAGTAAACTAAGAAATATTAGCATGAAGCTACATGATATGATGTCCCATAAGGCTGAAGTTTTGGAAACATTAGAAGGAGATGCAGAAGGCAAGATAGAAAATTAGGATGAAGAGTTTGTCATCAAAGCTCTACATAGTAATTTCCAGTTAGTTGCTAAAGACCCTCTCAACCACCTGACAGAAGAAGTGCTGGATAAAGTAATGAGAATAAAGGTCAAGGTGGAAGATTATAATGAAATGGCCAGCAGCAGGAGGAGTAAGTTGGAATCTCTCCGGAGCAAATATCAGGTGCATAAACATGCCATCACCAAAGCGAGAACTCAGGATGGTGGAGAATTGGAGAAAATAGTGCAAACATATGAGAATATCAGGATGGCTATGCAAGTCCATATTCAAAAGGGCAATCATCATGATGATGAAGATAGCGAGAGTGGTGAAAGTGATGACGATGACAAAGAATCTGATGACAATGCATCATAAAGGGAATATATGCATCGGGTACTTATGAAAGTATAAGTTGCCTAGATGGTTGCCAGCTAGCAACCTGTGCCATGTGGAAAAGATTGACTTAGTCAATAAAATGTAAACCGTAGATTTCAATAGATAAATCTTGATTGTAGATCAATTGTAACTGCTCCCTCACCTTATTCTATAAAAGGTGCAGGGATGCCTCATTTTGAACATTGAAAACTTAATTGAAATTTGTTTGCTGAAATATTTAGGGCTTATTTTAAAGTTGTTGTATACATATATGTTCCTGCATACTTAATGAATGAGAAGACCCTTTTGATTACAATCCATCATAAATCTTAAGTAATCAGTGTGTGAATTCTTGATATATGCCTTGATTTGCTGCATCCCTTGGAGTGCATGTTAGTTTGCATGTGTTGTTTTCATACCTTTCCTTTGAAGTTAGCATCGACTGTATCTAGCTGTGGAATGTCCTGGTGAACATATGGTTTGATTTCTTCTCTTCATGACTATATCTGATTGTATATGTGGCTCAATAGCTGAAGGTTCAACTTTAATTTGAAGTATTTCTTTCAATTTCAGAACATTTCATCACAATTGCAAATAATTGATAATCTTAAGCAAATAAATCAAATATGTAGACATCCTGTAGATAATGGAACATATTCAGTATATTTGAGGTTAAAGCATGTCTAAATGACAAATATAATGCAAAGATTTAAAGATAGATACAATATTTGAAGTATATCCTGTGTAGAATAACTCTCTGTGCAGCATCATTATAGGAAACATTATCTTACTGATGAGATCCACGTAAGGCCCCAAAATGGAAATAGCAACACACATCAACCTTTGAGTAATGTCAGAAGATTAAGACCTAATCAACGGAGACTTGAGATCATGAATTTCCTAAATTCATTGTATCTTTCAAGATGAATAAGGGTTAATGTGTACTTTTATTCTATGTTTGTTTATGACTAACATCGTGATCAACAATACTCTACACTAGAACAGTCAGAAGATCAAAGCTCGAGTGGATCAAAGAAGAAGGGATGTGTAGTACCAAATTAGAGATATGGTCATTGTTCATCTCAACAAGAACAGACTACCCACAGGAAAACACATCAATTTGATGATGCAAAAAATTGGACCTTGTCAGATTCTAGAAAAATATGGTCCTAATGCTTACAAAATTGAACTCCCTGAAGACATTGCTATTTCACCTATCTTCAATGTTGCTGATCTGACATTATCTAGGAGTCCTGATATAGGTGAAGGTACAACAGGATCTGTTCAAGACAATGCAGAGTGGGTGCAGTCTTTACCACCCAAGGAACCACCAAAGATGGAGTGTATTTTGGATAGCAAGATAGCAAAGAAGACCAGAAATCAAACATATTTCGAGCACTTAGTCAAATGGAAAGGACTTCTAGATTCAAAAGCCACATGGATGTTGGAAGAAGATATCAAAAAGCGGGGTGGTGATTTGCAGCAGTTAGTCTCTAAGAGGACTTGAGACAACTTTCACCCAGGAAGTATGGTGCAGGAGCACCTCAAAAATCATGTTTTCATTTGTAATAAGGTCTATTTGACCAATGCATTTTAATTTCAATTTGTAGCTAGGTCTATTTTGTAAGTCCCAAGTGACTTAGGGGACATTTGTCAAGTTGTAATCGCATAATGCTAAAAATAGCAATAATGCCAAAATAAGGCAGTAGGGTAGTTTTGGTCGATTGTCTCCCAGCCGCTTGGATTGTTCTCCTAGCCGCTTGGATTGTTCTCCCAGTTGCTTGGAGCTAGTGTGGTACTACTCAAGGTGAGTTCATCAATGCCTAGAGGAATGATCAAATGATCATCAAATGTAATTAGATTGAAGAAGTGATCGAATGTGATTGTGTTGTGTTCAGGAGAAATAAAGCATTTTTGTTCTGTCTACTTGATTTCCATTTTTATAACTGCAAATCATGTGACTATAAATTTGTATTCATTTTGCATTTTCCATTGTTTCTGTGAAGCATTCCACTAATGAGATTTCTGTCGAAATCAGTGGAATGAATTCAATGTACCATATATTTCCATTTCCTTTTTTTTTTCTTCTCTGATAGTGCATATGTTCTGAATCAAGGGTTTCACATAGTAAGGACAGCCTAACATCTCCATGTGCTAGGGTTAAGAGGGAAGTAAAACTGTGCGACGGTGTTTTTGGCAAATCAGCCAAAGGTTATGAGCGTTCATTGATGGAACACGCCTCACCAAAGGGCAAATGCCATAGGGGCATTGGAGAAGGATGAAAGACTTGACCGATAAAGTTGAATTGGTGGCTCATCAGCTATTAGTTCATTAACTGTGCGAATTTTAGGGCATCAGCCTGGTTTTTGCTATGTGCTCCCCATAACTAAGTCTAGAAAATTTGTATGGATGGCTATGTACAGCTCGTCAATACCTTCTGACTACCACAAGAATTACAAAAATCAAAGATCATGGAAAAAAGATACGAGCTTAGAAGCCAAAAAAGGTATCTAGAATTCAAACAACAATAAATGTCACTAGTAGACTAACCTAGAAAAAATACCTACACCACTACATTGTGTTCAGAACATTCTTTCTAATGCCTTTTTTTTTTAAAATATGACCTCATTTGCCCAAGTTATGCCAAAAACAAAAACAACACCCTGAAGCACAAATTAGGGCAAAAAGGGACCTCCTACTCGTACTACGTGTTGGGCAAGTCATACGGCTTGCTTGGCAAAAAAATTCCCCATATGATCCCATGGCTGATTTCAACGATTTGATAGTCAATATTAAGGTCTTTGGGCCTTCTAAGCCAGATGCCAAGGTTGGATTTGGCCCAAAACACTCCAAAAATAGCTTTCCTCTAGATCCTCAAAAAACATCTACTAAAACCCTTGCAAATTTGGCATACATAGCTCAAATCAATCCAAATAAAAGACTAATCAGACTATTTTGACTTCTCTAAATCCAATCAAAGACTCTATTTTAAACAAAAATACACCAAACAAATAGCTCTTGCTTAAATGTTTCTCTGGATATGAGAAGGGGCTTACAAATCTAGAGCTCTGGTACCATGCGAGAGTCACTGATTGACTCAAGCTACCAGGATCACTTGTGAAACCTAAGATTTACCTTCTACAAGAGAAAAAAAGAGGATGGATTTGCAAAATATTGGATGCAATTAATGAATTGGATTAATGAATTACATGTGAGAACATGCTTTTATATTTGCAAGTTAGAAAACCTTAATATGACTTAAGGATAACTATTACCATTTTTTACCATAGCTCAAAATTGGCTAAGCAGATGTGATATTATCATTCTTTTTTAGTGAGGTTTGATATTCTTCTGTTATGAGTTAGTTGCATAATTATTATGTTTCAGTGTTAAATGTAGTTCAATTGTTCAAGAAAGGAGGAAAGATTTTAGATCATTCATTGCATTGCAGAACAGTCAAGAGAGATAAGTATTTTATTCATCACAATGATTATCCATTTACAAGTTGAAATACATAAAGGAATAAGCATTGCATTGAAAGAAATGATGACATATCAGATGTCCCACACAAGTCGTGGGTTATAGATGAACATATGCAGATATAAAGAAAATATTATGCATCTAATGAATGAAAAAGGAAAGACATAGCCATCATTGCCATGGGGTTGTCGATCTTCAAAGTTGCCTCATGTCCTACTCCTGATCTCAACATGTACCTGCAAAAATGAGGGAAGGGTCCTGTTAGAAGCTCTGGTTATCAAAATACTTTATCCACTAGAAGAGGCATAATACTTTGATTATAGTGCATTGATCAAATCAACATCATCCATATGCAAAAGGAACCAAAAGAAAACAATCATGGAGAATCATTGTTTTATTCTAATATGTTTGTTTCATGTGCAATTATAGGTCAAATTATGTTTTTGTTTCAGATGTATTTCAGCATGCGGTACAAAATGGGCTCCCACAAGGGTAGAGCTTGGCATGCTACCCCTAAGTTTTAAGAGAAGTGAAATCAATTATTCATCCATACTGTGTAAAAGAGGAACATGATAAGGTGAATAATTTTGTATCAACTCAGCCTGTTGGACTTTAATTGAGTGTCCATTTATGACTACCATTCAAGAGGAGTTGAAGTAGCAATCATCTATGAACAGTGAATGTCTACACATGGCAGCCAATGAGGTAAGAGGTTGTAAACATCAGACTTGAAATGCTCATATTTATATTTTAGGTGTCATTTTTTTGATAGAACAGTTAATTAACAACCATAGAGCATCAATTTACTATTCAAGTCAAATAGACAAATATAGAAGATAGCATGTGCATAGGTAAAACAGAGTTCACATCAAACAATTGATCATTACAAAGACAGTACATTGCTCATGTCTCAAGAGTAATAGAAGAGGATCAAGTACATGTATGGAACAGTAGCACATATGTATTGTCATAAGGAGAAGAACTATCAACTGATATAGTACTCATTAGGAGCCTCATGTTTTGCCATACCGTAGTAAAGAAAGGACAATCATGTACAGATACTATATCACATTGCTAAGAATGTTATGATGTTACAAATAACCATGAGCAGGTATGTGCATAATCAAATGGCAGATGCAGCTTAAATAGAAGTTGTCATTACCAAAGTCCTTCAGTAATTGTTGGTGATATGGTGTTATAACAATAATATGTTTGCAACATGTATGCCAAGTGTTACAATCTAAACTGAGTGGACAAGGATGCCAAGAAAGATTTATCCATAGTTGTGAGTAGAGAAAAGAAACATTAAATGCCATTAGTAGTTCATGAGTATATAGGTGTGTGGAATAAAAGGAAAAGCTTGCAAATTATCTATCAGAATATCATACATTTCAACTTGGCTGTTATCTTGATGTCATATAGGTGCTACAGGAATCATCTAATGCAGAGAAAAGGATACATGATATCCATTTCATTTCATATGATAAATGCCATGAACAGTTGACAGGAATATCTGACAATATTGATGCTACAGTAAATCAAGGTTTTAAATTTTAGGTGGAGACATGGAGTTCAAAACTTTCTAAGTGTTCATAATTTCTTTCTGATAGTGATAGTCATGAAATAGATAGAATGATCAAAGTTAAATTGACAAGAAAATTACAGATATGTCTAAGCTTTCATTATGTTTTGAAAAAACTTACAAAGTCTTATACATACAAAAATGGCATGAACAGTTACAGAAGAGTTTTCATTGTCCAGAAATGTCAAGGTTTTTCATATTCTCAAAACCTTATCTCAAGTGTTCTATAGTCAGGAGATATATAGAAAAAATAACAACAATATGCCATGGTTGTATCAGAGAAAGGTTTTTGTGCTATAGAAAGTAGAAAATCCTTGTTACATTTTTTGAAACCCTGATGTTATTTTTGTATCTACAGATAAAAATGCATAGAAGAGCTACAGATGCAGAAAGTCAAATAGCCATGGAAGAAGAAATAATTTCTATGCAAAGAGAAGTGAAACCCTCTTCATAATTTTGAAACCCTACTGCCATTTTTGTCAGCTGCAGAGTAAAAAGAATGCACAATAATGTTACAGGATGTTAGCCATGATAGTAATAAGGGTTTTTATGCAAAAAAAAAAATTGAAACCCTTGTTTCATATTTTCAAAAGCCTCCTTCATTTTTTTCATAGTTAACAAGAAGATGCTATAAGAAATAAAGAAGAAATGATAGAAATGCAAACCTACTATGGCCATGTTATGAAAGGAGTTATACATAGAAATCACATCTTTTTGTTTCAATTTTTGTGTCTATAGAAGTAATGAAGCATGGCCATGGAGGAAATAAGTATTTTTATGCCAACAAAGGTGAAACCCTAGTGCCATCTTACACTTATAGTTAAAAAGAAAGAGGTATAATGCATATACAAAGATAGTCGTGCCAGGGAAAAGTCTTTTTGTGAAAAAATTACAAACCCATCACATAGTTTTTTCAAACCCTTGTGCCATTTTCAATTGCAGAGGAGAGAGCACAACAAGAAGCATTGCCATGGCAAACAAGGCCTCTATGAAGTGAAAATGATTAAACCCTTGTCATAAAATTGAAAACCCTCAAGGTTTTACACCTACAGTCAAAGGAGGGTAAAACTAATGTATACACAGTCACAGCTACAATAGATATATCATTTTCTGTGATGAAAAAAGATATCCATATCAAAGACCATATCTTCTTTCACTCACAGTAAAAATAAATTATGCCAAGAAAGAAGCTCACCTTTAGTATTTGTAGAGGGGGAAGAAGCATGGTCATGGCCTCATTTTTTGAGGGTTTCTTTTTGTCGCAGTAGCAAAAGATAAAGACACAAAATCAAATAAAAGATTGTTAAGAGGTTGCAAGAAGTACACAGGCTAATGGCTACAACCATTGAAAGAAGAAGCTACAGAAAGAAGTGAAAATGCTAGTCAAAATCTTATATACCATGCTCACCTTGTTCTAAGCTATGTTTTGACATAGAAATGCCAGGGATTCAGCCACAAAAGCCATAGAAATAAGAGAGATATGCTTGAACATTTCAAACCCTAAGTCAGCCATGTTTGAGTTGTAGAGTGAATGAGAAAAAATGCCAAATGAAAAATGAGGAAATCTTTTAAGGTTTCTCATTACTTTTGTTTGATGAGTGCTCAAATTTTCTTTTGTTGTTTGACTTCGCAAAAATAAAATCATTACTATATCCTAATGCCTATGGTCAAGACTTTGGTTTTTGAAAATTCCTAGTCATCATGCCAAGAAGGTGCCATGGGCCGACAGTCATATCTTTTTATTTGAATATTTTGATAAAGTCAAAGGGTTGATCATTGCGAGATAAGGCTTTGGTGCCTAGGTCTTATGGCTTAGTGGAGGTCGAGCATGGTTCCCTCTTGATTTTCATGCCTCAAGATACTTAATGCTAAGTCACCTTGCAATATGCCATATGAGATACCCCTTGGAGATAGGGAAAAAACTCCTTGCCTTAGGAATTATTTTGCAGGACGATGGAGATTAAGCCTCTAAGGCTTTTATTTATTTTTGCAAATATATAGTGATATTTTCATCATTTTTTATGATTTTTTATAGAAAAATCAATTGTAATGAATTGTAAAATATTTGGCTAAATTATGAGCAAACATTCTTTATTTTTTGTAAAAATGAAATTGGGTAGGAGATGGGATAATACTACCATAACATTGTAAAGTTAGTTTTAAAGCAATCAATTATAAATTGCTTTTAAAACTTAACTATTTTTAGGCAGTTAATAGGCTAATAAAACAAATCAGATTTCTCTTCAATTTGTTTTATTTAGAATCATATAGGACAAAATTTGAAGATCTCATGACAAGGAGAAAGTAGATTTGTTGTGAGGACACATCAAGAGATCCATTGGCTTCATGATTTGACAGTTTTGACTTTTTTTGAGGGCTTTTATTTCTATTTTTCTAAGTATCTTGAAAATGGGCTTGGAGTCTACTTTTAGTAGCTTTTTTCTAGCTTTCATGGGGAGATAGATTTCACAACATATATCTCAGATATTCCTTTCTTTTCAGCAATTCCAATTATCAGTTTCATTTAGATTTTTAGAGATCAGAGTGCAGGAGATAGAGTCTTCCTCTCACATCAAGAGTGTTCTACTCATTTTCATTGTACTCATTATTCCTTCAGTTACTGAGCAGCAACTTTCCTTCACATTTTGTCTAATTATTTGCAAGTTAATCTGATGTTGCATTGTGATGAATGTTTTTCCTTGGCCTTGTCTTAGCTTGTGATATTTTTGTAGAATATTTGTTTAATTCAGGTTGCATGTTGTGTCTACAAGACCTTCATCTAAAATTATTATGAGTTAAATGATCAGAGTGTTGTGAAGGCCAAAGTCCATTAATCTATTTTTGAGTAAGATCTATTAGATGATATAATCTTAAACTTAACCAGAATCCATTTATTTCAGCATATCCCTCTATCCTTTTTCCTTCCAAGTCAATTAGATTAGGAAATAAAAAGGAGAACTAGCTCACTCTGGAGATTCACTCTCATTATGGGAAACCCACATCCTAAGAGTGATTCCATGTTTGAACAAGTAGCTAAGTTTCTGTGAGCTTAGCAGGGTGCTTACTTGATTGACAATAGTTTTTGGCACACCCTGTGGGACTTTGAAAGTGATTTCAGAGAAGTTTACACTCTCATAGCTATTGTTTTGGTCTATGCAATAGTTTTCCAACCTTTGGAGGCTTTCACAATATACCTAGTGACTCATTTCCTCTGGTCTGACATGCAGATTAGTACTTTTAGCCTATGAAAACCAAATCTAATCTAGACCCTTTTGATTACTTATAGCTGTCTACACCAAAAAGGAGAGGCAGATCAGCAAGCAAAATAGATGAATCATCAAGAAGTTCAAAGTCTACACCTCCACATTTCAGTTCTCTGAGTCCTGTCAAAAGAAGCAAAAGTCTGGTGCTGATAGTCCAAATACCCATAATGGCTAGGCAGTACACATTCGTCACTTTCAACGAAGGCAGCCCACTACAACTTGCCCAAAGAGATGATATTCTAGTTGTAGCCCTTAAAGGACTGCCTTATTTCACTGGAGAAGATCATATTACTGCTACTAAACAAATTCAAGATTTGGCAACCCTTTGTTTCATACATAATCTCACCCAAGAAAATGTGGCTATCAGACTTTTGGTTGCATCATTAAAAGGGAAAGCCTTATAGTGGTTCAGAAGACTTGTAGAAAGCTAGATTACATCGTGGGACCTACTAGGATACAGATTACACAAGCACTTTAAGGACAAATCTAATCATCTATCATTATTGGAGCAGCTGAGCACCATCAAAAGGGCACCTCACAAACACATGGCTGATTTCAACTACCGATTTCAGAGAACCTGGGATAAGATTCCCGCAATGGTAAAACCCTTGCCAAGGCATGCATTTTTGTTTTATCTTAAAGCTTTAAATAGTTAAATTTCTCTATTGATTTAGTCTATGGGAAGAACTACCCTCCCAAATTCTTTTGAAGTTACTGTTAGAGTAGAAAACTACCTCATCTAGGCAGGGAAAATAGCCCTGAGGCCTCCCTTACCCATTTTCCCTAAAATCCAGCCATCTATGCCAATGGCAGTACCTCCTCTAGTTGTTGTCCCACCTATTCTAGCAATAGGATACCAAGCAGTCCAAGGAACTATTTTTCCATCTCAAACCGAAAATTCCCCAGAGATTGAAAATACACTGAGGACAATTGCAAATAAGTTGGTAAATATGGAGAAACGCTTGCCTTACAAAAATTAGTATCAACCCAATCAGTAATATGGGCAACCCTTCCAAGCTGATCCTCAGGGCCAAAAAAGAAAGTACAACCCTCAACCCTTCCAAGCTTACAACCAAAATACTGCTAGCACCTCAAGAGAGCTTATACACACATAGAATAATTTGGCTCAAGATAGTGACTAGTGTTATCCATATCACCAACCACACAATCAAGTTGCGTGCACAAATGGAGTATGAAATCAGGTAATCATGGTTCAAAACAGCTATGCAAGTTTGAAAGATGCTCCTAGTGCCTAGCCAAATAATGTTGTTGTGGCCTTAATTAATTGGGAAGAGTCTAATTTTGTGGTATAAACTACCTTCAAGGTCAAAATCGGCAAAGTACACCTATTTCAACCAACATAAGCTCAAAACTAAGAGTTGCAGATGTTAACTAGCAAGCTGTTATGGTACAATAGCAGACTGTAAGGGATAAAAATCAAGCATATCCATCACAAACTACCCCTATACCACAGCAAAAAGCATAAATTTTGCAAAGTGATCCAACTGTACTAGTAAAATAACAACAGAAAGTAAATCTTGTTTCTTTCAATATAGTTGACCATCTTAAGTAAGCTATAGTGAGTATGTTAGTTATGGATGCTTTACGTATTCCTGGCTAGAAGAATTTATTGTAAGAAGCATTGGTTGAACTCTCACTTTCCAAGCATTCTAGTCAAGAGAAGGCCAATGTTGTACTTGCCAATAGCCTAGAGATTAAGAGTGGGTAGCTTGGAAATGAGGTAAAACTACCTCCTTTCTATCTAAGTCTCATTATTGGTGATAAAGTTGTTCATAACTACATGGTAGACTCAGGAGCAAGCAGTTCAGTCATTCCCAAAAGTCTAACTAATTCATTAGGATTGGTTTATGATTCCCTTGCAAAAGGAGTACTTCAATTAGATGGGACTGCACTTAGTACTATAGGAATAATTAGAAATTTACCACTCACATTGCATGCTTGTCCTAATTTTGCCATCCATTAGGACATTTAAATCATCGATCTTCCACCTAGTTTTGTAATTTGCCTTTCTAGGGAGTTCACAGCCAAATTGGGTGGCTTTCTTTCCTCTGATTTGACTCACTTGTTCTTTAGAACAAGGTATGGTTCAAAAGTATCAATATAGTCTGAACCACTTGTAATAGACCATATTGAGCCCTATGTTCCCAGCCCAATAAATGTTAATCTATACATCACCAGCGGGCAGTAAGATGAACCCATGAGCCTAGATCCCAAAGCACCTATAGAAGACATAAACTTAGATGATTGAGCAGCTGAAGATCATGAAAGTGACCCTTTCCATCACATGGATGAGGTAGGATTAGGCATCTATATGATACAAGAACATGATGCAGTGATTCCTAATCTGATTAAGGACCAAAATCAGTCAGAACAACAAGAAGATCAGCTTTGGAAGCTATACTTTGATGGATCAAGGACCAAGACAGGTGCTAGTGGATATAATATGTTGATTTTACCTCAAGGAAACAAATATTATCCAGCCTTAAGGTTCAGATTCAACTACACAAACAATGTGGCTGAATACAAGGCCTTGATCCATGATTTAGAATGGGTCCAGAAAAAAGGTATCAAGTCTGTCCAACTTTATGGTGATTCTGAATTGATCATTAATCAAGTTAGGAATCTGACTATTACTAAAAATGATATACTCAAAATGTACAAGAATAGAGTGTGGGATTTAGTTGAATTTTTTGATGCTTTTAATTTGATTTCAATTCCTAGGAACCAAAATAAGTATGTAGATAAGCTTGCAGCCTTGGGATCTCAATTTGAGATTCCTGATCTGATTCAAAATATTGAGGTATGGTCATATGTTAAGATAGTTGTTAGACCTTCTGTACCTAACAATAGTGTTTCATGGAAGTGTTTAACAGTGATGAACAGATCTTAAGTTTCTTAAGTGTAGAAGCTAAGTTTGCAGCTGATAATCAGCATAAATATCAGCAGCAATTTAAAGATTAGATTGTATAGTTTCACATTAGAATTAATGTTCAAAACTAATGATCAGTTCAAAAAGGATAAGTATAGCATGACAGTGAAGCAAGAACATTATCAGACGATAGAAATTTTCAAAGACAAACTCTTGAAACTTGGAAAGGTATGTACTAGAGAAGAACAAAAGTCTTTTGTTCAATTATGTTAAGATTTTTCTAATATTTTTGCATGGGAGTATAAAGACTTAAGAGGGTTTGATCCTAGTTTGTCAAAGCACACCATAGAATTAGAGCCTAATGCCAAGCCTATTAGGCAAAAGAAGAGACCCCTTAATCCCAAACTTGAGCACTTAATGAAGGCTGAGTTGAATAAACTGATTGAAAGCAGTATCATTTTCCCAATAAAACATACTTACTGGGTTTCCAATTTGGTCCCATTCTGAAAAAAGAATAGTGAAATATGACTTTGTGTCGATTTTCGTGATCTAAATCAGGCCTCATTGAAAGACCACTACCCTCTTCCTTCAAGGGAATGGATACTGCAAATTGTTTCAGGTTCTAATAGATATTCCTTGTTAGATGGTTACTCTAGTTACAACCAAATTCTAGTCAAATAAGAGGACCAATATAAAACTACATTCAAAACTAAGTGGGGTACTATGGCCTATCAGAAGATGCCATTTGGTTTGTCCAATGCAGGGGCAACCTTTCAGAGGGCAATGGATATGGCCTTCCATGGCCTTATGAAGAGAATAGTGTTGGTGTATTTAGATGACATAACTATTTTTTTCTAAAGATGCTAATGGTCATTTTGACCACTTGAAGCAAATTTTTCAGAGGTGCAGGGAGTTTGGAGTTTCATTGAACCCCCAAAAATATATTTGTTTAGTTCATGATGGTAAACTACTTGGCCATATTATTTCAAAGAAAGGCATTTCTATTGACCCTGAGAGAGTGTCTACAATTTTAGATTTACCGCTGCCTACACATAAGAAAGGCTTGCAGAGCTTCTTGGCAGAATTAACTTTGTTAGGAGATTTATTCCGAATATTGCAGCTATTGTGAGGAGCCTCAAGAAATTTAGACACATGTTGTCTAATAATAGAATTCACTTAATGGTTTCTCACCCTACTGTCAATAGTTTTTTATTAAATAGAGATATAAATGACAAGAGAGCTGATTGGATAACCAGAGTTATGGAATTTGATATTGATATCAAGGTGACCAAGCTAATTAGAGGCAAGGACCTATGCGAGCAGCTTGCTGAAACTGAAGAGCTTAATCAAGAACATGAAGAGGGCACTAAAACAATACTGAACAATAATGAACCAGCCACTATACCAACTCCTACAAACAACTGGGTGCAGCAAATGATGCATTATTTATAGTCTGGTCAATGCCCCGAAGGTTTAGATAGGGAAGGAAGAAGATATTTCAGGTTACAAGCTACTCCTTATACTATCATTGATGGTATTTTATATAGGAGAGATTTTTATGGTGTATTTCTGAGGTGTGTTGGACCTGATCAAGTTGATAAGTTGTTAGAAGAGTTTCACAATGGACCTTCAGGGGGTCACTTTGCAGCTAGGACAACCACTTTGAAGATTATGCAGGTTGGTTAGTACTGGCCTAACTTGTTTAAGGATTCCTTTGCTTGGGTGAGAAGATGTGAGAAGTGTTCATTATTTACTAGTAAACAAAGGCTTGCTACCTTACCCCTGCATCCTTTTAAACTTGAATAGCCATTTGCAAAATGGGGGTTGGATTTCATAGGACCAATAAACCTGCCATCTAGTTCAGGCCACAAGTGGATCTTGACTGCCATGGACTATTTCACCAAGTGGACTAAGGCTATTGCCTTAAAAGAGGCAAACAAATCTGATGTCCTAAGTTTCTATCAGGATTTGGTATCAAGATTCGATACACCAGATTCAATCATCTCAGATAATGGTCTAGCTTTCATAGAATTGAGAATTTCATATTGGTATGTTAGAAATAATATCTATTTGAATACGTCCTCTAACTATTACCCACAGGGTAATGGGTAGGCTGAGTCTACCAATAAAAACCTGATAAGGATCATCAAGAAGACTATTGAAGACAACCAAAGAACCTGGCATGAGAAGTTAAAACTTTGGCTCTTTGGGCTAGCAGAATTACACCCAAGAAATCTATTGGTTGTTCTCCATATGTACTTACTTATGGTAAAGAGGCTCAGTTACCTATTTCAGTTGAATTGCCTATATTGACTTTCATCAAAAAACTTGAGCTGCTAGATGAACAACCTTTAGCAATCAAGCTAGCTCAGCTCATGGAGCTAGAAGAGACAAGGAAAGAGGCCTTAAGAAAGGTTGATATGCATCAAACTCAAATGAAGAATGCATTTGATAAGAGGGCAAGACCAAGGAGCTTTATTGTTGGAGATTTGGTGTTCAAATGGAATGAACTAAAGAGCAGACCTGGAAAGCATTCCAAATTTGTTGCAATTTGGGATGGACCTTATGTTATTATAGAGTGCAAAGAAAATAATGTATTTCAGTTGTCCAAGTTAAGTGAAGAGGTACTGTCTATCCCAGTTAATGGGATCCACCTCAAGTATTGCCTTGAGGATAAGAGCTTCTTTTGTATATAGTAAAGTAGTGTTGCAGTTAATAAGTGCTCATGCACATTTGTTTGATACACTTTTGTTCTGGCAATCAGGGCATGTTAGTTTGTTTTTAGTTTTTCTGTTGTTGTTGTTGTTGGAGAGCTGAATTGTAATGTTTTTGTAAGTTTGAGAAGGATAGAGTATGATTTAATGCCCAATGGATGTTTAAGGCAATTGGTCAAATGCTTAGCAAGCAAGCATATAGTAGAAGTCGCCAGAAATGTTACCATTTTTTACCACAACTCAAAATTGGCTAAGCAGATGTGATATTATCATTTTTTTAGTGAGGTTTGATATCCTTCTATTATGAGTTAGTTAAATAATTATTATGTTTCAGTGTTAAATGCAGTTCAATTGTTTAAGAAAGGAGGAAAGATTTTAGATCATTCATTGCATTGCAGAACAATCAAGAGAGATAAGTATTTCATTCATCACAATAGATGATTATGCTTTTGGATTAAACTGTGTATTTTTGCTTCAAATAAAAAATGTTTCAGATCACACTCAGTGATCCATCATCAGGAAGAGGATGTATGTGATTAGGATTGCAAACTTACCCTTTAAAAGGATGAACATGTAGGGTTAGGTTTAGTGAGGTGGACACAAGCCAACAATAAAACAAAGAATTAAGAAACAATAAATATGTGAGAAAAGGATAAATAATATTATAATAAAAGAAGTAGAAAAAATACACACAGTTTAATCCAAAAGCATAATTATCTATTCTATGGACTATGGAAAACTCATGCCTACTATTCATCACAATGATTATCCATTTACAAGTTGAAATACATAAAGGAATAAGCATTGCATTGAAAGAAATGATGACATATCAGATGTCCCACACAAGCCGTGGGTTATAGCTGAACATATGCAGATATAAAGAAAATATTATGCATCTAATAAATGAAAAAGGAAAGACATAGCCATCATTGCCTTGGGGTTGTTGATCTTCGAAGTTGCTTTCTGTCCTACTCTTGATCTTAACATGTGCTTACAAAAATGTAGGAAGGGTCCCATTAGAAGTTCTGGTTATGAAAATCCTTTATCCACCAGAAGAGGCACAATACTTTGATTATAGTGCATTGATCAAATGAACATCATCCATATGCAGAAGGAGCCGAAAGGAAACAATCATGGAGCATCATTGTTTTATTCTAATCTATTTGTTTCATGTGCAGTTATAGGTGAAATTATGTTGTTGTTTTAGATGTATTTCAGCATGTGGTGCAAAATAGGCTTCCACAAGGGTAGAGCTTGGCATGCTGCCCCTAAGTTTTAAGAGAAGTGAAATCAAGTATTCATCCATAATGTGTAAAACCGGAACATGATAAAGTGAATAATGTTGCATCAACTCAGTGTATTGGACTTCAATTCAGTGTCCATTTATGACTACCATTCAAGAGGAGTTGAAGTAGCAATCATCTATGAACATTGAATGTTTGTACATTGCAGCCAATGAGGTAAGAGGCTGTAAACATCAAACTTGAAATGCTCATATTTATATTGCAGAAGTCATGTTTTTGATAGAACAATTAATTAACAACCGTAGACCATCAATTTATTGTTCAAGTCAAATAGACAAATACAGAAGATAGAATGTGCATAGGTAAAATAGAGTTCACATCAAACAATTGAACATTACAAAGAGAGTACATTGCTCCTATCTCAAGAGTAATAGAAGAGGATCAAGTACATGTATGGAATAGTTGAGGCAGCCATAAGGATGAACTGAAATGCATCTTTTATCATTTGTTATAGTAGCACATATGTATTGTCATAAAGGAGGTGATCTATCAACTGATACAATACTCATTGATAGCCTCATGTTTTGCCATACCATAGTAAATAAAGGACAATCATGTACAGATACTATATCATATTGCCAAGAGTGTTATGATGTTACAAATAACGATGAGTAGGTATGTGTATAATCAAATGGCAAATGCAGCCCAAACACAAGTTGTCATTACCAAAGTCATTTAGTAATTGTTGGTGATATGGTATAACAATAAAATGTTTGCAACATGTATGCCAAGTGTTATACTCTAAACTGAGTGGACAAGGATTCTAAGAGAGATTTATCCATAGTTGTGAGTAGAGAAAAGAATCATTATATGCCATCAGCAGTTCATGAGTATACAAGTGTGTGGAATGAAAGGAAAAGCTTGCAAATTATCTATCAGAACATCATACATTTCAACTTGGCTGTTATTTTCATGCCATATAGGTGCTATAGGAATCATATAATGTAGAGAAAAGGATACATGATATCCATTTCATTTCATATGATAAATGCCATGAACAGTTGACAGTAATATTTGATAGTATTAATGCTACTAGAAATCAAGGTTTTAAGTTTCAAGTGGAGATATGAAGTTAAAAAAATTCTAAGTGTTCATAATGTCTTTCTGATAGTAATAGTCATGAAATAGACAGAGTGATCAAAGTTAAACTGAAAAGAAAACTTACAAATTCTTATACATACAGAAATGGCATGAACAGTTACAGAAGAGTTTTCATTTTCCAGAAATGTCAAGGTTTTTCATATTTTCAAAACCTTATCTCAAGTTTTTTACAGTCATGAGATATATAGAAAAAATAACAACAATATGCCATGGTTGTATCAGAGCAAGGTTTATGTGCTATCGAAACTGGAAAATCCTTGTTACATTTTTTAAAACCCTAATGTTATTTTAGCATCTACAAATAAAAATGTACAAAAGAGCTACAGATGTAGAAAGTGAAATAGCCATGTAAGAAGAAATAATTTCTATGCAAAGAGAAGTGAAACCCTGTTCAGAATTTTGAAACCCTACTGCCATTTTTGTCAGCTGCAGAGTAAAAAGAATGCATAGTAATGTTACAGGATGTTGGCCATGACAGTAATAAGGGTTTTTATGCAAAAAAAAAATATAAACCCTTGTTTCATATTTTTGAAAGCCTCTATTTTTTTCACAATTAACAAGAAGATGCTACAAGAAATAAAGAAGAAATGTCAGAAAAGCAAAACTACTATAGCCATGCCAAGAAAGGAATTATACATAGAAACCCCATCTTTTTGTTTCAATTTTTGTGTCTACAGAAGTAATGGAGCATAGTCATGGAGGAAATAAGCATTTTTATGCCAAGAAAGGTGAAACCCTAGTGCCATCCTGCACTTACAGTTAAAATAAAGAGGTATAATGCATATACAGAGATATTAATGCTAGGGAAAAGTCTTTTTGTGAAAAAATTACAAACCCATCACAGAATTTTTTCAAACCCTTGTGTCATTTTCATTTACAGAGGAGAGAGAGCACAGCAAGAAGTATGGCCGTGGCAAATAAAACCTCTGTGAAGTGAAAATGATTAAACCCTTGTCATAAAATCAAAAACCCTCAAGGTTTTGCACCTACAATCAAAGGAGGGTAAAAATAATGTATACACAGTGACAGCTATAACAGATATATCATTTTCTATGAGGAAAAAAGATACTTGTTTCATCTATATCAAAGACCATATCTTCTTTTACTCATAGTAAAAAGAAATTATGCCAAGAAAGAAGCTCACCTTTAGTATTTGTAGAGGGGAAAGAAGCATGGACGCAGCCTCATTTTTTGAGGGTTTCTTTTTGTCGCGGTAGCAAAAGATAAAGACACAAAAGAAAATAAAAGATTGTTAAGAGGCTACAAGAAGTACACAGGCTCATGGCCATAGCCATTGAAAGAAGAACCTACAGAAACAAGTGAAAATGTCAGTCAAAATCTTATATACCATGCTCACCTTGTTCCAAGCTGTGTTTTGATATAGAAATGCTAGGGATTTGGCCACATAAGCCATACAAATAAGAGAGATATGCTTGAACATTTCAAACCCTAAGATGGCGATGTTTGAGTTGCAAAGCGAATGAGAAAAAATGCCAAATATAAAATGAGGATATCTTTTAGGGTTTCTCATTGCTTTTGTTCGATGAGTGCTCAAAGTTTCTTTTATTGTTTGACTTCACAAAAATTAAATCATTACTCTATACTAATGCCCATGGTCAAGACTTTGGTTTTTGAAAATTCCTAGTCATCATGCCAGGAAGGGGCCATGGGCTGACAGTCATATCTTTTTATTTGAATATTTTGATAAGGTCAAAGGGTCGATCATTGTGAGATAAGGCTTTGGTGCCTAGGTCTTATAGCTTAGTGGAGGTCGAGCATGGCTCCCTCTTGATTTTCATGCCTCAAGATACTTAATGCTAAGTCACCTTGCAATATGCCATATGAGATACCCCTTGGAGATAGGGAAAAAACTCCTTTCCTTAGGAATTATTTTGCAGGACCGTGGAGATTAAGCCTCTAAGGCTTTTATTTATTTTTGCAAATATATAGTGATATTTTCATCATTTTTTATGATTTTTTATAGAAAAATTAATTGTAATGCATTGTAAAATATTTAACAAAATTATGAGTCAAATATTATTTATTTTTTTGCAAAAATCAAATTGGGCAAGAGATGGGATAAAATTACCATAACATTGTAAAGTTAGTTTTAAAGCAATCAATTATAAATTGCTTTTATAACTTAACTATTTTTAGGCAGTTAATAGGCTAATAAAACAAATCAGATTTCTCTTCGATTTATTTTATTTAGAGTCATATAGGACAAAATTTGAAGATCTCATGACAAGAAGAAAGTAGATTTGTGGTGGGGACACATCAAGAGATCCATTGGTATCATGATTTGATATTTTGGATTCTTTTTGAGGGCTTTATTTTTGCTTTTCTAAGTAGCTCAAAAATGGACTTGGGGTCTATTTTTAGTAGTTTTTTTTGAGCTTTCAGGGGGAGATAGATTTCACAGCATATATCTCAGATATTCCTTTCTTTTCATCAGTTCCAATCACCAGTTTAAGTTAGAGTTTTACATATCAGAGTGCAGAGAGACAGAGTCTTCCTCTCACATTGAGAGTGTTCTACTTATTTTCATTGTACTCATTATTCCTTTAGTTATTGAGCAACAACTTTCCTTCACATTTTGTCTAACTATTTGCAAGTTAATCTAATGTTACATTGTGGTGAATGTTTGTCCTTTTCCTTGTCTTAGCTTGTGATATTTTTGCAGAATCTTTGTTTAATTTAGGTTGCATGTTGTGTCTACAAGACCTTCATGTGAAATATTTATGAGTTAATTGATTAGAGTGTTGTGAAGGTCAAAGTCCATTAATCTATTTTTGAGTAAGATCTATTACGTGATACAATCTTAAAGTTAACCAGAATCCATTTATTTTAGCATATCCTTCTATCCTTTTTCCTTGCAAGTCAATTAGATTAGGAAATCAAAAGTAGAACTAGCTCACTTTGGAGATTCACTCTTGTTATAGGAACCCCACATACTGAGAGTGATTCCATGTTCCAACAAGTAGCTATGTTTCTGTGAGATTAGCAGGGTGCTTACTTGATTGACAACAATAGCCTTAAACTAAAATGAGCCCTAAGTCAACTTAATAAAGTGTAATTAAATATTTAATTACACTAATAAAAGGTTCTTCCTTCTTTGCAATATCTTTCCCTTGTTTCCTTTTCCATACTTTAGTAATCTTCTTCTATTTGTTCAAGGTATCCTTCATTTTCTTATGCTAGTTAGGTGTATTCACCAAACTAGTTTTACAAACTTTTTCTCTATGTCCAAAGTTATTACACTCACAGCATTAAATAACTCTTACACAATGATAATTAAGCAATAAGGTTATAGGACAGTATCATCTATCACATGATTCCTTTAAATACATATCTTTCTTGGACACTTCTGGCATACAAGGTGTAATTTTCAATTGGTTCCATTTAGACCTTGTTCTAATACATGATGCTATCTGTATTTTGAAGTTTCCTTTTACTATGGTGGGGTTTGGGGGTGCTACTCTGGGAACGTGACACAACAAATTAATTAGCTCCCCTCCTTGAATGTTTGATTTGTGGTTAAAACTAGTAATTAAAGGGTAAATGCAAGAAGTTGTGTCCACTTAAGGTGGAAGTTTCAGAGTTAGAAAAAAATTTGAAATCAGGTAACTAAAATGGGATCCCGAGCCTAAAATCCAAAACAGGATCCCATTCCTTAGCGGGATCCTGAACCTAGAACCAAAAAATGGGATCCCGTTTTGAAAAAGTATTAATTTTTTTAAAAAATAGCAGAGATCCCATTTTTCCCAGCAACAGGCAACATCTGAGAATGGGATCCCAAGTTGAGTCACCATCAAAATAGCAGGTAAGTGGATTTTTCCACTTCTACAATTTAGTAATGAATCTTTTGAAGTTTCCCTTGTTTTTTTTGGTGTAAAATACAATCAAAATTTAAATTGTAAACTATTATTTAAGGTTTCTGTTTATGAAATCAATAGCTATTTTTTAACATTTTAGTTGTAAAATATAATTGAAATTTTGAAAGACTATATCATATAAAAGGATAGAATTTCAACAAACTATCAAAGTATTGTTTAAATTTGAGAATTGAATAGTTGTATTTAGACATTTTAGCTGTAAAATACAATTAAAATTTTGAAAATACTGTATCATATGAAAGGAGAGATTTTGAACAAACTGTCAAAATTTGATTTCAATTTGAGTGTTGCATAGCTATATTTAAACATTTTAGCTATAAAATATAGTTGAAATTTTGAAATGACTGTATCATATGAAAGGAGAGATTTTCAACAAACTGTCAGAAATTATATAGCATTGGGATGATATATATATTTGGTTTTTATAAAATTTACTTATATCAATGTATGTCATTGTATTTTAAAGGCATTATTGAATAGGTAACCGTCATGTAAAAAAATTACAACAAACCATAATAAAACCTTTATCACTTCCTTCATATTCAAACCTTTAGAGACAACCAACTAATTAAGAATTGAGAAGATTTTACAGTTTTTGTGATAGCCAACTAATCAAGAATGAAATCAAGCCAACAAATGTAACTTTAGAGACACTTGTAGTTGTCCTCACTAGCTAGGTTATGCCCTTGGGATGAACATCGTGATGTTGATTGTGATACGCCTAACCTCATTGGTAATGCTTCCCCTAATCTTAATGACATTGATGTAGTCCCCACTCATGATCCTTACAAAGATCTTGCCACCACTAACCTCTTTCATGATAGGTCACTATCCTCACCATCTCCTTAAACCTATAATACCTTGAGCTTATCAATTGGGACCAACATGACCCTTTATGATTTGATGTTTTCCAAAATGATGAAGCCATCATGAAACTTATGAAGTGTCAAGACCACATCCCCATTATAATCATAAGAAAGACTTTTCCACCATACTTAACACCTATGCTTATTTTGGAGAGAAAGAATAACCCTTTAGTCCTAAGGCACCCTAGTAGGCAGAATAGAAACAAGATATAAGAAGAAACTTGTGATCGATTAAAATGATACAATAAAAATAGACACTTCCCAAGAGCTCCTCAATGACAAACTTCACCTTCCATCACATACCACTCAGATACAAGATGACTCCCCTCTCCTTGTTGAGGATGCTATAGACATCAACCTGTGAATAGAAGAGGACCCTAAACTCTCTAAGATAGTAGCTCCACTAGACCTTGACATCAAAGAAGGCATAACCATCACCCTTAAAGATTACGCTAATTTCTTCATGTGGTTTTATGGTGATATACCTTGAGACTCCATATTTAAATTCATGCATCATCTTGTGGTTCACCTCAATGACAACCCTATTCAATAAAAGCTACGCAAAATGCACCCCCAAGTAGCCCTCTTGGTCAAAGAAGAATTGTATAAACTCTTGGATGTGGGGTTCATTCAGACTATTACTTATCCTAAATGGGTCTCTAATGTGGTCTTAGTTAGCAAGAAAACTAAGGGAATTCATGTTTGCACTAACTTTTGAGACATCAAAAAAGGATACCCTAAAGATAACTTTTCTCTACCAAACATTGATATGATCGTGGATCTCATAGCCATATATATAAAATGTTATCATTAATCTGGATATAATATCCCTTGAAACATTTGAGTTAGACATGGAGACACCTACATTATGGAGAGGTCTATGTAAGAAAACACCTCCTGTAGACTCAACACAAACTTATCCCTCAACCCTCTAAATTGTGACTTACATCATTTGACTACCCTGGAACACACTATAGACAACTCTATACAAATTTAGCAAAAGATATTTTCTCCTAATAGAAACTTGTATTTGTAGAAGTATCTACTACTACATTAGATTTGATATACTTCTTAAAAGGAAAGAGTTGGGACTAACAACTAAATAGAAAATGATAATTTTGCAAATAGCAAATAGGAAACAAAATCAAGCTAGAACCATCTTGACTAATTTATCTTTTTCTAGCTAGATTGAATCCCTACAATCACAAGTTAAAAACAAAGCATCAAATTCTTCATTAAATTTAAATCACAAATCATCATAATATATTCATCTTCATACTCATATTCGTCAGGTAGGCAACTAGTAACTTCAATCCTATCTCCATTATCAAATTTGGTTGCCATAGGCAACTTCACCAAATTTAGGTTTTCAGATCATGTGGCATGCACAAGATATCCACCTCAAGGTAGTTCTCCAATTCTAGTTATAGTCTTCTAGATGTTCATTATGATTCTACCTAGGTGGTATGATAGTCCATTGGTTTCTAGATGACATCATTCAATAGCATAGATGCATCTGAACATTCACCCTTCATTGATATATATTGATAGAAAAATAGAGTTTTAAATTGTTCTTAAGGTTTGGGACAATCATAGTGTTAAGATAGTGCAAATTTTAAGACTATTTAGACTAATTAAATGGGCTTAGTCTCAAGCAAAATAACACACATAAGAGTTGGGACTAACAACTAAATAGAAAATAATAATTTTACAAATATGTATGAATAGGAAACAAAATCAAGCTACAACCATCAACTAATATCTTTTTCTAGCTAGATTGAATCCCTACAATCACAAGTTAATCAAAGCATCAAATTCTTCATTACATTTTAATCACAAATCATCATAATATATTCATCTTCATACTCAGATTAGTCCTAGGCATCTAGTAGTCAATCCTAGATCTCCATTATCAAATTTGGTTGCCATAACCTATAACATCAACAAATTTAGGTTTTCAAATCATGTGGCATGCACAAGATATCTACCTCAAGGTAGTTTTCCAAGTCTAGTTATAGTCTCAAGCAGATGTTCATTATGATTCTACCTAGGTGGTATGATAGTCCACTGGTTTCTATGACATCATTCAATAGCATAGATGCATCTGTTCTAATTCATTTATTTTGTCCAAAATGGTTGTGACAATAAAAAAGAAGCTTATTGAACTCATAATCAATAGGAAACCCCTGGTCATAATAGGAGGTCTTGAATTTGGTACCAATGATTGTGAGTTCCTTGTAGAATATGATGAACCTTTTGAACAAGAGAACCTTATAGACCATGATGCATATCTTGATTTAAACTTGAACATTATCATCATGTGAATTCTTTTAGCCATCCTACGACCTCCTATCACCCTTCATACTCTTATAGGGATATGCCACACAACCTCTCTAAGTTGACCATGCCAAACCCAAAGTCACAATCCTAAGAGGTCCCTAATTTCCTCCCAATGATCATGAGAACCTTGTAGATCATGATGCATATATTTTGAACAAGACTATCAAGTTCCTTCGCAACAAGAACATGCAAGTCCAAGTTACCCTTTTCACAAAGATCAAGTGTCCTTAAGTCCTTATGTTACCTTTGACAAGGGGAACACCACTCTAGATTATGCATCTTATGGGTATCCTTCATCATCATCCAATCAAATGCCTATCCAAGAGCCTACTAGTCCTATCCCAACACCACCATGTAATCCCAATCCCAATTCATTGGTCCATCCACTTTCTAATCCATCAATCCCTTCATTACCCTCACCACCATCTAATCCTCCAACTTCACATCCTAAATTTAAATAACCTCTCTTAAATGACCTCTATAGATTTATTATGAACTATATTACAAAGACAAGCCTATATGCCATCCCTCCCTATTAAGTTTGATCACTCCCAATCCTAATCCATTTCCTCCTATTATCCATCCACCTAATCCTAGACATTCACCCTTCATTGATATATATTGATAGTAAAATAGAGTTTTAAATTGTTCTTAAGGTTTGGGACAATCATCTAGTGTTAAGATCTAGTGAAATTAAGACTATTTAGACTTTAAATTAAGTGGGCTTAGTCTGAAGCTAAATAACATACATAAGAGTCAAGTGACTAACAACTAAATAGAAAACAACAATTGCAAATAGGAAATAGGAAACAAAATCAAGCTAGGTCACCATCAACTAATAACTTTTTCTAGCTAGATCATCCCTACAATCACAAGTTAAACAAAGCATCCTAACCTTCTTACCTCATCATCTATCTTAAAAGTGGAAGATTTAATCATTACCACATGTATGGTTATATGTCTCTTGATTATCTAGATAATGCAATTGAATCTCTAGAGGAGTCTTACATCTTAACAACAATTTCATTGTCCCTTTGTAGTTCATTGTCCCTCATGACAAGTCTGTTATTGGTTTAAGGCTATCTTAAAGGTCCATATAACAATCTAGGAATTTAATAACAATTAATTTGTTCAGTCCTTAATGATCATGACAACATTATACAAGATACTAAATTTCACATTCAATGATTTCCTTTTTCCTATCAAATGGTAAGGATTCACTCAAATTTTCACATACTCTTGAACACATATATCCAATTTATGAATTCATGATTGATCCAATGCTCAAACCAATGCAAGCATGACTATTGTTTGTTGACCAAGATTATTAGTCATATTTAGTTAGAGAAATTCATCCAAAACCATTACAAACTATTTGTAGCTTTGCCATAGGAAATGTTGGATCTCCTAGAATGAGTACTTAACATCAAACCAATAGCCAACTCCATAGAAAAATTAACAAAATTGAAACCTTGGACCTAACATATGATAACAAACCTTGAGAACAAATTCATTATGGTAGTCCTAATAGCCCTACTATTAAATTGATCTATATAGTATTAAATTGATCTTTCTTGTCTCCCTCACTATAAGAATCAAAATTTAGCTCTTGAATGAAAATCCCTTGATTTCAATTTGAAAATTACATCTAGTTCAAGTTATATAATAGCTCTCTTACATTTTGAAATTTGTACATGCATGTATACTGTAATGCCCCGCCATGAATACCTTAGAAGACAACACATCTAAGCTAAGCAATGCCAAATATTTTTATTTTTTTTGTATAAGATAACAAGTAATGTTTAAGTAAACCAAGCACATTAACTAACAACTTGTCTTCTAAGTTTCCATGGTTGCATTACTAGACAAATTAATCAACATAAATTAACATGCATAACTAACTAACATCAACAGATCATTTTAAAACTATTGCACTAATGATTGTACATATACATCTCCATTTCATGACATCAGTTGGATAATCATCTTGATCAAGATTACATGTACATATTCAAAGTCTATACATATGAGTGAATCATTATGTAGTTACATTTTCACTATCCGGATTACATATGAAAACATCATGAAATAAGTGATACACAGGCTTGTACATGAGCATAATATTGTCTTCATAAATAGGTACAAGTTCTGAAGTCTGGTACACAAGGTATATCCTCCTCGCTCACGAATAATGGTAAGGGAAAAAAAACCAATGGATAAAGCTCTTCCACCCGACCATGTGGAACCCTAAGGTCCACCCCCCAAGCTAGGAGTTAACATGAGGTTCCCACTACAACATACAGTCAGGTAGATAGTAGACTAAAACAACACATGACTCCAACATCACAAGTCAATATCACAAACAACACAACAGTACTTCTAGAGGCAAACACTTAACAAATGGGGAGAGTACAACTAGGGGATGCTAGGCTGTAGTAAGGAGAGTGTCATCACATGGTCCTAGCATGGGTTACCCAAGCTATCTATCACCAGAAACTGGCCCCCATCTATGGTTACCTTGGCAGCCTCTCTAGGCACCGGCCCCATAGGGTGACACATGTGGAATCAACATTCCTTTCATGAGGACAAGGAAGTTGATTTTTCCAACCACGGCCTTCTCATCTCATCCTTAGCCTAAACGAGCACTACAGGCATGAGTGAGGCATCCAATTATCTTGATTAGTGTGAAAACTACCCAACCCCCTAGGTTTATTATTAGGTTATCACTTGATTACACACTTCCAATGGGTTACCCTGGTGACCACTTTGGGTACCGGACCCACATTGGAAGCCACTCCCCCTATCTGCACCTAGGAAACCCCATCCATCAAGCCATGCACAAAACATCATAACAATAAACTTTGCATACACATTGCAAGGCATTATCCCTCTTGCAAACTATGGCATAATCACAAGGACATACTCTTAATACTTTATCCATGGCTTCTAGATGAAGTAACACATGAGAAATTGCTTCTTTATAGATGACAATGTGTCCCCATTGTCTTATCCAACACAATATCTTATAACATACTCAAAACAAATAAACGATTGCAACATCCATGAAGGACTTAGTTATCACCCCATGATACATTCTCAACATACCATGTACATGAAAACAAACGTTATAGCCTATGCCTCTGGATTAACACTCTATTAACTTGCACAAAGAACCTCATTAAGAGCAATAATCTAACATATGCTCAATTTTACTTTCTTGATGCAACTGAATTCACTATACACATAACTCCCATCACGATACAATCTTAGTAACTCTCAATATCAAACTTATCTAATAAATTTTCACAAGGATAACATAGTAAATTCACTACCAGATTAAATTAATTAACACTCGTAACAATTCAAATTATTGTAATTGATATCTTCACTAAAATATTGAATCTTATATTACTATTTAATAATCTAATACAAAGTTTATATAATTGCACCTGTGTAACTAATAGACACATATAATTATGCAAAAAAAAATTTCCTTAGGAGGGACAACTAATATTTTGAGACAATAATACTAATAATAATATTCTATATTTGATTTGCAAAAAGGACTAGTATATTAATATTGAAACATAGTGTATCATCGATTGTCTTCTCGTTAAGAATAAACCTACTATTAAAATAAAATAACTACATGTAAATATTTATCAAAACAATTATTTAATTAAATTTTAAAGATACAACTATATTTATATTTCACTAACATAACTAAGGTAACCATTATTTGTCATTTCAATAAATCAATTTAATTAAATAATTTCAATGTAATTAAATTCAATACTGGCGGAAACTTGAGGGTTCCCATTTATTTTCTAGCCATATATATAAAAAAAATACCTACATCTCGTAATAGCATATTTAACTAAAAGTAAAAAGAATGATTTTAATTACTTCTATAAGAAACTAGCAATAAATAATTTATTATTGACCATAAGTAACTCATTTAATAAACAATTGGACTCAATAACACAATTTTCACCTAACAAATTACTATCATTTATCTTACAATTTAAAACTAATGCTATGCTCATGATAATGATCAAAACCAACTCATAGGGTCCTTCATAATTCTAGACTTCCAAGGTTATTTAGCTAATGAACAATTCACTTAGATAGAAAAACATTTCCATTCTATAGAGTCATGCATTTAATAGTAATGAAAATAACAATGATCGTAATAACATCTATAACCATGCCACAGTATTATTAATAAGAAAAACAATAATGAGTAATGTTAATTTACTAAATGAGGCCGATAGTTATCATTATCATAAAATAACAATTGGGACACCGATACACTAAAGCCTATCATATTAAATCTTTTCTTAACATCTCTATACGTGTTTAAAATAATGGAAAGCTTAATTAAAACAATTTCTAAAAATAGAAGGCAGGCTTAAGACAGTGCTGCAGAATCTTCTGACTGGAAGGGGGATCTACAGAAATTCTGCAAATTAATCAGTTGGTTATAGGACAAGGAAATAGGTTACACATGATAGTGCACTGAACGTGGAAATGTTCTCATAGCACTTGGCACCACGGGGTTACGAGCAAAGGTAGGTGTCATAAAGGTGGCAAAGAAACACATTCGGGTTGGCTGGATATTAAAAGTCAGAGATCATTCCTTGCAGGGAGTTTTGAAGAGGAAAAAAGAAAACGTTTGAAAAAAGGCTTCCACTAATTATGGAGCAATAAGGATTTCTGACAAGAACCCAATCCCCCCCCAAGCTCCATAAAACTTTAGGGTGCGTTGCAGACGGATGAGGGATTTTTCTAAAGAATAAGCAAGGAAATAATATAAGAATGTGCAGCACTAGCAGTGGCTACTGGAGGATATCATAGATGTGTAAGTATATAAAAGAAACAACTTCTAAGTGAATGGCTAAGAAAACGGTGAAAGTTTTCCACAGAGCTCACAACCTGCTTGACAGAATGCCCCTAAGAAGACAACTCACAGAACAAATGATTTCTATGCATAAGACAAGAAAAAAAGCAATCATAAAACTAAAGTCATTACATAATGCCCCGAAACGATCTAAACAAGATCTCCAAGATATAAACATAGCATTGAAACATACACTACGATAGTGTGCACAACTGGAGAAAACCCTAAACGTCAACAATGATGCCATAAGAGCCACCACAAAAGAGCTGGACACTGTTACTTAGTGAACATATTTAGCTGGTTGAAAAGGAATAATAAAAGCTGTAGACGAGCAAACTACAAGCAACAGGCTTATAAGTTTCCATGTAAAGGTTCTGACAAGAGCTAAAGAATAGGTAATTACTAATAAGGATACGCGATCAGTGTCCCATTGAGAATGACTACTATAAACTAGAAACTTTCTAACAAAAAAAAATGCCATAGTAAAATCAAAACTTCAAGTTGACAAGACGTCCACCAGGTTATTTAATGAAAGGTCGAATGGTAAGATTCCCAGTAACATTGTTAACAGATAATAAAGCTTAATTAGAAGAATTTCTACTGCAACTCTAAGCATCAACGTCTGCTATGGCAAGGAAGTTTGAACAAACAAATATCGGATAAAAGGTTACGAGTGAGGAAACTTGACTACTTCTACAGCAGGTTAGCCAACGATTGCACAGTGTAGATTTCTAATGATCTCAGTGGTGGTGGTAGATGAAGAAGGTCACATCGTTGAAAAAAAATCCCCTTTTCTCTCTAGTTTAGGTGAATCCAACTCTATAGAAAGCAAGAGACAAATTGTTGAGTAGTTTTTTAGAAGGGCGTAAACGAGGCCCCGCGACCTTCCTGGGTCTCCTCACTAGGTGTTCGCAGGCTCAGCGTTTGGAGGCAGGTAAGGACATCCAACTTAGCATAAAGAAGGGCAGATTTCTCCAATAATGAGGTTGGGAATGCTCTGATTGCCAAACATGTAAAAATGGAGAAGTTTAGACGGGTCAAGAACTATAGTCAGATGCGCCAAAAAAATATCATCCCGTGGAATCCAATGGTTGCAGTATATGCAAAAAATGGATTTTGAAGCTTATAAGAAGATGCACATGACAGGGCAAAGTCAGCATTGGAGAGGAGCTGGTTGGCTGTCATGCAAGATCTGGGAACACTGACAAGGTTCAAGAACTGTTTGACAGGGTGCAACAAGGAGATGTCATCACAGGAACAACAATGAGTTGTAGGATATGCCAAATTGAAAACCTATGTCAGTGTTTAGAAAAGTATGCAACGTCATAAAGGGAGCAAAAGTCGCTAGCTTAATGCCAAGAAGATTATCTCATATGATACAGAGGCATAACTGATGCATAATAAACTTATTGAGACTTACCGATTTATGCAGTAGAAGATGATGAATTAAATCCTAATCTTGCCTAGCATCCTCCTCACACTTCTTCCTTTGGAAATTTTTCTCCCCAAACTAGGATTCAACTCCTCAGATAAATGCAGGAGTCATCCCATGTAACGCCCGCCTTGAACACCTTAAAGAATGCACATTTATGCTACAAGAAACAGGGACATTTTTTTTTTTTAAATGATTAAGATATCAAAGAAATGTTAACATAACTAACTACGACATATTCTCTAAGGATACAAGGCTGCATTACTTTATAAACCAACTAACATTATTTACATACATCAGTAACTGATTCGAATCCAATGCACAATTGAATAACTAATTCATATCCATTACATATCGTCAGATAATACAATCTACATAATCCAAAAACATAACTGAAATGCTTTCCTTACTCATAAGTACATCATTACATTGCCATTTTCAGACTACCTCAGAATTACATACACAATAAATGTTCTGTTACACAAATCTGGTACAAGGTTATACACAGACATCTTCATCAACTGTACAAGTGCAATCATCTGGAATAAATCTTTTCTGCACATGAACTTGATGAAGAATAACCAATGGATAAAATAGCTCTTCCACCCGACCATGTGGAACCCTGAGGTCCACCCCCCGAGTTAGGAGTTAACATGAGGTCCCGAACAATGACAGTCAGGTAGACGAAAGACAAACAAGAACAAAGAACGACCAAACGCCAATACAACACATGATAGATAACATAAACAACACAATACAACTTAACTTCTAGAGGCAACACATAACGAATGGGGAGAGTACAACTAGGGAATGCTAGGCTGCAGTAGGGAGAAGTGTCATCACATGGCTTGTCATGGGTTGTCCTGGCAAGCCTTCCTAGGCCCCGGCCCCCATCTTGGGTTGTCCTGGTAGCCTCTCCCGACTCCCGGCCCCCATACAATGCTCATGCGAAAATCAACATACCTTTCATGAGGACAAGGTAGTTGATCTTGCCATTCCAGGCCTTCTCATCTCATCTCAAGCCTAAACAAGCACTTGAGCCATGAGTGAAGCATCCACTTATCTTGTTTAGTGTGCCTAACTACCCAACCCCCAAATTCATTATTTAGGTTATCACTTGATTAATCTACTTCCAACGGGTTATCCTGACTGCCACTTTGGGCGCCGGCCCCACGTTGAAAGCCACTCCCCTACCTGCATCTAGAAGACCTTACTCAACAAACACAACAAACATCATCATGACGATGATGCTACATAAACCATGCAAGGTATTAACCATCTTGCATAACCATTATTCTGATATGAACATATACATGTAATAATGCAAGGCATTCACCTTCTTGCATATCATCTCAATTACAAAGACATACTCTTAATACATTTTCCATGGCTTCCAAAGAAGTAACTCATAAGAAAAATACTTTTTCATGAATACCAACGTCTCCCCATTGTCTAATCCAATACAACATCCCAAACAAATAAATAAATCAATCACAACATTCACGAAGAGCCTTTCTACACATCATGATGTATTTAGAATATTTACATTCTTTCACAATACCAACCAAATTCCTTATACATAACAAAAGGCGACATGACGTCAATAACTTAGGGCACTTATCAACACATTACATGAAGTCGAAACACAACAACCTTGGCCTCTGGAAATGAACCCTTGACAACTTACACCTTGACCATTTCATACAATTTCAATTCACACTAACTAATTATCTAATACCAATACAATAATCATATACCTAATCATTAATCCATTATCTTAACAAAATGAAAAAAAACATATTAAAATTGATGTCAATCTAAATTAAATTTCATTAACCATACTATATGTAATCACAACGATTTTCTTTTAATCAAATAAATAATGACAACATTATGCTAAATTCCCAATTTAATTTGGCTTTTAAACAGTCAACTATACTTTTGAAATAATAATAATAATAATATTAATAATAGTAACAATAATTATTATTATTATTATTGTAATAATAACAATAATGATAATAATAATAATTATAATTATAATAATAATACTAATAATAACATTGATATTAATGGTATTACTGTTAATATAACAAGGTCATTGAACACTAAATATACACATGCATTCAAACACATTGTAAGGAAAATAAACATTCCTTAGGGTTAATCTAAGCCAATCAGATGAAATGCATACAAGAAAGCACAACTAACCTGGTTTAACAATGATGGGCTTCTGCAGACTAGAGTTGAAACGATAAACCTTAATGCACGGAAAGTAACTAAGAAAACTCTGTTTCCGCCTCCAAAAAATGACTTCTTCTCAGTGAAGTGCATCAGATTCTAGTTGCCCGACTGCAAGCTTCCCACCTTGTCTTTAGACTGTTCTGTCGGATCCCCTTGGCCACCCTATGAACCCTATCAAACATATATTGCAATATACACCATTTCAATCTCCACTCCAGAGTCTTTGTCAAAATCATATATTCTCAGTTCCATTGGCTTCCCGATGAACAATAGGCCCTGCACCAGGAACCCATTGAGGAATTGGTAAGCCAAGCACACCCTTGTTCAACATCCCAATTAAGTAATTATCTTTACGCATGATGCACATCACAACATCATGTGTAGAAAGATCCTTGACAACACAAAGCCGTTCAATGCTCAGAAACTGAATGATCTTTACTAATACAGTTGACCCGGACATCCTTTGCAACTCTTGTACACTGGCAGTACCGCCTTCATCAAACTCACTTAGCCATGCTTCCAACTTTGCTGCACACACTGCTTGGAACTGTTCAAAGTTTTCACTGTGCTCCAAAGTATGATCACTCTTCAAAAAGATGGGCTAGATGCAGGGAGCAGATTATCTTCTTTTGCTTTATCATTTTGCATCTGTGCCCTCATAAAATTTGTGTGTAGAATCTGAACTGTCTCTGCTGTGGATAGAGCAGATTTTGGTGCAGCGCATGTATTAAATGCTGTGGGAGGATAAGCAACACCATATCATCCAACAGGCTATTATACTCCATCTCAAGTGCCTCATCCAAGTTAGCAGGGACTTTTTGACTAGTAACATAATCATATAAAGGACACTCACTATTTAGCACTGTCAATACCAAGGATTGAAGTCATGTTGAATCGTTTGACATTGTCCTGCAGAAATGTAGCAACGATGCGGTCCGATATATGCTTCAAAACACCACTACCTACCTTATTCAAGACATCTAAAGGTAAAATTTGCTGTGCTGTAGACACCAGTGTCTCCAAATAAATTATAACCTCGTTCAAATACTCGTTGCTGTTTTGTGGAACTTCACCGGGAATCCAATTGATGTTGTCTGTCAGCAACACGAACTCACCCACCTTAGACTTTACAAGCCCCAGCATTGCATCATGTGCAGCATCTTGTGAGTTCCTCAAGACTAATCGAGCTGCCAATGCAGCATGAGACCTTTCAGCTAAACGAATGGGAATGCCACAAAGATGGGCAGCATGCTGAATAAAAAAAATCACAAGCTCGCTCCAAAACTGTCATATTGGCAGCAATCTGCATGGCATGAGATACCCCCAGTGTAGAAATGTTTATCAACTTGAGGAGAGCCTCATTCAAAACATTGATCAAAAGCTTGTCCAGATACTTCTTCACAATGTCACAGAAGTCCATATGACCACCATATGACAGATAACCGACGGAATCCTCTATGAACGATCTCACAATGCGATAGCAATCAGGCACAGTTGCAGAAAATGGTGCAATATAGGGGAATGCAGGCATGATGTCTGATGTCTGTAAACGGAATGCCAACACATTCATATTGTACTCATATGCCTTGCCACCTATTTGTCCTACAACCATCGAGATAAAATCATCTACATAGTCTGCGTCGATCTTCCTGTGAGACATGGCCCCAACCATAAACACAAGGGGAACATTATCACGGACAGCATCTACATAGTCATGAAGTTGTACCACTTTAGATGCACTGTATGATAGCCCAATTCGACGTGCTTCACTTGGCAGATACTTTGTGACTGGAATTCTTGACCACTCGAAGGAGTCTATCTGGGCCAATAGTCGCACGAATGCTCAGTTTCTGTAGCAGTTGCACCATCAATCCACAAAAATGCTTAAAGGTTCTTGGAAGACGAACATGGGGATTTACTTTGATGAGGATATTCTTCTGTGTTTGCACATAAATAGCACTAAGCCTTCCAGCTTTATTGAGAGGACTATCCAAAATTGCCAAAAGAGCCTGGTGAACAATATCAGGTCGATATGCTGCTGGATTCTGTTTGTTCCTTCGCAAAAAATGGACATGGTCATCGCAGTTCAACAACTGGTATATCTTGCCGACTTTGCCAACCTCGAGAGATGCCTTCAACAGCACAAAAACAACTCCTCCATCGCTATTGTTGTTAGCTGGAGGATAGGCGGCTCCCAAACTATTCGGCTAAGGCAAATAACGGGAGTAATGATGACGCATTCGGCAGGCGTATTACCAGAAAACACCATTTTTGCCAGCGTACCATCCAGCATGAGTCGGTGGTGGACTAAAAGATGCCGTTTATATAACTTAAATTTCCAAGCATGAATACATTTGTTATATTATGCAAGGAGGACATGAGATGAGAGGCTACACTAAAACCTAATTGATCTCAAAATATAGATTCTAGATGATAAGGATCTCAAATAGTCACAATGTCGCTAGGAAAATCACTTTACACACTTGATGCATTGTTTGGTCTTATTATGTAATATGATTGATCGCCACAACCGATAGACCATGACTTGCAGAAGCCAATGACCTAACGGCCATGAAGTGAGTTAAGCACAAGAGTACCCTTTCAATTATCTGCCTATGCACTTAAATGATCATGCAAATAGCAACCTAAAACCGATTAAGCTAAAAGGTTTATTAAGTTCCTTTTATAATCTGCAAACTTAAAATATCTCTTGAAGTAGAAATTCAACCAAAACAATCCATTTAAAAACAAGGAAACAATCAACACCCACAGATTCAGATTCAGAGGAAAGGAATTATACATTCAGTGGAACCTGGATTGATTATCGAATCGCCGAGTCTGTTTCAATTGCTGAAGTTCCACGCTTCTTTTCCCAGCCTTCTACTTTCTTCTTCTACCTGCAATCCTGTCCTCTTTGCCGCTACAAGCTTTTCTTTTATAACACAATCCCTTCCTTCTTTCAAGGGACTCGGCACGCGATCCCGTGCATCTCCCTCCTCGAGAAGGACTTTTATTTAATTTCATACTCCCAAGAGGTTATACCTTTTTTAAATACTAACACACAATTCTGACAACATTTAATTATTTTATAGCCGACCAAGCATATTTTATTTAATAAAGTTATAATATTACAACTATCTATAATTGTACAACTATATATTAATTTATTTTATTAATTTAGTTGCAAATCACTAATTACAAAGTAACTTACAACTATTTAATTTATTTAAATATTGCAAATAATATTATATTAAATAATACAAAACCTCTTACAATCTTTATTTAACAACTCTACTACTAATAAAATAATAATTTATTTACAACAATAATTAACAACTATTGACTCAATATTATCAACATTACACTTTCCATAATATGATTCTATTTAATGCACAATGATACCTTGCACAATTAGAATCTTCTTAACCTAGTTAGACTCCAAGGTGCAATATTACTTGTCCGCAAATCATGATCGAACGACAGACAATAACCAAAAGGATAAACTAACAACCAGACCATACTGACATGGGACCTCACATTAAGTCCCAAACAACTAATCCATTAGTGAAGGCACGCTCAGACCTGTAATCAGGGGGAGTCGATGCCTAGTATCTGCATTCCTGCAACAACGCACGGTTAAACATTCAAGATATATATCCACATGTAGTCCTATAGTGAATGGAAATCGCAGTGGTGTAGGGTACTCGAGAGCGAGTAATACAACACTGTTCCATTCACGTTTATGAATAAACGATTATCTACATTGAACAAGGTATCTGATATTAATCAACAACATAAAACATTCAATCTTCTTACAATCCAACATCGCAATTAACATCAAACATCTGTAACATCTAGTTTATTTATCAAATTCTAAAGCATAAAATAACAGAATCCAACATCAACAATCATTACTATACTGATTAGGTCCATAATGAAGTAACAAGATAACAAGAGATCCATCATCTACGGTCTAAGACACTATCATAAAGTCTAAGCAAACATCAATCTGATGGACGACGAGATGAGGGCCACTACATCCCATCTCCCCAACAATCCCACTTTCTCAAAACAAGAGTTGAACTCCTCGAGTAATGCAGAAACATGCCTCTCTATTTCCAACAACCCACATTCCTGTAGGATTTAACAATTTCATTTTTACCAAGGGATTCCCAAGCCTCAAATCTGCAACTGACGGCACATGACATTAAATTTGTACATCCCCAAATACTGAATACATGGTATAAAGCAACCACCCTAATTTTTTTTAAACCTTAGAATATTCCAAAGAAATATTATTATTTTATTAATTTAATATTAACTATGTATTTCATTTAACACAATTTATATTTATATCTATTTATTTATTTATGCAATTTATGTCCATTGTAATTTTATTCATTTATAGCCAATTTAGTCATTTACAAACAACCCATAATTTAGTAATTAATTTATTTATTATTTCACATAATTTTTTTTTTATCATATTTTCTATATAACTTAATTTATATTGAAACAATTTATATTCATTTATCAAAATTATATTCCCAGTCTAATAAATCTATTTGAATGCATCAATATACCAAACGTAACTTAGGCAATTCTAACCTTGTTAATCCTTATTGTGGAACATTACTTGACTGACAAGCAAGATTAGACGACAAGACCACAATCACGGAGGTAGAAAGGCAACAAACAATAATGACAAGGAACCCCATGTTAACTCCGTTCAACGATTCCATTGGCTAAGGCACGCTCAGACCTGCTAGTTTAGGTGGAGTTGATGCCCAGTACCTGCATCTTGCATCAAACAACAAAGGTGTACACACACATATATATATAAACATGTAGTCATAGACATAATGAACGGAAGTCGCAGCGTGGCAGGGTACTCAGTCACGAGTAATTTGACACTATTCCATTCATGTAAAGACATCATTAAATAGCTACATCCATTAACAGTAATGCATCATAATCATGATCAAACAACACATTAAACTCAGAACAACATTAGTCTCTAATCATCAAATATGTCCATCAAGATCAAGGAGAGCATAAACTATAACATACTAGTCCAAATGTCTCGAAACTGTAAACATGCAATATAAGACTATCAACTATACCAGAACTATCATAGGAAATATGAAAATAACATCTATCACAAGCCAAAAGCGAGGGGCATTACATATACATTGTCTATATGTTTAATTTTAATTTATTTCAAGTGTAATTTCTTGAAACATATATATATATATATATATTCTTGATTTAATTTTAAATTTGTACTCAAGTTTGTATGTTTATATGTATATATGCAGGTTCATATCTGTATATATATATATATCATGAATCTGGATTATATTCACTTTGATGTTGAGGACTTCCTCAATGCACAAGATGATCCGGCCCCACCCCCACCCCCACCCCCAGTGCCAGATGCCCCACCTCCACCCCCACTTGGAACTGACCAAGCTCACTTGTGAGCCATAATTAATGAAAATGTGGATTCCATACAAGAAAAATTGATTTCCATTTGCAATGAACAATTCATGCCACCTCATGTGGTATGTTTTGTAGCTTTGATGCAAAACATTGTAGATTCTGTGAGGTCTATTGACTCAGACTTTGATGGATTCTAGAAATGGAGAGAGGAGAGGCACCAATTTTATGCTGATGGCCTCTCCTATAAGAGTATTTTGGATCTTAAAATCACAAAAGCTCATTTAGCACAATATTTTAGACATCCCATTACATATGAACCTATTCTTGTAAATAAGAAAAGAATATCAATCAGGTGGTGTAGGCATGAAGGAATGTCTACCAATTTTTGGGACATATGGTGGATGGTGTTTGATTATCCACCTCATGCTAATTGTGAGGTTCCTTTATATTTTTTGAGAAAATTATATGCAGAGTTTGTTCTGAATAAAAAACCCAACTACTTTGATTTTAGATCATTCTAGGGTATTGGTGGTGGCATGCCACAACAAAGGTTGGGGGCATGGGTTGATCCCCTATGACCCATGCCTGTTCAACCTCTTATTGACCCTCCTATTGTTTCCATTCCTTCGCCCTTCCAGCATCATGCAGTGGTATCCACACTAGGCACATTGAGTCCACTCTCAGGTAGCCTACATGAGCAGACTTCTATGATGGTATCTCGGCTTAGAGATTATGGAGGAGTTGATGATGGAAGTGGTCCTAGTACCACTCCACATGTGTCGATGCCTCATACATGTACGAGTTGCAATCAGTTGTGTTATGGACCTTATAAGGCAGTTGTACCCACTTCAGCTACACATGCATCATCTGTAATGTGGGCACTGAATCATTTGTTGATTATCTATTTGCTGAGGATCATCCCACTGATCATTCGACACGAGTATATATAGGTTATGTACACATGTTGAATTTATATTAATAATTTTTTAAGCACATGTTTTTAATCAACATATAGATCAATTAAATTGTAATATTTTAACAATCAAATTGTTTCGTGTAGATGATGGCAATAGGGACCATTGATCGAATTAATTTTCCATCGACACCTATTCATCTCGGGCACCCATTTGGGGTACATTTTCAATGATTTATATTTTAAATATTAATTTTATTTACTTGATTTTAATTTGTAATTCAGTCTTGAATGTGTGTACCATTAAATATTTATGAACTGGTTTAGGGTTCTTCCACATTGAATCCTCCATCTCAGGGTGTCTCGAGCACTCCTCCATGATTGGGCATCTCACATAACACTCTTACAGTATGTATATTGTTTTAAAAAACTATATATACTTAGATTTTTCTATTTTGATATCATTGTATCTGAAAACGTGCACATGTTCTATTTAATATATATTAAAATATGTCTATGTAGGTTGACACAACAATGAGGATGGGCATTGTAGCACACTTGGATAATCCAAGTTTATATCAGGAGTTGACTGCATTTCAGGTTGTTCAAAAACATATAACATGTACACAAGTCAATTATATATATGTTTTAAAACCTAATTTGTACACACATGTGCTAACTTATAAATGACCTTATAGGAGCTTGTTAGTGACAGGTTTCATCAACACACAACACATGTAGAGTAGGGGGATAGAGGAGATGGGCAGCCTGATATGGTATAATTTAAAATTTAGATTATATTTAAATTCAATTAAAATATGCATTGTGAACTTAAAGTAAATTTCTTGATAGATATATATATTGACATGTGTTCAAAAAAAAAATTTATTTTATAGCTTGAGACATGTCATGTAGCTAAGCCTATAGAGACGGGTCCTGGAATAGAGGATGCACAACAAGTTCCTCTTATGGTATAATAATTTAAATATAATAACTTATAAATTAAATTGAATTAAATAATTTTAAAAATTGTTTTACATCTAATTTCAACTTGAACTTTCTCTTGTATTAAATAGATTGATTCAGAGCATGTAGAGACAGGTCCAGGTGCACCAGAGCATGCCTCTCAGCCTCACATAGTAATTTAGTTTTATGATAAATTATAAATTTAAAAATTGTCATTAAATCAGTTTTGATCATCTTACATCTGATTTCATCTAAATCTTTCTATTCTACAGAGTGATTCAGGTCATCTGAGTCATTCACATGGTGTGAAGAGGACTCTTGATGATAGAGATAGTATGTGATAGGTTATTGAACATGGGCTACATAATTTGACTATTTCATGGACTATGTTATATACTGTTTGTCATGGACTTTATATATATATTGTTGAACATGGACTTTATATATTTTTTGAACATGGAGCTAGAGTTTATACAACCTGACCTTCATCTATTTGTTCTTGTGTGGGTTATTTGAGCAAAGTTGGCATTGCTTTCTTCTTGTGGATATTGTTGTTTTATTTATAGTTTATAATTATGGATTTTGTAAGGTTATATATTTGTAATCATACCAAAATTGTTTTGATCACCTTTATTGTTGCTACTTGATCCCCCAATTTTTGCATTATGAAAGCTTAATGAGTTGTCTTATGTAGTCAACCTACAATCCCTTAAGTTAAAAACCTTATAAATACAAACCACACTATCAATATCATATACATGTCATACAATAAATGCAATCCTTCCATAACAAAATCATACACATGTCAAAGTAATAATCATGTAAAACCATCATGTTAGTTTAGGTGCATCCATACATATCCGTTATCCATGCATACATACATTGCATATACATCATAAACTATAAAAGCATAACATCACATACATACATACATATACAAGCGTCCCTAAATAATCATAAATCAAACTCTAATCTAACCATGTGCATGAAGGAAAATAAATGTAAATGAGATCAACCATAATAAGATATAGATTCACATCAATAGAAATAATCGATTGTCATAGATAAATCTAACAATAACTGAGTACATAGACTCCATCATGGGAGGTACATGATCAAAATATGTATACACGAGTACAAAGTCTCCCCATGCAAGGGGCAAGGTAAAAATCTCTGCAAGTGTCAGAGTGTTGATCTATCAAAGGAGCCTCAAATCAATTATGAGCTCTTGATCCTCCAATGATCATACTCTACTGTCTCCTCCTACTATCTACCATATTTGACAGTGGAGGAGTCTTGTCTCTATGATAGCACCTATGATGGGATTAAGTGTTTGAGCCTATGACTGAGCATAGGTTGGTATCCTAGCTTGGGAATGAGAAAGTAGTTGTTGGCTAATTCCTACCCCAACTATCTCTCATAGTAAACAAAGTAGGGTCTCCAGTGTGTCAATTGTAACCCTCAAAGATGTAATATGTTAGTTTGCATGGTAAGTGGGAGAAAAAATTTATGTTTTAGCCTACAAAGTTACAATTATCCTTTCATCCATTAAGAGTTCCTCTCTCTCCCTCTCCCCTCATGGTGGGGACAAGAATATGTAGTGAGGAGGTTCTAATAAAGTTCCTCCATTCATTCATGGTATGCATATTTAGGTCCTGGTCAAATTTTAAGCAATAAAATGCTAAGAAAATTAAACCAAAGAATTAAAAAGTGAGATACTCATGAGGATCTCTTGCCTAATAGGAGGGATCAATCTCTCACCTACTAGGAGGGATCAATCTCTCACATCTTCTCATCTAGATCAACTAGGTTAGAGGAATCACCTATAAACTAGGAGCAGCCTCATCTGATGCATTCTCATCCTCCTCAACCTTAGGATAGTAATCATCATTGAACCCCTCATCCTCTCTATCATCCTGATCACTCTCTACATAAAAAATTAAATGATCCTACCATGGTTATAGTTATATTTATCCTTTCCTTGGTGCTTGTTCTTGTGTTGACCATGTAATAGGAGTCCCTAGAGTAAGAGTCCATGGGAGTGTCCCTTGACCAACCTCTACTACATCTTAAGTAGATTTGTAGCATGGGAGTGTACTAGGGGAAATCCTTTAGAAAGTCCTCCCTAAGCTATTGGAGCACTTGTGTGACTGCCTAATGAATCTCCACTAAACCATGTTTGTCACCCCTTTTCAATAATATCTAGTCATGTCATCTCCTACCCATCTCCTCTCTATCTCTATGTAGGGGTTTGTAATAATGTCTGTGTTAGTTAAAGTCACCATTGTTTGTGTAATCATGTGCCATAGTAACCCAATCAACACTACTTGATACCTCAAGGAAGTGAAAGATCTGGTGTGGGCATGGGCCATTAATAGGGTCTAATATGCTCCAATATCCATACCATAACTAGAGAAGGATGACTAAATCCTAGTGCCTTATGGTGCACAATCTAATAAAGGTCATGGTAGACCTTGAAGGTAGGATGTCAATCCCCCATGCATAAACTTTACCTAACTCCACTTACTCAATGATAGGAGCCCACAACCATATGAGAAAGTGGACATTCTTAGTCCTTCACAAGTGCTAAGCTATTAAGCCAATCATGACCTCCCATAGCGGAAAAATGTCAAGTGTTTGAACTAAAGTTAGATAAACTCCCTTCCTATTTCTTGGTCTCTTAACTCATAAGATAGTGGCCCTGGCTAGTCTCTCATCCTTTGATGCCCACTTTGCCTATGTCAAGTTGTCTATAGATAGGGACACCCAAAATCTAGTAGATGTCATATAGTGTGATCATCCACCCTCTAGAAATGCTAGGAAAATATAAAATTTTACCCTTTACATCTAAATAGGTTAGTATGTCATAATAAATGTGTGATAAGGATAACACAATAGGAACATACACCACTCTATCTATCCAACCTTGTCATAGGGCAACTTGATTTGTTGTAGAGAGCTCCCACAGGCTACTCACCAACAAAGCTTGCTCCTTAGTCACGTTATAATGGATATGTGTGTTTTGTCAACACAAGCACACACTCATCACTTTGAAAATTAGAAAAACTTAAAAAATTGTAAAAATGTAAAAGCCAAAAATTTGAAAAAGTTAAAAACATAAAAAAATTAGGAAAACATGAAAACCCCAAGTCTAAATAGTCAAAACACCCAAAAATGCATATTTTTAAATCACTCTTGGCAAAAGTTGCAACTTGACAATTTTTGCTAAGCAACCTTGCAAGTTGCCCAAACATCCTAAGGGACACTCAGGCAATTTTTTTTACCAAAACAAGTGACCAAGTATGGTAAAAGGGTGGCCTAGGCCACACCCCACCAAACTCTAGATCACTCAAAAATTGAAAAATAAACATGAAAATTGAAAAAAAGGAAATGTGATTACATTCCCTACCTAGACACCTATCATTTGCAATTGATGGCCCTAAATTTGATAGCGATTTTAATTAACCTACAACTTGATGCTAACTTTTTGGATGTCTTAAGGGGTCATAATTTACGATGTCTTAAGGGGACGTCTTAAGTTCTCAAAATTTGGTGAACTTACCCAAGGCAACCAAATTTAACAATATAATAAAATCAAATTTAAAGTAAATTCAAAGTAGAAAAACATGCGCATTTAACAAATAAAATATATAGAATAATAATTTTGATAAATTTAATAGTGTAGAGTATAAAATTGTGTACATACACATGTATACAAATTTGTGTACAAAATGTGTAATAATGTAATTGTGTATGTACATATATGCCAACTCAAAATAATGTTTACAAAATATGGTTATGCCATCTCAAGAAAATCCAAAACTTGTGGGGAATGTAGCAAGTCTTCATGTCACCTGAAATAAAAATAATACAAGTAATTTATCAATATATCTGAATCAAAACATATATTTTAATTTATATAAAATTATCTAGATATACACAATTTGTACATGTATTTACAAGTGCCTCTCAAGTTTTTGTTTCAAAGTATGTGATGAATTTGTGATGATGGCCTAAGGATATAAAAGGACAATTTAAATCAATTTCAACTAATAACACACAAGAAATATCAAAACATGTATTTAATGTATTTAAAAGAACAATATAAATCTATTTAACTATATTTACCTATATTTACTTATTCCATTGTACCATCTCCATCCTCTCTTTTTTCCAACGCATTGATGATTGTCTCATGGTCTTCCATAGAAATTATCCATAGCTCTTTATTTGTAGGTTTTCCACGATACCTCTTGAGTTTTATATTTGTTGCCAACACCAAATGTGAGTAGTGTATAATCTTCTTATGTGTTTCATAATCTTCAAATGTAGTCAAACCATTCTTCCTTATTAGGTATTTCCGTAGCCAAGTGCCAACAACCACCACTGAACCTATTAGATAATGATAGCCATCATCAAAGAAATTCTTAAAATTTTCTTAAGGGGATCAAAGACTTGTTATCAAAATTTGCTTCAGGGGATGTCTTAAGGGGATCACCAAATCTGTTTCATAAGGAAATCCATCATCATCTTCTTGGGGTGTTGTTAACTTATGTTTAGTCTCCACACAATGAGCCAACCAATATTCAGTTTCCTCTTCATTATTCTTTGTTGCAACAACAGCATACACATGTCCCGCAAACAAATTTTGATTAAATAACTTGCACATGTTCATAAAATTTGACCAATCACCATACATGCATTCATATGTACACATAAATAAATAAAAGCACTACAAATTAGTAATGAAGTGAAATAAAATGAAATAATTTGAATTAAATTACCTTCTTGTACAAGGTCTGAAACACAGTCATAATCGTTTGATGCAAATAGTTGATCATTGTCTTCAATTGTTGTTTCACTTTGATCGTGTGCTTGTGTAAGTGTCAATGGTCTTTGCTTCCACTCTTCAACCCATTCTGTATTCTCACATACTTCTCAATCTCCTGAAATACAAAACTGACAAAAACATGCAAGTTCTTTTGTCCAGATAGTCCATGTACTCGCATTTGAACTCTTAAATGAATGCCATTTAGTAGATCCACTGATTGTCTAGCAATCAAGTCTAGGTAGAATGTTTTTTTCTTCAACCAACCAAAAGAATCAATGAACTGTAGAGTACTCGCTTGATCTAGGTGTACATAATCTTGTATTGCACCAATCTACAATCCCACATGCATCTTCAAATTTTACTGCATCCTCAAATTTCAATTGTTGTCTAGCAAGAATTCTTTTAACACACACACCAGCTCCATCATGTTCTCCTTTACCATGTACAGCTTCAAAAAAATTCCACATATGTTGGACATTATTCTCCTTATGAACCCTACTTAACCAATAGAACAATCGAGCATTCTTGAACTGCCCCGTACAATTATCTGACCATATAAGATGTTCAGTAATATGGATTCCTCTTTCTCTTAAATTTGTATAAAATATATTGAAACAATATTGAAAAAACTCTGATGAGTGTAACTAGTTGTCACTCAAATAGAAATGATACTCCCTAAAAACTTTTCTATCATTCTCTATGCTATCATCTGCATGTCTATAAACAATATGAATAAACATAGCAACCTGCACTGAATTGTAATATTGTGATTGAATTTCCTCTTGTGGAGCTAAAATATGGTTTTCCACAAACTCAACCACTGATAGTATAGTACCAACTGGAAATGCGTTTCTACATTCACGAAATTGTCCATCAAGCCATCGAGATTGTTGAGAATACTTGACATATTTTAGTACAATTTTACTCTTAAATTCTGATATGAATGCATGCACACTAACCTTTTCTATAATTAAATCACAACGCTTTCCAAATTTTATATCTTTTAAAGAATATTCAACATTCTTAAATCTTTTAACATCCACTAATTGTTGTCCAAAATCATTTTCAACACTTTCATGCATACAAGCTCTTAACAAAGAAAGATTGTCACAACTAGTGCATTGTCCAGAAATACATGAACTTAAATAAAATGATTTTTCATTAGATCTTTCATAGAACAAACTTGATATAAACTCTTTTATTGCTTCAGTTGGCATATTAATATCACATTCCTATATAATCATGTTACGATGTAAAGTACAATGTATATATTGAAACACATCATAATAATAACGAAATTGAACATGCGTTTTACAACAACAAGATATTCATTGCTTATTAATCTTTACATACCATGGTTTGCATTTTTCAAAAGATCTTTGACTTATTTTAATATTACCAGGTAACACTAATTTATCACAAAATTTTCTATAAAATTTAGTTTGCGTTGTATCTAATAGGTGTTTTGGATGAGTATCACAAACTTTGGACCCCACTCTTAATTTTAAAACATTTCTAGCATTAGATGATACCATGGTATTATCATGCCAATATTTTTTGATCAAAGATCTGATTTCAACATTCAGTTTCATGTCAGATCTCGGGAGTCAACCACTAAAACTCCAACATTGGTTAATTGGATCATTTTCTATACTTTCTGTTCTTTTTGCCGCTCTTACCAATGTTTTAGGATGTATTTTTAGAATTCCACTAATATTGCTTACCAGTCTTCTATTCAAAGTTTATTTATTCACTATAGCAGTTGTTATAGCTCGTCTTTTTGTATTCTTATCTTTGGATCGACTATTGCTTCCAATAGACTCAATGGCACTAGCAACAACAGACATAGCATGTTTTAGTGATTGATCTTTTCTTCTTGGTTTAACAAAAATGCCTAACATTTTCATTACTTTTCTCATTTTCCACACTCTCATTAATTGCATCATTAGTTGACATTGAAATGATAGTTTTTTATGATAAAAAAATTCCTTGTATAATATATTGGCATGTGTTCTTATTTGTCTCCAAGAAATTTTACCAGGAAGATTATCCAAAACATCTCTTTCAATTTTGAAAAAAAAAATCTCATTTTCAACATCACATCCTGGATTTTCATTTTCATTTTCAACTTCAAAACGATTTTCATTTTCAACAACAAAATGGTTTTCATTTTCATTTTCAACTTCAAAATGATTTTCATTTTCAACAACAAAACGGTTTTCATTTTCATTTTCAACAAAAGGATTTTCATTTTCATTTTCAACAACAAAATGGTTTTCATTTTCATTTTCAACAAAAGGATTTTCGTTTTCATTTTCAACAACAAAACAATTTTTATTTTTATTTTCAACAACAAAATAGTTTTTATTTTCATCTTCAACAATATGATTTTCATTTTCATTTTCAACAACAATTTGTTTCAAATGTTGATCTCTACGAATATTATCAATCTCAACATTGTTATATCCAGCTTGTTTTAAATCTCCTATCAACACTATTTCCATTTCATTCAAAGGTGGATTTGAAGAAGTACCTGGATTTGTGCCTATTGATAGAGGGATTTGAAGACATACCAGGACTAGTTTGTATAATCATATTAGTTTCCATAGTCACCTCTTGCAAATATGCATCGTCTACATCCATGGTCTCCTTAATGTTTTTATCTTCAATAGTTGTGGAATTGGATGCTTCAGCATTATTTATTGATTGAATCTTTATTCTTCTATCTCTTTGTCTTTTTGCCTCCTTCTCTCTCTTTGCTTCAATTTATTTAGGGGTTAATAGCTTCCTATCTTTCCTCTTATTACGACTTTGTGATCCCATGATTAAAAAATTTATAAAGCATGTACAAATGAATGTCAAAAACTTGAAAGCCTTTCTTCTTTGTTCAAGTCCTTCAAACAAGTGCCAATTCAACAAAATTTCACTCAAACAGTGTCTCAATGATGGCTTCTATCAAAATTTAAACAATATTCCAAGTTGATGAACCTGCAAAAGAAAAAAAGATTGTAGAGAATGCTGCAAGTGTCAATGTCAACCGTACTATAGAGCAAGTTGCAGGGCTGATAGACATAGTACAGTCTTATTAAAAAAAGGACAAATAATAAACGGGATCCCATTTTATTTTGCACCGATGAAGTAAGAAATGGAATCTTGTTATTGAAAATTTAAATTTTAAGCTCAGGTTTTGCTTTGTAACCTAGTTCAAGAAATGCATTGGGGACCCAACCCTAACCTCTGGTCCTAGTTTGACCTACAACTTGAAGGTCCTGTCAATGTCACAACAAAATAGTGACTTTGGGCATATATTTGAAGGTCTATTTTGTAGAATATTTTGACGAAATTAAAACCCATTATATATGAGACAATGTAGATTCCAAATATGTAATTTTTTTTACATTTGGATTAATTTTTCTATTTTTTAATCAATTTTTTATGAAATAGGTCCATAAACTTGAATTATCAAGGTTTTTTAGTATTTTAATAACTTTTTATAAAAAATATTTTTTTGTAAAAAAAATTGTAGGAAAACGTACTTTAGACAATTCTTTTCAATTTTTAAAAAAAAATTCAAAAAAAGGTTAAGTTTAGGTCATCTTGTGCATGACGTACACGATGATTTTTTAAAAGACCAAAATGGCCAATAAAAAAATAATTAAAAAAATATTCAATAAAAAATTACAAAAAAATATGGAAAACATGCTTTAGTGAGTTACAAATCTCTTCCCAAAATAATTTTGAAAAATATGATTATTCAGGTCAAAATATGGATGACGTACACGTACATGGTATAGTAAAAAAAAGTGACTTTTAAAGAATGGTTTTTAGAAGCTTCTATTCAAAATCAATTTATAGCATCTAGGTATTGAAAAAAATTACATATTTGGAAACTAAACTCTGAGTACTACATTTCATATTTAGTGACTTCTTCCAAGATTCCACCTTTAAATGCCTCAAATTTTTAGGTCAAATGTGACAAATTCTAAAAATTAGGGAAAACACTTCCACTTTTTGTCCAATAAGTGGACACAACTTCTTGCACACACCCTAAACTATAATGCCAAGGGCGAATATCTTCTCCTACATAATTCTTGAAAATGCCACTTGAATTCACATCTAGTTTCAACCAGTCTCATTTCCATGAAGCTCTATCCCAAATTCTATGCAAGCCCTAAAAAGATTGCATATCTTCAACTCAAAACAACACTTGTCATGGTTTGATACTGGCTTATTGAAATATGAGCCAAAACACCAACAAAGAACTATATTAAATTAAACTAATCAATTGCAGAACCTAGTGAAATGTTTGAATTGCATGGGATAAGATTGATATTTTCCCCTGGTTGAATTAAGGATGTAATCTTCCCCTCACTAGCTCAACTCTTTCCATGATGTTGCTTCCACTTGAAAGTAGTGCAAGCCTATTGCCTAAAGCCAATATGCTTTGCCAAGAGAGTCTAAAGCATGAGCCAAGGAGCTCTTCCAAGAGAGTCCAATGCTCTCAGAAGCAGCCAAAAAGAAAAGTACATCATTGGAAAAGCCCAACAAATGGTAAAATCTTGACCTCAAGACACACACAATGACCAACAGGTCACAATTATGTCACTTGTTTGAATCCTTTGAAATCACACATGGGACACCCAACACCTCAATTTGATTACTCGATGTTTATTTACATGTACAAGTAAAGTGAACCAAACAAATACACTATATACATAACCCCAACACACTATTCCACAAGCTTATTATGCAAAGATCATCAAAAACCCCCAAACCTCGAGCATATAACTCCATCAACACTTTAATTCTTGCAAAACCACATCATTCCCATGCATGTTTCTACAATATCTACCTTTAATCTTTGTTCCTTGAAACCTTACTTGAACACCATTAATATTGGAAGTACATAGTATGAAAGCAATGTGTAGAATTTAGGAAGCTATTCCCAAAAGTAGTAGCTACTAAGCAGGATACAAGAATACGATTGCACCAGGGATTCAATATCCAAATGTTGAAGATGTATTACAGGACATGGTTAAAATGTTCATATGACTTCAAGTGAAGCATATGATTTATCTGGTTCTGATAAAAACATGAAATAGTCACCTATCTAATACATTGGATGATTGTGCAATAAACTAGTTGTATGGAATGCCTTTTTTTTGCAAATTGGTCTTTTTAATGGCTAGACCAAACAAGGAAACAAAGCCAATAGGGACACAGACAATCACCAATGCTACAATTCACAGAAATTCATTTCTCATCCCAAAATAATTCTTTATGAATTAAGACACTGTCACTTTCCCATCTGTTGTTTCCATCTCTGTATCCACATCAACAAGATGTGATGCAACCAAACCATAGAGTGTCCAAGAATTAGGTCTCACCTAGTTGTACCATCTCCACCACACAGGCATTTTTTGATTCAAAGAAAATACATTTGATTGTATTATTAATCATCATGGCTTGCTGCTATACATTTTTAAAAGTTTAATTTAAATTATAATATATAAAATTTGCCTCAACAAAAAAAATTTAACATGGCCTTATAGGTCGAGGAATGATGAAGCCATGAAAGAGGTTCCATGTAGAATAAAATGTTGATACAATGATTGCCACAACATAGAAGTTTGGAGCCATGGCAATTGTCACCATTCTGAAGTAGGTGAAGTATAGAAAAGTGAAACACATGAAAAGGAGTATCCAAAAAAACTTGACTATTGTCCATTCAAATGCTAACATGGAATAGACCATGATGGCATAAACTATAGACTACACAAGAATATAAGGGACCTCAATTGCCACCTACATAAATAAATAACAAGAGGATCATCTCATTAATCTAAGGTTACATGGTTGAACATCTGACAGTGATAGAATTTAGAGTACCTATCCAAAGGCATAAGGGAACACTAAATACATTCCAACAGCTCTTTCTTTATAGAAGATAGTCCCTTCCACATCAACCATAGGTTGTACACTAGATGCATTTCTTATTCCAAGAAAAAGTATAGAACAATACATTGCTCCCAAAATATTGAATAAATCTTGTTGATTGTCTCTACAAAAACAAATTATAGAATGTTTAAAAAGTAAATTGCCAATATGTTAGGTCAAAGCTGAATTGGAACAAGTAGTCTTGCAAAAGAACTCTAATAAATCACAGCAAAGATGTAAAACACAAATCTGGTGGCTACAAGTGCATATTGGAAAATCTAGACTATTGTGCCAATGAAAAGAACATCTAGCCTCTTTTTCCCAAGTTCCAAAAAGATGCTCCCAAAGAGGAAGATAACCATTGTGCTAAAGAGAAAATGTACAACAACATAGTGTGGATTTCACCAATATGACCAATACTGCTTCCAAAGGCATGTCATGCACTGAACTGGGAAGGACTGTGCATACTGTGTTGGAAATTTTAGATCCTTTGAGGCTAGAGCAGGGGTCCTTAGTTTTTTAATGAGTTGTTCATTCCATCTAACAAATAGAAAATACTTTAATCTTAATTTGGATTACCTTCTTAAGACATGCAAACATGGAAACCCACAAGAGTTGCACCATAACCTTATTACATGCCTGTTGGAATTATGGGCCACAATATTTGAACTTGGGTCATGCTAGATGATGTCAAACTCGTATGGATTACCATATTACACCACACACCTTGAACTGTTAATATGAATACCCATAATCGTTACACCATAACCTTGCCACATGTCTACTGGAATGGGTAGCAACACTTGAACTTGGGTCACACTTTTACAAATGATCCCCATTCCTATTAAGCCATAGGCACATGGGCTAACATTTCCCATATATTTGCTATCGCTAAAAAATTTAAAAATAAAATAGAACACCACTAGCATAATCCATTACAAGCAAAAACTAATGCCAATCTATCTGCATATTAGAAAACATTGTAAAAATGGTACAAGATTAAAACTAATTTACATAAATTAACAAGACGATCACTAGTAAGATCCAAAACAAGAAGAAACTAGGCCAAGCCATTTAGGTGTTAGAAGCCAGTGTGAAAAGGGCACTCCCACAAACTATATTGCTGATAACTTGTGAAGTAGAGCAATTCATATTTCCCATTTAATTGCTATCACTAGAAAACACAATACATAAATGAGACAGATGACCAATAGCAAAATCCTCAACAAGAAAAAAAACCAATTCCAATCCATTTTGGCATTGGAAAGTGTGAAAAGATAACACCTACAAACTATATTGCCAATTACTTATGGAGTGAAGTCACGAATTTCTCCCATTTAACTGCTATGATTCCAAAAAATACATAAATGATCATGAAACAGATAGCCAATACTAAAATTCACAATAACCAAAAACTTATTCCAAGCCATTTGTACATGCAAAAAAATGTGAAAAGGACACAAATGAACAAAGATACTAATTAACATAGATAGTGAGAATTTACATGGTGCACCAAAAAAGAAAATAAATTTGAAATCTATTTTATAAATTAAACGTGTATTGTAGAATTAGAGGAAAGAAAGATTTATTGATAACATAGCTTGATTTTTGTTATACTTGGCAAAGTCAAATTATGTTATACTGGAAAATAAAGGTGTTATCTTTAATGAGAAGTTAGCTAACACAAGTAAACAAGCAAAACATGGCATCACAGAAAATTGGAATTGTTGACAATAGAGAGCTTTAATATATTTAAAATGTACTACTATGGTATATAAAAGTAGTCAAAACCAAAAAACTATTTGAAGTTATCAGTTAGAACTGATTAGAGGAAAAATAGATTTCAAGAGTTTAGTAAGAGTATTTTGTGGACTAAAATATGTTCAAAGAAAACATCTAAATGTTTAAATTCAAAGTCTTTCTTGTAGTTTCAGATGATAGGAGGTTGTAGTTGCACGAGTGGATGGCTACAAAATCAGAGCATAATAATATGCAAGGAGATTGTAGATGATGATTAGGTTTAAAAAAAAAATGGTTAAAAGAAATTATAAGTGTAAAAATTGTAATTTGTAAAGAAATTATATAGTTGGGAAGGCCATACCATTTTATTGTTGATTTTCTTGTATCTCAAGAATGTCATTATTTTGAGCCAGCGTGAAGTATCGTTGAACTTGAAAGGTACATAGAATGAAGATGACTCTTGAATTATCATGGATGTATTTTTCATAATTGATTTGTTGAAGCTCTAGAAGGAAGCAATTGAACATCTCCTTTTTAAGAGAGCACTGCAAACTTATATTCTTATATGTTATTACTATGCATTTGAGATTATGCGTATATGTGTAGACAATGTCCTTCTTGCATTTGTTGTAGTGAGGAGTTTCATTTTTTAGTTCACTGAAGTTGAAGAATGTGTAATTGCATAGTGGACAAGTAGGCTAGAATGGAAATGGAAAAGGCATTTGCAACTTTCAATTTTCCATATACCTAGCAATAAAAAAATAAAGCATAAAGGTATGATACATTTGTAGTTCCAAAAAAATATGAACATAGTAGATTTATGTGTTATTGACAAAGAGAATCAAGAAAACAGTTGTAAATTTATCACCTCTTTTAATCACAAATGTATTTTTTTCTAAAACCATTAAAAGGTAACTAAACCAATGCTATGAAAATATTTGAGAGGGAAAATAGTACATGACATACTTGAATTGTAAAGAAAGAAAATTTGGTAATGTGTATAATCTATCAAAAACACAATGAAACATTTCAACTTAGTAGCTACTACATAATGAATATAATCATAAAGCAAAAGATAGAAGGAGGTAAAAGAAGAAAATTTACTGTTGTCAATCAGGATTGCACCCTTAGCAAAGATAAACTTAGCTATCCTTTTGAAACATGGAAACACTCTCAAGTTGTGGGTGACCTATGGTGAGAGTGAAAGTCCAGAGTGGCTTGGTTCCCCGAGCAGATCACCTAATCTAAAAGACTTTCTGAGGAAAGGGTTTAGAAGGATAACTTGCAATAAAATCCTAATCTTAATCATGATATACTAGAAATCTAACTTTTTTTAATGCTTTTACTCACAATCAAACTCTTAAAACATCTATTTTCACAATCTCACTTGAAACATGCGACACAAAAGTGATTTGTATGAAGGCTTGAAACTAAACTCAGCATACAACCTGCATCACATGAGACTTCTACACACAAGTTTGTAATAACAAGACATAGAAAGGATTCAACACTTAGAATCACAATGCAATGTCAAATCTGTACCACAAAATGAGACAAAATGAATGAGATAGGAATACTCTGTTGTCTTATTAATCTGTAAGGAGTATGCAAAAATGAAGCTCTGAGTACAAATTATTAGCTTACAAAGTTTTCTGTAGGTAGGCAAGAAAGAAGAAACAATAATCTAAATTGGGAAAAAAACTAAGTTTTTTCTCCTATATATGCCTCCAAAAATCTCCCAAGGAAAAAGGAGGAAAAAACTCTCAAAATAGCTATCCTTTTTCCATTTTTGAACTCCACAGAAAAGCCCCCAAAAAATTAGCTAAACTACCTCCAAAATGAAGAGAAAAGCTACCAAACTACTATCCCAAGTGGTCCCACCAAAATCTCCTCAAAATCAAGTTTTACCTAATGAATAAAAGCTCCAATTTGCGCAATTTTCCTCAATTTTGCCTAGAAGAAAGAAAATCTAAAAACATATGATTTAGTCTAGATTTACTTTGCTTTAACTGCATAAAAATAACAACTATTAAAGCAATTTATAAAAGCATTCCTTTAATAAATGTTTTACAATAGATTTTACAATTTTATCTCCTGATTTGTTTTGATTCGATTTGCCTCTTTACAAAAAATACAAGGCTTATGAATCTTCACCAAGTACAATACATTTTATATGAGCACTTGATTTTCTATAAAAATAATTAAATTGTGAAGGCACTATTGAAGGTTTCTAAAAAAATAAATGACCCCTAAGGTTTGTCCTCCATTTGGTTTGCAAACATATCCTAAGGCATAAAACATCCTAAGTCATCAAGACTAGGCATATTGAAAGGTGAACACAATACCACGAGGGGTATTAGCTAAGGCAATAAAAATTAATTCAATGTGAAAAAATATCACAATCGAATTAGGGCATCATGGAACCCTAAGACAAAACATTCGATGAGCTAACTTTTCAGGCCCATTTTGCATTTTGACTTTTGATGAAATGGCTCTACTGAGCCACTGCCATGGAGCTAGGGTTTGGAGCTATAAATCCTCCATTTTTCACTATTTCTAAGCAATCTCTTGATGATTCTTACATAAAATAACAAGGTAAGACTCCCTCTGTCATGAATTCAAACCATTTTTTTCATTCTAAATACAAATCTTGGTTTAAAACTACGGCCATCATTAGTTTTTGATTTATTTGCTTTGCCTCTTCACTGTTGTTTCTTTCCTGCATTTGGGCTGCCATGGAAGACTGGTTTGAGTTCTTTTGAGACAATATAAGGGAAAAAATCTACAGCCTCATGTATATATCCTTACTTAGAAGTAAGGTAATCTCTCATCTTTCAAGCTCTATATCATTTCTCTGATTTCACCGTTATAGGCCCGCAGCCTCACTTATATATCTCAAAAATTTTGAGTGTTTATCAAACCCTCATGAGCTCGAACCCTCTATTTTCCTATTTTTGTCATTCTTTTATGCAAATTTGATAAGGGTTTTGATATTTGAAAGGAAAACACATTCTTAGGTCACATCCAATGAACTCACAACACATTATATTACCTGTATTTGTCTTTACTCTATATGAAGAAGGTTTGATTTGACCTTGTCTCAAGAAAGAAAATGCAAATTTTATACTCTAGATATGCAAGTTCATGGGTCATGAAACCCTTCATGGATGCTCTTCATAACCCTGAGTATGCTTTGTATATGAACAACATGATAGGCCGTGGTTGATGGTCTATAGGTAAGATTATGAATATTTCATTCTGTGTATTTTATACAAACCCTACTATTCCTTTACCTTCAAAACATTGTGTATTGTCTATGATGATTGCCATCATAAAAGAAAACAATGTCTTTATCTCCTCTTCTACTCCAAAAGTATCCACATACTATAGTGTCTAAACACCATACCAAATGTATTCACATACATATCATATTCAATGATTTTACTTTCTGTATATCATGGACATTCTATGCATAACTTACAACTTCATGTGCTACCTCCTGTAGCTGTATCTAAACATTGAAACTTAACTCTCTTCTTGATACTTCTGTGAACTGATATAGACATTCCATATGCACTTGGTATGTTGATTATTTGATGACTGTGACTTGGTATCAAGAATATATTGGAGAATTCATAAAACCTCTCTTCTTATGACAGTGGCTTGGCATTGATCATTGTAGCTGCCCCTATACTTTTTGTATTGTTGTCCTCTTATTTTCTTTGAAGAGGACATGAATGAGATATCTGATTACTAGGCATATGGCAGGCATTTTCTCAGTATCTTATGGTAACATAGTATCTTTGCTCCAATTTTGAACATTACCAAAAGCATGATTGAAACAGTGATAGCTAAAAAGGGTTTAATGTTCCATAGCTCCATAGTTGACAATACTCGCTGCTCTCTTTTATGATGTATCTATCCTATCATTGCAATGCATACTTGGAGATTGTTTTATCTAATTTTCTTGTGAACAACATACCTTTCATTTGTGATTATGCTTCCTATGATGCATTGATTATTCTTTAATTAGCACAAGAGTGCTGTCCTCAACATGCATACAAATGATAATGAGATAGATAATGAATGAAATAACACAATAGCATAATGTTGATAATGCCTTTATTCAGATCATTGGGCAATCTTGAAAGGAGCTCAATGCTCATTCATGGTTCTTACTTCATAACACATTGAACTGCCAATCATGGATGGGCAATGAGCTTGAAGATCATGCACTCACTCAATAAATTACTCTTTCATATGAATATTGTTCTATTTGATCATTACTATGAATATGAATTACTATCCCATCCCCGCTTAAGATTTAGGAGTAGCATGCTAGGCTCAACCCTTATGGGAGCCCACTTTACACCACATGCTTAAATGTCTTCAAACTAGCAACATAACTTCTTCTATACCTACACAGGAAGCAAACATGTTAGTTTAAAAAATAGTGAAGCTCAATGATGTTTCATTTTTTAGGCTCTCTTACATATGGATGAATTGATCATCTGATATAGTACATCATAGGAAATATATTATGTTTCTATTGATATGCACATAGGAAACCATATCTGGAGCTCTAACAATCCCTCTTGTCATGATATAGGTTCATTCAAAGCTTGGGAGTGAGGAGGATCTAGATGCAATGAAGATCAAACCAAGACCTTAAACAGGCAATTATGGATATGCCTTTTTTCCTATATGATCTTTTTCTTTCTTATCTTCAGATGCATAGTGTATTTCATATGTTTGTGTTGGTTCAGCTATTCCCATGGCTTGTGTGGGACAATTGATCTTTCTTGCTTTCATTCAATTCAATAATTGTTCAGTTGTTGTATCTCATTTGTAAAATTTAATGATTATTGTAATGAAATGAAATATCTTTTATCCATGATGAATCTTCTGCAAAGCAATGAATGATAAACTGATTTTCTTTCTAATGATAAAACTGAACCCTCTTCTTTTCAAGCACTCCAAACTATGCAAACTATCATAGAAGAAAAATGTTAAGAACTTTTCATCTTATAATGAAACAAATGCTTCAGCTCTGCCAATTTAAGCTATAGGTGAAAAATTGGTAACAATTACCTAGTATGTTGTTTGGAGCAAATTGTGAAGGTGAGTCAATGTTCACATATTTGCTAGAGGAGCAATGTACGTTGACTGATAGGTGTGAAGAATGCAGTCTTTTGCATCAAAGCACTTGACAATATCTTTGAACAATATTGAAAGAAATTCTTTTCTTAGGACACATTCTTCAATGAAGAAAAATTGTTTATGCAAAATTGTATACAATTGTGTCTGTTACAATTAAGAAGAGTAATAGGTGAGAGAATATTGAGGAGGTAATTTTTAAGAAAATCAAGATTTGAATAGATACAAAATGGAAAAATAGATTTTTTTATTACCTGTGCCTTGTCATATATTTTCTCTCAATTTTCCAACAAATATTGAAAAGTTGTTCATTTTGAAGATAGTACAATTGCGCCAATAGTTCCAACTATATAATTTTCAGTACTTTCCAACTTCATTTTAATAGTTGTACTTGCTATAAATGAATATTCTTCACAAATACAAGAGATGTTTTCTACAACACTTGATTGGGTCAACAACATAATAGATTCGCAATTACCATGATTGTATTCTATTTTAGGTGCAATTATGAAACCAGTAATATAGATACTTTCTCCTGGGAAAATCTTATTTTCAAATATTTGGACCAGATTTCTAGTCAAATTGATGGTGATTGGTATTTCTTCTTTTTTATAAGTCAAATCAACATGGAAGACCTCAAGTGTGTTTTTTGTTTTGTCTAAATGAGTTCGATATGTGACAATAACTTTGGCTTCAAAAATGTCTCCAAATTTGTGTGCATTTATGTCTTCTATGGAAAGTATTTTGGAAGGCTCCTTTCTAGACCTATAAAGCAATGAAACATAATAAATTTTAAATAATAAATATAAATGCTGTAAAAGTTTTGTTATAAAATAATACTCACATCTTCACTTGTTGCTGGACAATGGTTCTATCCTTTTCTACTCTCTTGTTCTTTGTCATTTGTACTACAAAATAGTAAACAAAGTGCATTAATGAGACAGTAGGTTTAACGTAAATATTATAAAAAATTATATTTGACTAAAGAAAATGTGGGGGAATTGTGTGATCTTACCAAATAAGTAAGAAGTGAATGTGTTGATAATTTGTAAAAGTGGTTGGATGATTTCTAAATATATAACATTTTTTTCTAAATATAATTTAGTAAAGAGATATAATTTAATAAATTGTAATTTTTTGTAATTCCAAATCGTATATAAATATAAGGTTTCATAGTTCATACATTAATGTTGTTATGACTATGATTTATAATGGTTAGTTGTTTTTGTTTTATTTTATTTTTTGTGAAATATCAAGTAGAAGATAAATGGTGTCATGATCAACTCCAATATGTGCCAATTTTGAAGATTTTGAATTTTTGCTTGTTAATATTTGACCAAACATGGTCAATGAGCGATGTTTGTAAAGGATTGCTTTTGTCAAGTAGGAAATGCATATTTTTGTTCTTGAGAAATCTTTCTAATGTGTTTGCTTTTGCATTTTTTTTGCATATCAATATTGAAATCACCAAGAATAAGTATATTGTTAGTAAGGTACATTACAAGTATTTCCTAGTTAATTATATTGATAATTGTAGACACTTTTGTAGTTGGTCGTGCATATAACTTTATTATTGTAATTTGGAAGTTGTTAACAAGTATGGTTGCTAAAATAGCTTCAATGTTATTAGTTTTGTAAAGAAATGACTATAAAATTTGTATTTTATTTTTAACGCATATCATAACTCCATACTTATCGTACATGGAAATAGATTTGAAATTTTGTAGTTCAATGTATTGAGGTAAATATGATATGTGTGTTTCTTTTGAACATATTATGTCCGATTGCATGAAGTCATAGTCATTCACAATATCATCAATTATCATTCCACCTACATTGTATGTTGCATTTCCTATGTATGTCATTATCAATCCTTTTTTTTAAGTGGGTCTGAACATTCACTTGAATTGTAAATATGTAATAGCATTCGAAATATTGTTTTTGATGTAAATGTTTTTCCTGTTCTTGTGCAACCAATTAAGAAAAGGTACAATGGTTTGCTTATGTTTAATTTTTTTCATTGCAATGTCTTTTAGAATTGCTTGTTGCTCTTTGTTTAACATTCTTCTTAGCTTAAGTATTCTAAGTTTTCAAGTACATTTGGATTTTGAACAATTTGAAAACCAATATCTTTTTTTCATTTTTAATAGTATTTCTTGCAACCATTGTAAATCGGTACTTAGATAATATGTGTCAATATTATTGTTATCGTGAATTTGTTTGATATGTATATTTGTAGTTGATTTTTTATTTTCTTCAACTTATTCATACGCATTATCTAGATCTCCCCATATAGTATTGAAATTGTATGTATATCTACATTCATTTTCTTTGACAATGTTGCTATAAAATACATATGCATTTGCAAATGTTTTGAATTTTTCCTTTAATATATCTTCATTATCTTGAAAAGGAACATATAGTAATATTTTTTCTCTACAATAGTTTTCATAGTCAATATGCTTGTTGTATTTAACAAATTTGATAATGTTAGGTTTTTTAGATTTTGCGTATTTGTTCTTGATGATTTTGAACTCTGCAGCGAATTGAGATAAGCATATGTGTCTCAATTCTTTTGGATGATGCATATAGTGATCAATAATTGATTGACACATTATATCTTTTCATCCATCAGGTTCTTTCTTAAGTCATGATATATTAATATAATTTTTCTCTCATTTATTCCTTTCTATGAAGGAAATTAATGAAGTACTGAACTTACTATTAATAAAAAATATTCATGGGTTTTGATGTTAATATGATTATGTGATTATATTATCCAATTTGTCTTGTTAATGATTTACAATAGAGAGATATTATTAAATTATCAATATTTTAATGCTCTTTTGTTGTTTACACATTATTTAATATTCTATTTTATCCTAACTCTAAATATTAGCCATAATAAATCTATTGCAAATAATTAAATAATTTTGGGGAAAGGTGGCGTTACACACATGGAGTACAAGTACATCATACAAGACAAGAACATTGTTGGCAAGAGACACTACTCCGATATGCATCTGTATGTTGTCATTGATGGCAAAAAAGCTCAGAGATCCTATCACCATGACAAGAAGAGATATCTCTAGAAGAACACATTTGATTCCAGCTCCGGTTGTCAGAAAATGGCTAAGTATGGAAAGCGTGCAGAGTAGAGGATAGTAAGTAAGCTAGTATGCCTCTACAATTGAAGACTTGCAGATGTAGTTCAGATATGATGTTCTCAGTTGTCTAATAGTGTTATACTTCAAAGGTTAAGTCTTGATCTCCTTCGGAAGTCATCTTGGAGAAATGTCTAAGTCTGGATTAAAAAAGCTATAGCAGGAACAATGAACAAGGCATGGTGAAGTAATCTGCATTCCTCCACAGATAAGTATTTCATTATACAGTCTTGAGGTGTTGTAAACATTTATATGGAGTGTCTTATTCTAGAGTTAGGAGATCTGAAGATCACCAAAAGGATAGCTACAAGCTGCTAAGTATCGGCATAGTGTTTGACAGAGACAGAGTCTGAGTTCTGATGGTCTGCAGTTCTCTACAAGATGATATCATGCCTTATGGTTTTGATGGTAAGATTGGGAATGTGTAAAGAGTCCTTGACATAATTTTGAAAGTGTTTTGTGATCAGCAGTAGAAGTTGTAAGACAGTAGATGAAGTTGTTAAGCATGTTCTTGAGGAACAAGCTGACTGGTGAGATAAATCATTGTGCGAAGAAGAGTTAATGATTGGAGGATTTATGTAAGCAATTGAAAGATTAGTACTGACCTATATGAACATGCTTGGGAGAAGATTTGGGTCTGCATGACACTTAGTGCATTGGATTGAGCGATAAGGTACATCTTTTTATGTATACATTTCACTTCTTGGATGCTGACCTGATTATGAAGTAAATCATGATGCGGCTATATAAAGGTAATGAAACTTAGTTGAGTTGTGTGGGAAATATGTGTGATGTGAGGATATGAATAGTGGAGCAAAGTTAGAGGATCAGCAGTGATGAAGACTTGGGATTCAAAATATAATTATTAAATGACTGCACCCTGGCATAGTGGCAGATGTTGAAATAGTGTTCAAATGTCATGTGTGATCTATTTGAAAGCAAGGTTTTGTTATCAAGGTAGTAAGTCAAAAGTGAGCCTCTAATTAGGGTTGAGGTAGTGAGCCTACTAAACTTAGTTGTACTTCATGGCTATAAGCAAGCATGTTCTAGGCTCGTGGAGTGACCAAGCCTGAACACCATTTCTATAAAGATTATAATATATTTATGAGAGCTAATCCTCTCCGTGGTTTTTCCCTCTTTGGGTTTTCCACATAAAATCTTGGTGTTATGTGTCATGCTTTTGTGGACATTGTTTAGTTGTATATTTTTCTTCTATTGGATTATTCTTTTGAAATGGTTAAAAGTAAAAGTACATGAAGAGATTTATAGAACACTGATTCACCTCCCCTCTCAGCGTTCTTGACATTCAACAATTGGTATCAGAGCGAGGTTCCTTGGAAGAAATTTAACATCTTAAGGAAGATCTGGGATAGTGTGATCATGGTAGAAAGAAGGTATGGAAATTATGAGAGATACAACCAACTAGAAGAAGCTCTAATGGATCCTAAAAATTTTGAAGCAGAGATCAGAGATCTAAAGGAGAATCTGGTGCAAGTTGATGAATGCATCTTAAAGTTGAAGGAGCAAGTCAAGAAATTCAAAGATAAATACAAGGAAGTTAGTGACCAATTGCTATTGGCAAATGAAGCCCTAGAGGACTTGGAAGCAGAAGTTGTAGAAAAAATAAGAGCAGAAGATGATCTAAATCTAATTGTGAAGAACAGATCAGAAAACTATATAAAACTTGAAAAAGAAATTATAAGTTTAAAAACAGGTCTAGAATAGGCTGGAAGCTTTGAAGAAAAGTTCAAGATAAGTACTGCCAAGCTTGATGAAATGATTACTAGCCAGAAGAATGCTGATGACAAACATGTCTTAGGATTTGAGAAAGGAGAAAATTTGAACTCTGGTTAAATAAGCACTGAATTAAGGCAAAACAAAGGATACCAGTTTAGATATCAAAGAAGAAGATCTAGAAGACCTCTGGTCAGACAACTGAATGCTCAAAGGTACCCATCTTTTAATGGTTATTGTAATCCATGCAATAAGTTTGGTCATAGGCCTACTCAGTGTATCAGCAGAATGAATAAAAAAACTCCATTATTATCTTGTTAGTGTTTCAATTGCAATAAAATTGGTCATAGAGATGTTGTATGCAGAAGTGAAGTAAGTCAAAATTTTATTAGGTGCAATGCATGCTATAAATTCAGACATAGATCAAATGAATACAGAAGCTCAGTGAGAACTAACTTTCAAAATACAAGGAACAGTCAATCATTCAATGGAAAGTGTTTTGCATGCAATAGATTTGGACATATGACTAATCAATGAAGATTAAATTCAATCAATGAAAGGAATCAAGGTCAAAATAATGTGATGTGCTACAATTGCAACAAATTTGGACATGTTGCAAGGTTTTGCAGAAGCAAGAATTATAAGAGAAATCACTATTTTGAAGAAAGGAAAACAGAGCAGAGAAATGACAAGGGAAAAGAAAAGGTTGATCCAGTTGAAACCAAGAAAGAAACAAAAAAGGTATGGATCAAGAACGGAGTAATTGAAGTTAGAGATCAATCCATACCAGTATCTGGTGCAGATATCTCCTTCGGGAAGTAAATTGAGAACTCTAGTTCAGGGGGAACAGTGTAGAAAATTCAAATCCCCCAACCAGAAATTAGGTGCCAAAATCTGGTGCGAAGACGTATCATGGAATCTAATGTGACACACCTATTAGAAGATGAACTGGAACAAAAGGAGTCAATGCAGTATATTGCGAAGCAATCCTAATTGACTATGTTCTACAACAAAGGGTTTTAACAGCTTTTTGGAAATAAGCATTTAATGACACCTAGGTCACATCGTGCAGAGGATAAAAGGGAATTTGTTTAATCTCAAATCACTTTACACTTGAAGCTATCAAGTACTCAAAGAGATCATAATAGACTTTGAGAGACAATAACCAAAATTTGAAGAGTTTGGAGAATTTTAGAAAAAGGAAACCCTAATTCGGTAGTACCAGGTAATCTCATTCAAAACCTTCTTGTGAATTTGTTAAAATTTCTGAAATGGCATCACCACAAGTTTTTGATATTACTGACAGAGAGCGACCAAAGTTCAAAAAACACCCATTCAAATCGACCGACGTCGATCAGTTGGGAGCATTCTCAAATGTTCCTCATGGAGTCATGCATGCAAAAGATGTGAGGGCATATATTCATGTTGCCCTAGAAGAATTTAGTGATAGTAGGTTTACTAATCTCTACACAAAACATTTGAAGAATGAGAATCTCGAACTGAAAAACAAATATTTGGCACTAGAAGAAAAGAAATTTATTTAGTATTTGTATTTCCCAACATTTATGGAAGATGAATGGGTCCGGTATGTGTTAAGCAGGGTTCATGATGAGTTCATATAGCTTGAGAGACCTTTCAAGATTACAAAAGATGCAATTAGGGCAGTCAGTGGATTGTGCTCTACCAGATTAGTACCTCTATTGAAAGCCATGAATAATGATACAGTAATTACGGCTACCGGAGTGAAGTTTGATAACAGAGCCTTGATGATAAATGACATTGAGGATCATGATGTGAGATTTGCCTCAATGGTATTAGGATACAAAGTTTATTTCAACAACCAGGAGAACTTTGTTTTAGGCACAGCCATTTACACAGCTTATCAAATGATTAAGGAAAATGTTGATTATGACATCTGTGAATTACTCTGACAACAAGCAATAGAAATCTGAAGAAGACAAAAGAAGGTAAATACCCCTTTAAATTTGGCACACTAATCATGTGTTTATTTTTCTATTTTATGCAAGAGTTGTAGGGTATGAAGAACCTATTCTGGACTAGTGATAAACCTGTCACAGTTCAAATTAGAAATTTGTGAGTAGTATTGGCACCATTGATGCATAGAATGTAGCTCTATGGGGCTATTTTAAGAATTTCCAAAGATTAATGCAAGCCAGAGACAAAATTCTCAAATAGTTATTGAAAAATACAAGGATACATTTTTTTTCATTGTGACAAAAGATCAGTGTTTGATGGAGGCTGTTGAGCCCAAAACGGTTTGGATTATGGTTATGGGATATGAGGTAGATAGAAATGTACTAGAAAACTATGTTGAATATATGCTAAGCAAACCCAGAGATCCCAAGGAAGAAAGATTTCAGACTTATGAGGAATTGCATGCCAAAATTTATGTTGAAGTCATAAAACTTGAAATCTCTAGGAAAATGAGGAAAGTAGCAGAAGAAATCACCATAAAAGTTGTCTTTACAAAAAAAGAAGTGGCAAAGGCAAGGGAAAAGGCACAAGCCATCAAGGAAGCAAAAGAAAGGAGAAAAAGTGAATCAACTAGGGCTTCGAAAGAACACAAAGATAAGCTAGAAAAGCCAGAGAAGGGAAATAGAAAAACCAGAGCTTCCACTATTGTTGAAGCCTCATCCACTCTCTCTAGTTCCACACCATCTGTAAATGTGGAAACTGCTACCACTAGCTCCAAAAGAATGAAGAGTAAAGCTAAGAGAATGCATGCAAACATAACTATTGATGAAGAAGAGATAGAATCAAATAAGCAAGTAAAGATGATAAAAGTTAGTGCTACTAAAGTATCCAAAAGTAGCAAGGAGAAGTCATCAAAAAGGAAGACACCCAATAAAAGATAGAAAGAAGATGAGTCTCATGCAACACTAAAGATTGAAGATGTATTAAAGTCTGTTACTGTTGATGGTAACTTGAAACCTGTGACTGAGTTTTATGATGATTACAATGATGCTGACAAGAATTTTGGAAGAAGTTGTTGTAAAGTATCTGAACATATACAACAGAGCCCTCATCAAAATCACTAGTGATCTCCCAGATACCTTAGGTAGTATTCTATCAGTCAGGAAGGAAACTCTTGTCACTAAAGATGTTGAGCTCAGAGAACACGCACTGATATCTTTATGTCCAGATATCACTCCAGTGGAGAAAAAAAATCTCCAAGACACTCAAAATGAGTTCAGGTCAAAGAAAAGAATGAATGCATTGATGATAGGAGAAGTTGACAAGGTTGTCAAGGAAATAGAGGAAATTATTTTGGACATACTAAATAAACATAATATTTCTACCATCTATGACACTAAGGAAACAAAACTTGAAGAGATATCTCCACTGAAGATAAGCCAAGATCATGGACCTAAACAGAGTGATCAAGTCCCCAACACTAATAGAGTGGTTATGGCAAAGCAAGGCAAAATTGAAACTGATCTACTTTCTGAACAACAGGCTGAAGGAGAAGAATTAAGGAAGAGAGGAAGAGCCCTACTCCAAAGAAAAACACAGATCAACAGGAAATTATGGACATAGACCCTCTAGATCAAAGTCAAGGAGAAATATTAGAAAGGGCAAGAGACACTACGAATGTCTCTGACAGGAAACAAATTACAAAAGAATATGAACTCCCTCAAGGTCCAATCAACTTGGACTCATTGTCACCTTTCCAAAAGTTCAAGCTAGTTTCTATGGTTCACGCCAAGGCACAAGAAGAACTGTTACAATCACATGCTTAAGATAGCAAACTGATCAACGAAGCATCCATTATCTTGGAAAAGCTACTGCCATCATTTTAAATAGATATCTCATTATCTCTTGCTAACCATCTCAAGAAGCTATTAAATTCTGTAAGTGTACATTTTGAATCTTTTGAAAAATCTACGGAAGTAAAAGTAAGGAAAGAAATTGATGATAGAAGATTGATTGAGTTTTAGAACATGATTGATCAAAACAAAGTTTTGTTAGATAATGGAATTAAGAACATACAAAGTGCCATTAAAGAAACCAGAAAAATATACAAATTTTGTTTATCCTAGCCAAAGATCACAAAGGATCTAGAAGATAAAATCAAATACTTGGAACTCAAACTACTGAATCTCTCTGAGACATATAATCCAGCAGCCAAGTCAATAAATTCCAAAGAAACACAAGTTGCAAATATTCATAATGATCTAAATACTCTAATGAAGAAAAAGGGAGAAATCAAAGATAGGATGTGCCAGCGGAAAGGACTGGTAAGTTTGAAGATTGATTCCATGACCAATTTGGCAGATGAGGCAATGAAATCTCAAGCACTAATTGACACACCATCAAATCTCTAGAAGGCAGAAAAGATAGTATTTTTTATGAATGGCCACATCCAAATTCTAGGAAGTGCAAGAAATAGATGGAATGGAGAGATAGCGCTAATAAAGACTATCCATAGTGACATTTTTCCTTTAAACACAAATTAAGATGTAGATTGCACTTGTGAATATGCAGCTGAATACATCAAATTTTGAAATTTTGACAAATTTTTGAAATCTAGATCACACCCTTTGCCATTGATGTCAAAGGAGGAGAGTAGATCAGTGAAAAATGGATAATCATCTCAGGGGGAGCAAGAAAGTATAGTATATATAGTAAGGGGGAGTATTCAAGCATTTTTCACTAAGTGTTGCCATCAATGCCAAAGGGGGAGATTGTTGGCAAGAGACACTGCTCCGGTATGCATTTGTATGTTGTCATTGATGGCAACAAAACTCAGAGATCCTATCACCATGACAAGAAGAGATATCTCTGGAAGAACACATTTGATTCAAGGTTCGATTGTCAGAAAATGGCTAAGTATGGAAAGCATGTAGAGTGAACGACAGTAAGTAAGCTAGTATGCCTCCACAATTGAATACTTGTAGATGTAGTTTAGATATGATGTTCTCAGTTGTCTGATAGTGTTGTACTTCAAAGGTCAAGTCCTGATCTCCTTTGGAAGTCATCTTGGAGAAATGTCTAAGTCTGAGTAAGCAAAGGTATAGCAGGAACACTGAACAAGGCATGGTGAAGTAGTTCACATTCCTCTGTAGGTAAGTATCTTCTTATGCGGTCTTGAGGTGTTGTAAACATTTATATGAAGTGTCTTATTCCAGAGTTGGGAGATCTAAAGTTCACCGGAAGGATATGTACAAGCTACTAAGTATCGGTGTAGTGTTTGATAGAGACAGAGTCTGAGTTGTGATGGTCCACATTTCTCCACAAGATGATATCATGCCTTGTGGTTCTGAGGGTAAGATTAAGAATGTGTAAAGAGTCCTTGACATTATTTTGAAAGTGTTTTGTGATTAGTAGCAGAAGTTGTAAGATAGCAAATGAAGTTGTTAAGCATGTTCTTGAGGAACAGGCTGATTGGTGAGATAAATCATTGTGCAGAGAAGAGTTAATGATTGGAGGATTTACGTAAGCAATTGAAAGATTAGAGCTCACCTATATGAACATGCTTGGGAGAAGATTTGGGTCCGTGCAACACTTAGTGCATTAGATTGAGCGACAAGGTACATCTTATGTACATGTTTCAATTCTCAGATGCTGACCTAATTATGAAGTAAATCATGATGTGGATATATAAAGGTGATAAAATTTTGTTGAGTTGTGTGGGAAATATATGTGTGATGCGAGGATACGAATAGTGGAGCAAAGTTAGAGGATCAGCAACAAGCGATGAATACTTGGGCTTCATAATACAATTATTAAATGACTGCACCCTGGCATAGTGGCAGATGCTAAAGCAGTGTTCAGATGTCATGTGTGATCTATTTGGAAGAAAGGTTTTGTTATCAAGGTAGTAAGCTAGCAGTGAGCCTCTAGTAGGGTTTAACATCCCTCAGGGTTTAACAGTCCTTATTGTAATCTTGCTAGGTTTAGGGTTGAGGCAGTAAGCCTGCTAAACTTAGTTGTACTTCATGGCTATAAGCTAGCATGTTGTAGGCTCGTGAAGTGACCAAGCCTGAACATCATTTCTGTAAAGATTGCAATATATTTATGAGAACTATTCCTCTCTGTGCTCTTTCCCTCATTGGATTTTCCACGTAAAATCTTGGTCTTATGTGTCATGCTTTTGTGGATGTTGTTCAGTTGTATATTTTGTTTCTGTTGGATTATTCTTTTGAAATGCTTAAAAGTAAAAGTACATGAAAAGATTTATAGAACATTGATTCACCCACCCCCCCCCCCTCAGTGTCCCTGACATTCAACAAACACAACATTAATAATACTCAAATATAAAAAATGACTTCACAACCATAATACAAACTCAATGTCCTAGGAACCCATCAAGATGCATCTCTCAAATGTGCAATGTATCAAAGTTCTACTACCTCACATAAGATAATAAGATTAATTATACCAACCACAAAGCACCCTACATTAAGGTAAATACGTATGCATACCAAGAAATAAACCACATGACTTAACATCAGAGATCTCCTAAATACTTGTGGTGGATGGAATCATTAATATATAAACAACATATAGACATGCTACCATTAAGAGAACTATAGGTTAACTATGATGTGGTTCCTATAGAAAGATGAGAAATATCAATCTCAACCAACTTACTTAAGGATATATATGTCAAAATGTGTCGTATTGAAGAAGAAAAGATGATGCCAAGATGCATCCATTTGAGACAAGGACATCCAACCTTTCCTACCCTAATCCTATCACCTTTAACAAAAGTCGAGATATCAACCATATTTAAAAGAAGCAAAGATGTGGAATACACTTCCTACACTAATCTATGAGAGGAGATATATGCAAAAATAAACTAATCACATAAAAACAAGGAAAAAAGATTAAAAGTAGTATGTACCATCATTTAATCTTGTCTATCAACTCTATATACATATAAAACATTCAGTTGAATTTTTTTTATCAATCATCATACTACGTAAAAAGAGTTTAGAATCATACAATTCTCCAATATTATAAAGGGTTATTTTTCAAAATTATAAAGTAAGTTTTAAATTTAAAATATAACTCACATACTTTTTTTATAAGAAATTTTAAACATCATTCACAATGCTATGGCACAATTGTCAATGACAATATCCCAAGCCCAGAGGGCAATGACATTTCATTTCTTGATTTCAAAGCACTTTGGCTTCTTGGAGGCACTGGAGCCCTCCCAGACTGCACTTCCACCGGTGTCATCTCTACGTCTTTTGAAGCCATTCCTATGCAAAGAACCCAACTACATATTTTTATTAAACTAGCAGTTGCATGAAATTTATGCTCAATGGAATAGCCGATAGGGTCTATCAATATCTCATATGTAACCATAGTCATTCCTAAAGTTAGATCCTATAGCTCCTTAAGGATCCCCAACAACAAGGGACAATTCAATGCTTCCACCTACTCAAAGACCCATGGAGAGTTAAAAGCAGATAGAAAGCTTCGCCAAATCTCTCTAACAAAGGCACAATGTAGAAGCAGGTGATTCACCTCTTCTTCATTACCAAGGCACAATGAACATCTACTGGGTTCAATAGACCCTTGGTTAATTGATGCCACATCAAAATTTTACCCTAAATGGTTAGCCAAAGGAAACCTTGGCTTCAAGCCAAGCTTTTGAGTCCCAGATTTTTCTCCAAGGACTGAAGGAGGGATTCCTTTAAGAAAAATTACAACTGAAATGATCATATTATGAACAATCTAATTTTGAAATTATCTAACCAAAATAAAAAGTCTCAGATCTAAATGGATGCTTCCAATTTTGCAATTAGTATGTTCACTCAGCTGGGAAAGTGAAAAAAGGATAATCTCATCATATTTGCAAGTTTGGGAGCTGACCCTACTAAACTCAATTATACAAATGAGTAGCTAACAATAATGTATGCATTGGAGGAATTTTAGCTGGCCAATTTCTTTCATAATGTTAATGATCAATCTTCGTGTTCAATGCTCCAATAATAAAGGGGCAAATAAATCACCGGAATATTTGGTTTTAGGAGTACAATTTTGTTCTACTCAAAAGGCCACGAAAAACTCGAGTGGGGCAAGATTGTCTCTGTAGAATTCAGACAAGATAGGATGTTGTCAAAATTCATAGGGAGTTCCTCCATGAAACTTTATCCAACTAATAGAATGGCCTGGTTAACTTGAAAATGCAATTCTCTTCTTGGAGAAAAAGAAGTTGAAACACACTGGCAGAAATGACTATGAAAAAAGCACAGGCTCATTGTAGTGTTTGATGGAGCTTGTCAAAGAGTTGTTACCATCTAAGTCACATATTTTTCTAGAATTCATCTAATAAATTTGAAATCTGGGGATTATTAACAAAAACCAAAAAAAAACCATTTAAGTTGTTGGCCATTATATTCCCCCATATGGGGCAATCCTATTTGCATTTAGAAGTAGTTGTGTATCCCTCTTTGTGGCTCCTGTGTGTAGCATTTCTATTTGTTGCAATATGTTAGAAAGTTGCAGACTGAAAAAATGGTTGATATTGTTAGAAATAATGAATAAACTAGAACACGTGTCTTAGTTGACTAGGCCACCTATCTTAGTTGTGTTGTAAGATCCACTATTCTAAAAGTTAGTTTAGGGATCTGTTGAGTTATTTGTGGATCTATTAATCTCAGCATCCCATTATAAATTGTAATACTTCCAGTTTAATATATACAATATATTTTCCAGATCTATATTTTATCATGGTATCAGAGCAGATTTGAGCCTAACTCCCTCATGGGATGGCTCAGGATTATGATGTAGTGTGTCTGTGAGAGAAAGTTAGGTTTGATGGCTGCCATATGAAAAGAGTCGTCAAAGAAAAGTGTGTTAGCTATTAGTGTGTTAGCTGTTAGTGTGTTAGTGTATTAGATTGTGGGCTGGTTTGGAAAACAGATAAGAGTTTAAGGTTTGGAAATCAGATTTAAGGACTCAGGACAGTCTCATTGCTGCTCTATCTTCTAGCTCAGAATGGAAATAAGTCTCTTCTGTTTATTTCAGTTTTCATGTTTTTCAGTTTAATATCTGCATTGATATAAGTGACTGATCGGAAGTGCCAAGGATGAGAATAGGAAAGTGTGAAGAGTGCCGAGGAAAGGAATGCATAAGCCATGGTTAGGAGCCATGCCACCGATTTGTGCGAGAGGTGATGGAAGCCAAGGTGTTATGGGATGACCTCGCCCATATTTGAAAATATGGTCTGCATATGGCAGAAGTCTGCATATGAGGTAGACAGTGTTGCAAGAAATGCAACATGGAATGAGACCCTTCCGGCAAATTATAGGCAGCCAACAAAGAAATGGTTGTCAAGTTAAAGCCCAGGTTTGTTTAACACTAGGATAGATCCTTCGGCAATGTGCAATGACAGTCAGCAAGAATAATTGTTTGCAGATGAAAGTTATATTGTAATTGTAATCCAAATGAAAATTAGTGTAGTTTATTCATTAAGGGGGAGTGTTAGAAATAATGAATAAACTAGAACATGTGTCTCTGTTGACTAGGCCACCTATCTTAGTTGTGTTGTAAGATCCACTATTCTAAGAGTTAGTTTAGGGATCAGTTGAGTTATTTGTGGATCTGTTAATCTCAGCATCCCATTATAAATTGTAATACTTCCAGTTTAATATATACAATATATTTTCCAGATCTGTATTTTATCAGATATTTATACTAAAGTCTAGTAAGTTTTTTCAATCTTACTTTGAGCAAGGAAAATCCATTGATATTTTCAGTTGCAGCAATATCTACTTTAAAGTTTAAAGCAGTAAATATGATGCCAACAGGTCATATCAAAGACATCGGTGGCTTTTCTTACAATTCCAAATCACAGGAAATCCTTGACTATGTTATTTGCATTTAGAAGTTGTTGTGTATCCCTGTTTGTGGCTCCTATGTGTAGCATTTCTGTTTGTTGCAATATGTTAGAAAGTTGCAGACCGGAAAAATGGTTGATATTTATACTAAAGTGTAGTAAGTTTTTTCAAGCTTACTTTGAGCAGGGAAAATACATTGATATTTTTAGTTGCAGCAATATCTACTTTAAAGTTTAAAGCAGTAAATATGATGCCAATAGGTCATATCAAAGACATTAGTGGCTTTACTTACAATTCCAAATCACAAGGAATCCTTAACTATGTTATTTCCACATTTTTTCCAGACAGCTCTAGTTGACTTTTGGTCTCGATCTCACCTGAAGGTTTTGTTGGTAAAGAAGAGAAGCGAAGAATTAGGAGGAGTTGTTCAACAGTATTGAGCACCTCTAGTGTTTCCATAGTGGGACACATGTCAATATTCATTCCCCTCTACTATCACACATATGAGCTTGAAATTCAATGTTTTGCCCATCAAATATTGGCAGATAGACAAGCAAAGAACCAATAAGATTCTGTGAGGAAGTTGATTACACATTATGATATTGTCAATTGCAGTTCCTTTAAGTGAGCAGTGAAGCAATCCCACTTCAAGATGTTTTTATGCTATATGCAATTGTGCAAATAGAGTTCTAGAAGTTTTCTAGCAGTCCACATAAATTCATTATAGCTTGGCGAAATTGGATTGTCTTTCCAAAGAAAAGAAGCTCATAAGGTACCATCAGCTTGGGGCCAATAGGAAAGTAAATGAGCATCATGGCAGGCAACTTCAAAGAACTGACCTAAAGAAAGAATCCATGGTCTTGCCTTCAATAATAAGAGGAATGTGCTGGTGAAGTCAAGATCACAAGGGCTCAATCCATACATACTATAACATTGACATTTGTAAATTACAAGATGATAATTATTTTCATTGTCAATTTAAATGAAATTTGAGATTATGGAGAGATTTTGAAGCTTTGATGCTATTTAATCAGCATGATCATGAATTGTTTGCAGCTAAGTCCTCAGAAATAGTTGATAATTGATTGCTGAAACACAAATTAAATTCAATCCATTTTACTGGCTTGTCTAAGACACGGGGAAGGTAAAAAGAACCAACTAGAAGAATAAGTCCAAGTACCAGTCTGGTAATTTCAGGTGCTAATATCCACTTCTAATATATAACAATGATATCATAAAAGCAATAGTGAAAATAAATATAGGAGACAAAGGCAGTCTGGTATTAGAAACAGCAGAATGGTTTTTCTATCATTGCCACAAATGTTGCACGAAGTCTCGAAGATCTGCACTTTCCAATTATACTATCGTAGCATAAAAAAAGTATATCTTGGTCTATTTTAAGAAATTTGATGTATACAAAAGTGAAACCATAACAACATCACACATAAGTTGTCAGGTTCACCAAAATATAAGCGTCACTCGTATCTTGCCAAAGAGGCTCGGGGTTCACATGCTACTCTATGCTTATTAGGAAACCTAGGTTTGAAGGTCAGCTGTAAGGAATCTCCAGCACCAGTTGCCAAGAGGCCAATGCAATACCATTGACATTATAACTGATCATAGCAAAAAGGTCCCCACCTTGCAAACAGTAAGACTTAGTGTCACCTAAAAATACCCAGAAAATAGTTTAGATAGCTTTGCCATTGAGTTCAGTTCAGCTTGGCCAGACTAATCAGTTACAAAACGAATCAGCACTTGACTCAACTGAAACAACTTTCAGGGAAATTTCAAATATGTAGTTAGTACACAATGTGTATATTTATGTTCTTTGGACCCACCAAATTTCTAATACTATTTCAATAGTGATTTAGATGATCTCATCCACTTTCATCTAACCCAAGATAATTATTTTGAACTCTTCTCGGTCCTGGATGGAAGTTCTAACTTTTATTGTTGTTCATAAAATTATTACATCCATAATCTTCAACTTTTCAAGCTTAAAAACTCAACCTTTTGAAGGCCAGTATAGCCATCTCAATAGATAGGGAATTTCATATCATCACCATATCCACCAACAGAGAGAACTATTTTGTATCCATAAAATTTTAATTTAAATCTAGCTTCATTAGAGTCATTGGGGGTCCAGTAGAATATGGTCTAGCAGTAAAGTACAACAATTGCCACAATAATGATCAGTCTCAAGCCCCACTTAGAAAACCCTCTATGTTACAATGGTTGTGATAATGCATACTAGAAAATGTATGAAGCTAGGTGCAAGTCCTAAGCATATCTGTAATGCAAATAGAGTGACTATGGAGTACCAGTAGAGAATTACTAATCTGATTTATTTGAGGTTATGAAAAAACATCAATATAATTAAGTTCATATCTAAAATACAATTATTTTTCCAGACATTTTCACCACATCCTATTTTGACTTTTGACTGCTTTGGCTGCGATGCAAGCTATCTTTGTCCTCCAAGAAGAGACATTTTTCATAAAATAAGCACTAGAAACACAATGGGTGCAATAAAAATAATATGAAAATTTTAAAAACCTCCAAACCAAGTTTAGATGGGTTCATAACATCACAATCACGTCTATAATTATCAGTCCCCATTTCTTTCCCTCAAATAGTAGTAAAGAACATAAATTCAATCCATCGAGCTTCATGTAGGTGGAAGATATAATGAGTTTGAACTAACAAGACTACACTAACAGCATAAAACAACCACAATTTAGGTTTTGGAACATGTAGATGTTATATGTTCTGTGTACATTTGTATGCACACCTTGGGATTCTTTACATGTTCTTCAACCAAAAAATGTCCATCCATACAAATTCAAAAGGCCTTTCAACTACTTAGCTAGTAAAATATCAAAATGCATCTGCAATTCCACAATCTATAAAACTGAAAATAGTAACCCAACAACATGGATCATATATCACACTAAAAATTATCAAAAGAACATCACAAATAAAAGGAACAAAAAAGTCACAGCTTGAATTCGCTTAAGCTGAAATAGGGTTCCAACTTGCCTTCAATTAATAATAAACGCAAGGGAAAAGCTTAACACAAATGGTAATCAGCTCAATAACAAGACAATAGCTTCACAGTAAATGACAATCAGCTCAATACCAGGAAAGCAAGGGCACGAAGCTAAAACCATCAAACTGCATGTTCAAAATTCGCTGTATCTGACCGTCCGCCACTGTAGCGCCCCCTTCCATGGCACTCTCTTCTTACAAATCAACTGCTCCAAAACCTAGTTTTCCCAAGGTTCTACACCCAAATCCCCTTTCTTCTCCAACCTCTATAGCATCCGTTAACTCAGCCTAAGAAACAAAAATCTGTCTCTGATATGATAGCAAACAAAGTGATATATTTTTCGTTGGGTCTGACATTTTCTGGCTGCTTCTCGAATAAATCCTTGTATTAATGGCAGTTGCAGAAATTTGATATAATTCTTGCCACTTTTCTAAATCCCTAATCAAATATTTAAAAAAAGTTGTCGGGCAAATGATACTTCAAAGGCAGCTTTCAAGGTTTTACGTGATAAATCATCAAAACCCAGATAATGCATAGATAGGGAAACCCCAAATTACACAATTTAAACGATAAAGAAAAGATAAGATTAGATAGCAAGAATGCATGACAGTCTTGGGAAGCTTCAAAACCAAATTACACTGACCATTCTCATATACAAGCTGAGAAACCTGTTTCTATACACCTGCGCAGTTATCATAACAGAGTTAAACGGAAGCAAAGGTTAACAAAAAAAAGCCAAGGTTAACCGAAAAAATCCTAAAAAACTGAATGAAAAATAGTTACCGAGGAGCGAAAACAAAAAACCCTAATAGCGAAAACGATATTCCAGCGTCCGACGATATTCCAGCGTCCAACAATTCTGGCGTCCGATGTAACATCCCGCTACATAACCCCAAAGGGTAAGAGCCAAAAGGGGACAAGAATTTTTTTTTTTTTTGACGTAAGTAAACAACATACACAGATTCAGCTGTCAATTCGATAGATTGATACCATTCATTTTAAACACCAAGACAAATGTTCCTAATCCCATCTAATAAAAAACATGAATCCATAAGCATAAAATATAGGTGGATCCGATACCCACATCAGAATCCAGAAAGCAATAAAGGAACATCACATTTCTTCTCATTAAATACAATGATTACAACTTCTCTTCTAAGAGAGTTCATTTACATAACTGCATATACAATTACAATGATATATACCAAAATATGATACAAGTACATAACATAGTCCTGAATATGATACAAAGATTGAATAGGTACAATAACTGAATGAAGTGATGAAGAGAGAGATCATCTCAAACTAGTGCTCCAAAACCTGTTTGCCAGTCCCTAATGGTGGTGACAACGCCTCCCAACCATGTGGACTCCTAAGAGACCACCCCACTGTGCTCGGAGATAGTCACAAGGCCCAAACGGATGAACAACAACAAGGGGATACAAGATGGCCAACACTAATGTCAGACACAGAGCAAACACAGAGAATAATGCTTATAGTCAAAGTCATAACACAAGTGTACTTATCCAAGTCATAGGTCGGGTACTACTCACGATTCCTAAGGTGCTAGATACTAGAGTGTAATCATATGGAGTGTCATCATGTGTGCTCGAAGGGATGGCACACACGGGACCAAGTACCTCTCATACAGACGAGGAGACTCAATCGTGCCTGAATCCACGTCCCACAGAGGGATGACTCAACGCCCCGCAGATGGATAAGCCTTCTCATTGTATCCTTAACCTTTACAAGCGCTCAAGGCCATGCACGAGGTTTAATTATCTTATTAGTATTTTTACCCCAATGTTTTAGTTTTAGTTATAACTTGTTATTGTAACTCTACTACTAGTTCCCCTGGCAGCCACTTGCGGGCCCCGGGCCCGTAGAGAGCCACTCCAGTAGATCACTCTAATGCCTAGACCTTGTTCATCTTGTTTGACTAAATGAGGAATCCGAAAAGAATAAAACACTGGTGTAGAAATTAGAAATAGAGGAATGTGGTCTACAAGACAAAAGCTTCCATAGGCAGTGTAGTGTTATTGAAAACAACCCTATGTCAGTTAGATCAGTTGTATAATAATTCTAGTGACCCCAATTTAGTCACGATTAACAAAGGTATGAACGGATAAAAATAAGTTTAAGCATGACAAATGGCATTCCAAGCCTTCTCACAGACAAATATTACATACAAACTGCCATATTTAACATAACAATATAAAAAATTACAAAGACTTACAAAATGGAAACCTTAATTTTCCTTCCTACAGTAGTTCCCTTATATCCTTGTGTTGCGTGACTAGTTTTCTTAAAGAGAAATTATGTGACTAAAGCTCAATGCACAAACACAGATCGCTGCCTCTACGATCTTTTAGAGCCATAACATTCTTTCACTCATGGTCGATGGTATCCACAAGGTTGGTGAATCTAGGCTGTCCATAAGCAACCATTGATAGTGATAGAGCCCATAATAAACTATAGAATAGCACCATGATATATACTCCTTTCACTACCATAGAAGACTACCCAATCCTATACCATAGCCCTCTCGTATGGGATTCTTTAATGCGATGCCTTCCCGCTATCTAATTTGGTTATGCAACTCCCCCCCTTGTATCTCCTTCCTTACATGGTTTCAATGTTTAGTCTTTCTTCAACAAAAAAACACAGGCATGTTTAAATGCAGTCATGGGGTTTCAGTTTTCCTATGTTTAATAAACAATAGAAACATATACTAGTTTTTGTTTAAAAAGCAGTAATGGGTTTCAGTTTTTTTTTTTGTGCTTAATGAAATAGCAACAGACATGTTTGAGTTTAAGAAAGGCACCAATGGAGTTTTAGTTTCAAGGTGCTTAATGAAATACAGGACAGATACTTCAGTTTTTTATGCTAAAAAAAAGCAATGAACTGGTACGAATACCTCTTATAAAGCACACAAGGTAGTTTTGAGCTGGAAAAACAAAGAATTGATTCAAATACCTCTAAATCATCTCACCCTCCTCTGCAGGTTTTGAATGCACTCCACATCAACTCCCTCTAATATTGCAATTTGATGTGCCTTCCTGAGCATTTGATTCTCCCTCTATGCACTTCCCATTCTCCTCTGCTTTTTTTTTTCCTGTCTCCCGTTCTCTCTGTAAGGCGTAGTACTCCCTTTTTTTCTAAAGGATGCATGCGTTTCTTTTAAAACCATCCTCTGACAAATATTTTCTTCCTATCTTTTCTAACGTTCTTCCCAAAACAACGCGTTTTCCACCTTTTTCTATCCGATCAGATATTTTTCTTTCTCTTCCTTCATCGCTCACCCACTCCAAAGATATTTTTTTCCTCTCGTAATAACTGCCTCTGCAGTCACTGCCTGCAAGGCCATCAATTCTCTACCAAGAAAAAAGATATTTTCTTGCCACCTATGATGCTACAGCCCCTTCACAAAACAAAAGAAACTTGGTCAACGCATGGTTGTTACATCTGATTTTTTGCTAAGTGAGAAGTGCCTATATTGAAATTGTTACTATAATAGATAGGGGTCTAGAGACTTATCTCTGGATGTTTTTTAGATAGATGTATTTAGGATATCTATGTTATTTTAATAATTTTATTAATTTATTACAATATAGATAGAGTGAGGAGCTAAAATATGTACATAATACTATATAAAGTTAGTTTTACATAAACAGTTATTTTATTTACTTTATAGATTTGCATTTAAAAATTGAAGAATTTTTAATTTAATCTAAAGATATGAAAAACTTAATTATAATTGTCTAATGGAATTAATTCTCATAGAAAAAATTTTAATCTTTAATATAATCTTAGCCTGCAGTAAACTAAATTAATTTACCCTCTAAAATAATTTACCCTGCACTTAGTTTTCTTTGTGGGACTCTAACAATTAGTTTTTAAGGGAATATTTTTCTATAATTTAATGCAAATGATATGAAAAACTTATTATAATTTTTAATAGAATTAATTCTCATAGTAAAAATCTCACTAAACTAAATATTAATTTTCTTTTTGGCTTTTATAACCATAGCTGTCATTAAACTAAAATAAAGTAATTTACCTTGCGGTTATTTTTCTTTGCTAGCCTTCATTAAACTAAAGTAAACAATTTTAATTCTCATAGTAAAAATCTCATTAAACTAAATATTAATTTTCATTTTGGCTTTTATAACCATAACCCTCATTAAACTAAAATAAAGTAATTTACCTTGTGGTTATTTTTCTTTGCTAGCCTTCATTAAACTAAAGTAAACAATTTACCCTACCCTTAATTTTCTTATTATTCTTTGTGGAATGTAGGGCAATTCTTAGCTTGGAATCATTTTCAATAATTTAATTTAATCCAAATCATACAAAAACCTTGAGAATCTAAAACAAATGTCATTAAACTAACTATTAATTTTCTTTGTGGCTTTTAAATATTGAACCCTCGCCTAAATAACTTTATAATAATAATTTAATAATTTATAGGTAATTTAAGCTGCACTTTATAATTAATATGCAATGCTAATATAACCTTCTATAAATAATAGTGCATCACTTCATAAATACATTTTGCAAGAAAAATACAAAAAAAAATGGATGCATAGTGCCCTTACAAATTAAACTTCTCTCCTTAGCGATTGAACTTCTTCTTCAAATTCAATTTGCTTTGTTTTTATTTGATTTGATTTTTCTCAAATTTATGTTTGAGTGCTCTAGCTGTGACATAGATTTTCCAAAGAATCCATCTCCTCTTCCATGGCCTCCTTCCAAGAACTTACATCTTTCATATCCATAGCCTCTTTCACAGTTTTAGGCTCATCAATGTTAGAAATCAAAGCTAAAATACAATTGGAATCATGCAATGAATAACCAAACCTATCAAGCTATTGCCTTATCCATGTGCACCTCCTCAAAGATTGATATTAAGGTTCTTCATAACTTTCAGAGCTACTAGATCTCTCTTCATTGTCATGTCCAATAGATGTTTTTGGTTCAAATTTCTCAAGGGTAGAAGGAAGCTGAACCACATCCTCTTTCTTCTCTTCTTTCTATGAATGTAAGACAATAGAAGAAGGATTGAGATCTCTTAAGATCACACTTCTTCTATGCAAAACTCTCTCAGTTACTGGATCCGAAAGCTTGTACCCTTTCACACCGATGCCATAACCTATGAAGATACACTTCACAGCCTTGTTCTCCAACTTAGACCTCTTCTCCTTAGGCACATGTTCATATGCCTCACAACCAAATACTCAAATGTGTCTCAATGAAGGCTTTTTATTAGACCACACCTCCATAGGTGTCATATCAATGAGTACTGATGTAGGAGCCCTGTTAACCAGGTAACAAGTGGTAGTAACAACTTTAGCCTAGAACTTTTGTTCAAGGCTAGCTCCACTTAGCATACTCCTTGCCCTCTCCATCAACATTCTATTCATCCTCTTTGCAACTCCATTCTGCTGAGGGCTATATGGAGTTATCATGTGCCTCTCAATCCCCTGTTCTTTATAGAACTTGTCAAAATTTGCTAAACAAATCTCACCACCATTGTTAGTCCTCAAACACTTAATCTTTCTATCCTTCTAATTCTCTACAAGAGCTTTGAACTCTTTAAATCTACTAAAGACTTCAAATTTGCTTCTAAACAAATACACCCATGTACTTCTACTATAATCATCAATAAATGAAACAAAGTAAATAGATTTTGAAATTAAAGGAACATTAACAGGACCAAATACATCAGAATGAATCGATTCTAACACCTTAGAAGATTTGTGAGAACTGGAATAAAACTGAACACAATTTTGTTTTCCATAAATGCAATGTTTACAAAAATCAAACTCGAGGTTACAGTCATTTGTACCCTCAACAAGATTTTTACTTTTTAGGATCCTCAAACCCTTTTCATCAATGTGACCAATCCTTTGGTGCCATAACATTATCCTCTTAGTTGGAAGTTTCATCCCCATAGAATGAGTACCCTTAGGTACCTAGAAAGCATGACCATCCAAAGTAGATGCAACAATCCTCTTCATTACTAGTTCTAATGGTGAGGATGAAGACTCTGAAGCTCTCTTCTTTGAAACAAAGGCACTATTTTACTGAACCATACATGCCTCAAGATGAAACAAAGTGCCAATCCAAACTCCCTTAGCTAACACCATAGATCCTCTAGTCATCTTGCATCCTCCATTCAAGAAAACAACCTGGACATCCACATCATCCAACTTACTTATAGAAAGGAGGTTCCATGCCAAACCAGGGATATGTAGAACAGCATTGATCCCCTTCACTCATCCATCAAGGAATCAAATCAAGACTCTACCATAGCCAATAATATTCAGGTGAGAATTATTACCCAAGTACACATTTCCACCATCGTATTCTTCATACTTTGAAAACCAACCCTAATGTGAGGTCATGTGAAAAGATGCACCAAAGTCAATAAGCCACACATCCTCAGATGCATGTGCTTCCAAAGTAGCAAAAAACATTTATCCCTCATCCTAAGATGACTTGTCAGAATCTGGATCATAGTTCTTCTTCTTTTTCTTTTTCTCCTCCTTGCACTCCTTGCAGAAGTGACCAAGTTTTCTGCAGTTCCAACACAGGGTCTTGGACTTTTCAGGAGACTTTGATCTCCCATGGGATTTGGATCTTCATTTTTTCTTCCTTCATCTTATCCCTTTTTTTTCTTTTCTCTTTAGATCTACCATGAACTGCAAGAGCTTCCTTAGCTTATTTGGAAGACTTTCTCCACATCTCTTTAGACAACAACGAAGAAACCACTTCATCCATCTTAAAGGTGGTAGTGGTACTCCCAATGGCCATAACAAGGTGGTCCCATGAGTTTAGTAAGGAACACAATACAATCATACATCGATCCTCCTCCTCCATCTTCACACCAATAGAGGTCAGTGACAGATCCTCCTTCTTCCATCTTCAAAGAATACAATTTCTTTTGTAGGAATAACTTGTTCATAGGGATTTGGCCTGATAAACATCTCCAAGTTTCTTCCAAAGATCGGTTGCAGTCTTCTCTTCATGGATATTTAGGAGTACTGAATCAGCCAAACAGAATCTTATCAAACCCTTAGCTTTTCGATGTTTGAGATCCTGGTCTACTTGAGACATTTTCATTGGTTTGTACCAAATATGGCATCTCATAAATCCTAATCTACAAGCATGTAATCCATTTTGAGTTTCCACAACTCAAAATTACTACCATTAAACTTCTCTATCTCAAACCTCCCAGATGTGATCACTATCTCTTTCTTACAACAAAGATTTCAAAATCCTCTACACAAACTCCCATTCAAATGAGGATCAATTCAAAAAACCCTCTACCCAACAACTAGAAATCAATCTCTGATACCAACTAAAAAGAAGCAAGGTATGTGGAAACTCTTCCTACACTGATCTACTAAGGAAAGATTTATGTAAATTTTAACTTTTATAGTTATAGGTTACTAGATGCACATTAACAAAAAGGTAATAACGACATCAAATGCAAATACCAAACTGACAACACAAGATATACGTGGGGAAAACTGTTTCAAGTAAACAACCCCACACTCCAAAGCTGCTCAATAGATTATTCAAGAATCAAGAAGATTACAATATACTTGCAGAGTAATCTTTCACAAAGTATAACGAACCAAAGATCTAGGAGGTAACTCACTATAAGACTCTTACACATAACCTCCATCTCAAGATTCTGATATAGGAGATACAATACAGTAAACCGCAACAATGGTAATTACAAAACCATGAGCCAAAACCACCCAAAAGTGGTGCCCAAATTATCTCCAATCAAAGATGTCTTGTGATGTTCCAAATCACACAAAAACATATGTAACTCTCCCCTTTACATATCTTGTAAGTTTCCAACCCATTTTTACATTTCCCAAAAAATAAGAGGTCAACCTTTCGAAGGTCATAACTTTTGATTCAAGTGTCTGATCGATAAACTCTTTAATGTGTCAGAAATCTCATGAAGATATCTATCAAGATATAACCTACTTCACTAGTTATGACAACATTTGAGACATTTAGGGACCTCTAAGTGCCTCAAAACTGAGTTTGAGACTTTTTTTGATAGTTTCAAAAAATATAAACTTTAATATCTCGCGATCTAGGTATGATCTTGAGTTGAAACTCACCCAAGATGTTTACATAGTAGTTTGGCACTTTTTAGGAAATTTTGGGTTCATCTGAGAGCAAATGTAGAGTTACTAAAAATAATAAGTCCCACCATTTTTAGCCCTTTTGGAAACTTTGAAAGTTCTAAACCATTCTTCAAGATAAAAACTATTTGAAAAGACCAAAATTGGGAAGAATAGTAACCTTTCATAGTTATAAGGTTGAGACACTTTTCCTAACAGTTACAAGCACTTTAGTAAACATGATGACAAAATGTCATTGATTTGAACTTCTTGGTCTCAAATAATATTATATTGACAATATGCCCAGTAAGTTCCATGATACTATATATTTTTTTATAAAAGGTTACTTCTTCATAATAAGGTTTCAAGTTTTTGATATAAAACATATGGTTATGTTCACAAAGAATGCCATATTAATTTTGGTTAATTTACGAGTATAACTTCATTTGAATTCTCACAAAGAATATCCATTTATTGTACCAATTATTCATCTTCAATTTTGATTACTATATTGTCCAATCCTAGACCACTCAAATTAGGTGTCGTCTATCACTAAGTTTTGATAATACACCATATATTTTATATAACCATGAGAATATTCTTCTCAAAAAATGTTTGAATAAAATATCAAGAATAGTACATAGTCTACTGAGAAATGTGAGTCAACATTTGTCTATACTTTGATTTTTGCATTCAGCTCTTATGTTGTCATCATGGTTTGGTCTTGCCATAGTTTCTTAGTAGATTTAAAAGAAATAGATTAACTAAATATGATATACAAAATAATTTCATTGCATTCAATATACAAGATAAACTCTCTGCTTATTGCATGCAAAATATCGTGGCCTTTTGGCCCATAGGCATTGTTTGCTACAGGTGATGTGTATATAACACAACCTTTATATAGGTATGAAAAGAAAAAGAATCAAGTCTCTTTGTTTAGAAATAAAAATATAACTAGACTAAATGATTGCATAGGAGTTCGATATAAAAAACTTGCCTGTGTATCTCTTTTTATTGTACTCTAACTTGGGTGTTTCAGTCTTTGAGTATTGTCACAATTGTTTCCAAAACTTATCATGTTCATGTTTCCTTTATCAGTCACCACTACTAAACATGTAGCTTCCTCACAAAAAACCATGCATCTCTTTTTGAAATGCAAGAGATTATATATCCCCAAAATTTAAAGAGCAATATATGTCTTCTTCTCTCGTTGTCTCCCATACCAATTAGAAACAAAAAGACCATTTAGAATTGCCACTTCGTGGCTTTATACCAAACAAGAGTCACGACCCAATAAATATGCATGTCGGCTTTTTTTATACCATTCCTTAATGCTTTTCCAAAGGCTTTAGCATAGTAAGTTTAAAAACATTAAATTTTAGTTAGAACTGCCAGTTCAAAAATGGGAAAGTTGGTGCTACCACTCCCACCAAATTTCAGCTCCAACGGACCTCCAGGTCAAAAGTTATGACCTTTGGAAGTTTTTGTATCATCTTTCATGTCTAAAAACAATTGCATCAAAATAGTATCAATCAATATATAAATTATATAAATTAAAAATACATACAACTATATGTAAATACATATATAAATACAAATATTTATATACATATGTTTATAAATATATAAATATATACATACAAATACATATAATTATAAATACAAACATATATAAATATATATCAATATATTTACACATATATGTAAATACATATATATACATGAATAATATGAATACACAATAAATAAATTATAAGCTATGTATTTAGATATAGAAACATATGAGTGTGTATATATGTGTATATATTTAAATACCTAACTATATACTAGTCTTTCATGTCTAAAAACAAATGCATAAAAATAGTATCAATCAATATATAAATTAAAAATACATACAACTATATGTAGATACACATACAGATATATATAAATACAAATACTTATATACATATATATATATAAAACATCATTCACAATGCAATGATTGATTCTCTGAAAATATCACTTAAACTTTAAAGCGAAAAGAATCCCCATCATCACTAAGTAATATGACAGGCAAAGAAAGTAACAACAAGAATAAGCTTAAAGCCAACATATATGCTTTGAAACAGGCCTTGAAGCTATCAGAGCCATATGAACTCTACCGTCCATACTTCTGAAACTCCCATTCGCTATTATCTAAAGGACAGACTTGACGTGTCTTCAGCCACCTACTTATGTAGTGAAAGTGGAAGGCGTGGTTGCATACTCCCCATGCAACAGTACATTCTTCGCTGGTTGTGCTAGCTTGATTTCCCTGACACTCAATGCAGAGGTCCATGATATGGTTTCTGCAAATGGCACAATTGTCAACAACAATATCCCAAGCCCAGAGGTCAACGGCATTCCATTTCTTGATTTCAAAGCGCTTGGGCTTCTTGGAGGCGTTGGAGCCCTCCCCAGACTGCTCATCTTTCAAAGCCATTCCTGCCAACAGAACCTAGTTACATATTTTTATTAAATGAATGCACTTAAAATTTATAAAGTAATTCTATTTAATATAAGGATATATTTTTTAAATGAAAGCACACAAGAATTAAATTTAAAATATATAACCGTTTTATTAAATTAAATAAAGTGGACATAAAATTTTCTTTTGTATTATTTTATTTACTGGAGAATAATTTATTTAATAACTATATTTTATTAGGGTTTAATAGCAAAGTGTATTCTCCAACCTAAAAGTTATTCCAATGGTAAGTATATTATATTTTGGTAGGGTTACTTTAATGTGTTATTTACTTAGAATAATTTAATTTATAATTATATTTTATTATTTTATTAGGGTTTCATTATATTAGAACAACTAGCATAGATATCTTAAATGCATCTATCTAAAAGATGCCAAGAAAGAGGTGCCTATATTGAAATTGTTATTGAAATTGTTATTTAAATAGTTATTTTATTTACTTTATAGATTTACATTTAAAAATTGAAGAAATTTTAATTTAATCCAAAAATATGAAAAACTTAATTATAATTGTCTAATGAAATTAAATCTATAGAAAAAATCTTCAATCTTTTAAAGATTGAATAACTATAATCCTAGCCCGAAGTAAACGAAATTAATTTACCCTTTAAAGTAATTTACTTTGCACTAAGTTTTCTTTGTGGGATACAAGGCTTAGCTCTGATAATTAGTTTTTAACAGAATATTTTTTAATAATTTAATCCAAATGATAGGAAAAACTTATTATATTTTTTAATAGAATTAATTCTCATAGTGAAAATCTCATTAAACTAAATATTATTTTTCTATTTGGCTTTTATAACCATAGCCCTCATTAAACTAAAATAAATTAATTTAGCTTGCCATTATTTTTCTTTGCTAGCATGCCCTTAATTTTCTTATTTTTCTTTGTGGGATGTAGAGCAATTCAATAATTTTCAATAATTTAATCCAAATCATACAAAAACCTTATGAATCTAAAACAAAGGTCATTAAACTAAATATTAATTCTCTTTGTGGCTTTTAAAGATTGAACCTTAGCTTAAATAATTTTATAATTTATAGATAATTTAAGCTGCACTTTAACTATAATTTTCTTTTTATTTTAATGAGTACCATGTAAATAGAATAAGAGTAAATAATACACAATGCTAATCTAACCTTCTATAAATAATAGCAGCAACATTGCATCACTTCATAAATTCATTTTGCAAGAAAAATATTTAAAAAAATCAGTGCATAACGCCCTTACCAATTAAACTTCTCCCCTTAGTGATTAAACTTCTTCTTCCAATTCAATTTGCTTTGTTTTTATTGTCAGAGAATGCAACAAAAAGCAATTTTGGTTTGAGGGGAGGATGTGGCAAGTAAACAAATTATTAACACAAATCTTGTCTCCCACTAGTTAAGTCATGCCTAAATGAATGGTGATAATTATGAGAGGACGATTCATGACATGCCAAATACAAAAAGTCTATTATTTACTGTTATTAACCAAATATTCCGTTTACACTAAATTATATTTGACACTGAATTTATGTTTCTTTAGATGGAAATGTAAATTTCAATTTTTATCCCTTTGTTGCAGTCATAGGAAAAAATCTAATTATAAATACTCCATAGGATTTTTTCATGTCACTAGGTTTTAAATGGAGGCTTGAAGGAGCGAACAATGTGATTCTTATATAATTTGTATCTATAATGATTTCTCAAATCTTTTCAATGTTTGTCATTTTCTTAGGGCTTTGTTTGCAATATTAAATTTTTTTCCCTATTATTAAATTATACAAATATTTACTATGTGTAGGTAGCAATTCTACGATTTTTTTTCTTTTAGGGAACAAATCATTACATTTGTTCATTCATTTTGCCCTTGGAATGATATAAAATCGACCTGAATACTATTTTTGTATCGATATAATCTGCGAATGATTATTCACAAACCCTGAAAACTCAAAGTTGTGGTCAAGTGAGTTTTCTTCATGCACAAGTGGTTGAGTATTTTATACCAATTTTGAATTGTAGTTTTGAAGTTAATAGCCTAAAACGATCTAAAGCATGAAGTATCTATGAAGGCCCGAAATGCAATGCTCTGCGAACATTGAAATATCACATAAAATGGGATTTTATTAGGAAGCCTTGAATATTTCTTTAACATCTAATGCCATACTATTTTTGTTCGTCAATAGGTTTGGTACAATGGCCAGCTGTAGAATTGCCTTTATATCTGTAGGTTTGCGATCGTTCATTCCATTTTTGAGGACCTAGCTTTTATGTGGTTGAATGGATAGGGTTGTTTTTTGTAAAGGAAGTGTCAGATCACTTTTTCAATTAAACGGTTCTTTTGATGTATCTGTTGTTCATTCTAGAGTAAGTTTGTATTATCATGTAGTTAAGCTAATCATGTATTGGCTAATGATTTGTATGACAATAAACCAAGCAAATAATTTTGCATGGCTATAGTAGTATTAAACAATCTTAAAGTGCATTTAGTAGTTTGTTCTAAATTATCACTAAATTGGAGTGGCAATAGAGATGCAAATAATTTTGCATGGCTACAGTAGTATTAAACAATCTTAAAGTGCATTTAGCAGTTTGGGCTATATTATCACTAAATAGGATCAGAGTGGCAATAGAGATGCAAATAATTTTGCATGGCTATAGTAGTATTAAACAATCTTAAAGTGCATTTAGCAGTTTGGGCTAAATTATCACTAAATAGGAGTGGATCACTAAATAGGAGTGGCAATAGAGATGGATTAAACCAAGCAACTAATTTTGCATGGCTACAGTAGCATTAAACAATGGCTACAGTAGTATTAAACAATGTTAAAGTGCATTTAGCAGTTTGGGCTAAATTATCACTAAATCGGAGTGGCAATAGAGATGCAAATAATTTTGCATGGCTATAGTAGTATTAAACAATCTTAAAGTGCATTTAGCAGTTTGGGCTAAATTATCACTAAATCGGAGTGGCATCGGAGTGGCAATAGAGATGGATTTGAAGCGATACACAGCATAGACCGGTTGAACTCAATTATTTTATTCACTATGCATCGAATATTATATATAATATAGTTACCATTTCAAGGGATTAAATGGATAAGGGTAGGGCTATATTATAAATCAATGTAGTCATCACAAGATGTGCAATAGGGATAGGTCCTTTCCCTATACTGGAGTTTTCCATGGTGATCATGGATATTGCAAAGACATTATGTTATAACTTATTTTTCTCATATGGTGTTCACACAGATACATTTCAAGTGGTTCCAAAAAAACTTGAGCTGTGATTTTTTTCCATGGTGCTCATTGCAAGAAGATTACCAATAAACACCCCCAAAATATTATGCTTGGCATTTATCCAATGTTGGCAGTGACAATTTCTAGAGTAAATCCAAAAAAGTACTGTGCAACTTCAAAACACAAAAAAAGATGAAAATAAAAGGAATAGACACTCTCATCAGTTGTTAAACTAACTACTTTGTTTAGAGAACATCAGAACTATTCCTTCGTTCCATTTCATCTCTGATTGGTTTCAATTTAATTTTTACAACATGCAACAAACAATTCCCTATCACAATATGAATTTTTTTCTAAAATTATTAATTATTTATTTTTCTTAGCAATTGCTACAAGCTTCACTTTTGTAAACTTCTCTTTTGGTGTTGTTTCGATATTACTTTACAATTAACTATCAAATATAGCATAAATACTGATTGAAGAAAGCATATGTAACAAGTATATGATGGTCTAAAGAGAAGCTTTATTTTTTATTGCAATTTCTATTCTCTACCTTTAAAAACATTTTTTCAGTATATCATGAGCTATGTTGGTGGTTCGTGTTCAGAAGGTTAGGGGTTCTTTTTTTCTTTTCCTGGGTGCGTCATGTTCGGGTGTACAATCTATGTAACTATGTACGTAATATAAAAAATATATAAAAATAAACATAATTTGCATAACTATGTACGTAATATAAAAAATATATAAAAATAAACATAATTTGCACAAAACGTATGAAATTAAATACAAAACTGAGAACACCGCTGATAATTGATAATTCAATATCAATTGTTAAATCATATATGTTAAAGATAAATCAAAGTGGTTTATGTCCTAGTAACATTACGTGGAACTGGGATTGACTTGGCAAACCAAAAGTAAAAATGGAATTCAGTTACTCAAGAAACTAAAAAATACTGGAAAACTCATAACCCTTGGGCTTCTCTTTGGTGCCATGAACACATAATGTGAATCTGATGACACTTGAGTGTACACAAGTGGAGTAAATGCTCTCCCATCAATCTTTCCACAGAGATTGTAAACCTGCAAGACCCAAGAACCCTTTTATACCATCCTTGGAAATTAATTTCACATGAAGCGGTAGTTGGTGGCTCCTTTGCTTGCAAAGGGCTAACAAGGATGGGCTTGATATTAGTTGGTGGCTCCTTTGCTTGCAAAGGGCTAACAAGGATGGGCTTGATATTAGTTTCATCTTTTCTTGCTTTGGCACTATGCTAAAGTTCTTTATTAATATAGAAATCTTCCTCCCAAATGTAGGAATTATTTTCCCCAATTTTCTAGTATTACATTCCCACATTACATGCCCTCTCTGTAGAAAAAGGGTGCCATCAAATTGATCTCTGACAATAATGAATTCAAGCACAAGGAAAGAACCCATTTCCTCAAATATTGTGTTTGTGGGTAGAGAAGCTCTATTGCAGTGCAGCACTCAACCCAGTAAGTGCATTAATGTTGGGAATCCAGGCTTTGACTGATTAACATAATTAGCATGTATGTTTACAAATTAAATATGTTTTGATTGCAAACTCCCATAAAGTGATAACAAAACACTGTATTATATTTTTCCAAAGACATTTTCCAAAATGAGACAGATTTGTTTTAAACAATATATTACCATTTAACTGTAAACTTACATGATAAATACAGCCAACCAGTTTTGATGCATCAAAAAGAAGTTATGTTACAAGACCATTGCCACATGCTGCTATTGACAGTGGACCTTAATGGTCCAAATAGACCATTACTTTTTCAAATAAGCAGTGCTCCTCCCAGTTCTCTTCCTCTTATTCGCTAGCATATTCCTAAGTTTCCCTTGCACTGGTGTGCATGCCATGTACTATGTAATATCCTCTTTTTAGCTGATGTTGTTTGCAAGTGGTTTAGCCTATTCCTGACCCTCGTAGGCTAATGTACATGGTTAGGGGGTCTTCTTGAGGCAATCACCTGGTCAATGGTTGGTTTCCTAGATTTAGGATTCAGTTGGATGGGAAAAATAAGGGAGATAATAATTAAATTAATTATTTGTAAGGTTATTAAATAAATAAATATTATAAAGTGACCTTATATTTAATTAATTTAATAAAGTGACTTAAATAAATATTATTACATAAAGTCACTAAAATAAAATAATATTATTTTTCTAGAAGCTTCTTGAAGTGGGATTGAAAAAGTATAAAAGAAGGGGGAAGGCAAGCTTCTAGGCATCCAGGAATTGATATTTGCTTTGATGTGATTGTTTGGTGAAGGAGCCAGCAAGGGTTTCTACCATTGAGCCATTGAGAATGAAAAATCTCATTGGTTATGCAATTTTGAGGTTGTGAAATATCAGCTGAATTATTGCTTCATTGTGGGCTTCATCCAGGAGTCCAATATGTGCTTAAATTAGAGAAGACATTGAGTTTCACAAGAGTTCCAAAGGTTAATCATTTGCAGATTTGAAATTGTTGGTGACATGAATAGTGTCGCGCTACAGTAACCAGCCATAGAGTTTTTAGATTTTCATTGTTGGAGGCCTATCTAGACACTTTTTTATACTGGGTATTTGAGGGATCAATTCTTCTTGTGAAGACAATCATTTCTATACCAGTTTGGAGGTGTTTCAAGGCTACAATTAATTCATTCTGAGGACTGATATACTACAGCAAGGGTGCCATTGGCAAGACATTTTTGTTCATATCTCATCAGTGAAGCATCCTATGGTTCTGGGCATTGTTGCATTTTGATCCTTTGATCCTACCAATCATTTCAGGTACCATAAAGTGGAGTTTTATTGTTGCATTTATTTTTAGTTAAGATTGGCAGGCAAGGGCAAGGGCGGCTACTTCTAGAAGGTGCAATTTCATGCAAGGAGGCTCAATAAAATCAAATAAAAATTAGAGATAGATATCATTGCATCTGTTGATCATTCTGGACTTCATAATCAGGTTCTTTGATGTATTTTGCATTGTCATATCAATTCACATAAGGTGCTGCAGTAGATGGTCATTTTATATCAAATTTGGCATTGTTGTATATATCATTGTAAGCCAAGGTACTTGGCAAATACATAGCATCATTGTACTTTAGATTGCACTCAATTAAGGAGATATATATTGCATACCATATGTTTGATGAAATGTCTATCTTATAGCATACATAATCAACATAGTAGTTTGCATGCCAATTGTTTGACAAAATGTCAATTGGCTGTAGGAGTTTACTTACACTTGCATTAGTTATCTATTGCATTTGGAAAATGCTAAGACACTTGCATTTCATGCTATACTTGTAGTTTAGTCATTTAGCATTTATTTCAAGGCTTTTGCATCATCTTATCTTCCAATTTCATCAAGCAAAGCAAACTGAAACTCAGAAATAGCAAGAACATACTTTGCATACAAAGTGTTTGACGATATTCCTTGAGCCTCTAATCAGCATTTTGAGGTCAGAACTAGCAAGGGATATTACATACTAATGGTTTCAGGTTCTATCCTGCGTAGGCCTACTCGCTTGCCACTTGGGTCATGAGGATTCCTCTTTCTGTAATGGAATCTACAATATGGATCATTTTGACATACTGTATCATTGTTTTTACCCCAAATCCACAGAGGTAAGAGCGAGACTGCCTCTTGAAGCTATATGTATAATTATTCTGTTGTAGCTATTGTATTTGAAAATCTGATATGGGTATTTTCTTTTCTCCTATATGCAGGTTTTTTCAACAATTGATGCTATACATTGCAGTATCTCAGTCAGCCTTAGGGCTGTTTCGATTCATAGCCGCTGCAGGACAGAATGGAATAGTAGCAAACACTTTTGGCTCATTCGCCATCTTGGTTATTTTTGTTCTTGGAGGATTCATCATCTCCAGAGGTACATAGAAACCTTATAACCATTAAGATTGTTTGTCATAGTTCTCGTGCTAGCTGAATATAAATCAAAGTTATTAACAAATGTTTGGTAATTGTGACTGATGATATTAAAAGTTGGTAGATATGGTTACAGGGTTTTTCCTCTCATGTACACTCAAAATGGTATTGCAGTAAACGAGTTCTTGGCAAGCAGATGGCAAAACGTTGGTAAGTTCTATTTCCAATGTCCATCACCTGCTTCTAATAATCAAAGAAAAAATTCCCTCACCAAATTCATCTCTTTGTGTTTACAGGAAAACATCGGTGTCAAATTATTGCGCTCTCACGGACTGTTTGCTGATGACTGGCCGAACTGGCTATCCGTTGGGGTGCTCTGTGGGTACAATGTTCTCTTTAATGTTCTATACACAGCAGCACTTCATTATCTTAATCGTGAGTACCTCCAACTCCATCTCTACTTGGTTTTCATTGGCATCATAAATTCCTTGCCTATAAATAATGTGCTTTGTCTACTTCATCAGCACTTGGAAAGCCTTAGGCTCTAATTTCAGAAGAAGACTTGAAACAAAAGAAAGAATCTACAACTGGTACTCAAGGTAATTGCCCGGAGATGCATGATATATCAGGAAGCATTACCATGTACCCTGATAGCTGCTCAAACTTACTAAAAAAATCAGTTGAATATGTTAACAATTGTAAAAACTTATGCAGGTGGGGTTTCAGGAGGACAGAGAAATAGCAACGTTCCAAACAATTCTGACATAAGCTGAATATTTAAACAATTGTAAAAACTTATGATTGTGGGGTTTCAAGAGGACACAGAAATAACAATGTTTCAAACAATTATGATCACAGTGTGGAGGGCAAGAAAGGAATGGTTTTGCCCTTCCGACCTCTAGCTATGGCCTTTCATAACATCAACTACTACGTTGACATGCCCGCTCTGTTAGTATACAAAAGTTTTATTAAAATGTATTATTTTTTCTTCAAAAATTTTGAGATGGTAAAATATTATTTAAATGAAATATTTCACATAAATATTTATTAATATGTTTGTAGATATGTGGTGTATTGTAAGTTTATGTAGTTTGAGCACATTTAATCATAGCAATTGGTTCAAGTATGCTTAATTATACCATGCAAAATATGATAAGAAATTGAGAAATAAATTAGTAATACATTAAGAATATTGTCAAAGAATTTAAATGTATTTTATTTAACTACACTTTTTTAATTGAAATGTCAAAATAGATTACAATTATCCTAAATAATAGGTTGTCTTGGTATATAAAATGAAATAAATGATTAATAAGAAGATAGATAAACTTTTAGTCATCATTTTGTATGGTAAGCTATTGCATGTATATATTTATGTAGTTTGAGGACTTGAATGGAGAAAATTTTCCTCTTCCATTGATTTTAATAGAGTTCTAATCTTATTTATAATCTTATGAAAATGGAAACCTAATGGGATTGGCTAGGGTGGGTAAAGGATAGATCTCAGCAAAACACAAAACTCTAAAAGAAAAGATATAATAATGAAATAAAGATAAGTAAGCATTTGAAATGGCCCAACTCCAACCCTAACCATAATTCTAATTAATGTTAAAATTAGGGTTAGGGTTTGATTAGGGTTACATTTAGTGTTACTATTAGAGTTATATTTATAAATGGGTTGCAATTAGGTATATAATTAGTGTAATGGCCCAACTCTAACCCTAACCATAATTCTAATTAATGTTAAAATTAGGGTTAGGGTTTGATTAGGGTTACATTTAGTGTTACTATTAGAGTTATGTTTATAAATAGGTTGCAATTAGGTATATAATTAGGTTTTGAAGTATGATTAGAATTAAAATTAAGCTTACAATTAGGGTTAGAATTAAGGTGGGGTACTATTAGAATTGGGGTAAGAATTAGAGTTATAGTAGGGTTAGGGCTCAAAGTTCACATTACATTTAGGGTTAGAGTTACAATTAGGATTAAGGTTAGGGTTAGGATTTGAATTATAGTCAGGCTTAGGGTTGGGGTTTTAAGTTTTAAAAATTTAAATATATAAAATTAGAAAACCTAAGTGGTTTGTATTACACAAAAAAATTACTACCATGGTAGCAAAAATTGTTGTTGGCAATAATATGACAAAACAAAAGATAATTTTTTTGCAAAAAATAAGGATTTAATTGGGAAAAAATTGGGTTAGGCTTAGGATTAGTTAAAAAAAATTGGGTTAGAGTTAGGTATATAGTTAGGGTTTGAAGTATGGTTAGAATTAAAATTAAGGTTACAATTAGGGTTAGAATTAAGGTGGGATACTATTAGAATTGGGGTAAGAATTAGAGTTATAGGTAGGGTTAGGGCTCAAAGTTCACATATATAAAATTAGAAAACCTAAGTGGTTTGTATTACACAAAAAAATTACTACCATGGTAGCAAAAATTGTTGTTGGTAATAATATGACAAAACAAAAGATAAGTTTTTTGCAAAAAATAAGGATTTAATTGGGAAAAATTTGGGTTAGGCTTAGGATTAGTTTAAAAAATTGGGTTAGAGTTAGAGTTAGGGAAAAATTAGAAAAAATAGCCATAGAAATGAAAAAATCTTAGAAATATTAATTTTTTTTTACCAAATTTGAATTGCTTAGGGTTTAGGGTTGGAATTAAGATTAAGATTACAATCACAGTTAGGGTTACAATTAGAGTTAGGGTTGGCATTACATTTAGGATTACGATTAAATTTAGGATTAAAGTTAGGACTTAAAATTAGGGTTAGCATTAGGGTAGTATTGAGGCAAGAGTTAGGGTTACAATTAGGATAATTGTTAGGGTTAGAATTAGAGCTAGGGTTAGCATTAATATTAGGATTAAAGTTATGGTTAGAGTTAGGATTAAGGTTAGGCTTACGAATAAAATTATGATTACAATTAAGTATAGGATTAGAGTTAGGGGTTACAATTAGAGTTAGGGCTAGGGTTAGTATTGGGACGAGTGTTAGGGTTAGGGATAATATTAGGGCTATGATTACATTTAAGATTAGTGTTAGTGTTACAATTAGGGTTAGGGTTAGTATTGGGGTAAGGGTTAGGGTTAAATTAGTTTTAGGGACATAATTAGGGTTATTATTAGGGTTAGAATTAAAGTTAAGGTTAACATTAATGTTTTTTATTATATAAGGCGGCTAAACAAGGGGCCAAACCCTTAACAAAAGCAGAAAGGCCCGAAGGCAAAATAGGGCCTTAAACCAGAAATAGCATATACCACCAGTACATAATGCCCAGCAAAACTAGCAAAACTAGCCACTAAAACTAAAGCCAAAAAATAGAGTAATAGAGTATCAGTAGTAAAATAACAAAGACAGAGGAGACAATAGCTCTCCTTACTAGACCATAGAGTTAATAATAGCATCCACTTTTTCAGCCAAATCATCACTATCAGTATTGACAGTAACCCCCAAATTCTTCAGCACAGAGAGGTTGAGGAGAATAGAGGTCCTGAGCACAATGGAGAGAAACCATTCCAACTTCGCAATGCAGACCCGCAGACCAGCAAGATCAGCCCCCAGACTATCATCAGTCTCCATAGCATCCTCAGCTTCTTCCACAAACATATCGCCCACTTTATCAGCATGTCCAGTAGAGTCAACAGTTTCCTCCCCTGTATCATGCGTTTCCTGCTTGTCTTCATCATCACCTGAAATATCCTGAATCTCCACATCCCTGTCGTCCTCCCCCCGGGTGGATTCATCTAAGCCGCTCTCAGAATAGTCAATGAACTTGGCAGAGGGAGCCGGCTTGCCAGCAATACGCCCAGACCGCTGAACTGCAGAAGAAAACCCTTCCCCACAAGCCTTCACAGAGGAATCCCTTCGCTATCCCACCGAGGTCCTACCAAGGGTTTTAGGGGTCCCAACCACTACCTTCCCAGTACCCATTTCACTAGTAACCTTCTGCTTTTTACCCTTCTTAGAAGCAGTCGGGCCCAGGGAGTCGACAGGATTTGCCACATGAGTGCAAACTTCAGTAGTTTTGATAGGAACAAGGGAGGGCTCGGGTTCATCAACATCAGGAATATCCTTAGGGTTAGAGGAGGGCTCGTCATCCCCACTAGTGGCTGGAATGGATTTAGAGGGCTCGATGGCAAGATGATGATTATACAAACAGAGAATAAGGCCCTGGTTGAGAGGGATAGGCTTCAGAGCAGGGTCTTTAGCCATTTTCGCCCGATCCCTAAGGACAGAAAACTCCAAGGAAGAAAGCAAATAAAACAGAAAACTAATTTTAGCATTGCGACAGAAATGATTTAACAGGGGGAGATGGTAGTTATAAAACCTGGTAAAGCGCCCCTCTAGGGTAAAATATTTCATGAGGATAAAACATATAGCGTCCCATGGCTCTGGCAACTTGGCTCTGTCAAAACTGCCCTAGTAAGGGACCAATTCTTCACCATCTCCGAGGAAAAGCTACTGGCTGGAGAGGTCCACAATTTTAGTTTTGCGTTGCAGCTTCAAGCCCTGGGTAGACATACCAGTGGCCATAGCTATTACGCATTCGAAAACTTCAAATCTGATGCCACCCACCGAAACCCATCGATTCTGCCAAGACCGCGCAAACTGTTCAGAAAGAGCTTCATTGTAACCATTAAGCCTCTCCAAATAGGGGCTAATCCCACCCTCCTTGCAGTAATGCCAAGCAACCAAATTGTCCCTAAATTCATAGCACGAGACGGGTTTAGTTCTAATTCTGTCACCCCCCATAGCGGTATGACAGCGCATTCCACAGAGACCCCCAGACTCCTCAGTTGTCTTAACAGGAGAATTACTATCATTAACAAGGCAGATAATGTGGGTAATAACATCACACACAATCTCATAATAATGGGAGGCCTTACAGACACCAATCCCATGCTTAACCATAATTACTCGGCACAAGCCATGATGATCCAGCCATCCGCTCACCTTATGAGAAAGGGGAACAAATTTGACAGTAGAAAAAGTACAAGAGGACGCGTACTTCAAGGGACACGTCAGCCCCTTCCCAAGGAACTGACAGTATGAGCTGTCTTTCGAACACATCAGCCTCATCATGACCCGGCCATGTCTTTAAGAATAAGATTCTTAATATTCAAAGGAAGGTGATCAAATTGGCGCCAAACCCTCCAATTTGAATATTGTTGTCTGAGTTCAGCACAAGTGTCTGCCACGCCATTGCCCTCAAGGTAAATATGTGAGATATGCACATTAATAAACCTCTGCAAGAGAAACTGAATATCTCTAATAATGTCTTTCAACTGAATACCAACATTCGACTTATTAGTTATGGCATCAATGACCATTTTAGAATCTCCCTGAATCTCCAAATTTCGAATACAAAGGGATATGGCCAATTTAAGCCCCCAAAGAAAAGCCATAGCCTCAGCATAGTTATTGCTATGATAACCCAGACCTCTAGCATAGATAGCAAACATCCACCCTTTATCATCACGAATGATCCCTCCCCCACTAGCTGTACCAGCAAGCTTAGAGGCCCCATCAAAATTGAGCTTCATCTAGTTAGAAATCGAAGGCTGCCATTTAGTGGTAAGTCTCTGCAACAGTTTAGTATTGTTATAAGCCGAAATATGGTTGAGAACCTTCCAGTTTACCACAATTTGTTCTTCCTTCTGAGTCTGAGGTTTCTCCGCAGTGCAGATATGGGCCGAAGTAACACTCTCCACAAGAGTCTTAATGAAAGTATGAGAGACTTGAGAGACCTCTCGAGCAGTATCCCTAAAGATCCGATGGTTGCGCTCTTTCCACAAAGTCCAACTCAAACACGGCAGAGTCTGATTCCATAACTCAACAAGCCAGGGATGGGAGAAGGGAGGATACCAATTGTTAATAACTTCCAGGATATCAGAGTTGTAAGCCCACTGAATACCAAAATTGCTGAGGATAAGGCTCCAAATGTCCTTAGCAAAGTTACAGTGAAAAAATAAATGAGAAACTGTTTCCTCCTTTTTACAGCATAGACAACATCTGTTGACCAAAGTGAAACCTCTCTTCTGCAAATTATCTTGGGTCAGAATTTTGTTATGAATAGAGGCCCACCAGAACATGTTAATTTTTGGGATCAATTTTTGGTTCCAGACTTTTCTCCATATCTCCTTTCTATGAAGCTTAGGGACCAATAAGTGATAGGCAGACTTAACAGAGAATCAGCCATTCTTATCCGGCCACCAAAATTGCTCATCTTCATGAGGGAAGAGGGGAATTCTAACTTCCTGAATCAACTTTTGAACCATCTGAACTTTAGAAGCAAGATCAGGGCGATGGGGGCAACAATCCAACAAATCCCTCCAGCTCTTGTGACCATTATTGTTGGATATATAATCACTGACCTTATGGCCAAAAAACTGAGTAGCGCTGCCAGCAATCTCACCCATATCCCTCTGAGAGATGAGAGCCTTGTCTTTTAGCCAAATATCAGTCCAAAGCATGATACCCATGCCATTTCCCAGCTTCCATCGGATCCCTTGCATGAGTAGATTTCTAGATTGCAACATTTTGTTCCAAATGACCGATCCCTTAGGAAGACCTTCTTGTTGGAGGAAGTTAGACCAATCAATGACATGCAAATATTTGGCTTGCATGATTTCTCCCCAATCTTTCTGATGATGGATCAAATTCCAATTAATTTTAGAGAGCAGGGCTTTGTTCATATTCCGTATGTTGTGGATATTGAGACCTCCATGGGATTTAGGAAGACATACTTTATCCCAGCTGACCAGGGACATCCGCTGTTTATCTTCAACTCCCGTCCATAAAAATTTTCTTTGAATCTGTTCCAACTTAGCAGCAAAAGAAGTAGGAATTTTGAAAAGAGAAAGGAAATAGGTGGGAATACCTTGCAAGGAAGCCCGAAGAAGCTGCAATTTACCAGCACTGCTAAGGACTTTGCCCTTCCAACCAATCAATTTCTGTTGGGTTCTTTCCAAAAGGCTATTCCAGAAATTTGGGGAAACTTCTTTAACCATAAAGCAAAAAGATAGATAGCAGGAAGAACATCTTTAGCACAATCAAGGATATTGATGATTTTTTGACGGAGAGAAGTGGGAGTATTAAAAAAATACACATTACTCTTTTGAAAATTAATGCTTTGCCCAGAAGTGAGGGCATAAAGGTTTAAAATATTCTTCCATCTCCAAGCTTCAATCACCGAAGAGATGCCAAAAAGAAGGGTATCATCAACAAATTGCTGCACAGACATAGGGGCAAGGGAGGAAGCAGGTTTAATGCCCACAAGGTGTTGAAAAACCACATTATCTTGAATGAATCTCCCAAGAGCTTCAGTCATTATGATGAACAAGTAAGGAGAAAGGAGATCCCCCTACCGGAGTCTGTGCGAGGAGGAGAAAAAAGCCTGAGGAATCCCATTAACCAATATAGAAAATTTGGCAGAAGAGACAGCCATCCAGATGAGGAGATGAATTTTGTCATTAAACCCAAATTTTTGAAGAACTTGAAATAGAAAATCCCAAGAGACCCTATCATAGGCTTTAGAGATATCCAACTTAAGGGCCATACCTAGAATTCTGCTCTTCTCCATGGAATGAATAGTTTCATGAGTGGAGATCACAGCATCCAAAATTTGGCACCCAGGAACGAAACCTTTTGGAGAAGGAGAGATGATTTTGTCAAGAAAAGGTTGAAGTCTCATGACAAGGACTTTGGTACAAAGCTTATAGACAGTATTACACAAGCTGATAGGTCGAAAATCAAAAAGATTGGTAGGTTTTAAATTTTTAGGGACAAGGACAATAAAGGTGTTGTTGAGTTGCTTTAAGAGCTTACCAGTTTTTAAAAAATCCCGAACCGCAGCAGTGAGATCAGCCCCCACAATATCCCAGTACTCCTAAAAAAAGATAGGAGGGAAGCCATCCAGACCCGGAGCTTTAAAAGAACCCATAGAGAATAAAATAGCACGAACCTCCTCCTCAGAAATAGGCCTCAGCATTTCCATATTGTCATCCTCAGTTATGAGAGAGGGAATATTGTCAATAAACTGCTTAGTAGCCCTGTCATTATCAACACCAGTGGCCTATTCAGTCAACAAGTTCTAAAAAAATAACACAGCTTGTTCCCCAATCTCATTGTTCTCAGTGATAACATCCCCATTGTCCAAACACAGTTTTGTGATGGAGTTAGCCTTCCTATGTTTCATGGCAGAAATATGGAAAAAAGCAGTATTGCGATCTCCCTCCTTAAGCCACTGAACCTGGAATTTTTGCTTCCAAAAGACCTCTTCACGGCCCATAAGATTCTTCCATTCTGAAATCAGATCATGTTCTTGCTTAGAAGTATCCTCGGAAACATCACCTTGAGCAATCCGCTGTTGAATATCCTCAAGTTTTCTAGCTAAAGATTTCTTCTACCAAAACACATGACCAAAACTGAGTCTATTCCATCCACGAACCTCCTATTTAATATGCAGTAGCTTCTTAACTAATCTGAACATAGGAGTACCCTGGATAGGAATTTGCCACCATTGGGTCACCAGTTGCCTGAAATCCTTATGCTTAATCCACATAGCTTCAAATCTGAAAGGGAAAGGACCCCGATGACATGAATCATGCCAATGGAGGAAAATAGGGCAGTGATCAGATATGGTTCACGGAAAAGCCTGCAATTGCATCTTATGATGATTGTCCCAGTTACTCGATATAAGAACCCTGTCTAATTTAACCTAGATCAAATGGTCCCCACGTCTCCTGTTGGACTAGGTAAAAATCTAATTTTGAAGCTCCACATCAAGTAGTCCCCAATCATTAATAAACTCAGCAAAATCAAACATGTTGTCAGAGTAATCAAGGTTCCCACCATATTTCTCAGAGGAATACAAAGGAGTATTGAAGTCACCAGCCAACATCCATTTGGAACGCGGAGCCTTGGTCAAGGTATTACTCAAATCAGTCCATAAAGACTATCTCTGAGCTCTGGTGTTAAGAGCATAAATATTGATGAGATACCAGTTGAAAGAGGGTAAGGAGAAATTGGTAACCAGGAAATGCTTGTCAGAAGCCACAAGGGAGCCCTGAAATTTCATACTGTTCCACATAGTAACAATCCTACCAGAAGCCCCAATAGCAAGACTAATACAAAACTCAGCCTTAGGACATATGTAATCAGCAATTTTCTTAAAGTTTTCCTGAGTCATCTTGACCTCCTGCAGGAGCAAAACGTCTAACTTATTATCCAAAATACAGTTTTTGACCTCGAACTATTTTGAAGGGCTATTGAAACCCCTCAGATTCCAGGATAAGATCCTGATGCAGAGGTAAATGCAACAGAAGCTTACAAATGGGAAGGAGGAGTCATTAATACAACCAGCATGTTATAATACCTATCGGCTTATCATCATCATCATATTTCTTGCTAACACAGACAGCATCATCATATTTCGAACGAGCATGAAATATCCTCCTGCTAACTACTGTTCACTTCCTTATCGCCTTTCGCCTTTCGCCTGTCAGCAGCATCATGATATTCGGCTATCAGCAGCATCATCACATTCGGCAAGCGCAAACATCCTCCTGATGTTCACTGTTCATCTTACCGCCAAACTCTATCTTCATCATCATGATGTTCAGCATCACCTTCATCAGCAGGATATAAAATATCTGGTTCCCTCCAAATATCCTGATGACGACAACTTCAAGCACCTTTCCTTTGATGCTTACGTCACCCCGATATCCGACTATTCAAACAACAGCATCATGATATGACTTATCCGGTCATATTGAAACATCCTGATGATGTTAACCAAACTTTATGCCGATGACTTACGCCGATGCTAAAACACTTAGCGACAGCAGGATAAACTTGCATAGGGTGATATTCGCAATATCCTGATGACGATGACGTCACATGCACCTGATGATGATGTCAATGCACCTGATGATGATGTCAACAGGATATAAGACACTTATATCCTCCGCAACATGATAATGAATATCCGGGTGGTCTCTTAATATCCTGATGATGACCTCTCCGGTCCTTAGCCAAAAAAATGATTTTTCCTCCCGCATACGATAGCGATATGCAGATGATGGGTACACACGAAAGATGATCCTGACGATGATATACACACTGAGTATATATCCAACCTATATCATCCTGATGCACTTGAAACATACAATCTTCGTCAGCTTCATAACCCGATCCGGATAGCGATATACTCGCAGATGACGATGCGATTCACTCCGACTGGAAAAGCACATGCAGACCCCTGTATATCCGTCAGCTGCATGCAAACTCACAGAACCGCACAATTTCACACAGAAAATATGATGATCGGGCCAGATCACCTTCAGATCAAAACTTAACAGTTTATCTTCCTAAACCCTAGCACATGAGGATGCTAGGTTGATTCATAGCATTCTACTAACTGATCTCTCACACAATGAAATGCATAAACAGAAAACTAAAATGCAAACTAAACTATCATACATGACCATTCCACCGATTCACAGAATCAACCAATGGAAGGGTTGAAAGAATCCATTAACCTGTAATCAGAACAGAAATTCAAAACATAAACAGCTGATAAACCAGATAATGCAATTGATGAGATCTTATTTAGATGAAACACAAATGTCCTGTTTCTACAACAATGTTTCACAATGTCTGGACTGATCTCTGGATTTCACTCAATCACCAGTACAACATAACATAACTACTACTCTCTTCTCTATCATATCAAACCCTAACTGATCTGAGTTATTTATAGCAATATCCTACGAGTACTACCAACTCGATTCCCAGCGGCTGGGAGCTTCCAAGCGGCTGGGAGAGGACAGCTCAGACAACCTGATCACGAACTCTAACTGCCTGCACACTCTCCTAGGCTGATCTAATACATATGCATTGGTCCAATGGACCTTATTACATTATGAAATCAAACATGCTAAAAATAGACTAATGTCCTGACATGTAGACAATGAACCTATATCATGTCTTGTAGGGGTGCTCCTGCACCAGATCCTCATTTTAAAGGTTTGAGGGAGGAGACCTCTAGAGTTTTCTGCTTACCACTGGCAATTTCCTTAGCAATCTCTCTTTGCCGAGTTTCCCGAAGGGTTGGTCTCCCTTGTTTTGAGTCAGTGCCAACATCAGCAGTCTTCTTTCCTTTATGAGTCTTCCTCTTAGGGGTAATCCAGCCTTCAGGATCATTCCCACTACCACTTGGGCCAATGTCAACTGTCCGAGAAGGATCAGCAATATGATCATCAACTTCCCGCACAGGGTTCCTAGTTGACTCAAGGTCATTAGAATCTAAGGGAACAGCAGAGGAAGCCTGTAGATCAAGGGCTTTATCATCTTCAACAAACTCATTGATCAAACGATCCTGTATTTCACCCTCCTCACATCCAGAAGAATTCTGTCAGACCATCTGACTAATAGTGTCAAAAGCCTCATTTTGACAACCTATTGCCAGAAGCTGTTCAGCATTCTCCTCCAACAAAGTAGTATCCTTAGCCGTCGGGCTTGTCTTGTCCTTAGCCTGTTCAGGATGGTCTTCTGGGAAAGCATTTTCTACATTACCCCCCATTCCCTGATGGTCAGGGGTAACAGCTGTTTGTGAGTGGTCCTCAACCTCATTATGGGATTCAGTCTGCCAACCTGAGGGCTTAGTTTTACATTGAGTCATTATGTGGCCCTTCTTCTTGCATATTTGACAGAAGGTGGTGGCATTTTCATAAAGGATTGGCTAAGTCCATACCCCATATTTAGAGTTTAACGCAATGGACACAGGAAGGGTTTGGTTTATCTCCACATTGACACAAAAATGAGCAAAAACACAGCGGGATTGAGTATGGGTAGTATGGTCCATAGTAACAAATTGGCCAAAAGAGTTACCAATAGCAGAAAAAATCTTTTCATCCTAGAATTCTAAGGGAAACCCAGGTAAACGAACCCAAATAGGGGCAGATTTATTAAGATCCGAGCTAGGGTCAAACCCAGGTTTCCATTGGCATAAAGCAAGCAAGTGCGACCCATAAAGCCAGGGTCCCCCAGCAAGAGTAGCAATCATATCCTCCCTACTGGTAAATTTAAATAGGAATACTCCTCTTGCCATAGCAATGACCGAAACACTACCCTTAACTCTCCACCGAGAGGAAACCCATTTACGGACCATCTCAATATTGGGATGAAAGGAAAAGAATTTACCTACCAGAGCAAGATCCATGTTTGCCATGATTTCTTCAACCAGACCATCCGGAATAACCAAAGTTGTTCCATCTACAGAAACTTTCTGGACAGGCATACCTGCCATGCATTTAAAAGACCCCAGCGGTTCCCCTGTTACCGCTTGTTTCCATCCGTTAGACGGAGCGTCTGCCATCACAGCCCCAGAGGTACTACCCAAGGTAGCCGCCTCCATTGGCATTGAAAGCAGTCAAAGCAAAAAACCCTAGAAAACCTTGAGCAACCATGGAAAGCAGAACGCGCTAAATTTGCTAGATTATTGCAGGTTAACATTAATGTTACAATTAAGGTTAGGATTAAGATTACAAGTTTTAAGTTTAGGGTTACAATTACAATTAGAACTAGGGTTAGGATTGCAGTTAGAAATAAAATATCTAATCTATATTATAATATTATATTATAATTATAATAATTCATATAATTATATAATATAATTGATAATATAGATTAAATATATTATTATAATATAATATTATAATAATATTATAATTAAAATAAATAATTATAATAATATTAATTATCATTAAGTAATTTTCTTTATTATATTTATTATTTTTTTTATTATAAACATTCTCTATAAAATGTAATAATATTAGAATAATATCATAATATAAATATAATATTAAAACTTTAAAATAATTATTATAATTTAAATTATTTATTGTGATTTAAAATATGAAATAATTATTTTGATTTAAAATATGAAATAATTATTTTGATTTAAAATATGAAACTATTTGTACATAAAATAATAAACATTTATAATAAAATAATAATATAAATACATTATTATAATGTTTCCTAATATTTAGGGTTAGGGTTATCAATAGGGTTAGGTTTAGAGTTAGGTAAGGAATTAGGGATTCTAACTATAACCTTATATATATTTAAATTAATTATTGTCATTAAAAATATATCTAATTATTCTCTTTTAATATATTGTTTTCATTAAAATTATTGAAGTATACAATAATTACAATTATAACTTAAAAAATTTCATTGGATCCATCTCAGCATACTTTAACTATTCAAGAGAGTTTTCTTATAAATTAGGGTTAGGGTTAGAATTAGCATTACAATTAGGTTTAAAATAATGTAGGGTAAGAATTAGAATCAGGGTTGGTGTTATAATTATGGTTAGGATTAAAATTGGTGTTTAGATTCGAAGTAGGGTTAGAGTTAGAATTAGATTTAGGGTCAAGGTTAAATTTAGGGTTAGGATTAGGTTTAGAATTAGAGTTAGGATTAGAAGAAGGATTAAAATTAGGGTTGGTGTTAAGCTTAGAATTAGGGTTATAGTTAGAATTGTTATTAATTAGGGTTGGGGTTTTAAATAAGTAGGGTTAGAGTTTAAAATAATTAGGCTTAGGGTTTAAAATGAGAATTAGCATTACAATTTCAAATAAATATTATTAATGTTTAAAATAATTAGGATTAAGGTTTTAAATAAATAAGGTTTAATTAATTAGGGTTTGAAATAAATATGATTTAAAAGAATTAGGGTTAGAATTATGATTAGATTTAGAGGGTTAGAATCAACCTTACAAATAGAATAAGGGTAAGGATGACAATTATAGTTAGAGTTAGGATTAGAAGTAGGATTAAAATTAGGGTTGGTGTTAAGCTTAGACTTAGGGTTATAGTTAGAATTGTTATTACAGTTGCGTTAAACCCTAAATGCATTAATTATAATTAAGAATAGAATTAAGATTCAGAATAAATTATAATCATGATTAAAATTAAGGTTAGGGTTAGAATTATTTCAAACACTAAATGCTTTAATTATAATTAGGATTAGAATTAAGATTAGGGATATATTTATAATTATGATTAAAATTAAGGTTAGGGTTACAATTAGGGTTAGGTTTAGGGTTAGGATTAGAATCAATGTTATGGATAGAGTTTAAATTGGGGCTAAGCTTAGGGCTACAATTATGGATAGGTTTAGGTTTAGAATTAGAGTTAGGATTAGAAGTAGGATTAGAATTAGGGTTGGTGTTAAGCTTAGAGTTAGGGTCAGGGTTAGAATTAGAATTAATGTTAATGTTACTATTAGGGTTAGTGTTAGGGTTAGGGTTTTAGTTATAATTACAATAAGGATTAAAATTAGGGTTAGGGATATAATATTAGGATTAGTTTTAGGGTGAGGACTGTTGGGGTTAAAATTAGTTTTAGGGACATAATTAGGATTATTGTTAGGGTTATAATTAGAGTTAGGGTTAGGATTAATCTTATAATTAAGGTTAGGATTAATCTTATAATTAAGGTTAGGATTAGGGTTACAAACTTGAATTTCTCAAGATTAGAATTATAATTAGATTTAAGTAGAATTAGGGTTAGGATTATAGTTACAATTAGGGTTAGGGTTAGGGTTTAGGTTAGAATTAGAGTTAAAACTATGATTACAATCAGGGTTAGGATTGGGATTATAATTAGGGTTAGTATTAGTCTAAACGTTACAGCTAGGGTTATAGTTACATTAAAACAAGAATGTCTATTTATGTTTATATCTATATATAGAACTATGATTAGAGCTAAGGTTGGGATTAGGGTTGAAATTAGTAATAGACTAAGGTTTAGGGTTAGAGTTAGGGTTAGGATTTCAGTTATAATTAGTGTTATAATTAGAGTTAGGGTTAGGATTTAGGTTAGAATTAGGGTTAAAACTATTATTAGAATCTAGGGTTGGGGTTAGAATTAGGGTTGGCATTAATAACTTATCATAATTATTATTATAACCCTAATTATTTGTAATTAAATTATAATAATAATGTTAGAGTTAGGATTAGGATTAAAGGAATCCTATAACATTACACTTACCATTGTTTTATAAGCCTCAAAACTTCAACCTAATCATATTTCAAAATCTAACCCTATTTAACATAATTTTAACCATAATTTTAGTTGTAAATCTAACCCTAATGCTAACCATAATCTCAACCCTAATTTGAACCATAATTATATTTCTAACCCTAACACTAACCCTAACTTTAATCCTAATAGTAATGCTAACCCTAACCCTAATAATAATAAATAGATTAATTATTAGATTAACTGTAACTCTAACCTAAAAACTAATGCTAACCCTAATTTTAACCTCTAACTATAATTCTAAATATAATATATAATATAATTATATTTAGAATTATTATATAATATATTATATAATTTTAATTATTACAAATAAATAAATTAATAGTATATTATATTTAATAATTATTATAATATATTATTATAATATATCTAATCTATATTATAATATTGTCTTATAATATTAATAATTCATTATCATTAAGTAATTTTCTTTATTATATTTATTACTATATTTATTATTATTTTTATTATTATAAATATTCTCTCAAATGTAATAATATTACAATAATATAATAATATAATATACAAACTTTAAAATAATTTTACTTTAAAATAATTATTCTAATTTAAATTATTTATTGTGATTTAAAATATGAAATTATTTGTACATAAAATAATAAATATTTATAATAAAATAATAATATAAATATATTATTATAATGTTTACTAATATTATATAATTATGATTTAAATTTATTAAATTATACAATAATTACAATTATAGTTTAAAATAAATTGATTAAAAGGTGATTCAAGATGGATCCATCGGACGTACTTTAAATATATTTTTTAAATATAACTATACTAGTTGATAATTTAATGTCAATTAGTAAATCATATATGTTAAAGATTAATCAAAGTGGTTTATGTCATAGTAGCATTATGTGGAACTAGGATTGACTTGGCAAACCAAAAGTAAAAATGGAATTCAATTACTCAAGAAACACATAATGTAAATCTGATGACATATATCTCTTTGATGCCATGAACACATAATGTGAATCTGATGGCAATTGAGTATACACAAGTGGAGTAAATACTCTCCCATCAATCTTTCCACAGAGATTGTACACTTGCAAGACCCAAGAACCCTTTTATACCATCCTTGGAAATTAATTTCACATGAAGCGGTATTTGGTGGCTCCTTTGCTTCCAAAGTGCTAACAAGGATGGGCTTGATATTTATTTCATCTTTTCTTGCTTTGGCACTATGCTAAAGTTCTTTATTAATATAGAAATCTTCCTCCCAAATGTAGGAATTATTTTCCCCAATTTTCTAGTATTACATTTTTTATTTTATTCTTCAAACATACAATATCTTAATGCATTTTAAATTATCATATTATTAATATTATTACATTTTAATATCTTAAGCAGACATTTCAAATATCTATAGACTTCTCCACATAAATACAAATATGCAGGCTTTGTAAGGAAATATTTGTGTTATTTAATAGGCTTTGTAAAGTTTAGTTTTATAGTTAAAAAATATTTTAGTACTATTTTATTTTTACCAAATTAAATTATTTTTTATTTTATTTTTACCAAATCGTAATCTATGTATTTAGATATAGAAATATATGAGTGTGTGTATATATGTATATGTATATATGTATCTATGTATGTAAATACCTAACTATATACTAGTCTTTCATGTAAAAAACAAATGCATAAAAATAGTATCAATCAATATATAAATTATATAAATTAAAAATACATACAACTATATGTAGATACATATATAAATATATATAAATACAAATATTTATATACATATATTTATAAATATATAAATATATACATACAAATATATATAAATACAAACATATAAATATAGACAAATACATATAATTATAAATACAAACATATATAAATATATACAAATATATATAATATGAATATAAAATTAATAAATCATAATCCATGTATTTAGATATAGAAATATATGAGTGTATTTGTATATATGTATGTGTATTTGTATATTTTATATGTATGTATGTATGTATGTATGTACCTAACTATATACTAGTCTTTCATGTCTAAAAATAAATGTATAAAAATAGTTTTCATCTTTGTAATTGTAACTTACACATTCTCTTATTTTCTTTCCGATTGTAACTCACACATTCTCTTATTTTCTTTCTGATGATGGATCATGGAGTGTGATCCTAAAAGCTGATCCAAATAAGCTACACACAGTTTTCTCCAAAAGCTCGATTACTATGTTATACATATAAAACATTCAGTTGAATTATTTTATCAATCATCATACTATGTAAAAAACTTTAGAATCATACAATTCTCCAATATTATAAAGGATTATTTTCAAAATTATAAAATAAGTGTTTTGAAATTTAAAATATAACTCACATACTTTTGTTTTATAAGATATATTAAACATCATTCACAATGCAATGATTGATTCTCTAAAAATATCACTTAAACTTCAGAGCCAAAAGAATCCCCATCATCACTAAGTAATATGACAGGCAAAGAAAGTAACAGCAGGAATAAGCTTAAAGCCAACATATATGCTTTGAAACAGGCCTTGAAGCTATCAGAGCCATATCAACTCTACCGTCCATACTTCTGAAACTCCCATTCGCTATTATCTAAAGGACAGACTTGACGTGTCTTCAGCCACCTACTTATGCAGTGAAAGTGGAAGGCGTGGTTGCATACTCCCCATGCAACAGTACATTCTTCGCTGGTTGTGCTAGCTTGATTTGCCTGACACTCAATGCAGAGGTCCATGATATGGTTTCTGCAAATGGCACAATTGTCAACGACAATATCCCAAGCCCAGAGGGCAACGGCATTCCATTTCTTGATTTCAAAGCGCTTGGGCTTCTTGGAGGCGCTGGAGCCCTCCCCAGACTACTCTTCCACCAGCGTCATCTCTACGTCTTTCGAAGCCATTCTTGCCCAGAGAACAACCAGCTACATATTTTTATTAAATGAATGCACTTAAAATTATAAAGTAACTATTTTATATAACGATATATTTTTTTAAATGAAAACACCCAAGAATTAAATTTAAAATATATAACCGTTTTATTAAATTAATGAACATAACAATAAAGTGGACATAAAATTTTCTTTTGTCTTATTTTATTTACTATAGAATAATTTATTTAATAACTATATTTTATTAGGGTTTTATCATATAAAATATAAAAAGAGCAAAGTGTATTCTCCAACCTAGAAGTTATTCCAATGGTAAGTGCATTATATTTTGGTAGGGTTACCTTTTATTTTTTTCTTTTATGTGTTATTTACTATAGAATAATCTAATTTATAATTATATTTTATTATTTTATTAGGGTTTCATTATATTATAATAACTAGCATAGATATCTTAAATACATCTATCTAAAAGATGTCAAGAGAGAGGTGCCTATATTGAAATTATTATTTATTTTAGATAGACAGCTAGAAACTTATCTCTCAGTGTTTTTTAGATAGATGTATTTAGGATAACTATGTTAGTTTAATAATTTTATTAATTTATCACAATATATATAGAGTGAGGAGCTAAAATATGTACATAATACTATATAATGCTAGTTTTACTTAAAAAGTTATTTTATTTACTTTATAGATTTGCATTTAAAGATTGAAGAATTTTTAGTTTAATCCAAAGATATGAAAAACTTAATTATAATTGTCTAATGGAATTAATTCTATAGAAAAAATATTTAATCTTTTAAAGAGTGAATAACTCTAATCCTAGCCCATAGTAAACTGTAACGCCGGCCTTGAACGCCTAAAGAATACACACTTATGCAATATGAAACAGGAAAAAAAAAAAAAAATTAAAATGATAAAGTAACGTTAACACAACCAATTACAACATATTCTCTAAGGGTCCAAGGCTGCATCACTTAACAAATCAACTAACACAAATTAACATACATCAATGACTGATCCAAATCCATGCTCAAATAAATAACTTATTCACATTCATTGCAATCATCAAATAATGGAATCTGCATAATAAAATACATAGCTGAAATGCTTTCGTATAAGTACATCAAGACATCATTACATTGCCACTTTTAGTCTACATCAAAGTTACATACATAAAGAATGTTCTATTACACAAATCTGGTACAAGGTTGTGCACTTACATCATCATCATTGGAACAAGTACAACAGGAACAAATCCTTTTCTGCATAAGATCTTGACAAGAGTAACCAATGGATAAAATAGCTCTTCCACCCGACCATGTGGAACCCTAAGGTCCACCCCCCGAGCTAGGAGTTAACATGAGGTCCCAAACACTGACAGTCAGGTAGACGAAAGACAACAAGCACAAAGGACGACCAACGCCAATACAACATATGGCAATAAAAATACAACACAACATAACTTAACTTAACTTTAACTTTCACTTCCAGAGGCGACACAAAACAAATGAGGAGAGACCGAACAAGGGATGCTAGGTTGTAGTAGGGAGAGTGTCATCGCACGGTCCTAACATGGGTTATCCTGACAGCCTCTCACTAGGCGCCGGCCCCATAGGGTGACACATGCGGAATCGAGCTTCCTTTCATGAGGACAAGGAAGTCAATCATGCCGACCAGGCCTTCTCTACCCATCCTTAGTCTAAACAAGCACTACAGGTCATGGGAGAGGAATCCATTAATCTTATTAATGTGAAATCTACCCTTAACCCCTAGTTAATTTTAGGTTATCACTTGATTAATCTACTTCCAACGGGTTATCCTGACTGCCACTTTGGGCGCCGGCCCCACGTTGAAAGCCACTCTCCTTCCTAACACCTAGTAATCTTGACATCATACAAGACTTATAACAATACACGTAAATGAACACTGCAAGGCATAAACCCTCTTGCATCAAAACAGAATCATAACATCAATTGTTATCCAACACTTTTAACATTGCAATACTTTATCCTTTTACAGATTTCAGGTCTCTCCTTACGACAAAATGGTACAATAAGAACACAAGAGGTTTGATATCTCATCCTGAGATTATTACTTTACAAGACACAACATTCAACCTTGACAGAACCTCATTATACTTCATACTTTGTTTGATACACATAAACGCTATTACATCGTAATTACAAAAACAACAATACACAAGTTGCAAATACTTAACAATGACAACTTAGCCTCTGGAATACGAGTTTATCCACTCTTGAATCAACTCTTTACAAACATCAGAAATACTTAACTTATACCGTAAAATACAGTTCTAAAATCAACAATACAATTTCTTCTCTGTTCAATGTAAACAACTTCAATAATAAAATTAGCATTAGATTACATGCTCTACTGTTATTGTTTATCACCATCCTACTGCCTTGTAAAGGAGTCATAAATGGATCCTATATGAACAGCTTGAATAGATTTGCAATGAAGAGTAAAATGGCTATTAACGGTTTTGTCATCGAAATGGATAACAGCTGATTAGTCTAACAACTTCCTCAACTCGCAAATCTGACGGTAACCAATAATCACAAAAAATAAAGAAGGCAAAAAGGTTCGATGGTTAATCTTTATGGTATCCAAGGACGTTCATTGAGATCTCTGCATCTTGTCCATGCTTCTAACTGTTGTGCTGATCTCCCAAACATGAAATAAATACAAGTTCAAAAATTACTTCCACTCAGGTTTAATCTCTGACAGAAATGGGTAAATTGCAAACATCTCAGTAAAACGCTGATTGCTTTTGCTGCACCGTCCCTCAGAGGAAGCGCCATCTTCATCAGTGAGATATCAGAAAAATGGTATCGGTTATGTGGACTATATTGCAGTCCGTTTAACTAATGTGAAAGAATGATCTACAGAAAGAAACTTCTCAGAAGTGTGCCCAGGCAAAACAGCGATTCTCAATAAAAGACTGATTGCTAGGAATATATACGAAATGGTATTGTTGCAAGGGACTCAAGAACTCTCTATGGTGCGCACTATGGTTGTCATCTACGTTTTTTCAGAGGACTAATAAAGATATAATCACCTAATAACCTGATCACTGAAAAGTTAGGGAACTGGAGAATGGTTATGACGCAATATCTGAAAAGAAGATAACGGTTTTGCCAATACAGCAATCTCATTTCAACTTGTGTGTGAACTACATTTGTTAGTTTACCAAGGAAGCTTTCTGCCTGCAAGACGAACTATGACGATGACCTTTCCATCACACTGTCGCTGCCGGGTCTGTTATCGAGTTTCAGAAACATTCAGGTGTTAAGGATTGTTTGTGTATGGGACAGTAAGCTATCAGAGGAAGACAGCTGGTCAAATTGCATTTGGAACTATTATTACATCACTACATTTGAAACTGTTTTTTGTATCACACCTACAGTTGGTTATAATTTGTGCATTGTTGACCACCTTGCCTCACTGGCTATCCAGAGAACACCTCAAACTGTTCCAGCAGTGTGCCAGCCAAAGCAAGGGCGCTCTACAAATTAAATAGACTGCCTTTTTCTGATGTTAATGCTCAGCACACAGGAAACCTCGGCCTGATGCGCTTATGAGGGTGGTCAGTATTCGAGACATGGTAGTATACTAAATGCATAGTAAATGAATTCATTCAAACACTGCATAGCTGATTGAAGATCAGTGACAATTCAGTTATAGAATGGACGAATCAAGGGCAGCATCACCTGGGTGAGTGGCGAATGAAAAGGCATCAGAACTTTCATTCAGGACAGAATAAGGCAGCGAACTACCAAAATCACCACGCCCTAGCATACTTACAGTGTGACCTAATAATAACCGATCCACAGCAAAACAAAATAAATAGAGTTCAATTACTACGAGTGACTGACGAAGGCCACAAGGTGGACATCTTGGAAAGACTTCTGAGACTTCAACAAGGGCGAATAATGAACAATAAGGCAGCGAACTTACTAATCCATCACCTCCCATAATCGCTAATGAAAGGATTTCGTTCACTCCAACTATGGAGTAGATTAATCCATGGAACCATAGAGTGATACTAGGTAAATGGCGAAGGAAGGGGTTCAGTTCTTTTATTCAAATGAATGATTACAAGGCAGCGAACTGCCTAATATTATCGTCCACCAAGAGATAAGACCAAACACAACCAGCTGGGCAAAAAGAGTATCGTCCCACATCTTAGAATGAAAACGAAGTGACAAGGCTTCACAATATTCAAGGTGATTGATAAGAGAAAAAAAACAGCAGACTCTCTCTCACACCCCATATGCCATCTGCAGTGATGCTTGATAACATCTGTCTGCTAGTAAATAATACCTAATGAAACAATATAAAACAAAAGGAATCTTAGGCAGCCCGATAAACAAGTTTGACACTACTGCTCGCCCATCTCACATCTAGTATAAAAGGGATTCGCCTAAGTATTTCTGGATTACACTTGCAATTCAGGTGCGACCCTCACGACTAGCCTCTGTAAAGTGTACGCTTAGCCCAACGGCTAGGACTTCGATGGAAAGAGTGCAGGTGAACACCTATACCAAAAGCGCCTCCTCCAATAGTATGAGCAGAGGCCAAAGGAGAGCGTCCCATCATGGTCGAAGGAAGACATTCTTAGACGACAAGGAAAAAATCATGGCGAAGGATTACTGTAGGAACAACTGCCTTAAAACTATTACTTCTTATACCTGCACTTTTTTGAGGAAGAAAACTAGGGTTTGTTGACAAATCAAAGACGTCTTTTGTTTTAGATTCAATGATGACAGAAAACAGAGTTCTAATGGATCTTAAGGAGGTGTCATTTTACACCTACAAACCCTACCAAGATTACGCCGGTCTGAGAGTGCATACAGAATGATTCGGCAACAGTGGGAGGAAAACAATTTACTAACGGAATCCTTGAGCTGAAAGAAATAATTTAAAACCCTAAGAGAAGATGCTGATTACACACAGAGAGGACAGTCTACAGAACTATTTGGAATTAAATAACTATAACAACATTTGCAGATTCGAAATGAAGTTCAGAGATAAGACATTCGACGAAACCTGGTTTCGCAATCCACTCGACGAACCTGCTCCAATCGTTGCAGTTCCAAGATGCTTCTTTCCTTTCACCTGTGTTGCCCTCCTTCATGCACCTACAGCTCTTTTATAACTCAGCCTCTCTCCTCTCCCAAGGCTTGGCACGTGATTCTGTGCATAACTCCCTTCAAGAATATGTATTTTTTTTATTTAATTAAAAGATCCCAATTATTAGATACTTTATTTTATTATTATTATTATTATTTTTTTATAGCCGACCCAAAATATTGTTATAAATAGACTAGTACTATTTTGACAATTATATAATTTTGTACTATCCTTTAATTTATCTTATTAATCAAGTTGTGAATCACAATTTACAAGTGTGATTATATCTATTTATTTATTTAAATATTTATTATAATTAATATTATATCGAATAATACAAACTTCTTACAACTTTATTTATCAACAACACTTCTATTAAAATAATAATTTATTTATAGCTAAAATCGACAACAACGACTTTATGCCTATATAACAACACTTATACTCTTCCGTAGAATAATTCTAATTAAAGCATAATATTACCACACATACTTAGACACCTGCAGAACTCATTAGACTCCAAGATACAGTGTTACCTGACAGCAAGACATGAGCGAACGACAACCAATAACCACAAGAGTAAACTGACGACGAAGGAACACTAACTAGGGACCTCACGTTAACTCCAACCAACTAATCCATTGGCGAAGGCACGCTCAGACCTGTAATCAGGTGGAGTTGATGCCTAGTACCTGCATCCTGCAGCATTGCACAGTTAACCATAACAAGATATACATATACATCACATGCAATCCTATCGTGAATGGAAATCGCAGTGGGGTAGGGTACTCGAGAACAAGTAATACGACACTGTTCCATTCACATTTATGAATAACAATCAACTATATTGAACAAGGTATCAGATTACTAGTCTACAACATAAAATGATCAATCTAACTTTCAATCCCATATAATGAATAGCATCAAAGCATCTAAAACATCAGTTCATTTATCAAATTGTAAAGCATAAAATGACATAATCCATCATCAACATCTGTTATCATAACAATTAGGTTCATACTGAAATAGCAAAATAATTAGAAATCCATCATCAACGATCCAAAAATACTGTCAAAATGTCCAGTACTACTAAGCAATCATCAATCCAAAAGACGATAAGTTGAGGGGCACTACATAAACTAAATTAATTTACCCTCTAAAGTAATTTACTATGCACTAAGTTTTCTTTGTGGGATGCAAGGCTTAGCTCTAACAATTAGTTTTTAATGGAATATTTTTCAATAATTTAATATAAATGATAGGAAAAACTTATTATATTTTTTAATAGAATTAATTCTCATAGTGAAAATCTCATTAAACTAAATATTAATTTTCTTTTTGGCTTTTATAACCATAGCCCTCAATAAACTAAAATAAAGTAATTTACCTTGTCGTTATTTTTCCCTTAATTTTCTTATTTTTCTTTGTGGGATGTAGGGCAATTCAATAATTTTTAATAATTTAATCCAAATCATACAAAAACCTTAAGAATCTAAAACAAAGGCCATTAAACTAAATATTAATTTTCTTTTTGGCTTCTAAAGATTGAACCCTAGCTTAAATAATTTTATAATTTATAAGTAATTTAAGCTACACTTTATTGCATCACTTCATAAATTCATTTTGCAAGAAAAATATATAAAAAAATGGCTGCATGGTGCCCTTACCAATTATACTTCTCTCCTTAGTGATTAAACTTTTTCTTCCAATTCAATTTGCTTTGTTTTTATTTTATTTGATTTTTCTCAAATTTATATTTGAGTACTACTTATATTTATACACATTATTTTAAATTGGCTTTATTTTGATGTTAATAGAATTAATAAACCATGTGGGCTATATATTTATAATTATTTTAAAAATATGTCTAGTTATTTAAAAAACATGTCAGCTCTATTTTTTTTTTATATACATAGTCACAGTCATCCCCTTAATGCCACTAGATAACTCTTCTCGTGTAAGTATTTATAGATGTTAGCTCTTTAATAGTTTTTGTTAACACACTCAAACCATTACACTCCAACCCTTGCTGCAGTGTAGTTACAATGTAATATATTTTGTTTTATTAGTACCTGGCTTGGGGAGTACTATTGCAATGAGTTTGCACTTATCTAGTTATTAATCTATTGACTGTAAACCAATCAAAAGATAGGATTATTTTTCTTGTCAAGCAAATTTAATTTAAATTTATACTTTTCCTATATCAACATGATAAATTTTTAACAAAAAATTGTTGAAAAATGATTTATTTGTATTGTCAAGTAAACAAATTATCAACACAAATTTTGTCTCCCATTAGTTAAGTCATGGCTAAATGGATGACGATAATTATGAGAAAGAAAATTATCAGTTTTTATGAATTTAATATTAATAATACTATTAGATTATAATATTAATATTAATAATACTTTTAAAAATATAGGGTTCTACACATTTTATTTTATGAAATTAGATTATTTTTGGGGATTTCAATTTTATTTATTTATTTACTTAAAAGTTAAAAATCTACAGTATGATGAAAAATATTTCACCATTTTATTACATACATTTCAAATCTTTACACACTCAACTAGGGCTAGGGCTCTCCACATAAATACAAATATGCAAACTTTGTAAAGTTCTATTTTATTTTTACCAAATTAAATTATTTTTGAGATTTCAATTTTATTTACCCAAGAAATTTCAAATGGAGTTCACATAAATTTTTCCTTATAATACTAAACCACAATATTAGATTAATTAAAATAATTAATATCATGTTCTCTAAGAGTATTTACTATTATTACTTAAACAAAAAATTAAGTGACTAAGATAAAATACTAAATTAATTAAAATAGTTAATATCATGTTCTCTAAAAGTACTTACTATTATTACTTAAACAAAAAATTAAGTGACTAAGATATGATCTAAATATGAATATGCTATTGTTATTATATTATGTAATTATTCTTCAAACTTAAATATTTTAATGCATTTTAAATTGTAATAGTATTCAATATTATTACATTTTAATATCTTAGGAAGACATTTCAAATCTTTATACACTCATCTAGGGCTAGGGCTCTCCACATAGGCTTTGTAATGTTTAGTTTTATAGTTAATGAAATATTTGTGTTATTTAATAGGCTTTGTAAAGTTATAAAGTATTAGTATTATTACATTTTAATATTTTAAGGAGACATTTCAAATCTGTATACACTCAACTAGGGCTAAGGCTCTCCACATAGGCTTTGTAAAGTTTAGTTTTATAGTTAAGGAAATATTTTAGTCTTATTTTATTTTTACCAAATTAGATTATTTTTTAGATTTCAATTTTATTTACCCAAGACATTTCAAATATTGTTCTATTTGATCATTAATATTGTTCTATTTGATCATTAATATGAATATGAATTACTATCCCATCCCCTCTTAAGATTTAGGGGTAGCATGTTGGGCTCAACCCTTGTGGGAGTGCACTTTGCACCACATGCTGAAATGTCTTCAAACCAGCAACATAACTTCTTCTATAACTACACATGAAGCAAACATGTTAGTTTAAAAATAGTGAATCTTAATGATGTTTCATTTTCAGGCTCTATTGCATATGAATGATTTGATCATCTGATATAATACATCATAGATAATATATTATGTTTCAGTTGATATGCACATAGGAAACCTTATCCAGAGCTCTAACAATCCCTCTTGTCATGATACAGGTTTATTCAAAGATCAAGAGTGAGGAGGAGCCAGCTGCAATGAAGATCAAACCAAGACCTTAAACAGACAATGATGGATATGCTTTTTTTCCTATATGCTCTTTTCCTTTCTTATCTTCAGAAGCATAGTGTATTTCCTATGTTTGTGTTGGTTTAGCTATTCACACGGCTTGTGTGGGACAATTGATCTTTCTTGCTTTCATTCAATGCAATAATTGTTTAGTTGTTGTATCTCATTTGTAAAATTGAATGCTTATTGTAATGAAATGAAATATCTTTTATCCATGATAAATCTTCTACAAAGTAATGAATGATAAACTAATTTTCTTCTAATGCTAAAACTAAACCCTCTTCTTTTCAAGCACTCCAAACTATGCAAACTATCATAGCATAAAAATGTTAAGAACTTTTCATCTTATAATGAAACAAATGCTTTAGCTCTGCCAATTTGAGCTATAGGTGAAAAATTGGTAACAATTACCTAGTATGTTATTTGGAGCAGATTTTGAAGGTGAGTCGGTGTTGGCATATTTTCTAGAGGAGCAATGTATATTGATTGATAGGTGTGAAGAATGCGGTCTTTTGCATCAAAGCACTTGACAATATTTTTGAACAATATTATAGGAAATTCTTTTCTTAGGACAGGTTCTTCAATGAAAGAAAATTGTTTATGCAAGATTATATGCAATTGTATCTATTACAATTAAGAAGAGTAATAGGTGTTAGAATTACATTGTTTGTTTGCAGTTACTCAATTACTAATAGTAGTTTTGCTGTAGTTACTTAGTTAGCCATCAGTTACAACTATCTCCCTTGTTTATATAAATGTTTATTGCCACTAAATAAATATCAATAAAATCATAAACTCTTCATTATTTGGTATCAGAATGTAATCTTTCCTTGTACCTGTTTGTTTGGAGGGGAGCAAATATCTAATTTTGTGCCGTATGAATGAAGAAATGCCTGCAACGATTTAGATACTTCATTCACATGGCATAGTAGGGAGAAAGTTGGAGGAAAATCATGGCAGAGGCATAAGGCAATCTGTGTGGGTTCATGTCCAGTTCATTTGAAGAAAGAAGGCAGCAAGGAGGTATATCAAAATTCTAATATGTTGTTTGTTATTGTATCTATTGTTTGTTCCTTACATACGGAGTAGCATCTGTGGATGCCGATTTCTTCCTTATGTTGCATGATCTCACATTTTTTTTAAGAAGCACCAATAAAGAATGTTGATTGGTAAATGATGAACAAGTTGTGAGGGCATTAAGTGTTGAACATGGGAAGTGACAATGAGTTTAATCTGAGTGGTTATCATCACTATGGAGTAATTTAAGTCTATGCAAAACCATGTTAATAAGCAAACTCCTCTAGGCATCCAACGATTGGAGGAACCGTGCTAACTGGTTGGTTTTTTGTGATGGAAGCCTGCCTACAAGATCTCCTCACCATTTGTCTTCCCTACCCATCATCATTTCTTTCTGATCTGAGCCGCCCAACAATTGGAAAGAGGTTATAGGATTTTGAGGAAAGAGCCTTGTGCAAATGTGAAGGAATCGTGAAGATCGTGAAGGAAGACAGTAAGCTGTTGAAGAAGGCTTTCAAATCTGCATTGATAAAAGGTATCCAAATTCATTTCCAAGTGTCTAGTATTTCTATTTCAAGGCATATAGAAATATTTCAAATTAATTGTTGTATCTAGCGTGAGTGAAAGATGAATAAGTGATAAGTTTGTATAAGGCATTTCACTTTTTTGAACTGCTGCATCCAAATCACTTGTTGTGCAAACTATAGAGGAGAAGGCATTTAAATGTGAAGGTATTTTTTCCAAAGAGTTGGAAGAGCCCATTTTGTTGGTTGAAAATCTCCTGCCAAAAAATCTCAGACCGTGAATCAAGATTGCAGAGATTGAACCATGGAAGAAGCACAGAAATAGAAAACAATCACGCAAGAATAATCCATTTGAAATGAGATGTGAGATTCATGGAACCATGGAAAATTAATAAATCCATTTACAAAGAGGTATTTTGGAAAAAGGTGTATTTTTCGATTGAATCTGAAACATTCATTTTTATAATGTTCAATTGCACTATGTTATCAAATGCTTGTGCTCTCGGGATCATTCATGCCACATCTGACAAGGCCTCTAAAGACTCATCAAAGATATCAGATGGATAAAGTATAACAGGGTCATATTGGAGGCAGGCGGCATTAGAGGATGGAGGATTTTTCCATCATCTCAAGTTAGCTTCTCACTTTGAGATGATGCTTTGCAGGAGAAGTGTTTTTGGTTTTGGTTGTTTTGTTTTTCTTTGTTGATGCTGACGGAGCTGATAGATTTGAAGAATGTATGTTTTGTGAAGATTTTGTTTTGGAGACAAGTTTGGGATTTGGTGTTGAGCTCAATATGGATTGTTGTCCAATGAGCTTCAAAGAGTATATGATCTTGAATTATACCCTTTTGTGGTCACTAGACAATGGCAGAGATCTGTCATATCTCTTAGGGTTCATTGTTGAATAATTCAAGACTCTGTGATTTGAGAGCTTGGGACTAAAGAACTCAAGAACACAGCTCAAAGCTATGCCTTTCCAAGGGTAGATGAGACAGCATGATGGAGCCTCGCTTGGTTCAGGATTTGTTCTTTGGGAGAAGATCTTCTATAAAATATGTATTCATATTATGTAATCAGCTTTGTTGAGTCTATTAGCATTCAGGGGGGTACCTTGGTACTTTTATAGGAACAATGTAATAAGGGGTGAATGTTAGCATTACATTATTTGTTTGCAGTTACTCAGTTACTGATAGTAGTTATGCTGCAGTTACTCAGTTAGCCGTCAGTTACAACTATCTCCCTTGTTTATATAAATGTTTACTGCCACCGAATAAATATCAATAAAATCATAAACTCTTCATTAATAGGTGAGAGAATATTAAGGAGGTAATTTTTAAGAAAATTAAGATTTGAATAGATAGAAGATGGAAAAATAGATTGTTTATTACCTATTCCTTGTCATATCTTTCTCTCCATTGTCCAACAAATATTGAAAAGTTGTTCATTTGGAAGATAGTACAATTGCGTCAACAGTTCCAACTATATAATTTTTAGTACTTTCCAACTTCATTTTAATAGTTGTACTTGCTATAAATGAATATTCTTCACATTGAATACAAGAGATGTTTTCTACAACACTTGATTGGTTCAACAACATAATAGATTTGCAATTACTATGATCATATTCTATGTTAGGTGCAATTATGAAACCAATAATACATATACTTTCTCCTGGAAAAATCTTATTTTCAAATATTTGGACCAGATTTCCAATCAAATTGATGGTGGTTGGTATTTCTTCTTTTTTATCAGTCAAATCAGCATAGAAGACCTCAAGTGTGTTTTTTGTTTTGTCTAAATGAGTTCAATATGTGACAATAACTTTGGCTTCAAAAATGTCTCCAAATTTATCTACATTTATGTCTTCTATGGTAAGTATTTTGGAAGGCTCCTTTTTGGACCTATAAAGCAATGAAACATAATAAATTTTAAAAAAAAAATTGTAAAAGTTTTGTTATAAAATAATACTCACATCTTCACTTGTTGCTACTGGACAATGGTTCTATCCTTTTCTACTCTCTTGTTATTTGTCATTTGTACTACAAAATAGTAAACAAAGTGTGTTAATAAGATAGTAGGTTTGAAGTAAATATTATAAAAAATTAAATTTGACTAAAGAAAATGTGGGGGAATTGTGTGATCTTACCGAATAAGTAAGAAGTGAATGTAGTTGATAATTTGTAGAAGTGGTTGGATGATTTCTAAATATATAATTTTTTTTCTAAATATAATTTAGTAAAGAGATATAATTTAATAAATTGTAATTTTTTTATAATTCCAAATCGTATATAAATATAAGGTTTCATAGTTCATACAATAATGTTTTTATGACTATGATTTATAATGGCTAGTTGTTTTTGTTTAATTTTATTTTTTGTGAAATATCAAGTAGAAGACAAATGGTGTCATGATCACTCCAATATGTGCTGATTTTGAAGATTTTGAATTTTTGTTTGTTAATATTTGACCAAACATGGTCAATGAGTGATGTTTGTAAAGGATTGCTTTTGTCAAGTAGGAAATGTATATTTTTGTTCTTCAGAAATCTTTTTAATGTGTTTAGTTTTGCATGTTTTTTGCATATCGATATTGAAATCACCAAGAATAAGTATATTGTCAGTAAGGTGCATTACAAGTATTTGTTGGTCAATTATATTGATAATTGTAGACACTTTTGTAATTGGTCATGCATATAACTTTAGTATTGTAATTTGGAAGTTGTTAAGTATGGGTGCTAAAATAGCTTCTATGTTATTAGTTTTGTAAAGAAATGACTGTAAAATTTGTATTTTTTTTTAACGCATATCATAACTCCATACTTATCGTACATGGAAATAGATTTGAAATTTTGTAGTTCAATGTATTAAGGTAAATGTGATATGTGTGTTTCTTGTAAACATATTATGTCTGATTGCGTGAAGTCGTAGTCACTCACAATATCATCAATATGATTTTTTAGACTTCGTGTGTTCAAGAATAAAATAGATATCCTTGCACTTGTTGTAGTTGTTTTTTCATTATATTGTAACTCCCATTTTACTTCTATTTCTAATCATTGCATTTCATTTCTATCTTTTTCCTTCACCTTGAAGTTTTGTGGTGTTAGTGGATTCAACAATTATAGTGATTATATATCTCATACATGCCATAGTGTTGTATACACTGATCCATGTGACTTTATTCCTAATGGATCAAATGCAAGGCCATCCAATGTAAGTCCTTGTGATCTATGTATTGTTCGTGCACATGCAAGTTGTACTCAAAATTGTTTACGAATTTGTAGTTGTGATGGATGTTTCCCTCTTGATAGAGACTTTGTTATTCATAGTATAGGTACCCATTCTTTTGGAGTTGTATCTGTATATAGTTGTGCTAGTTTGTAGATTGTCGTTTGCCAATTTTTTAGTCACTTAATTGAATCCATATTACATCTAGTTTGTTATTATTTGTATATGCTTTGAATATTCCATCGGCACCATTTACCAATCCATCTTCTATGCTATAGTTGCCAACATATAACTCAACCAACATGTTTATTTTTAGTATAATTGGTTTTGGTAGTGTTGTATTTGAATATGTTGTTATATTGCTATAGTTTTCCTCTATGTTATCAATTGCATTGATGATAATTAGTTGTCCTAGAACAGATGATATCATTTTAGTGTTGTGTGAAGCCACTGCCTTGTTTGTATGGAAAAGATATGGAAATGTAGGGTTAATTGGTGCAGGTCAAATGCAATTGGTGTTGAGATATTCTATATCACTATTAGATTGTGAATTAGTTTAGATTTTGTTGAGTATGGAGATAAATGTTTCGTTTCTCCGATGCATAGTAGTTTGCAATTCATAGCATTGTATGTTATCACTCCAAAAAGTGTATGGAACTTGTTCCTTGTTAATAATAGGATGTTCAAAGATGAGGTTATCTTGTACCAGTTGTGTTTGGTAAAAGTTACCCCAAAAGACCATGTCGATATTGCCAAAGAATTTTGTTGGGTTACGTTTTATGTCTCTCATTCTTTTGTCAATAGAATATAAGAATCAACTTCCTATCAAAGAAACTTCATCTATTAGCAAGACTCGTAATTGTTCAAAATATTTTTTCAAGGAATCTAGTGTTTCATTACTGAGTGGAATTAAAGTAGATTTGTTAAAGGGCATTAGCAATGCAGAATGAATTATCGTTCCACCTACATTGTATGTTGTTTTTCCTATGTATGTCATTATCAATCCTTTTTGTTTAAGTGGATCTGAACATTCATTTGAATTGTAAATATGTAACAACATTTGCAATATTGTTTTTGATGTAAATGTTTTTTCCTATTCTTGCGCCACCAATTAAGAAAAGGTAAAATGGTATGCTTATGTTTAATTTTTTATCATTGCAATGTCTTTTAGAATTGCTTGTTGCTGTTTGTTTAACATTCTTCTTAGCTTATAGTATTCTATGTTTTCAAGTAGATTTAGATTTTGAACAATTTGAAAACCAATATATTTTTTTTATTTTTAATTATATTTCTTGCAACCATTGCAAATCGGTACTTAGATAATATGTGTCAATATTATTGTTATCGTGAATTTGTTTGATATGCATATTTGTAGTTGATTTTTCATTTGTTTCAACTTATTCATACACATTGTCTAGATCTCCTCATATGATATTGAAGTTGTATCTATATCTACATTCATTTTCTTTGACAATGTTGCCATAAAATACATATGCATTTGCAAATGCTTTGAATTTTTCTTTTAATATATCTTCATTATCTTGAAAAGGAACATATAGTAATAATTTTTCTCTACAATCGTTTTCATAGTCAATGTGTTTGTTGTATTTAACAAATCTAATAATGTTAGGTTTTTTAGATTTTGTGTATTTGTTCTTGATGATTTTGAACGCTGTAGGGAATTGAGCTAAGCATATGTGTTTCAATTCTTCTGGATGATGCATATAGCGATCAATAATTGATTGACACATTATATCTTTTCATTCATCAGGTTCTTTCTTAAGTAGTGATATATTAATATAATTTTTCTATCATTTATTCCTTTCTATGATGGGAACTAATGAAGTACTGAACTTACTATTAATAAAAGATATTGATGGGTTTTGATGTTAATATGATTATGTGATTATATTATCCAATTTGTCTTGTTAATGATTTACAATAGAGATATTATTAAATTATCAATGTTTTAATGCTCTTTTGTTGTTTACACATTATTTAGTATTCTATATTATCCTAACTCTAAATATTAACCCTAGTAAATCTACTAAAAATAATTAAATAATTTTGGGCAAAAGTGGCATTACACACATGGAGTACAAGTACATCATACAAGACAAGAACACTGTTGGCATGAGACACTACTCTGGTATGCATCTGTATGTTGTCATTGATGGAAACAAAGCTCAAAGATCCTATCACCATGACAAGAAGAGATATCTCTAGAAGAACACATTTGATTCGAGGTTTGGTTGTCAGAAAATGGCTAAGTATGAAAAGCATGCAAAGTAGAGGACAATAAGTAAGCTAGTATGCCTCCGCAATTGAAGACTTGCAGATGTAGTTCAAATATGATGTTCTTAGTTATTTGATAGTGTTATACTTCAAAGGTCAAGTCCTAATCTCCTCTGGAAGTCATCTTGGAGAAATGTCTATGTCCAGGTAAGCAAAGGTATAGTAGGAACAGTGAGCAGGGCATGGTGAAGTAGTCTGTATTCCTCTGCAGATAAGTATTTTTTTATGTGGTCTTGAGGTGTTGTAAACACTTATATGAAGTGTCTTATTCTAGATTTAGGAGATTTGAAGTTCACCAGAAGGATAGCTACAAGATGCTAAGTATCAGCATAGTGTTTGACAGAGTTTGACAGAGACAGAGTCTGAATTCTGATGGTCCACATTTCTCCTCGAGATGATATCATACCTTACAGTTATGAGGGTAAGATTGGGAATGTGTAGATAATCCTTGACATAATTTTGAAAGTGTTTTGTGATCAGCAGCAAAAGTTATAAGACATCAGATGAAGTTGTTAAGCATGTTTTTGAGGAACAGGCTGACTAGTGAGATAAATCATTGTGCAGAGAAGAGTTAATGATTGGAGAATTTATGTAAGCAATTGAAATATTAGAGCACACTTGGGAGAAGATTTGGGTCCGCGTGACACTTAGTGCATTGGATTGAGTGATAAGGTACATCTTTTTATGTACATGTTTCACTTCTTGGATGCTAACCTAATTATAAAGTAAATCATGATGCGGATATATAAAGGCAATGAAATTTGGTTGAGTTGTGTAGGAAATATATGTGTGATGTGAGGATATGAATAGTGGAGCAAAGTTAGAGGATCAGCAGTGATGAAGACTTGGGATTCAGAATATAATTATTAAATCACAACACCCTAGCATAGTGGCAAATGCTAAAGCAGTGTTCAGATGTCATGTGTGATCCATTTGGAAGTAAGGTTTTGTTATCAAGGCAGAAAGATGACAGTGAGCCTCCAGTAGGGTTTAATAGCCCTCAGAGTTTAATAGCCCTTATTGTAATCTTGCTAGGTTTAGGGTTGAGGTAGTGAGCCTACTAAACTTAGTTGTACTTCATGGCTGTAAGCTAGTATGTTCTAAGCTCGTGGAGTGACCAAGCCTGAACATCATTTCTGTAAAGATTGCAATATATTTATGAGAGCTAATCCTCTTTGTGGTTTTTCCCTCTTTGGGTTTTCGATGTAAAATCTTGGTGTTATGTGTCATGCTTTTATGGATGCTATTCAGTTGTATATTTTGCTTCTATTGGATTATTCTTTTGAAATGTTTAAAAGTAAAAGTACATGAAAATATTTATAGAACACTGATTCAAACCCCCTCTCAATGTTCCTAACATTCAACAATTGGTATCAGACTGAGGTTCCTTGGAAGAAGTTTAACAACTTAAGGAAGATGTGGGATAGTGTGATCATGGCAGCAAGAAGGTATGGAAATTATGAGAGATACAACCAACTAGAAGCAACTCTAATGGATCTTGAAAATTTTGAAGCAGAGATCAAACATCTAAAGGAGAATCTAGATCAAGCTGATGAATGCATCTTAAAGCTAAAGGAGCAAGTCAAGAAATTTAAAGACAAATACAAGGAAGTCAGTGACCAATTTCTATTGGCAAATGAAGCCCTAGAGGCCTTGGAAGCAGAAGTTGCATAAAGAACAAGAGCATAAGATGATCTAAATTTGATTGTGAAGAATAGATCAGAAGACTATAAAAAATTTGAAAAAGAGATTATAAGTTTAAAAACATATCTAGAAAAGGCTAGAAGATTTAAAGAAAAGTTCAAGATAAGTACTGCCAAGCTTGATGAAATGATTACTAGCCAAAAGAATGTTGATGACAAATATGGCTTAGGATTTGAGAAAGGAGAAAGTTCAAACTCTAGTCAAATAAGCACTGAATTAAGGCAAAACAAAGGATACCAGTTCAGATATCAAAGAATAAGATCTAGAAGACCTCCAGTCAGACAACCGAATGCTCAAAGGTAATCATCTTTCAATGGTTATTGTAATTCATGTAATAAGTTTGGTCATAGGCCTACTCAGTGTATGAGCAAAATGAGTCAAAAAACTCCATTATTCTCTGGTCAGTGTTTCAATTGCAAGAAAATTGGTCATAGAGCTGTTGTATGCAGAAGTGAAGTAAGTCAAAATTCTATTAGGTGCAATGCATGCTATAAATTTGGACACAGATCAAATAAATGTAGAAGCTCAGTGAGAACTAACGTTCAAAATACAAGGAACAGTCAATCATTCAATGGAAAGTGTTTTGCATGCAATAGATTTGGACATATGATTAATCAATGCAGATTAAATTCAATCAATGAAAGGAATAAAGGTCAAAAGAATGTGGTGTGCTACAATTACAATAAATTTGGACATGTTGCATAGTTTTGCAGGAGCAAGAATGAGAAGAGAAATCACTATTTTGAAGAAAGGAAAACAAAGCAAAGAAATGACAAGGGAAAAGAAAAGGTTGATCCGGTTGAAACCAAGAAATAAATGAACAAGGTATGGATCAAGAAAGGAGTAATTGAAGTCAGAGATCAATCCACACCAATATTCGGTGTAGATACCTCCTCTAAAAAGTAAATTGAGAACTCTGGCTCAGGGGGAATAGTGTAGAAAATTCAAATCCCCCAGCCAAAAATTGGGTGCAAAATCTAGCATGAAGATGTATCATGGAATCTGATGTGACACACCTATTAGAAGAAGAACTGGAAGAAAAGGAGTCAATGTGGTATATTGCGGAGCAATCCTAATCGACTGTGTTCTACAGCAAGGGGTTTTAACAACTTTTTGGAAATAAGCATTTAATGACACCTAGGTCACGTCGTGTAGAGGATAAAAGGGAATTTGTTTAATCTCAAATCACTTTGCACTCAAAGCTATCAAGTACTTAGAGAGATTAGAACAGAATTTGAGCCACAATAACCAAGATTTGAAGAGTTCAGGGAATTTCAAAAAAAGAAAACCCTAATTTGGCAGTACTAGGTAATCTTGTTCAAGACCTTCTTGTGAATTCATTAAAATTTTTGAAATGGCATCACCACAAGTTGTTGATATTACTAAGCAAGCACAACCAAAGTTTAAAAAACACCCATTTGAATCAACCAAGGTTGATTAGTTGGGAGCATTCTCAAATGGTCCTCACAGAGTCATGCATGCAGAAGATGTGAGGGCATATATTCATGTTGCCCTAGAATAACTTGGTGGTAGCAAGTTTACTAATCTCTACACAAAACATTTGAGGAATGAGAATCTCAGACTGATAAACAAATATTGGTATTGGAAGAAAAGAAATTTATTTAGTATTTGTATTTCCCAACATTTATGGAAGATGAATGGGTCCGATATGTGTTAAGTAGGGTTCATAATGAGTTTATATGGCTTGAGAGACCTTTCAAGATTACAAAAGATGCTATTAGGGCAGTCACTGAATTGTGTTCTACCAGATCAGTATCTCTATTGAAAGTCGTGAAGAATGATACAGTAATTACGGCTATCGGAGTGAAGTTTGATAAGAGAGCCTTGATGATAAATGACATTGAGGATCATGCCGTGAGATTTGCCTCAATGGTATTGGAATACAAAGTTTATTTCACCTACCAAGAGAACTCTATTTCTGGTATGACCATTTACATAGCTTATCAAATGATTAAGGAAAATGCTAATTATGACATCTGTGAATTACTTCAATAGCAAGTAATAGAAAATCTGAAGAAGACAAAAGAAGGTAAATACCCCTTTAAATTTGGCACATTGATCATGTGTTTATTTTTCTATTTTATACAAGAGTTGCCGAGTATGAAGAACCTATTTTGGACCAATGATAAACCTGTCGCAGTTCAAATTAGAAATTCGGTGAGTAGCATTGGCACCATTGGTGCATAGAATGTAGCTCTATGGGCTATTTTAAGAATTTCCAAAGATTAATGCAAGCTAGAGAAAGAATTCCCAAAATAGTTGTTGAAAAGTACAAGGATACAATTTGCTTTATTGTGACAAAAGATCAGTGTTTGATGGAGGCTGTTGAGCCCAGAATGGTCTAGATTATGCCTATGGGATATGAGGTAGATAGAACTATACTGGAAAACTCTATTGAATATATGCTAAGCAAACCCAGAGATCCCAAGGAAGAAAGATTTGGGACTTATGAGGAATTGCATGCCAAAATTCATGTTGAAGTCAGAAAACTTGAAATCTCTAGGAAAATGAGGAAAGTAGCAGAAGAAATTGCCATAAAAGTTGGCTTTACAAAGAAGAAGTGGCAAAGGCAAGGGAAAAGGCACAAACCATCAAGGTAGTAGAAGAAAGGAGAAAAAGTGAATTGACTGGAGCTTCAAAAGAACACAAAGATAAGCTAGAAAAGCTAGAGAAGGCAAAAAGAAAAAGTAGAGCTTCCACTATTGTTGAAGCCTCATCCACTCTCTCTGGTTCCACACCATCTACAAATGTGGAAACTCCTACCACTAGCTCCAAAAGAATGAAGACTAAAGCTAAGAGAATGCATGCAAACATAACTATTTATGAAGAAGAGACAAAATCAGATAAGCAGGTAAAGATAATGAAAGTTAATGCTACTAAAGCATCCAAAAGTAGCAAGGAGAAGTCATCAGAAAGGAAGACACCTAACAAAAGACAGAAAGAAGATGAGTCTTGATGAGTCTAGTTTATGACTCATATTTTGTTAAACTTTATTGTCTATTTGTTGTAGCTATCTTGGACTTTGATACTTTACTCTTGGTCTTTCTATGTCATTACCCCAAAACTATAACCTGTTAAGCATAGGTCATTTCTTATATCCTTTTATGGAAAAGACATGCTATTTGAACTATCTCTGTTAATGTTGCATATGGTTAATGAATATTACTCCAAGGTGGTTATGAATGTGCAATTATTTGTGTGTACTAACATTATTTTGTAGATATAATCGGCATCCATAAAGTGAGGAAGATTCTGCTGGACGGTTGCTTACCATAAAAGTCAAAGGTGGTGGCCGTTCAAATATCAAATGGAGGGAAGGCAACCATTTTGTAACTGATCTTAAATATCTGTTGAGAGAATTTAGGAGTTATAGTTATGCTAAATCTATGTTAAAGCAACTCGCTCAACCAAATTCCCTTGCATGCGTAACCTCCTTCCACTTTTTATGTTTTCCATAATGTGGCATCCTCCTATTCTATTGGAGTTGACCGCCCTGCTAGTTAGTTAGTAGACTTTCTTCTATAAATAGGACTCTGATACTCTTTCTGAGGCATTGTTGACCATTTCAAAGATTGTACTTGCATTATCTAGTTTTCAGTAATACAGTTATAATGTTTAGTTGTACTCATCTATTTGAATGAATAAAATAAAGTTGTGAGTTCACATTTCTAAGTTTACATTTGTTTTAAGGAATACTCATCCAAGGGGCCCACTTGGTGAGAATTCCACCTTCTAATTTAGTTACATTTTCTATTAAGCATTTAGTAAATCTAACATTGAATGTTCCTACAACCAAAGTAGACAGAGTAGTTTCCTATTTGTTTGCCTAGATTGTTACTTTGTGTTATGTACTTGAGTCCAGAATAGCTATTGGCTAATATTTAGTATTCCTGTTATTTCCTTTTTAGCAGTTTACTTCAGCATTGTCTTTCCTAGCTATAGAATGAATGTGGCTACTTTGGAAGTTCTTAGTGCACATATTATGCTGACCCATTTCAAGTTCGCATCCCTAGGTTGACAAGTGAAATGCATCTCCATAGTGATTAAGACAGCTACTCAATTCAAATGTCCAATCTCAGAGTTACAGTTTTAAGAGCTCAGTTGTTAAATAATTGTAAGAGACCAACTTTTTTGGCACCGTTGCCGAGGATGGTGTCAAACTAAGAAAATCTTTGGAGTCATCTTTTACTATTATTCCTTGCAGTTTTTCCTTAAAATGTGTGTTAGTTAGGAAGAAACCATTTACAACCCATCAATATTTTTGTGTGAGAAGTGGTTGATACTAAGTATATTGCATGCATAGAGGTAGGAGAAGAGATGCTTTAGGGAGATTCCTTCCTAATGATTTAACTCACCTAGCAGAAGAAGCAGAAGTGAATCCTTTCCTTGATGTATTCCCTAATTTTAATAGCTCTGAAATCTCCTCTGAAGAACTTGAGATACCCCAAATCTAGTTGAAAATCCATTTGCCTTGATAATAGGTCAAGCAGTCATGGCTGCCCAAAATGTACCTTATCAACCAACATTTCCATTCCTGATTGCTCTTCAAAATGAAGTGGATAATCTCAAGAACATACATGCTTCAGCTCTCCCCAAGTTCTATGGACTTGCAACAGAGGACCTAGACACCTTCTTGTTTGAATTTGATATCCTCTACAGAAGCTATGACTACACTACTGATGCTCATAAACTTAAGTTGTTTCCTACTACCATGAAGGAGGCTGCATTAAGATGGTTTATGAGTCTAGGCAGTGATGTTGTCAATACCTGGGAAGAAATGAAAGATAAATTTCTTGAGAAATATAAAGACTACTGTAGGAGTGGGGATATGAAAGGAAATGATGTGTTCAAAATACAATAGAAAGAAGATGAAAGTTTGGAGGATTACATCTCAAGGTTTCTGTTTTGTTTACCAAAGTCTCCTCATCATGCACTCACTGAGGACTCTCAGAAACTACTCTTCCTCAAGGGAATAAGTGAGTATTGCACAGGTGCTTTGGATTTAATGGGAGGAGGAGTTATTACCCAAGTGTCTTGGGATGATGATATTAAGAAGTTGTGCCGGAATTATTCCAGAGCAGCCATGAAGAAAGGAAGAGGTTACCATTCCCTTGCGGGCAAAACCTCCACCAATGGAATTTCAAGGATGGAGATAAGCCACTTGCTATCTAATTTTAAGGAAGATATTATAAACAATATGGCCACCCAGTTGGACACACTCCAAACAAAGAAGAAGCATGAAGAGGCAATGTTGGCAGAATATTGTCCTCATTGCAGACAAAAGAAGAGGGACTGTAGATGCAAGCTGGTAGCTAACATTGATAGCAAGAAGATTCCACCTGAGTTCAAGCCAATACAAGTTGAAGAGGATCAAGTCTTCTATGTTGCACAAAGGAGGCCATGGGCTCCAAGACAAGGTATGTCACCAAATCCATTATCATATGTTGGTCCACATTTTAATACTTATGCATCTGGTAATCAATGGCAATAGCCATTTCCATCTAGTTATGGAGGATATCCACCTCAGCCTTGGAACAACCCTCAAAATGCTTGGCTAAATTACCAAAACCCTGTACCCCAGTGGCAATCACCTCTAGGTAATTGGCAGCAAACATCTCAATGGAGAGAAGGATAGCAATGGCCAAATCAGACCACTAATTATAGGCAGTCACCTCCTCAGCCCCAACAACCTGCCATAATGCCTCCACCTGCTAGCTCCAATTCAAATACACCTAAGCCTATTCAGATACCAACTCAACCCTCACCTAACCCGAATAATAAACCACAGCAACAGCCAATATATTCTGCTGATCCAAATCAATACCCTGCATATGTTGTAAATGTAAGTGATATACATCTACATTCAAGAACTACATTGGCAGCTCCTTCCAAACCTATCATTACTGAGCTTTTTGAGGAAGAAATGGAACCTGACAAAACACCCATTCAATCAGATGTGCCTGAAAATCCTAAACCAATGATAGTCAAACAGACTCCCCAAGAACCACCATTTCCAAAAAGGTTAGAAACTATGAAACAAAAGGTAGTAGAAGAAGAATCCACCTTTGATATTCTACAACAGTTGAAACATGTATGTGTCAAGATACCTCTATTTCAAGCCATAAAAGATGTTCCTATATATGGAAAAGTAATCAAAGAAGCATACCTTAAGAAGCCAGGCAAAAAAGGAAAGACCCCACTATGGTCCATGTGGTGGGATAGTTGGCTGACATCATGCTTGGAAAGGTGATTGTTCCTAAATATAATGACCGAGGAAGTCATGTAGTAGGAGTTGTCATAAATGGAATCCAAATCAGAAATGCTCTGATTGATCTTGGAGCAGCCATAAATGTAATGACAAAGGATATCTTGCAGCAACTAAATGTTGCAACTATGCGACCAACCCCTACTGTCTTGTAGCTTGCTGATAGCTCTACTATTAAACCTGATGGGATAGTTGAGCATCTTGTGGTATCCCTGGACTCATGGGAATATCCAGTTGATTTCATGATACTTTCTCCTAAAGCTACATTGGTCTAGGATATACCATCATTTTGGGAAGGCCGCAGTTAGCCACAATAGATGTTTATATTGGGTGTCGGTCAAGAGACATGACCATCTCTAATGGGAGAAGCACTAAAACACTTGTTCTTTACCCACTACACAGCCATCTCATGATATGGATAATCCTGTTTGGCCTCATGTTGGTGAGGAGGTGGAGGAAGCTAATTCTATAAAGCAGCTTATGATGATTGGTAGAACTTCTTTCCTACAGCTTCAAGGAGAGGAGGAGGTGTTGTCCAATATAATCCAAAATCTTTATGAAGTTGAGGAAGCATCATCCTCTCATTCAGCTGATCCAGAAAGGATGCTTGCTCCAATTTTTCCTACAGCATCATGTATGTTACATACATTGCTTCCACAAGAAGTTAAGGTACCTAGCATTAATGAAGTAACTATGGTTGATTTCACAACTCAAGTGGAAATTTTAGAAGACAGATATCTCAATATTAATAACAACTTGACTCAAGCACAATAGTTGTCCTTGGAAAATTTGTTAAAGAAACATAAAAATACTTTTGCATGGGATTATCATGACATGAAGGGATTGGATCCTACATTATGCACTCACATGATTTACATTAAGGAAGATTGTACACCAATAAGACTACCACAAAGGAGAATCAACCTTGCACTAAGAGAAATTGTCAAAGAGGAATTATAGAAGCTATTAGATGTAGGATTTATTTACCCAATCTCAGATAGCCAATGGGTGTCCCCTCTGGTTCTTATGCCCAAGAAGGGAGGAAAATGGAGAATATGTATTGATTATAGAGAATTAAATTCTGCTACCAAAAAGGATCATTTTTCCCTTCCTTTCATAGACCAGGTTTTGGACTCACTTGCAGGAAAGCAGTACTTTTCCTTTTTGGATGGATTCAATGGTTACAATCAAATTTAGATTACACTTGAAGATCAAGAGAAGACAACATTTACCTATCCTTGGGGAATATATGCCTACTTAGTGCTTCCATTTGGCTTATGCAATGCACCTGCAACTTTCCAAAGGGTAGTCATTAGCATATTTTCTGATATCTCACATGATTGTATGGAAATCTATATGGATGATTTCACTACTTATGGTGCTACTTTTGAAGAAGCATTAGCAAACTTAGTCAAAGTTTTGGAAAGATGTGAAGACCACAGCCTATCATTAAATAGTGCAAAGTGCTTCATGATGATGCAAGAAGGTGTAGTACTTGGTCACTACATTTCTCCAAAAGGAATACAGGTAGACCCAGCTAAGATTGAAGTCATCATTAATCTACCCATTCCTTCAAAGAAAAAGAATGTTAGAAGTTTCTTGGGTCATGTAGGGTATTACAGACGCTTCATCAAAGATTTCAACAAAATGGCATCCCCATTATATACTCTTCTGACAAAGGATGCTAAATTTCAGTGGAATGAAGACTATGACAAAGCATTTTCAGACCTAAAGGTAGCCTTAACCCATGCTCCTATACTTAAAGGCCCCAATTGGGATCATTCACATTCAAACTAATGCATCAAATTATGCCATAGGAGCAGTTTTAGGCCAGAAAGAAGGAGTCATTGAGCATGCTATTTACTTTGTAAGTAAAAAATTACAGGGTGCTGAATTCAACTATACAGTCACAGAGAAGGAAATGTTAGCAGTCATCTATGCACTTAATAAGTTTAGACACTACATAACTAGTTATCAAATCTTTGTGCACATAGATCATGCAACCATTAGATATCTCATGAACAAACCTCTCATCTAAGGTCGATTAGCAAGATGGGTGTTGTTAATGCAGGAGTTTGACATCACTATTGTGGATAAACTAGGAAAAGCTAATGTGGTTGTAGATTTTCTTTCAAGAATAACTACATTAGAAGATAACTAGGTCATTGATGACTCTTTTCCTGATGAACATTTGTTTTCAGTCTCTGTACAAACATCTTGGTATGCTGACACAGCCAATTACCTAGTCACAGGAAGAGTCCCTGCTCACTTCTCTCCTAAGGAAAGAAGGGTACTCATTGAAAAATCCTTTCCTTTTTCATAGATTGCTGGATGTTTGTTCTACACTGGCCCAGACAATGTCATGAGGAGATGTATGAGAGAAGATGAAACATATGACATTTTACATGCCTATCACAATGAACCTTGTGGAGGACATTTTGCAACAAAGTGAACTGCAATGAAGATTTTGAATGCAGGTTATTATTGGCCTACACTATACAAGGATGCAGCAAGGTATACCAAGAAATGTGATAGTTGTCAAAGGATGGGACAGCCAACAAAGTTTGATAAGATGCCCCTTTATTCTCAGCTTGTGATTACTCCATTTGATAAATGGGGATTAGATTTTGTAGGACCCATTGATCCTCCATCTAATGGTAAATCTTATATCTTAGTATGCACTAACTATGTCACTAAGTGGGTAGAAGTTAAAGCCATGAAACATGCAAGAGATAGTAAAGTTGTAGAATTTATTTATGAAGAAATCTTTACAAGGTATGGAGTCCCCAGAGAATTAGTGACTAATCAAGGAGCTTAGCTTACCTTAACTCTAGTTGTAGCATTAGTTCAGGAATTCAATATAAGGCACAAGAAGTCTACTCCTTATCACCCCCAGGCTAATGGCCAAGTTGAGGTGACTAACAGGGAAATAGAAGCTATTTTAACTAAAATTGTGGTAGTCCATAGGAAGGATTGGGCAAGTAGGTTGCCAAAAGTTGTCTGGGCCTATAGGACAACCTGGAAAACAACTATTGGTTTTACTCCTTTTGAGTTGCTATACGGAAAAACAGCCATGATGCATATTGAATTTGAACAGAGAACTCTTAGAACTGCACTTGACTTGGGGATGGATCTATCTTAGGCACAAAAAGAAAGAATCATGTAGCTTAATGTTTTGGATGAGATGAGAAAAGCATCTTTACATCATACAGAAGTGGTGCAGAATCTAAGAATCGAGTGGCATGACAAATATACAAAGATAAGAAGTTCCAGCCTGGTGATTGATCTTTGCTTTATGACTCAAGGTATCAGGAGAATGTAGGAAAATTACAGACAAGATGGTTAGGCCCATATGAAGTTGTTGAAGTGTTTTCCAATGGTGCTATTCAGCTTACTACTATTGACCTTGTCAAATTCAAGCTATTAGTCAATGGTCATAGACTCAGGTTATATCACAAGCCAGCCTCCAAAGAAGATTTCCTGCAGCAGTTCAATCAACATGCAACTCTAGAACTTCCTGTAGCCAAAGGCAGCGGACCTAGTGTCTCTCCTTCTAGCTAACCAAGGTACAATAATAATATTAATAAAGATTTCCACACTCGTGGGAGTCCATTCTTTCACTTCTTCCCCCATCCACCCACCCATATCCATTTTTCTCTCTTCTATAATATGTATTGATTACACTTCATCCCATCTCACTTCAGCCCACTTCACTTGCATTCATTGTTCAACAAATTCTTAAGCATTACCTGTTACTTTATCCATGATTCTTGTAGCAGATCTTCCACAAATAAAGGTACACACACTTCAATAATTCTCTCTTAAATACCTTATGGTTTGTTTATTTAATTATTGTACATTAATTCCGATATTTCTCGTAGCATGTCATTATTCCCTTCCTTGTCCTGTCATGCCTCAAATCCGCATGTGTGGACACATGCCTAAATATAGGTTGGGGAGGGAGTGTTAATATGATGACCATGTGTCAGTTCATCCATATGTTTTATGCCTAAATGTCAGTAAAGTTTTGAAATTGAATAATTTGAATCCTGAGTGAGGTGATGGCTCGCAAGTGTGAGATGCAACCTTCATCGATCATTCATTAATGCTTGTACCACCCTTATCTTGCATTCCCAAGAAAAGAAGCTGTAAAATAAAATGTAGTTAGCATGAGTTATTGAAGACTTAACAGGGTTGTAGGAAGGTGAAGCGTGAAGCTAGTTTTCAAATCTTTTTGCAGAAAAAAACTTTGTTGTGTGATTGTTTTTAGACAGCTAAGTCATGGGAGGAGGATTAATTCGGAATGAACCCACAGTTCATAATGCATTGTTACAGGATGCACTTTGCTAGGCTAAATTCAGAAATTGTGGTTGGATAGACTATTTCTTGAAATTAAATGGTTTTGATGAAAATATTGTGTTGGAATTTGCTTAGACGTTGTCTGATGGTAAAGAAGTGGTAAGAGGTTTAGAGGTGTTGGCCACAAAAGAAATAATTGCAAAAGTTACAGGTCTTCCTATTGATGGTGAAGAATACCCTGTTGCCAGAGATGCCAGGTCAGTTAGGGCCGAGTTTACTAAACCTAGAGATCCACCATTGACTATAGACAAGCAAGGAGCCAAAAGAACCTCTCTGCCTGAGCCGTGGAAATAGGTAGCTGTCCATGTGGTGAAATATATTACTTGTGAAGGTTGATAGTCAAACCTTCACTCTGTACATTTCAAATTGATGAATCCTATGAGACATGGAAGAAGAATGAACGTGCCAAATGTGCTTCACCACCTTCTCTCGATTATGGCTGCTAAAACTCAAAAAGCTAGGCCTAATTCTGTCTCTTACCACTGTTTAATCAAGTTTCTTGTTGAGAAGTCTCTGCATGATGTATCCGATATGACTTGGGAGGAATTTCTAGAAATTGATCAAATAAGACCTAGTCATTTACGACCTGTGGTTGTGCCACAACTGTTAGATTTAGGGCAGACAACTGAGAGGGGGGGTGAATCAGTTTTCCAAAACTTTTCTTGTTTCAACACTTGCATTCACTTTGCATTAACAATAAATCAATCATGAAAACTTAATGTAATTAACCAAGAGCAGAAAACACATCTACACATGAGACACCAAGATTTTGACGTGGAAAACCCAGTTAAGGGAAAAACCATGGGGTGACTAACCCAAGATATTATTCTCTATTAGAAGAATAGAAAGAATAAGATGGCACATGCCAATTAGGGCTCACTACCCAAGCACACTGCTCACAAGAGGCTCACTGCCTACAAGAGACACACTATCTACAATAAATGAGTATTACATACTTGAACTGGTAAATAGCATTGTCACCATGCTTGAATCAGTTTCATTAAGGCCCAAATCCTTCTGCTCTTCCTTCTGCTCTTCTCCTTGCTACCACACACTCATCTCCACAAGTACACTCTTGAAATGACTTCGTAAACCTTTATTTATACACGACATCAACTTAGGAACAAACATCTAAGTAATTCATCTGGTCGGCCAGTTACAGAAAGAACACCTTCATCTGGAAGTATTTCTTCAATTCTGGGCTTCAATTCTAATGTGGACCATCAACACAAACTGAGCATGATCCAAGGACCTTCACAAGCTTTCCTGAATCACCAGGAACATCCGCACTTCCTCTATGTACTGAAATCCTTCTCTCCTACATCTGGAACCTCAAGAACACAGTCTGTTATCACTGTCACAAAGGAATAGGTTCTTCCGGACCTTCAAACCACAAACTGATCTACTTGACACTTCACAAGGACGTCCTAAACACTTCCTCAAATCTGCAGAGTGGGATAATGCATTACCAGACCTTACCGGACCTATCTGTCTCACTCTGTCACCACTGAGCACTTGTCAGAACCGGTTCTACTTGAGTGACCATAACTTCTTCAGATCATCATGCAGATCCCTAAAAACTTGACTGGAGCATCTTAAGACTTATATCTACAAACCCTTTAAACCGCATCCTCTGATCCTCAACCTATCTTGGACTTTTACCTTGTTATCATCACTATTCTTCACTATTCCTGATTGAGACTAATTTTCTCAATATCCTTAGCACACAGCTCACCCAATCCTTCTCATTAATGCAACATGAGTATGTTCACATGAATGACAACACCAGTTTAACCCATACTTGCAACAGCAACATCATAGAACTAGGAGAAGGGTATGTTCTGTTGAAGCTACTCCGAGAACTTCAACTTCTAGTGCAAACCCTCCTGCAGCAAAAGAAGCTATTGAGATTAGCTCTTCTGAAGCAGAGCATGCAGATAAAGAAAATTCTTTAGATTCTGATAATAAGGATATTCCTCTTGGTAATTTAATTCAAACTAGGGCACAGAAAAGAAGGGAAAAACCAAAAAGAAAACCACAGAAAGGAAGGTGTTGCACTCTAGGAAACGAAAAGCTGACACTGTTCTTCTTGTAGCTGAAGAACAACATGAAAGCCCTTCTAGTAAACTAAGACCTGCTGAGCCTGCCTCCGGTGCATCTACACAAACAAGCCCTAGGATTGATGAAATGGTAGCTGAGGAAACAGAGGCCCTAGTGGGGCATGATGATGGTGTAGAAAAAGACATAATTAAGGATGTAGCTGATGTAACTCTGGCAGACCTTGCTGCCACTACTAAGCATATGGAGAGATAGGAACATGAAAGTAAATAGGAGTTCATATAGTAAGACACCCTACACCCAGATTTGGCTGAGCAATCAAAAACCCTACAGCCTATGTTACAGGAAGAACTACCATCTGTGCCAGGAAAGCCTTTGATAGGCATACACAGACCTCCTAATTTTTCAATGCACGTGGTTACCATGAATTTGTGGAATGAAATGCAGAGGAGAGAAGAGGAATGGAAGAGGGAGAAACGTAGGTTGAAAGTTGAAATTCAAAAGAAGGATGAAGAGATTAAAGAAAAGGATGCAGAAATTGCAATTTTAAAAGAGAGAGTAGATGGTATGACAGCTTTGGTGCCTCAGGTATTAGAATGCAGGACTCCTCCAAGAGTCTATGCTCTGCATTTAAAGGAAAGGTACCTCTCTTTTAAGTTGGCAAGAATTGCTTCTGGTTTAAACCCTTCCATTGAAACTCCTCTTGAATTTTTCAATGCTTATAGGATTGCCCCTCTAGAAATAAAGAATTTGTTGTATGAGTTTTATTTGCATAATTTGGCTATGTTCCAAGACCATGAGTGGAACCCCTTGTTGTATGTTGGGGATGTTCATTTGAGGGCATTATGTCCTGGATCCAAAATGAGGTTAGTCAGGGACAACAATTCAGGGCTTATAAGCAATTAGAATTCAACACTCCATTGCCTATTAGAGCATAATCTGGAAATCTAGGAAGCATTTTTAATGATTGGCATAGGATGCTTTATAGGCCAAGTTATGGTAATAGGATCCTGCATGAAAGAGAAGAAGCATACAGAGAATATGAAAAGATGGCACGCACTACTGGAGAATCTATGAAAGGACAGCTAACACAAAGGTGGAATATTTTATCTGATGAGCTAAAATAGGCGGAGCCTCACTCTCTATAGAATTATGCTGCAACATGTAGAAGAGTGGACAGATATATTCAAATTGTAAGGACAAAGGGACAATTCTAGCTTCCCTTAATTTTTCAACCACCCCTCCTATTGTGGCCAATGCCAAATTATAGATTTTACCAATATGATATTGTAGAAGAAAAACAGAGATGGAGCAAGTTGGATAGGCAGCAAGGATTCTATTGGGATCCTACTTCACGCACCAGAGAGACTGATATTGGTCAATTGGCAATTACTAACTTCAGAGCATTGACCAAGCAAAAGAACAACCCTTCCTCCTTTGGAGGACCAGCAAAGTCTTAGGTTGGGGAGAGTGATGAGTCTAGTTTATGACTCATTTTGTAAAACTTTATTGTCTATTTGATGTAGCTATCTTGGACTTTGATACTTTACTCTTGGTCTTTCTATGTCATTACTCGAAAACTATAACTTGTTGAGCATAGGTCATTTCTTATATCCTTTTATGGCAAAGACATGCTATTTGAACTATCTATGTTAATGTTGCATATGGTTAATAAATATTACTCCAAGGTGGTTACGAATGTGCAATTATTTGTGTGTACTAACATTATTTTGTAGATATAATTGGCATCCATAAAGTGAGGAAGATTCTGATGGATGGTTGCTTACAATAAAAGTCAAAGGTGTTGGTTGTTCAAATATCAAATGGAGGGAAGGCAACCATTTTGTAACTGATCTTAAATATCTGTTGAGCAAATTTAGGAGTTATAGTTATGCTAAATCTGTGTTAAAGCAATTCGCTTGACCAAATTCCCTTGCATGCGTAACCTCCTTCCACTTTCTATATTTTCCATAATGTGGCGTCCTCCTATTCTATTGGAGTTGACCACCCTGCTAGTTAGTTAGTAGACTTTCTTCTATAAATAGGACTCTAATACTCCTTCTGAGGGGTTGTTGACCATTTCAAAGATTGTACTTGCATTATCCAGTTTTCAGTAATACAGTTATAATGTTTTGTTGTACGCATCTATTTGAATGAATAAAATAAAGTTGTGAGTTTGCATTTCTAAGTTTACATTTGTTTTAAGGAATACTCATCCAAGGGGGCCCACTTGGTGAGAATTCCACCTTCTAGTTTAGTTACATTTTATGTTAAGCATTTAGTAAATCTGGCATTGAATGTTCCTACAGCCAAAGCAGACAGAGTAGTTTCCTATTTGTTTTCCCAGATTGTTACTTTGTGTTATGTACTTGAGTCCAGAATAGTTGTTGGTTAATATTCAGTATTCTTGTTATTTCCTTTTTAGTAGTTTATCTTCAGCATTGTGTCTTTCCTAGCTATAGAATGAATGTGGCTACTTTGGAAGTTCTTAGTGCACATATTGTACTGACCCATTTCAAGTTCACATCCCTGGGTTGACAAGTGAAATGCATCTCCATAGTGATTAAGACAGCTACTCAGTTCGGATGTCCAATCTTTGAGTTACAGTTTTAAGAGCTCAATTGTTAAATCATTGTAAGAGACCAACAAGTCTCATGCAACACTAAAGATTGAAGATGTATTAAAGTCTATTACTGTTGATGGTAACTTGAAACCTGTGACTAAGTTTTATGATGATTACAATGATGCTAACAAGAGGATTTTCGAAGAAGCTGTTGTAAAGTATCTGAACATATAAAATAGAGCCCTCATTGAAATCACTGCTAATCTCCCAAATACCTTAGACAGTATTATATCAGTCAGGAAGGAAACTGCTATTGCTAAAGATGTTAAGCTCAGAGAACACACGCTAATAACTTTATGTCTGAATGTCACTCCATCAGAGAAAAGAAAAATCTCCAAGGTACTCAACAATGAGTTCAAGTCAAAGAAAAGAATGAATGCATTAATGATAGGAGAAGTTGACAAGGTTGTCAAGGAAACAAAGGAAATTATTTTGGACATAATAAAGAAACATAATATTTCCACCATCTATGACAGTAAGCAAACAAAATTTGAAGACATATCTCCACCGGAGATAAGCCAAGATCATGGACCTAAACAGAGTGATCCAGTCCCCAAGACTAATATAGTGGATATGACAAAGCAAGGTGAAATTGAAACTGATCCACTTTCTAAACAATAGGCTAAATGACAAGAATTTAAGGAAGAGAGGAAGAGCCCTACTCCAGAGCAAAACACAGATCAACAAGAAATTATGGACATAGACCCTTTGGATCAAAGTCAAGGAGAAATATCATAAAGGGAAAGGGACACTGTGGATGTCTCTGACAGGCAACAAATTGTAGAAGAATTTGAACTCCCTCAAGGTCTAATCAACTTGGACTCATTGTCACCTTTCCAAAAGTTTAAGCTAGTTCTGTGGTCTAGGCCAAGGCACAAGAAGAGTTGTTACAATCACATGGTCAAGATAGCAAACTGATCAACGAAGCATCCACTGTCTTGGAAAAGCTACTGCCATCATTTAAAAGGGATATCTCATTATGTCATGCCCGCAGTTCCCATGCGGTCACAACACGCATCACACGTGTCATGTCCACATGCACCATGTGGTTATGACATGAAATACCAAAAATTTTCCCACTCTTCCCTAGAAATCCCCTTGCACACGTAGGCGTGCTTGGGGCGTACGCTTAAGGTGAAAATAATATAGTTATCGGCGGCATACCAAATACATGTGCACACACCCTATGCAAGGAAACGCATGGTTTCCTGACTTAGGTTAATCTCACAAATTATATTTGAACAACAATTATTTTAGGTGATAGATCATTTTTCAGAAAAGCACGATCATCTGATTCTTCTTTCCATTTTTTGGAATTTAATATTAGTTTTTCCTCCTTCAGACTTAGCATTTTCAACCAAGCCCGTTCATTTGCCCTCTCTTCCTTTTTCTTGGAATTTAATTTTGATTGTATTTCTATCACGTTCATTTTACCATTTCTCTGAAATTTAATTTTGATTGTATTTCTATCTCATTTCCCTTCCCGTTGTGCAAGATCTTATGTTATCCTATTTTTTTTTCTTCACGTTCTTTATCAAATACCAATAACACTATATCCTTTACATTATTCCTAATTTCTAGGTAAACCGGATCACTTACACAAGGTTGGTTAACTTCACTTGACTTAGTCCCCCTCGGGTTCCGTTCTAGGTTTTAGTTCAACGTTTGACTTAATTTTAATCAACTTGTTCCTAAACAGGTTTAACGTTAGGTTTAACTTACTTAGTTCTCCTAGCCTTGTTCAAAAATACCACGCATTTTCTCCTCTTTATTTTCCAAGGTTAGCTGTTCTTTCTCTTTCTCTTTTTTTTCAATTGGTCGTTTATTCTCTAAATCTACAGTTAAGTTTAAAATGGCCACTCATGGAATGCCTGTGATGGCTTGTTTGCGTTTATTTTCAGTGTTCTTTGTAAATGAAGGGATCATACTTTCCTCTTCATTTTCCTGTCATTTAATTTAGAATAATTGTTAAAACTTCTGAGAAACTCTTTCTTAAAATTAAAATATATTAACCTATGCTCTTTTTAAATTGTAATTGTATAAACAATGTATTTCTGAATTGCAACTCTGAGTTTAAACATCTATTCAATTCGTATTATACATTATGCATAAATAAATCCCACTTTCCTTGATTAAAATTTCTATTTCAAGTCAAATGTTTTAAACTACATATAGTTTGCCTTCAATGAATAGTGAAAAGTGAATAGTAAAAGTAAATAGTGAATAGTAAAAATGAATAGTGATTAGTGGAAAGTGAATAGTAAATAGTGAAAAGTGAATAGTAAAATGGTCCCCATCCTAGGAAGAGACTCTTAAGGTGGCGGTAATTTCAAAAGCAATACTGCAACCCAAATTTCATTTCTTTCATAGTAGCAAAATTACAACTTGACTTATAACAAAATTTAATACTAATATTTCTACTAAACTTGCACAGAAATAATATTTTTACAAACTTAATTAAAACATCAACTAACTCACAACTTTGCTAGTAGAAGAAGAAGAAACTAGACAAGTCTAATATCCTTTTAAAAACAAATTTCCTCTTCCTTTCGTCATTTTAAAATGCTAAAACTTAATGAAGAGTAGAATACAAACAACAATCCAATCACAGAGGATTTCCTGACAACTCTAAAAAAACAAGTTATACAACAATAGGGAGATAATTTTCTCCTTTTGGAAAATCGACAAGGAAGGAGCTATTAAAAGATCAGGCTCTCCATAAGACTTAAGGAAAATAAAATATTTTCTAAGATCCAATAATCTTCTCCAAGCTTCACAATAAGTTCTCAGAAAACCTGCATATCACACAAGGAAAGAAACACCACACAATCTGCTATCCTCCCTACCATAGACCTGCAAGAGGGTCACCCCTGAGCTAAGGAGATTGTCCACACACCTAGGGGATTCAATACCACTTCACAATAGGTAAAAAAATAACACACCAAAACACACATACACCCATGGATATTTACACAACAAAAAAACTCAACAAAGGTGAGTTTATAGAGGGGTAAGAGAGTGGACACACTCAACTCTAGAGTACCACCCTTCACAATATTTCAACACAATTTTTCTCATGGCCTCAAGCCAAACAAGATCATCAAATTCTAAGGAATATCATATTTGACTCTCAAGCCATATAACCTATTTTCTCAAATTCACACAAATGCCCTCAAGGCTTTCAACATCTCAAAAGAAACAAGGCATGCACTCGAAGAGGATCACTCCTCCCTTACCCCACACTTGATGAGCATTTCTCCCAAGTGGAAGATGCTCTATCAACACCCCAATAAAATTTTCCACAATAACAACATTTACAACACAAGCGAAATAAATAATTTTCACACATCCTTCATGCAACAATTAGAAATACAAAGGACAAGCCATGAAATCTAACCTTAAAAAGCTCTTTAATGGATGAAGTTGATGAAGAGCTCCATGCTTAGTCTCTTCTCCCAATCTCTCCTTCTCAAAAAAAAACAATCTCTCTATGATCACAAGCAAGGGATAATGAATGGAGGCTATAGGATGGCTAGAATAATTTCGGCATTATGAGGCTAAGAAGAGGAGAATAGAGAAGGAATTGGGCATTATGAGGATGCCAGAAGAAGATTTTCTAGAGGAAATTAGGCATGATAAGAATGCAAGAATGAAGTCCCCCTGCACGAATGAAGTTCCCCTGCAAGAATCAAGTTCCCCTACAAAAATCTAGTCTATCTAATTACTTAGAGAAGGGTCTTATTTATAGATTTTCTAAAAAGGGAATGGAAGGTGAGGATCAAGAGTTGAGATCAAGGGCTCACATTATTTGTGAATTTTAAATTCATAGTGGATGAATTAAAAATTTATTTTTTGGGGAAGAGTGGATTATGACATCAAGGGCTAACATTATTTGTGAATTTTAAATTCATAGTGGATGAATTAAAATTTTATTTTTTGGGGAAGAGTGGATTATGACATCAAGGGCTTACATTATTTGTGAATTTTAAATTCATAGTGGATGAATTAAAAAAAAAAATTTGGGGAAGAGTGGATTATGACATCAAGAGTTCTCATTTTTTGTGAACTTTAAATTCACATGTGAGGACAAAAATAAATTAAAGATTATAATATTTATGAATTTTTTAAGATTGTAATATTTAAATAACCCCACTCTTTTTTCCACTATCCCAAGTGGAATTAAAAAAATATCCCCACTATCCCAAGTGGAATTAAAAAATATCCCCACCCATGAAGGACCACACCACTTCATGGGGACTCTCACCAAAAGTGAGGGAACAAGAAAATAAGCCCCTCCATTATTGGTGGACCATGGAGTCATTTCAAGCCTTGAAAAAAGAGAAAGGATGGGCTTGAGTGTTGATCCCACTCATCCTATCCTTCCCATGCCTCCAAATTCGTCACTTAACTTTATTTTGAAGTTAAGGTGGCCATACAGAGGTTAACTAAGGGTTACCCAAGTCAAAAGTGACCTTAGACCCATGGGGTACAACCTAGGGTCAATTTAAACTTGGTTAGGACACCCAAGGTCAAATTAAGACATAAGAAAAGGGTCTCAAAAATTTAAATTAAAAAATAAAATTCAAATACAATTCTTACAACAGAAATCATAATTTAATTTTACAAAAGGGTAGACCTAACCCATTCAACCCCATGCAAGACAATATTACAACATTACAACATTGCACCAAACATAGAGTTGATCTTGGTTCCTCGTGGAACTAGATCGGCTTCACAAAGGATTACGACATAAGGTGTGGAATAATCTCATGTATCTGTGGTTTTGTTAGAAATACTTGCACACTTAATCTCAAAGTTAATTCCACATATACATATCATAGCCGAAGCAAATTTAATACATGCATTTCTAAAGCATACCACAGTTCTTATAAACATAATGAAATCACATGACAATTTTCTATCTAACCTCACCCAATTAGTTTTCCTGTAATGTAAACATTAATCGGACATCACCCAATTAGTTTTCTTAATAGAATAAACATCTATATAACATCACCCAATTTGTTTTCTCTTAAAGCAAACATCTAACTAACATCACTCAATTAGTTTTCCTTTAACATAATAAGGTTTAATAGTTTGAAAATCTGGGAACAACAGTCCCATAAATATAAAAATACTAACAACAGTAAGCTAAATAGTCACATGTATGAAAATAAAAAAGTGTAGGCCTCACATCCTCCCCCCTAAGATTGTACTTCCTCCTAGAATTCATCAAAGAGGTGAGGATACAGAGTCCTCAGTCTCGCTGCATCCTCTCATGTTGTGGTGACCTCGTCATACATGTCCCACTAGACCTTAACTTGGTCCAGCTCTTAACCTCGAAGTCCCAGCATCTGACGAGCAATATGCGAATTGGCTCCAATGCTAGTTGTCCGTCTGCCTCTACCTAAAAAGCACTCCAATCTAATACATGAGATAAGTCAGAGATATAATGATGTAAAATTAAAACATGAAAAACATCGTGGATACACGACAGGCTAGGTGGCAAGGCGAGACAATAGGCTACAGGTCCTATCCACTCCAAAATCTCAAAAGGTCCTATAAACTGAGGTGCAGGTTTAGAGCCCTTTCCATAACGGATTGGACTCTTGTGCGGTCGTACTCTCAAAAATACCCTATCACCTAGTGAGAAGCTCCGATCAATTCTCTTTGCATTGGCATACTTCTTATGTCTATCCTGTGCCTCCTGAAGTCTTTGTCTAATTAGTGCAATCTACTACTCCATGTCCTAAACTAGTTCTGGACCAATGGCGACCCTGTCCTCTATCTGATCCCAACTCAATGGTGTCCTGCACGGTCTGCCATATAAAGCCTGGAAAAGAGGCATACCCAACGAGCTATGATGCCCATTATTGTAGGCAAACTCAACCAGATACAGATACTCCTCCCATCTAGACTGATGGTCCAGAACATACATATGAAGCATATCTTCTAACACCTAATTAACTCTCTCTGTCTGTCTGTCAGTCTCCAAATGGTACGCTAAACTGAAGTTGAGCTATGTGCCCAACGCCTGATGTAAGGCTCTCCAAAATGATGAAGTGAATATAGAGTCTCTATCAGTAATGATGTGGCGAGGTACTCCATGAAGTCTAACAATCTGATCTAAGAACACTCTCGCTACTGATGGTGCATTGTACATCGTGCGTACAGGTGAGAAATGCACCACCTTGGTCAACTTGTCAACTATCACCATGATGGCATCATGATGATGTGATAACATAGGTAGACCAATGATAAAGTCCATGGAAATGGTGTCCCATTTCCACTCAGGTATCTCGTGAGGGTACAACAGTCATGTTGGATGTTGATGCTCAGCCTTGATCCTCTGACACTCAAGGCAATGAGCAACGTATTCTGCAATGTCTCGTCTCATCCCAGCCCAATGATATAACTATCACAAATCGGCATGCATCTTCTTCACTCCTAGATGTGCTGTATAAGGTGCTCTATGAGCCTCTGAAAGAATCACTGTACGCAGGTCACTTGCACGGGGTACATAGATGCACTGCCAATGTCTAAGTAAACCATCAAACTCAAGAGAATATCCTATGAATTTACCCTTAAGGGCCCCCTGATTCTAAATTTTTTGTTGCACCTCAAGAAACCACTCGTCCTCCGGCAGATGCTGTAAGATGCGGTCCCTCAAGTTCTCCTTTAATGTCAAGGTCAGGATCTCGTGGTGCCTCCAACTTAAAGTGTCAACAACCACGTTCTCCTTCCCTTTGATGTAGTGGATATCAAAGTCGTACTCGCATAAGAACTCCATCCAACGTCGCTGGCGAGCATTCAGATTTGGCTATGTAAAAATGTACTATAAGCTATGGTGATCTAAATGGAGCTCAAAGCATCCAACTAAGAGAAAATGCCTCCAACGAATAAGAGCATGAATAACTGCTGCGAGCTCTAAATCATGACTAGGGTAGTTTAGTTCATGTGTCTTAAGTTTGCATGATTCGTATGCAATCGCTCTACCTCCCTGCATAAGCACAGCTCCCAAACCCTCTAATGATGCATCTGTGCAAACAACAAAATCCTCTACAGGATCTGGAACCGCTAAAATGGGAGCACTGGTAAGATGCTCCTTGAGGATCCCAAAGGCCTTCTCACACTACTCAGTCTAAATAAAAATTTTCCCTTTTCGCTGAAGGAAAGTGATGGATGTGCTATCCTAGAAAAGCCCTCGACAAATCTACGGTAATAACCGGCTAATCCCATAAAGCTCTTGACTTCTGTCACACTGGTGGGTACTGGCTAGTCTTGAATTGCTCTGATCTTCGATGGATCTATGGAGATGCCATCGTTTGATAAGATGTGCCCCAAGTATTACACCTCTGTCCTGAAGAAGGCACACTTTGCTAGGTTGCCATAAAGCTACTGCTCTCGTAAGCACTGCAAAACTTGACGCAAATGATCCACATGTTCCTCCTCGGTTCACGAATAAATCAAAATATCATCAAGAAATATGATCACGAACCGATCCAAGTAAGTACGGAACACCCCGTTCATGAGACTCATGAATACTGCAGGGGTGTTCGTCAAACTGAAGGGTACCACGGTGAACTCATAATGGCCATATCTAGTTCGAAAAGCAGTCTTATGAGTGTCTGCCTCTGTGATGCGCAATTGGTGATACCCAAATTTTAAATCAATTTTTGAGAACACTCTGGCTCCCTACATCTGATCAAAGAGGTCATCAATCCTAGGCAAAGGATAACGGTTCTTCACCATCACCTTGTTCAACTGCCTGTAATCCATGCATAGTCGAAGAGACCCATTCTTCTTCTTCACGAAGATGACCGGTGCACCCCAAGGTGAAACGCTAGGTCAGATGTGCCCCTTTTCAAGTAACTCCTCTAACTACAGTTTAAGTTCTGTAAGCTCATGTGTAGTCATCCTGTAGGGTGCACGAGACACAGGTTCTGCACCTGGCACTAAGTCGATGTGGAAATTAACCTCTCTACGTGGAGGCATACTTGGTAACTCCGATGGGAATACGTTGGTAAAGTCTCTCAAGATAGGGTGATCATCTAAGGTAGCCTCAGGTTCATCCTCTAATCTGTCACTAACCGTAATAGCAAACATCTGACAACCCTTCCGCATGCAGTGCTTAAGCTACTAAGTGGATATCATACGAACCGTCGTGGGCTTCTGAATGCCCACTATCTCAACCAGTGTGCCATGATTGTCTAAGAAACTAATCATCCTCTGGTGACAATCTAGTTTAGCTTTATGAGCCACAAGCCAGTCTATACCTAGAACTACTCCGTAGGATCCTAATGGCATAACCCTAAGGTCACATGTTGTAGTGAAGGAACCTAAGGAGATCTCATAATCTTTAACCACGGTATCTACTAACATCCTAACCCCAAAGGCCAACTCAAGCTCCCACCTAATGTCCTACCTATAAGTCACCAGCTTGCAACGTTCCACTAACGATGTAGACAGGAAAGAATTGGTAGCTCCAGAGTCAAAAAGAATAGAGATAGGGAAATCCCCAATCGTACCTGCTGTCTCAATGACTGAAGCCTAGAAATCAGCCTGGTGGTTGTCAACCGCTACAAACATGCGGTGCAATCTGCCCACATCACCTACAGTCTACTCAGATCCTCCTGTACGGGGCTATCCTCCTGCTGTAAATCCCTGTGGATACTCCCTAGCTAAATGCCCTGCCCCACCACATACATAGCATGAGCCCCTAGCCTGTAACTGTACAGACTGAGTCCTGCCTGACTGATGTTGTCCAGTCTACCTAGTGGACCCCTGTGAACCTCTATTTGATTGCTGAGACCTTGCGGGTTCTGTAGAAGATCACTATTGTCTCTGGTCTCTACGCTAGCCCTGCTGCTACCATCCACTGTTCTATCCCCCCTAAACCCTCTGTTGGGGCCTAGATTTTTGTTGATGCTACTATGGAGGCCTAGGAGGTAATGATGAGGAATTAAACCCTCCTCTCTATGGTGTAAATTACGGTCTATGAAAATTTTGTTGTTGTTGGGGATTACGATCTTGATACTATGGGCGTGAATTCTACCCTCGTCCCTGAATTTCCTCTACAATAAGAGCCTTTTCAACAGTCTCGCTCATGGTCTGGGGATCTGCCATATGTACTAGTCCTGCTATCCCGTGATTCAAGCCTCTGATGAATTTGTGTACCAAGAGTTTCTCATCCTGTAGGTACTCCACGTAACGAGAAAGCTCGATGAACCGGCTCTCATATTGAGCAATAGTGAGTCCTCTCTGTTGTAACTCATGGAACTCATCAATCCTGCGCTATCTGTAATGCTCTAATAAATATCATGCATTAAGGCACTCTATGAAGATATCCCAAGTGAGTGTATCTAGGGATAGTCGACGCTTGTACTCCTCAGTGTGCCACCAGGTAGCTGCTACATCTCTCAAGAGATGCACTGCCACTCATGCTTTCGTGTTGCTCCCGTAAGGTCACAACGTGAAACACCTATCCAGACTAATCAACAAACCTCGGCCATAGCTCCCTCGGTAGCTCCTGCAAAAGTAGGTGAGTTGAGCCTAAGTAGATCTCTAATGGGATCTCCTCTGTCTCTGAGCCCTATAACCGGCTCATCTAATCCATACTCATATGGTCCATGGTATATCTGTCCTACCCTCCTGGTCTCATCTTGTCTCGAGTGTCTCAGAGGACTCCTACTCTGTGCACAGTAGGCTGACCCTACCTCTTCTACTGTAGCGTCAGGAATCTCAATGAAAGGCTCCATCTGTGGCACCTCTAACAGATCTATGCAGGGTTCCACATATGGCTCAGCACATGATTCTGCACGTGTCTCATTACATGGCTCTTCTCGTGGATCAACGCAAAGCTCATTACGTGCCTCTGGAATAGCTGGTGGTAACTGCTCTAACAAATCTTGTAGTGTCTGAAGAATCTATGGGCCTAGGTCAATTACTAGTGGTGCCTGTGGTACGGGTGGTGCCTGTGGTTCAGGTGGTGCCTGTGGTACGGGTGGTGCTTGTGGTTCAGGTGGTGCCTGTGGTACAGATGGTGCCTATGGTTCGGGTGGATCTGCTATAACTGTGGGTCCTTTTCCCTTAGCTAAGGAATCACTATGCACCTCAATAGATGCCGTGTTGTGTGATCGCGCTCGTCGAGCATGCCGGGGAGGCATTCTACAAAACATGGTAGACTCTAATTAATTAACATTGTGGAATAATAACGTGCCCAATTATGCCTAATGTTTAAACTTGGCTCTGATACCAAATGTCATGCCCATATTTCCCATGCGGTCACAACATGCATCACACATGTCATGTCCACATGCACCATATGGTCATGACACGAAATACCAAAAAATTTCCCACTCTTCCCTAGAAATCCCCTCGCACACATAGGCGTGCTCGGCAGCGTACGCTTAAGGCGAAAACAATACAGTTGTTGATGGCATACCAAATACATGTGCGCACACCCTACACAAAGAAACGCGTGGTTTCCTGACTTAGGTTAATCTCACGAATTATATTTGAACAACAATTGTTTTAGGTGATAGATCATTTTTCAGCAAAGCACGACATCTGATTCTTCTTTCCATTTTCTGGAATTTAATATTAATTTTTCCTCCTTCAGACTTAGCATTTTCAACCAAGCCCATTCATTTGCCTTCTCTTCCTTTTTCTTGGAATTTAATTTTGATTGTATTTCTATCACGTTCATTTTACCATTTCTCTTAAATTTAATTTTGATTGTATTTCTATCTCATTTCCCTTCCCGTTGTGCAAGATCTTCTTATGTTATCCTATTTTTTTTCTTCACATTCTTTATCGAATAGCAATAACACTATATCCTTCACATTATTCCTGATTTCTAGGTAAACCAGATCAGTTACACAAGGTTGGTTAACTTCACTTGACTTAGTCCCCCTCGGGTTCCGTTCTAGGTTTTAGTTCAACATTTGACTTAATTTTAATCAACTTGTTCCTAAACAGGTTTAACGTTAGGTTTAACTTAGTTCTCCTAGCCCTATTCGGAAATGCTACGCATTTTCTCCTCTTTGTTTTCCAAGGTTAGCTATTCTTTCTCTTTCTCTCTTTTTTTTCAATTGGTCGTTTACTCTTTAAATCTACAGTTCAGTTTAAAATGGCCACTCATGGAATGCCTGTGATGGCTTGTTTGCATTTATTTTCAGTGTTCTTTGTAAATGAAGGGATCATACTTTCCTCTTCATTTTCCTGTCATTTAATTTAGGATAATTGTTAAAACTTCTGAAAAACTCTTTCTTGAAATTAAAATATATTAACCTATGCTCTTTTTAAATTGTAATTGTATAAACAATGTATTTCTGAATTGCAACTCTAAGTTTAAACATCTATTCAATTCGTATTATACATTATACATAAATAAATCCCACTTTCCTTGATTAAAATTTCTATTTCAAGTCAAATGTTTTAAACTACATATAGTTTGCCTTCAATGAATAGTGAAAAGTGAATAGTAAAAGTAAATAGTGAATAGTAAAAATGAATAGTGATTAGTGGAAAGTGAATAGTAAATAGTGAAAAGTGAATAGTAAAATGGTCCCCATCCTAAGAAGAGACTCTCAAGGTGGCGGTAATTTCAAAAGCAATACTGCAACCCAAATTTCATTTCCTTCATGGTAGCAAAATTACAACTTGACTTATAACAAAATTTAATACTAATATTTCTACTAAGCTTGCACAGAAATAATATTTTTACAAACTTAATTAAAACATCAACTAACTCACAACTTTGCTAGTAGAAGAAGAAGAAACTAGACAAGTCTAATATCCTTTTAAAAACAAATTTCCTCTTCCTTTCCTCATTTTAAAATGGTAAAACTTAATGAAGAGTAGAATACAAACAACAATCCAATAACAGAGGATTTCCTCACAACTCCAAAAATAACAAGTTATACAACAATAGGGAGATAATTTTCTCCTTTTAGAAAATTGACAAGGAAGGAGCTATTAAAAGATCAAGCTCTCCATAATACTTAAGGAAAATAAAATATTTTCTAAGATCCAATAATCTTTTCCAAGCTTCACAATAAGTTCTCAGAAAACCTGCATAGCACACAAAGAAAGAAACACCACACAAGCTGCTCTCCTCTCTACCGTAGACCCGCAAGAGGGTCACCCCCAAGCTAGAGAGATTATCCACACACCTAAGGGATTCAATACCACTTCACAAAAGGTAAAAAAAATAACACATCGAAACACACATACACCCATGGATATTTACACAACACAAAAACTCAACGAAGGTGAGTTTACAGAGGGGTAAGAGAGTGGACACACTCAACTCTAGAGTACCACCCTTCACAATATTTCAACACAATTTTTCTCATGGCCTCAAGCCAAATAAGATCATCAAATTTTAAGGAATATCATATTTGGCTCTCAAGCCATATAACCAATTTTCTCAAATTCACACAAATGCCCTCAAGACTTTCAACATCTCAAAAGAAATAAGGCATGCACTTGAGGAGGATCACTCCTCCCTTACCCCACACTTGATGAGCATTTCTTCCAAGTGGAAGACGCTCTGTCAACACCCTAATAAAATTTCCCACAATAACAACATTTACAACACAAGTAAAATAAATAATTTTCACACGTCCTTCATGCAACAATTAGAAATACAAAGGACAAGCCATGAAATCCAACCTTAAAAAGCCCTTTAATGGATGAAGTTGATGAAGAGCTCCACACTTAATCTCTTCTCCCAATCTCTCCTTCTCAAAAAAAACAATCTCTCTATGATCACAAGCAAGGGATAATGAATGGAGGCTATAGGATGGCTAGAATAATTTCGGCATTATGAGGCTAAGAAGAGGAGAATAGAGAAGGAATTGGGCATTATGAGGATGCCAGAAGAAGATTTTCTAGAGGAAATTAGGCATGATAAGAATGCAAGAATGAAGTCCCCCTGCACGAATGAAGTTCCCCTGCAAGAATCAAGTTCCCCTACAAAAATCTAGTCTATCTAATTACTTAGAGAATGGTCTTATTTATAGATTTTCTAAAAAGGGAATGGAAGGTGAGGATCAAGAGTTGAAATCAAGGGCTCACATTATTTGTGAATTTTAAATTCATAGTGGATGAATTAAAAATTCATTTTTTTTGGAAGAGTGGATTATGACATCAAGGGCTCACATTATTTGTGAATTTTAAATTCATAGTGGATGAATTAAAAATTCATTTTTTTGGGAAGAGTGGATTATGACATCAAGGGCTCACATTATTTGTGAATTTTAAATTCATAGTGGATGAATTAAAAATTTATTTTTTGGGAAGAGTGGATTATGACATCAAGGGCTCTCATTATTTATGAATTTTGAATTCACATGTGAGGACAAAAATAAATTAAAAATTGTAATATTTATGAATTTTTTAAGATTGTAATATTTAAATAACCCCACTCCTTTTTCCACTATCCCAAGTGGAATTAAAAAATATCCCCACCCATGAAGGACCACACCACTTCATGGGGACTCTCACCAAAAGTGAGGGAACAAGAAAATAAGCCCCTCCATTATTGGTGGACCATGGAGTCATTTCAAGCCTTGGAAAAGGAGAAAGGATGGGCTTGAGTGTTGATCCCACTCATCCTATCCTTCCCATGCCTCCAAATTTGTCACTTAACTTCACTATGAAGTTAAGGTGACCATACAGAGGTTAACTAAGGGTTACCCAAGTCAAAAGTGACCCTAAACCCATGGGGTATAACCCAGGGTCAATTTAAACTTGGTTAGGACACCCAGGGTCAAGTTAAGACACAAGAAAATGGTCTCAAAAATTTAAATTAAAAAAATAAAATTCAAATACAATTCTTACAATACAAATCATAATTTAATTTTACAAAAGGGTAAACCTAACCCATTCAACCTCATGCAAGACAATATTACAACATTACAACATTGCACCAAACACAGAGTTGATTTTGGTTCCTCGTGGAACTAGATCGGCTTCACAAGGGATTATGACATAAGGTGTGGAATAATCTCCTATATCTATGGTTTTGTTAGAAATACCTGCACACTCAATCTCAAAGTTAATTCCACATATACATATCATAGCCGAAGCAAATTTAATACATGCATTTCTAAAGCATACCATAGTTCTTATAAATATAATGAAATCACATGACAATTTTCTATCTAACCTCACCCAATTAATTTTCCTGTAATGTAAACATTAATCGGACATCACCTAATTAGTTTTCCTAATAGAATAAACATCTATATAACATCACCCAATTTGTTTTCTCTTAAAGCAAACATATAACTAACATCACCCAATTAGTTTTCCTTTAACATAATAAGGTTTAATAGTTTGAAAATCTAGGAACAACAGTCCCATAAATATAAAAATACCAACAGTAAGCTAAATAGTCACATGTATGGAAATGAAAAAGTGTAGGCCTCACACATTATCTCTTGTTGACCATCTCAAGAAGCTATTAAATTCTGTAAGTGTACATTTTGAATCTTCTGAAAAATTTGTGGAAGTAAAAGTAAGGAAAGAAATTGATGATAGAGGATTAATTGAGTTAAAGAGTATGATTGATCGAGACAAAGTTTTGTTAGATAATGGAATTAAGAACATACAAAGTCCCATTAAAGAAGCCAAAAAAATATACAAATTTTATTTATCCTGGCCAAAGATCACAAAGGATCTAGAAGATAAAATCAAAGACTTGGAACTCGAACTGTTGAATCTCTCTGAGACATATAATCCATCAGCCGAGTCAATAAATGCCAAAGAAACACAAGTTGCAAATATCCATAATGATCTAAATACTCTAATGAAGAAAAAGGGAGAAATCAAAGATAGGTTGTGCCAGCTGAAAGGAGTGGTAAGTCTAAAGATTGATTCCATGACCAATTTGGCAGATGAGGTAGTGAAATCTCAAGCACTAATTGACACACCATCAGATCTCCAGAAGGTAGAAAAGATAGTATTTTTTATGAATGGCCACATCCAAATTCTAAGAAGTGAAAGAAATAGATGAAATGGAGAGATAGTGCTAATAAAGACTATCTATAGTGACATTTTGCCTTCAAACGCAAATTAAGATGTAGATTGCACTTGTAAATATGCGGCTGAATACATCAAATTTTGAAATTGTGACAAATTTTTGAAATCCGGATCATGCCATTTGCCATTGATGTCAAAGGGGGAGAAGTAGATCAATGAAAAATGGATAATCATCTCAGGGGGAGCAAGAAAGTAGAGTGTATATAGTAAGGGGGAGTAGTTAGGCATTTTTCACTAAGTCTTTCCGTCAATGCCAAAGAGGGAGATTGTTGGCAAGAGACACTGCTCCAATATGCATCTGTATGTTGTCATTGATAGAAACAAAGATCAGAGATCCTATCACCATGACAAGAAGAGATATCTCTAGAAGAACACATTTGATTCCAAGTCCGGTTGTTAGAAAATAGCTAAGTATGGAAAGCATGCAGAGTAGAGGACAGTAAGTAAGCTAGTATGCCTCTACAATTGAAGACTTGTAAATACAGTTGAGATATGATGTTCTTAGTTGTCTAATAGTGTTATACTTCAAAGGTCAAGTCCTAATCTCCTCCAGAAGTCATCTTGGAGAAATGTCTAAGTCTAGGTAAGCAAAGGTATAGCAGGAACAGTGAACAGGGCATGGTGAAGTAGTCCACATTCCTCCATAGATAAGTATTCCATTATGCAGTCTTGAGGTGTTGTAAACACTTATATAAAGTGTCTTATTCTAGAGTTGGGAGATCTGAAGTTCACCAGAAGGATAGCTACAAGATGCTAAGTATCGGCATAGTGTTTGAGAGAGTTTGATAGAGACAAAGTCTAAATTTTGATGGTCCACATTTCTTTGCAAGATGATATCATGCCTTGCGGTTCTGAAGATGAGATTGGGAATGTGTAAAGAGTCCTTGACATAATTTGAAAGTTTTTTGTGATTAGCAGTAGAAGTTGTAAGACAGCAGATGAAGTTGTTAAGCATGTTCTTGAGAAACAGGTCGACTAGTGAGATAAATCATTGTATGGAGAAGAGTTAATGATTAGAGGATTTATGTAAGCAATTAAAAGATTAGAGCCAACCTATATGACCATGCTTTAGAGAAGATTTGGGTCTGCATGACACTTAGTGCATTGGATTGAGTGACAAGATACATCTTTTTATGTACACGTTTTACTTCTTAGATTGCGACCTGATTATGAAGTAAATCATGATGCGGATATATAAAGGTGATGAAATTCCATTGAGTTGTGTGGGGATGTGAATAGTGGAGTAGAGTTAGAGGATTAGGAGCGATGAAGACTTGGGATTCATAATACAATTATTAAATGATTGCACCCTGGCATAGTGGTAGATGCTAAAGTAGTGTTTAGATGTCGTGTGATCTGTTTGGAAACAAGATTTTGTTATCAAGGAAATAAGCCAGTAGTGAGCCTCCAATAGGGTTTAACAGCCCTTAGAGTTTAACAGCCCTTACTGTAATCTTGCTAGGTTTAGGGTTGAGGCAGTGAGCCTGCTAAACTTAGTTGTACTTCATGGCTATAAGCTAGCATGTTCTAGGCCCATGGAGTGACCAAACCTGAACATCATTTTTGTAAAGAATGTAATATATTTATGAGAGCTAACCCTCTTCGTGGTTTTTCCCTCTTTTGGCTTTCCACGTAAAATCTTGGTGTTATGTGTCATGCTTTTGTGGATGTTGTTTAGTTGTATATTTTGTTTCTATTGGATTATTCTTTTGAAATTGTTAAAAGTAAAATTACATGAAAAGATTTATAGAACACTGATTCACCCCCCCTCTTAGTGTTCCTAACATTCAATAAACATAACATTAATAATACTCAAATATAAAAAAATGACTTCACAACCATAATACAAAATGTCCTAGGAACCCATCAAGATGCATCTCTCAAATGTGTAATGTATCAAAGTACTACTACCTCACATAAGATAATAAGATTAACTATACCAACCACAAAGCACCCTACCTCAAGGTAAATAAGTATGCATACCAAGAAATAAACCACATGACTTAACATCAGAGATCTCCAAAATACTCGTGGTGGATGGAATCATTAATATATAAACAACATATAGACCTACTACCATTGAGAGAACTATAGGTTAACTATGATGTGGTTCCTATAGAAAGATGAGAAATATCAATCTCAACCAACTTACTTTAGGATAATATGTCTAAATGTGTCAGATTGAAGAAGAAAAGATGATGCCAAGATGCATCCATTTGAGACAAGGACATTCGACCTTTCCTACCCTAATCCTATCACCTCTAACAAAAGTCAAGATATCAACCATATTTAAAGGAAGAAACGTTGTGGAATACACATCTATGATAGGAGATATGTGCAAAAATAAACTAATCACATAAAAACAAGGAAATAAAATTAAAAGTAGTATGTACCATCATTTATTCTTTGGAAGATATTAAATGCATAATCCTCCAAAAACTAAAATTTTCTTACTATAATAATTGTTATATTTCTATCAACTCTATATATATAACATTCAGTTGAATTATTTTATCAATCATCATACTACGTAAAAAGAGCTTAAAATCATACAATTCTCCACTATTATAAAAGGTCATTTTTCAAAATTATAAAATAAGTTTTAAATTTAAAATATAACTCACATATTTTTTTTTATAAGAAATTTTAAACATCATTCACAATGCAATGGCACAATTGTAATGACAATATCCCAAGCCCAGAGGGCAACGACATTTCATTTCTTGATTTCAAAGCACTTGGGCTTCTTGGAGGCACTACGCCCTGAAGCCATTCATAAGCAGAGAACCCAACTACATATTTTTATCAAATAAATGCATCTAAAAATTATAAAGTAATTATTTTATATTTAAAAAATATATAAGGACATATTTTTTAAAAATGAAATCACACAAGAATTAAACTTAAAATATATAACTGATATAATATTTTTTTAAATGAAAGCACACAAGAACTAAATTTAAAATATATAACCGATATAGTTTTATTAAATTAGTGGACATAACAATAAAGTGAACATAAAGTTTTCTTTTGTGTTATTTTATTTATTGTAGAATAATTTATTTTATAACTATATTTTATTAGGGTTTTATCATATAAAATATAAAAGGAGCAAACTGTATTCTCCAACCTAGAAGTTATTCCAATGGTAAGTGTATTATATTTTGGTGGGGTTATCTTTTCTTTTCTTTTATGTGTTATTTACTGTTCAATAATTTAATTTATAATTATATTTTATTAGGGTTTCATTATATTATAACTAGCATAGATATCTTAAATACATCTATCTAAAAGATGATGAGAGAGAGGTGCCTATATTGTGTTTTTTAGATAGATGTATTTAGGATATCTATGTTAGTTTAATAATTTTATTAATTTATTACAATACATATAGAGTGAGGAGCTAAAATATGTACATAATACTATATAATGTTAGTTTTACATAAACAGTTATTTTATTTACTTTATAGATTTGCATTTAAAAATTCAAGAACTTTTAATTAAATACAAATATATGAAAAACTTAATTATAATTGTCTAATGGAATTAATTCTCATAGAAAAAATATTTAATCTTTTAATATAATCCTAGCCCATAGTAAACTAAATTAATTTACCCTCTAAAATAATTTACCTTGCACTTAGTTTTCTTTGTGGGATGCAAGGCTTAGCTCTAACAATTAGTTTTTAAGGGAATATTTTTCTATAATTTAATGCAAATGATACAAAAAAACTTACTATAATTTTGAATAGAATTAATTCTCATAGTAAAAATCTCATTAAACTAAATATTAATTTTCTTTTTGTCTTTTATAACCATAGCCCTCATTAAACTAAAATAAAGTAATTTATCTTACGGTTATTTTTCTTTGCTAGCCTTCATTAAACTAAATTAAACAATTTACCCTGCCCTTAATTTTCTTATTTTTCTTTGTGGGATGTAGGGCAATTCTTAGCTTGGAATAATTTTTAGTAATTTAATTTAATCCAAATCATACAAAAACCTTGAGAATCTAAAACAAATGTCATTAAACTAAATATTGATTTTCTTTGTGGCTTTTAAAGATTGAACCCTAGCCTAAATAATTTTATAATAATAATTTAATAATTTATAGGTAATTTAAGATTCCCTTTATAAATAATAGGCAATGCTAATATAACCTTCTGTAAATAATAGTGCATCACTTCATAAATACATTTTCCAAGAAAAATACAAAAAATATGGTTGCATAGTACCCTTACAAATTAAACTTCTCTCCTTAGTGATTAAACTTCTTCTTCAAATTTAATTTGCTTTGTTTTTGTTTGATTTGATTTTTCTCAAATTTATGTTTGAGTGCTCTAGCTATGACATATAGATTTTCCAAAGAATCCATCTCCTCTTCCATGGCCTCCTTCCAAGAACATGCATCTTTCATACCCATAGCCGCTTTCACAGTTTTAGGCTCATCAATGTTAGAAATCAAAGCTAAAATACAATTGGAATCATGCAATGAATAACCAAACCTATCAAGTTGTTTCCTTATCCATGTAGAGCTCCTCAAAGATTGATATTAAGCTTCTTCATCTTCTTCTAAACTTTCAGAGCCACTAGATCTCTCCTCATTATCATGTCTAATAGATGTTTTTGGTTCAAATTTCTCAGGGGTGGAAGGAAGCTAAACCATGTCCTCTTTCTTCTCTTCTTTCTCTAGATGTAAGACAATAGAAGAAGGATTGAGATCTCTTAAGATCTGATGAGACCTAGTGTCTCAAGTTATTGCTAGGAACCTCTTTCTAGGTGGGTTAAAGACCACACTCTGTTATTGGGCTAACTTAACCTATCGGCAGGACCTTGTTGAAGACCACCGATGACTTATTTCATAGTGACCATCGGCGAGACGACGTCCATTGGTGAAGCTTTATGTCTTTGGGCCAATGGACAGTGGTCACTCTGATGATGGTTCTGAGTTGGTGTCAGCGAGACAAGACCTATCAGTTGAGCTATGTGAAGTTACTTCGATAGGGGTGGTCACTCCGATGACTTATTCATCGGCGTAAGAATGATCATCGGCCGAGCTGTGTGGAGTTACTCCAATAGGAGTAGTCACTCCGATGTTATGCCTATCGGCGTGTGTCTGGGGTTCGGTGAGACTCTTGAGCTCTTGTCTGATGCTGAATGTCATACCGATGGAATTGGAACTGTCAGCCAGAGATTGTTCATCGGAACAAGGCATATCGATTGGGCCAATGGCAAGTGTCACTCCGACGAAGGTTAAGCTTGGTGATTGGGGAGACTCTATTTATCGGTGGGAGATGAAGTTGGATGGCCAATGGGGTTTGTTAGACCGATGGACTTGAAGGCTTGGTATCGTCGGCAACAAAATTGCCGACGATAGACTTTGGTTCGATGGTGGTTATAAACCGGAATAGCGTTTGCAACCCAATGCATGTGGGAGTATTGATCCTATGGGAATATGAATAGTTATGACTGTTACACATGCCATGATGCTGGAAGAAGCTAATATGTTCAGTTAGGGTGACAGTTGGGTAACCGATGCTCTTGCAGACTGAAGTTAAAAACTGATCTTTTTGGCATTAGTGTGAGTTGATGATGAGATTCAAATATATAGTTCCTTCTGTAAATGTACAGTGTTGAAGGTGAACAGTGTATGTTGTTGAGAATCAAAATCCAGAGCAAGAAGCTGAGCTCTTTATTGTAACTGTAAACCTTACTGTAATAAAGATTATTTCTTGTGGTGGTGGGTTTTTTACCCGAAAGGGTTTTCCCACGTAAATGGTGTGTCATTCTCTGTATCTTGTATGAATATTGTCTATTTGGTTTTTCTGGTGTATTATCTGTGTTATTTAGTTTGAAAAGTGACCTGTTTGCATTGTCCCCTTGGAATTAACATTAGGGAAGCTGTCTTCCACACCTATGTTTTCCTTACAAGTGGTATCAAAGCCTGGCCCGTTGTGTTATCCTTGTCGGTAGTTTGAGTTTTTTTGTGTTAATTCTATTGTGTGGAAGTTCTGTAGAGAGTTATTTTTTAAATTAAATAAAGATGGCAAGTACATCAGACAAAATAGACATTGAGAAATTCAATGGCACAAACTTTGAGTTGTGGAAACTTAAAGTTGAAGACATGTTAGTCTATAGAGATCTTTGGGTTGCTGTGTCTAGAGTTCAACCTACAGGCATGAAGCAAGAAGATTGGGAGCTGGTAGGTAGAAAAGCCAAAGGACTGATAAGATTGAGTTTATCTGACTCTGTTCTATTGAACATCCATGAGGAGAAGACTACAAGTGATTTGTGGAAGAAGTTGAATAATATTTATCAGGGCAAGTCCTTGGTGAATAAACTTTTCCTTAGAAAGAAATTGTATTCTCTGAAGATGGATGAAGGAGCATCTGTAGCAGAACATTTGAGTGCATTCAATATGATTGTTGCTCAGTTGACATCTATAGGTGTAAAAATAGAAGAGGTAGATCACTGTATGATTCTGTTATGTTCCTTACCTGACTCATGGGACCATCTAGTGATGGCTATTGGAAGTACAACAACTACGTTTTCACAAGAAACTATTGTTGCATCTTTGTTGTCTGAAGAGATGCGGAGGAAGTCTTCTGGAATAGCCAAGGAGGCTCTATCAGTTGGTGGTAGATCAAAGGAAAGAGGCAAGAAGAAGGACAAGAAGACTAAGTCCAAATCAGAGGGGAAATCAAAATCTCCTGGCAAGAAGTCCAAGGTGAAGTGCTGGAATTGTGGGCAGAAAGGTCATGTCAAGAAAGACTGCAAAGAGGAGAAAAAGAAGAAGAAGAACTTCTTTGACTCTGAGTCTTCACATAGTGATGCTGATGCTTTCATTGCTGCTCTAGCAATACCTACTTCTGAAGATGTTTGGCTGATTGATTCAGGAGCATCTTTTCATATGACATCTCATGGAGAGTGGTTCACTAAGTATGAACCCTATGCTAGTGGAAAGGTGTTCCTGGCTAGTGATTCAACACTCTAAATTGTTGGCTGAGGTTGAGTCAGAATCCAGTTCCCAGATGGCAGAATAAAGGGAATGAATGGAGTTCTTCATATACCAGGTTTGGCTCGAAATTTACTTTCTGTTAGTAAGCTTAATGATGTTGGAGTGCAAGTTACTTTTGTAAATGGTGGCTGTAAGATGACTAGAGGTTCTATTGTTCTGGAAAAGGGTGAACGCATTGGAACTTTGTATAGGTTAGATGCTAAACTAGTGTGCTATAATAGTGTCTCTATAAAATCTGGAAAAGCTACTATTGTGACACATGATGCAAATTCTATGGAAGTTAAACTTCCTGCAGAGAAAATAATGCTCTAGCATCATAGACTTGGTCACATAGGTGAAAAAGGTTTAAAAACCTTGAAAAACAAAAACCTAGTAGATGGGCTGATTGATTGTAATCTGGAGTTTGATTTCTATGAACATTGTATATATGGAAAGCAAAACTGTGTTTCGTTTTACTCTAGTTCTCATAAATCTTCTAGTGTTCTGGACTATGTGCATTCTGATGTTTTTGGTCCAGTTGATGTTCCTTCTTTATCTAAGTCAAGATACTACATATCGTTTATTGATGATTATTCGAGAAGGGCATTTGTATATTTTTTGAAAAATAAATCAGAAGTGTTCAGTCGATTTAAAGAATTTAAAACTCTTGTGGAAAATCAAACTGGTAGAAAACTAAAATGCTTGAGAACAGATAACGGTGGTGAATATTGCAATGCAGATTTTGATAAGTATTGTGTAGACCATGGAATTAAAGGGCATAAAACTACACCTTATACTCCACAATAGAATGGAGTTGCTGAAAGGTTAAATCAATTGTTGATGGAGAAAGCAAGAAGTATGTTGAGTTATGCTAGTCTTGAATAGAAGTTCTGGGCTAAGGCAGTTGCTACAGCTTGTTACTTGCTGAATCGTTCTCCTACTTTAGCATTGGTTGATAAGACACCTATGGAAGCATGGTCTGGTAAGAAGCCCTCTCTAAGACATATTTGAGTCTTTGGCTGTGAGGCATATGCTCATATTCCTGAAGTTAAAAGATCTAAGTTGGATAACAAGGTAATTAAATGTATCTTTGTTGGCTATGGAGTCGGTATTAAAGGGTACAAGCTTTGAAATCCTGAAACTGAAAAGGTAATCTACAGTAGGAATGTAATTTCAGAGAGCTGAAACCATTGGTTATTGATCCTCAGCTGGAAAAGACAAAAGAAAAGAAAGAAAAGAGTGTTGTGAATATTCCTCTGACTCCTGTAAAAGAGGAACAACAAGCACCAAGTGTAGATGCTTCAGAGGAGAGTTCAAGTAGCTCCAAAGATTCTGATCCAGAGCAAGAACTTGACCCTGCACCTCAACCTTTGAGGAGATCTACACGTGAAAGAAGACAACCAGATAGGTATGGATTTTTAGTACTTGATTCAACTTGTGCCTATGCTTTACTTACTGATACTGATGAACCTAGGACTGTGAAAGAAGCTATTAGTTTACCTGATTCAGATTCTTGGTTGGAAGCCATGGATAGTGAAATGACATCATTGGAGAAGAATGGAACCTGGGATCTGGTGCCCTTGCCTGAAGGAAAAAAACCTGTAGGCTGTAAGTGGGTATTTAAGAAGAAATATGGTCCAGATGGTAGTATTGATAAGTACAAGGCAAGACTGGTTGCTAAGGGGTATTCCCAAAAGGAAGGTATTGATTATGGAGAAATGTTTTCTCCTATAGCTAAGCTGACATCCATTAGATTTCTGTTGTCACTTGTAGCAGCATATGATTTTGAAATTGAGCAGATGGATGTGACAACAGCGTTTCTTCATGGAGACCTTGAAGAAGAAATTTATATGTCCTAGCCAGAGCATTTTGTGGAAAAAGGTAAAGAACATCTGGTATGTAAACTTAAGAAGTCTCTTTATGGTTTGAAACAGTCTCCCAGAATGTGGTATCAAAAGTTTGATACGTATGTTTTATCCTTGGGGTATGTGAGATCTAAATCTGATCATTGTGTCTATTATAAAACTGAAGGTGATTGGATTCTTATAATTGCACTATATGTGGATGACATGTTGTTCATTGGCAATGGTAAGGGGATGATCTCAGAATTAAAATCTCAGTTGTCCTTGAAATTTGAAATGAAAAATCTGGGGGCAGCAAAGTACATTCTGGGAATGGAGATCAAAAGGGACAGATCTAAGAGAAAAATTTGGCTCAGCCAGAGGAAGTATATTACCTATGTTCTTGATAAGTTTCATATGTCTGATTCTAAACAATTAGTTGTTCCAATTTTGCAGGGAACGAAATTATCTGTTGAAGATTGTCCAGAATCTTCAAATGAAATTGATGACATGAAAAAAGTACCTTATGCAAGTGCTGTTGGCAGTTTAATGTATGCAATAGTCTGTACCAGACCAGACATTGCCCAAGCAGTGGGAGTTTTGAGCCGGTTTATGGCGAATCCAAGCAGATCACATTGGGATGCTATGAAAAGAGTTATGAGGTATTTGAAGGGAACTTCTGACTATGCTATTTGCTATCATGAAAACTCAGAAGGGTCTAAGAGATCTATCAGCATTCAGGGATATATTGATTCTGATTGGGCAGGGGACATTGATAGTAGGAGATCCACCAGTGGATACGTGTTCACGTTACATGGTGGTGCTATCAGTTGGATGAGCAAGTGACAAGCTGTAGTCACCTTGTCCACAACAGAGGCAGAGTACATGGCAGCTACTCGTGCATGCCAAGAAGCTGTTTGGTTGAAGAGGTTGTGTTCTGATGTTGGTCTTAATGTAGGGCAAATACAAATTCACTGTGACAGTCAAAGTGCCATATGTTTGGCAAAGAATCCTACATTTCATGCTAGGACAAAACATATTGATGTTCAATATCACTTTGTTCGTGATATGGTGGAAGACAGGAAGGTGAAGCTAGAAAAGGTTGACACTTTGGAAAATGTTGCTGATGCCTTAACTAAACCTGTGAGCACAGCCAAGTTCAAATGGTGTTCAGATGAAATGGGTCTTCGGGCCCATAGTTCTCATTAATCCTTTAAGGATTAAGAGGTTAGCAATAATCTCTTCGACAAGTGGGAGATTGATGAGGCCTAGTGTCTCAAGTTATTGCTAGGAACCTCTTTCTAGGTGGGTTGAAGACCACACTCTGTTATCGAGCTGACTTAACCTATCGGCAGGACCTTGTTGAAGACCACTGATGACTTATTTCATAGTGACCATTGGCGAGACGAAGTCCATCGATGAAGCTTTATGTCTTTGGGCCGATGGATAGTGGTCACTCTGATGATGGTTCTGAGTTGGCGTTAGCGAGACAAGACCTATCGGCTGAGATATGTGAAGTTACTCTGATAGGGGTGGTCACTCTGATGACTTATTCATCGGTGTAAGAACGATCATCAGCCGAGCTATGTGGAGTTACTCTGATAGGAGTAGTCACTCTGATGTTATGCCTATCGGCATGTGTCTGGGGTTTAGTGAGACTCTTGAGCTCTTGTCCGATGCTAAATGTCATACCGATGGAAGTGGAACTATCAGCCAGAGATTGTTCATCGGAACAAGGCATATCGATTGGGCCGATGGCAAGTGTCACTCCGACGAAGGTTAAGCTTGGTGATCAGGGAGACTCTATTTATCGATGGGAGATGAAGTTGGATGGCCGATGGGGTTTGTTAGACCGATGGACTTGAAGGCTTGGTATCGTCGGAAACAAAATTGCTGACGATAGACTTTGGTTTGATGGTGGTTATAAACTAGAATAGCGTTTGCAACCTAATGCATGTGGGATTATTGACCCTATGGGAATATGAACAGTTACGACTGTTACACATGCCATGATGCTGGAAGAAGCTGATACGTTCAGTTAGGGTGATAGTTGGGTAACCGATGCTCTTGCAGACTAAAGTTAAAAACTGATCTTTTTGGCATCAGTGTGAGTTGATGATGAGATTCAAATATATAGTTCCTTCTGTAAATGTACAGTGTTGAAGGTGAACGGTGTATGTTGTTGAGAATCAAAAACCAGAGCAAGAAGCTGAGCTCTTTATTGTAACTGTAAACCTTACTATAATAAAGATTGTTTCTTGTGGTGGTGAGTTTTTTACCTGAAAGGGTTTTCCCATGTAAATGGTGTGTCGTTCTCTGTATCTTGTATGAATATTGACTATTTGGTTTTTCTAGTGTATTCATCTATGTTATTTAGTTTGAAAAGTGACCTGTCTGCATTGTCCCCTTGGAATTAACATTAGGGAAGCTATCTTCCGCACTTGTGCTTTCCTTACAAGATCACACTTCTGCTATACAAAACTCTCTCAGTTACTGGATCAGAAAGCTTGTACTCTTTCACACCGATGAAGATACACTTCGCAGCCTTGTTCTCTAACTTAGACCTCTTCTCCTTAGGCACATGTTCATATGCCTCACAACCAAATACTCGAATGTGTCTCAATGAAGGCTTTTTTTTAGACCACACCTCCATAGGTGTATTATCAATGAGTATTGATGTAGGAGACCTATTAACCAGGTAACAAGCAGTAGTAACAGCTTTAGCCTAGAACTTTTGTTCAAGGGCAGCTCCACTTAGCATATCCTTTCCCTCTCCATCAACATTCTATTCATCCTCTTTACAACTCGATTCTGCTAAGGGGTATATATAGTTTTCTTGTGCCTCTCAATCCCCTGTTCTTTATAGAACTTGTCAAAATCTGTTGAACAAAACTCACCATCATTGTCAGTCCTCAAACACTTAATCTTTATATCCTTCTAATTCTCTACAAGAGCTTTGAACTCTTTGAATCTACTAAAGACTTCAAATTTACTTCTAAGGAAATACACCAATGTACTTCTACTTTAATCATCAATAACTGAAACAATGTAAAATTTTGAAATTGAAGGAACATTAACATGACCAAACACATCAGAATGAATCAAGTCCAACACCTTAGAAGATTTGTGAGAACTAGAATAAAGCTGAACACAGTTTTTTTTTTCACAAATGCAATGTTTGCATAAATCAAACTCAAGGTTACAGTCATTCGTATCCTCAACAAGATTTTTACTTTTCAGGATCCTCAAACCCTTTTCACCAATGTGACCAATCCTTTGGTGCCATAACATTGTCTTCTCAGTTGGAAGTTTCATCCCCATAGAATGAGCACCCTTGGGTACCTAGAAAGCATGACCATCAAAAGTAGATGCAACAATCCTCTTCGTTGTTGGTTCTAATGGTGAGGATGAAGACTCTGAAGCTCTCTTCTTTGAAACAAAGGCAATATTTTATTGAACCATGCATGCATCAAGATGAAACAAAGTGCCAATCTTAACTCCCTTAGCTAACACCATAGATCCTCTAGTCATCTTGCATCCTCCATTTGAGAAAACAGCCTACACACCCACATCATTCAACTTACTTACAAAAAGAAAGTTCCATGCCAAACTAGGGATATGCAGAACATCATTGATCCCCTCCACTCATCCATCAAGGAATCAAATCAAGACTCTACCACAACCAACAATATTTAGATGAGAATCGTTACCCAAGTACACCTTTCCACCATTGTATTCTTCATACTTTGAAAACCAACCCCAATGTGAGGTTATGTGAAAAGATGCACCAAAGTCAATAAGCCACACATCCTCAGATGCATGTGTTTCCAAGGAAGCAACAAATGCTTCGTCTTCATCCTAAGGTGACTTGTCAGCATCTAGATCATAGTTCTTCTTTTTCTTTTTCTCCTCCTTACACTCCTTACAGAAGTGACCAGGTTTTCTGCAGTTCCAACACATGGCCTTGGACTTCTCAAGAGACTTAGATCTCCCATGGGACTTGGATCTTCCTTTTTCTTCCTTCATCTTATCCCTTTTTTTTTCTTTCTCTTTAGATCTACCACGAACCACAAGAGCCTCCTTAGCTGATTCGGTAGACTTTCTCTACATCTCTTTAGACAACAATGAAGAAACCACTTCATCCATCTTAAAGGTGGTAGTAGTACTCCCAATGGCCATAACAAAGTGGTCTCATGACTCTGTAAGGAACACAGTAAATTCATACATCCATCCTCCTCCTCCATCTTCACACCAATAGAGGTCAGCTAGGCGACAAGCATATTGAAGTATTTAGGTGATCAGTGACAAATCCTCCTTCTTCCATCCTCAAAGAATACAATTTCTTTTGTAGGAATAACTTTTTCACCAGGGATTTGGCCTGATAAACATCTCCAAGTTTCTTCCAAAGATCTTTTGCAGTCTTCTCTTCATGGATATTCAAGAGTACTGAATCAGAAAAACAAAGTCTTATCAAACCCTTGGCTTTTTGATGTTTGAGATCATAGTTTGCTTGAGATATTTTCATTTGTTTGTACCAAATATGGCATCTCATAAATCCTAATCTACAAGCATGTACTCCATTTTGAGTTTCCACAACTCAAAATTACTGTTATTATACTTCTCTATCTCAAACCTCCCAGATGTGCTCACCATCTCTTTCCTACAACAAATATTTCAAAATCTTCTGCACAAGCTCCCACTCAAATGAAGATCAAACCAAAAAATTGTCTACCCAAAAACCATCAAATGCAATTACAAAACTCACAACACAAGATATACGTGGGGAAAACCCTTTCAAGTAAAAAACCCCACACTCCAAAGCCACTCAATATATTATTTTAGGAATAAAGAATATTAGAATATACTTGCAAAGCAATGTTTCACAAGAGTATAACCAACCAAAGATCCAAGACGTAACTCAACATCTATAAGACTCTTACACTCAACCTCCATCTCAAGATCCTCATATAGGAGATACAATACAGTAAACCGACAATGGTAGTTACAAAACCATGAGCCAAAACCACCCAAAAGTGGCACCTAAATTATCTCCAATCAAAGATGCCTTGTGATGTGCCAAATCACACAAAAACATATGTAACTCTCCCCTTTACATCTCTTGTAAGTGTCCAACCTATTTTTACATTTCCCAAAAACCAAGAGGTTAACCTTCCAGAGGTCATAACTTTTGATTCAAGTTTCTGATTGATGAACTCTTTAATGTGTTGGAAATCTCATGAAGAGATCTATCAAGATATAACCCACTTCACTAGTTATGACAACATTCGAGACATTTAGGGACCTCTAAGTGCCTCAAAACTAAGTTCAAGACTTTTTTCAATAGTTTAAAAAAATATAAACTTTAATATCTCACAATCTAGGTATGATCTTGAGTCAAAACTCACCTGAGATGTTTACTTAGCACTTTCACACCTTTTGGGAAAATTTTGGGTCCATCCGAGATCAAATGTAGAGTTACTAAAAATAGTAAGTCCCACCATTTTTAGCCCTTCTGGAAACTTTGAAAGTTCTAAACCATTCTTCAAGATAAAGGGTATTTGAAAAGACCAAAATTGGGAAGAATAGTAACCTTTCATAGTTACAAGGTTGAGACGCTTTTCCTAACAGTTATAAGCACTTTAGTAAACATGACGACAAAATGTCATTGAATCGACCTTCTTGGTCTCAAATAATATTATATTGACAGTATGCCCAGTAAGTTCCACAATACTATATTTTTTTTATAAAAGGTTACTTCTTCATAATAAGGTTTCAAGTTTTTGATATAAAACATATGGTTATGTTCACAAAGAACACCATATTAATTTTGGTTAATTTACGAGTATAACTTCATTTAAATTCTCACAAAGAATATCCATTTATTGTACCAATTATTCATCTTCAATTTTGTTTACTATATTGTCCAATCCTAGACCACTCAAATTAGGTGTTGTCTATCACTAAGTTTTGATAATACACTATATCTTTTATATAACCATGAGAATATTCTTCTCCAAAAATGTTTGAATAAAATATCAAGAATAGTACATAGTCTACTGAGAAATGTGAGTCAACATTTGTCTATACTTTCATTTTTACATTCGGCTCTTATGTTGTCATCATGGTTTGGTCTTGCTATAGTTTTGTAGTAGAGTTAAAAGAAATAGCTTAACTAAATATGATATATAGAATAATTTCATTACATTCAATATACAAGATAAACTCTCTGCTTATTGCATATGAAGATATCATGGCCTTTTGGCCCACATGCATTGTTTGATATAGGTGATATATGTGTATAACACAACCTTTATATAGGTATGAAAAGAAAAAGAATCAAGTCTCTTTATTGAGAAATAAAAATATAATTAGACTAAATGACTGCATAGTAGTTCGATATAAAAAACTTGCCTGTGTATCTCTTTTTATTGTACTCTAACTTAGGTGTTTCAGTCTTTGAGTATTGTCACAATCTTAGTCACCACTAGTAAACATGCAGCTTCGTCACATAAAACCATGCGTCTCTTTTTAAAATGCAAGAGATTATATATCCCCAAAATTTAAAGAGCAATATCTGTCTTATTCTCTCGTCATCTCCCATGCCCAATAAATACGCATGTCGGCATAAACTATGGCATGAATACCATTCCTTAATGCCTTCCCAAACGCTTTAGCATAGTAAGTTTAATAACATTAAATTTTAGTTAACCTTAAAAATGGGAAAGGTGGTTGTAACGCCCCACCAAGAAACCCTAGAGAACAGCTCAACTATGCTAACAAAAAAGCAAAAAAAAAAATTAATTAAAGAAATAACAAAGAAATGTAACTCATATTTATTCATAACATCAAGTTAAGCTTATCCTCTAGGGTTCCACAACTGGATTACTAACAAACTATTAACAAGATCTAACCAACATTATGAATTAACTAACAACCATAGTTCATTCTAAATCTAATTGCATCAATTGAATAGACACATACATTACCATATTATAACATCATATAAGTAATCATTAAGGCCCTGTATAAAGGATTACAAGTACATATACAATTCCCTTTACATGAGGGTACACCATTACATTGCTTACAATATCGATATCCTGATTACATTGGAGTACATACATCAAGACAATAGTACATGAATATCTATCTCCTTGACCTAGAACAGGATCAGAAATCTGCTATAAGAGATACATCTTTCTCGCACATGAACAACAACAAGAGAAACCAATGGAGATAAAAGCACAACCATCTGACCATGCAGAACCCTAAGGTCCACCCCACATGCTAGGAGATAAAAATAAGGTCCCACAACATGAAACAGTTAAGAAGACAGGAACACAACACAAAAGGCTAACATGACTCCAACATACAAGTACACATGACATTCACACCAGAGTCACTACTTCCTCCAATAGTCAAAAAGACAATAGACTAACAGGTGCAAGGACTACATATGACTCCAAAACAACACCAATCAATAAGGACATCACAAGTAACTCAAACATCACTTCCAGAGGCATTCACAAAACAAAGGGGAGAACACAACTAGAAAATACTAGATTGCAGTAGAGATGAGTGTCATCACATGATACTAGCATGGGTTACCCTGACAGTCTCTAGCTAGATGCTAGCGCCCATCCATGGGTTACCCTGATAGTCTCTCGCTAGGCATTAGCCTCCATCTATGGTTACCCTGATAGTCTCTCACTAGATGCCGGCCCCATAGGGTGACACATACAGAACCAACATTCCTTTTGTGAGGAAAAGGAAGTTGATTTTAGCAACCACAGCCTTCTCATCTCATCTTTAACCTAAACGAGCACTACAGGCATGAGTGAGGCATCCAATTATATTGATTAGTGTGAAAACTACCCAACCCTCTAAATTTATTATTAAGTTATCACTGGATTAACAACTTCCAATGGGTTACCCTGACAAGCCACTTTGAGTGTTGGCCCCACATTGAAAGGCACTCCCCCTTCACTGCATCTAGATTCTCAAAGCCCAAAACAAAACCCAAACATGAACTATCACATTTATTATCATGATATGTTTACAACACAAAATATACATCATTTCACATTACACAGAGCAATGCATTACCCATCTTGCATAGTTATCATAACCACATGAATAGGTACACTAAGCAAGGCATTATCCATCTTGCACAGTCATCATAACCACATGAATCCATAAATAGAGGGGAGTCAACATATAACCAATACATATTCAACCATTAGTAAGATTACATAATCACAGAGTCGTACACACAACTACCTGTCTTGGCCTTTGGAATCAACTTTCTCAAATGACACAAACACTTGACACGCTAAACACTATGGTCTCACATCACATTCACTCTCAAATGCACATCATAAACTAAGATCCTTCCTCAATATTTTAATTACAATACCACAAATGCAACATATAATATGATGCACTATATTATGGGTCTTAAAGTTCATGTGCATTAATCATCTACCAAACACAAAGTGAATCTATCTTTATAATGTAGAACAATAATAATTCTAACTGCTATGATCATATGATATATAAGTGCCAACAATTAATAATATATTAACCAATAGATCCCAAGACTTATTTTAGTTTTGTTTAGTTAAAAATGATTGCGATCAACATGCAAATAACCCTAAGGCATACATATTAAAATACAACAATTATTTAAATGCAATTCTTATCACAGTGAGGGACTATCACCATAATTAAAATCATACAATGGAGTATTAATAGCCATAACACATGAATTCTATACCAATGGCTACAAAATTCAACAAACCACTATTTACACTTTTGTAGATTTTATTAATAAGCTAGGCAATTTTGTAAATACCATTATATCACTATATAAGCAAGACTAAATGCCTATAATATTAGAATGCTATAAATCTCTTACACTCGTTAGAATCACACAATACAAAAACTCGTAGTTACAATAAAAGAACCTTGTTCTAAGGTTAGCTTGAGAGGAAAGGAACACAGAAAAACAAAACATTCCTATAGATCTAACATCATCAAATCAACCCTATTTTAACTACATGCAAATTATAAGATCATAACACATTTAAGGGATTACTACAATTTTCCAAAAGGTTTCTAGTATTACTACCTAAATATTTACCCACCTATCATATATAAGACTCTCTAGTCGATAATAAGGAATTATTATTATGGAAGGTCAAACAATTATGGCTACTCAAAATCATTGCTTAAGGAAAACTAGCGTAAGATAAAAAAATGCTTCTTAATATATAGACTTAAATAGGTTAAAGGAGCTTATATTTTTATTAACACTATTACTCATCACATCCCTATACATGCCCATAATAATAGAAAGCTCACTAGTTTGTAAAAATTATCTAGGGGATAATGAGATGTATAAATTCATTATAAAATAAAAACAAGTCTGTAGTTTAAGACATTTACACCAAATACATTACTAAACCTCTTTACATTTTAACTGCCAGAAGACAATTACTAGATATCAATTCAAGTGTAATAATAGGCTAAGTAAACAAAGATTTCATGTCCATAAACTTTTTTATATTAACCAGATATCATATGACCAATACAAAGGAGCATTCATAGAAATCACTGAAGCATTTTAAGTTTGACTTTTTCAAAAACATAGCAAATAAGGTAGTTTTATGTATTCAATCGGCTAGTTATGAGTGCCTTACATAAGACTAAAGTTAGCTCTTTGTTTAGAATAGAAAATTTCTAAATGTAGTCTATGAAAACAAGTACTCATGCCTTCCAAAAGAAATAGCATTAAATATGCAATCAACAGGGAAAACTTAGAAAATAATGGCGCATGAAATTGATTGCAGGATACGCACATAATGGATTTGTAGATTAAATAACAACCAAGATGGCAAAGGAATGTCTATCACTAATTGATACATATCTTCGAATTGGAAAACTAGGTAATGTTAATTTTTTGATATGATTTTCATAGATAAGAGTTGAATCTTATATAAAAATTTCAGACAAACCCAGTTCGAAAATATAGAATAATTGGTGATGTAACTAACTATTTTAATAGAGACGAAACAGGTGAGAGATAGATAGTCACAAAATATTCATATCTCCAAAATAAAAAAGTGGGTAAGGCTGATTCTCAGATATGATTTACATAACTAGGTTGTACACCATATACAAAAATTTTAAAGAAACCCATTTTGTAAAAATAAAGTTATGGCTAATGTAACAAACTATTAAAATAGAGATGAAATGGGTGAGAGATAGACAATCACAAAATACTCATATCAACAAAATGACAAACTAGGTAAGGTTGATTTTTTAATATGATTTAGAAAACTAGGTTTTTCACCATATATAAAAATTCTAGAGGAACCTAATTTGTAGAAATAAAGTTATGGCTAATGCAATAGACTATTAAAACAGAGAAGAAATAGGTGAGAGATAGACATTCACAAAATATTCATATCTACAAAACAACAGACTAGCTAAGGCTAATTTTTAGATTTGATTTAGATAACTAGGTCATACACCATATATAAAATTTCTAAAGGAACCCAATTCGTAAAAATAAAGTTATGGGTAATGCAATAGACTAGGTTCAGAATATATAGAAGAGAATTCACAGAATAATATAAAGCTTGCATATTACAAATTCATTTCACCAAATCTAATGCAACAATAAACTATTTTCATATCTCAGTCCATACCTAGAATATTACTTCTATCACATCTTCTCAAAATTTCTCATCTTGCATCCATTTTCCCCCAAGTCTTTTCTTCTGGAAGCTATGGTTTATGGTGCCAAAAGGAAAATGAAACGAGAGAGATCATCAAAACATAAAACATATTCTCCTCTTTTAAATGCACGCACCTTCCCCAAATTATCCTCAGAGTTCAAAATAAAGTTGAGCATGCATAACCACCCCCATAATTTCTTCTAGAAGATTCTCCTTATTAAAGGCAATAAATTCCACCTTTATTACTTCCTCTCAAAAAGCAATTTCTTTCTACTTACTAGAATTAGTCTCTTACTCAAAAGAACCAATTATTTCTAATATTCCCTCTATAATGGCGATAAATTATGCCTTTAATACTTTCTTACAACAAGCTATTTTAACCAAACAATAATCTCTCTCAGATTTTATTTATTTTAGAATTTGCTATACATATAAGTTTTTATGACAACTCATAAATATTATAAATTTATTTTTATTGCCACTAACAAAACATTTACTTGTTTATAAAATATTTTCATTTTAATTTTATCAATTATATTCCTATTTTAATAACACCTTATTTTTTCTCGTTATACTTATTATTATTTATTAACCTCAAAATACAATATAATATAATTTCCCATAAAATTAAATTTACATAAAAGCATCTATATTTATTTATTTATGAAAAGTGCCTTCTTAACTTACTAATTTTATTTTAATGCAACAATTAACCAAAGCATTAATCCAACAATTCCAAACAAAATAACCCAAATGCCAAACAATACTTGACACTATGCACGATCGAAAAACATGACCACAATAACAGCGACTGACTATCATCCCCATACAGAAAACACATACTGGGTGCAAAACTGGATACTCATCCTTTTCAAGGATGATGGCTAACTAGGGGATCATATGTTATCTTCATTCAATAGTTCCATTAGTTTTAAGGCACACTCAAACCTGTCAATTTAGGTGGAGTCGATCCCTGATACTTGTAACCTGCAGTACACAACATGGTCTATGCACAAGTATAATAAATATCAAACAGTCACAGAGTGAAAGAGAATCGCAATGTCACTGGATGCTCACGAATGAGTGGTATGACATTGTTTCTTTTCACACCACACAATAATCAGATCATCCTATAATATAAAATCAATTGTATAAAAATCAATTCTAACTTATGACAATCATAGTAAGATCAACATCATAATCACCTGAATGTAAAACAATGTTAGAGCATATGAATTATCAGTGTCACAACAAGGATTATCAATAAACATGCTAACTGTCAAATGAAACCACACATGAGGATAATCAGGAATGTCACCAACATGAATGTAGCATCTACCAACACCATATAATATACAACATCAACTATCTAACATACCTTAAATATTCCTATTATTTTACCTTCATCTTCATGCTCTTTAGCCAGACTATCTGTACATCCAAGATAAGAATGGAGGGGCACTACATCCTCCCCCCCTAAAACTTGACTTACTCCTAGAAGTTACAGACTAGGGTGGAAACATAACATATTAGTATTGCAATTTTCTATTGCCAACATACGCATCCATATTAAGCAATTGTTCATAAGACAGGCACAATCGTTCAATAAAGACAAGAAAGACATCAATTCCTCACCTTAAGACATATCATGTGATCTACTTATAACCAATTGCACATATTTTGATAATTTCAAATGATTTAGGGAATTACATTCACATATTAACAAGGAAAAATACATCTCATCTCTTATTTCCACTATGGTTCCAACTAATTACCAAACATGCAAGTATAATTCTCGACGGAGTCTTCCCTTGTACATACTATCAGAGGCTCGAAATAAACATGATAGAAACAATACTTAGCATGAAATGGGGCCAACAAAAACAAAATTTTGGAATAGCCACCATAGAAATTAAAAAAAATGCAAACCCAAGTGGGGAAATAATCAAATTCAATCTTAACTCATAAAATGCTGGCAATTTTCAACAATAAATCAAGTATAAAGAAAAGATTTTTGGTGACCACTCCTATCATAAGAGAGTTCAAAGAAAACAAATTCACTATTATCCCACCAACAACACATGAAGCAACTATCAAAAATTCCAAAACAACTAATATTACAAACAAATCCACATCATGGTATGACTAATTTTAGCCACAAAAGGGAGTATCCGCTAAACAACACCCCAGGACTCAAAGTCCAAAATGCATTAGAGAATGTACATCAAACAAACAGACAACTAATTTTTCTACATCTTCATATCTAAGCAACTTTTATACAGAAAATTAAGGTAACACAATCGCTACTTATATACAAAAATTTTCTATCATTAATGTAGTACAATTTCTTTTTTTAGCAAGCTATGATCATATGTAATTACTTCCTTATGCAAGAAGATATTTATAGAGGGAATGTATGACATCACACATAAGAATAATTCAAAACTCTAATTAACTTACAGTATCACATTCCTGATCTCAGGGTCCAACATAAGCTCTAATTTGATCTCCTGCACACAGTTCTTACACATGCATACACAATGATAACTTCCACAACAAAACTTCCATATGAGGTCATGGCCAACAAGGAGATAGATATCAGATTATGAATCAACCATGTAAAGATACCCCGCACATGACAACACCACATAACCACATGACTCGTGATGCATGATGCCACCGAATAATTAAATCATTCCAATACTTACACATATACAAAAACAATGCAATTAACATAAAGATGGTATGGTGCTTCTACACCCATAGCTAAACATAACCCCCAAGTATGATTACTTCACCAAACCAAGGAACACAAAACACCACTGGCCTTTCACAACACCCCACACAGAATGGGTATATGACATTTGCATCACTAGAGGGGGCAAATACCACACTCCTAATTACATGCACTAACAGTAATCATGCTTCTTTCTTCTAAAGAACTAGAGACCACAAGAGGAACTCAAGGCCTCAACAAATTAGAAAGCACTAACATACAGGAAACACATATTGTCAGATACATCATCACATTTTTAGAAAGGAAGGAGGGAGAACACATAGCAGACACATAAGTAAAACAAGGCATAAAGAATTTATTTCTTCCAGAATCAAAGAATAAATCTATAAATTTATCAAACTTCTAACATCATACTAAGGCACATAGGTGAGAGGTACTATTACCAACTCACCACAAGGAGAAAAACACTTAACCTAGAGCAAAAACAATAATCCAGAGATCCCAGTGTTGCAAACCTGGCTCTGATACCAAATGTAACGTCCTACCAAGAAACCCTAGAGAACAACTCGACTATGCTAACCAAAAAGGGAATTTTTTTTGAAGGAAAGAAATAACAAAGAAATGTAAATCATATTTATTCATAACATCAAGTTAAGCTTATCCTCTAGGGTTCCATAGCTACATTACTAACAAACTATTAATAAGATCTAACCAACATTATGAATTAACTAACAACTATAGTTCATTCTAAATCTAATTGCATCAATTGAATAGAGACATACATTACCATATTATAACATCAGATAAGTAATCATTAAGGTCCTATATAAAGGATTACAAGTACATATACAATTCCCTTTACATGAGGGTACACCATTACATTGCTTACAATATCGCTATCCTGATTACATTGGAGTACATACATCAAGACAACAGTACATGAATATATGTCTCCTTAAGCTAGAACAGGATCAGAAATCTGTTATAACAGATACATCTTTCTCTCACATGAACAACAACAAGAGAAACCAATGGAGATAAAAGCACAACCATCCGACCATGTGGAACCCTAAGGTCCACCCCCCATGCTAGGAGATAACAATAAGATCCCACAACATGAAATAGTTAAGAATATGGGAACACAATACAAAAGGCTAACATGACATTCACAACAGAGTCACCACTTCCTTCAGTAGTCAAAAAGATAATAGACTAATAGGTGCAATGACTACACATGACTCCAAAACAACACCAGTCAATAAGGACATCACAAGTAACTCAAACATCACTTCTAGAGGCATTCACAAAACAAAGGGGAGAACACAACTAGAGAATGCTAGATTGTAGTAGGGATGAGTGTCATCGCATGGTCCTAGCATGGGTTACCCTGACAGTATCTAGATAGATGTCGACCCCCATCCATGGGTTACCCTAACAGTCTCTCACTAGAAGCTGACCCCCATCTATGGTTACCCTGACAGTCTCTCACTAGACGTCGGCCCCATAGGGTGACACATACAGAACCAACATTCCTTTTGTAAGGACAAGGAAGTTGATTTTGCCAACCACGGCCTTCTCATCTCATCCTTAGCCTAAATGAGCACTATAGGCATGAGTGAGGCATCCAATTATCTTGATTAGTGTGAAAACTACCCAACCCTCTAAATTTATTATTAAGTTATCATTAGATTAACAACTTCCAATGGGTTACCTTGACAAGCCACTTTAGGCACCGGCCCCACATTGAAACCCACTCCCCCTTCACTGCATCTAGATTCTCAAAGCCCAAAACAAAACCCAAGCATGAACTATCACATTTCTCATCATGATACATTTACAACATAAAATATACATCATTTAACACTACACAGAGCAAGACATTACCCATCTTGTATAGTTATCATAACCACATGAATAAGTACACTAAGCAAGGCATTATCCACCTTGCACAGTCATCATAACCACACGAATCCATAAACAAAGGGGAGTCAACATATAACCAATACATATTCAACCATTAACAAGATTACATCAACATAGGTGTCATACACAGGACTACCCCTCTTGGCCTCTAGAATCAACTTTCCCAAATGACACAAACACTTGACACACTAAACACTATGGTCTCACATCATATTCACTCTCAAATGTACATCATAAACTAAGATCCTTCCTCAATATTTCAATTACAATACAACAAATGCAACATATAATATGATGCATTAGATTATGGGTTCTAAAGAATGTAACATTAATCATCTACCAAATACAAAGTGAATCTATCTCTATAGTGTAGAACAATAATATTCTAACTACTATGATCATATGGTATATAAGTGCCCACAAGTAATAATATTTTAACCAATAGATCCCAAGACTTATTTTAGTTTTGTTTAATTAAAAATGATTGTGATCAACATGCAAATAACCCTAAGGCATACATATTAAAATACAACAATTAAATTTAAATGCAATTCTTATCATAGTGAGGGACTATCACCACAATTAAAATCATACAATGGAGTATTAATAACCATAACACATGAATGCTATACCAATGGCTACAAAATTCACTAAACCACTATTTACACTAATGTAGATTTCATTAATAAACTAGGCAATTTTGTAAATACTATTATATATCATTGTATAAGTAAGACTAAATGCCTATATTATTAGAATGCTATAAATATCTTACACTAGTTAGAATCACAAGATACAAAAACCCGTAGCTACAATAAAAGAACCTTGTTCTAAGGTTAGCTTGAGAGGAAAGGAACACAGAAAAACAAAACATTCCTATAGATCTAACATCTTCATCAAATCTACCCCATTTTAACTACATGCAAATGATAAGATCATAACACATTTAAGGGATTACTACAATTTTCCAAAAGGTTCTAGTATTACTACCTAAATATTTACCCACCTATCATATATAAAGCGCTCTAGTTGATAATAAGGAATTATTATTATGGAAGGTCAAACAATTATGGCTAATCAAAATCATTGCTTAAGGCAAACTAGCATAAGATAAAATAATGCTTCTTAATATATAGACTTAAATAGGTTAAAGGAGCTTATATTCTTATTAACACTATTACTCATCACATCCCTATACATGCCCATAATAATAGAAGGCTCACTAGTTTGTAAAAATTATCTAGGGGATAATGAGATGTATAACTTCATTATAAAATAAAAACAAGTCTGTAGTTTAAGACATTTACAACAAATACATTACTAAACCTCTTTACATTTTAACTGCCAGAAGATAATTACTAGATATCAATTCAAGTGTAATAATAGGCTAAGTAAACAAAGATTTCCTATCCATAAACTTTTCCATATTAATCAGATATCATATGAGCAATACAAAGGAGCATTCATAGAAATCACTAAAGCATTTTAAGTTTATGACTTTTTCAAAAACACAGCAAATAAGGCAGTTTTATTGTTCAATCGGCCAGTTATTAGTGCCTTACATAAGACTAAAGTTAGCTCTTTGTTTAAAATAGAAAATTTTAAATGTAGTTTATTAAAGCAAGTGCTCATGCCTTCCAAAATAAATAGCATTAAATATGAAATTAATAGGGCAAACATAGAAAGTAATGGCACATGAAATTGATTGCGGAATACATAAAGAATGGATTTGTAGATTTAATAACAACAACAAAGATGGCAAAGGAACGTTTGTCACTAATTGATACATATCTCTGAATTGGCAGACTGAGTAATGTTCATTTTTCAATATGATTTTCATAGGTAAGAGCTAAATCTTATATAAAATTTTCAAAGAAACCCAGTTCAAAAATATAGAGTTATTGGTGACACAACTAACTATTTTAACAGAGACGAAATGGGTGAGAGGTAGATAGTTACAAAATATTCATATCTCAAAACGACAAACTAGGTAAGGCTAATTTTTTAATATGATTTAAATAACTAGGTCATGCACCATATATAAAAATTTTAGAGGAACTGAATTCGTAAAAATAAAGTTATGGCTAACGCAACAGACTGTTAAAACAAAGACGAAATGGGTGAAAGATAGACAATCACAAAATATTCCTATCTATAAAATGACAAACTGGGTAAGGTTGATTTTCGGATATAATTTAGATAACTAAGTTATCCACCATATATAAAAATTCTAGAGGAACCCAGTTCATAAAAATAAAGTTATGGCTAACGTAACAGACTGTTAAAATAGAGATGAAATGGGTGAGAGATAGGCAATCATAAAATATTCATATCTACAAAACAACAAAATGGGTATGGCTGATTTTTAGATATGATTTAGATAATTAGGTCATACACCATATATAAAAATTCTAGAGGAACCCAGTTCATAAAAATTACGTTATGGCTAATGCAACAGACTGGGTTTAGAATATATAGAAGAGAATTCACATAATAATATAAAGCTTGCATATTACAAATTCATTTCACTAAATCTAATGCAACAATAAACCAATTTCATATCTTAGTCCATACCTAGAATATTACTTCTATCACATCTTCAAAAAATTTCTCATCTTGCATCCATTTTCCCCCAAGTCTTTTCTTTTGGAAGCTATGGTTTATGGTGCCAGAAGAAAAATAAAAACTTCCTGAGAGAGAGATCATCAAAACATAAAACATATTCTCCTCTTTTAAATGCATGCTCCTTCCCCGAATTATCTTCAAATTTCAAAATAAAGTTGAGCATGCATAACCACCCCCATAATTTCTTCCAGAAGATTCTTCGTGTTAAAGGTAATAAATTCTTCCTTTATTACTTCTTCTCAAAAAATAATTTCTTTCTACTTACTAAAATTAGTCTCTTACTCAAAAAAAGCAATTATTTCTAAGATTTCCTCTATAATGGGAATAAATTATGCCTTTAATACTTTCTTACAACATGCTATTTTAACCAAACAATAATCTCTCTCTGATTCTATTTATTTTAGAATTTGCTATATATATAAGTTTTTATGACAACTCATAAATATTATAAATTTATTTTTATTGCCACTAACAAAACATTTACTTGTTTATAAAATATTTTCATTTTAATTTTATCAATTATATTTCTATTTTAATAACACTTTATTTTTCCTCATTATACTTATTATTATTTATTGACCTTAAAATACAATATAATATAATTTCTGATAAACTTAAATTTACATAAAAGCATCTATATTTATTTGTTTTTCAAAAGTGCCTTCTTAACTTACTAATTTTATTTTAATGCAACAATTAACCAAAGTATTAATCAAACAATATCAAACAAAATAACCTAAATGCCAAACAATACCTGACACTATGCACGATCGAAAAGCATGACCACAACGACAGCGACTGACTATCATGCCCATATAGACAACACTGACTAGGTGCGAAACTAGATACTCATCCTTTTCAAGGATGATGGCTAACTAGGGGACCATGTGTTATCTCCATTCAATAGTTCCATTAGTTTTAAGGCACACTCAGACATGTAAATTCAGGTGGAGTCGATGCCTGATACCTGCAACATGCAGCACACAACACGGTCTATGCACAAGTATAATAAATATCAAACGGTCACGGAGTGAAAGAGAATCACAACATCATCAAATGCTCACGAATGAGTGGTATGACATTATCTCTTTTCACACCACACAATAATCAAATCATCCTATAATACAAAATCAGTTGCATAAAAATCAATTTCTAACATATGACAATCATAGTAAGATCAACATCATAATCACCTGAATGTAAAACAATGTCATAGCATATGAATTATTAGTGTCGCAACAAGGATTATCAATAAAGTGCTAACTGTCATATGAAAACACACATGAGGATAATCAGGAATGTCACCAACATGAATGTAGCATCTACCAACATCATATAATGTACAACATCAACTGTCTAACATAGCCTAAATATTCTTATTATTTTGCCTTCATCTTCATGCTCCTTAGCCAAACTATTTGCACATCCAAGATGATAATGGAGGGGCACTACAGTGGCGCTGCCACTCCCACCAAATTTTAGCTCCAACGGACCTTCGGGTCAAAAGTTATGGCCTTCAGAACTTCATGTATCATCTTTCATGTCTAAAAACAAATGCATCAAAATAGTATCAATCAATATATAAATTATATAAATTAAAAATGCATACAACTATATGTAGATACATATATAAATACAAATATTTATATACATATGTTTATAAATATATACATACAATATATATAAATACATACAAATACATATAATTATAAATACAAACATATATAAATATATACCAATATATTTACACATATATGTAAATACATATATATATATATATATATATATATATGAATAATATGAATACACATTAAATAAATCATTATATATATATATAGCTATGTGTATACCTAACTATATACTAGTCTTTCATGTCTAAAAACAAATGCATAAAAATAGTATCAATCAATATATAAATTATATAACCCATCAAAAATATATATATATAAATTATATAAATTAAAAATACATACAACTATATGTAGATACATATATAAATATATATAAATACAAATATTTATAAATATATAAATATATACATACAAATATATATATATATAAATACATACAAATACATATAATTATAAATACAAACATATATAAATATTTACAAATATATATATATATATATATATATATATATATGAATACACAATAAATAAATCATAATCTTTGTATTTAGATATAGAAATATATGAGTGTATTTGTATATATGTATATGTATTTGAATATTTTATATGTATGTATGTATGTAAATACCTAACTATATACTAGTCTTTCATGTCTAAAAATAATTGCATAAAAATAGTTTTCATCTCTGCACTTGTAATTCACATATTCTTTTCTTTTCTTTCATGGATCACGGATTGTGATCTGAAACGTCGATCCAAATAAGCTACACACAATTTTCTCCAAAAGCTCCATTACTATGTTATATTTGTATAAACTCTATATACATATAAAAATTTTAGTTGAATTATTTTATCAATCATCATACTACGTAAAAAAAAGCTTAGAATCATACAATTTTCCAATATTATAAAGGGTTATTTTCAAAATTATAAAGTAAGTGTTTTGAAATTTAAAATATAACTCGTATACTTTTTGTTTTATAAGAAATATTAAACATCATTCACAATGCAATGATTTATTCTCTGAAAATATCACTTAAACTTCAGAGCCAGAAGAATCCCCATCATCACTAAGTAATATGATAGGCAAAGAAAGTAACAGCAAGAATAAGCTTAAAGACAACATATATTCTTTGAAACTGGCCTTGAAGCTATATGAACTCTACCATCCATACTTCTAAAACTCCCATTTTCTATTATCTAAAGGACAGACTTGATGTGTCTTCAGCCAGTGAAAGTGGAAGGCGTGGTTGCATACTCCCCATGCAACAATACATTCTTTGTTGGTTGCGCCTGACACTCAATGCAAAGGCCTGTGATATGGTTTCTGCAAATGGCACAATTGTCAACAACAATATCCCAAGCTAGAATTAATAAACTATGTCAATATATAAACTATGTTGGTTATATATTTATAATTATTTCAAAAATATGCCTAGTTATTTAAAAAATATGTCATCTCTATTTTATTTTTATATACACAGTCACAATCATCCCCTTAATGCCACTAGATAACTCTTCTCATGTAAGTATTTATAGATTTCATCTCTTTAATAGTTTTTGTTTTTGTTAACACACTCAGACCATTACACTCCACCTTTGTTGCTGATGTAATATATTTTGTTTGGCCAGCACTATTGCACTTATCTAGTTATTAATTTATTAATTGTAAACCAACCAAAAGACAAGATTATTTTTCTTTTCGGTAAATTTGATTTAAATTTGTACTTTCCCTATGTCAACATGATAATTTTTTAACAAAAAATTATTGAAAAATGATTTATCTGTATTGTCAAAAAATCCTATGTCAACATGATAAATTTTTAACAAAAAATTGTTGAAAAATGATTTATCTCTATTGTCAAAAAATAACCTCTTCTCTGCAGATTGTCAGAGAGTGCAACAAAAAGCTATAAATGTGGAGAGAATTTTGGTTTGAGGGGAGGATGTGGCAAGTAAACAAATTATTAACACAAATTTTGTCTCCCACTAGTTAAGTCATGCCTAAATCGATGGCTATAATTATGAGAGGAAAAAATCATCAATTTTTATGAATTTAATTTTTTGCTTCATTAGCTAAACATAAAAATTACTTTTTGTCAAAGGGACAAAGTTATAAGTTTAATAATACTATTAAAAATATAGGGTTCTACAAATTTTATTTTATGAAATTAGATAATTTTTGGGATTTCAATTTTATTTACTTAAGAGTTAAAAATTTAGTATTTAAATTTTATTTAGAGTATCATGAAAAATATTTGGCCATGTTATTACTTTTTATTTTATTCTTCAAACATACAATATTTTAATGCATTTTAATTTATCATAGTATTAATATTATTACATTTTACTAATTTCAAATCTATAGGCCAGGGCTCTCCACATAATACAAATATGCAGGCTTTGTAAAGTTTAGTTTTATAGTTAAGGAAATATTTGTGTTATTTAATAGGCTTTGTAAAGTTTAGTTTTATAGCTAAATAAATATTTTAGTGTTATTTTTTTTTACCAAATTAAATTATTTTTGAGATTTCAATTTTATTTACGCAAGACATTTCAAAATGAGTTCACATAAATTTTTTCTTATAAATTTAGTTCTAAAATAGTTATAAATTTGAAATGATAAACAATTCTTTGTCTTTAGAAAAAATTATTACTAAACCACAATATTAGATTAATTAAAATAATTAAAATCATGTTCTCTAAAATTAAGTGACTAAGATAAAATACTGTAGTGATCTAAATATGAATATGTTATTGTTATTATATTGTGTAATTATTCTTCATACTTACAATATTTTAATGCATTTTAAATTGTAATAGTATTCAATATTATTACATTTTAATATCTTAGGAAGACATTTCAAATCTCTCCACACCCAACTAGGGTTAGGGTTCTACACATTTTATTTTATGAAATTAGATTATTTTTGGGATTTCAATTTTATTTACTCAAGAGTTATAAATCTAGGATTCCAATTTTATTTAGTCAAAAGTTAAAAATCTACAGTATCACGAAAAATATTTAGTCATGTTATTACATTTTTTATTTTTTCTTCAAACTTACAATATTTTAATGCATTTTAAATTATAAAAGTATTAGTATTATTACATTTTAAGGAAATATTTGTGTTATTTAAGAGGCTTTGTAAAGTTTAGTTTTATATTTTTTTTCTAAAAGGGGTAAAAACTTTATTGAAATTCAGAAAAGAGCATTACAAAACATCAAAGGGCCAAGGCCCTGGGAATCCATAAGAAACAGCCATACAAAGTATGAAACAACATCATCCTTCACCAATACCATTCTCATCCTCGGCAAGAATCTTCTCCAAGTCATGTCAGAGCTCATGAGGAACCTGCTCCCACTCATCAATCTTCCAGCCATCTAAATGCTCAGAAGCCCACTTAGCCAAACAATCTGATGCCCTGTTCCACTCCCTTGGATTATGGACAAAAGACACCATCTCCATCAAAGAACTTATCTACAGAATTTGCTACACCATCATAGCCAACTGCCAACTAACATTAGAAACCTTCTGTTTATTCAACAAATTAATCAAAACCTATGAATCAGACTCACAGATAACCTTGCACCATCCCAAAGCATAAGCCCTCTCCAAAGCATAGAGGATCGCCAAACCTTCCATAAGGTTGATAGTTTGCAATCCTTCATGAACAAAAAAGAAAAAAACCACCGATCCTGAAAAATCCCTATCAGCCCCACCAATCCCAGTAGGCCTAGGATTTCCCCTTGAAGAACCATCAGTATTGAGCTTCAAAATGCCAGCCGGAGGGGGTAGCCAACTCCCCACCCTTTGAACTTTCTTTTTCACTCATCTTCCTCTCCTGACATAAGCAGAAGCTGGAGACAACCCCTGAATACCCAATCTATCCACCAACTCAGCATCCCCTTTCTCCAAAGGGAACACCACATCACATTTAGCTTCCACCGTCTCCCATATCATACCCATAATTTTGTACCAAACTTGTTGAATCAACAACTTCTCACCTTGAAATATTCTACGATTCTGTTCCAACCAAATCTGCCATAGTATGAAGGAAGGCCCAACATACCACACATCTTGCAAGAAAGAGGCCATAGAAGGAGGTCTACCCAGACTACTCCAAAAATCCACTAGGGAGGAAGCATGAACACAAGGGCTTTTCCAAACTTCCCACCAAAAATGCCAAAGCTGCAAAGTCAAGGGACAACAGAAAAACAAGTGAGAGGAGTCCTCCTCTCCACATCCACACAGAACACACATAGAAGGACCCTGAAAACCCCGCTTTTGAATATTATCCCATGTCAAGAACCTATTCCAATCCAAAGTCCAAATAAAGCAGTTACACTTTGGCCAAGAAAGCTTATTCCACACTTTCTTCCACTAGTGAACCTCCACCCCATCCAACCAGTTAGATAACAACACCTAATATCTAGAAGCAATAGTATAGACACCCTTAGGATTAGGAGACCAAGAAAGAACATCCCCTTCTTGGAGGGAGCTACAACATCTACTAGAAAGGATACTATGAAGCCCAGCACACTCCTCCTCCATACCAACAACAGGCCAATCATCAGGATTCTTCCATCTCGCCACCACCAACTGCCCATGAGAAGAAAAGGACTTGAAGTCACTCACCCTTGACCAACCTACCTCACAGAACCTCTGGCACAGAGTCACCAAATTAGGAAACTGAGAAACAATGGGAGGAAAACCATCCCAAGAATCAAACCAAAAATGAGCTTTTGTCCCTCTTTTACAAATCCAAAATAAACCATCCTTGACCAGAGCAGCCCCTTTCTTGAGCATACTCCAAATCACTGAGCCTTTCCCCACCAATGGATAATGAGGAATATCAATCTAAGGGATCCCTAGGAATTATTTCTATGTTAATATCCTGGTCTAGATCCCATCCTACTCCACACACCACCGCCAATACAATTTAGCAGCCAATGCCATCCCTAACAATGACAACTGCCTTAACCCAAGGCTACCAAACTACTTCGAGCTACAAACAATGTCCCATCTGACAAAGCTCCATTTAGAGGACAATAAGCTACCAGCCCATAAAAATTGTCTTGCTAAGGAATCCAATTCCCTAACAAAACTCAAAGGGGCCACCTGAATCATACATCTATAAATAGGGAGGGCCTGCACCACAGACATGAGCAACTGAACACGACCCACAAAGGACAACCAACGATGGGTCTAATGATTAACTTTCACATGAAATTTATCCAGAATATTTTGCTAAGACTCCCTGGGAAGTCGTTGACCAGAGATGGGAATACCAAGATAGGTCAAAGGGAGAACCCCAGTCTAAAATCTCAAGATATGAGCAATTCACCTCTGAATGGAACCTGGAGTATTGAAGAAAAAGATGGAAGACTTATCTTCATTAATCAATTGGCCCAAAGCTACAAGATAAACATCCAACACCTTGCGCAAATTTGAAGCTTCCCTAATTGTAGCCATACCCATCAAAGCAGTGTCATCAACAAACTGTAAGTGAGACTAAGGATGTAAACCACCTCCCCACCCCCACCCCTGAAGGAAACCTAACTCCACATTCCTTCTTATCAAGCATCCCAGACCTTCAACAAGAAGAAGAAACAAGTAAGGAGAGAGGGGGTCACCCTGCTATAAACCCCGAGAGGCACCAAAAAGCTTAGAGTGCTCACTATTTATTAACACAGAGAAGGAGACTGAAGTAACACAACTCATAACCCAATAAATCCACTCATCCCCAAAACCAAAAGCACCAAGAACCTTCCGAAGGAAGGACCGTCGAACATGGTCATAAGCCTTAGCCATATCAAGCTTGATGAACATCGCCTTATCTTTGGAACTAGCCATAGAGTGAATGGTTTTAGTTGCAATAACAACCCCATCTAGAATCTGATGTCCCACCACAAAACCACTTTGTTCCTTAGAAATCAGCACTTTAAGCCACTTTTTCAACCTATCAGCAATCAATTTAGAGATAATTTTATAAATCACATTGCAAAGAGAGATAGGACAAAATTGACTTAACCTATCCACCCCATCACACTTTGGGATGAGAGCAAGGAAGGTAAAATTCAAAGCCCATAACATTTGTTTATTCTTATGAGACTCTTGAACAACCGCCAACAAGTCCAACTTGATAATCTCCCAGAATTCTTGAAAGAACTCAATCGGGAAACTATCAGGACCAAGAGCTTTCCCCCTCTTCATTTGAAACACAATCCCCTCTAGCTCCTCAATCAAAATATCACTCATAAGATGCTCATTCATCTCCCTAGAAACCAAAGAAGGGATACAAGAAAGGACCTGAGCTTCCTCATCAAAACCCCCCTACGAGTCCTCCCTGAATAATGAAGCAAAATATTGCATAGCTTCACGTGTGATTTCATGAAAATAAGAAAGAGTTTCACCCCTGTCATTCACTAGAGCAGAAATTTAATTGCCATGTCTGGCTTTCACCGAGTTGAAGAAAAAAGAAATATTTTTATCCCCTTCTTGAAGCCATTCAATCTGAGCCTTTTGTTTCCAAAAAACTTCCTCTCGTAGCTCACACTCTTCCAGTGCTTTCAAAGTCCTAGTCTCTTCTCGCAGCAGGTCCTCAGTCACTCCATCCTCCCTGATCAACCTCGTAATACCATCCAACTCAACCTAGGCAGCAGTCTTAGCATGGAAAATGTTTCCAAAGTACTGTTGATTCCAACGTTTAAGCTGATACTTGACAAATTGAAGTAACTTAGCAAAAGTATACATTGTTGTACCATAAGCAAGTCTATCATACCTCCACCACTCAGTAATATAGTCATGGAGAGAGGAGTCACACAACCACATAAGCTGGAACTTGAAAGAAGGAGACTGAGGCACATGAGCTGAAGAAATAGCTAGCTTGATAGGCCAATGATCTGAGCCCCTCCAATCCAAAATTTTAGAGCTAGAAAACCACAATCCACCAACCTAGTAGCAAGAAACCAGAAAGTGGTCAAGTCATTCCGCAATATAGTTATTCCCAATCCGTTGATTGTTCCAAGTAAACTAGCCATTAATGGGCTTGATATCAACAAGATTTAAAGCTGAGATGTTATCCTAAAGTAGCAATGCAGAAGGCTCAAGCCTTGTAATACAACCCCACTTCTTAGTCAACTCAGAAATAGCATTGAAGTCTCTAGCCATAATCCACTGATGGAAAGGAACCATGCTTCAAACAAACCTGATATGGGACCACAAAAGTTGCTTACCCTGAAGTTTAGTAGGCACATAGATATTGGAGAAGAGAACAAACTCCCCTGTCTCAAAACAAGATGCAATCATAGAGATAGAAGATTGAAAGGACAACCACCAAAGAGGGTGGATCTTTCAAGGATTCCATAAACAAGCCACTCCCCCAGCAGACCCTTGAGCACCAATATACTAGCACTCTCCACTCCCCCAAAACTTAGGCACTAAACCAAACATACACTCCACTAATAACGTAGTCTCCTGCAGGAAAACAACATCAGGAGATTGACTTCTAACAAAATCGTGAACAGCTTTTGTCAAGAGCCACTATTCAAGCCCCTTACATTCTAGGATAGAATAATCATTTCAAGGGGCTCAAAAAATGAGAATCCAGAGTCTTAACAGACCCTAACTCTACCAAAGTTTCCCCTGTTAATTTAATCTTTTCCAAATCCTTTTTTTACCAAGCTTGGAAGACTTCTCCCCAGCCCCTTTTTTTGGATCCTTTTGATGAAGACCCAAATGAGAAGAAGAAGATTTATTATTCTTCACCCCCTCAGTACCTGCATTTGAAACAAGATGAGATCCATCCTCACCACCCTTCTTCCCCATTATAATAGGAACCGATTCCACCTGGACTTCCATTTGAACATCTATGTCCATTTGCAAAGCTTTATTATCCTACAAAACCTAAGAAGCTTCAGAAAGAAGGCCCTCCTGTCCTGTACCCAAAGCACCCTGATCTAGATTCACCAAGCCTGGATTCACTTCCTACTAGCTGAGATCATCTAAAACTTCAAATCTGTTGAAAGAATCTTCATCCTGCCTTTCCTTCAAAGTCCTCTTGTGACCTCAATTCCTGTTTCGAGCCTTGATAGGAACGAAACCATTAGCCCCATCCACATCACCAGGAATGGGTTCCTTCCCCTTTTCAACCCTAGGGGGATTGTGGGGAGGCTAAGAAGGCTAGGAATCCATAGGCCTAGCCTTTGGGCATCTCCTCTGCAAATGTCCATATTCATGATAGAGATGACACCGAAAAGGAAGAGTCTCATAGTCCAACTGTTGCACCCAAGAGTAAGGACCCACACACATATCCACCGAATCTGGCAAAGGTTTACTTAAATCAATCTCAACATAGATATGAACAAAAGTCATCACCTTTTTAACTTGAGTCTGCTGTGAAGCACCAACTAGTTTTCCTAGCATAGAAGCCAGCTAGTGTAAAACATCATCCCGCCAACATTCCATAGGAAACCTTGGAAGCCGAACCCACACCAGAACCTGGTTCAGAAGTTCTTCAATAGGATTAAAGCCCACATGCCAAGGTTTAATAAATAACCCAATCTGATTATGAAAATAGGGGCCTCCTTCAAAGGCCTTGTTGCGATCCGCCAAGCAATTGAATAAAACCATGAAAAAGTTATTTGCTAAAAGCATAACCTCCATTTCTCCCTCTGGCATCCAAGTCTGTTAGGCCCATGATTCAAGAAATTGTAATGAAACCTGCATCCCCATAAACTTACATAGAAATGCATGCTTCAAATAATAGTCAATATCTTCCACAGTCATCTCCAACAGGATAACCAATTTTGGCCTCTCCTCACAATGTTCAAGACATCCATTGATCTTCATAATCTAAGTACCACCAGACAAACCCAAACCAACCAACCCCAAGTCTGGTGAGAACAAGTTATTATTAAAAACCTTCAAAGCATGCGAAGGAGAATTTGCACCAACCATTGCTGAGAAAAAATCCATCTTGGGACTAGCCCCTGAAGACTCCCTAATCGGCATTGAAATTAAACAAGACCCAAGGCAGGCAAGCAAGCCCCTGAGAAAAAAGAACCACCACTAGGGTTTAAGCAACCCACCACCCAGTACTACCTTCAAACTACAAACGCGAACTAACCAGGCACAAAAACCCCACCCACGGCCTCCAACCAGACACAAAACCCCCGCACGCTCAGGGAAAAAGATACACCGATGCAGATGAAAAAACTTTGCACTGATAAAAATCACAGCCCCAGACCTCCCCAAAACGCATGCACTCCTCATATTCTTTGATTATTTATTGCTAGTTTTAAACTGATGTGTATCAATGATGCAATTGGGTCATTGCATTTAATTTGGTTTTGAGTCTTGCTGTTATGTTTTGTCTAGCTTAATGTAATGGTGATCATGTTAGTTTTGTGAGAGGTCAAGGTTGTTAAGCGTCATGCTTTGGTTAGTTATTTATTGGTATTTGTGTTAAAATCTTTTTAGCTCCAGAGGCTTGTTACCTTGAATTCAGTGTGATATTGTGGCAAGGATGTTTTGGTGATGTGTCATTTGGTATGAGGTCTTGATGTAGATTGGAAAAGATTGTTGTTTTGAATTTGAAAATTGTTGATTAAATGTTTTATTTCATTTGGGATTTTGAAATGGACAGGGGAAAGTTTCATGGTTGAGAGTTTGGATTTAAAATGATCTATGTAATGTTTTGGTTTGCAAAAAGTTTGATACCTTTCAATCCCTTGTCCATGCATGTTATTAGTTTATGGGTGATGGTTAAGGCTTGCTAGTTGTATGTAGGAGAGTGTCTTTCATGGTGGGGCTAGTGCCCAGAGTGGCTACCTAGAAAACCCCATTTACAACTTAATAATTGATCTAGGTGGGCTGGGTAGTAATTCACATAACAAGATAAGTATGATGCATCAAGCATACCTTGAGTACTTTCACAGGCTAAGGATGGGATGAGAAGGCCCGGTTGGCAAGGTTGACCTCCTTGTCTCCATGAGAGGATGTGTCAACTCCACATGTGTCACCCTATGGGGTCGGTGCCTATAGAGAGGTCACCAGGAAAACCATAGATGGGGCCTAGTTTCTAGTGAGAGATAGCCTGAAAAACCCATGCTAGGACCATGCGATGACACTCTCCCTACTATAGCTTAGTTACTTCCTCTTTATTTTGGTTGTTGCCTCTGGAGTATTGACTTGTCTTGCTAATTTAACTTGACTTGAAGAATTGACTTGTTTTGAGTATTGACTTGTCTTGCTTATTTAACTTGACTTGAAGAATTGACTTGTTTTGAGTATTGACTTGTCTTGCTGATTTAACTTGACTTGTTTTGAGTATTGACTTGTCTTGTTGATTTAACTTGACTTGAAGAATTGACTTGTTTTGAGTATTGACTTTGTAACGCCCCGCATGAACACCTTAGAGAACAACACATCTATGCTACGCAAAACGGAATAATTTTTTTTTTAAATGAAAAAAGTAACACATCACTACACACCATTAACTATCAACTTGTTACTCTAAGATTTTCATGGTTGCATTACTTAGCAAAAAAATTAACATAATCTAACACACATCATAAATTAACATCAGTAGAACATTCTAAACCTATTGCATTAAATCGATAAACATTTACATTTCCATAACATGAGATAAGTAATCATCAGGATCTAGTACGTAGTTACAATTTCTTCTCACATATGAGTACATCATTACATTGTTACTTAACACCTTCAAATACATACATTATAAATCAACTGATACACAAACAAGTACATGAATACAAATCACTTACTTCATATCTGGTACAAGATCTGATGACTGATACACAAGATACAACATCCTCACACACAAACAATAGCAAAGGGATAAACCAATGGATAAAAGCTCTTCCACCGGACCATGTGGAACCCTAAGGTCCACCCCCTGAGCTAGGAGTTAACATAAGGTCCCCACTACAACATACAGTCAGGTAGATAGTAGACTAAAAGAACAAGACAACACATAACTCCAACAACACAAGTCAGTATCACCAACAACTTAACAACACTTCCAGAGGCAAGCACATAACGAATAGGGAGAGTACAACTAAGGAATGCTAGACTGCAGTAGGGAGGAGTGTCATCACATGGCTTGTCATGGGTTGTCCTGGTAAGCCTTCCTAGGCCCCGGCCCCTATCTTGGGTTGTCCTGGCAGCCTCTCCCGACTCCCGGCCCCCATACAACGCTCATGCGGAATCAACATACCTTTCGTGAGGACAAGGTAGTTGATCTTGCCATTCCAGGCCTTCTCATCTCACCTCAAGCCTAAACAAGCACTTGAGCCATGAGTGAGGCATCCACTTATCTTGTTTAGTGTGATTAGCTACCCAACCCCCTAATTCATTATTTAGGTTATCACTGAGTTAACAAACTCCCACATGGGTTGTCCTGGATGCCACTTTGGGCTCCGGCCCCCATTGAGAGCCACTCCCCTACCTGCAACTAGAAAACCCCACTCAACAAGCATAGAAAACATCATCAAGACAACAAGGATACAGGAACCATGCAAGGAATCAACCATCTTGCACACAATTATCCTCATATCAACATGTGTATATAACAATGCAAGGAATTAACCATCTTGCATGTCATCTTAATCACAAGGACAACTAACAAAACATTGTCCATAGCAATACATAAACATTACTCCATTACTGTACTCGATGTCTCCCATTATCTAACCCAACACAACATCTCAAACAAATAAATAATCATAATGAAGAACCTTTCTACACATCATGATACATTCAGAATCTTTACATTCTTTCACAACACCAGAGCCAATTTCCTTATACACAACAAAAGGTGACATAGCTTCATTGACTCAAGACACTTATCGACATGTTACATGACGTCAAACCACCTTGGCCTCTAGAATAAACCCTCAACAATTAACACTTGACCATTTATATACATTCCACTTACATTAAACAATTCCAATTCATACTAAACTAATTGTATAATACCTTCAAATCAAAATCCCAATACATTATTTGTATACCTAAACCTTAACCCATTATTCTATTTTATCTTATCAAAATGAAGAAAACATAATAAGAACTATGACACTTTAAATTAAATTTCATTAACCATTTATGTATAGTCACAATGTTTATCTTTTAATCAATTTAACAATGACAACATTATTATAAAATTCCAATTTTATTTGGCTTATAAACAATCAACTATACTTTTGAAATAATAATAATAATAATAATATATCAACTAATTATCTAATTTAATTACTCTTCGAAATATAAATATCTCAACGATCTGGACAATTACCATTCCGATTTATAACTATTTTTAAACCCTAATTACCCTAGTAAATTAACTTCCTAATGAATTTATCGGTAACATTATTTAAACATTTATCTACTCAATTGAATGGTAAAAGAATTGTAATCAGATTATTAATACTTCTAAAAATAATAATAATTACCATAGATCATAGAATGGTAAATAATTTCGTAATTATTTTTTGTAGTAAAGTTGGAAGTTTTATTAACTAACAAATCTATTTCTTTATAAACGTTTTACCCGGGCTATTCAATTGAAAGTGAATAATAATCCATGAAGATTTTACATTATAACCATTACTGTGGTTCTTTACTTAAATAACATCCACTTTAATGATCAAACAACTAATAGCAATTTACACCTCTTTCACAACAATAGTGATAAATATTTGTCCTATTTTATTATTGGCCAAAATTGACCTTTGACTGTTGAAAATGAATGATATTTAAGAGCAGCTTACTACCTACAAGGCAACTTAAATTTAAGTTGACGAAGTTTTAGATTTTTAAGTCCTCTAGGTATAGGAAATATAATTTCCTCATGCAATACCGTGCTTTAGCTTAACCTATATTAAAGCACATGAATGGAAAGCAGTACTCTTAATAGCCAAGAGTGGCTTGGAGGATACAGATTATGATAGACGCATGACATGTAACAAGAACTTTTTTTAATTTCTTATTGCTGTTCAGCAGGAAAGCAAATTATAAGGAGGGTAGTTTGATAAGTTCTCACTCCTTAGAATAGCGTTTAATACTTCAGTTATAAACCTTTTTACTACAACTAAAACAATGAGGCTTGATATGTAATGGTAGCTAGTAACAAACATCAGATAGCTACGGTGAGAACTCCTCAGACATTGTTTACAGAAGGTTGATTGAAAGATTGTGCTGAGCTATCTTTGGGCGCTTACGTGTCAAAATCCATCTGTTCTATTGCATTAACAGTTGTCTTTGATCAATGAAATGATCTTCAATACTCCATTAGCTATGCTATAGAACACATGGGCACAAATTTTGAGCACCTCTCTCAATTAAAAATGACCGAAAGAGTTATCTATCATTGTTTTTGACATATTGGGAAGTGAACCAGCCATCAGCGAATTGTCTCTTCACCCCTCTGGATTGTATCAGGTATTAAGAAATAGTAGAATTAGAAATATAAAAGAATCTTTATTATTATGAGACATCTAATATTGTGATGGCTGTGCCTTTTGCAAACAAAGTGCAGAAATGGCTAGCAAAAATGATAATATGCACAAATAAACGCATCACAATTAATGTGTTTCTAACTATTTTAATTATCATATTCAGTGTGATGATTCTGGCTTAAATATTTAGGGCACAAGACATTATCAAGCACTATAATGCTCTTATGCACTAGGCAACATGGTGCAGGAAATGTACGAAATAGATTTTGCAAGTTAGTAACTAAGTGCAGTACACACTTGAATCAGATTTGTAACCCTTATCTCCATGCCTGTAGTCGATTCATTATGTGTTCATGGTTGACCTCCTTGCCCGTGCAGCTATCTTGAAGACGCCATAAACTTTATCATCAAACCAATTAAACCGGCAGTGTCATGAGGATGTTCTTGGTGTGCAATCACTACGGCACAAGCGTTAGCATGTGGAGTAATCAGGAGAGTATGAAAGAAAATGAAGGATAGCTGCCACAGTCCCCATAAGGGAAACCAGAGCACACAGTTAACAAGAATTGACCCGACAATCTTGAAAACACCCTAAACTTGTCATTGCGATTCCAGATAAATCTGCGACAAAAGTGTGGATGTATTCTCTTGGTACCTGTAGTTCGCATATGAATATAGGCTGAAAGTATTTACAATGATGTTGTTTAAGATTTCGATCCTAAAAAAAATGCTACACAAGTTTTGTTCTTCTCTAAAACATCTTCGTAGGAGTGGGCAGTTAAGGTGGAGATTAGCGGTTAAGAAAATTACAAGGGTAAAGGAATTAAGCAAATGCAAATAAAAAGGGTGCTGTAGAATCAATGACCTGTCTGGGGCTTGGCACACATAGTCACACGGGTGAGGAAGCCTCAAACACTTTGCAATCCTTATTGCACTATACCTACAGTTTAGCCTTTATGCAAGTTTGCCTTCCGTCATTGAGGACACCCTAAATTTTGTTATTAACATATCATTTAAACCTACTAGAGATTATGTTTTCAGATCATGCAGGAATACGGCTAAAATAATGTGTTGAAAGACATAAGAAACTTTCAAGCAAATGCTACAAATCAGAATTGTAGATGTGATGATAGCATACCAATTTATTGATGAATGCACTGCAGAATGAGAAAATAGCATTAACACAATTAAAAGAACCTATATACGCTGCAATGACCTCAATCTGTTCTTTGCGGCTCCATCTTCGTTCCCAGATCTCCAATTCCACTTTTTCCCTCCCCTTCTCTCCTTCTCTCTGCTTATTATATAGAATTCCCTAACCTAATTGCTTGTACCCACCTTATTAGGGGATATACACATGATCCAATGCCAACCGTCAATGAAAATACAGCCTACATTCTTTTAATTTTTAATAACATTACAATATAACCCCTATTCTTTTATTTACTCAAGGATAACTTACATTTAATATATTACAACTTATAATTTTTATTTTATTTAATTTAGTATTTTATAGATATTTGGTAAATAACAACTCATAAGTATATATTACTTTATTTAGTCATTTATTTACTGGGCCACAAATATACACTTTCATGTTGATTTTATTAATTATAGAACAATTCCACAACTATAATGCCACTTTATAACTAATTTATCTCCTTTATTATTTATTTTTATTTATTTAATATTTAATATATATTTGTTATATAACAACTAATAATTATTTATAAATCTATTTAATAATCATTAATTAAATTTATCTATTTATATACCACAATTAACCAATCATAATCAAGCAATTACTCGACCATCAAGCATGCAATGAAAGCAAGACGACAACCCATGGAGACAAATGAAACTGAGAACAACGACTAGACGCAAAACTGAAGACTTATCCTCTACAAGGATGACGGATAACTAGGGAACCTTATGCTAACTCCCATCAACAATTCCATTGGATAGGGCACGCTCAGACCTGCTAGTTCAGGTGGAGTTGATGCCCAGTACCTGCATCCTGCAGCAAACTTCAAGGTTAAACACATATATATATATAAACATGAAGTCATGCACACAGTAAACAGAAATCGCAGCGTGGCAAGGTACTCGGACACGAGTAATGCGACACTGTTCTGTTTACCTAAATACATCCATAATTAAGTATTCAGTTGTCTACAAGAAAATAGAATAATCAATAACAATACGATCTAGTATAACAATTATTGTTAAAGCATCATAACCCTGATTAAATTTCACATTAAACTCAGAAATAACATTAATCCATTATATCAAATATGTCCATCAAACTATGAAACATAAAATATCAATAATCCAATATCATCAATCGTCATCATAGAAATAGGTCCATAACAACTCAACGTAATAACAAAGAATCCCATGTCATGATATCTAATCCTACTAGGAATACTATCAGTCTGACAGAAGCAAGGTGAGGGGCACTACAGACTTGTCTTGTTGATTTAACTTGATCTGAAGAATTGACTTGTTTTGAGTATTGTCTTATCTTGATGAATTGACTTGTCTTAATGATTTGTCTTATCTTGATGATTTGACTTGTCTTAATGATTTGTCTTATCTTGATGATTTGACTCGTCTTAATGATTTGTCTTGTCTTGAGGGGTGCTGTCCTATCTAGATGATTTTAGTTGTCTTGTTGATTTGTGTAGTCTTGATGATCTGAGTTGTCTATGTCAAATCTATATTTTCTTTCTTGTATAGTTTGACTTAGTGGAGCCTCATTGTTATCTCCTAGCTCGGACAGGTGGACCTCAAGGTTCCACATGGTTGGGTGGAAGAGCTTAATCCATTGGTTTTTTTTTGGCCGACCTAATTCATGATCAATGTAGATGATTCTCCAGTTTCATACTTGTACTTGCATCCTCAAGAGTTATATTATAATTTTAGTATTGTATTATATTGTTGAATATTATAAACCAACATGATTGGTCATATAATCTTGTATTTGAACCTTTGTAACTGTTCAACTCTACAAATGAATAATGTAAATCCTCTTATGTTGTATTATAATGTATATCACTTGTATTGTTATGGTTTCTTGATTATTTGGTGTAGTTATGTTCCCTAGAGGTGTTAGTTGTACAACTTGTAGAATGTTGTTGATAATGTAATGTTATCTTCTGAATTATGCATTTATTTTTTAAAAACAAATCTGTAAAACTTTGCACTTGTTAGTCTAAACTCTAGGGTTGTATGACGAGGCATCACAAGTTTATTTTTACACATATATCCTCTCATAGATTAGTGTAGGAAGAGTATTCCATATCTTTTCTTCCTTTAAATATGGTTGATATCTTGACTTTTGTTAGAGGTGATAGGGTTAGGGTAGGAAAGGTTGGATGTCCTTGTCTCAAATGGATGCATCTTGGCATCATCTTCTCTTCTTCAATCCAACACATTTAGACATATATATCCTTAAGTAAGTTGGTTGAGATTGATATTTCTCATCTTTCTATAGGAACCACATCATAGTTAACCTATAGTTCTCTCAATGGTAGCAGGTCTATATGTTGTTTATACATTGCTGATTCCATCCACTACGAGTATTTAGGAGATCTCTGATGTTAAGTCATGTGGCTTATTTCTTGGTATATATATATCCAAGACCCAAATACTACAACACTTTTCAAACTATTTAACATGGATTCAATAAAAGACTTTAAATCTCTCTTTTTAGTTAAATCATAAACTTACTTAAGATAACAATATTCTAATCAAATCTCAAGATCTATAATTCCCTCTATGATTTATTTAATAACTTACTACTACAATTCACATCTATACACTTTTCAAAAGAATCCCAATCTCAACTCAAACTACAAGTACATCTATTGACAAAAATGATTTTTAAAACAATACACAATAAAATTTTAACTCTCTTTTAAATAAAATTCTAATAATAATAACATATACTATTCTATTCTAGAATTTTAATTTCATCTATTATTTGTTTAATCAATACTATAATAACCCAATTCACAATAAATCTCTAACTTAAAATCAATGTACCACAAGATAGTATGTTACTAAATCATAACTAAAGAAATTTATATTTAAATAAGATAAAAAGAATATAACTCAATATATTTAATTCTAGAATTATAATATTATTTATCTAGCATCACCATAAAATCTACTTTACATTAAAAAAAAAACTAATTTATTTATTTAACAAACTTGCATCTACTAAAGCATCTTTATTTAAATAAAATTAATTTTAAAATAATACAACTCTATCCTAATATTTTAAGATAAACTAATATTATCTTATCACTATTGCCTTTTAATGAGTTTGATTAAAAAAAAAGGTCAAATTAACAATTTTAATAAATCAAAACTAAAAAAAAGCATAAAGCAAGATTTATGAGTTGCTCAAGGAGTTTCCAAATAGAAGTTTTCCTAATTCTGCTTACAATTACATACATTCTAAATTGATATTAGTTTTAATTAAACTATTTCTAACAAGATAAATTCATTATATTAATAATGAATATTACTTAGAAATCATTCTCCCTAACCATGGAACTTCTAAGCAAGTCCATATTTAAAATCAACTCAATATAATAGAATAATTTTAAGCCAGAAAATGCTATTAAATAAAATCCAAATGTTATTCTATTTTCGAAATATAATTCCATCTAATATTTGATTCACCATTACAGTAAAACTCTAATTTACTATTTACTTATTAAAACAATGTATATTGCTAAGTCATAACTAACCAATTTATATCTCAACAAAATAAAATGAATATAATTACTTAACTTAATATATTTAATTCTAGAATGGTACACCATCTAATATTGTTTAAAAACTAGTATGGTCAATTAAAAAATCCAATACAATCCTTCATCTACTAATTCTAATCTATATTTAATAAGAGCAATTATTGTAAAAATTAATATAAATCTATCTTAACAAAATATATATGTATGTTTGACTAATCAAAATTTTCTATCATTTTAATTTCCTAAAGAGCAAGTTAATTTGTATTTAACAATTATTAACTATCACAAAATAATAATTATAAAGGCAAGTTTAATAGACATTCATGGAGTTGTTTTAGAAACTTCCTAAAATCACTCATTTATTACATTTTTTAACTATAAACTTGAAAATCTATTCATTGTTACACAATATGATAATTAATGAAGAAATTAAGAGATTTTTAAAAAGTTGAAAGAAAGCAACAATGCCAGGAAACAACATGAATTTATTTATTGCAGAGGTCAAAGATCAACCAAGGCAGGCTGAAAGAGGAGAGAGGCACAATCTTCAGATAGGAACAGCCATTTAGGTAAAAAAAATTCAAGAAACTTCATTTTAGATTTAAGAATTCAACTGAGACACCAGAAATTACAGAGAAATAGAGGGTCATAAAACTAGTCTGGCAGATAAGAATCTGTAAGAGGTTTTGATAAAATGACTTCCAATATGTATGGGTTTTCAGGTAAGGAAAAAAAATGGTTTTAACATCAATAATTCTAAACTGGCTGAGAACAAGATTTAATTGCTTTTAATATTATATTTTCATTGAATCAATTTTAATAGAACCAGAGCAAGATTTAATTTCTTTTAATATTATATATTTTCATTGAAGCAATTTTAATAGAACCAAAGCAAGATTTAATAGAACCAGAGAAGCACAGGGTCGTACAGCAGCACCATAGGAGGATTCTTATAAGAAAATTTTGTTAAAAAATTGTTTTCCTCAGACTCTCACCCCACATGTATGGCCTAGCAACAACAAATAAAAAGGTAAAACAGATTTTATAGTAGGAAGAAATTTAAGAAGTCAGAGGATGAAGTTGTGTATGGCAGCAGATGAAGTAAATTGAAATTTGTAGATTAAAAACTTGGCAAAACAATCATCCCAAATGATCATTGGTATGATCTGGCAATGCCGGGGGAAAAGATAGGTGATAAATTCAGCCCAAGGTAAAATTTTGATAAGATTTTATTGGAGTTTCATTTCAATGTGTGGCTAAAATAAAGAAACCTTGTTTCCTGGCAATGGAGTTAGATATTCAAAAGGCCTTAAAGTAACACTAAAATTAGCAAGTAAAATAGGGTCTGATAACAAATTTGATTAGAGCAATTTCAAATGATTTATTTGTTGAATAAACTTACAGATTTCCCCTTTTGGATCAATTGAGAGTTCAATCAAGATGAAAAGAGAGAATCCTAAACTTCTCAAGCTAGAATAGCAAACTATCAAATGCAGAGTTATTGGGAAAAATCAAATGGAGACAGGAAGGCATGATTTCATTCAAATTGCTACAGAAAATACAAGTGAGCATACCTGGGATTTCGTTCCAAGCTTCAAACTTTCTTCGGCTTCCTAATACTCATTAATTTCCATTATCACAAATCCCACTAACTCCTTAAAAAAAGAAAAACAATTAAATTTTACTTTCTAGAGAGATTCTCCAAGCAATTAAATTTTTAGTTTTTAGAGAGATTCCTTAAATCTGGAATCTTATTCGACAACTCACAAGAATTAATTTGCTGACTAATATTATTTTACTAATTACCATATACTATTTTTAACCATATTAAATACTTATGACTCATATTCTATAAAAAACATCATTAAAATAATTAATTTAATCTTTATTAAAAATTTACTTAAATAATATTCCTAATTTCACATTGCTAAATAATGACTAATAAATAATATTATAACTAACTTATTAACTAATAAAATCTTTCCCGTAAAACTAAATACAATTTCAGCAATAAAATAATACCATTCACTTATGACAAATGTCAAGATTTAATTATTAAAGCTATTACTTTAATTCATAGTTAAAATATTTTTTATTATTTCTCAATTTACAATTTTAATTAATATTTACATAAATATCACTATATCAAGCCTATTATTACTATTATATCATTCATTCATGTGTTACCAAAATACACATAGGCTTAACTAAAAAAAACTCAACAATAACTCCACATACCACATGACGACCAACATCCTGAAGCGAGGACCAAAGGGTGACACCTCGACTCATGTTCACAAACTAAAGACTAAAATTGACCTAGGGAGAAACTTCATGTTATCTCCCATCAACATTATCCATTGGTGCAAGGGCCCACTTAGACCTACTAAGTCAGGTGGAGTCGAGGCCCGGTACCTGCAACCTGCATCAAGACGATAGGTTGTATACAACATATGCATATATATCAAATACATAGAGTCAGGGAATCGCAGCGTAGTAGAGTGCTTGAAATGAGTAATACTACACCATCCCTGCTCACAAGCATAACAATAAACACAAACATCTCTAATCAGATAACATTAAATCCATATAGCATAGTAACATTATTCTGCATAATTAATTAACTATCAACTAACCATGTCACAACATAAACTATAATAACAATAATGTCATCATAACACATGTCAATAACCAAATTAGTCAACCATAGTCCATCATGAACATAATAAGCATAAACCATAAATCTAAGCACTCAAATGTCTCAAAATTGTCTAAAAGCAATGGAAAACTATCAACTGACACAAGCCAAAATTGAGGGGCATTACAAAACTAATCACATAAAAACAAGGAAATAAAATTAAAAGTAGTATGTACCATCATTTAATCTTTGGAAGATATTAAATCCATAGTCCTCCAAAAACTAAAATTTTCTTACTATCAACTCTATATACATATAAAACAGTTGAATTATTTTATCAATCATCATACTATGTAAAAAGAGATTAGAATCATACAATTCTCCAATATTATAAAGGGTTATTTTTCAAAATTATAAAGTTTTAAAATTTAAAATATATCTCATATACTTTTTTTGATAAGAAATTTTAAACATCATTCCATTTCTTGGAGGCTCTAGAGCCCTCCCCAAACTGCACTTCCACCGGTTCATCTCTACGTCTTTCGAAGCCATTCCTACGCAAGAACCCAGCTACATATTTTTATTAAATGAATGCATCTAAAAATTATAAAGTAACTATTTTATATTTAAAAAATATATAAGGACATATTTTTTAAAATGAAAGCACACAAGAATTAAATTTAAAATATATAACCGATATGGTTTTATTAAATTAATGGACATAACAATAAAGTGAACATAAAGTTTTCTTTTGTGTTATTTTATTTACTGTAGAATAATTTATTTTATTAGGTTTTATCATATAAAATATAAAAGGAGCAAAGTGTATTATCCAACCTAGAAGTTATTCCAATGGTAAATGCATTATATTTTGGTAGGGTTACCTTTTCTTTTCTTTTATGTGTTATTTATTGTGCAATAATTTAATTTATAATTATAATTTATTATTTTATTAGGGTTTCATTATATTATAAATAGCATAGATATCTTAAATACATCTATACCCTGAGAGAGAGGTGCCTATATTGAAATTGTTATTGATAATAGATAGGGGTCTAGAGACTTATCTCTGGTGTTTTTTAGATAGATGTATTTAGGATATCTATGTTAGTTTAATAATTTTATTAATTTATTACAATATATATAGAGTGAGGAGCTAAAATATGTACATAATACTATATAATGCTAGTTTTACATAAACAGATATTTTATTTACTTTATAGATTTACATTTAAAAATTGAAGAATTTTTAATTTAATCCAAAGATATGAAAAACTTAATTATAATTGTCTAATGGAATTAATTCTCATAGAAAAAATCTTTAATATTTTAATATAATACAAGCCAACACTAAACTAAATTAATTTACCCTCTAAAATAATTTACCTTGCGCTTAGTTTTCTTTGTGGGATGCAAGGCTTAGCTCTAACAATTAGTTTTTAAGGGAATATTTTTCAATAATTTAATGCAAATGATACGAAAAACTTATTATAATTTTTAATAGAATTAATTCTCATAGTAAAAATCTCATTAGACTAAATATTAGTTTTCTTTTCAGCTTTTATAACCATAGCCCTCATTAAACTAAAATAAAGTAATTTACCTTGCCATTATTTTTCTTTGCTAGCCTTACCCTGCCCTTAATTTTCTTATTTTTCTTTATGGGATGTAGGGCAATTCTTAGCTCAAAATAATTTTCAATAATTTAATTTAATCCAAATCATACAAAACCTTACGAATCTAAAACAAAGGACATTAAACTAAATATTAATTTTCTTTGTGGTTTTTAAAGATTGAACCCTGGCCTAAATAATTTTATAATAATAATTTTATAATTTATAGGTAATTTAAGCTACACTTTATAAATAATACACAATGCTAATCTAACCTTCTATAAATAATAGTGCATCACTTCATAAATACATTTTGCAAGAAAAATACCAAAAAAATGGCTGCATAGTGCCCTTACAAATTAAACTTCTCTCCTTACCGATTAAACTTCTTCAAATTCAATTTGCTTTATTTTTATTTGATTTGATTTTTCTCAAATTTATGTTTGAGTGCTTTGGCTGTGACATATAGATTTCCTCCTCCAAGTCACCATGAAGGAATGTTGTCTTCACATCCATCTATTCCACTTCAAGATCATATGTTGCTTTAAGAGATAACAGGAACCGAATAGATGTTAGCTTTGCAACGGGATAGAAAATCTCAACATAGTCAACTCCCTCCACATGAGAATACCCCTTCACACCAATCTAGCCTTATATTTCTCAACACTCCCATCTACACCAAATTTATTTTTGAACACCCATTTGTATCCAATAGTTTTTTGTCCTTCAGGCAAAGGCACCAAGTCCCAAGTATTATTCTTTTCCAAAGAATCCATCTCCTCTTCCATGGCCTCCTTCCAAGAACTTGCATCTTTCATATCCACAGCCTCTTTCATAGTTTTAGGCTCATCATTGTTAGAAATCAAAGAAAAAATACAACTGGAATCATGCATTGAATAACCAAACCTATCAGGTTGTTGCCTTATCCATATGGACCTCCTCAAAGATTGAAATTAAGGTTCTTCATCTTCTTCTGAACTTTCAGAGCTACTAGATCTCTCCTCATTATCATGTCCAATAGATGTTTTTTGTTCAACTTTCTCAAGGGTGGAAGGAAGTTGAACCACATCCTCTTTCTTCTCTTCTTTCTCTAGCTACAAGACAATAGAAGAAGGATTGAGATATCTGAAGATCACACTTCTACTATACAAAACTCTCTTAGTTATTGGATCCAAAAGCTTGTACCCTTTCACACCGATGCCATAACCAATGAATAGACACTTCGTAGCCTTGTTCTCCAACTTAGACCTCTTCTCCTTAGGCACATGTGCATATGCCTCACAACCAAATACTCAAATGTGTCTCAATGAAGGCTTGTTATCAGACCACACCTCCATAGGTGTCTTATTAATAAGTATTGATGTAGGAGACCTGTTAAGCAGGTAACAAGCAGTAGTAACAGCTTAGCCTAGAACTTTTGTTCAAGGCCAACTCTACTTAGCATACTCCTTGCCCTCTCCATCAACATTCTATTCATCTTCTCTGCAACTCCATTCTGCTGAGGGGTATATAGAGTTGTCTTATGCCTCTTAATCCCTTGTTCTTTATAGAACTTGTCAAAATCTATTGAACAAAACTCACCACCATTGTCAATCCTCAAACACTTAATCTTTCTATCCTTCTACTTCTCTACAAGAGCTTTGAACTCTTTGATTCTACTAAAGAGTTCAAATTTGCTTCTAAGGAAATACACCCATGTCCTTCTACTATAATCATCAATAAATGAAACAAAGTAAATAGATTTTGAAATTGAAGGAACATTAACAGGACCAAACACATCAGAATGAATCGAGTCCAACACCTCAGAAGATTTGTGAGAACTAGAATAAAACTGAACATAGTTTTTTTTTTTCCAAAAATGCAATGTTTGCAGAAATTGAACTCAAGGTTACAGTCATTCATACCCTCAACAAGATTTTTACTTTTTAGGATCCTCAAACCCTTTTCACCAATGTGACTAGTCCTTTGGTACCATAACATTGTCTTCTTAGCTGGAAGTTTCATCCCCATAGAATGAGCACCCTTAGGTACATAGAAGGCATGACCATCAGAAGTAGATGCAATAGTCCTCTTCGATGCTAGTTCCAATGGTGAGGATAAAGACTTTGAAGCTCTCTTCTTTGAAACAAAGGCACTATTTTACTGAACCATGCCTATATCAAGATGAAACAAAGTGCCAATCTAAACTCCCTTAGCTAACACCATAGATCCTCTAGTCATCTTGCATCCTCCATTCGAGAAAACAACCTGCACAACCACATCATTCAACTTACTTATAGAAAGGAGGTTCCATGCCAAACCAGGGACATGTAGAATACCATTGATCCCCTTCACTCATCCATCAAGGAATCAAATCAAGACTCTACCATAGCCAACAATATTCAAGTGAGAATCATTACCCAAGTACACCTTTCCACCATCGTATTCTTCATACTTTGAAAGCCAACCCCAATGTGAGGTCATGTGAAAAGATGCACCAGAATCAATAAGCCATGCATCCTCATATGCATGTGTTTCCAAGGTAGTGATAAATGCTTCTCCTTCATCCTAAGATGACTTGTCAGAATCTGGATCATAGCTCTTCTTCTTTTTCTTTTTCTCCTCCTTGCACTCCTTGCAGAAGTGACCAGGTTTTCTACAGTTCCAACACAGGGCCTTCAAATTTTTTAGAGACTTAGACCTCCCACGGGATTTAGATCTTCCTTTTTCTTCCTTCATCTTATCCCTTTTTTCCTTTCTCTTTAGATCTACCACAAACTGCAAGAGCCTCCTTAGCAAATTTTAAAGACATTCTCTGTATCTCTTTAGACAACAACGAAGAAACCACTTCATCCATCTTAAAGGTGGTAGTGGTACTCCCAATGGCCATAACAAGGTGGTCCCATGAATTTGGTAAGGAACATAGTAAATTCATACATCAATCTTCCTCCATCTTCACACCAACAGAGGTCAGCTAGGTGACAAGCATATTGAAAGTATTTAGGTGATCAGCGACAGATCCTCCTTTTTCCATCCTCAAAGAATACACTTCTTTTGTAGGAATAACTTTTTCACTAGGGATTTGGCCTAATAAACATCTCCAAGTTTCTTCCAAAGATCTTTTGCAGTCTTTTTTTCATGGATATTCAGGAGTACTGAATCAGCCAAACAAAGTCTTATCAAACCCTTAGCTTTTTGATGTTTGAGATTCTAGTCTGCTTGAGACATTTTCATTGGTTTTAATGAATATGGCATCTCATAAATCCTAAGCTACAAGCATGTACTCCATTTTGAGTTTCTACAACTTGAAATTACTACCATTAAACTTCTCTATCTCAAACCTCTTAGATGAGCTCACCACCTATTTTCTGCAAAAAAAATTCAAAATCCTCTGCACAAGCTCCCACTCAAATGAAAATCAACTCAAAAAACCCTCTACCCAACAACTAAAACCAAAGGTTATCAGGCTCTGATACCAACTAAAAGGAAGAAAGGTATGTAAAAATGCTTCCTACACTAATCTACTGAGGAAAGATTTATGTATATTTTAACTTTTACAGTTATAGGTTATTAGATGCACATTAATAGAAAGTTAATAACATCAAAGGAAAATACAAAACTCACAACATAATATATACATGGGGTAATCCTTTCCTACACTCTAAAGCTGCTCAATATATTATTTAGGAATCAAGAAGATTAGAATATACTTGCAGAGCAATCTTTCACAGGAGTATAACCAACTAGAGATCTAGGAGGTAACTCAACATCTATAAGACTCTTACACTCAACCTCTATCTCAAGATCCTGATATAGGAGATACAATATAGTAAACTGACAAAGGTAATTACAAAACTATGAGCCAAAACCACCCAAAAGTGGCACCCAAATTACCTCCAATCAAAGACGCCTTGTAATGTGCCAAATCACACAAAAACGTATGTAACTCTACCCTTTACATCTCTTGTAAGTGTCCAACCCATTTTTACATTTCCCAAAAAATAAGAGGTCGACCTTCTAGAGGTCATAGCTTTTGTTTTAGGTGTCTAATTGATAAACTGTTTAATGTGTCAGAAAGCTCGTGAAGAGATCTATCAAGATATAACCCACTTCACTAGTTATGACATCATTTGAGACATTTAGGGACCTCTAAGTGCCTCAAAACTAAGTTTGAGACTTTTTTTGGTAGTTTCAAAAAATATAAACTTTAATATCTCACGATCTAGGTATGATCTTGAGTCAAACCTCACCCAAGATGTTTACTTAGCAGTTTCGCACCTTTTGGGAAAATTTTGGGTCCATCCGAGATCAAATGTAGAGTTACTAAAAATAGTAAGTCTTGCCATTTTTAGCCCTTTTGGAAACTTTGAAAGTTCTAAATCATTATTCAAGATAAAGGGAATTTGAAAAGGCCAAAATTGGGAAGAATAGTAACATTTCATAGTTACAAGGTTGAGACACTTTTCCTAACAGTTATAATCACTTTAGTTAAACATGACAACAAAATTTCATCGACTCCACCTTCTTGGTCTCAAATAATATTATATTAACAACATGCCTAGTAAGTTCCACAATACTATATTTTATTTCTATAAAAGTTTACTTCTTCATAATAAGGTTTCAAGTTTTTGATATAAAACATATGGTTATGTTCACAAAGAACACCATATTAATTTTGGTTAGTTTATGAGTATAACTTCATTTGAATTCTCACAAAGAATATCCATTTATTGTACTGATTATTTATCTTCAATTTTGTTTACTATATTGTCCAATCCTGGACCACTCAAATTAGGTGTTGTCTATCACTAAGTTTTGATAATACATCATATCTTTTATATAACCATGAGAATATTCTTCTCCAAAAGTGTTTGAATAAAATATCAAGAATAGTACATAGTCTACTGAGAAATGTGAATCAACATTTGTCTATACTTTCATTTTTACATTTGGCTCTTATGTTGTCATCATGGTTCAGTCTTGCCATAGTTTCGTAGTAGAGTTACAAGAAATAGCTTAACTAAATGATAAAAGGAATAATTTCATTGCATTCAATATACAGGATAAACTCTCTGCTTATTGCATGCAAAGATATCATGGCCTTTTGGCTCACAGGCATTGTTTGCTACAGGTGATATGTGTATATAACACAGCCTTTATATAGGTATGAAAAGAAAAAGAATCAAGTCTCTTTATTGAGAAATAAAAATATAACTGGACTAAATGATTGCATAGGAGTTTGATATAAAAAACTTTCCTGTGTATCTCTTTTTATTATACTCTAACTCAGGGGTTTCAATCTTTAAGTATTGTCACAATCTTTTCCAAGACTTATTGTGTTGTTCTTGTTTCCTTTATCAGTCACCACTAGTAAACATACAACTTCCTCACATAAAACCATGTGTCTCTTTTTAAAATGCAAGAGATTATATATCCCCAAAATTTTAAGAGCAATATCTGTCTTCTTCTCTCATCGTTTCCCATACCAGTTAGAAACAAAAAGACCATTTAGAATTGCCACTTTGTGGATTTATACCAAAAAAGAGTCACAACCTAGTAAATATGCATGTCGGCATAAACTAAGGCACGGATACCATTCCTTAATGCCTTCCTGATGTAGACATGACAAGAGAATCCAATGAAAGATTGCCCCATCATGTAGCCCAATCGACTTCTATTGCATAAATTGAAATAACAACAATATTCATGCCTTCAAATTGTTATAATCATATGCTCAAAACTTTAAAGATTGAAACAAATTGTATATGCCAACATAACCTTGTTAAATTTTAGCCTTAAGATTGTTGTGGTACTCTTCTTCTCTTAGATGAAAATTAACTTTGATAAATTCTAGACATTAAGGATTTTTGTTTGTCCCTTTGATTGCTTTAGTTGCAGCAAAATAAACATATATTAATCTCTTAAACTTGCAGACCTTAAGTGAATATAATTTGTGAATGTTGTACCAACAATTTTAGCTATGAAGTAACACAATATCTATAAAACATGAACAGTAGCAAATACTTATAACCCAAATTTCTTTATGCAGCCCATCAAGGTAGAAACACACCTACATAACCTCCACAAATCCAACTATAAAATATCTCTATCAAACTTTCCAACTATCCACCTCCGCAAACATACAAATTTAGAAAATTCTCACCTAACAAGTCACCAGGGACGTTCACTTTATTTGCCTCATCAAAATGGATGTATTTCCATTGGAGAATTATCTTTAACATCACCTATGGATGTCGTCTTGATGACCTGAAAAAATCATAAATAAATTTGGGCTCTTCTCTTCTTTTTCAATGCCTCTTTCGAGCCAAACTTCAATCTATTTATAAGATCTCCTTTGCATAGTTTCATCTTCCTCATTTTGGGCTCCAATGACTCTTGGTTTTCCTATTCTTTCTTGGTGGCATCCAACTTGGAGAAAGGTGACTCTTGGGATTCTTTTATTTCTTTCTTTTATGACTTGGGTGCTTGAAAACTCTTCATTGTCCATTCTTTGTCTTCTAGCATGTAAGTGATTAGGATTTTTTCCATATACAACTTGCCTTGTCTTTTCCTTGGAGTGTTGAAGAATTAAATTATTTATATCAATCATTATCAAAACAAGACAAAATCCAAAATTGATTAACATGTGCATGAGGGTGCCCCTGTACCATACACCCCAGGAAAATAGAAATTTGAGTTTCACCTCAAATATTAATCTTCTTTCTTGTCTTCCAGCTCCTTTGCATGCGTGCATTGTTTTCACTTTGCTAGATCTCAAGTACATTTGTATCTACTGGTACACTTGTTCTTTTTGGTCCAACAACATGTTTCTTGAGCCAAGGCCAACTTGATACAATGTAGCCATGTGATTTTATTTGTTTTCTTGTTCTAACTTGACCTTGGATGGCAATTGTAAATTTACTTTTGATGTCATCCACTTTGTCTTCTTTACCTGCATAGGAAACAAACATATTAAAGAAATCATATTCTTCTTCTTCATACTTCACTTCTTCATCCACCTTATGTTATTTTCCACACATTCTTTTCTCTTCATTATTCTCCAAAATCTTTGGCTGCACCTCAACCATACTTAGCCATTCATTTTCATTTTTGAATTGCCCATCCATTCTTCCATTCTCCTTGACATCAACATTCTCAACTCTCAGTTCTTCTCCTAAGAACCATGCTATCTCCTTATCCTCCATAACTATCTCCTCTCTTTGGACTATCCTTGAGTCCTCTATAGCTTCTTTTGTTGTCTCTTCCTCTTCCTCTTCTTCTTCTTCCTGAACATCACCCACTTCAACATCAATGTCACTATTACTCTCATAAGTTTGAGAAAATTCAAAAGAAATTTCTTCCATTTCTTGTTCAACTAGTTTTTCAAACAACATGTTATCAAAACTTATTACCTCTTCCATTACCTCATTTTTCTCTGCTTCATACTTTCATACATCAATCTTCTCACCTAACAACAAGCTTTCAATTCCTATGCACTCACCCTTCAAGGCTATTAATACAAATTTCATCCCATCTTTGTCCATAATGTCATATGTGTTGTTTTTTCTGTTATACTCCACTGCCCTGCTATAATGCCACAACCTTCCAAACACAAGGTGACATACATCTAAATGCATAATATCACAAACTATTTCATCCTTATAACTGCCTATGTGAAACTCAACTTTGCATTGCTCAGTTACAATTACCTGATTACTAGTTTGAAGCCAACTCACAAAATAGGGTGTGGTGTGTGGTATTCTTTCCAAACCCAATTTATCTACCATATACTCAGAAACAATATTATCCATGCAAATATCTGAAATCACAACTTTATAACATTTACCTTTGGATTTGCAAGTAGTCCTAAATTATCTTTCCTTTGCCATCTTTCTTGCTTTCTTGGCTACCATTTCTTCCTGTTGTATCTTCTTTTCTATTTCTTCCTCATGTAGCCTCTCTGCCACTTTTAAAAATCTATCTAGAAATGATGATGCCCTTGTTCCATCTTTCTTCTTATTAGGATCCATCCTTCAACATCAAATCTCACTAAACCACATTAGCCAAAAGAATAAATCATTCCCAAAGATATTCTAGCTCTGATACCAATTTGATGCAGACATGACAAGAGAATCCAATGAAAGATTGTCCCATCATGCAGCCTAATCAACTTCTCTTGTATACATTGAAATAACAACAATATTCATGCCTTCAACTTGTTATAATCATGTGCTCAAAACTTCAAATATTGAAACAAATTGTATATGCCAACATAACCTTGTTAAATTTCAGCCTTAAGATTGTTGTTGTACTCTTCTTCTCTTAGATGAAAATTAACTTTGATAAATTCTAATCATTAAGGATTTTGTTTGTCCCTTTGATTGCTTTAGTTACAGAAAAATAAACATATATTAATCTCTTAAACTTGCAGCCCTTAAGTGAATATAATTTGTGAATGTTCTACCAACAATTTCAGCTATGAAGTAACACAATATCTATAAAACATGAACAGTAAAAAATACTTATAACCCAAATATTTTTATGTAGCCCATCAAGGTAGAAACACACCTACATAACCTCCACAAATCCAACTATAAAATATCTCTATCAAACTTTCCAACTATCCACCTCCACAAACTTACAAATTCAAAAAAAATTCACCTAACAAGTCACCATGGACGGTCACTTTCTTTGTCTCATCAAAATGGATGTATTTCCCTTGGAGAATTCTCTTCAACATCACCTATAGATGTCCTCTTGATGACCTACAAAAATCAGAAATAAATTTGGGCTTTTCTCTTCTTTTTCAATGCCTCTGTCGAGCCAAACTTCAATCTATTTATAAGATCTCCTTTGCATAGTATCATCTTCCTCATTTTGGGCTCCGATGACTCTTGGTTTTCCTATTCTTTCTTAGAGGCATCCAACTTGGAGAAAGGTGACTCTTTGGATACTTTTATTGCTTTCTTTTATGACTTGGGTGCTTGAAAACTCTTCATTGTCCATTCTTTGTCTTCTAGCATGTAGGTGATTAGGATTTTGTCCATATGCAACTTGCCTTGTCTTTTCCTTGGAGTGTTGGAGAATTAAATTATTTATATCAATCATTATCAAAACAAGATAAAATCCAAAATTGATTAACATGTGCAGGAGGGTGCCCCTGCACCATACTCCCCAGGAAAAAAGAAATTTGAGCTCCACCTCAAATATGGATCTTCTTTCTTGTTTTCCAATTCCTTTGCATGCGTGCATTATTTTCACTTTGCTGGATCTCAAGTACATTTGTATCTACTGGTGCACTTGTGCTTTTTGGTCCAACAACATGCTTCTTGAGCCAAGGCCAAATTGGTACAATGTAGCCATGTGATTTTGTTTGTTTTCTTGTTCTAATTTGACCTTGGATGGCAATTGTAAATTTACTTTTGTTGTCATCCACTTTGTCTTCTTTACCGGCATAGGAAACAAACATATTAAATAAATCATATTCTTCTTCTTCATACTTCACTTATTCATCCACCTTATGTTGTTTGCCACACATTCTTTTGTCTTCATTATTCTCCAAAATCTTTGGCTGCACCTCAACCATACTCGGCCATTCATTTTCATTTTTGAATTGCTCACCCATTCTTCCATTCTCCTTGACATCAACATTCTCAACTCTCAGTTCTTCTCCTTAGAATCACGCTATCTCCTTATCCTCCATAACTATCTCCTCTCTTTGGACTATCCCTCTACAACTTCTTTTGATGTCTCTTCCTCTTCTTCTTCTTCTTGCTGAACATCACCCACTTCAACATCAATGTCACTATTACTTTCATAAGTTTGAGAAAATTCAAAATAAATTTCTTCCATTTCTTGTTCAACTTGTTTTTCAAACATGTTATCAAAACTTATTACCTCTTCCATTACCTCATTTATCTTTGCTTCATACTTTTGTACATCTGTCTTCTCACCTAACAACAAGCTTTCAATTCCTATGCACTCACCCTTCAAGGTTGTTAATGCAAATTTCATCCCATCTTTGTCCATAATGTCATATGTGTTGTTTTTATGTTATACTTCATTGCCCTGCTATAATGCCACAACCTTCCAACACAAGGCAACATACATCCAAATGCATAATATCACAAACTATTTCATCCTTATAACCGCCTATGTGAAACTCAACTTTGCATTGCTCAGTTACAATTACCTAATTACTAGTTTGAAGCCAACTCATAGAATAGGGTGTGGGGTGTGGTATTCTTTCCAAACCCAATTTATCTACCATCTACTCAGAAACAATATTATCCATGCAAATATCTAAAATCACAACTTTACAACATTTACCTTTGGATTTACAGGTAGTCCTGAATTATCTTTCCTTTGCCATCTTTCTTTCTTTCTTGGCTGTCATTTCTTCCTCCTGTATCTTCTTTGCCATTTCTTCCTCATGTAGCCTCTCTGCCACTCTTAACAATCTATCCTAAAATGATGATTCCCTTGTTCCATCTTTCTTCTTATTAGGATCCATCCTTCAACATCAAATCTCACTAAACCACATTAGTGAAAAGACTAAATCATTCCCAAAGATCTAGCTCTGATACCAATTTGATGCAGACATGACAAGAGAATCCAATGAAAGATTGCCCCATCATGCAACCCAATCAATTTCTCTTGCATACATTTAAATAACAACAATATTCATGCCTTCAAATTGTTATAATCATGTGCTCAAAACTTCAAATATTGAAACAAATTATATATGCCAACATAACCTTGTTAAATTTTAGCCTTAAGATTGTTGTTGTACTCTTCTTCTCTTAGATGAAAATTAACTTTGATAAATTCTAGCCATTAAGAATTTTTGTTTGTCCCTTTGATTGCTTTAGTTGCAGCAAAATAAACATATATTAATCTCTTAAACTTGCAGCCCTTAAGTGAATATAATTTGTGAATGTTCTACCAACAATTTTAGCTATGAAGTAACACAATATCTATAAAACATGAATAGTAGAAAATGCTTATAACCCAAATGTTTTTATGCAGCCCATCAAGGTGGCAATGCACCTACATAACCTCCACAAATCCAACTATAAAATATCTCTATCAAACTTTCCAACCATCCACCTCCACAAACTTACAATTTTAGAAAATTTTCACCTAATGAGTCACCATGGAGGGTCACTTTCTTTGCCTCATCAAAATGGATGTATTTCCCTTGGGGAATTCTCTTCAACATCACCTATAGATGTCCTCTTGACGACCTGCAAAAATTAGAAATAAATTTGGGCTTTTCTCTTCTTTTTCAATGCCTCTGTCAAGCCAAACTTCAATCTATTTATAAGATCTCCTTTGCATAGTTTCATCTTCCTCATTTTGGGCTCCAATGACTCTTGGTTTTCCTATTCTTGCTTGGAGGAATCCAACTTGGAGAAAGGTGACTCTTTGGATACTTTTATTGCTTTCTTTTATGACTTGGGTGCTTGAAAACTCTTCATTGTCCATTCTTTGTCTTCTAGCATGTAGGTGATTAGGATTTTGTCCATATGCAACTTGCCTTCTCCTTTCCTTGGAGTGTTGGAGAATTAAATTATTTACATCAAACATTATCAAAATTTTAGCCTTATGATTGTTGTTGTACTCTTCTTCTCTTAGATGAAAACTAACTTTGATAAATTCCAGCCATTAAGAATTTTTGTTTGTCCCTCTGATTTCTTTAGTTGCAGAAAAATAAACATATATTAATCTATTAAACTTGCAGCCCTTAAGTGAATATAATTTGTGAATGTTGTACCAACAATTTCAACTATGAAGTAACACAATATCTATAAAACATGGACAACAGCAAATACTTATAACCCAAATGTTTTTATGTAGCTCATCAAGGTAGAAACACACCTACATAACCTCCACAAATCCAACTATAAAATATCTCTATCAAACTCTCCAACTATCCACCTCCACAACTTACAAATTCAAAAATATTTCAACTAACAAATCACCATGGACATTCACTTTCTTTGCCTCATCAAAATGGATGTATTTACCTTGGAGAATTCTCTTCAACATCACCTATGGATATCTTCTTGATGACCTGCAAAAATCAGAAATAAATTTGGGCTCTTATATTCTTTTTCAATGCCTCTTTCGAGCCAAACTTCAATCTATTTATAAGATCTCCTTTGCATAGTTTCATCTTCCTCATTTTGGGCTCCAATGACTCTTGGTTTTCCTATTCTTGCTTGGTGGCATCCAACTTGGAGAAAGGTGACTCTTGGGATTCTTTTATTTCTTTTTTTTATGACTCGGGTGCTTGAAAACTCTTCATTGTCCATTCTTTGTCTTCTAGCATGTAGGTGATTAGGATTTTCTCCATATACAATTTGTCTTATGTTTTCCTTGTGTGTATGAGGAAAAATCGATTAAATTAAACTAATAAAACCAAAAACCAATCACATAAAGCGAACCAATCTAAGTAAAAGCCATTATCATAAAATCAAAAGACAAATGAAAGCTCTTACCAAAATTTGTGTTGTTCCCTTTGGAGATGTGTGGATTGCTCAATGAAGTTGTGAAACCATAGCTGCAACAAGCAAGTAGTGTGCTCAAGAGATCAATGTTAAGAGATCGTAAGGTTGCTCAATCGATGCATTTTGTATGCTCAAAGCTCTGTTAAGTATGCCTGAGAATACGATCGAAGAGAGAGGCCCAATGAAGGAGATGAGGGGGGTTTATATAGGTTTCAACAAAGATCGATCAATGGTCCAGATAATTCAGAAGAATCAATGGAGGAGAACAGTTGAAGAACATGCAACGAATAAGAAGAAGCCAAGTGTCTTGCTTTCTTTTGCATGAGAGGAGTTATCAAGAATAGAAGAATGAGTTAAAGCAATTAACCAAATGTAATAATCAGTTAAGTGATTTAAAACAAGAAGAGATTTGCATGAGAATTAGAAGATATTTTGTTTTATTAAATATTAGAAATATTTAACTACATGAGCAAGAAAGCTTGAGTTATTTTAGAGATAACTCAAATTTAGAATAAAAAGCAATTCAAATAAATAATTGATTTATTTAAATTTAGAGAGGATATTATGGAAGAAATAATTAAATAATTAGAATTATTTAATTTAGAAGATTTGAAAGCAAATTAAATAAATAAATTTATTTAATTGTTGTGCATGATTTTGGAAGAATGATTTTGATTTAATTAAATAATTTAAGAATTATTTAATTGTAGATAAGAGGGAATTTGTTGAATTAATTAAATAATGGGATATATTTAATTAATGTGGATGTGAATTTTGGAAGGTGACAATGATCTAATTAAATAATTAAAATTATTTAATTGTGGAAGAATAATAGAGGAATTTGATTTAATTAATTAAATAACGAGGATTTATTTAATTAATGTCTCAAGTATGTGATTTAGAAGAATTTAGTGAAATTAATTAAATAATTAGATTATTTAATTAATGTGTGAAATGTAGGTGATTTGACAGATTACAAAAAAGTAAATGGTGTGGCGACTTGGTCATTTTAGGGTGTCTACATTTTGCCCCTCTTTGATGCAATGCAGTTTATAGTGTTGCATCAAAGAAAACAATAGTTGAAGACATGATACAATTTACTAATGCCCCAGTGTAGGTAGTTGCCCCAGCGTAGTTAGTGTAGGGTGCCCCCTCAAGAGGAAAAACATGGAAGCTACAAAAGAACTGTGTTGACACTCGACTAGAAGATTTTGTTGGAGACAGACGAGGTTGGGTTGATGATAGATAGAAGAAATGAGATAGAAGAGAACATGAGAGAAAGACTGTTGATCAATCCTTGCTAGAAAACTATATAAGGCCATGGATGAATGGATGGGTAGATGGATGAGCTTGTTGCAACGGTTTCACAGTTTTATATAAAGAGCAATCCTTATTTTTGATATAGCACATGGATAGTTCACCACCAAGGTATAAAAGACCAAGGTGCAGTGATATCCGAGCGCGTGGACGTTGACTCTGCAAGCAAGTAGTTTGAACTTAGATCCCTTTAGACATAATATGACCTTGTTGGAACATGTGAATAAGCCATAGTCTTGAACATAAAATAAACTTCAATACATGTAAATGCAAGAAGAATATTAAATATGTAAGATGCTAGGTTGTAACACACACAAGATAAATATGATGCTAAGAAAGATGCTAAAGATCATTCCTCAAACACGGCACACAAAAGCAATGACTATGCCCCCAATCCGTACTGCATCGCAACGTACCAAGATTATAGATAAATCAAGGTAGTCTTGAATAGGTATTGGAAAAGGAACAAAAGATAAACCATAAAGCAAATTGACTGACTTACAAAGTAAACATACAGCCAACATATTCTCTTGCCCAAGAGGTTGCTCAGGATAGATTGGATAGGAAAGATAACAGCCTTATCGTAGGAACTCTATGTCCGTTAAAGGGGGCTATCTACCTAAAAAGACAATATCTTGCTGCAGGAAACGCCACATGTCACAGGAGACACGTGTGTTGGTCTCGACAATGGAACACTTCGCAGAAGACAAGCTTGTGGATCTAGTGCTTTGGTTAAGTGGGACTTAGCTGATGTTGGCAATCGGTATGCAGGATAGTAGTTGACTCAAGAAGAAAGCTATTTTGCTTCAAGTTTGCAAAGAACTTTTTCTTTGAAAGGATGCGCTAGCTTGCTGCTTGAGTTAGTCAAGTCAAGGCAAATGGATTTTGAAAAAATGGAAGACTAGAAAGGTGACAGGTTGATGGATTGGGGTGGGTGAAGAATGATGGATCGTGTGTGCCTGAGTACTAGATACATCCTTCGTATTCCAGACTGCCTACATACCCTGTATCCATGGGATCAAGGCACATTATGATGAAAGATGAAAAGTGATAAATATGTAGTTCTGGATAGAGTGATGAAATGGGTCAAGGTGGGAGGGGGAGATCTTATGTACCTGAGTACTAGAAACTTCCTTCATATTCTAGACTGCCTACATACCCATATCCATGGGATCAAGGCACATTACGATGAAAGATGAAAAGTGATAAATATGTAGTTTTGGATAAAGTGATGAAATGGGTCAAGGTGGGAGGAGGGGGTCTTATGTACCTGAGTACTAGAAACTTCCTTCGTATTCCAGATTGCCTACATACCCATATCCATGGGATCAAGGTACCTTAAGATTGAAAAGAGATAATATGTAGTTCTAGTAAGTGTGATGATGTGGGAAAAGTGTTGAGAAGATAACATCCTTATTGTAGGAGCGATGTGTCTGTTAAAGGGTGTTATCTACAGAAAGGAGAAAGATTAAAGAGCGTGCTGCGAACCACGAACAAGGAACCTCCCCTAGACCTAAGTTAAGGAAAGAGTTGCCCCCATTCCGGTAGAGGAATTTGTATGGATGACTGACGAAGAAGACCTAGAAAGCTTTGACCCAGGACAAGACAGTGTTAACTGTAGACACAGATCAAGACATGGGGAGACGATGATGGACATTGACAAATTTCCAAGCTATACTAGATAGGGAGATGGAAATGCAAACAAGGTCAATGGTTTTATTATGGGTGGATGGAAAGTGCGCTGTGAACTGGACATGGAGTGGACAGGACTCGATAGACGATGGGTGATGACTCTACACATAGCGCCTGTTTACCAGGTTTTCACTATGGCACTTATCCAAGGTGCCCGTTTGCCAGGTTTTCACCAGAGGACAGATTTTTTTGGATTTTTTTTTTTTTTTGTTTTTTTTTTTGTTGTTGTTTTTTTTGTTTTATTTGGAATACTCTGAGGATTAGGCATAGAACTTCTTGAGATGGACACTGTTAAGTGGCTCATCTAGAGGAATGCCGTCAAGTGGAGCTAAAGTATAAGCTCCTGATCCATATGCTGTTGTCACAATAAAGGGGCCTAACCAGTTAGGCTCAAACTTGCCCTTCTTTTCTCGATCTACTTGATTTCTCTGATTCTCCTTAAGTACAAGATCACCAACTTGAAACCGTCTTTCTTTGATCTTTTTGTTGTAATTACGCCAAAGGCGGTTTTGATAGACATGGAGATGATTAAGTGCGGCAAGGCGGCTCTCATCTAGTAGTTCAAGCTCAGCTAATCTGGAAGTGTGATACTTCTCTCCGTCGATTAGGTCCTGCATGGATACTCTGAGGGATGGGATCTCGACCTCTATAGGTAGGATGGCTTCAGAGCCAAAGACCAAGGCAAATGGTGTGGCACTAGTTGGTGTTCTGATACTAGTGCAGTAGGCCCATAGGGTAGGATTGAGTTGTAAATGCCAATCATGACCAGCTTCATTGATTGTTTTCTTGAGGATTTTGAGAATGGTTTTATTGGAAGCCTCAGCTTGGCCATTACTCTGCGGATAGTAGGGAGTTGAAAAGCGATGTTGGATATTGTATTGTGTGCACAAAGCACAGACATCTTGGTTCTTGAATGGTCTCCCATTATCAGTGACAATGGCTTGGGGAATACCATACCGGCATATGAGGTAGTTTAGGATAAACTTGGCTATTTGCTTACCAATGATATAGGTCATAGGAATGGCTTCCACCCACTTCATGAAATACTTAGTGGCAGTAATGATAAACTTGTGGCCATTGGAGGAGGAAGGGTGGATTTCTCCTACAAGGTCGAGACCCCATTGAGAAAAAGGCCATGGAGTTGTCACAGGTTGTAATTCATGAGCTGGTGCGTGAATCAAATCTCCATGCTGCTGGCATTGTAGACACTTCTTAGCAAACTGTGCAGCATCTTGTTCTATTGTAGGCCAGTAATAACCTGTTCTGAGTATCTTCTTAGCAAGATTAGGACCGGTAGAATGTGTGCCACAGACACCTTCATGTATGTCTCGTAAGGTAGCTTCAGCTTCTTCCACATTAAGACATCGTAAGAGGATACCATCGAGACTCCGGTGATATAGTGTATCACCCAGAATGATGTAATGAGAGGATCGACGGATAAAGGTTTTGCGTTGGGTGGATGATAGGTCAAGGGGAAAGGTATTGTGTTTGAGTTATTCATAGATATCTTCATACCATGGGGAATTGGGACCAACAAGTTCATAGATGATTTCAGTAATGGGAACATTGACGACTGGTATCAACAATTGCTTGATCAAGAATTCACATTTCTATGTATTTGCAGGCATGTCTATCAGTGACCCTACAGAAGCCATAGAATCCATAGCTTTGTTATGCTCTCTTGGAATTTACTCAAATGTGATGCTAGAAAAATGTCATTTGTAGGCATCCACTAGTTGCTTGTAGGGGACCAACTTTTCATCCTTTGTTTGGTACTCATCCGTGACTTAGCGAATGACTAGCTGTGAGTCTCCATATACTTGTAATTCTATGATGTCCCATTGAACTGCTGTATTGAGACCTATGAGGAGTGCTTCATACTCGGCTATGTTGTTGGTGCAAGGGAATGCAAGCCGATATGACTTTGGAATGTAGTCATTTTGAGGTGTGATGAACAAGATGCCAGCCCCTGATCCATGTTGTGTGTAGGAACCGTCAAAATATAACTTCCACATTATGGAGTTGGAAAGAGTGAATAGATTCTCATCTAGAAAGTCTGCTACCATAGGGTGTGTATCTGTCATAGGTGCTTCTACTAGTTGATCTGCTAGGGCTTGTCCTTTGATTGCTTTGGGATCCATATACTCAATGTCAAACTCAGTAAGGATCATGACCCATTTCGCTAGTCTGCCTGTAAGAGCTGCTTTTGCTAGTAGATACTTCAAGGGATCAATTTTAGCTATAAGAATTGTGTGTTGGTTCAACATGTAATGCCGCAACTTTTGAGAAGCAAACACTACTGCTAAACAAGCCCTTTCCATCGGTGAATAATTGAGCTCATATCCCACCAAGGTTCTACTAATGTAATAAATTGCATGCTCTTTTCCTGATTCATCATGTTGTGCTAGAAGGGCCCCAGGGTCAAATTTGTAGTGGAGATGTATAATATCAAAGGTTTGTCTACAACTGGTGGAACCAATACAGGAGGTGTAGCCAAATACTCTTTAAGCTGATCAAATGCTGCTTGACACTTATAATCCCATCGGAATGAGACATCCTTGCGGAGTAAGTGTTGAAATGGTTGACATTTATCTGCTAGCTGTGGATGAAATGCCTAATGGATTGCAACCTTCCCTGAAGGCTCCTTAATGCTTTAAGATTCTTTGGTGGAGGCATCTCCACTATAGCCTTGACTTTTGCTGGATCTACTTCAATGCCTCTACGAGATACAATATATCCCAACAGCTTTCCTGATGTTACACCGAAGACACACTTCTTTGGATTCAGTCTTACTTGGTATTTCTCGAGCTTGTCAAAGATCTATCCTAGAACCTATATGTGATCTGCCCTAGAAGATTTAGCTAGTATGTCATCCACATAGTCCTCCATGATGTGATGAAAGAGGTCATGGAATATCACTGTCATTGCTCTCTGATAGGTTGCTCCTACATTCTTTAGACCAAAAGGCATGACACACCAACAATAGTTACCCCATGGACAAGTGAAGGTTGTTTTATGTTGATCATCCTCTGCTATCCTTATCTGATTGTAGCCAGAGAATCCGTCCATGAGAGAAAGCATCTCATGACCTACTGTCAAGTCTACTATAATGTCAATGTTCAGTAGTGGAAAGTCATCTTTAGGACATGCTTTGTTCAGATCTCTAAAGTCATTACACATGCGGATGCACCCATTAGGTTTAGACACAGGTACAATGTTTGAGACCCAATTTGAATAGTCAATTGATCGTATAAACTTTGCATCTAACAGCTTTTGTATTTCCACCTTTACCAAGAGAGCTATCTGTGGGTGCATCTTTCTCAGCTTTTGCTTGACTGGTTTTACTTTTGGATCAACTGTGAGATAATGAACTACTATCTTAGGGTCTAGCCCTGGCATATCAGCATAGGTCCATGCAAAGTTGATGGTTCTCTGTAGGAAGAATGTGTTAAGATTCCTGTGCTCTATTTCTGATAATGATGCTACTAGGAATGTGGTCTTTAGATTTTGCTCTGTGCCAAGGTTTATCTCTGTAGAATCTTCCACTAGGAGAGCTAACTTCTCTTGATACTTAGATGGTAGGGGAAGGTCAAATCCTCCATCCTCAAGTGCCACAGTTGGGTTTTCACCTTTGGATACGTCCTTTGTTTTTACTATTTTGTGATCAGGAGTTGCCACAGTGTGGTTTTCACCTAGAGATCTTTCTTTATTTTTACTTTTGCGACTAGAGGATTTGGCATTCTCACCAAAATAAGTTGTTGGCTCTAGTTCCATTACAAAACCTGTCTTATGATCACCAAGAGGGATACCTTCCCGAAGTCCCATGAACTTAGCTAAAGCTTTGTCATTCTGAAATACATCTATTACGGGGGACCCTTGTTGGTCCCAATTGATAAGTTCAGGGTAGACAAGTGTTACATTCTAGGTGTTTGTGGTGGAGGTTAAGGATACGGAGGATAACGTAAAAATGGAGGATTCTACGAATAGGTTGGTCATGTGGAGGGAAGAGTCATCGATGATATCCTCTGTAGACGTCAAATCGGCGGGAAAAGCATCAGCTACCTCGTCGAGGATATACTCGATGTCCAAGGCGTGTGGTACCTTCTTTCCAAATCCTAATCCCTTCTTATCTAGTTTCTTTGTCACAACAATGGGTTCCATATTTCCTTGATTCTGTTTCCCAAGGCCACCTTTGCCTTTATAGCCCATGTTTTTTACTATTCTTAAGCCATTGCCGTATTGCTTGACTGGTATTGTGACTAGTTCTTTCTCCTTATAGACCCAAGAAGAAATATCCTCAATAGTTTCCTCTTCCAATAACCATCCATGTTGTAATTGGGTTAGGAATGTTGGGGGAGGAATAGCTGCTTTTTTGGTTACTTTGGCAATGGGTGGTTGGCCGTAAGATTTTGGAGATAAAGGCATCCGCCCTACACAACAAGATTTTGAGATATCATAAGATCCAAAGCCTATATCACGGATGTGGGCCTTGATCTCAAGTAGAGGATTTGGGTTACTTGTAGAGGCTGGCGTCAGAGTTTCAGGATCAACATATAGTGGGGATTCAAGGGCTTTTTCATTGTTAGGCACCTGGTTGCAATTCTTATAACTGCCTTGCAAGACACGATAGAATTCAAAAGGATTGGGGTCTCCTGGGATAGTGATCTCCGTACCATTGTATGGGAGCTTTAGAGATTGATGATACGTGGAGGGAAGAGCTTTCATTGCATGGATCCATGGGCGGCCTAGGATAATGTTGTAAGGTAGTTCAATATCAAGGACTTAACACCTGGTTTCAAGCATGACAGCGCCCAGTTGTATAGGCAAGTGGATAACACCTTCTGAACAGCATTTTGCATCATCATATCCCTTGTTTGTAATACTTTGATCATTGTTGACATGATCCTCAGAGTATCCCAATTGCTTAAGTAACTTTAAAGAACAGATGTTGAGACCAACACCACCATCTATGAGTATAAGTTTGATTTTGTGCTTATGGATGAGCACTTCAATATGAAGGGCATCATTGTGACAAGGATCATGGAATGGGAGATCTTTCTCTGAGAAGACCACATTGTAAGGTGAAGCAATGTTACCTACTATAGCTTGGAAATCCACGATTGCTATATTGTTGGGAACTGAAGACTCTTGGAGGGTTTTTTCTAGCACTACTCTATGTGCAGGTGATGACCGTAGAAGGTCCAAGATAGAGATTTGTACAGGCATTTTCCTTAGATGTTCCACAAGATTATAATCAGATTGAGCTGGAAGACTAGGTGTAGGACCACGAATGGTTACATGACCACGATGAGTTGTAACAGCGCAATCCGTAGAGTTGCCTTTGATTGTGAGGGTAGACACTCAACTCTCTTCAAAACGACCTACAATGGAATCAAAGGAAGTGGAAGCATGATTGATACCTTTACCTCTATCCTGAGGAGGAGGTGGACCATGATGAGGGAATGGTTCCTTGTACATATCGAGATTTTTGTTCGTGTGTTGAGCCGCTTGGTCATTCTCAAAAGTGATTTGGTTGCCGTCAATGAGATTTTGGATTAGGTGCTTGAGTTTCATGCATGATGTAGTTCTATGTCCTTTGCTCTGATGGAATTCATAGTATTCATTTTCTCTATACCGCGCAGTTTTGTAAATAGGTTCACCATATGGGGGGCATCTGGTAAGGTGATGAGTGCTTTTTGTAAAACCTGTTCTAGGACCGACTCCATAGGCACTCCCAAGGGAGTAAATTGACGTTGCAGCGGGTAATCTTGTTGAGGTCGCTCCTATTGTCATTGTTGTTGATTTTGATACAGTTGCCACTGTTGTTGCTGTTGTTGAGGTGGAGCTTGACTCGGTTTGGATAGCTACAGTGGTGTTTGCAAAGTTTGGACATGTTTAGAATCAACCACCCCGTCATTAACCACATTTTTGTTTTTGTTCCAATATTTGGGTTTACCATTTGTCTGTTGATGAGGAGCATTGTCTTTTGTTTCTTTGAAGATTTTGACCACACCCTTAGCAATGAGGGCTTTTCCAATGTTGATTCCCTTGTATGTGATTTCATCAAAGGTTGTAGCACTAAGAATTTGCAAATGGAAACCTAACTCTTGGTTGAGGTTTTGCACAAATATGCTAACAAGTTGTTTCTCCAGAATCTTGAAAGGGAATTTGCTCACCATTTGTCTCCATCGTTGAAGGAAAGAAATGAAAGTTTCCCCATTTTTTAATTTGTTGTTGCATAGATCAGTCATGGAAATCTCATGCTCTGCGTTGTAAGAAAAATGAGTGGCAAACTTCTCTGCTAGCTCATTAAAAGACTTGATGCCCATAGGTAAGTGTGAGAACCATTCTATAGCTTGACCTCCAAGACTGCGAGGAAAGAGATGCATAAGGTATGTGTCATTATGCGAGACCTCGAAGCAAGCAAGATAGAATTCCCTGAGATGGTCTTTTGGGTCACCTTTTCCTTTGTATTTATCGAACTTGGGAATAGTGAAATTTTGAGGAAAAGGGATCATTGGTAATGATCAATCAAAAGGATAAGGACACACTTCCTCTAAAGAGAAGGTCTTCTTGGTGTGGCCAAACATAAGATCAGATAGCTGTTGTTGAACTTCTGTGATTTTTAGCTCCATAGTCATGGGAGGGGTTGGTAACATCTCTTGTTGTCCCAAAAGTGGTTGGTGTTGCCCATACAGAAGATTATAATGTAATCTATGCACACTGGTGTTATAAGGGTCGTAAGATTGATTGGGATCATACGGGTTGTACGTTTGGTTCAGATTGGGTTGGAATTGGAGGTTTGGATGAGGAGGAGGTGGGGGTGGCACTAGGTAAGAATGTTGGCTTTGTGATGGTTGGAGAAAAGAATTAGGTGGAGGAAAGCTAAAATGTGTTTGATTAGGTTACGATGGTGGCACATAGCTTTGGGAAACTTGATGTTGGGAATCTTGAGAGTGGCTAGGCAATGTGTGAAAGAAATTGAGTGAGGATGAACGTTGTGGAGGAGGGGCATAGGTAGAAGTGATTTGCAATGGTTGAGGTGGCTTGATGACGAGTGTAGAAGAATGTTGTGGTTGGGATTGCATGACTCTAATTGGTTGAGAGACATGAAGGTGTGATGATATAGGAGGTGGTATTTGTTGAGACCCTTGTTGCATGGCTACATAATTGTTCCCCAGATTGTAATTTGATGGGAAACCTATCTGTGATGGGGTAACCAAGATTCCACTTGCGATTGGGGTGGACACTTGAGGAGGTGGTTGCATATTCGATCGAGCTAAGGTGGCTTGCTTAGCTAACTCTACTTGACGTTGGAGAGTTTCTTGTTGGTTTTTATAGATCTCCATAGGAGTCAGAAGTGGTGATACAGCCCTCTCTCCTGTTGTGTTTTGATAGAGGGGATTCCTATACTGTGAGTTCTATTCAGGTAAAGGTGTGGTCACTATTGACATGGTTTGTACTGCTTGTAAGGTGTCTTGAGTGTTGTTGTTCTCCTTGAGAGTGGATAAATCAAAATCTTGAGGTAACTTGGCACCTTGCTCTGCAAGCAAGTGAAAGAAATGATCTTGGTTCTCACTAAGGATTTTGTCAAAGGCGGCCATGATTCTAGGCTCTTGTATGATTTCATCAAGATCTTGCCCATCTTCTTGAGAGGATTGACCTATTTCAATGTGTCACTCCTCTTGAGATGGGGGTTGATCTACGATATAACCTTGTGGCACAAAATCCTGTGGTAGGCCTGTAGTATAGTGAGGAATGCTTACCAAAGGGACCCTTTCCTCCTGAGATGGGAGTGGCTCAATAGTATATCCTTGTGGCACAAAATCTGGAGGCAAGCTGGTGGTGTACTGGGGTGTATTTACCAAAGGGACCCTACCCTCATGAGGATTGCTTGGTTGGTCGATGTGCGGCATGTTCAGAGAGCTAATTAGTTTTGCCGCGTGTGTACTAGGAGTAACCTTGGGAGTAATGTTGAGATGACCGGATTGCGGTGTGCGAGGATGCGATTTGTGGTTCCTAGGGCCAACTTGTTTGGACTTCATAGTTTGTTGGAGCCTAGTGGTTACCATGGAATACACCAGGATAAAAGGTAATGCTGGGATTTGGCGAGGTGCTTTTGAGAAAAGGACAAACTCTGATGCATGATGTACTAGACCAAAGGCGCTATACTGTTTGACCAGAGGCGCAAGACTATGCAACAAAAAGTGTGCTACTGTGACACCAAAGGCGACGGACTGAGCTACCAGAAGCGAGTTACTGCTATGCCAAAGGTGAGCTACAGTGACCAAAAGTGAGCTACTATTATACCAAGGGCGCTGAAGTAGAGTTTTGCCAGAGGTGAGTTACTGCTATGCCAAAGGTGATCTACTGTACTACCAAAGGTGAGCTACTGTAATACTAGGGGCGCTGAAGTAGTGTCTGATGTTTCTAAAAGGCAAAATTTTGATAGATTGTTTCTGTTTCTGATTGTATTTGTTTGGCAAGAGAAAACACAGTAAACAATGTTGGCACAAACAAGGGACTGACACAACAGATAGTGTATGTTCGAGGCTCCAAACAAGCCCAATGTTTCCATAGGTATAAGACAATTGCAATCAATAACAAGCACTTTTGATCCCTAGAGACAAGGTTTCATTGCAGTAGATCAGCTCACAACTTAATACTCCGTCAATAAAAATATCATTCCATAAAGGTGTCGGATATTTAGTATCTTTGCGAGAGACGATAGGTAGGGATATCTCACCCTCCCCTTGGAAAGCTCAAGTAGGTCACAAGAGATTTATGGCCAAGGGAATACTATCTCTTCTCAAGGGAGCCAATGGTGAGTATCTTAAGGGCTTAAATCGATTCCCCTTGCACTGATGATTACCGCAATGTTCGGAGGTAGGTTGGGTAGTCTCTATCTAGAATGGTTCTTAGTAACTTTGAGGGACCAACACCTTATGAGCAATGTGATAAGCTACTAAAAGCTTTAACCAATCCTACTAAGAGTATCAAACACTTCGCTCAATGTGAAAATTGTTTCCACAAAGAGCTAGTACACCTCTTTTCAGTTTGGCACCACAAGGTAAGGCTGACGTCGGTTAGGACTTGGCTTTCGCCTTATCCCTCTTATATAGTGGTTCAAAGGAAAACTCCGCTTAGGGTCATCCCTTTTGGATGAAGCACAATCCAAAAGTAGGCCCTTCTAAAGGAAGTACTGAAATGTAAGAGCAAGCACGTCAAACAAAGGTTCAATTGTCTCGTTATAAGAAAAATAAGGTGCAACTAAATTAGGCACACACATGTTTGTAGTTGTCAATTGTCCCTTATGAAATTGAAGTGTTTTTGGCATTCATTCCAATGTCCCTTAGAAAATTGAGGTGTTTTCGCTTACATGTCCATTGTCCCTTAAGAAAAGCAGTATGTTCCTAAGACTTAAATTACTGAAATGATTTGTTCAATTATCCTTTAAGAAGGCAATGTGTTTCTAAGACTTAGTGGGATAAATCAAGATTTCTTCAATGCTCATCCTGCATGAACATGTTAAAAACACCTATTTGCTCTATGTGAGTAGTAAGAAACTACAACAAGTCAGTTAGTTCCAAAAAAATTCACAAGTTAGCAAAAACAAATCAATTTGACCAACAGTGAGCTACTGTTATATCGAAAGCGACTTACTGTGAACCAAAAACGCTTCACTATGCTACCAGAAGCGATGTGTTGCAGACCAAAAGTGACTTACTGTGTTACCAGAAGTGATGCACTGTGCTACCAGAAGTGTGGTATGTACCACCAAAAGTGAGCTACTTTGACCAAAAGCGAGCTACTGTACTACCAAATGCGCGACACTGTACTACCAAATGTACGGTGTAATAATAGGCCTGCAAAAAACAATATTTTGTAAAAAATGCTAGATCAAAGGATGATTGAATGATTGAGTGATGATCTAGGATGTTGATAAGTGATAAGACACTGCACCAAGTGATATGAGCTCCAAAGAAAAGAACAAGATGTCAGAAATCAAGTCAAAACCCTAACAATAAGTGAGAAACCCTAGAAAACCAAAGTGAAATCCATAAAATTGGTAACAAAATGATGAGATACAAGAGATTAAATATGACCAATGGATTCCTTATGATTTTCTATGCAATTTTTTTTTTTAAAAAAGCATCGAATTTCGTTAAGTTTTGAGAAAGTTATGGGGTTTTGAAGTTTGCAAGCCTGTTATCCTAACCAAAAGCACTTTACTGTTATACCAGTAGCGCTTTTCTGTTATACCAGAAGTGCTTTACTTCTCTACCAAAAGCGCTTTTCTATTTTTTCATGTGCACTTCACTGTATTACCAAAAGCACGATTCTGTGCTACCAAAGGCGCTGCGGGATGCACCGAAAGCGTTGTATTGCTCTACCAAAGGCACTTTTCTGTGTCAAGATGTGCTATTCCGTACTGTACTTCAAAAAAATCAATTTATCAAAGAAAAAGAGGGATTAGTGGGTCCCACCGGGCATGCCAGAATGTGTATGAGGAAAAATTGATTAAATTAAACTAATAAAACTAAAAACCAATCACATAAAGCGAACCAATCTAAGTAAAAGCCATTATCATAAAATCAAAAGACAAATGAAAGCTCTTACCAAAATTTGTGTTGTTCCCTTTGGAGATGTGTGGATTGCTCAATGAAGTTGTGAAACCATAGCTGCAACAAGCAAGTAGTGTGCTTAAGAGATCAATGTTAAGAGATCATAAGGTTGCTCAATCGACACGTTTTGTATGCTCAAAGCTCTATTAAGTATGCCTGAGAATACGATCGAAGAGAGAGGCCCAATGAAGGAGATGAGGGGGGTTTATATAGGTTTCAACAGAGATCGATCAACAGTCCAGATAATTCAGAAGAATCAATGGAGGAGAACAGTTGAGGAATGTGCAATGAATAAGAAGAAGCCAAGTGTCTTGCTTTCTTTTCCATGAGAGGAGTTATCAAGAATAGAAGAATGAGTTAAAGCAATTAACCAAATGTAATAATCAGTTAAGTGATTTAAAACAAGAAGAGATTTGCATGAGAATTAGAAGATATTTTATTTTATTAAATATTAGAAATATTTAATTGCATGAGCAAGAAAGCTTGAGTTATTTTAGAGATAACTCAAATTTAGAAGAAAAAGCAATTCAAATAAATAATTGATTTATTTAAATTTAGAGAGGATATTATGAAATAAATAATTAAATAATTAGAATTATTTAATTTAGAAGATTTGAAAGCAAATTAAATAAATAAATTTATTTAATTGTTGTGCATGATTTTGGAAGAATGATTTTGATTTAATTAAATAATTTAAGAATTATTTAATTGTAGATAAGAGGGAATTTGTTGAATTAATTAAATAATGGGATATATTTAATTAATGTGGATGTGAATTTTGGAAGGTGACAATGATCTAATTAAATAATTAAAATTATTTAATTGTGGAAGAATAATAGAGGAATTTGATTTAATTAATTAAATAATGAGGATTTATTTAATTAATGTCTCAAGTATGTGATTTAGAAGAATTTGGTGAAATTAATTAAATAATTAGATTTTTCAATTAATGTGTGAAATGCAGGTGATTTGACAGATTACAAAAAAGCAAGTGGTGCGGCGACTTGGTCATTTTAGGGTGTCTACACCTTGGAGTGTTGGAGAATTAAATTATTTACATAAATCATTATCAAAATAAGACAAAATCCAAAATTGATTAACATGTGCATGAGGGTGCCCTTGCACCACTTCCCAAAGGCTTTAGCATAGTAAGTTTAAACATAATAAATTTTAGTTAGAACTGCCACCTCAAAAATGGGAAAGGTGGCACTGCCACTCCCACCACAAGTCTTTTATTTAGCCTTCAATGGTGGCTTATCATGCCCATGAATTGTGCAATCTATAACAAGTTTTAACTATCAAGGAATGTTTATATATGTATGTATGTATGTATGTAATATATACTATTTATACATGTATATATATTTATTACTCCTAATACTACACACACACATACATATATATATATATATATATATATATATATATATATATATATATATTTGAATATATCTATATATATTATTTACATATATATATCAATTTCTCATAATCGAGTAACATTGTCAATATATCATTATACAGTTTTAATTTTCATTAATAGAAAAGAGACCAAGACACAACTCGACTCAACTAGGTTCAACCTAACCTATCAATTCCAAAAATAACTCAATTCACTCAACGCAGTTTAAAATAGACCTACATGAGTGTGTGGAAACTCATATGGCAATACCTGATTTGCCAAAGTCTATTCTGCTCTTTTGGGTGATACTCTCCCTCACTCTCTGGAGGGCAAGAAATTATCTTGCATTTCTCTTAAAGAAACATTCATGTAGTTAGCTTGTTGATGTGTTACTAGGAGGCAATTTCATTGACATATATACACCTTATGGATATACAAAGAAAAGTATCATGTTCACATTAAATGGTACCAAGATAAGTACACCAAGATTAATCTATGCCTTGTAAAAATATCTAGCTATCAATAGAATACAAATAGTAGAACCTCTACCTAAGTTGAAGATGGCGCTACTGAAAGAAGTCTATTCAGAGGATCCATAAAAATTATGGGATAAAGAGATGCCTAAAATGGAGATTAGACTATAGCATGGAAAGCCACTAAAATCCAGAAAGAAGATCCCAATACCTACACATGATTATCCAGGCATGACCTAAGCAATAGAAGAACTCAAGCAAGGGAAGTATATTAAACCTTCCCAATCTAAATATGTTTGATATGCTTCTACAGAGTGATATAAGGAACAAGAAACATCTTTCTACAAGAATCTTATATGGTCACCTCTCAAAGGTAATTTCCAGACAAGTGATGGCCATGTTTCACTTTGTCAATATGCTTTTCAGCCAAAGACATATGAACAGAAAGAACTTTCTACAAAATTCCAAGGAATTATATCTCAAGATTTTGTGAGCATCTTCAACATAATGTTGATGATACTTGTTCTGATATTTTGTCTATTAGAAATTTTGTAGATATTCTACATAAAGTAGTTAATAATTAGGAAATATTATCATGGAAATACATACTGTAGTAGCTGAACAAAAGCAGTCATGGTCAAAACTAGATCTCCAAATAGAACATATTTTGAATAATATGCATAAATTAGGTTATGGGGTTACCCATCTTGAAGATCATATCACTCCAATCAATGAGAATTTTGACTCATTGACAACTCAATTCAACATAGTAGATGAAAAACTATCAGATCTTTCAGCCTCTCTTAATTGGCTTGTAGATCATGAAAAGAAACCAAAACCTACTGCATTAGTTCTTCCTAACACCTCCCAGTGGCAAAAACATGAGAAAAAAGCTAAAAAATCTATAGACAAATTGTTAATGTTGTGAACTTCTTGTGCAATCAACCCATAGTACCTTGATATTGATAGGATGAGAGACCCTTATCATACCATCATTACATGGATAAGTACTTTCATTCTTATAGGTTCCCTTTCTGGTTCCTCAATAGAAAATACTTGTAAGTCAGTTATTACCTATTTTTGGGGCATAACCAATGATTGGTTGATCAAAAAGGCTGATGCTAAGAAAGATAGTCTAGTCTATGTAGTTTATGATACAGTCATTAATCCTCAAACTAATACAGCCACTCAAGTCTAGAGATCACCCATGCAACATTTACAAAACTATCTTGTTGATGAGTTTTGTCTTGAATCAGTGTGTAGGAAAAAATGTCTCCAAAAGTATCTGGTCTAGTGAAAACCATTACATACCAACAGAACTAGCATAATGAACCTTAGAGATCTCTTCATAATCATCATCATAAGTAGGATGTGTGTCTAAACTAAGCTTAGTACCAACTCGAAAAGGAATACTTATTGGTTTACAGTCATGCATATTAAATCTTTGCAAAACACTATCGACATACTTACTATGACTTAACCATAGCTTTCTATTTACCCGATCCCTATTGATCTCCATCCCAACAAATATATCTAGTAACCCCCAAGTCCTTCATATCAAATGTGTTAGAAAACTAAGTTTTAAGCTCTCTAATCATCACCTTGTTGTTACCAATAAACAACATGTCATCAACATACAAGAGAATAATCAGTACCTGATCATCAATACTCTTAATATAAACACAATGATCCTCCTCACTTCTAACAAAACCAAACTATAATGCAAAAGCATCAAAATTTTGATACACATCCTAGGTGACTATTTTAAACCATACAATGACCATTTTAACCTGTAAACCAAGTCTTCTTTTCCTTTTACAACAAAACCATAAGGTTGTCACATATAAATCTCCTCTTCAAGATCCCCATGCAAGAAAGTAGTTTTAACATCAATTTGCTCTATCTCAAAATCATAAGCAGTAGTAATAGATAAAAGGAATCTAATAGAATTTAATTTATCAACAGGAGAGAAAATTTCATTAAAATCAACTCCCTCTCTCTGGGAGTAGCACTTGGCCACTAATCTAGCCTTGTACCATTCTAACTTACCATCTGCACCAAATTTCTTTTTATATACCCACTTGTAACCAATGAGATTTCTTCCTTTGGGCAAACTAACAAGATCCCAAGTGTCACTAGTATCCAATGACATCATTTCCTCATGCATAGACTACAACCAAGACTCACTATCCTCTGAAGATAGAGCCTCCCTAAAAGATCTAGGTTCATCATCAGTACTTAACAAAGAAAATACACAACAGATATAAAGTGGGCTATACCTGTTAACAGGATTCTATTGTCTTGTGGATCTTCTCAAGATAGTAGTAAGGGGCTCTTCATGTTCTTTTGTATGCTCATCTTGCACATCATTATCTAAATCCTTTGAACCCTCTTCTTCTTCTCCATCCTCAAATCCATCTAATTATTCTTCCACATGTTCATCTTTCTACTTTTCTATATGTGTCTCGAAGTGCACTGTTTTAGTCTTTTCTTTCTCCTTTGGTTGTTCTTCACTTGAATAAGCTCTAAACTCCCTGAAAATCACATCTATAGATAAAACCATTTTTTTTCTTAGAGGATTCCAAAGCTTGTAACCTTTTACATTCTCACCATAACCTACAAAGATGCATTTCTGAGCTTTTGGATCTAGTTTAGTATGATTTTCTTTAGGCACATGAACATAAGACTCACAACCAAATATCCTTGTATGTGAAATAGAAGGCTTTCTACCTACCCACATTTCATAAGGAGTTTTATCTTCAAGAGATGAACAAGGAGATCTATTAATCAAATAACAAGCAGTACTTACACCCTCAGCCCAAAAGCACCAATCTAGCTTAGCACTACTCAACATGCTCCTAGCTCTTTCCATTAAGGTTGATTCATTGTTTCTGCTACCCCATTTTGTTGGGGAGTATAAGGAGTAGTCTTCTATTGAACAATACCTGCAAGCTTACAAAATTCATCAGATTCCTTAGAACAATATTCACCACCATTAGATGATCTCAACACCCTTATCATATAATTTGTTTATTTCTCAACTAAGGCTTTAAATTCCTTAAACTTAGTGAAGACTTCAGATTTAACATTCATAAAATAAATCCAAGTGTATCGTGAGACATCATCAATGAATGTAACATAATATCAAGATTTTCCAAAAGAGTCAATATCCACTGGTCCAAACACATCTAAATGAATAATCCCTAATAAACTCTTAGCTTTATTAGTTCCAATAGGAAATGATGATCTATTCTATTTTCCAAACACACAATGTTCACAGAAATCATTTTTTCCAATAGAATAATCAAAAAGACTATCAACCAATTTTTATTAATAATGGTCCTACGACCTTTTTCACTTATGCGACCCAATCTATAGTGCCACAACATACATGCATTTTTAGTAGTAGTTACATTGGTTGAATTATTCAAAGTGGAGGCATTAAGCCTAAACAAAGTTGCAATCTGAGATCCTTTAGCAACCACCCAATTCCCTCTTACCAACCTGCAACTAGACTTGTCAAATGTCGCATGTATTCCAGAATCATTTAACTTGGATACAGAAAGTAAATTTCTTGCAAGTCCTAGAATATGTAAAACATCATTAAGGGTTTTAATCCTTTCATCACTGAAACACAACTTTACCTTTCCTTTGCCAACTATCTATTTAGTACTGTTATCACCAAGGAAAACTTCTCCTCCATCATATGTTGAATATTTGGTGAACCACTCCTTGTTGGGAGTCATATGATAAAGACAAACCTGAATCAATAAGCCAAGCATCATTACTTATAGTGTTAGCTGAAATAATCAAAGCATCATTATCACCATCATCTAAAGAGTTTTCTATGAAGGAATCTGAACTCTTTTTCTCTCTTTTATAATCCTTCTTCACATGTCCCCATTTCCCATAGTTCCAACACTTTACTCTGCTCTTACTAGGGGTTTTAGAACATCCTTTAAACTTACCCTTCTTATCCCATTTAGGTGATTTTTCTTTATACCTTTCTCTTACATGCAAGGCATCTTGGGATCCACAATTTTTGAACTTTCTTCTCATTTCTTCTAAAAGAAGAGTAGCAATGATATTGTTCATCTCTAGATCTATTCCACTACCACTAATATTCCCAAGGTTCTGGTAAAGAAAAAAGTAACAAGATGCATTTATCTTCATCTTCTAGCTTAACATCTACAAATAGAAGTTGACTTAAAATCAAATTAAAAGCATTTAAATTATTTGCAATACAATCATCATCCTTCATCTTTAAAGAATACAACTATCTTTTGAGATACAAGTTATTTGTTAGACTTTTGGTTTGATAAATATCATCTATCCTCTTCCACAACCTATATGCAGTAGGTTCATCAGAAACATTCAAGAGGGTGGCATCTGCAAGACACAACCTTATGGTTCCTTGTGCCTTCTTGTCAAGTTTTAACCAATCTTCATCAAACATAGTTGTGGATGGCTTCTTTTCATTAGAAATAGCTAACCATTGATCTCTTTATTTTAAGAGATCTTCCATCTTACATTTCCACATCTTGTATCTAGATCCATTGAACTTCTCAATATCTAAGTGAGAGGTAGAACCCATTGTAAACAATTTCTTCACAAATCTGCAAAAGCCACAAAGCAAAAGCTCCCACTGCAACCAAAAAAACTTCAAAACTTTAAGAGAAAGGCATCCCTCTCTCAATAGAACTGTTAGCTTTGCTACCAAATGTTGAAAATCAAGGTGAAACTACTGCTATAAATCTTTAATTATGTGTTTTCAAATCTAAAAAATTAGATTAATGAGTTTTAATTTTATGTGTAAGTGATTTGCACATTCAATCAATGTAGTAGAGAAGAAAAAAAAGCATCAAATAAGTTGACACAGAATTTACGTGGAGAAACCCTTCAACTTCAAAAACATGTCATAAATTCTACCAACTCAAGGCATCATTATATAGAAGCCATGGATCTCAAAATACAATCAATTGTATCCAATAACATGATACAAATTCTCATGCAAAAACCAAGCACCCAATATAATGAACTCCAAAGTTGCATAGTAGAAATCACCCTAGTAACTACAAGTCTCAAACATGGGTGCCCAAGTAGCCCCATTCAAACATAGTCAACTAAAGTCTTATGTGACAATAACAAGGCACAACTGAAAGTCTCAAGATGGGTAGCCAAGTTGTCCCAATCTATTTTAGTTAACTAAAATACTCCAACACACACCAATGTCATGCAAAGAACATGCATAATTGATGTCCCCAATATGAATCTATAACAACATGTTTGTATCATGTAAGAGTCATGAAACAACCTATAGCATCATGTAAAAGTCATGTAAAATTAAACCTAAGTTAGAGAGACATGCAAGACACATGCAACACCATATAAGCACATGCAACTGACATGCAACAACATGCAAGTCCATGCAAGTAACATGCAGCAACATGCAAGTCCATGCAAGTAACATGAAAGTATCATGCATCTCTAACTCCACTATTAACTCCCACATCATATCCATGTATAATATATCAACATAAACTGCTCATGCAAACAAAAAAGAAAACTCCAAGTCTACATTGGAATCTCCTCCAAACTGAGTGCCCAAGATGGGTCCCACCTCCTAGGAAGTATCACCAAGTCAAGATAGACTTCAAGAAGTCAACTCCAAGTCTCCATGGGCTCCACTTCCAAAGTGGGCACCCAAATTGGGTCCTACCACATAGAAGATAGATACAACATGTCCAAGTGATATAATTAAATAATAATTTATCTCTCAAGTATCTATGTGTTAGAAAACACTTTCCAAGAACTTTGGAGACACGTGAAAATGGTTAGGATTGCTAAGTTAAAGACAACTTATCCCAACAAGTGAATCACTCCTACTCTTTTGGGGAAAATCTAGCCAGGTAGGGGTTAATCAAACTGATTACTCCCTTCATCTAGAAGAAAAGTGTCGTGGGTGATAGTGAAGGTTTTGTGTTGTGTTTGTGTACCTCATGATGAGATCGAGGTTTCCTTGTTCATTTTGAATGTTAGAATTAAATGTTGAAAATGTTGTTTGCCTTGTCATATGATTGAGGGTGTCCCTTTTGTTTTTGTGTGTTTAAATGTTTCAATGAATTTCAAATGCAAGTATTTCCAAATGAATGCAAGATTTTTAGTTTTCTCAATTTTTAAAGATGAGTTAAATACTATGAAAGGGAAATATAAATGCAAACTATATGACTTTCCTAATGCAATATAACTATGTTTTTTGTGTTTTTGAGATTTGAGCTCTAATCTAATCAAACAAATTTACAACTACTCTAAGCAAAATAAAAAACTAATCTAAGAAAAGCAAGTAACTCTATTCTATCAAGAGAAATACAAACAATGTTTTACTTCCTCAAGAGAAAGAGGTGAGTTAATTACTAAGAAAACAATAAAGAACCTATGATAATGGGTGCCAATGCTAGGCAATGTTCTTAGAGGTCCTGTAGAAACTATATCCTCCTATGTAGTAGTGAGATCCTCCTTTAGGCGATAGGGATAACAATAGGAATATGAGGAAATAGAAATTAGCTTAGAAGAAGTAACAAATTTGAAGGGAAAAGGATCTCTAGGTCATGTATGAGCATAAAAATCTGGAGGGGATGCTATGCATAAGCTTGATGAAAACAAGAATGCATGAAAACAACCTCCTAATGGGAATGAAGCTTTAAATCTTTACAAAACTAAAATTAAAAATAAAAGAAATAAAAGGCACATGAAGTCCTATGTGATAAGTTTGTGTGCTTCTTGATTCGATGATTGACTCATGTTAAATAATGAAGATTAAAGGGCTATTTATACATAGAAATGGGAGGGAAGGGATGAAGATATAAGAATGAAAGAATGAGTTAACTAAAGAATAATAGAAAAGTTTATTAAGAATAGACGAAAGGATAAGAGGAAAACAAGAAGAAAATTAAAGAAAACTAAAAGAGAATAAGAGAGAATTTGGAAACAAAATTGGGGAGATAAAATTTGAACGATAGTTTGAAATGGAAAGAAAGTGAAAAGAGGATGAGTTAGCATGGAAAGGAATGAAGAAAAACCAGCTAAAAATCAAGAATAAAAGATTGAACTGAAATTTATTTTGCACATCCAAAAGCAATAGGGTCACCTCTTTTAGGAAGTGGGTCACCCATTTTACTAGGTAGGGTCACCTAGATGACCTAGGAACTTAAGGATGGGTCACTTGGGTGACCTAGAGGGTCAAAGGGGCAACCTTATGGAAGAGGATCTAAAAGGTTTTGTTACACAACTGGAAAGTTTGGAAACTTAACTTGAGGCTTGAAGAAGATGGTTAAGGAGGAGAAAACAACAAGGACATGTCACCAAGAATGAAGTTGCTGAGAGGAGGTTAATTCATGCCTACATGGCCATGATTAGGACCTCTATATCATCATCAGACTCCCATGTAGGCCTGTGCACCTTTTTGTACTTACATATTTTCCCCCTCGGGGATAGTAGTCTACATGAAAGGTAGGTACTATTCTCAAAGCATGGTTCTTACCTTTTGTCATTGTCCACATCTAGATCTGTAGTAAAAATATTAATTCAAGAATAAGTCTAATATATGATAATATAAAATTAAGTACTAAAAAGTACATAAGAGAGCATACCATTGATGCTTTAAGTTTACATGTGTTGCCTTACCTTGTTGTAATAACCTACAATGATGATAAAGACACACAATACAAGGACAAAATCCTAGACTAAGGAAAAAGATCATAGAAACATGCTAAGATAGAGAGAAGAAGAATAAATTCTCCTTTTATTTCTTATTTGAAGAAAGTATTAACTTTTTAAGGATTTTTGAAGACTTAGGATTTTTAGAGTTTCTTTATTTTTTTTAAGGCTTTTTTGAAGATCTTTTGATGGTATGAATTGACGTCCCTTTCCTGCAATACACTTTGAGGTCTTTGATAGACCTAATTTTATTGAAGATACTTTCAATTGCTCCCTTGCATGGGGATATTTGCATTCTTAAGGGCATAGTTTTGTTTTTTGACTATGTTGGAGGAGCAACTTGTACTTAGACATTGTTATGCACCTATTGTTGTGACCTAACTGGTTGAAATCTATATATAGTTTCAGTTGACATCTTATACTTTGCTTTCCCTCTTGTACACATGGTTGGCTTAGAGTTTTTATTAATGATGCCTATGCTTGTGTGTATTTATGGTGATCACACATGGATAATGATGATGTTGTTTTCATTTTCTTTTCTACTTATGAGGTGTATGCAATATAAGTATGTATGGATGCATTTGAGGTACATATGAACAAAATGCAAGACTTTTTTTATTTATGGATTCCATGAGTTATGACATGATTTTTTTCTTGTTTTGTTTTTGTATGATATGCATATGGAACAAACACTGTGATTGCTCTTCAGTAGGGAATTGCAGGTTGACTTAGCATAGGGTGACCTACTAAACAAATTTGGAGTAGGATTTAGGGAATCAAGTGGGAGTGGGGAAGGAAGATGGAACAACTTTTATATTTAGCTTGAACAAAAGGCTAAACATTGATCCCTATCTAAACTAAAAATTTAGACTAGCTTTCAACTCAGACATGCCAACAAACTTTATAGGTACCCGCTAGACCTAGATCTAGAGGTGGTGAACAAAGTCAGATCTAGATTCATCAATCAGTAAGGATGGACCTAGAAGACAAGTTAGACTCTTATTTGCCTAGTTTATGCATGTGTGTTCTTTTCTTATAAACTCCTTTTTTATTTTTTATGCCACTTCACATAGCTTCAACCTTTTGAGTCTCCACTTTGTGAGTACAAATTATTATTATTTTTATTTTTATCGTCACCACCATAGCCTAACCTCATGCAACTAGTAAGATACATGGGCTTGTCACCAAATATTAGAATAGGCAAGTGTGGGCTTGGAGTTTCAACTCCCTTAACTTAACTTCATGCTACCAATAAGAAGCAAGATATCATCACCAAAGACTAGGTAAGGAAAGTGAAGGACTAGATATAACCAAAAGCATAACCAACTCTTAGACTTCCCCCTACCAAGGAGAACTGATCAAACTTGCTTGTTGGCTTCTATTGGATATTGTAGGTTTGAAAACTTTCTTCATTTTAGACTCAACTAGATGACAGCTAAGACGGGGATCAATATAAAACTTAGAGATTGAATTCCTTTGAATTTGTTGGGAATGTAAAGAGGAATGGATAGTAGTATTTAAGGAATTTTTTAAGGCACAGCAAGAACAACCTATACTAGACAACCTTAAGACTCCTTACTAGGGAAAAAATCAAACAAGATCATTCACAAACAAATGTAAATGTGAACATAATGAAAATGCATATATTTTTTATTTTCATGTTTTGTACTTTTTTTAGGTTTTTTGAACTATTTGATCTTTTTTATCTAAATTATATTTTGTCATTTTTATGTAAATTTTTTAGATATAATATTTCTTTAAGTGAAATGCATTAATAGTTTCCCTAAACTCTTCACCTTCCATTATGCACAAGAGATAGACATCATTTCCAACATATTCCTTAGCTACATATGGACCTATCCAATTTGGTTTGAAATTGTAGGCTTTGTTGGCTCTTTTATTGATCGGGTTATTGATTTTGAGTATGAGGTCCCTAACTTTGAATGGTTTTGGGATTGTATTATTTTTCTATTTCTATTTTTATTGACCTAGCTATTTGATATTCTTGGTTTCTTAAGAGTCTTTACAATGACACTTTAAGACTTGGTGTAAAAATATCTTTGAATTTAGTGAGAAGTTTTGTGTACTGACATATTTCATAATATGATAATTTCCCCCTAGCTTTATTAGTTTTTATTCTTATAGAGTTCCAATGTTTATTTTGGTAGTTTCATCAGTTTTGAACTTATGAGGGCCAATTTTAGTATTAGTGATGACTCTTCTAGTTTTTGTGTGGATTTTGGTTCTTTTTCTTTAGTAGTGGTCTCAACCATATGGATACTCATATCTAGGTTAATAGGAATGGTTGCTAAGTTAAATGGATCATAAGACTTTGTTGAGTGAGGATCAAAGGGGAATTCTTCTATTGCCCCCTTTTAGATTTTGAAGTTTTAGCTACATTTGTGATTTGTTTATATGTCTCCTTTTTAAAAAAAATTAATCTCTAGGTAATTGACAGTTTTGGCTAGATCTTCCTTGTTTTTTTCTTGTCTAATTCTATAAATATTGAAAGGATCAGGGTCCTCTTTGATAATGTGGATTTGATCCATGAGTAAATGTATCTCTTGAAATAATGTGGAGTAGATAAACCTCATCCTATGAATCCAAGGTCTTCCTAAGATCATGATGTAAGTGGTTTCTTCATTGATGACATCAAACTTGGTTGGAAGGGTTTTGGGACCTAATGTGATTGGAAGATTGACTTTTTTGATGGAAATATACATCCATAAAGATAATTTCCTCATAACTCTGAGAGATTAATATGCAAACATAGTATTCATAAATCCATATGCAAAATAATAAGCAATCATGCCATTGAGGTGACATAAGATATACCCTAGGAAAAACCTCCATGAGGGAAAAAAAAAACAACCTCTAAAAGCATGCATATCCATTGTATTATTCAGCAATAAACATTATAATACATAGGCTCCATGAATGCTTCTGAATCATCAAGCTCTCTACATGCACTCCATGTGAACAAGCATGTAACCACACATCCCATGTCATGCTTCAAACCCTCACACATGCAACCTACAAGAGATGCTGAATACAATAACAACCTCTCACACAACCTACAACTAACCAATAGCCAACCCCAACTACTAACCATGTGCTTGCTTTTATAGAATCAAGCTCACACAAATACAAGATGTATTATGGATAAAACCATGTGTTCCAAATCCATGGATACACAAAACCATTGACCCCTTATTTATTATTTGCAACTAAGTTTTCACTTTATGTCCAATATTAAATAATTTCCCAAATAAATAATTAATTATTCTATATGTCCCACACACATAAAATAACTAACCCAATGTTACATAAAACTTTTAAAAGTGGCACCCAAATAAATATCTAATGTGGATAAACACATCAACTAAGATGCACCACAAATATATATTTATTTTACATAAAACATAATTAATGTCAAATGCAAGGTGTACAACACACGTATTTCCTAACATTCTCCCACTTGTTGTATACATTTCATAAGGGTCAATCAATGAAATACATCATCATATGCAAACATGAAACCACATGAATCTCTAGCATTCTATCGTGCTCCATAAAGATACCTACAATAAAATTAAAGTAACCACCATCTCAAGCAAAAACTCTTCTCATCCTCCAACATGCCACCTAGAAGAAAAGGAACATGCCAAGGTGAAGATGCACCAAACCAAAGAACACAAGCATCAAATCCAAGTGATAACAAAGGCTCTAAAGTGTTGTCAAAGCTAAAAACCCACATGATCAAAAATAGCACCCGTAGCATATGCTAATACATCCAACCATCCATATCTCATAGGTATCAACAATTCATCAATAAACTCATGCCAACAATATATCCAATCCATATACCGCAATCATAGGCTCCATGTATAAATCATGTCAATGAAGAACACATACATCCAGGAACTCCTACTACATGGGTAATGTCAAATCTGAAAATAGATCAAGGCATACCAAGTCTACCAATCAACACTCAAACCAGATGTGGCTAATGTAGTACCAAGAACAATCACAATGATCCACACATGCAAGATAAATCATTGCATACTTTCTCACAACATGTCACCATAGCTATCCCAAGTCCAACCATATCAACATGAACCTCCAGGAAGTAGCCATAAAACAAAGAGAGAAAACCTATAAATCATATCATAGCATGTCCTTCTACCAACACCTTAAAGTGATAAGTTGTGTCAAGTATGATCTCCTTACAACCCCAAATGAAAACCTTAACAACACCCAACCATTCAATCCCATAGATCAAATGAAAATATGTATCATGTAACCAACATGGATGTAATCCATTCTAACTAAGGTAGATCAAACTCATAACCATTCCATAATAAAGAATAAGTCCTCACATCTCCTAAACTCCTCATAATGGACATCATAAAACAAACCATATGAAAAAGGAGATAACCATGCCAACATCCCTCAAATGAACCCTCCAAAACCAATAACCATAGCTCAAGATCCATATCCATGAGAAGATAAATTATAAAGCAAAATGCATATGAAATGATGGGCAATACCTTATAGATGATAATCCACTGAGTAGACAAAGAGTGGGGAATGAGAATGCTCCTCCAGGATACACAAAGCCACAATGAATCCCTCCAAGAATAATATCCTCTAGGTCCATAATGAACTCACATCCATATCTAGGTGTACACTCCTCAGTCTTTCTACTGAAATCTCATCAAAAAGTAATCATCGCAACACACGATCTCCAAGAACAAGAGATCTCTAGCTTTACCCAAGTCTTCAAGTATCCATGAGCACCTCCATGATCAATCCATGCTAAACTTCAAATACAACACCGCACTATCATGAAGCTCCCAAGCACATGACCAATGTACTCAATACCAAGAGAACCAACAAGATCATAGTCAAAGCTCACATTGCACATCTGTATAACCTAGGAACACATCATGACATCATGATCTAACATCTCCTCAAAGGAAGAACATATGTCTCATAAGAACATATCATACTCCAAAGAGCACGTGTATAATTCCAATACTTTAATACGCAATCAAGAGTAAACCAAGACACAATACCAACCATCCTATAAGAAAGGATTACTTGTCAAAATTGACAAACCATAACCAACACCTCAACTAAAGACTCCAAGAGTCCTCCATGGTACCAAGATGTCAACATATCCAAATCACATGAAAATAATCATCCTCTATCAATAGAAACCAAGATGTCAATGAACTCTAACTACATAGAAGAAACAAAATCCAAGAGATCCTCCATGACACCAATAACCACTGCATAAGATCATCCATCACCTAAATTATTAATCCATATTATAGCTAAAATCTCCCACTGAATCGGGTAAGTGCATGGAAATGGGGTACAAAAAGGGGGTCAAAAGTGGCCATTTTTTTTCTAAAATCAGTTAAAGCTAAACTTGGATGAGTAATTCAGGTTGTGTACACTCAAAATTTGAAGATATGATAAGAACAAGAATTGTAGTAACCTAAATCTAGTTTGTAAACTACTAAAGATTTTAGAAAAGTGTTAAAGTTAAGGGGGTGAAATGTTGAGTACACACAAAAGTGTTCCTGCTTTTATCACTAAAATATAATATAGTGTCTAGTGTGTGCCCCCTATTTTTTTGCTACATTAGTTATTTTTAAAAACCATTTGGTGGAAATTATAGCTAAGAGTGAGTATTACAAGTTGTATATTTTTTTATATTTTTTATGGAATATTTTCTTTTGCATTTTTTTGAAGTGGATGCATCCTAAAAATTACATCACTAAGTGTGCACATCACATAACTTGCACAAAACTAATTAAAAAAATAAATTTCTTTTTATTGAATGCGTATAGAATGAAGTGTAGAAGAATCCTATATTTTTTTAAAAAAAATTAGATAAGCAATTCAAAAGTTATTAAAAAAAGTCAATACATATGTACTGAAGGAATATAGATACACTCTTCAGAGAAAATAAAAATAAATGCATTAACTTACTCAAAATATTAAAAACATTGTATGGATAGAAAGCTAAGAAGTATCTCTAAATTTTGGTGGTGGATTTGTAAAATTTTATTGCAAAACATGTAAACCTAATGAGGTTGAAGTTTTAATTTGAGTTGTTTTATGTTAAAAATACAAATTTAGGAGCCATAATAGATGTCCAAACCTCAGGCTTCTAAATCCAAGCCTAAATGGGAAAGGATCTTATATATTTTGAATTGAAGGCATTAAAATGCATACATGTTAAAACATGTATGATTTATGCCTTTCATAATGCAAACCTATTTTGCTAAAAAATCTCAAGGTTGGCCACTAATTTGTATCCCATTTCCATGCACTTATCAAACCATGATACCCAGCTACACATGGCATCATGATAACCATAAAACCATCACTATCAAAAGCCCCCACTAAATCGTGTAACTAATCTATCCATGACATTGTAATAACCATATCTTAAGTGTAGATCATCCATATCCCCAACACAATCAAAGAATCCCATTGTAACAACAATAGCTATCAAAAGGTTGAGTAAACCATACTCTCTGAACCAAGAAGATAAACAACCACCTATAAACTAAAATCAACTAAAAACCACCAACAATGTACCTACATAACAATCATGTTGTTCCAAAGTCCTAAGCATACAAGGGACATCTATGATACCATGATCACCACCCAATGTACCTTCACCAAACTCCCACCGAGTCTCACACAATTATACCATATATTCAACAAGCATAGGTCCCATATCATGACTATACTAGGTACCACCATCTCTCCATCTCAAACAAACCAATTAAACATGTGACTAAACCAAGCCACAAATTAGAATTTGCATCAACACTGAAACATCTATGGGCATAGACAACCCACATCCAAGTTATATATCCAACCTGTAAGTACATACAACCTGCAATATTGCACAGCTTGTAGATCTCACAATGCAACATATAAATTCAACAATATACTAGTAACCATGTCAAATGAGGATAATAATAAATATACATGTAAGTATACAATGACTCAAACACCAAATTGCCTCAGATTCAATTTTCTATCAACTCACAAAATACCAAAGTCAAAAGCAACCAAATAACAGCTCAAACTGAAATTCAACTAAATAATCTTAGAATAGCATCTCAAAAACTAATCTACTACATAGTGCTCTAAAATATCTTTCCAACTCCTATAAGAAGTCCAAAATTGGACAATGTATGCACAAGTTATGCCCCGTCCAAGCTCAAAACACAAATCTAGCTTCCAATGGGAAAATTTTGTCAAAAATAGTAGAATCTAGAAAAATCTCTGACACCAAAACATATTACTTGGAAAGTGCTTTCTGTCGACTATAAAAAGTTGAAAATCTAACTTTGTATGCACAAGTTATCACCTCTCCAAGTCTAAAAAGAAAATCTGACTTCCAGCAGGTATTTCTCTATCAAAATAGTAAAATCTAGAAAAACCATTAATACAATAGTATGGTACTTGGAAATATCTTTCCAAAGACTATCAGAAGTCAAAAATCTAACATACTAGGTGAAAGTTATGCCCTCTGGAAAAAATTTGCCCAACTAGGCTTATAAACCAAGCCCTAGTGGCCATTCGGTGGCTAGCCGATGGCCCGCCGGGGGCGCGATGCCCTGGTGGCGTGCTAGTGACAAGAATGGTGGTGAACATGAAACATTTATAAATTTCATTTTAATTTTTTTTTAATTTTAATTTTCCCTACTTGCGGTTGGACTGCGCTTTGGTTCCCCACAGGACCTAGGGCTGGAACCCCACCAGTCAAGGGTCAACCACTAGCTAACAATGCTCGGCACTGACAGCGTCATGTGGCTTGTCAATGACAATGCAAGCCTGGTGTAGGGTATGGGGAGAATGATCCCTCCACCCAATCAATTTTTTTAAAATCAAATATATGTAGACTTTAGGAATTGAATTTTTTTTAAATATTTTGCTACGACAGGTGTACCTACACAAGTACGACACATAGGGAATATTCCCTGCATCATACGAAATATTTCTCTATAGATTCTCCTATGGCATCAAAATGGCAAAAAATTTCTTGACTACAAACATAGTCAAGTTTTATATGGATCCATAGGTTTTCACGTCTTCTGGACTCAACTATGAGGTTTTTTTACCCAAGAGGCCTCCTACAAAATCTCACCTCCAAAACCCTCATATAAAGAGCCCAAAACAAAAACTCACTTTCCAAATGTCGATGAAACCCCGGATCTACAACAACCCAAGTCTACAAACAACCTTGTAACCCTAAAAATGCCTTCATTCTCAACCTACAAGTCCATGGGTTCAACTATGCACAAAATCCACTCATAGCAAGGGTTATACAAACAGGGATATCCTCCCAAATCATGGAAACCAAGCTCTGATACTAAATGATGGAAATATACAGCCATAAAGACAATTTCCTCATAACCCTATGAGAGATTAATATACAAACATAGTATTCAAAAATCCACATGCAAAAGAATAAGCAAACATACCATCAAGGTGACACAAGATATACCTTGGAAAAACCCTCTATGAGGGAAAAAATCTAGCCTCCAAAAGCATCCATATCCATTGTATTATTCAGCAATAAACATTACAATAAATAGTCTCCATCAATACTTTGAATCATCAAGCTCTCTACATGCACTCCATGTGAACAAGCATGTAACCATGCATCCCATGCCATGCTTCAAACCCTCACACATGCAACATACAAGAGATGATCAATACAATGATAGCCTCTCACATAGCCTACATACAAAACAACCAACAACCAACCCCAACTACTAACCATGTACTTTCTTTTATAGAATCAAACTCACACAAATACAAGATGTAGTATGAAGAAAACCATGTCTTCCAAAACCATGGATACACAAAACCAAAAACCCCTCATTTAATATTTGCAACTAAGTTTTCACTTTATTCCTAGTATTAAATAACTTCCCAAATAAATAACTAATAATTCTATGTGTCCCACACACATAAAATAACTAACCCAATGTTATATACAATGTTTACAAGTGGCACCCAAATAAATATCTAATGTGGCTAAACACATCAATTAAGATGCACCACAAATAAATATTTATTTTACATAAAAAATAATTAATGTTATGCAAGGTGTACAACACACCTATTTCCTAGCATTTTTCCATGGTTCAGATGTTTAGGTTTGTTATGGAGTAAAAAATGTCCACATGCCTTTTTACCTCCTTATTTAGCTCCTAGGTCACATTTATTACATGTTATACACTCTAAATGCTCATCCCGATGTGAAATTACCTGACACCAATGTAAATTGGGAACATAGGGTCTATGTTTTATTTTACCTCGTACCTAAAAGGGACTCAAAGACTTGGGCACCACCGCCCAAGTCCTCCCTGATTGGTTGGGGAAAAATCAAGTGTATGTCGGCATGGGACCTTTCAAAAGGTTTCTCTTTGTTGGCTTTTTTGGTTTAATTTCATGATTATGAGCAGGAATGCATATATAAGTGTGTTTTTGAGTTCATTATGTACCTAGATAGAAATAGCCAACTTGAGATATTGAAGTAAGGCAAGCAAAAGCATTCATTGTGATTCTAGAGAAGATTTGTGTGTGTTGTTATTGTGTTGTTGCAAGTTTGAGGCTATCATATATCTATCCTAATGAGGTGAAGGATCTTCATCCTCTTAAGAGTTTCATCACACAGGTGATATCATTGTGTGTTCATCATTATTTGAATTATCATATCATCATTGTTTTCAACCTCTCTTTATCTATCAATGGTGTTGGGAAAATTGAATGTTATCTTGGGATTTGACTAAGGAAAGTCCCTAAACACCATAACCCCCAAACCCCCTCTTGTCATCTTGTGTCCAGGTTACAGGAGTGAGATCTAGGAAATATGAAGATATAGGAAGACTGAGCAAGGATTAGGGTTTTGGGATTTGACAATAGTTCAGGAATATTCCTCTGTCTAGGACTTGGGCACCACCACCCTAGTCTTTTTGCCTTTTCTAAGTGCAGATCTAGGTTCAAAGCAGCGTCTGCAGCATTTCTCTAATTTACAGTTTCTACTAATTCAACCATTCAAGACTTGGACGATCCCAAAATAGTCCTCCAACACCTCTGCTTCTGAGACACAGGGTCTATCATCTTCCTGATCATCCCTGTACAATTAGTTTTTGGATATTTGTTGTACATCTTCTGTTATAATTAGATCTTCATAGAACTAGGGTTTAATGTTTTATTGACCTAGGTTTGGATAAAAAGGCTTGATTAAATCTAATCTTTATGTAGCAAACAAGATTACAAGATCTGTAGTTGAGTCCTCCTCCATTTGGTAGTGACTTGGCTTGGTCTTGTCCTTGAATGTTATTGTGGAAGAGGATTTGATCTAGTGTGTGCATGCTATTTGTTATCATTCATCTTTTTCACACTTAACATTTTAGTGAACCCATAGCTTCGAGCATTTACATCTTACTGACTATTAAAATCAGAGCTTGCATTGATTCATTGCATATATCTCAGTATTCATTTGAAGATTTTGCTTAATCTTGGAAAAACTACATGTTTAGGTCTTTAAAAAGCCTGCATTTTGGAAAAAATTTGCATTAGGGCTCCAAAATTGGTATATTGTTGACAATCTTGTTGCATTATTAGTTTCAAGTTGCTATACTTCATCATCCTCGATATTTTAGGACATCTTTTGCATATTTGCATTGAGAAAAAGTGAAAAAAATCAATCCTTTTAGGCTTGCAAAGTGGCATGTTTGGGAATTGTTTCATTGCATATGTTATAGATCATCATCAAAAAATTTAAACCTTTGATTTTTGCATCTAATATGCTTTGGCATAATAATCTCACATCACTTTGCATCTTTGATTTGAAATTTCACACTTTTGCAATTACACATTGTGTATTTCAACATTAAAGAATTTGATATCTTCTTAGCACCTCTTTGAGCACAATCTTAAACCTATTTATATTGCCTTTTTGTGTAGTACTTTTAACATCATAATCACTTTGTTTGTAGCGAAATTAGTGTGTTTTTTTTATCTTTGCAAAAATTTCAAGAACCCAATTCCCTCAAACTAGTGTCTTGGTATGCAAAGGTCTCACATACATGGCATCTAATCAAAACAAGGGTGGTGCAACTCCTCCCTAATCTAATAAGAAAAGAAAGGACCCTGAACCCATAATATCCTTTACACCACATGAAGTCACTATAAGAAACATTGATGGTCCTCTTTATATCACAACAAGAATAAATAGAAATCCTACAAGAGGAGTTCTTATAGATCCTAATTGCATAACAAATGTTATCATGAAAGAATTTTTATACATGCATGTCTTAGCACAAGATATTTACAATCTAATAGACATAATGATCAAAGCACATAATGGTTATTTTCTTCTAGCAATTGGAAAGATAACACTTTGCATTAAGATGGTTGAAAAAGCCCTAGAACAACCATTTTTCATCATCCCCACCTCAGATCTCTTTCATGAAAAGTTAGGACATCCTTGGCTAAAATCCATGAAAGTAGTTCCCTCTTCTAATCATAGGTGCTTAAAATTCCCTCACAAAGGTTGAGTGCATGTTATTCATCACAGTGAATGGAAACCATTAGCCACTCACAAAAATTTCAACTTAGATTATTTTTTTCCACAACCTACTAAAGTAAATCAACCAAGAGAAGATCAGTTTTTCCTGGCATATCAAAATAAGGCAAAGAAAACAACTCAACTATCATATGGCAAGAATGCTCCTAGACCCTCTCAGTCTTCCAAGGCTTCAATTCCTCCTATCGAACAAATAGAGAGTGAAAAGTAGCCCAAGTTGAAGGATTCCCCTTGATCAAGATGAAAAAGAATTTTTTCTAAGGTTCCTCCTCCGCCATCCTTACAAGGATCGGGAGAAAACCTTCAAGAGAGAATATATCCATCACAAAATCAAAAGAGCACTTTTGTACCAGCTTCCTCTTCACAAATGCCCATGAATACAAAAATTCATGAACCCTTGATGGTCAACAAAGAAAATCCCTTGGAAAATATAATCAACAAGACTGGATGAAATAGAAATGCAAGGGAAAGAAGGAGAAAATGACAAGCCTTAGCTTGAAAAATGTCACCACAAGAAGAAAATATACCACCAATAGAAATAGAATCAAAAGAAGAACTAAAGGAAGATGAACTAAAGAAAGAATAACCAAAGGAAGAAGTTTCAATTTGGGCCATAGTACCCTATGTACCACCTATTCCATATGAAAATCAAGATTGGGAAGAAGATGATTTAATCAAAGACAATCTCTAGCCAGGTAAGTATTTCTCACTAATTCAGCCACACTTGACATAGAACCTCTTCAAGATGCTCTCAAGGGTGGACTCCTCTTAAGAATAAATGTTGTGTTGTGACCTCCTATGTTGTGTTAAGTGTTGTTTGGGTCTCCTTAGATGACCCTTGATACTCTTGTAAGGTCAAGGATATAAGGAGACCACCTCCGTTGTGACATCTCTTCTATTTGTTTTAATATTCTTCTACTTTTCTTGTTGCAACTATTGTGTGTGGTACCTTGGGGGCATAGTGTTGTGGGCATAGTGTTGTGGAGGGTGATTTGGGGGCATCCTTCCACATTGTGTCCCTAAGTAACTTTTCTTCTCTCATTTTTTGTGTTTTCATTCTTCCATCATTCTTGTCGCTCTACTAGTCAGCAGATGATGAAAACAAATGTACACTTTTGATAGGGACTGTGCATCCCTAAACAAGAATCAAAATGGACCCAATCCAAATATGAAATAGGGGTAATTTGTTATTGATGCTTGACTAGTAGAATCACTTGTGTTGTGAAATTCTTGTAACAAACCTTTGCAAAACTCTAAATCTCCTCTATGCACCTTTGAAATGCTCATCTCACCTTGTATCTACACTTGGTTCTGAGACACCTAAAATATAACCTCACGGATATACTCAGTTCCGAACCCATAAGTATAACCTTGGTTTGTTTAAGTGGTATGTTGCCTTATTTCTATATCAAACGTTCATTATGATGATTTGGTTGTTATCTTAACTCAGATTTTCTAACCAACGCTTGTTTTGATCTTAATAATCTTATACATGAATATTGTTGTTAGCATATAAGATATCATGATTATTGGGAACAATTTGGCGATCATAAGCACATGTCACTTTTGGGCATGGGCTTTACAAAAGCTCTTGTTCCCTTGCTTGTTTTCAACCTTATCTTAAACATGATTACTACCAGCAAGCGGGAGCAACCACTTTAAGGTGGGGGCATATATTATGGTAAATGCTTGGATATCTTAGACATTGTATGTGGCGTATGCTTCCTTTTCACTATAAGGTGTCTCTGTGATGTAGGTGGGGTTGTATACTTTGTTTTATGTGTTGTGTATGCTTCCTTTTTCACCATAAGGTGTCTCTATGATGCAGGTGGGGTTGTATACTTTGTGTGCATGCTTTCTTTTCACCATAAGGCATTTTTGTGATGCAGGTGGGGTTGCATTAAAGTCCTTCTACGGAAGGCAGGATTGTGAATTTCCTTTAGTGTTTCACATCCTTTTAAAAGTCCTTTGTAGAGGTGGGGTTAGATATTGAGTTATTCATCCTTAAGCATGTCTTTGGCATTTGTGGTAGCATAGATCCATCGTCAAGTATGTTTGGCATGTCTTAGATGGTGGCACGTAGTAATGAGCTCCCCTATCACCTGTGTTTGTTGTGTATAAGACATATAGTGTGTCAAAAACTCACTCTATGGCGCTCGTGTATTCCGTGTGTCTTCTGCATGTTTTGCATGTTTTAGTGGTGGCACATAGCGATGAGCTGCCCCATGCCATGTGTCTTGCATGTTTTGTGGTGGCACATAGTGATGAGCTCCCCCACATTGTGTGTTTTACGTTCTTTTGATGGTGGCACATAGCGATGAGCTCCCCCCATCACCTAGTTAGGGTAGTATAATTGTTTTAGCATGTCCTCTCTCCGTGTATGTCTTATGTATTGTGTGTTTTCTCTCATGCCTTCTTCATGTATTACATGTTTTCTCCATGAATTACATGTTTATTTACTACCTTCTTCATGTTTTACATGACTGTCAGGTGTTTTCTTATGTTTGCCTAAGCTTGGGGGCTATAAATGGTCTTCCAAACTTAGGATGTGTCTTCGCTCTAGTGTTTGATGTGCTTGATGCATTTTGACTTTACTTTAATGCATGTATTGATCATAAGATCATACACACATTAAAGTGGGGGCTAAATGTTATGGAGTAAAAAGTGTCCACATGCCTTTTTACCTCCTTATTTATCTCCTAGGTCCCATTTATTACATTATACATGCTAAATGCTCACCCCGATGCAAAATTGCCCAACACCAATGTAAATTGGGTACAAAGGGCCCATGTTTTAACTTACCCCAGACCCAAAAGGGGCTCAAGGACTTGGGTGCCACTGCCCAAGTCCTCCCTAATTGGTTAGGGCAAAATCAAGTGTATGTCATCTTGGGACCTTTCAAAAATTTTCTCTTTGTCGGCTCTTTTAGTTTAACTTCATGATTATGAGCAGGAATGCATATATAAGTGTGATTTTAAGTTCATTATGTACCTAGATAGAAATAGCCAACTTGAGATATTGAAGTAAGGCAAGCAAGAGCATTCATTGTGATTCTAGGGAAAATTTGTGTGTTATTATTGTGTTGTTGCAAGTTTGAAGCTATCATCTATCTCTCCTTATGAGTTGAAGGATCTTCACCCTCTTAAGGTTTTCATCACATACGCGATGTCATTGCGTGTTCATCATTATTTGGATTATCATATTATTATTGTTTTCATCCTCTATCCTACAAGGGCATGCTCTCTTTATCTATCAATGACATTGAGAAGCTTGAATGCTACCCTGAGATTTGATTAAGGCAAGTCCCTAAACACCATAACCCCCAAACCCCCTCTTTTCATCTTGTGTGTAGGTTACAGGAGTGAGATCTAGGAAATGTGAAGATACAGGAAGACTGGGCAAGGATCAAGGTTTTGGGATCTGACGACAGTTAAGGAATATTCCTCTGTCCAGGACTTGGGCACCACTGCCCTAGTCTTTCTACCTTTTTTGAGTGTAGATCTAGGTTTAGAGAAACCTCTGCAGTATTTCTCCAGTTTACAGTTTCTATTGATTCAACCATTCAGGACTTGGGCAGTCCCAAAATAGTCCTCTGGCACCTCTACTTCTGATATAGGTTCTATCACCTTCCTAATCATCCATGTACAATTAGTTTTTAGAGATTTGTTGTACATCTTCTCTTATAATCAGATCATCATAGAACTAGGGTTTAGTTTTTTATTGACCTAGGTTTGGATAAAAATGCTTGATTAAATCTAATATTTTTGTAACAAACAAGAGTACAAGATCTATAGTTGAGTCCTCCATTTGGTAGTGACTTGGCTTGGTCTTGTCCTTGAATGTTATTGTGGAAGAGGGTTTAATCTAGTGTGCATGCTAGTTGTTATCATTCATCTTTTTCACACTTAACAAGGTTGTCATGAATTTGAAGGGTGGAAATTCCTTAGGTGAGTTGAGTTTTATCATAACCCATCCTTTGAAGGAGAGAGGGATAGACTATGTTGATTGCAGACCCATCATCGATCATGACATGTTAAATAGACTATTCATTCAAACTTCAACTATTAGGTAGAGGAGGAGATCACCCTATTTAACTATGTCATTATTTGAAGTTACCTTTTTAAAATTGAATGTTGAAGAAGAATGTTTTCTGTTTGGAGTGGTTTCAACTAGATAGATTAAATCTAAGACATTGAGGAGAGCATTTTTATGAATAGGAGAACTTTAGAGAAGTTCTAGTAGGTGAGAGAAAGTTTAGTTGCTAGGAGTGTCATCTGGTCATTCTGGTCCTTGGGTAGTACAAACATCTTGGTCATTGTCCAACTCTATACATGATTTAACACACTTTGATTAAAAGTGAGTTGAGGGTTTTGTTGGCAACTTTTAGGCATATTTCCTCTATCTTGTGAGTGTAGGAATGTGTTCATGAATGTTTTTTGTTGATCTTTTCAAAGGTTTGATATGAAGTGATGGTATACCTGACATGACTTGATATCATGCCCCCTTCTCTTGTGAAATGAGTAGTATTTATCATGATTATAATTTCAAGGTTTTTGATAAGGATTACAATGATTGTTGTATGACTGCTTATTTGGTCTACCTTTTTTGCTCACAATTATTTATGTGGGATATTTAATGGCATCGACACTTTGGTTCCCCAAATTCATCTAATTATCACTACCATCATGATTAAATTGTAGTTGTAGTTATTATTGTACTTGGACAGTGAAATGTCTATATTCTGATTATTTTCAAGATTTTCTAGTGTTGAGGGATTGTTACTGCTATCATGGTTTACCAACCTTCCATTGGCATCATACTCCTTTCTTTCTCTACTAATAGCAGGTTGATCAATTCTAAGAGCACTCTTAAGTGCTTCATATTAATTATAAGGGATTTTCTAGACTTCTTCTCATATGTCCCTATTGAGATATTGTAAGAAGATATAACAGAGTTCCATATTATCCATGTTTAGTGTACTAGTTGAAGAATAGAGGACTTTCCTTCATTATGTGATAAAATGTGCAACTGACTTACTGGTTTCTTGTTTGATTGTAAAAAATTCTTGTACTTCTATTTTGACCAGTTTTTTCATGTCAAATGCAACCATAAATTTATCAATGAGTTGCCTAAAGGAATGGATCGATGCTTCTGAAAGTTGATAGTACAAATCCAAAGTGATACCTTCCAAAGTCTTTAGAAAACTCCTGGCTCACATCACATCCCAAGGAAGGAGTTCCCATAATACTATGACGTAAGCCCTGATATACAATTTTGGGTCACCCTCTCCTTTGAATTTTGAAATTTCAGGGAGAGGATGTGCTAGTATGACATTATGAATTTTGTAGTCAAGATGCTACTTTAGATACTAAAGGTATGTTTCTAAAAGGGGGTTATGTATATATGGTTTTGTTCCTCCAAACATTATCCCTATAGGTGGAGCTTGTTGTGATTGATGTACTTGAAAGGGTATGTTAGATTGTTGATATCCAGCGGGAGTTGGATAACTAGATGGCATCATGCTCATGTTTTGAAAATTGGGTGGGATTTTTTATGGTTTATTATGCATCATAGGAATCCCACCTATTTGATTAAAACATGTCTTATTGAATGGTGAAGGAAAAGGAAACATGAATGCTTCATTACTTGTGTTGTGGGAATGAAAGTTTAGATGAGCAGAATTTTGGGTTACCCCTTGGTTTGATTTGATTTTGTTAGTAAAAGGACTTCCCTACACCCTAGGACTTTCCTCAATTTTTGTTTTAACAAGGTTATCCAACAACTCGAACATCAAGCATCCTAATCTATTGAAACAAGTTTGATATAGGCTTTATGAGTGTGGCTTCCTCTATTCTTTGAGTTTCACCACCTTGGGATGGATTGTTTTACATTTGTTCCTTATGATGACACTTGAAGTGGTGGATTATTTTGTATTGGGGCTTGAGTGGCCCCATTTGTTCCTTTTGATGACACTTAACATGCTACAAACCTTTCAAATTGATATGTTATGTGGAGCGTTTCTCATGCCTCCTGAGCTTTTTGTAAGTTCTTCTCAAGATGGCTCACCTCATTGTCCCTTTTGGTGGTCACTTTCCTATAGCTTGTTATGGTGCTCTTGTTAATGAATCTTGGACCGAATGCTCACTTAGTATGCTTTGGGTTGGTTAGGTTGAATGATCATGTCTTTGTATGTTGGATTGTTAAAAATGAATAAGTTGCAATTCTCTTGTTGAATTCCATTTGAATTTGAGACTTCAAAGTCTAATTAATTTAAGATCAAAGCTATTGGATCTAAAGGTGTGCTAGTGTCATTGAGGAGGAAGTTCCCTTGAACTATGTGTGATTTTGTCCTACTCTACGGGTACACGAAAGACCATAGAATAAATTAAATGAACATGGAAGTGAAAGAGAAAGATGGAAGTGGAATGGAAGAAATGGGCAGGAACATGAAAGAACTCGTTAGAAAGATTTATAATTTACATCAGGTTCACCAAAATATGTGATGTTCAAAATATGACTCAGACATAACGCAAGTAAGTCAGACTTCAACACAACACATATGCAATACACCCTTGCTAAAGGTATTAGCTTAATCACTCCCACTCTTCCAAAGAAAATCTAGCTAGGCAGGGGTGTAAAGTACGCATTCCAACACAAAAAATTACTAAAGTAAATAATCCACTTAGTTACATCAAGACAAGTAAAAATTTAAATCTCCATAATCATATCAACATTAATGAAATTACATCTTACAATCTACGTGCTATAACCAAGTGTTAGCACTATAAAACAATATACAAAGTCCATCTGGCATACATGCCATTAGTTATAAAAATGAATAACAAGTACAATAATTTAGTACAAGAAATGAATAATATATGAATCAATATCTCCAGCCACCACCAACCCACATGGTCATCTGCAAGCCGAGAGATAGGAATATGGCTCGGGAACTTTTTTGCCCAACCATGAAACAATTGTACTTCCCTGGATCCCTTCATAACACGAAAAAAATCCAGCCCTACACAAAACATCTAGCATCCTAGAAACAACTGGTAGGAAGGAACACCTGATGCAACCTGATGTCTAAATGCAAATCTAAATGATGATATGCAAATGTCTCACAACAAGATATGGCAGAGAAATGTATAAATAAAGTTTTTCTAAACAATATTTCATCTATTTCAATGAATACATGGCTTGGCCCAAGCACTTAGAATAGTTATGGTCAAATCCTGAAAAGGAGGAAAATCCTTCTCTATTGCCCACATTCATCATCCTAGCCCAAAAGTAACCCAATACACATGGCAAAAATATACTATCCTCCCAAGCATACATGTCATAACATTAGGGAGGATACAAGAATCTATAGTTTTTGATAATAAACATGATCCTATTGTTTGATTGCATTGATAGATGCAATTGTAAGAACATAAAAGAGCAGAATTAATAGATTTTATATTCAGATTAAATGTCAATAAGGCAGTACACAAATATAAGGAACTTAGTTCTTTAAGAACAACCTTCCTTAACACGAAAATTTTTTAAATGAAAACTCTCCTATGCATCTTTTAAGCAAATCTACTTACTTTGACAAAATGTTAAAATTATAACAAAGTAATCATTTGTCATGCTACAACTTAAGTTTCATTATAGAGAAAATGATATCTATGTATAATCCTGCTATTTTCCATCAACTCTCCCCATTTCAATCTACTGGTTTCATTGTTTCATATACTAGGTGTTTAAACATATGTCATTGATTTAAATAAAAAAATTAAAGACAATAAGATAGATGAGACTCAACCTTGACCCACAACTACTCCCAGGTTGACAAAATAATCAAAAAAAGAGTCTAGAACTAGATTAACTCATACCAATACCCAAATAAGTCTGTGGTTTGAACATTCACATTTGGCCGTTATAAAGAAAACGCATGTTGTGAGAAGTCACACGGGCTGTGACAAAAAAGACAAGTCATAAAGAATAAAAAGGTCATTAAACATAAGTAAAAAAATTGCAACTATAGATGATGTCATTGAAAAGTAAAGAAAAGTTATTCCAGCAACACAGAAGGTCGATCATCATATCAATTCTGAGAAATACTGAATTGGATGATGCACAGACCATTTAATGGTTTAGAATAAGATGAATTAAAAGTAAACAAAAATAAATAAGGCCAATGGTATCCATTTAGGTTGCTGAGAACAATGTATCCATTTGATCACTATGGAAAACCATTCCATAGCTTTCTTTTAAGGCATATCACAAGATGAGAAGATTTTTAAAGAACAGTTTTTGGATTTCACAAAGGTCATAAACATATCAGAGGTAAAATAAAACACACATAACTAATGGCCAATTTGAATACAAACCATGCCATTAAGAGGCCAATGCAAAACACACATAACTAATGGCCGATTTGAATACAAACCAGGCCATTAAGAGGCCAATGCAAATAGTCAATGGTTTGGTTTTAAAAAAAAGGCCGACGTGTTTAATCAATAGGCCAAATTCATGCTTAACAAAGGTTGTTTAAAGTGGTATGATGGCTTCTTAATCATCACACAAGCCACTACAGCTATGAAGATGAAAAAAAAATAGTGAGGCCACTAAACCAACCCACGTAGGCCGATGGATTTGAGAGGGAGAGTCTTGACATCATAGATGTTTAAAGGCTGAAGAACTTTACATTAAATGTTGATAACAAAAAGTAAAGGCTGAAATCATGGATGGGGTTGTTAATTTAACCACAACAAAGGCTATAATATTAAATAGCGGGCCAACAAGAGATCTTTGGAGAAGAAAAAGGTTTGGCTGGTCAATTAACAAGGATGATGCTTAAGATAAAGACAACTACTAAATCATATCAACCACAGTCCGAACAAAGATAAGGAGTCTAATAACTAAGGTTCAGATGTTTTAAAGGATGGGAGAATCAAAGAGATTGAAGGTCGATTTAAAAGAAAGAAGAATTGTTTTAACTACCACAGATCGTGGCCACATCACATCATGTCCATATATAGGTCATTGCACTTAAAAAGTATAATCGAAGAATCGAGGAAAATACCTGGTTAATGGAATCTCCTTGGCTCTTTGTTATTCCTTCTCTTCTCTTCACTGTGTGAGCACATCTGATTTCCTCTGCGTTCAATGCTTTTTCACGTCCCCTTCTTTTCTGTTCCTTTCCTTCTTCTGTGTATTTTGTATATCCCCTTTTTCCCTATGTACTTCTCTTTATTCTTTTATTTTTCCCATGCCTCTAAATTAGGTGTTTTTAAATTTAGACTCGGACTTTCTTTTGTTAAGTTGACTATACTTTTTCCCCCGTATGGCACATGGCGTCAACTCTTCTTTTATTTTAGTTTATCCCCTCTTTAATTGCGTGAGCATATTTATTATAATAAGATTAGATTTATTATTTATTATTTTGTTAATTTTTTTAAATAAATAATCTTAAGTCATACATAATGTATATTTACAAATAATTAAAACTCTATTTGAATATTATTATTACATATATATATATAATCACTTTAATTATTTACCCATATAATCATTTGAAAACAACAATAGTTTTTGAAAGATTACAAGTCATATATAGCCAGGTTATATTAATAAACACCTACTATCATTAATAATGTTCTTAATAGAATCTATCATGATGTTTTATTTGAAGACAAAATCGAAAGAAGTATGCAAATAAACATGACGTTGTTTTGCAATTCAACTGGATATACCGAAGCAAGGAATTTACATGACCATTTCTATCAATCACACCACAAAAGAAAACCAGACAATATTAGACACAAGAACTTCTATGAAACAAGTAAGGAATGCAATAATGACATGATATTATGATCTAGGTGTGTGTGTGTGTAATATCAAGGTTTCATCTTATCAGTTCTTGTCGGGAGGCTAGAACATCTCTACCTCAGCCATGTTCTCGTCTTCAACGAGTACCTGCACTCATTCACACTCCAAACCACATCAATAGGTTAGTCTCAAAACCATAGCCGAAGCTTGCAAAACATGATCCATAATGACATACATTTAATCCACCAAAATCATGACTAATACCTACTATGTTATGCAATTTAAACTCATAGTAAATCAATCAAGATAGTAGCCAATAGTTTGACTTGTAAAAAATGTCAAATATGATTGAGACGTGACAAGGGGCAAATTAGACTGATTGATCTCTTCATGTGGAAGAAAAGTGTCATGGGTGACAATGAAGTTGTTGTGTTGTGTTTGTGCACCTTATGATGAGATCAAGGATTGCCTTGTTCATTTCAAATGTTTGATTTGAATGTTGAAAATGTTGTTTGCCTCATGATATGATCAAGGTCTTCTCTTTTGTTTTTGTGTTTTTTGAATGTTTCTTTAATGCAACTATTGATAATGAATGCAAGTTTTTTAGATTTCCTAATTTTTAAAGATGAGTTAATTACTATGAAAGAGAAATATGAATTCAAACTATATGACTTTTTCCTAATGCAATTTAACTATGTTTTTTTGTTTGTGAGATTTGAGCTCTAATCTAATCAAACAAATTTGCAACTACTATAAGCAAAATAGGAAATTTAATCTAATAAAAGAAAGCAACTCTATTCTATCAAGAGAAAGACAAGCAATGTTTTACTTCCTCAAGAGAAATATGTGAGCTAATTACTACGAAAATAATAAAGAACATGTGATAATGAGTGATAGTGCCAGGCTATGTCCTCAGAGGTCTTGTAGTAATTGTCTCCTCCTCTATAGCAATAGGGTCCTCTTTGTGACATGGATAAAAATGAGGATGTGAGGAAATGAAAATGGGCTTAGAAGCAATAACAAATTTGAAGGGAAAAGGCTCTCTAGGTCATGTATAAGCATAAAAATCTAGAAGGGATGCTATGCATAAGAATGGTGAAAACAAGAATGCATAAAAAAACCTCCTTTAAGGGGAATGAAACTTTGAAGCTTTGTAAACCTAAAATTAAAATTAAAAGAAATAAAAGGCACATGAAGTCCTATTTGAGAAGATTTCTTGCTTCTTGATTTGATGATTGAATCATGTTAAACAATGAAGATTGGAGGGGTATTTATAGGTAGAAATGGGAGGGAAGGGATGAAGAGATTTAAAAATGAAAGAATGAGTTAACTGAAAAAAATGGGAAAGTTTACTAAGAATAGAGGAAAGGATAAGAGGAAAACAAGAAGAAAACTAGAGAAAACTAAAAGAAAACAAGAGAGAATTTGGAAACAAATTTGAGGAGATAAGATTTGAACAATAGTTTGAAATGGAAAGAAAGTGAGAAGATGATGAGTTAGCATGGAAAAAATGAGGAAAATGGGCTAAAAGTAAGAAGAAAAACTAGAACTAAAAGTTATTTCGCACATCCAAAAATGGCATGGTTGCCCCTTTCAGGAAGTGGGTCACCCCTTTTACTAGCTAGGGTTGCCCAGGAGACTCAGAAGGTCATAGGGGGAAACCCTATGGAAGAGGATATGAAAGGTTTTGTTAGGCAACTAGAAAGTTTGGAAACTTAATTTGGGGGTTGAAGAAGATGGTCAAGGAGGGGGAAGACAACAAGGACACATCACCAAGAATGATGCTGTTGAGAGGATGTTAATTTATGCCTACGTGGTCATGATTAGGACATCCATATCATCATTAGACTACCATGTAGTCTTTTGTGCCTTTTTAGTACTTGCAACTACATATGTCTGGCTAATAATATAGCTATGCCTAGAGTGGGATCAAAGGCATCTCCATTAGTGCTATAAATGTTTGGCAGTGGGTGACATGTCTATTTATGCATAATTGCATATCATTTTAGTGGAAGTGTCGAAGGTAGAAAAAATCCTGATAGAAACGTGTATGTGTTTCATAAAAAATATGTATGCACTTAGGAACGGGAGCCTAAACGTAAAATAAAATGGGTACCCATTTTAGTTTGGACTATCATTCTTAAACAGGTACCTATTAGTAACATGTACCCATTTAGAAATGCGTACCCATTCCGAAAAGCTAAATGGGTACCCGTTTCTTTTTAGTATGTGTTCGCATTATTTTTAGAATGGGTATGCGTTTCAAAGTGGGTACATGTTGGACACAAAATTTTAAATTTGAAACCCACAGTTTTTCTTTGTTTTCAGGCTTGGAAACCCAACCCTCAGCCTTGGACTTGCAAGTACAATGCCATGTTAACAGCAAGAGAAAAACTAACTTTACCAATATGGCTGATGACTTTTTTTTCAAAAAATTTAGACCATATTAAAACCCATTATAGATGACAATGTCTAGTTTTCAAAAACGTAATTTTTTATTATTAGAATATTTTTCTATTTATTAATTATTTTTTAAACAAATGGATTCATAAACTTGAGATGACATACATCACTATTTTTGAATAACTTTTGATTTTGAAAATTTTTCAAAAAATAAATTAAGTTTGACCAATCTAGACTTCATTCTCTCCATGATGAAAAAATAATTTTATGATTAGTTTAACTCAAGTTATGTTGGTCATACATGAAGGGTTTTAAAAAAACACAAATTAGGGCCAATAAAAAATTAATTAAAAAATTATTATTTATCAAAAAATTACAAAAAAATATCTTGACCAAGCTCCAGCATCATATGCATATTTCCACAAAAGGAATTAGAAAAATACTTTAATTTAGGTCAAATTATGCTGGCCATACACGTGCATGTTTTGGCCCAAAATAGATGACTTTTAAAAAGCCACTTTTTGTACTACAAAACCAACTTTTATCATCTAGGTATTAGAATAAATTATATATTTGAAAACTAGAAACAAAATCTTACATTTCATATTTTTACATCATATTAATATTCTGTGTAAGTGCTTCAGATTTTTACTTCAACTATGACAAACTTTGATTTTTAAGAAAAAGACTTCCACTTTATTATTATTTTATTAGGACTACCAATTGTTTTTGGCAGTTACAAGATGTGTGCACATATAGAATGGCCTATCGGCGAAATTATCAAGCAAGCCAACCCATTTATATACATGCTAATATAATAAATACAAGAAGATATAAATCAAATTAGGCAGATTGCTATAGATACAAATCATTTACAACACCGTGGTTTATAGTAATGACTAAAAAAACATCCTTATCTTCTAAAAATAGAACCTAAGCTAGATAAGGCAATTACAACAATTAATATTAATCTTAGCGCATAAAATAAAGAATTCGAGACAGAGAATGAGTACTAGAATATTTCAAATAATATAAAAGCTTTGAAATGCTCTAGAAGACATATATGCAAATAGTTCAACACAAAGCCTCCAAGGAAAATTATCCACAAAGTGCAATGATTACAGGAAATGTCCAAAATGGATTGTAGAAAATGAAAAGTAATTGAAACTTTAAATTAAATGCATGGGTAGACTTGTATGCAAAATGGGATAGCATAGATAGGCCTCATGAATTATTTGACATAATGCCTCAAAGGGATGACATCTTGTGGAATACAATGATTGTAAGATATGCACAAAAATAGAATCTACAAGAATGCTCTCAAAATCACTTCCTAATATTGTATGACTTTCTTATGTTCTAGGAACATGAAGATCTGTAGGTTTAGACAAAGAGAGTTATTCATACTTCACAATCACATAAGAAACCCTGGCTACAAAACAAATACAAGCTATAGAAATTCAACTGGTATAAAGTTATGCTATGGCTAACATATTACCATAAATACAATGCAGGTTTGATAAAACTAACTTCCACACAACAGTCAACAATTGATTTACCAAGATTTTCAACTAGTTGAGAGAAATAGAAGAATGAAAGCCAGGGTAGGTTACCACATATGGGCAAATCCTTGCATCGGCACACCAAGTTTGGATATGGCCTGCATGTGTAGTGTTGTTCTCCCCTCATGCAAAGTTTATGCAATTTCCTCATATTATGTCCTTCCAGGAGTGCACTCTGTGTCATTCACTACCAATCTTTCTTGATCGACCATTCTGATTCCACAAATATGCAATTTCATAAAGAGAAAGAGAAGGAAGTCCTTGTCAAGAATATACAAAACCACCTCTTTTAAAACCGAATAACATAACCTTTTGTCTTCCAAAAGAGAGTGACCCTTCATCTGTCATTCTCGTAACCTATTTTCTTGATGACTAAAAATGGGTTAGTTCAACTCTAAAATATATTTTTTAATAAACAAGTTCCCTATTATTAAATTCTAATTATATCATAACATCATAATTAAATCTATTAAATTCATAAGAAATTGTTGGATAACGATTAGGCCTTACATGAAGTATAACCTCACGGCTATACTCGGTTCAAAACCCATAAGTATAACCTTGGTTTGTTTAAGTGGTATGTTGCCTTATTTCTATATCAAATGTTCATCATGATGATTTCATTGTTATCTTAGCTTAGATTTTCTAACCAAAGCTTGTTTTGATCTTAGTAATCTTATACGTAAATATTGTTGTTAGTATATGATATCGTGATTGTTGGGAACAATTCAGTGATCGTAAGCACATGTCACTTTGGGGCATGGGCCTTGCAAAAGCTCTTGTTCCCTCACGTATTTTCAACCTTACCTTAAACGTGACTGCTACCAACAAGCAGGAGCAACCACTTTAAGGCGGGGGCATATATTATGGTAAATGCTTGGATATCTTAGACAATGTGTGTGGCGTATGCTTCCTTTTCACTATAAGGTGTCTCTGCGATGCAGGTGGGGTTGTATACTTTGTTTTGTGTGTTGTGTATGCTTCCTTTTCATCGTAAGGAGTCTCTGCGATGTAGGTGGGGTTGTATACTTTATGTATATGCTTCCTTTCAACCTTAAGGCATTTCTATGATGCAGATGGGGATACATTAAAGTGCTTCTGCAGAAGGTGACATTGTGTATTCCCTTGAGTGGTTTCACATCCTTTTAAAAGTCCTCTACAGAGGTGGGGTTGGATCTTGAGTTATTCATGCTTAAGCATGTCTTTGGCATTTGTGGTAACATAGCTCCACCATCAAGTGTGTTTGGCATGTCTTAGATGGTGGTGCATAGAAATGAGCTCCCCTATCACCCGTGTTTGTTGTGTATAAGACGTATAGTGTGTCAACAACTCACTCTATGGTGCTTGTGTATTCCGTGTGTCTTCCGCATGTTTTCCCTATGTGTTTTGTGTGTTTTAGTGGTGGCTCATAGTGATGAGCTCCCCCCACACCGTGTGTCTTGTGTGTTTTGTGATGGCGCATAGTGATGAGCTCCCCCTATCGCCTAGTTAGGGTAGTATAATTATTTAAGCATGTCTTCTCTCCGTGTATGTCTTGTGTATTGCGTGTTTGCTCTCATGCCTTATTCATGTATTACATGTTTTATGCATAAATTGTATGCCTATTTACTATCTTCTTCATGTTTTGCATGATTGTCAAGTGTTTTCTTATGTTTGTCTAAGCTTGGGGGATAGAAATGGTCTTCCAAACTTAGGGTGTGTCTTTGCTCTACCATTTGATGTGCTTGATGTGTTTTCAACCATACTTTAATGCATGTACTAATCATAAGATCATACACACATTAAAGTGGGGGCTAAATGTTATGGAGTAAAAAGTGTCCACGTGCCTTTTTACCTCATTATTTAGCTCCTAGGTCCCATTTATTACATTATACAAGCTAAATGCTCATCCAGATAATTGCCTGACACCAATGTAAATTGGGAACAAAGGGCCCATGTTTTAACTTACCCCAGACCCAAAAGGGGCTCAAGGACTTGGGAGCCACTACCCAAGTCCTCCCTAATTGGTCAAGGCAAAATCAAGTGTATGTCAGCTTGGGACCTTTCAAAAGGTTTCTCTTTGTTGGCTCTTTTGGTTTAATTTTGCGATTATGAGCGGGAATGCATATATAAGTATGATTTTGGGTTCATTATGTACCTAGATAGAAATAACCAACTTGAGATATTGAAGTAAGGCAATCAAAAGCATTCATTGTGATTCTAGAGCGAATTTGTGTGTGTTATTATTGTGTTATTATAGGTTTGAAGCTATCATCTATCTCTCCTTATGAGTTGAAGGATCTTCATCTTCTTAAGGTTTTCATCACATAGGTGATATCATTGTGTATTCATCATTATTTGAATTATCACATCATTATTATTTTCATCCTCTGCCCTACAAGGGCACGCTCTCTTTATCTATCAATGATGTTGGGAAGCTTAGATGCTACCCTAGGATTTGACAAAGGCGAGTCCCTAAATACCATAACCCCCAAACCCCCTCTTATCGTCTTGTGTACAGGTTACAGGAGCGAGATCTGGGAAATATGAAGATACAAGAAGACTGAGCAAGGATCAAGGTTTTGGGATCTAATGATAGTTCAGGAATATTCCTCTATCCAGGACTTAGGCCCCACCGCCCTAGTCTTTCTACCTTTTTTCAGTGCAAACCTAGGTTCAGAGCAACCTCTGCAGCATTTCTCTAGTTTACCATTTCTATTGATTCAACCATTCAGGACTTGGGTGGTCTCAAAATAGTCCTCTGGCACCTCTACTTCTGGGACACAGGTTCTATCATCTTCATGATCATCCCTGTACAATTGGTTTCTAGAGATTTATTGTACATCCTCTATTATAATCAGATCATCATAGAACTAGGGTTTAGTGTTTTATTGACCTAGGTTTGGATAAAAAGGCTTGATTAAATCTAATTTTTTTGTAGCAAACAAGAGTACAAGATCTATCGTTGATTCCTCCTCCATTTGGTAGTGACTTGTCTCGGTCTTGTCCTTGAATGTTATCGTGGAAGAGGGTTTGATCTAGTGTGCATGCTAGTTGTTATCATTCATCTTTTTCACACTTAACAAGGTTGTCATGAATTCAAAGGGTGGAAATTCCTCACGTGACGTGAGTTTCATCATAACCCATCCTTTGAAGGAGAGAAGGATAGACTATGTTGATTATAGACCCATCATTAATCATGACATGTTAAATAGACTATTCATGAAATTGGACTATTAAGTAGAGGGGGAGATCACCCTGTTTAACTATGTTATTGTTTGAAGGTAACTTTTTGAAATTGAATGTTGAAGAAGAATGTTTTTTGTTTGGAGTGGTTTCGACTAGATACCTTAAATCTAAGGCATTGAGGAGAGCATTTTAATCAATAGGAGAACTTTTGAGAATTTCTAGCATGTGAGAGAAAGTTTAGTTGCTAGGAGTATCATCTGGTCATTCTCGTCCTTGGGTAGTACAAACATCTTGGTCACTGTCCAACTCTATACATGATTTAACATGCTTTGATTAAAAGTGAGTTGAGGGTTTTGTTGGCAACTTTTGGGGCTATTTCATTTATCTTGTGAGTGTAGGAATGTGTTCATGAATGTTTGTTGTTGATCTTTTTGAAGGTTTGATATGAAGTGATGGTATACCTAACATGACTTGATATCATGCCCCCTTCTCTTGTGAAATGAGTAGTATTTATCATGATTATAATTTCAAGGTTTTTGATAAGGATTACAATGATTGTTGTATGATTTCTCATTTGGTCTACCTTTTTTGCTCACAATTATTTCTGTGGAATAGTTTTAATGGAATCGACACTTTGGTTCCCCAAATTCATCTAATTATTGCTACCATCATTATTAAATTGTAGTTGTAGTTATTATTGTACTTGGATGGTGAAATGTACATATTCTGATTATTTTCAAGATTTTCCAGTGTTAAGGGATCGTTACTGCTATCATGGTTTACCAACCTTCCATTGGCATCATACTCCTTTCTTTTTCTACTAATAGCAACTTGATCAATTCTAAGAGCACTCTTAAGTGCTTCATATTAATTATAAGGGATTTTGTAGACTTCTCATGTGTCCCTATTAAGAGATTGTAAGAAGATATCATAGAGTTCCCTATGATCCATGATTGGTGCACTAGTTGAAGAATAGAGGACTTTCCTTCATTATGTGATAAAATGTGCAACTAACTCATTGGTTTCTTGTTTGATTGTAAAAAATTCTTGTACTCCTATTTTGACTAGTTTGTTCATGTCAAATGCAACCACAAATTTATCAATGTGTTGCCCAAAGGAGTGGATCGATGCTTCTGGAAGTCGATAGTACAAATCCAAAGTGATACCTTCCAAAGACTTTACAAAAATCCTGGCTCCCATCACATCCTAAGGAAGGAGTTCCCGCAATACTGTGACATAAGCCTTAATATACAAGTTTGGGTCACCCTCTGCCTTAAATATTGAAATTTCAAAGAGAGGATGTGCTAGTATGACATTATGAATTTTGTAGTCAAGATGCTACTTTAAATACTCAAGGTATGTTTCTAAAAGGCCCAGGTTATGTGTAGATGGTTTTGTTCCTCCAAACATTAGCCCTATAGGTGGAGCTAGTTGTGATTAATGTACTTGAAAGGGTATGTTAGATTGTTGATATCCAGCGAGAGTTGGATAACTAGATGGCATCATGCTCATGGTTTGAAAATTGGGTGGGATTGTTTATGGTTTATTATGCATCATAGGAATCCCACCTATTTGATTAAAATGTGTCATGTTGAATGGTGAAGGAAAGGGAAACATGAATGCTCCATTACTTGTGTTGTGGGAATGAAATTTTAGATGAGTGGAATTTTGGGTTGCCCCTTAGTTTGATTTGATTTTGTCAGCAAAAGGACTTCCCTGCACCCTAGGAATTTCCTCAATTTTGTTTTAACAAGGTTATCTAGCACCTCGAACATCAAGCATCCTAATTTATTGGACCAAGTTTTTTATAAGCTTTGTGAGGGTGGCTTCCTCTATTCTTTGAGTTTCACCACCTTGTGATGGATTGTTTTGTATTTGTTCCTTTTGATGACACTTGAAGTGGTGGATTGTTTTGCATTGGGGCTTGAGTGGCCCCATTTATTCCCTCTGATGACACTTAATGTGCTAAAAACCTTTCAAATTGATATGCTACATGGAGGGTTTCTCGTGCCTCTTGAGCTTCTTGTAAGTTCTTCTCAAGATGGATTACCTCATTGTCCCTTTTGGTGGTCACTTTCCTATAGCTTGTTATGGTGATCTTGTTAATGAATCTTGGACTAAATTCTCACTCAATGTGCTTTGGGTTGGTTAGGTTGAATGATCATGTCTTTGTATGTTGGATTGTTAAAAATGAATAAGTTGCAATGCTCTTGTTGAATTACCTTCTAATTTGAGTCTTCAAAGTCTAATTAATTTAAGATTAGAGCTATTGGATCTAAAGGTGTGCTAGTTTCATTGAGGGGGAAGTTCCCTTGAACTCTATGTGATTTTGTCCTACTCTAGGGGTGCATGAAACACCATAGAATAAATTAAATGAACATGGAAATGAAAGAGAAAGATGAAAGTGGAATGGAGGAAATGGGCAGGAATGTGAAAGAATTCATCAGAAAGATTTGTAATTCACGTCAGGTTCACCAAAATATGTGATGTTCAAAATATGACTCAGACATAACACACGTAAGCCAGACTTCAACACAGCACATATGCAATACACCCTTGCTAAAGGTATTAGCTTAATCACTCCCACTCTTCCAAGGAAAAGTTAGCTAGGCAAGGGTGTAAAGTACGCATTCCAACACAAAAAGTTATTGAAGTAAATAATCCACTTAGTTACATCAAGACAAGTGAAAAGATAAATCTCCATAATCATATCAACATTAATTAAATTACATCTTACAATTTACATGCCATAACCAAGTGTTAGACTATAAAAGAATATACAATGTCCATCTGGCATACATGCCATTAGTTATAAAAAAGAATAACAAGTACAATAATATGGAACAAGAAATGAATAATATCTGAATCAATATCTCTAGCCACCACCAACCCACATGGTCATTTGCAAGTTGAGAGATGGGAACATGGCTCAGGCACTTTTTTACCCAACCATGAAGCAATTACACTTCCCCGGATCCCTTCATAACATGAAGGAAATCCAGTCCTGCATGAAACATCTAGCAACCTAGAAACAATTGGCAAGAGGGAACACTCGATGCAACCTGATGTCTAAATGTAAATCTAAATGATGATATGCAAATGTCTCATAGTAGGATGTGGCAGAGAAATATATAAATAAAGTTTTTCTAGACAATCTTTCATCTATTTCAATGAATAAATGGTTTGGTCCAAGCACTTAGAATAGTTATGGTCAAATCTTGAAAAATAGGAAAAGCTTTGTTTGTTGCCCACATTCAGCATGCTAGCCCAAAAGTAACCCAATACACATGGAAAAAATATACTTTACTCTCAAGCATACATGTCATAACATTAGGGAGGATACAAGAATCTATAGTTTTCGATAATAAACATGATCCTATTATTTGATTGCATTGATAGGTGCAATTGTAAGAACATAAAAGAGGAGAATTAATAGATTTTATATTCAGATTAAATGTCAATAAGGTGATACACAAATATAAGGAACTTAATTCTTTAAGAATAACCTTCCTTAACACAAAAGTTTTCTAAATGAACTTTCCCCTATGCATCTTTTAAGAAAATCTACTTACTTTGACAAAATGTTAAAATTATAACAAAGTAATCATGTGTCGTGATACAACTTAAGTTTCATTATAGAGAAAATGATATCTACATAATCCTACCATTTTCTGTCAACTCTCTCTATTTCAATCTATTGGTTTCATTGTTTCATATACTAGGTGTTTAAACATATATTATTGATTTAAATAAAAAAAAATTAAAGACATTAAGATAGATGAGACTCAACCTAACCCACAACTATTCCTGGGTTGACAAAATAATAAAAAAAGAGTCTAGAACTAGATTAACTCATACCAATACCCAAATAAGTTTGCGGTTTGAACATTCACATTTGGCCATTATAAAGAAAATGTATGTTGTGAGAAGTCACGTGGGTTGTGACAAAAAGGACAAGTCATAAAGAATAAAAAGGCTATTAAACATAAGTAAAAAAAATTGCAACTATAGATGAGGTCGTTGAAAAGTAAATAAAAGTTGTTCCAGCAACATAGAAGGCTAAGTCATATGAATTCTGAGAAATACTGAATTGGATGATGCATAGGCCATTTAATGGTTTAGAATAATATCAATTAAAAGTAAACAAAAATAAATAAGGCCAATGGTATCCATTCAGGTTGTCAGGAATAGGGTAGTTGTTTGATAACTATGGAAATCCATTCCATAGTTTTCTTTTAAGGCATATCACAAGATGAGAAGATTTTTAAAGAATAGTTTTTGGATTTCACAGAAGTCATCAACATATCAAAGGTAAAAGAAAACACACATAACTAATGGCCAATTTGAATACAAACCATACCATTAAGAGGCCATTGCAAATAGGCAATGGTTTAGTTTAAAAAGAAAAAGGTCGATGCCTTTAATCAAAAGGTTGAATTCATGCTTAACAAAGGTTGTTTAAAGTGGTATAGTCTTTGAGAGGGAGAGTCTTGACATCAGAGATGTTTAATGGTTGAAGAACTTTACAGTAAAGGTCGATAACATAAAGTAAAGGCTGAAATCATGGGTGGGGTTGTTAATTTAACCACAACGAAGGCCGTAAAATTAAATAGTAGGCCAACAAGAGATCTTTGGAGAAGAAAAAGGTTTGGTTAGTCAATTAACAAGGCTGACACCTAAGATAAAAATAACTAAATCATATCAACCATAGTCTAAATGAAGATAAGGAGTCTGATAACTAAGGTTCAAACGTTTTAAAGGATGAGAGAATCAAAGAGATTGAAGGTCGATTAAAAAAAAAAGATTTGTTTGAACTACCACAGATCGTGGCCACATCACATCATGTCCATACACTTAAAAATTATAACAGAAGAATCGAGGAAAATGCCCACTTAATGGAGTCTTCTTGGCTCTTTTTATCTCTTTGTTATTCCTTCTCCTCTCTTCACTATGTGAGCACATCTGATTTCCTCTACATTCAATGCTTTTTCACGTCCCCTTCTTTTCTATCCCTTTCCTTCTATGTATTTTTTATATCCCCTTTTTCCCTATGTACTTCCCTTTATTCTTTTATTTTTCCCATGCCTCTAAATTAGGTGTTTTTAAATTTAGACTTGGAGTTTCTTTTGTTAAGCTGACTATACTTTTTCCCTTGTATGGCACATGGCACCAACTCTTCTTTTATTTTAGTTTCTCCCCTCTCTTCAATTATACGAGCATATTTATTACTAGCACTTGCACCTTTAGGAGGTTCAAGGAATACGCCAATACGAACAACTGATGAGTTTAGATATTTTTTCGGCATGAATTTGTTTTAAAGCGTGAGACAATTCTGAGCACTATAACACTCACATATAAAAGCCTATCAGCTAATTATAAGATTAGATTTATTATTTATTACTTTATTATTATTTTATTTTTTAAAATAAATAATCTTAAGTCATGCATAATGTATATTTACAAATAATTAAAACTCTATTTGAATATTATTATTATTACATATATATATAAAGAAATATAAAGAAAATTGCTTTAATTAGTTACCCATATAATGATTTGAAAACAACAATAGTTTTTGAAAGAATAAAACATGTAAACGTATATATATTTGCAAGTTTTGTATAGCCCTTATATTAATAAACACCTACTATCATTAATAATGTTCTCAATAGAATCTATCATGATGTTTTATTTGAAGACAAAATCGAAAGAAGTATGCATATAAACATGACATTGTTTTGCAATTCAACCAGATATTCTGAAGCAAGGAATTTACATGACTATTTCTATCAATCATGCCACAAAAGAAACTCAGACAAGATTAGACACAAGAACTTCTATGAAACAAGGAATGCAATAATGACATGATATTATGATCTAGGTGTGTGTGTGTGTGTGTGTGTGTGTGTAATATTGGGGTTTCATCTTATCAATTCTTGTTAGGGGGCTAGAAAATCTCTACCTCAGCCATATTCTCATCTTCGATGAGTACCTACACTCATTCGCACTCCAAACTACATCAATAGGTTAGTCTCAAAATCATAGCCGAAGCTTGCAAAACATGATCCATAACAACTTACATTTAATCCACCAAAATTATGACGAATACCTGCTATGTTATGCAAATTTAACCTCATAGTAAATCAATCAAGATAGTACCCAATAGTTTGAATGTAAAAAAATGTCAAATAGGATCGAGATGTGACAAGGGGTGAATTGCACTGATTGATCTCTTCATGTGGAAGAAAAGTGTCATGGGTGACAATGAAGTTGTTTTGTTGTGTTTGTGCACCTTATGATGAGATCAAGGGTTGCCTTGTTCATTTCAAATGTTTGGTTTGAATCTTGAAAATGTTGTTTACCTCATGATATGATCAAGGTCTTCCCTTTTGTTTTTGTGTTTTTTGAATGTTTCTTTAATGCAACTATTGCTAAATGAATGCAAGTTTTTTAGATTTACTAATTTTTAAAAATGAGTTAATTACTATGAAAGAGAAATATGAATTCAAACTATATGACTTTTTCCTAATTCAATTTAACTATGTTTTTGTGTTTTTGAGATTTGAGCTCTAATCCAATCAAATAAATTTGCAACTACTATAAGAAAAATAGGAAATTTAATCTAAGAAAAGAAAGTAACTCTATTCTATCAAGAGAAAGACAACCAATGTTTTACTTCCTCAAGAGAAAGATGTGAGCTAATTACTAAGAAAATAATAAAGAACTGATGATAATGGGTGATAGTGCCAAGCTATGTCCTCAGAGGTCTTGTAGTAATTAACTCCTCTTGGTGATAGGGATAAAAATGAGGATATGAGGAAATGAAAATTGGCTTAGAAGCAATAACAAATTTGAAGGGAATGTTGGCAAGAGACACTATATGGATTCATGGTTGTTGTCATTGATGGCAACAAAGGTCATCCCACATATCCGCAAGTCATGGTGTGCCTCTACCGGAAGTCAGAATGAAGAACTGTTGTGGTCCGGTGAACAAGAACAGAGCATGTGGCAAGGTCCGACAGATTGGTCCGGACCTCTCAGAGGAAGTGTCTTGGTGCAGTGCGGATTTGGAGAAGTCAAGAGGACTACCTTGAGTAGTATATTCCAAGGATTTAGCCTCCGGTGATGGACAAAGAAAAAGATATGAATAGATGAGTACCAGATTCCTGAAAGACAACAAGAACAGAGGAAGAACTGACTGACAAAGCATCAGAATATTTTTCGGATGAGTTACCGGTGATGGTAAAGGTTGTGAAGGCATGAATCATGTTTGGCCGACATGATTAATGATATCTACAAGTATATGCTTGATCCGCATTGCTTGGTGAGCAAGGATTCAGCCGACAGAACAGAGTTTGTAAGAAATTAGACTATTCCGGATGCCGACTAGAAAGGTGATGAAATTACTTGTGCGGATACATATAGAGGATGGATTTAGTTGTGAAAAGTGTGATTGTGTGATGGTGTATGCGAATAAGTACAGATCAGAGCAGAAGTAGTAAGAAAGATCCGGTATGTGAAAAGATAGCAGAATAAAGAACAGAGGAAAGATGAAGTGCAGCAGATCAGTGTACTGAGCCTAACCGGAACTGAACCCCAGCATATGTAGATGCTTCTAATCAGTTCAAGTATTGTATTACATTCTTTGTAGACAGTGTGTCTCTTTGTAGGCAGTGTGCCTCTTGTGAGCAGTGTGCTCGGGCAGTGAGCCCTAATTGGCAAGTGCCATTTTTGTAACTCCTTATTCTTCTAACAGAGAATAATCTTTGGGTTAATCACCCCGTGGTTTTCTCCCTTAACCGGGTTTCCACGTCAAAAATACTGTGTCATGTGTTTCTCATTTCATGTTAATGTTTGTTTGTTTAATTCAATGTTGCTTTGATTAATAAGAAAGTTCAAAAGAAGAAATAATTAGGATAACTGATTCACCCCCCCTCTCAGTTATCAACAATTGGTATCAGAGCGAGGTTCCTCTTAATAGAGCCTAACAGCTGGAGGAAGATCTGGGAGTTCAAACGGATGCATATGGTTTAAGGGAGCAACTCAAGACTGCCCTTGAGGATTTGGAACAGTCAAATTCTGAAGTCAATGAATTAAAGGAAAGACTCAAACAGGCTAATGAATTCATGAGAGAACTAAAAGACAAATTAAGTCTCTCTATGAAAAAGAGAAAGGAGCTGCTCCAACAATTAGCAAGCCAAACTGAAGAAAGCAATACAAATGAAGAATTGACTGAGAAAACCAAGTTATGTGAAAAGTTATCAAAAGAAGTCATTATGTTAAGACATGAAATGGAATCAGGAACTATAAAGTTTACTCAAGAGATTGAAGAAAAAAGAAAAGCTGAAGACAATCTAAGACAATCTCTTAAAGAGAAATCAGAAGAATGCCACCAGATGGACAGGATTATCAGACATCTTGAATCTGATCTTGAAGATGCCAAAGATAATGAAGAAAAATTTGAGGATCAAATTGTCTCTCTCAAAAGAGATCTTCAAACAGCAAATGAATATAAAGAAAAATTCAAGATAAGTTCTACCCAACTTGAAGTACTTCTTGGAAGTCAAAAGAAGATAGATGACAAATATGGTTTGGGATATGAGAAAGGAGAAAGCTCCGGATCTGGTCAAAAGAATTTTGGATCAGAAAATCCAAGGAATAGGCCTAGAAGACCTCCGGTAAGACAGCCCAATGCTCAAAGATATCCATCTTTCAATGGATACTACCACAGCTGCAATCACTTTGGTCACAAAGCTAATCAGTGTAGAAAAAGAATGAATCAAACTAATCCATCCTTCTCTAGACAGTGCTTTAACTGCAAAAGGTATGGACACAAGTCTCATGAATGCAGAAATATGCAAGTAAACAAATCATTCAATGGTAGATGCTTTACATGCAATAGAGTAGGTCATATGGCTAATCAATGTAGATCAAGAAGTTATCAGCCAAATATGCAAAGAAATGTTATTTGCCAAATCTGTAATAGGTCCGGTCATAATGCTAAAGTCTGTAGAAGCAAGAATCAGGACAAAAGAGGTCCAGTGTATAACCAAAATCAAGACAAGGGTAAACAAAAGATGAATGCGGATGAAGTTAGGAATTAGATGAGCAAGATTTGGGTAAAGAAAAGTTTAGAGAATACAGAAAATGGATCCGCACTAGATTCTGGTGCTGATATTCCTTCCGAAAATTAAAAAGTGAGCTCTGGCTCAGGGGGAGACTCAAAGAAAATCATGTTCCCCCAGCCAATCAAGTGGTGCCGAATATGGCACAAGATGCGGAGTAAAGGGTTTGAAGATATAAGTCTTGAGATAATCCAGATAAGATTTCAGAGGTCCGCATGAAGATATAAAGAAGTTGTGATCGATCAAGTAAGACCTGTTCTGGAAAATGCTCCGGAATGACAGAGGATTACAAAAGGGTCCAGAGAGATCCAGAAGTGCATTATTTCACTCTGCGGATTGGACAGAGTGTTTGGGATGTTCTTGTAATGTGTCATCTCGATTTGTTCATGATTGAAAGATCCGCATGATGTTCATAGATTAGGACTGATCCGGGATACTCCAAGCTATCCGGATAAGGCAAATCAGAATAATGCAGGTGGAGCATTTATTACAAACAGATATTAGGGTTTGCGAAACATTATAAGGGATTTCTCAACAATCACTTGATCATTCCACATCCAAGAAGAAGCGAAAAGTGGAGCTTTGCAACGAAATTCATCAAGTTCACCGAAGATCTCCTGCCAAAGTCATTACATACAGAAATCAATCCAGCCACTCCGTGTAACCGAAGACGCAAAAGGTATTTTCCACTTTCAATATCTTGCTACAAATCTTTTGAAGAAATGGCTATTCCAAATATAGTAAAAATCTCAGATAGGCCCCGACCTGAATTTAAGAAACATCCATACAAGTCATTGGAGGTAGATCCCTTAGGAGCATTTTCCAGTGTTCCTCATGGAGTTTTACACACAGAAGACATTAGGGTTTACATACATGCAAGCATTGAGGAATTCGGGGAATTCAAATTAAGAGATCTCTATCACAAACAACTGATAGACAATACTTTTGAGCTTAAACCAGAGTACAAGGGTATCCAGAAGAAACAGTTTGATCAATTCATTCATTTCCCCTACTTTGAAGAAGAAGAATGGGTCTGGTATGTATTGAGTAGAATGCATGACAACTTCCTATGGCTGGATAGACCTTGCAAAATCACAAAAGAGGCAATTAGGGCAGTAACTAGTCTATACTCTTCCGGAGGGATACCTATCCTCAAATCTGTCAAAAACAACATTGTAACTGAGGCCACCAGATCAAAATTTGACAAGAGGGCAATGACCATTGAAGATATTTCGGATCCGGATATCAAGTATGCATCCATGATAATAGGATACAAGATTTATCACTCCAGCAGGGAGAATTCTGTATCCGGAACTGCAGTGTATACTACCTATGAAATGTTAAGGAAGAATGCAGATTATGATCTCTGCAAACTGCTCCTAAGCCAATTAATGGAAAATATATAGAAAATCAAGAAGGACAAAAAGAATTCCTTTAAGTATGGTACTCTTATATTATGTCTGTTTTTCTACTTCATGAATGAGCTGCCCGGATCAAGTGGATGGGCATGGCAGAATGACAAACCTGTTGCAGTCCAGATAAGAGATTATCTACATGGGCTTGGGGATGCCAAAGCAAGAAATACAGCCCTATGGGGATACTTTAAAAACTTCCAAAGCACAATGCAAGCAAGAGAAAGAATTCCCCAGTCTCTTGTTGAAAAATACAAAGACTCAGTGTGCTTTATGGTGGACACTGATCAGTGCCTAATGGAGGCAGTGGAGCCAAGGACTGTCTGGATCATGCCCATGGGGTATGAAGTGGATGAACAGATAGTGGAGCTGCATGTTCAACACATGCTAAGTCAGCCCAAAGATCCAAAGGCAGAAAGGTTTGGAACCTTTGAGGCGCTGAGTGTAAAGATCCATGTAGAACTCAGGGAACCTGAGATAAAGAGGAAGGTGAGAAAAGAAGTAGAGCATATTGCTCAAGGCCTAGGCATCCCAAAGGAGGCACTTGATGCCAACCGGGAAAAGAGAAGAAAAGCTGAGGAAGAAAAGAAAGAAGCAGAAAAGAAAAGCAAGAAAAGTACTCCGGTGGAAACCTCAACCTGGACCAGATCATCAAAAGGATCTACACCTATCAGAACCAAAAGCTCAATACCGGAAGTTTAGGGATCTGGTAAGAGATCTAAGACAAAAGCCTCAAGAGCTTATCAAAGCCAAAAGGATGAAAAAGAAACTGAGTCAGATGAGGGAATAAAAGAAATAAAGAAGCAGAAGAAGAAAGGATCCGGTAAACCCTCTTCAGGCCAAGACAAGGAAGAAATGACAAAGAAATTTGTTGAAAAGCCCACCCTGTCTCTAGACAGTGTAGTCAAATCAGTCACTGTGGATGGGAACCTTCAACCGGTAGCTGAATTCTATGATGACTACAATGAGGCAGATCAAAAGATCCTGCAGGAAGCTATAATTAGGTACTTGAACATCTACAATAAAGCTTTTATTGAAATTATCTCTAAAATTCCAAAGAGTCTAGAGATGGAACTAGAAATAAGAAAGAACAATGCCATGGCAAAAGACCTTGAGATCAGGGAACAGATAGCTATTCAGCTATATCCTTCAATTGATCACAAAACCATGAACATGATATTCAAGGACTGCAAGGATGAATTTAGAAGCAAAGCAAGGATGAATCAACTTATGCTTGGTGAGACCGACAAAGTAGCCAAGGACACTGAAGAGATCCTCCGGAATACATACAAAAGGTTCAATATTCCTATTACAGAGGACTTAGGTGCAGAAATAGCTGCGGACTTGGAATCATCTGCTCCGGAGGAAGTGCCACTTGAACAGACTAACATCTCTTCTCCGGCTTCTCCTACAGTCTCTGGATCCCAAGAAGAAGAGAAATTACAGGAGAAAGAAGCAGCAGAAAAAGAAAAAGAGGCTGACAGCATCAAGGATGCAGAGAAAGAGAAAAATCCAACAGAGAAAACCACGACTGTAAGTGGTAAAAATGTGGAAGGAGATAAGACTCCTAAGGACAAAACTGCAAAAGAAAAGAAACATCTGTCTCCGGCAAGAGACACTGCACAAACTGTTCAAAAGTTTCTAAGCCAGGAAACTTTAGAGATTGATGAACCAGAGCTTCTAAAAGGCCCATTTGACTTTGACTCTCTCTCTCCGGTACAGACAATGAAGATAGCTTCATTTGCAAATGCTAAGGCAAATGAAAAACTCCTAAAGTCTCATATGGAAGACTGTGAGTTGATAGAGGCTGCTTCCGAAGTGCTTGAAAAGATTATGCCATCAATCCAGATAGATCCGACAGCCTCCTCTTCTGGTAATCTCAAAACCTTAGTCAGCAGTGTTGATACACATTTTGATTCTCTAGAAAAATCAGCTGAAGAAAAGGTCCGGAAGGAATTTTTGGATAAAAGATTTTCAGAAGTATTAGGATTAATCTCTAATGATAGGAAAAATATGAGTATTGGAATAAAGAGCTTAGAAAATGCTCTTAAGGATGGCGGTGATATCTACAAATTTTGTATCTCCTGGTCAAAGGCAACAGCAGAAATTGATAAGAAAATAAAAGCAGAACAGGACAAACTACAAAGTCTGTCTCAAAGTTTTGATCCTCTCTCTTCATCCATAGTAAATCAAGAATGTCAAACTATTGCAATCACAAATGCAATAAAGAACTTTGAGAAGGAAAGGAAGAATATCACTAACCGAATGGGAGAACTTAGAAGGATTATAATCCCTAAGTTAGAAACTATGCATGAGGCTATCAGTGATGCTCAGACTACTGCCCAAACAAATGATCCGACAGATCTCAAGAGGGCAGAAGCTTTTGCATTTTTGTTGAGTGGTCACATTTCAATTTTGGATAGAATGAAGCAAAGTTGGGCTACAGAACTGATCCAACTAAAGACATCTTTTGCAGACATTCTTCAGTTTATGTATGTAAATATGCGGCTATATAGAGAAAATTTTTGAAAATTTTGGTGTGCGGACCCTACCCTTTGCCATTGATGTCAAAGGGGGAGTGAGGAGCAGTGAAAAATGAGGAATCCAACTAAGGGGGAGTTCCAGAAATTGTATATAAAGATAGAGCATCAGCAAAGGGGGAGCATAGTGTAAACACTTAGTCATTTTTCACTAAGTGTTGCCATCAATGCCAAAGGGGGAGATTGTTGGCAAGAGACACTATATGGATTCATGGTTGTTGTCATTGATGGCAACAAAGGTCATCCCACATATCCGCAAGTCATGGTGTGCCTCTACCGGAAGTCAGAATGAAGAACTGTTGTGGTCCGGTGAACAAGAACAGAGCATGTGGCAAGGTTCGACAGATTGGTCTAGACCTCTCAGAGGAAGTGTCTTGGTGCAGTGCGGATTTGGAGAAGTCAAGAGGACTACCTTGAGTAGTATATTCCAAGGATTTAGCCTCTGGTGATGGACAAAGAAAAAGATATGAATAGCTGAGTACCGGATTCCTGAAAGACAACAAGAACAGAGGAAGAACTGACTGACAGAGCATCAGAATATTTTCTGGATGAGTTACTGGTGATGGTAAAGGTTGTGAAGGCATTAATCATGTTTGGCCGACATGATTAATGATATCTACAAGTATATGCTTGATCCGCATTGCTTGGTGAGCAAGGATTCAGCCGACAGTACAGAGTTTGTAAGAAATTAGACTGTTCCGGATGCCGACTAGAAAGGTGATGAAATTACTTGTGCGGATACATATAGAGGATGGATTTAGTTGTGAAAAGTGTGATTGTGTGATGGTGTATACGAATAAGTACAGATCAGAGCAGAAGTAGTAAGAAAGATCCGGTATGTGAAAAGATAGCAGAATAAAGAACAGAGGAAAGATGAAGTGCAGCAGATCAGTGTACTGAGCCTAACCGGAACTAAACCCCAGCATATGTAGATGCTTCCAATCAGTTCAAGTATTGTATTACATTCTTTGTAGACAGTGTGTCTCTTTGTAGGCAGTGTGCCTCTTGTGAGCAGTGTGCTCGGGCAGTGAGCCCTAATTGGCAAGTGCCATTTTTGTAACTCCTTATTCTTCTAACAGAGAATAATCTTTGGGTTAATCACCCCGTGGTTTTCTCCCTTAACCGGGTTTCCACGTCAAAAATACTGTGTCATGTGTTTCTCATTTCATGTTAATGTTTGTTTGTTTAATTCAATGCTACTTTGATTAATAAGAAAGTTCAAAAGAAGAAATAATTAGGATAACTGATTCACCCCCCCCTCTTAGTTATCAACAGGGAAAAGGCTCTCTAGGTCATGTATGAGCATAAAAAGATAGAGGGAATGTTATGCATAAGAATGGTAAAAACAAGAATGCACAAAAAAAACCTCCTAAGGAGAATGAAACTTTGAAGCTTTGTAAAACTAAAATTAAATTTAAAATAAATAAAAGGCACACGAAGTCCTATTTGAGAAGCTTGCTTGATTCTTGATTTGATGATTGAATCATGTTAAACAATGAAGATTGGAGGGGTATTTACGGGTATGTACAGGATCATCGTGGACCAAACAGTGGCAATAGGAAAAAAATCACGTTTTTTACTTAGCCAAATTCGCGACTTGGCAAAGTTTGACTTTGAAACGGATATCCGTTTTCTTTTTTCTATTGTTTTCATTGTTTTTTATTTTATTATTTTAGCAGTTTTAGCATTTTACTATTTAGGCATTTTAGCTATAAAATACAATCCAAATTTTAGAAACGCTGTATCATATGAAAGGGACAACCTTGTCATCTTTTGGAATGCATGATTTCTTTTAGTTCCAACCATTTTAGCATCATTTATTCTTGTGATTGAGAGTTCTCTCCACCCCTGATTGAACCATTACTTCCCCTAACTAATTCTCCTATCCTCTTGACTCTCAATCAATTTTTTAGTCCACTCCCAATAAGTCTTCTATAATCTCTCAATCAATTATTTAGTCCACTCCCAAGTAGTCTTCTATAATCTCTTAATCAATTCTTTAGTCCACTCCCAACCAACCCCACCATTCGTGTTGCTTCTTCTACTATTAATACATCTCTCGCCATCATTTTTAGGGGAGACTATCCATTTCTTCCATTTATGTCAAATTCTTGTTAATATCTCTTATTCCATTTTCCATTGATCCCAACACATCATGGATAGTGAGTCACCTCAAAAGAGTTAATCCATATTTTCATTACAACCCCCACAATAATTATTATACTTTTACAGTCCTAACTTTGTGAGCCTTTTCCATTTCAATTTTAAGGATTTGAATGTTCTTACACTCTCCATAAAATCTCCAAGTTCTCAAGACATCTTTATTCTTTCCATCATCATCAAGAGGATGTTCTAATTTCTACAAAGGAGGATACCAAAATGTTGGATCCTTGAGGACAAAAGCTAGCACAGGTGCCATAAAAAGATTCCTTGAATCTTCGCATGTTCTTTACATTATTTTAAAAAGATTTCAGTAGTAATTAGAAAACTTAAATTTGCCTAAGAAAAGTAACAATTTGTTGCATCTTGTTGCCTCTTCTTGGTTATTTTAAAAAGCAACAAGGTGAAGTGACACATCCTTATGACCAGCATCAAGAAGAACAATAGGAAGTGTATTTTGATCTTGGAAAAGATCAGGAAACAGAGGAACATCTAGTTCATGAGAATAAAGAGCAAGATAAAGAACAACCGGATGACTGAGATAAAGAGCTCGATGTGGAACATTATATGACATAGAACCAACAAGATGAACATCAAGTTGAACAACATGAGGAATAAGAAGTTCCTAAAAAGAACTAAGGTGAGCAACTGGATTAGGACATTCCTGAATGGTTGGCTTCTTGAAAACGGATATCCATTTTCTTTTTCTCTATTGTTTTCATTGTTTTTTATTTTATTATTTAGCATTTTTAGCATTTTATTATTTAGGCATTTTGGCTATAAAATACAATCCAAATTTTAGAAAGACTGTATCATATGAAAGGAGAGATTTTGGAAAATACACCTCTTAAATCTTGGATCTCCCATCAATATAGGAACCTCCTTAAAAACCGTTTCTAGTGAAGGAGGGGGGCAAATTAACATTGGTAGCTTCTTTACACATTGATCCATAAGGATTTATTAAACACTAAGAATCATCACTAATGAATTACTTAAATAATCAATAATAAAATATTCAATTTTGTTCATCCGGTGAAATAATCACTTTTCTAGACTATGTTCCAATATTTCGGGGATAGGAATGGTGGGGCAGCAGGGGTTGTGTTTTGGGGCGTTTTGGATTTCATGCCCTAAATTGCTTTACGCAATCCTTCATATGATTTGATTCATGATACATGGTTTGAGAAGGATACACATGATATACCCTTACCCTCTAGTGATAAAATTATGAATGATACTTTATGTGGTGAAGTTACACCTTCGTTAATCCTTCATGACATTGTTATTCCTTGTGATGATGATGTCCTTCATGTGATATGTTAGGACATAATGCAAAGTTAACATGGCATGAACTCTCTTGGAAGGTTAAGCATGGACTATAAGAACATTGAACTAGTTGGATCTGTTAAGCCCGCCATTTATGAAAGAACCTTTTAAAAGGTTAACCTTAATTAGGTAAGGTTATGTTTCAGTGTGGTTGTTTGTGCAACAATGTGTAAATTAAAGTTACTGAAGGATAAATCTAACTATATACTACACTAACATTTTAATAACCATGAGAGCTGGGACTAACAATTAGACTAAAAACTTGACAAACAATACAAATTGGACACATGTAGGACTTGGAAAATGGAAAAGAATATAATTAAATGTGGAAAACAATGAAAAAGTGGTATTAGTTGCACCTATATAGAGAAGTGGTTTAGAGGTTGGTTAGGGGAATTATTTAGGGTTTAGAGGTTTAGGGTTGCTCAGGTTTAGGGGTTTAGGGTTTACAGTTTAAAGAGAGATAGAGAGAGGGGACTGATAGAGTTTGGGAGAGATAGAGGAGACAAAGGGGAGAGATAGGAGATAGAGAGTGAGAGACATGTCCAAAGACATCTAGAGAGAGAGAGAGATTGAGAGGTAGAGGGATGATAGAGATAGGGAGATAGAGGTTTAGGGTTGCTTGGGTTTAGGGGCATTATTTAGGGTTTAGGGTTTATGGTTTTGGGGTTAGGGGTTAAGGTTTAGAGGTTTAGGGTTTCAGATTTAGAGAGAGATAAAGGACCAATAGGGAGATATAGAGGAGTCTGAGGGGAGAGATAGGGATATAAAGAGTGAGGGACATGGCAAGAGACATAGGGAGAGAGATTGAGAGGTAGAGGGACAAAGGTGATAGGGAGATAGGGGAGAGATAGGGAGATAGTGGTCTATGGTTACTTGGGTTTAGGGTTTAGGGGTTTGGGGTTTAGGGTTTCTCAGGTTTAGGGGTTAGGGGTTAGGGTTTAGGGGCATTATAATTTAGGGTTTAGGATTTATTGTTTAGGGGTTAGGTTTAGAGGTTTAGGGTTTTGGATTTAGGGTTTATAGAGAGAGAGGAATGATAGGGAGATATAGAGGAGTATGAGGGGAGAGATAGGGAGATAGAGAGTGAGGGACATGGCTAGAGACATAGGGAGAGAGATTGAGAGGTAGAGGGACAAAGGTGGTAGGGATATAGGGGAGAGATAGGGAGATAGTGGTTTAGGGTTACTTGGGTTTAGGGTTTGGGGGTTTGGGGTTTAAGGTTTAGGGGTTTAGGGTTTCTCAGGTTTAGGGGTCAGGGGTTAGGATTTAGGGGCATTATTTAGGGTTTAGGATTTAAATTATTTAGGGGTTAGGGGTTAGGTTTAGAGGTTTAGGGTTTTGGATTTAGGGTTTATAGAGAGAGAGGAATTATAGGGAGATAGAGAGAGGAGACGGAGGAGAGAGATAAGGAGATAGAGAGTGAGGCACATGGCCAGGGACATAAGGAGAGAGATCAAGAGAGGTAGAGGGATGATAGAGATAGGGAGATATAGGTTTAGAGTTGATTGGATTTAGGGTGTACCTGGGTTTAGGGTTTCTCAGTTTTGGAGATAGCTAGATAGAAAGAGAGAGGAGACAGATAGGGAGAGATAGAGGTGATAAAGGGGAGAGATAGGGAGATAGAGAGTGAGTGATATGTCTAGAGAAATAGGGAGAAGGATTGAGAGGTAGAAGGACGATAGAGATAGGGAGATAAGGGAGAGATAGGAGATAGGGTTTAGGGTTGCTCGCGTTTAGGGTTCAGGGGTTAAGGTTTAGAGGTTTAGGGTTTAGTGTTTAGAGAGAGAGGACCAATAGGGAGATATAGAGTGAGGGACATGGCTAAAGCATAGGGAGAGAGATTGATAGGTAGAGGAATGATAGTGATGGGGAGATAGTGAGATAGGGAGATAGAGAGATAGAGGTTTAGGGTTTCTTGGGTTTAGTGTTTAGGATTTAGGGGTTTATGGTTTCTCAAGTTTAGGGTTTAGGGGTTAGGAAATAGGGGTTAGGGGTTAGGGGTTAGGTTTAATCATGCATCCCAGTCATTCCCCTATCATTCCTATATATCTTATCTCTCCCCTCTATCTTTCCCTCTCCCTTCTCGACGAAGCAAATGGAAACAAGAAAACTAGGACTCCCTTTCTTAGGTTTAGGGTTTAGGGCTTATGGGAATTATTTAGGGTTTATGGTTTATGGTTTAGGGGTTAGGGTTTAGGATTTGGAAGAATTATTTAGGGTTACTTGGGTTTAGGGTTTAGGGGCATTATTTAGGGTTTATGGTTGCATGTCAAAAGTAGTCTCTCTCTCTCTAAATCTGTAAACCCTAAATAATGGCCCTAATCCTGAGTGTCTCAATTGTTGACACAAATATCATCTAATATGTAAGTTAAACATGAAATGATTTGTTAGAATTTATAGGTCAAAACTACTTGCTTTTACAATTTTTTTTATGACAATTATCTATTCAAAAGTGCCTTTAAAATACTATGAGATACCTTAGTATAAGTAAATCATATAAAAATCAAATATATATATCATCATAATCCTATATAAATTTTGATAGTTTGTCCAAAATCTCTCCTTTCATATGATACAGTCTTTCTAAAATTTGGATTGTATTTTATAGCTAAAATGCCTAAATAGTAAAATGCTAAAATAATAAAATAAAAAAAAGGAAAACAATAGGAAAAAGAAAATGGATATCTGTTTTGGAGAACATAAAAAGAAAAAAAAAGACTGCGTTTTTGCAAACCCGCGGCTTGCAAAATGTAGTCTCATCTTCAAAGAACGGATATCATAGCTAAGGAACGGATATTCGATCCAAAGAGGTAAGATTTCGTGCATGTTTTTTTTGTTTTTTTGTATATTCAAGAAATGTTTTTGGTTTTTATGCTAAGTGGGTATGTTTTATAATTTAATTAGGTAAAATGGATACACAAAATAAACCCAAACCATCCACCACTAAACCCTCCCCCTCCAACAATAGAAGAGAATATTCAAAGAAATATTGATCATATAAGTAGGATAATAGAAATGTATCGCTGCCATTCTCGATTGTCTATAATGACATTGAATTTAGAGGGAATCATTAATCATATTCAAACCTCGTCAACCCAACACGAACCATTTAGGTAATGGCGAGAAGCCAAGAAGGCCAAATATGCTAAGGGTTTGTCATATGATAAAGTCAAAGATTTAGAGATTACAAAAACTATGTTAGCCTAACACTTTGTCAATCCTAAAACCGGATTGTATGTTGATGTCCGTAAGCTAAAGTTTTCAATCAAATAGTGTATTCATGAGGGCATTAGTCAAAACTTCTGGGATCATTGGTGGATGGTTTTTGATAAACCACCCAACAACAATTTAGATGTGCCTTTGTATTTCCTCCGTAAACTCTATGCAGAGTTCGTCATGGGTCAACATGTTAATTATTTTGATTTTAGAGAGTTTCAAGGAGTGGGCAAGGGAATACCTCAAGATAGACCTGGGGCAAGTAGACAAGTACAAGGTCCCTATATTCCCCCTCCTGCTATCCCTTCTCCACCCCCAATGCAGCACCCTGACATTGTTGCAAATGCAACACAACAGGGCCTTAGTGCTATACACTCTTTGACCGAGCATTTGATTATACAGACATCTCAGTTTGCACAAGCACATGATGAAGGTGATGATATTGGATCACCTGGTACTACTAGACCATCATCGTCCAGACATGTATGTGTGCCCCATCATTACATTTCTTGCAATCATTTATGCTTAGGTCCTATTCTGGAGACTAGTGAGCCATCGTTGAACACATCAGAGTATGATCTCCATTCACGAGATGAGGCAATGGGGTCCAGAACTCAAGCTGAGGGGTCAAGGACAAGAGTAGAAGCTACCAGATCAGTAAACAATAGAGAAGGAGAAATGCATGAGCAATCTTTTATGCAGGTAAAATTTAAAGTTAAATTTTATGGTCTATTCCATTTGAATATATAAACTTTATTAGTACTAATTTATCTAAGTGGGATAACAGTTGATGATAGAGGGGGAGTTGACAGAAGTTCATCATGGAACTTTGTTTGCCATCCAATTTGGCTTGGACTTGCCGGTATAATTTGTTGTACACATCAACTTTTTTTTTATGCATTTATTTCTTTGTTAGTAATTATATATTAATTCATATCTTGATGTTAATTTTATTTTATAGTCAATCAAAAATGTGAATGATGTGGCATCTTTGCCAATAGTCTTTTTTCGAACTCCTGATCAACCCAAGGGACTATCATTTGCAGAACGGCTTTCTCAACGCCAACAAAGGGTGGAGGTAATTTGATTGAATTGTACTTTAATTGATAATTTAGAAAACTTAAATATTTGATTATATAGTCATTTAGAGTCTTACATTCTTGTCCTTTTTAATTGATGCAGGAGGCCTCGATGGTGGTATGTGCTTGTTTTCTAGTAGATAAGTTTTTGTGTAGTGCATTTCCTATTTTAAATGTATGCATTTCCTATTTTGTTTAATAATTATATATTAATGTATTTCAATGTTACTTTGCTTTTATGTAGTCTCTTGAGAATGTGAGTGATGTGCACCTTTGCCATCATGCTTCACTAGGACACCTGATCATCTTAAAAGAAAATCATTTGCAGAACGATTGTCTGAAGAACAACATAGAGTCGAGGTAATTGAATTGATTTTTTCTAAATAATTGATAGTTTATCTAGCGGTCTTATAGTTGATTGTAGTGATTTAGATGTATATTAATAAATGAAAGTTCTTAATTGTAGTAGATAAGAATCTATTTACTAACTTTAACTTATTTTTATTTACCATTGAAGAGATTAATCAAATTTGTGTTTTGACTTGTTAATGCAGGAAACTTCACCTCCATCAATTACTAGACATTTTGGTACAAAGAGGACACTTTTTCAAGATCCATCATAGATTGAGGGTCAAGTGGACTTGTAGTATTTGATGCAGCTATTTGGCATGTAGATTGTATATAGATTTTGAGACATGGCATATGCCACATTTTGTAAAAAATATTTTGAGTTGGCATATTTACCAAATTTTTGTATATGTCTACCATTATGGACTAGATTTTAATGTATATACACCTTGATATACAATATAATTTAAATTTCTTATGTGCAAGTCATGATACTTCCCATGATGCCATACATTATGATGATAGTTCTTTAGTCCATTGATGATATGTTTAGCATTGAGAATGGTTTTAGATCAAGAGAATGGTTTTAGATCAATAGAATGAATATGAAAAAATTCCAGATATATGCCCTAATCAAATAAGGTCATGATAAACCATTTCATCATGTATTTAGTCTTCATCTTGTCAAATTTTGTAAATATGTCAAAGTTGTCATATGAAAAATGTAAAAAAAAATGCAAAAGTATGGAAGATGAATAGTCAAGTACTCAAGAGTCAGTTGGAGACTATTGGTTTCCCTCAAATCATGTATAAATATGCATAAACCTTCGTGGAAAAGGCATTGGAGATGTATTGAAAACATTTTGAAGATGAATTGAAGACATGTTTGAATGAAATTAATGTCAAGAAACTCTATGTCAAGGACACTGGGGGCACATTATAAACATAAAAAACTTACATCTTGGGGGGAGGTGCCAATAAGGCCAATAAGGATACTATTTCAGTTGGGTGTGTGTGTATATGCAAATCCCATTTATGGTCGAGAAGCTCTCTATTTACTATTATTCAACTCTCGTTGATAGGAGGTTGGCTCTACAACTATTGCAATTTGTGTATGAAACCTAGATGCCTACGAGATCATATATGTATGTATGTATGTATGTATGTAAATCCTACAAGACAGTCATTCATGAAATTACTATGCAAAGAGGGTTTATAAGTTGCATTAGGGTTTATGACTATCCTAAAACAACATCATGTATATGCTCATAAAAGCCATCAAACTCTGAGAATAAACTCATCTTTAGATAAGGAGTGGAAGGCTAAAGTCACATTCCCAAAAACCTCTTAAAATCACGTCTCCTCTTATGAAAACTAGGGTCTTTGCCGATACATTGTTTCGTAAGAGCTCATGGAGTCGAACGAACTGCGCCAACCCATCGGGGTGGGTGGGTAAATACTAGTGGAGGTCTCGTTTTGTGCGCCAAGCGTCCCAGTCATTCCGGGCAAGAGGCTACCGACAAAGTCCCTTAAGATCCATGAGACCAAAAAACTGCCAAACTTTGACCGGGCAGTTCTCAAAATTCGTGATAGTGGGATTGTTTTGTTTGGACCTACAGGTGTATGTGGCATCCATCCATAATAACCTCTCTCATTTTTGGTCAACTCCATTCCATTTGACCGTGCCAAAATGAAACGCATTGTTGCAAAATGCTTCAATTTGATGCAGTGGAAAGGTGCTAGGTGCGACATTTTTCATTCCATAGCTCATGGGGTTGAACGGACTACACCAACGTGTCAGGGTGGGTGGGTAAATGCTAGTGGAGGTCTCATTTTGTGCGCCAAGCATCCCAGTCATTCCAGGCAAGAAGCTACCAGCAAAGTCCCTTAAGATCCCTGAAACCAAAAAACTGCCAAACTTTGATGGCGTAGTTCTTAGAATTTGTGATAGTTGGGATTGTTTTGTTTGGACCTACAGGTGCACATGGCATCCATCCACAATAACCTCTCTCATTTTTGGTCAACTCCATTCCATTTGACCGTGCCGAAATGAAACGCATTGTTGCAAAATGCTTCAATTTGATGCAATGGAAAGGTGCTAGGTGCGACATTTTTCATTCCATAGCTCGTGGGGTCGAACAGACTACGCCAATGCATTGGGGTGGGTGGGTATATGATAGTGGAGGTCTTGTTTTATGCGTCAAGCGTCCCAGTCATTCCAGGCAAGAGGCTACCAGCAAAGTTCCTTAAGATCCCTGAGACCAAAAAACTGCCAAACTTTGACGGAGCAGTTCTTAGAAATTGTGATAGTTGAGATTGTTATGTTTGGACCTACAAGTGCATGTGGCATCCATCCACAATAACCTCTCTCATTTTTGGTCAACTCCATTATGTTTGACCGTGCCGAAATGAAACGCATTGTTGCAAAATGCTTCAATTTGATGCAGTGGAAAGGTGCTAGGTGCGACATTTTTCATTCCATAGCTCGAGGGGTGGAATGGACTGCGCCAATGCATCGGGGTGAGTAGGTAAATGCTAGTGGAGGTCTCATTTTGTGTGCCAAGCATCCCAATCATTCCGGGCAAGAGGCTACCGGCAAAGTCCCTTACCATCCCTAAGACCAAAAAACTGCCAAACTTTGACGGCGTAGTTCTCAGAATTCATGATAGTTGGGATTGTTCTATTTGGACCTACAGGTGCACGTGGCATCTGTCCATAATAACCTCTCATTTTTGGTCAACTCCATTCTGTTTGACCGTACCAAAATGAAACGCATTGTTGCAAAATGCTTCAATTTGATGCAATGGAAAGGTGCTAGGTGCGACATTTTTCATTCCATAGCTCGTGGGTCGAACGGACTGCGCCAACGTGTCGGGGTGGGTGGGTAAATGCTAGTGGAGGTCTCATTTTGTGTGCCAAGTGTCCCAGTCATTCTGGGCAAGAGGCTACCAGCAAAGTCCCTTAAGATCCCTAAGACCAAAAAACTGCCAAACTTTAACAGAGCTGTTCTTAGAATTTGTGATAGTTGAGATTGTTTTGTTTGGACCTACAGGTGCATGTGGCATCCGTCCACAATAACCTCTCTCATTTTTGGTCAACTCCATTCTGTTTGACCATGCTGAAATGAAACGCATTGTTACAAAATGCTTCAATTTGATGCAGTGGAAAGGTGCTAGGTGCGACATTTTTCATTCCATAGCTTGTGGAGTCGAACAGACTACGCCAATGCATCAGGGTGGGTAGGTAAATGCTAGTGGAGGTCTCATTTTGTGCGCCAAGCGTCCCAGTCATTCCGGGCAAGAGGCTACCGACAAAGTCCCTTAAGATCCCTGAGACCAAAAAACTGCCAAACTTTGATGGAGTAGTTCTCAGAATTTGTGATAGCTGGGAATGTTCTGTTTGGACTTACAAGTGCATGTGGCATCCGTCCACAATAACCTCTCTCATTTTTGGTCAACTCCATTCTATTTGACCGTGCCGAAATCAAACGCATTGTTGCAAAATGCTTCAATTTGATGGAGTGGAAAGGTGCTAGGTGTGACATTTTTCATTCCATAGCTCATGGGGTCGAATGGACTACGCCAACACATCGGGGTGGATGGGTAAATGCCATTGGAGGTTTCCTTTCGTGCGCCAAGCGTCCCAGTCATTCCGAGCTGTAAGCTACCGACAAAGTCAAAAGTTGCTAGGATTAAAATTTTGCATTCCACAGGTCCTGGGGCCGAACGGTTTACGCCAACACGTCGGGGTGGGCGAGTAAATGCTAGGGGAGGTCTCGTTTTGTGTGCAAAGCATCCCAGTCCTTCCGAGCTATAAGCTACCGGCAAAGTCAAAAGTTGCTAGGATTGAAATTTTGCATTCCACAGGTCCTGGGGCCAAACGGTTTATGCCAACACGTCAGGGTGGGCGAGTAAATGCTAGGGGAGGTCTCATTTTGTGTGCAAAGCATCCCAGTCGTTCCAAGTTGTAAGCTACCGACAAAGTCAAAAGTTGCTAGGATTGAAATTTTGCAATCCACAAGTCCTGGGGCCAAACGGTTTGCTCCAACACGTCAGGGTGGGTGAGTAAATGCTAGGGGAGGTCTTATTTTATGTGCAAAGCATCCCAATCCTTCCAAGCTGTAAGCTACTAGCAAAGTCAAAAGTTGCTAGGATTGAAATTTTGCATTCCACAGGTCCTGGGGCCAAACAGTTTGCGCCAACATGTCGGGGTGGGCGAATAAATGCTAGGGGAGGTCTCATTTTGTGTGCAAAGCATCCCAGTCCTTCCGAGCTGTAAGCTACCGGAAAGTCACTTTGCTGGTAGCTTACAGCTCGAAAGGACTGGGATGCTTTACACACAAAACAAGACCTCCCCTAACATTTCCTCACCCACCCCAACATGTTGGTGCAAACTGTTTGGCCCCAGGACCTGTGGAATGCAAAATTTCAATCCTAGCAACTTTTGATTTTACCAGTAGCTTACAGCTCGGAACGACTGGGATGCTTGGCGCACGAAAGGAAACCTCCAATGGCATTTACCCATCCACCCTGACGTGTTGGCGTAGTCCATTCGACCCCACGAGCTATGGAATGAAAAATGTCACACCTAGCACCTTTCCACTCCATCAAATTAAAGCATTTTGCAACAATGCGTTTCATTTCAGCACGGTCAAACTGAATGGAGTTGACCAAAAATGAGAGAGGTTATTGTGGACGGATGCCACGTGCACCTGTAGGTCCAAATAGAACATTCCCAGCTATCATAAATTCTGAGAACTGCTCCGTCAAAGTTTGGCAGTTTTTTGGTCTCAGGGATCTCAAGGGACTTTGCCGGTAGCCTCTTGCCTGGAATGACTGGGATGCTTGGTGCACAAAATGGGACCTCCACTAGCATTTACCCACCCACCCCGATGCATTGGCATAGTCCGTTTGACCCCACGAGCTATGGAATGAAAAATGTCGCACCTAGCACCTTTCCACTGCATCAAATTGAAGCATTTTGCAACAATACGTTTCATTTCAGCACGGTCAAACGGAATGGAGTTGACCAAAAATGAGAGGTTATTGTGGATGGATGCCATGTGCACCTGTAGGTCCAAACAAAACAATCCCAACTATCATGAATTCTGAGAACTGCACCATCAAAGTTTGGCAGTTTTTTGGTCTTAGGGATCTTAATGGACTTTGCCGGTAGCCTCTTGCCCAGAATAACTGGGACACTTGGTGTTTACCGCAATATGGTGTGTTTCACAGAATATGAAGTAAACAAAATTAAGTAGTATAGTGCATAAAACAGAGCATGAAATTATAACAGCATTGCACAGAATAAAGCATTGTTCCCATTCATTGAATATATCAGTATTACACTACAATGTCACAATGTCGTGGGGTCGCCCCGACTACAAAGTATTAAGCCAATATATAACTTGGCCAAGGTTTGTTGAGATACCAACCATTGGCAACGACTCTATAACTATCCAACCGTCGGGGTTAATTCCTGATAACACTCCTAACATAACAACACTAATTAATTATTTACTTGGCCGACTACAGCCAACTACAATTATGACCGACTACACTTGGCGCACAAAACGAGACCTCCACTAGCATTTACCCGCCCACCCCAATGCGTTGGCACAGTCTGTTCGACCCCATGAGCTATGGAATGAAAAATGTCACACCTAGCACCTTTCCACTACATCAAATTGAAGTATTTTGCAACAATGCGTTTCATTTTGGCACGGTCAAACAGAATGGAGTTGACCAAAAATGAGAGAGGTTATTGTGGAAGGATGTCACATGCACATGTAGGTCCAAATAGAATATTCCCAACTATCATGAATTCTAAGAACTGCCCGGTCAAAGTTTGGCAGTTTTTTGGTCTCAGGGATCTTAAGGGACTTTGCCGGTAGCCTCTTGCCCAGAATGACTGGGACGCTTGGTGCACAAAATGAGACCTCCACTAGCATTTACCCACCCACCCCGACGCGTTGGCGCAGTCCGTTCAACCGCACGAGCTATGGAATGAAAAATGTCACACCTAGCACCTTTCCACTGCATCAAATTGAAGCATTTTGCAACAATGCGTTTGATTTCGGCACGGTCAAACGGAATGGAGTTGACTAAAAATGAGAGAGGTTATTGTGGAAGGATGTCATGTGCACCTATAGGTCCAAACAGAACATTCCCAACTATCACGAATTCTGAGAACTGCACGGTCAAAGTTTGGTAGTTTTTTGGTCTCAGGGATCTTAAGGGACTTTACCGATAGCCTCTTGCCCGGAATGACTAGGAGGCTTGGCACACAAAATAAGACCTCCTCTAGCATTTACCCACCCACCCCGACGTGTTGGCACAGTCCGTTCGACCCCACAATGAGTAGAACAAAAAATATTGTTTCAATTGACACATTCTCAATCATTAACATGGATGATATCTCAGTACCATTCCTTTAGGCACAATATGAGCTTCCAATGGAAGGTGCAATTGTGAGGTTAGAGATGATGAAAAGTGTGCCTCATTCACAGTTATGTTTTACTTGTCTTTAATGATGATTCCTTGATTCAACTTAATCCTTTGATAATACATTTTAACCTCCTTGTGAAAGTGCACTTTCAAGGTTGCTTGAGCAAGAGCTAGTGCCTCAACATTGAGGCACACTTTTGGTGTTCTAGAAGCATGAACTAGCACCTCAAATAGTAAGGCACTCATTCTAGGTTGTTTATTCAATAATTGGCACTAGTCACATATGGTGTAGAGAGGTAGATGTGCGCCCAAGTCATCATTTGATGCCTTCAATAACTATAAACTCCTTTGATGATGCATTTTATCCTTCCAACTCACTATCTAGCCTTAGGCGCACATTTTAGGTTGATCAATCATAATCTAGTGCCCTAAGTACCAAGGCGCACTTTTAGGTTAGTTTGGTAAAGGATTAGTGCCTTCATTTCTAGGCGGAAGTTTGGAATTGAAATACATCAAAATAACAAGTTTCTTCATCACTTCAAACATATATAACACTTTGAAGATCTCCAATGCATGATTGAATATTAAGAAACCAATGTATCATTTCATGAAGGTCTTAAGTGTTGTAAATATGCATCTTCTTATTTAATCATGTGTTGTAAATGAAGGAATGCAATGATTGCAATATGTACACAAAATAGAATTTTTGATAAGGATTGAAAGGAAATGTTAAGAAAATGCAATTGACGGGTGTAAATCCAAAGTGTGGAAGCATAGACAAGGCATGTGAACAGTTTGGCATGACACCTCAAAGAGATGCTATCTCATGGAATGCAATGATTGCAAGATATGCACAAAATGGATTTTTTGAAAAGGCTTTAGAAACTTTGAAGCAAATACAATTAGAACGTTTAAAACCAAATTCCATAACCTGTGCAAGCATTCTCCCTACTTGTGCCAAATTAGGATCTTATATATACATATACGCACATAATGTCATGAAAATAATGTATAGTGTATATATCAAGCCATATAGGCATGTACAAATAAAACCATATGGGTATATACAATGATATACATCAATAACATACAAAAGTATGTTTATAAAGCCAAATACACATATGTAACAAAATGTCCCAAAATCAAATCTCCTATGGATTGCTATCAAATAATCTATGGCTCTTGCTAGGCCATGAAGATGGTGAACCAGTCAATGACTCATCTTCTATCGCTCATCGACTAGACCTCCTCGATAGAGATTTTTGAATTTCCACCTATTAATACAATCAAACAACGTGCACATTAATATAGAATTTAATATTCAAAATATATAACATGACAAAAGTAATCAATCACTTACCACCAATTGGTGATCCCTTTTGATCATTTGTTGTCTCTCTTCTTCTATAGAGCTAGATGGGTAGGGGAGGTGACGTCCTGTGAGAAGCATGAACAAGTAGATTTAAAAGTAAACATGAATATCATAAATATGTACATTAAATGTTGTGCTTATTATAGGACTATTCTAGTACTATTTTAGGACTGTTGTAGTTAAAACTATCCTAGTAGACATGTATAGGACTGTTATAGGACTGTCATCTCATGGAATACAATGATGGCAAGATTACTATCAAGATTAGTATGAAGATTAATTATGACTGTTATAGGACTTTTATAAGAATGCAAAGTAAGGAAGCATAGGCAAGGCACATGAACTGTTTGGTGGAATACCTCAAAAAAATGAGAATTTTGTCAGATGTTGTAGTTGCAATTGCCATGTGACACATGTATGTAATATGTGAAAGCATAGACAAGGCACATGAACTATTCAGCAAAAGACATCACATACATGTCATCTCATGGAATACCTTATGTAGAAAAAGGTACAAATGTGTAATATTAAGAAATAAAAATGAGAACTAAAAATCATACCTCGAGTATAGTCAAAATAACCTACGATGCCATACAAAATAATTTATGATGCCATGCAAAATAATCTACGATGCCATGTAAAATAACTTTATTCGCAGTCCTGTATAGTCAAAAGCATGCATTATAATTAAAGTAACAAGATTTTTAATAAAACAATTCTAAAAAATAGAAAAAACAAGAACAAGTTAAGATAAAAAAATGTCATACCTGTCCATCTGGAAGTTTAAATGCTAGTCAAGTGTACCTAAGGGGTCATCTCTTACCTTCAAAGTATCCAATATTGCTTCATGATTAGCATTACTAATTGTCCATAGTTCTTTTGATTTTGGTTTTCCACGATGCTTTAGTAACTTGACATTTGTTGCTACAACTAGGTGAGAATACATCAATATGGTTTTATGCTTCTCAAAGTCTTCAAAGGTCGGGATGCCATTCTTTTTAACCATATATGTTCGTAACCAAGTCCCAGCAATAACAACTAATCCTATAGGATATGTGAACCCATCATCATCTGTCATAGGCTATGTTAGCTTTTGTTTTCCCTGTACACATCGTGCCAACCAATAGTCTGACCTCTCTTCATTTCCATGCAGTGCAACAACTGCATAAACATGACCTGGCTGTACAAGGTCTGAAAGATGTTCATAGTCAAATGAGCTCTCCATGTCATTGATGGAAGGTGATTGACCTTCATATAAAGGGATTAAATATTGTGGAATCCATGCATCTACCCACTCACTTGACTCACAATTGTTCCAATCACATTTAATAATACAACTCTGACAAAAACAAGCTAATTCTCGTGTCCAAATAGTCCATGTACTTGCATTTGAGCTTTGAAATGAATGCATCTTTGATGATTCACTAATTCTCTGACATTCCAATTTCTCTATCGCTATCCCATCATCAACCAACCAAAAGAACCTGTGCACTTCAGAATCAAGAGCCACTCCTCATGACAATGCATAGTTACACCACTTAACAATGGAATTTGCATCACTGAATGTAGCACCACCTCTAATCTTTAGTTGTTCTTTAAAAAGAGCTCTCTTCACGCATGCACCTGCTCCATCATGTTCACCTTTTCTGTGCCCGGCTTCAAAAAAAATCAAATATGAGGTATACCCTTCTCTACATGCATTTTTCTCAACCAATAGAAATTACGAGCATTCTTGAATTGACCAGTGCAATTATCTGACCAAATGAGATGTTGATCTATTCTAATATCTTTTTCTTGCAAGAACCCATAAAATTGTTGAAAACAATATTGCACAAACTCTGCTGAATGAGATCGATCATCACTCATGTAAAAATGGTATTCTCTGACAATCTTCCTATTCTCTTCTGTACTCTCAGGGGCATGTCTGTATGTGATGTGAACAAAAATAGCAATCTGAATAGAATTGTAGTACTGGGATTGAACTTCATTTTGGGGTTGCAATGTATAGTTTTCTGCAAAATCAACTACAGAGACAATAGTTCCAATCGGGAAAGAGTCTTTACACATCCTAAACTGTTGATCTAACCATCGAGACCTGTGGCTATGTCTGACATACTTGTAGAAAAGAGTTTTCTTAAAATCATCAATAAAATCAGCAATACTTACCTCTCTTACAATAAACTCACGTCTAGAACCTTCACCTCCACTTTTCAAATTGTATTTCACTATCTCATCTCTTTTTCTCAACCATTCTCTTTCTAAAATCATGCTCGTTGCCCTCATGAAAACATGATACAAACTTTGATAGCCCACCACATTGTAAACACTTTTCATTTAAACAATCATTCTTGTAGAACATGCAACCATCATCTCTAATACATAGAAATAAATCCAATAAGTCCCTAGATGACTTTGGTAGTTGAATTGCACCACACTCCTATAACATTTCGTTAGTGTGCAAAGTAGAACAAATATTGTATAATAATTCATGGTACATAGAAAATTCTACATGATATTTGCAACAACATGTATTACGAACTTTAAGAGGAACACAATAAAATGGCTTAAGAGATTCAAATGCTCTTTGTGAGATTGTCATACCTGGGTGAGTTTCACAATATTATTTTTACAATGTTGTTTGGCTACATTCCAAGTAATGTTTAGGATGTGGTGTGCAGTCTTTATCACCAATTCTTAACTTTACATCTTTTGCATTTGGTGATACCCTAGAGTTAGTGTGCCAAAATCATTCAATTTCTTCCTTTGTGCTATCAATTAGCTTCTTGTCAACTCATGGAAGCCTACCACTAAAAGCCCAAGTATCATTGGCAACAGGACTATCTAGCCTTGATCTTAATGCTAGTGCTTTTGACAATGTTTTACGATTCAATCTTAAGTCAACACAAGTTTGCCTCAAGAATCAAGTATTTCTTAATTGTTTGCTTATTATTGAAGTTTTTATTACTCTACAGGCAGCTCTTTTATCTTTCTCCTTGCTAGTCTTTCTAATAGAATTGAGTGCATTGAAAAGGTTTCTTACAATAATTTTATTCCGATCGAACACTTTGTTTAACTGAATCTTTAATTTCTTTAGTAAAGGTCTCATTTTGTACATCTTTAATAATTGCACAAAAAATTGGCATTGTTCGGTTAATGTTTTCTTCTCAAAGTATTCATTGAAGAGTTTTGTAGCCCACAACCGAACTGTTCGTGATGACCTCTTGCCTTCAAGTTTTGCCATTATGTTCTCATCAATTTCAAGTAACCATTTTGGGGTTTTTGGGTGTTTTCTAATTTCATCACAGTTATTCTCTTCTTGACAAATGTCCTCTCTTCTTATGAAATTTGGAGATACATTGATTGTTCTTGTTTCATCCATGTTATCAACCTCATCAATTTTATCAACAAATGGATTATGGAGTGCAATTTCAATATCATGATGCTCATATCCACTTTCTTCAAGTGCACGTCTTTGATTTTCTTCTTCTTCTTTGTCCATGGTATTGCTATTATGAATAGGTGTTTCATAACATTTTTCAATATTTTCATTTGCAATATCATGGTGAATTTCATTCATATCTAACATTTCATTATAATCAAAATTAACATCTTCAATTTGCATGTCATTAGATGGTAAAGAAGAAGATTCACCTTGATGAGCATCCACCAAACCCACCCTTCCAATCCTCTTCCTTTCCCTATCTTTTTTCCTAATTGCTTCAATTTCCTCCAATGTAACTTTCCTCCTCCTTTTTGCTTTACAACGACTGTTGCTCCCCATTAGGGGAACAAAAATATCACCCTTATGATTGTAACAAGAAAATTGTGTCTCCAAAAGTGCATAAAAATATTCCTTTCACTGTCATAGCTAGAAATCATGAGTATTTAGACAGTAGAGGGTCTCTGGTTGCGGAAGTCAGGCCCAACAATATTCCTTTTGTCTTTTTTCTACTTTTACAAAATGGATATCCGTTTTGTAAAAGCCCAATTCTTTGCAACGGACACTTGCAACGTCCATATGGCTACTACAAAATAGATATCTGTTTTATTATGTACATTTGGATTCTAGACTATGGATTCATTGTATTATTCAATAAACTTGTGAATTACCATCTAATTTCAATGTTTACACACTAATCCACCTAGGTATCAACTTAATAAAGCTCTGGATATAAGCCATTATTTGATTTTAGGCTATCATCAAATGAGGAGCTTCTAAAGGCAAAAATGTTGTCCCAAAAGAAGGCAAAAATGTTATTCGTAAAGAGATTAGATTGTTAAAATACAAATTTAAGGTTAGATATTCCTTGGGCTATTGTAGTATAGAGAAGCAAAATTGCAATATATGACTATCCTAGGAATTAGAATGGTTGATCATAGGATATTCATGGCATTTTGATATTAATGGATGGATTGATGGATGTTTAGGGAGTTTAAGTTTATATGTAATGTATGAGAATTCTTATTTATGAAGGATCTAATATGTCTTATGTCTTATTTGCAGGCCATTCAAGAAAGAAATGAAAAGATACCAAGGACTATCATAACACCTATTATAATTAGGTGCATCAAAGGATTGTCATCCAGGACCTTGCCAATATGGGAAGTTATCAAAACCATGTCATGTTTAAAATTAAAGACTTTATCACCTCTTTGTCCCTATAGGCCTATTAGAACAATAGGTCACATTTTATTCATATACCGTGGTTCAAAATAAACACTAAGCATTTGTAGTTATGGCAAGTGTAAATGGAAGTAGATCACAACTTTAGACAATCTATCCTCTCCTAGATTGCACTAACTGAGTGGAAATTAAAAATTCCCTATCAATGTCCTTTATATACTAAAGGTATGGGTGAGAAAGGTAAACTTTGTATGTTGTAGACAAGTGATGCAGAGCAACATAGCAAAAGCTTACAAACAGGGTGTAAAATACCCATTAACCCACCAATTGCTCAAATAGCTTTTAAAATATCCTTCCCAAGGTCCAAACGAGACCGAAATACACTCTTTCTTTACTATCGGCAAGACATTTCTAATGTCTCATTGAACTATGCTTCACATGTTCTTCCTTTCTCTATTGTCGGCCAGACTTATCATTATCGGTAACCTTCAAATTTGTTAGCCCAATGTGGGACCTCTCGCTGATGTGTAGAATCCATTGCTCAGGCTTATGCTGTCGGTGTGACTCCTCCGTTGTTCTCTGATATATACACTTACTCCAATGTGAGATTCACCACCATTGTCTATCGGTAAGACCAATACCCTCGATGAGACTTTTTACTTGCATTCTGACGTTATAACTCTCCCCAATGTCTTTACCATCCATTAGTCATCGATAAGACTTCTACATCAGTCAAACATTCTCTTCGATTCCTGATATCGTATCTCACACCGAAACAATAAACACTGAACTAGACCATCGGCCAGACCGCCTCTACGGTGACACTTTTCTTCTCACCTCCGAGAGTCCATCTCTTTCTGATGTTCCTTCTGTCAGTGTGACTCCCTCTCATCAGTGTAGTTCTCAACCGTTCTTCCGATGTGCCGATAAATAACCCATCAGTGACACTTAATGATTGTCACCCCGATATGACTTGATTGGTGAGATCAATGTTGTCGACTCAATGGAACTTTGTCTCTCCGATAACTATTGTCAGTCTGATGTCTTTGATTTAGCCTATACATAACATGACTTGTTATAACCGGTCGACTAACGTATCTTTTCCCAATTTTCCTGATATAGCCGGTCAACCTTTGTATCCTTTGACATGTACATTCACCATTTACAACCACAATAAACGATAGCAAGATATACACGAAATATCCATGCATACATAAACGATATACCCATGGATTGTATCTTCGATGAAACAATACCAATGGTACAAAATATGTTGCTTCTCTTCATCCAAATCGAATGCTGTGGTAGACATGTATGCAAAATGTGGAAGAACAGACAAAGCATATATTCTAGTGCCCTTTTGGCAACAGATTCACAATATAGATCATATGTATAATTCAATATTCCATGTATTTACCATATTCATGGATAGGAGCATTGTAATCATAGATTGTAGCATTTTCCTTAAAAATATGCTACTTCTATGCTATTTCTATTTGAATGTTTGTACCACATCAAGAGTACAAATCCATCCCTGTATCTGCAATTAACTTTAAGTGAAGATGTAGTGCAAATTTTACCCTTGATAACCTCCTCAAATTGTTGTAGGTTGAAATGATCCTACAATAATTGGAGTCTTTTGGTGCTAATATCTAACTTGTTGCTATTTCTTAATCTATTCATGTGATGTCAAGACTATGTCGATTAGGGGATCTATGATCAACTAAATGCACATTTTGAATATAAGTAACATTATAAGGGTTTAAAACACAGAAGTGATATATATATATATAAGGGGAGATAAAATAGTTCTGAAGTAAAGGATGGCTCACACCCAAAAAAAGAGCAAAAAAATGTACGCATATTTTTCACAACACCGACCAAAGGAAGATAAACAAAGGATTGGCCCTCCTTTTTCATAGATCAAGGAAATGGATATCCATTTTCATAACGGATATCTGTTTTCAAAACGGATATCCGTTTTGAGTTGCTTTTATCGAAGCAAAACTGATATCCATCATGCTTTGGTACAAAGCAAGACGGATATCCGTTTTGATTGTTGACTTTTTATGGATTGTAACGTGTTTTAATGTTTCAGTCTCTTCTTTGAACTTCACCCTTCGTGCTGACGACTTTTTTTAATGCAAAATTGATAAAACGAAAAGGGTTTATAGAAAAAGTTGTTAGCTTTCTAAAAATATAAGATTTATTTGGTTATCATTTTATTAAATAATTATTAATAATTTTCAATATACCGTGTCTCTGAAATCCTGATGGACACACTGATTGAAAAATATCCATAACTTTCAAACCATTTCACCTTTTTGAGATCCGAAACTTGCGTCACACTCTATGCTTTTCTGGCTATAGGTTAAAAAAAATTTTAAATTTTGATTTTTTTTTATCGAGTTAGGTTGGCTGAAAAATTACTTTTTATTATTTAAAAAAAGTCACAGTAAAAAAATCATAACTAATTATTTTATTAGAAAAAAATTTCAAATAAATATGCATCACATCCGGATAGGAGTCCTCTACTTATTTTGAAAGTTTCAAAAAAATATATATACTTTTACTCATAGTTAGGTTGGTTGGACAGACACCCACTTTTTATTTTTTTCTAAAAAATTTAATAGCTGTTCATTGAAATATTCAATTTTCACTAAGTAAATTTAGTTTTTTTTTTTAAATTAGTAGCCTATAAACTAGATTCAATTCTCTACAAATTTCATTCTTACATCTTTTTCAAATTCTATAGATAATCCATTCAAAATTTCACATGAACTTGATAAAGTCTAATTTTTTGTATTTTCATTGCCACTTAGAGGTATAGTTTGGCCCATCATAATCCTGCACATACCCTTATAGGTAGAAATGGGAGGGAAGGGATGAAGAGATAAAAATGAAAGAATGAGTTAACTGAAGAACATGGGAAAGTTTACTAAGTGTATACGCCTAAAAATGACATGATTCATTCTAAATAAATATTCTAAATATTTATTTCCTTTATGAATTCCTTCTATCATTCTAAATATTTATTTCATTCTTCCATCAATTAAATAAATATTCTAAATTTATTTAATCGGTTCACTATTCTGTAATTAAATAAAATCAATCAAATTCCCTAAATTCTTCCCGAGGGGGCACCCTATCATCATTAAACTTGTACCAGGGGCAAACTGGGGCATGTATCACTGTCAGACTATCGATTTCTTTGAAACAACGCTATAAACTGCATTACATCAAAGAGGGGCAAAATGTATATGCCTAAAAATGGCACGATTCATTCTAAATAAATATTCTAAATATTTATTTCCTTTCTGAATTCCTTCTATCATTCTAAATATTTATTTCATTCTTCTATCAATTAAATAAATATTCTAAATTTATTTAATCGGTTCACTATTCCATAATTAAATAAAATCAATCAAATTCCTTAAATTCTTCTAATGTCTCACACAATTAAATAATCCTAAATTATTTAATTAAACCAAATTTCTCTATCCTAAGTTCTAATTCCAAAAATCCACCTCACACTTTCCACCTCACCTTGTCCACCTCATCGGGTTGCACATGTAATTAAATATATTAAATATTTAATTACCTATTTTTCCTCACCCACATGTCCTATTTCCTCTCAAATCAAAAGTTAGTTAACTAATCAATCAAAAGTGTTAACTAACCAGTCAATTGAGTTAATCCCTCAATCAATTCAGTCAATTCCATAATTCATTCTTCCAACTGACTAATCAAGTTTGTTAACTGATCAATTAAAAGAGTTAACTCTCCAATCAATTTTGTTAAATCCCCTCTTTCATGATGGAGGTGGGACACTTGTCCTATTCCTACTAGTTGCACATTCCTCAACCATTCTCAGCCATTGATCATCACACTTCTTCTCAACTGTTGATTCTCATTCTTCTAAGTCTATAAAAGAAACCTCATCCTCCCATTCTATTCATCCAGGTTATTTGTATTGTTACTCTGCAGAAATTCACCAGCACGCCTTTGGCATCCCAATACTATTTGCTTGAGATCACCATTATTGCTTCGAAGCTCATCTTCTTGGCATATTCATTATCACAGCCATTTACTATCGACATCCTACAACACAGCTAAAAGAGTGCACTCACTGAGGGCCTACTTCATCAGCAAAAGGACGGTTGTAATAGGTGAACAACAGAAGCTTTGATTCAAGGAAGGTTTGCACTGTATTGTTCATTGCTTCATTTCATTCAATCTTTCTTGTTTTCATTATTCTATTGATGTTTGGGTTTTGTTATTATTCATTTGATTAAACCACATTTTACCCTAACACTAAGAGTAGATGAAAGGATAAGAGGAAAACAAGAAGAAAACTAGAGCAAACTAAAAGAAAAAAAGAGAGAATTTGGAAAGAATTTGAGGAGATAAGATTTGAACAATAGTTTGAAATGGAAACAAAGTGAGAAGATGATGAGTTAGCATGGAAAAAAATGAGGAAAATGGGCTAAAAGTAAGAATAAAAGCTAGAACTGAAAGTTATTTTGCACATCCAAAAATGGCAAGGTTGCCCCTTTCAGAAAGTGGGTCACACCTTTTACTAGCTAGGGTTTCCCAAGAGACTTAGAAGGTCATAGGGGGCAACCCTATGGAAGAGGATATGAAAGGTTTTGTTAGGCAACTAGAAAGTTTGGAAACTTAATTTGGGGGTTGAAGAAGATGGTCAAGGAGGGGGAAGACAACAAGGACACATCACCAAGAATGAAGCTACTGAGAGGATGTTAATTTATGCCTACGTAGTCATGATTAGGACATCTATATCATCGTCAGACTGCCATGTAGTCTTTTATTCCTTTTTAGTACTTGCAACTACATATGTCTGGCTAATAATATAGCTATGCCTAGAGTGGGATTAAAGGCATCTCCATTAGTGCTATAAATGTTTGGCAGTGGGTGACATGTCTATCTATGCATAATTGCATATCATTCATCTACCTTTGTTCACAGGTAAAAGTAAGAAGTTGGGTCCACTTTTAGTGGAAGTATCAAAGGTAGAAAAAATCCCAACAGAAACATGTGCGTGTTTCATAAAAAATGTGTATGCACTTAGGAACGGGAGCCTAAACCTAAAATAAAATGGGTACCCATTTTAGTTTGGACTATCATTCCTAAATGGGTACCCATTAGTAACATGTACCCATTTAGAAACGCGTACCCATTTTGAAAAGCTAAATGGTTACCCGTTTCTTTTTAGTATGCGTTCCCATTATTTTTAGAATGGGTATGTGTTTCAAAGCAGGTACATGTTCTACAAAGTTTTAAATTTAAAACCCACAGTTTTTCTTTGTTTTTAAGCTTGGAAACCCAACCCTCAGCCTTGGACCTGCAAGTACAATGTCATATTAACAGCAAGAGAAAAACTAACTTTACCAATATGGCTAACAACTTTTTTTTCAAAATTTTTAGGCCATATTAAAACCCATTATAGATGACAATGTCTAGTTTTCAAACATGTATTTTTTTATTATTATAATTTTTTTCTATTTATTAATTATTTTTTAAACAAATGGACTCATAAACTTTCTCTATTTACTAATTATTTTTTAAACAAATGGATTCATAAACTTGAGATGACATACATTAGTATTTTGGAATAACTTTTGATTTTGAAAGTTTTTCAAAAAACAAATTATGTTTGACCAATCTATACATAATTCTCTACATGATGAAAAAATAATTTTATGATTAGTTTAACTCAAGTTATGTTGGTCGTACATGAGGGGTTTTAAAAAACACAAATTAGGGCTAGTAAAAAATTAAGTAAAAATTTATTATTTATCAAAAAATTACAAAAAAATGTCCTAACCAAACTCCAACATCATATGCATATTTCCACAAAAGGAATTAGAAAAATACTTTAATTTAGGTAAAATTATGTTGGCCATACACGTGCATGTTTTGGCCCAAAATAGATGACTTTTAAAAAGCCAATTTTTGTACATCCTCTACAAAACTAACTTTTATCATCTAGGTATTCGAATAAATTATATATTTGAAAACTAGAAACAAAATCTTACATTTCATATTTTTATATCATATTAATATTATATGTGTAAGTGCTTCAAATTTTTACTTCAACTATGACAAAATTTGATTTTTAGGATAAAGACTTCCACTTTTTAGCCAAAAAGTGGACCCAACTTCTTGCACTTACCCTCACTTAGGGATCAAATCTAGTAGTATTCATGAGTCCTTTTCCATAATGTTATTTCCTACACATTTAAAAAGGGGTGATTAACAAATGCACACATTTGGTCACATGGTGTTGAGTAAACTTGTAAGCAAATTCTAGATTTTTGTTGAGTTTGAATAACATTTCTAGGAAATTGATTTTGCTTGTTTATGATTTTGTAAAAAATAGAATTTGGGTTTCTGAGTACATAGTGGTCTTTTCCTTCAAAGTCACCTTTGTTTACGAATGTTTTTAGTAAATTCTTTGTTTTATGTTTTTTGTTTGTTTGGGCATTTGTTATTGACAAAACAACACACCCTAGTTTGACCAAACCAAAAACCATCTTTAGGAGTTCTCCACTTCATCATGCTTAATGTTTAGCCTTTTTTATTTCTACATCCCTAAAAAATAATGAGGCATGTTAGATAATTTTGTATTCATATGTAGATTGTCTACTTTTCATATGTTGTCAGCAATGTAAATTTTTAGATATCAATGTTTTATCCCCTCAAAGTCTTTATCCTTGCTATCTCATGTGTACATTGTTTTCCATTTTTTAATTTGTCCTCGAATTTCCTTAATACATTAAAAATATTCATAATAAGTATTATTTTAAATAAATAGATAAATTAAAAGTTACTTATTTATTTTAATAAATAAATATTTTTTATATTTGTTAATTTTGTAAATAAGAAATATTTTTTTTATTAAAGTAAATAGTTATGCGTTTATTTAGAAAGATTGTAAAAGTCAAGAGAAACAAAAGAAAAAATAGAAGGAAAAAAAGTGTAATGAAGTGAGTGACACCATGGCAAATTAAAAACACATGGCGACAAGATTAAATGTAAAATGCACATGCAAAAAATGTAATAATAAAATTAGTTTGTAATTTTGATTTAAGATTTTGAATGCAAATCTATAAGCATGCATACATTGGAAAAGTCCCTCTCAAGCTTTGGATGCTATTTACGAAATTGGACAAGTCATTCAAAGCCAGTGAGTATAAATGAGTTTGCGTCCGATTTAACAAAAGATTTGGAATCAAATGTTTATAAAATTGATATGAAAATGGTACACATCTTCAACCTAGGGGGTTAGCTTGTTTTTTATAAGGTAAGAGATGTTGAAGGGCCCAAACCCTTTACAAACAATGCCACAAGCCTGCTAAGGAGAGCTAGTTCTCAAATAGGACAGCCACAAAATATAAAACAATGATACTCAAACAGCAAAATAGATGGTCAGCTAACAAACAGCCAACCCCTAGCATAATGGATCCAAGTACCCAAACCAAAACAAAAAAGATTGGTTAACAAAACCACAATTACACAATCGACGCCCATCTAAAATTTTTTGAGTTGTCAGGCTCAAAAACATGGCCTCATTTCTTCCTTTGAACCACTATCCATGAATCAAGGGGATATCTCAAAGAAGTGTCAAGATACACCAACTTGGTGGAAATACAATAAAAAAGAGGAACATTTGGCTAAGGAAAAGGAGCCCCTAATGATAAGTATGTAGGAGCAAAAGATTAATGACTAAAGACAAACTCCCCTCTGGAGGAGGCAACTTCTCAACTTTCTTCCCAATTGGGGAATTAACACCCAAAACTGGCCCAGTAGATGTAATTTGATCCACAACAGCCTTGCCCGCAATAGAAGATTAAGGAGAAGTAGGGGGCATCTTCTCAACGTTCTTCCCAATAGGAGCATTAGCCACAAAAAAGGCCTAGTAGACATAGCCTAATTTACATCAACCTCCCCCGCAAAAGAGGATTGAGGAGAAGCAAGGGGAGAACCAAAAACCTTAAACTGGTGAGGAAGGGCATTCTTCCACCATGAAAATAAAATATCTAATTGAAGGAATTGCTAGTAAACTCTCTATATCATCCATAAAAGGTATTATTTCATGTGAAGATAACTTGAAACTAGAGTAGAAATTCTTTTGGTTCAACAAATTTCATGAAAAATCACATCTGGGACTTTGAGTATTTGTGTGGGAAGTATTTCACGATTTCACACTCCTAGATCTTATAGTTTATGCAATAGTGTCCTTAGAGGTTGGTGTTCATATTGAGAATTCGTCCAAGTGTGCCTATGATGGCGTAGGCATTGACTTGATAGTTGTGTTTGTTAAAACAATCAGTGATTAAAATTTGATTAAGGGTGTGATAATTGTGTTAGGTTTAAATGATCCAAAGTGTTAATTTATAGTTAATATTGTTAGTTTAATAATTTATTTTTTGTGTTGGGTAGTTAATAGTTGGTTCCCTCGAGAAAAGTGGTTTTAAAAGTTAAAAGAGTAAAGTCCTTTATAAAGGTCACTAATAATGTAATCAATATTGAAAAACATGTATAATATATGTCTGTATTTTTCTTTTATATCATTTTGCAAATATAAATTTCCATTATTTTCTATGTAGTTGATCTTGGATCCCACATTGGTATTTGATCGTGGATGTTGGAGGACCCACCAGGTGGTTGGAGGACCATTGCCTTCTTAGGTTATCTATTTACTTGGAGAATGGGTAAAAGTTCTAAAGGGGGTTGCCTACGCCTAAGAAGCAGAGGCAAAGTGGAGTCAGCTAATATGTGGTTAAGTAGTTGGTCATCAATTAAGGGTTGCATGTACAAGGAATCATGAAGATAGTGGTCATTGTAGTTGGGCAATGAAAAAACTTGCTCATACTACTTGTGGTACAGATGGTCAGAGACATGCTGATAGAGAAATTTTAAAATGATTGAATGTCAGTAGTGTCAAGAAGAGGCAATGGATCTTTAGACTATAAGAGGCAATGCCACCAAGCACTAGATGTACAAGACTGGTAGGTGTTCCTCACATAGGAATGTGAAGCAAAGGGTAGGCATTAGGAGGATGCATTTAGGTATCAACACTAGTTGATCAGTACCAAGAGATAGGAAAGTGAGTTTACAAAGTGGCAAGATGAGTCAAATCAATGGATGCTCCAAATCATCTTTTGGTCCCCTTTGGTTCAAGCGCGGGTTGTTAGGTTTATAACCCAAAATTTTAATTTATAGTTACTTAATATTGTTAATTTAGTAATTTATTGTTTTTTGGGTAGTTAATAGTTGATTTTCATGAGAAAAGTGGTTGTCAAAGTTGAAAAGTGAAGGCCTTTATAAAGGTCACTAAATAATGTAATCAATATTGAAAAACCCATATAATATATGTTTGTATATTTCTTTTATATTATTTTGTAAATGTAGATTTCCATTTTTTTTTGTGTATTTGATCTTGGATCACTCAAATTGTTCTAATACTTGTCATACCCTATATATTGGTGCATATTTTCATTGGCCATGCTATGCTTAACTTAAAACCAGAGTTCACATTCTTTGTGTTCACAGATTTTATCTCTATTATCAAAGCATGCCACCTCATAGTTTCAAGATTGCTTTCCCATGCCTTTAGAATGGGCTTGGTAATGACTATGGTTGAGAAACTGCTTTTAAGTCCATGATTGCATGAAGAAATGGAGAGTGATCTTGGGTTTAATAAAGTTGTCATTCTTTTAGACATATTATTTTTGTTTGTAAGCTAGTCTCTACCTGTGATTCCTAGTCTATGGATGTTACCTATAGCTTTATCAGGGGCTAGGGAAAAAGTAATGGGAACTTTTATTTATTATTTGATTTTCATGCAGGTTTAATCGTTACAAATTGTGGTTGGTCTTTTTGTTAAGTTTAATTCCAACACACCTAGCTTGCTTGCACGCAAATGTAGGGCACTTTGATTCATGAAGGTTATTTCACTAACTAGTTTCACTCTCAGGTTATTTTCACACCTAGTTAATTAAATTTACTTAGGGTATTTTCACTCTATGTTTCAAGTCATAAGAATAAGAAACATGCCATATTCTTATGTTTTCCTATGTCTCACCCTTGCCTATATATACAAGGGTTTCTCATTGTAGTCTCATATTCATAATTCATATAATCATGGATTTATCTATTCATTATATATTTGCATCAGTTGGAGAACTTGAGAAAAAATGAACTGTTGACAAGTTCATAAAACCTAAGTTTTGCCAATAAAGGAGAAAAAACATTCCATGCCTTAGTCAAATTTGTGTTAGTTCAAGAAACTGAAAGTTTGTCAATAAAGGCCAAAAGGGGGGCAAAACATAAGGCAAAAACTTCAAATTTTTTGGGTTTTTCTGGGTTTTCTGCAAGGATTCTCTTGATCAATTTTTTAGGGATTTTTATAAGGAAAATACTGAGAACTTGAAGGTTTTAGCCTAGCAAAGCCAAGCTCTCAAGGGATTTTAACAAGATTTTTAAGTTGGGCTATTTGACTCTAGGCAGAGGAAAATAGGTCAACATTTTGGTGACCTCACAAGGATGTTTGCATACTAAACAAATGGATCAGTGGCCTTAAGCATCCATTGGGCATGGAGTCTAAAAGAAGGGACTGCAATAGGTCAAAAATAAATGAAACCTTGCCTCCAAAACAACACCATAAATATCCAGATATTTTGCCTTTAATGCAAACAATTGATTCATCACCTACAACAATAAATGCAAAAATATCTACAATGGGGTCGCTGAGTAGATCAAATCTGCATTAATGGCAAATGAAGAAAATCAAAAGATTTTCCCTCCAAAATCCTCTTTTACAGAGCTTTTACAACACTTCAAATATTTAAACCTAAATATTTGAAGTTTACAATATATTACAGCTCTATTTTTTACATATTTTGTCAATTTCTGCAAACTCTGGCCCAAATTCAGCCCTGTTGGTAAAATTTGCATTTACAAACCATTTTGTCTTGCTCTCTGCATTTTTCTATTTTTAGTTGGCAAACTCTGTCATTTTTGAACTGTGGCCTGTAGCTTCATTTTTGTTCACTTTTTCCTTATCGGGAAAAAGTCATCATTCTGAACTATTTCTATCTCCATCTTCTTCATTTTTGTTTTGCTTTATCAGAAAAACCATCTTTTCTTGCACTCTTTCTGGCTCATGTTTTGCCTTATCAGCAAAAAGTTCAAACTTTGAACTTTGCATCTTGCTTCCTTTTTGCCTTATTGGCAAAAGTGGCCTATTAGCAAACTCCTATTCTTTCATCGCTTTTGCCCTTGTTGGCAAAATCTACTTTTGTTGATCTTTCTCTTTTCTTTTTGCCTTATCAAAAAAAAGTAACTTTTTTGAACTATCGCTCCTTTATCGACAAAACCTTATTTTGCCGAACCTTTGTTCTTTGTCGGCAAAATCGTCCCCCTTAAGCACTTTGTCCTTTACATCCTCCTTATCAGAAAAATTTGATATTGACAAACTTTGTTTGCTTTAAAATTTTTGAGAAGTTCATCCTTATATCGATTCACCGATAAGGCTTGCTTTACTTAGCCAATTTTATGATTTCTATTTTGCCTTATCGACAAAAGTGGTCTTTTGTGAACCGAGCCTTCGTTGTCGGCAATATAACAATTTCTTGAACTGTGGTTTGCTTATTTCCACCTTTATCGGTGAAGTGCCTTATTGGCGAACCTGAGGAATATTAAACCTTCAATGCCTTAGCCGATTTCCTTTATCAGCAAAATATCATTTTGCCAAACCTTTTGCTAGGCCACTTTTTACCTCTTTGCCTTGTCGGCAAAATACTCCGTTGGTGAACCACAAAGTTTTTGAACTTGAGGGAAGTTCACATTTTGTGAACTTTGCTGATAAAGCACTTTCCTTGCTTTATTTTGACTTAGACAAATTTGAAAAAACTTTACTCCCTCACCCTTTATCAGCAAAACATCAGGTCGGCAAACTCATGAAATAACAAACTTTTGAAAAGTTCACGAAGAGCGAACATTGCTGATAAAGGGGAAAGAATTCCCTTCACTTAGCCACTTTTTTGAAAGCCTCCTCCCTCCATTGGTGAATCGGCCAGTCAGAGAACTTGAGAAAAAATGAACTGTTGACAAGTTCATAAAACCTGAGTTTTGTCGATAAAGGAGAAAAAACATTCCATGCCTTAGTCAAATTTGTGTTAGTTCAGGAAATTGAAAGTTTGTCGATAAAGGCCAAAAGGGGGCAAAACATAAGGCAAAAAAGTTCAAATTTTTTGGGTTTTTCTAGGTTTTCTGGAAGCATTCTCTTGATGAATTTTTAGGGATTTTTACAAGGAAAACACTGAGAATTTGAAGTTCTTAGGCTTGTAGAGCCAAGTTCTCAAGGGATTTCAACAAGATTTTTAAGGTGGGCTATTTGACTCTAGGTAGAGGAAAATAGGTCAACAGTTTCCAGATCTAGAAGGTAACCATATTTTGAAATAATTTTAGGTCAAATATGACCCTGTCATCACATCTAGAAGGCCCAAGAACCTATAAATCAACTATCATTTTATAAAAATTGAAGCACTTGACCTGAAGCCCTAAGGAAAATCTCCTCCTACCCTGTCATATGAATTATAGAAAATATTCTTTGTGTAGGTAGAATATTCTACAAAAGCCTCTACGTAGGCACTGGCACAGGCAGTAGGAAAGTAAATTAAAAATATAATTCTATTTTTTTAGAATTTCAAAAATTTAGGTTAGGGTACCTAATAGATACCCTATACAAGCCATTTTGGTCCTTGTGCCTACCAAGTGGCAGTGATTGTACCAGTAGGGTCAAATCCCTAACCAACAGCTTAAACTAGCAGGGTTTATACCCCAACCAGTAGCCTTACAGTGTTGCCATCATTACAGTGGATGGCTCATAGAAATAGCAGTCATGCCACCTCTCCACAAGCAAAGTGCTACCTTAACAACCTATCCAACAACCGTAAAACCACTTCCACCACCTAAAATCTATTTTCCCTAAGAGAGGTGATTTTTGAGAAACAAACAATAGTTTTGGACTAGCAGAGTATATTTTATCATCTCAGGGCATATTCCATCAACCTAGGTTTTTTTATGACATCATGATGTCATCATTTTCTCCTACCAAGCTACCCCCTCTCCATTGGTAGTTTGATTTTTACACTCAGACTTTGCAGGCTCCATTCCTAGTCATATTGAGTCTTTTTTGTGAGCATTTTTTTTAATTTGGGGAAAAAATTGAGAGTTTCATAGTGGTGCAAACAATTTTTTATTTTGGTGTCAATTTTCCAAAAATTACATATTTTCATAGTTGTCTTTGAGCAGTTCATGTTTTGGGAACTTCTAGGGCTCCGTTTGGGCTCATATGATAACATTTTTGGGTGTAATTTTTTTTAAAAGTGCATAATTTTTTGTCTATTGCTCATTGGTCTACTTAAATCTATCTCATTCTGTATCAAAATTATACTTTCAAAATTGTGGCTAATTTAGCATCCTGTAATGTACACTAAATCATAATTTGTTGGGGGTCTCATGATTATGTAATTTTAGGGGGTGATCTTGTGATTCTACATTTACTTTTGTTGGTTTCTTGATTGAGTAATCTTGGTGAAGCTAATCATGTATATATTCTATGTAATCCTCCTAAATCATGGAAGGTTAAATGTGGTTACTGTGGGAAGAAAAATTATATTGAAGATGAATGTATTAAAAAAATTGATGAATTAAAGTAGCTTCTTTAGGATATTCACATTAGTTTTCTAGATTCTTCTAATCTAGCACTAGCAGTATATCAAATGGTCATACTTAAACATCTTGTGTGGACATATTGTAGTGCCCCGCAATGAAAACCTTAGAGGACAACACAACTGTGCTATGCAATGCAGAATATATTTTTTTTGTATAAGATAACAAAGTAATGTTAAGCAAATCAACACACATCATTAACAACAACTTGTCTTCTAAGGTCCCATGGTTGCATTACTTGATAAATTAATCAACATAATTTAACATACATGGTTAACTGATCATCAGCAGTTCATTCCACATCTATTGTACTAATGAATATACATATACATCTTCATTTGTGCCACATAGATAATCAGCTTTGCTCAAGATTACATGTACATGATCAAAATTCTATACATATGGGTACATCATCATGTAGTTTTGATTACATTTGGAATACATACATTATGAATCAACTGATACATAGGCTAGTACATGAGCATAATAGCCATCTTCATAATCAAGTACAAGATCTGAAGTCTGATGCACAAGGCATATCCTCCACGCTTGCGAACACAGCAAGGGAAAACCAATGGATAGAGCTCTTCCACCCGGCCATGTGGAACCCTGAGGTCCACCCCCCGAGCTAGGAGTTAACATAAGGTCCCCACTACAACATACGGTCAAGGAGACAGTAGGCTATGAGACAACACATGACTCCAACATCACAAGTCACCATCACAAAACAACACAACAGTACTTCCAGAGGAAACACCTAACAAATGGGGAGAGTACAACTAGGGAGTGCTAGGCTGTAGTAAGGAGAGTGTCATCGCATGGTCCTAACATGGGTTACCCAGGTAGTCTCTCTCTAGACATCGGCCCCCATCTATGGTTACCCTGGCAGTCTCTCTCTAGACACCGGCCCCATAGGATGACGCATGCAGAATCAACCTTCCTTTCGTGATGACAAGGAAGTAAATCTACCAATCCCGGCCTTCTCCCCTCATCCTTAGTCTGAACTAGCACTACAGGCATGAGTGAGGAAAATCTTATTATCTTGTTAGTGTGGGAACTACCCAACCCCTAGGTTTATTATTATGTTGACATTGAATTACCAACTCCCAGTGGGTTACCCTAGCTAGCCACTTGGCACTGGCCCCCACATTGGAAGCCACTCCCTTACCTACAACTAGAAATCCCTACTCAAGAAGCATAGCAAGACATCACAACAATGAGGGTACAGGAACCATGCAAGGCATTAATCATCTTGCATAACAACTATCCTTATATCAACATGTATATAACAATGCAAGGCATTAACCCTCCATAACATAATTATAAGGGCAGAACTCCTAGACCATTGCCCATAACACATATTCGTTACAACTCTATGATTTCCATGTCACCATGATCCATAACTTACCACAAAACTGGATACAAGACTAGTACAACCAGTTGGATAGCAATACATCCACAAGAAGTGCATTTATCATTCACTTGTCATTTAGTCCATACATAACTAGGGACAACAAGGCTTCTTATAACATCATGATCTCAAGACATCTATCAACACAACACATGAAATCAAGACATCCCAAGCTAAGCCTCTGAAACTCTAGCCACACGGGAAGATACAAAATCAAAGACTATAAGAACAGTTTTATGACCCACAAATTGAATTAACATATTACGAGAATCAATTATACTTATGATCAAATTATGCCTTCTTACAACTAATCCACTATAGGGTAAAAGCACAAGGCTATGTCACACTTTCAGCTGACTTATCAGCACAAGTGAATTTAAGTATTTCTAACTAAAAATCAATTTTGGTCAAACATATGATCTTGTAAGATTCATTCTAGCTAAGTTAGACATGTGCACAACTTTTCCAACTAAAATTGTTGGCTAAATGCATACGTAGGACCATGATGAGGCCAATTTACCAAAAAAATTAAATTATTTGAAAAACTTGATATTTCAACAACTTCTACTCATGTAAATAACATTTTTTTAAAAATACAAAAATATCCTTTTGTAGATCTATAAGTTTAGTTTTTAAAAATATATATATTTTAATAGTTTAATTATTATTTATATTTTACTTTTTATTTTTACTAAAAGTACGTTATCAGCACAAAACCTTAAGTCAATTACCATGTCAAGGAAAAATAGTAAAACTTATTTAAAAAAATTGAAAAAAATATGATGCCCTAGATAAAAGAATTTATATCAAGATGGTATAATTTTTTTTCTATTTTAGATAAATAGTTAATATGAAAGTTGACGTCAATTGGAAATAATTATGTTTTAATACATGCACATTTTAATATTTATTTAAAAATATATGTTTATCAAAATTAGAAAAAAGTATATCCATGCCCTAAAGTTTCAAATTATAAATATACACAAAAAATTGAAGAAAAACAAATAAAATTTATTATATAAAGACTGACGTCTCATTTAACTTCATTTTTCAGCATTTTATCAGCAACTAAATTATAGTGTCAATTTATTAAAAACTATATTCAAATAATTTTTAAATTTTTTCAAAAAAATTTTAACATAAAATATACTAAAAATAAATATTTTATTAATTTACATCATTTTAAAATTCAAAACATATACATCACTTTTTAGTGATTCAAATTTAAAAGTTGGATCAGCATTGGTTGTTTCCTTTATTAAAGTGTGGCACAGCTTTGTACTTTTACCCTATAGCAAATTGCACTTGACTAAGTTGTTACATTAGTATATTAACCATTAAGATATAGCTTGTCATTTGATTGTATTCTTACTAAGGGATAAATCTATGACTTACAAAAAAAGTGAATTATATTTAAATATGTATCAAAATAATCATTTAATTAATCTACACGATACAAATATCATTGACGTAACTAAAGTAAACCTCTATTGTTAGTATCATAGATCAAATTGATTAAATGATTATAAGGTAATTTTAAATTCCATTTATACGGATAAGTTTGAGGATTCTGATTTAATTTATAACCAAAGAGAAACAATTTTAATCACTCCTACGTAAATAACGATTACAACTACCTATAGGTCAAATATCATTGGTCTAACTATCACAACATTCATGAGAATATCAAAGTACATTTACAAACGAACAGAATCTAGTTCAACAAGTCATTAATAAAGAGAAGGTGATAGATTTAAATACTACACTAAATACATTTATCCATTCTACGAATCAACATAACGAATATTCATTTATTCCAAATCTGATATACAATTTGTCCTTATCATGTTCCATTTAAATTTATCATTTACTCAACCCGATAATTGATTATATCAATTTTAATGGCTTGATTTAAATAAATCACGTGACCCAAATAATAATAATAATAATAAAATAATAATAATAATGAAAATAGCAATAATAATAATATTAAAATTCCACAAATCATTTGATAACCAATATATTTTCCATCCAAGTCATTAAACAAATAACGTTACACTCTACTAACAAGTCTATTATAAATAATCCTATCGAATACGTAATCCTCAAGATTATAAATGAAAATATAAAGGAATAGATATACTCTTCTTGAGACCGATCAAATGAATACGACATGAAGTTTAATAAGGATAATGGTTGAACTCAAGATGATTCTATAAGGCAAAAAAGAACGGATGACCAAAGCTCAAAACAACTACAACTCTCAAGACACACTTACCAAGAGCAACTCTCCTCTACCACCTTACGACCACAATGACATACGGGAAGCAACTTCCAAGCTCACTCTTGGCCGCAGGTTTCAACTGTCTACAACATCATTGGTGACGGAAGGGCACAAGCTACAAGTTGACTATCGGCCAAGACAACCACCAGACAAGTTGCACCATATACCCAACACTTCCTAACAATGAGTGCGCCGAACACTGACCAAACGTAGCACCAAGATGACAACAGTCTACTGTGACAAGGAGGTGTAACTGAGGCTTAAGAACATAAGCCGCGACTCGACCCCACATTGAGGTCGTCGACTTCTCTACCCTCTTCGTCGGCCCAGACAACAAAAGACACAATGTATACCACACTATGACTCCTACGGAGCTCACAGACTAACACAGACATAGATTAGAGACGTTTGCTGCCCACAACCATGCAAGTTAACAAGGCCACCACTAACAGAGGATGACTTCACCCACATTTTCTGATCAAGACATATTGCTACAAATGACCACTACCACAGAACTCTCACTGAGCCCATGACTTTCCCAAAAGGGCAGCCTAAACCCATGATCCTCACTGAAAGAAAAAGGCATGGAAACTGGAGACCAACGAAGCATACTAGGGAAGAAGTGGCAATGCAAATAGCAAGGGATCAGTCATGCTCCACATCCACCAGATGACGCAAGCCGTCAGTCACAGTGGCATAGAAATTGGGAAGTAATGGTCGACTGCCAATAGGAGTCGACTCATCTTCCTATTTAAATCACGCAATATTTCTTTAGCTAATCTCAAGCAATCTTTTTAATGTTACACAGTTTATGCTTTTGGAGTTAATATGGATCAAATGCAAATAGCAGGGGTTCGGCCATGATACGAATAGAGGGACAGCCAGAGGGATTTGGCCATCTACAAGGGGAAGATCAATAGGGTTGCTGTGGCATAACGCCTCACAAAGGTAATACAGATGTAGATAGCTATAAGATCCAAAACAAGCAGGAAGTTCTTCCTTGTTAACATCGATTGTAAAAGTGGGCTTAAGATCATAATGTAGATGCCAAATTTTGCAGAGAGGATTTATTGCTAGGCTCAAGGAATTTTAAGCACTTTCAATTGACAGGAATTTATATATGTCTGCATACCTACAATATATATATATATATCCAAGGGTGACATGAGTACTACACCATGGTTTGGAGACAGAGATCAACAAGGATAAGCGGAGCTTTGTATAAATGCTAGTTTGTGTGCCCTATTAAATGCACGGGACAAATCTAAGGGTGCAATATGTTTTGTTCGACAAAATGTTAGGTAAGGAGTCACAAAACACAACAAGAGTTTTTTTTCCACAAAAGGGGTGCAAACTCAATTTCACAGAAGGATTTAACTCAGCATTCAAGAATACAAACAGGGGTATAAGGACAAGTCAGATTCAAGACATTTAATTATATCTAAAGCACAAGGGAGATTATGACAAGTCTCAGAACTAGAGATAGACTGAAGGTCATGAGTAAATTCAAGTCTGCCAATAAAGAATTTAAATACCAAATCCAGAATAAATCTTAACAATAGAGGAAGGCACAATTAACATGATTCTATTAAAATTTTATATGAAATAGGCATATATACAGTGCATACCTAAAGTTTTTAAGCTTTTTACAAGAGTCTTCTTTTCTCTCTGAATCCAATCCCCTTCTCTTCTCTGAAATTCTTTTTCCTCCCCTCAACAAGACTCTATCCCCTCAGATAAATACAGAAGGCCTGCCTTTCTTCCCGACAACCCACTATCTCAAAACATGGGTCCATTCCTCAGGTAATTGCAAGAGACATGCCTCTCTTCTTCCAACATCCCACATTCTCATGAGATTCTTCAATTTCACTTTACCGAGGGATTCCACACCTCAAACTTGCAATTGATGGTAGAAGACATTAATCTTGTTCATTTCCAAATACTGAACACATAAAACCAGGCGACAACCCCCATTATTTAATCCTTAGAATATCATCTTTTATTACCGTCAATTCATTTTATCAAAATGGTAATTATTTAATCATCTTACTTATAAATCTTATTTTCTTTTAATTTAATCCACTTACAACTTAGGACTTATTATTTCATTTAATCATTTATCTAGTTTGTTTATTTATTTACTATTTTTTTCATATTAGTTTTACCAATTATCAAAAAAATTAAATCATTTATAATTAATAAACCACACATAATTCCCTAACAATGTTTATTTAATTTTAAGTTTAAATTTAACCTTATTTTAATGAAATACTAACCATGCATAAATTGACAATTAAATTAGATATACCCTAACTTCCAAGATGATACCTGACCCCAAGTGAAGCCACAGGACATGACTACAACATGACGACATCAGTCCCACTGACGGTGATGACAGGGTACAACATTGGAAACTCATCCTCCTTGAGGATGTTGACTAAATAGGGAACCTCATGTTAACTCCAATCCACAATTCCATTGGCTAGGGCACGCTCAGACCTGGTAATTCAAGTGGAGTCAATGCCTGGTACCTGCATCCTGCAACAAACAACAAGGTTGCGCATATATCCATATATAATCATATAATCACAGACACAATGAGCAAAAATTACAGCGTGGCAAGGTACTCGAACACGAGTAATGCGACACTGTTCTGTTCATGTAAACACATCATTAATTAACTACTTCCATTACTAGTTATACATCATAATCATGATCGAATAACTCATTAAACTTAAAATAACATTAATCTATAATCATGTCCATCGAACTGTGAAAGCACAAAGTACAAGTAACCAAGCATCATCCTAACATAGATCCATAATCAGCTAGCATAATAACAAAGTGTCCATCAAGATCAAGGACAACATAAACCATAACATAGAAGTCCAAATATCTCAAAACTGTAAACATGCACTATAAGACTATCATCTATACCAGAACTGTCATAGGAAACATGAAAATAACATCTATCACAAGCAAAAAGCGAGGGGCATTACACATATCATCCATGGATGAGCAATGTAGTTAGATGACATGCATTGATATCTCATTTTCTCCATCTCCTACTTGTTGAAAGTCTAGCATTTCTTTGAATGGGCTTCCAATGATTCAGTGCAGTGTGGCGGGATCATTTCCACTTTGAGAGACAATTTATTAGGATGAGTACTTGACATACATTACAAATTTGTTTTGTGAGTCCTATCTTGTAGATTTGAAGGATACCATTGATGACATTCATCTCCTCTTTAATGATAGTTCCTATGGAGTTACATCATCTTCTTTGAATGTCATGAGGGCAAATTTAGACCCTCTTGTCCTTTCTCTACCTATATTTTCTTCTATAGTGACAAATTCTGTAGATATTCATGAGTCAACATATCTGACTTAGTCATCATTCATGTTCACACCCTCTATAAAAATACCAAATTCTCATCAATCTGGTTGTCTTGCCTATGGTTAGTGTCATAATCCATGGTTATTGTACCTGAATCTTTTACCGTGCTTGATTCATCTTACCAATATTTGTCACAGTTTGGCATCATCTTAGAGATCCTTGAGTAGCATTCAAAGGACTGATGAGTCATCTTCATCTTTGGATCTTGTTCTACATTCATTTCCACTAGGTTGTGGATTATCACCTTCATCAGTTACGCTTGGGACTCTTGATTTAACTGTGGCACCTTTCCGCACTAACATGGCAACACTTCAGCAAAGTTTAGACATTAAATATCTTACATTTTCTTCCCTCGTATTCATGTAAAGAATGGGAAGATATCATGTATATATCTTTGGTTTTGTTTCATCCCAAGGGGGGGACATTGTTCGATGACCATGGACCATCTATAGCATCTAGTATCAAGCATCTACCATTAGTGCAAAAGACTACTTGAGGGGGTGCATGGTCTCTCTTCTTCTCTATATTTTGGGAGTTTTTCCTCACATGGTATTTTATCCTTCTCACTTTTTTTGTGGGGGGTACCTAGACCTTCTCTATTCATCCTCTCTTAGGAGGAGTTTTGTCTTATAGGTTTTCTCCTTCTCATCATCTGAGGAGCATCATCATTGTACATAGACACCTTATCAGGCCTTGTATATAAGACCCATATTTGCATGTTATCTCTTTCCCCCTAAATTGTACTCAAGGGGGGTGTTGGTGCGAACATGGTTATTTCCCTAACTAGTTTCACTGTTAGGTCCTTTCACACTTAGTTACTTAAGTTTACTTAAGGCATTTTCACTTTATGTCTCAAGTCATAAGATTAAGACACATGTCATAATCTTATGTTGTCCTATGTCTCACCCTTTCCTATATATACAAGGGTTTATCATTGTAATCCCATATTCAATACTCATATATACATGGATTCATGTATTTATTGTATATTCGCATCCTTTAATAGAATAGAATTATTCTCTCATGTAAGGTCTCTCTCGTGCTTCCATTGAAGCTCCTAGATCTTGTGTAATGCCCCGCCATGAACACCTTAGAGAACATCACATCTATGCTATATGAAACAAGATAATTTTTTTTTAAATGAATAAGATATCAAAGTAATATTAACACATCATTTGAACTAACAACTTGTCCTCTAAGATATCATGGTTGCATTACTTGACAAATCAATTAACATGATTTAACATACATCATTAACTAACATCAGCAGATCATTCTAAATCTATTGCATTAAATGAGTAAACATACACATCTTCATATAGTGACATTATTTATATTATCAACATGATTAAGATTACATGTGCATATACAAAAGTCTATACATATGAGTACATCATTACATTGATTACATTATCACCTTTCTGAATACATCTGATTACATACATTATGAATTGACTGTCACACAAGGCTAGCACATGAGTATGCATAATCATCTTCCTCAAACTGGTACAAGATCTGATACCTGATGCACAAGATACATCCTCCTCACCCACGAACACCGCCAAGGGAAAAACCAATGGAAATAAAAGCTCTTCCACCTGACCATGTGGAACCCTGAGTTCCACCCCTCGAGCTAGGAGTTAACATAAGGTCCCCACTACAACATATAGTCAGGTAGATAGAAGACTATAAGAACAAAGACAACACATGACTCCAACAACATAGGACAATATCACAAACAACTCAATAACACTTCCAGAGGCAATCACATAACGAATGGGGAGAGTACAACTAGGGAATGCTAGGCTGTAGTAGGGAGGAGTGTCATCACATGGCTTGCATTGGGTTGTCCTGGTAAGCCTTCCTAGGCCCCAGCCCCCATCTTGGGTTGTCCTGGCAACCTCTCCTGACTCCCGGCCCCCATACAAAGCTCATGCAGAATCAACATACCTTTCATGAGGACAAGGTAGTTGATCTTGCCATTCCAGGCCTTCTCATCTCATCTCAAGCCTAAACGAACACTTGAGCCATGAGTGAGGCATCCACTTATCTTTGTTTAGTGTGATTAACTACCCAACCCCCTAATTCATTTATTAGGTTATCACTGAGTTATCAAACTCCCACATGGGTTGTCCTGGATGCCACTTTGGGCTCCGACCCCCATTGAGAGCCACTCCCCTACCTGCATCTAGAAGACCCTACTCAACAAGCATAGCAAACATCATCACATGACAACGAGGATACATACATGAACCATGCAAGGCATTAACCATCTTGCATAACAATTATCCTCATATCATCATGTATATATAATAATGCAAGGCATTAACCATCTTGCATATCAACTTAATCACAGAGACAACTCACAAAATATTGTCCATAACAATACATAAACATTACTTCGTTACAGTACTCAATGTCTCCCCATTTCACAATATAACACAAAACTCAATACAAGATAAATACAATTAAACAAACAATCACTACATCCACAAAGGGGATTATTACCTCCTCATAATGCACTCACAACTCCGAATATTCATCAATTCACATTATCACTTACCAAACTCTCATTCATAACAAGAGGCAACATACTTTTATAACTTCATTATCTAGAAACACTTATCAACTCAATGCATGATGTAAAGACATAACCATCTTGTGCCTCTGGAACTAACAACTCAGGTAAATGCAATAGCATAGGGACCATGATGAAATATTTAATTTACTTTTGCAAATCAAGTTTTGTAACCTTATTATATAAGCAAATTGCACTCATCAACAACTACCCAACTTATAAATAATTTATGTTTATTTTACACACTAATTGACTAAATCAAATTATAATTAACAATCTCATTTAAGTAAATTAACATTATCAGATTTAAACATAACTTACAATTCATTTTTAATTTAGAATAAATCAACAAATTACTTCTATATTTAGTTACACTCTAAAAGTTATAACACAATATAAATATATATATATATATATATATATATATATATATATAAAAGAATAATTAATTTCCAATGCATAGACTTTGGTTATCCATTTGAGGCCTCCTTAATATTATTTAAGATTTAAACAAAATACGAGGAAATAAATATAATTACATATCAAAATCCATAATTATAAAACTATAATACATATTAAACAACAACACTAGAAAATAATGTAAATTGGGTAAATATTTACTTTGTAATTTTAAATCTCAAATACATTATTTATAAATCATCTTTTATTCAATTTTGACTAATTTTCACCATTATAAAGAATTCATATTAAATTTGATATCAATTTAAACTTAATTTTGTCTACATATCATTTTTATTTAATCAACCTAAACTATTTCATCAACACAACATTATCTTATCAATACATTTCTTAATGTTATCTTTAAAATAAACATAAATTGATAAATTAAATCTGATAGCTTAACTAAAATATTAAATCTATGTTAACTAAAATATTAATGTAATTTTCCGCTAGACTTTCACCCATACCTCCCAGTCATCTTGGAAAATAACAAGTTTTTACTTTTGAAATAATAATGATAATAATAATAATAATAATTTCCATGGGTCATTAGATAGTAAATATTTTTCATCCAAAGAGAAGTAAACTATCATTATATATAAATCTCATATATTTATTATTATATTTTTATATTGGCAGTTATCTATTTAATAGTGCCTTTAAATTACTATAAAGCATAAAACGCTAGAAATCAAACATCATCATATCAATAGGTCCATTATCAATTAGCATACTAACAGAGAATCCAGCATCCAACAGAACATCATAATGTCCAGTCCTATAAGGAGAACCATCAGTCTAATAGAAGCAAGGTGAGGGGCACTATATCTTGGGTGTCTATCTCCATAGCCAAATCTTGCATGGTAGCAGAGGATTTTATACCAAATCTTACACAAGGAATTATGGAATAATCTATCAAATTTTGTAAAGTAATGTCTTGAAGTTTAAAAGAGAACAGAAGTAACGAGTCAAAGGGCAAGAAATGGGAATGTTGTTGCCAATTTTAACAATTGATATATAGTAAAATAATTTTTTATGTTAACACATGCAAAGTCATCATATGCTACAAACTCCCAGTCACTAGTTCAAAAGAAGTGTGCCATGATAAACAAAGTATTTCTTGACACTCTCATGGAGTTATTACTCAAGATGTGAACAAATTGCAAGGCTAGCTCAATTAAAAAGGAATCTTTCAATATATTGAATAAGCTATACTCATTATTTAAGTGGTAAAGTTTATTTTAACGTAGTCCTAGAGACATGCTTGATTTTAATAGTTCAAATATCCATGAACTTTGTAATTGATTTGTCATTGGCAAGACTCTTCCCTTGAAATATTGGATTTAAAATAAAACCATTTGTAATTGTCTATATCTCCTAGTAATGTTACAAAAAATCTTGATTGTAACAAAAAGACATAGAATAGAGTATAGAAATAAAGTAGTAGTAAGGATAGATAGCAAACTATAATAAGATTTTGGCTCTAAATAAAATGTTGTCTTTGTTTTTCATTTTTTCTCAATTTTTGAGTATGGAGTACTAGTAAAAATTTTCTTATGCAATTCAATTATGAATTCTTAATAAATTAGTGAACTATCAATATTATGGTGAATTTTAATGATAGATATTTGTGCATGATGATGGTGGTCTTGGAGACAAGGAGTCCTATAAAATACCTTTGGAGATTGCACCTCAATAGAAAGACAACTACATGATGATGAGCACTGCTACTTGAGGTTTGATGCAGGTTTGTCCATTCTATGAATCAAATGCAAGAACCTAGAGAAATCTAGACTCAATTATGCTTCTTAACCCTTTCCTTTTGTTATTTTTTATAAACCCAATTAGCATAGTTTAGGATATTTTAAATTTCATTTAGATTAGAAATGGAAAATTCTAGATTAAGCAGTGTCATGGATGAATGAACTTAAATGTCAAATTATTTATTTTCATCTTGAGACTATATTTCATAGATATTAAATTGCAAACACTAAAATCATATTTTTAAACAACCTGATAACAACTTAAAACTTGTTGAAAATAGAGTAATCTTGACAACTAAAAAACTCAAATTTTCTTAGTAATCACTAAAAAATCCCTTGAAATTGAACAACAAACATTAACCTCTAAAGATTTTCAAGAAAGCCAAGACTTGGTTATAAATAACTTAGAGAAACTTTTATCAAGTTTTATCAATGCCAATACCTTTTTAAGAGAGTTGGGGCAGACTTCACGTGAGTATGTTGTTCCTAAGTTGATTTTGTCACTTTGACCATCAACAAATTCCAACTAAAATCATAGTGAAACTTTAATAACTACCAAGTGCTCAATGAAAAGTCTAAGAAAATAGAATTACTAACCAATAATACTATGGGGCCCATATGACAATTAGATCCCAATGGAAAAAGTGGATATGGACAAAGTCACTACCAAGTGTTCATTGAGATCCATGTCTTCAAAGTTACCTCTATCAATTGTACTCACATTGTTCTATACAAGTCAATTTAGTTGTTGTAGAAGTTATAGAGTGATCAAAGTGAGTTCATGATGTTGCTAAAGTTTCTCACGAGCTTCCTACAAAAGTTGTAACCATATTCTTTGATGCTGACAAAGATACATTATGTATTTTCTACTACTAACAAAGTCAACTAGAACATCTCTAGATCCTTCGATTTTCCCAAATATGTCATTTCACCTAAAAACGCACACCAAAACCAAAATTCTTCTCAACTTACCTTATTTTATTTTTGGGTGATATGGAATTGCTCATGAACTTGAAGTCTCTTGCATCACAATGTGATGCATGTGGGATAAATTTACACAATGCAATATTAACACATTCTAACATGCCTCGAGATTGATATCTCTCAACATCTCTTAGATAGATACATTTCAAATATATATGTTAGTTTATAACAAAATGGGTATCTTCTATATTGACTACATCAACTAAGTTCAATGAACCTTCTAGTAGCTTCTCAGATAAGCCACATACCTATATTAATTATCTACCTAATAACACTAACTAACACCACTTGCATACTAACACTAACACCACTAATAACACTAACTAAGCAAGGTGAAGGGAGTGATGGATTGGGTATTGCTGGTAATCCTGCGTAGAGTGTTAGAAGGTCCAGTCGCATTGTTGGTATTCCTTCGGTTAATCCTCAAGGTATTGAGTTGTCAGGTTAGTCGAATTTTGTGGAAGACACCCTAGGAGAGGATGAAGGGGGCACTCCTGTGGAGTCTATACAAGAGGAAGAGGGGACTAGTCATTTCCCTGAGATGAATACTCCATACTCTGAGGATTAGGAGGATACTCATGAGCAGGAAGGGCTCGAAGGGAAGTGCACCCTATGTGAAAAAACAACAAAGGAGGTTGCTGAGCTCAAGTCCAAGGTTGAGAAGTTGTAGAAGAAGTGAAAAATGATGTTAGAGTTTGCTACTAAATCCTTGCACTGTGCTTCCATTGTCTTTTCCACTGTGAAGGAGTTCGATGACAAAATCAAGGGCATTAGGATTGACAGCCTAGGAGATTATGAGGGAATGCTCAAATTCCTCACTAAGTATGGGATTGATAGTAATCGTTAGCTAGTTGTTTTGTGTTTTATGTTGTTTGTTTTTGCTAAAAGTTAGTTCTATTGGGTTTTAGGTTTCTCTGTGTTGCTGTTAGTTAGGTGTTAATGTGTTGTTTATGGCCTGTGTGACGCTTTTGTTCTTCCCTCTGGGTTGTTTTGTACAAGGATCTGGACCCTTGTTTCTAGTTGATTTTATCAAAAACACCACTTGCATACTATCACATGACAAAATATAAGTTTTATAAAAAACAACTCATTTATATTACGTAAAATAATATGTTGTGTCATGAACACAATGCCATGTCAAGATTGTTTTCACCTACACAAGTGATAAATGTTTAAGGGTATTAAAGAAAAGAACAAATTAATTACAAAGAGACAATGCTAGGGATGAGGAGAGTGGGAATCTAAGGCCTAATCTCTTTTGTCTCTGTTAGGATTAGCCGGCAGAAGATATCAATTAAATGCAAATAAAGATTAAACAGAGAAATGGAAATACACAGAAATAATAATAGCGAGAGACAAGTTTTAACGTGGTTCACCCAAACTCGGGCTACATCCACCAAACAGAGAGTCCAATATTATTATCCAGTAAATCAAACTGATTACAATCAGCAATCCCTGCAACTCAATACCGCTGCAAAATGCTACAATACAATATCAAAACCCTAACCCTTAGCCGCTTTTTATCAAGCTTTTTGTCGGTTACAAAATAGGGTTTTCTTATGTCGGTCAATGAAAAAATTAACTCCTGGTGCATTATAAAATAATAAAAAATTGTGTGAGGTTTCAGGGGCATTGCCCCCGAGCCCCCACGAGGGCGCTGTCCCTCGACCCCGCCCTGTATCGCGATAGGGAACGCGCCAAGGACGCTGCCCCTGGACCCCGCAAGGGGCGCTGCCCCTTGACCCCGTAGGAATTTGGGGGGAAACCACGCCGATAAAAGTGGGGTAAATATAACCTCCGAGTCTGATTAGGCTCCATATAACAACAATCTCCCACTTGGAGACTGATCAGACTCCACACCATATCATCTCCCACTTGGAGACTGATCATAACACCACTGACCCTGTAGCTCCCACTAGAAATAAGCACCCTGGACTCTGCTGTTCTATTTTTGTTGTGTTCAGTCTAGAAGACCAACCGAAGCTGAAGAGGAGCTCAGCTTCTCCCTTGTCACTGCCTTTGTAAACATATCTGTTGGATTGTCATCTGTATGTATCTTTGCCAGCTGTAACTGTCCATCATCCAACACTGACCGAATGAAGTGATACCTCAACTGTATATGTTTGGTCTTTGAATGCAAGGCAGAATTCTTTGCAAAATGTATGGCACTCTGGCTGTCTGTAAACAAATAACTGTTAACCTGTTGTGTGCCCAATTCATTCATGAAAGATTGCAGCCATATCATCTCCTTGCTTGCCTCTGTTGTAGCTACATATTCTACCTCTGTGGTGGATAAAGCAACCACCTTTTGCAACCTGGAAATCCAACTCACCGCTGTTCCACCTACAGTAAAGACATAACCTGTAGTACTCTGCCTGGTATCAATATCCCCTGCCAAATCTGAGTCTACATAACCTGCTAAATCAGTATTAGAGCCCCCAAAACATAAGTGTTTATTGGATGTACCTCTCAAATACCTGAGAATCCATTTTACCACATTCCAATGCTCTAATCCGGGATGACTCATATACCTGCTAACGACTCCTATAGCATGTGCAATATCTGGTCTCGTGCATACCATGGCATACATTAAACTGCCTACAGCTGAAGCATATGGTACCTTGGACATTTTCTCTTCCTCCTCTTGTGTCTTAGGACACATGTCCTTAGTCAATTTCAAATGACTAGGCAAAGGTGTGCTGACAGCTTTTGCATTCTCCATGTGGAATCTCTGCAACACCTTTTCAACATAAGCAGCCTGAGATAGAGTCAATTTTCTGTTCAGCCTATCTCTGCAAATTTTCATACCAAGGATTTGTTTTGCTGCCCCCAAATCCTTCATATCAAATGATTGTGCCAACTACTGTTTTAACTCTCTTATGTGATCCATGTTAAACCCAGTTACAAGCATGTCATCAACATATAAACATAAAATAATGTAGCTATCATTATCTAACCTCTTAAAATAAACACAATGGTCAGAATTACACCTACTGTAGCCTTGCTCAGCCATAAAACTGTCAAATTTCAAATACCATTGCCGAGGTGCTTGTTTCAGGCCATACAAACTCTTCTTCAATCTGCACACTAGTTTCTCCTTACCTTTGACCTCAAATCCTTAGGGCTGTTCCATATAGATCTCCTCCTCCAAATCACCATGGAGAAAGGCAGTTTTAACATCTAGCTGTTCCAAATGTAAATCTTCAGCAGCCACAATACTTAAAACAGTATGAATAGAAGTCATCTTGACAACCAGAGAAAATATCTCATCAAAATCAATGCCCTTTTTCTGTGCAAATCCTTTTACAACTAACCTGGCCTTAAATCTTTTCTTACCTCCATCTTCCTCTTTCAGCCTGTAAACCCATTTATTTGGTAAAGCCTTTTTACCTATAGGTAACGTACATAATTCCCAAGTCTGATTTTTCAGCAAGGAGTCCATTTCTCCTTTCATTGCAAGCTCCCACTGAACCTGTGTATCCACCTGCATAGCTTCATCATACCCTTTGGGTTCACCAGCATCTGTTAACAAAATAGAATACAAAGAGGGAGAAAACCTTTCAGGAGGTCTGCTGATCCTTGTTGACCGTCTAACATTCACTGGAGTTTGTGGTATTTCTGGTTGCTGTTGCGGAGCATGAGGAACCACTGGAACATCACTATTTGGAGTATCGTCCAGCACCACATAATCCTTTTCTTTCTTCTCATGTTGCTGCAACTGATCTTTGTACAACACCTTCTCATTGAATATAACATCCCTGCTTCTCACAATTTTCTGATTTTCAAAATCCCAAAGCCTATAACCAAATTCATCAATGCCATATCCAATGAAGGTACATTTTTTTGATTTTGCATCCAGCTTGGTTCTATGTTTAGAATCTATATGTGCAAATGCTTCACAGCCGAAGGTTTTCAGAAAAGAATAACTCACCTTCTTGCCTGTCCATGCTTCCTCTGGAATACCACAGCCTAAAGGAACTGAAGGACCTCTGTTAATTAAATATACAGCAGTGTTGACAGCCTCTGCCCACATGTGTAAAGGTAGCCCAGCATGCAATCTCATGGTCCTTGCACGCTCCATTATTGTCCTATTCATGCGTTCAGCCACTCCATTTTCCTGTGGAGTCCCTGGAACCATTTTCTGCCTATGAATTCCATTAAAGGAACAATAATCTTCAAATTCTTTGCTGCAATACTCACCGCCATTATCAGATCTGAGACATTTTAATCTTTTACCCGTCTCATTCTCAACCAAGCTTCTCCATTTCTTAAATGTTTCAAATACATTAGATTTCTGTCTAAGGAAATAAATCCAGACCTTCCTAGTTGCATCATCTATGAATGTAACATAATACCGAGAGCCACCGAGAGAAGATACCTGAGCTGGTCCCCATACATCTGTATGCACAAGCTCCAATTTTTCATTTTTCTTTTGCTTCCCATCCTTGAGAAAACTGACTCTCTTTTGTTTTCCATACACACAACTTTCACAGAAATCCATATTAATACATTTCAGACCTGGTAAAACTTTCTTAGAATGAAGTACCTTCATACCTTTTTCACTCATATGCCCAAGTCTATTATGCCACAGTATTGTCTCAGAACCTGCAGCAACTTTTCCAGTCTCTTCCTGCAAACCTACAGCAACTGTTCCTGAACCTGTTTGTTTTTTCTCTGTAACAGCTAAAGTAGAAGGAACAGTATGACCTGTACAAAGATATAAGGTGCCTACTTTCACACCTTTTGCTACTACTAAGGCACCTTTTGAAACCTTCCAATTTTTATCAGTAAATGTAACAGTGCAACCTTGTTCAGTTAGCTGCCCTGCTGAAATTAAATTCCTACTGAGCCTTGGAACATGCCTTACCTCTTGTAGTAGCCAATGATTCCTATTCTGCAACTTAATCTTGATTCTTCCCTTTCCAACAATCTGACAGGGTTCGTCATCTCCCAAATAAACTAGCCCAAAATCTCCTTGGACATAATCAAGGAAATAACTTCTATGGGGCGTAGCATGAAATGAGGCCCCTAAATCTAAAACCCATGAATCATCAGCATTATCTAGGGAAAGAATCAAAGCATCATCTTCAGACTTATTGCTTACCACATTTGCTTCCTTATTGCCTTCTTGTTTCTCTCCTTCTTTATTCTTCCGAGACCAGCAATCTTTCTTCAGATGACCTGGTTTTCCACAGTACCAGCAATCCTTCTGTCCTCTGGTTTGGGATCTTTTGTCCTTTGATTTTCCTCGTGACTTCCCATGACCTCCAGAACCTTTTCCTCTCTCCTTTGATCTGCCCCTACTTTCTGCACTCAAAACACTGCCTGATTTGGATCCACCTGAGCTTTTCTTACGAATTTCCTCACTCAGAATAACACCTACAACATCATCAAATTTTAGGGTATTTGAACCAGAAACAGAGTTACTAACCGCCATTACCAAACTATCCCAACTTTCAGGCAATGAACATAATATCAAGAGAGCTCTAACTTCTTCATCAAATTTTACATTTACAGAAGTCAATTGACTGACAATCGTATTAAATTCATTTAAATGACCTGTCACAGATCCACCTTCAACCATTTTCAAATTAAACAACTGCTTCATGAGAAATACCTTATTTGAGGCTGAGGGTTTTTCATACAATTTTGCCAAAGCTTTCATCAGACCATCTGTTGTCTTCACTTCTGTTATATTGAATGCCACCGACGGTGCCAGGCACAACCGAATGGTTCCTAGTGCCTTTCTGTCAAGAAGATTCCAATCCTCATCAAACATTGTTGCCAGTTTCTTGGCTACTCCTTCCAACGGCCTCCATAAATCCTTTTGATAGAGGTAATCCTCCATCTGCATCTTCCATAACTGATAGTTCTGCCCATTGAATTTATCAACCTTCATTTTACCCTCATCTGCCATTGCTCCCACTCAACCTGAGACTTTCCTGCAGACGATAATCGAACACAACCCGCTCTGATACCACTTGTTAGGGTTAGCCGGCAGAAGATATCAATTAAATGCAAATAAAGATTAAACAGAGAAATGGAAATACACAGAAATATTAATAGCGAGAGACAAGTTTTAACGTGGTTCACCCAAACTCGGGCTACATCCACCAAACAGAGAGTCCAATATTATTATCCAGTAAATCAAACCGATTACAATCAGCAATCCCTGCAACTCAATACCGCTGCAAAATGCTACAATACAATATCAAAACCCTAACCCTTAGCTGCTTTTTATCAAGCTTTTTGTCAGTTACAAAATAGGGTTTTCTTATGTCGGTCAATGAAAAAATTAACTCCCGGTGCATTATAAAATAATAAAAAACCGTGTGAGGTTTCGGGGGCGCTGCCCCTCGACCCTGCCCTGTATCGCGACAGGAAACGCGCCAAGGATGCTGCCCCTGGACCCCGCAAGGGGCACTGCCCCTTGACCCCGTCTTGGGGGCGCTGCCCCCAAACCCCCGCAAGGGGCGCTGCCCCTTGACCCCGTAGGAATTTGGGGTGAAACCGCGCTGATAAAAGTGGGGTAAATATAACCTCCGAGTCTGATTAGGCTCCATATAACAACAGTCTCCACAACATTTATGAATACAAGGTTCACAACACTATCATATATTATGTGTGCTTGTTTGAAAACCATAAATCACATATAATTAACAACAAACTATTAGAATGTAACAAATACTAATAGGCAAGTATAAGAGCACAACTAAACAAAATTGTAGCAACACTTGATTAAAGTAAACTTTGTAATAGCCTAGAAAATTAGTTATATAGACAAGAAGTTTTTGTCCTAAAAGTGAAACCCCCCATGCAAAGTAATCAAAGAAATTACAAAAGAGGTAGAATCCAAGGCCACGTCCCTTTCCCTACACTCGAACACTCAAATAGAAGATTGAAAAAAGGTCACTCAACATAAATCAGAACAAAAACAAAAACACATAAGTAGCATGATAAGGAATATATAAAAATCCCCATAATAAGTTTTGCAAGAGATAAGACTCTCCACAATACAAACTTTACATTGAATATGTGAGGTCATACTTGGGAGCTAGAGGAAACTTTCAAATATTTAAAGGATAATACTAGTGTAGAGGAGAATAAATAACTTTTACAAAATATTTAAAGTGAATAAATTAAATGTAATTTTAAATTTTAAATATAATTAAGAGTTAAGTATAAATATTTAGAGTGTATAAGTTAAATGTGTTAAGGGAAAATTGGATCCAAAAGAATAATCAATATAATATATCAATGATACCCAAAACTCAATGAAATAATTAACAAAAGAGATCAATCAAACAATGAACAATACAAAGCAAACCTCCTTTAATTCTCAGCTTCCATTGATCGCCTATCACAAATGATCTTGTCTATGAATATGGCCCTCAGAAGGTGCACTTCCTTGCTATGATTCCAAGATGTTCAAATGGGAACGGCTATGATAGTTTTGCCATGAAGATGAGCTTCACAATAATGGTTGTAGTGTGTAGTAATGAGTTTGATCGCAAGCAATGAAGGAATTGGTGCCAAAAGCGCACTGTAATTCTTGCAAAGTAACAATACTTAAAGCTTGGATGAATGAAATAGAAGAAGAGGGTTCAATTTATAGACTTGAGAGAGAGAAGATCAACGGTATAGAAAGAATGAGAAGATCAATGGTATAGAATGGTTGAGGAATGTGCGCGAATAAGAAGACATGTGTCTTGCTATATTTTGCATGAGAGGAATTAATAAAATAAAAGAATGAGTTAACTGAAGAGATTGATCAATTAAAAGAATAGATCAATCAGTTAAGAGAATAGAAATTGTATGAGGATGAGAAGATATTTTGACTCAATTAAACATTTAGAATATTCAATTGCATGTGCAAAAAGATTGAATTATATTTAGAGATAACTTAATTTAGAAGAAATGGACAACTTAAATAAATATTTGATTTATTTAAATTTAGAGAAGATATTATTGGAAGAAACAATTAAATAATTGATATTATTTAATTTAGAATGAATTTGGAAGAATTAGATAAAATATGTGATTATATTTTATTTTTAGAGATTGAGAGGATTTAAATAAATTTGATTTGATTTATTCAAATTTGGAAGAATGATTTGATTTAATTAAATAATTAAGAATTATTTAATTGTTTGGAAGAATTTAATTAAATAAAGGATTTTATTTAATTTTGATTTTAGAAGAGGTAATTAAATATTTTGATATTTAATTAACTTAGAGGAATGTGAACCGAATAAATAAATTTGTTTATTTATTTATTGATAGAGGAATTAGAAGGGAATAAATATTAAGAATATTTATTTAGAGTGAATTGTGTCATTTTTAAGCGTATACAAATGTAATTTAAATTTTAAATATAATTAAGAGATAAGTATAATAAATTTATTGAAGTAAATTAACTAAAATAAAAATCAAACATGTGTTGAAACATAAATAAGATGGATTAGGATTGTGTACCATGTAATTGACAAGAGGTGGATTTTAATCAATGTCATGCTAAGAGAAAAAAATAAAATTTGGAATCTGATATGGGATCTTAGGTGAAAGAGGTCAGACAACTAAAATCTAAGAAGCTAAGTGTCTAAGACATGATTTTGCATGACCTTGTCCAAGTGATGTCATTATGTCTAGGTGGTGCAATTCCATCCTCTACAGAAATAGACTTTCAATGCATGCAAAAACTTTGACCTGATGTATATCTAAATAAAGAAAATAATGTGGTGCTAAGGAGCCTTGTTGGGACTTGTAATGCAAGGATTGAAGCTCAAGACTTCCTTGTACCTTAGTCAGGCCTAGAGTTTGAGTTAGTAGTAATAAAATAAATAAAGTGTAGCAATGGTTACCAATGAGAGAGGTAGTAATGGATGTTGTTTCGATGAATGTTGATATTGTTAGGATTAAGGTCATATTAACCTTGAAAATCTTATGTACTAATATTGGATCTCCAAACATCCTAGGTACTTGGATGCCAATGGTGGTTGAGAGATATTATTATTCTCCTTGTAACTTGGAATATTAGTTGTAATGGCATTAAGGGGAAGGTTACTTATGACAATGGTGGTTATGAAGTGCTTTGACTTCATTTATACCATTGTCTCATTCCTAGATGCTAGGTGACAGAGTGGAGCATCTTGTGTTGTAACAAGTGGGGTGCACAAAGTGTAATGGCTTGGAAATGAAGTGCTATACTTGGGAAAGTGTGCACTCTTCACATAGGTCAAAGATGCTATCATTATTGGTTATTATTCATATTGCATCCAATAACTTTGATCAGGGGGTGTTGGATTTTTTCCATACCATAGATTTTTGGTAGTTTTCATTTTGGGAGTCTATTTATGGTTTACCCTCTTTGATTGTGTAAATTGGATGCATTGGATAGTTATTTCATAGGTCTTTTGTAGGTGGACACTATTACGTTGTTACAATGTTGTCAAATTGAAAGGAGAAAATTGAATGTATTGATGTAACACTTGGATTAAAAAAAAACTTGTCCTTTGTTTGGTGATGATTTTTTCTAAAAGGGTTTCTCCACGTAATTCAATGTTATGTGTTTGTGTTTATGAGTTTGTTGATTTCTTGTTGATGTTTTACATGCATATCCATGTTCTATTTCAGATTTATGGTTAATCACATGTACCTTTAATCAAGCTAATAAAATTTGTACACTTTATATTTATACTTACGATTATTGTTCACTAGTTTTCTCAATAGATATATTTCTAATGTCTAGTGCAAATCAATGAGTGATTGTGTCTAGAGATGTACTTGGAGTGTTCTTTAACAATCGATGTGGATTACGTATTTGCTATTGATGCATGATGCAAGGAGATGAAGATGAAAATTGATTCTTGTAAAAGAAGGAAAATCTTTTGTGTTTTCTCTATACTTTCAATGTGTAATTTGACTAGGGTCATCCCACAATAATGGGTTACACTTTTTGGCCAAACTTGACATTGAAATCAACATTTCAAGAACTAAATCTTCACTTTCTAACACCTATAGCTGCTAAACCATTAAGAATTTGAAGATGATGCGAACTAGTGATTTGTGAGATTTTGTTTGTAGATTCTAAATATATATTTTTAAAAAAATTTAGAGTTAAATTGTAAAATTTTTTGCATCTCCTTTGATAACTAGTTTTTAATAGTAAACAACATTTTTTTTAAGTGATGTGTATTCTGTAGCACAACTTTTTTTCTACAAAGGATAAAATTATGATTCTTTTGAATTTATATTAGTAACACTGATATATAGGGCATGCATTTGGTTTCATAATATTTTGTTGAATTTTTTTTTTAATTAAGTTTTGAAGTCAAACCAATTATAATTTAGACATAGGTGTATTCCGTAAAACATAACTTTTTATGTATGTATTGAAATTCAATTTTCTTTTTTTTGTTGAAACAAGGACATCAAAACCTAGGGCATAAATATTTTTTAGAATTTTTTTTTCACTAATTTACTAATTTTCCATGTGTAGAACAGAGAACTTGATGTTCTGTGAAAAAACTACATGCACAAGAAATAAAAAATAAATATAATAATCAAATTAAATATATTTAAAATTATACTTTTTGGGAAGCTTATAATAAGGACTACATACTTACAAAACATAAATTTTAAATGAATTCATTTGATCCCCAATAAGGTAAATCAAAAGTAGTTTTTTATCAACATTTTGATAGGTGTAGAGGAGACTCCATTATAGGTATGGTTTAAAACTAGCGGGGTTCTATCCAAAGGGGTTTGAATCTAAGGGGGTTTGATCAAACCCTCTTCAATTAAAATCCTTTAAATGGAACCTTTGAAGGCTTAAATCATTATATTTTCTAAAAATATGTGATTTTAGCAAAAATCAGGATGTCCTAGAAAGTGTAACCCATTATTGTGGTAGCACCCACCATGTGCAAGTGCTTCAGGATGATGCCTTTATATACACAATTCTAGATGTATAATTCAAACTTTTGGTGCCCATGGTGATAGGTAATGGTTAGATATTAGGATTATGGGCTTTAGAATGTGAGAATTTAAATTTTGAAAAGGAGGATGCAATTTCCATGATCTAGTCCACATGTGCAACTATGTCCAAGATTAGTAAACTGTTGGCAATTGGTTCAATATGGTTATGAACAGAGATATTTCTTATCAAAATGTTGAGTACATGCTTGGGATAAGTGAACACATCAAATAACCAAAATTATGTGCTAAAATAATTCATCAAAAATATCAACTAAAAGTGATGTAAAACAAGTGTGTAAAAGTGTAAGGGTGTACACCTTTCTCCTCTATATTTTACCCCCAACTTTGGTGTATGTGCAAAACTATGTATGCATACATGCCAAAGTACAAATAAAGAAAATAAATTGTGGTAAAAAGATATCAATTTTTTTAATCCAAAAAAGTTGAGTAATTGAAGCAAATGTGTGCCACCTATGAGACTGCATAAATTTAAAATAGAGTTGGTAGATAATATGCCTCCTCAAATTGTGTGTAGTACAAAAGTGTACACATAAGTCAAGAAGTAGAGATAAAAATTGTAACTAAAAACTAAGTATGATCATGAATGTAAAGTTGAAATTGAAATTTGAAAATTTGAGTATGAAAAGTGGACATGAGTTGAAATGTGGTGGAGGATGTGATGTGAAGATGCCCCCACATTTTTTCCCATTAGAAGAGTAGATATGAGAATGTAAAACTTGTAAAAATAAATAACACCTTGCCCCAAGTGGTAAGATCAAGTGAAAGTGTGCAAGAAAAACATAGCCTATGACATAGAGAGTACATGATAATCATGAAAAAGAGAATAACCAAAAATGATATTGCAATTTGTATTAATATTAATGTGGCCTAAAAATGTGTCATAAGAAACCAATAACCCTCTATGGTAATATCCCCTAAGATGCTATGACTGTGTATATGGATATGGTGGTAGGCTATCAACATCTATTGTCTCCTTATGCACAAAAGTGGTGTACAAAGGTTACATTTTGGATATTGTCATTTATATTCCATGCCCTTCTTTTGAAAATGTTTTAGTACATGTTTCTTTGTCATTGACTTAATCATTATCTAGAGATGTAATCTTTATGACTTTTGTCTCATGTTGAGTCTTTTGACATACCTTTATTTGTACTACAATTTGCATTTAAAGAACTAAGGTTGCCCACCATACCACCACATGTTACGTCATTGGTGCCCATTTGCATGTAAACCTTTTCTTTATTCTCATGTTTTTTATTAAGATTAGCAGCAAACCAGGGCGTTGATCCCTTTATTAGGCTAGAAACAACACATAAATAGAAAAAAAAACAGCCCTATTGAAGAACAAAACAAGGGATCTAAACCACACTAGATCCTGAGGAAGCAAATCTAACTCCCTTAACCCTCAATCACGATTCAGCAACATATTTGCATGTGTAAACCTTTTTCTTTATTGTCATGTTGTTTGATATCTTCCTTTGTAATATTGGCATGTGATGTGCTAGATTCTTCCTTAAACTTTTAATTAAAAACAACACATTCCTCATAACTAAGCTTGGAAGGATCATCTTTATTCACTTTTACTTTATCATGCTGAGATGCTATAATTTGATTTCCTTTGTCATTAATATCATCTACTTGAATCATCTTGTTGTTAATAAGATCTTGTATTTTATGTTTTAATCTAGTGCACCAACCTGTAATATCTCTATGTATCTAATGCTAATAAAAAAAGGTGCGAACATCGTGTTTCTTGTGTAGAAGTTGTTGTAGCACTATGTGAGGAGGAACCACCAATCTAGTGAACTTTCTAAATTCTATTAGTTTTACTTGGATAACTTTGCCATGAGTAGTGACAATGTTGACATGATGTGTAGCCTCATCTTGGACCATGGGACATATATATGAGATAGGATGATAATCATATTAAGTATGATCCTCAAGAGGTGATGCACTATGTTCCCTAGGAGAATCACTATGGGCATCTAAAGAATGTATCATTAAAAAGTATAGGTGTGCCTATACCTCTTAATGAATGGCCATTAGAGGTGAAGATATTTGTGTCAATATGTAAGCATTCTCTAGAATGATTAGTAAAGTATTAAATAAAATTTCAAGCAAGATCAATGAATAAACTATAAGAAATATGAGACACATCAAACCGTTGTAAAGCCTCATAAATTAAAGTTTCTCTAAATGTATTAAGTAGGAACATATCCTCATGTATATGGTCATAATATATGAAGAAAAATGATTTTCCACATAAGTATACTTTGGTCTCCACTAAAGCCACCAATCATTAGATCTATTATGAAATATGCACTATAAAAAGCAAGATCAAATACATCATGAGATGTTGAAGCATTTACAATAGTTATCTCATTACCATGAGTTAGTTGTGGAAAAATATCATCCTTAACCATAGAAATATCATGTTTAAGAGGTAATAAAGCATGTTCATCAATTAAGAAATCCTTACTAAGTTCCTCATAAGATAAATCATCAAGAAACAAGGCAGAAGCATCATCACCATTAAGTGTAATAACCTCATCACATGAATCGTGATCTCTAGATATATCATTAAAAGTTAGGGCTAAGGCACTAAATGTATGTAGCATTAGTTCACTAATAATATGTGCATTGGAAAGATGAAATGCACTATCATCAAATAATGAGGCACCAACAACATCAATGGGTTCATCATGAGACAAAGCAACATCATGTGAGGAGGGAAACTAATCTATAATCTATAATGGAGATTTCATATGATAGTACATCAACAGCAGATCCTAATTAATAACATGAAGACTAAAATTATTGAAGAAATAAATTAAACTCAATCATTAGGAAATGAGAGTAAGCAATCACATAATTAAAGACAATGAATATTTGCTCTGGAGAACTAGAATTTCAAGAAAAATCTTCAACAAAATGTGAGCCAATTTACTCAATCACTATCTCGAATGGAAATATAAATCTTAGGCCTCTTGAGAACACAACCAACCTTAACCTTACTTATTTAATCCCTAAGATCCCATGCAAACTCCCTAGACACTTCCCAATTCCAAAACTTACCTAAACACGGTACTTTTAGAGCTATGAACTCACTTGAATCCCCTTCCAATCCTCATTACATGTCATTCCATTTCCTAATTCAAACTTACAATAGTACATTTATGCTTAGTAGTCAAGAACATAACTTGAAAAATTGAAGAAAATGGAACATCACGAGCTTTTTTTGTGGTGTAATGAAATTGTTGCTTGACATTAGTGGGCAACTAAAAAACAATTGCTTGTCAACATGGGGTTATTAAGAAAAAAATACTTCATGAAACCAACATTGAGAATGCAAAACTACTACTAAAAAATTGTTACTTGCCTATGTACAAAACTAACCTAGTGATTACAAAACTAGCAATTTTGTCTAGAAGCCAAAAACACTAAATTTCTCACTTTTCCCATTTGCCAAAGCTTGCTCTAAGATGTCTCATATCATCCTGAACATCTCCAACATCCAAGTATCTAAATATGTCCTAAAACCTCTTCTTCCTTCACTAAAAGTGCTTCTTGAGTTGTACACATTTCTTTTCTCAAATCACACCTCCCCAATACTAAGGATTTTGGCCCTCAAAAGCTATAAGAGTCAAAATAAGAGGGTTCTTCCTCTTAATGGATGATGTGGTTGCCATTGCACCTTATACCACTCTAACCAACATCTGGAAAACCTTTGTCCCCAACCGTTTGAATGATTTGCTAATGTTAAAATGCTTGAACTTGAAGGAACTTGATCAACATTCTTTCTCTCTACATCAAAGGGAATGATCCTAGTGCTTTTAATCAACATTCTTCCTCCATGAAGATTTTGGAGCCTTGTTCTTTTTTCCTTTACAAGAAAACAACATAAAGCTTTGCCCACTTTTGATTAAGCGATACTTGTTTTCCCTTTGGTAATAGATAGGTTTTTATTAAACATGGACGAGCTACCACACACAACTCCACACTCATCCATGGGCACAACATACACAACCACTTCATCAACAAACTTGGGGTTAACAATAAACTTAAATGAACATTGCCTACTCATAAGCAAATTAGCACCTTATTTGATCCAACTCAAAATATAAGGCTTGAAGTGTTTATAAGTTTCTAGACCAAATTTTCCAACCAAATCTTGAAATATAAAGTTATTTTGTGAACAAGAATTAAAAAGTGCATCAAATTTAACATTCTTGACTTGAACTTTAATTCTAAACAACAATTATTTCTCCCCTTCTTCTTATGCCAACAAATTAAAATTAACTTTCTTTGTAGTGCAAGCAATTTTAGAATTAGCCTCTAAAGTAATTTTGTAGGTTCATGCTAATCTAGATGAAATTGCCCATGCAATTAAAAATTGTTGCTTATTGGAAACTAGCAGTTTTGCCTAGAAACCAAAAACACTACTTTTTCTCAATTTTCCCATCTTCCAAAATATGCTCTAAGATGTCACATACCATCCTAAACATTCTATAACATCCAAGTACCTAAATTTGCCTTAAAACCTCTTCTTCACCAAAAGTGTTTTTTGAGTTGTACACCTTGTTGCTATGAAGTCTATTTGATCTTTTTTCAAAATAAAATACAAAGAAATACACGTCACATAAGCAAGCATTATTTACATCCTCATTAGGTACATCATGAGAAGAAGGGAAGGTACTCGAGGGAAAAACACCATCACTAGTCATGGAAAGAGTATGACAAACATTAGGCTCATGAAAATCACTATCACTAGTCATAGAAGTACAATCAATATGAAGCTCATGGACAAGTGAAGTGAATGCATCCAAAAAGAAAGGAAAAGTAATGACAAGCTCCATTAAGGATGACAAATCACATACATGATGAAATAATGCATTTGTGGAACATACACCATCCTTGTCGTATAAGGACCTAGTGACATTAAGGATCAAAGGATTGGATGTAAGAAATTGTAAAAACACATTAAAATCCTTGGTACATACACAAATGGAGGCCAAAGATAAGGCTAATAGGATTCCAAGATTAGGGCTTTTGCAATGAAAAGCACACGAGAGGGGATCCACAAAGTGGCAATAAATGGAGAAACCCTATATAAAACACTAATTGCACAATAGGCAATCAAATTTAAAAAAGATAATTATAGCAAATTAGATCTAAAACTTCCAAAAAAAAATAGAAATCTAACCCTAAGGGATAGGCATGCAAGTTACAAGTTCATCAAAATGTACACTAATAAGGGCATTTCAAAAGAGAAACACTATCAATGAGAGAAGACACTAATTGGGGTAGCCTTCAACCCTACTACCTAACAAACACTACATACCTGTAAGGGAAAACTAGTTGACAATTTCCCTCTTATGATTTCAAGCAACCTCCGTTCAATCTTAGCACCATGTAACCAACTAAATATAGTGTCAAATCAATTCATGTCATCCAATCCACCATCAATGCTTATCAAGCAAGTTGGTCACCTTCTACTTAACCACTACTCAGTCAAACTTGTGACAACTTGCTAATGGATCACCCCTTAAAAGTAAACCTTAATGAAAGTTTGAGGCATAAACAAGGGAATGTTTCAACAAACAACATGAATCCTTAAAAATACTTCAAGACATTCAAAAATATGATTATTTCAAATTAATTCCACATCCAACTAGGGACTCATTTAAAACCCATATTTCTCTTATGTGGACAAATCCTTGCACTAGAAGACTAAATCAAGGACTTTCCTCTCTAAGTAAGCTTTCCACAAATCCAAATCTTGCAAGCTTCACAAAGCTATCACTAGACAAGTCCTTTGAACCATCAAATATGTAAATTACAATTTCCTCTTCAACAAATTCAAACCTTAGAAAATGTCAAGTACAACCAAACAACTCATGTTTCCACAAATGCCTTTGCTCATCAAATAGTTGCAGAGGACCAAAAACTCAAGTCTTAAACCCTAAGCCTTAGTATCATGCAAGAGTTAAACACAACATTCTATGATCAATATATTGAGACATCCAAGAAGCCATACACAACATTGGGATGAAATCCCCTAAGAATTCCAAAGCACAATATACTCCACAAAGAAAGAGTCAATCTTTACAATGTGACGTGTTTTAGGTAGGTTAGGGCCACTTGTTTATAGACCTACAATTCATAATGTATTGGGTGAATCAACCATAGTAGGGGTTACCATGCCAACATACAACATAATGTATGCTGCAAATAAAACCTGGTGACGAAGATTTCATCTACTCTCATTTTAACGTATTAGTTTGAGAAAATGTATGAAGCTACCCAAAACCATATAAAGGTTGGTGATTCTCATATAATTAAGAATCTTAAGCACAACAAAGTACACCTTCGAATATTCATCATGAGGAAGCTAGCAACACAAACATGATCAAGCTATGAATTTGTGCAAATTAAGGAATCAAAGAATGTAAATCTACATTAGAACTCAGTGTGATCAAGCTATGCATTTATGTCAAGAGGATGATATAATGATTTTGAGACATTCTATTTAAATTTCAACTTCTTTTTACATTAAGAGCATAGTCTCCAAACCATAAAGCGCATAACCTTTTGAGGTTAAATTTCTTGTATCTGAAACACATACATTATAAAGAATTTAAAGGCCAATAAAATTTTAATCAAGGTCCGGATGTTCTTGTTGTGAAGATGATTCCATTCTCCCTCCGTACAGGCAGCTCAGTGGCCTTACTAATTCAACTATAAAACTTTACTTTTCATGAGCCGGTGTTATGAATCACAATTTGTCTTTAATCACAATGGTTAAACTAAACAAGATAGTGCCTGCTTTAAAAACAATTGCATCTGACCTCTATCTATATTTTATCATACCTCGTTGATTTACAAAGTTAAATCAAACAAAAAGAAATTTGTCTTATACAGCATTTGCATATGCTAGAAAACAAATTACCGTGTCTAGATCTGTTTCAAAATAGTCAGAGGCCCGCACAGTATAACAAAAATTGCACGAGATGGAAATTTTGCAATCTCGTGCTTTTGCAAGATTATATGCTTGGTCTATTTAGTTTATTATTAATTTCTTCGACTTCAGATTCATTAAGTCAATTGATTAGCATGGATCAAAAATGGAAATTCTTCTTAATTGCATATAATTTCCTACCAATTTGACAAAAAATGAGTTCAAAATAATGTACCTAATTATAACCCTTCCATCCCAACCATTGTTTAGTAGTTAATATGAGCTGTCTCTTGGCAGTGCATTCCTCAACTTGACAACAAATCAACAAAAGCTTACCTGGGTTTGTGAAAAAATAAATATCACAGTTTTTTGAAAGATTAGTTTCCAACTGACATGTTGTACAAATTGGCTTCAAATTGTACTCAATAGGTCTAAGATTGAATGAATGGATAGGAATTCAGGGTTCTATTCTAAGGATGCTCAAACATCATGTTCAAAGGGATACGAGATGCCTTGTAGTGCCCCCTCATTGTTGGCTTGTGATAGTGGTAGTTTTGCATTACTCTCTGTCAGTCAGAGACAGTCATTAGTCTTTCATTGCATTGATACAGTTCTGAGACATTTGATTAGTAGGTTATGATTTATGTTTATTTTGATCTTGATGGACTATGTTCGACTAATATAATTAGACATGTGTTATGAATTTATGATGGCATTACTATTACTCCAGTTATGATACGAACTAATGTTATCATGTGTCATTTGATTTGTTGGTATTTGAATAAAAGTTGTTATAAGAGCAGAGACAGTGTAGTACTACTCGCTTCGAGCACCCTACTACGCCGTGATTCTCTGACTCTCTGTGTGTGTTGACATATATGTGTTTAATCGTATACAACCAATTGTTCGAATGCAGACTGCAGGTACCAAACCTCGACTCCACCTGATATAGCAGGTTTGAGCAGGTTCTTGCACCAATGGGTATCAGTGATGGGAGATAACGCGAGGTCTATTCCACTAGGTTGGTCCTTGTCTTCTGTTGTAGTCTCGAGTCATGTTGTGATGCTTGGTCATTGCCTTGTATGTTTAGTAATCTATGTTTTGGAGTATCGTCGAGTTGTGTTTTATAATGCTTAATTATGTTAATGTGTGGTTGGATAATACTTTAATGATTAATTATTAACTAATAATGCTTCTATTATGTTTATTGGATAATATTTGTGTTGGCTTACAACTTGGATGGACACCTTGGTTAAATTTTATAATAGTCTAGAATTATTATCTGCTATCCAAGAGTATTTATGTCATAAGTTGGAGTTATGGGTAATTAGTATATTTTTGGTACAGAATAATTTGTGATATGTGGAATTAATGCCTTGAGTTGTCAATTTTGAAATTGGAAGATTTGGGATCTCTTTTTATAGAAAATTTTTGAATTTCTCAGAGGTGTGGGTTGTTGGGTAATGGATGTATGTCTACATTTATTTTATGAGCTGAACCATTTTTATATGGAAAAAATTTATTCTGAGGGGGGAAAAAAAAAAGAAAATTCAGAATCTGGGGAGCAAAAACAAAGGATTTGGTTGCAAGAATTGGAGAAATTTTTGAGGGACTAAAATCCAGGTATGTGATTTGTCTCTCTCTGTGAAAATTTGCAATGGTTGTAGCTTATAATTTAAAATTTATTGTTGCATGTTTTGTGTGTGAAACTAGCATGTCCTGTGTATGCAACTTGCATGTTTCTATAACTTGGAAGTTATTTATCTTTGTGTGCCCTGTGTGGTCCAATGTGCTCCAACCTCTGTAGATTCCTTCATGGTGTATTCTTCTGTTTAGCCTTTGTCTTAATCCTTCTGCAATCATGTGCCCATCATTTGTAACCCTACATTGTGATCTTAATCCTATGAAGTAGATGACTCAATGTTAAGCTTTCATCTATCCCTTGTCCCTGTCATTCTTGCATTTTATCTCACATTGTATCTCTCTGATAGAGGTGAAATGCCAGTAAGAAGTGATTTGGCTTTTAAATATATATAATTTCCATGCAACCTGTAAGTGCTTGCAACCATGTAATTGGTCCTCATATTATTCATATTTCTGCTTACCTTGGATTCCTTTCTTTTATCTCTGTAACCCAAATGAAGATTTTGTGCCTCCAACACTACTTCCTCTAGAAAGTTACCCTACAAGTATGTCAAGGAATTTGACCAAATCTTGTGAAGTTTTCTTCACAATTTCCTTCATATCTGCTTTAAAAATTTCTTGTTGGCTGAAAGATACCGTTTAATTCATCTTTTGCAATAGATTTAAAACTCAGTTTGAAGCTCTGGCTTTATTCCTTAGAAAATAATTTAACCATATGATAAATTTCACAAATTGTGTTACCTTAGCAATAGAAGTCTCTGAATGTATGAGTATGTTGTTGTAGACTGAGAAAAAACTTTGTTTTTGCCTTTGACCGTACGGCATAGGAGAACCCCATCATTATTCTCCTTGTGGTTAAAAATTTTTGCTCTTTTTTTTTTTTCTCCATGATAGACCCAAACCGTACGGTGTTGGGAGAAATATGGAGCAGCTTTGTTTTGAAGATTTGCAGCCCTCTCCTTGCCTTATTTTGAATGAAATTTTTGGTTCTTACCTTTCCTTTAAGCTTGCAATTTTTGTGAATTGTTTGAATTCCTCTTTGACTTCTTCGTGTCTTGTGTGAGCCTGAAATTTATTTAATAAAAATAATATGATTGAAATTTTGAAATTTATTTCAATTTGAGCTTATAAAAAAAAAAGTTAATTGTTGTGATTGTTCTTAAATAGAAGGCTTGGAGGAGATCTTGCTTGTAGGGAAACTTCTAAATTGTGATGGTAGTTTGGATTTATTAAGTCAATATTAGGGAGAAGTTGATTTTAGAAGGTTCATTTGTTAGTAAGGTATCATTTTAGAATTTAATTTATTTAATTAATGTTGTCTTTTTTTTAGTATATGCAAGAAGTTTAATAAATTAAGTTGTGCTTCTTTTTTTTAAATATAACTTTGTTATTGATATTCTTAATTTGGTTATTTAGAAAATTATAATCTTAGAATATATAATGGAAAGAAGTCTTTTTTTTAAGGAAGATGATATTAGAAGGTTCATTTGTTAGTAATGAATAATTTTAGAATTAAATTTATTTAATTAATGTTGTTCTTTTGGTATATGCAAGAAGTTTAATAAAGTAAGTTGTGCTCATTTTATTAAATATAATTTTGTTATTGATATTCTTAATTTGGTTATTTAGAAATTGTAGTCTTAGAATATATAATGGAAAGAAGTCATTTTTTTTAAAGAAATAGATATCATGGTGGTTGTTTATATTAGAAATCTTAAGTGGTTAAATAATAGATGGTAATCCATGCTCATAGAAAAATACATAAGTTTGATTTAATATTATAAGTGGTTAGATGTTAGGAATTTATATAGATTATAGTAGTTTGATTGAAATTGTGAATGATTAGCTAGTGATTTATGTTTATAGGAAGAATTATAGATGCTTATTGTTGTTTTAGAAGATGCAAGTTGGTTGTATAAATTAATTAGTAAATGGTGAGATGTTAGGAAAAGGTATATATGTTTAGAATTGAAATGATTTTTGGTAAGATGTTAGTTGGGAACCTTTGCATATAGGAAATAATGTAGGTTTATAATGTTTGATTTAAATTTGTAATATAGTAAGTTATGCTTATGAAAATTATATGAATATAAATATAGATGTTGTTTTAACAATTGGTAGTTATTAGAAAATGAGATATTTAAATGATCACCGGAAGTTCATGTACTTATTGTAGTTGTTCTTAGTACGAAGTGTTATTAGAAGGTTGACGAAAAGTTTTATAGAAAGAATATATATATATTTGTTATCGAGTCTATTTGTAATAGTAATGGTTAAATATATTAGATGAAAAAGTTATGCTTGGGAAAGAAGTATATTTGTTTTGTAGGTGTTCTTATGTCAATGGTAATTCATTTATATGGTTGTTAGCAGTTGGTAAAGGTAATGGAAGTTATGCTTATAGTGAAGTTTATAGATTCATAAATTTATAGTTGTTCTATTGAAATTATAGTTGGTTTAAAGTTAATGGAGTTTTATGCTCTTGGTAAACATATGATTAATTTTATAGCTTGTTTTAATGGTAGTCATTCAAGGTTAGTTAGAAAAAGATTATATTTGGAGTTGTATAGATGTGTTGCTTTTGTAGGCTTAAATTTATTCTAAAGAAGTTATAACCTTATATGTATTTCCATGTTTTAAGTTATGAATTATTGAATCTCATTTACTCGTTTTCCATCCTAGTCGTATCTATATGCTTGTATTGGATCATTGTGGTTTCTTTGGGTGGAGTTTATGTCTTTGATTTGGTTAATTGTGAAGTGGGAATCTTGAGGGATGTCATGTGTACTTGGTGTCAAAATGCGGAAGCATTGTCCCTGTCAGATAATGGTTATTTTTTTTATTGGTTAGTACCTAACTCCAGAGGTGTGGTGTTTTGGTCTTTGTTCTAAATAGTGGTATGTTAATACAATGGGATTTGTATTGTCGACGGCAAGTGAACGGCATGAGTAATGGTTGGAAGCCATTTTGTATCTTATCTTTGCATGTGGTGGTTTGGTTGTTTGATTAGAGATTGGTAAGGGAGTGGCTTCCATGGTGGGGCCGGTGCCTAGTGAGAGGCTACCTGGGTAACCCCATGGAAATTATGAGAAAGTGGAAACGTAATAACTTATTAGGAGGGTTGGGGTAGTAAATCACATAACAAGCTAAGTAAGATACCTCACCCATGCCTTGAGTGCTCTCACAGGCTAAGGATGGGATGAGAAGGCCTAGTTGGCAAGGTCGACCTCCTTGTCTCCATGAGAGGCCTGTTGGCTCCGCATGTGTCACCCTATGGGGCCGGTGCCTAGAGAGAGGCTGCCAGGGTAACCATAGATGGGGGCCAGCTTCTGGTGATAGATAGCCTGGGTAACCCATGCTAGGACCATGCGATGACACTCTCCTTACGCAACTCAGTTACTTCCTCTTATTTTGATGATACCTCTGGAGTATAGTCTTGACTTCTTGTTTGATCTTGGTTGAATGTTTGTTTTGTCTGGTGGATTATTGGCATTTCTGTGTAGTCTTGTTATCATGTATGCCTGTAAGGAGTATATATCTTATTGTTGTTTCATTGTTGTAACTTCAACCTAGTGGAGCCTCGATGTTATCTCCTAGCTCGGTGGGGTGGACCTCAGGGTTCCACATGGTTGGGAGGCAGAGCTATCCATTGGTCTTCTTGGAGATTCAGTTCGAGTCCCGTGCAGAGGGGTTCTAGTTCCAGATTGCTTTCCACTTTCAGTGATGTTGTATACTTTCATTTGTATTCACTTGTAAACCGACACGATCGGTCTTGTAATCTTGTATTGTAACTTTGTAAATAAACTATCTTGCAAATGTAAAAGTTGTTCTTAACTGAAGTAGTAGTAAAATGTTATCACTTGTGTGATTTTTACTTTATATTTACTGATGCAGTTATGTTTCCCTAGAGAAGTTAGAAGTGCACTTTTCTTTACGTTGTGTATTATGGCATCTTAGTTACTAATATTGCAATTCTTGCTTTCAAAAAAAACTATTTCTATAATTTTGCACCTTTTAGTCTAGCACTCTAGGGTTGCATGATGGGGCATTACATGTCTCAATGGTAATCAGGTTTTCAAGTGGGAAAAAGGAAAATCTATCATTTTGTGGACAACAGAGTAGGGAAAAATAGCATAATCTTTAGAGAAAACAAGAGGTCAGTTGATCAGTTGTTGGCATTTATTATAAACATAATGGAAGAACTGCTAAGACTAATTCCATATAAAGCAAAAATAGGGAAGAGAAGTACACAATGGTTTAGACTGAATGAATGGATAAGGATTCAGGGTCCTACTCCAAGGATGCTCAAAATCATGTTCAAAGGGATACGAGACTCCTCAATAGTAATCAGGTTTTCAAGTGGCAAAAAGGCAGATCTATCAGTTTGTGGACAACACAGCAAGGAAAAATAGCAGAATCTTTAGAGAAAACAAGAGATTGATTCTTGGCATTTATTATAACCATAATGGAAGAACTGCTAAGACTGATTCCATATAAAGCAAGATTAGGGAAGAGAGGCACTCACAGAAATTGGGAGACAATTTGAATTGGGAATCTCTAGTGCTTGGAAAGGTAAAGATCAATTTTGATTAAGCAACAAAGGGAAACCTAAAGCCCCTTAGGGGCACAGACTCTGTATACAGCTTGTACTGGCAAAGTAATCTTTACAAATACTATGGATATTCAGCGAAATACTAACAATAAAGCTGATTTCAAAGATCTGATCAAAGGATTTAATTTAGCTAAGAAGACAGCCTGAATAATATCATTATATAAGGATATCCAGAAATTGCTACTAATGCCATGACAATGAGAAATACTAATAACTGGCTACTGAGAACTCTTCTAAAGGAGGTCCCAATCACTACTGGAACTTTCAATATTATCTCCTTCAAAAATGAGTACAGAGAGCAAACTAAAGGGTTGCTAATCAAGGCATTGAGATGTTCCAGAAACATTTTGTGAACTTAATGGTTATTTATGATGAAAACAACCTGTGAAATGAATTTAAGCATGTTACAGATCAAGGAAAGAGAAGGAATTAGGTTACTGTCCAGGGTAGGCATCAAAGGAATAAGATTGAGAGGGCAGGAGACTGGGAGGGAACAAGTTTTAGACTGAAGGGCAAACTAAATCAAAAAACTGAAGGACACAATGAAATACTATAACAAATGTTGGCAGAAGCCCCTTTTCAAAATGCTAGCAATGCAGTTGAAGCTAGCCCCTCTAATCAGAATGAAGTAGGCCCCAATAACTAGAATGCAACTGCAAATGTGCATCAGATTGATTTGGTAAATACTTCAATTAATAGAATTCATACTGAAATAGATGTTAATGAATTTAAAGGTTTGGATCTTCTTGACTAGGATTTCTCCTGTAGCTTTCATTTTGCAGATATAACTTAATATTGTTACTTCCAACATATATAATAAAAATTGATGGCACATGTGAGCACAGAGCAGGAGCAAGAGCAGGCGGACAAAGATGTGGAGGCAGTGTTCATGGGAAAGAAGGCATAAAGATTTGTTAATGAAAGGTGTCCATCTTTGGAAGGCGCAGGGATCAAGGATCAGATTGTGATAGACAGGGCAGCCGATTCTTGTATGTCGCCAAACCATAAATCTCTTTCCAGCATGGGTTTCTAAACAAACCTAAAACATTCACCCCTATCTGTGATCTTGGTTGCTCTAAGGATGTTTTGACAGGCCTCATGATATATAAGGAATGCAAAAATGTTGCAAACCTATTCCCTTGTTGTGGCAATTTTTGCAAGCAGGTGATCTCACAAAAATGATCTAAATAGCTCACCCATTTTAATTGAACAAAGCCAGTTCTCATCCCTTGGCACTCAAGATCGTTGGGGTTTGCCTAGGCATGGTGGACAAACAAAAGGAGGATGCCATCGCCAAATGTAATCAGTTTGGCTTTTCTATGTCGGAGGATGATTCTATAAATTCGAATCAAACTTTATAATCTCTAACTTAAATAACTTCTGAATGTTGGATATTGCAGACTTAATTTATTACTTTCTTTTGTTTTGCAGATGCAATTTCCACTTCATACACTTCTGATTTCTGTGTCTGTCTGTGGTATTGCAGGGAAAAGACGTTGATATATATATCTGAGTGATGGTAGGAGTCACATCTGTGATAGACGTGACTCCTCAAGGAGTCACGCCTATCACAGGTCTGACTTTGTCACCTTTTCATTTACTTTAACAATAACTAATCACCGTTAGAATTATAGTCAGTTTCATCGGCTTTAACAATTATGAATCACCGTTATAATGTAGTCGGTGTTTATAATTTAGTAATTCATTTGATCATGCTATATTATGTTTATGTTATCTGATCGAAGCTACAAACAACTCAACACTCCCTCTTAGCTCAGGAAGATAACAATATCACAATAATCTCTGTGAATATCAATTATATGATCTGTAATGAATTACTCAAAGTAATTTAATATCACATAACTCATGATATATAGTATCACCTATCTTGTGATACGTAGCATCACCTACCTCATGATACTAAAGGATATACTATACTCGAGAACATTACGTTCTCCTTATATATCCTAGTTATGGTATGTGCACTGACATTAAGTCACATAATGTCTACCATAACTTAATCATGATAACTCCATGATTCATACAAATATCAAGTCACATGATATTAGTCTAATGAACATTATAAGATCGTCACCTTATAATGTTAGGTACAAGTGTAGATTATCCAAAAGATCCTCACCTTTTGGAAATAAACACAGAATGGGTAGGCCCATAATGTCATAGAGTAACACATATGACACAAGATGTTTACACATTAAACATCTTTAATATATTAGTACAAATCAATTAGAATTTTACATTTCAATCATACCAAGATTTTTTCTGAAGTATTCAACTTTCACCTTGAGGAGTGGTTTAGTAAGAATATCTACAGTTTGATCTCCTATACTAATATACTCCAACTGAATCACATTCCTTTCCACCATATCACGCACATAGTGATGAGGAATCTCAATATGTTTAGATCTATCATGGAATACTGGATTCACGAATAGCTTAATATAGCTTTGATTATCGCAGTGGATGATAGTTGGTTTCAGAGGTTTACCAAATAATCCCACAAGCAGTTTTCTAAGCCATACTGCCTCTCTAGTAGCCATAGAAGCTGCAATATATTCGGCTTCTGTAGAACTCTGAGCAACTGAAGACTATTTTCTGCTGATCCACGATATCATTGCTGACCCTAAACTAAAACAACATCCGAAGGTGCTCTTCCGGTCAGTTACACTTCCAGCCCAATCTAAATTTGTGAATCCATGTAGATCTAAGTCAACCTTTTCATATTTTAAGCCATAATTTAGAGTACCTTGAAGGTATCTCATTATATGTTTCACAGCCACAAGATGTATCTCCTTGGGCTCACACATAAACTAACTTAAGGCATTTACAACATAACAGATATCAGGTCTAATATTGACCAAATACATCAAGGATCCAATTATCTGTCTGTACAGAGTGGGATCTACAAATGGAGAATCTGCTGCTGCTTCCTTCAATTTATGAAGATTTGTTTCCATGGGGGAAGACAAAGGTCTACATTCCATCATACCAAACCTCTTTAATATATCAATTGTGTACTTCCCTTGGTTTAGAATAATACAGTCTGATTTCTGCCATACTTCCAGTCCAAGGAAGTAGTGTAATAGACCTAAGTCCTTCATGTCAAATTCTGAAGCTAGATCTTTCTTACACTGATCAATAAGGTGATCTTCTCCTATAATCAATTGATCATCAACATATAATATCAGTATTAACATATCATCTTTGCTTTGTTTGAAGTAGAGATTTGGATCTGCATCATTCTTTGAGAAGCCTAATCTCAATAGGTAATTGTCAATTCTTTCATACCAAGCTTTGGGGACCTGTTTAAGTCCATATAGGGCTTTCTTTAATTTACATACGTGGGATCCTGCATTGTGAATCTCAAATCCTTCGGGTTGCTCTAAGTAAACCTCTTCTTCAATGGTTCCATTTAAGAAAGCAATTTTTACGTCCATTAGATGGACTTTCCACCCTTTGGCTGCTGCAATAGCTAGAACTGCCCTGACTGATGTATATCGAGCAACTGGAGCGAAGGTTTCGTCGTAATCAATTCCTTCCTTTTGTGAAAATCCTCTAGCTACAAATCTTGCTTTGTATTTCCCTATACTACCATCTGTAGCATGTTTGATTTTAAATACCCATTTTGAAGAAACAACAAATTTCCCTTTTGGTCTAGGTACTATATCCCACACATCATTCTTCAGGATGGATTGATACTCCTCTGTCATGGCATCCTTCCATACTTGGTGCTTAAGAGCTTCTATAGCACTCGAAGGTTCTAATTTAATGAATTCACTCATTAAAGCTACGTAACTAGAGATCTCTTAGGTCTTGTGCTTTCCCTAAAAGTCCCTGATGGAGCAGCATAATTTTTAGCTTCTTCCATTGTTTTGGTGGCCCAGAGTGGTCTTTTCTTAGGATTTTCTAGTGATGTGATTTGTTCATGGTTTATATCTTCCTCAGGATACTCCCTCTGAAACTTAGGTGTAGGATCCTCTTCTATGCCTGAGTTGGAAGTTTGAATTTCTGTCTCGATATAATTTTTGGCTCTTTTGAAAGCTATGTCTTCCTCAAAAATCACATCTCTGCTTAGTTCAATCTATCTTTGACCAAGTATATATATTCTATAAGCTTTTGATGTTTGACTATAGCCTACAAAGATGCCTTTTCTCCCAGAAGGTTCTAGCTTAATTCTTTTCTCTTTGGGCACATGAATGTAAACAGGACAACCAAATATCCTTAAATGACTAATGTCTAGTTTGGTGCCAGTGAAGGCTTCCTTAGGAGTTTTGTCATCAATATGAGAGTGAGGACATCTGTTCTGTATATAGACAGCAGTACTAGATGCTTCTGCCCAAAGTGAAGTGTCTATATTCTGATCAAATAACATAACCCTAGCAACTTCTACAATGGTTCTATTTTTTCTTTCTGCAACTCCATTTTGTTGAGGATTATAAGGTACAGTGAACTCCCTCTTAATCCCAGTGTTTTTACAAAAGTCTTTAAAAATGTCTAAAGTATATTCACTCCCATTATCTGTTCTTAAGGTTTTGATTTTTCTCCCAGAAGAGTTTTCAGTAATGGATTTGAATTCCTTAAATCTTTTAAGGATTTCTTGTGATTCTTTACATTTAATAAAATAGATCCATGTCTTTCTAGAGAAGTCATCAATGAAGATTACATAGTATAGAACCCACCTAAGGAGGGTACAGACATAGGTCCACATAAATCTGAGTGGACTAGTTCTAATACGTTATTTGTTTTGCTAGAACTATTTTGAAAGGACCCCTTTGTATTTTTCCCTAAGGCACACCCCTTGCATACCCCTGAATTACATTGTTTGAGTTTGGATAACCCTGTAACTAGTCTTTCCATGGAAGATAGGGCACAGAAAATTAGGTGTCCTAGTCTTCTATGCCATATTTCATTAGAGTCTGCAATTTCATGAATTAGGGCTAGATTTGGTTCTGTACATAACTCGTACAGGTACCCTTGTCTATGACCTATGGTTTTGGCTTTCTTAATAGTAGAATTCTTTGGCCATGCCAATACTTTGCTATCCATAAAGGTCACCCTATATCCATTACCTTCAAGTGCAGATATGGAGACTAGATTTCTTTTGATGTCTGGGACAAACAATACTCCAGTAAGTTGGATGGAGATGCCAGTCTTTAATTTGAGGGTGCATGTGCCAACACCCTTGACTGGATGTACAGAGTTATCTCCAATTGTTACTTCTTCGTCAGTCTCTTCTACCATGGTGTCTAGTAGTTCCCTGAACCCTGTAATGTGTCTTGATGAACCACTATCTATAACCCAGGTGTTGGATTTATTTGTTACTTGGTTTGAAAGTGCATAGTAGAATACATATTTTTCGGATTCATGCTCCTTTATTTTGGCATAAGATGCTTGTTGCTTGGTTCTGTCAGGACATCTAATTGCATAGTGTCCATATTGGTCGCATCTGAAACATTGGATGCGAGAAATATCTTTCTTGAATGAACCTTTCCTGTGATGATTTTTCCTCTTCTTGAAGTGTTTCTTCTTCTCTTTCTTGTGAGAGTTTGTATTTAGAACATGAAGATCTTCATCTATATTTTTTTGTTTTGACCCTTTCTTTGTCTATCTAGATTCTTCTTGAAGACAGTCTGATCTTAGGCAGTCAAATTTTGGAAATTTAGACCTTGCACTAATGCCTTGAACAAATGTCTCCCAGGAATTTGGGAGACCATCTAGGGCAATAAGTGTTAGTTCCTTGCTTTCAATTTGGTACCCAAGTGTTGATAGTTGATCCCTTAGTGCAGATATTCTCATAAAGTATGCATTGATAGATTCTCCTTTGTTCATACTTATATGATTTATTTCTCTTTAGGACTAAGGTTCTACTAGAGTTATTAATTTCATAATTGCTTTCAAGTGACTTAAACATATGATATGTAGTCTCATGTTTTGTCAGAATCGGCACGATATGATCTCTAACTCCATCAACTATGATTTTCATGGCTTTGTCATTTCCTTCAATCCATGTCGTTTTATTAGGATCATTCTCTGGTTCCATTTTGTTTTCTCTCACAAATGAATCAACTTTATTTTCTTTTAGTATCATCATAATTCTAAATTTCCATGATGAGAAGTTATTTCCTCCTTCCAATCTGTCTTCGAATCGGATTGCTACTGCCATTTGAGAAATGAGATGTATTAAATCTGAATTTCTCAAGTTTAATTTTCTGCCCGAATTCTGCTTAACTTGGCTCTGATACTATGTAAATTCGAATCAAACTTTATAATCTCTAACTTAAATAACTTCTGAATGTTGGATATTGCAGAATTAATTTATTACTTTCTTTTGTTTTGCAGATGCAATTTCCACTTCATACACTTCCAATTTCTATGTCTATTCGTGGTATTGCAGAGCAAAGATGTTGATATATATATTTGAGTGATGGTAGGAGTCACATCTATGATAGACGTGACTCCTCAAGGAGTCACGCCTATCACAGGTCTGACTCCGTCACCTTTTCATTTACTTTAACAATAACTAATCACCGTTAGAATTATAGTCGGTTTCATCGGCTTTAACAATTACGAATCACCGTTAGAATGTAGTCGGTGTTTATACTTTAGTGATTCATTCAATCATGCTATATTATGTTTATGTTATCTGATCGAAGCTACAAACAACTCAACAAATTCAATCCCCCTTTTTAGGGGATGTCCCTCTTACTTCTTCTGTCGTGGTGCCTGAACTGTTTCTTGAGGAGGATTTCATTCAATTGATGAAAGAAGACATTGGAAACCAATCCCTAGTTTGCAGATTTGTTGGCAAAAGACCATCTCACAGAGATTTATGTCAATGGATCAACTCAATTTGGCAAAATGTTGTTTTCTCTCTCTTCTTGCTGGAAAGAGGGTTTTTCAGTGTGTTTTTTCAAACTACCAAGGACCAAGACTCTGATTTGAGTTGTGGGCCATGGTTCCTTGGAAGGCATGGAGTGTTCATGAGCCATTGGACCCCCTTTTTTTGACCCTACAACTACACCTATCACAGGGTGCCAATATGGATGAATTATATAATCTCCCACTGCTAATGAGATCACCAATTTTGATTCAAAACCTGGCAGAAAAGGTGGGAGAGTTTATCAGAATTGATGAAGAGTCGACAGCCTCTCAATCATGAGAGTATGTATTATTTTGGACTTGTCAATGCATATTTTTCATTCTATTAAGATCTTGTTATCCCATAGCTCTTAGATGTAATTCATCAATTTCAAAGGGATGTCCTTCAGTTGCTTTCAGTGTAACCAATTGGGGCACAAGGTGGTTGATTGCCCTTCTACGAACCAACTGGGTCTTGCACTCTAGTTGCAAAAATGGGTCCTGAAAGGTGGCAGTCCGACTACTGAAGAAAGTTTGGGACCTCTTTCGGTTGATCGCCTCATTTCCCCTTCAAGCAACAGCAAGGAAGAGTGCAGCCATCAAGGTAGAAGGGAGTGTTTTGATCAGGCTACAGTGTCAACGAATTCATTCTTTTGAAAAGGGGACAGTGGAGAGGAGCCACATATTACAGATGAACTGGAAGCAACTCTGGAGGAGAAGGATTTTCAGCTTGCTTCCATGGAAATTCTCATCATCTCTCAATCAAAATCAAAAAAGACTAAACTGAATTGTGGTACAAAGGTAGATGACGAGCCAGAAAGACTGAAGCCAAGAGTCTGCATATCAAAGCTCTAAATACTGTTGGTGAGGGTTCCCAATGAACTATGGAGGCCCTTCATTCCTGAAAAGGTAAAAGGATGCCCTCAGCTCAAGGTTGACTTTGACTAGATTTTTCTTTGGTGGTTTTAGAGTTGGCTAAGTCTGCTCTCTCAAGCTTGCTAAATCATTGTAATAAGTTCATCATTTCTCTAAGAGATCCCTAGGCCTCTTCAACAGTCTGAGTCTTATTCCTAAACATTTCTTTGTAATTTAGTTATTTGAATGGGTGAGAGCCCCAAAAGACTCCCTCAATTTACCTAGCCAAAAAAAAAATTGTTACTTCTGGCCAATTACCAAATCCATCCTTGAGATATCCACCATGAGATGGTGAAAAACAAATGAGTGCTAACTCTAGACTCTTAAAGAATATGGTAAAACAGGAGACCAAGTCCTCTCGTGGAGACCAGATTGACTCGTATGAGGATATTCTACCAGAGGATAATATAAGGTTCAGGGCTTGGCAGGGTACTAAAAATTCCCTAAGTTAGCTTGGGACCTGTGAGCTTTTGAATAAAGGTAAATTTGGGACAGGGGGAAGCAAGGACAAGTTTCCAAGGACAGCAAAAAAAATTCAAAATTTTGAGGATGGCAGGGGGGCAGCTGTATATATATACAATAATTTACACAATATACAAATTAAATAATAAATACTTAATTGAGAACACAATACAACAATTAATCAATGATAACTGTAGGTTATAACAACTAAACAATGCCAATTGTCGAATCATACATCAAAATATAATAATTTGAATATCCATAACTTTTTAGGATATTCACTACTCCTTATATGAGATCATATCTATCATACAAAGTTTATAAATTATTCGCATTTAAAATATTTGATATGCTCACATGAATTAATTTAAAGAGACTATGTTGCAAGACTCTTCATATTCTTCAAACGTAATAAAGATTTCATTCCATAACTGCCCAAGTTTTTCTATTTTTCTTCCACAAATTTATTTATTTTTTGTTTAACGTGATAAAGATTTCACTCCATAACTGCCCAAGTTTTTCTATTTTTCTATCCATTTGCTTCCACGAATTTATCTATTTACACATTTTATGAATTTTGTTTACATGGAATCTGAATCTTAATTGTTTACGGGAATCTGAATCTTTCAGCCCTTGCTGTGAGTGTAGAACGCCTCTCGGCGTAATAAACCATAGTTTATAGATGGTAAATTGAGTTGACATGGTGATGCTGTGTTGACTTCCTTTTAAAATTTTAAATTATAAGATTATGGGATTGTAAGCACCAAAATCATGCACAGCCTCCACAAGGACCCCGATGATGACTTAAAACCCTTGTCATGTACATGTAAGCATGAAATAGCGTCCTAGCAGCAACAATTCTCTTGGTAGCATTTGGGATTTGCCTCCTCTTGTTTCCCCTTTTTCACACTAACCTTCTTCCCGCTTTCGACACTTGTTGATTCTTATTTCCTAGGCTTGTGACTTTGTCCCTAAGCCTTGTATTTGTCTATTTGTTGTGACTTGACCTTTCCCTACTATTTTACGTTCAATCCCACCCCTAGGAGCCCTCTAGAGGACCTCCCAAGCCATCTCCAACTTTCAATTTTGTCAACCGATACAAATCTCCCCCTATTATTTCAGAATCTCCCCCGAGAGATTTGAATTTTGCGAATGGAGATTTGGATTTTGACCCCCTTTTGACTGGTTTCCAAAGGAAATTCACCTCCTTTTCCCCTAACTAACAATCTCCAACCCCGCTTATCAACCTAGGACCACTCCTCTGTGGGTTGCCCATGGGTCACCCTCGGGCAACCTAGACTGGTGAAAGGGGTGACCCTGTCATCTTTTCCAGTCATGAAAAAGCTTCGTTTTGACCCATTTTTCTTCTTGTTTGCATAAATTTTTGGTCTAAATATAGAGTTAATTATTCCAAGCATGCATAATTAGCTCCTTTTTATCTCAACTTGTCAACTCATGCATTCTTGGTAACTCTATTTCTTCTTTAGTGATAGGTTATATTGGCTTGGTCACTCCCTAATTAGCCCAAATCACTCCTTGGTCTTTTGAGTTAACTCTTCAATCAAGGGAGTTAACTCTCCATCTTCTCCCACTCTCTTAACCTCTTCCAAGCTATAAATACCCCTCTCCTCTTCATTATTTTTCAAGTTGGAGAATTCTCTTCTCATCTTCACAAATTTTTTCAAGCTTCTTCACAGGCCCTTGAGCCTCTTAATTTGTTTCTTTAGTTTTCCAAAGCTTCAAAGCTTTCATGTCATTAGTTTTCCAAAGCTTCAAAGCTCCCCTTTTTTGGAGGCAATTTCATTTGTGCATTCAGTCTTTCTAAGTTTTTGCTCTCCAACTAGCATCCATATACTCATACAAGACATCTGAGCCTTTTGCTTTTATTGTTTTCATCTAAGCTTTTCTAAAAGCTTCATATTGTGTCGATACGCTGCCAAAATCGCAAGCCACAGTGCTCATTAGCTCACATTGAGCTCATGTTTCAAGCTTTCAAAATCTTCTTTTGCATTCCCTTTTCTGTTGTTGCCAAGAGGATATCCCCTCTACTGTAAAAGGACAAAGAGGTTGCCGATACAAGTATTTATGAGGGTAGTGGAGGCTCACGTGTCTCATATTCCAAGTTCCTTAGTGCTTTTTATGTAGTAGTTAGAAAATCTAAATTTGCTCTTGGGAATAGTAATTTAATATTGCAATTTCCTTGATAGGCTAAATAGGATTTGCATTGTTCAATTAGTTTGCTTTCAAAGTTCTTTAGATTAGCTTGTTTTCAAAACAATTTCATTTTCCTAGAGTAATTGTTCCAAAAATCTAGAAAATCAAACAAAAACATAAATCAGATTGCATTAGTTAACTACATACTAGATTGCATATATATTTCAATTCCTAGATTAGAAAAAGCACTTTGTTTTCATAAAGATCCAAAAAAAGCACAAAAATATTGTTTTTCACTCATATAGGCTTGCATGCATTCAAAAACAAAAAAACACACAAGAACATTAGTATCACAAGAAGATAGTCAAACCCTTGATTCCAACACAAGGTCAACATCATTCAAACAACATTGATCAAACCCTTGATTCCAATACAAGATCAACGCTAGTCAACAATAGTCAAACCCTTGATTCCAACACAAGGTCAACATTGGTCAACCCAACATAACGCAAAAGCAAGTTAAACCTTAGGTCAACAAACCCTAAGTCAAATCGAGGTTAAACTCCAACCAACTCTCTTGATTTGGGCTCACGAATGTGCCCTGGGCTTAGAGGCGAGTGGGTAAGGGAAATCTTCGAAGAGATTGAGGAAATTCACCCTAGACCACAACATAATCAACAAACGATTCAAGAACAACAACACAGGTTGAGGATATTCCAAACACAAGTCATCATCCAACAATTCGAAGAACACCTGTTACATCCCAATTTTTGTCTTGCTATACTTTTACTTTTTACTTGGACATAAGTAAATTTATTATAATGTTTAGATTAATGACAAGGAAATAAATGGATTATATTGAATGTTATTTATGAAATTATGGAAATGATTATGTTAATATCGATTTAATATTTAAATTATGAGATTTGATCTATTATTTGAATAATGATGCACTGATCATAATTTGTTTGGTATGATTTTGATAAAGGATTACAGGTTATCAGATTACTCTCAGAGAAAAGAGAGAGTATGTTTCCAAGAGAGAGATATAGACCTCGGGTTATGAGTGGTTTATTTGCCAAATCGAGTATAAGTGTTTAACTAAAACGTGAACCAATGTGTCATAAGAGGTAAGTCTTTTCTTGTCAGTTTACTTCTGAACCTAATCGACAAGTAGTCGATATATTTACAATCTTTCTAAGTCGTAGTAAGTCGTCTTTGTCATTAATAATGTTAACGACGTTGTTTGAAGTGTAATTTGTGATTATTTATGTTTAACGTAAATATTACGACGTTATTGTCATAAAATGGTTGTCTTATTATTATTAAGTCCCCTTGAGGTGTTATAAATGATTCTTAACGTAAAGACATTTTCGTTGAGTTAAGAAGATGTGAATATTGTCGACGGATTGTGATGCAAAGACAAGCTCAACCCAATCACAATATACATAATCCTTTGTTTAAATATTATCTTTGTATTTGATTAAACCATAACTATCTAATTGAGGTGATGTTATGTGAATCATATTTGACATAATCAAATAAGAATATGCTTGTGTCGAGTGAGGATAATACCTCATAATAAGTCAATATTGTTATACTAGCTTGCAAATAGGAGAGCCTTCAATAATAGTAATAGCGAGTCGAATCACTTATTGGTGATCATTAAATAATTAGCAATAATTAAGAGATGTGTCGGCCTCTTCCAAAAGAGAAGGATTGTGCTATTAACTACCACCATCGACGAGCCCATGGGACGGTTATCTCCCATCGACATGTGTAAACTTTGCATTAAACTTGGCTTCAGTTAGAACCAAATTGAACATGGACTGTTATGCATTTAATTAAGTTGCAACTAAAATGAGTGGAAGTGAGGAGTAATGTGACTCTATAGGAGTCATGCCTCAGCCTTTATTAAATGACTCAGTTGAGCCATGAGGCAGCAGAGAGGAATAAGGAGAAACTTGTGTGAAGTTTAGGGATACGCAGAGGAGAAATCGTGGCTGAGAGGAGATACACATCCAGAGGCGTCGACTATAGAGTTCTATCAGCAAGTATTGCCAACTCTAAGACTGTCGACTAATAGGTATTCCTTAGTTCTATATGTTAATAATAATGAGGAAATCGTATGATTCTTTTAGGATGTCCATCATTATGTTTTTTGGACAGTCATATGAGAATGCCAATGAGGTATATCCTTTGGTATTTATTGTGTTTATTGTTTAAAAGATATTAGTGTCGATCATGGGATAATGCAGATAGCATTATTAGTAAACCATTTTGATCTATTTCTGAAATGATTAGGCATCGAATGCATTTTATATGGCCGATACTTGGTAATACAAGTTAACACTATCTTATAGTATTCTGAATCGACTATTTTCTTATAGATATCTAAATGATAATCATATCAAATCATAGTATGGAGGATAAACAATCATCATAGTAGGAGGTTGTCTTAGTTGATGTTTGTTTTAAAAAATAGTTTACTTATTGAATAAGTTTGTAGAAACCAATGATATGTTCATGAGATAATCATATATTAGACTCTTGAATTTTATTAGTATTGATTTAATTTGAATAGTTATATTCATAGCCTTGAGTTGTATAGTTTAGACCTTGAGTCGGGGTATTATTATTTCAAAAACATTTCCTTGTTAAATTTCTATACATGTTGAAAATGATATCTAATCCCAAGAAACTTAGATTCTTAGTGTTCTATGGTAATTTTGGTATAATCTATTGAATGGTAGAAGAACCAGGATTAGTAGATAAACGGGATAAATGTCCAAAGATCTTCTTAATGTCTATACTTGTAATCTTGATGAGTTTAGCTATAGTAAACCATTACTGGAAATAGGCTAAGTCTATATAGAAACAACCTTGAATAAAATCATATATGAGTATATATATATATATATATATATATATATATATATATATATATATATATATATATATATATGTAGTGATGGTTAATGACATTACAGAGGTAATTTGAAAGGCAATCATATTCCTTTGAATAGAAGTTAATATCTTCACAAGAATTATAGTATTCTTATCCATGAAAGAGATAAACCAAAGGTTGATTATGAACCTAGTCTTATAGGAATGAGATATATATAAATATATATATATATATATATACATATCATAATATCTAATGGGTTGTTATAAAAATCCTAGAATCGATTATGAACCCAAAGAATGGTTATGTCTTTTAGACTTATCTAATTCAAAAAAACTTTTATCATGATAAGATGATTAAAACATTACGTTAATATAGTCGGTGGGAATATCTGCAAGAATACAACAATATCCAAGTTGAGTAGGGGTGGGTGAACACAACGACTACATTCATTATGAACAATATTGGGGTGGATGAACACAACGACTACGTTCATTATAAACAATATTGTTATTAAAAACTTTATTGAAGTAATGCTTTTGTTTTCTGCATGCATTGTCGGTTCACTGTATCCGGATTGCTCATCCTATCAGAAATCATACTTAGCTAGAGGGTATCTAGGGTTGTATGATTGATAGAGTTGAGTAGGATACAACACTATGTACTCGGGGAAGGCAAATTACCACAGGTCACCTAAGGTCTATATTCCTCGTGAAGGGTAGGGCCACTTCCTTTGTGGAAGATGTGTGGGAGACCGTCGGTCTGTGGATGGAGGTAAATCATAGGAAAGATACTCTCTCTCCAAGCAGGAAACATCCCAGAACTTGTGATAAAGATGTCAGATATTCAGAAGCAGTATTTATTCCAAAATTTGTATATGTAATTGATTTAAATTTGTAAACATTGTAATTGAGAAAGACAATATGGTTTATTTTATTTTGAAAAGAGAAATCTTGTAATTGTAGTTACTTGATTATATGTTGAATAAAAGAAAAAATTTCTCTATCTCATTTTTACCCTGTTGATTTACTCTATGGTAAATTTCTGGCTTTACTATGTTTTTAGAACATAAATGTTACATATGGTATCAGAGCTACCAGGTTCAGTACTAGGGCTTATGAGACCACTATGCTTGCCTATAGTCAACATTATGCGGTTAGCTAATGTTAGAAATTTTTTGTGCCAGGATGGTACGTCTTAAGAAGATAACAAGAAAGTCTGTTAATTCGAGTCAATGTTTCCTTAAAGCAAAAAGAGAACTTGAGGCCATTATCAAAACCTTTGAGGGAACCAATGATGAGAGTGAAATTTGGTTAAGTGATACTGAAACTCTGGTGACTGCCCTAACTCGAATCAAGCAAGTGAGAAGGGAGTACTTGGAAAGAGTTAAGATGAGGAAACAATTATGGTTAGGCGAGATCCCCGCATACCCCCAACTGTTGAGATCATAGAAGTTAGGTCTGATAGTGAGTCAGTGGGTTATATACCTCAAGATTATGTATCTGAAAATGAGTCTGAAGGATATACTCCTCTTGAGCATGAATTTTAAAATCATTTATTGTATAAATGAAGAATACTCTTTACTTTTGAAATGAAAAAAAAGAGTTGTTTTTGTGCCAAACTATTGTTTAAATCAAGTTTATTATGTTTATATTTAATGGGATGCATTATAATCTTGAACTAATGGACAACTCAATATTCTCAAGTGTGAGAAATTGATAAACATGGTTCGGACAAGAACTAACCAAGGAGAAAGTGAAGAGGAAAACCACCTGCCAAATAATACGTTGAACCAAATCATAACCATGCTTGAGGAAACCAAGAAAAGATTGGGTGATTTGGAAAAGAAGGTAGATGATAAAGGGAATACTGAGGGAGGAGGTGAAAACTCTCATGGTGAAATCAGAGAAAATCATGAAGATCAAAGTAAGAGTGTGGAACCTCATAAAGAGGCAAGGAATAGATTAACCTCGGAGCTCTCAAAGGATATGAAGAAGGTTACTCCACCAAAATTTGATGGGACAGAGACTGGAGATGCTACAAAATCTTGGTTAACAAAGATGGAAAAATATTTCAAGATAGGAAATTACTCGGAGGTGACCAAGGTAGTATGGGGAGCATTCCAACTGGCAGGAGAAGCATCCACTTAGTTGATGAATAAGAAGATGGAATTGAATTTAATCTCTCTAAGGGTAACTTGGGATGAGTTCATGGAACTCTTTCGCAAGAGATGGTTACCACAACTCTATTTTGATCAGAAACTAACTGATTTTCAAAATCTTCGACAAGGAGATATGATAGTGGTGGAATATGGAGAAAAATTCACTCAACTCCTGAAATATGTTCCATAGTATCAAAAGGATGAGAGATTCAGGATCAGAAAATTCATCATGGGCTTAAATGCTCAAATTGGTGGTGAAGTGGACATGCATGGTCCCACAACAATGGATCAAGTGTACGAGAAGGCAATCAAGTAAGAGCAAAAGATGAAATCCATCTCAGCTTATCGTGATAGAAGCCACAAGAGGTTTAATGGAACTCCTAACAATCAATCATACAAGAAAAGATATGAAAAGAGCTATGATAATAAGAGAAAAGATAAAGGACCTCAGAAGAACAAGGGTGGATCTGGTAATGAGAAGAAGAATGGCAACTACAAAAGAAATGAGGATAATAATGGGAAGACTCCAGATAAGAAAGGACCCATTGGAGGATGCTTTACTTGTGGGGGTGACCATTATGCAAATCGATACCCTAACAAGAATCAAAATGGACAACAAAGAGGTACTGCACTACCTACTTAGCAAGAAGCATTCCAGCAAAGGATTCATGCAACTCTCGACAATCATCAAGTAGAGTATCAAATCACACTCATTAAGATGACAAGTACTTTGTTTGGAATCCTTATATCTATTTTGATTGATACATGAGCCACTAAAAACTTTGTTTCTCCTAGAATTTTGAATAAATTTCCTAGAAAAGATGGGTACATGTCTAAACCTTGGTCAGTAGAATATGCTAACCAATCTAAGGCTCAGGTAGAGCAATGTTTGTTTGAAGCCAAGATTAATCTCCCTAGTTTCTCAACTGAAGTAAACCTGTATGTAGCTCCCCTAGGTTCCTATGATGTAATCCTAGGAATGAGTTGGTTATGGAAGCATAGAGCTAAGGTAGATTGTTTTTCAAAAGCAATTGAATGCTTAGATGATTTGGGAAAACAGACCCAATTGGACAAGGGATTCAAAGAGAAGTTAAAATCAGACCTATCTTTGCCAAGCAATTGAAAAGGGCTAGAAGGAAAGGTTGTCAGTTGTTTGCAGTCAAAATGGAACAAGTGGAGGAAGGGATAGAAAACCCTAGTTCATCTTTTGGAGAAAAGTATCCTTTTCAAGAATTTCATGATGTGTTTCCAGAAGAACTTCCAGGATTGCCTCCCAAGAGGGTTTTTTATTTTGCAATTGACATTAAACTAGGAGCTGAGCCTATATCAAAAGCACCCTACCGTATGACAACTACAGAGTTAATGGAATTGAAAGCACAATTACAAGAATTTTTGGCAAAAGGTTTGATTAGACCCGGTGTTTCACCTTGGGGTGCTCCGGTTATTTTTGTTAAGAAGGATGGGACCCTTTGATTGTGTATAGATTATCATATGCTTAATAAAGCAACGGTAAAGAACAAATATCCTTTGCCACGTATTGATAATCTTTTTTATCAGATGCGTGAAGCTACTGTGTTTTCAAAGATTGATTTGTGATCAGGATATCATCAGTTAAGACTGAAGGATGAAGATATTCATAAGACTGCTTTTAGAACTAGATATGGACACTATGAGTTCACAGTGTTGCCATTTGGTTTGATGAATGCACCTATTGCATTCATGAATCTCATGAATAGTATATTCAGAGATTGTTTCGACAAGTTTATTTTTGTCTTCCTAGATGATATACTCATTTATTCTAAGAATGAAGAAGAACATCAACGGCACCTGCAAATAGTTCTACAAAGGTTAAGAGAACATAAGTTATATGGGAAAATGTCAAAGTGTACATTCTTCCAGAAGGAGATTCAATACCTAGGCATATTATATCAACTAATAGAATATCTGTTGATCCTACAAAAATCATAGCTATTCTGGATTGGCCTGTACCAACAAATGTGCATGAGGTGCGTAGTTTCATGGGCCTGGAAGGCTATTATAGAAAGTTTGTTCTAAATTTCTCTAGTATTGCTAGTCCAATCACTTCCCTGTAGAGGAAAGGAAAGAGATTTGAATGGACGAACAAATGTCAGAATGCATTTGATCTCTTAAAGGAAAAGTTAACTACAGCTCCAATCTTGAAAGTTCCTGACCCTGAAGGACAATTTGAGGTAATTACAGATGCCTCGGGAAAAGGATTAGGAGGAGTGCTTATGCAATATGGAAGAGTTATAGCATATGAGTCAAGGAAATTGAAATCCTATGAGAAAAATTATGCACCGTATGATCTGGAATTGGCAACAATAACTCATGCCTTGCAGATGTGGAGACATTATTTGTTGGGGAAGAGTTTTGTACTTAAATCAGACCATTAAAGTCTTAAGTATATTTTCTCTCAACCACATTTGAATGCTCGACAAAGGAGATGGTTAGAATTGATATCTAACTATGACTTTGAGATAAACTACATCAAAGGAAAAGAGAATAGAGTAGCTGATGCTTTGAGTCGTAGAAGACATATAGCTTCTATTGTTTCTATTCATGGAAATTTCAAGGATTTGGTGTTGCAAAATTTGTCTAGTGATGAGTTTTATGAGCAGGTTAAGCAGGCTCTGAAAAATTATCCTAGAGATCCAAGGTATGATGGTTTTCTATTTGAGTCAAACAGACTATTGAGGTATAATGATAGAATTTATGTTCCTAATTCAACTAGATTAAGGGATCTAGTATGGAAATAAGTTCATACTACACCATATTCTAGACATCCAGGAGTAACCAAACTTCTAGTGGATGTAAAACCTCTTTATTTCTGGAAAGGAATGCAGAATAATGCTGCAAGATTTGTAGCAAGTTGTTTAGAATGTCAAAAGGTAAAAGCAAAGCAACAACACCCCGCAGGATTATTGTACCCACATGATGTGCCAGAGTGGAAATGGTAAGTTATTAGCATAGATTTTGTTCAAGGTTTTCCTATGTCAAGGAATAAACATGATGCCATTTTAGTGGTGGTTGATAAACTCACCAAGTTAGCACATTTCATACCAAGGAATTTAACTAATGGAGCACATGTGTTATCTTGCAAATTTGTGCAAGAGGTGTTTATATTGCATGGCTTCCCTAAAAAGATTATCTCAGATAGAGATGTGCGTGTAACATCAAGGTTTTGGAAAACTTTATTTTCTGCACTAGGGACTAAACTCAACATGAGTACAACTTACCATCCTAAAACCGATGGGCAAATTGAGAGAGTTAACTAAGTCTTGGAAGACTTGTTGTTAATGTATTGAATGCATCAGCAATATAAGTGGGAAGAATACTTACCACTTGTGGAATTTGCTTACAACAATTCCTATCATTCCGCAATTAAGATGGCGCCATTCGAAGCATTGTATGGAATAAGATGTCAAACTCCTATAAGTTGGGATAAGATAGAAGATAGGATTAGTATCTGACTAGAAATGCTAGCTGAATTGGAAGAGAAAGTTAAGTTGATCAGAAAAAGATTGGCAAAAGCCGATGATAGGCAAAAGAGCTATGCAAAAGCAAAGCGTGTTCCGAGGCAATTCTCTGTTGGAGAAAAAGTTCTTTTGAGGGTCAAACCTCAAAAAAGTTCTATTAAGTTTGGAAGTCTTCTAAACTAGCCCCTCGATATGTGGGACCCTTTGAATTACTTGAAGTAGTCAATCCAGTTGCCTTCAGAATTGCTCTACCACCAGCCTTATCTAGCATGCACAATGTTTTTCATGTGTCTTATTTGAAGAAATATATTACAAGTAATAATCATATTTTGACTTGGAATTATTTACAGATGCAAGACCCAAGGTTGGTCACGATCAAGCCACTCAAGGTGTTAGAAACGCGCAAGCTCCACTTGCGTAACAAAGAGGTCTTGTAATGCAAGATCCAATGGGACCAATATGTTGAGGAAAATGCTACATGGGAGGATTACCATGAATTTTATCAAAAGTTTCCTCATTATTTAATGATATTACTAGTTGAAAACAATGAACCTGCTTTTCAGTTACTTTTTAATACTTTATATCATCGAGGACGATGAATCTTTAGGGGAAGGATATGTTACATCCCCAATTTTTGTCTTGCTATACTTTTACTTTTTACTTGGACATAAGTAAATTTATTATAATGTTTAGATTAATGACAAGGAAAGAAATGGATTATATTGAATCTTATTTATAAAATTATGGAAATGATTATGTTATTATCGATTTAATATTTGCATTATGAGATTTGATCTATTATTTGAATAATGATATACTGATCATAATTTGTTTGGTAACAAGTTTGATATAGGATTACAGGTTATCAGATGACTCTCGGAGAAAAGAGAGAGAGAGAGTATCTTTCCAGGAGAGAGATATAGACCTCGGGTTACGAGTGGTTTATTTACCAAATCGAGTATAAGTGTTTAACAAAAACGTGAACCAATGTGTCGTAAGAGGTAAGTCTTGTCTTGTCAGTTTACTTCTAAACCTAATCGATAGGTAGTCGATATTATTTAAAATCTTTCTAAGTCGTAGTAAGTCATCTTTGTCGTTAATAACGTTAACGATGTCATTTGAAGTGTGATTAGTGACTATTTACGTTTAACATAAATATTATGATGTTATTGTCATAAAATGGTTGTCTTATTATTATTAAGTCCCCTTGAGGTGTTATAAATGATTCTTAACGTTAAGACATTTTCGTCGAGTTAAGAAGACATGAATATTGTCGACGGATTGTGATGGGGAGACAAGCTCAACCCAATCACAATATCCGTAATCCTTTGTTTAAATATTATATTTTTATTTGATTAAACCATAACTATCTAATTGAGGTAATGTTATGTGAATAATATTTGACATAATCAAATAAGAATATGCTTATGTGTCGAGTGAGGATAATACCTCATAATAAGTCAATATTGTTATACTAGCTTGCTAATAGGAGAGCCTTCAATAATAGTAGTAGTGAGTCGAATCATTTATTGGTGATCATTAAATAATTAGAAATAATTAAGAGATGTGTCGCCCTCTTCCAAAAGAGGACTATGGTATTAACTACCACCATTGACGAGCCCATGGGATAGTTATCTCCCATTGACATGTGTAAACTTTGCATTAAACTTGGCTTCAATTAGAACCAAATTGAACATGGACTGTTATGCATTCAATTAAGTTGCAACTAAAATGAGTGGAAGTGAGGAGTAAGGTGACTCTATAGGAGTCATGCCTCAGCCTTTATTAAATGACTCAATTGAGCTGTGAGGTAGTAGAGAGGAATAAGGAGAAACTTGTGTGAAGTTTAGGGATACGCAAAGGAGAAATCGTGGTTGAGAGGAGATACACAGCCAGAGGCGTCGACTATAGAGTTCTATCAGCAAGTATTGACAACTCTAAGACCATCGACTAATAGGTATTCCTTAGTTCTATATGTTAATAATAATGAGGAAATCGTATGATTCTTTTAGGATGTCCGTCATTGTGTTTTTTGGACAGTCATATGATAATGCCAGTGAGGTATATCCTTCGGTATTTATTGTGTTTACTGTTTAAAAGATATTAGTGTCGATCATGGGATAATGTAGATAGCATTATTAGTAAACCATTTTGATCTATTTCTGAAATGATTAGGCATCGAATGCATTTTATATGGCCGATATTTGGTAATACAAGTTAACACTATCTTATAGTATTCTGAATCGACTATTTTCTTATAGATATCTAAATGATAATCATATCAAATCATAGTATGGAGGATAAACAATCATCATAGTAGGAGGTTGTCTTAGTTGATGTTTGTTTTGAAAAATGATTTACTTATTGAATAAGTTTGTAGAAACCAATGATATGTTCATGAGATAATCATATATTACTCTTGAATTTTATTAGTATTGATTTAACTTGAATAGTTATATTCATAGCCTTGAGTCATATAGTTTAGACCTTGAGTCGAGGTAATATTATTTCAAAAACATTTCCTTGTTAAGTTTCTATACATGTTGAAAACGATATCTTATCCCAAGAAACTTAGATTCTTAGTGTTCTATGGTAATTTTGGTATAATCTATTGAATGGTAGAAGAACCAAGATTAGTAGATAAATGGGATAAATGTCCAAAGATCTTCGTAATGTCTATACTTGTAATCTTGATGAGTTTAGCTATAGTAAACCATTACAGGAAATAGGCTAAGTCTATATAGAAACAACCCTGAATAAAATCATATATGAGTGTGTGTGTGTGTGTGTGTATATATATATATATATATATAGTGATGGTTAATGACATCACAGAGGTAATTTGAAAGGTAATCATATTCCTTTGAATAGAAGTTAATATCTTCACAAGAATTATAGTATTCTTAGCCATGGAAGAGATAAGCCAAAGGTCGATTATGAACCTAGTCTTACAAGAATGAGATATATATAAATATATATATACATATATATTGAAATATCATAATATCCAATGGGTTGTTATAAAAACCCTAGAGTCAATTATGAACCCAAAGAATGGTTGTCTTTTAGACTTATCTAATTCAAGAAAACTTTTCTCATGACAAGATGATTAAAACATTACGTAAATATAGTCAGTGGGAATATCTTCAAGAATACGACAATATCCAAGTTGAGTGGGGGTGGGTGAACACAATGACTACGTTCATTATGAACGATATTGTTATTAAAAACTTTGGCCAAAATAATGCATTTGATTTCTACATGCATTGTTGGTTCATTGTATCTGGATTGCTCATCCTATCAGAAATCATACTTAGCTAGAGGGTATCTAGGGTTGTATGGTTGATAGAGTTGAGTAGGATACAACACTATGTACTCGGGAAAGGAAAATTACCACTGGTCACCTAAGGTCTATATTCTGCGTGAAGGCTAGGGCCACTTCCTATGTGGAAGATGTGTGTGAGACTGCCAGTCTGTGAATGGAGGTAAATCACTATAAAGATACTCTCTCTCCAAGAAAGAAACATGCTAGGACTTGTGATAAAGATGTCAGATATTCAGAAGCAATATTTATTCCAAAATTTGTATATGTAATTGATTTACATTTGTAAACATTGTAATTGAGAAAGACAATATGGTTTATTGTATTTTGAAAAGAGAAATCTTGTAATTGTAGTTACTTGATTATATGTTGAATAAAAGAAAAAAATTCTCTATCTCATTTTTACCTTGTTGATTTACTCTGGTAAATTTTTGGTTTTACTATGTTTTTAGAACATGGATGTTACAACAACTCCAACTCAACAGAAGCATCAACAAGAACAATCGTCAACCTACGTAACGTTGGAATCTTTAGAATCCAAATAGGAGAACAGTGACTAGTGACCCTTCGGTTCATATAGTTATTTCAACCACAACAGTAACAGAACAGCAAGTCAGAATCAACACACAAGAAAGGCCCCAGAACTGGTCAACCACTCTCGGCGAAGTCCAACTCTCAAGATAGCCAAACTGACCCCATGTCTCGCCTCCTCTCAACTAGCTACTTCCACGAGAGTGAGAGTGACATGGAGGTTTGCCCTGTGGAAAAGAGAGAGGTCTGTGTGCACGCCAAAGCTAACTCGACCGCCCCAGGCTACCAAGTCATGTTTTTTAGTGTACATATTTTGGTGAACCCGACATGAACAACAAACACTTTTGAAGAGAGTCTGTTCACATTTTTGTTGCATCAAAAAATCAATTTGGGAAGGTACATCCAACAGATGCCCCACAACTTCTTAGTTTTTAACACCCCCACATATGAAGACATAGTCATTCAACTCGACCAAGTCAAAACTTTCCAAGTATGCAAATCTATCAACAAAACCAACCCATAACAAGCCATTTGAAAATGGCCACCCAAATGGACAATGAGGTGAGCATCAAAAGAAAATCTTACAAGAAGCTTGGGGGCACAAAAACCCCTCCATGCGGTACATCAAAATAAAAGACCCGTGATATGTCAAGTATCATCAAAAGGAAGGAGTAAGTTCACTCAAACCCCAATGCATAGCAATCCATCTCAAGGTTGTAAAACTCAAACAACGGAGGAAGCCTCACTCACATACCTTAAAGAAACTTTGGTCCAACGAATAAGGACCCTTGAAGCTAGAAATATAAGACAAGTTTGTCAAAGTAAAATTCAAGAAAAACCTAGGGCACAGTGAAATCCTTTCATTGATAAGATTGAATCAAACCAGGGGGCAACACAAATTCCCTCTCATCTAAACTTCCATGAAACATTTAGGCCTCCCTTGCCCTCATCATCCAACATGACAAGTCTCAATCAAATAGGTTGGATTCCTATAATGCAAAATCAACTACAAATGATCCCACCCAATTTTCAACACATAAACATGACACCATCTAGTTATCCAACTTTTCCAAGATATCAACAATCTAGCATACCCTTTCATCAAGCGCAACACGCTCCACCTGAAGGACTAATGTTTGGAGGAATAAGACCCTCTACACATAACCTCGTCTTAGGAACATACCTCAAGTATTTAAAGGAGCCTCTTGACTACAACATTTGTCAAGCCATACTACCACATCCTCTCCCAGAGCTTCCAAAATTTAAAGGAGAGGGTGATCCCAACTCTCATATCAAGGCTTACATCATGGCAGTATGAGAACTCCTTCCTTGGGAAGGGGTGGTAGCAAAAACTTTTCCAAAGACTTTGGAGGGTATCACTCTAGATTGGTACTATTGACGTCTAGAAGCATCAATCTACTCTTTTAAGCAACTCATCGATCAATTTGTGGCTGCCTTCAACATAAACAAACTAGTCAAGATAGGAATACGAGAATTTTTAACAATCAAACAAGTAGACAAGTCAGTCACACATTTTATCACACGATGGAGGAAAGTTCTCTATTCTTCAACTAGCATACCAAACATGGATCATAAGGAACTTTGTGATCTCTTCTTACATACTCTCAACAACGACATATGAGGAGTTCAAAAACTCCCTTACAAATCATATGAAGAAGCACTCGAAAGTGCCCTTAGAATCAAAAGTATGATGCCAATAACAAATAACAAATGGAAGGTTGATAAACCATGATAGAAATAACAAATCCTCGATGAACAATCATAACATAGATGGGTCAACAAAGACTTCACCATCAAGAAACAACAATTGTGACTACAATAGTCATACAAATTTGGGGAACCAAAATGTCATCAACTATCCCCTGAGAATCAAAAAGCAATCATACAACAATCGTCATAAACCTCAAGTTCACAATCATGATAAATATTGTTCATTTCACAAGAGAAGGGGGCATGAGATCAAGTCATGTCGAGGGTACCATCAATTCATATCAAATCTCCCAAAATGTCAACAAAAAGTATTCATGGACACATTCTCACAAGATGAGGAACTTAGTCCCAACACCTTTGATCAAAACACCTTAGGCCTTATGGAATTAGATAAAGATCAAGAAATGTGTGTCACCCAAGGACTAGAATGACCAGATGACACCTCCACCAATTCAAATTTTTCTCACATGTTAGAGCTTATCAAGTGTTCTCCTACACACAAGAATGCTCTCCTCGATGCCTTAGATCTAAGCCATCTAGTTAAAAACACTCCAATTGAAAAGTGTTCTTCAACATATAATTTTGAAAAGTTACCCTCATACAATGACATAGTTAAATAGGGTGATCTCCCCCTCCATCTGATAGTCCAAGTTCATGACTATTCCATTAAATGTGTAATGATCGATGATGGGTCTGTAATCAACATAGTCTCTTTCTCTCTTCTTCAAAGAATGGGTTATGACAAAACTCAAATCACACAAGAAATTTCCATTCTTAGAATTCATGATAACCCAAACATATGAACCACGGGTAAGGTCAATCTTCAAATCACATTGGGTCCCAAAACTCTCCCAATTGAATTTTATGTCATCAATGAAGAAACCACTTACAACATGATCCTACGAAGGCCTTGGATCCATAGGATGAGGGTCATTCCCTCCACACTATTTCAAGCAATACACTTCTCGCACATGGGACAAACCCACGTCATCAAAGAGATCCTGATCCTTTCAGCCTTTATAGAGTTGAACAAGTCAAAAATAAGGGAAAGAGCATGGAAACCACCAATGACCCAAAAACAAACACTTTTGAAAAAGGAGACATCAAAACAAATTACAAACATAGCCAAGACCTCAAAAGGGGGCAACAGGAGAAGTCCCCTTCGATCCCCACTCAACAAAGTCTTATGATCCATTCAACTTAGTAACCATTCCAATTGAATCAGACATAAACATTCATATGATTGAAATAATGACTAAAGAAGAACCAAAACCCACATAAAAACTAGGAAAGTCAACACCAACCTCATTTGTCCCTCAAAAGTTCAAAATTAGAAATGAAACTATACAAGAATAGAAAACGATAAAGCTAGGAGGCAAATCATCAAGAAATGAAACATGTGAGTACACAAAACATCTCACTAAATACAAAGACATTTTTACACCAAGTCTTCGAGTGTCCTTGCAAAGACTTTCAAGTGAAGTTCAAACCAAATTGGATAGGTCCATACATAGTTAAGCAAGACATCAGAAATGACACTTGCCTCTTGTGCATTATGGAAGGAGAAGAGTTCAATATCTCAAAACATTGTAAACACCTATAAAATCCAAAAAAATCAAATAATTCCAAAAATACAAAAAAAAATCTCGAAAAGATCAAAAAAATTGTTTATTGCATTTTTCAATTCTTCATTCCATTCCATCATACATTTTGTGAGTGTCGTGCTCTTGTTCAATTTTTGTCCTAGTAAGGAGTCTAAGGTTGCTTAGGTATAGGTTGACCCTTTGAGCCTTTGAGATCCCATAATAATTCATGTTTATCACTTAACACTATTGCCCTTTTACATTCCTAATGATTCCAATCAAAGCCTAGCTCTTAACTCTACAGTGATCCTAATCTTAATGATTCGTGTTGTTAAGTCTAAGCGAAGTCAGTATTCAAACTACAGTGTTCAAAGGAAGCTTGCAAGTAGACCTTCCCCATTCTTCCCTAGTAGAAATGAAGTTCGACTAGATGTAATGTCCCCTTGTCACAAGTCAAAATCTCTCAACCTTGTTCACAAATTTCAACTTGCAAAAAGAGAACCTTAGTACACTAAACTCTTTTATATATGAAATATTCAAATCTCATAAGAACATTGTAATTATAATCTCTATGATCAACATCAATTACCATTTCATATATTTATTTAATATTCTTATGATCACTATCAATTCACATTCTTTAATACTATCTTATAGTCATTTTCATTATGTATTTCACATGTTCCCTCTTAAGTTCTCTATTCTCATATATTTCACTTTCTCTATCATAACATTTCACATGCTCTATTATTTAGTCATGATCTCTATCAATATATATTTCATACTTTCTATCTCTTTTTCATGTGTTACTCATTAGCACCATATGAGAGAGATGAGATGAATCTTGCCACTATCCACCATGGGGCTCTATCTCCTATCCTTAGACTCAAGTAGTACCTTTTGTACTCTTAGAGTCAAGGCCTCTATGAGATTCCTTGGTACTTATGATGCCTTTTGCACCATTGTAACCAAGGCCACTATATCACCTATCCTTTGCACTATGGGTACCTTTTGTACCAGCATGTGACAAAGGCCTCTATATGATTACTATCCTTTGCACTGTGGATACCTTTTGTATCAGCAAGTGATAAAGGCCTCTATATACCCATGAATGACCTCTTAGGCATTTCATTCTCATTCTTTCCCATATGAGGTTAATGTGTACAACATATTATTACACTGTTATGACTGATTGCATATAAGCTACAGCACTTTCATTATGATACATTTATGATCACACCTTATATAATCAAGTTCTAAGAATAATAACATGCAAAGGAAGTATTAAATATGCAGCCATACCTGTATATTATAAGGTTGTATAATGCTGATTCAATCCAATGATATCTTTAAATATGAAAAGGAATAGAATTCAGATTTGATAATCGCTTGTTAATATCTCTTGATTGCAGCCGGTATCTTCTTTGTATAACAATGCTTTAAAGTCCTTTTATGGCAGACCAGATGTATCTTCGAATCGCTGGGAATATACTTGGAAGCTTATAAATGTTTAATGTATTAAATTGCAGATCGTGTCTTTATATATGTACTCTTGATTGTTGAATGCCAATGATTTCTTCCTTGGCGAATAGACTTTTAATATCTAATGTTTATTTTCGAAGGTCTTCCTCCAATATGCAATCTGCCACCTTAGATCTTCAACAATATCCTCCGTGTTATTTGACTCGGCTTCTATTCCGACCTGCAAGTAAGAAGTAAGGATTCGACTTCAAGCAGATGATATATATGCAAATGGTCTTCAATGATCTCAATAGTATCCCATCACTGATTCAATGTCACATGGTGATCCGTTAATGTTATCTTCTTCTTTGGAGTTGCCGTTATATCTTCTCTTGATCCCTATAATGCCCCCACTGATCTCCTTTTGTATGATAGGAAGGTTGTAAGAATCATGTCTGTCCATAGAGACCCTTCTAGAAACGTCACCTTTAATAAATATAATTTGTCCCTTAATGACTTAATCGCTGATCACCATTGAATTCGTGGCCCATCAAAAATTTGTCTTATTGGTAATGTTCAATAATATTTAATTGCTATTCATGGGGATCGATCATTTCCTCTTATTATATATGCCTTTGACTTGGTTTAATTGTAGCTTTAGTACTTAGCCTTATTTATATTATTTGATTATAATATTTAATTCATATATATTAATTTATAATAATTAATTTATAATCTTCAACCAATAATTTAATTGCATAATAATAATGATATTTAATCTTTACTTTATTTTGAAATAATATAATATTTGTATTGGTTAATAATAATATATTATATTATTTAATGTTATAATATATATATATATATTATTTCGAATTGATCTTTTACGAAGGCAACTTCGTCGTATTTTTTATCATGATGTTTAAATCTTTAATTTAAACAAGGCCTTAATATTGAGCTATGTCATTAAGGGACGAATTATATTTATTAAAGGTGACATCTTTGGGAGGGTCTATGGACAGACACGATTCTTACAACCTTCCCACCATACAAAAGGAGATTGGTGGGGACATTACACTAGACTATAAAAACTTTTGGTGGCACTAAACCCCTTATCTTGCCTAGCCAAAAATATCAGGGGGATCAAAACTCTGAAGGAAGCAATCTAAAATATGAGTGAATAAAAAAATGAATGATCAAAAAATTAAGAGTGATGAGAAAAGTGAGAATAGAGAGATCAAAGCTATTGTATATCCAAAGCTCAAAAGCATTCATTTCCATAAAAGTTAAAATATAAAAAAATGAGAAAATCAAGTGAAGCATTGCCAAAATACCAAAAAAAAAGAGAAAAAGCAAAAAAAAAGAGTTACCAAAAATAGTGATAGAGAGAAGATTGTTGAATGTTCGTACCCTTGGGTGGAGATAAATCTAAGCTCAAAGCTTCAAAGGTGACATTCTACCAGAGAAAATAAGAGAGAAAGGTACAAAGCGCACACACACACTAGCTGAGCAAAGCCAATAGTCTAATAGTCTTTAGGGCCATTTTCTATCTAGGGACCCTTATTTTTCCCTATTTCCTTTACCCCAAGTCTATCTTGCTTTCCATCTATGATCTAAGTCTAGCGAGCACCAATAAAATTTGTTACTTGTCCAAGTTGAAAGCTTGTCAAATTATGTTGTATAGATAAGGATCAGTGTTCAGCATCCAGCAAAGCTCAAAATTCAGAAGCATTCCATCTCCTCCCCACTCGCACTTAAGTCCCTAATCCCATCCCAAAGATCAATAAATCTTTTTATACCAAGTTAACTCGTAATCCCCTAGGTCAAAAATCCTACTTAAGAGCAATCACATTGTTTGTTCCACCTGCATACACGCTATCATAAAAAAATCAAAAGCAATAAAACATGTCATAACATCATGGCATTCATAGCACTTAGAACATAGTATTTTGCATTTCATATTTGTGAATCATGCCCAAACACATTGCATGTCATTCATATTAGAAAAAGACAAAAAAAAATTACATCATCCATATGTGATCATCTTAGGTATGCACTCTCATAACAAAAATAAAAGCTCTAGCCAACCATATGCACAAGAAGGAAAGTGAATTACAAGATGTCGACTAAAGCTATGTATGGATCTCATCAAATCAGGGCTTGTAACAATAAGTGTAAAATAATGTCTGAACATAGGTCACTCCAACAAGTCAAAAAAACAAAATTGTGCACTCAAGTGTGCAAGTCTCCTCATGTAAGGGGACAAGGGTATAATTCTATTCAATAAACATAGGTTCTTCAAAGACCTCAAGGAGTGTCTAATCAAGCCTTTGCAAAATCTCTAGAAAAACCATAAAATTTTGAAAAATTGAAAAAACCTAAAGAATAGTAAAACATCAAAAATCCCTAAAAATTGAATATGTTCTTCAAAATCTGCAATAAAAGGAGAATTTGTTCTCCTCTCTAGCTTAGCATGTGTTTTATTTCTTTTATGCATCTTTTGTGCTCTTGTTTTGCATGCTTTCATCCCTACAGGTCTCTTCAACAAAGTCAAACAACTAGGCGAATTCGTGGATCTATGGTATGTTCGTCATTTCAGTTTTCATTACTTATTTTGATATATCTAAATGTCGAACTAATACTAGTTATTGTAGGTACTATTGCCAAAAAATTGATAGGTAAGACCTATTTCGAGAATGGTACTTACCCTTCATGTAGGCTACCGTCCCTAAGGGGGCAAATATATAAGCACCAAAATCACACACAGCGTCCACGAGGACCCCAATTATGACTAACAATCCTTGTCACGTACATGTAAGCGTGAAATAACATCCTCTCAGTAGTGATTCTCTTGGTAGCATTTGGGATTTCCCTCCTCTTATTTCCCCTTTGTCGTACTAACCTTCCTGCTTTCAACACTTTTCGACACTTGTCGATTCTTGTTTCTTGTGCTTGTGACTCTGTCCCTAAGCCTTGTATTCATCTATTTGTTGTGATTTGACATTTCCCTAATGTTTTTCATCCAATCCCACACCTAGGATCCCTCTAGAGGACCTCCCAAGCCATCTCCAACTTTCAGTTTTCAGTTTTGGTCAACCAGTACAAATCTCCCCCAATTATTTTAAAATCTCCCCTAGGAGATTTGACTTTTGCAAGCGGAGATTTGGATTTTGACCCCCTTTTGACCGGTTTCCAGAGGCAATTCACCCCCTCTTCCCCTGACTAACAATCTCCAACCCTACTTAACAACTTAGGACCACTCCTCTGCGGGTCGCCCCCAAGCGACCTAGACTGGTGAAAAGGGTGACCCATGGGCGACCCTGTCGTCTTTTCCAACCATGGAAAAACTTAAGTTTTGGATGCAAAAAAGCTCTATTTTGACCCGTTTTTCTTCTTGTTTGCATGATTTTTTTGTCTAAATAGAGTTAACTATTCCAAGCATCCAAGCATGCGTAATTAGCTCCTTTTTATCTCAACTTGTCAACTCATGTATTCTTGTTAACTCCATTTCTTCTTTAGTGATAAGCTATATTGGCTTGTTCACTCCCTAATTAGCCCAGATCACTCCTTGGTCTTCTGAGTTAACTCTTCAATCAAGGGAGTTTGATGTATGCTATGGTTTGCACTAGACCAGATATTGCCCAAATAGTGGGAGTTTTGAGCAGATTTATGTCTAACCCTAGTAGACAGCATTGGAATTATGCGAAGAGGGTGTTTAGATATCTAGCAAGTACTCCCGATTACTATTTGGTTTATTCTAGTACTGACAATGCTGACAAAACTTTGGACATAAATGGATTTGTTGATGCAGATTGGGCAAGTAACTTGAATAGTCGAAGGTCCACCAATGGCTATGTGTTTACTTTGTTTGGCGAAGCAGTGAGTTGGATGAGCAAAAGGCAGCCTGATGCAAGGACTTCTGAAGGTCATAACTTTTGACTCGGATGTGGGTTTTCTACGAAATTTTATAGGTGGATGCATTATGCGGTGGCCAGTGGTTCATCAACCCACCCTAGTCAGTTGGACCTTGTCTTAGCACTTTTTCGGGGCTTGAAACTTTCGTCTTGGCCCTCAAAATGGCAATTTAGTGTTTTTTTCTAGTTTTTTAAAAGTTGTTTTTTTTAATAACTCGAAACTCATGTTTCAAATTTAGGATGTTAGTTGGCTTTTCGTCCTACCTTAGCTTTAGGAAGTTTTTGCGAAAAAATTGGATTCTCAAGATATGATTGTAAAATTACCTAAAATGGCACAATCTGACAAAATTGTCGAAATCTGCCAAAAAAGGTAATTTTTTAATTTTTTTGTTTTCTTGGATATAAGAGAGTTTTCTCTCATTGTAGCAGTAGAGTTGATGAATAGAAATTTCTTTTATGTTCCAGTCTTCAAATCTTTGGCTCTCACATGATTAATGGAAAAATTGTATTGAGTGTATGTCGTGTGCTGCATCATCTAGTATCAGAGCAGGAAGATGGCTGGGAGAGGAATAGGAAGAGGTGGTCTTGCCTAGATGCATAGAGATATGCAAAATCTACAAAGGCAAATAGCAAAACTTACAACACGGATGGAAAACCAAAGACTGGGTAGAAGAGGACACGAATCTGATGAAGAGATAGGTCGAGGAGGTGCAAATCAAGATACAGAACATGAAGAAGAAGAATTAGAAGGCATGAGTTTTGAAGAGAGGATGCTCAAGGCCTTAGAAGGGAAAAATGAAGGGATCAAGGTAGATGTTTCAGATTATGCAGGTAGTCTTAAACCAGAGGAGTTAATAGATTGGTTGAATGACATGAGAAAAATCTTTGAATGGAAATCTATGACAGAGGAAAAAAAGGTGAAATTCGCATGCACCAAATGAAAGGGTCATGCAATGATTTGGAGGGATCATCTTCAAAAGGAACGAACAAGGAAAGGCAAGGATAAGATCAGAACACGGAATAAAATGGAGAAGTTGAGAGAAAAAAATTTGCCCATAGATTATGCGCAAACCCTTTTTCATAGGTTTCAAAATTTAAAGCAGAACCTCTCTTCTATGCAAGATTATACAAATGAGTTTTATACACTATCTATATGTATAGAGCATCAAGAAACTGATGAACAGATGGCTGCTAGATATGTGAATAGCCTAAAATTCTCTATGCAAGATGAATTGAGCATGCATCGACTCAACAGTATGGAAGAGGCTTACCAATTGGCTCTAAAGGCTGAAGAAAAACAAAACAGACAGTACCATCAGAGGAATAGAGGAGGAAGAAGGGGCACATCAACCCCATTTCGAGGAGGTTCAAATTATGGCAGGGGAGAGTCATCCCATGGATTGGAAAAACAAGTAGACACTGGACAAGATCCTCCGAATCAAGAACGAGGAAGGGGATTCCAAAGAGGTAGAGGTTATGGTAGCGGTAGAGGATGGGAAAACCAGAGAAGGCCTTTCACTTGTTTTAGATGTGGAGAAGAAGGTCATAGGGCATTTGAATGCTCAAATTATAACATGCAAGAAAGAAATCAAGGAGGACAACCTAGGGTGAACCTAATTCAAACGCAGCATGAAGTGGAAGGGACGGAACTAGAGGTTCCACCAAATGTGGGAGAAAGTCTCATGATGAGAAGAGCAATGGTGATTCTAGAGAAGGAGAAAACACAAGCCAAAAGCTCTGATGGTTCATGGCTTCAAACCAATATCTTCAGAACTACATGCACTTCGGGTGGCAAGGTATGTCAAGTTATTGTGGATGGAGGTAGTTGTGAAAATATGGTGTCTAAAGAAATGGTAGAAAAATTGAATTTACACTATGAAAAACATCCTCATCCGTACCGCATTGCATGGTTTAAAAAGGGAAATGAAGTCACTGTTGATAAAAGATGCCTAATTAAGTTTAGCATAGGGAAGATCTATCAGGATGAGATATGGTGTGATGGTGTCCCAATGGATGTCTGTCATGTGTTATTGGGAAGGCCATGGCAGTATGATAGAAAAGTTATGCATGATGGAGAGAAAAACACATACACCTTTTGGAAAGATGGCTCTAAGGTGATTTTATTGCCTCTCAAGGATGAAGGAAAAGGTGAGACCATGTTGTCTGAAAGAGATCTTGTTAAAGAAATGAAGGTGACAGGGTGTTGCTACGCATTAGTAGTGAAAAAAGGTGAAGAGGAAGACATTTCAGTTCCCCCAGAAGTAGCAGAGCTATTGGAAGAATTTGTTGATGTTTTGCCTGATGAATTGCCTGGTGGTCTACCGCCAAAGAGAGATATTCAGCATCATATTGATTTGATTCCAAGAGCAAGTCTACCCAACCAAGTAGCTTATAGGATGAATCCAACACAACATGCAGAGATGAATAAGCAAGTAACAAAACTCATAAGTAAAGGTGTGGTGAGAGAGAGCATGAGCCCATGTGTTGTACCTACATTGTTGACCCCAAAAAAAGATGGAACATGGAGGATGTGCACTGATAGCAGAGCAATTAATAAGATTGCCATCAAGTATCGGTTTCCTATACCTCGTATGGAGGACATGATGGATGTCCTTGCAGGAGCCAAATATTTCAGTAAGATCGACTTACGAAGTGGCTACCACCAAATCTAGATCCGAGAAGGGGATGAGTGGAAGATAACCTTTAAGACTGGAGACGGATTATATGAGTGGATGGTTATGCCATCCGGGTTATCAAATGCACCTAGCACATTTATGAGATTGATGAACACTATACAATGACCTTACATTGGTAAGTTTGTGGTAGTTTATTTTGATGATATTTTAGTATTTAGTAACAACAAAGAAGAGCACCTACAACACTTGAGGATCATCTTTGATATGTTAAGGAAGGAGAAGCTCTATGCCAATTTGAAGAAGTGTAGGTTCATGCAGGATAGTTTTATTTTTTTAGGCTTTGTCATTGTAAAAATGGTGTCAGAATGGATCCAGAAAAGGTCAGGGCAATTCTAAAATGGCCTAGTCCAAGCAGCATCACAGAGGTAAAAAGTTTTCATGGCTTGGCCACTTTCTATCGAAAGTTTATTCAAAATTTTAGTAGTATTGTAGCTCCTATAACAGATTGCACCAAAGGAAGGGAATTTGTATGGACCAAGGATGCTGAGGAGAGCTTTAAGTACTTGAAGCAAAAGGTAACAGAAGCACCTATACTTGCATTGCCAAATTTTGATAAGGTATTTGAAGTAGAATGTGATGCCTCCCATGTGGGAATAGGTGTTGTGCTTAGCCAAGCTAGAAAACCTATAGCTTTCTTTAGTGAAAAGCTGAATGACGTGAGAAAGAATTATTCTACTTATGATTTAGAATTTTATGCAATTGTTTAAGCATTGAGGCATTGGAGACATTATCTAGTTCCCTAGGAGTTTGTATTGTTTACAGATCATATTGTATTGAGATACTTGAACACAGAAAAAGTTGAATAGTAGGCATGCTAAGTGGGTCTCTTTCTTACAGGGTTACAATTTTGTGTTGAAGCATAAGTCTGGAAAACAAAATCAGGTTACAGATGCGTTAAGTAGGCGTGTTGCACTTTTGACCACAATGGAAACTGAGGTGATTGGTTTTGATGCCATCAAAAATTTGTATGAGTCTAATGATGATTTTTGGGAGATTGTGAAAGAATTAAAGGCACCAGTATCTGGTAACTTGGATCACTTTAGGGGTGAATATTTTATGCAAGATGGGTATCTATTTAAAGGAAAACAACTATGGATACCAACTGGCTCTATGAGGGAAAACATTATCAGAGAATTTCATAGTAATGGGTTAGCTGGACATTTTGGCAAGGACAAGACAATAGCCTTGATAGAAGATAAATATTACTGGCCAAAGATGAAAAGGGATATAACTATGTAACAAGGTGTAGAATCTGCCAAGTGGCTAAGGGACATTCACAGAATACAGGGTTGTATATGCCATTACCAGTACCAACTACACCATGGACAGATTTGAGCATGGACTTTGTGTTGGGACTTCCACATACTCAACGAGGTAATGACTCCATTTTTGTAATTGTTGATAGGTTTTCCAAGATGGTTCATTTTATTGCCTATAAGAAAACTAATGATGCAACGAGGGTAGTATAGTTATTTTTTTCAGAAGTTCGACTACATAGTGTTCCAAAGACTATTACCTCTGATAGGGATACCAAATTCCTCAGTCATTTCTAGAGGACTTTATGGAAGAAGATGGGGACTAAGTTACAGTTTAGTAGTGCTTATCATCCTCAAACAGATGGGCAAACAGAGGTAGTCAATCGGAGTCTAGGAAATTTATTGAGGTGTATTATTGGAGAAAAGCCAAAACAATGGGACGTGGCATTACCCCAGGCCGAATTTGCCTATAATAGTTCTGTTAACAGATCAACAGGAAAGTCCCCTTTTCAGATTGTGTATGGTAGGAATCCTCAGGGTGTTCTAGATTTGGTACAGTTACCAATGAAAGATAGGGTCAGTGATGATGGGGAAGCATTTGCAGAACACCTTCAACAGTTGCAAAAAGAAGTGAGATAGAAGTTGCAGGACAGTAATGAGAGGTACAAGAATACAGTGGATACTAGTAGGCGACATCAGACATTCAATGAAGGTAACTTAGTGATGGTATATTTGAGAAAAGAGCAGATTCCTCATAGAACATACCACAAGTTGAAGTACAGGAAAATTGGTCCTTGCAGAATTACAAAGAAGATCAATGATAATGCATATGAGGTCAATTTACCAGATGATCTCACTATTTCTCCTGTGTTTAATATTTCTAATTTATATGCATTCCATGGTGAGGATGATGTTGAAGATAGTCAACCAGAAGTGGCATGGCACCACCACATTCCCCATAAGAAGAAGGAAAAGATTGCACAAGTTCTTGATAAGAAAACTATCTACACTCGGCAAGGGCATTACAAGTATTTAATACAGTGGGAAGGATTGCCACCAACAGATAGCACATGGATTATAGAGTGGGAAGTGCAGAGGTTAGATCCGATCAAATGGTAGCAATTTGAAGACACTCACTTGCAGAGTTGTGTTCTTTTCAACCAGAGGAAAATGATGCAGGGACTTTTGAAAGTCATAACTTTTGACTCGGATGTGGGTTTTCTATGAAATTTTATAAGTAGATGAGTTATGAAGTGGCCAATGGTTTCCCAACCCACCCTAGTCAGTTGGAACTCATCTTGGCACTTTTTTAGGGCTTGAAACTTTCATCTTGACCCTCAAAATGGCAATTTAGTGTTTTTTCTAATTTTTTAAAAATTATTTTTTTTAATAACTCGAAACTCATGTTCCGAATTTAGGATGTTAGTTGGCTTTTCATCATACCTTAGCTTTAGGAAGTTTTTGCAAAAAAACTAGATTCTTAAGATATGATTGTAAAATTACCTAAAATGGCAAAATCTGACAATTGTCGAAATCTGCCAAAAAAGGTAATTTTTTGATTTTTTTATTTTCTTGGATATAAGAGAGTTTTCTCTCATTGTAGCAGCAGAGTTGATGAATAGAATTTTTTTTATGTTCCAGTCTTCAAATCTTTGGCTCTCACATGATTAATAGCAAAATTGTATTGAGTGTATGTTGTGTGTTGCATCACAGCGCATGGTTGCTTTGTTCACCACCGAAGCAAAGTATATGGCTGCTACCCATGTCTCTAAGGAGGCAGTTTGGTTGAGAAGATTGTGTACAGGTATTGGTTTTGATTGCAGGAACATTCAGATTGGTTGTGATAACCAGAGTTCTATTTGTTTGGACAAGAATCCTATGTATCATGTTCAGACTAAGCATGATGTATAGTATCATTTTGTTCGAGAAATGGTTGAAAATAGACAGATTGAGCTGAAGAAGGTAGACACTCAGAAAAATGTTGCAGATGCTTTGACCAAGCCTGTGAACACAAAGAAATTTTTTTGGTGCAAAGAGGCCATGGGCTTGTTTTTAGTCCCTAATTATTTTATTGTTTTCCTATGGGTATTTACAATGTATGATGTCAAGTGGGAGAATGTTAGGATTAAGGTGCCATCAACCTTGTAAATCCTATGTAATTTATTATTCCTATTATTGTTTGTAAATCACCCATAAGGAATGAAAGGTTTCACCAGTAACGATCTTGTTTCAGCCGCATGTTTATATCCAGTACCCAACGCTAATTCGTCTGCAATGGGGGTCGTAGGGGAGTTTCCCCCCTGTGAGGGGTCCGGGGGGATCATCCTCCCGACGGGGGGTCCGAAGGTCGCGCACCCTGACAGGGGCTTGGGGGCAGCACCCCCAAAACCACATTTTATTTATATTTTATCATTGTAAATCTGGACCGTTCGTCATTAGGTCATAGATCTAACAACCGATATTATGTCGATTTTCTTGCCCTAGAAGGCAACCCCTTTTTTAAGGATATTCGTACTACGTTTTTAACAGAGTTAAGAGTAACAAGCGTCACTAGATTGAAGACTGAAAAAGAGGAAGTGCATGTATTCCAATCTCATATTTGAAGATAATACAACTTGGAGCCTCTTTTCTTAGTGGAGTTTTTTACCCGAAAGGGTTTTCTCTGCTACGCCCTTAATATTGGTGTACATAGGGTTATGAATAGTCAGTTTGTGGCTATCTTAACTCCTAATTAAGTCATATTATCATTATTATGTTGTTATTTAGTTGTTTAGGTCGGCCTAAGGCTTCTATAGGTCTATCTAAGTCGGCCTGGGTGATATCCTAGGCATAAATAGGTATATATAGGAGGTAGTGAGTCTCATTTCATATCATATTGTGTATTGTGTTCTCATTGAAGACTATTGGAGGTATCCCCCTCGAAGTGGATTAGGAGGTTGCCCCCTCGAAGTGGCATATTATTATCAAGTATTTGCAGCATATTTACTATTATATTCAAATATTGTGCAAGTTGTTTCATTACAAGTGGTATCAGAGCATGATCTTGGCACCATAGAGGCAAAAAAAATTTCTCATCATTGGAGGCGATTTTGGGAAGAGCATAACTTTTAGATTTTAATGAATTTTTTAAAAAATTTTAAAGGGTTTTTTAAGACAATATTAAAGAAGATACAGTTCAGATTTCAGAGGAATTGGAGCAAAAATAAGCGAGTTATTGCAAAATTAGGGTTTCCAACAAATTCGCTCTCAAGGCAGCAAATTTGCTAATTTCTTGGATTTTTTTCTGGGTAAGTGGTATCTTGGCCTTAGTAAGTTACAGTAAAAATTTCAAAGAATTTGCATTTCATTTGTGTGATTTATTTCAAAAATATTGGTTTCCATCATGACGGGGCCTGCAACAAGAGGCAAAAAGAATGCTGCCACACTGGGGAAATCCTCTAATAAGGATGAGGAAATAATAGAGGATAGTAATACCAATGAGGAAATAAGTAAGGTCAAAGAAGAGGTGTCCTCAATTAAGAGGGATATGTGTGACCTAAGAGGAGATATATCAGATATACGAAGCATGTTAAGCGCCTATATGAATTAACCAAGAAAGGAGTCCTCAAGCAACCAAGGTGAAACCTTCAAGTCGGCTAATAATGACACAAATTTTAATACTCCTATGGGATCTAGGAATTTTTTTCCAAAGGTGGATATGCGCAAGTTCGATGGTAAGGATCCTCTAACAGGGATTAACCAAATGGAGAATTTTTTTGAAGTACATCAAATCCCATATGGACAAAAGGTCACGATGGCTTCCCTATATCTAGAACCAGATCAATTCATTTGGTATCGTTGGTTTTGTATTCATCGGAAAAAAAAGGGTCTCACCGTCTCATGGTCAATTTTTATAGAGGAACTCCAAGCACAATATAGCAATAGTGTAACAGACAACTTCTTCAGCCAGCTGGCTAAACTTCAACAAACAGGATCAGTTAAGGATTATATTCAAAAATTCTAAAATCTATCATTAAGAGTGGATACAATTATAGAGGAGAACTTGAATGATTTATTCTTGGGTGGTCTCAAGGATTACATTCAACATGAGGTACGTATGTTTAGTCCTAACTCAATAAATGAGTCTTTTATCTTGGCACGCAGGGTAGAAGAGAAATATTTGATTCCTAGAAAGCAAGGGGCTAATATGACAAGAGAGAAAGGATATTCAACACCTTCTCTTCCTCAACCTACTAAGTTGACTCCACAGCAAATTGAGGAGAAAAGAGCAAAAGGGTTGTGTTTCAATTGTGATAGCAAATACAGTCGAGGACATAAATGTAGTGAAAAGAAATTGTTCTATATTGAAGGTCCAAGTGAGAAAGAAGAGGAGGAACCCATATTAGAGGAGGATAGGGAGTCAAGTGAGGAATCACATGATTCTCAACCAATCATTTCTTGTCATGCACTCTCAGGTTTCAGTGCACCACAAACTCTCAAGGTAGTGAGTTTCTTAAAGAAGCAGAAAGTAACAGTGTTGATCGACTCAGGTAGTACTCATAATTTCATCAACAAAAAGTTGGCAACTCGTCTAAATTGTTTTATATATCCAGCCCTAGAGTTTCAGGTTTTGATTGCAGATGGGGGTACAGTTAGTTGTTCGGGGAAGTGTCATAGCATTAAATTATCCATGGGAGATTATCAACTTGATACCCCAATGTATGCAATATCCATGGGTGCAACAGATATTGTTTTGGGAGTACAATGGCTTACTACTTTGGGAACAATGGAGATAAACTTCCAAGAACTATTCATGAGATTTCAATCAGAAGGAAAGGTAGTGGAGCTAAGGGGGTTGAAGGCAAAATCCCCACAGATGGTAAGGTCTCATCAAATGCAAAAGTTGCTTAAGAAAGGAGCGGATGGATTTGTGGCCCAGCTATGTTCATTAGAAGTCTCTCAATCTAATGCTCCTACTCATCCAGATTTACAAGCAATAATTGATCGTCACTCAGTGGTTCTTGGAGATATGCCTAAAGGACTTCCTCCTAAGAGGGATCATGACCATGCCATACAACTAGTTCTAGGGAGCCAACCACCAAACATCAGGCCTTATAGGTACCCACACATACAAAAAAGTGAGATAGAAAAAATTGTTGAGGAGATGCTAGAGGCAGGAATTATCAGGCATAGCCAAAGTGCTTACTCCTCGCCTGTGGTGATGGTGCGTAAGAAGGATGAAACTTGGCGCATGTGTCCAGATTATAGAGTGCTCAACATGTACACCATTAAAGATAAGTTTCCTATTGCAGTCATTGATGATTTGCTAGATGAATTGAATGGAGCTATGTATTTTACCAAGTTAGATCTTAGATCTGGTTATCACCAAATTCGGATTAAGAAGGAAGATATTTGTAAGACAGCATTCCGAACTCATGAGGGTCATTATGAATTTTTGGTGATGCCATTCGGCCTTACCAATGCACCATCTACATTCCAGAGTTTGATGAATTTCATTTTTAAGAAGTTCTTGAGAAAGTTTGTGTTAGTGTTCTTTGATGATATATTGATTTATAGCAAGACTTGGGAAGAACATTTGCAGCATGTAGATCAAGCATTACAATTACTCAAAGATCATCAACTCTATGCTAAGCCATCCAAGTGTGCTTTTGGTCTTAAGGAGGTGGAGTATTTGGGACACATAGTTTCACATGAAGGAGTAAAGGTGGACCCTAACAAAATTAAGACTATCATGGAATGGCCTATTCCAAAAACCATTAAGAAACTGAGGGGTTTCTTGGGATTGACAGGGTACTATAGAAGATTTGTGAAGAATTATGGTCGTATAGCAGCACCCCTCACCACCACTCTCTTGAAGAAGGATTCTTTTCATTGGAATGAGTCCGCTAATGTAGCATTTGAGCAATTGAAGGAGGCTATGTGTACAACTCCAGTGCTTGCCACTCCGGACTTCACCAAGGAATTCATTGTGGAATGTGATGCTTCTGGAAATGGGATAGGAGCAGTTCTCATACAAGAAGGTCAACCAATTGCTTTTGAGAGTCGTCAATTAAAGGGTAAAAATCAGCTCAAACCTATTTATGAGAAGGAAATGCTAGCAATCCTTCACGCAGTTAAACAATGGAGGCCTTATTTAATGGGTCGACACTTCAAGGTTGAGACAGATCATGATAGCCTAAAATATTTTTTGGAACAAAGACTATCCTCTTAAGAGCAACAAAAATGGGTCACTCAAATGTTGGGATATGACTTTGAGATTGTCTATAAGAAAGGGAAGGAAAATATTGTGGCTGATGCACTTTCTAGGAAGGATGAGAAAGATGAAGCCTTATTGTGTGCCCTTTCAATATTACAAGCAAATTGGGTGGAAGAAGCCAAAGCAGAATGGCAAAATGATGTTGCAACAAGTAATCTCATCCAACAATTAAAAAGTGATCCTAGTAGTTCAGATAAGTTTTGTTTGAAGGGAGATATTCTTTGGTATAAAGAGCGCTTGTATCTCTACAAGAATTCCACTCTTAAACACAAGATTCTCACAGAGCTACATGAGTCCCCAGTTGGTGGTCATTCAGGATTTTTGAAGACATATCATCGGGTCAAGCAAGATTTTTTTTGGGAAGGGCTAAAAGGTGATGTTCAAAAATTTGTGGCTGAATGTTTGGTTTGTCAAAGAAATAAGGGGGAGAGAATTAAGACACCAGGTCTCTTGCAGCCCTTATCTATTCCTAGCCAGCGTTGGGAAGAGGTATCCATGGACTTCATCACAGGGCTTCCCAAATCTAAAGGTCATAATGTCATCATGGTAGTAGTTGATTGCCTCACTAAATATGCACATTTCATTGCATTATCACATCCTTTTACAGCAAGTGCAGTGGCAAAAGTTTTCTTGGAGAATATCCAAAAGCTACATGGTACACCTAAGGTTATTGTCAGTGATCGTGATCCTGTCTTTACTAGTGACTTTTGGAAAGATTTATTCTCATGTTTGGGTACTCAATTGGCTCATAGTTCTTCATACCATCCTCAATCAGATGGGCAAACTAAGGTTGTTAATAAATGTTTGGAAGGATATCTACGTTGTTTCACTTCAGAGAAGCAATCTCAATGGGTAGATTGGCTACCACTGGCAGAATGGTGGTATAACACTTCTTTTCATAGCTCATCAAAACTGTCTCCATTTTTGGCACTTTATGGATATCATCCTCCTTCCATCACATCATCATTAAAGGTGTCACCAAGAGTTCAGGCAGTAGAGGACCACTTGCTTCATCAACAACAGGTACTTTCAGGACTCAAGGAGAATTTAGCTATGGCACAAAATCGAATGAAACGACAGGCGGGCCAACATCGTAGTGAAAGAAATTTTGAAGTTGGGGATTGGGTCTTCTTGAGATTGCAGCCTTATAAACAAATCTCAATGAAGCAACACAAAAAGAATAATAAGTTGTGTCCAAGATATTATGGGCCATACCAAATCATGCAAAAGATTGGTAGTGTTGCCTACAAGCTAGAGTTGCCACCAACAACAAAGATACATTCAGTTTTTCATGTTTCTTGTTTGAAGAAGGTAATTGGGCAGAATATTCCTACTCAAACAGTACTACCAAAGTTCGATGAAGAAGGAAGAATAATTTTGGAACCAGAGGGCATTCTTCAAACTCGCACGAAGAAGCTGACGAATAGAACCCTCACTCAGTATCTCATCCAATGGAAGAATTTACTACTTGAAGAGGCCACATGGGAGGATAAGGAGTTCATTCAAAAGAATCCACACTTGGTTAGCATTGAGGACAATGCTTCTTTGAAGAGGGGGGGCATGCTACGCCCTTAATATTGGTGTACATAGGGTTATGAATAGTCGGCTTGTGGCTATCTTAACTCCTAATTAAGTCATATTATCATTATTATATTGTTATTTAGTTGTTTAGGTCGGCCTAAGGCTTCTATAGGTCTATCTAAGTCGGCCTGGGTGATATCCTAGGCATAAATAGGTATATATAGGAGGTAGTGAGTCTCATTTCATATCATATTGTGTAGTGTTCTTATTGAAGACTATTGGAGGTATCCCCCTCGAAGTGGATTAGGAGGTTGCCCCCTCGAAGTGGCATATTATTATCAAGTATTTGCAGCATATTTACTATTATATTCAGATATTGTGCAAGTTGTTTCATTACATTCTCCATGTTACATACTGTGTTATGTGTTCAGTTCTTAATGCATGTTATTTCTGTGTAGTGGGTTTTATTTTTGTTGCAATCTCCATTGATTCTACATTGTTTAGAGGATATTAATAAGGTTTCAATCAGATTTACGTTGTGTGGTTTGCACACTTGGAAGATAAGTCTAAATCATTAGTGTTTTCACACTTTATTAGACTTAATTAACTAAATAAAAAAATTCACTTTAATCATTAAAGTGAATTACAACATAGAAATAACTCGAAATACCTACACGTTCACATTGAACCTATCCAGAAGTTTCAAACTGAGCTAAAAACTCAACACTCTCTTAGCAAAGAAGAAATTCTACATAGCCACCTGCTAATCCGTTGCTTCCTAGAGGCTGGAAGACTCGATGACGGTACTCATCAATGCTATATAGTTAGGAAACTTCTTTGGAGGCCTACTCTCCCTGAATGTGCTCCTAGGAGCCTCAACATGCTCCTGAGCATCCCTTAATGTCTATTCAAACCATCGAGGTTTCCTGAAAGAAGAAGAAAGGGCTGAAGTTTCTCCCTCCTCACTTGAAGGTTGTCCTAAACTAGAAACAACTGGAATATGTGAAGATTCAACCTTCGGAGCTTCCTGCTCGTCATCCTCTGCTACTGGAATGAATTCTTGAGCTTTTTTGGATGCAAAGTCTTCCTCAAACTTGACATCCCTACAGACTACAACTTTCCTGAACTCTGCAATGTAGACCCTGTAGGCCTTTGAAGTCTCACTATACCGTACCAATAAACCTGTCCTGCTGGAAGGTTCCAATTTTGTCCTCTTCTCTACAGGTATATGGATATACACTGGACAACCAAAGATGCGAAAATGACTCACTTGTGGCTTCACACCACTAAATGCCTTCTTTGGTGTCTTGTCCTCCAAAATCTTATGAGGACCCCTGTTCTAAATGTAAACTACTGCAAGACATGCTTCTGCCCAAAGAAACAGGCAAGTCCAAGTCATGAATCATGGCCTTAGCAACCCCTATGATTGACCGATTCTTCCACTCTACAACCCCATTTTGTTGCGGGTTGTATGAAACTGTCAACTCCCTCTTTATTCCTACTTCCTTGCAGAAACCTTAGGACTCCTTTGAGGTATACTCTCCCCCATTGTCCAATCTCAAGACCTTGATCTTCTTTCCTATCTGGTTCTCAACAAGAGCTTTGAACTCCTCAAACCTCCTAAAGACCTCATCCTTGGTCTTCAAGAAATAGATCCACAACTTGCAAGAGAAGTCATCAATGAAGGAAACATAATACATGCTTCCTACAATCGATCCTAACATTGGTCCACATACATCCGAATGCACTAAGTCTAAAATGCCTTTAGACCTATGCTCGCTACTTGGGAAAGTAGTCGTGGCAAACTTGCCAAGCATACATCCTCTACAAACTCCCTGTTGTTCAATGTTGAACTCTAGAAGTCATGTGACAATCTCCCTCAGAATAGGCAATGTTGCATGATGCAGATGCCCCATCCTCTTGTGTCATACCTCGTACAAATTGTCATTGTTATGCACTAGAGCTGAAATTGGTTCACCCTGTAACCTATAAAGGTTGCCTTCTCTAACCCCTATAACCTATGTTGAAATTGGGCTAGATCCCTTCTGCCTGATAAAGACTTGTTGATCCTTGAACACAACTGACTCTAGAAGTCATGTGACAATCTCCCTCAGAATAGGCAATGTTGCATGATGCAGATGCCCCATCCTAGTGTGCCATACCTCGTACAAATTGTCATTGTTATGCACTAGAGCTGAAATTGGTTCACCCTGTAACCTATAAAGGTTGCATTCTCTAACCCCTATAACCTATGTTGAAATTGGGCTAGATCCCTTCTGCCTGATAAAGACTTGTTGATCTTTGAACTCAACTGCAAAGCCCTTATCCTCAATCACCAAAACTGAAAGCAAATTATTTTCTAAGTCCAGGAAAAAGCAAAACATCGTCACACTCCAAAGCGTTACCTAATTGTAATCTAAAAGAAATTGTACCAACTCTTGCTTTTGAATACTTGGCATCATTACCAAGCTTAACCTGAACTCCTAAGTCATGTTATCTCAAGTTGGTAAAACACTATCGGGCATATGTCATATGTCAAGAGGCCCCACTATCCAGATACCAAGCATCCTTTGACATTGTGTCGGTAGAAAGACAAGAAACCATTGAGAAATCTTTCTCAAATTTGGCAACAAACTCGTTCATGTGAGTCTCTGTAGAGGCTACAAATTCCTTCTACTACTGCTTCCCTTAGTTCTTCTTATCTGGACACTATGATACATAATGACCAAACTTATGACAATTGAAGCACTTGATTTTACTCAACCCCTTATTTCCTGACTATGAGGATGAATCCTCATCGTTCCCCTTTCCCTTATTGTCCCCTTTTCCTTTATTTCCCTTTGTCTATCCATAGAGGGCTACATTCTCGTCACCACCCTTCTTGCTAGCTTTTGACTCCATCTGAGTTTCCTTCTGGATAAATCATCACACGGTCTTTCAAATGAAGGAAGCTTTTCTCTGGCACAAATGCCCTAAACAAAAGAATACCATGAAGATGAGAACCCATTTAAAGCTAAATTCACTAACTCCACATCTTCCACCTTTTCTCCTACCGTTGCAAGCTAGTCACGAAGCTAAGTGACCTTCATAAGGTAACTGGTAACAGTATCCAAAATGGACATCTCTATGGATCTAAGTCTATTTCTTAATATCATTTTCATGTTAATGTTCTCACTTTGGAAAAGACTAACTAAAGCATCGAACATCTCCTAGGTTGTTTTCTTCTCTAACAAGTGCGGAATTAAATGATCCTTCATAGCATCCAAGATCATCCGCTTGGTATTAATTTCTTTCTTGTTAACTATCAAATCTTGTGGATCTATTGACGGAGCCACCTGATCCTTTATGATGTCCCAGAGATCATTTTCCTCCAAAAGCAACGTCACCCTGACTTTCCAAAGCAGGAAATTTATTGTGCCATCCAACCTGTCTTCAAACCGAAGACTAGGCGACACCATTAAAATATTTTCGATGAAAAAACAAACTCTTTCAAAGCTGGAAATAATATGAACTGCTCAAAAAAAAAATTACATACCTTTTTCAAAACTTGGTTATGCTATGAACCAAAGCTTACACTCCAAACCCTAGTTGCTTCTGCAAATCCTAGCTCAAATTTGTTGTCCTAGCAAACCCTACACACTGGAAAAACTTGATTTTTTTCAATAAAAAAAAAACTTCTAGTTTGTTTGCTGCAAACCCGAGCCTATTGTTCTGAAACCCTAGCTCGTGGGTCTTGATACTCTACAAAATCGGTTCAAATTTCAACAAAAAACTGACTGTTGCAACTTCAACCTGACTACAACTTTTTGCCCTAGCCACAACCTCTGAAACACCTAGTCGCGAACTGTAAGACCCTAGTCATTACTTCAAACTTGTTGCGGATTTAAAGTTTTTCTAGCATGATTTTATCCTAATTAAAAATCGCGACTCGCAGCAGAAAACAACACATGATTTTAATTAAAAACAGCTCACGAATTCTTCAGCTACCTAGTCGCATTGTGATTTCCTTAAAAAATTGTGATTTAATCCTTTGCAGAGCATGCATGATTTGTATAAAGAAAATAAATTACACGACTTGTGTTCCTTTCCCTGGCACGATTTTCCTTTAACAAATACCTAGGATTTCAAACCTTATGGCTACTTGCTAATCTCACATGGCTACTTGCTAATCTCGCTCTAATGCCATGTCAAAATTCCACTCTCGATGCATAATTTCCTAATGCTGAAATAACATTGAATTAAACATACAAATCATTGAAATTTGAACAACATAAACAATGGACAAAGGCAGATATTTTACACCTTTCAATCTACTTTACATTCCTTCAAAAACTTAACTACAACTAATCCTTCAGTTGCATAGAAATATTACAGTGCTCTGAGTCTTTAATTTTCAATCCTTTATACTACTCAACTAAAAATCTAATCTTCCAATAAAACGACCTTATCTCTCAAAAAAAAAAGCAACCTTATCTCACGCAAGAGATGACTTGGGAGATAAGTCTAAATCATTAGTGCTTTCACACTATATTAGACTTAATTAACTAAATAAAAGATTTCACTTTAATCGCTAAAGTGAATTACAAAATAGAAATAACTCGAACTACCTACACGTTCACACTGAACCTATGCAGAAGTTCCAAACTGAGCTAAAAACTGAACAATGGCAAGTCTAAAAATTCACATATAATCAATTATTTATATATCTAAGATTCTAAAGGCATAGACATAACATTAAAAATATTTATATTTTGGTTTTTATATTTTTAGTTTGTAATATTTATTTTGCTATATTTAATTTGTGTCTTTAGTGATTTAAATATACATGTAAACAATTTATTTTTAATGTTTTATTTCTTTTACAATGTTTGAATGTTTTTTATAACCCTAATCTGGATACCACATCAGACAGTGTGGTACCATATCAGGACACTGGATACATGCCAAATATGGACTCGTCTTTGGATATGTCTGGATACAGTATCCATTCTGTATCCAGGAGTATTGTCTCTGTATCCAGTATCTGATACACAGACACACATATCTGGGCAGGGGAGGGAAGTATCTGGCAACTATGTACAATTCTCTATCCACCAATGCTATTAGCTCTTAAAAATCAAAACAAAATTCATGTCCATGTAAACTGTTCTCAAACCTTCCCTAGATGTAATAGCAGACTAACAAATATGTGTTCCTAAGGTTCCTATTAACTTAAATATCATATTGTGTACTACAAGATATGAGATTATCAGAATTTACTTCTTCCATCCACAAGGAATTTGAAAAGCATTTGAAATTTTCGTAACATTGAAATTTCTCTTCCACTGCAAAAATGCATCTATATGTCCAGGAACTTGGGTGCAGTCAAATAACCAGAAAGCAAAGCTGTTAATCACTTTGGATTTCTAAGAACAATGATCACAGAATCTCCACGAAGGAACATTTTGCTGATGAATCTATCCTTGTTGACAGGCTGGGCTTTCTTTTTCCCTTTTCCTGTCTTTGGTACCTGAAAATGGTATCATTAGATCGAAGTTAGAATGAAAATAAGTGTAACTAAATGCACAGGGAAAATTATGAACTTTGCTGTCAATAAATACATAAATACAACTCAATTGCCAGAATATACATTGAATAGTGTCTAAAACTTCAAGAAGATGAAAAAGTTCATTGACCTCCGTCCACATTTCTTTAACGTTCTCCAGAACCATGTTGCAATGCCTGTCAAATGCTCTAACTCGTCCAAGAAGTTTCTTGTTGTTTCTGCAGTTTATTAGAACCTGTGGTAAGAAAAGGAGAAACTTTATCCATTGGGATGTAAAAATCTTGCAGATAAAAACAATAATTGTAGCTGTAAACTCTAACTCAGAGATCTTTCAATTCAAGTCCTTGTTCAATTGTTTCCTTTAAACAATCACCCTACCTGTGTATTGTTTTTCACACTCATCATAAGAACAGAAAGAGGACCAGTGTTGAATTCCTCCTCCTCGGTCTTCTCTGGCTGCACATACAGTAAAAAACAATGTGAATAAATAAACCTGTTCTGTTACCTAACATTCAATAAAGTTACAGTGCAATGGACAAAATTAGAAAATTTTTACTACAGTATGGATTTTAACATATTACTGGAACTTATAGCTCATTATAGTATTCAATGAAAATATTTCGAAATACTGAAACTCTGAAACCCTTACTTCAAGAGAAATTGGAATCAGTTAAGAATTAACAGGCAAATACCACTCAAGAAAAGATATTGCTTAGGGTACAAATATGGAAAAAGACAACCCATGCAAAAAGAATCCTGTCATTGAAACTAAAACAGTTTAATGACTTTCACCATCATGCACAGACCGCGCAAATGAATGATAGGTCATAAATCTATTGCTTCCTACTCCAAGGCAAAGATTATAGTAGAGCTAAGTTCAGCAGCATTCTACAGGGACACATCTCTGGGGATCAGGCTGATGTCCCCAATGTCCCAGACGTCCCAGGGTCTTGAAGACTTCGAGGGAGCATTCCCTTTTTTCAGGACTCGACAGCTTACTCCATTTGGTGCGCAAATTGAAAAAAAAAATGCTAAAAACCTTAAAAATCTACAAATTGAGCACATTGTATTCACTTTTTAAAATTCCAGCTGCTTTTAGTTTGTTTAAGTTATTTTGATAGCAGTCCCACCGTCATCCCCCTGCTGTACCCAAATTTGGGAACTTTTTGCGGTCTTTGAAACTGCATCCCTGTGTCCCCCCATCAAGGAAACTCGGGAAACATAGAAGTTCAGAAACTGCAATTTTTTAAAATGAGGTTCCTTTTCTAGTTTGCATGTGGCAACTAAGACCCATTCAGCAATCACTTTTCAATATCATGAACGTCATACCTATAAATATAAATTACAAATTATAATTTATGAATTCTTGAATATCGTTAACATCACAAGTAGAAACTGAAAAAGATATATTTCCTTGATCAACCTTTTACAAGGAAAAGTCAATTCGAATTGAGAATGACAGATATATCATCCTTAATTTTGAAATAAATTAGAATCAAATATTTCCCATCAGTTCCTTTTCAAAGGCAGACCAGGAATAGCCAATTAAGGCTTTGTAAAACAGCAATCTACTCCAGATTATTTGATTATCCTTTCCTTTGACTGTGCAGCTAAGAGCAATCCTGAGAGTGTGGGAAGAAGAGGAGCAATTCTGCATAATCTGGTAATTTTTCCCATACTTTTGTAAGGGGAATGAAGTTCTATAAAGACAACCAAGCAGAGTTGATCGCCCTTATGGGCTCAAGATATGAAGCTTGTTAAAGGTTGATAAGCTGGATATTATGATGATTAAATTACACTTCAAATTTTGGACAAATTAAAATCAGCCATAAGATATAATAAAACAAGTAATTTCATTATTTCATAAAATGTGTCATCTCAAATTGTGGCATGTTAAAATCAAAACACGTGAACACTGAGGGAACTCCAGGTGTTGGAGGCCACCCATGTCCAGAAGAGTTGGGACAAGAAGTAATATCTGCCCTTGCCCCACAAGTTCCTATTAGGTGTTATCATTCTGTTTTTTGAATGTATCAGCCTCTCTCATACACATGTCCAGGATAGTTGGGACAAGAAGCAATATATGCCCTTGCCCCACAAGTTCCTATTAGGTGCGAACACTCTATTTTTTGAATGTATCAGCGTCTCTCATACAAATCTACTGGCAATCTTCATATCATATATTCAAGAATTTTATGTATTACTGTTTTATGTAATTTTGAACCCCAAACCCGTGACACACAAAGTACACACTGTATGTCATCTGGAAAGGTTTTGTTTCTTTGACATCAACATCTCAACTAGATTCAGGCAGAATACAGCTTCATTAGTTTTTCATAAGCAATAGGAAATGAACAGGGATTTTAATAACATGCCAAGAGCATTGAAAATAGTGCAAGAGTGTTTGGATCTGTTGCAGAGGCATTTGAAAAGAGAGGCCTTTAAAAGCTTGCTACAGTTTAAAATAACAAGTAGATGGTCAGTCAACTTGCTTACCAATGGCTTAGAAAACAGAAAAGAGGTGTTTAATGCTTTCCTGAAGTGTTAAAAACTTTTCTAGAAGCATTATACGTTTACCAAAAGCATTAAAACTTTGTCAAAACTGCCAATGGCATTTTAAAATATGAACAGGAAATGTTTGCAACAACAAATCAAGGGTGTTTAACCTTTATCAAGGCATTTTAACACCAAGGGAGGAATTGGTTGCTGTAATAGGGGTTTAACTTTCAAATTTGAACCAGGAATGGAACATTGGAAGCCTTTCATTACATTAATCTTGTTCTAAGAGTCAAAAAACTGCTTATTTCTTCATGACAACTCTTTAAAACCATTAAACACCATTAAATCTGCCTCTTAAAAAAGTATTAAATCTGTGTTTTTGGGAAATTTCATTAAAACAAGAGAAAACCAGCAAAGTGGAAATATGAGATATCCTACATGCACACCTTTAAGAATTCCCTTTACTCCAACTAGTTTAAAGAAGGAAGATATATGCCACATTCGTTGTCAAGATATGACCTCTCTTTAACAATATAAAGCTATCCTTTACAAGCCCTTCGTTGGACATGAGACAATCAGGGCTTTTCTATTAAACCTTAAAAGCCTCTTAAGAAAGTCAAAGGGTCTTCTATATAGTACTATGAAGAACTGTTAGACTAGAAGAAAATAATTCTAACTAAAGGAAAATTCAATGGAAATTGTATAATTTCTTGAAATTTGAAATATAAAATACAAATTTTGACCATTTTCAGAAACCTTCCTTACACTTGTGATGGAGTGGCTCCAGCCTCTTTTCCTACATTTTGCCTTCCTCAAACTCGACTCATACCACATGTTAAATATCATTTGGACAGAAATTACACAGTGACCATATAATTTTATTAATGTAAAAAAGAGGACTGCAATGCACAGGGATTAAATCACATATGCTATGCTGCCAACTATAAATAGTAACCTACAAAAAACTTGTTGAAGTTCCATGGAGGAACTAAAACCACCCATCATACTAATAGAAACAAACATAGGCTTAAAGGATATATTACAATCTAACTACTAACGCCTAGACCTTAGGATAAATTACTAGCCTAAGGTGATCTTTTGGATCACACTAACAAGGTGTGATCATGGAAGGGAAGGGGGCAGAAGTGCTAGGGGTCATGGTGGCAAAGCAGGGAAAGCTAAGAGAAATCAGGCAAATTTACAGCCTCAAGGATTGGAATTTTCTGTTTATCCCTCAACTGACAGGACACAACAACATTCATGTGGATCCCAATGTGAATCTATATCCATACCATCGTTTGCCCCTTCAAGAATCCAATCATAATTTCCAATCAAATTTTACTCATCCTCTCTATACAAGACTGAGCATTGCATGCAGCTTCAATGGCTCGGAGAAAATGGACCCAACATGAAAGGAGCATATGGACTAATGGAGATCCGTCCTCTCACAGTCCTCTGCTACTGCAAAAGAGGAAAATTAGTGGTATGATGGATTCTCTGTATAAGCATCCTAATATCCAAAGCAACAGTCTCAATTTAAATGAAGATCCCTAGTGGTGGAGGTGCTTCTTCCAAACGTACCCTGACTGTCATCATAGAGCATGCTTCCAGCGGGGATAACATTTCTCTGAGTCACAATAGGAGGCCTAGCAATGAGTAGCAAGTAGACCCCAAAGGGAAAAGACATGTTGAAAGTGATGGGAGAGTTCTAAAGTTTTCTGTTCTTTCTCAAGAAAATAAGCACAAAAGCAATTATGAACCCAAACAAAAAGCTGAATAAACATAAACAATGAAATAAAGGCCAAGATTGCATGTGCAAGGCAATGCCTTCTCGAAAAGTCCAGACACTGACATGACGAGTTAATGGGCTGCATATAAAATGACACAGAAATCCTGGGGCAATGTTGGATATTCTCAGTGGTATTTTAATGAAATGATGACTAACCAGACTGAGGTGGTGAAGCAAATCAGGCTACTGACTTATTACAGAAATAATAATGCAGCAGGCAACAATCCCCAACAGCAATAATAAATCTATGGGTAACAACAACAATGGTGATACCAATGAAGAGGGACGCACAATTGAGATGAGGAACAACAAAAATCAAGATGACCCAGACAAGCAATTTGCTTTCTCTAGCTTTGTGTCTGCTGAGTCGTGTTAGAAAATAAACCAACTGGTGTTATTTAGCAATGCTGAAGACAGGATGTGAATTGTCTGTCATGTTTTAAGAGTTTATTGGATCTGTGTGGAACAGTATTTTATCAATGTAATCTTTGGGCTTGGTGCCCTTTATGGAATAAAACTTTAATTTGCCAAAATGTATCAAGAACCTCAAAAAAAGGCATGATCTGTGTTAAGATCATTTAAATATCAAATGAAGATCCAGAAATCACAATACTATACAAAGTAGCAGAATGCATAATTTTTAAAGTATTATAAGCGTAAACTCAATTCAATGGTTCAAACTTAATACTAAAATACTATCAATCTGATCGTCCACTGCTGAGCTACTGATGCATTTTTAAGAGTCATACTCATTACTTCCCATTCCAATGTGATACAGTTAATCATTAATGCTTCCTAAGATTTTTAATAAAAGCACAATAAGAAAGCAGATAAAATACAACTATGATAGCAACCCAGATAACTAAGACAGCCAATTTAAGATCTTTGCATGGATAAACACAGTGAAACCTAAATCATATGTAAAGAAGCAGGTTTAGTTAACTCACAACATCCTCATCCATAGGCTTGCTGCAAGAAAGCAAACGATAGTTTTGATTAGAAAATAAGTCAAAGACATATAACAAAACAGTTAAAATAGTTCCTATACATTACCACTTAATAAAACAGTTCAAGAGTTGCAATAAATTCAAAGATATTGAAACTAATTGGATTTTTTGTCAACAATAATTACAGAGAAGAGCTTAGAAGTATGATCTCCAACTCCCATGTACTTTTACAAGACTCCCTAATAGAAACCTTACAAGTGTTTTATTGTTTTTCTCATAACACAATAAATAACAAATTCATCGAGTACTTGAAAGCAGGTACAAAATCTCAATAAAAAATATGGAGAACAATACAACATACTGTAAACAGCTCCTCTCCAAGTTAACATGAACTGTTGATTTAAACCCCAACTGATCTGTTAATTTTAACTAGGATTTTTTAGCTCAAATAGAACTTTGACATGACAATCCCAAATGTATTCATGATTTTTTTAAATTCGATTTATTTTTTGTTCAAGACTTCCACTCTAATAAAGCTGTGAGCTTACAAAATGGTAATAATAACAAACTTGGAACTGTTTACCGCAATATGGTGTGTTTCACAGAATATGAAGTAAACAGAATTAAGTAGTATAGCGCATAACACAGAGCATGAAATTATAACAGCATTGCACAGAATAAAGCATTGTTCCCATTCATTGAATATATCAGTATTACACTACAATGTTACAATGCTGTGGGGTCGCCCCGACTACAAAGTATTAAGCCAATATATAACTTGGCCAAGGTTGGTTGAGATACCAACCGTTGGCAACGACTCTATAACTATCCAACCGTCGGGGTTAATTCCCGATAACACTCCTAACATAACAACACTAATTAATTTATGATTATTTACTTGGCTGACTACGGCCGACTACAATTATGACCGACTACAGGAACCAAAGAAAAGACATGGAAAGCTGCATACAATCATTTAATCCAATTTTTACAAGATGCAGTTTTCTATTTCTGTTGGGGCTCCCACAAAATAACACATTAATGTCTATCGTTTCAATTAAGCACAGTTAGAGAAGGCATTAGACCATAGCTAATCAAAAACATTGTGGGCTCGTATTGAATGCATTACATGAAAAGCACATTCCAAGTATCTAAATTTATTAGTTAACAAAATCTAATGATTTACAATCAAAGCTAGTTATTTCTCTCTAAATGATGATGATGTCTTGACTTCCAACATGAACAATATTTCCTTTCCAAATTTTTTTAGGACACAGAAATGCTAAGATGATAGTGATCGACAGATGATGGCCAGTTAGGTAATGACTGCACACTCACTGCATACTGCACAGACATAGAAGCCGCTACAAATACCTTCACTCTACTATTTTCAGCAAGATTCAAGCCTGCATGTCTGAACATTGAAATTAAGCAGAATTGGGCATCATGTTTTTAAAACCTTTCAATAAGTCATAAGATTGGCAGTCTAGGATTCTACAGCGCAACAAAAGGAAACAACAGAGAGACAGTGAGCCTTGCCTAGATCTGTTTCAAATAGAACAGAAATCAAAGTTATTGAGGGCCATCATATGGAGCTCTTCTTTAGGAAATATCAGCCTTCTCCCCCTATCATCTCCACCATATTAAAATGCAGTAGAAATGAGTACGTAAATTAATTCGCAGCCAAAAGAGGCCACTTCAAGTAAGATAATACGATAGTATTGATAATACATTTTGAGTCTAAAAAATCCAAAAAAGATATGTGGAAAATCAAAGAGAACGGTTTTATTCTCAGTATTATGGGGCATGAGTCTGATGAAATTTTTTAAATTCTAATAGAATGGACTTATAAAAATTGGCAAATAAAACCTGACAGACCTATTAGTATGGATAACTGTGACTATTTTATAGTTTACTCCATAAACAAAGAATAAAAAGAGAAACTAATTCAGAGATGATTAAGGTTCCTGAGTAGAGCTGGTCTCTTCATGATATACTATCTAAACCAACCGATTGAACTATCAACATTAGTACCATCCGACCATGTTTAAACTTTTAATTTTCTTTGTGTTACCTTTTAACTTTTTAAGTTTGGATTGAATCATCATTCCAAGTGATTGGTGCCTCTTGGTCAATATGTATGAGCATTGAATATGAATCCAAGTAAACAGTTTATAACATGTGTCCAGATTTGAGTCAATTGAGATCTGAAGAAAACTCTAGTAGAAACATGTTACAGATGGGGGAATTGCACATATAAACAAACAGTGAATTATGAAAATATCCCCTTCAGATGTTGGCAATATTGTGACAAATGGTCCAAAATTGTGGGGGGAAGGAATGGGTAGACACCAACAAAATATTAATCAGAAAAAGAACATGGAATAATTTTAAGCAAGTGCTGTCACAGAGTCTATAAGTGGCTGCAGGGGAGGAAGGAAGGTGAAACATAGGAGAAAAGTCAAACTGAAATGCTTAATAGAAAGCTAGGCAAATTATGAAGGTTGTCGAGATGATAAAAAAGCATGTTCTAGAGCCTGGACATCTAAAGCACTATTGATCAAAATTACTGTTGATTCAATGAAGGAACAACCTAGAACCAACTCGGTAGAAGGAAATGGAAACATTGGAGCCTAAGGTGAATTCAGTTAAGGACACAATGTTCACTGACAACCTCATTTTGGGAGTAATCAGAGAAATTAGAGCAAACAAGACTAAACGCTATGTTGACTTGGTTTCATTTTGGTTTAAAATATCTACTTGTCCAAAATACTAACTTACAAATTGTTGTTTGAACTCCATGCACGCTAAACACACAGGACTAGCCTATGACATGGCCTAGATTGCACCTAATGATGACATTCCACCCCTACTATACAACTCCTGTCATTCAGCAATCTTTTTCCTAACATCTTGTTGCCTCACATTGCACCTCTTTCAGCACTTCTAATTTTATAATTGCTAAACTACCTACATGTCGTGAGCTCCAGCCACATGAGAGGTCAACCACAACTCCTGTAGGAATTACATCACTGAAAACTAGCCAATAACGTGTGAATCCATCAGTAAATAATGACAGCAGCATGGATCTGCTATGCATCAGCCAATGGTCGCCAACAAAGCCCCTACTATACAACTCCTGTCACTCAGGAATCTTTTTCCTAACATTCCGTTGCCTCACATTGCACCTCTATCAGCACTTCTAATTTTATAATTGCTAAACTACCTACATGTGGCAAGCTCCAGCCACATGAGAGGACAACCACAACTCCTGTAAGAATTACATCACTGAAAACTAGCCAATAACGTGTGAATCCATCAGTAAATAATGACAGCAGCATGGATCTGCTATGCATCAGCCAATGGTCGCCAACAAGCCTTAGAATGTGTGGGAAAACCTCAGAATGTGATCAAAAGCCAATCAAGTTCAGAATGATTCAAAAAACTAAAATAACCCTGAATCATACAAAAGTCGGGAATTTTAAAGAATACAAGGCTACCACAGTATTCTTTACAGGGCTACCATCTTAGCGTAGTACTACTGGAGTTATGACCTCGAGAAATTCAAACTGCTCCCGTAACGTACATAACAGCTAGGAAGGCCCAAAAGAAGTCTCTCCTTTATGTTTATGATGGGTCTTTCATGATTTACCAAATTTACACTTAAACAACTTCTTTGGTTGTTATTGATACCTTTGTATTGATTGATGACTTTTGACATTGCTTGATTTCAACTTCTTGGCCTGTTAAAATCTCTCCAATAAGCTTAATAAGTTAAAACTCAAGGCCGCTTATGGACCACCTTCTCTACATCATTAGTTATCCATGGCTTAGATGGAAAAGGAAGAGGTATGGGTATGTATTTGGTTTAAATATTTTGCACCCCTTCAACTGAGGAATAAGTTACCCCATTCCCTCCTCCCCCTCTCACAAAAACAAGTTAAAATAGTATTTTTGCACACTAAACCCTGATTGGTATATTCAAGAAAGGGTAAAACATTAATGGGGATTCAACTTTTACCTCTCCCCACTCACTCTGTGACTGATTTTTCCTCTGCAATCCTTTATCCTACCAAAGACTGCACTGCTTCCTTGTCAGATGAAATTCTCTACCTATGAGTCCCGTATCGACAATGAATCTCAATAAGAACCCTATGCCATGAGGAGGGTATTTAGAGAAAACCAACAAGGTGAAGAGTGGGCAGCTTAGGTTCTGCTTTGGAGATACATGAATGAAAAGAAATGACAAAAGTGCTCAGCCACCTAGGAGAGCCAATCTATTGGGCATCAGGTGTAAGTACCTCTCCATGTCTTTTCATTCCCTATACCTGATATTGCAAGGGTAAATCTAAAATCTAATTAGGAATGCTTACCAATCTCCTTGTTAAAAAAACTTAAGATAATGAGGCAAGATGTGTGATCTGTTTTTCCGTGTTCGTCTATTAATTCAAGATTGAATAGTGGAATGAGAATTACATGGTCACTCAATAATTTGGCTTTAAGAGAGAATACAATGGCCATAACTATTTATGTTAGATGGGAACCCTCTCGCACATCATGTTCTTGAAGGCCAGGGTTTAGTATATTTCTCCTTCGAACAGGATTTCATACCTTGATTTCTTCACATTTGTGGTGAACAACCCTGTTGGTCTTAGAGCAGCAAAATTCTATGACAACTCTATCTGCATTATTTTTGCTGGTGTTGTGCCCTAATTTCACTCAGTCAAGTAGTTTATCACATCAAATCTTACAGATTTGGGAATTTTCTTCTATGCTTGCTTGTCTTTAATGTAAGGAAGGTAGAATCATATCATTGCTTATTTGGATTCCTTGGATGTTGGGTGTTGTGTTATTTATCTTGATGCTAGGTTTGATTTCTTCTTTTGAACTTTTCCTCGTCGTGTTTTGTCATGAGATACAGGTAATGATGAATTCTCACACTTGATCTCTCCTTGGTCTATTGACGCATCTCCATGGTTGGGGTGGACTGGACCACTGATGGTTGGGAAAGTCTAGCTGAACTTTCCCCAGCACATTGTTCAATGGTTAACATATACAGCTCCAAAGAAGCTCCTGGGTGTGATGTAAGTACCAATGCAATTTAATTTACGCATCATTTATATACTAGACAATCTGAAGACCTTATCTCAGAATACGAGAAATGTGTTTGTCCCAATATGGCATTAATGGGTCAAGTGTTAAAGGTGATTGGTAGATGATGCTCATCATCTAAAGGTAAAAGTATAGGTAGTTTTTTAGGTCACAGCCAAACCAGACACCAATTTGGTGCATGAGACTACCCTTGTGCAAGTCCACAGGTAGATTTTTTTCCAGTTACCTTATATTGTACATACCCCACCCCTTGCCAGATTTGAATCTGTGCCTTCTCTATGGAGCACACATGGAGTACACATGCCTTCATCAGAAAAAAAAAATAACCCTTTTCTATAATATTTTTCTTTTGGAGCTCAAGTAAACTCTTTTTCTGGCCAAGAAGTTTTGGAACCCCAAGATTTTATGTCACTTTTGAGTCACAACATGTATGTGTTAATATTCAGACTACTATGGTATGCAGATTCAGCACTCAGAGATTGAACCAACTATCAAAATTAAACTTCAATCAAAACTGTTGTTGCTGCATACATTAACCTGCACGCACACACTGCTGAAAGTACAAAAAGACGAGGAAAACATTGAAATCAAAACTATTTTCTGTCTCAAAAAAAATTATTCTAAATGTTTTTGTTACACAAAAGTGGATTCCCAGGCTTAATAAAAGAACCTCAAACTTAGGTGCACCAAAGCAGAAGAAAAAGCACTTTAAATCAGAAGTCCATTTTCGTTTTATTCATAAAATATGGCAAAACAAAACTCCCACGCCCTAGAATAAAACATTTAAAAAACAAAAACAAAGCAGCCAAAGCAAGCACTCAGATTTAGGAAATGTAATACTAAATATGAGTGCCTATTTCTAGCAGCTTTAAGACTAAAAATAGGCCAGACTTTGTTAGGCGTACTTTACATAGTTTAGTACTTTTGGCAAAATATGTTTTGTTAGTGGTTTCGGGAAGTATGTTTATGTTTTAGTTTCGGCGAGTAGTTACTCCTGATCAGTACGTTGGTTGGCGACAGTTGGCAACCGTCGGACAAACTATATATGTACTTGTCACGCCATTGTATGGGCATGGAGTTTTTGGATTATGATTGTACTTGCTGTTTGAAATTAATATATGCAGTTGATATTCTGAGTATACCATTTCTGTTGTTATTCTCGTACAATGTAATGCATTTCCGTACACTGTGATAGTGCAAGTATCTTTCCTGTTTACTTTGTATGGGAAATAATTAGACCACTTAGGCAGTAAACATTTTGGCGCCGTTGCCTAAGCGAATCCGGTGAACATCCAGACGGGAGAATGGCAGCATAATGGGGCAACCGGTCGATCCCAACGAGAAAGTACAAGATAGAAGGCACGTAGAAGAGATAGTACGTGAAATTCAAGAAGAACGCCAAGGAAGCGACAGAGAAGAAAATAAACCAAGAAATCGGGAAGATGAAGTAACTCAGGAATTGGTCAAATTGTGGTTATTATCAGTCGGACAATACGTGCGAGACGAATCCATCCGTGGAAAGGTTCTAGAGGAGATTATTTCGAGAAAACCTGCGTGTCAACAGCGAGGTGGACAACCTTCTGAACCGCATTCCTCGACTTCTGGCAAGGAACCTGATAACCTTCCAAGACCTTCGAGAAGAAAGAGAAAGGGAAGTACGACGGCAACAAATACTCAGGAGGTATGAAGAACGTCTGAAACAAGAGGAGGAACGTGACGCCGATCGCCGACGCACGCCGTCCAACTGAGAAGGATAAGCATAATTAATGTCCCTACAACTTAATAAGGACAAGAATAAATTACCAATGGGGCAAGCAACACCAGAAGAAATAGTGAAAGATCATTAAGACTAAAAGAACAGGAAGAACGCAGAAAAAGATTAAAACAGATTTTTGAAAAAGAAAATGAACGACATGAAGAAGTAGATCAAGGGGTTGATGAACATAATTTTAAAACACCAATAACAAATAGAGGAAAAGAAAACGAGAAGAATTTGACAGAAGAACTAGAGGATAGTATACGTCGTATTGTGGCATTGTCCATTTCAGAGGAAAGGTCGAGGAACAGAGGACTTGAACCCGAGACCCCTGCACAAAGGGAGAACCAGAGGTAACTGGAAGTGTAGAGGACGCCGAGACCGGAAGTGGGAAGGAACCGTACGTGGGCGACAGTGTCGGGAAGACACCGGAATGACACGGTAGAACCAGTCCAATTGGATCAAAGACACGAAGAGGGTACCTCGGGAAAAAGATGGTGACCCCACCGGCAAGTGAAAGGCAGAAGTTGCCGAAATTCATGGGGAACGGGTCAGAGGATCCTGTCCGGCACTGTAAAACTTGTGAAACCATATGGGTGGCAAACGGACAAAAAGACGAAGACTACTGGGTAAAAGCGTTCCCAGCGACGCTAAGAGGTATTGCCACTGACTGGTATACAAACCTAGGGGCAGCACAGAAAACCTCATGGGATGAACTGAGAAAAGCCTTCGAGAATGAATTTAAACTTCTAAGAGATGACAATGAGATTGTAGCAGAAATCTACAATACCAAACAAGGAAAGAACGAAAATGTAAGGGCATATAATAGAAGGCTCAAAGAATTACTCGGGAAACTGGAAACTCAGCCAGCGGATGGACTGAAAAAAAGATGGTTCATTGAAGGGCTAGTCTCGTCATTGAGGAAAAAGATGAAAGTGGTACCCCCATCGTCATACGCTGAAGCGTACAATCGGGCGATGGACATAGAAAGTGAGAACAAAACATCATCCCGAAGTAAGAGAAGAACTAAAGATGATGACAGTACGGGGGGCGACAACAGTGAAAACGAGTCAAAAACCATTCAGGCACTGAGAAGAGACATGGTCCGCATGATGAAAGAATTGAAAACTGATAAAAAGATAACCAAAGAAGGTCGGAAATTATGGTGCACTGAGTGCAACGGGGAAGGTCACGTAAAAGCAAACTGCCCGAGAAAGTTATTTTGTAACATCTGTCAGGTAATGGGACATTCAATCAAGGAATGTCCATTTAACTTGAAAGCAAGAAGTACCCAAGTGTTGTTCACACAAGGAGAATCATCAACTCCGCCGACCACACCGCCGAAGCCTCAAAATAGTCCGAATGCATCCCCCGGAGGATACAGGAATAACAGAAGGTTTAACAATAACAGCGCCAGAAACAAATTGCAGTACGACAGCAAAGGGCGACCGATGATACAGTGCCGGCAGTGCAACGAGTGGGGACACTTTGCAAGAGAATGCCCGAACAACAATCAGAACACAATAAATGCATTATGCAAGTGGTGTGGGCCTAGTGATCACGAAGAAAAAGACTGTCCGAAGCAGAAAGGGGTGAACCTTATCAATCTAAAGGAAAATGATGAAGAAATCCTTGCTATCACCCAAGCACAGTGGAAAAAGGCCACTTATCCAGATCCCCGTACGGAAAAAGAAAGACTCCGAGAGGCACGAGAGGAAGTGGAAGCTGCCATGAAAACCGAATGGAGGAACTCAGACAAAAAGGCAATACAATCAAAATCGGACAAGAACATAACAAGTCAAGTACTGCAAGCTACCGTACCAATTAAATTGGCAGACCTCCTCCAAAGCTTGCCTCAATTAAAAGTAGCAATATCCAAGGTAATGGAGGACAACTCGCACGAAGGCCAAACCCACACAACAGAAGATGTTATAGTAGAACCACCGCCAACGGGAGAACAAGTACTCGACCCGAGGTTGCTGGCGATTGATACTGGAAAGAAACCGGCCGTAGTACACATGGAAATCCTTGGACGGAATTTAACAAATATTATAGTCGACGGTGGATCCGAAGTAAATGTACTACCAGAAGAAACCTGGAAGAGCCTCGGGAAGCCTACTCTATGGCCACAAAACTTCCAGTTAGTGGGAGCCGACGAGCACAGGATCAAGGCGCTGGGAGTGCTAATGGCTCAAAAGGCAAGAATCGGTACCTAGCAATTCTTGTTAAATTTTGTAGTCATAACAGCACAGAGTGCATCATACGATGCATTACTTGGCCGAAGATGGCTAATAGCCGCCAAGGCCAACCACAACTGGAAGAAAAACACTCTGTCCATAGAAAATGGACGTAAGAAGTTTGTCATTGACTTGAGGACACAAACCGTCAGTGAAGAGTTGGCGTCAGATTCTGACTCGGATGGAGGGGACTCGACAGAAAGTGGGAAAGGGCCGATGGAGCCCGATGATGAAGGGGTGCTGAAATTACAGGAATGCTCAGAAGACGAGACAAATTCATTCAGTGGGCTATTCCATTGGCAGATGGAAGACTACGAGTTTTTCCCGCCACAATGCAACATGATTTCAATAAAAGAAATCGGTGAAAGCTCAGGAATGACGAGTGAACAGAAAGACGATGGTGAAACATTGGAACGGACAAGTGATCAAGGGAAGGAAGTGGCCCACATGTTCCCAGCGGCATATGGGGAATATAAGGGAATGCATAAGTAGACAGCACGCCGGCACATCAGTTTGAACCGGAAAAGAAGATTATGTACGAAGAGCCAGTAACGAAGAGAATTAATCTCGGCGAGGAAAGCAACCCAAAGATAATTCTGGCCGGAGACGAATGGAATCCAGTACTCAAAGCAGCAGTGTTCAGAATCTTTCTAGAGTACAAAGATGTGTTTGCCTGGACCTACAAGGACCTGAAGGGGATACCACCAGAACTGTGCGTCCACAAAATTCCACTCATACCAGGAGCACGCCCAGTACGGAAAAGGCCATATCACATGAATAAGAACTACGCAGCAAGTGCAGGAGGAAATTGAAAAAATGCTTGAGGCAGGAATAATATTTGAGGTAGAAACGAGTGAGTGGGTGTCACCGATTGTAATATCACTTAAGAAGGAAGGGGGACAAATCAGGATTTGCGTGGATTTTAGATGTCTCAATGCAGTAACAATCAAAGATCCCTTCCCCATCCCATTCACAGACTCCATTTTGGAAGAAGTGGCCGGCCACAAAATATATTCCTTTATGGACGGATTTTCGGGGTATAACCAAATCAGCATCGCCGAGGAAGACAAACTGAAGACAACATTTGTGATTGAAAACGGGGTATATGCATACAACCGGATGCCGTTCGGTCTGTGCAATGCACCAGCCACCTTTCAAAGAATTATACTGCACATATTTGACAAAATGTCGGTGGGAAACTTCAAGGCATTCCTCGATGACTGGTCAATTTATAGCGACCAGCAGACACCTCAAAGCCCTCACCGAGTGCATGGAGCGTTGCAGGGCGGCACGGTTGGCCTTAAACCCGAAGAAGTGCCGATTCATGGTGTCACAAGGGAAACTTCTTGGCCATATTGTATGCCAAGCAGGACTAAAAGCAGACCCGGACAAGATTCAGGTAATTGTAGAAATGGAGGCCCCAGGAGATGTCACCGGAGTAAAGTCTTTCCTAGGCCATGTCAGTTACTACCGAAGATTTATCAAAAATTTTGCTCAGGTATCGCACCCATTGGACATGTTGACAAGGAAAGGGGTACAGTTTGTATGGTTGGATGAACAACAGAAAGCATTTGAAGAACTAAAGACAAGACTCATCAGTGCACCTATCTTAGCCTATCCAAACTGGAACAAGGAATTCCACGTGCACGTGGACGCATCAAACTTTGCAATTGGTGCCACTCTTGCACAGGTAGGATCTCATGGTCTGGATCATCCAATGTACTTTGCCAGTCGGTTGCTCTCCAAGGCGGAACGAAATTACAGTACGACGGAAAGGGAGGCTTTGGGAATGGTCTACTCCGTACAAAAATTTAGGCATTATCTCTTGGCAACACCATTCACTTTTTATGTGGATCATCAAGCTCTAATGTACCTAGTCAACAAACCGATTATTCAAGGCAGAATCAGTAGATGGTTGTTACTTCTGCAAGAATTTACTTTCACCATTATTGTACGGCCAGGGAAAAGCCATGTAATTACCGACCAGCTCTCAAGGATCAAATCAGGAGAACCAAGAGATGGGGTCAATGAAGACTTCCCAGATGCCCACCTATTCCAAATAGCTGCCCTGCCGCCATGGTACGAAAAAATTGGTGAGTACTTGTCCACTTCAACGTTTCCGCCAGAAATGTCTACAAGTGAACAACGAAACATTGCACTGAAGAGTAAGACATTTCAACTGATAAACGGGCTGCTCTACAAAATGGGGCCCGATCAAATCCTCCAAAGGTGTGTGATGGAAGAAGAGATAAGGGGTGTATTGGCAAAAGCCCATGAGGGACTGGCAAGGGGACATATGGGTCCCGACGCCACGGTACGAAAAGTTCTACTCGCCGGCCTATGGTGGCCGACATTACACACAGATGCCCGAGAGTGGGTAATTCAATGTGACACTTGTCAGAGGGTAGGGAAACCGCTAAAGAGGGATTATATGCCACTATGGCCATCACAACCTCAAGAGCTTTTCAAGAGATGGGGGTTGGATTTTGTAGGACCACTGAAGGTCAACCAACTACACCGATGTCGGTACATAATAGTGGCTACAAAATATTTGACGAAGTGGGCGGAAGCGAAGGCACTAGAAGATAACACTGCATTAAGTACGGCAAAGTTCATATACGAGCAGATCGTGACGAGGTATGGAATTCCAATTCAATTGACGAGTGACCGTGGGGGACATTTCGTCAACCACGTCATCTGACTTATGACTACGGAGTTCAAAATCCTGCACACCCTATCAAGTCCGTACTATCCAAGGGCGAATGGACAGGCAAAGTCAACAAACAAGGTGCTCGTTTCGGTAATCCACAAGTCATGCGGTATCGAAGGATCGGACTAGGAAAAGAGGTTACCAGCAGTGTTATGGGCTTATCGAACCACTTATAAGGTAACGACTGGACACACTCCTTTCCAGTTTATGTATGGGCAAGAAGCAGTAGTACCAGCAGAATACCTCGTTCCAAGTCTGAGAATTGCAGTGGAAAACAGACTAGGAGATACGGAGAGCCTGGAAGAAAGACTGTTCCAGTTGAATAAATCGGACGAGAAAAGAATTTTGGCTCAATGGTCGACGGAAATTATGCAGAAACGCCGGAAGTATTGGCACGACAAACACCTACGGAGAATGGAATTCCGGCCGGGGCAGTTAGTCCTCAAATATAACGATCGTAACGAAATCAAACCGGGGAAGTTCAAAGTTCGGTGGTTAGGACCGTTCAGAATACGGGAATTGATGGACAATGGGGCTATAAAGCTAGACAATCTCGATGGAAGTCCAATCAAAGAAGCAGCGAACGAGTCGAAACTGAAGATTTATAAAGAGAGAAAAGGAGAAACAATACAAATCAATATGCTGGGATTCACACTAACAAACCAGGGCTTGAAGGAGGAAAGAGGCAAACAAAATGAGATGGAAAAAAAAGTTGACGGGATGGTATTTGTAAGTACTCAGTTTGAACCAGTAACGGGGTTCTTTGCACCAAGCCCAGTGCAGATGGAAACCCGTGAGAGCCAAATCGACGAAGACTATGGTGGTAAATGGATTAATAAGAACTACCTAGAAGAAGAGGAAGAAAAGGAAGAAAACTAGAACAACTGGATAAGAGAATGCAACCAAGTACGGGACAGATTTGAGTTCCTGCTACCAAAGGAGGTCCGGGACCAGCCAAAAAGGAAGTACTTAGCCGAAGCAATGTTCATTGTGGAAAGATCACCCTACTGTGATGAAGTTTGGGAATTAAGGAGGAAAAATTGGCCAGTCAGACTACCTCACATACAGATTCCAAGGAGTCGGCTCTGGAAGGCGAAGTATAGATGCAAGAACGTGAATGTGAAGATGAACGAAGACGAGAAAACATATCAGTGGGTCCACGAGCCAATGGGGTGGAATTTGACATGGGTAAGAGATCAATCAGCGGTCTTCGACTGGATATGGGAATTGGTAGAAATTGATAAATGTTGCTCGAACAATTGTTTGAAACAGAAGGGCTACATAAATTGCATCTTTCGCCAGCTGACAGAAATCGAGATCTTGAACGAAAAAGAAGAGAAAGGCAATGACCAGGAGAAAGAAAACTGGGAGAGCGAATGGAAGATGGCAAAGTTCGAGGAATTTGGAACCGTCAAGTCAGAGAAGGTAAAAAGCAAGCTAGATTTTTAAAAAAAAAAAACACTATAAAAGGCAGACCGTATGACACTATAGAACAAATGTAGAGCAGCCGTACGGAATGTTGAGGAGAAACCGTACGGAAATTTGGAGAACAGGCCGTACGGAAATTTGAGAGAGGCCGTACGAAATAGGTTGCAAGAGGCCGTACGAAGGAGGAAGGAAATTCTGGTCCTACGAAAGAGTCCCGTACACTTTGATGGCCATACGAAGGGTCCCAATTGCATATCGTACGAATTGCTAGTCGTACGGACAAGCCTTAAAAGCGTACAAAGGAGAAAAAACTGTCGTACGGAATCCTTTGACCGTACGAATGAGTCTCTAAGCCAAGCCGTACACTTTGCTAATCGTACGAAGGGTTTCAGACAAGCCGTACGAAGGGGAATTGCTTAAAAAGTCTGTCGTACAGATTCCAGACGTACAAGATATTAACCATACGGGTCTTGCAGTGCAAAGTTCCAACCTGCCGTACGGATCTCTAGTGCTGGCCGTACGAGACCTGCCGTACAAATCTCTAGTACTGGTCGTACGGAACCCAGGGACAAGTTCTCCTTGCGTACGGAATTCTCTGCCCCATGTTGACCGTGTGGCCGTACAATCCAGGGGTCAGAAAAGAGCACATAACCAGCATAACTGCATTCGGGTGAGCAGTATAACAAGCAGAATGTCGTTTTCACCAGCAAACAGGGTCACTAGAGCTCAAGGCAGGGGAAAGCAAATTCAGATATCAGGACGGCCGGACGACAGAAAGATGGCAGCAAAAGTAATTGTTGAAGAAAAGCCAACACAGACACTACAAATTGACGTCGATTCATCTGCACAGAAGAAGCAGCCGAAAGGGAAAAGGAAATAAAAGGAAAAAATTACAGTGGATTCCCTGCAGTGGGAAAGCCTCGCGGCGAACGAGTGTAAACAGTGGTGGAATAGTCATGCTGACGATCATCCTCTCAAGATAGCATTACAGAAGGCACAGGCGAACAAGGTAATACAAATGACCTATTTTAATTTCAGAGAGTTTGAGGCAATACTAAAGAACCTGGTGGCGAATTACAACCTCCGAGCAAAACACACCATCATCAGATTCATGAATGTATCGGTCAAAATCACATTCTCGCCACAGGATTTCGAGAGAGTGATGGGTGTACCGCACCAAGGATTTACAGTCTGCAAACAGAAAATGACTGTAAGACACAAGGATAGCATTATGGCGAAGGTTTGTAGACCAGACTTGAGCGAGAAAGAAAAGAATCAGTTGAAGGCTGTAGGGAATAGAGGACTTCGCCGAGATCACTTGGCGAATGAAGAATGGCGGTGCATAATGGATGTCATCAGGGGGCGGCTGACGGGAGCCTCACGCTCATCAGACATTCCATTTTGGATGTCAGATCATATGATTGGTCTTAGCCAGGGTGCAATGTACAACTGGGCAGCAATTCTCTCCAACAGGATTCACGAGTTCATGAAGATGACTCACAAGTCATTCTACATGACTCAGCAGACCATTGTGTTGTTCCTGGATGCCATCTGCACTCACGTCCCCTCATTGGCACGAGCTCCATTTCAGCCAGATGAGCAGTATGACCCCACATGGCCGACTGTCTTCAGATGGACAAACCTGAAGGCTCCTGCACAAGGTGGGAAGGGAGACGAGTCACGGGGCAGCAGAAAGAGAAAATAGCGGGAGTTACCTGAGACTTCGTCAGAAGCTTCATATAGTGCACAAGGTGCCGAGGAGGATTGCATTCAGGCCTCGTCAGCCTCAACCACTCCTGGCAACCCCACCAGCCCCAGTCCTATAGTACCAGTAGGGGAGAACAGATGGGATTTTTCATTGGCAAAGAAGCATGCAAAGTTGCACTTAGACACACGCACCCAGGCGGAGATTCCCGTTCAGCCTAGTACCACGCACGTCTCATGGGGTCAGGTCATGAGGATGAAGGGAGATGACACCATACCAGTTCCTCTCCCATCAGGGCAGATTACTCCGTTTGAGACTAGATCTCCCGAGAGCATGGCACATGCAGACAGCTCAGTACAGGTAGATACTTGGCTTCACCTACTAGGCATGCCGTCAGAGTTGGCAGACATTCCTCCACTAAGCCCCACTAGATCTCCCTTACCGCCACTTGCACTGGAAGGTGAGATGGTACAGCCAGAGGAGGAGAAAATAGTGATGTGCCAAAAGATGCTATAACGATTAGTGACTCTGAAGCCAAGGAGGCAGGGACAGCCACAGATAGCTCAGCAGAGGAAGGCACCAATACCAGTATGACAGGCAGTGCAGATGATACAGAGGATACTTCTCACTCAGCTGAGCGAGTTGGGATGACAATACACATGGGTGAGCCAGATGAGAGTGATCCACTGGGCACCATTCTCAGGTATGCACAGGATTTAGAGTCTATGGGAGTCATCCTTCAGAGGGTATCTGATATTGCTGCCAGGGTCAACCCCCAATACTCTTCGCCAGTAGTACGTGCAGAGGTACAAAGAATTGAACATTTCGCCAAGAATGCTGAGACAAAGTTCGTAAGAGTATTTTGGAATAAGGGTTGGCCGGACGTGATTACTAAGGAGATGCAGAGGGTATGGAGACCAGAGAGACCAGACTTTGGGGTTGGAGATGCCGACAGCGAGATATTGGCAGCCCTGCATAACATTGAGGATCAGTTTCGAGCATTATATTATGCTAGACAAGAGGATTTTCAAAAGACAGCACGATGCAACAAAAAACTGGAGGAAGCTGCAGTTATGAGTAAGCAGCTGAGGGAGAAAATTGATGAGCAACAGGTGCACTTCCAACGGCAGCTGGCCTAGGAAGCTGGGCTAACACAGTTAGAAAGGAACATGGCCGATACACTCAGAGCAGAATTAGAAGCCACAAAGAAAGAGTTGGCCGAATCTCAAGCAACACAGGAAAAAACAAAATAGCAGTTGCTCGAGGCTGTCCAGATGGTACGTCTCACCAGAGACAAGCACATCATTGCCACGACACATCTGCAGCAAAGAACTGAGGAGGTTTACAGGCTTCGGCGATTAGTTCAACCTCAGGAGATTCCTAGCTCAACACAGACGACAGCCACACCTCCAGGGACGTCCACTGACCCTCGTCTTTCCTAGTTAATTTTGGATCTTGTTTTGTAGTCGTCTAGAAGACAACAAGTTTTTTTGGGGGGGATGATGTTAGGCGTACTTTACATAGTTTAAAACTTTTGGCAGAATATGTTTTGTTAGAGGTTTCGGGAAGTATGTTTATGTTTTAATTTCGGCGAGTAGTTACTCTCGATCGGTACGTTGGTTGGCGACGGTTGACAACCGTCGGACAAACTATATATGTACTTGTCACGCCATTGTATGGGCATGGAGTTTTTGGATTATGATTGTACTTGCTGTTTGAAATTAATATATGCAGTTGATATTCTGAGTATACCATTTATGTTGTTATTCTCGTACAATGTAATGCATTTCCATACACTGTGATAGTGCAAGTATCTTTCCTGTTTACTTTGTATGGGAAATAATTAGACCACTTAGGCAGTAAACAGACTTCAACGCCCTGCAGAAGAAGACAAATCACTCTAAAAATAGGACAAATTTCTTCTAATTTTCTGCATCCAAGAACAATAGCTAAGTGATCCAAAAATATAACACACCCTCTTTGCAAGGAATGTATTCTCCATCAACCCCAGCTTCTCTCTCAGTTTTTCAAACTTCCCTTTTGACAGTGGCTTTGTCAAAATGTCTACAACCTGCTCATTTGAGGGTACAAACTGAAGAACTACTTTGCTCCCTTCTAAACATGGTCTTTGAGAAAATGATAATGAATATCTATATGCTCGGAGCAATCATGAAATACTGGATTTTCAAAGAGTTTGATGCAACTCTGATAATCACAATATACTATCGCTAGTTCCAACAACTGATTGGCAAGTTTTGAAATCAACTTGCGAAGCCAAATAGACTCACAACTAGCAAAAGAAGCTGCTATGTACTCTACCTCAGCTGAACTTAATGCTACCACAACCTATTACCTACTGAACCAGGATATTATACCTGACCCCTAGCTGAAACAAAACCCTAAAGTGCCCTTCCTAGCACTAGCATTACTTACCTAAACCAACAAAGTCATGCAACGTTAACTCTTCATCTCTAACATATTTCAACACATAATGAATTGTGACCTTCAAATATCGAAGCACATGTTTTGCAGCAATCCAATGAACTTGCCTTGGCTCAACCATATATTGATTTAGTGTATTCACTGCAATGCAAATATCAGGTCTAGTATTTACCAAGTACATGAGAGAACCTATAAACTACTTGTCTACAAAAGGATCCATCAAATCTGATTCTAAATCAGCAATCAACTTAAGATTTGGAGTCATTTAAGTAGCAAAGGGCTTACAATCTATCATTTGAAATCTATTTAGAATTCCCATTGTGTACTTCCCTTGACATAGGAAGATTTCTCTTGTACCTTGCCACGCTTCAAGACCCAAGAAACAGTGCATATGGACGATATCTTTCATATCAAATTCGGATGTTGACTCACTCTTGCACCATCTTATGAGTTTCTCACTACTTGTATGAATTAGATCATCCAAATATCCAATAGATCAGATTTATCAAATAAATAATAAAGATTAGGATCTGTAGTAGTTTTAGTGAAGCCCAAATCTAGAAAGTACTCATCAATGCATGAGTACCAAGCAAGAGGTGCTTGCTTCAACGCATAGAAGGCCTTTTTAAGCCTACATACATGGGTTTCTCTACTATGCACCTCAAATCCTCTAGGCGAATTTATATAAACTTCTTCTATGTTGTCATTCAAAAAAGTTGTGTTTAAATTCAATTGATAAAAAGGCCAACCAAAATGAGATGTGTTGTGACCTAATCACACATCGCCCCATTGCAAATGGGGACCCCCTTTTCTTGAGCTACGATGCTTTGCCTGAGTTTTGGATGATGTCTTAAGTTTGTTTCGTGATGAAGTCAGTGGTTGTTCTTTAATCTAAGGGGAGTTCTCTGTCAAGTTTCTATTCAAGAGTCATTTGCTTTCGTTCTGGGATGTTTCTGAGATCCTGAAAATGACTAAGTCTGATATTCTGATATCCTGAAAATTGACTAAGTCTGAAATCTGGTGGATCCTCCAAATTCTATAATCTGCGTGTTAAATCCTATGGATCTGGGACCTATCTCAAACATCCTGGAAGTATATTTCAAAAATATTTAAAGTATAGGAAATTCAATATATGAGCATCCACTTGTGGAGGAAGTCTAATCCAACATTATGGCATCTTTCAGACAAGGATCCAAAATTCTTATCCAACGCGCCATCATTGAGGGAGGTTTAACTTAAGTTTTTTGGACCTTTTTCAACCGGAGGATAAAGTGATGATCTGGTGCGCCAAGATGGAGAGGTTGGTTTTGATTGTTAAAGTGCAAATTCTATGAGACTTTAAGAGAAGGATGAAATTACCATCTGGTGCGCCACTATTGAAGCATGGTTTAAACTTGAGTTTTTGGTGATCATTTAACCAGAGTTCAAAATATTGATCTAATGCGCCATTACTAGGGGAAGTTTAGTTCAACTTTTTGGTGATCATTTAACCGAAGATCAAAACATGGATCCAATGCGCCAGCTTGATGGAGTTAGATTGCAAGTTTCACAAGACTTTTTCAACCGAGGATCAAAATTGCTGACCAATGCGCCATTATGTGATGAAGGTTAAACAAAGTTTTGTGTGATGTTTTGACATTTTTTCAACCAGAGATAGAAATTATGATCTAGTGCACCTAGACCAAGGAGGCTGATTGTAGTTTGCAAAAGTGAAATTTTAAACGAAGAGCAAAAATATGGATCTAATGCGCCCCAAATTGGAATTATCATGCTCATTAAAAATTCAGATTTAAACCTTGCTCAATACATAGAATTTCACGCCACAAAGGAATAAATTTAAATGTTTTTTTATTGGACAAGAATCAGGTCAGCCTGGGGGAGAAAATTCCAGATTTTAGACAAATTGTATATAAGGCTTGCAATCATATTTCATTTTATCATTCACTCAAGCAGTGAATTAGTCTTCTAAGTGCACCTTAAATAGCAGAAATAAATTTCCAAGCAAAGTACAGTCTGATTTTAGTCTGATTTTATCAAATTAAATATGATCTTGACTAAGTGTTGAAAGGTTTTCATCAAAAGGCAGTCAATTGTAAGTCTGATCTGCAGGTTCTTGTGTTCTGATTTTTCATTTTCCAGCCAGACTTATTGATTTCAAAAAGAAAATTGATCTATAGGTTTAGTGTTCTGATTTGTAGGTTATTGAAAAGTCAGATCTTAATAAGTATGAAGGGCGAAAAGTGTTCAAAATGATTCCTATTTGCTATGAGATTCGATACTTATCAATGGTTTAATTATTGTTTTCTCTATGTTACAAAAGGATTGAAGGAGCTAAGGAGTCATCTAAGGAGCTGAGCGCTTGCCAGGAATGAAGTCGGAAGGCAATCACTGCAAAGGAGCAAGAGTTTGGAGTCACCTTCATGCAAGGAGTGAAGTAAAGATTGAAGATAGCTGCTCCAAAGGAACACTTCACCGTCATCATGCTGGAACACTTCATTATCAATGACATCTAGAGAAGACATCCATCCATCAAGCTTCAAGTGCTTTCAATCTTCAAGTCTCCGAGAGAGGTCTCCTACTCTATGAAGAAGCAAAGAAGACATACATCCTGCCAGAAGAGAAGAATAACAAAGTTACACAGATGAGCAACAAGTATCATACATATCCTACTTACAATGAACAAGGCGAGATCAACAAAGATACATCCCAAACATTCAAGTTCATTCAAACAATCACATCACACAGATGATGCAAGTTGGGAATATGCTAAGGTGGCACCTATGTGGCATATACATAATATTCAAGCCAATCACAGGTCGCCACATCATTCAACAAGCAAGAAGCCAAAGAGGACGTCCATGTGGAAGATGCTCTAAAGATTCTATTTTATCCTTGTCTTCTTGGAAAACGTGCCTTCATTGCCTCTCTTATGTACTAAAAATATCAAGTTGTTGTAACTACCTGCTGAGATGGCATGATCTAGGCCCTTGGCTACTTGAATTGATCTAGGCCATTCATTGTAATTCTAGAACTCTATATAAAGGCCTTGTTGCCTCATTTGTAATAGGAAGTTCCCAAATGGTTCAGTTGGTAGGAAAGTAGAGTAGAGTAGAAGAGACTCTCGAAATTCTCTGAGAGTACTTGAAGTTGTAAATATTTCTCAAGATTAATGCAAAAACATTGGAGCTCGCTTGGTGTCAAGTGTTGTCTTGTGGAATAACATGGTTTCTTGTAACTTGATGAAATGAAAAGATGTTTCTAGGTAGATTAAAAATAGATTAGTAGCTCATTGATGTGATGTATGTACGTATTGAATATTTGATCAACTCCTGGCTCATGCTTTTGACATTCATCGTTGGTGAAGTGTCGTGCAAAGCTAGTCTGAGCTTCATTATAATTTGCTTGAGTTCGATTGTGGATGCTTGCTTGAGTTGTGCCGTCTAATGGGTGCTTATGTGAGCTTTCATGATTTGAAAACCTTTCGCTATCCTTGGAGATTTCACCAACTCCATGTAGTTGTAGGCATCTTTGGCGAAGTGGAGTTTAGTTGATTAAGGAATTTGTCTATTCATACATCATCATTGCTTCATTGACCTTAGATTAGTTTCTCTAAACCTTATCTTTTTCCTTTTCTTTATTGTTGAAGCATTGTACATACATCATCCGCACTAAAAGGAGAAATAAGTTGAATGAAGTAAGAAGACGTCTGCGTAAGTCCCTTTATGATTGACAGCAAGATCACATCAAGTCACTGAGTTCATCCACTATAAATCATAAACAAGGAACCTTTAAGTTACCTCATTGGATCACATAGCTTAGCCTTTGAGAGACTTTATTCAAGAGAGTGGGATACTTAGTGTTTTACTCTAATATTGAGTTGTCTAAAAACAATCATCAACATTTTTGGCATTAGGAGGGCGAGAACACAGATATTCTTCATTTCAAGTAGAGCAACAAGATACTCCGAGTAGTGGATTAAAGTTGGAAGTGAGCTTTGACAAAAAAATTCGAGATTTCAAGATCTCTCTTATGTCAAAAATCCAAAAAAAAGTAGAAATTTCAAAAAATCCAAAAAAAGGTAGAAAATCAAAAAATACAAAAAAGGTAAAAAATTGAAAATACCAAAAAATATATAGACATGGATTTCTCAAAATTTTCAAGGCAGTTCAAGGTGGATCATTCTCAAAATGATGTTCTTCAGCTTTGGTGGACTTTGAGTGCACAACTTCATCCTAAGAGTTTGAGTGACTTTGCATCAAGGGAAGGGTGTAGAATTCACGACACTAATGGACACGAGGAGCTATACTGCATGACATTTTTATCAAGGATGGAATTAGCATTGCAAGGGAAAATTTCTTTTTCACAGGTACATGAGCCGATTGTTCTTACAAAGGTGCTTCCCAAAGTTCTATTTGACGAAAGAGAGTTCTTCATAAGCTTCAAGGAAATGATCAAGAAGAGACTGAGCATTGAGAAGGACCTACCGGCAGAAGAAATGTTGATTCTAGGTGGTTGGTGCAGAATTCATAACACAGCTCATTCAGAACTCGCATGTTCGTCTTGTCAAGAAGCTATATGTCAAGTCAAGGAACAATTGAGGTTGGAAGAAGAATCCAAAGTACAGCTGAAATTAGACGACTTGTGGAGCAAATGTCTTCAAGAAATCAATTCACCATCCAAAAGAGAAGACACTTCCATGTTATTCCAAAGTGAAGATAGCACGAATAAGATTGATAATCAGGTGGAGAATCGATTTGCATACCTTCTTCCAAGCAAGAACGAACCTGCTGAAGTTGAAAAGGAAATAGAGGATATTCAAACAAAGGCAACTAATGAACAGGATGTTGATTCCACCATCCAAGAAGCAAATAACTCGAGTTCATTGCAAGAAGAGAAATTCCTTGAGGAACACTCATTCATGCTACATAGGGAGATCCTTGAAAGTGAGTTACACGAAGTATAGAAAGAGTTGTTGGAAGATAGTCAACTGGATGCATTGCAAGAAGCACTCCAAGCCATCATCGAAGACCTATCAAATGAACAGCAATTCGGAGGGGCGCTCGACGCTCCCATGGATCCAATACATTGAGAGTTCCTGCCAAAGTCATCCCAAGATGAACAAGTTGATGAAATGGAGATCAAGGTCGACAAGCAATTCAAATCGGTGCTAGGCCCACTGCTGATAATTCAAGAAGAGCTAATGCATGTTGCGGATGCAAGTGGGATAATCCATCACCAACTTCGACCTCCAAAAAGATTGGTAGTCGACAAGCATGAATTTTTACTTCTGGACGAAGACCATCAGGTTGTATCTCTCTTTGCTCCTGATTGGAAAGATTTTGAATTTGATGATTATGAATTTCCAAATGATGAGTATGAAAAATATGAGTTTGACTATGGAAATTCAAGAAAAGCAACTTGTGTTTGGATAAATCATGGTCCTTTTGAATTGCCACAATTGATAATCTTGTGTGAAATTTTCTCTGAATATGAGAAATGTATTGTGCAAGATCTTTTTTCTGAATTCAAAGATAAATTTGCAAAACTTCGTACATTCACTTGCACATTGTTCCTCTTGTTCATTCTGAGAAATCATGTTAGGGCGTGTATATACTTAGGTGTCCTGGGTCGCACTCGTCTGTTGTTTTAGAGTAGGGTTTTCATTTCATGTTGCGTCTTAGAGTAGATTTGCTTCCTTGAGGTCATTTGACTCAAGTGTTTTTTGTCTTAGCTTAGTTTTGCTTTCATGTTCCTTAGCTTAGTAGTTTGTCTTGCTTTCATAGATTAGTTGTTCGCTTTCCTTAGTTGTTGTTGTTTGCTTTTCATAGGTGTTAGTTGCTTAGTTTAGTTGGTTTGTCGTGTCAGGTTTCCCATTTGAAGGAGGTGATGTTATCTTAAACACGCACTCTAGTTTTGATTCGTGATAGTATGTTAGTTCATTTCTTAGACATCTATTCATGAAAGTCTTAAAGTCCGAAGATGTTTTTCTTTTAATTTATCATCTTGTTAGATGTTGGACTTGACGTGGAAACTAATCATATATTGTGTCTTGACACTATTATCTTCTGATCATGCCAAATCTAAATTTTATGAATTCTGACGTGTTCCTTTAAGAAACTTGGGTCATGATTAATGGATTTCCCGTGGATTCCATCGCTAGTGTCAGATAGCATGATTGCTTGCTCTTGGGAGATGAGTCAATTGTTCGGTATTGCTTTAAGTATTTTGAGGTTTTATACCTTACATATCTTAATGATCCTGAAGTTGCTAGGAAAGTTTTTGTGAGCCTGGATTAACTAAAAATCTCAAGGTAATTCATGTTTCCGCTCCGCTCCATAATAAGTATCTTTGCATACTTCCATCCATTTCGTTCCGCTTACCACTCCATTTGAAAGCAATAAAGTTTCCATCCATGTTTTCCAACCAAATAATGAATTCAAGCCTGATGTCTGAATCATATATATGTATAGTCCTGCTGTTCATTGCATACTCCAAAAGGATAAATTGAAGTCCTTATGAATAAAGCATTTGGAGTTCATCCATGTCAATATCAATTCATACAGCCTTGGTCACTGCAAGGTAAGTAAGGTTAAGATGTTGGTATTCGCATCCATTCCGCATTAATCCACCATTTTCCATTATCCACCTATCATATGTTCACTTCACCCTCGTTACCATGCAAAGTATCAAAGCATGTAGCTATCCATACCTTCCACCATCCATTGTACCTCCGCTGTTCCCAAATCACATTGCCATATTTCCTTATCCATTTCCCATTTCCAATCATGATCAATGAATGTGTCGCCTAAATGAGAAGCTTGCAATTCCTCCGCACATTCCCCATTGTTTCATAAAATAAATATCTAGATGCTGTTACTCCTGAAGCAAAGAAAATCCAAAGATCATATGCCTCAAAGCACAAACGCCAAAAACCAAAGCAAAGCAGAATTAAGGCTATTTCATTCCATACTTCCAAATAGAAAAGGCAAAGCTCTGGGTACTTAAGTTTAGGAAGCCAAATCCAAAGAGGCTTCCACATCTAGGAATTCCATCCATCCCATTCCATTTCCACTCCAAATTACTTCATCCCACGAAATGAAACCAAAACAAGAAAATTCTAAGGTACGTGTGGTTATAAAGTTACCACTTCACCCGTTCACTAATCACCGTTCCCGTTCCCATCATTTATTTCCCTTCCACTTGCAAGCTTCGAAGTTAGGTCGATATGAACAAACGTTGATCGTGATTCCATTCCATTTCATTCAACTGTATACCATCTGTTTCCATTTCCCGCCATTCAGCATATCCCGTCATTCACCTGGTTTATGTTTGGATACACTTTTCATCTTTCTGTTTTGCATAATCCACATCATAGTCCACTGCTTCCATTTTCGTTTTCATAATCCGTATCATATCCACTGTTTCCTGCCAACATCCGCAAGTATAATAACTTAACATGGTTCCGTATTGACTATCGTGTTATACACAAAATCAGACTCTGGAGTTCTTTCTGTTCATTACCATGGTGAAAACCTGGCAAGCAGGCGCTGTGTGTAATGATTATCCTATTTCAAAAAAAAAATGAAAAAAAAAATAGTAAAGAAAAAAAATTTCGTCCACTGGTGAAAACCACCTTTGGTGGCGCCTTGGATAAGTACCATAATGAAAACCTGGCAAACAGGCGTCATGGTAGAGACACAATGTCTCATTTCATTCTTCCCCATTTCACGTCATTTCGTTCCCTATCATTTTCCATATCACCCTGTCTCGTCACTAATCCATTCCATGTCGTTCCATACCATCATTGCCCATTTTATCCGTATTTGGACGTACCCGTCATTCATCCGCCTTCCATGAACTTACTTAGCTTGAGACAGGTGAGCTTAGATGATCCTGGCTTCTACGGGATGGGAACGAACGCAAGTGTCCGCACTTGAATCCTCAAATATGGATAGTCTCGCTAGCTATTGGTTTTGATTCTTTGATCAAGAAGTTGTGTTTATTTGATCTGGTGTGGGGTGTACATGGAAATATTGAAACTTGATTTTTGTTTATCTTTGGAACACTTGAGAAACTGCTTTAATTAAAACCTATCTTTTAATCACACATCAAGAGATGTAGTGTCTTGATCCAATCTATGATTCTTTTCCTTTTTGAGTTCGTCGTCTAGCTAATTGATGAATAGAGGAGTGTCTAAAGTTTGTGGGTCTGGATTGAGTCTTTGTCTTTGAAATGTCCAGGAACATTTATTTGGATTGGCACTAGATGTTGTGACCTAATCACACATCGCCCCATTGCAAATGGAGACCCCCTTTTCTTGAGCTCCGATGCTTTGCCTGAGTTTTGGATGATGTCTTAAGTTTGTTTCGTGATGAAGTCAGTGGTTGTTCTTTAATCTAAGGGGAGTTCTCTGTCAAGTTTCTATTCAAGAGTCATTTGCTTTCGTTCTGGGATGTTTCTGAGATCCTGAAAATGACTAAGTCTGATATTCTGATAACCTGAAAATTGACTAAGTCTGAAATCTGGTGGATCCCCCAAATTCTATAACTTGCATGCTAAATCCTATGGATCTGGGACCTATCTCAAACATCCTAGAAGTATATTTCAAAAATATTTAAAGTATAGGAAATTCAATATCTGAGCATCCACTTGTGGAGGAAGTCTAATCCAACATTATGGCATCTTTCAGACAAGGATCCAAAATTCTTATCCAATGCGCCATCATTGAGGGAGGTTTAAAGTTTTTTGGACCTTTTTCAACCGGAGGATAAAGTGATGATCTGGTGCGCCACTATTGAAGCATGGTTTAAACTTGAGTTTTTGGTGATCATTTAACCAGAGTTCAAAATATTGATCTAATGCGCCATTACTAGGGGAAGTTTAGTTCAACTTTTTGGTATCATTTAACTGAAGATCAAAACATGGATCCAATGCGCCAGCTTGATGGAGTTAGATTGCAAGTTTCATAAGACTTTTTCAACCGAGGATCAAAATTGCTAACCAATGCTCCATTATGGGATGAAGGTTAAACAAAGTTTTGTGTGATGCTTTGACATTTTTTCAACCAGAGATCGAAATTATGATCTAGTGCGCCTAGACCAAGGAGGCTGATTGTAGTTTGCAAAAGTGAAATTTTAAACGAAGAGCAAAAATATGATTCTAATGCGCCCCAAATTGGAATTATCATGCTCATTCAAAATTCAGATTTCAAACTTGCTCAATACATGGAATTTCGGGCCACAAAGGAATAAATTTAAATGTTTTTTTTATTGGACAAGAATCAGGTCGGCCTGGGCGGGAAAATTCCAGATTTTAGACAAATTGTATATAAGGCTTGCAATCATATTTCATTTTATCACTCACTCAAGCAGTGAATTAGTCTTCTAAGTGCACCTTAAAGAGCAGAAATAAATTTCCAAGCAAGGTACAGTCTGATTTTAGTCTGATTTTATCAAATTAAATATGATCTTGACTAAGTGTTGAAAGTTTTTCAACAAAAGGCAGTCAATTGTAAGTCTGATCTGCAGGTTCTTGTGTTCTGATTTTTCATTTTCCAGCCGGACTTATTGATTTCAAGAAGAAAATTGATCTATAGGTTTAGTGTTATGATTTGTAGGTTATTGAAAAGTCAGATCTTAATAAGTATGAAGGGCTAAAAGTGTTCAAAATGATTCCTATTTGCTATGAGATTCGATACTTATCAATGGTTTAATTATTGTTTTCTCTATGTTACAAACGGATTGAAGGAGCTAAGGAGTCATCTGAGGAGCTGAGCGCTTGCCAAGAATGAAGTCGGAAGGCAATCACTGCAAAGGAGCAAGAGTTTGGAGTCACCTTCATGCAAGGAGTGAAGTAAAGATTGAAGATGCTGCTCCAAAGGAACACTTCACCGTCATCATGCTGGAACACTTCATTATCAATGACATCTAGAGAAGACATCCATCCATCAAGCTTCAAGTGCTTTCAATCTTCAAGTCTCCGAGAGAGGTCTCCTACTCTATGAAGCATCATCATCATCTACACTACTCCACATGAAGAAGCAAAGAAGACATACATCCTGCCAGAAGAGAAGAATAACAAAGTTACACAGATGAGCAACAAGTATCATACACATCCTACTTACAATGAACAAGGCGAGATCAACAAAGATACATCCCAAACATTCAAGTTCATTCAAACAATCACATCACACAGATGATGCAAGTTGGGAATATGCTAAGGTGGCACCTATGTGGCATATACATATTATTCAAGCCAATCACAGTTCACCACATCATTCAACAAGCAAGAAGCCAAAGAGGACGCCCATGTGGAAGATGCTCTAAAGATTCTATTTTATCCTTATCTTCTTGGAAAACGTGCCTTCATTGCCTCTCTTATTTACTAAAAATAGCAAGTTGTTGTAACTACCTGTTGAGATGGCATGATCTGGGCCCTTGGCTACTTGAATTGATCTAGGCCATTCATTGTAATTCTAGAACTCTATATAAAGGCCTTGTTGCCTCATTTGTAATAGGAAGTTCCCAAATAGTTCAGTTGGTAGGAAAGTAGAGTAGAGTAAAAGAGACTCTCGAAATTCTCTGAGAGTACTTGAAGTTGTTGTAAATATTTCTCAAGATTAATGCAAAAACATTGGAGCTCGCTTGGTGTCAAGTGTTGTCTTGTGGAATAACATGGTTTCTTGTAACTTGATGAAATGAAGAGATGTTTCTAAGTAGATTAGTAGCTCATTGATGTGATGTATGTACGTATTGAATATTTGATAACTCCTAGCTCATGCTTTTGACATTCATCGTTGGTGAGGTGTCGTGCAAAGCTAGTCTGAGCTTTATTATAATTTGTTTGAGTTCGATTGTGGATGCTTGCTTGAGCTGCGCCGTCTAATGGGTGCTTATGTGAGCTTTCATGATTTGAAAATCTTTCGCTATCCTTAGGAGATTTCACCAACTCCATGTAGTTGTAGGCATCCTTGGCAAAGTGGAGTTTGGTTGATTAAGGATTTTGTCTATTCATACATCATCATTGCTTCATTGACCTTAAGATTAGTTTCTCTAAACCTTATCTTTTTCCTTTCCTTTATTGTTGAAGCATTGTACATACATCATCCGCACTAAAAGGAGAAATAAGCTGAATGAAGTAAGAAGAAGTCTGCGTAAGTCCCTTTATGATTAAGAGCAAGATCACATCAAATCGCTAAGTTCATCCACTATAAATCATAAACAAGGAACCTTGAAGTTACCTCATTGGATCGCATAGCTTAGCCTTTGAGAGACTTTATTCAAGAGAGTGGGATACTTAGTGTTTTACTCTATTGTTGAGTTGTCTAAAAACAATCATCAACAAGATGCAAGAGACATAATCACCCTTATAGAAGTGTACCTTGTGACTGGAACAAAAGTCTCATCATAGTCAACTCCCCCTTTCTAAAAGAACCCACATGCAATAAATCTAGCCTTGACCTTTTCTATGCTCCCATTTGCTGCATGCTTCACTTCGTACAATCACTCGGAATCAATCACTACCTTTCCCTCTAGTCTTGGCATAGTCTCCCAAACATCATTATGAATAATGGACTTAGACTCCTTTGTCATGGAATCTTGCCATCCCTGCTCTAAGTTTGCCTCAAAATTGGAAGGCTCAACATCGATGATGTAAGACATTAATGCCACATAACTTGGAAACTTCTTAGATGGATGACCCACTTTTAGAGAAATTTTTGTTGCTCCTACTTCTTTTTATGACTCCTGTAAAGTTTGGGTAAGCCATTTAGGTTGCCGTCTTGTTTTAGATAAGGCTGAGGTATCTTCTACCATACTAGAACTTGGCTGATCTGCTATAGGGACTATTGTATTTTTCTGATCAAAATTTGGAACAACAAGCTGTTCACTTTCTTCAAACTCCGTGAGAGGCTCCTAAGACTTAGAGGACCAAGCAACAAATTTCACATCTTGGCTCACTACTATCTTTCTTTGTGACGAAACATAGATCTTGTCAACCTTAGAAGATACATTGTATCCCACGAAGGCACCCTTCAAGCTGGAGGGTTCAAAGTTAATTATTTTCTCTTTTGCCACATGAATGTAAATAGGACTTTCAAACACCTAAAAATAAGAAACATCAAGTTTCTCTCTAGTGAAGGCTTCCTCTAGAGTCTTGCCTTCAACACCTTGTGAGGACACCTGTTTAATATATATACAACATAATTGCATGCTTCAATCCAAAGAAACATGGGTAAATCTCTAACTCATGAATCAAAGACATAGTTGTCTCTATGATGGACTTATTATTCCTCTCTACAACCCCAATATGATGAGGATTATAACGCACGGTTAGCTCCCTATTGATCCCTACATCTTTACAAAAAGAATCAAAGTCCTTGGAGTTATAGTCACCTCCATTGTCATGCCTCAAAACCTTAATCCTCTACCTATTTGATTTTCCACAAGAGCTTTGAACTCTTGAAATTTCCCAAAGACCTCATCTTTAGTCTTCATGAAATAAATCTAGGCTCATTGAAGAATCATCAATAAATGAATCATAGTAAATGTTTCTAGCCAATGAAGTTGCTAACATAGGTCCACAAACATCTGAATGGATTGGATCTAGAATTCCTTTTGATTTGTTCTCCCTGCTAAAAAAAAGCAATCTTGATAGGTCCACAAGAGAGATAGAGCTCCATAGTGCAAGTGGCCAATCTCTTGTGCCAAAGCTCACATACAATTTGTCACTATCATCTATCAAGGCTTTTTCTTCGATCGCATCAACAATCAATCTGCAAAGACCTCCCTCGTAAGTACCTCTAGCCAATACTTGACCATGATCATAGTTGCAATTTCTAATGATAACTTGTTGATCATCAAGCTCAACCACTGTAATATCCCTAATAGGATATGCCCTAAAATTCTAGAATTAATTTTCTGAATTCTGCCCTAATTTTCTGCACTTTAGTTTTCTGCTCAAAACCCTAAATTCTGATTTCATTTTCAAAAACATAAATGCTCATATGCAGCCAATAAACATGCTCCAAACATCCATAAAATATATGCCAAACATGTAGAAACATCAACAATCATATCAACCATCCAAAGGCCAAACATGTGCCAAACAAATCTGATTTCTGATTAAATAAGTCTGCTGCTCCAAATCTGAATATGCTGATTTGGAATTACACCAAATTCATGGGCTCAAACAAGACAAACATTGCCCAGATTTCTGCTCCTATAACGTTCAACCTAAATTAGGTTTATACATACCGTGGAATAGCAAATATGACTCAAAATAATGAAGTCGCCCTCCTAGGGAAGTGGCGCTCAACCTAGGGCATGAACCCTAGTCAATCTTTGTCCAAAAACTCCTCCAAAGTGGCGCTCAAATCTGCTCCAAAATGATCTCCAAATGCTGCTCCAAAATGATGTAGCTTGAACGCTCAAAATCGTCCAAAACTCCAATGAAGTGCAAGTGTGAACTCCGTGTGAATTCACCTCCAAGATGAGATTGGGTTTTTGTCCAATCCACCTAATAATCTCAAGGGTTTTTGTCCTTGGAATATGCTGACCAAAAGTGCAGCCAAGAGTAAAACTCCACTTGAAAAGATGTGATGTGAATCAATGATGATGGAAATGCCTCAAAACATTTTATATTTATACATGATTCTTTCTCCTTCCTTAAGGCCGACCTAGGCATGGCAATTCTTTTATTTTTATTGTTTTCTCCCTCCCAGAGGGTCGATCTCCCTTTAGGCGCCAAGAATAGAGGAATATTCTTATTTTGTTTCTTTTTTATTTCTTCTTTCCACTCTCCAAGTGGGTGAACCACTTAGGCATATGATACATCATTTTTTGACCTCAAATCAAGTCATCCTCCTCAAGGTGAAATATCATAAATTATTCTTATTTTTCCAGAGGCATTTTTCCATCTTTTTTCCTCTCTTTTCCTTCTCCTCCTTGGTCGCTCCACATTAGGGCAAATTATTTTATTTGTGTTGACTTCACCAAAAGACTCACAAAAATATACCAAGTCATCTCCCATAATCATTTTGCCCTACAAAATTGGCTAAGTATGAAATCTCACCAATTAGGTCATTCCCTTAGCCCTCCGGCTTAGCCTACAGGAATGGAAATAGGCTAGCCAACTCCACTAGGTGATCACTCCGAAAATGGGGACATTACAACCACACACTTCAAATTTGTCATGGCTGAAACTAAAAGTAAATTCTTTGTTAATCTAGGAACATATAGGACATCATAAAAGTCAAGAATATCACCAAAAGGCATCAAGAAAAAAATAGTTCTAGTCCCAATAGCAAGATGTATGGCATCATCACCAAGCTCTACATGTATGTCAATCTCCTTCTTGAAGTCTATTGAAAGCCTTCATATTGAAGGTCATGCGTCTTGATGCCCTGTTGTCCACATACTAACCTACACCAAATAGTGTTAGTGGATAAGCATGGCACTATGGAGAAGGTTGTCTCAAGCTTGGATGAAAACTCCCGTCCCCTATTGAAGCTTCTACACTCCCTACAACCTACTTCTACTATCATTGCTTGTCTTTCCCATTTTTCTTCTCAAGACACTGAGAAGCATATTGGCCATTGTTTTGATATTTGAAACACTTGATATGGCTCAAGTCTTTCTTCCGTTGCTAAGTAGAATTTGAGTCCTCCTTTCCTTTCCAACCCATGTTACACGAGGACACACCACCCCCTCTGAAACCTGCATATTCGTCCCAAATGCATTTCTAGAATGAAGGGATAGCAAGTGATGTCCCCTAGCCAACCCCAATCTACTAAAAATTCATAGAACGTCCCTAAGACATGTGCAAAAGTTAGGGAGCATCGATGGGATGTTTGGCCATCCCTAGGACACCCGAGCATGTTTGAGACATCCAAGCATCCCCGACGTGAAAAAAAAAATTGTCATGTATTAAAAAAGAAATACTTTAATCTATAGAATGCTAGCAAATCGTGACTGTAAATGCCTTGAAATCACAACCGCATGTGCCCCATTCTAGTGTGTTAAACTACAACTGTAAATACCCTCCGTGTTTCCTCCTTTGTGATTGATATTTATCAAGCTGCAAAAACATGACCAAAAAAACCTTCGCGATTGGAAATCACACTCACAATTCACAACTCCAAATAATGTTGTTTTCTAGCGTGTTTTAGATCACTTCAAATGCAACTGGGATTGGTTTCCTTGGATGCATTTGAACCTTAATGCAGCAAGTTATAAAGGTAGGGTGACTTCTACTTCTTTCTTATCGGTTGGAATTATATAGGTAGGCCCCCTCCCACGCCACCCCCCAATCAATAGGCTTGATCAATACAGTGGATGATAGGGTTGGTTCTATGGAAGAAGATTTTCCTTCTGTTGTTCCACAACCAAGCTGCTTGAGTCAATATCGTATTTCCCAGCTTTGTTTGGGTATTGATTGGACCTATTCCACCACTATCAAAGGTAGAGTGTTTCATCACAAAGTTCTGTGATCTTCATTAGGTAGGTGGCTATTGTGTCTATGCCACTCATACATGTGGCACTTAGCTTGTTCTTCAGCAACATCTTAGGGGAGATATTCACACAATGATAAAGATTTGTCAAGGCATCATACGTCTTCTTTGCAGTCTTCTCTGCAATGTGAGGAATCAAATGATCTTTCATTGAATCCAAGATGATATGCTTTGCCTTGGCCATCTTCTTGTTGTGTTCAACCAACTGGATAGCATCAACGGGAGGTGCAACCTCAGTTTCCATATAGAAACAAATATCAACTTCTTCCAGTAGTATTTGCAATCTGCACTTCCAAGGTGTAAAGTTGGAAGCACCCTCTAGGTAGTCACTCTTTGAGACTGATACTAGTCATGTTTGCAACAGCTAGAACATGTTAAAATTAAACAAATCAACTGAAAAAAAATCAGATCAGCAACCTATCACAAGTGCAGATCAACACTCTAATTACTTGAGTAATTAGGGCATAACACCTTACAGCCTTCCACAGGTCCAGAATACATCAATCACTAAAGTAAGGCACTAAAATCTTCTGCCAACTCCCTCTCACATGTAGAAGCATATTCCATATGGACCTGGAAGCTCTTAGTTACTGTGCTCTTATACCATGTTATAATTCAAACCATGGTGTGCAGATTCCGCACTTAGAGATTGACCTAAACTGTCTAAGTTAAACTTCAATCAGAACTGTTGTTGTTGAGTACATTAACCTGCACACACACGCTGCCGAAGGTACAAAAAAACAACGAATAAAATTGAAATCAGAATTATGTGCAATATGATGAAAAAACAATTATTATTCTGAACATTCTGTTAAACAAAAGTGGGTGCCCAGGGTTTATACAAAAAACCTCAAACTTGGGCACACCAAAGCAAAAGAAAAAGCACTTTAAATCAAGAGTCTATTCTTGTTTTATTCATTACATAGAAGCTCACTAAAAATATGACAAAACAAAACTCCAGCACCCCAGAAAAAAGCATTAAAAAAAAGCAGCCAAAGCAAGCACCCAAATTTAGGAAAAGTAATACTAAATACAAGCACCTATTTCTAGCAATTTTAATACTCAAAATAGGCCAGACTTCAATGTCCAGCAGAAGAAGACAAATCACTCTAAAAATAAGACAAATTTCTGCTAACTTCCTGTGCCCAGGAACAACAACTGAGCAACCCAAAAATCTAAAAATATGTTGTTGATAACTGAAATATGTGTTTTGGTTCTGATCCGTCTTCATCAGTCAATGAATCTGTGTGAAAGAATCAAAAAGCTGTTGACAACAGCCTAAGATTTTTTATCGAACTAAACCTCTATTTGGATAGGTCGACATGAGCATGTAATGTGAACATAATCTTGTTGAATGTTTAAAACTCCTGCATGATAAAAGTCCTATTTCTCTTATTATGAAAACTTAGAATGATGAAAATGACATATTACAGATAGTATTTGCTACAAGGTGACTGATGCAAGAGCATCTCAGGAATCAGGCAATCAATTAGTTCTTAAGAAGAAAACAGAAAAAATATATTACCAAAAAAATATAAGATCATCCCCAAAGCCCTTGCAAGAGCTTCCAATATATGCTCTTCATACCAAAGGAAGGTCACTTCAGGAAAAAAACAAAAACCAAATAAAAATGCCATTACTACCAAATAAAAGATTAAATATTGTATACTAATACCATATAAAATAATCATCAAAACAATAATAATTGTTGAAAGGTATAGTCATTGTTTTTTTTGAAAATTAGTTTATTAAAAAGTAAAATATGAAATTTAAAGGTTTAATTCTAATTAATTTTAATTATTTCAAAAATTGAAAAAAGTTCTTATTTCAATAAATTAGTTCTTAAGAAGAAAACAGAAAAAATATATTACCAAAAAAATATAAGATCATCCCCAAAGCCCTTGCTCTTCGCATTTGTCATTTGCTACCGCTTATTGTTTGGCCTAACCAGACTGGTTTCATCAAGAGCAATCTATTTTGGATAATATTATTGTTGTGTGGGAAGGTATGGAATGGGCCCATCAACAAATTATTTTCATCAAGATTGACTTTGCTAAGGCTTACCCATGCTTCAGGGTCTTGGATTTTACCCTAAATTTCTCCACTCAATCCAGATGTTATCTGCAGATGCCTTGGCTTGTCCCACCATCAATGGTCGACAATCGTCTTCTTTTGGATTTGTAAGGATTCGGATACCGTACCTACTCATGCCCTAAAATTCCTTTTTTTCTAGCCACGTTGGATTTGTAAGGATTCGGGTTTTAAAAAAATCATCCCATATTCAAAACACGGGTTAAAAACCAATGAAAAATATTTCATAAGGATACCCTATTTGTTTTGTATGACGGCTAAAACCAATGAAATATTCAAAACACGGGTTTTGTATGAGTCAGCTCAAACGCAGGTTACAAACAACAATACATTTTGTATTAATAATGTTAAACAATGGGTTTCAAGCGACTGAAAGATGGGCTCTTTCCCTCTCAGTTGAATTGATCCAGATGTAACATCGAAAATCGCATACCCTTGCAATTTCACGCTATATTTTGGCCTTCTTTTAGTGTCCATTTCCTTAGTTTGTTTGTAGGCTCATTTTAGCCCTTGCATTAGCCTTTTTCCCTCCCATGGTGCTTGGTCATTGTTTCTTGTGTTATCTTTTTGTCAAATTTGTTGTCACTTTTGTGTTAGTCATGTGATGTTCTAAGGTCTTGTTGCTTTTTGAACCCAAACTGTCCGAACACTAGCGCTTGGCGAGGACGTCCGCACGACGCGCTAACATGCAACGACAATTTTGTGTTTTGTGGCCATTTCTGAGCATTTCTCCACTTGTCATATTTTGTTGATCAGTGGTAACGCCTCAGGAATCTTCCGAACAGCTCATCAACCTCTTCCTCTTCCCTCCTCTTTCTTTTTGGAATGAATCTTTCATTCTTGCATCTCTTTTGGCTCTCTTGGCTTTTTTGGGACTCCATCTTGCAACCCTCAACTTTCTACAGCTCTCTAGATTGCTCTTACAGCATTTTATTTCATTTCTCTTTGGCTTTCTCAATCCCCTTTCCAGGTGATATTGTTATTGTTTTATTAAAAGCATTTTATTTTATTGTGCCCCTGAACACCTTGGGATTTCCACATCCTTCAATCTTTCATTTAGTCACTGCTCTTAATTCCTAGATGAATGTAGGATAGGAACACACACTGTTTATTTATCTTTTTATCATTAGTTGTTGTGGAGGTAGAAGTACCAAAGCAGGGGTTCGACCTAAAGGCAAACCCCCAAACAGCCCCAACTATTTTTTTTTCGTTCTGTGTTGTGCAGGTTAAAGAAGAGGATTCAAACGCACGAGAGTTTGTTCATTTCTTCCTTTTTGCTTGTCATTTCAATATTTCATTTAATCTAATTAGTTTATCTTCATTATTTTCATCTTTTTATTATCTAATACCTTGTTGTTGTGTTCCCCTTTTCTGGTATTGCAAGTCTGGGCGAACGGCTGGTTTGGATTGCACATTTCTGGAGGCAATTCACGTTTCTGGGTCGTACAAACGACAGCGTTTAGCGCAGACGTCCACGCAACGCGCTGGCATCCTGGACAATGGCGTCCTCCTTCTAGCTGCAAGTTCTCCTCTGTAACCTCTTTCTAGCTCTGTAATTCATTTCTGTAAATTGGTTTCCAATTTCTAGTAAATTAGCATTTTCCATTACAGCTTGTATGAATGTAGTGTAGAACATAGAAATAATACTTTTTCGACGTTACACCAGACCTTCCTTTCACTCACGGAGGCGGGGAGTTTTGTTGGTATCCTCTCCACTTCGCTCGTTAGATTAGAGAGAAGAGCTAGTATCCTCTTCATTTAATACAATTTAATTTTTAATTTAAGTTTAATTTATTAAAATTGACGCGCTGGTGTCCTGGACAGTGGCATCCTCCTTCTAGCTCCAGGTTCTCCTCTCTGACCTCTTTTTAGCTCTGTAATTCATTTATGTAAATTGGTTTCCAATTTCTGGTAAATTAGCATTTTCCATTACTTGTATGAATGGTGTAGAACGTAGAAATACTACTTTTTCGACGTTACACCAGACCTTCCTTTCATTCACGGAGGCAGGGAGTTTTGTTGGTATCCTCTCCACTTCGCTTGTCAGATTAGAGAGAAGAGCTAGTACCCTCTTCATTTAATACAATTTCATTTTTAATTTCTTAAAATTTTATTAAGTTTAATTTATTTATTATTTATTTAATATTCAAGTGACGATTTTATGAATTTATCTTCAATTTTTTTTTTTCATTTTACTTTAGGTTTTAGAAAAAAAATTATTTATTAAGTTTAATATAATTTAATCTATTAAAATTTTATTAAGTTTAATATTCTTTATTATTAGGCTTAAAAAAATTTATTAAGTTTATTGTTTATTAAGCTTAATTTATTGATATATAATATATTTGTTATATATATATTATTTATATTAAATTATACTAATTATTATTAAATTTAATATCATTTATTGTTAATATATATATATATGTACGCTATATCTAGCCGTATCCATACTGAGTATCCGTGTCCATGCAACTCTCTCGGGAAGTCATTAAACCTTGCTTCTTTGGAATGGGAACCATTTCAAGACTAGGATTTCCATCAACCAACAATCTCTTCAGCGGTCTCTTGTGATCACTTGCCAAGATAGACCTCTTGCCAAAGTTTTTGGGTCCATGCTTTAAAATTCTTCAACAAAGGGATTTGTTATATTTCAGACCTCTTCTCCAGAGCCACTAAGAGTTGGTCATCTTGGTCAGAATTTAAAGCTAAATACAAACTTGGGAATCAAGATTATGAATCCTTTGAAACCACTATGGAGTCTACTCCTCCAAAGATGACCCATAAGGTTGGGATGTGGTGTACCAAACCCTGGTGGAAGGATTGGAAGTGGTATCCACACACTCCTTTCCTGAATTACAAGCCTTTCAAAGGATATTCATGGCTTTCTCCTCACCTACCCATGGTTCCAAAACTCAATGCTAGGTGGAATCTCCAATTCACTACCACTCAATGGCACTGCATGTTTCAAACAGTTTGGTATGCCATTTTCGAGTTCAAGCTAGCTCATTTTGCTTGGTTTCTCCTTTACTAGGGTCTTCCCGTCAAATCTCAGCTTATCCATTTGAGTGTTTCAACCCCCTTTGTCTTTTTTGTGGATATCTGGAAACTCTCAAGCATCTCTTCTTGTTTTGCCCATGAGCTCAAGTTGCATGGACCTAGATACATGATTTTTTCAAGCCCCTTTAGCCAAAACTTTTCTCCTGGCATATGATTCTTGTAGGAGATTGGCCTAAAATGTCTTTGAGATTTAGTACTAGTGTTCCACGGGGACCCGCCCCCCCCCCCCAAAATCTAGTCGTCCCCCCGTCAAGACGTTTCGAAGACTTGGAGACAGCTGAGAAACGTCCCCCCGCCGTCCCCCCACCGCCATCGGGATGTGAGAAACGTGGAGGAAATGGCGGGGACGCCTGGACATCTCGGGGACGCCTAGCCGTCCCTCGAGCGTCTTGGAGACGCCCAAGCATCTCCCGCGTTGGGACATGGAAAAAGTGTTTTTTTTTTTAATTTCTTTTTTTGGGGGAATTTGAGCCTTGGGCCGAACCCTAAAGGCTTGTGGGACCCTTCTAAAAGCTATAAGCTAAACAAAAGACTCTCATTCTTCATTTTTTGCTCACATATGCCATTTGATGTTTTGCAACAGCTAGGTGAAGAAGAGGAAAACCAATGAGAAGAGTGAGTGAAAGAGTGAGTTTGAGGTGTTGCAAGTGCAAGAGGGGTGAGAAGGAGAAAGAAGAGGAGGAGGAGCATTCTACATCAACTTTGAAGGATTTTTCAAGCACAAGGTAGGTTTTTATGACTGTTTTTTGAAGTTTTTTCAATTTTTTTTTTTGTTTTTTTTTTCTAAGTTTTTAGATTCATTTTGAAAATGTAGTTTGATATTGAATCTTACAATGGGCATTGAAATGAACACATGAATATGCATTTGCAGCCATGTCTATGAAATTATGATTAAATTTTTAATCATAATTTCATAGACATGGCTGCAAATGCATATTCATATTTTCATTTCAAGGCTCATTGTTCTTTTTTCATCTTTCCATCAAGATTCAACATCAAATTTTAAAATTTTATTTTCAAATTTGTTAAACTAGGCTGAAACTAGGCACTTATAGAATTTATTTGTTTATTGCAGTGTCACAATGAGCTCTCATGACATGAGTGAGGATGAGGTTCATTCTCATAGTGATACTGATACTGAATATGCTCCTGAGGCTGAGGGGAGTGACCATGGGACTGAGCTTGAAGCCCAAACTAGTTCCATGGCAAGTGAAGCAAGTACTTTTGAGTGCCCTTCTGCAGTACTAGCAAAGTATGCTAAGGGTCCTTTTGATCGCAAATCCCCTCTCAAACAGTTTGCAACAAAAATACTAAACAAGCAAGAGGCACCAACTGGTGGCACAAGGAGGTGGAAGTGCAACTTTTGTGGTCTAGAGTGGTTTGGGAGCATCACTAGAGGTAATGCACACCTTCTTTTCATTAGAGGAAAAGGTGTGGACATATGTTCTTTTTTGGCAAAACCGGAAAACATCAAATACAAAGTTGAAATAAATAAGTTATGGGGTGTTCCTAATGATACTCTAGCTACACCTGTGCCTACTACTTTACTTCATAGGACACGTCTTCAACATAGCCAGCCACAGAGTTCCAGCCATACTTTGCAAACGAGAGTAGGAGGGACACCAGGTTCTTCTTCCAGTGCCTATGCAAGAGAGGGGAGGGGGAAACGAAAATTGCAAAGTAACCCATAGCAGATTTGTTTAATGTGCAGCTCAAGGATGACATAGATGATGCCATTGGCAAGTTCTTCTTTGCCAATGGCATCCCATTTCATGTTGCCCTATCTCCTTATTATAAGGAGATGATATCGATGGCGGCAAGGGGAGGACCATCATATGTGCCACCAGGTGAGACGAAATTGAGGACCACGATCTTGGATAAGAACTATTCCAAGATCAATTTGTTGATGGAGAAGATGAAGGAGTGTTGGGTTAAGACAGGATGTAGCATAGTCATGGATGGGTGGACGGACATTAGCCATCGTCCACTCATTAATATCATGGTTACATGTATTGAGGGCCCATATTTTTCTTAAGGCAGTTGATTGTTCAGGGCATCGCAAAGATGCTGATTTTCAGTTTGAGGACCTCAAGGAGGCTATTCAAGAGGTTGGGCCACAAAATGTGGTCCAAATAGTGACAGATGCAGCACATGTGTGCAAAGCTGCGGGGAGACTTGTTGAGGCAGCTTATAGGCATATTTGGTGGACTCCATGGTGTGTGCATGCCATGAACAATGCACTCAAGGACATGGGGAAGATTGGTTGGATTAGAGCAATGTTAAATGATGCGAGAGATGTGCAGATGTTTATCTACAATCACCACACATCACATGCACTCTTCAGGACCTTCGCTAAGGAGTTCCTGAAACCTACTGATACGAGATATGCTTCCTATTTCATTCTCTTGGATAGAATGCTTGAGTTGCAAGAGGCACTACAACTCATGGTTATGACAGCAAATTGGAATAGGTAGGCCGAGTCTAAGACAGAGCAGGGGATGAAGGTGAAGGATACGGTGAAGAGTGATGTGTTGTGGGGTGATGCAAAATATATTGTCTCCATCATTAAACCAGTTTTCTAGGTTATCAGGTATGGGAATGCGGATGCACCTAACCTTGGAGAGGTGTAGAAGTGCATCGATTCTATGCTTAATCAAATGAGGGTTGTTGTGCGAGAGAGGGACCCCACATTAGCATTCTACCACGAGCACATTCAGCCAATCATTCACAGGAGATGGGAGAAGCTCAACACTCCCTTGCACATGGCAGCCTATGCACTGAATCCTAAGTGGTACTTGACTAGGCCTGGTAGAGTGACACCGATAGAGGATGCGGAGGTGAAGGCAGGGTTCTTCAGGTGCATTGAGAGGATGTATGATGCTGTAGATGCCAGCACGATTCGCACTGAGTGGACCAAATTTGCCACTCTTAGGGGTTATTCAAATGTGGCCAAGATGGATATGGCAACTATGGCGCAAGATGACCTAGTTTTGTGGTGGACTTGCCATGGATCGGGATCTTTGACTACCACTCTAGCCATCCGATTGTTATCTCAGGTTTCTAGTTCTTCAGCTGCTAAGAGGAACTGGTCTACATATAGCTTCATCCACTCTCTTAAGAGGAACAGACTTACCTCTAGGAGAGCAAAGAAGCTTGTGGCTATACATAGTGCTTTGCGTCTCATTGACCGCAAAACACTTGTGTACAAAGAGAGTCCAACAGCACAATGGGATGTAGAGCCAGAGGAGCTAGCACAGATTGATGAGGATGCTTCAATGTCGGCTTCACATGTGTTGTGACCAAATCACACATCGCCCCATTGCAAATGGGGACCCCCAATTTTCTTCATAGGATTACTTGTCTTAGGGTGTCTTGTTAGTGTTATCTCAGATTTAGCCAGTCAATGAGCTTGCAAAAGTAGTATAGAGCATTCCTTAGGTCAAGTTGAGAGGATGTATATGAGGTTTTGGACTCATTATGCTTCAATAAGTGAGGATCACCAAAGAAAATGCTTAGGTGTGGACTAGTTGCCAATTATCATCTATAGCACTCCAAACATGCGCCCTGAGTAGGAAAGAGATTTAACTAGTGAACAATAGGCGCCCTAAGGAGTTAGGACTTTAAGATGATTATAATTGCCTAAATCCAACCTCTCAGGTCATTTCTAGGCTAAGGCGCATTTTCTCATCAATGCAACCTGATATTGGCGCCTTTGAAGGAGTTTAAATCAAACATGTTGAATCCAGTTATGAAGTTAGGCGCACTTTTGTGTCAAAACAGCCTAGTTTCAGTGCCTAACTTGGAGAAGATACTCAACCACACTAGGCGCCCTTTGCCTTCAAAATAACCTCACATGAGCGCCTTGGAGGAAATCAACTTACAATTACAAGTTTTGAAGGTTTCTCATGTTTGATGATGTCTTTTGAGATCAACTACAGTGATTGAAGGTTGAGATGAGTGAAAGGAAACCTCATCTTACTTAAGGCGCCATTACTTGAAATTTTGATCACCTTTTAGCGCCTAGTTTGTAGAAGCATAGTTCATTGTTAATGAAGGAGCGCCTTGGAGATTGAAGGTGGTGAGGCCTAGAATCTAGCTCCTAATTGAAGAGTCATTTATTGTAAAGACAAAACAAGTAATTAAACTTATTTGATTGCTAAGAGGCAATCTATTGTGACCCCAAAGTTGATCAAGCATATCAAATTGAGGATATTGAATATAGGCGCTACATCTTAGCAGAATGACCTTACATATGCACCTAGAGAGAGAAATCAATCTAAGTCTACAATTTTTGAGGCTTTGGGTCTTGATGAAGTCATCCAAGGGCAATTACAATGATTGAAGGTTGAGGTGAGTGAAGGGAGACTATTTCTAGCCTAGGCGCCCATTTATGTCCAAATCATCATCAATATGTGCCTAGAAGATAAAAAGGCAAAGACATTGAAGTTTTGAAATCACCTTTGAATAGGAGAGTCTTCAAGCAACAATGCCTTGATTCAAGATCATCATGTATGTTTAATAACAAGTCAAAAGAGCAAGGTGCATTTTTGTGTTGGAGTGATCCCAAATGAGCGCCTAGAAACAAGGATGATGGAAGTTTTCAACAAGAATGGCGCCTTGATATGGAATTGGTATAGAAGATAGTGTCTTGAGTAGTAATGCTTCCCTTGAAGTCACCTAGATGGATTGAGCCTCCAAGTTTGCCTTTTGAACTAAGGCGCAATTCCTTGTTGTTTTAGTCAAGATTGGGCGCCTAGGAGGAAGGTTGATTGTTGAAGCTAGTTTGAGCGCCTAGGATCAAAGAGGCATGCATCAAGTAATTTGAAGGAGTAAGGATTAAGACGCCTCTATTGAACCTCAACAAGTTAACAACGAAACCTTGAAAGGCATGAAGTATAGAAGCAAGCATGAAGAGAGATAGGCACACATTCTTGTTTGAACAACCCTCAAATGGCGCCTTGAAAGAGGTAATTCACCTTGACTTCCAAGTCAATCAAACACATCAAGTTGAGCATCATCAAGTTTGGGCACCAATCCACATTCAAATGATCATCAATATGCGCCTAGAAGGCATTAATCACTAAACATCAAGATGTGCGCCTAGGGGTAAGGAGAATAAGAATGTTGAATCTTGAAGTCTCCTTGGAGTAAGAGGATTCTAAGCAACAATGCCTTGGTAGGGAAAGACTTTAGATTGTTACAATGCCTAAGGGTAGGCACAGAGGTATAGGTGTACTTCCATCATTGGGGAGTCCATTTTGAGCGCCTAGGAGGAGATCATGTTGAAATCATCAATCTTAAAGTTATGACAATGATACAAGTTCACAAACGCACATATGAATCTTGGGGATCATGAAAATTGAAAGTGAACATCACATTATCTTAGGCGCCATTCCTTGTCATTTTTTGTCATTTTGAGCGCCCTGAGTATGAAGAGCATGAAATGTTGAAGTATAACAAATTGACGATAGAAGAGCCTCTTACAAGTTTGAATAGGCCTTTGAAAGAATTAAAAGTTAACAAGCTAAGGTAGAAAGTCTAGGCGCCTTTCCTTGTGAAATTCATCCAATTTCAGCGCCTAAGACAAAAGGATATCTCATCAATACTAGGCGCTCAATCATGCTTATTCTACCCAATTTCAGCGCCTAAGAAGCATTAGGGTTTGTTTGAATTAAAAATGTGTTGTAAAATCATTGATAAGAGGCTTTCTGAACTAGGCGCCCTTCATGCATGTTTTCACCAATTTTGGCACCTTAATTGAAGAAGTTTGTTTCAAATTTTTTAAAGTTTCAAAATACATTAAATGCTGATATTGGCCGACTTGCCTGGCCGACCAGCTCATCTTTCAAGGTAAATTGCATATATAAACATGAGCGCCCTTGTCCTTTATTCATCATTCATTTGCAATTCACTCTAGGAGCGACTTTTTTGAAAGAGGAGCAGCATTTTTCACAGCAGACCTGCATTTTCAAAAGTCTGATTTTTATCATTTAGGGCTGGTATTTCATTGCTTCCTACAGAAATCTGCATTAGATTATTTTAAAATTGGTTAAGAAGTATGTTGTAATTGCCTTAACTCCATAAAATTGCCTTTACTTATTCAAATTTTCAGATTTTCATAGCTTCATTATGCAAAAAATCAGTCTTATAGGATATTTCTATCATTTGAAGTCATTAATGAAGGTATAGTAATTTGTAGGTAAATGGGAATGACACCGAAGGAGCGCCAAGTAATGATCAAGATGGATGCCAAATCAACTCTACCAGATTCCAAGCTCGAAAAGCATTGAAAGAATGTGGGAGATACTAACATGGGACATGTCAACCTTGAAGAGATAAAGGATTTCTTACTTGCACTTACAAAGAATGAAGACATCAAGGCCATTGCTAAGAGTGGTATCATACAAGCAGCTTGTTCCTGTCTGCCTTACCTTGTACTGAACTGGTGTTGGAATGCATTCAACACTATGATAAAGAAAGAAGGCGAGTTGTGGCTAAGGATGGAACTGTTCTAGCTTATCTACAAAGAGAGGCTATTCAAGAGATCTTCAACATCCCGAACCGAAAAACAATGTTCATTTGTCCTATAACTGTACAACACACCTTTGAAGCCAATTCCAAGCAGTATATGCAATAAGTAAGGAAGAAGTGGATGATGGATCCTTCAATAAAGATATACAACTCCGAAGATCCGAAGTTCCACAAGGCAGATTTCAAGAAAGAGATAGTTTACTTCATCATGTTCTTGAATAGAGTATCAGGTAGGCCTCAATCATCAACTTTTGAAGGATGGATGTATACATATCTTGATCATGTTTTCACGAAGAATAAGATGATCGATTGGGCTAGGCTTATAAGTCATTGCCTTGATGAGCAATTTGAAAATTTCGATGATTCAAGGTCCTTCTACATGACTTCCTATCTCGTCTACATACTGGCGAGGAATGTGGTTTACAAGGGGTTGACATCTAAAGGAGAAGTGGGCATAAAATCAAATCAAATCCTATCACATCAATGTTACACACAGCTTCATCTCAAGAACATCAATCATTACAAGAGATTCAATGATGCATTTGCCATGTATATAGTGAGGAGATTGCGAGGAGAGTTGCATAGGAGATTGACAGGTGCTGCTAGGGCCTTCATCGAAGAATATAAACGATATTATATTCAATATGAAAAGTTTACTTACATAAGGATTCAGGACTTCACATCTTATCCATATAGATTGCCAAGGTATCCTACCAATAGGATGGTACTATTGGAAGTATCAAGACAGCTGTTAGAGTTCCATAAGATGCAGAGGACAAGGAAGAAAGCCGGGGTTCAGTTCCCTCTAAAGCTTGGGAGATATTACTCATGTCCATCACTACAAGCAGCCGAGCACTCTGAGATCGAGCTTCAAGCATATCATTTACATCTTCATGATTCAAGAAGGGAGAAGTTTGATCCACATAGAGCAATCAAGCAGTCATATCCTACCTATCAACATATAGAACAACTTAAAGATCATTGGGCAAATGCTATTGATGATGATGATATAAGGATGCAAAAATGTTCAAGATTGAGATGGGATTTGGTAAGAGCTACAAAAGTATTAAGGATTCCTGATCAGTTAGATGATGATAGGACTCTTTCGAAGGATGAGTATAACAAGATACGGAATCTGCCATATACCATTGATTGGGCTGATAGAGAAAGAGTATATGATGAAGAGTTAATAGGGCCCATCATTGCCATCACTAAGGAGCATGCTAAAGATCAAGTACAAGCATTGATAGATGAAGGAAAGAGGCTCACCTACACAAAGATGGGAGAAGTTGAGCAACAAGTACAGCACAGTGCACCTGGCAGAGGTTCACGAAGTAAAGAAAATGAGAGAGATTCAAGTCAAGCAAAAAAAAGGAAGCAACTTGAATATGTACAAGGTGAGTCAAGTCAGAAGAAGAAGAGGATAAGCATTGAAACTACTTCATCTAGGCAACCAGGAAGTACTCTGTTATGCCCTTACTTCTATAGTGTATATGGTTATGAATAGTCGGCTTGTGGCTATCTTAACCCTTAATTAAGTCATATTATCATTATTATATTGTTATTTAGTTGTTTAGGTCGGCCTAAGGCTTCTATGGGGCTATCTAAGTCGGCCTGGGTGATATCCTAGGCATAAATAGGTATATATAGGGGTAGTGAGTCTTATTAGATCATCATATTCAGTATTGTGTTCTCATTGAAGACTGTTGGAGGTATCCCCCTCGAAGTGGATTAGGAGGTTGCCCCCTCGAAGTGGCATATTATTATCAAGTATTTTCAGCATATTTACTATTATATTCAGATATTGTGCAAGTTGTTTCATTACAAGTGGTATCAGAGCATGATCTTGGCACCGTAGAGGCAAGATTTTTTCTCAACATTGGAGGCGATTTTGGGAAGAGCATAACTTTCAGATTTTAGCGAATTTTTTAAAGATTTTTAAAGGGTTTTTGAAGACAATATTAAAGAAGATACAATCCAGATTTCAAAGGAATTGAAGCAAAAATAAGCGAGTTATTACAAAATTAGGGTTTCCAACAAATTCGCTCTCAAGGCAGCAAATTTACTAAGTTTTTGGATTTTTTCTGGGTAAGTGGTATCTTGGCCTTAGTAAGTTACAGTAAAATTTTTAGAAAATTTACATTTCATTTGTGTGATTTATATCAAAAATATTTGTTTCCATCATGACGAGCCTTGCAACAAGAGGCAAAAAGAATGCTGTCACACTAGGGAAATCCTCTGATAAGGATGAGAAAATAAGTAAGTACAAGAGGGATATGTGTGACCTAAGAGAAGATATATCATATATACGAAGCATGTTAAGTGCCTTAATGAAGGAACCAAGAAAGGAGGTCTCAAGCAACAAAGAAGAAGAAGAAGAAGCAGTAGTAGTAGACAAAGAAGAAGAAGAACCAGAAGAAGAAGAAAAAGAAGAAGAACTAGAAGAAGAAGAAAAAGAAGAACCCGAAGAAGAAGAAGAAGAAGAAGAAGAACCAGAAGAAGAAGAAGAAGAAGAAGTGGAAGAAGAAGTGAAAGAAGAGGAAGAAGCGGAAGAAGAAGCGGAAGAAGCAAAAGAAGCAGAAGAAGAAGTGGAAGAAGCAGCGGAAGAAGCGGAAGAAGAAGCAGAAGAAGAAGCGGAAGAAGAGGAAGAAGCGAAAGAAGAGGAAGAAGCGAAAGAAGAAGCGGAAGAAGCAGAAGAAGCGGAAGAAGCGGAAGAAGCAGCGGAAGAAGCGGAAGAAGAGGAAGAAGCGAAAGAAGAGGAAGAAGTGGAAGAAGAAGTGGAAGAAGCAGAAGAAGTGGAAGAAGCAAAAGAAGCAGAAGAAGCAGAAGAAGAAGCGGAAGACGCAGCGGAAGAAGAAACAGAAGAAGCGGAAGAAGAAGAAGAAGAAGAAGAAGAAGATGATGATGATGATGATGATGATGAAGCAGAAGAAGAGACAGAAGAAGAAGAAGAAGAAGAAGAAACAAAAGAAAAAGAAAAAGATGATGAAGAAGAAGTGAAAGAAGAAGAAGTTCCTGATCAAGCTATTCAACCAATGCAAGGGTACCATGTACTATTCCTCACCTCTTCCTCTATGGCACATCAAAAGGTTCAAGTAAAGGAAGAACACATTCATCACCATCAAGAGCTAGATGCAAAGGGAAGACACATCTTGGAGCTGAAGTTAATTTTCCAGACACACATGAACAAGCTGAGGACATCAAGGACATATCTTCTAGTTGAAGTTGCCACATGGGATGATGAAGATTATATGAAGAAACTACTAGAATTGATCAGCGTTGAAGACAACGCTTTTGTAAAGGTGGGGGGCATGTTATGCCCTTACTTCTATAGTGTATATGGTTATGAATAGTCGGCTTGTGGCTATCTTAACCCTTAATTAAGTCATATTATCATTATTATATTGTTATTTAGTTGTTTAGGTCGGCCTAAGGCTTCTATAGGGCTATCTAAGTCGGCCTGGGTGATATCCTAGGCATAAATAGGTATATATAGGGGTAGTGAGTCTTATTAGATCATCATATTCAGTATTGTGTTCTCATTAAAGACTGTTGGAGGTATCCCCCTCGAAGTGGATTAGGAGGTTGCCCCCTCGAAGTGGCATATTATTATCAAGTATTTTCAGCATATTTACTATTATATTCAGATATTGTGCAAGTTGTTTCATTACATACTCCAATGAATCAGGATATAGTTGTGCATGAAGTTGAAGATGAAGTCCTAGATGTTCCATTTGAAGAGATACCTTCCAGCCCACATGATACTGAAATAATTGATGAAGCCAACATTGAAGACAAAGATGAAGCTAAAGAAGAATCATTGCCTACACAAGAGAGACGAGTGCAGAGACAAGGAGATCTTTCATCATTGCCGGAATGGTTGCAGGAAAGAATCAAAGAAAGTTGTGAAGTGCAAAACATTCAGCATGTTCCAATTGAGGAAGTACTTCTAGATATGTCTATAGAGAAGCTGTAGAAGAAAGCGACAACTCTTTCAAAGATAACAAAAGATGAAGCTGGTGTAAGGAAGGTTCATGTAGCTGTTCCAAGAGTTGAGAAGAATATAGAAGACATTGTGCCTGAAGACTATGATATTAACACAATTGATTTGGGTCCATTGACTAGGGCCCAAGTAGAGGAAGAACTTTAGGATTCAGTTGCTAATGCTCGAGCTATCATAAAACAGGAAACAGAAGGTAGGATAAAGGCTAAGCAAAGGTGTCAGGAATTGGAACGATATATTCAACACCTAATACATCCTATCCATCAACAAGAAAGAGTTTCTACACCTCCACCCATTCTTCCTCCAAAAACAGTGGTACATCACCCATTCTTCCTCCAAAAATAGTGGTACATCTTGAAGAGTTGAAATCTTCATCTCATAGGTTGAAGAATTGGATGCAAAGGTCAAGAGAAATGACATGAGTATCTTGAAGATATCATGCAAGTGTATAATAAGGTTGGTGATCTCAAGGAGAGAGTACTTGCGTTGCTGACAGCTTGTGCTGAGTTTAAAGCCATCAAAGAACAATATATGCCGCACTTGAAAAGTTTGATGGAAACTTCAGTTGATGAGTTGATACATGCTAAGATAGTTGAGGAAGGAATGACGTATAATTTCTCTACCTGGTACTATTGCTTTCGCAATAAAGGTCAGCTACTTGATAGAGTTGAAATAGATATGTCAAGAGTAAGAAGTGTGATTCAAAGGATCCAAGATGGTATATATGCATCATTGATGAAGATATGCAATCCCTTTGGAGAGATGACTATTGATCGTATGAAGGAACAAGTCCAAGCATTCTACTTTCAAGAAGATGATGTTTCTGATGAGAGACTTGATAGCATATTCTCACTTGCTATCCACCTTGGCGCCAACAAAGCTAGAAAGACTGATTGGGAGAAGACACTTGGCGTTTATACAGTTGATGTACTTGAAGCTGAAGGAACCACTAGAAATACGCCAAGTGTACCTTTTGATGAGGTCAAGCAAGTAGTGTCCAAATTCATTGAATTTCATAGTACCAGTGATGGTTACTCACATCGAGATTCCTCATAGGAATTTGATGTGTCATCCTTATCTTCTTGGGAAACGTGCCTTTGTTCCCTCTTTCATATGCTAAAAATAGTAGTTTGTTGTAACCACCTACTTAGGTGGCATAATCTGGTCCATTGGCTTTGCCAATCGATCTTGACCATTCATGTATTTTGAAGTCTATATAAGGGCTCCTTTTGCTCTCATTTGTAAGGTTGAAGACTCTGAAAAATTGTTGCAAGAGCTCTTTGAGATAATATAAGACTCATTGTTTGGTGATTCTCTCTATGTTTCAAAGTGTTGCATGGTTTTCATTTCTTCAAGCGAATGTTAAGTTAGATTAATTTTCTTTTAAGTGTTATGTTAGTTGGTGGAGGTGATTGTTATTGTTTCTTGGTGGAATCTACATGTTCATACCATTTGTAATTTGTGGCTTGTAAGTTGCAGTGTATGGTTAGTCTGAACAAAGTGAACTTAACTTCAATTATTTGTGTTTGTTGAACATTCATGAACATAAGTGATTTGAACATCTCATATCATCCTAGAAGATCGCATCAACCTTGTGTAGTTGTTTAACTTGGCAAAGCAGAGTTGATTGATTTCACCGGATCAATAATCGTTTCTTGCATCTAGGATCAAAGTAGTTTCCTAAAACCTTTATCTTTTTTCATTTTTTTATCTATCACTGTTACAAATTAGGATCAAGAGTTTCATTGCCATAATATACGTTGACAGTTGTAGTACTTAGAAATTCCAAGTGTTTGCCTATAGTAAGTGAAACAATCAAGTTGTTAGAACAATTGTGTAAGTCCCTTTGTGATAATCAACAATATCACATCAAGTCACTGAGTTAATCTCGCGAATCATAAGAAAAGGAACCTTGAAGTTACTTCACTGGATCACATGGTTTAGCCTTTGAAGAGCTTTATTCAAGAGAGAGTGAGAGACTTAGTGTTTTACTCTATTGTTGACTTGTCTAAAAACAATCATCAACAAGATGCAGGGCTAGTTGGTGTTAGTTTGGCAGAGCTTGACCATGAGGATTCCAGTAGTTCAAGTGATGAGGAGTTTGGGGATGATTAGAGGCCTCCTTTCACTACATTTTTGCATTTTGTACTTATTTTGATATCAATGTATCATGCTACTCATTGTAATCATCTTTATGATATGATATTATGATGTGACATTGTCATGTTCCCATATTATGACATTGTTTAAATTAAAGATTTAAACAGTAATGATAAATTAAAGAAGCCACTTTAAATGATAATCACGTATATAATAATATTTGATTATCAATATATAATAATATTAAATTATCTTATTTGTATGTAATTAAATATAATATATTTATTGTATCTATGTAAATACGAATATCCCATATTGGCAGCGATCACATATTAATGAAGGAAACAGATGTAAAGGCAGTGGTTAGTAAACTGTAGGCAGCGAATTAAATATAAGGGTAATCATTATTAAAATAACTTTGCAAACTAAACACAGCGATTTGGCTCATAAGTCATATCTATTGGGAAGGGATACATCTCTTCACAAATATTTGAAGGGAATATTTTAATGAATACATATTACTGATCCGTCAGCAGGGATCATCAAATCATTCTAATATCATCTGCAGGAAGCAAAAGTTTAATAGATTGAATAAAGAGTCAAGGCAAGTAGTGGAATCATTCCAAGGCTCTCAGTAAAGGCCAGAAGACAAATAAAAGAAAGAAGAGACTGCTACAGCAGAGATAAGGAGTCGCAGTCCTTATTCCAGGTATGCATTATTATATAAATTAGAAATATTTGTATCATTGATATAGTATATAGAATTTAAGTATTCTAGTGTATAATTCAATAATGATAGGAGGTATAGAAATCTCATCATGAAATAGGTATAGGAAGAAAATAGAAAATACAGTTCTTTACATGTTAATGCCATGAGGGTATAAGGAAATATAATAATAGATTGATATGAGCAAATGAATTACGATGAGGAAATACGATGAACTCTTAACTTAGAACAATTATCTTCTGAATAAGATCAAATATAAAACAATAAAATCTCAAGCATGAGAATAAGCCAAGAATGAGGCTATGACTAAGTAATGATAAGATTCCCAAGTGGAATAAGAAATATGATATCATGATCCAGAAAGGATAATATTATCAACAATGGATTTATAACTCATAATCTCATAACCTATCAAGAAGGATGTCAAGCCTCACCTTTAATCATCTTGCCACTTGTGAGTTTGGGGTTAAATTAAGGACGTATGATTAAACCTAGGTGACCCTCAAGTGGATGAGGAACACCGGGTGTGTGTGAAATCCCTTGAGCCAAGAGACGAGGAACACCAGGTGTGTGTGAAGCTCTTGGGCCTATGGTAAGTATGAGCTCATATTGTTTATAATTGTGCCCAATGGTAGGTGACTCTCGATGGGATGAGGAATGCCGGGTGTGCATGAAGTCCCCTCGAGCCAATTGGTAAGGGACCCCAGGTGTGGGTGAAACCATTGGGCCTCTGTATGGGATGGATATGGACGCCTTAACAAACCATGCTCATATGGGAGAGAGGATTGATTAATGGTAGGGCTACCCTTAGACTCCCTCAAGATAGTGCATGAGAGTTGTGAGAGAAATAACGTGAATATGTTATGCATATGATTATGATTATAAGGTTACTAAACTTAAGTAGAATTGTGGAAAGTATATGGATTTGATTATGGATCATTAACCCTAATTATGTTATGAAAAGAAGAATTGAACACTAATGTTCTCTTTGGGTAAGTTGAAATTATTTACAAGGTTGTGAAAATTTTGGCTTGCTAGAAGGGGACATTACAAGTGGTATCAGAGCTACGTCTTGCCAACCTGTGAGGATATTATATGCAAACATATAGAAGGCCAAGAACCAGCCAAGTAAGGATGAACAACGAATTAAGAGAATTCATTGAAGCAACTACCAGGAATTTGAATGATCAAAATCAAGCCACTCAAGCACTTTTACAAACTGTGCAAACCTTGCGAAACGACGTAGAAAATCTAAAGGCTCAATCCACAAATGGGAGAGAAGTAGTCTCTAATCAAGCCGAAAACAACAATTCTTCGTCAAGCACAAGGATTCCACTACCGGCATTTCTACCAAGCAAAGACACTTCAAGAGGGGAAAATGATACTACTCCAGTCATGAGCACTGAAGACATGATTAGAGCCTATGCCAACCTAGAACCCGAATTGAGAGGATTGGTATCCTTCAACGATTTTAGCAACTCAAAGAGGAATGAGTTAACAAGAAGAGAGAAAGGATTCGCTAACAAAGACTTGAAGCAAAAAGCCAACAAAATCAATTTACCTCATTTTGATGGAACACATAAGTTGTCACCTCATGCATGGTTACAAAAACTAAATGACTATTTTCTTCTTAACCCCATGACGGAAAAAGATGCCCTTCAATTCGCCATCCTACATCTAGAGGGCTTGGCCTACGAATGGTGGCATCACGGGAAGCACACTTTGGGCCATGAGACCATTACATCTTATGAAGAATTTTCTAAGAGGTTTCTTAAGAAATTTGATAGGAGACATCCCCAACAAGATTTCAAGGACTTAACCTTAACAAGACAAAAAAGTACGGTGGATGAATATGTAAATGAATTCGAGAAAATAGCCATCCGAGTTCCCGGAATAGAGAATGAAAGACTTACATTCTTATTTGTACAAGGATTAGATGAAAAGCTAAGAGGATTAGTGGGAGCACTTAGACCCACTACACTTGATGATGCCATAGAAATGGCAACCCAATTAGAACAAAGCAAACCCTCCCAATCATCCTCTAAACCTTTCCATAAGAAAGGAAATTTTGATAAGTACCCATGTCGAAAATGTGGGAAACCATGGGAAAAAGGACATGTATGTCTAAGAGATGAATTAAGAGAAAAGGGCCTTTGTTTTGATTGCAAAGAAGCATGGAAACCCGGACACAAGTGTAAGGACCTCGCAAAGGGAAATATGTGTTTTAGATGTAATGAGAAATGGGAATACGGGCATAAATGTGGAAAAAGAGCTCAAGCACACAATATAGAAATCATACTCAACAAAGAAATTCAGGAAGAAGGTGAAGCAACTTTAAATAAAAGAAGAAAAGAAAATTGATCTTAAATCGAGTGTTTTGAAGAAATAAGGATTGCTTGAGGACAAACAATCTCAAGAGGGGAGGCCTGTCATGTTCCCATATTATGACATTGTTTAAATTAAAGATTTAAACAGTAATGATAAATTAAAGAAGCCACTTTAAATGATAATCACGTATATAATAATATTTGATTATCAATATATAATAATATTAAATTATCTTATTTGTATGTAATTAAATATAATATATTTATTGTATCTATGTAAATACGAATATCCCATATTGGCAGCGATCACATATTAATGAAGGAAACAGATGTAAAGGCAGTGGTTAGTAAACTGTAGGCAGCGAATTAAATATAAGGGTAATCATTATTAAAATAACTTTGCAAACTAAACACAGCGATTTGGCTCATAAGTCATATCTATTGGGAAGGGATACATCTCTTCACAAATATTTGAAGGGAATATTTTAATGAATACATATTACTGATCCGTCAGCAGGGATCATCAAATCATTCTAATATCATCTGCAGGAAGCAAAAGTTTAATAGATTGAATAAAGAGTCAAGGCAAGTAGTGGAATCATTCCAAGGCTCTCAGTAAAGGCCAGAAGACAAATAAAAGAAAGAAGAGACTGCTACAGCAGAGATAAGGAGTCGCAGTCCTTATTCCAGGTATGCATTATTATATAAATTAGAAATATTTGTATCATTGATATAGTATATAGAATTTAAGTATTCTAGTGTATAATTCAATAATGATAGGAGGTATAGAAATCTCATCATGAAATAGGTATAGGAAGAAAATAGAAAATACAGTTCTTTACATGTTAATGCCATGAGGGTATAAGGAAATATAATAATAGATTGATATGAGCAAATGAATTACGATGAGGAAATACGATGAACTCTTAACTTAGAACAATTATCTTCTGAATAAGATCAAATATAAAACAATAAAATCTCAAGCATGAGAATAAGCCAAGAATGAGGCTATGACTAAGTAATGATAAGATTCCCAAGTGGAATAAGAAATATGATATCATGATCCAGAAAGGATAATATTATCAACAATGGATTTATAACTCATAATCTCATAACCTATCAAGAAGGATGTCAAGCCTCACCTTTAATCATCTTGCCACTTGTGAGTTTGGGGTTAAATTAAGGACGTATGATTAAACCTAGGTGACCCTCAAGTGGATGAGGAACACCGGGTGTGTGTGAAATCCCTTGAGCCAAGAGACGAGGAACACCAGGTGTGTGTGAAGCTCTTGGGCCTATGGTAAGTATGAGCTCATATTGTTTATAATTGTGCCCAATGGTAGGTGACTCTCGATGGGATGAGGAATGCCGGGTGTGCATGAAGTCCCCTCGAGCCAATTGGTAAGGGACCCCAGGTGTGGGTGAAACCATTGGGCCTCTGTATGGGATGGATATGGACGCCTTAACAAACCATGCTCATATGGGAGAGAGGATTGATTAATGGTAGGGCTACCCTTAGACTCCCTCAAGATAGTGCATGAGAGTTGTGAGAGAAATAACGTGAATATGTTATGCATATGATTATGATTATAAGGTTACTAAACTTAAGTAGAATTGTGGAAAGTATATGGATTTGATTATGGATCATTAACCCTAATTATGTTATGAAAAGAAGAATTGAACACTAATGTTCTCTTTGGGTAAGTTGAAATTATTTACAAGGTTGTGAAAATTTTGGCTTGCTAGAAGGGGACATTACAGACATGTCATATTTTCTGATTTTTGATATAATAGAAACTAAGAAATCTCAAATTCGACAATTTCATTTGTCAAATTTTAATATTTTATTTACTTTTAGTCTTTTAGTAATAGTAATAGTATTCAAGTATTTAAAATGTTAGTATTTGCAATTTTGCTATTTTACTAATTTGCCAAAGTTTAATTTGAAATGTTATTCTTAAACATCTTTTTATAACTAGTTATTCAAGTACCATATGCATACAGCACCGCAACCACCTGTCGCCGTCCCCCCATCGTCCCCAAACTTAGACCCTTTGTCCCCCTTTCCCCAAAACCCGTCCCCGACAAGGGATGCATCCCCGTCAGGAAACTCTGTGGAACACTGAGATTTACCCAAATTTGGCATGCTTTCAAAGTGGAAATTCCATTCAACATATGGAAAGATAGGAATGTTGCTTTATTTTCAGGCACTATTGTAGATGTTGACTTTTGAACATATACCAAAGCCATTATATGCTCCAATGTTAGGTTATAGATTCCGTTCCAGGCCAATAAAGTTGCTTTGGAGGAATCCCACCTGTAGACTCTTATTGAACATTGGGCTAACTCTCTACGGATTGTTGCTCGTGTGCCACCTTCTCCTACCAACAAGGATGCTTTCCCTCCGCATGAATGTTGTCTTGGTCGTAGCCACGATGTTCGTTCTAGACATGGCTCTCACAAGTCCCCTTGGCATAGACGTCATGTCCAGTCTCCTCCACCACATGGCCAATCTTTTGCTTCTCAACTTGATCTTGTCATTCCCGATTAACATGATAGTGGGAAGTTCCTCCGACTGGACTTGTTAAAAAATGCAGGCACAAATATTGTAAAAACTAAACCATTGTTGCACAAGTAACACCAAAACTTAAATATAATATTAATGCTTCGGGGTTTACAATGTATAATAACCATTCTGTATAATAACCATCCTGAATTCGTGATGCTAATTTTTTTAACCATTGCTATCAATATCTAAGACCTTGTTCTTGGCTTTTAGTCTTTTGTTGGCAATTTCTAACCCATTCCATTGGCAATTGAATATTATTTATACATATTTGCATTTTCCAATTATTTCAACCAATAAGTTTCCTTACACCCTCTTTAAACCAATGATTTCATTGTGTATAGACTCTTGATAAATTGTAAAAGCCCTAATAATGCAACTTGTTGGGATTGCCTGAAATCTTTTGTGATCTCGTGGAACTAGTTAGTCAAGGAAGAGGTTTAAGACAACGTTTGTTGGGACCACTTGGGGTAGTACCCACTACCATGTCTACCTAATTTGAAAAACTCGTCATGTCAAATGGTGTCACGATAGGCAAGACTGTGAGGTCTTGGAAGATAGTACCCTAGAGATCTTGAGAGATTCTATAATTATTGCTTTTGAATAAACAATTTGCCGGTTTTAGTAACCTTCTTAATAACTTTGTTCATTCATGAAGGATTTTAGTTCTGATGAGCTACTGAGTAGCAACTGAGAGCTTATGATTGATCATGAAGGCCGTATGTAACTTGCATTATGATGGATTGAATTCAAGTTGAACTTGGTAGATTAGACCATACTCCTACAGACCTAGATCTAGGAGACATGTTACTGGCAACATTTGTCAGCAATTGATAAGACACTCTGTCCTGCACTAATGAGTGCCCAGTAGCTAGTTTGGGCTCTATTGGTGCTTGATTTGCTGTCCTGTTTCTACATATCTTCTTCTGCTGGAAACCTACAGTTTGGCTCAATATTTTCTAGCTTCTAAACTCGGGAAATAGTTATCCTCTATCGCTCTCAATCGGTCTAGGCTGGTGCTGATATGGAAATGCTTCTAGCAATTTACTAGAGTGGTTTTCTATTCTCCATGTTATTGTGTAATGAAATAAAATATGATTATAATGAATCATATATAAATACCAACTTTGTATGATAAACTCCTTATGTGATGTTGTATCAGAATGTTTCAGGATTTAACTGTGTGAAGATTTTTTCCCTCAACGTTTTGAATCACACTCCATGATCCATCATCAGGAAGAAGAAAACAAGAGAAGAGAATAGAAATGATAGGTTTGCAGACCCCAACTGGCTAAACAGAAAGAGGGAGAGGAGTTGGCTCAAAAACCAAGACACCACAAGGGAAAAATTATATATATATATATATATATATATATATATATATATATATATATATAACATACTAAGACTCAAACCCTAGGGAATAAATAAACCTAACCAAACACCCCACTAAAAGAGAAAAAAGCATAAGAACATGCATAATGTAGCTGAAGTAAAAGACATAAAAAGAACAAAGCACATCAAAGCAACAAAGTAAAAAAGCCTATGTAGAAAGGAGAAACAACAAACCAGTAAATACGTTAAAAAAAAATTTAAAAATTTAAAAAGTATAAAGATTAAATAAAAGTAGGAGAATACAATGGTTAAGACAAGAAGTCTTGCAGTTAAAAATAGATAACAAGAACAATGCACAAAAATAATAAATGAGTGTCTAGGGTTAAACCTAATAGTGAAGAGAAATAAAGGGGGAAAAATTTGAGGAGAGTGCACCAATACCAGAGATAACTAAACAAAAAGAAGAGAAGAAAATTTACAAAAGTATATATTGAAACAAAGTTAAATATTGTACTATAATATAGGATAAAAGGGTTATGTGATGATTTATCAAGATTCAATAAGTAATGGCTCCAAAAACCCATCTATCATGACCTTGAATGGTCCACTTAATCCTCATTGCATCTAAACGAATGCTCTTATACTCCTTTTAATACTATTTCTGTTACAAATAAATCTTTTTTCACAGCCGTTAACTCATACCGTGATCTATTTGATCTCAATTCTTTTTATATGGCTAAACCCAAGGTTGTCGCTTTTGGGGTGAACACCATTGTACTTAGCAAAACCTAAAGCAGAAACCTAATATATGTTCTTTGCCCTTTCTGGTTTTTAACTTCATTTTTAGGGGACGAATGATATTCTGAAGACTGATAAAATACGAGAAAAGTATACGGCAGTTAACAAGAACGAAAAAAACAGTGAGCAGAACAAATAAACTTACCTCATTTTGAATAGCGTCTGAGACAGTCGGAAAATGCTCGCACCAGACGTTTCCACCCAGCCCCTTGCTGTGAAACAAAAACTTTCGAAGACGGCCGTAATGTTTTTATTGCCCAGTTCATAAACTTATAGAAAGTCAAAAAAAATTTAAAAAAATTGAGGGAGAATAAAACCCCCTTTAAATAAATCCAGGGTAAATAAACAAACAATAAAAACATAAGGATTGAGAATCTTAGGCTTAAAAGTTCGGAATAATAAATATAATGAATAAACTAGCAATTGGACCCAAAGGTTCAATGGGCACGCCAATAGTTTTGAAAAGAAATTGTAAAATTTGTTTGAATTTTTAAAAAAATTTGAAGTTCAAGTTTTATCTATTTGATTTGCCCATGGACATCCAATAAAAATTTCATTGATGTGGGGGATGATAATCTACTGCATAGATATTGTGGCTCCATGGAGTGGACAATGGCGGAGTTGGTACTAAATGAAGAAATCCAAGGCCAAGCTCATGTGGAGTTGTGGGCAATAGTATGGCAAGATAGATGTGTATTATTATTGGAGTCATTGCATCACCAGACCCAAAACCTCCTATCAACACATTGTCACCAATTAACAACACATTTTACTATGTCAATTAAAAAATAAAATCAAGTCACTTAACATTTATGTTTTTGCTTGTTAACCCTTTAGTTTTGTTATGTTGAGAGGATAAATATTAAGTATCAATTTAATAATCTTTTAGTATAGGGAAGACAAAACATATGTGCATGAATAATCAACCTCTTGTATTGAGCCTTATGGATTGAAGGGTATCCATTTTGCTAGGGCATGATTACAACTTCATTCATTTAAAGTGTTACAAGCCTTTGGTGAGTATTTTATGAGCCATTCAAATTCATCATTAATATTAATTTTTATTAGTGTGAGAGTGTTTCTGATAAATAATTGTATAGAAATTTTTGCATCAAAATAATCATGATGTAAATGTTGTCTAGCAATAAATTATAGTAGTTTAGAGATTTGCCAACTTTAATCAAAACATTACTAATTAAGTCTAGTCTAAACCCATTCATTCATATCATATTTATCCTTAGATCCTTATAATAGATCACTGTATTCTAAAAAGTTAATACTATGGAAATATCATGTCTTTGAACTATTTAAGGTTTTATCTAATTATAAAATTTAGATGATTGAAGATCTAAGTGGACCTCAAACAGTGATGTCCTTGATGGGTTGCCTCTTGAGAACTTATATGGGGAATAATGTTCACTAATTTTTGCCACTATTCTATTCTCTTTTTCAATATGAATATAATGACATGTTTAGATGATCGGGTTACATTTCTATTTGGGTGTATTTTTTTTTTATAACATAAACTTCACATTCTTACGATGGAAAACATACATAAATGCTCCTTTTAATATTTATACCATATGCCCCTTCTTAAATTGGACAACATTCAAAGCATGAGCAATTTTCCAATGATACTTATCACATACTTTTTCCCAAATAGATTCTTACATGTGCTATTCCACCTCGTTATTTCAAAATGCTAATCTACATATCGACCCTTTGTCCGCGGGTTGAGATTATGATCTCTTAAAGCCAATACTCACAATAAGTATCACAACATCATTAAATCAAACCGTTGCTACAAATTACTACTAGATTGAAAGAATTATTGCATTATTTGATATTAAGAAGAAGTAATTCAATAGGAATTATCTCTTGCCAAGCCATATAGATCTCCTTGACATTTATACAATGGCTTGTAAAAGGAGTAGTCAATCTCTGCTCAAGCTTATCGATACAATTGCCTAGGCCATGCTAAATGAATTGCTCAACTATCAAATCTCCTTCTACCAAGTGAAGTGAAGTGATGAGATGAAAGCAAAGGATATGTGCGAATAGAGAAGGCTAGAGGTGAGATAAATTGGATCCTAGAGGGAAGTATGAGACAATAGTTGGGGAACTGCATGAAGTGTCACTTTTCTTGTTACTAGTACCCTTACCCTTCCACTTCATCTTCTTTCCATTACCATATTGTTGTTCAGGGGACTTTGAACTTGGGCGTTCTCCAGAGAACACGTCATTTGCAGGGGGTAATTTGAATCAACTCTCCACAAATCTAAAATTACCCATCCTAGAGAAATAGGATAGAAATGAGATATATCTTTGTCAAATGACTAAAATTTATAGAAATGTAGTTCATAATAAATAAATATGGTCCAAGCATATAGTTTTATCTATTTTCAGGAAAAATAGACAATAAGCAAGCATAAATAAACCCCACCATGTTGCGTCAAAATTTATAAAAATTGAAACAGTGCTTCCTACAACTTTACAAAAACATGAGAAATGGAATGTTCACTGCAGAACACTGTCGCTAAGCTCTACATTAGGATTATCAAATCACATATCTGCTTCATGCATAACATTCATTAAACATGTTGATATAAAAAATTTAGCACAGTTATATTCAAAAAAATATTAATCATTAATATGAACTGTAAAAATAGTGTCTCTATAATAAATTGTCTAAAAAGTAGAACAACCAAAGTACATAAAATAACACAGAGTAAACTGGTCATAAATTAACTATAACAAATTGTCTAAAAGACAAAAGTAAATAGTGCATAATCTTAGTACTTTTCTATTAATTTCCCTACGGGTTATGCAGAGGGAGAAGTCCTCTATTTTTTGCTCATTGAGTACGTTCATGGTGGCAATCAATGGTTATCACTCAAATGTATTAATCTTTCCCATCTACCTGTATGGCTGCATGGTTAGCACATTAAGTAAAGGAAAGCTTGTAGATTAGTCTTTCGAAATTGTAAACCATATAATCCTTCCATAATATTGTTATCAAGAATGGCAAGAACAAACAAGTTCATTTTTGTTGTAGTAGGGGTTACGATGATGATGGTGGTGTGGATTTTCCCAAAGGGTAAAGGTGCCCAACCCTTCTTTGACTATAGGCATTGGTTTTATGATTTAGGGTTACAAAACATCAGGGTGGTTTTAAATTAGGATGCACAAAATGTGAATTAATGTCATTGTCGTGTGAGGCAACATGCATTCCCAACTTAGGCTTAAAAGTTAGGAATAATAAATATAATGAATAAATAATGATATTTAGATAAAAATTTGATGCGAATAGGTTATGACACATGTCTATAAATGATTTATTAGGGTATAGAAAATTCAATGATGCCAAGATGAATATTTTAGAATTGTAAAGTCATTATCTCTTGTTGCAAGTCACTTCTAGAACTATAGGATCATGCCTGCAAATTCAACCTACACAAATGCAGATCTAATTTGTTTATCCTGATTTAATCTTTGTAAATCCATAAATGTTATCATGAATTTCTATGCATGTCTCTACATAAAAACTTGGTTGTGTGGTTAAGAGTTTGCACATGACAATGATAATTATTCTCTTGTGTCAAACCTTGTAAGGATGCCAAGTTAACAGCTTAGAAAATGATCAAATATGGCATACGAGCATGCAATGGATACCCTAGATAATGATGCAAGTAGATAGGCAATAAAAATGCTCTAAATTCAATGCTAATAAATGTAACTTGATTGCTCTTGTCGAATTCATTTTTTAGTTGCTTGGTTCTAGGTCATTTGTAAAATGAAATAGGATTACCCCTTTAAATACAACTCCAAGGATCATAAATGAAACATTTCACATGTCTAGTTGCCACACAACAATCAAGTGAGAAATGATAAGGTTGGTCTTAGATTTGAATTTGAATTTGAGTTCTAAAGGTTCAGGGATCATTTATGTTAGGGATTGCAAGCAGAAGATATCAATTAAATGCAAATAAAGATTAAACAGAGGAATAAAAATACACAGAAATAATAACAGCGAGAGACAAGTTTTAACGTGGTTCACCAAACTCGGGCTACATCCACAAATAGAGAGTCCAATATTATTATCCAATAAATCAAACTGATTACAACCAACAATCCTTGCAACTCAATACCGCTGCAAAATGCTACAATACATCAACATAAACCCTAACCCTTAGCCACTTTTATCAAGCCTTATGTTGGTTATAAAAATAGGGTTTTTTTATGTTTGCCAATAGAAAAATAACTCCCGACACCTTAATAAATAATAACAAATTGTTAGAGGTTTCAGGGGCGCTACCCCCGAGCCCCCACAGGGGTGTTGCCCCTCAATCCCACCCTATATCACGACAAGGAGCGTGCCAGGGGAGCTGCCCCTTGACCCTGTTAAATAATTTGGGGGGAAATTGCACTGATAAAAGTGGGGTAAATTTAACCTCCTAGTTTGATTAGGCTCCATATAACAATAATCTCCCACTTAGAGATTGATCAAACTCCACACCATATCATCTCTCGCTTGGAGACTAATCATATCACCATTGACCTTGTAGCTCCCACTGGAAATAAGCACCCTGGACTCTATTGTTCTAATTTTATTATTTTTCAGTCTTGAAGACCAATCGAAGCTGAAGAGGAGCTCAACTTCTCCCTTGTTACTATCTTTGTAAACATATCCGCTGGATTTTCATTTGTATGCATATTTTCTAGCCATAACTGTCCATCATCCAACACTGATCGAATGAAGTGATACCTCAACTATATATGTTGGGTCTTTGAATGCAAGGCAGAATCCTTTGCAAAATGTATGGCACTCTAGCTATCCATAAAGAAATAATTGTTAACCTGTTGTTTGCCCAATTCTTCCATGAAAGATTGTAGCCATATCATCTCCTTGCTTGCCTCTGTTGTAGCTACATACTCTACCTCCGTGGTGGATAAAGCAACCACCTTTTGCAACCGAGAGATCTAACTCACCATTGTCCCACCTACAATAAAGATATAACATGTAGTACTCTACCTGGTATCAATATCTCCTGCCAAATTTGAGTCTACATAACCTACTAAATTAGTATTAGAGCCCCCAAAAACACAAGTGTTTATTAAATGTACCTCTCAAATATCTGAGAATCCATTTTACTGCATTCCAATTCTCCAATCCGGGATTACTCATATACCTACTTACGACTCCTACAACATGTGCAATAGCTGGTCGCGTGTATACCATGGTGTACATTAAGCTTCCTACATTTGAAGCATATGGTACCTTGGACATTTTTTCTTCCTCCTCTTGTGTCTTAGGACACATCTCCTTAGTTAATTTCAAATGACTAGGCAAAGGTGTACTGACAACTTTTGCATTCTCCATATGGAATCTCTGCAACACCTTTTCAACATAATCAGCCTGAGATAAAGTCAATTTTCTTCTTCCTATCTCTACAAATTTTCATACCAAGGATTTGTTTTGCCACCCCCAAATCTTTCATAGCAAATGATTGTGCTAATTGTTGTTTTAACTCTCTTATGTGATCCATGTTAGACACTGCTACAAGCATGTCATCAACATATAAACATAAAATAATGTAGTTGTCATTATCCAACCTCTTAAAATAAACACAATGGTCAGAATTACACCGGTTGTAGCCTTGCTCGACCATAAAACTATCAAATTTCAAATACCATTGCCGAGGTGCTTGTTTCAAGCCATACAAATTTTTCTTCAATCTGCACACCAGTTTCTCCTTACCTTTGACCTCATATCCCTGTGGTTGTTCCATATATATCTCCTCATCCAAATCACCATGGAGAAAGGTAGCTTTCACATCTAGTTGTTCTAAATGCAAATCTTCAATAGCCATAATACTTAAAATAGTACGAATAGAAGTCACCTTAACAACCGGAGAAAAAATCTTATCAAAATCAATGCCCTTTTTTGTGCAAATCCTTTTACAACTAACCTGGATTTAAATCTTTTATCACCCCCATCTTCCTCTTTCAACTTATAAACCCATTTGTTTGGTAAAGCCTTTTTACCTACAGGCAACTTACATAATTCCCAAGTCTGATTTTTCGGCAAGGATTCTATTTCTTCTTTCATTGCAAGCTCCCACTGAACCTTTGTATCCACCTGCATAGCTTCATCATACCCTTCCAATTCACTAGCATATGTTAACAAAATAGAATACAAAGAGGGAGAAAACCTTTCAGGAGGTCTACTTAGCCTTGATGACCGTCTAACATTCACTAGAGTTTGTGGTATTTTTTGTTGTTGTTGCGAAGCATGAGGAACCACTGGAACATCACTATTTGGAGTATCATCCAGCACCACATAATCATTTTCTTTCTTCTCATGCTACTACAACTGATCTTTGTACATCACCTTCTCATTGAATACAACATCCCTGCTTCTCGCAATTTTTAGATTTTTAAAATCCCAAATCATATAACCAAATTCATCAATGCCATATCCAACAAAGATACACTTTTTTAATTTTGCATCCAACTTGGTTCTATTTTCAGAATCTACATGTGCAAATGCTTCACATCTAAAGGTTTTGAGAAAATAATAACTCACCTTCTTACCTGTCCATGCTTCATCTGGAATACCACAGCCCAAAGGAACTGAAGGACCTCTATTAATTAAATATACAACGATGTTGACAGCCTCTGCCCACATGTTTAAAGGCAGCCCAACATGCAATCTCATGCTCCTTGCACACTCCATTATTGTCCTATTCATGTGTTCAACCACTCCATTCTCCTGTGGAGTCCCTAGAACTATTTTCTGCCTACGAATTCCATTAAAGGAACAATAATTCTCAAATTCTTTACTGCAATACTCACCACCATTATTAGATACAAGACATTTTAATCTTTCACCCGTCTCATTCTCAACCAAGCTTCACCATTTCTTAAATGTTTCAAATACATCAGATTTTTGCCTAAGGAAATAAATCCAAACCTTCCTAGTTGCATCATCTATGAATGTAACATAATATTGAGAGCCACCAAGAGAAGATACCTGAGCTGGTCCCCATACATTTGTATGCACAAGGTCCAACTTTTCATTTTTCTTTTGCTTCCCATCCTTGAGAAAATTGACTCTCTTTTGTTTGCCATACACACAACTTTTACAGAAAACCATATTAATACATTTCAGACTTGGTAAAGCTTTCTTAGAATGAAGTACCTTCATACCTTTTTCACTCATATGCCCAAGTCTGTTATGCCACAGTGTTTTCTCAGAACCTACAACAATTGTTTCAGTCTCTTCCTGCGAACCTGCAGCAACTGTTCTTGAACTTGTTTGTTTTTTCTCTACAACAGCTAAAGTAGAAGGAACAATATGACCTGTACAAAGATATAAGGTGCCTACTTTCACACCTTTTTCTACTATTAAGGTACCTCTTGAAACCTTCCAATTTTTATCAGTAAATGTAACAATGCAACCTTCATCAGCTAGTTGCCCTGCTGAAATTAAATTCCTACTCAACCTTGGAACGTGCCTTACCTCTTGTAGTAAGCAATGATTCCCATTCTGCAACTTAATCTTGATTCTTCCCTTTCCAACAATATGATAGGGTTCATTATCTCCCAAATAAACCAACCCAAAATCCCCTTGGACATAATCAAGAAAATAACTTCTATTGGGCATAGCATGAAATGAGGCCCCTGAATCTAAAACCCATGAGTCATTAATATTATCTAGGGAAAGAATCAAAGCATCATCTTCAAATTTATTACTTACCACATTTACCTCTTTATTGCCTCCTTGTTTGTCTCCTTCTTTATTCTTCCAAGACCAACAATCTTTCTTCAGATGACCTAGTTTCCCATAGTACCAGTAATCCTTCTATCCTCTAGATTGGGACCTCTTGTCCTTTGATTTTCCTCATGACTTCCCATGACGTCCAGAACCTTTTCCTCTCCCCTTTGATCTACCCCTACTTTCTGCATTCAAAACACTACCTGATGTGGACCCTCCTGAGCTTTTCCGTCGCATTTCCTCACTAAGGATAACACCAATAACATCATCAAATTTTAAAGTATTTGAACCAGAGACGGAGTTACTTACAACCATTACCAAGCTATTCCATCTTTTTGGCAAAGAACGTAAAACCAAGAGAGCCCTCACCTCTTCATCAAATTTCACTTTTACAGAAGTTAACTGACTGGTAATTATATTAAACTCGTTTAAATGATCTATCACAGATCCACCTTCAATCATTTTCAGATTAAACAAACGCTTCATGAGAAATACCTTATTTGAGGCTAAGGCTTTTTCATACAATTTAGCCAAAGCTTTCATCGGTTCACTTATTGTCATCACTTTTGTTATACTGAACGTCACAGATGGTGCCAAGCACAACTGAATGGTTCCCAATGCCTTTCTGTCTAGAAGATTCCAATCCTCATCAGTCATTGTTGCCAATTTCTTAGTTATTCCTTCCAACAGCTTCCATAAATCCTTCTGATAGAGATAATCCTCCATCTGCATCTTTCATAATTGATAATTCTGCCCATTGAATTTATCTACCTTCAATTTACCCTCGTATGTCATTGCTCCCACTTAATTGCAAGACTCCCACTCAATCGTGACACCTTCTTGCAGATGATAATCAAACACAACCCGCTCTGATACCACTTGTTAGGGATTGCATGCAGAAGATATCAATTAAATGTAAATAAAGATTAAACAGAGGAATGAAAATACACAAATAATAACAACGAGAGACAAGTTTTAACGTGGTTCACCCAAACTCGGGCTACATCCACCAACAGAGAGTCCAATATTATTATCCAATAAATCAAACCAATTACAACCAACAATCCTTGCAACTCAATACCATTATAAAATGCTACAATACATCAACATAAACCCTAACCCTTAGCCGCTTTTATCAAGCCTTATGTCAGTTACAAAAATAGGGGTTTTTTATGTCGGCTAATGGAAAAATAACTCCCAACTCCTTCATAAAATAATAAAAAATTGTTGGAGGTTTCGGGGGCGTTGCCCCTTGACCCTGCCCTATATCGCGACAGGGAGTGTGCCAAGGGCACTGCCCCTTGACCCCATTAAATAATTTGGAGGGAAACTACACTGATAAATGTGGGGTAAATTTAACCTTTGAGTCTGATTAGGCTCCATATAACAATAATTTATGCAATTATAAATCTAACCCAAGATGGGAAATAGATGAATTTGAGAATCAAGACTAGTCCTTGGGAGATAATGCAAATGGAAATAAATAAGGCTTGAGTTATTTGTCACGACCTCTCTCCCCATAAAACACTAGGACCATATAATTGATACTTTTTATGTTGATTAACTTATAATGTTAATAATAATAAATTTACTTTTCTCATTTTAAAAATAAATATTAAGTAAATTATGAATAAATAATATTAGAATATTTTATTTTAAATAATATTAAACAAATTTGATTTTATTTAAAATGAATTTAAAAATAACAAGTGCCATGTAGTGGAGAGTGTCTGCCTTTGTAGTGTAGTAGTAATAGTATGTTTGTTGTGGGTATTAGGTAATGATGTTTTTGTATGTAGTATCAATATGATATATTGAAAAGTTTTGTAATAATGAGCTAAACAATATGTATTAGATTAGTTAGTGTGAGTGTAATGAGAAATAAGACAATTAAATGCATATGGAATATTAAAATAATATATTGATAACTTATATAATGTATTGATATTTGAGGCAATTAAATAAGTAAATAATAAGTGATTATTTTGTTATAATAGTGTATAATATAAATGTTTTTGAATTTGAAATTTTTTTGTATCAAATGAAAGATATGTAAATCAATAAAATTGAAATTTATTTACATAATTATATGTTCATGTCTCCTTAAGATTTATACTACTCATTTCTAGTCGTGTGAATGCAAGCTAAGTTTGGTGTCAGCCTTTATTCGCATCGCCTGTTGCATTTGTTAGGAAGTTTCTTAAGTCTTGAGATAATCAAGTTATATTTAACTTGTAACCTATATCCCATGTGGTTGCACTCCTTACAAACCAGTAATCAATGTCATATGTGATTTCACTTCATACAAACATTAAAGGAATGGCTCACGTATCATGTCTATGCCTTCACATTTTGCATGCATGTCTATCATCTGTGTAATATATCAAGACACAAACAAGGATGATGATGTTTAAAGGTAGCATCTCTCATCTTACACTTGCTATTGCATTTACATGATAGTTTAAAAGCATTCAATAAATCCATTTTATGTATATCCTATATGTAACATCCCAACTGGAATATTAGATATCCTTAAACATAATTAAAGCAATCATCTCACTAGTTTTTTTAAATTATCTGCAATCAAAGATATTACATTTGCAATTTCAAGAACAATACATATATTCAGAAAATGATTGCTTCACATGCAACTAACAGAATTCCACATATCTAGCATATGGTTGTATTTCTTACGACTTAAAAGTTTATCATATCTTTTACAAAATAAGTAATGTATTCTTGTTCACAAGTCTTCAGCCGTCAACTACAAGAGAGAGAGAGAGAGAGAGCATCACCCTGGTGCGTTTCCTCATACCACAGACCGGCAGTCCCTCTCACATCTTCCTTCTGGAAGTGGCCCTTCCCTTCATGAGAGTAATAGATAATGAGAATCAATTGATTCTTTATTCCATCTGAGAACTAGTGATGTGTCCTAGCTAAAACAATTGGATTTACAACTCTAGTCTAGTTTTATCTATGTATGACACATTCTAATTGTTTAATTATCTGGTACACCGTGAATCGATAATGCAAGCAGTGACTTTTGTATTACTTTGGCCAAAGTTTCATATAAATAAAAGTCGTATGTTCACTCACTCTTTTCTCGACTTGGAAACAACATTCTTATTTCTTAATTTAAGTCATATAATAAATAATTAATTATTTTCGACTTGCTTATACCATACTAGTATTAAATACATATCATAATCCTTATTTACTAGTCATTTTGACAAGTCTAAGGTGAGAGCTTAGGTGACTATATAACATACATTGAGTCCCTCTTTGCATCCTTGCAATTACAGGTCTATGATGTCCTGTCATCTACTCAATGCCCTATCTACCTATTCTCATGTTCATCTGTGTTCTTCTACACATGCAAGATTCTGACATTTAAGCCATAGGGTTTTTAAGATTAAAGACTCTATCTTAGTCTAAGAATATAATCATTCAACTCATAGTCTGTCAAAGATAAACTATAATTTCATATACCATCAAATTGAATACACTTCCTCATGTATATCAAATAGATATCATAATAATAAAGTAATCTATATCATGACTTTTAATTATCATAGTGAGTATATCCCTCGACAATCCTATGGCTATTCTTAGCCTAAGATTGTGTTAAAGATTATTCCTTATAAAACTAGAATATGTATATAGAATAGAATATCTCAAGAATACCTTCTAAAACAACTCATTCTTCTTTATATACTTGAAAATAATGTTCTAATGTCAAGTGCTCCTACATAATGACTTTGACTCCATGACTAGCTTTTTAAGCTTTTCCAACACACTCTATGTCTTCACAGTTAGCTACTGTTGTGAGAAGAGTACTTTTGTTTTACAACAATGACCTTCACTTAGGTCTCTCTTAAACTTGCATTTGGCCCATAATAAAATTTCTACAATCCAACATGGTTTTTATCTAGTAGTCTAACACTTCTTGTCGACTTATTCCTTACATAATCGGGCTCTAAGTTTTCTTGGCACACTCAACCACACTTATGGCACAGTTGGCCTAATATATATAATATTGTGGGCTTAATATATATAACACAGTCAACCTATCATGTATGATACAGTCGGCCTAATATAAATAACACAATCAACCTATCACGTATGATACAGTCGGCCTAATATAAATAACACAATTGGCCTAATATGTATGATACAATCAGCCTAATATAAATAACACAATTGGCCTATCATGTGTGATACAGTCATCCCAATATAAATAACACAGTTGGCCTAATATAAATAACATAGTGAGCTTATTATTTGAGATGTTGTTGGCCTCACAATAACACAATGAGCTCATTATTTGAGACACTATCGACCTCACAATAACATAGTGAGTTCATTATTAACAAGGTAAGGTTGCAATACAAAGAAACTACATTAAATATCAAAAGACTTAGGCACAGTCTTGGTTGTTAACCTGCGAAGCTATTTGTGCTTCACTATCAATGAAGAGATAAAATATCTAAAATATGGCCATAAGATTCACTACTCAGAGGTATTGAATTGTTTAACACTTACAAGCATAAACTATATGATAAGGATTTGATAAATAACAAAGTTATACATATTATTCCTCTTTCCAGGTTATGGTAAGATAATACAGATAACCATATTCCTCTGCAGAGGATATACAACCAAACCACATTCACTAATGTACAAAGAATTAGTTTTTCCATACAGTAGTCTAACACAATTTTAGTTTCTCTTTCAATGCTTATTGATCTATTCAAATGAAAGACTATTATACAGACTCTATCATAGTCTATGGATTGTAGTAGACTTACCTATATGATATAACAGGTTGAGTCTTAACCATAGTAACCTTGCTATATCACCTTTGTTCTTCTCAGCTTTCGAGCTCTTCTACCTTCACCTACACAAATCCTTTCCTCCCTTCTACTTAACCCACTCAACAATAGTTTTGGGTAGATAATAATTGCATCACCCCAAGAATCTCTCTACCACTCCCATGAAGCTTAACATGCAAGGATAAGTGGGGAGTATGGAGTGACTGTTCCCTCTCCCACTCTCCTAGCATCTAGGGAGTGTGCTAAGGAGGATTAAAGAGAGAATTTTTTTGCCTCTCCAACATGGTTTTTGTTATCATTGGGAATTGCACTTGTATGCAAGGCTGGTGAAGCACTGCAATTCTGTGTAACATGGGACTAATTTCAAGTTGTGGGTGCCCTATGATGAAATTAGAGCTCCAGATTGTGCGTTGGTTCCCTTCAAATGTTCTATTGAGATGTATATTTTTTACTTTTTGGGAAAAGGGAAGAAAGAAACTAATTGAATATAAAAGATAAAATGGCGATGCACTTAATTTGGGTAAAAATAATGCAATATGATCCATAATGTTTGCTTAGAAAACTGACTTTTACACAATCCAGACTTGGCATAAATACCACAAAAATGATTCTAAGGAAGGTTTGAAAATAGGTTTTTATAAAGGAAATGGTTTTTTCACAACACAAAAAGACTATTTCTGGTTCACACAACCTAAGACCTGTGATGAATATATGCTTTAATGCTGCAAGCAAGGAAGTGAGACAATAATTTTAAAGGTTTAATAATAAAACACAACAAAATTTCATCAAATCACTTCAATAATCAGTAGTAAAAGGAAAGGTAATTTAGCTGATCTGAAGTAAACAAAGGAAATATCTACAAATAAGACAACAGTATAATCCGTAAGCTGTTGATCTCTCAATAAAACTATAAAAGTGAGCTACAAGAATTCTCCAATCTGTCTGAATTAGAATGAGAATCAAGAACTAGCAAAAATAAACTTTTTCTTTACAATAAATAGGTTTGCTCTCTCCAAGAGGCATGCAAAAAAAATGGACTTGCAGATAACTACCTCTAAACATACTCATTCTCGAGCAACCTCCAAAATCCTCAAAATTAGGGCCTAAAATTGCCACAAATTGAGTAAAAATAGCTTCAATTTGGGCCTCTTCATAAGTTTGACCAAGGACCCTAAAAATACTCCTAAAAGTCATGCAAAACCTCCTAGGTGGCCTAGTTAACTCCACTAATCAATTTGCATGATTTTACATGGGCAAAATTGATTGTAAGTAGATAATAAAGTAATAAAATATTGCTTTATTATTGGTTACAATTTGTTCTATTTTTGATTTTACAACTTGTGAAAAATAATAAAGTAATTTATAGGATATTACTTTATTATTTATTTACAATTGATTTGTATGTAAAATCATGCATGATTAGAAGAGAAAATATCACTCCTTATTGCTCCAATTACATTTGCCTATTTTGCATGATATGAGCCAAAAACAGGACTTTAGAGATTAATATCATCCTTGTAAGTTCTTGTGAGAAAAAAATACACTCATTCGCATGATAAAACATACATTAAGGCAAAAAAAATTAACCTGATCACTCCATGATCAATAAAAAGAATATTAGCTCTCTCTGCAAGCTAAAAAAAATGAGTCACTCCATGCATAGAACAATATGTGTAAACATCCTTATAACTCCCCTCTGCTGCCTTAGTGCACATATATTACATTTTCTAAACCATCTTATATCTCCATACGGAACTGCCCTAACTGCCATTTTTGTCCTCTTTTGATAATTCTTCAGGGCACAAGTAAAATTCCCTTTGACCTCATTTGGTTGTATTGCATGACACATTTGTTTGTTTAAGGGAGTCTTGTTTAATCAAAGAGCACATGATGAAAAAGAACCTCTTTGACCATGCAATGCCAACTCAAGGTAATGAATAATATTTGAAAAAATTTACAAGGCATAATGCTCACCCTTATAACTACCAACCACCATTTGATGTCCAACTAATATGCAAGGTTCCCCACTGTTGGCCACCTCTAACAATGATGCTAGGTAATAGATGATTGATGTTTTGACCTCGATGGCATTAGATAAGGTAATTATTTTCTTTTGAGAAGTCAAAACACATCTGGGGGAAAAGAACCTTCGAACAAAAAAGAAGAAAACAACCCTAAAGTTGCTCATTCTTCACTTGGCATATTTTTTACTTGCTCTACAACCTTGCTTCACTGACCTAGGGTTTCAATCTCTCCATCATGTCTCTGGCTTTTCTCCCTTCAACGGCTCTTCTTTGTTGAAAACATGGAACTCTACATTGTTAATGGAGAAGGTAACATTTGTTTGAGCTTTATCTGAGGAATTTATTCAATTTGTAGCTTTCTTCTTCATGGTTACGACCTTCTTCATCTATGTCTCTCTATTAGCTGTGCATTTTTTAATACTTTCCATCCTTGTTATTGTGTGCTGCTTCCTTCATGGTCTTCATCTGCTCTTGAAAGTTTATGGCCACTATGAGGCCGTGGAAAGATTCTCTCTGTCAGCAAAAAGAGGTAAGGACTTGGTCATTTTCATCTTTGTAGCTTCATTTTGTCTTTGGTTTTACTCTTTGCAGCATGACAAGTCCATTGGTAGACATGGGTATTGCATTTCATAGCAAAAAATGCTATGTCACTGTCGGCCATGACTATATATACCTTCTTTTTGCCTTGATCTATTTGTATCATGTAGAAACTCTGAGGGTTTAAAGTTTTGAAATGAGGGTTTTGACATCTTTTCTCCATTTTCAAAATGTCTACCTGTTATGGCCATGTTCCTCTGAAGATAGGCATCAAATAGTGCAACTATTGAGGTATTGTGAACTTTGAAGCTAGGGTTTCAACCCTTCTTGCACTGTATCTCTTCATAATTCCACAGCCATGCATGGTCTTTACTATTATTTCTCTCTCCTTTGACTATAACTGAAGAGAAAATACAAGGGTTTGAACCTTCTGTCAAGGGTTTGCTCATCCTGCGCTTTCATGGCTTCAAACCATTATGGCCACTCTCCCATGATATTCATTGTTCTTTATTTGCTTGCAAGAAATAAGAGTTTGATATTTCTTTGAAAACATCTTGTTTAACTTGCAAATAAGTATACCTTTTATTATGAGAAACTTTGCTCTTTTGGCATGGCTATGATTGTATCTCTCTTTTATCTGAATCTTCTTGACTGTCTGTGCAAAAATGAACACTAGGGTTTGATATCTTGTTATGGGTATACATTTTTTGATGAGCAATCTTTCCTTCTGTATAGCACCTTCTTTATTTTCTCCTTGTGACTGTTTGTTATTAATGGTATGCTTTTACCTTTATTTACTCTCCACTATAACAAGTTTTTTTATGTCCTGTATGATAACAAGTATCAGCGACCTCCATCTATATCATGCATTGATCCTTTGGAAGGTTCTCCTATAGCATAAATGGCTTCCTTGGTTTATTTGCATATCAATACTTGTATCTCTTTTTGCCTGCCAACTGTAGTATGATGGACCTTTGTCATGTGGCATCATCTTTGACTGTGTACTGTCTTTGTTGTATCTGGATTTATACTTTATCATAGATGTTATGTTCTTATCTCTCCTTGCACCTGTAGCTATCCTTGTGCATTTTAAAGGTATACCTTGTGAATTTCATGTTCCTTGTCAATCATCACTGTAGCACTTGATATAAGTCTTGTTCTTTTTCTGATGTTCCTCCTTCATCATTGACACACCTCTGTAGATGGATATGGCAACTGAAATATACTCTGTCTGTCTCTTGCCTGTATAAGTCACTTCATTGATCACTATTCTGACTGTCTATGATGAAGATGACTACTTGTCTTTTTTCTTACAATGTATCTTTATTTATGACATGGAGCTTTCTTGACTGCACCATTGCATGACTGTAGCTTAGGCACATGTATGAGGTAAGGCTTTGTTTGATAAAATAGTTATGAGATGTATGGAACCCACCTTGTTATCTTTGGGTTGTAGCACTCTTAACACTCTATTGTGCTCAATGTATTTAAATCCTTCTTTGACTGGGCATGATTATCTCTTGCTTTTGGATTTGTACTTGACTGTCATGTCAATGATGATATATGTAGCTGCTCCATAGCTTGTCTCAGGTACTAAGTGACAGTCTTTATCATTTGATGAATGCTCTTCAGAGAGTATGTTGTATGTATCTATCATCTGCATCTTTGCCTCTAGCATGCGACTGTTACACTTCTCATATATCTTGTGAAGCTTGCTTTATGACAGTCAAGTTGGCATTATGTGAATATGATTATCTTGTCTTCCACTATTTCATCTATTGTTCTATGTGGCATTTTACTTGACTGTCTTTATGAGACACTTGTAACTTAAATGTGATATGACTGTCAACCTTTAAACATTTTCGACAATATGAGAACAATAAGAGAAATACCTAGTGTAGAATGTTGTCTCATCTTTGAAGTTATACCTGTATTCTTTATTGCATAGCAAGGCATTGAATGGTATCTCTGATTTGATGTATCTCATATGAACATAAGCTCTTGATAACATAGCATGAAGAAGCAACATATGATGTCATTTGTCCATTACACTTGATATCTTTCTTGACTAAGTAAGAAAGAAGCATGTTGGGCTCAACCCTTGTGGGAGCCACATTTTAATCCACATGCTTATTTGTCTTCAAATCAGCAACAAAACTTGTCCTATACCTGCATAGTGAACAAACAAGTTAGCATAAAAAAGTATCTGATAGCATTGATTGATCTTCTTCATAATTTCTTCTTGATTTGTGTCATTATATGATCTGATTCCTCATCTAAATGCATGATGTAATAAGTAGATGTCTTTGTTTGATAAAAGCGTGTGATAACTGTAAACATTCAGAGAACTAATGGGACTATCCCCAAAATTTTGCAAGTTCAACTGATGATGGCATGGAGTGAAGACTGAAGACTTGAAGGCAGGCTTCAACAACAATCTCCATCATCAGGCAATGATGGATGTTTAGATTTATCAAATGTTCATTTATTTTTCTTTTATCAAACAGATACATAGCTTGCATGTCTGCAATTGCTCAGTCTAGTTACTCCCATGGCTTGTGTGGGACACATTTGAACACTTCTTTTAAACATGATCGGTTAATTTCTCTTATGCATATGATGTATATGTATTTCCTTTTTCAATCAATGCATGAGAAAAAGTAACAGATACCTTAATGTATGTTCAAAACATGACATGAAATAATAGTGCAATACAAATATCTTTCTTTCTTTCATTCAAAACTGATTAATTGAATAATCAATTTAACTTATAACTCCTGAAAGATCAAACTGTGTAGAACAACTGTATCTCCTTGAATGTTTGATTTCTTGATAATCAATTCTTTTGTCATGATAACTTATCAGTCCTGATTGGACTGATGGGTTATCTTGACAACTGGATTTTCTTTTCTACTATGTCAAGGCATCAATCATTCAATGAATGCATAACTTTGAAGTTTTCTTTTATTCCTTCTGAACAACTACACTTAGGTCCAACTAATTTTTAAGTGTGAACAAAAAATTAGTAACAGTTTTAACTATAACAATAATATTAATAATAACTACGATAATAATAATAATAACTTGTAGATAGACATAACACACTTATCTAATAGATGTTGATATTGCGTACTCTTGAACATTAATTGTGTTCATCTGAAGCACAATTATTGATGGAGAATTCTCACAAGTCAACTAAGATCTTGACAACAAAATTAAACATGTTTAGTTGATTTTCACACGTCGACTTGTCATCCAAAGACATACACCATGCTTCTATTAGACAACAAAAAGTAGTTTAACCTTCATCTTAATGACGACATAATTGACAAGGATAATCATGGTCTCATTACTAAGTATGTGTGTGTGTGTGTGTGTGTGTGTGTTTCTAGATGACATAAGAATTGTTGCATTCACACGATCTAGCATCCTCTCCATGGTGATACTCTCTCTCCTCATATTAGAGGTAAAACAACATTGTTCATGCATCCACCTCAGTTACATGATGGTAGTTAGTCCATTCCATCATTTGACCATACGATCAATAATAACGATATAAACAATTATTCCTTACATATAATTTAATATAAAGCAAAATGCATTTTCTATCATTACTATAATCCTAATATTTTCTTTGACTAACTATCTATCTTCACAAAAATAATGAAAATAAATACATTAGTTTAAAAATGGGGTGTGACATATCTCCCCCCTTATAGATCATCGTCCTCAATGAGTATGTCCAAACCAAAAATAAATACTTCAAACATGTTATTATACATCATGCTATATAAAAAGATGTGGAAACTTTTGATGGATATCATTATAATCCTCCCAGGTAGCATTTTCCTCTAAATACTTGTCCCACTAGATCTTGTACTGTGTAACCTCTTTGTTATGCAGGTAAAGCTTGCGTACCTCGAGCACTTTGAGAGGCTCGATCATGACCACCACTAGGTCCTACACCTAGAGAGAATTCCAATCAAGTATATGATTAGATCCTGAAATATATTTCTTCAAATATGACACATGGAAAACATCATGCATTCTAGTAAGGGCTAGTGGTAGAGCTATCTTGTAAGCAATTGGATTAACCACTTCTAGGACTTCAAAAGGTCCAACATATCTAGGTGCTAGTTTGGAAGACTTTCAAAACTTAATTGGGCTCTTATGTGGTTTAACTCTTAAGAGAACTTTATCTCCTACTGAAAATAGTCAGGGTATTCACTTGGCATCAGTATAGCTTTTCTATCAATCATTTGCTTCTATCAATCTTTTCATGATCATCTTTACAAGTGCTCTTCCATTTCTAAAAGCATTTTTGGCCCAAGGCAAATCCTATCCTCTAGCTTATCGCAACTTATAGGAGTTCGACACTTTCTGTCATACAATGCTTCGAATGGAGCCATCTTGATTGCAGAATGATAAGAATTATTATATGCAAATTTAAATAGTGGAAGATACTCTTCCCACTTACATTGTTGATCCATGTAATATATCCTCAACAAATCCTCCAATATTTGATTTAACCCCTCAGTTTGTCCATCCATTTCTGGATAATAAGCTAATCTTATATTCAGTTGTGCTCCCAAAGTCAAGAACAAAGTTTTCCAAAACCTTGAAGTTACCCATGCATCTCTATCCAAAATTATCTTTTCCAGAATTCCATGCAACCTGAAAACTTCTTGCATGAACTTCTTAGCTAAGATGGGCACTCTATCTGTAAGATTACTAAGTATAAAATGAGCTACCTTAGTAATTTTATCCATTATCACAAGAATAGCATCATTTTTCATTCCCTTCCAAAAATATTGCTGATAACTGGAGGGGGGGTGAATTGGTTATCTTAATTACTTTAACTTTCTGTTCTTCTTTAATAACTAGTGCATCATCAAATCACATAAGCATGCATAATCATGAAAGTAGAAATAAAATCAATACACATAACATAATGATTTTGACGTGGAAAACCCTGTTAAGGGAAAAACCACAGGGTGACTAACCCAAGATTGTATTCTTTGTTAAAAGAATAGAAGTACAAAATGGTACTTGTCAATTAGGGCTCACTGCCCGAGCACACTGCTCACAAGAGGCTCACTGCCTACAAGAGACTTACTGTCTACAAGGTATAAATAAAGTAACAAGGTGATTGAACTGCTGAGAAGCATCCACATATGCTAAGGTTCAGTTCTGGTTAGGCTTAATATACTAATCTATTGCACTTCATTCTTCCTCTTCTTTGGTGCTGTTGTTCTGTCACATATCGGACCTGTATTGCTACTTTCACACTTCTCTCTGCTTTTCTTCACATGCTCCAACACACCACACACACCTTCATACCGAAATCAATTTGGTATATATATCCGCATCAATGATTTCAATCATCTTTCTAGTCAGCATCTAGAAAAGTTAAGATATTTCCAAACTCTGGTCTGTCGGCTGAATCCATGCTTGCTAAGTGATGTGTATCAAAAAGGTAGTTATAGAAGTCATCAATCATGTTGGTCAATCATGAATGATCCCTCAAGAGACTTGATCACCGTCAATTTCTCATTTGGATTAAGATCTGATGCTCTGCCGGTCAATTCTTCCTTAGTCTACTCTGCCAAACAGGAACCCAACACTTAGGTGCTCATATCTCTTCACTCTTTCATCACTAAAGGCTCAATCTCTGAAATGTATCAGTCATGGTACTCATCTTGACTTGCCCAAGTCTGCACTTTCCTGAGATACTTCCTCTGAGAGATATGGACCTGATTGTCAGACCTTGCTGCATGCTTTGTTCTTGGTCACCGGACCAGAATACTCTTCAATCTGACTTCTGGTATAGACCTACCATGTCCTACGGATGTGTGGGATGGACTTTTTTGCCATCAATGACAACATTCATGAAGCCATATAGTGTCTCTTGCCAACAATCTCCCCCTTTGGCATTGATGGCAACACTTAGTGAAAAATGACTAAGTGTCACACTACACTCCCCTTTGGCTGATGCTCTGTTCTAAAGTACACTTTTCTGGAGCTCCCCCTTAGCTAGATTCCACATTTTTCACTGCTCCTTACTCCCCCTTTAACATCAATGGCAAAGGGTAGAATTTGCACACCAAAATCCCAAAAAAATCTAACTGTACTTAGCCACATAAGTATATATACATGTTATACTTACATATACTGAAGTATATCTGCAAACATTGTCTTCAACTGGATAAATTTTGTTGCCCAACTCTACTTCATCCTGTCCAAAATTGAGATATGACCACTCAACAGGAATGCAAAAGCTTCTGCCCTCTTTAGATCTGTCGAATCACTGGTTCGGGATGTGGTCTGAGCATCAGTTAGGGCCTCATGCATGGCCTCTAATTTAGGGATAATTATCCCTCTAAGTTCACCCATCCTTCTAATTATATTCTTCCTTTCCTTTTCAAGTTTCTTTAGTTCATTTAAAATGGCAATAGTCTGACATTCTTGGTTTATTATGGATGTGGTGAAAGGATCAAAATTCTGAGATAAACTTGACAGTTTACCCTCTTGTTCTTTCACTTTCTTCTCAATATCCTTTGTCACTTTAGACCAGGATAAACAAAATTTATATATTTCTCTACCATCTTTAAAAGCATTTTCTAAGCTCTTTATCTCAATATCCATATTTCTCCTATCATTTGTTATTAGCCCTTGTACTTCAGAGAATCTCTTACTCAAAAACTCTTTCCAGACTTTTTCTTCTGCTGCTTTCTCTAAAGAGTCAAAATGTGTATTAACAGAATTAACAAGAGATTTTAGATTACCGGATGAGGAAGCTGAAAGATCCTTTTGGAAGGATGGCATGATCTTCTCCAATACACCAGATGCAATCTTTATCAGCTCACAGTCTTTCATGTGAGACTTCAGAAGTTTTTCTTTTGCCTTTGCTTAAGCAAAGGATGCTATCTTCATTGTTTGAACCGGGGAGAGGGAATCAAAATTGAATGGTCCTTGAAATAGTTCCTGTTCATAAATCTCCATCATTTCTTTGGTCAAGAAATCTTTAACTATTTCTGCAGTGTCTCTTGCTGGAGACAGAGTCTTCTTTCCTTCTGCAGCCTCATAACTGTTTCTCGGAGTCTTCTCTGTTTGATCTTCTTCTCTTCCCTTTACCTCTCCTTCTTGACTGATTTTCTCCTCTACTCTTTCTTCTCCTTTAGATCCAGAGTCTGCTGGGGAATCCGGAAGAGAGATGTTTACTTCTTCATGGACTTCCTCTTCCGGAGTAGAGGAATCCAGGCCCTTAGTTTTCTCCTCACCTATCTCCTTTGATTTTTCTATAGTTTTCTTTGTAGGATCTTCATCACCTAAGTCCTCTATAACATGAATATTGAATCTTTTGTATGCATTTCGAAGGATGTCTTCAATTTCTTTTGCCACCTGATTAGTCTCTCTGAGCATAAGCTTGTTCATTCTGGCTTTGCTCCGAAACTCATCCTTGCAATCCTTGAAGATCATCTTCATTTGTTTAGGGGTAATGGAAGGATAGAGTTGGATAGCAATCTGCTCCCGAATTTCTAGGTCTTTTGCTTTTGCATTATTCTTTCTTATTTCAAGTTCCTTCTCTAAGCTTTTGGGAATCAGAGATATAATTTCAATGAATGCTTTGTTATAGATGTTTAGATACCTGACTGTGGCATCTTGCAAGATCTTCTAATCAGCTTCACTATATTCATCATAAAATTCAACCATTGGTTTCAGGTTCCCATCCACAGTAACTGATTTGATGATATCATCAATGCAGAGAATAGGCCTTTCAACAAATTCTTCTGCCTCTTCTTCCTTGTTATGACCAGTAGAGGGTTCATCGGATGTTTTCTTCTTCTTTTTCATTTTCTTGATCTCCTCGTCAGATTCTCTCTTCATCATCCTTCTGGCTGGTGTAAGACCTTGTGGCCTTTGTCTTAGTTCTCTTCTCTCCCTTTCTGAATGTCCTAGCTTCCGGTTTTGAGGCTTTTTGACTCTTAGAGGTGGCAAGCACAGATCTTTTTGAGGATTTGGTCCGAGAGGGGGCTTGCACCGAAGCACTTTCTTTTTCTGTTTCTTGCCTTTCTTTCTCTGCCCTTTCCATCTTCTCTCTGTTGGCATCAACTACCTCCTTTGATATTCCATGCCTCTTAGCGAATTCTTCTACTTCCCTTCTCACTTTTCTCTTGATCTCAGGCTATCTTAGTTCAACATGAACTTTTACACTCAGCTCTTGGAAGGTTCCAAAGCTTTCTGCCTTAGGGTCCTTGGGCTGACTCAGCAGGTGTTGGATATGCAGCTCTAGGATTTTTTCATCAACCTCATACCCCATTGGCATGATCCACACTATTCTCAGTTCCACTGCCTCCATTAGGCATTGATCAGTGTCTACCATAAAGCACATTGTATCCTTGTATTTCTCTACCAATTATTAGGGAATTCTTTCTCTGGCTTGCATCATACTTTGAAAGTTCTTGAAGTAGCCCCAGAGTACTGTATTATGTGCCTTGGCATCACCAAGCCCATGCATATAATCTCTAATTTGTATGGCTATTGGTCTGTCATTTTGCCATATCCAACCACTGGATCTAGGTAGCTCATTTATAAAGTAAAAGAACAAACACAATATTAGCCCACCATACTTGAATGAGTTCTTCTTGTCCTTCTTGATCTTTTGTAGGTTTTCCAACAGTTGGCTCAGAAGAAGCTCACAAAGATCATAATTTGCATTCTCTCTTAACATCTGATAAGCAACATAGATTACAGTTTTGGATATAGAATTCTCCCTGCTGGAGTGATATATCTTATAGCCAATTATCATAGATGCAAACTTGATATCTAGATCAGTGATATCTTCTATTTTCATTGCCCTCTTGTCAAATTTTGATCTGGTAGCCTCACTGATAGTTTGGTTTTTGATAGATTTGAGAGCAGGTAACCCACCGGATGAGTGCAATCTAGTTACAACCCTAATTGCATCGTTGGTTATCTTGAATGGCCTCATCAACCACATAAAGTTGTCATGCATTTTTCTCAGAACATACCGAACCCAATCATCTTCAGCAAAACAAGGGAAATGAATGCAGTGTCCAAAATGCTTATCCCGGATGGCCTTGTATTAGGGTTTAAGTTCAAATGATTCATCTGTTAGTTCCTTGTAATAGATATCTATCAGCTTGGATTCCCCAAATTCTTCAATATTTGCGTGTATGTAAACCCTAACATCTTCTACATGCAGAATGCTAGAAAATGCGCCTAGGGGATCAATTTCTAGGGATTTGTAGGGATGTTTCTTGAATTTAGGGCGCAGCCTATCAGTGATTTTCACAACATTTGGAGTAGCCATATTTCAAAAGATTCGAAGAGAGATATTCAAGAGCGGAAAATACCTTTTATGCTTCTAGGATTCATGATATGAGCTGGATCAGATTGCTGGATGAATTGACTTCTGCGGTTGATATTTGAGAGGTTTGAGACAATTTGTTGCAGAGCTCCTTTTCTCTTCTTCTTGAATGCAAATGTAAAAATGATGAACAAGAGAACCCTTTTATTTCTGCTCAAACCCTAATTCCATTTTGCAATAAATGCACAACCTAAGTTATTCCGGTTGCCTTGTTTTCCTTGTTCTAAGAGAGATCTTTCCAGATCACTGAAATGCACCTACAATGATAGCTTACAATGTATCTCCCTTTCTCCAATCATTCCATCTAACGACAAATCCAAATATTTCAATTTTGAATTATACCGGATCTAACTGTGAAAGTCCAGCTTTTGCCGGATGACTGTCAAACCGGATTAATCTTGGATGATTAACCTTTTCAAACTCGTTGCGGATCTTTTAAATCCTTACCAAGGGTTATTTAGATGTTTATCTGAGAGCCCTTTTAATCCGCAACTATCCATGTGCCAATTTCAGGCACCAATTGACTGGCTAGGGGAATTTAATTTCCTTTGTGACTCCCCCTGAGCCAGAGCTCATCTAATCAATTTCTGGAAGGAATATCAGCACCAGATTCTAGTGCGGATCCATCCCCAACATTTTCTGTACTTCTCTTCACCCAAATCTTGTTCATCTCCCTCTGAATTTCATCCACATTCACTTTTCTTTTTCCTTTGTCTAGGTTTTGATTATGATGCACCGAACCCTTTTTGTCCTGATTCTTACTTTTGCAGAATTTGGCAATATGACCGGATCTATTGCAATTGTAGCAAACAATATTTCTTTACATATTTGACTGATAACCTCTAGATCTGCATTGATTAGCCATATGTCCCATTCTATTGCATGCAAAGCATCTACCATTGAATGAATTGTTCATTTGCATATTTCTACACTCATGAGATTTGTGACCATACCTTTTACAGTTAAAACACTGTCCAGAGGAGGATGAATTAGTTTGATTCATTCTTCTTTTGCATTGATTTGCTTTATGACCAAAGTTATTGCAATTGTGGCAGTATCCATTGAAGGATGGATATCTTTGAGCATTTGGTTGCCTTACCAGAGGTCTTCTAGGTCTGTTCCTTGGATTTCCTGATCCAGAGTTCTTTTGACCAGATCTGGAGCTTTCACCTTTCTCATACCCCAAGCCTTGCTTGTCATCTACCCTCTTTTGGCTTTCAAGAAGAACTTCAAGTTGAGCAGAGCTTATCTTAAATTTATCTTTGTATTCATTTGTTGTTTGAAGATCCCTTTTAAGAGTGTCAATTTGATTCTCAAGTTGTTCTTCATTATCTCTAGCTTCTTCAAGATTAGATTCTAGATGCCTAATTATTCTATCCATTTTGTGGCATCTTCTGACTTCTCCTTGAGAGATTGTTTTAGATCATCTTCAATTTTCCTTCTTTCTTCAATTTCTTGGGTGAATTTCATAACCCCTGATTGCATTTCATGTCTTACCATAATGACTTCTTTTGATAGCTTCTCACATAGCTTATTCTTCTCATTCAGATCTTCATCAATATTATTGGCTTCACTTTGACTTGCTAATTGTTGAAGTAGTTCCTTTCTCTTTTTCATAGAGATACTCAGTTTCTCTTTTAGTTCATTTATGAAATCATCAGCTTGTTTGAGTCTTTCCTTCAAGTTATTGACTTCAGAGTGAGACTACTCAAGATCATCTAAGGCAGACTGAAGTTGTTCCCTCATACCATACATATCCATTGAGATTCCCATATCTTCCTCAAGTTGTTAGGCTCTGTTTGGAGGAACTTAGCTCTGAGACCAATTGTTGATAACTAAGAGGGGGGGTGAATCAGTTATCTTAATTACTTTAACTTTCTATTCTTCTTTAATAACTAGTGCAACATCAAATCACATAAGCATGCATAATAATGAAAGCAGAAATAAAATCAATACACGTAACATAATGATTTTGACGTGGAAAACCCTGTTAAGGGAAAAACCACGGGGTGACTAACCCAAGATTGTATTCTCTGTTAAAAGAATAGAAGTATAAAATGGCACTTGCCAATTAGGGCTCACTGCCCGAGCACACTACTCACAAGAGGCTCACTGCCTACAAGAGACTTACTGTCTACAAGGTATAAAGAAAGTAACAAGGTGATTGAACTGATGAGAAGCATCCACATATGCTGAGGTTCAGTTTTAATTAGGCTTAATATACTGATCTACTGCACTTCATTCTTCCTCTTCTTTGGTGCTGTTGTTTTGTCACATACTAGACCTGTATGGCTGCTTCCACACTTCTCTCTGCTTTTCTTTGCATGCTCCAACACACCACACACACCTTCATATCAAAATCAATCTGGTATATATATCTACATCAATGATTTCAATCATCTTTCTAGTCGGCATCTGGAAAACTTAAGATATTTCCAAACTCTGGTCTGTCGACTGAATCCATGCTTGCTAAGTGATGTGTATCAAAAAGGTAGTTATAGAAGTCATCAATCATGTCAGACAATCATAAATGATCCCTCAAGAGACTTGATCACATTCAATTTCTCATCTAGATTAAGATCTGATGCTCTACCGGTCAGTTCTTCCTTAGTCTACTCTGCCAAACAGGAACCCAACACTTAGGTGCTCATATCTCTTCATTCTTTTATCACCAGAGGCTTAATCTCTAGAATGTATCAGTCATGGTACTCCTCTTGACTTCCCCAAGTCTGTACTTTACTGAGATACTTTCTCTGAGAGATCCGGACCTAATTGTCGGACCTTGCTGCATGCTCTATTCTTGGTCACCTGACCAGAATACTCTTCAATCTGATTTCCGGTATAGACCTACCATGTCCTACGGATGTGTGGGATGGACTTTGTTTCCATCAATGACAACATTCATGAAGCCATACAGTGTCTCTTGCCAACAAATATAAGGGTTTCACATTAGCTAACAACTTTGTCACTCCATGATAACCTGAATATGGTGCAGAATGCACTTCTTTCCACATAGTTCTTCTTAAATCTCCTTGATTCGAAACATATATTTGATTATTGAATCTCAATAACCCATCAAGTTCAAAATAAAATCCATCATACCTTGTATCTTGAGGATATCATGTTAAAGATTTCAAAATTTGCTCATAATATTCATCACTGGTCAAATTCTTCAATATTTGATCTCTAAAATCATAGTGCACTAATACTATTGCCAATATGTGCTTTCTTCGAGTCAAGGCATCAGCCACTCAATTTTCCTTACCCTTAATGTAGTTAACCTCAAAATCATAGTCAGAGATGCTCACTCTAACCATCTTCTTTGCAGGGCGTTAAGGTTAGGTTGTGTGAAGATGTACTTCAAACCTTGATTATCAGATTTTAGTTCTATTATGGAGTAAAAAGTGTCCACTTTCCTTTTTACCTCCTTGTTTAGCTCCTAGGTTCCATTTGTTACATTATGCATTATAATTGACCATCCCGAAGCAAAATTGCCCGACACCCATGACAATTTGGGACCTTGGACCCTCACTAATCTTATCCCAGACTAAAAAGGGGCCCTTTGACTTGGGTGCCAACTATCCAAGTCCTCCCTGATTGGTCAGGGTAAACTAGTGGCATGTCAGCCTGAGACCTTTCAAAAGGGTTCTCTTTGTCGGATCTTGTAGTTTAATTTGACGAATGTTAATCGGAAAGCATACATAAGTGAGTTTTTGAATTCATTTTGAAGTAAGAAAGAGATAGCCAACTTATGATCTTGGAGAAAAGAGCATTCAAAGAATTCATTATGTTTTTAGAGTAGATTTGTGTTGTCATTGTGTGTGTTGTTGTATGTTTGAAGTCATCATCTATCTCCTTATGAGTTGAAGGATCTTCATTCTCCTAAGGGCTTCACCACATAGGTGATATCATTGTTATTTAAATCATCCTATTATCATTTTGTTTAGCCTCTACCCTGCTAGGGCACACTCTCTTTATCTATCAATGGTGTTGGGAAGCTTAAATGTTATCCCAGGGTTTGACTAAGTCAAGTCCTTAAACACCATAACCCCCCAAACCCTCTCTTATTATCTTATGTGTAGGTTACAATTGTGAGATCCGGGAAATATGAAGATACAGGAAGACTAATCAGGAATCAGGGTTTCAAGATCCAACAAAAGTTTGGGAATATTCCCCTGAAAAGACTTGGTCGGTTGGCGCCCTAGTTTTTTGACCTTTTTGGCTCTTGTTACATCCCCAATTTACAAATTAGACTTAATCAATAACTTGGCATGATAATTAGGAGGATTAGTCATAGTTAATTGATTTGATATTATGGAAATATCTGATTTAACTTTTGATTATGAAGTAGAAACAAATGTTAAATAGTTTTAAATGATTTTTAATTATGAGATTTGATAATGATGCATTGATTGCAATCTTGTCATCCTAAGTGTGATAGGAGAACCGAACCAAACGTCCTTCAAAGAAGGAAAGAGAGTATAATCCTGGAGGAAGGGATTAGACATTTTGATAATATAAGTTGACCCATCTGAGTAATCGACTCCTATGTCCTTCTCAACCATTTGTAAGTTAACACGTGTCATGTTTCTTGACTTTTGTTTCTATGTTCTTGGCTTATTCTTTGGTTGATGAAGTTATCTTGTCAAGTGACCGTGATGACCAGATAATGTTTCAAGAACATCATCCCTAGCCGAGAGATAATAATATTTTGAGACAAAGAGGTCTCTCTTAATTATTGTTCTCGGGGTCATTATGTATTACTAGTCTTTTGACTAATGGGAATAGTCGATTTCGGGGGAGTATCACTCGACCCCAATAATCGACATAAATAATGTGAATTCTTTTTATGTATTCTAAACCTTGTGATAATCCTTATCAAGGATGAAACCTCTTAATTGGTTGTTACCCATAATGATATTATTGTTATTATCTTATTTTGATAAGTATAGTCAGTGGAATATTCTTAAGTGGTTAGTCGATCATGAAGGTGGATGGGAGTTTTGAGCTCAACCATCCCATAATGTGCTTGGATTGGGCCACCTTTTTAAGGGCATTGCTGAGTGTAAGGTAGTTGTTAGCCTTTATCAGCATGTAGGAATCAATTATCTTGTTTTTAGGAACTAGTCTCTCCTTATCGAAGCAGAAAAAAGAAGAGAAGAGACTACGGGGAAAGGAGAAACATAGGTTGGCTTTCTGGGAAGTATCGGGTGGTATAACTATTCGAGGGAGAACAGTGACAAAATGAAACGGGGAGCGACGAAAAGAATCATAGAACTGGGTCTGCATTTGGCTTTTCGCTCAACACAGGTAATTGAGATTCATGAAGTCTCTTGTTATTCAATGGAAATATGAGGCACACACACTACAAGGTGATGCCATGCATATTGATTATTTTCTGACTCATGGCACTAGGCCAGTCACTCGAGCCATTCCTGTGTTTCTTTTTAAATAACTCATATGTTGTGGTTTGGTGTGTCGTTTGGTTGAACCTGTTTAAGACAATCATTGAGTTGTATTTATACTCGAAGCCTTTTGGGCTGAGTTTATTAGTCATAATAACTATTAAGACTATGCTCAAGGCAGGGAGCCGAGCTAGGAAACTATGTATGTATTCTTGTAATTATGCTTAGTCGAGCCTTGTAATGATTGACTCTTTCTTGATGAGCCTTGAGTCTTTCGACTTGGCCGCTTTGTAATGCATAATACATTATTATAATTGGAGCTTAAAACCGCAGTGGCTGAGCATGTATTCTTTTCATTTGTGTTTAACCCACGTCATATGATGACAAGGGTCGAGCCTATGAGCACTCGAAGGGAGTTAAGTATGACTCCATGTGTTTTTGATAATGTATACAGTCTTATGACTGTATTGATGGCCGTATAGGCATCATTTCTTGTATATAGTCTTATGACTATATTGATGGCTGCATAAGCATCATTTCCTTGTACACGATCTTATGACTGTACTGATAGCCATTTAGGCATCATTGCTTGGCATGCAATCCCTTGATTGTAATAATCACCGTGGAAACTTTTGATATCTTAAAACACGGTCCATCAACTGTAAGGATTGCTAGGAAGGCACATATATATATATATATATATCGGTGTACATTTATCACCTAAACAAAACCAAGTTGGGTTTACTTGAGCAGCTAACAATGAATTACATGTAGTACTGCCAATACCATTATGTATGTTAAATGAACCTTCGAATATGAAGGAATATGATCATAGTCTCTATATGAGACAGTTCAGAATAATTTTATAATATATTATAAACTAAATCTATTTGGGACTGAATTATGACTTAATGAATAATGTTAAGAGTTATAAATTCTTTTACTTAATATAACTATAGGGTTGGAGAATAACCCATGAGCTCAATTGTTAATAAAAGAGCTATTGACCCATAAGGAACTAATATATTTACTAAGGAAAGGTATGCCTTAAGTATCATGAAATCGACTTCATCATATGTGATGAATGTTATTGATATATAAACACGGGAGACCAAGACGGTCATGAAGTTTGAAATTGAAATGAATTGAACGGAATGAGGTGACATGGAGTCACTAGTTTCTCTTTTCTTAAGTAACCTATTTGATATAATTAACTTTGATGGGATTCGAATGTTCAAAGTTTGGAATATGATTGGAATGGATCCCACACTCATATTAGACATATGGGACAAGGTCATTAAGAACTAACTATAGGACATGACAGCTTATAAGTTGAGTTAGGGTGGTGGGGATACGACAATGTTCATTGCGTAACATCTTGTATGAAAACTTTGGCAAAAGTATTGCATCTGTCTCTGCATGCATTGTTGGTCCACAGTGATCCAAATGGCCTAGTGTCTCGAGTAGTGTCATACTAGTTAGAGTGGATCTATAGTGTGTGACCGTGGACACAAGACTGATTACTCAAATGACTAACCAATTGGTTCCAATGTCTAACCTTTTTTTGAAGGGTAGGGCATCTTCTAGTTAGGAAGATGAGCGGGGGACCGTAGGTCCGTGGTTGGAGGAAAAGCACTACGATGATGCTCTCCTTCCCAAGTATGAGACAAGTTGAGGCTTATAAAGACAAATGTCATTGGTTCTAGATACAGTGTTTGCATTTTGGCCAGTTGGTCTATTGTAATGTAAAGATTTGATTAAGATGCCAAGAGCATATATTGTATTTGATTAGTGATGGACTTCACTAAGGATTGTAATGATTTATTTAATTATAAGTTGTGTTATATCATGATTTGATTAACATGCTTAATTGATGGAAAAGAATATGTTTCTTTATGTTCAAACTTGAATATTGTAAACCATTCTTAATTAATGACTTGTTTAAGTTATATGCTTAAGTTAAATCTTGAGTTTTATGGAAAGTGATGTTGCATATGGTATCATAGCTACCAGGTTCAACACATGGACCTAATGAGATCACTATTTGATGATTAATGAATCCAACATTAAGTGTGCTAATGATTTGATGTTCTATGCCAGAATGGTAAAAATTAGAACTACACCTCGCAAGAAGGTAATAGAAAATGGACGTTACCTACGCCATCAAAAGATTTTGAAGGCACGAGCCTTTCTAAAGGAGAAACTTGAATTGACTAGATGCTTGGTAGGTGCATGGTTATCTGACAAGGAAACTTTCGCTGATGCAGTAAAATGCATCCAGTAGGAGTTACGAAAAGCCAAACGGATGGCTGCCCTTAACTCTACCAGAACATCAGTGTCACCCTCTACTCCTATAGCACCAGTTGAGAAAAATGATCATAATGAATGTATTATAACTAAGGAGGATTTGAAGGAATACTAGTGTGTATCCTCAACTCCTAAGACTGAAAAGAAAATCTAAAAATGGGAAGTTATCCTAATTGTAAATGATTTGCAGGAGAAAATGTAAATACAATTTTATAATTTTGTGGATTATATGTAATCCAATGGAAAAATAATGCAATAGCAAAGTTTTGACAATCTTTCCTTTCTTGTTAAAGATTACATGAATGTGAATAGATTTGTGAAATAATTAAATTATATGGCATGGAAAACTAATCCGTGTTTAATCTGCAAACTTCAAGAAGAAGTAAATCGTAGTAAGGGTTTGAGTTGGAACCAGAATGGAGGATAGCTGAGATGAAGGAGCACCTTCAGGGAAATCTGAGTCTAAATTAGACCAAATCTTAACCTTGTTGAAAGAAACTAGGGTGAGGGTAGAGACCCTCGAACATAAAGTGGGAGGCCAGTCAGAAGATAGGCGAGATAATTATGATGAGGGTGATGGAGAGGAACGCCGTAATGACACCACCCAAAGCCATCATGGAGAAAATAACTCCATGGTTAAACGTGATGGAGATAAAAGAAGCCTTATGGCTATGGAACTGTCTCATGACATGAAAAAGGTCATGCCACCGAAATTTGATGGATTCGTAAGTGGAGATGCTGCAGAGGAATGGCTTATGGAGATGGAGAAGTATTTTGAAATTAGAAATTATAATGAGGTTACTAAAGCTATCTGGGGAGGATTTCAGTTAGCAGGAGAAGCATCCACATGGTGGATGAACAAAAAGATGGAGTTAGGCTTGAGGTCTACAAGCCTTGGGATAAGTTTGTAGAACTATTTAGGCAAAGATGGTTGCCTCAACTATTCTATGATCAGAAACTCATAGACTTCCAAAACTTGAAATAGGCTGATATGATTGTAAATGAATATTGGGAGAAATTCACCCAATTACTAAAATATGTGCCACAGTATCAGCATGATGAGAAGTTCCAGGTCCAGAAATTTATCATGGAGTTGAACGCCCAAATTGGGGGAGAGGTTAATGTTCATGGCCCTACAACCATGGAACATGTATATTAGAAGGCCATGAGGCAAGAACAAAACTTGAAGGCTATATCGGCCTATAGAAAAAGGAACAGGAAGAGATACAATTGGTCTCAAACTTCTCAACCCTCAAAGAAGAAGGGAAAAAAAATAGGATTATACTGAGAAGACTGATAAAAGGGCTAAAAATAAACAAAATGAATCCAAGGGAGATAAAAAGGGAAATAACCACTCCAAGAAGAATGGGAACAATTCTATAAAACCTTAGGAGAGGCGAGGACCAGTTGCACTTGTGGTGAAGATCACTACGCCGATTAGTGTCCCAACAATCACAAGGAGTGCAATCAAGAGGAAATCCTCTACCTTCCCAGCAAGTGGCATTCCAACAACGTATCCATGCGGCCTTGGATAACCGTCAAGATGAGTATCAAATAACTCCAGTCGAGACAACAGGTATTTTATTTGGAGTTCTTATTTCAGTTTTAATTGATATTGGTGCCACGGAATGTCTCATTTCTCCTAAAATTGTAAATAAGATTCCTAGAAAAGTAGGATTCATGGCAAATACTTGGTCTATAGAGTATGCAAATCACACCAAGGATCAAGTAGAGTAATGCTTGTTTGAAGCTCAGGTTGAACTTCCAAACTTTTCCACTGAAGTAAATCTATGTGTAGCTCCACTTGGCTCGTATAATGTTATCCTTGGAATGAATTGGCTATGGAGACATCGATCCAAAGTGGACTATTATGCTAAGACATTAGATTGTTTGGATGACCTAGGAAACCAAGTCCATATTCAAGGAAATCCTGAAGAAATTAAACTAAGGCAAATCTCTGCTTTACAAATGAAAAGAGCACAGAGAAAAGGATGCCAACTTTTTGTTGTTAAGGTGGATAAAATAGATGAAACAAAGAAAACCTACTTTCAAGATGATTTGAATTTTTATGAGTCCCTAAAACTTAATGAAGTAGAGATGGAGTCCATAGGTCAGGAAAGACCAGATATGGACAAGTATCCCCTCCTCAGAGAATTTGAGGATGTATTTCTGAATGATCTTCCAGGGTTACCACCTAAAATAGATTTTGATTTTGCCATTGATATTATACCTGGGTTAGAACCTATTTCTAAAGCCCCTTATAGGATGACCACAACTGAACTAATGGAGTTAAAGGCTGAACTGTAAGAGCTACTAGATAAAGGGTTGATTAGACCCAATGTGTCGCTGACAAGGGTCGTTGGTCCTTGGCATTTAATCAGGTTTTCATATGTCAAATCCAGGGTTGTGTCCTTGGCTATCTATAATTAGGAATCCTATAGTTGCCAGTCCATTTAACTAATTCTGCTAATCTTAATTGCTATGGAAATTAATGTTGTTGATTTATCTGCTATGAAAGTAAATTATGAGAATACTAGAAATAAAACTGAAACAACAAACATCTAACATTGATTTATTCTAATCCATTCAACTGAAGCATGCAATTATCTATGAGAAAAGAACAACTATCTTCATAGACAGAATCTGAAATAGAATAATAAACAAAATAAATACTAGTCTCCTGTCTTGATGGCGGGAGTGGGCCCTTGCTCCTCACCCTCAGGACTGAAGACTAAGGCAATAAATCAGAACAAGAACGTAATATCACAATTCTTCTTCAGTCTAATCCCATCAGCACCCTTTTGTATTCAGAAAAGTATCTATATCCAAAATGAAATTACAATAACAATAATCTATATGCTTTTCTGCTTCTACCTTATATATTTATATCAAATCTAGCGATGAGATATCACTTACTCTAATTACCAGTTTATCTATGAGATAACATCAATCTCTTATTTTAGCAACTGCTTAACTACAGAGTAAAATCATGCAATTAAAATAGATTTTAGTGGAACAACAGTCCACTAAATCTGGAGTCTTAGTTTCAAATACCAACTGAGCAACGAGGCCCTGAAATATAGGTACTTAATCAGTTTGTCAAGAACTCGTGCAAAATCAATAAAAAAGGAATTAAACTTCTAGCAATTAACTAGAGTCTTCATGTGATTACTCAGGTGTGGCTGAGTAATCCTTGGAGCACTCCAATTACCACCAGAAGTGTTGACTGATAGTGGCGCTGGAACTCTACATTGGATTAAGGAGGCTCCGAAGGTGTGTTCTTTTGTCTATAGCTCCAGAGATGTGCTTTTGACTTCTTTCCAGCTCTGGAGATGATTCACCCTTGGTCATCTTATCTCAAAATCTCTCCAATCATATTGGAAAACATTGGAGATTGGTGTGGTATCCTTCATGTCAGCTCCAGAGATTATTAGGACCATCTCCAGAGATGCTCAAAATTGCCTTTGCCCAAACATCTGCACCTGTAGATTCAAAAAGAGAGAATTTCTGCACATTAGTCCTTCAATAAAAAATCATGACTTTCAGTAATTCATCTCTCATCAATATAATTAGAACAAATCTTATCAGTCTACTTTGGTGCAATTATTAGGACAACAGAATAAGAAGGGAGAAAAAGAGAGGTAAAAAGGTGTATTATTATGGGTGCTACCTGGAACTCATCAGTCACCATGGGGAGCACCTGTCATTTTTGTGAAAAAGAAAGATGGCACTTTGCAGTTGTGTATAGACTACTGCATGTTAAACAAAGCAACCATGAAGAATAAGTATCTTATACCTCGTATCAATGATCTTTTTGATCAGATGAGAGGTGCAACAGTATTTTCCAAGATCAATCTTTGATCAAGATATCACCAGTTGAGGGTGAAGGATGAAGACATCCATAAGAAAACCTTTAGAAGAAAATATGGACACCATGAATTCACTATCCTACCTTTTGGGTTGACAAATGCCCCTGCAACATTTATGAATCTTATGAACAGTGTGTTCAAAGACTGCCTGGACAAGTTTGTCTTGGTATTTCTTGATGATATTTTAATCTACTCTAAGAATGAAGAGGAACATATGCAACATTTGAGAATTATTCTTCAGAGATTAAGAGAGCATAAACTATAAGGTAAGCTCTCTAAGTGTACCTTCTTTTAGAAAGAATTACAGTATTTGGGTCATATAATTTTAGCTAAAGGAATAGCTGTAGACCTATCTAAGATTAAGGCTATATTTGAATGGCCTGAACTGAAAAATGTTCATGGGGTCCGAAGTTTTATGGGTCTTGCTGGTTAGTATAGGAAGTTTGTAAAAAACTTCTCTAAAATTGCTTATCCTATAAATTCCTTGCAAAAAAAGGGCAAGAAGTTTGAATGGTCAGAAAAGTGCCACGAGGCCTTTGACCTACTGAAGGAGAGATTGACTTCAGTTCCAATTTTAAAAGTGCCTGACCCGGATGGTCAATTTGTAGTCATTACTGATGCCTCAGGGGAAGGCTTAGGTGGTGTACTAGTCCAAGATGGACATGTTATTGCGTATGAATCGCACAAACTAAAAAACTATGAACAAAACTATGCCCCACATGATTTAGAATTGGCAGCAGTTATGCATGCACTTCAAATGTGGAGACATTATCTGCTTGGAAAACCTTTTGAGTTAAAAATAAATCATCAGGGACTTAAATATCTGCTCACTCAACCCCATCTTAATGCTTGTCAAAGAAGATGGTTGGAATTTATCTTAGATTATGATTTCGAGATTAAATATATCTAGGGAAAAGAAAATTGAGTAGAAGATGCTTTAAGTAGGAGAAGGCATATCTCCTCTATGATTTCCATACATTCTAATTTTAGAAATAAGGTGTTACAACAATCTAAGGGAGATGAGTTTTACGAGCAAGTAAAACAAGCCCTTAAGAAAGATCCACATAATCCAAAATATGAAGGATTCAACCTTGAATCAAATGGGTTATTAAGGTTTAAAGGAAGGATGTATGTACCTAACTCAGGAGAGTTAAGGAATATGGTTTGGAAAGAGGTTCATTCTGCACCATATTCTGAACATCCTAGAGTAACTAAATTACTCACTGATGTAAAACCTCTATACTTTTGGAAAGGAATGAAGAGGGATGCTGCAAACTTTGTAGCTACTTGCATTGAATACCAATGGGTGATTGCGAAACACCAACACCCAACGGGATTATTATACCCTCATGAAATTCCTATGTGGAAATGGCAGATTATAAGCATGGACTTTGTGCAGGGACTTCCTGTGTCAAGGAATAAGCACAATGTTATCTTGGTTGTGGTGGATAGACTCACCAAAGTGTCCTATTTTATTCCAGGAAACTTGACAGATGGGGCTCCCATCATTGCTCAAAAATTCGTTCAAGAAATTTTCAGACTTCACGGCATTCCTGAGAAGATTATCTCAGATAGGGATGCACGAATAACTTCCAAATTTTGGCAAACTTTGTTCTCTTCACTTGGAACACAACTAAATATAAGCTCTACTTATCATCTTGAAATGGATGGTCAAACTGAAAGGGTGAATCAAGTGTTGGAGGCCTTATTAAGGATGTATTGCATGGATCAATAATACAAATGGGAGGATTATCTTGCTCTAGTGAAATTCGCTTACAATAACTCTTACCATTTGGCCATTAAGATGGCACCGTTTGAGGCATTGTACGAATGGAAGTGCTGAACCCCTATAACTTGGGATAAGCTTGAAGATAGGGTTAGGCTTGGTCCTGAAATGCTAATTAAAATGGAAGAATAAGTCCATCTGATTAAAAAGAGATTAGTAGAAGCTAATGATAGACATAAGAGTTACGTAGATGCTAAATGTATTGAAAGGCATTTCACTATGGGAGCTAAAGTTCTCCTTAGGGTAAAACCCCATAAAAGTTCCATCAAATTTGGAAAATTATCCAAACTGGCACCAATATATGTGGGGCCATTTGAAGTTCTTGAAGAAGTCAACCCAATGGCATACATAATTTCTCTACCGCCAGCACTTGCCATGATGCATAATGTGTTTCATGTTTCTTACTTGAAAAAGTTTAATCCTACTGATAATCAGATTCCTATGCTTGATTGGAATATGTTACAGGTGAAGGACCTAGGAGTGGTGGTGATTAAGCCCATCAAGGTGCTCGAAACGCATAAGCTACGCTTACGTAACAAGGAAATAACATAGTACAAGGTCCAGTGGGACCAATATTCAGTGGAAAACACCACCTGGGAAAATTATGATGACTTCTATGCTAGATTTCCTCATCTTTTCTGAAACATTTGATAATATGTTTTGAAAACTTTTCATATTATGTCAGTTTGTTTTAAAGACAAATAATCATTGGGGATGATGATTCTTATGGGGGGAAATATGTTACATCCCCAATTTACAAATTAGACTTAATCAATAACTTGGCATGATAGGAGGATTAGTCATAGTTAATTGATTTGATATTGTGGAATGTTTGATTTAACTTTTGATTATGAAGTAGAAACAAATTTTAAATAGTTTTAAATGATTTTCAATTACGATATTTGATAATGATGCATTGATTACAATCTTGTGGTCCTGAGTGTGATAGGAGAACTGAACGTCCTTTGAAGAAGGAAGGAGAGTATCATCCTGGAGGAAGGGGTTAGACATTGTGATAATATAAGTTGACTAGCCATCTGAGTAATCGACTCCTATGTCCTTCTCAACCATTTGTAAGTTGACACGTGTCATGTCTCTTGACTTTCAAGTTTCTATGTTCTTGGTTTATTCTTTGGTCAATGAAGTTATCTCGTCAAGTCATGATGACCGGATAATGTTTTGGGAACATCATCCCTAGCTGAGAGATAATAATACTTTGAGACAAAGAGGTCTCTCTTAATTATTGTTCTTGGGGTCATTATGTTATTCCTAGTCTTTCGACTATTAGGAATAGTCAATTTCAGGGGAGTATCACTTGACTCCAATAATCGATGTAAATAATGTGAATTCTTTTTATGTATTCTAAACCTTGTGATAATCCTTATCAAGGATGAAACCTCTTAATTAGTTGTTTTTGATTACAACAGGCGGCAAAAACAAGGGGCCGAACCCTTAACAGAGATTACATAAGTAAAAGCATAGGCTCAGGAAACAAAAAGAGCCTAGAACCAAAACCTAGGAAACACCAGCCAACAAATAGTAGAAACTAAGCAACAACAAAAAACCAGCAACTAGACAGCTGAAGGCAAACTAGGACATAGAGTCCTCCAAATCTTTAGCAAGAACTTCAAAAACTTTTTCCAGCTCCTGAGTTCTATCATTGTCAGCTCCCTGGGAGAAGAGTTGAATATCCTGCAAAAGGGTTAAGTTGAGCATGGAAGACCTGCACAACATGCGGGTAATGAACTTATACAGAGTAGACAGCTTGAGCTGCAGAGCCACCATCTTGTCCTTTAACTGAGTCACTTCAGCAAAAAGAGAGTTGATGTCCCTGCCCTCATTCACATTGCCATCCTTAGCAGTAACCCTGTCATCATCATCATCATGAATCTCTTCGGGGACAGACAGACTGTTCGCTTCCACCTCTTTAGCACCGACAGGATTTTGCTCATTCATGTTCCCCTCTCCTTCGCCAGTATCATACTGGGCCTCCATAGGGCTCTGATGGTCAAACTCATTTTTATCACTACCAGTACCAATCACATTCTCGGGGCTGTCCCTGTAATCATTCTGTAGAGAGTCATGGCCATCAAACTGCTCCCTAGAAACAGGATTATCCATGCAAATTACCTTCAAATCATCATCACTCTCGGCCTCCTCATTGTGAGAAGAAGCCTCAGAGTTACTTTTAGAGTAGTCTATAAGTTTAACCTTGGGGGCTGTCTTCCCAGCAATTCTGGTAGAGCGTCTGACAGTAGGGGTTATGCTTTTCCCTTTGCCCTTTCTAGCCTTTTTAGCAGGGTTCTCAATAGACATGTTTTTACCTTTAGGGGTCACATGACTATCTTTGAGGGAGCTAAGAATAGCCACTTCCTCAGCCAGCTCAGAGAGGCGATGAAGCCGCTTCCTAGACTTAACAGAGTCCTTCAACTTAGGGGTAGAGGTAGACCTAGGAGTGGGGGCATTAGTTTTCATAGTCACCGAATTCGGGCTATCATGACTATTATTCATAGGAGTGTGAAGGGAATCACAATTGATAGAAGCCGATGGAGAATTGGGGGAGGGTTCCACAGCCGGGTGATGGAGAGTGGCAGGGGGCATCAGGGCCAAGTGAAACTGGTAGAGTCTGTGAATGAGGCCTTGATGAAGGGGCACAGGCTTCTCCAAAGGCCTAGTGGTTAAATTCTTATGAACCCTTTTAACCGAGTGTTCTAAAGAAGAAAGTAGGTAGTAAGGGAAACAAACAGCCATGTTTCTGCAAAAATGATTAAGCAGGGGAAGATGGTAGTAATAGAACCTGGCATAACGGCCTTCCAAGGTGAAGTACTTCATGATTAAAAAGCACATGTCCGCCCATGGCTGAGGAAGCTTTGCCCTTTCGAACCCTCCCTGGTAGGGTACCAGCTCTTCGCCGTCACCCAAGAAAAGCTTCTGGTTCTGCGCGTCGAAAACCCTCAACTTTCTCAGCAACTTAATGCCTTTGAGGGATAAGCCTGTCGCCTCAGCAATACTTTGCTCCGAGAACTCAAAGCTGACACTGCCAATGGTGACCCGTTTGTCAACCCACGAAGAAGCACACTGGATGGATAACGACTCATCATGCTCATTAAGGCATTCCAGGAACAGAATAACCCCCCTCCTTGCATTAATGCCAAACAATGACATTATCTTTGAATTCACTGCAGGTGTTTGGTTTAGTGTGAATTCTTTCACCACCCATAATGGTAGCCCACGCCACAATACCCAGCAGGAGAAGACAAATAAAATGCAGAATACCCTTCTGAGGAATCCACCAAGCGGTATTCATGTGAACAAAAACCAGCCGACGCCAATCATGACACTTTAAGTTCCCAACCGCAACCCAAATAATGAGTATTAAATTCACATGAAGGGAGTACAGACACCGCTGCCAATTTACACGAGGGTCGTGCATAAGCCTAGACAGGGTGGAAAAACACGCCACCTCATCACTTGACACTTAAGTAGGCATCATGTAAAAATAGATTTCTTATCCTTACAAATAAGCATTCTAATATGACCAGGAATGCTGCTAATTTGGCGCCAAACTTGCCAGACTTGAAATTTCTAACCAAAGTTGGCAAGACCATCAGCAACCAAGTTGCCTTCCCTATAAGTATGGGAGAAAGAGACATTCGAGATGCCATGGAGAATGGTTTGTATATCAGAAATAATGTCACTCAGCTTCCACCCACAAGTAGAGAGATCGGTAACCGCATCCAGAATGATTTTAGAATCACCTTGTATGTGGAGATGGCTAATCCCCAAAGAGATTGCCACTTTGAGACCCCAGAGAAGGGCCATTGCCTCAACAATGTTGTTAGAGTGCTTTCCAATTCCTCCAGCATAAGCCGCAATGAGATCACCATGTTCATCCCTTATTATACCTCCTCCGCTGGCGCAACCATCAGCTTTAGCAGCACCATCAAAATTAAGTTTCAACCACCCCGGCTCAAGCTGGGCCCAAATAGTATTAAGTCTTTTCCGAAGTTTCGTATCATCAAAAGCTGGGATTTGGTTCAGCAAACCCCAGTTAGAAGCCACCCAAGAATCCTGTTTGGTCAAAGGTTGATATGCAAGTTTAATGTTAGTATTAGAAACATTTTCAACAATAGCCTTAAATAAAGAGATCCAAACCTGCATCGGAGACCTATAAGTGTCCTGAAAAATCCTATTGTTTTTTTCTTTCCACAGGGCCCACCCAAGGGAAAGAAGGGTCTGCTTCCACAATTCCCGTAACCAAGGTTGTTTAAGGGGAACATTCCAACTGGCGATACAATCACGAATCTCTCTGTTAAAAGCCCATTGTATACCAAATTTTTCTAGAATTCTGCTCCAGACTTCATGGGCATAATCACAATGAATGAGGAGATGAGCCACAGTTTCTTCTTGATTGCAGCAAAGAACACATCTGTTGACAAGATGCAACCCTCTACGTTGGAGGTTATCTTGAGTCAAAATTTTATTATGGGTGGCAGTCCACCAAAAGAAATTGATTTTAGGGAGACTTTTACAATTCCAGACTTTCTCCCATATCTCATCTTTGTTGACATCCTCCACCAGCAGAAGGTAAGCAGATGTCACCGAGAACCTCCCTTTTTTGTCAGCGTACCACATTAGTTCATCCTTCCGAGGGAATAAAGGAAGTCTGATATCCATCATTAATTGTTGAACCATATTTAGTTTCTGATGAAACTCAGGGTTATTCATGGTGCATTGTAATAGATTCTTCTACCTTTTAAGCCCATGATTTTGGGTAAGGTAATTACTAACTTTAGAACCAAAAAATTGCTTGGCCAAGGCAACAATATCTTTATTATCAATTTGGGCTAAGAGAGCCTGATTAGTTAACCAGGGGTCTTCCCAGAAGTTGATGAGAGAACCATCCCCTAATTTCCATCTCATTCCTTTTCTAATGATGCTCCTAGTTTTAAGCATTTTGTTCCAAATGGCAGAACCTGGTGGAATACCTTCTTGAACAAGTACCAAGTAACTATCAGAATCTTTGAGATATTTGGCCTTCATAATATCTCCCCAATCTTTATTTTTGTTGATGAAGTTCCACATTACCTTGGACAGCAGGGCTTTGTTCATGCGTTGGACAGTCCTGATGTTAAGACCCCCATGAGATTTAGGATAGCAGACCTGCTCCCACTTGACCAAAGAAATCCTTTTCTTTTCCTTCATTCCAGTCCATAAAAAAGTCCTTTGAATCTGTTCCAGTTTTTCAGCTAGGTATCTAGGCATCTTAAAAAGAGATAGGAAGTACGTGGGAATGCCTTGAAGGGAAGCTCGTAAAAGTTGAAGTTTCCCAGCATTGCTGAGAAGTTTGCCTTTCTAGCCCATGAGCTTTCTCTGAGTTCTTTCAATAATGCTGTGCCAAAAGGCAGGAGTGACATCTTTAACAGTGAGGGGAAGGCCCAAATAAATAGAAGGGAGGTTAGCAGCAGCACAACCAAGAATCTTGACAATTTTTCTTTGAAGATCATCAGGAGTATTGAAGAAAAAAAACATTGCTCTTCTGAAAATTTATATGTTGCCCAGAAGCCTTAGCATACTCATTTAGTAACCTTTTCCAAGCAGAAGCCTCCACCATGGAAGAAATGCCAAATAGAATAGTATCATCCACAAACTATTGGATCATCAAAGGAGTAAGGGAGGTGGCAGGTTTAATCCCAGTGATAACTTTAGAAGAGACTTTGTGTAAAAAAGATCTACCCAGCACCTCAGCAATCATAATAAAAAGGTAGGGAGAGAGAGGGTCTCCCTGTCAAATCCCCCTAGAAGGGGAGAAGAACCCTCTTGGGATACCATTCACAAGGACCGAATATTTAGCAGTAGTAACAACTTCCTTGACAAGAGAGAGGAGTTTATTATTGCTATTATCTTATCTTGATAAGTATAGTCGGTAGAATATTCTTAAGTGGTTAGTTGATCATGAAGATGGATGGGAGCTTCGAGCTCAACCATCCCATAATGTGCTTGGATCAGACCATCTTTTTATGGGCACTATTAAGTGTAAGACCTAGTTGTTAGCCTTTATCAGCATGTAGGAATCAATTATCTTATTTTTGGGAACTAGTCTCTCCTTATCGAAGTAGAAAAAAAGAAGAGAAGAGACTATAGGGAAAGGAGAAATAGAGGTTGGCTTTCTAGGAAGTATCAGGTGGTATAACTATTCGAGGGAGAACAGTGACAAAAGAAAATGGGGAGCGGTAGAAAGAATCGTAGAACTAGGTCTGCATTCGGCCTTTCACTTAACATAGGTAATTGAGATTCATGAAGTCTCTTGTTATTCAATAGAAATATGAGGCACGCATACTACAAGGCGATGCCATGCATGTTGATTATTTTCTTTGAGTTGTGGCACTAGACCAATTAGCTGAGCCATTCATGTGTTTCTTTTTAAATAACTCATATGTTGTGGTTTGGGGTGTCGTTTGGCTGAACCCGTTTAAGACAATCATTGAGTTGTATTTATACTTGAAACCTCTTGGGCTGAGTTTGTTAGTCATAATAACTGTTAAGACTATGCTCAAGGTGGGGAGCCGATCTAGGAAACTATGTATTCTTGTAATTACGCTTAGTCAAGCCTTGTAATGATTAACTCTTTCTTGGTGAGCCTTGAGTCTTTTGACTCGGTCACTTTGTAATGCATAATACATTATGATAACTGGAGCTCAAAGCCACAGTGGCTGAGCATGCATTCTTTTCATTTGTGTTTAACCCACGTTGTATGATGACACAGGTCAAGCCTATGAGCGCTCGAAGGGAGTTAAGTATGACTCCATGTGCTTTTGATAATGTATACAGTCTTACGACTGTATTGATGGCTGTATAGACATCATTTCTTGTATATAGTCTTACGACTGTATTGATGGCCACATAGGCATCATTTCCTTGTATACAGTCTTTCGACTGTATTGATGGCTACATAGGCATCATTTCTTAGTATACAATCTTACGATTGGATTGATAGCCATTTAGGCATCATTACTTGGCATGCAGTCCCTGGACTGTAATAATCACTATGGAAACTTTTGATATCTTAAAACACAGTCCATCGACTGTAAGGATTGTCGGGAAGGCATATATATATATCGGTGTACATTTATCACCCAAACAAAACCCAGTCGAGCTTACTTGAGTAGCTGACAATGAATTACATGTAGTACTGCTAATATGATTATGTATGTCAAATGAACCTTCGAATATGAAGGAATATGATCATAGTCTCTACATGAGACAGTTGAGAATAAGTTTATAACATATTATAAACTAAATCTATTTGGGACTGAATTATGACTTAACGAATAATGTTAAGAGTTATAAATTCTTTTACTTAATATAACTATAGGGTTGGAGAATAATCGATGAGCTCAATTGTTAATAAAAGAGCTATTGATCCATAAGGAACTAATATATTTACTAAGGCAAGGTATGCCTTAAGTATCATGAAATCGACTTCATCATATGTGATGAATGTTATTGATATATAAACATGGGAGACCAAGACGGTCATGAAGTTTGAAATTGAAATGAACTAAATGGAATGAGGTGATGTGGAGTCACTAGTTTTGCTTTTCTTAAGTAACCTATTTGGTTATAATTAACTTTGATGGGAGTCGAATGTTCAAAGTTTGGACTATGATTTGAATGGATCCCACACTCATATTAGACCTATGGGACAAGGTCATTAAGAACTGACTATAGGACATGATAGCTTATAAGTTGAGTTAGGGTGGTCGGCATATGACAACATTCATTGTGTAACATCTTCTATGAAAACTTTGGCCAAAGTAATGCATCTGTCTCTGCATGCATTATCAATCCACAGTGATCCAGAAGGCCTAGTGTCTCTAGTAGTGTCATACTAGTTAGAGTGGATCTATAGTGTGTGAATGTGAGACATTAGGAAGGACAAAACACCAGTTACTCAGATGGCTAACCAATTGGTTCTAATGTCTAACCTTTATGTGAAGGGTAGGGCCTCTTCCAGTTAGGAAGATGAGTGGGGGACCGCAGATCCACGGTTGGAGGAAAAACACCAGGATGATGCTCTCCTTCCCAAGCATGAGATAAGCTAAGGCTTATGAAGACATATGTCATTAGTTCTAGATACAATGTTTGCATTTTGACCAGTTGGTCTATTGTAATGTAAAGATTTTATTAAGATGCAAGAAAATATATTATATTTGGCTAGTGATGGACTTCACTAAGGATTGTAATGATTTATTAAATTGTAAGTTGCATTATATCCTAATTTGATTAACATGCTTAATTTATGGAAAATAATATGTTTCTTTATATTCAAACTTGAATATTGTAAACCATTCTTAATTAGTGACTTGTTTAAGTTATATGCTTAAGTTAAATCTTGAGTTTTATAGAAAGTGATGTTACAACTCCAAATCTGGCTTCAGAGCAGTCTCTAGAACATTTTCTTAGTTCTGACTTTTGGTGGATTCTCACTTCCAAGAATTGGGTGCCCCCTATTTCATCCTTTGACACCCCTGCTTCCAGAATTAGGTTCTCCTTTGTTCACTTATCTCTATGCTTCTTTCGGATTGTTTGTATCTATAGATTTGTTTGTCTTTTATGCTCCTATCATCATAGAACTAGGGTTTAGTGCATATTGGACCTAGGATTTGATAAAAGGCTTGGTTAAATCTAATCTTTCCATAGAAAACAAGAGTACGAGATCTATATCTGAGTCCTCCTCCATATGATAGTGATTTGGATCGGTCTTGTCCTTGAATGTTATTGTGAAAGAGGGTATGATCTAGTGTGCATGCTAGTCTTCTTCATTCTCTTTTCCACACTTAACATTTTGGTGAACCCGTAGCTTCAAGAATTTGTACCTTGTTGATTGTTGAAATCAAATCTTAAAATGATTTCATTGCATATTTATCAATATCCAATTGAAAATCTTGCATCATCTTGGCAAAAGTGAAAAATCAAGCATTTTAGGCTTGCAAAAAGGCATAGTTTTGCATTGTTTTAGTGCATATGATATATTTCATCATTTAAAAGTGTTAAATCTCTAATTTTTGCATAAGATTCAAGTTATGTTAAAGCATATAATCATTTCATGGTGTTGCATCTTGCATTTGAACCTCTCATTTTCTAGGGTTTTGTTGGAAAAGTTGTATTTTTTAAAACTTAGACAAATTCAAAATCTAGGGTTTGTAGTCAAAATCTTGTTTTAGATTTTGCTGCTGTCATAAACATTTTCAATTCAGATCTAGCATTAATTTATAGCATATTTTCATTGTTCATTTGAAAATTTTGCATCATTTCATATCTTAGTTTGAAAATTCACATGTTTGTAATTACACATTGTGTATTTCAACATAATAAATTTGACATCTCTTTAACATTTCTTTGCAAGAAATCTTAAAATTGTCTATATTACCTTTTGTGCAACACTTTTAACATCTTGATCACTTTGTTTGTAATGAAACTAGTGTGTTTTTCATCTTTGCAAAAAGCTTCAAAAAACCTAGTTTCCTCAAACTAGTGTTGTGGTGTACAAAAGTCTCTCATATTGGTGGTATTTGCTAAATGAATAGATCTAATTGTACATTGTTGTTCCAAGACATTTCATTGTGGAATATTCATGTCATTTCTCTTTGGTATCTTTGCATGCATATATCAAAGTTTTTAATTTTCATAGATTCATAACCCTCATGGGTGAGCATCCTTCAATATTAGAAAATATAACCAAATTCATATCCATGAATACTCATGAGAAAGATGATTGTGAAAGTTCTTCTTCTTCTTATATTACTACTATAAATCATGATAATGCCTTGGATCTACTATCTAAAGTATATGATAATGATGATGATTCCATGAATCATCCTATTCCTCCTTTAGTTGAATGTTCGAGCACCTTGGATATCACTAAGGAGGTTAAGATCCTTGATCTTCCTCCTTTGGCTAACTGTTCAAGTACTTTGGACATCACTAAGGATGTAAAAACCATGAATAGTTCTCCTTTGGTTGCATGTTCAAACCCCTTGGACATCACTAAAGATACAATCATCAACAATTCTCTTAACAACACTATACCTTCCTTTGTTCTAATGCTCTCCCTTTAAGAGATTAAGCATTGGTGGATGAAGAAAGGTCTCTCATATTAAATCCTTTGGGGATGAATGTTGAGTCTATTCAATGTAAAAACAACGTTAATACAATCATCATTAATAGGATTATTCCCCAATAAGGGGATAGTGAAAAAATGTACTAATGTTCCTAAAATCATTGTGCAACCTCACTTCAAACTAGTGATTATGGTTCAAGGTGCTCCAACACCACCTCGACCCTCGGGTTACATTCTCAATTTTACAAAGCAAATTACTCAAGGAAATTAAGTGTATCAAAATATGTCGCAACAATCCCATTACAATGTGGTTGCTCACACATACAATACGTGAAATAATAAACAAGCTAAACAATAGTCACATCCTGATCACTTTACCAACTTCTCAACCTATGCTCCCTCAACCACCTCATCTTACTTATAAAGTTGGTCAAGATTATGATCTTTTTGAGTAGCTTCATGGTACTCCTAGTAAGATCTCTCTCTGGGAACTCATACAAACATCTCCTACATACCACAGTATGCTCCAAGAAGCTTTACAAAGGTTGATTGTACCAACTGTTGTTAAGCCAAATGATGTAGTAGCTTTGTTAGATTGTATACATGCAACAAAAATAGATATTCTATTTCAACAACATGAATTACCATCAATTGAAGTTAAAAATAAACATGATCCTCTTGTAATTATTATCACACTAAACAAAAAGTTGATAAAGCGAGTTATGATTGACAATGGATTGGCTCTTAATGTTTGTGGCATTGATTTTCTACATAAAATCAAGGTTGATACATCTTAAATAATCAAACTAGATAAACTTCACATTTGTGGCTTTGATAACGTTGGTAAAAAATCCCTGGGTACTATAACTTTACTCGTAAAGGTTGGACCTATGACATTATCTACCCTTATCCATGTCATGCCTAGTGCACTTTCATATAATATGATTCTAGGGTGACCTTGGATTCATGCCATGGGGGTAGTCCCGTCTACTCTTCATCAATTAGTAAAGTTTATTTACAAAAATAAACTTCACACCATTGAAGCTGACCTGAATCTGAAAAGTTGTTTACAAGTTGAGGCAGAAAAACAAGTTATCAATCACAAGCTTCTCAATAACTTAAAAGTTGATTCATCAATACCACTTGCCGTAGATAATATTGTGCAAGATTCTAAATCACCATTGAATGCACTTCTCAGTGATGATTGGGGTTCATTAGATTTTACACCTTACTTTATGGGTGAGTATAAACTTAATAACCCTAATCCTGAAGCATCAAAAGTTGCCTTGATCTCATCCAAGCAATCTTTGGAAACACCAAAGAAACCTAAAGTTTCTTTAGTGGAAAACAAAGATAATACTCTTACTTATACTACATAATATGAGACTTATGAGGCCTTGCCTTTTTCTAAAATATGGAGTCTCTCTATGATCATGGATTTCAAATCCTTTACAAAAATTACAACTACGTAGGCAATGGTTGTGGTGTAAACCAATAAGGAATTAGAGTACCCTTACAAGATGTTGCAATTAACTACTCAGCTGGTATTGGATACTATTCTTTGAATCCTACCAAAGCTTATCGTCATCCTACTCTTAATGTCAATACAATGTCAATAAGTCCAAGACTAAATATGATATATCCTGAGATGATAGACATGGATTGTCCACTAGGAAATATCCAATTGAATCATGTAAGTATTTCTCCCTCATTTAGCCACACTCGATGTAGAACCTATTCCAGATGCTCTCAAGGGTGGCCTCCTCCTAGATATATATGTTGATAGTGTTGTGTTGTGTTCCCTATGTAGTGTTAAATGTTTGTTTAGGTCTCCTTGGACGACCCTTGATATTCTTGTATGGTCAAGGATACAAGGAGACTGCCTCCATTGTGACTTTTCTTCTATTTGTTTCTCTATTCTTCTATACTTCTCCTATTGCAGATTGTTGTGTCTTGTGCCTTGGGGGCATAACATTGTGAAGGGTGGTTTGGGGGGCATCCTTCCATGTTGCGACCCTAAAGTCACTTTTGTCTCCTCTCTCATTTTTTCATGATTTCATTCTTTTGTCATGCTTGTGGCTCTACTAGTCGGTGAATGATGATAAAAATATATACTGATATGGAACGTGTGTCCCTAAACAAGAATATAAATGGACCTAGTCCATATAAGAAGCTGGGGGTAATTTATTACTAACGATTGACTAGTAGAATCACTTTTGTGTTGTGATGTGATCATGCGTTGTGTTGTGAAGATTCTTGTAACAATCCTTTGCAATACTCTAAATATGCTCTAGGCACTTTGATATATTTTTTGTGTCTCACCTTGTGCTACACTTGGTTCTGAGATAATTGAAGTATAACCTTATGGCTATACTCATTTCCACACCCATAAGAATAGCCTTGGTTTATTTATGTTACCTTATTTTTGTGCATGAATATTGTTGATGATTAGAATTTGATACTAATGTGTGCGATTGTTGGAACATTCAACAATTGTAAGCACGTGTCACCTTGGGAGCATGGGCTTTGTGAAAGTTCATGTTCCCTTGTGTGTTTTCAACCTTACCTTAAACATGATTGCTACCGGCAAGCGGAATCAACCACTTTAAGGTGGGGGCATATTATGCTTGATTATTTTAGGTCCATTGTGATAGAGAGTGTGGCATACACTTCCTTTTCATTGTAAGGCATCTCCACGATATAGGTGGGGTTGTGTACTTTGTTTTGTGTGTTGCGTATACCTTCTTTTCACCATAAGGTGTCTCCATGATGCAAGTGGGGTTGTATACTTTTATGTGCATGCTTCCTTTTCACCGTAAGGCATTTACGTGATGCAGGTGGGGTTGAATTTTGAAAGCCCTTCTGTGGAAGGCAAGATTGTGTCTTCCCTTGAGCAGTTGCACATCCTTTTAAATGTCCTCTATGGAGGTGGGGTTGGATCTTGAATTATTCACCCTTAAGCGTGTCTTTAGTGGTTGTGGTAGTGTAGCTCAGCCGTCAGGTGTGTTTAGCATGTCTTAGATGGTGGAGCGTAGTGATGAGCTCCTCCCCATCGCCCGTGTTTGCTGTGTATAAGACATATAGTGTGTTGACTATAATGTCCCCAATCTGAAATTTAGTATTAAATCCAAATTTAAAAATGTCTTTAACAAACTTAACACTAATATGCATTAAAACAACCAAACTAGCTAACTAGTTTGCACAAGTATTACACAAAAATAAACACAAACAACTCAAATGTTTTTTATTATGATTTTCTAATACATATGACATGGAATCATGCCTACAACACTAATTTACAATAGAAACAACAACTATAGCACTCCACAATGAATCTGCTAGACACACACCAAAAACATGCTGAAATACACATATGCGATTCACTTGAAATTGCCAAAAACACACAGAAACTTCATAACACTTGCACCAAATGATATATCGCACCCATGGATGATGCTACATCAAAAAGGAATGATCCATCCACATGATACATAATAGAAAACTCAAATAGCATCAATGGAAACACCACAAACACTCTGAAATTCTCAAAACACACCCTGCAAACATACATATACTTCACATACAATGCTCCTGAGATCAATCCAGCAATACCCAGCTGGTCAAAGCTGATCCAAACCTCTAAAATGGATGAAATACACCTTCTATACTAACATGCAATAACATGCAAAACCTGTAACAACACAAATTCTTTGAAATCACTAGAATCTACTCATGCACACAAAACACTAAAACTGATACAATCCTTCAGCACTGATGCAACCACTGAAGTGAGATTGCTCTTTGGATTCCAAGAACACCACCCTTAGAATTCTTGGAACTCATGTCCATCAGCCACAAGCTCCATCTCCAATGGTTTCCCTGTCCACTAAAGAAAGCACAAGCTAAACAACTCTGTGAGAAATTTGTCAAATCTGCAAAAGTCCCAAATGCATTTTTGGCCTCCAAATAAATAGAGGAGCAACCCAAATGACTCCCTATTGGAAAATAAAATAAAATAATATTATTAAATCAATTTCCATCCAAAATAGGTCCACCATAATGACCACTGCAAGATTCCCCACTAAAATTAAATAATAACTCCATGCATACAAGCTGTCATAAAAACTGCCAAGGAATTTGCTAATAATAGCATGCCACCTAAACTTGGAGGTTACAAATCTTCACATGAAATCTCATGCTCTTCCTTGGGTAAATAATCTAAAATAATAATATTAAATTAATTATTTGATCCCTTTTATCATAAATAAGAATTAATAAATGATTCGAGCCCAAATAACCAATTTTAGATATAATTATTTTCCAATTTCCATACCTTAGCCCAACAAAAAATATTTTGAATTGAAAAATATATCCTCCAACATGAATTAAGTAAAAAGGGGGCATGACATAATCTACGGAGCTCATGTATTCTGTGTGTTTTCCATGTGTGTTTTGCATGTTTTAGTGGTGGCATGTAGCGATGAGCTCCTCCCATGCCATGTATCTTGCGTGTTTTGTGGTGGCACATAGCAATGAGCTCCCCCCACGCTGTGTGTTTTGTGTGCCTTTGATGGTGGTGCGTAGCGATGAGCTCCCCCCATTGCCCAATTAGGGTTGTTTAGTTGTTAAATTGCATCTTCCCTTAGTGTATGCTTTGTGTATTGCATGTTTTCCCTCGTGCCTTCTTTGTGTGTTGCATGCCTTCTCTATGTATTGTGTGCTTCTTTACTATATTCTTCATGTTTTGCGTGACTCTCATGTGTCTTCTTATGCATGCCTAAGATTGGGGGTGATGAAGGGGGTAAATCATAAAACACACAACAAAAATTGCATACAGAAAATATTTTTTTTTTATTGATTTGGACCACTTGTTACATTACAGAAGCTCAAATACAATTAGAGGAATCAACCCTCCACAGGCTGCAACACATTAAAGCTTCCTGTCACAAGACTCTAGAATCACCTACCTTCCGTAACCCCAAATTAGCTAGGGTTTCTGTTTTCCCACCTATTCTTGACTCCACACTTGCCCCCTTAACTCTCATATCACCCAGGGTTCCCAAAAATGGTTATTAATAGCCTTTTTGGCGGCCAACAACCTAATTTCAAAATTTGCATCTCCCTCCAAAAATAGGTCAACTTCTGGGAGCCATAACTTTTGATCCGGGTGTCCGATTGATGAACTGTTTTATGCGTCAAAAAGCTCACGAAGTGCTCTATACGCAAAAAACTAGTTTTGCCAGTTTCGGCCATTTTCGGGCCCATACAGGGCTGTTTAGTGACTCAAACCTGAGTTTGAATAATTTTCAGGCATTTTTTAGGAAACAGAAACTTTAATATCTTTCAGCTTGCAAATGATCTTTGTGTGATTCCCTCGCCAAAGGTCTTATATTTCCGTTATGTAACTTCCTGTAAGTTTTCACTTCAATCCGTGCCTAAATGCAAACTTTCTAAAAATAGCAGGTTACTATTTTTAGCAGTTTGAAAAAAAACTAAAGTTCTACATCATTATTCAAGCGATTATGAAACTAGAACCACAAATTTTGAAAAGAAATAGACAAACCATCAACAATTTTGAAACACATCTTTTTTGGGTGATGCAAGATTGCCTTTACACCACTGGATGCTCCTACATCAGACACCTAGGGTAATTTGAGAAGTGACCCTGTCATGTCTCAGGTGTTTGTGTGAGGAAAACCCAAACGGTCAACCTCTGCCTTAGACAACCAAGAAAAATCTTCAACAGGTCTTCCTTTCTATTTCACCAGATATTCTTCATATTGCCTGTTCTGAGTACTTCTTCCCACACAGCTATCCAAGATCTCTTCTATCTCCTCCATTGAAGTAGATGCTGGAATACTCCACTATTCTTTTGTTGTTCCATCCTCTGTGCCACCCTCATGATATTCTGTTAAATCAGCAATGTTGAACACAGGGGAAATATTAATCCCACTCGGTAGCTCTACCTCATATGCATTTCCTGAATCATGCTTCTTCAAGATTCTACACGGTCCAAATTTCTTCATTTTTAACTTATTGTATGTTCCAATTGGGAACCTTTCTTTTCTTAAGTGAACCATAACTTCATCTCCTACCTGGTACTCCTTATACCTCCTTTTTTGATCTGCCTTAGCCTTGTACTGAATATTCATCTTATTAATGTGCTTTCTCACCTCTTCATGGTAATTATTTAGATGTTCTACAAGTCTTCAGCTTCAACACTTGTCTTTTCTCCTTTGTCTAGCTTCCTTAACTCTGAAGCATTTCTTGGACTATTCCCATATACAATCTGGAATGGTGATTTACCAGTACTCCTATTGACAAAATTGTTGTAAGCAAATTTTGCCTGTGGTAAAATCAAATTCCATCCCTTGGGCTTATCTCCTATTAAGCATCATAGCAGGTTACCCAAACTCCTATTCACCACTTCGGTCTGTCCATCAGTCTGTGGGTGGTGTGCAAAACTGAACTTCAAATCTGTCTTCAACTTCTTCCACAATGTCCTCCAGAAATAACGAACAAACTTGGTATCTCAATCTGAAACTATACTCTTTGGTAGACCATGTAATCTCACGACCTCTTTGAAAAATAATTCAATAATATGAATAGCATCATTAGTCTTCTTGCAAGGAATGAAATGTGCCATCTCTGAGAATCTGTCCACCACAACAAAAATGGAATCATGTCCCCTCTGTGTCCTTGGTAATCCAAGAACAAAATCCATACTGATATCATCCCATGGCTTCTCTGGTACAGGTAATGGATGATATAGCCCTGTATTCTGACTTGTTCCTTTTGCCATCTGACACACTTTGCAACTTTGTACAAATTTCCTCACATCCTGCTGCAACTATGGCCAATAATAATTTTCACCAACAATAGCAATGGTCTTATCTCGACCAAAGTGTCCAGCCAATCCTCCACTATGCTTCTCCTTAATCAGGTTCTCTCTCATGGAACTCCTTGGAATGCACAATTGGCTTCCTCTAAACAACATGCCATCTTGGATTATGAAATCCAACCATTTTATCTTGTCCAAAGTAACAGGTTCCAAACAAGCTTTCAAGGCCTCTGCAAAATCTAGATCTTCATGATACAAACTTTTGAGCTCATCAAACCCAATAACCTCTATCTTCATTTCTGTCAACAAACTTTGCCTTCTGCTTAAGGCATCGACAACTCTGTTGGACTTCCCACTCCTTTGCTTCAAAACAAAAGTATAGCTTTGCAAAAACTCAACCCATTTTAAATGCCTTTGGTTCAACCTTCCTTGACTATTAAGATACTACAAAGCTTGATGATCAGTATATAAAACAAACTCTTTTTGCAACAAATAATGTCTCCATTTCTTCAAAACCTAAACTATTGCATAAAATTTCTGATCATAAAAAAAAATACTTTTTCTTGGCATCATTAAGCTTCTCACTAAAATAGGCAATGGGCTTACCTTCTTGGCTCAAAATAGCTCCTATACCACTACCACTAGCATCATAATCTACCTGAAATACCTTATTGAAATCTGGAAGTGCCAAAACAGGTTGTTCTATGACTTTCTATTTCAATGTATCAAAGCTCTTGTCTGCTCCTTTAGTCCATCTAAACTCTTTTCTATCCCCTCTCATTGTCTCAGTTAGGGGTGCACAAATGTTACTGAAATTCTTGATAAACTTTCTGTAAAAACTTGCCAAACCATGAAGAGATCTTACCTCTATTGCACTCCTTGGTGTAGGCCATTCAATGATAGCCCTTACTTTTTTTGGGTCCATCTTAAGACCTTCCTCTGAGACAACAAACCCTAGGTATACCAACTCCTTTGCAAACTACATTTCTTCATATTAATCAGCAACTTCTCCTCCCTCAGCTTCTCTAGAACTCTTATGATATACATTAGATGCTCATCCCAAGTCTTACTGAAAATCAAAATATCATCCAAATAAATAATAACAAAACTTCCCAAAAATTCTTTTAGTATCTCATTCATGAGCCGCATGAATGTGCTCGGTGCATTGGTTAGTCCAAATGGCATGACTAACCACTCATACAAACCTTCCTTTGTCTTGAAGGCTATCTTCCATTCATCTCCTTCTCTGATACGGATCTGGTGATACCCACTCTTCAGGTCAATCTTCGTGAAGTACTTGGCTCCACTCAAACAATCCTTGATGTCATCCATTCTTGGCAATGGAAATCTATACTTGATCATTGTCTTATTGATGGCTTGAGAGTCTGTACACATCCTCCATTCTCTATCCTTCTTTGGTGCTAGTACTGCAGGTACCACACATGGACTTAGGCTCTCCCTTATCAGTCCCTTCCTCAACAACTCTTGAACTTGTCTGTTCAGCTCTTCATTCTCTACAGGGGTCATTCCGTGGGCTGCCTTATTCGGCAAACTGGCTCCTGGTATCAAATCCATTTGATGACTTATTTTCCTTACTGGTGGTAAACCTTCAGGTACATTATCAAAGATAATATCTTAAAATTCTTCCAACATCTCTGAGACTTCGGCTGGTACATCTTCAGATTTCTCTTGACTAATCTTAGGAATCAATGCATAGCAATGACGCTCATGCTTCATACCCTCCAAAAATTTTCTACCATCTACCAAGCAAATTCTAATAGTACTACATACCTTTTCTTCCACCTCCTTCAAGGGCTTCAACTTGTGACGAACTCCATCCTTTGTTAGGGAATATGTGTTTGCACGACCATCATGGATAGCGCTCCTATCATACTGCCACAGCCTCCCCAACAACATATGACATGCATCCATCGGTATGATATCACACAACACCTCTTCATGGTAGTCCCCAATCTTGAACGTCACTAAACACTGCTCATTGACCAAAGCTCTGTGGTCCTTCTGCAACCATGCAATCCGATATGGATGTGGATGCTTTCTCCTTGTCAACTTTAACTTGTCAAACATCTCCTCTAAAACAAGATTGTTAGTACTTCCACTGTCAATAATAATATCACAACACTTACCTTCACATTTGCACCTTGTGTGGAACAAACTCTTCCTCTGATTGGTTCTTTCTCCTCATTCAACAAAGTTCTTCTGACAACTAGGGTTTCTCCCCTTTCAGCATCTTCAGAGCGCTCAGATTGCGCATCTTCATTGACATGTGCAACTCGTGCATTATCGTCAGGTCTTCTATTTGTCCTTCCTTGATGTTGTGGACACTCATATGCTCAATGTCCTTCTTCTCCACATTGGAAACAAGTTCCTCTAAAACCTCCTCTTCCAGTTCCTTGCCTAGGTTGGCCTCTTCCTCTTCCTCTTTGCTCACCATTGTTCTAGTCACGAGGGCGGTAGGTATTATCTCCTCTCTGATTTCGACTGGTGTTAGCTTCTTCACTTTTCTTTGAATCTTCATTTCTCCCCCCATAGGGTCTTCCACTAGTCCTTCCACCTTGACCTCTTCCCCTTTGCTTGCTGTCAAATCATTTATTCAGCTTCTCCTCCACCTTCAGGGAAAACTGGTATGCATCTTCTATGGTGGTCATTTTGACTAGGCTCAGTTCCTCTTGAATACTCGGCCTCAACCCATTAATGTAACATGTTACCTTCTCCTTGTTGGGCTTTGCATGACCTGTCCTGATAGTAATTTTATAAAACTCTCCTTTATACTCCTTAACAGACTTGTTACCTTGCTTCAGTCCTTGCAGCTTCTTCAACAACTCCATCTCATAGTCCACAGGAATGAACCGCTTCTTTAGTTTCTCCACCATTCGATCCCATCTGGTGATCTTTCCTTTTCCTCTTCTATTCCTCTCTAATTGGACCTCTTTCCACCAAATACTGGCATGGCCCTTCAATTTTTGTTTTTGCAAACTTAACCCGATCTGGGTCTTCCACATCTTCATACTCAAAATACTCCTCCATGTCATTGATCCAATCAATAAGTTGTTCCATATTTAAATCTCCAGAATATGTAGAAACTTCGATCTTGGGCCTCTTTCCAATCTTTGAAATGGCCCTCAACAACCTAACTTCTACAGGATCTCCTCCAACTTCTTGTTCTTCCTCAGATAGCTCTTCTTCAGCTTCATCTTCGCTTTCTTCTCTTGTTCTCGGATCAAACCCTCTTCGCAGCTCCTCTTGCAATGCATCAATTTGCCTCTGTAGGGATCTAAAACCCTCTTCCATCAAAGCATTCCTCCTAATATGATTTCTTCGTGGAGGCATCTTGATCTCCGCAGCAAACCCACAACCTCAGGGCCTAGTGCAAACTGCCTCACGGTCGGCGATCTGTCTACACACTCAAGAACCCTTGCTCTAATACCACTTGATGAAGGGGGTAAATCATAAAACACATAACAACAGAAATTGTATACAGAAAATAGAATTTTTTTTATTGATTTGGACCACTTGTTACATTACAGAAGCTCAAATACAATAAGAGGAATCAACCCTCCATGGGCTGCAACACATTATAGCTTCCTGTCACAAGACTCTAGAATCACCTACCTTCTGTAACCCCAAATCAGCTAGGGTTTCTATTTTCTTGCTTATTCTTGACTCCACACTTGCCCCCTTAACTCTCCTACCGCCCAGGGTTCCCAAAAATGGTTAGTAATAGCCTTTTTGGCAGCCAACAACCTAATTTCAAAATTTGCATCTCCCTCCAAAAATAGGTCAACTTCCGGGAGCCATAACTTTTGATCAGAGTGTCGGATTGACGAACTGTTTTATGCGTCGAAAAGCTCGTGGAGTGCTCTACGCGCTACGAATTCGCTTTGCCAGTTCTGGCCATTTTTGGGCCCATACGGGGCCGTTTAGTGCCTCAAACATGAGTTTGAATAATTTTCAGGTATTTTTTGGGAAATATAAACTTTAATATCTTTCAGCTCGCAAATGATCTTTGTGTGATTCCTTTGCCAAAGGTCTTATATTTCCGTTAAGTAACTTCCTGTAAATTTTCATTTCAATTCGTGCCCAAATGCAAACTTTCTAAAAATAGCAAGTTACTATTTTTAGTAGTTTGGAAAAAAATGAAAGTTCTACATCATTATTCAAGCGATTATGGAACCAAAACCACAAATTTTTAAAAGAAATGGAAAGAACATCAATAATTTTGAAACACATCTTTTTTGGGTGATGCAAGATTGCCCTTACACCACTAGATGCTCCTGCATCAGGGGGCTAGAGATAGTCCTTCAAGCTTTGGGTGTGCCTTTGGCTCTAGTGCTTGACATGTTTGATGCATTTTGACCATACTTTAATGCATGTACCGATCATACGATCATACACACATTAAAGTGGGGGCTAAATGTTATGAAGTAAAAAGTGTCCACTTGCCTTTTTAACTCCGTGTTTATCTCCTAGGTCCCATTTATTACATTATGCATTATAATTGATCACCCTGAAGCAAAATTGCCTGGCACCCATGATAATTTGGGACCTTGGACCCTCACTAAGGGGCCCTTGGACTTGGGTGCCAACCGCCTAAGTCCTCCCTGATTCATCATGGTAAATTAGTGGCATGTTAGCCTGAGACCTTTCAAAAGGTTTCTCTTTGTTTGCTTTTGTGGTTTAATTTGATGAATGTTAGTGGGAAAGCATATGTAAGTGAGTTTTTGAATTCATTTTGAAGTAAGAAAGAGATAGACAACTTATGATCTTGGAGCAAAGATCATTCAAAGCATTCATTGTGTTTCTAGAGCAAATTTGTGTTGTCATTATGTGTGTTGTTGCATGTTTGAAATCATCATCTATCTCCTTATGAGTTGAAGGATCTTCATTCTCCTAAGGGCTTCACTGCATAGGTGATATCATTGTTTTTTGAATCATTCTATCATCATTTTGTTTAGCTTCTGCCCTGTTAGGGCATGCTCTCTTTATCCATCAATGGTGTTGGGAAGCTTGAATGTTATATCAAGGTTTGATTAAGGCAAGTCCCTAAATGCCATAACCCCCCAAACCCTCTCTTGTCATCTTGTGTGCAGGTTATATGTGTAAGATTTAGGAAATATGAAGATACAGTCCAAGACTGAGTAGGAATCAGGGTTTCAAGATTTGACAGAAGTTCAAGAATATTCCCTCGAAAAGACTTGGTCAGTTGGCACCCTAGTCTTTTGACCTTTCTAGCTCCAGATTTGGCTTTACAGCAGTCTCTAGAATATTTTCTTAGTTCTAACTTTTGGCAGATTCTCACTTCCAAGACTTGGGCACCCCCTATTTCATCCTTTGACACCTCTGTTTCCAAAATTAGGTTCTCCTCTATTCACTGATCTCTGTGCTTCTTTCAGATTGTTTGTATCTATCTTTGTTTGTCTGTTATGCTTCGATCATCATAGAATTAGGATTTAGTGCATATTGGACCTAGGGTTTGATAAAAGACTTGGATAAATCTGATCTTTCCATAGCAAAAAAGGGTTCGAGATCTGTAGCTAAGTCCTCCTCCATTTGGTAGTGATTTGGCTCGGTCTTGTCCTTGAATGTTATTATGAAAGAGGGTTTGATCTAGTGTGCATGCTAGTCTTCATTCTTGTTTTCACACTTAACAAGTTCAAATTATTTTCCCAACAAATAATGCCTTTGTACTTGAAGAGCATGCACAATTGCCTCTAATTCCAAATCATGAGGGGCCTAATTATGCTCATAAGGTCACAACTTCTTGGAATCATAGGCCACCACTTGGTCTTCTTGCATGAGCACTCCTCCTAACCCTTCTCCTGAAGTGTCGACCACAACAACAAAATGACCCTCTAGGCCTGGCACTTTAAGAATTGGTGTTAAAGTCAATTTCCTTTTAAGAATATTAAAAGCTTCTTCACACTTATCAAACCACTCAAATCTCTTTCCTTTTCTTTGCAAGGAAGTGATAGGATGGGCAATTCTAGAAAAGTTCAAAACAAACTTCCTGCAATACCCTACTATTCCCATAAAACTACGTACTTCATGCACGTTCTTAGGAGTAGGCCATTCCAAAATAGCTTTTATATTCGATGGATCCACAAAAATTCCTTTAACTAATATGATATGACCCAAGTACTGCACCTCTTTTTGAAATAAGGTACATTTGGATAGCTTTCCATAAAGTTTATCCTCCCAAAGTCATTGCAAAACTATCCTCAAGTGTTGATGGTGTTCCTCCTCATTACAAGAGTAGATTAAAATATCATCTAAAAACACTAGAATAAATTTGTCTAGATAGTCTCTAAAAACATTGTTCATCAAATTCATAAATGGTCTTGGAGCATTGGTCAAACCAAAAGGTAAGACTGTAAATTCATAATGCCCATACCCTGTTTGAAAGGTCATCTTATGAATATCTTCTTCCTTCAGTCTCAACTGATGATAACCTGACCTCAAGTCAATTTTCAAAAATATAGCTACATCATGCATTTGATCAAAAAGATTGCCTATGTGAGATAGAGGATACTTGTTCTTAATTGTTGCTTTGTTTTAAACATATGATAATCTATACAAAGACACGAAGTGCCATCTTTATTCTTAACAACGATCATTGGCACTCCCTAAGGTGACACACTAGGTCTAATCAATCCTTTTTGTAATAATTCTTGGAGTTAAGCCTTTAGTTCCATCAACTTAGTAGTATTCATCTGATAAGGTGCTTTGGACACTGATTCAAAACCAAGAATAACATCTATTATAAAATCAAAAACTCTTTTTGGGGGCAGACCTGGAAGGTCTTCCAAAAATACATCCTGAAAATCATGAAGAAAAGGATACTCTTCAAAAGAATTTTCCTTAGGTTCCTTCTCCTCTTCATCTTTCACTTCCTCCATTTTAACTATAAACATTTGGCATCCTTTCTGTTTTTCTCTTTTCAATTGCATCACAGAAATTTGCCCGATTTTCATTTCTCACTGAAAACATTGGATAAGGACAACATTTCCATCATCATTAAGGAATTATACTATTTTGGATAAACAGTCAACTTTTGTCTTATGCTGAGATAACCATTTCATCTCTAAAATGACATCATAAGATCCTAGAGGTGCTACATAAAGATTGACCTCCGTGGAAAAAGTAGGTAGGGTTAATTTGGCTTCAAGCAAGCATTGCTCGACCTAAGCTCTTGACTAGTTTACAAACTCTATTGTCCATGAATTAGCCATGAAACCAACTTTCCTAGAGATTTTATCAAGTATTATAGGGTTCATAAAATTTTTAGTTGCTCCTGTATCTATAAGGATAGAAATTGGGGTTCCAAAAAGAGTACATATGGTTTCAATAGGAGTAACCTGATACTCAGCTTGACGACTATCAAGGGAAGCATCAATCCTTTGTTGAAAATCCATTTGTTGTGAAGGTAAAGGTTTGCCTCTATAAGAATTCCCTTGACTCTTTATGGGGCATTGGTTAGCATAATGATCTCCTCCACACGTGAAACACCCTCTAAGAGGACCTCTCTTTCCAAAAGATCGATTGGTATTATCATCATTCTTTTTAGGATTGAAATCCATACTTCCATCCTTGGATTCATTTTTGTTAAACCTAGAACTTTTACCACGATTCCTCTCTCTAGAGTCTTGATTCCTATTTCTCCTTTTTGAAGGATGTTGAAGGACGACTCCAGTTAAATTTCCTTCAAGATCTTCCTCGATACACAGAGATAGATTTGAGCTTATGCTCTTGCTTGATGGATTTCTCAAAGACTTGATCCATGGTTGTGGGCCCATGGACATTCATTTCTCTACCAATCTGAGCATTTAAGCCCATGATAAACTTTCTTATTTTAAATCTCTCATCCTTCTAATATTGTGGCACATACTTCAATAATCTAGTAAAATTTTCCCAATATTAATTGACAATCATATCTCCTTGATACAGATTTTGAAAATCTATTAATTTATGGTCAATGTAAAGTTGGGGCAACCACCTTTTCTTGAATATGACCATAAATTGATCCCAAGTTAGGCTCAAGGAACTAAATCCTAGTTCCATTTTCTTATTCATCCACCATGTGGATGCTTCTCTAGCTAATGGGTATGCTCCCCATACTGCCTTGGTGATCTTAGAATAATTTATTATCTTAAAATATTTTTCCATCTTTGTCAGCCAAGCCTCAGCTACATCATCACTCACCGCTCCATCGAACTTAGGAGGCTTTCTTCATTTCTCGGGCTAGCTCATTGGTGAGATGAGTTTTTGCCTCATTATGAATTTGTGAATCTTGATTATTTACTCTAGGTTAACCATGGAAACCAGATTCTTCTCTCCTTTTAGAGTAATGTTCTTGATTGGTTTCTCCTCCTCTAACTTCCTATTCCTGGGTTTCTAATCTTCCTTTTGTTTCATTTAAAATTGACAAAATTTCATCTTATTTTGCCATGGGGTTATTCTCAGGATCTGGGCCATCCAGGTTGCCTCCTAGTTGCCTTCCAAAGTGTTCCATAATATTACCACACCTAATCATTTGCATAGAAATTTATCAAAACACGTAACTTTTTTATTCACTATCATAAAAGTACAAGTTCATAAATGCAGAAACTTAGAGATTCATCACACAAAATTTGCTTATTAAAAAAGCCAAAACTTTACTTTATTCGCTTTATGGATCTTTACATCCTTATTCAAATACAAAACTTTTTGTGAAAAGAAAAAGTCTACATATCACTTTCTGACAGAGGAAATTCCTTTGGTTCCTCCTCTCCATCGGAATTAAGTAACACAGACTTAGTAGGTGGATGTACTCACGAGTACTCCTTCAACACCTCTAGACTCATAACAGGCGCATCCTGACCACACTTGAAAGCATGTCATGATGAGCAGATGGTTTACTAATCTTAACAATAGTAGGGGTTGACAATATTTTTGCCTCCTCAAGTCATTTCCTCCTTTCCAGGCGGATACATTTGAGTGCATCAACTAGTGTTTCAAAATTAGTGACTCAAGCTTCCTTTGCATCACTCATTGTATCTTCCATCTTTGGTTCAAGAGATGACTCTTTCTTAATAGTGATATTAGTCATTTCACTAAGTTTTATTTTCTTGTCTCACTTTCTTGTTCTTCTGTTTCTTGCCATTCGGGCACAAGAACAAATGTTTTAACATTAGCATATCTTGCCAATCTTACAAAACCTTGCAATGAGCTCCAAGGTCCAAGTGTTAAACCCGATAGCTTTGATACCATGTGTAACATCCAACTGGAATATTATATATCCTTAAACATAATTAAAGCAATCATCTCAATATTTAAAAAAAGAATTGTAATCAAAGATATTACATTTGCAATTTCAAGAACAATATATATATTCAAAAAATGGTCACTATAGGCGACTAATAGAATTCCACATATAGCACATGGTCATATTTCTTATGACTTACAAGTCTATCATATATTTTACACAATAAGTAATGTATTCTTGTTCATAAGTCTTTGACAGTCAACTGCAGGAGAGAGCATCACCCTGGTACTTTTGCTCCAACCACAAACCGACAGTCCCCCGCACACCTTCCTTTTGGAAGTGGTCCTTCCCTTCGTGAGGGTAATAGATAATGAGAATCAATTGATTCTTTATGCCATCTAAGAACTAGTGATGTATCCTAGCTAATAACAATCAGGTTTACAACTCTAGTCTAGATCTAGCTATGTATGACCAATTCTAATTGTTCACCTATCTAGTACACCGTGAACCGATAATGCAAGCAACAACTTTTGCATTACTTTGGCCAAAGTTTCATATAAATAAAAGTTATATATTCACTCACTCTTTTCTCGACTTGGAGACAACATTCTTATTTCTCAATGTAAGCCATATAAATAAATAATTCTTTTCTACTTACTTATACCATATTGGTCTTAAAGACATCATAATCCTTATCTACTAGTCATTTTGACAAGTCTAAGGTGAGAGCTTAGGTGACTATATAACATACATTGAGTACCTCTTTGCATCCTTGCAATCACAGGTCTATAACATCCTGTCATCTACTCAATGCCCCGTCTCCCTATTCTCATGCTCAGTTGTGTTCTTCTACACATGCAAGATTATGACATTTAAGCCATAGGGTTTTTAAGATTATAGACTCTATCTGTCTTAGTCTAAGAATATAAGCATTCAACTCATAGTCTGTCGAAGATAAACTATAATTTCATATACCATCGAATTGAATACACTTCCTCATGTATATCAAAGAGATGTCATAATAATAAAGTAATCTATATCACGACTTTTCATTGTCATAGTGAGTATATCACTTGACAATCATGTGGCTATTCTTAGCCTAAGATTGTGTTAAAGATTATTCCTTATAAAACTAGAATATGTATAGTTTAGAATAACTCAAGAATACCTTCTAAAACAACTCATTCTTCTTTATATACTTGAAAATAATGATCTAATGTCAAGTGCTCCCACACAATGACTTTGACTCCATAACTAGCTTTTTAATTTTTTCCAACACACTATATGTCTTCACAGTTAGTTACTGCTGTGAGAAGAGTACTTTTATTTTACAACAACAACCTTCACTTAGGTCTCTCTTAAGTTTACATTTGGCCCATAATAAAATTTCTACAACCCAACATGGTTTTTATCTAGTTGTCGAACACTTCTTGTTGCAAGTATGGTTGCTGTTGCACCAAAAGATTGACTTGTTAATTCCTAATACAACTGCCAGAGTTAATGAATCCACGGGAGGAAACTAAACCTTGTCACAAACCCAAGTGTTGTGGTGCACATCACAAGGAGACCAAGGGTGCACACCTTACAACAATCCCCCCCAGCGTAAGCAATGGGTTCAAACTCGTGACCTAGGCTCTGATACCAATTGTTGCAAAGATGGTTGTTGTTGCACCAAAAGATTAACTTGTTAATGCCTGATACAACTGCTAGAGTTAATGAATCCACGGGAGGTAGTTAAGCCTTGTCACAAACCCAAGCGCTGCACTACACAACATTAGGAGACCAAGGGCACATACCTTGCAACACTTCTTGTCGACTTATTCCTTACATAGTCAGGCTCTAAGTTTTCTTGGCACACTCAACCACACTTATGGAAGAGTTGGCCTAATATATATAACACTGTGGGCTTAATATATATAACACAGTTGGCCTATCATGTATGATACAGTTGACCTAATACAAATAACACAGTCGACCTAATATAAATAACACAGTCGCCCTAATATGTATGATACAATCTACCTAATATAAATAACATAGTCAGTCTATCATGCATGATATAGTTAGCCTAATATAAATAACAAAGTCGACCTAATATAAATAACATAGTCAGCCTAATATAAATAACATAGTGAGCTCGTTATTTGAGACACTGTTGGCCTCACAATAACACAGAGTGAGCTCATTATTTGAGACATTGTCAGCCTCACAATAACATAGTGAGCTCATTATTAACAAGGTAAGGTTACAATACAAAGAAACTATGTTAAATATCAAAAGACTTAGGCACAATCTTGTTTGTTAACCTGCGAAGCAATTCGTGCTTCACTATCAATGAAGAGATATAAAATATCTGACATGGCCATAAGACTCACTACTAAGAGGTATCAAACTATTTAACACTTCCAAGAATAAACTATATGATAAGGATTTGATAAATAACAGAGTTATACATGCTATTCCTCTTTCCAGGTTATGGTAAGATAATATAGATAACCATATTTCTCTGTAAAGGATATACAACCAAACCACATTCACTAATGCACATAGATAATTTATTTCGCCATACAACAGTCACACAATTCTAATTACTCTTTCAATGCTTACTGATCTATTCGAATGAAAGACTGTTATACAAACTCTATCATAGTCTACAGATTGTAGTAGACTTACCTGTATGATATAACAGGTTGAGTCTTAACCGTAGTCATCTCGTTGTATCACCTTTGTTCTTCCCATCTTCTGAGCTCTTCTGCCTTCACCTACACAAATCCTTTCCTCCCTTCTACTTAATCCACTTAGAAATAGTTATGGGTATATAATTGTTGCATCGCCCCAAGAATCTCTCTACCACTCCCATGAAGCTTAACATGTAGGGATAAGTGGGGAGTATGGAGTGATTGCTCCCTCTCCCACTCCCCTAGCATCTAGGGAGCATGCTAAGGAGGATTAAAGAGACTTTTTTTTACCTCTCCAACATGATTTTAACTATAACAATAATATTAATAATAACTATGATAATTATAATAATAACAATAACTTGTAGATAGACATAACACACTTATCTAATACATGTCAATTTTGCATACTCTTGAACACTAATTGTGTTCATCTGAAACACAATTATTGATGAAGAATTCTCACAAGTTGACTAAGATCTTGACAACAAAATTAAACATGTTTAGTCAATTTTCACACATCGATTGTCATCCAAAGCATACACCATGCTTCTATCAAATGATGAAAAAGATTTTAACCTTCATCTTAATGATGACATAATTGACAAGGATAAACATGGTATCACCACTAAGTATATGTGTGTGTGTTTCTAGATGACATAAGAATCATTGCATTCACGCAATCTAGCATCATCTCCATGGCGATACTCTCTCTCCTCATATCAGAGGGAAAACAACATTGTTCCTACGTCCACCTCAGTTACATGATGGTAGTTATTCCATTTCATTATTTAACCATGTACGATTAATAATCATGTCATAAAAAATTATTCCTTGAATATAATTTAATATAAAGCAAAATGCATTTTCCATCATTACTATAATCATAATATTTTCTCTGACTAACTATCTGTCTTCACGAAAATAATGAAAATAAATACATTAGTTTAAAAATGGGGTGTGACACTATAGTTAATGCATACTATGAGATGATTTCTATCAATGTAGCTTGTCAAACAGTTCATGTACATGTCTTAGCTTTCACATTTGCATGCATGTCTACAAGGGAAAATGGTCAGTGGTATGCATGCTTCTAGCTTACTATATCCACACCACATTATTATAGTGCAAGCCTAGTTTAGATGCATAATTAGAATCACTAATAATCTCTGCAAGAACATTATCCCCATTTTAAGTGATGAAGATGGTTCGCATCCCTCACAACAATTCCAGTCTTGGAAATAAGTTTTGTTGAAATATAGCAATCTGTTCATACTTAAAGGTTCTTAACAAATTCTATGGAAAGAATGTCTAGAAATAATGTGAACCTTTTATTACATTGTATAGATCTCTTGTATCAAATTTTGTGGCAAGAATGTCTAGAAATAAATTTTGTATAATGATGATTGCATTTGTTATTATTATTATTATTTTATTATTTAAATTTATTTTAAATTGAAATTTAAGAGTAAATGATCTCTTTTACATTAATTTTTGGATTTTTAAGTAGGTGTTTCATTTTATCTATATTTTTGTTCTATTTAAGCTTTTAAGAAATCAACTTATAGTTCTATAGTAATTATTGACGAAGCTTGCTTGAAAAATTAAACAATTCTGTCATATTGTCATTGTTAATAGGTAAACTTAAAATATACTATCTTAGAAACTATATGCCTTTGTATCTTTTTACATGTAAATTAATAATAGTGCCAACACTGTAACACTTGTCATTCTTCTTATACAGAGTAGCCATATGGTAAAAGTGAGGTTCAATGAAGACTGTCATTGATTTAGCTCTAACAAACTTTACCAATGACGAAGGTATAGAGCTCAATATTTTGCATTAAGATAGTGCTTTGTGATCATTTATCACAACAATTGATGTTTGATGATTGTATGTTAGAGCTATTTATGGAGACAAGCCGTATTCAAGGGCATGATGCATGGGTTCATATATTTTGTTAAAAACATTTGTTCTCAAGAGAATGAAATGCGTAGGGTTCATGGTTGTTATTTCTTGTCTCTGCTTACATTAAAATACTATAAATAGGGGTTTAACATCTACAAGGAGAGGCAGGAGCAGGGGTAAGAGTAAAGCTATGGAGTCTCCTTCTAAATAGGTTAGAATTTTTAGTGTTTACCAAATTTTTATCTCTTTACCTTGTCTCGTGGGATTTAAACCCGAGTTTTGCAATGGAATCCCAAATATTTTTATCACTCTAGTTAACCCCACTTGACATATTATAGCTCTTGAGATAAAATTTAACTCATTAATCCTTGTAGAAAAAAAATTTAACACCAAAATTGCTCTTTTTCAATAAAATACTTCCAACTAATTGAAAGCTTCTAGTGAAGACTTCAAATTTAATGACAATCTAAAGTCTTTGAAAAAGGTTTGTTCAAAGTCAAGTAAACATAGTTCAAAAAGACATCTAAATGCCTTTCATGGGCATCCCACAAGCAAAGATTTCAATGGTGAAGTTGTTTCTAAATACAAGCTCCATCAAACATGTGAAAGAAATTGGATAACAAGTTTCCAAGCTTTCAAACTCAATTTCTTCACTTGGTTTTTGCTATCAACACATATAACAAGTAATAACTTTCATTGACTTGTTATGATTAAAACTTGTGAGTTTAAAACCTTCAATTATTCATCTATCTTCGTTCTAAAGCTTCTCAGTCAAAAACATAACTCACCTACAAAATACCAGCACTTGTTTGATTTTTTAGTGAGATTTCTTCTTACTTTTGTTTTGCTGTGAGATTCATCCTATGGAAAAAGAAAGAAACAAATATTATTCACTTTACCATCACTGAATAAACTAAACTAAACGGGTACCAAATTTGTAAAACATGTAAACAAGTAAACAAGAAGTTAAATTGCACAAGTAAACAAGTATAACAGATCTTACAAAATTTGCGGTGCTTCTAGACTTCAATTCTTAGCTATCTATTCGTAACAATATCTATAGGTTTCTTGTTTTCAATAATCCCATAATCTCAAAAAAAACTAATTTTAAATTGTTTTCTTCTTACTCTTAAACACGTGTTAAAAAAATCCCCTACTCCATTTTGTTTATCCTATTGAATTATTTTTTAAGTTACCAATTTACATTATTAGTAATATAAATATGTTATTGATATAATTATAACTAATAATTAAATATAATATTATATAATAATATGAAAATTAATATACATATAGAATATATAGAAATTAAATAATGATATTAATATTAATATTAATAGCACATATTATATTAAATTAAATAATCATATTTTTTTTAAAAAAAGGGTAAAAACTTTATTGAAATTCAAAAAAGAACATTACAAAAAAGCCAAAGAGCAAAAAGCTTCTGAAAAAACAAAACACAAGCTACCAACCAAGACAAGAAACAACATCACCCAACACCATAACCATCCACATCATCCGCCAGGATCCTTTCCAAATCATGACGGAACTCAAGGGATAATTGCCCCCAACCCTCAATCCGCTATCCATCATCATGCTTTGAAGCCCACTTAGACAAACAATCAGCAACCCTATTCCATTCACACGGAATGTGAACAAATGATACCCTCTCCAACATAGAGCAAATCTACAAAATCTAGTGAACAACCAAAGCCAGTTGCCAATTGACCTCCGTCACCTTCCACTCAATTAGCAAATTAACAATGACTTGTGAATTAGATTCACAGATAATCTTGTGCCAACCCAAAGCATAAGCACGTTCAAGAGCGCAGAGAATAGAAAACCCCTCCATAAAGTTGTTAGACTGCATCCCCTTATAAATAGAAAAGAAGAAAATAACAACACCTGAGATCTCTACCCACACCACCAATTCCAACAAGCCCCAGATTACCCCTAGAGGAACCATCTGTATTAATCTTCAAGAAATCCTCTGGTGGAGGCAACCATATACCAACCCTTTGTACCTTCATTTTCGCACGCCTACCTCTTCTGACATAGGCAGAGGCCAAAGACAAGCCCTGAATACCAAGTCTACCCACAATCTTAGCATGCTCCCTCACCAAAGGAAACTCCACCTCACATTTAGCCTCCACCGTCTCTTGGATCATACCCATAATACGATGCCAAACTTGTTGAGCCAAATTAAATAATCATATTTAAGTGTGAATACTTAATCATATTATATACTTCGATGGTATATAATGTGATAAATTAAATAATCATATTAATATTAATAGCAGAGATTATATTAAATTAAAAAATCATATTTAATCATACCATATAGTTCAATATTATATTGTATTACATTGCAATAAAAAAATGTTAGAATGTGTGCTTCTGGAATAGACTGTGTGTAGCTTTTTTAGATCATTCTAGAAGCACACATTCTAACTTATCATGGACTGTGGAAATATCATGTCTATAATAAAAAAATGTATTCAACATTCATAGTATTGTTTGAAGTAGAGTGGAATAATTGAGTGGCAAACATTAATAAGTTTTGCTTATTAATAGCTGAAATTTAATGCTTAAATTTTTGGCAAGGTAAGATTAGTGTTGAATATAATTTAATTTTCCTTTAGTTTTTCCTGCCCTTAAATTTGGGCGCTCCTTTCCTTAAAAAATGGAAACATAATATCTTAAAAAAGTAAATAATCCACTCTTACGAGTTCTTCATTAAATTTTTTGCATCTAGACTTAAGAAAATTTAATATTTGTTCAACATTCAAAATAATACTCTCTTATAATTGATTTATTATACATAAATTAATCACTACATAAGAAAACTAATTACAATAGTACTACCAAAACAATATAATAATAATATAAGTTTATAAAAGGAAATCCAAAGGAGGTTAAACAAAATGCACGCATGGAGAGGGAATAAAGGAAATGTTGTCAGAGGCATGGAAGTTAGCAACACTTGTAACTTCAAGGGTGCAAGGAATTCACTGATAGCAAGTTCAAGGGAACATTAAGAAGATTGGGAGGAATTGAAGGAATAGGAGGAATCAATGTGATGAAAGCCTAAAATACTTATTTGTTAAAGACTTTTGCAGCGAGTTCGTCTCCAAATGAGGAAATTTCTCTAATAATTATCAAGAAAGGCATTTTTGTTATATATATATATATATATCTTTTTATTATTTTCAAAATGTTTTAAAATTTAAAATTTATTTTTTAATTATATTTATGTTCACTAAAGAAGCTCAAAATATAGGTTCTTTTCCCTTTTTGGGGGCGTGAACTAATGGAGCTTAGATAATAAGGCATGGATTTAGTTAATGTCTAGAATCCACGCTTGGGAAGATGGAGTATGGGGGCAAACATGTGAAATACATAATTTGCCACCTGTTTAGTGCTCCGTGTCACATTGCAACCATGCATATGACACACAATTCCAAGTGTGTTATCAATCCCTTAACTATTATATACACCCCTCCATTTTCTTACACCATATGCAGTAAGGTTTGGGCATAAATATTTGTGCTTGAAGTAATAGATTGTAATTTTTTTCGTGAAACAAAAAATGACAGGAGTTGCCTTGGGAGACAAAATTCCTAATGTGGAGGCATACTCCACTCATGGCCACATTAGGCTCTATGTCTATGTTGAGGAAAATTGGGCCATTATCTTCTCACACCCTGGTCAGTTCTCAAAACTCTTCAATAAATCATTAAATTATTTCTATGTTTTTGTTTTACTTATGTCTTCATTCTTTTTCTAGGTCAACTGATTTTACATTGGTCTGTACTACTAAGCTTGGAAGGATTGCAAACTACATTGATGAATTTGAAAAGCATGGAGTGAAGCTTTTGGGCTTGTCCTCTAATGAGGTGGATTCACATAGAGCATGATTGCTTGATGTTGAAGCATGTTCCCCTAAAAGTAAGATTACATACATGATATTGGTTGATCCCAATGGAGAGATTATGGTGAAGCTTAATATGTGAGACCCAAAACATTTAAAAAGGCAGTAATGGGGTTTCAATTTTTATGTACTTAATGAAATTGCAGCAAACAAATTTTAGTTTTTGTGCTAGAAAAAATAAAGAACTAAATACCTTTAAAAAAAATTTCGTCCATGGCCTTAGATCGATTCCTGGAAGGTGGTTCTTTTGTTTGAACTATTCACATTCGCCTTTAGCTCACCTCAAATCTTGCAATTTGATATGCTCGCCTGAGTTATTTTCTTTCAACCATTTTCATAGTATCCAACGGGGACATTTCAACAACATGAGACCTTTTTTGACACAATTTTTTCCAGACGTGAGAAAAAATGAGGAGTTTAGAAAATTTTCCAGTGTGAGACAACTTTTTGGTTAAGTGAAAGCTCACTTATAAAAAAGCCTATCGGCTAATTAGAGGGGATAGTAGTGGATAAGAGGTGATTAAAAGGATATAAGTCTCCAGCATGTCATAATAAATTTAGTTTAGGTAAAGCATTAAGTTAAAATATTATTCATTTTATTGAAGTATTTATATTTTTCTTTTGTTGTTCTTTTCTTGTTACTCAACTTACCATTAAACGAGGACCCTAGTTACGCCGAGAGGCGTTCTTATAGTCAAAACATAGGGTGGAGTTGAAGAGCTCAAAGATTCCACAAATTTCGTGAAATTTTATAAGATTCCAATATTTTAAAATATTTAAAAAACAACATAATCTATTAACAACTGGACCCCTCAAGTATTTGCCACTATCAAGGTGAACGCCTTGACAAACCTAAATAAGAGCAATGGACTCTATTTTTAACTCTATGATGGTGGAGCCATAGTGGGACATATAAATAAAGGTTCTAAGGCTACCGACGCCAAATAAAGAAAACTCACATTAAATTTTATGCTTGCATGCATTGGACAATAAAAAAATAGTACAACCCGTAACTAAATAAATTGGAAGCTATTAAAACTCAAGCGAGCATATCAAATTGCAAGATTTGAGGTGAGGCGAAGGGGAGTTTGAATAGAAAACAAGCATTCATTTCTTTAATTCTAGCCAGACAATACTGCTTTTGTCAAGGTAAGCAATAACATTTTTTTCCAGCAAACCATAAACCTTAGTTAATTTATGTTTGCAACACATAATGAGACAGGCACATAAATATTCTATAACTGTCTATTATATTTTAAAGGAATTTCATAATACCTTTTATTTTTTAGGGGGTTTTATTTTATAATTTTTAATTTCAACTGCTATAGTTTAAAGAATACTAAAATTGTAGTGATTAAAGGCAAAGTATGAAATACAATTTGAGTTTCATTAAGTGCTATGTAAAAACCAATTGGATTATTGGTTGGATTAAATACCTCTGCAATGTTATCATTGTCTAAATTCCAACAGACTATATTATTAGTGCATAATAATGGTTATCATTTTGGGCTTGACAGTACGTTGAATGAAAATTTGAGTTTAGGACTTCTTCTCTCTGAAATGTCTTCTATGGGATTTGAAATTATGACTATTGTTTGGCAAAATGTTGTACATTGAGCGTTGGGAATATGGAAGTGAAAAAAAAGGCTAGGTACTTCCTAGAATTAGGCTTAGTGTTAACCCTTTTTGGATTGTGGCCAGATAGTCACAATTATATATAGCGAATAGTTATTATGCATCTAAATATAGTATTAATCCTTTTTAGATTGTGTTAAAGCATCTTCTTTCTCTCCTGAACTATTATTGTTTGGAGGTTTTAAGATTTATCACTGTTTCTATATTACTATTTTTACTATTTCTTTCCTTTAGGATTTTATATTATTTTAATTTAAAATGCTAGTAATTAATTATCTAAACTTTAATTATTTGAATGTATAGAAATTAGATTTGGAATATTACCTTATGATTTTTAATTATCTCTTAAGTTGTCATGGAAATGTGTAAATTAAAATGTTATAATTTAATTTTAATTAAAATTGAGTTTTAAATATTAATTTATAAAATAGAAAAGTTTTTTAAAAAGATAAAAAACAAAGATAAAAAACTTTTTTATCTTTATCTTTAAAAAAATTTTGGTATAAATTAATAATACCTCCAATTTGTTAATCAAATTAGTTAGAAACTAGAGAAAATAATACAATCCAGTTTACTCTGCAACTCAAAATATTGTGGAAATATATTTGTACATCAAAAGAAAATAATGGAAAATCTTATTTTGTAAAAGAACTAAAGATGTCATTATTTTTATCCTTGCTATAAATTTTATACAACTATTGGACCCTTGTTTCACCAAAAAAAATATTAGGTGCACTATGTTCTTGAGATCTAGCTCTCCAAGTGGAAAGACCTGGATAAATCCCATCTTCTCCTTCCTATGTATACCTGTATGCACTTTGAGGAAACATTAGAAAATCAATGAGATACTTTGGAGGTTGTATCTACTACATGCAACTTGAAAAAAATCAAAACATAGCAACCAAGAAAATATTAGGTTAGGGATTTCAAAATTAAAAAAAATAAAATAAAGAGGTTACCTGAATGAAGAAAGGAATGAGAAATGGGCACTCTGTGACCTTGAATCCAGAAGTCCAGAAGCCCCTTTGTCACTATTACTCCTTCATTCCTATGCAATAGAAAAATCCTTTCAGTAAAACATTTTAGGAAGAAATGAAAAAAAACAAAGAACAAGAAAATCATTTATATGATAATTTATTATTTTGGTAAGTTGTAAAATTTAATAATTTATTGCCTTATGAGCTCCTTTAATGAAGCTGACTTACTTAAATAACAACATGATGTTCAATTTAAATTAATTTCTACATATGCATTTATGATTAAAAATCTTGTTAAAAGTTAAATTAATATTAAGATTTAAAAATTTACTAAGTCTTCATATTTTAGTGGAATTTATTTATGTTTTGCTTTATAATTTTTTTTAGTATTAAATTATTAAGTTTTAGCTAACATACCTATATTTAAAAATATATCTAAAGTACGTTAAGAGATATCCTTCTCGAGGTGCCTATTCCACCTATGTGTGATAAATTGATAAAAAAAAATAGGCACCTCAAAAAGGATATCTCTTGGCGTACTTTAGATATATTTTTTAAATATAGGTATGCTAGTAGCATTCAGAGTGACAAGCCTAATTCTAACTATATTATATAATTATATGAATTATTATAATTATATAATATACTATTATAATATAGAATAGATATATTATTATAATATATTATAATAAAAATTAAATATAATATAATATTATATAGAATAATTACATATTATATTATTTTAATAATTATATTATATATTATATTTAGGATAAGAGTTAGGGGTTAAAATTAGGGTTAGGGTTAGTGTTTAGGTTAGAGTTAGGGTTACAATTAGGGTTAGGGTTAGGGTTAGAATTATGGTTAGAAGTAGAGTTAGGGTTAGCATTAGTGATAGGATTAAGGTTAGGGTTAGGGTTAGAAATATAATTAGTGTTCAAATTAGGGTTGGGATTATGGTTAGCATTAGGGTTAGTGTTATTATTAGAGTTACAACCAAAATTATGGTTAGAATTATGTTAAATAGGGTTAGATTTAGAAATACAGTTAGATTGAGGTTTTGAGTCTTATAAAACAATGCTAAATGTAATCTTATGGTTGTGGTAAGAATTACCTGAGGGTAAAAGTGCAATGCTGTGTCACACTTTTATAAAGGAAACAACCAACACTGACCCAACTTTTAAATTTGAATCACTAAAAAGTGACATATATGTTTTAAATTTTGAAATGATGTAAATTAATAAAATATTTATTTTTTAGTATATTTTATGTTTCTATTTTTTTGAAAAAATTAAAAAATTATTTGAATATAGGTTTTAATAAATTGACACTATAATTTAGTTGCTGATAAAATGCTGAAAAATGAAGTTACATGAGACGTCAATCTCTATACAGTAAATTTTATTTGTTTTTCTTCAATTTTTTTGTCTGTATTTATAACTTGAAACTTTAGGTCATGTATATATTTTTTTTCAATTTTGATAAACATATATTTTTAAACAAATATTAAAATGTGCATGTATTAAAATGTAATTGTTTCCAGTTGACGTCAACTTTCATATTAACTATTTATCTAAAATAGAAAAAAAAATACCATCTTGATATAGATTCTTTTATCCAGGGCATCATATTTTTTTCAATTTTTTAAAATAAGTTTTACTATTTTTCCTTGACATAGTAATTGACTTAATGTTTTGTGTTGATAACCTACTTTTAGTAAAAATAAAAACTAAAATATAAATAATAATTAAACTATTAAAATATATATATTTTTGAAAACTAAACTTATAGATCTACAAAAGGGTATTTTTTTTTTAACAAAAAGTGGCATAACCACTAAAATTGATTAATAAAAAGGAAGTTACAAAATGCCAGATTCAGAAAAGGCATATCGGCAGGAAAGAATCGGCAAAGAAAACCTCCAGTTATAGCCTGAATTTAACGAGATTATACATAATCAACTCAAAACATGAGTCGGTCCAAACGAAAAATATGACTAAAATCTTGCCAGAGAGTTTACAGTTTTTTTAAAATGAAATTATAGAGCAACTGGCATATACGAAAACCAAAAAATTAACCGCTAGAGGTAAAAACATGAAGGAGTTCCCCATTAATCTGCTATCTCTATAACCTACAGGGCATGATCCTCGGCATGATCATCATCTTCTGTAAGCTAAGGAGGAGGGGGCGGTGGAGGAGGCACATAATTCAACAGAAACAACAAAGCATGAAACACTTTCGAAGCCTTATCTGCCAATTGATTGCCCAATTCAAGCCTGTGACAATGAATTGAGTTTCGAAAAGAAATGACATAGTTGTTGTGGAGGCCATGAGAGAACGCATTAAAAAGGCAATGTAGACCAGGCGTTCAAAATAAACACCTGTAGTCAAATAACCCTCCCACAGGAGCAATACCTTCATGCAAATCATAATCATTTAAAGTAGAATTAAACAAGTCGACAGAAAAATGATCATTCTGAATAAAAGTTAACCCCAAATCCCTTACCCTGTCTCCAGATTGCAAGAGATCCATTGCATTGGATAGAAAATGTGAAGCAACTTGAGAAGGATAAATAGCAATTGGAGAGTGAAGAGTTGGTAAGTTACAAACCTGGATAATCGCTGTGCCCACAGATGCCTCATAGACTTAAAAAAACTTCCTGCAATGAGTTAGGATTTAAACAGCCAAGAAGGGGACGTTCCCAATTCCGGATAGGCCAGGAAATTCTAGTATTCCGGTGAATAGAACCCATACTAACTGCTAAACTCTATCGTGAAACAGAAAACAGGAAACACTAATAGCTGCTGAAACAGGGATCAAAGCATATTACCAAGTTAAATAAGAAACGAGATACAGTAACAACTGCTATAGCAGATAACAAGCAAAATACCAAGTTAAATGAGTGGAAAGGATGCTTCGTATAACTCATAAATGATAAAAATTAGTGAAATGCCAATTCCCTTGTGCGAGTTCTGCCAGCCGTCGTGAGGAGTAAGCATCAAGGTACAATTCGCCGACCGAAACAAAGTACACAACACTTTAAACAGCGTCAGCTTAACATCAGAAAATAATACAAAAATACAGATTAAAATCTAAATAGAAGTACCAAATTATCATAACTTACGCATTGGAGTCCTTAGCCAAAATATAACTAATGCCAGGAATCTGAAGGAAAGATTTGGAGTTCCATTCTATAGCAACCTCATTAGAGCTAAAAGCAAAATTAGCCAAAAAATCAGCTAAGAGGTTACCTTCACGATAGGTATGCCTTATCTGAAAAGAATGAAAATGTTTTAAAAGATCCCTGCCAGATTTTAGGATATATTCTATTTTCCAACTCGGAGAGGAGTTATTGGAGAAGGCTCTAACAATATTCAGTGAATCCCCTTCCACAATGAGATTAGTAAAACCATATTTTAATGCTAGATTCAAACCTGCTATTAAAGCCAAAGCCTCGGCCTCGTTATTTGTTATTGTACCGAGATTAATTGACAAAGCTCTTAGAATAGTTCCATGATGATTTCTAATGACACAACCTGCACTGGAGATTCCTGGATTACCTTTGCACGCACCATCAAAATTAAGCTTGACAAAGAATTCAGGTGGAGGGATCCATTTGATGGAGGATCGATCAATTATAATTTCAGACTTAAAGCAACTATTATCAGGCACCCTTAACTGCTTCCAAGTCTTTAAAATCATATCATCCCAACTTGTAAAAATTAGAGAACCCACCTTCTTAGATAACAAAGATGCTAAAACCACTTTTGAAATAGTTGTTTCAACTTTGCTCAGCACAATATGAAGAGGATTGCTTACTTTTTTAAATATTCTACTATTTCTTTCTAGTGAAAGAGACCAAATGACAATGCTTGGCGAAACAATCCACAGAGCAGAAAAAGTAAACTTAGAGAATAGTATAGGCTAGCTTTGAAAGACTTGAAGCAAGGAACAAGAAAGAGGACCTGACTAGTTCAGTCTAGAAAGAAGCCAAAACCAAACTTGTGAAGAAAAATCACAATTCAACAGAAGATGATCCACTGACTCCTCCACCTCCTGACAGAAGGGGCATATAAAGTAATTTGCAACCCCAAGTTTAACTAGTCTATCGCTAGTAAGGATTCAGGAATGCAAAGCTAACCATGTAAAAGCTCTTGCTTTGGGCAGGCATGAATCACTCTAGCATAACTTATAAGGCCAAGAAAGATTTGAATTGGAATCCTTACTAGTGATACTTAGGTAACCTTGTTTAACTATGTAACGACTTGATTTTGAAGTAGCCCAAACTAATTTATCCTTTTCTCCTGAGATAAATAGTCTACGATCCTTCAAAATATTCTTAAGAAGGGTCTTTTGCTCTTGAGGGACCAAGAAATCATCAAAATTTTTCCATTTAATTGAATTAATTTCTGAATTAGGATTAATTTCATAATAATCTTTAACTCTTGTTCCCCAAACCTGATATAGCAAAGACTTTATCTCGTGAAGACCTTCGGTTTTAGCTAGAGGGGGATGATTGTTCCAAGAGTCATCCTAGAAAAGGGCAGAACTTCCATCATGAATGACCCAAGATAAATAAGAAGAAATAACTTCTCAATAGTGGATCAAAAAATTCCACATGTGAGAACCTTCCTTTGGATTTAGGGTAGTAAATAATCTTTCAGGATTAAAAGAATCTAGATACTTGGCATACATTATTTTTCCCCATTTAGAATTTGCTTTTTCATATAAGTTCCAGACAAGTTTAGCTCCTAGAGCTTTATTTTGAGCTGCAATATTATGAATTGCAACTCCACCTAATTGTTTAGGAATACAGATATTATCCCAAGAAAGGAGGGGAATCTTTCACCCATGCAAATTAGTGCCATTCCAAAGAAATTTTCGTAACATGTTCACAATATAGGTAAGAATAGTTTTCGGGACCTTTAAAACCGATAGCAAATAAACTGGAATTGCTGATAAGACTGTTTTAATCATCCAAAGTTTACCTGCCAAAGTAAGCCATTTGCCTTTCCAGGAAGATATTTTAGATTTGATGCTTGTGATAAGCTTATCCCAGAACATGTTTTTAATTAAACCTGAGAAAAGAGGGATTCCCAAATACCTTGAGGGCAGAGTGGCAATTTGAAAACCAAGATACTTGGCTATCCTATTTTGCACCAGTACAGAAGAAAAGAAAAAGAAAATTTTAGACTTGCTATGATTCACTTTTTGACCAGATACTAAACAATATTTAGAAATGACTTCCTTCAAAACTCTAGCTTCCTTCATCACAGGTTGCCCAAACAACAAAGTATCATCTGCAAACAAAGCATGTGTAATAGAAAAAGGAATTCTAGGAATATTAATCCCTCTCCAATAACCCAAATAATTCTGACTCAGAATTAGCCTACTCAGCCCTTCAGCCATTAAAATAAACAGAAAAGGGGAGAGAGGGTCTCCCTGTCTTATGCCTTGAGAAGACTTAAAAATTCAGATTGAGTGCCATTAATCAATACAGAAAAACTTACACCAGTAATACAAGACTGGATCCATTTACACCATTTTGGAGAGAAACCAAACTTAAGAAGAACGTGGAACAAAAAATCCTAGGACACTCTATCATATGCTTTTAGCATATCTAATTTAATCAACATTGCAGGGAGTTTGTGTTGGTGGATTGAATGAATTACCTCATGAGCAATCAAAGCACCTTCTGAGGTCTCCTTGCCTGGGACAAAACCTCCTTGTTCATCAGAAACAATTTTGGGGATTAATGTAGCTAATCTTAACGTTATTGCTTTGGAAATGATCTTATAAAAAGTATTGCATAAAGAAATGGGTCTAAAATCAGCAAAAGAGGAAGGAGAAGTGACTTTAGGAATTAGAGCAATAAATGTTGAATTAATCTCTTTCAAAACAATTCTATTTCTCTGAGCTTCTTCTACAGCCAGCCAAATATCCTTACCCACAAACTCCCAACATTTTTGAAAGAAAATAGGAGTAAAACCATCTGGGCCAAGAGATTTATCTGGCTCTAAAGAGAAGACTACTGCCTTAATTTCTTCTATGGTAAACTTTTTCATCAATTCCAGCTTATCTTCATGGGAAATCGGATTAGGAATATGATTCAGAACTTCAGAAACAGTTGTGTTAGGAATTTGAATTGAATCTTTAGAGAGTAATTTCTGAAAAAAATTAATACCTTCTTTTTGGATGAGAGAGTCATCTTGTAGAATATTTCCCATAGAATCTTTTATGGAGAAAATAGAATTTCTGTGTCTTCTTAACATGGTCGAGACATGAAAAAACTTTGTATTACGATCCCCTTCCTTTAGCCATACTTCCCTTGATTTCTGTTTCCAGAAGATCTCTTCCCGAGACAAAATTTCCTCTAATTGAGATTGAAGTTATTTTACAAGTTCAAAAGATACATTATCCATGCCATTAGAAATAATGGCTTCATTTAACTGTTGTAATTGAAGTTGGAGGGTAGCTTTTTGTGAAAAAATGTTACCAAAAGAGGATTTATTCCATTCCAGAATTTGTTTCTTTATATATTTTAATCTTTCATTAACCCAAAACATATGAGAACCTTTTACAAAAGGAGCATTCTTCCACCAGGATTCCAATAGGGATAAGAAATTTTTATCTCTGAACCAAATAGCTTGGAATTTAAATGAGGTCCTAATGGTTTTTTCCCCAAAAGAGGCACCAAGTTGAATAGAAATAGGAAAATGATCTGAAGCTGTAAAAGGGATAATAGAAGTACTAGCAATATTTGCCTCAAGACACCATTCAGATGAAAAAAGAAACCTATCCAATCTTTCTGCTATGTTTAAAAAGTCTTTCCTTCAGTTTGACCAGGTAAAGGTCCCATTAAGTAGTGGGCTATCAATCAAAGCATTATCTGCTATGAACCCTTTAAAGTCCTCTATTACCCTCTGAGGAGGGGAGATTCCACCTGACTTTTCTGTTAGACAAGTAATAGCATTAAAATCCCCTCCTAAAATAACTTTCTCTCCAGATAATTGCGCTAGAAGTGCTGCTAAAGTGTCCCAACAATGTTTTTTTTCCCTGGTTGCAGTAGGGCCATAGATATTAAATAACCAAAAGTTTAAAGAAGAAAAAGTGATCCTAACCAGAATAAAATTAGGAACAGAGCAAATTGATTCTACTGCACACACTTTATTGTCCCAAAGAATAGCCAGTCCTCTTGAGGCCCCTTGGGAGGGAGAGTGAAGATACTTCCATTTCAACCAGCTTGGAAAAATAAGATCAGCTTGGGAAGTTGATAACTTAGACTCTTGAAGCAAGACAATATCCATTCCAGAGGAATCTAACTGACGCTTTATCAAGCGTCTTTTGTTAGGGGCATTGATGCCCCTAACATTCCAAGAAAGGAGCTTCATTGCTCGCGGGGAGAGTTTCTCACTCTCCCCGATCTTAGACAAGTATCCAGGGTGGCCTGTAAACCCGCTTTAATTTCTTCTTGCATTTTAAAGGATTTTGGTTTGCGTCCTCTCTTAGAGGGAGAGATAGAACTCTGTTTGGTAGGTGAGTCCTGAATCAATGATTGAGAAATGGACAATTTAGTAGAAAAATCAAAAACCTCACTATTTTCTCCTAAAAGTGTAGAATGATCTACCTTCCCCTGGTTTAAGCGATTCTCAGGGTTTGCACTGGGGACAGAGTTATTTAAAAGAGTAGGATTATCGACAAGAGAATTTGTCTTCTCGGTGACTACCTCATCTGCCAGTTCTTCTATCAGGTCAGAGATGACCTTACAAAAGGTTCTTTCAACAAATTCATTAGCTTCTTGCTCAGAAAAAGGAAACCCAACCAAACCTGTCTCATCCAAATTATTAGCAATTTCCTTTTTACTATTTTCCTCATTGTTAAAAGAGTTAAGTAAATTTTTCTTAATTTTATCACTCGAAAAGACAGGAGTATCAAGCTCCTCAAAATTGCCAAAAGCAAACTCAAAGGGACATTCGTCCTCAATTCCCGTAGCAGACTGGTGTTCTTCTTCAGAAATAGGGGAATTGACAAAATGATTCAATAAAGCTTCCCCTAGGTTAACAGAATCTAAATTTTCCTTAGAAAAATTTACTTCATCCAAGGCCTCATCAATTTCATTTTTACCCAACATGTCTATATTGTTCATAAGCATTGGATTTTCAAAAACAACTACTTGTTTCCACTTTGCAAATTTGGAGTGGAACTCCATGAATTTGGGAAAGGGAAACGAAGTATTTAAAATTATAGAAAATCTGACGGGCAGATCTGGGTGCTGAAAATTTGACAAATCATGTTTAATAAAGAAGCCCATTTTTTTTGCACAGAATTCAATAATAGCAAGATCCCTGTATTCCAACGGGAGATTGGGCAAAGAAATCTAGAATGGAACAAAATTCATATTAGCTTTAACTAGGTCAAAATTTGGTTCCCATTTCTACAAACAAATCCCTTTGCCATGATAGAACCACAACTTTTGATCTAGGGTTTCATTTCGAAAGCATCCATTTTCAAAAACCACCGTAAAAACACATAATTCTTTGTGTAAAAAGAAAACATCCGAAACCCCTTTCCATGTAACCCTAACCCAGTGAAGAAAACTATCAAAATTAAAATATCAAGTTTTTCAAATAATTTTTTTTTTTGGTAAATTGGCCTCATCATGGTGCTACATATGCATTTAGCCAACAATTTTAGTTGTAAAAGTTGTGCACATATCTAACTTATCTAGAATGAATCTTACAAGATCATATGTTTGACCAAAATTGATTTTTAGTTAGAAATACTTAAATTTGCTTGTGCTGATAAGTCAGCTGAAAGTGTGACACAACTTTGTGCTTTTAAGAAGAATTAGGGTACATATTTTTAAGGAATATTTTAATCTCAATGTTGAACCCTAACCCTAATTCTAACAATAACCCAAACCCTAATACTAACCTTGATTCTAATTATAACCCTAGTTTTAATTCTAATCTTAACATGAAGCTTGACCCTAATTCTAACCCTAAACATAAGCCTACATACAACACTAGTTCTAACCCTATATGTAATTCTAACCATAATTGTATCCCTAATTCTAAAGCTAACACTAACCCTAACACTAATCTTAATTCTAACCCTAACCATAAAATTGATTGTAACTATATTTTTAATTCTAACACTGATTCAAAACCTAAGCCTAACCCTAATTATAATTGTAACCCTAAATCTCACCTAACCCTAACCCTCATTATAACCCTAAACCTAGTTTTGATTGTAATTCTCATTCTAATTGTCACCCTTTTTCAAATTGTAACCGTAATTCTAACCCTAATCCTAACCTTAATTCTAACTACAATTCCAACCCTAACCCTAATTATAAGACTAATCATAACCCTAACCCTTATCTTTACCGTAACCTTAATTCTAATTGTAACCCTAAATCTCACCCTAATTCTAACCCTTATTATAACCCTAACCCTAGTTTTGATCCTAATTCTCATTCTAATTGTTACCCTTTTTTAAACTATAGCCTGAATTCTAATTATAATTCTAACCCTAATCCTAACCCTAATTCTATTTGTAATTCCAATCCTAACCATAATTATAACCCTAACCTTAATTCTAATCATAACCCTAAATATCACCCTAACCCTTACCCTCATTATAACCCTGACCCTAGTTTTGACCTTAATTCTCATTCTAATTGTCACCCTTCTTTAAACTATAACCTAAATTATAATTATAATTTTAAACCTAATCCTAACCCTAATTCTATCTGCAATTCCAACCCTAAATATAATTATAACCCTAACCCTAATTCTAACATTAACCCTAATTATAGTCATAACCCTAACTCTAACCCTAACCCCAACCTGATCAAGTAATCCTAATTACAACTCTAATTCTAACCCTAACCCTAATTCTAACCCTAACCCTAACCCTTATTCTAACCCTAAACATAGCTCTAATTTTAACATTAAGATTGATCCTAATTGAAACCCTATTTGTAACCTTAATACTAAACTTAACCCTAATTGTAACCCTAGCCCTAACTTTAATTCTAACATTAACACTAATTATAGTTGTAACCCTAAATCTAACCCTAACCCCAACCCTAATTATGATTCTACCCTAACTATAACCCTAATTTTAAATCTAACAATAACCCTAATTCTAACCCTTACCTTAATCCTAATTCTAACTATGATTTTAACCCTAACCCTAACCTAAATTCTAACCCTAACTCTAGCCATAACCGTAACCCTAACTGTAACTCTAATGATTACCCTAACTCTAATTCTTACCCTAATTCTAATAGTAACCCACCTTAATTCTAACCCTAATTCTAATAGGAAGCCTATTCCTAACTCTAACCCCAATCCTAATCACATCGTGATTCTACTCTAACTATAACCCTAATTTTAAATCTAACAATAACCCTAATTCTAAACCTTACCTTAATCATAATTCTAACTACTATTTTAACCCTAACCCTAACCTAAATTCTAACCCTAACTCTAGCCCTAACCCTAACCCTAACTATAACTCTAATGCCTACCCTAATTTAGTAACACTAGTTCTCACTCTAACCCTAACCTCAATTCCAACCCTAACCCTAATTATAACCCTAACCTGATTCTAACATTAACCCTAACCCTAACCCTAACCCTAACCCTAATTGTAATCCTAACCCTACCCACATTGCTAATTGTAATCCTAACTCTAATTCTAAACCTAACCCTAATCCTAATTTTAAACCTAATCCTAACCCTAACCCTCACTCTAACCCTAAACATAGCTCTAATTTTAACCCTAACCCTAATTCTAACCTTAAGCCTGACTATAATTCAAACCCTAACCATAACTTTAATACTAACGTTTACCCTAATTGAACTCTTACCCTAACTCTAATTTGAACCCTAGCCCTAACTGTAACTCTAATTCTAATAGTAACCCACCTTAATTCTAACCCTAATTCTAATAGGAACCCTAATCCTAACTTTAACCTTAACCCTAACCCTAATTCTAATCATACCGTGATTCTACCCTAACTATAACCCTAATTTTAATTCTAATAATAACCCAATTCTAACCCTTACCTTAATCCTAATTCTAACTATTATTTAACCCTAACCCTAACCCAAATTCTAACCCTAACTCTAGCCCTAACCCTAACCCTAACGGTAACTCTAATGCTTACCCTAATTTAGTAACCCTAATTCTAACTCTAACCCTAACCTTAATTCCAACCCTAACCCTAAATATAACCCTAACCTGATTCTAACATTAACCCTAATTCTAGCCCTAACCCTAACCCTAATTATAACCCTAACCCTACCCACATTGCTAATTATAATCCTAACTCTAATTCTAAGCCTAACCCTAATCCTAATTTTAAACCTAACCCTAACCCTAACCCTTATTCTAACCCTAAACATAGCTCTAATTTTAACCCTAACCCTAACCCTAACTCTACCCCTAAGCCTTACTATAATTCAAACCCTAACCATAACCTTAATGCTAACCTTTACCCTTATTAAACCCTAACCCTAACTCTAATTTGAATGCTAACCCTAACTGTAACTCTAATTCTTACCCTAATTCTAATTGTAACCCACCTTAATTCTAACTTTGATTCTAATAGGAACCCTAATCCTAACACTAACCCTAATTCTAATAATAACCTTGATTCTACCCTAACTATAATCCTAATTTTAAATCTAACAATAGCCCCAATTCTAACCCTTACGTTAATCCTAATTCTAGCTATGATTTTAATGCTAACCCTAACCTGAATTCTAACCCTAGCTCAAGCCCTAACCCCAACCCTAATTATAACCCTAATCAAACCTAACCCTAACCCTAACCCTAACCTTAATTCTAATCATAACCCTAAATATCACCCTAACCCTAACCTTTATTATAACCCTAACCCTAGTTTTGATCCTAATTCTCATTGTAATTATCACCCTTCTTTAAACTATAACCCAAATTTTAATTATAATTCTAACCCTAATCCTAACCCTAATTCTATCTGCAATTCCAACCCTAACCATAATTATAACCCTAATCATAACCTTAACCCTAACCCTAACCCTAACCTTAATTCTAATCATAACCCTAAATCTCTCCTTAACCCTAACCCTTATTATAACCCTAGCCCTACTTTTGACCCTAATTCTCATTCTAATTGTCACCCTTTTTTTCAAATTATAACCCTAATTCTGATTGTAATTCTAACCCTAAATCTAACCCTAATTGTAATTACAATTCCAACCCTTACCCTAATTATAACCCTAACCTAATTCTAGAATTAACCCTATCCCTAATTGTAACCCTAACCCTAACCACATTGCTAATTGTAATCCTAACTCTAATTCTAAACCTAACCCTAATTATCACTCTAATTATCATCGTATGTCTAACTTTAACCCAAATTTTAATTGTAATTCTAATCCTTATCCTAACCGTAATTCTAACTACAATTCTAACCCCAAGTATAATTATAACCCTAACCCTAATTCTAACATTAACCCTAATTATAGTCGTAGCCCTAATTCTAACCCTAACCCTAAACCCAACCTAATTGTAATCCTAATCGTAACTCTAATTCTAACCCTAACCCTAATTCTAATCATAACCATGATTCTACCCTAATTTTAAATCTAACAATAACCCTAGTTCTAACCCATACCTTAATACTAATTCTAACTATGATTTTAGCCCTAACCCTAACTTGAATTCTAACCCTATCTCTAGCCCTAACCCTAACTTTAACTGTGACTCTAATGCTTACCCTAATTTACTAACCCTAATTTTAATTCTAACCCTAACCTCAATTCTAACCCTAACCTCAATTCTAACCCTAAGCTTGATCCTAATTGAAACCCTAACCCTAACGTTAATACTAAACTTAACCCTATTTGTAACCTTAACCCTATTTTTAAGGAATATTTTAATCTCAATGTTGAACCCTAACCCTAATTCTAACAATAACCCAAACCCTAATACTAACCTTGATTCTAATTATAACCCTAATTATAATTCTAATCTTAACATGAAGCTTAACCTAATTCTAACCCTAATCATAGGCCTATATACAACAATAGTTCTAACCCTATCTGTAATTCTAACCATAATTGTATCCCTAATTCTAATGCTAACACTAACCCTAACACTAATCCTAATTCTAACCCTAACCATAAAATTGATTGTAGCTATAATTTTAATTTTAATACTGATTCAAACCCTAAGCCTAACCCTAATTCTAATCATAACCTGAAATCTCACCCTAACCCTAACCCTCATTATAACCCTATAGTTTTGATTGTAATTCTCATTCTAATTGTAACCCTTTTTTAAACTGTAACCGTAGTTCTAACCCTAATCTTAACCCTAATCCTAACCCTAATTCTAACTACAATTCCAAACCTAACCCTAATTATAAGCCTAATCATAACCATAACCCTAACCCTAACTGTAACCTTAATTCCAATTGTAACCCTAAATCTCACCCTAACCCTAACCCTTATTATAACCCTAACCCTAGTTTTGACCCTAATTCTCATTCTAATTGTTATCCTTCTTTAAACTATAACTTGAATTCTAATTATAATTCTAACCCTAATCCTAACCCTAATGCTATATGCAATTCAACCCTAACCCTAACCTTAACCCTAACCTTAATTCTAATCGTTACCCTAAATCTCACCCTAACCCTTACCCTTATTATAACCCTGACCCTAGTTTTGACCCTAATTCTCATTCTAATTGTCACCCTTCTTTAAACTATAACCTAAATTCTAATTATAATTCTAACCCTAATTCTATCCACAATTCCAACCCTAAATATAATTATAACCCTAACCCTAATTCTAACATTAACCCTAATTATAGTCATGACTCTAAATCTAACTCTAACTCTAACCCTAACCAAATCAAGTAATCCTAGCCCTAACCCTAGCCCTAACCCTAACCATAAACATAGCTCTAATTTTAACCCTAAGGTTGATCCTAATTGAAACCCTATCTGTAACCTTAATACTAAACTTATCCCTAATTGTAACCCTAACCCTAACTTTAGTTCTAACATTAACACTAATTATAGTTGTAACCCTAATTCTAACCCTAACCCCAACCCTAATTATAATCCTAACCCTAATTATGATTCTACCCTAGCTATAACCCTAATTTTAAATCTAACAATAACCTTAATTCAAACCCTTACCTTAATCCTAATTCTAACTATGATTTTAACCCTAACCCTAACCTGAATAGGTCAGTAGTATCGTAATGCTGGCAGTACTGCTCGATTGTGTTGATAGGGCAGTCCCGCTTTCTAAGTTGAGGCGATTAGACAGGAGCTACTCTGGTTAATTCCTAGCAGCTGACATGATACTGGTAGAGGGCATGCTAGACACCCTAACTCTAGCCATAACCCTAACCCTAACTATAACTCTAATGCTTACCCTAACTCTAATTCTTACCCTAATTCTAATAGTAACCCACTTTAATTCTAACCCTAATTCTAATAGGAACCCTAATCCTAACTCTAACCCTAACCCTAACCTTAATTCTAATCATACTGTGATTCTACCCTAACTATAACCTTAATTTCAAATCTAACAATAACCCTAATTCTAACCCTTACCTTAATTGTAATTCTAACTATTATTTTAACCCTAACCCTAAGCTAGATTCTAACCCTAACTCTAGTCCTAACCTTATCCCTAACTGTAACTCTAAGGCTTACCCTAATTTACCAACCCTAATTCTAACTATAACCCTAACCTTCAATTCCAACCCTAACCTTAATTTTAACCCTAACATGATTCTAACATTAACCCTAATTATAACCCTAACCCTAACCCTAACCGTAATTGTAAACTCAAGCCTACCACATTGCAATCCTAACTCTAATTCTAAACCTAACTCTAATCCTAATTTTAAACCTAACCCTAACCCTAACCCTAATGCTTATTCTAACCCTAAACATAGCTCTAATTTTAACCCTAACCCTAACCCTAGGATGACTATAATTCAAACCCTAACCATAACCTCAATACCAACCTTTACCCTAATTGAACTCTAACCCTAACTCTAATTTGAATCCTAACCCTAACTGTAACTCTAATTCTTACCCTAATTCTAATAGTAGCCCACCATAATTCTAACCCTAATTCTAATAGGAACCCTAATCCTAACTCTAAACTTAACCCTAACCCTAATTCTAATCATACCATGATTCTACCTTGACAATAACTCTAATTTTAATTCTAATAATAACCCTAATTCTAACCCTTACCTTAATCCTATTCTAACTATTATTTTAACCTAACCCTAACCTGAATTCTAACCCCAACTCTAGTCCTAATCCTAACCCTAACTTTAACTCTAATGCTTACCTAACTTAGTAATCCTAATTCTAACTCTAACCCTAACCACAATTCCAACCCCAACCCTAATTATAACCCTAAACCTTATTCTAACATTAACCTTAATTCTAACACTAACCCTAACCATAATTGTAACCCTAACCCCACCCACATTACTAATTGTAATCCTAACTCTAATTCTAAACCTAACCCTAATCCTAATTTTAAACCTAACTCTAATCCTAACTTTAAACCTAACCCTAACCGTAACCCTTATTCTAACCCTAAACATAGCTCTAATTTTAACCCTAACCCTAACTCTAACCCTAAACCTGACTATAATTCAAACCCTAACCCTAACCTTAATACTAACCTTTACCCTAATTAAACTCTAACCCCAATTCTAATTTGAACCCTAACCCTAACTGCAATTCTAATTCTTACCCTAATTCTAATAGTAACCCACCTTAATTCTAACTCTAATTCTAATAGGAACCCTAATCCTAACTGTAATTCTAATCATAACCTTGATTCTGCCCTAACTATAACCCTAATTTTAAATCCAACAATAACCCTAATTCTAGCCCTCACCTTAATCCTAATTCTAACTATGATTTTAATGCTAACCCTAACCTAAGTTCTAACCCTAACTCAAGCCCTAACCCTAACCCTAACTATAACTTTAATGACTACCCTAATTCTATTTCTAACCCTAACCCTAATCCCAACCTTAATTATAAACCTAATCAAACCTAACCCTAACGCTAACCTTAATTCTAATTGTAACCCTAAATCTCACCCTAACCCTAACCCTTATTATAACCCTAACTCTAGTGTTGACCCTAATTCTCATAGTAATTGTCACCCTTCTTTAAACTATAACCTGAATTCTAATTATAATTCTAACCCTAATCCTAACCCTAATTCTATTTGCAATTCCAACCCTAATAATAATTATAACCCTAATCATAACCCTAACCCTAAACCTAACCTTAATTCTAATCATAACCCTAAATCTCACCTTAACCCTAACCCTTATTATAATCCTAACCCTAGTTTTGACCCTAATTCTCATTCTAATTGTCACCCTTTTTCAAATTGTAACCCTAATTCTAATTATAATTCTAACCCTAAATCTAACCCTAATTGTAATTGCAATTCCAACCCTTACCCTAATTATATCTCTAACCTAATTCTAACATTAACCCTAACCCTAACCCTAACCACATTGCTAATTGTAATCCTAACTCTAATTCTAAACCTAATCCTAATTCTCACTCTAAATGTCACCCTATTTCTAATTGTAACCCAAATTATAATTATAATTCTAACCCTTATCCTAACAAAAAGTCTAACTACAATTCAAACCCCAAATATAATTATAACCCTAATCCTAATTCTAACATTAACCCTAATTATAGTCATAACCCTAATTCTAACCCTAACCCCAACCCCAACTTAATTGTAATCCTAATCGTAACTCTTATTCTAACCCTAACCCTAATTCTAATCATAACCCTGATTCTACCCTAACTATAACCCTAATTTTAAATGTAACAATAACCCTAATTCTAACCCATACCTTAATGCTAATTCTAACCATGATTTTAACCCTAAGCCTAACTTGAATTTTAACCCTAACCCTAACCCTAACCCTAACCCTAACTATAACTCTAATGCTTACCCTAATTTAGTAACCCTAATTCTAATTCTAACCCTAACCTCAATTCTAACCCTAATCCTGGTCCTAATTGAAACCCTAACCCTAACCTTAATACTAAACTTAATCCTAATTGTTACCCTAACCCTAACACTAACTCTAATTCTAACATTAACCTTAACTCTAATTCTAACATTAACCCTTTAAAATAAATATTAGAACTATAAGATTAGTTTATATTCATGAATATTTTTATGTAGTATGATCTATACTTGCCCTTTAAAGGACTTTCTCATATTAGCTTTTATGAGCATTTATTAAAAATACTTAATCTAGCAAGGGTAGAATTTTCTTAATTTATCAACAAGTTAAAATATTTTAATAATTTTTTAAATTATACAAAATTATAGTTTTGGTGCTAGATTATATTTTTTACATACATATTATTTAAAAATAAAATAATCACGTGTTAAGTGGCAAGCCTAGATATAATTTAATTTTAAAATGGAAATATATAAAATTATAGTTTTATTTTTAAAAAGTAAGACATAATTTGAAAGATTAATATGAAATTTTGATATCAAGATTCAATAATCTAAAACCAGAAATTCCTTAATAAATAATTAATGGAGACTTCCCTTATACAAAAGTGAAGGATAATAATCCTTTACACAAACTAATATACGTTATTATTTAAAAATAAAACAATCATGTGTTAAGTGGCAAGTGTACATATAATTTAATTTTAAAATGGAAATATATAAAATTATAGTTTTATTTTTTAAAGTAAGACATAATTTGAAAGATTAGTATGAAATTTAATATCAAGATTCAATAATCTAAAACAAAAAATTCCTTCATAAATAATTAAAGGAGACATCCCTTATACAAGAGTTAAGGATAATAACCCTTTACACAAACTAAAACCTAATTGAAAATAGAGAAAAAAAGATCAAGCATTCATGAACTCAGTAACAATCTTTGAACAATGAGCAACTGCACGCTTTGCAAGCTCTTGAGGAAGACAAACCCTCACAGCTATCTAAATCTCTCGTATGTTGATGATATTCTTTTTGTTGCGGCAAGCAACGTTGGTTGCCTCGGTCACAATTTTCTCAAACATCTCATTGATAAACTTGTTGATAATTCCCATAACTTTGCTCGAAATATTGATATTTGGGTGCATTTGCTTGAGAGTTTTAAACAAGTAGATCTTAAATATTTGCTTGTTCTTTTTATTTATTTTTGTACCTTTCTCATCTTGACCTTTTGTAGGTACTTTCTTCTCAACCTTACAAACCTTGTTTTTTTTCTATAGATTTGTTAGTCATGACCTCCTTTTCCTCCACAATGGGCCACTTCTCTGTCCTTTTTGCCATCGATAAGCACTATAAAAGTCATATCGTCAAATTCAAAATTAAATCTAAGTCTAGGCTAAAAATGAAAATGGGGTTGGGGAGCAAGGTGGTACATGGAGAAATCAGGCTGGAGAAATAACCAGATGAAACCCCCCGACAGAAACCCTAGGAACGAAAAGGTTTCAAGCAAAACAATGGTGGTGGGATCTCAGGTTTTGAATTCGACTTTAGATCATCTCAAGGAATGCACCTTCTTTGTAAAATGGTATGGTAAAGGGGGAGATAGAGGAAATATTAAAAGATGGTGGAATGAGCAATGGTGCATGGGTGTTATCATCAAATTCCTCATGAATGATTTCTTCTTGGTCCTATGCCCTAAATCAGATGAAAATAAGATGATCATGGAGAAAGGGCAACTCTTTATGGGCGGGCATAGATTTTACTTAAAGGACCGGGAGATGAATTTTGATCCATCAAAACATAGATTTGAAAAGATCTAGATATGGTATAAGCTTGAGAATTTACTAATGAAATACTAGGACGAAGAAATCCTAGAATTAATAGGATATGAGTTGGGTAATGACATGGGATCATATGTGTGTGCAGAAGAAAGATGGAATCCAAGCGGGTCTAGATCTTACATAAGGATTTGTATGGAAATAAAGCTAAACAGCCCCAGATGGAATGAACTAGAAATAGTAACAGAGGCAAATAGATGGCTGCAAAAAGTAGAATGTGTTCCATCTCCAAAAGGTTATGTGCTAGGCTATCTAGGGTTCAAGAATTCCCATAGCCAAGACTTTGGCAAGACTCTGGAGGACAGTAGGGAAGACATAAAAGCAGGAGATAGTTCCTCACAAAACTTGGAAAACACCCCTATCTTCTATGCCGAGGAAGAATGTAGAGCAAGCAGAAGGAGGAAGGTTGGAGCATAGCAAAATAGAAGACAATCGTCTGATAGAGGAGAGATCTTAGGAAGAGGAGTTTCAACATCCGCCTGTGAGAAAAGAAATAGAAGACATTATCAACACAATACTTGAGGTAGGGTGTGACCTAATGGATCTGGTTGATGGGCTAAAGAAGAACATGGGACAACTAGATCATGTAGAGCTACCAACAAAGGAAGAAGAGTTGAGCTTCCTAGATAAGGTGCTAGATGATGAAGCAGAAAAGGAAGAAGCGGAGGAGATAGCAAACAAAAAAATAGAAGGGAGTGACTTGGAGATAGGAGGAGATAGAGTAAAAAATTTGGGGATCAATCAAAAATACTCAATCAAGCAAACCTTGGATTATGGGGAAGTCAAAAGGAGAGGGAGAATGTTAAAACAAGAAAAGAGGAACCAAGATTGGGAGGTAGATAGTCAGGTGAAAATCACTATGTTACTTAGATTTGGGAAGGGTGTTACCCTTTTGGGGTGTCATGAAGCTCATATCCCGAAATGTTAGGGGCTTAAAGGCCTCTAACAAAAAGCGTCTGATAAGGCATCACTTGGAGGTGGCCTTAGCAGATGTTTATATGATGCAAGAAACAAAATTAGGTAGGTTAGAAGTAGAGGAGTTTAGTAGGAAGTTGAAGTGTTGGAAAGCTGAAGTGGTCAGTTCGAAAGGTGCTTCCGGGGGACTCATCACTTTTGGGAGACTGTAACTAGTCTACATCGAGAGAGTGGTAGCAAGTAGTTACTGGTTGCCTTGTGAGGTAAAAAGTCTAACTTCAAATATGCATTTCTTGTTAGTAAATGTATATGGTCCCATTTCCTGCATTTCTAAAAGAACAGTTTGGGGAGAAATAGAAAACTTATGGAGAGATTCAAACAATAGGATCTACATAGTGGGAGGGGATTTCAATGCAATTCTTTATAATCAAGACAAAAGAGGGGGTTCAAAGGAAACTGCAATCTCAAATAGACTTTGGGAACTTTGTGGAAAGAAATTTGTTAATGGAGATTCAAATGTCAAATGGGACATTCACTTGAAATAATAGGAGAATAGAATTTAGTAACATTGCTGAGAAGCTGGACATATTCCTTTTCAAGGGATGCCTAGGTTCTTTCCCTTATTCATTAGTAGGGAGCATTGTTCCAATGTTGGGATCGGATCGCTTTCCCATCAGTTTAGAAATTCTGAGAGACAAAAGACCCATTAGATGTCCTTTTAAGTTCAAAAACATGTGGACAAAAAATAAAAACTTTTTCAACCTAATTCAAAGTTGGTGGGAGGAGGCAAAACCCAAAGGAACAAAGATGTTCAGACTAATGTCAAAGCTAAAAATAGTAAAGCAACACTTGAAAGAATGGAATAGGACTAGTTTCAAGAACATCTTTGAAACTAAATTGGAGATCGAAGGAGAAATCAATTCATTGAATGATGATGTAATAGTCAAGGGAATGGATGATGGGAGATTCTTGAAAGAGAAAGAATTGCTGAACAAAATAGAAGATGTGTTAGCCAAAGAAGAGACCTTTTGGAGGCAAAAGTCTAGGGAAACCTGGATAGGGGATGGAGATAAAAACACCAAGTATTTTCACAATGCAACCAAAGCAAGAAGAGAGATCAACATAATAACTTCCCTCAAAACCTCCACTCGACAGTTGTTGGAAAAGCCTAAAGAATTAAGGGAGGACGCAGTTAGCTTTTTCAGAAAGTTGCTAAATAATTGGGAAGGGTTGAGCCTCACAACACAATCAGGTATTTTGGCAAGCATACCTGAATTGGTGTCGATATAACAAAATGAGGAGTTAATGAAACCATTCACAGAAGAGGAGATTAAGAAGGCACTTATTTAATTACATCTAGATAAAGCATCGGGTCCAGATGGTTACCCAGCTAGTTTTTTCCAAAAGTGTTGGAGCATAGTGGGGGGAGAGGTGGTTGAGGCTATTGAGGACTCAAGGAAAACATGGAAAGTTTTAAAAGAAATTAATAATACATTTATCGCCTTAATCCCAAAGAAGGAGAAACCTACATAATTAGATGAATTCAGACTAATCTCTCTTTGCAACACCATATACAAAATTATGGCAAAAGCTATAGCCAATAGACTAAAAGCAATTCTCCCACACATCATATCAGAAGAACAAACTGGATTCATGCCCGGAAGGTCTATCTTAGGTAGGGTCATTATAGCATAGGAAGCAATACATTCCATTCAACAAATGGAGAAGTCAAGTATGCTAATCAAACTGGATATCAAAAAAGCCTAGGATTGGGTGGACTGGCAGATCCTCTTCAAAGTTCTAGAAGCATTCAGGTTTGCAATGTCATGGTTGGATTAGATATTTAGTTGCGTGGCCAACCTGAGGTTCTTAGTGCTCTTCAATGGTACTATGGAAGGCTTATTTGAAGCATCCAAGGGGCTGAGGCAAGGTGACTCATTGTCACCATTTCTCTTCATTATTGTGGTAGAGGCAATGGGAAGAGCTATAAACCTAGCATCAACAAAGGGCACAATCAAAGGTATAAAAATAACATTTGAAACGTTCCTTCAGTAACACATCAACAATTTGCTGATGATACTTTACTTTTGGGAGAGGCTGATAGAAGAGAAGTAAGGGAATTCAAGAAGATACTAAATCTTTATGAGGCCGCCTCAGGATAGGAAGTGAATAAGGAGAAGTCTAAAGTTTTTTTCTTTCATTCCAACCCACAAATGAAACAACAAATTCTGAGATTATTAAACTTCAAGAAGGGTTCTCTGCCCTGTATATATTTGGGGATGCCATCGGCTACAGGTCATAGGACAGGTCTCTTGTGGGATCGATTGGGATAGAAGATAGAGAACATATTAGCATCATGGAAAGGCAAATGATTATCTTGGCCAGGAAGAATATATATGCTCAAAGCTATTGTTTCAGCTTTGCCAATATAGTTAATGTCTTGCATGGCTCTTCTGGTAGGGGTAAGTAAGAAGTTCAATCAGAGTATGAGAAAGTTTTTTTGGTAGGGGAGCTCAGATCAGAAGAAGATACTATTAATTGCTTGGGAAAAGGTGTGTAAGTCTAAGGTTGTTGGGGGTGTGGGTCTAAAAGACTTGGTGAAACAAAACATGGCATTGGGAGCCAAATTGGTTTGGAAGATGTATTCCAATCAAAATCTAAAATGGATTAAAATCCTTCAAAACAAGTACCTAGATGAAGGGGAGTTGAGCATAATCTCATAAAGAACCATTCCACAAGGCTCAAGAATTTAGAACTTTTGGGGAAGTTGTCATTCCCTAATCATGGACTATGTAACCTGGGACATCAGAGATAGTAGATCTGCTTCCTTTTGGGAAGACTCATGGGGTGGCTATCTAATTTTGAAGACAATATCAGATCTAGAGCAAGCAAGAGCAGTGACCCTGCAACTTTGGGGGCCCAAGGTTAGAGATTATATGCAAGAATCGGTTGAAGGTGGGATCAACAAGTGGCAATGGAAGGATGTGGGTACCTTAGGACTCTGTTATAAGGTGGTTAAGGATTTTTCTACACTCTTGAAGGGGAGAAATATTCAAATTCAAGAAGGTAAGGACATGCTAGTTTGGAGTGGGGCTAAAATTGGCCAATACAACACAAAGGACAAATACAAAATCTTAACAAGAGAAGTGGAAGCCAGGACTACGCTACTGATCACTCTATGTTGGAGTAAGCAATGTATGCCTAAAGCAGGCACCTTTACTTCAACCACTCTGCAAAACAAGGTCCTAACTGTAGTCAAATTCAAGAAGCTGGGATTTCATGGACCATCAAGATGTGTCCTTTGCAGAAAGGAGGAAGAAACTGTGAACCATCTATTTCTTGGCTGTCCCTTCTCATAACAATGCCAGAAGTGGCTCTGTGCTAGGCTAGGATGGGTGAGTGCCTTGCCAAATGACATCCTTAATTTGTTCCTTTCTTGGCCCACCATCCAAAAAATTGCATTGTTCTCAAGTCTATGGATAGTTAGTCCTTCAATTTTGGTTTGGGAAATTTGGAAAGAGAGAAATAGAAGATTGTTTCATGAAAAGGAATTCAGTCTCCATCTTTTCTCAACAAAGTGGAAGCTGCCATAGTGGAGGTGGTCAACAACAGGGTCGGGCAACTAAATCAAAAGAATGTGTTGTTCACAATATGGGATGCCAACATGAGGAAATCATGGCTTGGGCTCAGCATCCAACCCTTTTGGGGTTTGGGAGGGTGAAAAATGCAAAATCATAGAGAGACTGTAGTATGGAAAAAACTAATTCATGGCTGGCATAAATTAAATTTTGATGGCACTTCAAGAGGCAATCCGGGTGCCTTAGGTGCCAGTTGTATTGTAAGAGATTGGAAGGGAGAAGTGGTTGGTAGTTTGTTGTCTCCACTACCAGTGGGCACCAACAACAACACATAATTCCTTACACTACTTTATGGCCTCAGACTATGCCATGAACTCAAAGTGGAAAACATTGAAGTAGAAGGAGACTCCTCTCTGGTGGTGAATGCGGTTAGGTCAAGTAAGGTATTAAATTAGAAATTGCAACCGTTGTTGGAAGCAGTTTTGAAAGAGCTAACCAGGTTCAAAAGCTACACAGTCAACCATGTATACAAAGAAATAAATAGAGAAGCAGATTCACTTGCTAACTCAGGGGCAGATGGCATATTTAGCAAAAAGATCGGTAATCACAACAATGGAGTCAATTCTGGTGGTGGTGGTTAAAAGACACTTGTCCACAAAGGACTCAACAGGAACACAGTCGTAAAGAATTAAGGGGTCCCAGAATCTCTCAGTCATGGGCGAATAAATTTCCACATCATAAGCAATCTTTCTTCAAAATACATTTGGTTTTGTGAATTTCGAGTATGCTCCTGTGCCCAGGGGATGATTGGTGACTTGCCTTGTTGAGAGACGATGGAGCTGGCATCTTCAAAGCTCATATGGGATGCCCTAATCGAATAGTATGTCAACTTGGCATAAATGTCTTGGCTCCTTTGTAGAGCAATTTGTAAACGAAGCCATATTTGATCTGAGGTTTTGTTTTTTTGGGATAAGGTCTTCTTAGTTAGTTTCAACCTGCACAACCTCCTTTTTGGTTCTCTTCTGCTTATGGGGTTAAAGTGGTCCTGCAAGGCCGAATTTGTATTTTGCATGGTTCAATTGGTGAGCCTTGATCCCATGAGATCAAATTCTGCATAGGCCACCATTATCCTTGATTTGAAGATGTAAACTTTTTCAAATATTTTAATAAAATACACCACTTACGTATCAAAAAAATAATATTTAATTTTGAGAATATTTTTTAATCTTTGCATTAATATTTTTTAATTTTATTATTTAATAATTCTAAAATAATTATTAGATAATTGTAAATATTTGCAATATAAAATCTATTAATATTAATACATAACACATTATATTAAGTAATGAAATGAACTTGTATCATAAAAATTAAAATTAAAATAAAGATATACAAATAATTATGTAGTATAATATTACTAAACATTATAATAATGTATTTATAATATTATTATTATTTTATTATAAATGTTTATATTATTTTATACGCAAATAGTTTCATATTTTAAATCAGAATAATTGTTTCATATTTTAAATCACAATAAATAATTTAAAAGAATGTTTATAATAATAAAACTAATAATAAATATAATAAAGAAAATTACTTAATGATAATTAATATATATATTTTTAAATGCGCCTGGTAAACTTTGCGAGCTCATTGGCCTGGTGAAGGCGTAAATCCTGCGAGCTTGTTGGCCCAGCGGGGGTTTGAACTCTAGTGGCCGCCACTACAACAGAGTGACTTAACCACCGAACCACGCGTTTAACGGCTTAATGATAATTAATATTATTATAATTATAATATTATATTATAATAATATATTTAATCTATATTATAAATTATATTATATAATTATATGAATTATTATAATTACAATATAGATTAGATATATTATTATGATATATTATAATAATTATTAAATATAATATAATATTAACTTATTTATTTATAATAATTTAAATTATATAATTTATTATATAATAATTCTAAATATAATTATATTATATATTATATTTATAATTATTGTTAGAGGTTAAAATTAGGGTTAGCGTTAGTGTTTAGGTCACAGTTAGAGTTTTAATCAATCTATTTATTATATTTAGGGTTAGGGTTAGCATTAGTGTTAGGGTTAGCATTAGTGTTAGGATTAAAGTTAGGGTTAGGGTTAGGGTTAGAAATATAATTAGGGTTCAAATTAGGGTTGGGATTATGGTTAGAATTAGGGTTAGTGTTATTATTAGAGTTACAACCAAAATTATGGTTAAAATTATGTTAAATAGGGTTAGATTTTGAAATACAATTAGTTGAGGGTTTTAAGGCTTATAAAACAATGGTAAGTGTAATGTTATAGGAATCCTAATCCTAACTCTAACCCTTATCCTAACCATACTTCTAATCATAACTCTGTTACTACCCTACTATAACCCTAATTTTAAATCTAACAATAACCCTAATTCTAACCCTTACCTTAATCCTAATTGTACTATGACTTTAACCCTAACCCGAATTCTAACACTATCCCTAACCTGAATTCTAATGCTATCCCTAGCCCTAACCCTAGCCCTAACCCTAACCCTAACTGTAACTCTAATGCTTACCCTAACTCTAATTCTTACCCTAATTCTAATAGTAACCGACCTTAATTCTAACCCTAATTCTAATAGGAACCCTAATCTTAACTCTAACCCTAACCTAACCCAACTTCTAATCATAACCTTGATTCTACCCTAACTATAACCCTAATTTTAAATCTAACAATAACCCTAATTCTAACCCTTACCCTAATCCTAATTATAATTATAATTTAACCCTAACCCTAACCCTAACCCTAATTGTAACTCTAATGCTTACCTTAATTTAGTAACCCTAATTCTAACTTTAACCCTATCCTCAATTCAAACCTTAACCCTAATTATAACCCTAACCTGATTCTAACATTAACCCTAATTGTAACCCTAACCCTAACCACATTGATAATTGTAATCCTAACTCTAATTCTAAACCTAAACCTAACCCTAATCCTAATTTGAACCCTAACCCTAACCCTAACCTTAAAATAGCTATAATTTTAACCCTAACAGTAATCCTAACCCTAAGCTTGATTATAATTTAAACCCTAATTGAACTCTAACCCTATCTCTAATTTGAACCCTAACTCTAACTATAACTTTAATTCTTAACCTAAATCTAATAGTAACCCACCTTAATTTTAACCCTAATTCTAATAGGAATCCTGATCCTAACTCTTACCCTAACCCTAATTCTAATCATATACTTTGACTATAACCCTATTTTTAAGTCTAACAATAATCCTAATTCTAACCCTTACCTTGATCCTAATTCTAACTATGATTTTAACCCTAACACTAACCCTAACTCTAATCCTAACCCAAACTCTAATGCTTACCCTAACTCTAATTCTTACCCTAATTCTAATAGTAACCTAATTAAAAGAATTTTGAACATTTTGAAATCCATATATTTTTTTGTGCTTTTTTTTAACTCATGCTTTTAACTTAAAAATTAATTCTAACTATGATTTAACCCTAACACTAACCTGAATTATAACGCTAACTCTAGCCCTCACCCTAACCCTAATTATAAAAGTTTGAAATTTTATATTACAAATTTGTGGTAAATTGCTAATTATAAATTTTTTAAATTTTATATTACATTAAATTTGTAATATAAAATTTCAAACTTTTATAATTAGGAATTTACCACCTTGCACGAAGAGGAGACTAAGGCCCCATAACAATTCACCTTAATTTTGAATTCAAAGTTTAAACAACTTTAATTTTTTTGACTTTGTCATTTTTTAAAGGCCACTTATAATTAGCAATTTATCACAAATTTGTAATATAAAATTTCAAACTTTGAAATAGTATTGTATAGTTACATTAAATTTGTAATATTTCAAACTTTTATAATTAGCAATTTACAACAAATTTGTAATATAAAATTTCAAACTTTGTGTAGACACTTAAAAATGCCATGAGCATGCGAATGCCATTTTGACACCTGATTCATCCCAATTCCACATTCTACCATTATTTAAATAATTTTTAATTATTTAATTAATTCACTTCTCCTCTTATGCTTCTAATTAAATAAATTTTATTTATTTGATTACTTAGCTATTTTCTTCTAAATTTCTTCTATAATTAATTAATTAATTAATTATTTAAATAGTCATTATTCCAATATCCACTCTACCCTATTAATTTAAATAAATACTTATTTATTTAAATTATAGGTCTTGCCCTAATTAAGTAGGTTCCACTTATTTAATTAAATCCCATCACATTATCCCCTTTCTTAAATAAATTAAATAAATGTACACAATTCATTTAATTTAAAAACACCTTACACCTCATCATTTCTTCAAATTAAAAATTATCCTTTGTCCTTTAGTGACTAGGAAACCCTAATCAATCTACACCCTTCATCATATCAAAAGTCAAACTTGTAATCACAACCCTTCATTCAAACCCTACTCCTCTATAAAACCACTCTCTCAGTCTCATTTCTCACTTCCCACTTGCATAATTTGGGCACTATCTCTCTTTGGTTTTGTCATTAACATACTCCTGAGCTTCTCATTGTATTTGCAAGTTTGCAAATCTGAGAGCAAAGTACTGCAAAATCTTAGAGAAACAATGGAGGATTGACACTAGTAGTCTAGGGTTTCATGTCTTGTGTTTGCATTTGTTTGATCTTAGGCTATTTAACACTCCATTAAGTTGTTATGGCATGCATGACACTGTTTGTAGGTGTTTGAATGTTTTTCCCTAACATCACTTTGAAATAATATAATATATTTTACATTATGTTTGTAATATAAAATTTCAAACTTTTATAATTAGCAATTTACCACCTTGCAAGGTGCAGAGGAGACCAAGGTCCCCTAACAATTCACCTTAATTTTGAATTCAAAGTTTAAACAACTTTATTTTTTTTACTTTGACATTTTTTAAAGGCCACTTATATAATTAGCAATTTACCACAAATTTGTAACATAAAATTTCAAACTTTGAAGTAGTATAGTATATTTTACATTTAATTTGTAATATTTCAAACTTTTATAATTAGCAATTTACCATAAATTTGTAATATAAAATTTCAAACTTTGAAATAGTATAGTATATTTTATATTAAATTTGTAATATAAAGTTTCAACACATTGAAATCTAGAAAAAAGAAAACCCAAAATAAGCCTTGATAATAATTGTCATCATTAATATGAAAAGAATTCTAGGTCAGGTTGAAACAAATTATTAAAAATTGAAATATGCCTCTAAAAACTGAATGAGAGAGGAATTAAGAAAGGGAAAACAAAAATGAATAAAAACTCAGACTTTATAGGCAACAAATCCTTACTTAGGAGTTACAATTTCATGGTGCCCATTATTACATTTTAAAATTTCTTTTTAAATCCTTGGATTATTAGAAACCAATTGAATAAGCCCATTCTTTGGGAGCTAAGTTTATATTTTATAATAATATTTTAAATTCCTAATATTATTATAGCAGAGACTTTATGTGGTCAAATATTTCACCAATAAAGCCATGACAAGTTAATACATTTAAATTGAAACCTGGCATGGTAATACCATAATAGAGGTTGCTGTCATAAGAGCAACCTATGCTTTCATTCAGTTGTATAGGGAGGACCAACATATGTGTCTAGATGTCAAATCCTATCCAAGAGTTATATAACAATCCCCCCCTGCTTTGTTTGACACATATATTACATCTACTTTAAAATTTAGAAACAAAATGAACCCATATCATGAACCATGACACAAAGGAGCAATATCTGAGAGCTGAAATATAAAACAACAATCTCTTATATTGCTTGTGAGAAGACAGTACATTGAAAATTAGTATTAAGTAAAGTTGAAAGAGATAGCTACAAAATCAAGTTAATAGGATCTATACAATGGTTTATTATTTTTATTTCATGATGACAAAAGCTGCTTATTTGGAGTACAACATTTTTGTTTGCACTTAATCAAGATGTGAATGTTGATTAAGTGCTTTTAAATGAAAAACTTGTAGCATTTTATTGTTGGAGAAATGCATCATACCTTTATAATAAAAATCCTACTAAAAAGCTCCAGTCACAAAGAGGGCGGTATGTTAATGGTAGAGCATCCAACATGCACATAAAAGATCTTAAGTTCAAGTCCTAAATGGTTCATGGAAAATAACAATCTATTAAAGATTTCATAGTCCAAATAGCTACATGGAAGGGTTAAAATTGCAAGGAAGCTCAGGCTCCTGTCAATAGTTATATTGTATAATCTAAGTTAAGGTTGAAACCTTATTGGTTCTTGGAGGTGCATTGTGTCATGCCCACATTTCAACACACAACACACATGTCATGTCCACATTTTCCATGTGGTCATGACATAAATTATGAAAAACTTTTCTACCTATCCCTAGGAACCCCCTTGCACGTGTTTACGTGCTCGGTGGGATAACACATAAGGCATAAACATGTCAACAAAATTCGGGGAGGTACGTTGTCCCACGTAGTCCCCTACATGATGATAGCCGTCTAGGGGGTATGCGACACAAAGTGTGTCACTTTTAGGGTTAGACTGATTTCAATTCGAACCCTAAGTCTCCTAGGTGTGAAGATGATCTTGCTAGAATCAATACCTACCCTAACTGGATCAAAATGAAAGTGAAGCAGTGATTAAGAAAATAATGGTAAGATGGATGCATGATTAAAGTGGAATGGTGAAGTAAAAGATAATAAAATAACATGAAAATTAAACCCTAGAAATCTAGGAAAAATACGACAGCATAACGCGTTTTCAATAACCACATTAAATTTTTTAAAATAAAATACCAATAAGAAATTAAATAAAATTTAATAATGAAAATCTAAACTTAAGAACAAATTTAAAACTATTTAAAATAACAAAATAAATATCCTGCCAAGGTCAAATAAATTGACCTTGCATAAAAAGATTAAAAATTTGAAATAAAATATTAAGAAAATAATAATATAATGCCAAAAAGGATTTCAAATTTTGAGTCTATTAATAAATATAAATTCGACATTGTATTTATTAACGAACTCAGAATAATAGAGAAGGGAAGAGATTAAGATACTCATTCCTGTAAAATAATAATAAAATTGATAAACAAATAAATAGAAAAAAATCACACTAGAAAGAAGAATAAAATAAATATCCCAACAAAATGAATTTAAATACAAAGGGAAAACTCTTCCCAGTATAAACAAAATTAATCCCCCCTTTTAAATTATAAAATATAACTCATAATGCAATAAAACAAAAATGCAATTCCCCATTTAAAATAAAAACAAAAGTAAAAGAGCACAAGAAATGAAATAGGGGCAAAGCAAAATAGAGGATTTAAAAATAAATATAAAACAAATATCCTCACATACTCCTCACAATTAAAATATTATTTTCTAATTTAGAAAAGCCCTAATCTCTATTTCTTACAAGAGTTTTGCCCTAATCCAAGTTTATTATTTTCCTCCTTTGTTGCCCTAACTCCTTTGTTTCATTCCTTCCTCTATTTTTTTTTTGTTTTGCCTCATGGTCATGCAGGTTAGGGTTTTGAAAGAGGTGGAGGCCATGAAAGAAGCTTGCTGCTATTTCTCACGGAGGTATACATAATAGGTTTAATGTTATTCATATTTTTTTTGACACAATCATTGATATATATATATATATACCAATCTAAAATATATCGTAAGTAATATGGTTGAAATTCCTGATGCAGGGTTCGGTGGCTGACATGATGCTCATTGTGGAAGGACAGAGCTTAGGAGAAGCATGGCCGCAGAGACGGGGGTTTGGGGCCATGAAGCGCGGGGCTAAAAGCTCAAGAGACAGTGGCGGGGAGGCAGAGTGAGGGGTGCCACGGGCTTAAGGGTCCGGCGGAGTTGGAGTCTTTTTTTTTTAATACTGACGGTGGAGAGTGGGTAGCGGGGTGAGGAGTGGCAAACTAGAGTGGGGAGCTCATTGCAGAGGAGATCACGCGGGCCACAGAACGCGGGTTCAAGGAAACCTTCAGCGTCAAGTGGAAACATGGTATAAGTAAAATAAACGGTGGTGGCGGTGGAAGCTGTGGTGGGCGCTACGACCACCATAGCCCCACCCTTGGTCTATGTTCCCCCTTTTTTTATATAACACTTTCTGCGAACTGCTCAACCAGTCCGCCGTACGTTTATCTCTCCTCTGTTAAACTTAACATTTAAATTTCAATTTTTTTTAATATATATATATATATATATATATATATATATATATATATATATATAGTACACTCATCTATACCTATATTTTTCTGTTTCATTTTCAGTATATATACATAAGCACTTATATATATATATACTTCAATATACACAATAAAAAAAGAAATAAATATCTTTTGTTTTTTTGAATATATATACAGTGGCCTAAAAAGCACAGCAAGTCTATTTTTTTTAAGTTAGTATAGATGTATATAAATATGTATTTATATATATATACTCTAATATATATATATATATATATTCTACTACTACTACTACTAACTTTCACAACACTAATTTTTAATCTACATGGAATATTAGTTTTCTACCTAAACACCAAATAATACAGAGGCATTTTTTTTATATACTATTCAATTTTTTTTTTTTGAAACAGATTAAATATATAGAAATACATCTTTTCTTTTGAAATACAATCGATAAGGTAAGAAAGTTACAACTTTATTTAAATTTCTAACAACCCATTTCCTTTTCATAGCAGCAACCCATAACATAGAAATTTCAATACAAAATAACATAAAAGAATACATTATATTTTCCTTCATATTTTCTAATTTGCACCAAAACATAGACAACAACATATATAGATATATTTTTTTTGTGCAAAGAACAAATGGCAGCAATACAATCATCACTTGCATTTCTCTAAAACACACAAACTCCACAACTTAGAAAATAAACAACTTTCAAATAAAATGAAAGGAATGTTACATTTCAACACTTTTGACAACCAACTCCAAGGGCATAACAACTTGACAAAAATAAATACAATAGGGCCACAAAGGCCATGGCTCAAACAACCAACAATATATGGCCAACACAACACAAAAATAGACTCCTCCAAGCTCCATTCCTTCATTAAGAAATTGCAAATATAACACAACAAAAGGAACAACCCAGCCACCTCGAAATACCCTCCTTCCTACCGTAGACCTACAATTGGGTCACCCCCGAGATAAGGAGGTAGGGATTCACACGGGTGCAACACTCCACAACAAGGAAAGCAACACAAAAAAACAACCCCAAGGATAAACACAAACACAACTCATGAAAATGAGTTTGATGGGGGTAGGGAATGGACCCCTCTACTTCAAAGGCCACACCAAAATACCAAAATACCAAGTCTAATGGCCTCAAGCCAAAACCTCCAAATACCCAACTCCTCAAAAATCTCAAAATAAACTTCCATAGTACTCTTGCCATTCAAATAGTCTCCACAACAAGTAAGAAGCCCTCAAGGCATAAATAACATAATATGTGAGTGACCTCAAGGAGGTTCCTTTCCCCTACCCCAAACAAGTTGAACCTTACCTCCAAATGGAGGTGCTCTCACCAAACTCTAACTCCACACAAAAATGAAACAACAAACAACCAAAACTACAAACACATTACAATAAAATAAGCAAGGGTAAAGAATATAGTCATGAGGCTTACCTTCAAAAGTCCTACAATAGAAGCACGTTTGGTGATGAGATCCAAGCTTCTCCAAACCTTCCAATCTCTAAGAATTCCTCTAACTTTCCCAAAATTGCTCAAGAATAGAGAAAAAACTCTAAAATGCAAGAACCCCACACTCGTCAACAAGAGAAGGTAATATACGCCATCAATTTTGGCCTTGAGGAATGAGAAGGTGACACTTGTCACCTTCTCCTTCCTCCTCCAATGCCACTTGCAAGGGAGAGGAAGTGTGAGGGTGACAAGTGTCATCCTCCAATTCCATCTCAATCCTCACCTTATCCACTTGTGCTCTCACAGATGTGTGAGAGAACAAGTGGTGAGGTGGCATTCCCATTCAAACCTCCATGAGGATAAGGGATGCCATATGGCATCCTCTTATTCTCTAAGAGAGCCATCTCCCTCCAAGATGCTCTCACACATGTGTGAGAGTCTTGGAGGAAGATCCCACACACTTGGGAGTCTTGGAGACCTCCCAAGTCCTCCTAGGGAAGGGATTCCCAAAACATTGGGAAGGGAGATGAGTCTTTCCAAAAGCATGACTCATCTCCCACCTTATCTAATTTAAATTTCGTCACTTTGACTAAATCTTAGTTTAGAGTGACCAAAAGTGAGTTAATCCATGGGTTAGTAAAAATTGACCCTAGACCCATGGGTAACCACCTAGGGTAGATTTTGGGACACCAAGGTTTACCTAGGGGGTCATAAATCCACTTTAAATGGCCTCAAAAAAATAAAAATAATTACCAAGTGGTGTAAGTCAATAAAAATTATACAACACATAATATTAATTAATTAAACAAGGGGTACTAGGCTAAAATGATAAAATTAAAACAAGTACTTAAATCAACACTCAATTTCAAACATGATCCTCATCCCTCTTGGGAATAGATCGGTTTCACAGGAAATAACATATGTGTAAATTCTACCTTCAATTTCCCATGGCTTGGGAATGTAAACCTGCACATCTCGATCAAGTGTCAATCATATCATGAATAATCATAGTCGAAGCAATTAGAATTAAATTCATGCCATCGAATACAACAATAATCATCTATAACATAATTCTGAATTAAACTACATTTTTCTATCACATGTCAAATAATCATCATCACATAAATAACTAGAAATCACATCACAAACATCATCTAATATATCTTGTATGTTGGATCACAAAATAGCATCAAAATATGACCAAATCGAATCACCATATGTCTCATCAATGTCATATCAAAATCAGGAGATATAATCAAGTCTGCAAAATGAAACCATAGTCTCTAAAAGTCTGATAATGCCATCAACTAAAATGCATAACGATCAAAATAAGGAAGGAAAAATAATTGGCCTCACATCCTCCCCCCCTAAGACTAAACTTCCTTCTGGAAGTCATCAAAAAGGTGAGGATAAAGTGCCCTCAAACTAGCTGCATCCTCTCAAGTCGCTGTGACCTCATCATAACGATTCCACTAGATCCTAACTTGGTCCAGCTCTCGACCTCGAAGGTCTAGCATCTGATGAGCCAATATGTGAATTGGTTCCAAAGCCAATTGACCATCTGCCTCTACCTGTAGAGCACTCCAGTCCAGTACGTGAGATAAATCAGATATATATCACCTTAATACAGAAATATGAAAGACATCATGGATACATGACAGGCTAGGTGGCAACGCTAGATGATAGGCAACAGGTCCTATCTACTCCAAGATCTCAAAGGGTCCTACAAATCATGGTGTGAGCTTAGAGCCCTTTCCATAATGGATTCGACTCTTTTGTGGCCGCACTCTAAGGAATACCTTGTCACCCACTAAGAAGCTCCAACTAGTCCTCTTCACATCGGCATACTTATTCTACCTATCTTGTGCCTCCTAAAGTCTCTGCCTAATCAGTGTGACCTGCTGCTCCATATCTTGAACTAACTCTGGACTAATGGCAACCCTGTCTTCTATCCAATCCCAACTCAATGGTGTCTTGCATGGTCTGCCGTAGAAAGCCTGAAAAGAAGGCATACCCAATGAGCTGTGATGCCCATTATTGTAGGCAAACTCAACCAGATACAGATACTCCTCCCATCTAGATTGATGGTCCATAACATACATATGAAGCATGTCCTCCAACACCTGATTCACTCGCTCTGTCTGTCCATCTGTCTTGGGATGATAAGCGAAGCTAAAGTTGAGCTGTGTGCCCAACGCCTGCTGCAAGGCTCTCTAGAATACTAAAGTGAACACTGGATCTCTATCTGAAATGATGCAGTGAGGTACTCCATGTAATCTCACAATATCGTCTAAGAATACTCTCACCACTGCTGGCGCATTATACATCATGCGTACAGGTGAGAAATGCGCTACCTTGGTCAACTTGTCGACTGTCACCATGATGGCATCATGGTGACACGAAGACATAGGAAGACCAACAATAAAATCCATGGAAATGGTGTCCCATTTCCACTTAGGTATCTCATGTGGGTATAAAAGGCCTGCTGGATGCTGATGTTCGGCCTTGACCCTCTGGCACTCAAGGTATCAAGCAACAAACTCTGTAATATCTCATCTTATACCCGCCCAATGGTATAACTGTCATAGGTCGGCATGCATCTTCTTCACCCCTGGATGTGCCACATATGGTGTTTTGTGAGCCTCTGATAACACTACAGTATGTAGGTCACTTGCGCGGGGTACATAGATGCGTTGTCGATGATGAAGTAACCCATCTGCCTCAAGTGAATACCCTGCAAACTTGCCCACAAGGGCCCTATGTGATCTAATCTCCTGCTGCACCTCAAGAAACCACTCATCCTCTGGTAGATGCTGAATAATGCATCCTCTCAAGTCCACACTCAGAGTCAAGGTCAAGAGCTTGTGGTGCCTCCGACTCAATGCGTCAGCAACCACGTTCTCCTTCCCTTTGATGTAGTGGACATCAAAGTCATACTCGCAAAAAAACTCCATCCAACGCCGCTGACAGGCGTTCAGATTTGGCTGCATAAAGATATATTGAAGGCTGTGGTGATCTAAATGGAGCTCAAAGCGATGACCTAATAAGAAATGTCTCTAACGAACTAGAGCATGAACCACTACCGCTAACTCCAAGTCATGCGTGGGGTAGTTTAGCTCATGGGTCTTGAGCTTTCACGACTCATACGCAATCACTCTACCACCCTGCATAAGTATGGCTCCCAATCCCTCAAGTGAAGCATCTGTACAAACCATAAAATCTGTTGCAAGATCAGGAACTGCTAAAATGGGAGCACTGGTGAGACTCTCCTTTAGGAGCCCGAAGGCCCTCTCACACTGCTCAGTCCATAGAAAACTCTTCCCTTTCTGTTGAAGGGAAGTTATGGGGTGCGCTATCTAAGAAAAACACTCAACAAAGCGACAGTAATAACTAGCTAACCCCATAAAACTCCTGACCTCTATCACACTGGTGGGTGCTAGCCAATCCCTGATAGCCCTGATCTCTGATGGATCTACTGAGATTTTATTGCTAGATAAGATATGCCCCAGATACTGTACCTCTATCCTAAAAAATGCACACTTAGCCAAGTTCCCATAAAGATTATGCTCCCTCAAACACTGTAGAACCTGACGTAGGTGCTCCTCATGATCCTCCTCGGTCCATGAGTAGATCAAAATGTCATCGAGGAAAATGATCACGAACTGATCTAAGTAGGTACGGAACACCCTGTTCATGAGACTCATGAACACTGTAGGGGCATTCGTCAAACTGAAGGGGACTATAGTGAACTCATAGTGGCCATATCGACTCCAGAAGGCGGTCTTATGGATGTCCACCTCTATGATACGTGGTTGATGATAACCGAACTTCAAGCCAATCTTAGAGAACACCCTAGCTCCCTGCATCTGATCAAAAAGATCATCAATCCTAGGCAGAGGATAACGGTTCTTCACCGTCACCTTATTTAACTGCCTATAGTCGATGTACAATCGAAGAGACCCATCCTTCTTCTTCATGAAGATGACAGGAGTGCCCCAAGGTGAAACGCTTGGTCAAATGTAACCCTTCTCGAGCAAGTCCTCCAACTGTAACTTGAGCTCTATAAGCCCATGTGTGGTCATCATGTAGGGTGCACGAGACACTAGATCGACACCCAGTACCAAGTCAATGTGAAAGTCTACCTCACGACAGGGTGGTATCCCCGGTAGCTCTGCTGGAAACACATCGGCAAACTCTCTAAGGATGGGATGATCATCCAAAGATGCCTTAGGCTCATCATCTGATCTGTCACTCATTGTGACGACAAACATCTGTCATACCTTCCGCATGCAGCGCTTAAGCTATTGAGTGGATATCATATGCACTACTGTGGGCTTCTGAATGCCCACTATCTCAGCTGATGTACCGTGATCGTCGAAACAACTGATCGCCTTTCAGCAACAATTTAGCTTGGCTTGATGAGCCGCAAGCCAGTCCATACCCAACACCACATCGTAGGATCCTAATGTCATAACTCTAAGGTCACATACTATGGAAAAGGGTCCCAAAGAAATCTCGCAGTCGTGGACTAAGGCATCTACTATCTTCTTGGCCCCCGAGGCCAACTCAACTACCCACCTATCACCCTGCCTAGAGGCCACCAACCTGCAACGCTCCACTAACAATGGAGATATGAAAGAGTCAGTAGCACCAGAATCAAAGAGAATAGAAATGGGGATACCCCCAATCATACCTGACGTCTCAATCACTGACGCTTGAAAATCAGCCTGGCGGTTATCAACTACTGCGAACATACGGTGGGACCTACCCAAATCTCCAATAGTCTGCTCAGATCCTCCTGCATGAGGCTGTCCCCTGCTGTAAAACCTTGTGGACACTCTCTAGCTAGGTGTCCTGCTCCACCACAAACATAACATGGGCCTCTAGCCTGTACCTGTCCATTCTGAGTCCTACTCGACTTCTGCTGTCCTGATTTACTAGTAGATCACTGTAAGCCCCTATATGACTACTGCGACCTCACGGGTCCCGTAGGTGGTCCCTGCTGCCTCTAATCTTTGCGCAGGCCCTACTGTTGCCAACCTCTATTATGTCCCCCATGTGCCCTTTGCTGTGTCCTAGCTCTCCGCTGCTACTGTTGTGGGGGCCTAGGAGGTAAGGGTGCGGAACTAAATCCTCCCCTATGAGGTGGCTATGATGGTCTGTAGAAACTCTGCTGATGCTGCTACTACCCATGATCCTAAAATTGAGGGCGTGAACTCTACCCTCATCCCTATATCTCCTCAGCGATATATGCCTTCTCGGTAGCATCACTCAAAGTTTGGGGGTCTACCATGGGAACAGGCCCTGCTATGCTATGGTTCAGTCCTCTAATAAACTTATGAACCAGCAGTTTCTCATCATGGAGATACTCCACATATCGGGACAACATGGTAAATCTACCCTCATATTGAGTCACTGTAAGTCCCCTATGCTGAAGGTCATGAAATTCATCCATGAGACGTTGCCTATAATGATCTGATAAGTATCGCGCATTGAAGCGCTCAATGAAGGTCTCCCATGTCAGAGTGTCTAATGATAGGTGACTCTTGCACTCCTTAGTGCACCACCAGGTAGCTGCTGCATCTCGCAACAGGTGTACTACTACATGAGCCTTTGTGTTGCCCTCGTAAGGACACGACGTGAAGCATCTATCTAAGCAGATGAGCCAGGCCTTTGCCTCAGCTCCCTCTGTGGTCCTGAAGAAAGTAGGAGGGTTTAGCCTCAACAAATCCCTAATGGGATCTCCTCTATCTTTGTGCCCTCTAATAGGCTCATCTGTGTAATAGTCATAAGGTCTGTGAACAATGTGCTCTACTCATACTGCCTCATCACGCTTAGCATGACATGGAGGGCTCGTGCTATGGGCCTTGTTGGTCGAACCAACCTCCTCTGTCGTCATCTTTGGCACCTCAACATAAGGCTCCACAGGTGGTGCCCCTCGTGGCTCAATGTGGGGCTCCATACGTGGCTCGACACAAGACTCTTCTTGTGGCTCCTCTCGCGAATCCTCGCAGGTCTCAACATGTGGCTCTACGCGCGGCTCAGCTACAGCTGATGGAAGCCTATCTAAAACTGCCTGTAAAGCCTGTAATATCTGTGGCCCAAAATCTGGTAGGGCCAATGGTGTCTATGGTGCCTATAGGACCAACTGATCCTGTCCCTCAGCTGAAGAGTCAGTGTGCACCTCGGGGGGTGGAGTGTGGTGAGACTGCGCTCGCCGAACTCATCGGGGAGGCATCCTACAGAAACGAGGTAACCACAAATTAATCAAAGTTGCAGAAATAATGTGCCTTAGACAAGCCCAGTGTTTAAACTTAGGCTCTGATACCAAATGGCATGCCTGCATTTCCCATGTGGTCACGACACACAACACACGTATCATGTCCACATTTGCCATGTGATCATGACACGAATTACGAAAAACTTTTCTACCTATCCCTAGGAACCCCCTCGCACGTGTCTGTGTGGTTAGTGGCAAAACACATAAGGCGTAAACATGTCAACAGAATTCGGGGAGGTGCATTGTCCCACACAGTCCCCTATGTGATGATAGACGTCTAGGGGGTATGCGACATGAAGTCTGTCGCTTTTAGGGTTAGAATGATTTCAATCCGAACCCTAAGTCTCCTAGGTGTGAAGATGATCTCGCTAGAATCGATTCCTACCCTAACTGATCAAAATGAAATTGAAACAGTGATTAAGAAAATAATGGTAAGATGGACGCATGATTAAAGTGGAATGGTGAAATAAAAGATAATAAAATAACATGAAAATTAAACCCTAGAAATCTAGGAAAAATTTGACACCATAATGTGTTTTCAATAACCACATTAAATTTTTTAAAATAAAACACCAATAAGAAATTAAATAAAATTTAATAATGAAAATCTAAATTTAAGAACAAATTTAAAATGATTTAAAATAACAAAATAAATGTCCTGCCAAGGTCAAATAAATCGACCTTACATAAAAAAGATTAAAAATTTGAAATAAAATATTAAGAAAATAATAATATAACGCCAAAAAGGATTTCAAATTTTGAGTCTGTTAATAAATATAAATTTAGCATTATATTTATTAATGAACTCAAAATAATAGAGAAGGGAAGAGATTAAGATACTCATTCCCGTAAAATAATAATAAAATTGATAAACAAATAAATGGAAAAAAATCACGCTAGAAAGAATAATAAAATAAATATCCCAACAAAATGAATTTAAATACAAAGGGAAAACTCTTCCCAATATAAACAAAATTAATCCCTCCTTTTAAATTATAAAATATAACTCATAATGCAATAAAACAAAAATGCAATCCAACATTTAAAATAAAAACAAAAGTAAAAGAGCACAAGAAATGAAATAGGGGCAAAGCAAAATAGAGGATTTAAAAATAAATATAAAATACATATCCTCACATACTCCTCACAATTAAAATATTGTTTTCTAATTTAGAAAAGCCCTAATCTCTATTCATTACAAGAGTTTTGCCCTAATCTAATTTTATTATTTTCCTCCTTTGTTGCCCTAACTCCTTTGTTTCATTCCTTCCTCCTTTCTTTTTTTTTGTTTTGCCTCATGCTCATGTAGGTTAGGGTTTTTAAGGAGGTGGAGGCCATGAAAGGAGCTTGCTGCTACCTCTCGTAGAGGTATACACAGTAGGTTTAGTGTTATTCATATTTTTTTGACATAGTGATTGATATATATATATATATATATATATATATATATATATACCAATCTAAAATATACCGTAAGTAATATGGTTGAAATTCTTGATGCAGGGTTCAGTGACCGACATGATGGTCACTGTGGAAGGGTGGAGCTTAGGAGAAGCATGGCCACAGAGATGAGGGTTTGGGGCTGTGAAGCGCGGGGTTGAAAGCTCAAGAGACAGTGGCGGGGAGGTGGAGTGAGGGGTGCTGTGGGCTTAAGGGTCCGACGGCGTTGGAGTCTTTTTTTTTGTTTTTAATATTGACGGTGGAGAGTGGGCAGCGGGGTGAGGAGTGACAAACTGGAGTGGGGAGCTCACTGCAGAGGAGATCACACGGTCCGTAGAACGCAGGTTCAAGGAAACCTTCGGCGTCGAGTGGAAATAGGGTATAATTAAAATAAATGGTGGCGGAGGTGGAAGCTGTGGTGGGCGCTACGCCCACCACAACCCCACCCCTGGTCTATGTTCCCCTTTTTTTATTTAACACTTTCTGTGAACTGCTCAACCAGTCTGCCCTACATTTATCTCTCCTCTGTTAAACTTAACATTTAAATTTCAATTTTTTTAATATATTATATATATATATATATTTATATATATATATATATTTATATATACAGTACACTCATCTATACGTATATTTTTCTATTTCATTTTCAATATATATACATAAGCACTTATATATATATATATACACACAGTAAAAAAAGAAATAAATATCTTTTTTTTCTTCAGTGAGTATAGATGTATATAAATATGTATTTATATATATATACTCCAAAACACACACACACACACACACACACACACACACACACACACATTACTACTACTACTACTAACTTTCACAACACTAATTTTTAATCTACATGGAATATTAGTTTTCTGCCTAAACACCAAATAATACAGAAGCATTTTTTTTATATACTATTCAATTTTTTTTTTGAAACAGATTAAATATACAGAAATATATCTTTTCTTTTGAAATACAATTGATAAGGTAAGAAAGTTACAACTTTATTTAAATTTCTAACAACCCATTTCCTTTTCATAGCAGCAACCCATAACATAGAAATTTCAATACAAAATAACAAAAAAGAATACATTATATTTTCCTTCATATTTTCTAATTTACACCAAAACATAGACAACAACATATATAGATATATTTTTTTTATGCAAAGAACAAATGGCAGCAATAAAATCATCACTTGCATTTCTCTAAAACACACAAACTCCACAACTTAGAAAATAAACAACTTTCAAATAAAATGAAAGGAATGTTACATTTTAACACTTTTGACAGCTAACTTCAAGGGTATAATAACTTGACAAAAATAAATATAATAGGGCCACAAAGGCCATGGCTTAAACAACCAACAATATATGGCCAAAGCAACACAAAAATGGACTCCTCCAAGCTCCATTCCTTCATTAAGAACCTGCAAATATAACACAATAAAAGGAACAACCCAGCCACCTCGAAATGCCCTCCTCCCTACCGTAGACCCGCAAGTGGGTCACGCCTGAGCTAGGGAGGTAGGGATTCACATGGGTGTAACACTCCACAACAAGCAAAGCAACACAAAAAAAAAAAACCCAAGGATAAACTCATAACACAACTCATGAAAATGAGTTTGATGGGGGTAGAGAATGGACCCCTCTACTTCAAAGGCCACACCAAAATACCAAAATACCAAAATACCAAGTCTAATGGCCTCAAGCCAAAACCTTCAAATACCCAACTCCTCAAAAATCTCAAAATAAACTTCCATGACACTCTTGCCATTCAAATAGTCTCCACAACAAGTAAGAAGCCCTCAAGGCATAAATAACACAATATGGGAGTGACCTCAAGGAGGTTCCTTTCCCCTACCCCAAACAAGTTGAGCCTTACCTCCAAATGGAGGTGCTCTCACCAAACTCCGACGCCACACAAAAATGAAACAACAAACAACCAAAACTACAAAAACATTACAATAAAATAAGCAAGGGTAAAGAATATAGTCATGAGGCTTACCTTCAAAAGCCCTATAATGGAAGCACGTTTGGTGATGAGCTCCAAGCTTCTCCAAACCTTCCAATCTCCAAGAATTCCTCTAACTTTCCCAAAATTGCTCAAGAATAGAAAGAAACTCTAAAATGCAAGAACCCCACACTCGTCAACAAGAGAAGGTAATATATGCCATCAATTTTGGCCTTGAGGAATGAGAAGGTGACACTTGTCACCTTCTCCTTCCTCCTCCAATGCCACTTACAAGGGAGAGGAAGTGTGAGGGTGACAAGTGTCATCCTCCAATTCCATCTCAATCCTCACCTTATCCACTTGTGCTTTCACACATGTGTGAGAGAACAAGTGGTGAAGTGGCATTCCCATTCAAACCTCCATGAGGATAAGGGATGCCATATGGCATCCTCTTATTCTCTAAGAGAGCCATCTCCCTCCAAGATGCTCTCACACGTGTGTGAGAGTGTTGGAGGAAGATCCCACACACTTGGGAGTCTTGGAGACCTCCCAAGTCCTCCTAGGGAAGGGATTCCCAAAACATTGGGAAGGGATTCCCAAAACATTGGGAAGGGAGATGAGTCTTTTCCAAAGCATGACTCATCTCCCACCTTATCTAGTTTAAATTTCGTCACTTTGACTAAACCTTAGTTTAGAGTGACCAAAAGTGAGTTAATCCATGGGTTAGTTAGTCAAAATTGACCCTAGACCCATGGGTAACCACCTAGGGTAGATTTTGGGACACTAAAGTTCACCTAGGGGGTCATAAATCCACTTTAAATGGCCTTAAAAAAATAAAAACAGTTACCAAGTGGTGTAAGTCAATAAAAATTATACAACACATAATATTAATTAATTAAACAAGGGGTACTAGGCCAAAATGATAAAATTAAAACAAGTACTTAAATCAACACTCAATTTCAAGCATGATCCTCATCCCTCTTGGGAATGGATCAGTTTCACAGGGAATAACATATGTGTGAATTCTACCTTCAATTTCATGTGGCTTGGGAATGTAAACCTGCACATCTCAATCAAGTGTCAATCATATCATGAATAATCATAGCCGAAGCAACTGGAATTAAATTCATGCCATCAAATACAACAATAATCATCTATAACATAATTCTGAATTAAACTGCATTTTTCTATCACATGTCAAATAATCATCATCACATAAATAACTAGAAATCACATCACAAACATCATCTAATATATCTCATATGTTGGATCACAAAATAGCATCAAAATATGACCAAATTGAATCACCATATGTCTCATCAATGTCATATCAAAATCAAGAGATATAATCAAGTCTACAAAATGAAACCATAGTCTCTAAAAGTCTGATAATGCCATCAACTGAAATGCATAACGATCAAAATAAGGAAGGAAAAATAATTGGCCTCACACATTGTGTAACAATGGCATCAATGCAAGTTTTCTACTCTATCAAACAAAAAAATCTAGTTCCCTAATTGAGGAAGGCAAATCATTTTAAAGGAAAATTGTTAATAATTCTAAAAAATGCCTTGTTTTCACTTCACCTATTTGCAGATGCAATTGTACCCACATTTGGAAGACTTGTTCTTATGAGTCCTTGGCTTTGAGTGATGTCAACAAACTAACCTAGTGCAACATGAAATTGTTGTAGTACAGATACATGAAGTATAATAATTTGAGAATCTGATCCTGTCACCTGCAACCAAACATTATAAACACATCAAAATATAAAACTTAATCCTAATGAGGGGTATTACAGAAATAGGTATTGAATGATGATGAACTTCCTCATTTCAATGCAGCTAAAGCTACCATGATGGCCCCCCAAAATTGAGCATTGTATCATTAAGTCTAAATTTGGTTGCTCCTTAAAGAAAAAGAAAAGTGCAGAATGTTGTACTCCAGAAGGGGTCCTGTCCTTATCTCCTAGCAAAGTTGTGTTGGTAGAATGCCTCAAAGAGATGTCATCCTACATAATACAATGATTGTAGGTTATGCACAAAATGGATTCGCAAGGATGCTTGAAGAAGATGAGAGCTATGCATACTTCAACCACATGAATAACTATTATTGCATTACAACTACCATTGATTGAAATGTGCACATGGTTGACTTTCTTGATGGTGCTGGCTATACTAAGGACATCCTAAACTATAATGCTAAGATGCCAAAATTAAAACCTATAGCGCCTGTAGATCTCACAAGAATATAAGCTTAGGAGTATTAGCCGTATTGTTGCTTTTTTGATTATATCCTAAAAATGTAGCATGGCTTATGTTCTTATTTCAAACATCTGTCACCATTGCATAATTCAAGTCTTAATCCTTGCAGATGCGTTCACACCCTTTAATCAATAACTTGATCTCACTTGTCTAGAACTATGCCTACTTTGCAAGTTGATAGGATATGTAGCACTAAAAGGCAAGAAACTTATATCATGATATATTCCTATTTCCTAAAGCTACTGACTAATCTCAATTGCATTCTTTAGACATTGCATGGATGGGAATATCAATCTAATGCCAACAACTTGCTTTACTGCACCTGTGAGGATTTGTGTGTGCCAAATATTTCTAACAATGTCTCAAAATATTAATACAAATGGTCATTCATACCTCAAAGACTCTTCTTTCTATAGCTGCCTCTAAATAGTAGATTATTCTTTGCCTTTATGCTTTTGAGTTCACTGGGTATCTGTCCATATGTCTGATGTAGTACTCCTTTAACCATAAAAAGTGGAACAAGCTTTTGAGACACGGTCAACAATCTATTAAATTTGATAGACATTACAAAAGACATTCCAAAAGAAGTGTGTCAATACCCTCACTTAGAATGCATCAGGTCCATCAGAATCAACTGTTCAATGAAATACGACATAGGGGAAAGGGGCCAGTAGCCACCCACCCTAACTTTGTGCACATCAAGCTCATAGCTAGACATATCAAATTTCAATGATTTTTTTTGGGTTTCTCCGTATGCGACCGAAGAACTTAAAGCTATTCTTTCATCTTTTGGGCACTTATACATTTCATTGTATGATGTGTTATGTACACATGGGTTGAAAATGTGTCATTTAAACATGTCACCCCATACATGCACAACGATGTGCCAGTAACCGCTCGCCATCGTCCCCCTAAAAAAATCACCCCTCCACTAAATAGGTTACACACTCGATCCCTTTTGTAGTTAGAATAGGTTTAAAATATGTTTAATAAGACCCCACCATAAACAAGTTGGTGGGGCCTTAAAACAAACCTGCCCCTTTCCTAAACCTAATCACACCCCTTTTATGCATTTAATTACATCTTCTAAGGTGAATGTGACACCTTTTTATTTCGTATGGGTACCTTAAGGTGAATGCGGTGGTGCAGACAACAAACACTATGTGTTCCATTTAACAATTCTTTGTGTCTGAATACATATTCAACTACACACCAAAAACCTAATCATATTTTAGAATGTTCTCAACACTGTGATGGCTATTTAAGGGTTTCTCTGGGCCTGCTGGCTATCGCCTTCCTTCGCAGTCATTCTCCATGCAGGTAACGACCACCATCATTTCTCCTTGTGATTTTAGCACTGCTTTCATTCCATTCTTTTGGTTTCATATGGTGTTGTTTATACAATAATTATATAGTCGTTTACCTTTGTGTTTGTCTCATACAGCCCGTGATTTGAGTACTGGTATCTAATATTGCTATGCACGTCCAAATACATATTCAACTACACAGCGAATACCAATCAATTTAGAGAAGGTTCTCGACGGTTCGATGGCAGACATTTGAGGGTTCCTCCATTTTGGTCACCCACCCGTTGCCCTCCTCTGAGGTCGTTGTCCATGAAGGTAGCGAACACCTTCATCATTTCTCCTTGTGATTTCAGTACTGTTGTCATTCCAATCTTTTGGTTTCATATGGGGTTGTCTATGCAATCATTATACAGTCGTTTACCTTCGTGTTTGTCTCATCCAACCCGTGATTTGAGTACTTGTATCACAACATTTTATCCGTAATCATTTTACTTTTAGATTTTTGCCTATTTTGTCTTATAATACCCTTGTGCTGCATGATTATTTCACTATACAGAAGAATATATTGTTATATAATGAGGTTTTTATTTTATACATACAAATGGGTTTGTATATTTTAAGGGTATATATTTTCGAGGGTTCATTGTCAACTGTTTCATCATATCATTGTCAATGGTTAAGGGTTTCATTATATTAGGGTTTTGAATGTTTTGAATCCTACGGTTGTCTCCATAATAATTTTACAATCAAATTCTTCCCAGTTTTGACCAAATACTAATTTTTAATTATTGTTACATTAAATATTTACAATTGTTTTCCTATGTTTTAATATAATATATTGAGGGTTTCATTTTATATAATCTATCCAGGGTTTATATAAAAAGCTTATACATACAAATGGGTTCGTATATTTTTAAGGGTATATATTTTCGAGGGTTTATTGTCAATGGTTAAGGGTTTCATCATAGCAGGGTTTCATCATATCATTATCAACGGTTAAGGGTTTCATTATATTAGGGTTTCAAATATTTTGAATCCTAAGGCTTTATCTCTGTAATAATTTTACAATCAGATTCATCCTAATTTTGATAGAACACTATTTTTTAATTATTGTTACATTAAATATTTACAATTGTTTTCCTATCTATTAACATTTCAGGTTGGCACTTAACATATAATGGGCAGTGTCATTCAATGGATTAAATCATGTCTATTAATGTACTATATATATGTATCTATGTATACATGTATATCTATAGACATATGTATATCTATATACATATCTGTATATCTATATACATATCTGTATATCTATATACATATGTATATCCATAGACATATGTAGCCTAGACAATTTTAACATTTCAGGCTAGTACTTAACATTTCTGCATTCAACCTCAACAACCAAATTCAATTTTGCATATCATATCATCGAATACAATAGCTTCTACACATTTGTTCAAATTTAAGCTCAACAACCAAATTCAATGCATTCCTTTTTCAAATTTGGATCAATTATAAGAGGACCATTATGTAGCGTATACAATGTTAACATTTCAGGCTGGTACTTAACATTTCTGAATTTTACAATTGCATACATCTATATTCACATTTAGTCCAATTTGTTTGAACTAAACTTTGCAACTTCATTCAATTGATTAAATCATGTCTGTCAATGTACTGTATATATATATGTACGTACATATATATATATATCGTATATATCATATATATATATGTATATATATCGTATATATATATGTATATATATATACGATATATATATCGAATATATATACATATATATATATATATACGATATATATACACGATATATATATATATGCAGTGTAGACAATGTTAAAATTTTGCGTTGGTACTTCACATTTCAGCATTTTACAATAATATACATCTCCAATTCAAAGTCTATAGGGAATTTTAGTCCAATTTGTTTGCTGAATTTTGCTACATCTTTTCAAGTTGTTTGCTACAAAATGATGAAACCCTCAAATGTTTATAATGCGCCCTAAAAAATGAATACATATGCCATAATATTTAATATATATACATACAAAAATATGAATACATGTATATATTATACATGTATTTCTATATGTGTGTGCATTAATTAAATGTTTGTTGTCTGTGCCACCACATTCACCTTACCATGGATAAACGAAATAAAAAGGTGTCAATATGATTGAAGGCCCAACCAACTTCATTTAAGGTGGGGTGTTAATTTAACTTTTTTAGGCACCCTAAGGGCAATATGGATCAGCTGTATAACTTATTTAGTGGAGGAGTGGATATGATTTAAGTCCCTGTTGTATATATTATAGATTATATATACATATATGGATACATGTATATTTTTAATGTATAGATATATGTATATGTATAACTATATATGCGTGCATTATATAGTTGTATCATTGCACATAGATTCTATTACATTTTTTTTGTTATGTGAATGTCTTAAGATGGATTTACATGTAGTGCTTGAATTTATTTGGATATTTTGATGTTTTTTTGTTACTATCTGGATTACTACCCGACATATGATTTCTATGTTTGCAGGCATGTGAGAGGTTTGTAGAGCACCTTGCATTGTGAGCACTCACTGAAGGTGAAGTCTTCTAAGAATTTACTTACACCACTGGTTGTCGAATTGTACTATGCATTTGTGTTTGTTTTTGATTACAACAGGCGGCAAAAACAAGGGGCTGAACCCTTAATAGAAATTACATAAGAAAAAACACAGGCTCAGGAAACAAAAAGAGCCTGGAACCAAAACCTAGGAAACACCAGCTTACAAACGGCAGAAGGTAAGCAACTGCAAAAAACTAGCAACCAGACAGTAGAAGGCACACTAGGACATAGAGTCCTCCCAATCTTTAGCAAGAACTTCAATAAATTTTTCTAGCTCCTAAGTTCTGTCAGTGTTAGCTCCCTGGGAGAAAAGTTGAATCTCCTACAAAAGGGTTAGGTTGTTCATGGAAGACTTGCACAACATGTGAGTAATGATCTTATAAAGAGAAGACAGCTTGAGCTGCATAGCCACCATCCTGTCCTTCAACTGAGTCACTTCAACAAAAAGAGAGTTGCTGTCCCTGCCCTCATTCACATTGCCATCCTCAGCAGTAGCCCTGACATCATCCTCTTCAGGGACGGACTGGCTGTTCGCTTCCACCTCTTCAGCACTAGCAGGATTATGCTCATTCATGTTCCCCTCTCCTTTGCCAATATCATACTAGGCCTCCATAGGGCTCTGATGGTCAAACTCATTATTGTCACTACCAGTGCCAATCACATTCTTGGGGCTGTCCCTGTAGTCATTTTGCAGAGAGTCATGGCCATCAAACTGCTCCCCAGAAATAGTATTATCCATGCAAATTTCCTTCAAATCATCACTCTCAGCCTCCTCACCATGAGAAGAAGCCGCAGAGTTGCTTTCAGAGTAGTCTATAAGTTTAACCTGGGGGGCAGGCTTTCTAGCAATTCTGGTAGAGCGTCTGACAGCAGGGGTTATGCTTTTCCCTTTGCCCTTTCTAGCCTTTTTAGCAGGATTCTCAGCAGACATGTTTTTACCTTTAGGGGTCTCATGACTATCTTTGAGGGAGCTAAGAATAGCTGCTTCCTCAGCCAGCTCAGAGAGGCGATGAAGCTGCTTCCTAGACTTAACAGAGTCCTTCAACTTAGTAGACCCAGGAGTGGGGGTATTAGTTTTCACAGAGGCCGAAGTCGGGCCATCATGGCTATTTTTCACAGGAGTGTGAAGGGAATCGTAATTGATAGAAGCTGACAGAGTATTGGGGGAGGGTTCCACAGTCGGGAGATGAAGAGTGGCATGGGGCATCAGGGCCAAGTGATACTGGTAAAGTCTATGTATGAGGCCTTGGTGAAGGGGCACAAGCTTCTCCAAAGGCCTGGAGGTTGACTTTTTATGAACCCTTTTAACCGAGTGCTCTAAAGAAGAAAGCAGGTAGTAAAGGAAACAAATAGCCAAGTTTCTATGAAAATGATTGAGTAGGGGAAGATGGTAGTAATAGAACCTGGCATAACGGCCTTCCAAGGTGAAGTACTTCATGATTAAGAAGCACATATCTGCCCATGGCTGAGGAAGTTTCACCCTTTCGAACCCTCCCTGGTAGGGTACTAGCTCTTCGCCATCACCCAAGAAAAGCTTTTGATTCTGTGCGTCGAAAACCCTCGACTTCCTCAGCAACTTAATGCCTTTAAGGGATAAGCCCGTCGCCTCAGCTATACTTTTCTCCGAGATCTCAAAGCTGACGCTACCAATGGTGACCCGTATGTCAACCCACAAAGAAGCACACTGGATGGATAGCGACTCATCATGCCCGTTAAGGCATTCCAGGAACAGAATAATGCCCCCCTCCTTGCAGTAATGCCAGACAATGGCATTATCTTTGAATTCATTACAGTTGTTTGGTTTAGTGCGAATTATTTCACCACCCATAATGATAACCCACGCCACAATACCGAGCAGGAGAAGACAAATGAAATGCAAAATACCCTTCTGAGGAATCCACCAAGCGGTATTCATGTAAACAAAACCCAGCCGCCACTAATCATGATACTTTAAGTTCTCAAGCGCAACCCAAATAATGAGTATTAAATTTACATGAAGGGAGTACAGACGCCACTGCCAGTTCGCAGGGGGGTCGTACATAAGCCTGGATAGGGTGAAGAACACGCCACCTCATCACTCAACACTTGAGTTGACATCATGTAATAATAGCATTCTTCTCTTTATGAATAAGCATTCCAATGTGACTGGGAATGCTGCTAATTTGGTACCAAACCCACCAGAATTGAAATTCCTGACCAAGGTTAGCAAGACCATCAGCAACCGAGTTGCCTTCCCTATAAGTATGGGAGAAAGAGACATTTGGGATGCCATGGAGAATGGTTCGTATATCTGATATAATGTCACTCAGCTTCCATCCACAAGTAGAGAGACTGGTAACCACATCCAGAATGATTTTAGAATCACCTTGTATGTGGAGATGGCTAATCCCCAAGGAGATCGCCACTTTGAGACCCCAGAGGAGGGCCATTGCCTCAGCAATGTTGTTAGAGTGCTTTCCAAGTCCTTCGGCATAGGCCGCAACAAGATCACCATGTTCATCCCTTATAATACCTCCTCCGCTGGCACAACCATTAGATTTAGCAGCACCATCAAAATTAAGTTTCAACCACCCCGGCTCAGGCTAGGCCCAAATAGTATTAAGTCTTTTCTGAAGTTTCGTATCATCAAAAGTCAGGATTTGGTTTAGCAAACCCCAGTTAGAAGCCACCCAAGATTCCTGTTTGGTCAAAGGTTGATCTGCAGTTTTAATGTTAGCATTAGAAACATTTTCAACAACAGCCTTAAATAAAGAGATCCAAACCTGCATCGGAGACCTATGAGTGTCCTGAAAAATCCTATTGTTTCTTTCTTTCCACAGGGCCCACCCAAGTGAAGGGAGGGTCTGCTTCCACAGTTCCATCAACCAAGGGTGTTTAAGGGGAACATTCCAGCTCGCAATGTAGTCTTGAATCTCTCTATTAAGAACCCATTGTATACCAAATTTTTCCAGAATTCTGCTCCAAACTTCACGGGCAAAATCATAATGAATGAGGAGATGTGCCACCGTTTCTTCTTGATTGCAGCAAAGAACACATCTGTTGACAAGCTGCAACGCTCTACGTTGGAGGTTATCCTAAGTCAAAATTTTATTATGGGTTGCAGTCCACCAAAAGAAGTTGATTTTAGGAAGAATTTTACAATTCTAGACTTTCTCCCATATCTCATCTTTGTTGACATCCTCCACCAGCAGAAGGTAAGCAGATTTTACCGAGAACCTCCCTTTTTTGTCAGCATACCATAGGAGTTCATCCTTCCGAGGGAATAAAGGAAGTCTGATATCCATCATTAATTGTTGAACTATATTCAATTTCTGATGAAACTCAGGGTTATTCATGGTGCATTGTAACAGATTCTTCCACCTTTTAAGCCCATGGTTTTAGGTAAAGTAATTACTAACTTTAGAGCCAAATAATTGCTTGGCCAAGGCAACAATATCTTTATTGCCAATTTGGGCTGATAGAGCCTGATTAGTTAACCAGGGGTCTTCCCAGAAGTTGATGAGAGAACCGTCCCCTAATTTCCATCTCATTCCTTTTCTAATGATGCTCCTAGTTTTAAGCATTTTATTCCAAATGGCAGAACCTGGTGGAATACCTTCTTGGACAAGAACCGAGTAGCTATCAGAATCTTTAAGATATTTAGCCTTCATTATATCTCCCCAATCTTTATTTTTGTTGATGAAGTTCCACATGACCTTGGACAGCAGGGCTTTATTCATGCTTTGGACAGTTCTGATGTTAAGACCCCCATGAGATTTGGGACAGCAGACCTGCTCCCATTTGACCAAGGAGATCCTTTTCTTTTCTCCATTCCAGTCCATAAAAAAGTCCTTTGTATCTGTTCCAGTTTTTTAGCTAGGTATCTAGGCATCTTGAAAAGAGATAGGAAGTACGTGGCAATGCCTTGAAGGGAAGCTCGTAAAAGTTGAAGTTTCCCAGCATTGCTGAGAAGTGTGCCTTTCCAGCCCATGAGCTTTCTCTGAGTTCTTTCATGCTATACCAAAAGGCAAGGGTGACATCTTTAATAGTGAGGGGTAGGCCCAAATAAACATAAGGGAGAGTAGCAGCAGCACAACCAAGAATCTTAACAATTTTTCGTTGAAGATCATCGGGAGTATTGAAGAAAAAAACATTGCTCTTCTGAAAATTTATATGTTGCCCAGAAGCCTTAGCATACTCATTCAGTAACCTTTTCCAAGCAGAAGCTTCCACCACGGAAGAAATACCGAATATAATAGTATCATCCACAAATTGTTGGATCATCAAAGGAGTAAGGGAGGTGGCAGGTTTAATCCCAGTGATAGTTTTAGAAGAGACTTTGTTTAAAAAAGATCTACCCAGCGCCTCAGCAATCATAATAAAAAGTTAGGGAGAGAGAGGGTCTCCCTGGCGAATCCCCCTAGAAGGGGAGAAAAACCCTCTTGGGATACCATTCACAAGAACCGAATATTTAGCAGTAGTAACAACTTCCTTGACAAGAAAAAGGAGTTTATCATTAAAACCAATATGGTAAAGAATTTTGAACAGAAACTGCCATGAAACCCGATCGTAAGCTTTAGAGATGTCGAGTTTGAGAGCCATGCTAGGTATCCGACTTTTTTCCATGGAATGGATAGTCTCATGAGTAGCAAGAATAGCATCCAAAATCTGCCGGCCAGGGACAAAACCTTTTTGCATGGGAGAAATGATCTTTTCCAGATAAGGTTGCAATCTGAGAACCAATAACTTAGTGCATACTTTATAAAAGGTGTTACAGAGGCTTATAGGCCAGAAATCTTTGAACATATTAGGGTTGGGTTTTTTAGGAATCAAAGCAATATAGGTGTTATTAAATTGTCTAAGGAGCTTACCAGTCCTGAAAAAGTCTTTAACAACAGCAGTGACATCAAACCCAATGATTTCCCAGAATTCTTGAAAAAACACCAGAGGAAAACCATCGGGACTAGGAGCTTTATAAGGGCCCATAGAAAAGACAGCAGCCCTGACTTCTTCCGCAGTAATTGTTTTCAAAATGTCAACATTATCTTCCACAGTCAAAATAGAAGGTATCTCTTCTAACAGCTGAGAAATAGACAATGAATTGTCAACAATTGGGCCAGACTCCGACAGCAAGTTGTGAAAGAATCTAACAACATTATCTCCAATCTCCTCATCTTCAGTAATAAGGTTACCATCTTCCAATTTAATAGAAGATAAAGTGTTGGATTTTCTATGTTTGAGGGCAGATTTATGAAAGAAGGCCGTGTTCTGATCCCCTTCTTTGAGCCATTGGATGCAGGACTTTTGTTTCCAAAAAATTTCTTCCTTGTACATGATATCCTTCCAATCCTTAATGAGGTTGTCTTCAGAAGTAGCCAAAGACTCAGACCTATCCCCTTGGGCAATCCTAAGTTGTATGTCCTCAAGATTATCAGAGATTAACTTCTTCTTAGAAAAAATATTACCAAAGCTGTACCTGTTCCAGCCATAAACCTGATGTCTGATGTGGAGGAGTTTCTTGTGAAGACGAAACATGGGAGTACCTACCACCTTGATGTGCCACCAGCCAGATATGAGATTTCTAAAGTCAGGGTGCTTGATCCAAATTGCTTCAAATCTAAAAGGAAAAGGTCCTTTTCTTCTATCATCGGCCCACTCCAAAACAATGGGGTTATGATCTGAAACCGTTTTGGGGAGCGCTCTAAGAGAGAGAGCGAAGTTGAGGGGCCAATTATTAGAGGTTAAAACCCTGTCCAGTTTGACTTGAATAAGGTGTTCCTCATTCCTTCTATTGGTCCATGTGAATTGTTGGTTAGTCAAATCAATGTCCACAAGTCCCCAGGTGTTGATGAAGTCTGCCAAATCCATCATACTATCTGAGTAATCCACAATACCTCAAGATTTCTCAGAAGGGTATAAAGGGGTATTAAAATCCCCAGCCAACATCTAGTGTGAGGCTATATGTGAACCAAGTTTCTCAGAAAGATCCTCCTAGAGGTTCTTCCTCAAAACACGGGTATTAGGGGCATACACATTAATGAGGCACCAACTGAAAGAAGGCAAAGATAAATCAATAGCTAAACAATTCTTATTAAGGTGAACAAGAAAACCTTTAATCTTTGAGGCATTCCACATAGTGACAATGCCACCAGAGGCACCAATCACCGGGCTAACGAAGTAGGAAGCATTGGGCCAGATATTGTTAGCAACAGTCTTGAAATTATCCTCTGTCATTTTGACTTCTTGGAGCAGCAAAATGTCTACTTTGTAATCCAAAATACAATTTCTAACCTCGAACTGTTTTGAGGGGTTATTGAGTCCCCTCATATTCCAAGAGAAAATCTTCATTTAAAAATCTACCTGGAGTGAGTCTCCAGAGTTTTCTGCCGTCCATTGGCAATCTCCCGCACTGCCTCTCTTTGTCTGGTTTTCCTCAGGGAGGGCCTGCCCTTTGCTGGATCTATACCAACATCAGCTGTCTTTTTAGGTTTCCTACCTCTTTTCTTCTGAGATGTCCATTCCTCCTAGTCACTTAACGAAGCACTCGTGCTTGCTCTAGGTGGACTCACTATGGATGAAGCTTTCTGTCCAAGGGATGAAATCCCTTTTAAAGAATTCTGGCCCAGCTTAACAGGGGAAAGATGGTCCAGTCTCTGAGAAGGGGGGGCATATTTTCTTTGACAGAAAATATCCTTTCAATCAGAGGAGGGGCTTCCTGAGCAGCTATAGGGTCTTTTTGGATCTGGAATACATTATCCACTTCTTGCATCAATTCCTTTTCCAACTTAGCAGCTGAAATATTCATGTGTTGGGTCTCTTTTACCATTTCCAAGATCTCTCCTTCATCTAATAAAGGGGCTCTCTCAGAATCTATTGTCCTAAAGATGGGTGTGGGTTTTGGCATCCCAACTTGAGGAATAAGATCCTTATCCATCACTGTCTCATTGTCTGTGGGCTTGATTAAGCATTTGTTTGTCAACTTATTTTTACCTTTATCCCTAACTTCCATAGCTCTCTTACAATGGGAAATAAGGTACCCCTTCCTCTTGCAGAACTGACAGAAAAGGGTCAAATTCTTGTAAGACATGGGCTGTGTCCATGTTCCAAACTTGGAAGTAATCTCAATGGATGAGGGTAGAGTTTTATTGATTTCCACATTCACACAGAATCTCGCATAAACAAAGCAAGATTTGGTACTAGTAGGATTGTCTAAGGTGACAAAATGCCCAAGGGAATTACCGATAGAATTGAAAATAGACTCGTCCCAAAACTCAAGGGGGAAACCAGGTAATCTTACCCAAACAGGGGCACAACGGTTGAGATCTGCAACTAGGTCCAAGCCAGGTTTCCAGCAGCAAACAGAGAGAGAATGAGAACCGTATAGCCAAGGCCCTCCAGATAGAACGAACAACATGTCCTCCTTGCTCGTGAATCTGAACAAGAACATCCCATGCGCCATTGCCATTGCCGAGACGCTGCCTTTAAGATGCCATCGGTTGGAAATCCATTTTTGCACCATGTCAATGGTCGGGCGAAGGGAAAAAAACTTACCCACTAGGGTCAAATCCATTGAGGAGACAATCCTGTCCACGAGATTATCAGGGATGTTTAGGGATGACCCCTCCATTGATTCCTTAAGCTGACAGTCCACTGTTTGTGCGTTGGTGGAATGAGGAGCAACATTGTCTGTTAGGGCATTTTTCCAGTTGGGCTGTTGAACAACACCTTGAACGGGTGGGGGTTCCAAGGTACTGCCATCGGTAGCACCCTCCATGGTCAAACAATACAAAACACCCAGCACAAAACAAAAAATGAGAAACCCTAAACCCTAGCAGACTAGCGAGCAAAACATTTGTGTTTGTTAACACACTACTACTCATGGGATATTTTGCTCTAATGGCCCCTACTTGGATTAAATACAGTCTTCTTTTGCAATTGCATATGTGACTATTTAATCTTCTCAGCTAAGTGAAAGTAAATGTATACATATGTGGATAGGTAATGTAAATTGCACATTGCATTTACCTTTTCCTATGAATCTAAAGTTTAAATGCCTCGATATCATTTAATGAATTCATGTATATGTGTATGCATTTCTATATGTATACATGTATATGTATATCTATATCTATACATGTATATCTATATGTGTATGTCTGTCTATATACATATATCTATATATACATGTACATAACATATGTGTATATGTATGTCAATCTATAATATAAATTGAACAATGCATTTTTTATCATTCTAATTTAATTGGGTGTGGTACTGATTTCTACCAAGTGTTAATGTATTAATGAAACAACTATTTATAATGAACTAAATGGATCTATGAATGGACAAATGAATATATGCTCAGATTAATAAACATTAGGATATGACATGATTTAAAAGCAAAAGGATAATGATGGACAAATAAATATATGCTCAGATTAATAAACATATATTATTAATGGATTTAAATGCAAGACGATAATATGAATATGTAAAGGAACAATGATTTTCCTTTTAGTGTGAGATTAAAATTAAAATGCCTAAATGCAATTTATATTTACAATCTTTTCTTATCTATTTACAATAATCTGCATATATATATATATATATATATATATATATATATATATATATATATATATATATATCTGTGTGTGTATGTATATATATAAATGTATATATGTGTGTGTATACATGTTTATGTATATGTATATATGCACGTACAAAATTTAAATGCCTCAATCGGATTTATAAAGTAGTTTGCAGATTATATTTACAATAAAGATGGTAGTTTATATAATCTATATATATATATCTCTGTGTGTGTATGTATATATATGTATATATGTGTGTATATACATGTTTATGTATATGTATATATGTATATATGCACGTACAAAATTTAAATGCCTCAATCGGATTTATAAAGTAGTTTGCAGATTATATTTACAATAAAGATGGTAGTTTATATAATCTTATTTCTTTTGTGTTTCTCAACATAATTGCATATAAGATGGCAGTTTAATGAATTTGTGTTTGTCAACACACCACCACTATTGGGATATTTTTCTTTGATAATCATTACTTGAGTTATTTACATTGTTACTAAATGTGTTTAGATAGATGCACTTGCAGTTCAATTTAATTTATTCAGTTATGATGTATGTTTGTTACTGCCTAGATTATGATTTCTATGTTTACAAGCATACAACCATGGTCAATGCTTTCTAGAGCACCTTTGATCGGGAGCAATCAATTTAGGTAAAGTCTTATAAGACTTTACTCGGGCAATGACCTACTAGGCTTTAGGTTTTTCTTCCTAGTTGTTTTAGGTTCTTTTCAATCAATTTCCTTTACTTTACTTTCAATCAATCAATCAATTTACTTTACTTTACTTTAGGTTCTTTTCAATCAATTTAATTTACTTTACTTTCAATCAATCAATCAATCAATTTACTTTACTTTACTTTAGGTTCCTTTCAATCAATTTACTTTCCTTATTTCTTAAATTGAACTACATTTACATGGATGTTTGAATCAATTCAATTACAGTATAGTAACTTGTTTCTTGAATTCCTTGTTGCTTGAAACAAACAACATTACATGAACATAATGCTAAATCAACATGCTACTACAAGCAAATTATGTAGAGAACTTGTAGTACCATGCTGATTTAATTATTCAAGTCTTTCTTTTTTTCCAAAATAGTTACAGTCATACAAACATACAAACATGAGATCAACACAGATATTTTAGAAATAACATGAGATCTACACATAGAAACACTTAAAAAATATTATTACAAAATATTTTGACAAAATGAGATGTACACATAGATATTTCAGAAATAACAAGTATCTCCATCAAAAATAAAACCATATTGATGCACATCTTGTTCAATTCTCCATAAATCTAGGAAAAGGAGTATGTTGTTCAGCTTCTGTAGCAGTACATTCATTTGTAGTATGAGTTAAACCAAGTGGTTTAGTTATATTCTGTAGTGATGCAGGAATCTAGGCAAGCAAAGCCTAATTAGATTCTACATTTAGAACCAACTCATTTGAGCTTCCAGGGCTAGACCCTGCCTATAGATTGCTTAGAGCTGCAAAAGCTAGGCTCAAGATGTTGAACATCTCCATTAGAATGGGATGTTGCACCGATAGAGGAGAATTTGGGGTACTCGATCATCTCTCATTTACTGATTGGTCCACTTTCTTTTTTTCTATCTTCAACTGCCAAGCAATCCTTGTCTGTTCACACTGAATTTCCTTCTCCCATTTTTCCTTTGCCAATTTCTATTTTTAACAGTTTTTCCAATTTTATTCTCTTTTTCTCTTATGGCATGGCTTTTTTTTTCATCTTTCCTCTCCTTCATTTTCTCCCTTTTCCTTAACTTCAACTCTTCTATCTAAACTTTCTCTCTCCTATTCGTTGAGAATTTCCATATACACATCAGATGTTAAGATCTGGGACTGCCTACTTAAGCGTAGTACCTAGTCCTATTCTTACCACCCCTTGCCTACACCCTTCGAATTGGGATCTTGAGAAATTCATTGGTTGATGTCGGTGGCTACAAGTGAGTATCTTTTGTGCATGGCACATAATCTACTTCCACATCACCTATACATTCTTCTCCTTCTGCATTGTCTTCATTTAGTGGATCCCAATTTGATGCACTGGTGAAGTAGTGTACAATGTTAGTTGGATCATGATCTGGTGGTGAAGGCATTGAAACGCTGACATCCACCTGATTGAAATTTGTTTCCATCCCCATGTTTCTAGTAGCTTCAACCAGCCATTCTGGTTGGGTAACTTGAGTTGGAAAACTAAGACCATGCAAATTAGAAACTATTTTAGCACCATTACAAACAATTTCAATAACATTGGGAATTGGTTGGCTATGTTTAGATGAAATAAAAATGTATCAGCTGAATTACAAACTGTATGAGCAACATTACAAACTATATTAGCTGCATTACAAACTATATCAACAGCATTACAAATAATTTCATTAGCATTAGGAACTAGTTGTAGAATTTCAACAGCATTAGAAACTGTTTGACCAACAGGCGCTTCAGTGCATTCTTCTTGTACCATAGTTGGATTATGTTCTCTTCCAGTTCTATTGTATGTGTGGACAAATTCTAAACGTTCTTTGTCTGTATATCTAGCGAATTGCAAGAAGGTTTCAAGTGTAATAACCTCAGGGTCTTCTTCCACTATGAAGGTCTGATTCTCTAATGCATTGACCACAGGTTCTTGACTACATGCTGTAATAAATTCTCCTTCATGTGATACTTGGAAGCCTTCATTTGGCCTCATGTCTTTTTCAAGCGTAGACCTATTCAATGGCCAAATGCTTGTCCTTTAGAACCCACTGATAATATTGCATGGGGTCATGACTTGCTTGAATGCCTTGCTAGCAATAGTGGCTAGCTCTTCTCTTGGCCTCATATTAAAAAATGGCATATGAACATATTTAACATTAATATTAATAGATACATTTATTTCATATTGATAGATACAAGTTATAAATTTAGCATTAATATTAATAGATACATTTACTTCATATTAACATATACAAGTTATAGATGGCATATGAATAGATTTAACATTAATATAGATGACACATGCATAAAGAGGAAGTAAAAGACAAAGAAAATAAACATGAACACAAACATATGCATAAACATTAATACATATTTAACATGAATAAAAACATATGCATAAAGAGGAAGTAAAAGACACAAAAAATAAAGGAAACATAACACAAAGGAAACATAGCATAAAGAGGAAGGAATCTAAGAATGTGATGTACTAATCTGAACCTTCTGGAAGTCTGCAAAATTCCTCTTGGCAGCAGACAGGGTTTGCAGTGCTCCTTCAGGAAATTTATGTTAAAAACATTCTCTACACTACATAATGTTCGTCTTATAAGGGATTCAAATTTGAAAAAGGAATGCATTGAATTTGGTTGTTGAGTTTGAATTTGAAAAAATGTGTAGAAGCTATTGTATTCAATGATATGATATGTAGAATTGAATTTGGTTGTTGAGTTTGAATTTGATTAAATGCATAGAAGCTATTGTATTCGATGATATGATTTTTAAATCTCATAGTTTTTCTAATGATTCTGTAATAAAATTGGTTTAATTTTGTTTTTCATTTAATTTATGTCTAGTTTGACACCATTTTGTGTTTGTGCAGGTACTTAATATAAATGGATAGGTACTTATTCTAAATGGAGTTGGTGCAAGTGGATGTGATAGCAAGTACGGAAGAATGTGATAGCAAGTGGGGGGATGTGATAGAAAGTATGGGAGAATGTGTGATTGACAACCATTTGGGATTGGAGTGTTTTGTCTTTATGGTAGCTTAGGTACCAATAAGTGTGCACCAAAGTATGTCAATGTGACCAGTTTGACTTTATTCAATGTCCAAATGGGTGGTTTTTATAAACATTACCCATTGTAATAAAATCAATAAAGTGTATACTTAATTTGGAACTTCTCCAATTTGCATCAACTTGCCTTGTAAATGCAAGTGGAAGAGCATGTGTGTTGTTTTTTTCTATGGTAAACTACACATGGAGTTGTGAACATGTATTGGTGCATTTGTGTTAAGTTACTAGGTTAGTATTTTACATGTATTGGTTCTTGTTAAAAATTTAATTGGGGGGTCAAGTGCACAATAACATAGTGGTTATTGGGGCATGGGTGACAACTCGCCCCTTTCCCCTATTACATGTCTATTAAAGTGTAAACAATGTCAAAAAGAAGCTTTGGTCGGTCTTTAGACTTAATATTAATGATTGAATAACCTTTCTCCACACAGTTCTGCAAAGTTACTAAAGGCCAGAATTTATCATCCTTGGATTCTATGCACTCTTTCATAGTCATAATCTGCAAACATCATTTGATGTAGACGCCTTTCAATATGAGTAATAGTGCCCATAGAAACAACAGTTTTGGCACCTCGCTTATCATTAGCCCCCTTCAAAACATTGTACATGCGACTAGAACTTTGAAACCAACAACCTCAATCACTGTGGATTGGTGATTTTGGAGGCCAACGACCTTGTGAATATTTGCATTGACCACAGCAAACGCCTAGAGATTGTAATGCAGGTGACCTTGAACAAAGATCTGTAACTGGCAAGATGATTCACTCCAATGCAAACCCTAACTACCCACAATTTTTTTCCAATCTAAAATGAAATCTAATAATATAAACTATTAAACAATTATTGCAGATTGGGGTTTGTGGTGTATTCTTCCTAGAAATTAACAATCTAAGAATAAAAAGAATCCAGGGGGCAAAAATGGGGGATAAATAAACATATACCCTAGAAATTTTTTTGGGAAAAAACTATACTAAAAATAAATAAAATAAAACTACAAACTCCCCATCTCTACATGGAAAATAAACATAACCTTGTAACCCACAAACATTAAATACAAGGAAACTACATGCATAATCTCCTATTCTGTATGACAAATAAAAATGATTTAGAAATCTACCGATTGAAAAATACAAGGAAAATATCTACATAATCTCCATCTCCATAGCAGAAGACTTCTACTTCTATTGGTGTAGAGAGATGTCCTTTCAATATACTTATCATTCTAAATCATTTTCATGTCAATTAAAAAATATCACGATAAAAAAAATATATCAGACAAAAGATTAACAAAAAAATACATTAGAAAGAAACTTAACACTGGAAGAATCACCGATTGTAGCAAGAGCAGGGACATGCGACATTTTCCTTCCTTCCTTTTCAAAGCAAACAAATGATTACCCCTCCTTTATCCTTTTGAGCTCCTTCCTTCATTTTTCCCCTTAATATTCTCCATGTTTCCATTGCAATCCCTAGATCTCTCTAATTCGTGCAGAATTTCCCAAAAATAAAAGTGACGTAAAACAAAATTTCTTTACAAATACCAATATAGTGGTTCTAATCTCAAAATACGCAAATTTTTCTGCCTAAGGAGCTTCTTAAATCTGGAAAAAACTCTTGCCTAGAGAATTGCCTTACAAAAACCCGTCTGGAGTCATAGAAAACCCGATCCAACAGAAAAATTCTTGAGAGAACTCAACATAAGCCTATCTAATCTACGAAAATTTCTCACAAAGATCTGAAAGTACAATCTAACAGGGCTTTCCAAATTAAGGTTCAAAATTGGTAAAAAATTCAACGACGAGATTCAAAAAGGAGCTCATAACGTTCATAACAAGGCGCTCAATCATCACAAAGGCTTTGGAAAATGATCTCATGGTTCGCTTTGAATTTTGGCTAAAAACTTGGAGATTGTAATGTGGGCGACTTTGAACAAAGATCTATACACTGGCGAGAGGATTCACTCCAATACAAACCCTAACTACCCACAACAGTTAAACTACAGTCCGAATGCGTTGGATAATCGGGAAAGTATTCCTTCTATCCAAAACATTAAATAATTTAAATTATTTTTAAATTGGTAATTTAATTTTTAATAGTTTAATTTATGACAGGTTGGGAGATGTCAATTTAAATCAGGGGAATAAAAATATACACACATCTTGTGATGCCACTGTATAACACCTCTCAGCGTAATTATAAAGTAACACAAAAATAAAAAGCAATAGGCTCTTATTATTATATATGCAATCATTCCAGGTAATATAGATTAGCTTCAACCAATAGAAAAGGAATAATTAAGGACATACTCTTTTATCTTTCATATCAGTTTAGTTGTTTTTTTATTTAATGTATATGTTTTGTTGAGACCCACTTGAACAATCCCTATGGCACTGGATTCCCAAAGCAATTTTTGCAGTCCCATTCGAGAGGATGTTGTGAAAAAAATTGAAGTTAATGGCGATGTTAATAATTATATAGGATCCTATATCTATATTATATGCTATAATTAATCACAACATCCTATATTTATTATATTAATCTTATTATTATAATAAAACTCACACAGAGGTAATAAATCTAAAATTTCCTCTTGAATAAAACTCATTTGATGGCCTCTTGAAACCATCCGCCTTCCAATGCCTCTCAGCATAATTATTTAAAAAAATATATCTAAAGTATGCCGAGGGATATCTCTTCCATAGTTTATTTTTCCATCATTTTTATTTTTTAATTTTAATTTTTTTTGTTTGATATCTTTGGTGATTTAAAAAGAAATTGATAATAAGAAAATCATAAAAACTATGGAACCAAAGAAGAAACTGGAAAAAATAAAAAATAAAAACCAAAAAAGAAATTGGAAAGAAAAAAAAAACTTAAAAAAAAAAAGAAATTGGAAAAAAGTAAAAAATAAAAACCAAAAAAGAAATTGAAAATAAGAAAATCACAAAAACTATGGAACCGAAAAAGAAATTGTACAAAATAAAAAATAAAAACCAAATTTTATTTTTTTGTTTTGCTTTTAGATTGGAATCTTATTTATTTTAATTTTTAGATTGGAATCTTATAAAATTATACGGAATCTTAGAATCTTTGAGCTCTTCAACTACACCCCTATTGTGAATGTAGGAATGCCTCTCGACGTAAATATACTAGTATATTTATATTTAAAAAATATATCTAAAGTACGTTGAGGGATATCTCTTTTCCATAGTTTATTTTTTCCATCGTTTTTATTTTTTTATTTTTTTGTTTGATATTTTTGGTGATTTAAAAAGAGATTGATAATAAGAAAATCATAAAAACTATGTAACCAAAAAAAAAATTGGAAAAAATAAAAAATAAAAACCAAAAAAAAAAATAGAAAAAATAAAAAATAAAAACTAAAAAAGAAATTGAAAAAATAAAAATAAAAACCAAAAAGAAATTGAAAATAAGTAAATCACAAAAACTAGGGAACCAAAAAAGAAATTAGAAAAAATAAAAAATAAAAACCAAAAAAAGAAATTGGAAAAAATAAAAACTAAAAAAGAAATTGGAAAAAATAAAAACTAAAAAAGAAATTGGAAAAAAGTAAAAAATAAATACCAAAAAAGAAATTGAAAATAAGAAAATCACAAAAAAATTATGGAACCAAAAAAGAAATTGGACAAAATAAAAAATAAAAACCAAATTTTAATTTTTTGTTTTGTTTTTAGATTGGAATCTTATTTATTTTAATTTTTAGATTGGAATTTTATAAAATTACACAAAATCTTGGAATCTTTGAGCTCTTCAACTCCACCTAGGAATGCCTCTAGCGTAACTAGTATATTTATATTTAAAAAAATATATCTAAAGTACACCGAGGGATATCTCTTTTCCACAGTTTATTTGATTTTTTGACTTTTTTTCTTCCATCGTTGTTATTTTTTAATTTTTCATTTTTTTTTTGGTTTGATATTTTTGGTGATTTACAAAGAAATTGATAATAAGAAAATCACAAAAACTATGGAACAAAAAACAAAATTGGAAAAAATAAAAAATAGAAACCAAAAAAGAAATTGGAAAAAATTAAAAATAAAAACTAAAAAAGAAATTGGAAAAAATAAAAAATAAAAACCAAAAAAGAAATTGAAAATAAGAAAATTATAAAAACTATGGAACCAAAAAATAATTGGACAAAATAAAAAATAGAAACCAAATTTTAATTTTTTTGTTTTGTTTTTAGATTAGTATCTTATTTTTTTAAAATTTTAAATTGGAATCTGGGTAAGTGCAAGAAGATGGGGGGCCAAAAAGGGGTCTTAAGTGGCCACTTTTTTTTTTTTTCTGGAAATGCTAGCCTTGGATGAGAAATTGAGTATAGTTACACTCAAAATTTGGAGATGCAACCAAAACAATGTTCCTAGTGCTCTGAGTCTACTTTCTAAACTACTAATTTTTTTTTAAAATGGTATAGATTAAGGGGTTCAAAAGAGGGAGCCACAGAAATTGGTGTTGTTTCTGTCAAAAAAACATAACATAGCATGTTTTGTGGCTCCTTCAAAAGGTTAACTTTTTTTGGTATTTTTAAAATCGTTTCGGTGAGAAATTAGCTAACAACATTTAGTTTATGCCTATTTTTTTGATAATTTTTTGATGAATATTTGATTTTTTACTAATGTTCAAAGTGGACACATCCTAAAAAACAAAATTTTGGCCGTGCTACCCCTATAAATTTTGAAAACTAATTGAAATTTTTTTTAATATGTGTAGAATGGAGTCTAGTTTCTAAATATGTATTTTTTTTGAAATTTCAATGAATGGTTAATTTACAATGAAAAAAAGAGTAAACAGTGGTTTTTGTTCAAAAATAGACACACAAACAAAAGAAATTAAAGATGAAAGGCTTAACATTGTCAAAATATGAAAAAAATTACATCGTTAAATAGCTAAACGAAAGCCTAACATTACCCAGGTGTTCGATTTGTTTAACCTTTGAACACGTGTAAATCTGAGGGTTAGCACGAACAAAATTATGTGAAATCTTGTAGAATTTGCAAAAACATGTCTGTGGATGTTGAGAAGGCACTCCAAGCTTTTGGGTTGAAAATCCAAAGCAAATCCCAAGCCTAAGGCTTGGGATTCCCAAAGCACAATATAACGCGAGCGCATTATAATTATAATGCACTTGCATTTATTATGCTTTTTCCTTTTTGTCCATGTTTGTCGATGTTTTTCCCAGTTCGACATAACGCGAGCGCGTTATAATGCACTCGCGTTATGTCTTCCTTTGGATGATTTATGTTCAAGTTTCATAAGTATGTTTCATGGATGTATATATTTATATATGTATGCTTGTAGGTATGTATACATGTAGATGTATACATGCTTGTATGTATGTACATGTATGCATGCTTGTATGTATGTACATATATGTATGCATGTTTGTATATATGTATGTATATCTAAATGTGTGTATGCATGTATGTATGTAAGTGTTTTGGGTTTCGGATATATAAGGACCTGAGCTTGTATAGTTTTTAGGGTTGAGGGTTGAGGGTTGAGGGTTAATATTCAGGTTGTTGAGTGTATAAGATTAAGTGTGTAAGGCATGGGGATTGGGGTTTAGGATATTGGGTTTAGGGTTTACGATCGAGGGTATATAAGGCATAGGGTGACTTGGGTTGAGAGCACGTATGGTTTAGATTTAATTTAAGTATAGGGTTGAGACACAATATTTGGGGTTTAGGATATAAGGGTGAGGTTATATGGTATAGGGATGAGGGTTTGTGGGTGTAGGCATTACGGTTTAAGGTATAGGGTTGAGGAGTGAGGGATTAGGGCTTAAGTATATGGTTAAGGGTATAGGGATAGGTTTTAGGGTTTAAGGTTTAAGGGTTAAGGGTTGAGGGATAGGGTTTAAGACTTATGGGTAAGGGATTAGAGTTTAAGGTATAGTGTCTTGGGTTGAGGGTTTAGGAATAGGGATAGTATTTAGGGTTTAAAGATAAGGGATTAGGGTTGAGGGATTAGGGTTTAAGGTATAGTGCTGAGGGTTGAGAGTTTAGGGATAGGGTTTAGGGTTTATGGTTGAGGGATTAGGGTTTAGGGGTGAGGGATTAGGGTTTAAGGAATAGTGTTGATGGCTAAGGGTTTAGGGTTGAGGGATTAGGGTTTAGGGTTGATGGATTAGGGTTTAAGGAATAGTGTTGAGGGTTGAGGGTTGAGGGATTAGGGTTTATGGTTGAGGGATTAGGGTTTAATATTGAGAGTTGAGGGTTTAGGGATAGGGTTGATGGTCAAGGGATTAGGGTTAGAGTGTCAAGGGTAGATGGATTAAGGATAGGGTTTAGGGTTGAAGGTTTAAGGATTGAGGGTTGAGGCTTTAGGGATGAGGGTTTAGGGTTTAAGGCTTAAGATATAGTGTCAAGTGTTGAGGGTGTAGGGATAGGGTTTAGGGTTGAAGGATTAGGATTTAATGTTGAGAGTCGAGGGTTGAGGGTTGAGGGTTTAGGGATAGGGTTGATGGTCAAGGGATTAAGGTTAAAGCAGAGTGTCGAGGGTAGAGGGATTAGGGATAGGGTTTAGGATTGAAGGTTTAAGGATTGAGGGTTGAGGCTTTAGGGATGAGGGTATAGGGATTTGGGTTTAATATATAGTGTCAAGTGTTGAGGGTGTAGGGATAGGTTTTAGGGTTTAAGTTTTAAGGGTTAAGGGTTGAGGGATAGGGATTAGGGTTTATGGATAAGGGATTAGGGTTTAAGGTACAGTGTCGAGGGTTTAGGAATAGGGATAGCATTTAGGGTAGAGGCATTAGGGATAGGGTTTAGGGTTGAAGGTTTAAGGATTAAGGGTTGAGGCTTTAGGGCTAAGGGTTAAGGGCTTAGGATTTAACATATAGTTTCAAGGGTAGAGGGTTCATGGATAGGGTTTAGGGTTTACAAATAGGTAGAGAGGTGAGGGGAAACAAAGATGAGAGATAGAGAGGTGAGGGGAAAGATATAATAAAATGAGAGAGTGAAGTTGACAACTTGAGGGAAATATGGGTAAGGAGGAGGGAGAGAAATGTAGAGGAAGGGAAATATGTAGAGAGCCATGAGAGATATACAAGCGAGACCTATAACCTAGGGAGAGAGGAGTGAGAGAGATAGGGGAGAGATGGGGGTGAGGCAGATAGGGTAGGAGAGGGGTGGATAAGGGTTGAGGGTTTACGGCTTTAGGGTTTAAGGGTGAAGGGTTTAGGGTTTAAGGGTTGAGGTATTAAGGGTTTAGGGTTGAGGGATTAGGGTTTAAGGTATAGTGTTGATGGTAGAGGGTTTAGAGATAAGGTTTAGGATTTAAGGTTTAAGGGTTGAGGGTTGAGGATTTAAGGATAGGGTTTGGGGTTTAGGGATAAGGGATTAGGGTTTAAGGTATAGTATCAAGTGTTGAGGGTTTAGTCATAGGGTTTAGGATTTAAGGTTTAAGGGTTGAGGGTTGAGGCTTTAGGGATAAGGTTTAGTGTTTAGGGTTAAGTGAGAGACCTAGATGGCTAAGGATGGATGGAGAGGTATACAAGGAGTGACTGAGAGACGTAGAGAGGGGAGAGGTAGAGAGGTGAGGGGGAGACAAAGGTGAGAGATAGAGAGGTGAGGGGAGAGATATAATAAAATGAGAGAGTGAAGTTGACAACTTGAGGGAAAGATAGGTAAGGAGGAGAGAGAGAGGTGGAGAGGAAGGGAAATATGTAGAGAGCTGTGAGAGATATACAAGTGAGAGACCTATAACCTAGGGAGAGAGGGGTGTGTGAGATAGGGGAGAGATAGGGGTGAGGCAGATAGGGGAGGAGAGGGGTAGATAAGGGTTGAGGGTTTAAGGGTTAAGGCATAGGGTGACTTGGGTTGAGAGTGTATGGTTTAGGTTTTAAGTATAGGGTTGAGGCACAATATTCAAGGTTTAGGGTATAAGGGTGAGGTTATAGGGTATAGGGATGAGGGTTTATGGGTGTAGGTTTCAAGGTTTAAGGTATAGGGTTGAGGATTGAGGGATTAGGGATTAAGTATATGGTTTAGGGTATAAGGTAGAGGGTTGAGAGTTTACAACTAGGGGATAATGTTCAAGGTTGATTCTCTAAGATATAGGGTTTAGGGTTTAAGGTTGAGGGTATAAGGCATATGGATGAGGGTTGATGGTTTAGGGCATAAGTATAGGGTTGAGGGTTTAAGGTTTAGTTTTTTAAGGTTATCTAGGGGTTGAGAGTTTAGGGTTTAAGGGTTTAAGGTTATAGGGATTAAGGGTTTAATGGTTGAGGGTTTAATGGTTGAGAGATTAGGGTTTAAGGCATAGTGTCGAGGGTAGAGGGTTTAGGGATAGGGTTGGAGGGTTTAGGGATAAGGGATTAGGGTTTAAGGTATAGTATCGAGGGTTGAGGGTTTAGAAATAGGGATATTGTTTAGGGTTTAGGGATGAGGGATTAGGGTTGAGGTTTGAGGGATTAGGGTTGAGGGATTAGGGTTTAAGGTATAGTGTTGAGGGTTTAGGGATATGGTTTAGGGTTGAGGGATTAGGGTTAAGGGTTGAGGGATTAGGGTTTGATGTTGAGGGTTGAGGGATAAAGTAGAGTGTCGAGGGTATAGGGATTAGGGATAGGGTTTAGGGTTGAAGGTTTAAGGATTGAGGGTTGAGGCTTTAGGGCTGAGGGTTAAGGGATTAGGGTTTACAATACAATTGGGGGATAATGTTCAAGGTTGAGTCTCTAAGATATAGGGTTTAGGGTTTAAGGTTGAGCGTATAAGGCATATGGATGAGGGTTGATGGTTTAGGGCACAAGTATAGGGTTGAGGGTATAGGGTATAGGGTAAAGGTTTGAAGGTTGAGGGATAATGTTCAAGGTTGAGTGTCCAATGCTAAGTGTATAGGGTATAGGGTTTAAGGTTTAGGTTTTTAAGGGTATCTAGGGGTTGAGAGTTTAGGGTTTAAGGGTTTAAGGTTATAGGGATTAAGGGTTTAACAGTTGAGGGTTTAAGGGTAGAGGGATTAGGGTTTAAGGCATAGTGTTGAGGGTAGAGGGTTTAGGGATAAGGGATTAGGGTTTAAGGTATAGTATCAAGGGTTGAGGGTTTAGGAATAGGGATAGCATTTAGGGTTTAGGGATGAGGTATTAGCGTTGAGGGTTGAGGGATTAGGGTTGAGGGTTGAGGGATTAAGGTTTAGGGATAGGGTTTAGGGTTTAGGGTTGAGGGATTAGGGTTTAAGGCATAGTGTTGAGGGTTTAGGGATAGGGCTTAGAGTTGAGGGATTATGGTTAAGGGTTTAGGGATTAGGGTTTGAAGTTGAGGGTTGAGGGTTGAGGTTTAAGGGTTGAGGGTTTAGGGATAGAGTTGAGGGTCGAGGGATTAGGGTTAAAGTAGAGTGTCGAGGGTATAGGGATTAGGGATAGGGTTTAGGGTTGAGGGATAGGGTTTAGGGATAAGGGATTAGGGCTTAAGGTAGAGTGTCTAGGGTTTAGTGATAGGGTGTAGGGTTTAGGGTTGAGGGAATAGGGTTTAAGGAAAAGTTTTGAGAATTAATAGGAAAACTTTATCAAGAGCCATTGGTAGGCACCAAAGAATTAAGGACACCAATGCCAATGAATTATGGATGTTCTTGGGGAGACTACCCTGAAAAGATAAACCAATTGTTGAAGCATTTAGATCACTAATTGAAGAATTTTGGAAGAATTACACAAAGGTATCTCTGAATCAAAGGAATGTGGTAAGAAGGAGAATCGATACTTAAAATTGTGAGCCACATCCAAAGCATTTTTTGGATATGACTCAAACATAGTTTTTTGGTAAATTTCTAGAGATGTATCCTCAAATTGAAATTTGTCAAAGATATTTTGAAATGCTAAAACCTTTCTATATCAAGATAAATCACACATGCACTACTTGTTGTAGACTACATATTGAATTTTCTAACCATTTTGATGTTTATTAGTCTATATATTTAGATTTGCATACTAACAATGTTTTGTAGGATTGTGGCATATATGCCCCACCAACATCTTCAAGAGACTTCATATCAAGAATTTTATGTGATAGAGAGGAAGGTCAAATATTCTACAGGAAATTATGCTTGGATGACACATGTCAGCATTGCAATGGCTTGCAACATATGCCAATATGTGAGCATATGGAAAGAACACATGCGGTTGGAAATGAACTAGTAGAGTTAGACAAGTATCAAATAATGGCATACAATACAAAAGATGGTAAAGAAGAAAAGAGGTCTGAATTGGTTATTAAAAAGATTCTAGTATATCAGTTTATGGCTATATTTCGTGACAGTACAGTGTATGAGTATGCAAGACATGCCCATAGAGTTCGATGGTTGGACTTTCAATTCAAGTTATGCAAAGACACATTTCCAGTTGGTAGCATTGTTTCAGTCATTGACTTTGTAGAGAACTACAATCTACAGCCATAGCGTGAGGTGCAATCACAATATTACAACTCAACATAGGTTTCTATATTTGTGCACATCGCATTCATTCACGTGAATGATAGTATAGATGATGATAGAAAGATCATAAGGGAGTATCATTTCTATATCAGTGATGATCACATGCATTCTACAGAGTTCGTGCAAGGTTGCTTTCAGGTGTTCTACAATGATTTAGCTAGAAGGGGCATATCATTCAGTTAACATATCATATGGTGGGATAATTGCGCATCACAATTCAAGAACTCACTCCAAATTTCTATTGGCTGAGAAAGAGGCATAATTTTACAGGTGTTCAGCATATGTGCAACTTTTGTGAGGCCAGACATGGAAAGGAGGAGCATGATGGTGCAAAAGCATGTATCAAAAGAGCCATAGTACAAGAAGAGTTAAAGTATAAAGACAATGCAAAGTTGATAGATGCAAAATTAATTGTCGAGTGGTGTAATACTTCCGTGGGTCCAGGTAATGAAGGTAAGTCTTCATTTCATAGATTTTTTTGGTTGATAGATGATACTAACAATGCACCATATGAGGATTGTTCTACACTAACAGGATCAAGTGAGATGCACTCTTTCAAAAGCTCAATTGTAGGTTCATGGAGTATCCATACACGAAAGATGTCATGCTTTTGTTCTTCTTGTACAATTCAAGCCTAGATGAGTGTGAGTCAAAGGAGTGGGTTGATGAATGGAAGTTAAGTTATCTTAGCCCACTTAACATGTATTGACCCCCGACGACACTGGAACTAACACAGATGGAATCATCAGTTGACTTTGACCACATATAAGATCTAGTTCAACTAGGTAATATATCTATTTGCATAGTTTTTGAAATTTCTAATGTTATCTTACTTTGTGGTGTTTTTGTAATGTTGACTAATTTCATCTAATTTGTTACACATATCAATGTAGAGCATGTATATGTAGTTATTGCAGATGAAGATAACAAAGAGGGAATAGATTATTACTTGTGTCATCGTGTTGAGGCCAAAAAGAAATTGGAGGCCACAGTTACAAATGGAGAAAACATCAAATACCCTATAGGCTCAGTGGTTGTTACTAGAACATGGCTTAGAAGGTACCCACATAAGAGTGTTAATGTTTGGCTATTTCAGGACTTTGACACGCATAAGAAGATTCTTCATTATTCGAACCTTGTCGTGGCATCCAATGTTCATTTGATACAATATCGGGGTAGACCTTTGAACAAGACTTTGTGGAAGGTACGTGAGTTTGACCATGAGGCAATACTTGACACAATAAAGAGTAGAGTAGACCTAGATGGTTCGTTGGATTAATTTGTAATTATTCACATTGATTTTATAAATTCATGCTACATTGAGTTGTAAGTATGCACATTAATTTGTAAGTTTACATAAGTTTGTCTTTTTTTATTTGCTACTGCATTTTTACACATATACATATTTTTACATCATCATGCTATGCTTCATGGGGTTAGACATAAGTGATGGATGAAGTTGATCCTGAGAGTAATGTATAAAATCTAAGTAATGTATAAAATATAGGTGTCTCTAGGTGTCTTGGTTTCTAACTAGATAATAGGTGTCTCTATTTGTGCCTTAGGTATATACTACATGTCAACTAGGTAGATAGAGACTAGCAAAAATGTATTTAATCTAATCTAGGTGTCTTAGATAGATACTATATATCAACGACCTATCTAGACACTAGAATAAGGTATAATCTAGAATGATCTAGGTGTCTTCTAGGTAGGTGTCTTCTATAATTTAATCTAGGCATCTTAGGTAGGTACTATATGTCAACTAGGTCTACCATAATAGGTGTCTTAGGTAGAATTATAATCTAGGTGTCTAGGTGACTTAGGTCTAGACTATGATAAAATATAAAGACTAGGTGTCTTAGGTCTACTATGTCTATAAAATCTAGATACATACTATACAATAGGTGTCTTAGGTGTCCTACGTCTGCTAGAATACATGTGTCTTAGGTCTTAGGTGAGGCCACATGAGCTTCCACCTTCACGTGGTTGGCGTTGTTAGTATAGAATATTAATATTTCTTGAAGCTAAGGGAAGCTCTTTTTCTTAATAGGAAAACTTTATCGACTTCAGTGTCCTCATGGTGCAGGGGCACCCAGGTTGTCATGCCTCCAAGAGGGGTCAAAAAATGAAATTTTATTTTGATTGAGTCAATTGTATGTAATAAGGTCTTCTAAGACCATTTCATATGTTTTTGAGTTAGTTTGAGTCATTTGGGGTCAGTTTGAGTCTTTGAGTCTTGTTACAAAAAAATGTCAATGTTGTCAAGTTGCACAAAGCAACTTTTGCATTTTTACATTTTTAGTGTCTTGCTCCTAATGCGGCTAAACTGATAGTTCCAACACATCTAGATAGGTATGTTTAGGCTAGGCATGGCCCTGTTTTGCACCCAAACATGCTGAAACAATCTGAGTTACATTGTACCGGTGATATCCCTAAAGAGTCCAAAGTGCAAAAAGATAGAAATCTTTGACAAGTTGTTACTCAGAAGATATGTCACTTAGAAACATTCTGTCTAAGGAAACACGATCATGTACGGTCCCTCTACAATAACCTCTCTCAATTTTTTATATCTCTAATGCGTTTTCCCGTGGTGAAAAGTTTTTTGTTGCCCCAAAAATCGTTAGAAGGAGGTAGTGTAAAGTTGCAAAGGGGTGTAACTTTCATCCTGCTCCTCGTGCGGCCAAAATGACAGTTCCAGCGTGTCTGGATGGGTACGTTTAGGCTAGGAATGGTCCTTTTTCACACCCAAACATGCTAAAACAGTCTGAGCTACATTGTACCAACGATATCCCTGAAGAGTCCACAGTGCAAAAAGGAAGCAATCTTTGACGAGCTATTACTCAAAAATCGTGTCACTTAGAGACATTCTATCTAAGGTTACAGGATCATGTAGGGTCCATCTACAATAAACTCTCTTAGTTTTTTATATCTTTGATCCATTTTCCTGTGGTGAAAGGTTTTCTGCTACCCCAAAAATCATCAGAAGGAGGTAGTGTAAAGTTGCAAAGGGGTGTAACTTTTGTCCTACTCCTGATGCGCCCAAACAGATAGTTCCAACGTATCTAGATGGGTATGTTTAGGCTAGGCATGGTCCTATTTTACACCCAAACTTGCCGAAATAATCTGAGCTACATTGTACTGGCGATATCCCTGAAAAGTCCAAAGTGCAAAAAGGTAGCAATTTTGACGAGCTGTTACTTAGAAACTGTGTCACTTAGAAACATTTTGTCTAAGGAAACACAATCATGTAGGGTCCCTCTATAATAACCTCTCTTAGTTTTTAATATCTCTAATGCATTTGCTCGTGGTGAAAGGTTTTCTGCTGCCCCAAAAATTGTCAAAAGGAGGCAGTGTAAAGTTGTAAAGGGGTGTAACTTTCATCTTGCTCCTCGTGTGGCCAAACCGATAGTTCCAATGCATCCAGATGGGTATGTTTAGGCTAGGCATGGTCCTATTTCGCACCCAAACGTGCTGAAATAGTCTGAGCTACATTGTACCAGCGATATCCTTGAATAGTCCAAAGTGCAAAAAGGCAACAATCTTTGATGAGATATTACTCAAAAACCGTGTCACTTAGAGACATTTCATCTGAGGCTACATGATCATGTAGGGTCCGTCTACAATAAATTCTCTTAGTTTTTTATATCTCTAAGCTGTTTGCCCATGGTGAAAGGTTTTCTACTACCCCAAAAATTGTCAGAAGGAGGTAGTGTAAAGTTGTAAAGTGGTGTAACTTTCGTCCTGCTCTTGATACGGCCAAATTGACAGTTCCAACATGTCTGGATGGGTACGTTTAGGCTAGGTATGGTCTTATTTCACACCCAAACATGCTGAAACAGTTTGAACTACATTATACTGGCAATATCCCTGAAGAGTCCAAAGTGCAAAAAGGTAGCAATCTTTGATGAGCTATTACTCAGAAACTGTGTCACTTAGAAACATTCTGTCTGAGGCACAAGATCACGTAGGGTCCCTCTACAATAACCTCTCTCAGTTTTTATATCTCTAAGCCGTTTGCCCATGGTGAAAGGTTTTCTGCTGCCCCAAAAATCATTAGAAGGAGGTAGTGTAAAGTTGCAAAGGGGTGTAACTTTCATCCTGCTCTTGATGTGGCCAAATCAACTATTTCAACTCATTTGGATGGGTATGTTTAGGCTAGGCATGGTCCTGTTTCACACCCAAACATGCTGAAACAGTCCGAGCTACATTGTACTAGCGATATCCCTGAAGAGTCCAAAGTGTAAAAAGGTAGCAATCTTTGACGAGCTGTTACTCAAAAACCATATGTCTTAGACATTCTATCTGAGGCAGCGCAATCATGTAGGATCCCTCTACAATAACCTCTCTTAGTTTTTTATATCTCTGATCCATTTTCCCGTGGTGAAAGGTTTTCTGCTGCCCTAAAAATAGTCATAAGGAGGTAGTGTAAAGTTGCAAAAGGGTGTAGCTTTCATTCTACTCTTGATGTGGCCAAACTGACTGTTCCAACACGTTAGGATGGGTACATTTAGGCTAGGCATGGTCCTATTTTGCACCCAAACATGCCGAAACAGTCCGAGCTACATTGTACCGACGATATCCTTAGACATTGCCTTTGCTATAACTGTTATAGTCTTCACATGTCAACATGCATCTTATCGCTGTTAACATACTTGTTCTAGTAGTCAACAAAATCATATATGAACTGCTTGTTCTTTTATCTTGGTTCAACTTGACTTTGTTCTCTAGTACTATCTCTGTAGGGTTTGTTTTAGTCCTTTAATGCATTGTTCCATCACTGCAATCTTAGACCCCTATTAAGATTGAAATAGACCTCTGTTAGGCTACTCTCTTAAACCTTAATATCATCTTCATGTTGTCATATCCATGTTGTTCAACCCTCATCTTATTCTACCTTTAGGTCACTGTATTATTAGGCTTGAAGATAACATCGTTACATAGCCAAGATATACAAGGGGTTAAGTACTAAAACTAGATCATCAATGATAATGAATGCAATAAGCCATGAACCACCCACCATAAATACAAGTGGCCATATTACAATGTACATCATGAACAATATTTGACTAACTCTAAGCTCAACTCTACAAATGAATCCTCTAAGATCCTATGGTCTTGGTGCTGATGAGGAAGGGGTTGAACCTGATATCGTGTGTAGTGCCCCTCAACTTGTCGTCCATCGGACTGATGTTTGCTTAGTAGTATTAGACATTATGACAGTATCCTAGATAGATTGATGATGGATCTCTTATTGTTTTGTTAATTCATTATGGACCTAATCATTATGATAACAGATGTTGATGTTGGATTATGTTATTTTATGCTTTACAATTTGATAAATGAACTGGATGTTATAGATGCTTTGATGTTATTCACTATATGGGTTTGGAAGATAGTTGATCATTTTATGTTGTTGACTAGTAATCAGATACCTTGTTCAATATAGTTAATTGTTTATTCATAAACGTGAATGGAACAGTGTTGTATTACTCGCTCTCGAGTACCCTACCCCACTGCGATTTCCATTCACTATAGGACTGCATGTGATGTATATATATATCTTGTTATGGTTAACCGTGCGTTGCTGCAGGATGCAGGTACTAGGCATCGACTCCACCTGATTACCAGGTCTGAGCATGCCTTCACCAATGGATTAGTTGGTTGGAGTTAACGTGAGGTCCCCAGTCAATGTTGTCTAGTCGTCAGTTTACCCTTGTGGTTATTGGTTGTCATTCGATCATGACTTGCTGTTAGGTAATACTGTACCTTGGAGTTAGTTAGGTCTGAAAGTGTCTAGGTGTGTAAGTAGTGTTGTGCTTCAACTAGAATCATTATACGAAAGAATATAAATGTCGATAATTGAGCATAATGTCGATAGTTAATTAATAAATTATTATTTTATTAGAAGTGTGGTTGTTAAATAAAGTTGTAAGAAATTTTGTATTGTTCAATATAATATTATTTATAATAAATAATTAAATAAATAAAATAGTTGTAGTTGTAAATTGTGAATACAACTTAATTAATAAAATAAATTAAAATATAGTTATAAAATTATTGATTGGCGTAATATTACAATTTTATTAATAATACTATGGTTGGTCGGTTATAAAATTAAATGTTGTCGATTGATATTTAAAAAAGAAAACCCTTGGGATTATTAAATTAAATAAATATATATATTTTTTTAGAGGGGAGATGCACGGGATCACGTGCCGAGTTCCTTGGAAGAAGGAAGGGACTGTGTTATAAAAGAAAAGCTTGTAGAGGCAAAGGGGAGAGCATTACAGGTGAAAGAAAAGAGAAGAAAGCTGGAATAAGAAGCTGGGAACTGCAGCAATTGACGCAGACTCGTCGATTTGACATCGTAGCCAGGTTCTGCCGAATGCCTTATCTCTGAACTTATTCCGAATCTGCAAATGTTATTGTTGTTTATTTTATTCCAAATGGTTTGTTGATTGGACATCCACTTTAAGATATACTACGATCTGAAATCAAATTGTATTCTGATTTTTCCCCACCAAATCTTGAACCAGGTGCTCATTTCTGTAGTCCTTCTCCTCTGCGTTTAGGCAGCTCAATTCTTAGGTGTCTAAATCAATTTCTGCTTAGAGGATTCATTGTTTAATTGCCTTCTCCCACTTCACGGCTGGATCCTTCTGTTTATTTTCAGTGGACGGATTGATTTGTGGGTCGTTGGGTCTTTAGCAGATTTCAGTATGGCATCAGTTGTGTTTATTTACAATTTCCTTGATGACATATTCGTAAGACTGGCACAGATCATAGTGGGTAGTTAATGGTATAGTAGGGTCACTGCAGATCGCTATTCTGATATCTTTTGTCGCATATACAATAGCGTATCTTTCTACAATTTGCATCTTTTCCCAGCCACTAAATATGTTACATTAGACAGCAGACTACAACTCCGCATTGCAATGTTATAGCAGTCTCTGTACAACCAATTTGATATGCAATAACCGTGTTGTGTGGAACGCTCTTGGTGTATTGTGAAACCCTGCATCTGATAAAGAAACTAAAATAGGCTACGAATGGAGTGGTTGTAAATCATTGTTAGAAAACCCCATTATAGGCAGATACATTAAATTTGCAAGATTAAGAATAGCGTCCTTAGATTTGGTATTTACCCTAGTAGGCAGATGACATGGGCGCCTTGAGAGGGCCGTCCCAGATTTCTTAGGAAACTAGTTTTTTTCTTCTTTCTTTCACAAATTGTTTGTAATATCCTTTAGTTTCTGCCAGCGTTATTTATAACAAACATCAACTAGCAAGTATGGTCCAGATGAAGGACTACCCGAGCTTCGCCAGGCTTTGGTTGGGAAGTTAAGGAGGGAAAACAGTTTATGCAAATCATCGATCATGGATCACATCCATTGTTTTCGTCAGTAAATAAAGTATAAAAAAAAATAATAATAATTTGACTAAGCCGAGAATAGTAAAACCTGGGTAGAGCGGAAAAGAGAGGATTCACCTAAAACCTTTCGCAAAAACCTGGAGAGCTCCTCAACAGTTTGTAATTACAATGTCTCTCCAATGCTCTCCTCTGCAGTCTCAGTTACTCCCGTCTACCTGCAGTTTGTCATATATACCATCCCTAAGCTCAAAGAAGAAGTCTTGCTCCACATCTTACAATGTATCGAGAAGTCTAAGATTCGAGTCTCTGAGATGTCAATCTACGGCTGTTTCAAGGGATGTTTCGATTCAGACGGAAAATGGATTCGCGGACCGGAACCTGGTACAACGCAGTGTAGTTCGCCTCGGTTTGCCATGCAAGGGTCGCATGGCCACCGATACCCTTGATCTGCTTAAGTATTGTCAACTGGCAGTGCGGCAGGTTAATCCTCGACAATATGTAGCAGATATTCTAGGAGTGAGTATTTAGCTTTTAATTGAGTTCCTCTCTTGGATGTTTTTGACAAGTTCTTTATGTTATTTTTTTTAGAAGATCTCATCTTTTGAAATACTCATGGGGAAGTTACCAATGCACCTGCAAACTTCTTAGAAAGAACCGGGTAAAGCTCCCTTGCCTTAGCTGGATGACATGGCTTGAAGCTTTGAATAGTTGAACCTTATCTGAATTAAATACAGCGAGGTTTTTTAGAGAGATCAGGTTATTGAACTTCATCCATTTCTTATCTTGGGGATTCTATTCCTCTATATTGAGCCAATAGCAATAAGAGTTGTCTTACATGGCATCCTTATGGAAATCCACAAAATTTGGATACGATAATAGAAAGTGCAAACTCCTTTTGCACTTAACTGCTGGACAAATTTCAAATATGCAAACAACATGATATAGATATTTTCAGAGTCCTGTCTTAATTGTGTTTCACTTACAAGTATCAAAATGCTTCAATTCATGGATATGCTCTGTGACTTTGACATATAGCTTCATCTTTCCTAATCTATTTGTACAATTCTTCCACGAAGCACGATTTCTATGTGACCACTTCAGTCCACCCAAACAACAGCTTATCACACCTTGTGTTGCAGTTCAACATAGATCGATTTACAAGCCAATGATATGGGCGAAGTTACCATATTTTGTAATGGTATTTACATTGCTTATAATTGCAATTAATTCATTTACCAAAATGTCTGGGCGCTCAACTATATAGGACGCACTTCTATGCAGTTTAGCTTTTTTTTCTAACAGCCCTGAGCACTCACCATAATTGCATAACAATGGAAATTCACCATACGTTGTTCTTCAACAGCTACAGGAAGGATTTAGTGTGATAACCTCAGATCGCCTTGTGGTAATGTTTAAAGTTCTTGCAACAAATCTATTATTGTTTTATCCTGCTAGCATTCCATTCCTCTGCAGAGCTATTCTTAGCTGAGCGCATAATTTGATGGGGTTCAACCATGCAGTTTGCACCTTAATTCAGCTCAATAGTGTTTAAAACCAGTCCTCATACAACCAGCGCAGACTCACCAAGTATCTTAGTGTTAAGTTCCACGTTTTTCTTAAAAACAAACCATACAACTTGTGCAAACTTAACAAGTATCTCAATGATAAGATTAAACGCTGCCTCTGGAAGGTCAACGCAGCCAAGGAGGATCGACTCTATTTATATCATGATCAGCTCCTGGTAATTTACAGAGAGAGCTAGTAATTTGTAAGTTCTGTCAGGAATAAACATGTACATTCCCACTATCATTTAACTCTGTAGTCGTCTTTTATAGTTAGAAGTCTGCGCAACCATATGGAGTAGCAATTAGACATTGAAGACCACCTATAGAAATTGTTTATAGGTTATTCAACAAATCCAAAAATAGCTATAATCCTCGTCTTCTGTGAGACATACCAATAAGAGAGAAAAATTGTTTAAAGTATTGATGCCGTCAACATTATCAACTAGGCAAGTTTGACGGACGCTGCCGAAAGACTTTAGTCAAAACAAGTATCGTCCATTACAATGGTAAAATAGTCAATAACAATTTTACACCTCATCAGTAAAATATTCCAAGCTGTTCACATTCCGTTCAATTGGGCGCATTTACAATCTTTCTCCTTGACAAAATTAAATTGCCATAGATAAAATTCATTTCCAGAGACATCTTCAAAACATATTAAAAGGTTTTAGTTGGTTGAGCTCAATAGAATGCCTGAAAGACCGTATGAAGGCAGAACCTTGAGGAATAACAAACATTAATGTTCATCATTGAATTTTCCTCATGTAATTGTCGTACAATCGTAAGACATCCATCCTAGCGTTACTATTCCTTTCATCACAAGAATGAGTAAAACTATTCAGTCAAGGGTGAAAGAAAGATAATATAGAATGTATTGTTAGGAAAATGCAAAAATCGTAAGGATAGGTGGGCATTAAATATTATAACTGATTTGAGTGGTTCTTCAAGAATGAGTTGTTGTAGTTATTTAGTTAATCATGAATGTAATTTATTCAGATAACTAGTTGTATTGTATCAATTTAATTATTGTTTTATTTTAAAAGCAAATTGGTTGGAAAAAGAGTCAATCCACTGTTGATTTTATTACAAGTTGTTTACCTTGAACGGAGAAAGAATGGTTGTGTTAACTCTAGAACTGTAATGAACTGTATTCCAGAGGCTAAGTTGTCATAGTTGAGTATTGGCAACTTGTGTATAGTTGTTTTTGTATTTACAATGTAATAACGATTATGTGGATTAAACATAGTATGAAGTATAATGAGGTATTGTCAAAGTTGATTATGTGTCTTGCAAAGTAATAATCTCTGGATGAGATATCAAACCACTTGTGATCTTATTGTACCGTTTTGTCGTATGGAGAGACCTGGAATCTGTAAAAGAGTAAAGTATTGTAATGTTAAAAGCATTGGATAACAATTGGTGTTATGATTCTATTGTGATGCAAGAGGGTTATGCCTTGCAGTGAACATGTACGTGTATTGCTATAAAGTCTTGTATGATGTTTAAGGTTTACTAGGTGTTAGGGAGGAGAGTGGCTTTCAATGTGGGGCCGGCGCCCAAAGTGGCAGTCAGGATAACCTGTTGGAAGTAGATTAATCAAGTGATAACCTAAAATAAACTAGGGGGGGTTAAGGGTAGATTTCACATTAATAAGATTAATGGATTCCTCTCCCATGACCTGTAGTGCTTGTTTAGACTAAGGATGGGTAGAGAAGGCCTGGTCGGCATGATTGACTTCCTTGTCCTCATGAAAGGAAGGTCGATTCTGCATGTGTCACCCTATGGGGCCGGCGCCTAGTGAGAGGCTGTCAGGATAACCATAGATGGGGGCCGGCGCCTAGTGAGAGGCTATCAGGATAACCCATGCTAGGACCGTGCGATGACACTCTCCCTACTACAACCTAGCATCCCTTGTTCGGTCTCTCCTCATTTGTTTTGTGTCGCCTCTGGAAGTTAAGTTGTGTTGTATTGTTATTGCCATGTGTTGTATTGGCATTTGGTCGTCCCTTGTTCTTGTTTGTCTTTCGTCTACCTGACTGTTATTGTTTGGGACCTCATGTTAACTCCTAGCTCGGGGGGTGGACCTTAGGGTTCCACATGGTCGGGTGGAAGAGCTTTATTATCCATTGGTTAATTCTTGTCAAAGTTCATGTGCAGAAAAGATTTATCCCAGATTGCAGACATTTGTACTTGTACCAGTTAATGAAAATGTGTGTGTATAATCTTGTACCAGATTTGTGTAACAAAACATTCTTTATGTATGTAATTCTGAAGTAGTCTGAAAATGGCAAGGTAATGATGTCATGATGTACTTATGTGTAATGAAAGCATTTCAGTTATGTTTTTAATCATGTAGATTACGTTATTTGACGATATGCAATAAATATGAATAAGTTAGTTATTTGTGCATTGGATTTAGATCAGTTACTGATGTATGTTAAATTATGTTAGTTGGTTTGTAAAGTAATGCAGCCTTGAATCCTTAGAGAATATGTCGTAATTAGTTATGTTAACGTTACTTAATCATCTTCAAATTTTTTTTTCCTGTTTCATATAGCTTAAGTGTGTGTATTTCTTTAAGGTGTTCAAGGTGGGCGTTACATCGTGAGGATCTCCCTTTCCTCCCCATCCATAAATCAAGGTGATCAAGCACCATCCATAATTCAAAAGTGTGGTAGAATGGTGATTATCTTATTTAATTCATTTCCTTATTAACACATAAGTATACACATAAAATCATGGATCCAAAACATCTCAAATGCATGGAAATATATTTCTCAACTAACATCATCACATCCTTTCTAGCATCTAATACACAAATCAATAGAAGTACATGATCAAGCCAAATATGACCATTGATAGTAACCACAAGTTATTTTAATCCTACAAGTTTGACTTAGAACTATACATCCAAGATCATATCCAAACCCACATGAATTTCTAATCACATCCCATATTATGATAGCTCTCTTCGAGTGAGGATATATGTCTTACTAAGAACACATGCCCAAGGTAGAATTATATGCATTGCATACTACAAGAATCTTAACTTTAGTACAACACAAGTATCCAAACATACATAAAATAACAATTCAAATACACATTTGAACACACACACAAAAAAGCAATACCACACAACAACATACAATGTCAACTGCACCTATCCATATTACAATGTCATCTACACTGCACCTATCCATATTACATAATGATCAACAAAAATGATTTGTATTAACCAAATATCCATATAGGCATACATCAATATCTATCGATATAAGTATAACATATATACAAAATAGCCATATAGGCTTACAAGAATGCCATATAGGCATACAATGCCAACTATATGCAATACAAAATATATGTCCACAAATGCCATATATGCATACAACAAAGGAACACAATAAAAAGTCATTCCCCTCTATCTGGTGAAGAGAATAGATCACAAGCAGCCTTTGATCTTCTAGGGGATGGAGATGTGTATGAGGGTGGTCTACTACAAACCCGAGGGCTGCTCCTATTTAGTTCTTTGTGGATCTGTAGTTGTTACAATAAAAAGTATAGCCATTAATATATAGAAATTACATGTTATAAAAATGAACCATTTAACAAAATAATCACTTACCACTACCTTATAATTTGTCTCCTCATTTGCCTTAGTAGTAGGATTAGGCTGTGGTGATGTCATGTCTTATAGAAACCATCCAGATAGAAATTAAACTTTAAATCAATAATCATTTGATTTTTCAAAAATAAACAACTATAACAATGAATGTAAATTGAAATTTACTAATCTGCCTCATACCCCCATCAATGGCATGGAGCTATGAATCGTAGAGGACACACCATGCTCCATTTCCCTATGAACATCGGGAGGTGTCTCCGCAACATGCATCATATGAGGATAAAACAACATTATTTAATTATGAAAACTATAATAGTGATGCAAGTCATGGCTCCTGACATACACACATGTTCACCTAAACATGGAAGTACACACAATAAAACACACAAGTCACATGCATATATACAAATTCGACGAAGATTCATGATTGTATAAGGGTCAAAAAAGGAGGGACCATAGTACCATCAAATTTTAGGTTTAAGAAGTCAGAGAGGGAGTAAATGTGTTAGTTTAGGTTTAGGTTGGGGTAGGGTGGGGTAGGGTTGTGCTCAAATTTTTGTTTATTTAGTAGTCGTGGAGGTAGGACAATGCCTAAGATAAAGTTTGTGGGTTTACAGAACAATGCCTAAACTAGAAATCACATAGACATTAGGTAAGTTTATGGGTTTATGGGAAGGAGGAATATCAAGAGTTTGTGGGATAATATGAGGGAGGAAAGATACTAAATAGGAGAAGAAAAACCTTATTTTAAAAATTTCTTATCATTTTCTTTGTCTTTAGGTTTGTTAGGGGGTGGGTTGGAAGCAAACTAGGTCTGGAACGTCTGGTAGGGGTATATTAGGAAATAGGTAGGGTAGATATGTGTTGGTTAGTAGGTTGGGTGTAGTGTTGGGGAAGTTTCTTAGGCCTACTATTAGAAGTGGATGGGGAAAGGTCCTACACTTTTTGGTAGACATGTATGGAAAATGTGGTAGCATAGACAAGGCAGTGAGCTGTTTGAAAATATGCCTCAAAGAAATGTGGTCTCATGGTGATGTCCTTGTCTATGCATCTGCTTGTCATGACATTCCATGAGACCACATTTCTTTGAGGCATTTTTTCAAATAACTATATTGTAATTGAAATTTTGTCATCTATCAACATCTAGTTATTAGTTATGCAATGTATAGTAATGCTTTGAGTTTGAAAGATGTGCAATGAAATGTAACCAATGATATGAATATAAAATATAAAAATCTAGTAAGTACAATTCATTCATTAAACTATTTATTTTATTACATCTGTGAAGCTTTGAAGTCCACCACCACTGGCAGATGTTGCCGTGAAATCTCCAATATTAACCTATTCAACATCCAAAATTAGATATTAGAATACCATTCATATAACAATGCTATTCACATGTAATATTTATAATTGTTTACTAGTTACATACCCTGACAATAGATGATGTAGTGTAATATGTAGGTGGAGTACCATTGAAAACTGCATCAACGCTATGACCCTGAAATTTTGTTAAAATCATCAAACTTAATTAGTTAATCTTGCATTTCAAAAATGAAATTTAATAAATTAAATTTAATGAACTTACTAAGATTTACCTGAGTATCAATGCCGAAAGTCTCACTCAAGAGGGCATCTATCATCACCATCTACTCAGCTGTAGATGTACCCTGTGCACCCGTGTCATGACTATTCATGCCCGGTCATAACCACATGCTGACCCACAAGCCCGACAAGTATGGGGTGGAACCCTACTCAAACTCTCCCCTAGCCCACGCTGTGCTGTAGGACTAGCATGTTGTATGATGCTCTAGGTCAAGGCACTAATGGACTGAAGTGTCTCAACCTCAACACTCTCCTTCACAATGGAATGGATAGAAACGTGCTCATGGGCTGGTCTGGTGAGTGCCCGTCTCACTGGCAGCTGTGGGTCAACACATGCCCCTAGTCTATCTTGTGCTGACCCCCCACCTCTACCCTGGAACTCTCGCATATCAAAATAATTTGGCACTTTATTTTTGACAAACTTGTAGTAGAGTTTCCTCAAAAAATATTATGGGACCTCATTACTATTGCATGGAGGATGGTAAAAAACCATCCACCACCTCTGCGCAAAATTGTTCCTTATCACTTGGTTGTTGCACCAATGAATAGGGAACCTCTTGCATGTAAGGGGTAGAAGTTGATTTGTTCGTGGGTTTGTGAAAATAGAACACAAGTCCATTTTTGTAATTTGTTCATTTTTAACTTGTTCATATGACAACTTGTCTGCATAATACTCTCTAAATTCTCTCCTCTTTTCTGTCCAACTTGTGATTTGCTTGCTAATTGAATCTACATTTGATAACATAGATTCAAGGGATTAAGCAAGAATGGATCTATGTAAGGTTGAACTTGCAGGTTCTTTCAACCTTGCAATTATGTTCTCAATTTGTTTCTTATTGTTTTCAATTTGCCCCATTATATTTTCTTGTGTTCTAGGGGCATATTCAGGAATAAATGAAGGTTTTTGTGGTTGGGTTTCTTCTTCAACAAGTATTTGCTGTTTAGGTGCTGGAGGATTTTGTGCATTTTCATAAGGAGGAGGTGCATTATCAACTCCTGTAAATTTAAGAAATTTACATCAAAAACTATTTTAACCTACCTATTTAGCAACAAATTCACACAAGACAGTAAATAAAACTTACTTCTTTGATTTCCCTGATGTCGTGGTGGCATTTTGATGATGGATCGGCGAGAAATAGTTGATGATTGGATGTTGGATAACGCGAGCGTGCTCTGTTCTCTCTTCAAGACGTGAGTTTCTTGTAAAATGTTGTCAAATAATGAAATGAAACTCTACTTTTTTATAGCAGACCATAACAGGCTCTCGTTATAACACGACCGCGTTATGTCTATTTTTTTTAAAGTTGGCCACTTTTTGGCCCCCCAACTTTTTGCACCCGCCCATCTTTTAAAATTACACAGAATCATAATCTTTGAGCTCTTCAACTCCACCCTATTGTGAATGTAGGAATACCTCTCTGCGTAATAAATAATTGATTTTGATTATGTCTTTTGATTTAAATTATTATTTAAGCTGATAATAAATTTTTATTTATTTATTTTAAGATTCATTTATTTATTTTATAGGAATATGCTTTAATTTAAATATTATTTTATTTCACTTGTGTCAAATCAAATCCCTATAAAATAGTTAAGTTATAGAATTTATTATTACTTTTTTAATTTTTTTTACCATATAATAATGTTACTTTTGTTTATTTTTTTAACCATAGAACCTTAGAGTAACATTGAATTAAGAGTGAGGGTAAGGGTATATATTTAAAAATATAATTTGTATTAAAAGTTATAGAATATTTTATTACTTTTAATTTTTTTTTTACCATAGAATGTTACTTTTGTTTAATTTATTTTACCATAGAACCATAGAATAATATTGAATTAAGAGTTATGGTTAGGATTAGAAGAATTAAGGGTTAGGGTTAGTTTAATTTTTGTTACCATAGAATAATGTTACTTTTGTTTAATTTATTATTACTTGAGTTAAGCTATTTTGATCATATATTTATACACAATGCTAAGTCATTACTTTTCATGCAAAATATTGAAAAATCATACTCCATAACATCAAAAAGAATTTAAGTTTCACCACCACATTAATTTTTTATTTAGATTTTAAAAAAATTTAAATTTAAATTTAATGACTCTTAATTTTATTTTTAGTTTAAATTTAAATTTAGTTTCTAATTTGGTTCTATGGTTTTTGTAGTTCTTATTCATGAAAAAAAAACAAATAAGAAACCCATGAGAGAGAACAATGTCATCATTGAAGAATCTGCTGAAAACAAGGTCGATAAGGTTGAAGACAAGATTCCTAAAAAAGCTAAAAAAAATAACAAGCGGATCTTTAAGATCTACTTGTTTAAAATTCTCAAGCAAGTGCACCCTGCTATCAACATTTCTAGCAAGGCTATGGTAATTATGGACAAGTTTATCAATGACATGTTTGAGAAAATTGCCATTGAGGTTGTCAACTTTGCTCGCTACAACAAAAAAAATATCATCAATTTACGAGAGATTCAGATAGCTCTGAGGGTTTGTCTTCCTCAGGAGCTTGGAAAACATGCAATCTCTCATTGTTCAAAGACTGTTACTGAGTTCATGAATGCTTGATTGTCTTCTCTCCATTTTGTCATTTGGAGTTCTAATCTCTCTTTGTATTTACTCTACTTTTGAATTGGGCCTTGTAATAATCTAATCTATTGATTTTGAGTTTTTCCCACATATAATGCCAACTTTAATAATATTTATATTTTGATTGTTACATGTGGGCTCATATGCCAAATACCTTGAGTTAAGCTATTTTGATCATATATTTATACACAATGCTAAGTCATTAGTTGTCATGAAAAATATTGAAAAATCATACTCCATAATATAAAAAAAATTGAGTTTCACATTAGAAAGCACCACATTAATTATTTAAAATACTATATTATTCTTTGATCCTTTCAATAAAACCCTGAAAATACACAACTTAATTCACCCTGTTATTAATATAAATGGGCATGATTGAATCATGGTAAATATAGTTTCACCATTGGTATATTGACATTTACAAGATGATTGACAATTTAGATGTCTTCTATTCAAAAACCCATTATTTAGTTAGTAAGCTTGCTTTTACTTTGTTCACTTATTACAATTTCAATCTATTTATTAAACAAAATGTGAATTACTTTGCCATCTAATTAGAATATAAGATGTACTGATAGAAATTGAAAGAAAAAAATAAAAAAGAGTTACACTCACAACATAACAATGACATTTTAACCAAGATACATATGTAACATACTAGGATTTGTTATATTAAAAATTTGTTTTCAATTATTATGTAGGTATGGCTCCACCTAGGTTGAATTTTGAATCTGACGAGGAACGAAGACAATACCAAAGGGAATATTGAAGACAATATCAAAGGGAATATTGAAGATGATAATGCGATATAATGATGGATACAAAAAGAGAAGAACAAAGGATACGACAAAATGAGGCTGCGAGAGAAAGATATTGTAGACATAGAGCTAAAATAATAGTTGAACAATTGGAATTACAAAATTGGCAACCGAATATGAAGAGAATAAGTCATGCACAAACATTTGAATAATTTAGTGTCCCTGAAAGAGAAAAAAGACAAGAACTTAATCAATCAAATGCTAATAGTGATTTTAATGTTGAAGATGAAAATGCAAGATCAATAGATTATGTACTTCAAACACCACAAAATGCACCTCAACATGAGCATATAGAGAAAAGTATAGAGAGAAAACTAGAGCATACAAAACATAACATAAAGAGTAGATTGGGGCATATAGAGCAGAGCATACAAAGAAAAGATGTGAGGGTTTGTCTTCGTTAGGAGCTTGGAAAGTGTGTAGTCTCTCATTGTTCAAAGACTGTTATCGAGTTCATGAATGCTTGATTGTCTTCTCTCCATTTTGTCATTTGGAATTCTAATCTCTCTTTGTATTCAAATTTTTGATTACTCTACTTATACTCTTAGGAATCATATTTTTGATTGTATATTTTGAGCATATATTAATATAGTTTCTTGAGCCTTTGAATAAAATACAACATATTAATATAGTGTAGTGCCCCTCAACTTGTCGTCTCTTAGACTGATGTTTGTTTAGTAGTATTAGACTTTATGACAGTATCTTAGACCGTAGATGATGGATCTCTTGTTATCTTGTTACTTTATTATGGACCTAATTGTGATGATAACAGATATTGATGTTGGAATAGGTTATTTTATGCTTTACAATTTGATAAATGAACTAGATGTTACAGATGTTTTGATGTAAATTACGATATTGGATTGTAAGAGGATTGAATGCTTTATGTTGTTGACTAGTAATTAGATACCTTGTTCAACATAGTTAATTGTTTATTCATAAAACGTGAATGGAACAGTGTCGTATTACTCGCTCTCGAGTACCCTACCCCACTGCGATTTCCATTCACTATAGGACTGTATGTGGATATATATCTTGTTATGTTTAATCGTGCGTTGTTGCAGGAATGCAGGTACTAGGCACCGACTCCACCTGATTACCAGGTCTGAGCATGCCTTCGCCAATGGATTGGTTGTTGGAGTTAACGTGAGGTCCCTAGTCCGTGTTGTCTAGTTGTCAGGTTACCCTTGTGGTCGTTATCTGTCATTTGATCATGATTTGCAGACAAGTAATATTGCACCTTGGAGTCTAACTAGGTTAGAAAGTGTCTAAGTGTGTAAGGTGTCGTTGTGCTTTAATTAGAATCATATTACGGAACGTATAATGTTGATAATTAAATATATTTATAAAAGATAATATTGAGTCGATAGTTGTTAATTATTGTTGTAAATAAATTATTATTTTATTAGGAGTGTAGTTGTTAAATAAAGATTGTAAGAAATTTTGTATTATTTAATATAATATTATTTACAATAAATATTTAAATAAATAAAATAGTTGTAAGTTATGTTGTAATTAGTGATTTACAACTAAATTAATAAAATAAATTAAAATATAGTTGTACAATTATAGATTGTTGTAATGTTATAACTTTATTAAATACAATATGGTTGGTCGGCTATAAAGTAATTAAATGTTGTCGGAATTGTGTGTTAATTAAATAAAAGTATATCTTGAGAAGGGAGATGCACGGGATCGCGTGCCGAGTTCTTTGGAACATGGAAGGGACTGTGTTATAAAAGAAAAGTTTGTAGAGGCAAGGAGGGGGGAATTGGGTAGGAGGAAGAAGGATCGAGTTTTCTGCAACTGAAGAATTGAATTCTGCATCAAATCTAAGCTACGGATACAGGTTCTAATGTCTTCTTTCTATCCTTGTTTTCTTTAGAATGAATGACGGAAATCTGGTTTTACTCCTCCAATTCGCATTGTTTGAAAGTTCTAGAACCTCTTTGATAATCCGTTTTATACTTATTCTGTAACCATTACATTTCAAACAATTTTCTGTTATGATTTAATTATTCATCTGCCATTTCTGCATAAATGTTTGAGAAGAGAAAATGAGTCATATTTTATCATTTAGGGATCCAAATTAAAAAAAAAACTGTATCACTGTAGATACTTTAAGACTACATCATGTGTGATCTGTAGACACCAAGAAAAAACATCCGCACCCTCATCACAGGATGAACAGGTTATACAGCTACCAATCACATTGTCTTGAAAGTTTTGAGGGCGACGTCCAGGTTTGAATCTCACATCACAGCGACATGCCTATACCAGAGGATGATTCCAGGAGCAGAAGCCACGAGAAAGAGTGAAATGGGTATTGGTCAGGAAGAGAAAGGGATGATACCCATATGGATTCTTCACATCGTTATGTAAATGGCGTCAGGTTGAACAGCTTAATTGTATGCGGAGAATGAGCAGGGGCAAAGAGATTAGTAATTACCAGGCAAATCTTGAGTTTCCAGAGTTTCCTTCCAGTTGACCCTATATTAAATTGTCTAAACCGATTTATTCTTCCCATTCAAATTGATCCTAAGACAAAATCTACAGTTCTCTGTGCGCTCTAGTAATGTAATGAGCTTTCTGTGTAATGGCGTTAGAGGGATTCTGACCCTGCACCATTTCTTAACCAAAATCGCCCCTGAAACTATTTTTCAAACCTGAACGTCTTGGAAAATAACCATCATCTCTCTTCAAGCTATTATACCAATTTTGGCTAATTTCCATCGACTCCAAGCCTTGTATGGTGACCCTGAAAACAATCAGAGTCTAATAAACAATTCATGTGCTTTGTGCATGCTTCTACTTTCGCATACATGTGTACTGATGCTTTTGCAGCTACATTGAGAACGAAGAGGTCCATCACATCCCACACGCGGGAAATGGGAAGCCACAGATGGTAATGGGTGTTTTCTAAGTTATTTTGGTTATTGGGGTTTTAATTGGGTTCGGCGTTCCAATCTGCAAATGGTGGGTTTCCGAGAACGTGAATTATTATCGAAACAAAGGTTGCTTTGATGAACTCATGTCTCTCATTGAAAGTGGCTTGAGATTGGAGTGTGCACATATGGGCATCATTACAGAGCTAAGCATTCCCTATGCTAGATATCGCCTGGATAAGCTTATGGAACATATCAAATAGCTTGTTTGCAGGACACTTTCTGTTTGAGCAAAGAAACAAGGTTGTCGATGTTCAATCGATAGATTTGGCAATCGTTACTACTCAATACTCTACTAATCTCCTAAACATTAGATCTGATGCATCTGCCTTCCTCTTCCACCATTAAAATCCGAACAGGCCTACTAACATCTTCCTTAGAAAATGAATCATCCATCTCATTCCTCCTGATCTCCACTCCCAGCTTGAGTTCCTGGGCTACGAGCTTAGCATTCAAGCCCTGTTCATACTGCAATGGAAGAGTCACAAGAGGGACCCCAAACTGCAATCCTTCCGTCACTGAATTCCACCCACACTGAGTGAGAAATGCTCCCACAGAAGAATGACTGAGAATGTGCAACTGAGGGCCCACTCCGTCACCAAAAGTCCTCTTCCCTGGGTGCACTCCACAAAGCCTTGGGGCAACTCAGCAGCCATATGGCGGAGAAGAACACACAGAAATGAAACCTCAGAAAAGATTGATTGAACTCTTTAAAAATGAGTCCAAACTTATGTCCAAGAGAATCAATTCTTAAATTTCTACACTGAAGCTAACTCACAAACGCTGTAAATTATGCTTCTTTTTCTTGCTCTAACAAATGGAATGTTCATTTATTTTGGCAGCTTGTTAACTTTATTAAATTTGCATATATTCTTGTATGGTTGCAATATCTGCATGTGGAGATGCCAACAAATAAACCATGTTTTTATCTTTGAATTTGCACGTAATAGAGAGCTCAAGTATCAAGATGTATTCTTGTTCTGCACCACTTTTATGACTATCATAGTGGGCACCATGGTTGCCCATCTGGCTTTAAGAGCGAAAGGGTTTTCGCCAGTTGATGTAGATACTATCCCTGGCTTCCGCCTGCTAGTAACTACAATTACCCTCCCCTTTCCCTTACTAATTTATCTATATAACAAGGCCAAATGATTTACCATGCTTTTGTTTGGCAGGCCTCCATAGCAGTCTTAATATTCCCACTTAATATTATTCATCGGTCAACAAGATTATCCTTCCTCCGTGTCATGAGAAATATTATTTTGTCACTATTATACAAGGTACGCATTTCATTCATATCAGTAGCTTAATGCACTACAAATGTCTCACTCAATTACATTCACTAAAAGCACCACAAACTGTTAGTAATAAGATTAGGAGCAGTCTTTGCGTAGGGACAAATCTAGCAGCAGAGGACAAATCTGTAGTTGCAGACACAACCCTAGACAGCTCACAGACTCTGCGTAGAATCTGATGCACTTCACTGAGAAGAAGTCACTTTTTGGAGGCAGAAAAAGAGTTTTCTTATTTACTTTCTGTTGGTTTTTCTTCTGAATCAGCATTAGGGTTTGCCACTTCTAATGCACAGGCAGATTCAGCCAACTAAATATAGGAGGTTGCGTGAGCTGCCTCCCCTTCACTTCTGGTTCTGCCGCACCAAGGGGGGTATCCCTATAACTCAAGATATAACCTTGACTAGCTCAAAGATAGAAAGATTTAACTTGACAACAACAGGCAGAATAATCTCATGTATGGACCAAGATCTGTATGATAGATCACAAGGTTGGCAACATTCTTGGACATGATGTCTGGTTGGGTATGAGAGCATGCAGGGGGTTCCTAATCCTACTCCTACAACTAACAGGTGGAAGGGTGAGATGGTTTGAAATGGATTTTGGATGCAAAGCTGGACATGGTGTATAACCTCAACACAGAGCTAGATTGGTGCCTATCCAGGGCTTGGAGTCGGTAGACATACACCTATGAATGATCATCATGAATAGCTAAAACTAGATTTCAGGGGGATACACATGATATCTGCCTTACAGATATCTCCCAATAAAGAGTGTTAAGCTGTCTATACTTATGGCATCCCTATTGCAGTAAGAAAGATACATGCAAAACTGGAGACATAATCAGCATAACACATGCAAACACAGCATTATTCATATAAGATTAACCATGAAATCAGTGGATTCATGCCAAATCGTACAACAGGAGATACATAAACTCATAAGTTTTGCTGCACAGAGCAACCAAAACCAGTTGTATCTTATTACAGAGCCAAAATGTTCAACTTTCAACAACCTTCAAATGAGCAACACAACCTGCTATATACAGCAAGGAGGTGCTCAGCCTTAATTACATAGTTGACCAAAAAAAAAAAACCTGCCAGATACACAGTATCATCAGATTGGCGCTCAAACATTCAATGCAGCAGGTGGGAGAGGAGACAGGAAGAAATCTCGAGCCTTGCGCCGCCGCCTAGGGATCCACATCTTCAATCAGGTACTGGATCCGTCCACGCCATCGCCCATACCTCTGCAACAATCGCCATTAATGGCGCACCAACCCGCGGCCTTGGGAAATGCAGAATACTGTGCGTCGCAACCGTTTCCCGCCAAGATACATCGTCATGATATTTGAAAATATGCAGGGTCGAATTATCCCACATGCACCCCGCAACAACCTCTTCAACACTTTATATACTAGGTCATGAGCATATATGATGTCGGTGCTTTTGCTCCCGACGACACTAGTATAAACCTTCATCATCATCATCCAGCAGCATGATATCCTGTTGCTTGAAATATCACCCTGACGTCAGCATCATCATCGCAATATCACCTGCGTGATAATCGCCTTCATCGGCACAACCTGATCCATCAGAGGAAGATCCTCCTGCTTAACCAATATCAAAAGTCTGGCCGATGAAAAATCCTGATGACGTCACCTTCATATCCTACTGATGTCATCAGCATATCTGCCTACTGCGCACCTCCTCATATCCGGATGACGTCATCGTCATATTCGCAACATTGGGGGACCTTCATAAGATGAGTAATGTTAGAAATATGACCCCCCCGGACCTTGATGACGTCACCACCACATGTCGGCATCAGGATGATATTCGGAAGATAACCAGATATTTGGAAATATCATCCTGATGTACAAATATCATGCTGCACTGTAGCTCCGCTATAAGATCAGGGTGATATATGAATATGACAGATATTTGAAATGATCACCCCCCACTGGATAATGCATGAAGCCGACAGGCGGATATCTCCCTGATATCAGCATCATCATGATGCTGGAACAAACATACATCCAGGTGATATTCAAATATGAAAATATCACCCCCTCCTTCGGAAATATCATGATGCAGATAGGCAGAGAAATAGATATCACCCTGACATAAGAATGACGTCAGCATCATCAGGGTGATAAAACAACGAACATGAAGTGATAAAACAACATCAGGATGATCTTGACTAAGATCACCCGATGTTCAAATATGATGACCCCGATGAAGATCGGGTCATACTTAGGACTTTGCAGCAACATCATCAGGATGATCTTAACAAAGATCACCCGATGTTAAAATATCACCCCGCGAAAGATCATGCAGGCAGAAAATATGATGACCCTCGCAAGCAACACGGCGATAACTGGAAACATGATGATGATGACCTCCTCCTCGAAGAAAATATGATGCTGCAGCTGAAAAATGCTGAGGAGGTCCAACACTTAGAACATTTTGGATTTTTAGGGAAGGTGCCTGCATGTTTATATGCTTGAAAACTGACTGCTCATGCAGGCACCAACAGTGGCTCTGTCTGGGGACGTGCAGGTGTAAGACTGCAGCGAGAACCCCAGATCTCTGGGATGCAGACCAGTCCCTTATCCATTGGGCACAGAGTCAAATACTACACCGACCTGCATCACCAAACACACTTGATGGCCTAAGGCCACCAAGAAAAGAAAAACATGTATCTCCCTTTGTCAAACACTTTGTTTTCATCTGCATGCACTGGGTCAAGCTTGGAGATACTGCAAAGATCCACCCACAAACCTGGTCATCTGCACATTCATCTCTCTGATTTAGCTTGTCACTGTCATCCCTGTGCAGATAACCCTTAGCATCCGGCAACAAGTGGATGCAGAATGTATCAGGCAATGCATACTCAAATGGCATATAGCACTTGTCATCTATATTAGCAATATGCATTGCAACATGATCTCCTAGCTGGACTGAAAACTGAAAACACTCAAAGTCCACCATACAGCTAGGAAGATCAGAGCTCATTGTATCATATGCTAGCACATCAAAAGAAAAGCTTTCAAAATCACAATTGTGCACATCATGTACACAACAAATAGTAGCACCAAGCTGGAAAAGATCAGGCTCTGGCACCTCTTTCAAATTAGGCACATTTTTACAATCACTTACCTGATGTATGTCGGTTCCTCTTTCATCATGATGAGAAAAAGAATCCAAGCCAAAAACAATGTCTAGATCCTCACCATACTCAGATAGATCCCATCACCATATGTGTCATAGATGGGTGACCCAGGTGCATCAGTTTCATCATAGTATGCCATTTGTTCATGGGCAGCAGAGCATGCATCTTCATCACCAATGGATTCCTTTTGTGGAGGAGTATCAGCCTGTATGCTTATTTCTTCTCTATCTTGAGCACAATACTCACAATTATCTCCACAGGTCCATTCCAAAAATTGCTCATTGCTGTCCACAACCTCATTGTTGTTTTCATGGTCAGATGCCTCATCATTGCAATGGGAATCCTCATTAGTCCTTTCACTGGCATCCTCAACATTCATCTTTTCATCTTCACATGATGCCTTAATTATTTGGTCATTTGCAGCTTCACAACGATTATTCACACCAAGGCCTGGGGACAGGGGTTTCAGCAGGTGCACATTTCTGATTTTTTCTATCTTTTCTATGAACCTGTATGCCATCTGCATACTTGTCACCTTGAAATCCCTCAGTATTGCACTAAAGCCCTCCTCAAAAGCTTCAAAGAATATGCCAACACAAGCTGAAATATCAGGTCTGAAGACTTCTGGGACATGTGAAAGGGCTACTGCAAAGCTATGACTGAAATCAACACACGGCTCTTCATCTTGTTTTCTGATGTTCAACAATTCTGCAACAAGATCAGCAGGTTCTCTTGTAAATTCCTCTTTAAAACAGTCAGTAAGCTCATCCCAACAGGCAAAGGATCCTTTTGAAAAGCTCAAATACTAGTCTTTTGCTTTTGCATCAAAGGACCTAACAAAAAACCTCATCCACATATCCTCATCTCTAAATGAATGTTTTCCCATGAACTCATGAAAATTTTGGATATGTGCATTCCCATCACACACACTGTGACCACTAAATCTAGGCATCTGACGATATATCCTAGCAGGCATAGTTTCTACTTTATAATCCACCCATGACAAATCCAGTTGGTCATACAAAGGATCAAAAGGGCTGAGAAGAGGTTTAGCCTTCTGACTAGCAGACATAACAGGGTTACTGCTTTTTAACTGGGCCTGCTCAGCCTCTAAGAATATCAACCTATTTCTTATCTCTTCTATTCTTTTCTCCAACATTTCACCACTGAGTATGGGATAATTCATACTTGGATTCATAAAAGACTTACTCTTAGACATCCTTTGTCTGCCTAAGACCTGTAACCTCCCCTGGCATCTAACCTATGCAGCAAAATAGTAAATATATAAAGGGGAAGGAACAAGATACCTTTTCTCATACAGATGCTGAAATATGAACAGCACATTTTTGTCACATCACATACATCCATCTTTCATGTGCATTTAGATCTTTTTTTTTTTTGCAGAGTCGCCACCTCTCCAGAGAGGACAAAATTTTCAATAGCTGAAAGCTACTTTTCCAGGTTCATTCCACCAGCAGAGCATCATCATTCACATGAAAGACTCCCCAGCGGAGTCGCCATTTTCTTGGTTTTTCTTCTGAATCAGCATTAGGGTTTGCCACTTCTAATGCACAGGCAGATTCAGCCAACTAAATACAGGAGGTTGCGTGAGCTGCCTCCCCTTCACTTCTGGTTCTGCCGCACCAAGGGGGGTATCCCTATAACTCAAGATATAACCTTGACTAGCTCAAAGATAGAAAGATTTAACTTGACAACAACAGGCAGAATACTCTCATGTATGGACCAAGATCTGTATGATAGATCACAAGGTTGGCAACATTCTTGGACATGATGTCTGGTTGGTTATGAGAGCATGCAGGGGGTTCCTAATCCTACTCCTACAACTAACAGGTGGAAGGGTGAGATGGTTTGAAATGGATTTTGGATGCAAAGCTGGACATGGTGTATAACCTCAACACAGAGCTAGATTGGTGCCTATCCAGGGCTTGGAGTCGGTAGACATACACCTGTGAATGATCAACATGAATAGCTAAAACTGGATTTCAGGGGGATACACATGATATCTGCCTTACAGATATCTCCCAATAAAGAGTGTTAAGCTGTCTATACTTATGGCATCCCTATTGCAGTAAGAAAGATACATGCAAAACTGGAGACAGAATCAACATAACACATGCAAACACAGCATTATTCATATAAGATTAACCATGAAATCAGTGGATTCATGCCAAATCGTACAACAGGAGATACATAAACTCACAAGTTTTGCTGCACAGAGCAACCAAAACCAGTTGTATCTTATTACAGAGCCAAAATGTTCAACTTTCAACAACCTTCAAATGAGCAACACAACCTGCTATATACAGCAAGGAGGTGCTCAGCCTTAATTACATAGTTGACCAAAAAAAAAAACCTGCCAGATACACAGTATCATCAGATTGGCGCTCAAACATTCAATGCAGCAGGTGGGAGAGGAGACAGGAAGAAATCTCGAGCCTTGCGCCGCCGCCTAGGGATCCACATCTTCAATCGGGTACTAGATCCATCCACGCCATCGCCCATACCTCTGCAACAATTGCCATTAATGGCGCACCAACCCGCGGCCTTGGGAAATGCAGAATACTATGCGTCGCAACTGTTTCCCGCCAAGATACATCATCATGATATTTGAAAATATGCAGGGTCGAATTATCCCACATGCACCCCGCAGCAACCTCTTCAACACTTTATATACTAAGTCATGAGCATATATGATGTCGGTGCTTTTGCTCCCGACGACACTAGTATAAACCTTCATCATCATCATCCAGCAGCATGATATCCTGTTGCTTGAAATATCACCCTGACGTCAGCATCATCATCGCAATATCACCTGCATGATAATCGCCTTCATCGGCACAACCTGATCCATCGGAGGAAGATCCTCCTGCTTAACCAATATCAAAAGTCTGGCCGATGAAAAATCCTGATGACGTCACCGTCATATCCTGCTGATGTCATCAGCATATCTGCCTACTGCGCACCTCCTCATATCCGGATGACGTCATCGTCATATTCGCAACATTGGGGGACCTTCATAAGATGAGTAATGTTAGAAATATGACCCCCTGGACCTTGATGACGTCACCACCACATGTCGGCATCAGGATGATATTTGGAAGATAACTGGATATTTGGAAATATCATCCTGATGCATAAATATCATGCTGCACTGTAGCTCTGCTATAAGATCGGGGTGATATATGAATATGACAGATATTTGAAATGATCACCCCCCACTGGATAATGCATGAAGCCGACAGGCGGATATCTCCCTGATATCAGCATCATCATGATGCTGGAACAAACATACATCTGGGTGATATTCAAATACGAAAATATCACCCCCTCCTTCAGAAATATCATGATGCAGATAGGCAGAGAAATAGATATCACCCTGACATAAGAATGACGTCAGCATCATCAGGGTGATAAAACAACGAACATGAAGTGATAAAACAACATCAGGATGATCTTGACTAAGATCACCCGATGTTCAAATATGATGACCCCGATGAAGATCGGGTCATACTTAGGACTTTGCAGCAACATCATCAGGATGATCTTAACAAAGATCACCCGATGTTAAAATATCACCCCGCGAAAGATCATGCAGGCAGAAAATATGATGACCCTCGCAAGCAACACGGCGATAACTGGAAACATGATGATGATGACCTCCTCCTCGAAGAAAATATGATGCTGCAGCTGAAAAATGCTGAGGAGGTCCAACACTTAGAACATTTTGGATTTTTAGGGAAGGTGCCTGCATGTTTATATGCTTGAAAACTGACTGCTCATGCAGGCACCAACACTTTCCATGTATTAAGATTTATCGTTTCAATTCTAGTCTGCAGAAACCTGTCATTGTTAATCTAGGTTAGTTGTGCTTTCTTGTATGCATTTCATTTGATTGGCTTAGATTAACCCTAAGGAATGTTTATTTTCTTTACAATGTGTTGAATGCATGTGTGTATTAATAGTAGTACTATTAATATCAATGTTATTATTAGTATCATTATTATAATTATAATTATAATTATTATTATTATTATTTCAAAAGTATGGTTGATTGTTTATAAGCCAAATAAAATTGGGAATTTAGAATAATGTTGCCATTATTTATTTGATTAAAAGAAAATCGTTGTGATTATATATTATGGTTAATGAAATTTAATTTAGATTGACATTGGTTTTAATATGGTTTCTTCATTTTGTTAAGATAATGGATTAAGGATTAGGTATATAATTATTGCATTGGAAATTTGATTAGATAATTAGTTAGTATGAATTGAAATGGTATGAAATAGTCAAAGTGTAAGTTGTCAAGGGTTCATTTCCAGAGGACAAGGTTGTTGTGTTTCGGCTTCATGTAATGTGTTGATAAGTGTTCTGAGTTATTGAAGTCATGTCGCCTTTTGTCATGTATAAGGAATTTGGTTATGGTGTTGTGAGAGAATGTAAATATTCTAAATGCATCATGATGTGTAGAAAGGCACTTCATGAATGTTGTGATTTATTTATTTGTTTGGGATGTTGTGTTGGATTAGACAATGGGGAGACATCGGTATTCATGAAAAAGTATTTTTCTTATGAGTTACTTCATTGGAAGCCATGAAAATGTATTAAGAGTATGTCCTTGTAATTGAGATGATATGCAAGAAGGTGAATGCCTTGCATTATTACATATATATGTTCATATCAGAATAATGGTTATGCAAGATGGTGAATGCCTTGCATGGTTCATGTATCATCGCCGTCATGATGATGTTTGCTATGTTTGTTGAGTAGGGTCTTCTAGATGCAGGTAGGGGAGTGGCTCTCAATGGGGGCCGGAGCCCAAAAGTGGCGTCCAGGACAACCCTTGTGGGAGTTTGATAATTCAGTGATAACCTAAATAATGAATTAGGGGGTTGGGTAGTTAAATACACTAAACAAGATAAGTGGATGCCTCACTCATGGCTCAAGTGCTTGTTTAGGCTTGAGATGAGATGAGAAGGCCTGGAATGGCAAGATCAACTACCTTGTCCTCATGAAAGGTATGTTGGTTCCGCATGAGCGTTGTATGGGGGCCGGGAGTCGGGAGAGGCTACCAGGACAACCCAAGATAGGGGGCCGGGGCCTAGGAAGGCTTACCAGGACAACCCATGACAAGCCATGTGATGACACTTCTCCCTACTGCAGCCTAGCATTCCCTAGTTGTACTCTCCCCATTCGTTAAGTGTTGCCTCTGGAAGTTAAGTTGTGTTGTGTTGTTTATGTTATTGCCATGTGTTGTATTGGCGTTTGGTCATCCTTTGTTTATGTTAGTCTTTATCTACCTGACTGTTATTGTTTGGGACCTCATGTTAACTCCTAGCTCGGGGGGTGGACCTTAGGGTTCCACATGGTCGAGTGGAAGAGCTTTATTATCCATTGGTTATTCTTTGTCAAGTTCTTATGCAGAAAAGATTTATCCCAGTTTTTGGACAATTGTACTTGTACCAGTTGATGAAGATGTATGTGTAATCTTGTACTGGATTTGTGTAATAGAACATTCATTGTGTATGTAATTCTGATGTAGTCTGAAAATGGCAATGTAATGATGTCATGATGTACTTATATGAAAGTATTTCCATTATGTATTTAATCATGTAGATTGTATTACATTATTTAACGATATGTAATGAATATGAATAAGTTATTGTGCATTGGATTCGAATCAGTTACTGATGAATGTTAAATTGTGTTAGTTGGTTTGTAAGTAATGCAGCCTTGAAACCTTGGAGAATATGTCGTAATTAGTTATGTTAATATTACTTGTTATCTTAAACATTTAAAAAAAAAATGTTCCTGTTTCTTGTAGCATAAATGTGTATTTCTTTAAGGTGTTCAAGGTGGGCGTTACATATAGTTTCTCTTTATATTGTATATTTCGATTAAATACTATTAAAATACAATATTAATATTTTAATTAAAATATACAATATTAAAATACTATATTTTGATTGTATATTAAATTAATTAAAATACTATATTGTTTTTTGAGCCTTTCAATAAAAACCTAAAAAATAGGCAACTCAATTTCACCCTATTATTAATATAAATACACATAATTGAATCATACAACGCAAAGCATAGCATAAGAACATAGTAGAGCATAGAGACTAAAATAGAACAAAGCAGACCATACAAAATAGAGCAGAACATATAGAGCAAAGTAGAACAAAGTAGAGTATGGAATGGACTATTTTAAAATTCTATCGGTGCATTACACATTTGAAAAAAAGTCACGTATCTTATATATTTGTAATTCTATTTGTAAAGATGAATATACAGTGGTGCTCTCTTTTGCTAATCCTGTAGACACCCAATTAATTTTCTCACTGCTGTCTCTGTCTCGTCACAATTTTTAGACCTTCCAAGCTTCATAACTTTCGCAAACGGACTCGGATTCAGGTGATATTTTTTTTGAAAGTTGATATTTTTCTATCCTATACACAGTGGTAATATTGTTTCAAGGATTTGTTGAGTTTGATTTTTTAAGTCTACTCATTGGCCCATCTTCAATCTATGACTTCAAACTCTTGCTAACTTTTGAGTTTGTGTGGACCTAATATCACTTGTTGCAGCTTCTTATCACTCAAATAAGAGAAAATTGGTTTCTCTAACATGTTCATGCAGGACGAGCTTTGAATAAATTGACAAATCTATCACATTAAGTCTTAGAAACATATTGCTTTCTTAAGGGACAATTGAACAATCATCTTTGCAATCTTAGAAAACATATTGCTTTTATAAGGGACAATTGAACAAATCATCTTTACAAACTGAGTTTCAGGAACATATTGCTTTCTTAAGGGACAAAACATTTTTTTTTGCAATCTAAGTCTTAGGAACATATTGCTTTCTTAAGGGATAATGGACATGAATGCAAAAACACTTCAATTTCCTAAGGGACAATAGACATGAATGCCAAAACACTTCAATTTCATAAGGGACAATTGACAACTACAAACGTGTGTGCTCCTAATTAGTTGCACCTTATTTTTTTATAATGGGACAATTGAACCTTTATTTGACGTGCCTGATCTTACATTTTAGTTATTCCTTTAGAAGGGTCTGCTTTTGGATTGCACTTCATCCAAAAGGGATGACCCTAAGAGGAGTTTTCCTTTGAACTGCTATATAAGAGGGATAAGGCAAAAGCCAAGTCCTAACCGACGTCAGCCTTACCTTGTGGTGCCAAATCGAAAAGAGGTGTACTAGCTCTTTGTGGAAATGATTTTCACATTGTACAAAGTGTTTGATACTCTTAGTAGGATTGGTTAAAGATTTTAGTAGCTTGTCACATTGCTTGTAAGGCGTTGGTCCCTCAAAGTTACTAAGAACCAATCTAGATAGTGGCTACCCAATCCACCTTTGAACGTTGCCGTAATCATCAGTGCAAGGGGAATCAATTTAAGTCCTCAAGATACTCACCATTGGCTCCCTTGAGAAGAGATAGTATTCCCTTGGCCATAAAGCTCTTGTGACCTACTTGAGCTTTTCTAGGGGAGGATGAGATATCCCTACCTATCGTCTCTCACAAAGATACAAATGTCTGACACCTTTATGGAATGACATTTGGTCGACGGAGTATTAAGTTGTGAGCTGATCTACTGCAATGAAACCTTGTCTCTAGGGATAAAAAGTGCTTGATATTGTTTGCAAATTGTCTTATACCTATGGAAACATTGGGCTTTTTTTTCTGAGCCTCGAACATACACTATCTATTGTGTCAGTCCTTTTTGCCACATTATTTGCTGTTTTTCTCTTGCCAAAGCAAATCCAATCAAAATCAGATCCAAATCTTTCAAAATTTGCCTTATAAACATCACTGACACTACTTCATCACCTCTGGTAAAATAGTAGCTTGCCTTTGGTATTACAATAGCTCGTCTTTGGTATAATAGTACCTCACCTTTGGCAAACCTACTTTAGTGCTCTTAGTACAATAGTAGCTCACTTTTGGTCTAACAGTAGCTCGCCTTTGGTATAGTAGAACCTCACCTTTGGCAACTTAGTCCAACACCTTTGGTAACACACTAGCTCGCTTTTGGTAACACAGTCCTGCGCCTTTGGTCAAATAGTACAGCGCCTTTGGTCCAGTAAACTATGCATTAAAACTATCATTCCCAAAACCATAAGCAAAACCACAACAAAAACACAACATATTGACCTAGTGTCTCCCATGGTAGCCACTAGACTCCAACAAACCATGAAGGCTAAGCAAGTCACCCCAAGGAAGGGCAAATCATCTCCTTGTACGCCTCAACCAAGCCAATCCAACATGACTCCCAAGGTTACTCCAAAGACACCAATGGAAAACTCAACCAACTCTCAAAACATGCCACAATAGGACCAACCAAACAATCCTCAAGAAGGTAATGTCCCTTTGATTGATGTAACTCAATTCACTACCAGCATGCCTCATGATTTTGCTACACCCGGTTATACCATAGGTCAAGTCCCATCTCAAGAAGAGCGACACTTTGAAATAGGTCAATCCTCTCAAGAAGATAGACAAGACCTTGATGAAATCATACAAGATCCTAAAGCCATGGCCGCCTTTGACAAAATCCTTAGTGAGAACCAAGATCATTTCTTTCGCTTGCTAGCAGAGCAAGGAGCCAAATTACCCAAAGGTTTTGATCTATCAAATCTTAGCGAACCTAACAACACCCAAGACACTATAATGGCGGTCTAAACCTTGTCAGCTGTGACCACACTCTTACCTGAACAAAGCTCACAAGGGAGAACAATTGCACAATATGAGAATCCTCTTTATCAAAATCAAATGGTAGAGAGAGCCATATCACCGCTCTTGACTCCTATGGAGATCTACAAACACCAACAAGAGACTCTACATCGTCAAGAAGAACTAGCAAGACAAGCCACTCTAGCAAAATCAAACATGCAAAACACTCCTAAAATGCCCACACCAATCGCAAGTGGAACTTTGGCTACCCCATCACGAGAAGGTTTTCCACCAAATTACAATCTGGGGAACACTTATGTAGCCATGCAACAAGGTTCTCAACAAACACCCCCACCAACATCATCTACCCTTTGTATCCTTCAAACACACAATCCCAATCAACCTCCACCATCACAAAACACATCTACTTATGTCCCTCCACCACAACGTTCATCAACACTAACCTTTTTCAACACATTTCCTAACCACCCTCAACATTCCCAAAATCAAACTTCCCAAAGCTATGTTCCACCACCACAACCAAACCTAACAAACTTTATCTTTCCTCCACCAAACTCTTATCAACAACCATCACAAAGCCTACATTATTACCTATCACCACCCCCACCTCTCCAAAATCAAAATGCCCAACTCCAACCCAATCTAAATCCAACATACAACACATATGACCCCAACCAATCGTACGACCCTTATAACACCAATGCCCATGGCTTCCACTACAATCTTCCATATGGGCAACAACAACCACTTCTTGGACAACAGGAGATGTTTCCAACCCCTCCCACAACTATGGAGCTAAAACTTGCAGAGGTTCAACAACAACTATCTGATCTTACATTTGGCCACACCAAGAAAACCTTCTCTTTGGAAGAAGTTTGTCCTTATCCGTTTGATCAATTATTACCCATGATTCCTTTTCCTCACAATTTCACTATTCCCAAATTTGATAAATACAAAGGAAAAGGAGACCCAAAAGACCATCTTAGAGAATTCTATCTCACTTGCTTTGAGGTCTCACATACTGACACATATCTTATGCACCTCTTTCCTCACAGTCTTGGAGGTCAAGCTATAGAATGGTTCTTGCACCTACCCATGGGTATTAAATCTTTTCATGAGCTTGCAGAGAAATTTGCCACCCATTTCTCTTACAACACAAAACATGAAATCTACATGATCGACCTATGCAACAATAAACCAAAAAATGGGGAAACTTTCATTTCCTTCCTTCAAAAATGGAGACAAATGGCTAGCAAATTCCCATTCAAGATACATGAAAAGTAGCTTGTTAGCATATTTGTGCAGAACCTCAACCAAGAATTGGGTTTTCATTTGCAAATTCTTAGTGCTACAACCTTCGACGAAATTACCTACAAGGGAATCAACATTGAAAAGGCCCTCATTGCTAAGGGTGTGGTCAAAATCTTTAAAGAAACCAAAGACAATGCTCCTCAACAACAAACAAATGAAAAAACCCAATTTTTGGAACAAAAATTAAAAAAACATGGTCAATGATGGTGTGGTTGATTCTAAACATGTCCAAACATTGCAAACACCCCTTCAACTTTCCAAACCAAGTCAACCTTTGCCTCAACAACAACAACAACAAAGACAACCATACCAAAACCAACAACAATGACCACAAGAGCGGCCTCAACAAGATTACCGTCCGCGGCGTCAATTCATTCCCTTAGGAGAGCCTATTGAGACTGTTCTACAGAAACTTTTACACAAAGGACTCATCACCTTACTAGATCCTCCCCCATATGGTGAACCTGTTTACAAAACCGCACGGTATAGACACAATGAATATTGTGACTTCCATAGGAGCAAAGGATACAGAACCGCGTCATGCATGAAACTCAAACACATAATTCAAAATCTTATCGAGGACAACCTAATCTCTTTTGAGGATGAACCACCAACTCAACACACAAACAAAGACCTCAACATGTACAAGGAACCATTCCCTAACCATGGCCAATGTCCTCCTCCAGATAAAAGTAAAGGTATTAATAAAGCTTCCACTTCCTATGACTCCATTGTGGGTCATTTTGAAGAGAGTCCTGTATCTATCCTCACAATCAAAGGCAAATCTATGCATTATGCTGTTACAACTCATCATGGTCATGTCACCATTCGTGGTCCAACACCAAGTCTCCCAACCCAATTAGATTACAATCTTGTCAAACATCTAGGGAAAACCCCTACACAGATCTCTATCCTAGACCTTCTACGGTCGTCACTTGCACATAAAGCTGTGCTAGAAAAATCCCTACAAGAGTCTTCAGTTCCTAACAACATAGCGGTCACGAATTTCCAAGCTATAATAGGTAACATTGCCTCACCCTACAATGTGGTCTTTTCTGAAAAGGACCTCCCATCCCATGATCCATGTCACAATGATGCACTTCATATTGAGGTTCTCATCCATAAACGCAAGATCAAATGCATACTTATAGATGGTGGTGCTGGTCTCAATATCTATTCTCTAAAGTTACTTAAATAATTGGGATACTCTAAGGATCAAGTCAATATTGATCAAAGTATTACAATCAAGGGGTATGATGATGCTGAACACTGTTCAGAGGGTGTTATCCATTTGCCTATACAAGTAGGTCCTGTCATACTTAAAACTCAGTGCCAAGTCCTTGACATTGATCTACCTTATAACATTATCCTAGGATGCCCATGGATCCATGCCATGAAAGATGTTCCCTTAATGTACCATTAGTCTCTCAAGTTCCCATTCAATGGTATGGAGATCATTATCCTAGGAGACCCCAATCCTTTTGAATTCTGCCATGTCTTGCAAGGCAGTTATAAGAATTGCAACCAAGTGCCTAAAAATGACAAAGAACTTGAATCCCCACTGTATGTCAACCCTAAAAATCTGACAAAAGCCTCTACAAGTGAACCTAATACTCTTCCTGAAATCAAAGCTCACATCTGTGATATAGGATTTGGAACATATGATATCTCAAAATCTTGTTGTGTAGAGTGGATGCCTTTATCCCCTAAATCCTACGGCCAATTGCCCATTGCCAAAACAACTAAAAAAGTAGATATTCCTCTCCCAGCATCTTTAACCCAATTCCAAGAGGGAAAATTATTGGCAGAGGAAACCATTGAAGACATCTCTTCTTGGCTTTATAAGGAGGAAGAACTAGTCACAATACCAGTCAAACAATATGGCAATGGCTTAAGGATAGTCAAAAACATGGGCTATAAAGGAAAAGGTGGCTTTGGGAAACATAATCAAGGAACAATGGAACCCATCATTGTGACAAAGAAACTAGACAAGAAGGGGTTAGGATTTGGTAGAAAGGTACTGCACACCTTAGACATTGAGGGTATCCTCGACAAGGTGGTAGAAACTTTGCCCATTGATTCGATGTCTAATGAGGATATCATCGATGACTCTTCCCTCCATATGACTGACCTATTTACAGAATCCTCTATTTTCATGCTATCATCCGTATCCTTAACATCCACCACCAACACCCAAATTGTAACACTTATTTACCCTAAACTTATCAATTGGGACCAACAAGGGGCCCCCATTCTAGATGTATTTCAGAATGATGAAGTTATTACTGAGTTCATGGGACTCCGGGATGGTATCCCTCTTGGCGATCACAAAGCTGATTTTGTAATGGAATTAGAACCAGCTACTTATTTTGGTGAGAATGCCAATCCTCCAGTCGCAAAAGTAAAAATAAAGAAAGATCTCTAGGTGAAAACCACACTCTGGCAACTCTCGATCACAAAATAGTAAAAACAAAGGACGTATCCAAAGGTGAAAACCCAACTGTGGCACTTGAGGATGGAGGATTTGACCTTCCCCTACCATCTAAGTATCAAGATAAATCCACTTTCCTAGTGGAAGATTCCACAGAGATAAACCTGGGCACATAGCAAAATCTGAAGACCACATTCCTTGCAGCATCATTATCAGAAACAGAGCACAAGAATCTTAACAACTTCTTCCTACAAAGAACCATCAACTTTGCTTGTGCCTATGCTGATATGCCAGGGTTAGACCCTAAACTAGTAGTTCACTATCTCATAGTTGATCCAACAGTTAAACCAGTCAAGCAAAAGCTAAGGAAGATACATCTACAAATAGCTCTCTTGGTGAAAGTTGAAATACAGAAGTTGCTAGATGCAAAGTTCATCAAGCCTATTGATTATTCAGATTGGGTCTCAAACATAGTACCTATGGCAAAACCCAATGGTGGCATTTGCATGTGTAATGATTTCAGAGATCTTAACAAGGCATGCCCCAAAGATGACTTCCCATTGCCGAACATTGATCTTATCGTAGACTTGACCGCGAGTCATGAAATGATTTCTCTCATGGATGGATTCTCAGGCTACAATCAGATAATGATAGCAGAAGAAAATTAGCATAAAACAACTTTCACTTGTCCTTGGGGTAACTATTATTTGTGCGTCATGCCATTTGGTCTAAAGAATGCAGGGGTAACCTATCAAAGAGCAATGACAGTGATATTCCATGATCTCTTTCATCACATCATGGAGGACTATGTGGATGATATAATAGCAAAGTCTTCTAGGGCATATCACATATAGGTTCTAGGATAAATTTTTGACAGGCTCAAAAAATACCAAGTGAGACTCAATCCAAAGAAGTGTGTGTTTGGGGTAACATCAGGAAAAATATTGGGATGCATTGTATCTCGTAGAGGCATCAAAGTAGATCCAACAAAAGTCAAGGCTATAGTGGAGATGCCTCCACCAAAGAATCTAAAATCATTAAGGAGTCTTCAAGCAAGGTTATAGTTTATTAGGCATTTCATCTCACAGCTAGCAGATAAATGTCAACCATTTCAACACTTACTCTGAAAGGATGTCTCATTTTGATGGGATGATAAGTGTCAAGCAACATTTGATCAACTCACAGAATATCTAGCCACACCTCCTGTCTTGGTACCACCAGTCGCCAGTAGGCCTTTGATATTGTACATCTCAACTACCACTGCAGCCCTAGGGGCTCTTCTAGCACAACATGATGAGTTAGGAAAAAAGCATGCAATTTATTATATCAGTCGAACCTTGGTGGGTTATGAACTCAATTATTCACCGATGGAAAGGGCTTGTTTAGTAGTAGTGTTCGCTTCCCAAAAGTTGTGGCATTACATGTTGAACCAACACACAAATCTAATAGCCAAAATTGACCCATTGAAGTATCTACTAGAAAAAGTATCTCTCATAGGAAGACTAGCTAAGTGGGTCATTATCCTTAGTGAGTTTGACATTGAGTATGTGGATCGTAAAGCAATTAAGGGATAGGCCCTAGCAGATCAACTAGCAGAAGCACCTATGACAGATATACATCCTATGGTATCTGACTTTTTGGATGAGAATCTTTTCACTCTTTCTACCTCAATAATGTGGAAATTGTACTTTGATGGTTCCTATACACAACATGGATTAGGGGCCGACATCTTATTCATCACACCTCAAAATGACTATATTCCAAAGTCATATCGGCTTGCATTTCCTTGCACCAACAACATAGCCAAGTATGAAGCACTCCTCATAGGTCTCAATACAACAGTTCAATGGGACATCATAGAATTATAGGTATATGGAGACTCACAACTAGTCATTCGCTAGGTCACAGATGAGCACCAAACAAAAGATGAAAAGTTGGTCCCCTACAAGCAACTAGTGGATGCCTACAAACCAAACTTTTCTAGCATCACTTTTGAGAAAATTCTAAGAGAGCATAACAAGGCTGTAGACTCTATGGCTTCTATGGGGTCACTTATAGACAAGCCAACAAACACACAGAAATGTGAATTCTTGATCGAACAATTGTTGATACTAGCCGTCGATGTTCCAGTTATTAAAATCATCTGCGAACTTGTTGGTCCCAATTCCCCATGGTATGAAGATATCTATGAATACCTTAAACACGGTACCTTTCCCTCTGAACTATCATCAACCCAATGCAAAACCTTTATCTATTGATCCTCCCGTTACACCATTCTAGGTGATACACTTTATCGTTGGAGTCTCAATGGTATCCTCTTATGATGTCTTAACGTAGAAGAAGCTGAAGCTACCTTACGAGACATACACGAAGGTGTCTATGGTGCACATTCTACCAGTCCTAGTCTTGCTAAGAAGATACTCCGCACATGGTATTACTAGCCTACAATAGAGCAAGATGCTTTATAGTTTGCTAAGAAGTGTCTACAATGCCAACAGCATGGAGATTTGATTCACGCACCAGCTCATGAACCACAACCTGTGACAACTCCATGGCCTTTTTCTCAATGGGGTCTTAACCTTGTAGGACAAATCCACCCATCCTCATCCAATGGCCACAAATTCATCATTACCACCACTGAGTACTTCACGAAGTGTGTCGAAGCCATTCCCATGACCTATATCACCAGTAAGCAAATAGCCAATTTTATCCTAAACTACCTCATTTGTTGGTGGGAGACCATTCAAGAATTAAGATGTCCATGCCTTATGCACACAATAGACTATCCAGCATCACTTTTCAACTCCCTACTATCCACAGAGTAACGACCAAGCTGAGGCTTCCAATAAAACCATTCTCAAAATCCTCAAGAAAATGGTCAATGAAGCTGGTCGTGATTGGCACCTGCAACTCAATCCCATCCTATGGGCCTATTGCACTAGTATTAGAACACCAACTGGTGCCACACCCTATGCCTTGGTCTATCTTTGAAGCCATTTTACCTATAGAGGTCGAGATCCCATCCCTCAGAGTATCCATGCAGAACCTGATTGATGGAGAGGAGTATTGCACTTCCAGATTAGCTGAGCTCGAATTACTAGATGAGAGGCACCTTGCCGCGCTTAATCATCTCCATGTCTATCAAAACCACCTCCGGCATAATTACAACAAAAAGATCAAAGAAAGATGGTTTCAAGTGGGTGATCTTGTTCTCAAAGAAAACTAGAGAAATCAAGCAGACCGAGAAAACAAGGGCAAGTTCAAGCCTAATTGGTTAGGACCCTTTATTGTCATAGCAACATATTGATCAGGAACTTATACTTTAGCTACACCCGATGGCATTCCTCTAGATGAACCACTCAACAATGTTCATCTCAAGAAGTTTTATGCCTAATCCTCAGAGTACCCAAAAAAAATAAATCCATCCTCTGGTGAAAACTTGGTAAACAGGCACCTTGGATAAGTGCCATAGTGAAAACCTGGCAAACAGGTACTATGTGTAGAGTCAACATCCATTATCTATCATGTCTTGTTCATTCCATGTCCATTTCACAACAAACTTCATCCATCCTTCCATAATAAAACCATTGACCTTGTTTGCATTTCCATCTCCCTATCTAGAATAGCTTGGAAATTTTTCAATGTCCATCGTCGTCATCCCACGTCTTGATCTATGTCAATAGTTATCACTATCTTGTCCTAGGTCAAAACTTTCTATGTCTTCTCCATCGGTCACCCATACAAATTCCTCTACCAGAATGGGGGCAACTCTTTTCTTCACCTAGGTCTAGGAATGGATCCTTGTTCGTGGTTCACACAACACCTCAAACACCTCAATAAGTAGCAAAACATAAGCATGTCAACCGTTCTCCTTTCCATAGATAGCACCCTTTAACAGACACATCGCTTCTACGATAAGGTTGTTATCTTCCCAAACACTTTTCCTACATCATCACACCAACCAAAACTACATATTATCATCTTCTCAAATCTTAAGGTACCTTGATCCCATGGATATGGGTATGTAGGCAGTATGGAATACGAAGGAAGTTTCTAGTACTCAAGTACATAAGATCTCCTCATTTCACCTTGACCCATCTCATCACTCTACCCAGAACTACATATTATCATCTTTCATCTTTCATCGTAATGTGCCTTGATCCCATGGATACAAGGTATGTAGACAGTCTGGAATACGAAGGAAGTATCCAGTACTCAGGCACATACAATTCATCATTCTTCACCCACCTCAATCCATTGACATGTCATCGTTCTAGTCTTCCATTTATCAAAATCCATTCACCTCGACTTGACTAACTCAAGCAACAAAACAAAAAACATATGCATCCTTTCAAAGCAAAAGTCCTTAACAAACCTAAAGCAAAGAAACTTACTTACAGAGCCATATGCTGTCCTACATATCGATTGCCAACATTAGCTAAATCAATCTCAACCAAACAACAGATCAACAAACTTGTCTTATACAGAGTGTTCCATGATCGAGACCAACACACGCGTCTCATACAACATGTGGCATTTCTTAAAACTAGACATTATCATTTTAAATAGATAACACCCTTTAACAGACACATAGCTCCTATGATAAGGCTATTATCTTTCCTTGCCAATCTATCTTGAGCAACCTCTTTGGCAATAGAATATGTTGGCTGTATGTTTACTTTGTAAGTCAGTCAATCTACTTTTTGATTTATCTTTTTTGTTCCTTTTTCCAATACTTATTCAAGACTACTTTGATTTGTCTATAATCTTGGTATGTTGCGATACAGTACAGATTGGGGGCATAGTCATTGCTTTTGTGTGCCGTGTTTGAGGAATGATCTTTAGCATCTTTCTTGGCAGCATATTTATCTTATGTGTGTTACGACCTAGCATCTTACATATTAATATTCTACTTGCATTTACATGTATTGAAGTTTATTTTATGTTCAAGACTATGGCTCATTCACATGTACAACAAGGTTATATTATGTCTACAGGATCTAAGTTCAAACTGCTTGCTTGTAGAGTCAATGTCCACGCACTCAGATATCACAGTACCTTGGTCTTTTATACCTTGGTAGCAAACTATCCACGTGCTATATCAAAAATAAGGATTGCTCTTTATAAACAATTGTGAAAACCAGTGCAACAAGCTCATTCATTTACCCATCCATTTACCCATGGCCTTATATAGTTTTCCAGCAATGATCGATCAATAGTCTTTCTCTCATGTTCTCTCCTATCTCCTTTCTTCTATCTATCATCTATCCAACCTCACCTATCTCCAACACAATCTTCTAGTCGAGCGTCAACCTAGTCGTTCTGCCACTTCCCTGTCTTTCCTCTTGAGGGGTCATCCTATGCCAGCTACACAGAGGCAGCTAGCTACACCGGGGCATCAAAAATTATATCATGTCTTCAACAATCATTTTCTTTGATGCAATGCTATAAACTACATTGCATCAAAGAGGGGCAAAATGTAGACACCCAAAAATGACCAAGTCATCACATCACTTGCATTTCGTCTAATCTGTCTAATCCCTTGGATTCAACGTCAATTAAATAATCTAATTATTTAATTAATTTCATCTTTTTCTTCTAAATCACATACTTTCAACATTAATTAAACAAATCTTCTTTATTTAATTAATTTTCATTAAATCAACCTTATTCTTCCACGATTAAATAAATTTCATTATTTAATTAAATCATTATCCTCTTTCAAATTTCAAGTCCACATTAATTAAATAAATCCAATTATTTAATTAATTCATCACAAATCCTCTCTTATCTACAATTAAATAATTTACATTATTTAATTAAATAAAATTGTTCTTTCAAATTTAAATAAATCATGCAAATTTATTTAAATTATCTCAATCCTCTAAAAATAAAATAATTAATATTTTATTTATAATCTTATGTTCCTCTTAAAATATCTTGTTAACTCATGTGCACAATTAGTCTTATTTTTAGAATTCTAAAAAAGACAAAATTACAAGTTAAGTTATCTATTCAATCAATCTTGTTTTCATCATATCTTAATAAAAATATCCTTATGGATTGACAAATGTCGTGTGCACATTCATCATGGTTATTTGTTTTATCTCCTCTGTTGATTCTTCTGAATTATCTGGACTGTTGATCAATCTCTGTTGAAACCTATATAAACCCCCCTCATCTCCTTCACAAATCCTCTTCAATCACTTATTCTCAGGCATCCTTTTTCAGCACTTTGAGCATACATCGCATCATTGAGCACCTTACGATCTTTGGACATCGATCTTTTGAGCATGAATACACATACATCCTCTTATTTCAAACATGGTTTCATAGCGTTATTGAGCAATCTATATGTCTACAAAGAGAACAATACAATCTAGGTGAAGTCTTTCTTGTTTTATTTGATTTATTCATTGATATTTGCTTTTTACTTAGATCGATCTCTTTATGTTATGGGTTATTGAGTTGTTATTATCATTGTTGTGATTTTATCATTCGACTTCTCAATTTTCCTCATACACAAATCCTATTTGTATTACTACTAACAAAACATTAAATTATGCTTTACAAAACTATATAATTAAAAAGTAAAATAAAATAACTCTTAATTCTAAAATTACAAGATTTATTTACATTAATGCCACAACACATAATTGGATTTAGGGTTAGGGTTACAATTATGATTATAATTAGGTTCAAGGTTATAGTTGTAATTAGTGTTAGATTTAGGGTTAGGTTTAGGGTTTAGGTTAGAATTAAGGTTAGTATTGGGCTAAGCATTATGGTTACGATTAGTGTTGGGTTAATCAAATGTAGGGTAGAATTAGGGTTAGGGTTAGAATTAGAGTTTCAGATAGAATTAGGGTTATCATTTAGGTTACAATTATGGTTAGGGTTACAATTAGAGTTAGGGTTACAGTTAAGGTTATATTCCAATTTCATTTATGTGTATTCTTCAAAATAGCATCCCTACCCATTTCAGACCATTCTCTTAGTGCTAATCTCTGCATATTGTGATTCTGCATGTAGTTATAAGTAGTATTCAAAGCAATTCTAAAACAACTTTTAATTTCTCTTAGCCAGCTATAAATAAGAACAAAGTTTTAATCTATTCTTTGATGATTCCTTGAATTAAGTGGCAAACAGATATACAAGAAAAGCCACTCAAATCAAAATAGAACTAAAATTCATTTGGAAAATTATAAAAATCAAGATGTTTATCATTTGGAAACACAACAACTGAAGGCAAATCAGATGACTGGTGCAATTTGAATGTAGAATTAGGGTTATCATTGAGGTTAGAATTATAGTTATAATTACGGTTAGGGTTACAATTAGAGTTAGGGTTAGGGTCAAGGTTATAGTTAGGATTAATGTTAGGGTTATAGTTAGGGTTAAAGTTAAGATTATTTTCAAGTTTAAAGTTAGGGTTGTAGGAGTACAATCAACACTAAGAGGGGGTGAATCAGTGTTGATACAAAAAACCAATTTTCTCACTTTTTACAAATTATCAATGAACTTTATCAAAACTGAATTGATTATTGATTTCACAATCACCAAATTTTCAAACACATATGATTAATGAAAATATGCAGAACATCAACAAAAGAAGTTTTGACACAAAAATATTATCGAGTGGAAAACCCTCTAGGGGTAGAAAAACCACTCAAACTGCCTCACTGGCTTAAATGTAAAACCTTCAAGTTTACAAATGTCTCATTGACATATACAATTTTGCCTCACTGGCATTTTGATTTTCACCACAAGTCTCACTGACTTTCAACACCAGAAGAACAATGAACAATATAAATTAGGGGGTTTCCCTGTTTCAATCAAACTCAACACCTTATTTCCCCTATTCAAAATTTTCAACAAATATATCTTTCTCTGCAAAATAATGATTAAATTCTGTAATATCAAATTTCAACCTGCAAAATATTCATCTTTGAACCAAATCACCTCTGCAAAATATATGTGAAATACTCTTAAAAAATTATTGAATCTTCAAATCAATTTCATATATTAATCAACAAAAATTCTGCAATCTCTGTCATCAATCATATCTCTGCAATTTTTCTTCTTCAATTCTACTCCATCTCTGTAATTATCCCTGCAAAAACCTTGTTACCTTTTCAAACAATTGATTATCTATTTATATCTTAAAGCTCTTCATTTATCTGCACATAACTTTTCTCACTATCAATCTGATATGAACATCCTCTGAAATCTGATAATTTTCCTCTCTGGTCACAAAAACTCTTCATTCACATTAATTCCTCTCAAAAAAAACATTTCAAAAACTTGAAGAGGAAGCTTTCTTTCAAAAAATATTTATATCTGTCACACCATAAAAATATTTCCATCTTTTTTTAAAACACTCCATACACATAGAAGGGGTCATGACATATGAAAAGAAAGATTTTTTTTTAATATTTTTCAATCAGCCACTTTAATATTTTTATAAACCATGCTCATAGATAGGCCTTTTTAATATGTTTATAAAAACATGCCCATAGATTATAATTATTTAAAAAACAAGGCCTATTAATAAGCTCTCAAATGATGACTAATGACATTGGTTAAACACAAGGAGGAGACCGGTCAAGAAGGTAATTTTTAAGTTGTGAACTTGTAGTAGCAGGTCACCAAAAAATTCAAGTATGCAGGCATGTGGGTTTAGACATATGAAAATGGACTTAGTCTTAGATTTCTCCCAACATAGAATTTCTTCTGCAATAACATATAAATTCAACCTCTGCAACATGAAGTTATAACACCTCTGAAGACAACCTTGCTTAGAATTTGCATCCTCTGTTCAAGAACAATCACTGAAAAGATATGATCATGAAACCACCAACAACCCTTTTGTCATCAATAAAAAGACAACATATAAGATCACTTACAACAAAACTCCCCCTTTGTATTTGACATTGATGGTAAAACAACTATGCAAGACAACCAATTAAAACATCATAATCTTCTCCCCCTTTTTGACATTAAGTGTCAAAGGCAAACATGAACAAGAAAGTATTGATCAACCAGAAAATCTGATCACTACACTATCTGCACCACAATAGAAGCAATTATTTTCTTTAACTAACCTGTATCTTATCATCTATTAAATGGATTTCAGGATTTAAAAAAAGTATCAGTAACAACTCCCCCTGAATCCAACATTTTTGAAAATCATTGAAGAGAAGCAAAAGATAGAACTCCTAATCTCTGTCTCAGGGATTCAAACACCTCCTTAGGTAATGGTTTTGTGAATATATCAGCAAGTTGATCATTTATGTGCACATATTCCAAAGCAACTTCATTTTCAATCACCTTCTCCCTTAGAAAATGCTATCTAATAGCAATGTGCTTAGTTCTAGAATGCATTATAGGATTCTTTGACATATTGATAGAACTAGTGTTATCACAAAGAATAGATACAGGCTTTATTACCTCAACCTTGATATCATGAAGAGATTATACCATCCAAAGTACCTGAGTACAACATGAAGAAGCAACAATATATTCAGCTTTAGCTGTAGATAGAGAAACACAATCTTGTTTCTTACTATGCCATGCAACCAATCTACCACCAAGAAAGAAAGCTGCCCCACTTGTACTTTTTCTATCATCAGGACAACCAGCCCAAACTGCATCTGTATAGGCAAGAAGTGTAAAATCATTGTGTCTAGGATACCATAGACCAAAATCAAGTGTACCCTTAACATAACTAAAGATTCTCTTAACAACATTCAAATGTGATTGTTTAGGACAAGCTTGGAATCTCGCAACCAAACAAACAACCTGCATAATATCAGGCCTAGAAGCAGTGAGATATAAAAGGCTGCCAATCATAGATCTATACAAAGATTGTTCTACTTCAGGTGATTCATCATTTTTACTTAGCTTATGCCCTATTTCCATAGGAGTACCCAAAGGTTTACAATCATCCATTTGAAATCTCTTCAACATCTCTTTGGCATACTTATTTTGTGAGATAAATATTCCCTTTTCAAGCTGTGATACCTGAAGACCAAGAAAGAAGGACAATTCTCCCAACATGGACATCTCAAATTCAGACTTCATGATGTTAGGAAATGAAAGACTCATATCATCATTGTTACTACCAAATATGATGTCATCGACATAAATTTCAACAACTAAGATGTCCTCACCTTTGATTATGTAGTACAGATTGCTGTCCACACCTCCTTTTATGAATCCTTGTTCTTGTAGAAACTTATCCAGTCTATAATACCAAGTCCTTGGAGCTTGTTTTAACCCATATAAAGCCTTTTTCAATTTATAAACATGATTTGATTTGTCTTTGCTCACAAATCCTTCCGGCTACTCCATGTAAACCTCTTCTTCAAGGTCACCATTTAGAAAGGCTGATTTGACATCCATTTGGTATACCTTGAAATTTTTATAAACTGAAAAAGCTAAAAACATCCTTATAGCTTCTAATCTATCATAGGTGCAAAAGTCTCATCAAAGTCAATTCCTTCAATTTGTGAATACCCTTTGCAAACCAATCTAGCTTTGTTTCTAACAACCTTACCTTTGTCATCAAGCTTATTTCTAAATACCCATTTTGATCTGATGACATTCTTACCTTCTGGTCTTGGCACAATTTCCCATGTTTTGTTCTTTTCTATTTGACTTAGCTCCTCTTCCATAGCCTTAATCCACGCTCAATCTTTGCTGGCCTCAACATAACTTTTTGGTTCCATTTCTGATATGAAACACACATGTGCTTGATTATCTGCAGTATCAATCTTTCTTCTTGTTAATACACCACTATCCTTGTCTCTAATAATCAACTCATGAGGATGATCTCTTTGATATGCCTTTGAAGGAGTCTTTGTATTAATTTCAACTGATTTTTCAGGAGCTTCTTCCTCTACCTGATTTTCTTCTTCCTTTTATGAATGATGATCATCTTCCTTGTCATGAATCAGCTACATACAAGGCTACAAATTCTCATCCACCTTAACATTAGTACTTTCAATGATTCTTTTGAGTCTTTTGTTAAAGCATTTATATGCTTTGCTGTGTAGAATAACCCAAAAATATACCTTCATCACATCTAGATTCAAAACTACTCAAAGTATCATTATCTTTCTTGATGTAACACTTCCAAAAATTTTAAAATAGCCAACATTAGCTGACTTACCATACCAAAGTTCATAAGGTGTATAATTTGACTTTACCATTAATTGAACTCCATTTAAAGTATACACAGTTGTATGAACAACTTCCCTCCAATAAATGTTGGGCAGATTTGCATCATGTAGTAAGGTTCTTGCCATTTCTTTTACAGTTCTGTTCTTTCTTTCAGCCACTCCATTTTGTTGTGGAGTTCTAGGAGTTGAAAATTGCCTTCTTATCCCATGTTTTTCACAATACTCCTCAAATTCATTTGAAGTATATTCTCCTCCATTGTTTGACCTTAAACATTTTAGCTTGAAATTAGATTCTTTTTCAACCATCTTTTTGAAGATTTTGAATCTATCAAAAGCCTTTGATTTATACCTTAAGAATGTTACCCATGTCATTCTTGAAAAATCATCAATGAAAAGCATAAAATATTTTTCACCTCCTAATGCTTTAGTCCTTGTAGGACCACAGAAATCTGAATGCACAAGCTATAGAGGTTTTGAAGTGAAATACTCCTTAGGTTTGAAACTAACCTTGGTTTGCTTACCCAACTAACACTCTTTGCATGTAGTATTGCTTGGTTTTGAAATATGAGACATGTTTCTTACATTGTGATTCTTGCTGATTCTCACAAGATTGTCAAAATTCACATGACCAAGTCTCCTATTCCACAACCAACTTTCTTCAATTTGACCCATGAAACATATATGGCTGTCAACACTTTTAGTTTCAGACTCATGGAGATTGTAGATGTTACCACTAGTCCTTAGACCTGCTGCAACAACTTTACCTAATTTCTTTTTGATCTCACATCCATGTGCATAAAAAACAACATTAAAGCCATTATCACATATTTGACTAACACTTAACAAGTTATACTTTAGACCCTCAACAAAATATACATCATGTAGAGGTGTTTCATCATCAAGAAGAATTGTACCTTTGCCTTTGATCATGATACAATCATTATTCCCAAACATAACCAACCCTTCATCAATGTCTTCAAATTTAACAAACTTATCTTTGTCTCCTGTCATGTGATTAGAACAACCACTATCAATCACCCACTGTTCCTTCTTTTTGGCATGAAAAGTAGCTTGTGCAATCATGACATCAAAGCTCTTATTGATCACCTTGGGTTTCCAAACAAGCAACTTCTTATCAGGACTTAAAGAAGACAATCCTGGAATGGTATTCCTTGTAGTTTGCTGCATTTACAAAGAAGGTCTACAAAATTTTGCAATATGCCCAAAATTTTTACAATTGTGACACTTCAAACTTCTTAAAAACATGAATGGATTTCTTGGCAATAAATGCATTCCTCTTCTAACTCCAAATCTGCATTCACTGGCTTTATGTCCAAACTTGTTGCAACAAAAACAATATCCAATAAAATGAGCATTATACCTAAAAGTTTCATTCCTTTTGTAGTTTGTTGTCCTTATGATTGATTTATCATTTGTAATAGCCTTTTGAGAAACAATTGTTTGAGAACTTTGTCCCTCTTCAAATCCAAGACCTGATTTATCTTTGAATCCTTTTTGTCTATCAAGGAGATCATCAAGTTTGTCACTACTTCTACACATATCAAGTCTTCTTCTCAGATCCACAATTTTAGCTTCAAGTGTATGACACTTCTTGTCCTTGTCATTCAACTCTTTACTCTTAACATCAATAATTCTCTTAATTTCTTCAAGAGTCAGTTTTAGATCAGTAATCTGCTTCTCATAACCAATTAGTTTATTATTCATGATTTCATTTTCTTTTTGAAACTGACTTCTTTGTGCAATGGTCTCCTTTTTAAGATTCTTGACTTGACTTAAAGCACACTTCAATTCTCCTTCAAGATCAATAACAACTTCACAATTATTTGATTGTTCTTCATAGTTTTCACTTTGCACTTCATTTAGGATAGCCATAAACAAAGTTTCTACATCTTCCTCAAGAGAATCATTTGAATCACTTTCAGTCACATTAGCATTCTTAGTAAACAAACTTCTTTTCTTTCTGAAATTCTTTTTCCTTCTAGGAACAAACTGTTTCTTTTTGAATTGCTTCTTGCTTTCATCTTCATCATTGTAAAAATCCTTGTAAGGACACTTAGCTACATAGTGTCCAATCTTTCCACATTCAAAACATTTGAATGGAAGCTTACCTTTGTCCTTGCCAACTGACCCCTTTTTTAATTTGCTTGCAAGGGATATTTCTTGATCATCATCCAACTCCTCTGATTCAGATTTTACCTCTTTCTCCTTTTTGACTAATTTGAAAGCAACTTCTTTGCTTAAAGGTACATCATTACTAATTCTCATCTCATAGGCTGTGAATGTGCCATGAAGTTCATCAAAGGTTACTTTGCTTAAATCTCTTTTCTCTACTACAGACACTTTGGACTCATATTTTGAATTTAAAGTCCTTAAGACTTTTGTAACAACTATCTTTTCTTTCAAAGTATCACCCAATCCTCTTATGGAATTCACAATTTCTTGAACTCTTAGAAGATATTCTGCCACTTTCTCATCATCACTCATCTTGAGACTTTCAAATTTGGCCCTATAGGATTGTAATTTTGCTTCTTTTATTTTATCATCTCCTTGATAAATATTGGACAACTTGTCCCAAATTGCCTTAGCTATCTTAAACTCCATGATTTTGACAAGTATATCATTGGTTAGGCCACAACATATTGCATTTTTAGCCTTAGCATTATTTTCATATGCCCTTTTCTCATTATCTATTGAAGGAGGATTTGTAGCATGATATGCAGTTTCAATGGAAGAATACACATCATACCCCAAAGATGACAAAGATGACTCCATCCTGAACTTCTAGAATGCATAGTTAGACCCATCAAACATAGGTGCTTTGTAGTTTGAATAACCTTCTTGATTTGCCATGACAAGTACTCCAAATATATGACATACCCAAGCTGATTAAACCTTTATAGGGAACCTGGCTTTGATACCAATTGTAGGAGTACAATCAACACTGAGAGGGGGGGTGAATCAGTGTGTTGGTACTTAAATCTGCAGTCACCTTCATAAAATTCAAAATTCCAAAAATTCTAGCACTTTCAGCCTCTGCAGTTGTCAAAAATGCAAAAATTAGTTAAAATACACATCACTTTGTATATACAAGGGTGTTTGTATATACTTGTAGGTCAAATATGCATTGGCAGGTCATAAAACTCTATCACCCTTTGAAAAAATTAGTTAGATACATTTCTAAATGCATATCGGGCTTAGAATGTGCATATACAAAGGGGGAATCTTTCACGGATTCCCAAGAATATTCCCACTTTGTATATCGGGTTGCATATAGATATGGATTGAAAAATATACAAGGGCACATATGCATTTGCTATAGTGGCGAGGGGGAGATACATGCGGTGGGGTCCGCAGTTATGCAAAGATCTTTGTATCTCTGACATACAAGGTAGAATATGCATTCCTCGCATATTCTCTGAAGATTCCCTGTTTGTATGTTAGGGAGGTTTGTATGTTCGGATATTCAAATTGGCACATACAAGACAAGTTGAAAGCTGGGGCCCGCCGCTTGTATATTTGCGGTTGTATGTTTGGACATACATTCAAATATACATTCTAAATATGCAAGACGGAATCTGAAGGAATGTGCAGTCCGGTTGATAATGGTTGGAATCCGTGGATTACATGTATGTTGCATTTGTATATGCAACATACAAGCCAATATATAAAACAAAGGCATACATTTCAGACCTAAAGGAAAAGTCAAAGTTGGCAGATAAAGCACTGGCATCCGTAGCTTGCATGTATGTGTGCTTGTATATGCTGATATACAAGACGATAGGTGTAATGAAACATATGCATTTCGGACCCGATGGGGAAATCAAATGCGGTAGGTAAGTGTTTGAGGTCTGGCTTGTATATTAGATGATTGTATATGCATTTGAGCATGCATATACAAGGGCGAAAAGGCAAAAATGAGAGGGAAGAAGGCCGACAATAGAAACATGAGTTGCCTACATGGCATGATCTGACTGGTTGGCGACTTTTAGGGCATTTTTGGGGCCGTCGATTTAAGTGATGGGAGTAGATTGACGGCCATGTTTTGAACCTACGGTGAAGGTTTTCTCTTGAGCGTGTGCGGCCGTTTTTGGGAGGGAAGGCTCCAGGGACGCGCTGCTGCAAATTCCAATGGGTGCTGCGGGTAGCTGTGGCATTAATGGCAGTTTTAGGAGGTACGATGGATCGAGATGATAGGTCAACCACCCTATTGAAGATGAAAATCCTTGAGCGACGGTGCAGATCCTGATTCCACCTACTCATTCCTCTTTGTCTCTCTGCAGCATTGAATATTTCTGAGCGCCATTCCTCATGCATTGAATTTGGTGGATTTTTGATTTGCCTTGTAATTAATTTTTGCTGAGTACACAGTCTTGGTATAAAAGCCAAACTATGTTACTCATTGTGGTTGTTGAAGACTTGGGCAATTTTGGGGGAAAAATAATGAAATACAGAGCATTTTCCTGGCTGTTGTATCTCTATGGAGTTTATGTGTTGCATCTGAGTTGTATCTTGCACATATGTTTAGTTTCAATGTTAATGTTATATGAAAAATTCTTCTTGCATGTGTTTTGCTGTCTGTCTCCACTTGTATGCATTTCTTCTTCTGAATTTGGTTGCTAAGGGTTTCTCAAATTCTAGAATACAGATTTATGTATTGCATGCCTAATCTATAACTTCCATTCAAGGAGTGGATTAAATCATTTTAGGTTGAGTGTAGAGGAGATTGTATGTTAGCTGGGATATCCATAAGCAGAGACAATTAAATACCCATTCTTGGGTGATGTTTGTAAGGCAAGCATCAATCTAACCCCTTGAAACTTGAATGCTAGTTGCAAGCCACTCTCATGTATACGTCTATGTGACTCCTTGCCCTGAGATAGGCACCGGTCTGCCCTTGTGAAGTAGTTATGATCCAAAACCCCTGTCTTGCATCTAAACCATCAAATTCAAACCATTTCGTATTTCCAACCTGTTAGTTGTAGGAGTAGGATTAGGACCCCTACATACTCTCATCCACAACTAGACAAATATGTCTAAGAACTTTGCCAACCTTGTGATGTATCACACACATCTTGGTCCACACATGAGAGTATTTTACCTGTTGTTGTCAAGCTAAATTTTTCTATCATTGGGTGAGTCAAATGTTACATCTTTAGCTATAGGGATACCCCCCTTGGTGTGGCAAAACTAGAAGTGAAGGGGAGGCAACTCACGCAACCTCCCGTATCTGTTGGCCGAATCTGCCTGTGCATTGGAATTGGCAAACCCACTGCCGATTCAGAATAAAATACCAACAGAAATGGCGACTCGACTGGGGAAGAAGGAGTTAAGTGATTTGAGGGCTGGAAAATTTAGTTTCCAGTGAAGTTGTTGTAGCAAGATCAAAAAAATGACAATGTGGTGCTCTGTTAGCATGTTGAATCCAGAAAACAAAAGTGCCTTGTTGATTTTATGTCCTCTCTGTGAGAGGTGGTGACTTTGTTGATTGAACCTATCATGCTGCAACATATTTCCAGGTATTCCATCTTTTCAAAAATGATGAGTTTAGAACAACAATCCTAGTTGTGTTCTGAAAGAAGACCATTTGTTATTGAGAGATATAAAGCCCTAAATTTTAAAGGAATATGTGGTTACCCAAATGCTATTCCAAATAAAATTAGAAAATGTTTGCCAAAATATAGTGGATCAGATTCTGAATTGGTAAACAAACATCTACAAAATTTTTGTAAGTTAATAGAAGATTATGAGGTAGAGGATGAAGATGTTGTAATGAGACTCTTTGTTCAGTCATTAGAAGATGATGTTAGGATATGGTTTTCAGACCTACCTGTTTGTTCAGTTTCTTCATGGGTAGATTTAGAAGTTGCATTCCTAGGGCAGTTTGGTGAAAGGTTTGATGTGGCCTCATTGATCATACATTTTATGAATATCCAAAAGGAAGATGAGGAATTGGTTCCAACCTTTAATCTTAGGTTTATTAAGTTGCTCAAGCAAATCCTTGAGTATATGAGACCCAATAATGCATTGTGCTTAGCAATTTATTTGGCTGGATTTGATGAAGAAATAAGTTATTTATTGAGAGATAAAGAACCAGTCACACTTCACCAGGCTTACCAGTTTGCTATGGATATAGAAAACAATGAGAAATATGGAATGCCAGTAGGTTTCATGGCTGCAAGTTGTCAAAACAGTTATCAAAGTAAATATAATTTTGCTTTCCCAGTATGTACATTGAAAGATGATTGTGTAGAGAGAAATATATTTCAGAATAATGTGTGTAGTCATGATGTGATGCATGAAGAAAATGTTATAGAAAATGTAGGCATATCCTATGATGAGGAAAACAAAGACTGTTATCAGCCTCTAGAAGAGAAGCCTGTTATCAGCCTCTAGAAGAGAAGCCTGTAGATACAAAATGTCCTTTAATTGATCAAATCAAAGATATACATGAGGTTGTGTCTTGCAGTAGTATGCATATCCCAGTTATGCCTGATTATTTGTGTGAAATAGATATGCAGAGCTTCACTCTGAATATAGAAGATGCTATTTCAAGGGATGACAGTGAATATGTTAGTGACTGTCAGCATTCAGATGCCTATGTGAGCCTTTCAGATGATGAAATATATATGGATGCTGAATATGAATGTTTCCTTGAAGATTCTGACCACCTTCACAATGTAGAGGTTGAAAAATTTGTTTCTGATTATCAGGGCATTGATGAAGAGGAACTACAGGGTCACTATTCAGAGGTGAATGGACAAGTTGTAGATGTATGTGCTCATATAGTTGGGGATAGTACTGGTTACAGGGGTAACTATGAAGTTTTTGACATAGGGCTGCATTCTGAGTTATTTTTGCCTTCTTTTGAGACATTCTAGGTGGACCTTAATAATAAAATTGCTGAGCACAAAAATGATGAATATCTTAATGTTTATCAAGATGAATTTGATTATGATATGTTGCTTGTGCCCGAATATTGTTTGTTTAATTCAGAGGAGCTTTTATTTTTTAAAGAAGGGCAAAATTCTGATGCAGATTCATTTATTTCATGTGAGTCTATTATTCTTCCAAGCAACATCAGTGAATCATATGATGATGACAGTCTACTGCTGAAAATGGTAGATGCTTATAAATTTTGCTGTAGACTTGTTGAAGGAGAAAGGAGTAGTAGCACAAACAATTGCAATGCTGGGTGCTGCAAATGGTTAAATGCTTTCAGGCTTCATTTAAAGAAATCAAAATAGAATCAAGTGTTTGACAAAGGAAAATTCTAGTTTTTCCTTTTTGGTGGCCTTGGGCCGCCAAGTAAATTTTAATGAATATGTTTTTGATGCAGGTTGGTGCAATGTTCGACTCTGTTGCCCAATGGATAGGGCCCAATCTGCAAAACTAGGGATTCTGAGGTTCTCGCCATGCCTACAAGAGGCATGCATCCCCAGACAGAGCCTGTGTTGGTGCTTAAATCTGTAGGCACCTTCATAAAATTCAAAAATCCAAAAATTCTAGCACTTTCGGCCTCTGCAGTTGTTAAAAATGCAAAAATTAGTTAAAATACACGTCACTTTGTATATACAAGGGTGTTTGTATATACTTGCAGGTCGAATATACATTGGTAGGTCAAAAAACTCTATCACCCTTTGAAAAAATTAGTTAGATGCATTTCTGAATGCATATCGGGCTTAGAATGTGCATATACAAAGGGGGAATCTTTTGCAGATTCCTAGGAATATTCCCGCTTTGTATATCGGGTTGCATATAGATATGCATTGAAAAATATACAAGGGTGCAGATGCATTTGCTACAGTGGCGAGGGGGAGATACATGCGGCGGGGTCCGCAGATATGCAAAGATCTTTGTATCTCCGACATACAAGGTAGAATATGCATTCCTCGCATATTCTCTAAAGATTCCCTGTTTGTATGTTAGGGAGGTTTGTATGTTCAGATATTCAAATTGGCACATACAAGACAAGTTAAAAGCTAGGGCCCGTCGCTTGTATATTTGCGGTTGTATGTTTGGACATACATTCAAATATACATTATAAATATGCAAGCCAGAATCTGAAGGAATGTGCAGTCCAGTTGATAATGGTTGGAATCTGTGGATTGCATGTATGTTGCATTTGTGTATGCAACATACAAGCCAATATACATAACAAAGGCATACATTCTGGACCTGAAGGAAAAGTCAAAGTTGGCAGATAAAGCACTGGCATTCGCAAATTGCATGTATGTGTGCTTGTATATGCTGATATACAAGACGATAGGTGCAATGAAACATATGCATTTCAGACCCGATGGGGAAATAAAATGTGGTAGGTAAGTGTTTGAGGTTTGGCTTGTATATCAGACAATTGTATATGCATTTGAGCATGCATATACAAGGGCAAAAAGGCAAAAATGAGAGGGAAGAAGGCCAACAATAGAAACATGAGGTGCCTACATGGCACGATTTGACTGGTTGGTGACTTTTAGGGCATTTTTGGGGCCGTCGATTTAAGTGATGGGAGTAGATCGACGGCCATGTTTTGAACCTGCGGCGAAGGTTTTTTCCTAAGCATGTGCGGCTTTTTTTGGGCGGGAAGGCTCTAGGGATGCGTTGCTGCAAATTCCAATGGGTGCTGCGGGTAGCTGTGGCATTAATGGCAGTTTTAGGAGGCACGATGGATCTAGATGACAAGTCAACCACCCAATTGAAGATGAAAATCCTTGAGCGGCGATGCAGATCCTGATTTCACCTGCTCATTCCTCTTTGTCTCTCTGCAACATTGAATATTTCTGAGCGCCATTCCTCATGCATTGAATTTGGCAGATTTTTGATTTGCCTTCTAATTATTTTTTTGCTGAGTACATAGTCTTGGTATAAAAGCCAAACTATGTTACTCATTGTGGTTGTTGAAGACTTGGGCAATTTTGGGGGAAAATAACAAAATACAGAGCATTTTCCTGGCTGTTGTATCTCTATGGAGTTTATGTGTTGCATCTGAGTTGTATCTTGCACATATGTTTAGTTTCAATGTTAATGTTATATGAAAAATGCTTCTTGCATGTGTTTTGCTATCTGTCTCCACTTATTGTATGCATTTCTTCTTCTAAATTTGGTTGCTAAGGGTTTCTCAAATTCTAGAATATAGATTTATGTATTGCATGCCTAATCTCTAACTTCCATTCAAGGAGTGGATTAAATCGTTTTAGGTTGAGTGTGGAGGAGATTGTATGTCAGCTAGGATATCCATAAGCAGAGACAGTTAAATACCCATTCTTGGGTGATGTTTGCAAGGCAAGCATCAATCTTACCCCTTGAAACTTGAATGCCAGTTGCAAGCCACTCTCATGTATACATCTATGTGATTCCTTGCCCTGAGATAGGCACCGGTCTGCCCTTGTGAAGTAGTTATGATCCAAAACCCTTGTCTTGCATTCAAACCATCAAATTTAAACCATTTCGTATTTCCAACCTGTTAGTTGTAGGAGTAGGATTAGGACCCCTGCATACTCTCATCCACAACCAGACAAATATGTCCAAGAACTTTGCCAACCTTGTGATGTATCACACACATCTTGGTCCACACATGAGAGTATTCTGCCTGTTGTTGTCAAGCTAAATTTTTTTGTCATTGGGTGAGTCAAATGTTACATCTTTAGCTATAGGGATACCCCCCTTGGTGTGGTAGAACCATAAGTGAAGGGGAGGTAGCTCATGCAACCTCCCGTATTTGTTGGCCGAATCTGCCTGTGCATTGGAATTGGCAAACCCATTGTCAATTCGAAATAAAATACCAACACAGTGTTGATACAAAAAACCAATTTTCTCACTTTTTACAAATTATCAATGAACTTTATCAAAACTAAATTGATTATTGATTTCACAATCACCAAATTTTCAAACACATATGATTAATGAAAATATGCAGAACATCAATGCAAGAAGTTTTGACACAAAAATATTACCAAGTGGAAAACCCTCCAAGGGTAGAAAAACCACTCAAACTGCCTCACTGGCTTAAATGTAAAACCTTCAAGTTTACAAATGTTTCAATGACATATACAATTTTGCCTCATTGGCATATTGATTTTCACCACAAGTCTCACTTACTTTCAACACCAGAAGAACAATGAACAATATAAATTAGGGGGTTTCCTTGTTTCAATCGAACTCAACACCTTATTTCCCCTATTCAAAATTTTCAACAAATAAATCTTTCTCTGCAAAACAATGATTAAATTCTGCAATATCAAATTTCAACCTGCAAAATATTCATCTTTGAACCAAATCACCTCTACAAAATATATGTGAAATACTCCTGAAAAATTATTGAATCTTCAAATCAATTTCATATATTAATCAACAAAAATTCTGCAATCTCTGTCATCAATCATATGTCTGCAATTTTTCTTCTTCAATTCTACTCCATCTCTATAATTATCCTTGCAAAAACCTTGTTACCTTTTCAAACAATTGATTATCTGATTATATCTTAAAGCTCTTCATTTCTCTGCACATAACTTTTCTCACTATCAATATGATATGAACATCCTCTAAAATCTGATAATTTTCCTCTCTAGTCACAAAAACTCTTCATTCACATTAACTCCTCTCAAAAAAAACATTTCAAAAACTTGAAGAGGAAGCTTTCTTTCAAAAAAAATTTATATCTCTTACACCATAAAAATATTTCCATCTTTTTTTAAAACACTCCATACACCAATAAAATCATCTTTCTAACTTCCAATTACTTTCTATCTTCAAAAAGGCTTTCTATCTTCATAAAAAAAACTTTCTATCTCCCATGTCTTTTAGTCTTCATTGCCACTTAGAAAATGAACCCAATATGATATTAACCTTTTTTAAAAAACAAAAATCTTAAAAGAATCTTGCCTTTTTTTTATTAACCAAAAATTAGGAGATAAGAAACTCTTTAAAGTTTCCAAAATAAATGCAAAAAGCATGAGGATCGGGCTGCCTCCTTAAAAAGCTCAAATCACATAGAAGGGGTCGTGACATATGAAAAGAAATAATTTTTTAAAATATTTTTCAATTAGCCCCTTTAATATTTTTATAAACCATGCTCATAGATAGGCTTTTTTAATATGTTTATAAAAACATGCCCATAGAATATAATTATTTAAAAAATAAGGCATATTAATAGGCTCTCCAATGATGACTAATGACATTGGTTAAACACAAGGAGGAGACCGGTCAAGAAGGTAATTTTTAAGTTGTGAACTTGTAGTAGCAAGTCACCAAAAAATGCAAGTATGAAGGCATGTGGTTTTAGACATATGAAAATGGACTTAGTCTTAGATTTCTCCCAACATAGCATTTCTTCTACAATAACATATAAATTCAACCTCTGCAACATGAAGTTATAACACCTTTGAAGACAACCTTGCTTAGAATTTGCATCCTCTGTTCAAGAACAGTCACTGAAAAGATCTGATCATGAAACCACCAACAACCCTTTTGTCATCAATAAAAAGACAACATATAAGATCACTTGCAACAAGGGTTAGGGTTATAGATACAATTTGGGTTTGAATTACAAGTAGGGTTGGAGTTACAATTAGGGTTCATTTTAGGAATACAATTACGATCAAGATTAAAATTAGGTTTGCAAATATAATTAGGGTAAGGGTTAGAATTTTACTTATGGTTAGGGTTAGAATAAGGATTAGGTTAGGGTTATACTTATAATTAGGATTGAGGTTACTGTTAGGGTCATATTTAGGGTTAGGGTTATAATCGAGATTAGGGGTAAAGTTAGGTACAAAATTAGGGTTATTGGATTTGTTATAATTAGGGCTAGGGTTCAATTTGGTTATTATTAAAATTAGTGTCAGGATTAGAAGTAGTGTTAGGGTTAGATGTAGGGTTATGGTTAGAGTTACAATTAGGGTTTGGTTTAGGGATATAATTACGCTCAGGATTAAAAATAGGTTTAAAAATATAATTAGGGTAAGGGTTAGAATTTTACTTAGGGTTAGGGTTATTAAAAAAATTAGGTTAGGGTTTCAATTAGGGTTTAGTTTAAGGTTAGGGTTAGGAGTATAATTACGATTAAGTTTTGGGTTAGAGTTACGATTAGGGTTATATTTATAATTAAGGTTATAGTTAGAATTAGGATAATGGGTTTGGTTAGAATTAGGGTTTCAATTAGTGCAAATATATAACCAAAAGAAACAGTATGATTACAATAAGGGTTAGTGTTAAAATAAGGCTTGGAATTATAATTAGGGTGGATATATAATCAAAGGGTTGGCCTTACAATCAGAGTTATAGATAGAATTAGAGTTACGACTATAATTAGGGTTAATGTTACAATTAGGGTTAGAGTTACTACTATTAGGGTTTTAATTAGGATCAAACTTGGTTAGAATAAGGGTAAGGGTTAAGGTTAGGGTTAGAATTATGGTTAGGGTTATTGTTAGAATTAGGTTTAAGGTTCAACATTGAGATTAAAATATTCCTTAAAAATACGTACCCTAATTCTAACATAAACACTAACCCTAACTCTAATCCTAAATATAATATATATTATAATTATAATTATAATTATAATTATTATATAATATAATATATAATTTTAATTATTATATATTATATATTATAATTATTATATATTATATAATATTATATATAATTATGATATATTATATAATATTATATATAATTAATATATAATATTATATATAATTATTATAATAATAACTGAATCTATATTATAATATTATATTATAGGGCGGGTGCAAAAGGTTGGGGGGCTAAAAAGTGGCCAATTTTTTAAAAAAACTTCTAAAACATAACACGAGCACGTTTTGTTTAAGTATTTAAAAAAAAATTGTTTTTATGCTCATTGTTTCATTTCATTTTCTAGCAAACCCACGGACTGCAAACCCTTGAGAGCGTGCTCGCGTTATTGGAGGTCAGATTCATCACCAAATTGTCACCAATTCATCATCAAAATGCCGCCACGATGTCAGGGAGGCCGAAGGAGTAAGTTGTATTTACCTTTTTATGTGAATTTGTTTCTAAATAGGTAGGTTTAAGTAGATTTTTGATGTACATGTCTTAAATTTACAGGAAATGATAATGCACCTCCTCCTCCTCTAGAAAATCCAGAAAATCCTCCATCACCTAAACAACAAATACCTGCTGAAGAACAACCCCAACAACAAACACCTCCAATGGATGTCGGATGATTTTGCAAAAATGGGGAGCAGTCGGAAGGGAGATCAGGCGGGAAAGGTTTTTTTTAAAAATGACAATGACATTAATGGAGGGAAGGTAGTAGCAGGTGCAGGTGTGAAACTAGGATCTGGTAGTCTAGCTAATGGAAGCTTGACTGTTGGTGACAGTCTTGTAGACGGTAAAGCTTTTGAAGAGGGCCCAACTAATGATGTCTCCTCTGGCGCTTTTAGGAGTCATCTGACCTCCTTAGAGGCAGAGATTATTGATCCCAGTGGCTCCACGGCTATGGTTTCCCCCAAGGAGCCTAAGGAGGATCCCAAGAAACCATTTCAGAAGGTGGACTCTAACCCATGGAAATCACTTTTCAGGTCACGTTCTAAAGGAAAAAGTACAACCCCGCCTCTTTTCTGTTCTTCAGATCTAGGCTCAGGTAAGTTCTCTTTATCAGTTCCTGATAGTGTGGTGGAGAACAACATTTCTCGTATGGATCTATCTTTGGTGGGTAAATTCTTAGGCTCCAGACCAAATATAGAAATTGTGAGGACTTGGGCTCGCCGAAAATGGGCCCTGAAGGGGCAAGTCGACATTGCAGCCTTTTAGAAGGGGTTCTTTTCTTTTTCTTTTTCCTGTGAAGAATATTTTCTGTGTACATTGGCTGGAGACCTGTGGATTATCGGGAACTCTACGCTAGCTTTGTGTAGATGGGAGCCTAGTTTTGATGCAGCGAAAACCACCTTCAACGTAGCCCTAGTTTGGGTTAGATTCCCTAGCTTGCCTATGGAGTTCTAGGATGAAGAAGTCTTCAAGGGCCTAGCTAGTGCCTTGGGTAGCCTACTAATGGTTGATCCAGTTACTATCTCCAGGAAGAGACATGTGTATGGCAGGGTTTGTGTTTTGGTAAACCAAACAATGAACCTTCCCTCTTCCATTAATATTAACTCTAAACTTGGTGTTTGGGAGCAGGCTATTGAGTATGACTCTATTCCTTTTGCATGTTTTCTTTGTAAAAAGATTGGACTCTGGGTGAAACATTGCCCCTTAAAGAAAAGTAAACCTAACCATAAGGTTTGGAAAGAGAAGCAAGATAGCTAGAAAGAGGAATCTCATCTACAGAAAGAGGAGGTCTCTTAGAAGGAACCTCAAACTAAAGAGGTAGAGATGATGATTATCCCATTTGTCCTAAGGAGGGAAGATCCTTTAGCTCCAGAATTGGAATCTCTGAAGGGAGCTATGACCAATGCTATGGCTCCAGAAGAACTAGGTAATGAGGACACTGTTTTAGCACTGGGATCCTTGGAGGGAGCTAGGTTTAGTTCTTGCATTGAGTTCCCCCTTAATCGTAAGGGTGAAGAAGAGGCACCATGCTCCCCCAAGCAAATTGTGGAGTATGCCAAGGATAGTTCTATGGTAGAATTACCATTTGTGGAGGTCAAGGGAAGAAAGAAGAAAAAAGGAGCTACCCCACCCCTTAATGGGGTAGCAACCAGGAGCTCTTCCAAGGCAGATGTAGGAACAGAAAAGAGGAGACCTGGGAGACCTTTAGCAAGTGCTATTAGGGAAAGAGACAACATGAAGGAGATAGTAGGAGGGATGCAAAAAACCCTCATGGATCTATGCTCCAAGAGCACAAAATATGGGTTATCATGAAGATCCTATCCTGGAACATCAGGGGGTTAAATAAAAATCATAAACATGACCTCTTGTCTAACCTAATCTAGGATCTCAAGCCGGATATTTTGCTGATCTAAGAAACAAAGATGCAGATTGAAAAACTAGAACTTATTAAGAATAGATTTTTTGCCAAGTGTGGCCTACATGGTAGTAACTCTGAGGGAGCTTCTGGTGGAGTAGCTACTTTGTGGAATCCTAAAAGTGTCTCTGGTTTCCCCATTCTTGTGGATTCTAACTAGGTCGTCACCAAGTTTGTTCATAAAAAAGATGAAACGACTTGGGTTATTTCTAACATTTATGCCCCTAACAATAAAATGCCAGAAAAATCTTTGGCATAGACTTGGTCTTTTTAGAAGCTTGAGCCTAGACTCCAAATGGCTTGTTATGGGAGATTTTAATTCTGTGCTCAAATATAACAAAAAAAAGGGTGGGGCCTTGGCTCCTTTGGACTCTAGAATGGATCTTATGGACTTTGTTGATAAGGAAGCTCTATTAGATATGGATCTCAAGGGTGCCAAGTTCACCTAGTCCAGTCAAATAACTAGGGAGAACCTCATTCAAGTTAGATTAGATAGAGCTCTTGTTTCGATGAACTGGCTTGACTCTTACGAATGTGATTTATTGGCTCTCACCAGGCTAGGATCTGATCACTTTCTGATTGTTCTCTCAGCTGATAAAAAGGGTAAGAGGAAGAGATTCCCCTTTAGATTTGAAAAGATGTAGCTGCGTCACTTAGAATTAAAGGACAAGATTAGAGTTTGGTGGGATATAGAGGTTGAGGGACTTGCTATGTACAGGTTGGCTAAGAAATTGTAGAATGTTAAGAGTAATGTGCAAAAGTGGAACAAATCTTCTTTTGGTCAAATTTTCAAGGAGAAAGTGTTGGTGAAAGGTGAGCTGGATAGAATTCAGAATGAAATCCAAACTGGTGGTATGAATCTTGAAACTAGGGAGGCAGAGGTTGACCTCCTCAACTCCCTCCATAATATTGTTTCCAGAGATGAAGACTTTTGGAAACAAAGATCCAAAGCTATATGGCTGAAAAGTGGAGATCGAAATAGTAAATTTTTCCACTTAACTACTTTGAAGAATATATCTGCTAATAGAATCAAGAACATCTCTTTGAAGGACAAGATTATCTTAGATGAAGTTGAGATTCAGAAGGAAGCTAAGTTTTTCTTCTCCTCTCTTCTTAATGCTGAAGGTCCCTTGGATCAGGGTATGGAAAAAACTTTGCTGCAGGTTATCCCCAATGTTTTGGACGACATAGACAATAAGATGATGACCAAAATTCCCTCAGAGGATGAAGTTAAGTGAGTTATCTTCTCCTTTGAAGGTAACAAGGCCCTTTGGCCTGATGGTTTCCCTCATTTATTCTTCCAAACTTTTTGGGATATAGTAGCCAAAGATACTTGTGATGCTACTAAAGATTTTTTTGGTAGCAAAAGGCTATTGAAAGAACTCAACTCCACGCTCCTTGTGCTCATTCCGAAAAAGAATGGAGCTAACTCCTTTGCTGATTTTAATCCTATTAGTCTTTGTAATTCAATTTTCAAGATTATATCTAAAGTTGTTGCTTGTAGACTCCAACTCCTTCTCCCACGTCTTATTTCAGTGTAGCAGAGCGGGTTTGTTCTGGGCAGACAAATCCTTGACTCTATCATCTTGGTCCAGGAAAACATTCACTCTCTGGGGTTGAATAAGAAGGAGGGCTTCCTTCTAAAACTGGATCTCTTGAAATCTCATGATAGAGTAGACTAGAATTTTCTTTCTAATGTTCTATGCAAGTTTGGTTTCAATGTGAAATCCCTTCAGCTTCTCCAACAACTTTTCTAGGCTCCTAAATTCTCAGTCCTGGTTAGTGGTACTCCATTCATTTTTTTGTCAGTTCAAGAGGTTTGAGACAAGGAGACCCTATCTCGCCCTTCTTTTTTGTCATCATGGTGGAAGTCCTGGGTAGAAACATCAAAAAGGAGGTTCTTCAAGGGAGTTTTAAAGGTCTCCATCCATCTTTGCTTGGACCCTCCTATTCTCATCAATAGTTTGTGGATGATACTATTATAATGGGTGAAGCTACTGTCAAGGAAGCTTGCATGGTGAGAAGTATTCTGCTAAATTACAAAAAGGCCTCGGGTCAAAAAATCAGCTTGCCCAAGAGTTTGATTTTTTTCTTCAACACCTCAGATCCTAGGCAGCAAAAGATAGCTCGTATATTGCAATGTAAAGTTGAATCCCTTCATTTTATTTATCTTGGGTTACCTCTTTATGAGAAAAGAGTCCTCGATTATTTCTAGCAGAGCATGGTTGATAAGTTTCATTCTAAGTTGGCTGGTTGGAAAGGTGCGACCTTGAGCCAGGTGGGTAAAATTTAGTTAATTAAAGCTTTTCTCCAAAATCTCCCTGTATATTCTATGTCACTGTTCAAAATTCTTGCCAAAATTAGAGATAGGATTGAGCAAATCCAAAAAAGATTTCTTTGGTCCAATATAGAGGAGAAAAAGTGTATCATGTTGGTGGCGTGGGACTCAGTCTATAGACCCAAAAGCTCTGCAAGCCTTGGACTAAGAAAACTCAAGGAATTCAACTCAAATCTCCTAGTAGCAAATCCTTAGTGCCTAATGACTGAGAAGAAGGAGTGGATGAAAATTGTGAACAACAAATACCTAAGGGGTCTCAATAACTTTTTAGTGAAGTGTTGGACTATCCTACTTTACCTGAAGGATCTGAAATTTGGAAAAATATTTCCCAATCTAAGGAAATTATCAGATAAGGCTCTATATGGAAGATTGGAGATGGTAGCAAAGTGGATTTTTGGAATGACTGGTGGTACAGGGAACTCCATCTTAACAAACTCAATTGGGTGAGCCCCTTTGAAGGTATTTGCTCCTCCTCTTGTGGGCTGAAGTTGAGGGATTCCATTTCTGAAGGAGGATGGAAGAACTTCTCGACTGACAACTGCCTGATAGATTTCCAGAACAGGCTCAATACTTTTCATATACCCCTTGGTAGGAACAAAGATCATCTTATTTGGCAGGCCACCTCCTCTAGGCATTACTCGGTGGCTTCAGGGTTCATACAACTTTTACCATAGGTGTAGGACTCTCTTTTTGGGCTAAATTATGGGATGATAAACTTATCCCTAAGATCAATATTTTCTTCTGGCTGCTTGCTCAAGACAGAGTGCTAACTTTTGACAACCTTTGTAAAAGAGGCTTCACGCTTGTCAACATATTCCCCTTGTGCCTTTGTAATTCTAAAGATTCCTTCCATTTGCTCCTATCTTGCCCCTTTTCTCTTGAATTGTGGAACAAGATTCTTTGCTTGTGGAATCTTAGTTGGACCTTCCCCAACTCCACTAAAGATCTGGTCTCTTAATGGAAGTGCCTTGTTTCTAACCCCTCTCTTAAATTCCTTTGGTCCTTGTCAACACCTCATATTGCTTGGAGCCTATAGAAGGAAAGAAATAATCATATCTTCAGAGACACTAGTTTATCTTTAGACAATCTATTTTTCAAAGTGATCAGAAGCATCAAGGAGAATTTCAAAGCTAGGATTCAAGAACAACTCTCACATGACAAAAGAGTTGAGGTAACCCCTATGGAAAGAAACATTTCTAACAACTAGAATATCTCTAAAGATATTTCTATTCCTTCAAAAGAATGAAACACTCTAGAGGGGAAGTGAGGTGGCTTTTACCTCCTGAAGGATGGATCAAAATCAACTTTGATAAGGCCGCTAAAGGTAATCCTGGAGCTGCTGGTAGTGGGGGAGTGATTAGAGATAATCATGGTAGGTTCATAGCGATAGTGGCACTCCCTTTGGGTACATAGACAAACCACTATGCCGAAGCTGCGACTACCTATCATTCTATTGCTCTAGCTTATGCTAAGGGTCATAGAAAAGTTTGGATCGAAGGTGACTCCATGAACATCATCAATTGTCTCAAAGGCACCTCTAAACCTAGCTGGTCCATTGAGACATTGATTGAAGATGCTATAATGTTGTTGAATGCCTTTGAGGCAACCCACATCTCTCACATCTATCATGAGGGGAACAAGGTGGTAGATGTTTTCACCAACCTAGGGGTGTTAATTGAAATTAAATTCATATGGGATGAATTAATTTTGATCCCGAGTGATGTTAAAGACCTGCTTATTAATGATAGCCTCCACGGTATGACTATCAAGAAACTCTAAAGAGATCATCATGATCTCTAATGGTCTGCAGAACCATCCCTTCTAGACTATTCTTCTTACATGGATTAAGGGTACGATTACTATCAAGTATGCTCTGCTTGTCCATTTTATCATCTTCTTTTTAGTTTGCAGAGAGAAAGATTGTATCTAGTGTATCAATTTCAGAATGGGGGGTGATATAAATAGGGCAGAATCGTCTTCCTGTGAGGGAATTAAGTAGAAGTAGAAGGTATGGAACATCCTTGAAGCAGGAGGGCTTATGACATTTATGGAAAAGCTTCATGGTGTAGACCCGAGTATCACTGCCATGTTTGTGAAGGGTTATAAGAACAAGAAGATCACAACTTATGAGTGGGATATGGATATTACTAAAGATTTAATAGCCATGGTGATGGGGCTTACTACCACTAGTAAGAAATTCTTCCAAGAAAGAAAGTAGAGCGAGAAATCCCTCAATAACTTTTTCAAAGGGAATGAAAGAGAGAAGCTGGTTAAATTCTAGATTGGTGGGTACAATTGTCTGTCCATTAAGCCTATCTGGGTAGAGATTGTAGAAATTATCATGCGATATGTTACCCTAGATGGAAGGTATGTGGCCATTTACTCCTATCACTTCAATTTTTTGAATAATTTTAGACATGGTTTGTCAATTTCCTTTCCCTTCTACTTGTTTTCTTTGTTGGAGTTTGGTTTGAAAGAACATAGTAGAAACCCTAAACTTCCATTGTTACATGAGAGCCTTATTCTTCTCATAATGGAGCACATGAAAATCAACACCCCTAAAAGTCTTTAAAACAAAAACCTAGTGCCAAGAGGAAGGGTAGGGTGGTGTCTAGCAAAGAGGAGTCAGATTCTGAGGATGAGGACTGGGAAATGGAAGAGGAAGAAGAAAAGACTGAGGAGGAATCCTCTAAAAAGAAAAGAAAAAATTAGAAGAGGGAAGTATCCATTTCCTAGTCAGATGGGTTTGATACTGGAAATGACATGGACACTTCTATCAAGGAGATTTTTGACAAGAATGTGAAGCCTCATAAGAGGAAGACCCCTAATTCAGGGAAGAAAGGTATAAATTCCTTGGAGTAAGATGAGGGTTTTGTGCACAAAGTTGGCGACTCTTCTCAGAAATAGGGCCTAAGATTAAACAAGGAAAGAAAGCTAAGCCTATCGAGAAGAAATAGGAAGAGGAAGATGTTCAGCTTGCTTGTAGTGCAGCCCATAAATAGGATACCAAGCAGAAGTAGGGGGTTAGGGAGTTACAGTCTAAGAAGGACAATGTCAGGGTGGAAGACTCTCTTGGAAAGACCAAGCCTATCCCTAATTCTTGTGTGGATGTCAAGTTCCCTAAGATCAAGGACCCTTCTAATAACCTTCTTGAGGATTTCGATGATCTGTTGGCATAGGCGAGAAACCATGATCAGGTTGAGGAGGTCTTTGAGCTTGTGAAGAATGCGGTGAATTCTCAGCACAAAATGACTAAGTGGTTCTTCTTAGAGATTAGTAGAATAAATATCAAATTCTAGGTGCTTTAAGAAAGTTTGGGAACTAGGATCCAGTCTATTTCTGATCATGACTCCCTCATCTTTAGAAATTAGGATGCCATCCTAAATATGGAGGAAATGGATAGGGAAATAAGTAGGATGAGATAGTTCAATAACAAGATTTAGTATCTTGAAGAAAATATCATTGAGGTGAACAATAACTTAGATAAACTCTGCAATATAAGCAAACACACTATTTAGAATAGTCTCAAAGGGATGCATGTGCTGACAGAGAAGCTTAAAGAGCTAAGAAAGCACTAGTTCAAGGAATTAAATGCCGAGGACATTATGACAGTTGTGAATCAGGATAATTAGGATAAAGGAGATGACACTAAGAACACAAGTAAATAGGTGGTTGGTGAAGATACAGGTGGACCTTCAACTCGAACTAGAGGAAGAAACAAGAAGCAGTTCAAAGTTGAGAGAAAAGAGCTCTTATAGTTTGCCAAGATGCATGAGGACTTTTACGAACAAGAATTAGAAGCAGCAAAGACTCTAAAGAAGATGAACTAATTTCTTGTCTTGTTTTACCTAGACTGTATGTAGCTACTCTTATTATGCTTATGTTTTTATTGTAGCTTATTGTTGGCTGATGGTTGGCTTACATCTTTTTGTATGCTTCTTTTTGTGAAGGATTTCAGGGTCCCCTCTTAAAACCTATTTGACCACTTTAATCAAAAACAACAAACATCTCCATTCATTCCTCAATATGCCCCTGGAACACAAGAAAATTTAATGGGGCAAATTAAAAACAATAAAAAACAAATTGAGGACATAATTGTAAGGTTGAAAGATCCTGCAACTTTAACCTCGCATAGATCTGCGCTTTCTCAATCTCTTGAATCTATGTTATCAAATGTAGATTCAATTAGCAAGCAAATATCTAGTTGGTCAGAAAAGAGGAGATAATTTAGAGAGTGCTACGTAGACAAGTTGTCCTATGAACAAGTAAAAAATGAATAAATTACAAAATTGGACTTGTGTTCCATTTTCACAGACCCACGGACAAATCAACCTCTACCCCTTACACGCAAGATGTTCCCTATCCATTGGTGCAACAACCAAGCGATAAGGGATAGTTTTGGGCAGAGGTGGTGGATGGTTTTTGACCATCCTCCATGCAACAATAATGAGGTCCCATAATACTTTTTGAGGAAACTCTACTACGAGTTTGTCAAAATAAAGTGCCAAACTATTTTGATATGCAGGACTTCTAGGGTAGAGGTGGGGGGTCAGCATAGGATAGACCAGGGGCATGTGTTGACCCACAATGGCTAGCGAGATGAACACTTACTAGACCAGCCCATGAGCACGTATCTATCCCTTCTGTTGTGAAGGAGAGTGCTAAGGTCGAGACACTTTAGTCCATTAGTGCCTTGACCTAGAGCATCATAGAGCATGCCAGTCCTGCAACACAATGTGGGCTGGGGGAGAGTTTGAGGAGTAGGGCTCCACCCATACTTGTCAGGGTTGCAGGTTACCCTATTGTTATGACACCACGGATAGTCAGGACAGGTGTGTAGGCTATATCTGTAGATGAGCAAATGGTGATGAAAAATGCCCTCCTAAGTGAGACTTTTAGCCTTGATACTCAGGTAAATGTTAGCAAGTTCATTGAATTTAATTTATTAAATTTCATTTTTGAAATGCAAGATTAACTAATCTAGTTTTATGATTTTAATAAAATTTTAGGGCCATAGTGTTATTGCAGTTTTCAGTGGTTCTCCACCTCCATATTACACTACGACATCTACTGCCGAGGTATGTAACTAGTAAACAATTATAAATATTACATGTGAATAGCATTGTTATATGAATGGTATTCTAATATCTGATTTTGGATGTTGAATAGGTTAATCTTGGAGATTTCATGACAACACCTCCCAGTGGTGGTGGAGTTCAAAGCTTCACTCAGGTAATAAAATAAATAGTTTAACTAATGAATTGTACTTAGTAGATTTTTGTAGTTTATATTCATATCGTTGATTACATTGCATTGCACATCTTTCAAACTCAAAACATTACTAGACATTGCATAACTAATAACTAGATGTTGATAGATGACATAATTTCAATTACAATATAGTTATTTGAAAAAATGCCTCAAAGAAATGTGGTCTCATGGAATGCCATGACAAGCAAATGCATAGACAAGGACATCACCATGAGACCACATTTCTTTGAGGCATATTTTTCAAACAACTCACTGCCTTGTCTCTGCTACCACATTTTCCATACATGTCTACCAAAGCTTGTTTATCCCCTGCACACTATTCTTCAATAAATTCTTGCTAATAAACTCATCCAATTACCACCAATTAGACCCCAGGAATTGACACTAGAGAGGGGCATGAGCCTATGACATCTTATATAGCATATGATTGACTCCAACATCATCTAGGTTTTAGGTATTAATTATGGGGGCAACAAGTCACCCCTAACCAAAATATTCAAATCTACACTAACCCATTCCCCTACAAACTATGTCAATCCCATTGGCTCAATTTCTTTATTCTCTACTTTTGATCCTACATCTAACCCACCTAAGTCTAATGAGGACCCTTCCTTTAATACTACTATATTCTTTGAGATGATAGGCACATTAGACATTCAACCTTATAATTTCATTGTTCAACCTAGTCCTACACCTGCCATAACCTTCTTTCTTGACAATGTGACTATTGATTATTATAATGATCCTCTATAGATTGAGGCACAAGTACACTATAGAATGATAGTTGAATCAAGGTGGAACACTTATACATCAAGGTGGAATTAATGTGGTTATAGAGGAATACTTATACATCACTAGGTTGCAAAGATATTCTTATCCCCCTCATATATCTCCTAGTGTACACATAATGACACTTCTATACCTACTTTTGGCTCTCTCACCCTACTAATCTAGGTAGGACCTAAATGCCTAGATGTCTCATGTCATATCATCCCCACCTCATACCACTATCTATTCTCTTAGGTCATCCTTGGCTCATTGCAATGTGGGTTGTCCCTGAACTATCATCCACTAGTGCCTTAAATTCCCCATGATGGTAATGTCTTCACCATTTTTCATAGCCCATACCAACTAGTTGTTACCTTACTTCTCCTTAGATTATTTTTTGTCAACCCCTTCTTGTCCACGTCAACCTCATACTAATTCCCTCTTTCACCTTTACCTATCTTATGCCTCTAAACGCATTGTTTCCCCAACCCCACAACCTCTTTCTATTAATTCACCTACTCCACTAGCTATGCCCCTATCTTCCCCACCACATATCCACCTATTATTACTTCACCTTCCTCATTGTCTTCTATATCCCCTCTAACAGCCCTCCAAGATAAAGTAAAAGAAAAAGTGTAGGACCTTTCCCCATCCACTTCTAAAAGTAGGACTAAGAAACTTCCCCAAAACTACACCCAACCTATTAACCAACCCATATCTACCCTACCTATTTCCTAATCTACCCCTACCAGACGTCCCAGACCTAGTTTACTTCTAACCCACCTCCTGACAAACCTCAAGACAAATAAAATGATAAGAAATTTTTAAAATAAGGTTTTTCTTGTCCTATCTAGTATCTTTCCTCCCTCCTATTATCCCACAAACTCTTGATATTCCTCCTTCCTGTAAACCCATAAACTTACCTAATGTCTATGTGATTTCTAGTGCCATTACTGTATCCCTTGTTTTGCCCCTCATTCCCATCACCAATCTTTTCCTGACATATTAAAACCCTCTAGCTTAGGCATTGTCCTACCTCCATCACTACCAAACAAATAAAAATTTGAGCACAACCCTACCCTACCCTAGCACCAACCTAAACCTAAACTAACACCTTCACTCCCTCTCTAACTTCTTAAACCTAAAATTTGATGCTACTATGGTCCCTCCTTTGTTGAACCTTATACCACACAATAGTCATGAATTTGTCTAATTTGTATATATGCATGTGACTTGTGTGCTTTATTATGTGTACTTCCATGTTTAGGTGAACGTGTGTGTATGTTAGGAGCCATGACTTGCATCACTATTCTAGTTTTCATAATTGAAAAATGTTGTCTTATTTTTAGATGATGCAGGCTATGGAGACACCTCATGAAGTTCATAGGGCAATGGAGCATGGTGTGTCTTCTATGATTGATAGCTCCATGCCTTTGATGAGGGTATGAGGAAGATTAGTAAATTTCAAATTACATTCGTTGTTATAGTTGTTTATTATTGAAAAATCAAATGATTATTGATTTGAATTTTAATTTCTATATGGATGGTTTCTATAGGACATTACAATGCCACAACCTGATCCTGGTACTAAGGCAAATGAGGAGAGAGATTATCTAGTAGCGGTAAGTGATTATTTTGTTAAATGTTTCATTTTTATAGTGTAATTTCTATATATTAATGTGTATACTTTTTATTGTAACAACTACACCTCCATGAAGAACTAAACAGGAGAAGCAACCCTCAAGTTCATAGTAGACCACTCTCATATGCATCTCCATCCCCTAGAAGATCAAAGGCTTCCTGTGATCTATTTTCTTCACCAAATAGAGGGGAATGAGTTTTTATTGGGTTCCTTTGTTGTATGCCTATATGGCATTTGTGGACATATTTTTTGTATTGCATATAGTTGACATTGTATGCCTATATGTGTGTTGTGTTGGATATTTTTGCATCAAGTGGCTATCATTACTGATATTATTTGTTGTCCATCATCATTTTCCTTACAACACCCTTTGTTATGCTCTTTTGCATTGAATTTTGGTGAAAAAGTGCCTATTCTGACATATTTTCACTATAATCGACTTGGCATTATCTTAAATTTTAATCAAGAGCATATTGAGAGTGAGCATATTGCTGCATGAGTTTAATAACTTGCTTTCCTAAGAGAAATATTCCTTTAAGAAGAAGCATAAGACACATGGGATCTAGTGCTCTTGAAGAAGTTGGTACTTTGGACACCTTCTTTACAAAGGGAGAAAATCAAATTGTGCAAGATATTATACATCCTCCAACCTCAATGGAAGAACAAACTTTTCATGATGTTGATAACACTATTGAGGTAGTAGGATATGTATCTAATGAGCAAATAGAAAAGTTGGATAAAGACCTAGTTGAATTTCAATCATTGATGGAAAATGAAAGAATAACTGAAGAAGCTGTTCGTACAATTCATAATATAAGAGAATTGATAAAAGAAGGACAAGATGGTGTTAATGCACTTCGTGGTCTAGCACATATTGTACAAACCAATATTATGCCAGTGAACAAATGTGCGCAAACAATAAATAACACTTTATCACCATCTCCTACTCAAGTATCCATACCTATACCATCGACAGGAATATTGACTTTTACACCAATGATCTTAACAACTGATGAAAACGCTTGTAGTAATGCTACCACTGGTATTGGAGTATCTAATGACACTAATTACAAAGTTGTGGGATTTAATTATCAGAATTTGATTCCTAAAGGGACATCTTCTATGAATAATTGTTCTCAACATCCTACCTATTCCACTCATTTCCAACTACCTATTACATACTCGCAACCATCTTCCACATATCAATATGGCCAACTACAGTTAACATATTCTCAACCTCCACCTATTGTATCTCAAGCTTAATCACCTCCTCACCTTGGTTCCAATTCCTCACAACAAACCGCATCTCCCAATGATGCCATCCTAAACCAACTTTTACAGGGCATGACCGCTTTGCAACAAAAGGTAACAAATTTGACAAATTCTTCGCAGCCTAGTCTACCAACATATTATGCTCGTAATCCCCTTTCCTATGCAATATTGAGAACCCGTATGCCTGAGAGGTTTGAGACTCCTCACTTTGAAAAATATGGTGGATAAGGTGATCCTAATATTCATGTGGCATCATTCACAGCTATGTGTAGTGACTTTTATTTTGAAGAGGATTTGTTAGCAAAACTTTTCCCGCGATCTCTCAAAGATACTGCTCTAGAATGGTTTTGCTCTTTGCCTTTGAATTCAATTCACTCCTTTTCGCAGTTGATTGATCAATTTTTACAACATTTTCAAGCAAATATTAGACCCCAAGTCACTCTTATTGACTTGGTTCAATGTAAACAAGGTCTGAAAGAAAAGTTGACTGAATTCATTAGTTGGTATCAATGCCTTTTTGCTCAAATTCAATATTAGATGAAAGAAGAGGATTTTCAGAAGATATTCATTTCAAATCTACAACCTAATATTTGTGATAAGATTCTCTCAAAGTGATGAAGTACAACTCCTTTCAAAATTTATGCACCGCCCTTCATGATTATCAACTTTCATCTAGTCAGTATGAAAACCAAAACTCATCAGCTCAAGTTGGACAATCCATCGGTGGATCATCACAAAACAACTTTAAAAGGAACAATAACAGGGATTTCATCAAGATCAATGGACCAAATACAAATGTGTTTGCTATAAACAATCCAAAGAAACAATCATATCAACCGAGGAAGTTTACTCTGATATCTGAGTCCTATCATTCTATCATGAATCAAGCTGTGAGTAATAACATTCTGAAGCTTCCCCTGATTAAGCGTGTTTATCCTAGTAAACAAGGACCTTACTTTGATGCTAATGCATTTTGTCATTATCATCAGACACAAGGACATGACATTGAATGATGTATGCATCTTAAACATGAGATACAAGACCTTATTGATTCAAATGTCATGCAGCTATCAGGTGAGAATGATAATGGAAACAAATCTGTTGATCTGCCAAATTAGAATTTACAAATCTTCACTAATCCTTTTCCTAAGCATACTGAAAATAATATGGTGGAACAAGATTTAGTGGAAGTAGACGAGGAGGATTACTTGGACTATGATAGTATTGTGGGTATGATTGAAGTGGACAGAAACAAGTGGATAATCCACCTCATCCTTGAAGAAATGGAATTTATGCTGAGGTTCCTCCTTCGTTATCCTTATATGGATTGGGAGATAATCAAAATGTCTTTGAAAAGCAAGAACAACAATCGATATAGATGAGAAACATGGTACATGATGATTCCCGTTACTATTCTAGAAAGGTTTACCAATGAAAACTCGCTAAAAATTAGAAAAGAGCAAAACAACAATCAATAGTCAGAAATAATAGTGGTTCTCCCCCTCATAAGCACCAAAAAGTCACATTTAAACAAGGATTTAATGAACAAGCATCATATGATAACAAACAAGACTTTCATAAGAACCACTCAAATTTTATTTTAAATATGATCAAATACCTCTCCAAGAGGTTCGCGAGCTCCAACATATAATATGAAGACCCTACAGGTAAGTATCTCTAACCCTTCTTCTCTCTAATGATGTGCTTCCACCGTGATGTGTTATATGTTGTGTAGGCCTCCTAGGATGACCTCAAATTCTCCTGTAAGGTTTAGGATACTAGGAGACCGCCTCTATTGTGACCTTCTATTTGTATCATCATTCTTCTAAATTGGCTATCTCTGATTTCATTGTTATGTGTTGTGTTTGTTGATTTAAGAGAGACAACTGAGAGGGGGGGGTGAATCAGTTGTCCCAAAACTTTCTTTTCTTTACACACTTAAATCCTTCTTGTAATTCAACAGCATAATAATAAATCAATCATGGAGGCACAATGAAATAATTTTAGATAAGAAACATACTAACACATGTGACACCAAGATTTTAACATGGAAAACTCGGTTAAGGTAAAAACCATGGGGTGACTAACCCAAGATTGTATTCTCTATTAAAAGAATAAGAAGAACAAGATGGCACATGCCAATTAGGGCTCACTACCTGAGCACACTGCTCACAAGAGGTCCACTACCTATAGGAGACACATTGTCTATAAAATAATAAATTTTACATACTTGAACTGAAGATTAGCATCTTCACCATGCTTGAGTCAGTTCCATTTAAGCCCAATATTTCTGCTCTGCTTTTCACTCTTCTCCTCTCTACCACTTCCTCATCTCCATGGATCCTTTGAAATGACTTCACAACTCTTATTTATACAAGACATTGACTTTGGGATAATCATCAAAGTCGGAACAATACATACTTTATTTTATTATAGAGAAAATACACAAATACAACTTGTCTTATTACAAAAGACTTCATATGAATCACCACACTGTTGGCCACACATATTTGGGACTTCAATCTTCTTTGAGGAACATGCCATGCTTCACAGAACATCTTCAAGATCATCCGCAAGATGTGTAAGTCATCCGGTCGGCCATGATTAGGAAGAACATCATCACCGGAAGTAAATCTTCAATTACGAGCTCAATCTTCAATGCGGACCACCAACATGAATTGGACACAATCTAGAGACCCGACAAGCTTGCCTGAATCACCAAGAACATCCACACCACTTCCACTTACTGAAATCATTCACATCTTCATCTAGAACCTCAAGAACACATTTTGTCATCACTGTCATATTAGAATAAATGCTTGTAGACCTCCAGACCACGAACCAATTGAGTTGTCAATTCACATTGGCTTCCTAAACATTTAACCAAATCCGCAGAACATGATATTGCATTTTTGGGTCTCACCGGACCTATTTGTGTCACTCTGTCACCTCTAAACATCTGTCAGAACCAGTTTTACTCATATAGCCATAAATTCTCCAAATCTTCATATGGACCTCTCAAATCTTGACTGGATCATCTTTAGACACATATCTACAAACCCTTTGATGTGCATTCTCTGATCTTCATCTTATCTAGGATTTTTACTTCAAAGAGCTTCACTATCTTCACTGTTCCTCTTTGTTTCTTGATAGGACTAATTTTCTCAATATCCTCAGCACATAGCTCATCCAATCCTTAACATCAATGCAACATGAGTATGTTGACATCAATGACAACACCGGTTAGGCCCATACTTGTAACAGTGTCTGACGGACATAGCATCATGGTTGGTGACTTGGGGGCACCCTCCTACGTGACTGTCCCTAAGACACTTGTTTCTCCTCTCTTATTTATTGTTTCCCTTCCTCTAGTGTTTTAATCTAGCGGGCGGATGATGACAAACATTTATACTGATGCGGACCTAGTGTCCCTTTTGAGAGCAATAAAAAATTGGACTTAGTTCCTAATATGATGATGGGGCTATATATCTTATCCAATGCTTAGCTAGTGGAAGCACTCGTACTTTATGCGTAGTGAATTTCATGATGTTTATATCACTTTTACAAACCTTAACAATCTTACTACTCTATGCACCTTTGTTTGCCTTTGAATCTAGCCTTGGAGGTACTTGATTCAGAGAGCTTCATGAAATAGCCCCTAGTTATCCTCAAACTCCAAATTCATTGTATAAGCTTGGCTCTTTGTGTGGTTAATCATATGCATTGATGTTGTTGTTTATCATGATGTTGTAGACACTAATATATTTCTTGCAGGGATGTGTTTATGGGAAGATTTAGCGATCGTAAAGTACATGTCACCTCTAGGGGGCATGGGCTTTGTGAAAGTTGGTGTTCCCTTGTGTGTTTTCTCCCTACCTTAACATGCTTGATATCGATAATTGATATCAACCACCTTAAGGTGGGGGCATATAAGGTAAGCTGTCTATTATAGATGTTAGCAACGTGTTTGACCTCAGATGCATAGACTTGCGCCCCAGAGTAGTGCATTGTGCATCTTGAGTTTGTTTGCAATCAATCAATCAATCATATAAGCCCTCTGTGGAGGTGGGATATTGAGCATATCCTTTTTCTTAAGCCCTCTACGGAAGTAGGGATGGTGTATTTCTCAGAGCAGATTACATCATCATGTCATTTTCAAAAGTCCTCTGCGGAGGCTGGGAGCGGTTCTGTGACTAACTAAACCCTTAAGCATGTCTTCGGTGATTGTTGTGGTGAAGCGCAATTGTCAGTGTGTGCCTATAATGTGCCTAAGATGGTGTTGGACCTAGAAATAGGTACACTCCATTGCTTGTTTGTTGTGTTTTCTCTGTGTCTTCAAGTGTGTGTGTTTTGGCGTGCTTGTTTTGTATGGCGTGTTTGTTGCCTCATATGCATAGACTAGTGCCTTTGAGTAGTGCTTCATACATTTTGGGAGGTTTTGCATGTATTGCATGTGTGTTGCCCCATATGTAGAGACTGGCACCTTTGAGTAGTTCTTCTTGCATTTTGGGAGGTTTGTTTACTTTCCAGTACTTGCATTTGCATTTCATATATATGAGAAAAAGAAAAGAAAAGATATCATTTCTATCTTCCATGCATTAATGTGTCTTCCATGCATTAACTGTCTGCTCTGTGTTCTACATGACTGTAACTGTCTTCTCCATGTTTTGCGTGCCTATTACTGTCTTCTATGTGATTGGTGTGTCTACTTCATGTTTGGTGTGTTTGTGACCTTACTTTAATGCATGTATCTACCTTGTGTTTATACATACATTAAAGTGGGGGCTAAATGTAACGCCAAAAAATGTCCCCTTGGGGGCTTTTCCCTCATAAGGTTTAGCTCCCGGGTCTTTAGTATGCATTTAGGACATTTTAGTTCATATTTTGGCATCCTGATGGAATAAGACCTAGGTTTCATGGCAAATGGGACGTAGGAGGACCCCTTGAGCTGTACCTTGCCCAAAATAGGGGGGAGGAATTGGGCGCCCATGCCCTAATCCTGCCCTATTTTGGGGCAGCCCCAATTTCTAGGCATCAGTTAGTGACCATTATTAGGTCCCTTTGCTGACACGATAAGTTTGAATTTCAAATATCTTGGCAGGAGTGCTTGTAGATGCATATATAAGCATGTGTAGGCATTCATTTGTAAACTAGATTTCAATTAGATTGTTATTGTGAACTCTAGGCATTCTTAAGGTGATTCAAGGCTTTCTATGGTGTTGCAAGATCAGACTTGTGTGTTTTGTGTGTTGATATTTGCAAATTTGAGCATCAATTCTTTCATGACATGAAGAGCATCTTCCTCCATGAAAGCTTCACTACAAGGTGACATATCATTGTGTTTTTATCATTGACTCCTTTAGTTTTTGGCCTTTGCCTCACAAGGGCATGCCCTCTTTATCTGACAATGGTGTTCAAAGACTTAAGTGTCCTCTGGGGTTTGACTGAGGCAAACCTCTAAACACCACAACCCCCAAACCAAGTCTTGAGATTGTAGGTTACAGGTGTCACATTTAGGAAAAGTGGAGTTGTAAGAAGGAGTGGAAGGCATCAAGGATTCAGGATCTAAAGAGAAGTTGGACAAAAGTGCATTTCCAGGACTAGGGCACTTGCAAAAGTGTCCTCCGTAGACAGTTTCTGGAAAATAGAAGTTACAGGGCTGATCAGTGTTGGAAGGAGGTCCAGATTCCCTGAAAAAGTAGGTACCTTGGACTTGGGCGCTCACACCAGTGTCCCCGACTATTCCACCTTGGAACCTCGAAAATAGGTATTTATCATTTTACTCCCATCTGCAAGAGATTTTTCTGTCTTTCGTCAATTTGTTGTCGTATTTGCATAATTAGGGTTTTAATGGTTAATTAGACATAAGAGAAGGAAAATTAATAATTAAATTCCCTAATCCAAGTTTCCCCTCATTTGTAAGTGACTCTAGGGTATGATAGTGCTCGCCACTCGACCCTAGTCCTTCAATGTTAGGGTGAAAGGAGGATTTTAACATCTAAACTATAAAATATTAACAAATCCAATTTTACCCTAAACAATATGTTATACTTATATAAAAAAAAATTGATGTATGCCTATATGGATATTTGGTTAATACGAATCTTTTTTGTTGATGGTGTCCATATTTGCATTATAAATCCACACTTCAATAGATATTTGTAGATGGTTTACTTCAAATATTTAAAGTCCAACTGTATTACATGCACTCTTCCTTTATATAATTGTAAATATATAAAGTTTCAATATTATTCTTCTCTAAGATTATTGAACATTAAATCAATCATATGAATATAATAACCATTGTAGCATGGTAATGAAATTCATGTAAGTATACAATGCACTTTGAACTATGCAACTAAAAATGAGCAAGACATTATTACATGTGACCTCATACCTCTCCACAAAGGAAGACATATACCATTCCACATGTATGCTTCATGCTACCATTCTACGTGTATGCTTCATGCTACCATTCATGTGTATGCTTCATGCTTATGTATACTTCAAGTGTTCATGTGTATGATTCATGCTTCCTATGTATACTTCATGTTTTCACATATATGCTTCATGCTTCCTGTATAGACTTCATGTGTATCTGTCCTTAGCCATCTAGGTCTCTCACTTAACCCTAGACCCTATCCCTAAAGCCTCAACCCTCAACCCTTAAACCTTAAATCCTAAACTCTATTCGTAAACCCTAATCCCTTAGCCCTAAACCCTAATCCCTTATCCCTAAACCCTAAACCCTATGCCTAAAGACTCAAGCCTCAACCCTTAAACCTTAAATCCTAAACCCTATCCCTAAACCCTCAACCCTCGACACTATACCTTAAACCCTATTCCCTTATCCCTAAATCCTAAACCCTAAACCCTAAATGCTATCCCTAAACCCTCAACCCTTAAACCTTAAATCTTAACCCTATCCCTAAACCCTCAACCCTCAACACTATAGCTTAAACCCTAATCCCTTATCCCTAAACCCTAAACCCTAAACCCTATCCGTAAAGCCTCAACCCTCAACCCTTAAACCTTAAATCCTAAACCCTATCCCTAAAATCTCAAGCCTCCACACTATACCTTAAACTCTAATCCCTCAACCCTAAACCCTCAACTCTAAACCCTAATCCCTCAACCCTAAACCCTAATCCCTTATCCCTAAACCCTAAAACCTATCCCTAAACCGTCAACCCTCAACCCTTAAACCTTAAATCTTAAAACCTATCCCTAAACTCTCAACCCTCAACACTATACCTTAAACCCTAATCCCTTATCCCTAAACCCTAAACCCTATCCCTAAAGCGTCAACCCTCAACCCTTAAACCTTAAATCCTAAACCCTATCCCCAAACCCTCAACCCTCAACAATATACCTTAAATGCTAATACCTAAACCCTAGACCCTAAAACCTCAACCCTAAACCCTAATCCATCAACCCTAAACCCTAATCCCTTATCCCTAAACCCTAAACCTATCCCTAAACCCTCAACCCTCAACCCTTAAACCTTAAATCTTAAACCCTATCCCTAAACCCTCAACCCTCAACACTATACCTTAAACCCTAATCCTTTATCCCTAAACCCTATCCCTAAACCCTCAACCCTCAACCCTTAAACCTTAAATCTAAAACCCTATCCCTAAACCCTCAACCCTCAACACTATACCCTAAACCTTAATCCCTCAACCCTAAACCCTAATCCCTCAACCCTAAACCCTAATCCCTTATCCCTAAACCCTAAAACCTATCCCTAAAGCCTCAACCCTCAACCCTTAAACCTTAAATCCTAAACCATATCCCTAAACCCTCAACCCTCAACACTATACCTTAAACCCTAATCCCTCAACCCTAAACCCTAATCCCTTGTCCCTAAACCCTAAAACCTATCCCTAAACCCTCAACCCTCAACCCTTAAACCTTAAATCTTAAACCTTATCCCTAAACCCTATGTTGGTTCTCAAATTTATAGTATGCAAAACCCTAAAAGGATGCCAAGCTTTATAATTAGGTTGTGCAAACAATTTGGCAAATTGACAAAATGAACCCAAATGGTTAAGATTCTTTGCACTTTGGGCTCTGCTTTTCCCAGGTGAGTGTTACCTTATATTTCACCAATGGTTTGTGCTAAAAGGTTGGCAAATCTCATCATTTATATTGTTTCAAATGTGAACCGTCAATTTAGACAGATCTAATAGATGGGAGATTACTACAAGAATTGCATTCATGATTCTTAGTAGCAACACTCCTGAGGGCATTAATAATGATCTTTGCAAGGTGGTGAGATAGTCATGTCAGCATTGAATGCCTTACTGCATCATTGCAAGACCTACTAAGATCCATCACGGGATTGCGAGAGATTAGATGGTTACATTCATTTTCACCTCTTACTGCCACCCCACAATCCTTATTACACACCATTGTGGGATGGCAGGATACATGTTATCCCTAATGTCTTTTTAGCATGCTACTGCCAACCTTTAGCTTGACCGTCATAGGACTGCGGGGTATTTTTGGCATCACCTTTCACTGCTTACCGCAAGCCCGTCAGTTGAAGTTGTCGTCGTCATCGGGCTGCGGTATATTACATTACCCATCACTTGAAGCCTTTATCACACCACTACTAACCACCTTTGAAACTGTCGTGGGGCTGCGATAAAATATGACATATCACCTGAAGCGTTCATCACACTACCACAATCCTTCCATGGAACCATCGTAGGGACGTGGTACATGACATGTAGACCACTTGAACTCCTTATACCGCAATGCCACAAGCTCTACTGAAGACTTTCGTGGGGGCATGGTTAAACATTTTTCCTCTACTCCTTACCGCATTGCCACCGGTCAATGCTTTACCTGCCGTAAGACTGCAGTGTCATATTATATGCCACTCACATTCATACTGCCAGCATGCCACCTTATCTTGAGATTGCCGTGGGACCACGACAACCACTTTATGCCATTTACTTCATGCCACTAGCCTATAACTAGATTTTCTGGTCACTGCGTGGAAGTGGTAACTGTCATTTCTCCTCCTTTGGTTCCCACACACCCACCAAGGTTGTTTGAATGTGCTACGAGGTTGCGATAAGAGACAAAAACACATCAATGATAAAAAAATATAAATATCTTTCACATGGACCATGATATGGGATGCCTGTGAATGACTGCTAGAACAACTTTAAAAGGAATATGGATCCCTCAGATGGATTTATGGAAGGAGAAATGTATGAAATCAAATGGGACTATGGGAGTTTTTTATGGTCCTAACACCCTCAACCCTCGACATTGTACCATAAACCTTAATCCCTTATCCCTAAACCCTATCCCTAAACCCTAAACCCTAAACCCTTAAACCTTAATTCCCAAACCCTATCCATAAACCCTCAACCCTCAACATTATACCTTAAACCCTAATCCCTCAATCCTAAACCCTAACCCCTCATCCCTAAACCCTAATCCCTTAATCCTAAACCATAATCCCTCAACCCTAAACCCTAAACCCTAATCCCTCAACCTTAAACCCTAATCCCTTATCTCTAAACCCTAAACCCTATCGCTAAACCCTAAACCCTAAACCCTATCGCTAAACCCTAAACCCTAAACCCTATCGCTAAACCCTAAACCCTAAACCCTTAAACCTTAAATCTTAAACCCTATCCCTAAACCCTCAACCCTCGACACTATACCTTAAACCCTAATCCCTTAATATCCCTAAACCCTATCCCTTAACCCTCAACCCTCAACCCTCAACACTATACCTTAAACCCTAATCCCTCAACCCTAAACTCTAAACCCTAATCCCTCATCCCTAAACCCTAGTCCCTCAACCCTCAACCCTAATCCCTTATCTCTAAACCCTAAACCCTATCCCTAAAGCCTCAACCCTCAACCCTTAAACCTTAAATCCTAAACCCTATCCATAAACCCTCAATCCTCAACGCTATACCTTAAACCCTAAACTCTCAACCCTAAACCCTAATCCCTCAACAGTAAACCCTCAATCCTAATCCCTATCCCTAAACCCTAAACCCTCAACACTATACCTTAAACCCTAATCCCTCAACTCTCAACCCTAATCCCTTAGTTCCCTAAACCCTAGTCCCTCAACCCTCAACCCTAATCCCTAATCCCTAAACCCTATCCCTAAAGCCTCAACCCTCAACCCTTACACCTTAAATCCTAAACCTTATCCCTAAACTCTCAACCCTCAACACTATAGCTTAAACCCTAATCCATCAACCCTAAACCCTAATCCCTCAACCCTAAAGCATTAAACCCTCAACCCTTATCCACCCCTCTCCTCCCCTATCTCTCCCCTATCTCTCAACCCTTATCCATATAGGTCTCTCACTTATCCCTAAAGCCTCAACCCTCAACCTTTAAACCTTTAAACCTTAAATCCTAAACACTATCCCTAAACCCTCAACCCTAGACATTATACCTTAAACCCTAATCCCTTATCCCTAAACCCTAAACCCTATCCCTAAAGCCTCAACCCTCAACCCTTAAACCTTCAATCCTAAACCCTATCCCTAAACCCTCAACCCTCAACACTATACCTTACACCCTAATCCCTCAACCCTAAACCCTAATCCCTCAACCCTCAACCCTAATCCCTCAACAGTAAACCCTAATCCCTCAATCCTAAACCCTATCCCTAAACCCTCAACCCTCAACACTATACCTTAAATCCTAATCCCTCAACCCTCAACCCTAATCCCTCAGTTCCCTAAACCCTAATCCCTCAACCCTCAACCCTAATCCCTTATCCCTAAACCCTTAACCCTATCACTAAAGCCTCAACCCTCAACCCTCAACCCTTAAATCCTAAACCCTATCCCTAAATCCTCAACCCTTGACACTATACTTTAAACCCTAATCCCTCAACCCATAAACCCTTAATACCTTAACCCTTAAACCCTCAACCCTTAAACCCTAAACCCTTGACCCTTAAACCCTAAACCCTTAAACCCTCAACCCTTGTCCACCCCTCTCCTCCCCTATTTGCCTCACCCCCATCTCTCCCTATCTCTCACCTCTCTCTCCCTAGGTTATAGGTCTCTCACTTGTATATCTCTCATGACTCTCTAGATACTTCCCTTCCTCTCCACCTCTCTCCCTCCTCCTTACCCATCTTTCGCTCAAGTTGTCAACTTCACTCTCTCATTTTATTATATATCTCCCCTCACCTCTCTATCTCTCACCTTTGTCTCCCCCTCACCTCTCTAGCTCTCCCCTTTCTATGTCTCTTAGTCACTCCTTGTCTGCGTCTCCATCTATCCTTAGCCATCTAGGTCCCTCACTTAACCCTAAACCCTAAACCTTACCCCTAAAGCCTCAACCCTCAACCCTTAAACCTTAAATCCTAAACCCTATCTTTAAACCCTCAACCCTCAACACTATACCTTAAACCCTAATCCTTTAACCCTTAACCCTAAACCCTATCCCTAAAGTCTCAAACCTCAACCCTTAAACCTTAAACCCTAAACCCTCTACTCTCAACACTATACCTTAAGCCCTAATCCCTTAACCCTCAGTCCTAAAGCCTCAACCCTCAATCCTTAAACCTTCAACCCTAAACCCTATCCCTAATCGCTCTACCCTTGACACTATGCCTTAAACCCTAATCCCTCAACCCTTAAACCCTTAATCCATCAAACCTTAAACCCTTAAACCCTAAACTCTCAACCCCTAGATACCCTTAAACCCTTAAACCTTATACCCTATACAATTAACCTTGGACACTCAACATTGAACATTATCCCTCAACCTTTAAACCTCTACCCTATACCCTATACCGTCAACCCTATACTTATGCCCTAAACCCTCAACCCTCATCCATATGCCTTATGTATCCTCAACCTTAAGTCCTAAACCCTATATCTTAGACACTCAACCTTGAACATTATCCCTCAACTATAAATTCTCAACCCTCTACCCTATACCCTCAATCCTCAACCCTATACCTTAAACCCTAAAGCCTACACCCATAAACCCTCATCCCTATACCCTATAACCTCACCCTTATACCCTAAACCCTGAATATTGTGCCTTAACCCTATACTTAAAACCTAAACCATACACTCTCAACCCAAGTCACCCTATGCCTTTTATACCCTCAATCCATATCGTAAAACCTAAACCCAATATTGTAAACCCTAATCCCCATGCCTTACACACTTAATTTTATACACTCAACAAGCTGAATATTATCCCTCAACTATAACCTTCAACCCTCTACCATCTAGCTATTACTTAAGCTCTAATCCCTCAACCCTCAACCCTATACCTTAAACCCTAAACCCAAAAACCTCAACCCTCAACCCTAAAAACTATAGAAGATTAGGTCCTTATATACCCTAAACCCAAAACCCTTACATACATACATACAGGCATACATACATACAAACATGCATACATATATACATACATACAAGCGTGCATACATGTACATACATACATACAACCATACATACATATATATACATATAAGAATACATATGTATACATATAGGCATATACATACATACAAGCATGCATACATACATACATATAATTTGGAATACATACATACATACAATTTGGAATACATACTTAGATACATATATAAACACAAATATATATACAAACATACATACATCAAACATACTTAAAAACCTTGAACATAAATCATTCCAAGCGAGACATAACGCAAGCGCATTATAACGTGCTCGCATTATGTTAAATTGGGCAAACATCAGGCAAACTTGCAAAAAAGAAAAAAAATGCAAAACATAATGTGAGTGCGTTATAACGCGCTTGTGTTATATTTTGCTTTGGGAATCCCAAGCCTTAGGCTTGTGATTTTCTTTGGATTTCCAACCCAAAGGCTTGGAGTGCCTTCCCTGACAAGGGTCGTTGTACCTCATCATTTAATCATATTTTAGATGTCAAAATCTAGGGCTGTGTCCTAGGCTATCTGCAATTAGGGATTCTATAGGTACCAATTTTCTCTAGCTAATTCTAATGACTTTTACTAATTTAAAAGAGATTAATCTATCTACTTACTAAATGAATTCAAAGAATGCTGGAAACTAAATTGAACAGTAAATTACTTCAAGAAAATCTATAAACTACAACATGCATCTATCTATCAAAATCAGTAAGTATTCTATAAAGCAAAATCTGAAACAACAAAACAATGGTACTAGCCTTCTGACTTGGTGGTGAGAGTGGGCCCTTGCTCCACACCCTTAGGGTTGAAGACTACAGTAAGGAATCAAGACAAAAGAATAAGATCACAACTTAATTCAGTCCAATTTCATTTGCTTTGTATTCAGAGAAATATTGATATCCAAATGAGATTACAAAAAATCCAGACTAATAAAAGTCACACTTTTTCTTCAACTTCTGTAAGTATATATATAGAATGAGTGATGACATATCACTTATCTTATCTACTAGTTCTTTGAGATGACATCCATCTCTTTATTATACTAGATGTCTAACTATGGAAAGTAACCATGCAATAAAAATAGATTGAGTGGAATAGAAGTCCACTCTGAATCTAAGTTTGAGTCTTAATACATTTGGGTAGCGAGGCCCTGAAAATATGGATATTAAATCAGTTTCATCAGTAACTCATGCAAAAACTAGAAAGAGATAAAAAATCTCAGCAGTTAACTAGAGATGGCCCTTAATCACTCAGGTGATGATTTTAGTAATATCAGGGGTATCACGATCACCGTTAAAAGTGCCTGACCGATAGATGTGCTGGAAATCTGCTTTGTCTAAAGAGGCACCAAAAATGTATGTCTCTGTCTGTAGCTCTAGAGATATATTTGTGGCCTTCTTGCTCAGCTCTGGAGATGCTCTAGACTTCAGTCCATCTCTAGAGATGCTTTTCCTCTTTACTTCAAAACTTCTAATGTCATGGTATTCTGGTATGGTCTCTGGAGATCATTAGGACTACCTCTAGAGATGTAAAAAATTGCCATCCCGAACATCTACACCTGTTGATTCAAAAAGAGAAGTTTTTCTGCATATTTCTGTCAATTCCATGCACTTAGTCCTTTAATCAAAAATCATGATCTTAAGTAATTTATCTTCAATTAATCATTATTTAGAACAATCTTGCTAGCCTATTCAAGTGCAGACATCAAGAAAGATGGGATTAGAAAGGAGAAAAAGAGAGGTAAAAAGATATATTTTATGGGTGCTACTTGGCACTCATCATCCCCCCCATACCTAAGGTTTAGCAGGTCCTCCCGCTTCTCATAATCTAGATTTATTCTGGTGGAGTAGCCTATCAGTCAAGCTGTAGTCTTGTGCATAGGTAGTCCAAGTGGTACGGTTGGTATTGCTATTTCCCCTATACTGATCAACCTGCTTCAACCATTCCTGCAATTTCTCATCTTCCATCTATTTAGCCTAGACATGGAGTGGCCCAATTATGAGAGGAGGCTTGAAACACCCACCTATCCACTCCTGTTTATGCTTATCCATCATTTTGGATATTAAACTTGCCTTCCTCATAAATAACCTTAAGTTTGCAGGGGTTACCACCTCTCTCATTTTCTGCTCTGAGGTCAGAATATTCCACCTTTTCTTTGCTATTTCAAGCACTAGATTAGCTAAACTACTCATAAAAAGACCAAAATCAATGGAACACTCTTGCAAATTTTTCAGGTATAATGGAAAAAATTTGTTTTGACTTTCAGGGTGATAGACATATGCCTTGAATTGGACCTCAAAAGCATGAGGGTTTGGACACTCCTTCCAGATGAAAATATTTGTTTCTATATCCTTCTTGAGGTGAGCCTCCATTCGCTCATTCTAAATCTGATGATTCTTCATCATGGACATGAATTCTTTGAGCTGGCAGTCCCCTACAAAATAGTTAAGGATGAAGGTCATATCGTCAACACAGAATCCATGCACATATAATTCACACAGAATTTTTGTCTCATCAAAACTCCTTATTAGGCTTCCATGAACCCTTCTGCTATTTCTGTGTTCTGAGGTAGATTAGTCAGGACTGGAGACAACTTTCTTTGTAGGACCCTTTCTTGTAAAAACATAGCATAACTGGCACTTGGAGGTCTGCAAGACAAAATCTTAGAAGAAATGGAGGCTATCTGAATGACTCTTTCCTCCAGGGTTTCCACTCTTTGTCATGGCAGTAATTGCCCTCTGTAATTGCAACATAGGCTTAGAAGCCTCATATTCTCTACATCTCCTTTCCCAATGAAATAGGGCCTTAGGAATATCAATGGGGATTGGACCCACATATGGATCTATTTGTACCTCCTGTTCACTAGTTGCCACTGGGCCAACCAACTCACGAATATATTCCTCTTGATCATCTATTTTGTTGTTGGCCCAAGTCAATTGTTTATCTTGGCTCTGTACCTTCTCAATTAAAGCTACAATTAATATGAGACCATTGCTTCTAGCCTTGGTAAGATCAGAAATACTTTGTACTACCTCTATCTCCTTTTCCTTCATGATTTTAGCTATCTCTATCTTCTGGGCTTCTAGTCCTGCTTCCCTCTCTTGAATCATTTGGTCTTAACTCTAGAGCTCTGTTTGGAGTTTTTTAATTACTTGTTTTTGCTCCATCTCTATTTCCATTATGACCTTCTTGAGGTAAATGATAATCTAATTTTTTGCCTAAAGTAATATTTTTAGATTATCAATTTCTTCCAATAGCTGCCGCTCTTTTGAAATCTCAATATCCTCTTGATCAGAGGGGTGAGAGAAAGTTCATAATTCTTCTTCTATTTGTTGCACATCAAGATCTTCCATAGTCATCTGTCCTGCACTGTCAGCTGCACCCAATTGCTCTGTTTCATCTTCCCCTATAGCCTCCCTGTCCTGAGGTTCTTCTTGGGTTTTCTTTGTTTGTGCTGGCATTGATGAAGGCTCAGCTTTCTCCTCAAAAGTCTTGAAACCCAGAAGCACTTCAGCTAAGAGAGCAATATCTTTCTTAGTTTGGGAGAGCTACCTTTTTCTTTTGCTTCTCCATAGCATAGATGGGACAGGTGCCTCTGGAGCAAGTGTCTCATCCTCAGAATATGAGGAAATAGTAAAATTTTGCCTGTGTTCTATCTCTAGAGCAGGAGATTGTTCTGAAGTTGGACTTGAACCTAGATGGACAAATGGTTCTGGGGAAACTTCTCTCAGTCTTTTCTTTCTCACTAGAGGAATCTCATCAGAATCATGGGATGTTTCTTCAGCCCAATAGTGTATTCTAGAGTTAGATTTCTTTGGGGTCTTATTTGCTTTCTTCCCTGATCTCTCCCCTGTTAGTTCCTTAGGGAAAGATTCCTCAGCCAGAGTCATTTTCCTCTTGGCTGAATGAGTTAGGTATGGAGTTTTCTCAAGAGAAGGCTCTTTAACTTCTTTGCCTTTCTTCTGTCTATCAGAAACAGGGGCTACAGATGAAGTTGCCTCTAGTAAGGACTTCTTTCCTTTTTCAATAGCTGTAGAGGAGGTTGAAGGTTTTGTCTCTTCTTCTTGCTGGGTAGAGGAACCCTCACCCTCTCTAGCTCTCTGTCCTGGGGATTTTGTTCAAGAAATGTTTGCCATAATTCTTCCCCATCAGCTTAAGACAGAAAGTGGTGTTTAACTATTAGAAAAATGAGGCCATGATGTTTCATAGGACCCTTGTTTTGTTGATATTTTTCTGTAGTTGCCCTAATGGCAGAGTACAAAAAGTTGGGAATGTTTATGTTGAATTCAGGGTGTCCATTCCCATGCCTCAGAAAAATCAATATTTTCATTATTGGTCCTAAAACTAAGGAAAATTGACCATCACATGTGAAATATTTCATCAGCCATGTAGCTACAGATTTTCAAGGGTTTGGAAGTGAGGACCTAAGAATTCCTTTAACCTCATTTTTATTTAAATGCAATTGTATTGCAGGTTCACCTTCAACAAAGAAATTCCTAATCAAATCAGCATAAAAGTTTTTAGATGATAAAACCTCTCACCTTGTTCAGGCAACCCAGAAATATGACTGATAATGGTTGCAGAGAGATTGATTTGAACTCCCCTTACAACTATTTGATCGTCCCTCAGGTTTCTTAGGAACTCATCAACAATATCTTCTTGAAGCCCCTCAAAATTTTCTAGAAATTCCATCCATCCTGCATTTGTCAGAATGCCTGCTACAACATCATCCTGTAAAAGGCCTGTAGCACTTTCTAGCTCTAATTTCTTCTTAACCCCCATTTCTAAATTCTCTTCCTATCCTCTGTGCTTACAATCTTTCCTCACTCCGTAGGCTCCGGAGAACTATTTCAGCTGACTCTATTCTTCAAGGTATGTTACAATTTTGAATGAGGATTATTATGTCAATTCGTTTAATGGCTTAGGCTTATGGAGAAACAACTTAAAATCAGTTAGAGTACTTATGTGGTCATAAATGAAGCAGAGTGATGGGACACTCTGTAGGCATGGTGACAGTACAACAAAGATGGCGGCATGCATGAATTTGGAAAGGAAAATAATGGCAGGAGGACGTGTCATAATGATGGCACCCAAAAATAGAATGACAAGACAGTTGCTAATTAATGCTTAATTAAGATAGAATTACCTGAACCATTTTTAATGATGAGGCGTGATGTACTTGGCTGAGATGTTGTGGTGTTGATGAGACTAGACGCGACGTGGCCCCTGAACAACTTTTTGTGGCTTGAGATGACGTCAATCACCTTTATTGTCACACAACCTGCAATCATTCCTGCTAAGTGGTTCGAGAATCCATGTATCCAGGGTGACGTCAATGCAGTCTTTGTAAGTACCTGTCCAAACGAGAGTGATGATTTCTCTCAAGATGCATGTTCACTTTATTTTTTGTTTGTTCTTGCCATAAAGTAGAGGATGAGTTATGATGACCTCATCAAATGATGTATCTATTATACTGCCTAGAGAGATGGGTCCCCTCCCAGTTATAATGGTTGTTAATAACTCTTTATTGGTGGAGCACCGGAGGTGCTCCTAGTTTGCAAAGTGCCAGAGGTGCTCCTAATCTACAAAGTGCTAGTGGTGTGTTTGAGTAACTCCCGACACCTGATCATCTCCGTAGCTTGATTATTCTCATCTGGCATGAAGAAGGGAACTGCCATTTGCTAGTTTTCAATTCCCTTGGTCAAGAAAGGCAACTATTTACTAGTTTTCTATCTTCCTCTATTTTTTTTTCAGAAGGCCACCATTCGCTGGTTTTCAACCTTTTTTTATCTGGAAGGCCGCCATTCGTTGGTTTTCAACCTTCTTCTTCTTCTTTTTAACTAGTCCAAAACTGTGACAGAGGAGGTGTCCCCTGTATCAAAGCACAAATCATTGAGGAACTCTTCTTTAGTGGATGTCCTTTTATAGAGCCTGATTCAGTGGTCATTCACTAAGAATGTGTCTGTGCTTCCATCAATAGGTTCCAATAGTACTGTTCCATTTTCAAAAACTTCCTTTATCTAATAAGGACCCATCTAATGAGTTTGTAATTTCCCTTTGAATTCCTTGAATTTAGAATCATAAAGAAGAACCCAATAACCTTGTTGAAATGTCCTCCTCTTGATGTGTTGGTCATGCCATTGCTTCCTTTGATATTGAATCAGTTCTGTTTGTTGAATGGCCTCTGTATGGATTTCATCCAACTCATTGAGCTGAAGAATTCTATTCTGTTGGGCTATGGACAATGGTAGACCAATATCCAATGCAGTTTTAAGTGTCTGGAGTTAAAATTCTATAGACAGAATAGGCTTTTTCCCATAAACTAATTCATATGGTGAGAACTTTGTTATGGACTTCCAAGTGGTATTGTAAGCCCAAACTGCTTCAGGTAATCTGTTAGCCCAATCTTTTCTGTTCATTGCTACTATCCTTGTTAGAATATTTTCAAGTTCCCTATTAGTCACCTCTACCTGCCCATTGGCTTGAGGATGGTAAGGTGAAGATTTTATGTGCTTGACTTGATATAAGTCTGTGAATGCTCTAATTACCTATGAAGTAAACTAAGGTCCTCTATCTAAAACTATGGATCTTGGGGCTCCAAACCTCAAGAAAATATTATTATAAAGGAAATCAACAACTTTTTCTTCTTGTGCAAATTGCAATGCTTGAACCTCAGCCCATTTAGTCACATAGTTTGTGCATACTAGAATATACTCCTTGCCTGATGATGGTGGAGAAATTGGTCCCACAAAGTCTAGACCCCATTGTTCAAATGGTTCCATCATTACTCGAGGATGCAGCAACATCTCTTGGGTGAAGGTTGGTTGTCCCATCCTTTGGCACTGGTCACACTGCTGCACATACTTCTTAGTATCCTTATGAAAATAGGGCTAGTAGTAACTAGCTCCTAGGATCTTGTGGATAGTTCTGTGGGAAGATTAATGCCCACCAGATGGTTCATCATGACATGCTCTCAATACATCAAAAATTTCATCAGTTTTTAAACACCTGCGTAAAATAAAATTAGGACCACATTTAAACAACAATCTATTTAACCATTTGTAAGATAAGCTTTCCTTAACTAAGCATTTTTTTCTGGTTTGAGGTAAAATGGGATGGATACAAGCCTGTAGCTAGAAGATTAGTTATGTCAACAAACCAAGGTACAATAGAGGAGATAGAAAATAGATGTTCATCTGGGAACTTGTCCTCCACTGGTTGGTTTTCTCCTCCTGTATGCAATCTTGACAGAAAATCAACAACCAAATTAAACTTGCCTGGATTATCAACTATGGTAATATCAAATTCCTGCAATAGCAATAACCACCTACTGATCCTTACACCTACTATTGGCTTATTCATTAGGTACTTGATGGCTACATGATTAGTGTGTACAAATATTTTATATCCAATGATATAATGCCTGAATTTGTTTATAGCATAGATGACTGCCAATAATTCTTTTTTAGTTGTGGTGTAATTCCTTTCTGTAGAGGTAAGGTTTTTGTTTATGTAATAAATGGCATGCATACTCTCTCCTTCCTCCTTTTGTCCTAAAACTGCCCTAATGGACTCATTTGAAGCATCAGTTTATATGTGAAATGGTAAAGTCCAATTAGGTCCTCTCAAAACTGGTGTGACAGTAAGCTTCTCTTTCAAGGTTTCAAATGCTGATTGATAGTCTTTTGTCTATAGAAATTCTGTGTCTTTGTTAAGCCAGGTAAATAGGGGGGTAGCTGTTCTGCTAAAATTTTCTATGAATCTACTATAGTAGCCTGCATGACCCAGAAAACTTCTAACATCTATCTAATTTTTGGTTGAAGGCAACTGTGTGATCACTTCTATTTTGTTTTGATCCACTTTGATCCCATTTGCTGAAATGTGGTGTCCTAATACAATTCCTTCTTCTACCATCATGAAGCACTTTTCATGGCTAAGGGATAGTTGATTTTTCTCACAAGATTTCAGTACGTTCTCAAGGTTTGTGAGAGCTTCTTCAAAATTATCCACATACATAGTAAAGTCATCCATATAGACCTCCATGCATTCATTAGCTAGTTCAACAAAAATGGCTAAAACAAGCCTTTGAAATGTTGCTGGGGCATTACATAGTCCAAATGGAAGAACTTTGTAAGAAAAAGTTCCCCAAGAGCAGGTGAAAGTGGTTTTGTCCTGATCTTTAGGTGCTACTTGAATTTGGTTATACCCACTGAACCCATCGAGGAAAGAAAAATACTTTCTCCCAGCAAGGTTGTCCAACACTTGGTCAATGAATGGTAAGGGAAAGTAGTCCTTTTTTGTATCTTTGTTTAGCTCCCTATAGTCAATACAAACCTTCCATTTCCCATTCTTTTTAGGCACTATGACTAGGGGTGAGACCCATTGACTGTTTGAGATTGGATATATAAACCCTGCTTGCAGTAATTTTTCTATTTTAGTCTTAACAATGTCTTTTAAAGTAGGATTCAATCTTCTATGGGGTTGTCTGACATGTTTAATATCCTTAGTGTATATATGATGGGTACAAATCTTAGGAGGGATGCCCTTCATATCTTGGTATTCCCAAGCAAAAGCTACTGAATGGGAAATCAGAAGTTGGATAAGTTTTTCTTCCTGATTTGCTGTTAACTAAGTATTGATGTTAAGTATTTTCCTTGGTAAAATCATGACCTATTTTGTGATTTGATCCATGGATGTAGTTAATCCATACATTGGAGTCATGGTATTGAGGGGACAAGAATGTGGAAGCAACATGTGGAACGTGGCTAAGTCTCTGTAAAAGGTCTCCCCACAAGGAATGATATTTTCTAGGGCACAATGAGTAGAAGTAAGAAGTTCTCTCCTAGAATATTGGGCAAGCTCCATCACATCCTCATTGATTAGGATGTGGGTAATGTCTTCTGTTGTATCATAGTAGATTTCTTCTTCCAACTCTCCCAAATGTTCCTTAATGGTTACCATAGCTACTGAGGCACTGCTGTCATTGTTATCTAGGTCATCCACCCATACTCTTCCTGTATAATGTATTGATGGTTTAGCTGGAGGATACAAATATATTTTCTTCAAATCTATCCCATTAGAAATGACCATATTCCCAGTTTGACAATCAATAGATGCTGCTATTGTAGCTAGCCATGGTCTTCCTAAAATTAGTGGATAAGCATTTCTCTAGTTTCTCAGTTCTAATATTAGGAAGTCTACTAGAAATTCCAATGATTCTATCACAACTGGTACATTAGTAATTATTCCTTTCAAAATAGCTACTGACTGGTCAGCAAGTTAAAGGATTGTAGTTTTGGATTGGATACCTGATAGAGCTAATTTGTCCATTGTATGAACCATCATCACATTAATTACTGCTCCCAAGTCAACCAAAACATTTGAAATTTCTACCCCTGAGATGAAAACAGTTATGATAGGATTTCTAGGGTCTCCATTTTTTGGGAGGAGCATTTCTCCCATCAATAGATCTACTACTTTCCCTTCCACCTGGATTGTAGAAGGAAAGTTTTTCTTCTTGCCCTATGTTTTGACACAATATTGTTTAATGAATTGATTCAGTTCTGGTACATCTCTGATGGCTTGAAGGAGAGGAATTTCAATGTTTAGTTGCCTGATTTCTTGTAAAAGTTCTGATTCCAGGTTAGATTAGACTTGTTTTTGTATGATATTTTTCTGGGGAACATGCTGTTTGAGCCATTATGGGTATTGTGCTAATTTTTCCATCTCTAGAGCATCTCCAGAGCTTTTATCGGAAGTATGTCTAGGAATGTTCTCCAGAGTCAGTCTTTTAGGACTAACTCTGGAGTTATCCAAGGATGATTTTTTTAGCACTTTTTTGGTAGTAATCTCCTCTGGAAGTTGAGTGGATAGATTTTCAGGTTCCTCATCATTGGTTACTTCAACTATAGTTGGAGGAGATGGTCTTGGGAATGCTTTCCCAGAACACAACTGGAGATTATTTGGATACATAGCGTTAATACCAGCCATATTTTTTTGCTCTGTCATGTAAACAGATGCTCCTTGTTTATTTCATGGGTTTGGTATAGGTTGAGCTGGTAAGGGTGGTTGGCTAACTGGCTCATTTTGTGACTAACCTTGTGTGTTGGAGGGTCCAGTTAGTAAAGCTTGTTGTTGAGCTTGGAAACATCTAGGTTGTCCCTGGTATTGTTGATGGGGTGTCCATTTTATGTATCTTCCTTTTGAATCTCTAGTTCTAACCATACAGATCTAAACTAAAAACTATTTAGCTAAGTTTCCCTAATTAACACAATATTCCCCGGCAACAGTGCCAAAAATGACAAGGGTCATTGTACTTCATCATTTAATCATATTTCAGATGTCAAAATCCAAGGCTGTGTCCTAGGCTATCTGCAATTAGGGATTCTATAGTTACCAGTTTTCTCTAGCTAATTCTAATGATTTTTACTAATTTAAAAGAGATTGATCTATCTACTTACTAAATGAATTCAAAGAATGTTAGAAATTGAATTGAACAGTAAATTACTTAAAGCAAATCTATAAATTGGAACATGCATCTATCTATCAAAATTAGTAAGTATTCTATAAATCAAAATTTGAAACAATAAAATAGTGGTACTAGCCTTCTACCTTGGTGGTGAGAGTGGGCCCTTGCTCCACACTCTTAGGGATAAAGACTATAGTAAGGAATCAACACAAAAGAATAAGATCACAACTTAATTCAGTCTAATTTCATTCGCTTTGTTTCAGAGAAATACTGATATCCAAATGAGATTATAGAAAATCCAAAATAATAAAAGTCACGCTTTTTCTGCTGCTTCTGTAAGTATATATATAAAATGAGTGATGACATATCACTTATCTTATCTACCAGTTCTTTTATAAGATGACATCCATCTCTTTATTATACTAGCTGTCTAACTACAGAAAGTATGTTAGGGTTAGCCAGCAGAAGATATCAATTAAATGCAAATAAAGATTAAATAGAGGAATGAAAAATACACAAAAATAATAATAGTGAGAGACAAGTTTTAACGTGGTTCACCCAAACTCGGGCTACATCCACCAACAGAGAGTCGAATATTATTATCCAGTAAATCAAATTGATTACAACTAGCAATTCTTGCAACTCAATATCGTTGCAAATACTACAATACAATATATCCAAAAACCCTAACCCTGATCCTGGACGACACCGCTGCGTGTGCAGCTCCCACTGGAAATAAGCACCCTGGACTCTGTTGTTTTGATTTTATTGTTTCAATCTTGAAGACCAACTGAAGCTGAAGAGGAGCTCAGCTTCTCCCTTGTCACTGCCTTTGTAAATATATCCACTAGATTTTCATCTATATGTATCTTTTCTAGCCTTAACTATCCATTATCCAACACCGACTGAATAAAGTGATACCTCAACTATATGTGTTTGGTATTTGAATGCAAGGCTAAATTCTTTGCAAGATGTATGACACTCTGACTATCTGTATACAAAGAACTGTTAGCCTGTTGTTTGCCTAATTCTTCCATGAAAGATTGTAGCCATATCATCTCCTTGCTTGCCTCTATTGCAGCTACATACTCTACCTCTATGGTGGATAAAGCAACCACCTTTTGCAACAATGAGATCCAACTCACTGCTGTCCCACCTATAGTAAAGACATAACCTGTAGTACTCTGCTTGGTATCAATATCACCTACCAAATCAAAGTCTACATAACCTGCTAAATCAGTATTAGAGCCCCCAAAACATAAGTGTTTATTGGATGTACCTCTCAAATATCTGAGAATCTATTTTATCACATTCCAATGCTCCAATCCAGGATGACTCATATACCTATTGATGACTCCTACACCATGTGCAATATCTGGTCTCGTGCATACCATGGTATACATTAAACTCCTATAGCTGAAACATATGGTACCTTGGACATTTTTTCTTCCTCCTCTGGTGTCTTTGGACACATCTCCTTAGTCAATTTCAAATGACTAGGCAAAGGTGTGCTGACAACTTTTGCATTCTCCATATAGAATCTCTGTAACACCTTTTCAACATAAGCAACTTGAGATAGAGTCAATTTTTTGTTCTTCCTATCTCTGTAAATTTTCATACCAAGGATTTGTTTTGCTACTCCCAAATCCTTCATATCAAATGACTGTGCTAACTGTTGTTTTAACTCTCTTATGTAATCCATGTTAGACCCAGCTAGAAGCATGTCATCAACATATAAACATAAAATAATGTAGCTGTCTTTATCCAACCTCTTAAAATAAACACAATGGTTAGAATTACACCGACTGTAGCCTTGCTCAACCATAAAACTATCAAATTTTAGATACCATTACCGAGGTGCTTGTTTTAGGCCATACAAACTATTCTTCAATCTGCACACTAGTTTCTCCTTACCTTTGACCTCAAATCTTTGAGGCTGTTCCATGTATACCTCCTCCTCCAAATCACCATGGAGAAAGGCAGTTTTCACATCTAGTTGTTCCAAATGCAAATCTTCAGCAGCCACAATACTTAAAACAGTACGAATAGAAGTTATTTTGACAACTGAAGAAAATATCTCATCAAAATCAATGCCCTTTTTATGTGAAAATCCTTTTACAACTAACCTGGCTTTAAATCTTTTCTTACTTCCATCTTCCTCTTTCAGCCAATAAACCCATTTGTTTGGTAAAGTCTTTTTACCTACAGGCAACTTACATAATTCCCAAGTCTGATTTTTCAGCAAGGAGTCCATTTCTTCTTTCATTGCAATCTCCCACTGAACCTATGTATCCACCTACATAGCTTCATCATACCCTTCTGGGTCACCAACATCTGTTAACAAAATAGAAAACAAAGAGGGAGAAAACCTTTCAGGAGGTCTACTTAGCCTTGTTGACCGTCTAACATTCATTGGAGTTTGTGATATTTCTAGTTGTTGTTGCGGAGCATGAGGAACCACTAGAACATCACTATTTGGAGTATCATCTAGCACCACATAATCTTTTTCTTTCTTCTCATGCTGCTGCAACTGATCTTTGTACAACACCTTGTCATTGAATATAACATCCCTGCTTCTCACAATTTTCTGATTTTCAAAATCCCAAAGCCTATAACCAAATTCATCAATGCCATATCCAATGAAGGTACACCTTTTTGATTTTGCATCCATCTTGGTTCTATTTTCAGAATCTATATGTACAAATGCTTCACAACTGAAGGTTTTCAGAAAAGAATAACTCACCTTCTTGATTGTCCATGCTTCCTCTGGAATACCACAGCCCAAAGGAACTGAAGGACCTCTATTAATTAAATATATAGCAGTGTTGATAGCTTCTGCCCACATGTTTAAAGGCAGCCCAACATGCAATCTCATGGTCCTTGCACGCTCCATTATTGTCCTATTCATGCATTTAGCCACTCCATTTTCTTGTGGAGTCCCTGGAACCATTTTCTGCCTACAGATTCCATTAAAGGAACTATAATCTTCAAATTCTTTGCTGCAATACTCACCGTCATTATCAGATCTGAGATATTTTAATCTTTTACCCGTCTCATTCTCAACCAAGCTTCTCCATTTCTTAAATGTTTTAAATACATCAGATTTCTACCTAAGGAAATAAATCCATACCTTCCTAGTGTGAGGCCGATTATTTTTCCTCCCTTATTTTGATCGTTATGCATTTTAGTTGATGACATTATCAGACTTTTTAGAGACTATGGTTTCATTATGCAAACTTGATTATATCTCCTAATTTTGATAGGACATTGATTAGACATATGTGATTTGATTGGATCATATTTGATACTATTTTGTGATTCGACATATGAGATATATATTTGATGATGCCTTGTGATGGGATTCTAGTTATTTATGTGGTGTTGACTTTTTGACATGTGATTGAAAAATGCAGTTTAATTCAGAATATGTTATTGAGGATTATTGTTGTATTCTATGGTGTGAATTTAATTCCAGTTGCTTCGGCTATGATTATCATGACATGATTGACACTTGATCAAGATGTGCAGGTTTTACATTCCCAAGCCACGGGAAATTAGAGGTAGAATTCACACTATGTTATCCCCTGTAAAACTGATCCATTCCCAAGAGGGATAAGGATCACATTTGAAATTGAATGTGGATTTAAGTGCTTGATTTAAATTTCATTCTTTTTAGCCTAGTACCCCTTTGTCTATTGAATTAATAATAAGTGTTGTATAATTTTATTTGACTTACACCACTTGGTATTTATTTTTATTTTTGAGGCCATTTAAAGTGGATTTATAACCCCCTTGGTGAACCTTAGTGTCCCAAAAGTTACCCTAGGTGGTTACCCATGGGTCTAGGGTCAACTTGGACTATTTAACCCTTGGATTAACTCATTTTTGGTCAATCTAAACTAGGGTTTAGTCAAAGTGACGAAATTTGAAATTAGGGAAGGTGGGAGATGAGTCATGTTTTGGGAAAGACTCATCTCCCTTTCCAAAGTTTGGGAATCCTTTCCCAAGGAGGATTTGGGAGGTCTCCAGGACTCCCAAGTGTGTGGGATCTTCCTCCAAGACTCTCAAACACGTGTGAGAGAATCTTGGAGGGAGATGTCTCTTTGAGAGAATAAGAGGATGCCATATGACATCCCTTATCCTCTTGGAGGTTTGAGTGGGAATGCCACCTCACCACTTGTCCTCTCACACATGTGTGAGAGCACAAGTGGATAAGGTGAGGATTGAGAGGGAATTGGAGGATGACACTTGTCACCCTCACACTTCCTCTCCCTTGCAAGTGGCATTGGAGGAGGAAGGAGAAGGTGACAAGTGTCACCTTCTCATTCCTCAAGGCCAAATGGATGGCCTATATTATCTCCTCTTGTTGAGGAGTGTGGGGTTCTGGCATTTTTAGAGTTTCTTTCTATTTTGGAGGAATTTGGGGAAGTTAGAGGAATTCTTGAAGATTGGAAGGTTTGGGAAAGCTTGGAGCTCTTCACCAAATGTGCTTCCATTATAGGGCTTTGAAGGTAAGCCTCTTAAACTATGTTTCTTCACCCTTACTTTTTATTGTGATGTGTTTGTGCTTTGTTGAATGTTGTTTCTCTATTTTTTTATGTGGGATGGGAGTATGGTAAGAGCACCTCCATTTGGAGGGCAGGCTCAACTTGTTTGGGTAGGGGAAAGGAACCTCCTTGAGGTCACTCCCACATTGTGCTATTTATGCCTTGAGGGCTTTTACTTGTTGAGAAGATTTTTGAATGGCAAGAGTGCCATGGAGATTATTTATGTGATTTTGTGGAGAGTGGTGGTTTTGGAGATTTTTGGCTTGAGGCCATGAGATTGGTATTTTATCATTTGGGTGGCCTTTGAAGTAGAGGGGTCCATTCCCTACCCTCATCAAACTTATTTTCATGAGTTTAGTTATGTGTTAAACCTTGGGGCTGTTTGTGTTGATGTTGAAATTCTTGTTGTGGAATGTTTATACTTGTGTGAATCCCTACCTCCCTAGCTCGGGGGTGACCCACTTGCGGGTCTACGGTAGGAAGGAGGGCATTTCGAAGTGGCTGGGTTGTTCTTTTGATGTGTTTTTATTGTAGACTATTATGGAGGAGATGGAGCTTTAGAGAAGCTCCTTTTTGGTGTTGCTTGGTCATTAGTGTTTTAATGGCTATTTTGAGCCATGGCCATTGTGGCCTTAATGTAAATTTTTTTTTGGTTATCCTTGCCATGTGTTTGGCTGTATTAAATGCTGTAAGATAAATATTCTTTTTATTTTATTACAATGATGGTTATTCTCTAGGTGGGAGTTATAGTTTGAGTAATGTATGAAAATCTTTATATAGTTTTCTGTTATTGTTCCTTTCAAAAAAATATACATTAGTTGTTTATAAATTTTATTGCATCAAAATGAAAGAAGAAAGATATTTTGGTAAACTATTTTCTGCTATAAGACATTGAAAATTTATAATACTAGTTGCTGTAAAAAAAAAGAGGGAAAGCACTGTTAGAAATTTATATGAGATTAATATTTTCTACCTTAATGCTATTTAAAAAAAAAAATGTTATTTTGTATATTTTAACTGCTTCAAACAAATACATATATTTATGTTATTCTATGTTTCAAAAAAGAAAAAAAGGGGTTAACACTAAGCTATCCATTTATTTTGCAGAAATGAAGCATTAATATTCATCAAAGAAAGAGAAATACATATAGTTAAATCTGAATGTAATTTTCTGTTTTATGACATTGTTGTATGAAGATAGTTATTGGGTATATATTTGAATATACATATATACATATGGAAGTATGTATATATGCATTATATCCTTATTCTTAAATCCTAGTTGCTATTGCTTTGTGTAGTTCTGTGTATACACAGAAAGTAGAAATGAAATCAAACAATGTTTAAGTTTTGCGTATATATTAAAATATATACATACACACACACATATATATAAATAATATATATATGTGTGTATGTATATATAAATATATATACAATGATAGTGCTTATGCTTCTAACTGAAATGTTGAATAGACTGGAGTTATATATTCGAATATGTATATATATATATAATTATTTATATATATATATTTATATATATATAAATATATATATTCATATAAATATATATATTCATATATAAAAAAAAATTATTATCAAAAATAGAGAACAAACATCATTCAAAAATTAGTATTGGGATCGACGGATTGTTATGTCTGTGAAAACTGTTAATGAAAGTTTTGCTTAAAATAAAAGAGGTGGGAGGGGACTGTGGGCAGCAATGCCCAAAGCCCCTCTCTATATATTTTTTTTTTATTATCTACGGTGTGGGGAGGGGAAGGGTGACACCTCCACCCCACACCCCCAAACAACACCTTCATCCACTGTTTCCCCACGGCCCAACCTCCCACCGACACTTAAACCTTGGTCGCGCCATTTCCGCAGCTCCTTCTCCCATGCTCCCCACACCCCAAACCTATCTCCGCCCATGCTGTCATTAGACTCCGACCCACCTCCGCGGTCTGCCTCACATACACTCCGTCTCTCTCTCTTGTGATGATCTGCCCTTAATCCCTAGCGGCGGCGCCATGGCAGTCACTTCGACTTTGTGGTACGTAATAAGATTTTAGAACATACAGATATTTTCAGATCAATATATATATCACTCAGAATAAAAACAAATATACTCATTGATCTATGACAACAATCTTGAGCTAGCCGTATGCTTTCCTCCGTGAGTTTCATCAATCGCTGCCTCTCAAAACCCTAACCTGCAACACATAAGGCAAAACAAACAAAGAAAACAAAGAAAGAAGAAATGAAATTAGGGCAAACAAGTAGAAGAGAAAACAAAAGGAAAATAAGGAGATTAGGGATTCCTTCATGAGGTAACATTCTAAAATAATTAGGGCATCTTGCAAATAGAAAACAATTTTAGATTGAATTAGGTTTTTTTCTTATTTTTAAGGAGAGGATATTGTATTGTGAGGATTCAAATTGTGGGGTTTTATTTTATTCCTTATTTTATAAACCTCTATTTTTTTTAAAATTACCCTATTTCATTTTTGATGCTCTTTTAATTTTTGGTTTTACTTTAAATGATATTTTTGACATTCTTGTTAATTCCTTGTGACATAAATTTATTTTAAGGATTTGATGTTTATTTTTGTTCTTTTCGGAAAGAGATAATCTTCTTGTTTTAAAATTCATCCTAGTTGGGGAATTTTTATTTCTAATTTACCTTAGCGGGATTTTTTCTTAACATTTTAATTATTATCTATTTTATTATTATTTTACGAGAATGATATTTTAACCTCCTTCCTCATCTTTATTCCGAGTTTGTAATAAATGTAATGATGAAATTATATTTATTACAGATTAAATTTTGATATCCACTTTAGCATTTGTTTGGGGTTATTTTTTTTATTTTATTTCAAACTTTTCAATCTTTTATGCAATGCCAATTTATTTGACCTTGTAGGACATTTATTTTATTATCGTAAATCGATTTAATTTTGCTCTTAAGTTTTATTTTAAATTTTTATTCTTAAAATTTATTTAATCCCTTCTTGGCATTTTATTTTAATTTTAAATTTTTTTTATCGAAAAATTCGTTATGCTGTCAAATTTTTCCTACATTTCTAGGGTTTTAATTTTATGTTATTTTATTAATTTTTCATTCCATCATTCCACTTTAAGAATGCGCCATCTTGTCATGTTACTTAATCCTTATTTCATTTACATTCTGACCTAAGTTAGAGTTAGGTCTCGAAGTTGGTGAAATCATCTTCACACCTAGGAAACTAGGGGTTCAGATTTAAATCAATCTAACCCTAAAAGTGACACACTCCGTGTCACATACTCCCTAAATGACTTTCACCATCACAGTCATGTTTGACATGTTTACGCCTTATACGTATTTCCACCGAGTATGTAGACGCGTGCGAGGGGGTTCCTAGGGATAGGTAGAAAAGTTTTTCGTAGTTCGTGTCATGACCACATGGCAAATGTGGACATGACATGTGTGTTGTGTGTCGTGACTGCATGGCAAATGCTGGCATGACACCTAGTTGCATCATCTATGAATGTAACATAATACCGAGAGCCACCAAGAGAAGATACCTGAGTTGGTCCCCATACATCTGTATACACAAGCTCCAACTTTTCATCTTTCTTTTTCTTCCCATCTCTGAGAAAACTGACTCTCTTTTGTTTGCCATACACACAACTTTCATAGAAATCCATATTAATACATTTTAGACCTGGTAAAACTTTCTTAGAATGAAGTACCTTCATACCTTTTTCACTCATATGCCCAAGTCTATTATACCACAGTGTTGTCTCAAAACTTGCAACAACTGTTTCAGTCTCTTCCTACGAACCTGCAGCAACTGTTCCTGAACCTGTTTATTTTTTCTCTGCAACAACTAAAGTAGAAGGAATAGTATGACCTATACAAAGATATAAGGTGCCTACTTTCACACCTTTTGCTACTATTAAGGCACCTTTTGAAACCTTCCAATTTTTATCAGTAAATGTAACAATACAACCTTCTTCAGCTAGCTACCCTGTTGAAATTAAATTCCTACTGAGCCTTGGAACGTGCCTTACCTCTTGTAGTAGCCAATGATTCCCATTCTGCAACTTAATCTTGATTCTTCCCTTTCCAACAATTTGACAGGGTTCATTATCTCCCAAATAAACCAGCCTAAAATCCCCTTGGACATAATCAAGAAAATAACTTCTATGGGGTGTAGCATGAAATGAGGCCCTGAATCTAAAACCCATGAATCATCAGCATTATCTAGGGAAAGAATCAAAGCATCATCTTCGGACTTATTACTTACCACATTTGCCTCCTTATTGCCTTCTTGTTTGTCTCCTTCTTTATTTTTCCAAGACCAACAATCTTTCTTTAGATGACCTGGTTTCCCATAGTACCACCAATCCTTATGTCCTCTGGTTTGGGATCTCTTATCCTTTGATTTTCCTTGCGACTTCCCATGACCTCCAGAGCTTTTTCCTCTCTCCTTTGATCTACCCTTGCTTTCTGTATTCAAAATACTGCTTGATGTGGACCCACTTGAGCTTTTCCTATGAATTTCCTCACTCAGAATAAAACCAACATCATCAAATTTTAGGGTATTTGAACTAGAAATAGAGTTACTAACCGCCATTACCAAACTATTCCAGCTTTCAAGCAAAGAACATAATATCAAGAAAGCTCTAACTTCTTCATCAAATTTTACATTTACAGAAGTCAATTGACTGATCATATTAAATTTATTTAAATGATCTGTCACAGATCCTCCTTCAACCATTTTCAGATTAAACAAATGCTTCATGAGAAATACCTTATTTGAGGCTGAGGGTTTTTCATACAATTTAGCTAAAGCTTTCATCAGACCATCTGTTGTCTTTGCTTCTGTTATATTGAATGCCACCGATGGTGCCAGGCACAACTGAATGGTTCCCAGTGCCTTTCTGTCAAGAAGATTCCAATCCTCATCAGACATTGTTGCTAGTTTCTTGGCTACTCCTTCCAACGGCATCCATAAATCCTTTTGATAGAGGTAATCCTCCATCTACATCTTCCATAACTGATAGTTCTGCCCATTGAATTTATCGACCTTCAATTTACCCTTGTTCGCCATTGCTCCCACTCAATTGTGAGACCTTCCTGCAGATAATAATCACAACCCACTCTGATACCACTTGTTAGGGTTAGCCGATAGAAGATATCAATTAAATGCAAATAAAGATTAAACAGAGGAATGAAAAATACATAGAAATAATAACAACGAGAGACAAGTTTTAACGTGGTTCACCCAAACTCAGGCTACATCCACCAACAGAGAGTCCAATAATATTATCCAGTAAATCAAACCGATTACAACCAGTAATTCTTGTAACTCAATACCATTGCAAATGCTACAATACAATATATCCAAAAACCCTAACCCTTAGCCACTTTTATCAAGCCTTATGTCGGTTACAAAATAGGTATTTTTATGTTGGTCCAAATTTTTTTTTTGGAGGCTAGTGTACAGTACTTTCCTGATCAGTCGCCACCTACCAACAATCTCCCACTTGGAGACTAATTAGGCTCCACACCAAACAAAGTAAACATGCAATAAAAATAGATTGAGTGGAACAAAAATCCACTTTGAATCTAAGTTTAAGTTTTAATACATTTAGACAGTGAGGCCCTGAAAATATGGATATTAAATTAGTTTCATCAGTAACTCATGCAAAAACCAGAAAGAGATAAAAAATCTTAACAGTTAACTAGAGACGGCCCTTAATCACTCAGGTGATGATTTGAGTAATATTAGGGGTATCACGATCACTGCTAAAAGTGCCTGACTGATAGCTGTGCTAGAAATCTGCTCTGTCTAAAGAGGCATCGAAAATGTATGTCTCTGTCTGCAGCTCCGGAGATATATTTGTAGCCTTCTTGCTCAGCTCCAGAGATGCTCTAGACTTCAGTCCAACTCCGGAGATGCTTTTCCTCTTTACTTCAAAACTTCTGATGTCGTGGTATTTTGGTATGGTCTCCAGAGATCATTAGTGTGTATGAGGAAAATTAATTATGTTTAAATGATAAAATCAACACTATGATAATAACCAAATAAAAAACCCATAACATAAAGACATCTATCTAAATAAAAATCTATTATTAATAAATCAAATTAAGAAAGATTTTACCCAGATTGTGTTCTCTTTGTTCGAATGTGGATTGCTCAATAACGTTGCGAAACCATGTTTGCAACAAGCAAGTGTAGGTGCTCAAAGATCAATGTCAAAAGATTGTAAAGTGCTCAATGATGCGATGTATGCTCCAAGCACTGTAAATGATGGCTGAGAATAAGTGATCGAAGAGGATTTGTGAAGGAGATGAGGGGGGTTTATATAGGTTTCAATGAAGATCGATCAACGGTCTAGATAATTCAGAAGAATCAACGGAGGAGATAAAATAAATAACCATGATGAATGTGCACATGACATGTGTCAATCCATAAGGATATTTTTATTAAGATATGATGAAAACAAGATTGATTGAATAGATAATTCAACTTGTAATTTTGCCTTTTTTAGAGTTCTAAAAATAAGACTGATTGTGTACATGAGTTAACAAGATATTTTAAGAGGAATTGGAAGATAACTGAAATTAAATAAATAAATTTATTTAATTGTTTGTGCATGATAGAGGAATAGATAAGATATGAAGATTTAAATAAATTAAACAAATAAATTGATTTAATTTATTTTACATGATGAAGGATAAATAAAATATGTGATTATATTTTATTTTTAGAAGATTTATTTTTTAGAGGAAAAATAAATTAAATAAATAAATTTATTTAATTGTTTGTGCAAGATTAGAGGAATATGAAGATTATAAATAAAATACTTGAATTTATTTATTTTTAGAGGATTGAGATAATTTAAATAAATTTGCATGATTTATTTAAATTTAGAAGAACAATTGATTTAATTAAATAATGTAAATTATTTAATTGTAGATAAGAGGATTTGTGATGAATTAATTAAATAATTTATTTATTTAATTGATGTGGACTTGAATTTTGGAAAGAGGATAATGATTTAATTAAATAATAAAAATTATTTAATCATGGAAAAATAAGGTTGATTTAATGAAAATTAATTAAATAAAGAATATTTGTTTAATTAATGTTGAAAGTATGTGATTTAGAAGAAATAGATGAAATTAATTAAATAATTAGATTATTTAATTAACGCTGAATGTAGGTGATTAGACAGATTAGACAAAATGCAAGTGATGTGATGACTTGGTCATTTTTGGGTGCTTACATTTGCCCCTCTTTGATGCAGTGTAGTTTACAATGTTGCGTCAAAGAAAAATGATTGTTGAAGACATGATATAATTTTTGATGCCCCAATGTAGCTAGTTGCCCTAGCGTATGCCCCCTTGAGCGGAAAGATAGGGAAGTGATAGAAGAACTAGGTTGATGCCTGGCTAGAAGATTACGTGACAAGGTAGCAGACAAAAGAATGGGGTGGGAAGAAAACAAAAAATGTGGGAGGGACACTATAAATAGGTCCCAAGGGGACCACACTCCTCATTTGCACACTAAGGGTTGCTAAAAATAGAGCTTAGAGCCTCCAAGCTTAGTGTGTGAGAGTTGAGTGGAGAAGGAGCTTACAGCAAGGAGAGATGCCGATCCCAGACACAAACATCAGGCAGAGCTGGTGTGGATGTACGGGAGACTAGCAGGAGCTCCGGTAGCAGTAAGTGTCTGAAAACCTCCTTGTACTTGAAATTTTAGGTTAGTTTAAGGGTTTGGTCTAGGTAGGTCATTAGGTCAGCTAAAAGCACTGCAGGATGCTAGGGCGCATCTGGTAGTCAGTCTAGGTGCTTTTGGTGTGCTAAAGCACCTTTGGTAGGTTAGGAAAGCGCTATTGGTCAACACAAAGTGCTATTAGTTTTTGGGCGTTGCACCGTAGTGCGGTTGGTAGAGATCTGCAATGCTCTTGGTAGGGCAGTACAATGCAGTTGGTCGGGTAGTTAGGCATAGTTGGTAGGGGAGAGTGAAAAATGAGTTGCCCTTACGAGGACAGTAAGGCGCGACTGGATGCGTAGTGAAGCGTACTTGTGTAAAACAAGTTACGTTTGGCAGGGCTAATAGAGTGCTTGCATTAAAACACTAAGGCACTTATGGCAAAACAGTGGAGCGCTCTTGGATAAAATAAGGCACTTTTGGTTAAGGTAGAATAGAGAAGCAGTTAGGGTTGACTGAGGGGTTGACCACCTAGGTTAGAGAAGGGTAGAGTTGGTCTTAGGGTTTGCGTCAGAGGGTAGATGTTGGTAGGGATTTGGAGAAGTGTGTAACAGGTCTGACAAGTGGTTTTGTGGATGCAGATGATGATGCCGCTGATGATATCGAGAGAGCGACACCACATTATAGCAGACGAGGTGGTACAGATGACGTGGGAGGAGGATGCATTCCTAGAGTACATTGGATTGTGGCATGTGGCACACCTCACACACATTAGGGCGAATGTCACCCTAGTGACAGCGGCCGTGGAGAGATACCACAGTGAGACATGTTCATTTCACTTTCTGACAGGGGAGGCTACAATGACACTTGAGGATGTGTATCGCATCGTCATGATCTGGATTGACGGGGAGTGAGTTGATTTTGATCCAGTGCGAGGTGAGGTGAGCCTGATAGAGGTTTCTTGCACAGATGATCTACTGATTGAGGATGGTGAGATTCGATGGGCAGACATTCTGAGACTTTGTGACAGGATCAGATGGATAGTATCTTCATTGATTGGCAGCTTCTTATGCCCAGACATGTGATCCAGAGGATTATCTATAGGATGGGGCACTGTACTATCTGGGATGTTTACACATGGCATCCAGTATGCATGGGGTCTGTGTGTTCTTGGGCAACTGTATCAAGATATGCACTACTGTGTATACAGGAGAGGCTAGAGTCTCTTAGCAAGGGTGACTCTACTACAGGTGTGGGCGTGGGAGCACATCCTAGTGATCAGACCTATTACATAGCACCGCCATGAGAGGGGGGAGCCTTATGTATTTCTATATGAGGGAGTTATTACACACAGGCGGCTTGGATCTGTTAGCCACTGGAGGTGACAGATCGACATGATGGACCTATTCATTTGGAGGTCGTGGTTACTATGTGAGGAGTGGGAGGACGAGCATGAGCAATTGATGTACTACCGACATGATTGATACCTATTCGGTAGATGGATATATACCATTGAGAGATACCTGCCAGAGCAGGTACTTAGATAATTTAGATTGCCACATGGATTGCCAGTTGGGGAGGCTACCCACGCGAGGATATGGAGGGAGGTTGGGGACTGGGATGCTGAGATTCCAGTGACCATAGCCTTGGTAGAGGTACAAGGATTTGTCCCAGTTAGATGGGACTGGGATTCAGGGCTAGTAGACCTAGGTACTTTAACTGAGTACGACAGGTACTGGCAGTGAGACTGACTACACCAGGTGTGGCAGGGGTAGTGAGGGAGGTACTGGTTCTAGGTGGGGGGCTAGGGTGAGACGATAGGCTAGAAAGGTGAGACAACAGGCAGGTGGAGAGGCCGGAGGCCAACAGGCAGATGTAGAGATGGCTGAGGAGGCGTATCCGGTCATAGAGACTAATTTACAATGGGCAGAGCAACTGTTACAAGAGGAGACGACACAGAGGACACATCTAGAGCTTTGGATGGAGAGGGTGAGGTGAGACAGGGATGCAGTGAGGGCAGAGGTGAGACAGGTTGAAGCCCTAGCATAGGTGTAGGTACAGATGACAGCAATAGCATAGGCAGCCCTGGTAGTGACACAGGCGACATTGACACAGGCACAGGCAGCCCTGGCATTGACACATGCACAGGCACAGGTAGGGGATGATGGGCAGTTAGCCCATATGACTTTGGAGAGGGACACAACAGATCAGCTGTGTTTGATAGCTGAGGCCACACTGCAGAGAGTGAGGCGGGAGAGAGATGAGGTACGCCGTGCATTAGGTGCTAATCAGAGGACACTCTATAGTGAGCACATCCACATACAGGGAGAGTTTGTGATAGTAGGGAGAGAGGCCGAGTATTATAGAGCTCTCTATGTTGGTGCGGTGCCAGCGACTCAGCGAGAGCTGAGCTTCCGAGAGCAGAGTAGGTCTGAAGCATTCAGGTCTCACAGGATAGGGTAGTCAGTGTCCTTAGTTAGAGGACCCTTTCTGCCACTAGGGGTAGGAGGACTAGTAGGGGGACCTACACTGAGCACAGGTGGAGGATAGGGGCCATAGCAGGAGGGCAGCTCTACCCACTAGAGCATGCACATTGTACATTGTATCATTTTTGTATCATTATGGACACTTGTATATTTTGACTGATGCCTGCATGCATCCTGATATATATTTTGCGGGCTCTTGATAGCCTTGATGTACTTTATTGATGTATACATATGGACTATTGATGTAGACACATGCAGTTTGTATTTTGATGACCTTCACATGATATATATGATGACATATTACGCTCACTAATGTTCATGCTTTTGTGTATGCACTTCTTGATGACATGGATGTGATGATATGTATGTATGATTATGGATTTATGTGATGACGTATATTGCATATATGATGCTTATAGATGTATGACTTATGATGACATGATGCTTATAGATGTATGATGATATTGATGCTATGACTTGTGATATCTAACATGTGGGTTTTGTAGATATGCACTAGAGAGAAGAAAAGTAGAGATGGAAGAGAGAGATTGTTGATCGATCATTGCTTTGAAAACAATATAAGGCCATGGGTAAATGGATGGGCAAATGATGATCTTGTTGCATTGGTTTCACAATTGTATATAAGGAGCAATCCTTATTTTTGATATAGCACGTGGATAGTTCACCACCAAGGTATAAAAGAGCAAGGTGCTGTGATATCCGAGTGCGTGGACGTTGACTTTGCAAGAAAGCGGTTTGACCTTAGATCCCTTAGACATAATATAACCTTGTCGTACATGTGAATGAGCCATAGTCTTAAAAAATAAACTTCCATACATGTTAATGCAAGAAGAATATTAAATCTGTAAGACGCTAGGTCGTAACACACACAAGATAAATATAATGCTAAGAAAGATGCTAAAGATCATTCCTCAAACACAGCACACAAAAGCAATGACTATGCCCCCAATCCGTACTATATTGCAACATACCAAGATTATAGATAAATCAAAGTAGTCTTGAATAAGTATTAGAAAAAGGAATAAAAAGATAAACCATAAAGCAAATTGACTGACTTACCAAGTAAACATACAGCCAACATATTCTCTTGCCAAAGAGGTTGCTCATGATAGATTGGATAGGAAAGATAATAGTTTTATCATAGGAGCTATGTGTCCGTTAAAGGGGGCTATCTACCGAAAAAGACAATGTCATGTTGCAGGAAATGCTACATGTCGCATGAGACGCGTGTTTTAGTCTCAACAATGGAACACCCTGCAGAAGACAAGCTTGTTGATCTGGTGCTTTGGTTAAGCTGGATTTAGCTGATGTGGGCAAATCGATATGAAGGAAAGTAGATGACTCTGGAAGTAAGTTGCTTTGCTTCAGGTTTGTTAAGGACTTTTGCTTTGAAAGGATGCATATGTTTGTTGCTTTGTTGCTTGAGTTAGTCAAGTTGAGGTGAACGGATTTTGATAAATAGAAGACCAGAAAGGTGACACATTAATGAGTTGAAATGGGTGAAGAATGATGAATCGTATGCACCTCGAGTACTGGATACATCCTTCGTATTCTAGACTGCCTACATACCCTGTATCCATGGGATCAAGGCACATTATGATGAAAGATGAAAAATGATAATATGTAGTTTTGGGTAGAGTGATGAGATGGGTCAAGGTGTTTGGGCTTGGGTAGGTGAAATGATGAGATCTTATGTACCTAAGTACTGAATACTTCCTTCGTATTCTAGACTGCCTACATACCCATATCCATGCGATCAAGGTACCTTAAGATTGAAATGATATAATATGTAGTTCTAGTGGTGTGATGATATAGGAAAAGTGTTGGGAAGATAACAAGCTTATGGTAGGAATGATGTGTCCGTTAAAAGGTGTTATTTGTTGAAAGGAGAATGATTGAAGTGTTTGTGTTGGTGTGAAGTGTTTTGAGATGCTTTGTGAACCACGAACAAGGATCCATTCCTAGACCTAGGTGAAGGAAAGAGTTGCCCCCATTCTGGTAGAGGAATTTGCATGGGTGACCAATGGAGAAGACATAGAATGTTTTGACCTAGGACAAGATAGTGATAACTATTGACATAGATCAAGACGTAGGATGAGGATGGTGGACATTAACAAATTTCCAAGCTATTCTAGATAGGGAGATGGAAATGCAAACAAGGTCAATGGTTTTCTTCTGGATGGATGGATGAAGTGTGTTGTGAAAAAATATAATGAACAAGACTTGATAGATGATGAATTCTGACTCTACACATAACGCCTGTTTGCTAGGTTTTCACTATGGTACTTATCCAAGGCGCCTGTTTACTAGGTTTTCACCATAGGACATTTTTTTTTTGGTATACTCTGAGGATCATGCATAGAACTTCTTGAGATGAACACTATTAAGTGGCTCATCTAGAGGAATGCCATCAGGTGTAGCTAAAGTATAAGCTCTTGATCCATATGCTGCTGTGACAATAAAGGGACCTAACTAGTTAGGCTCAAACTTGCCCTTCTTTTTTCGGTTTGCTTGATTTCTCTGATTCTCTTTGAGTACAAGATCACCAACTTGAAACTGTCTTTCTTTGATCTTTTGTGTAATTACGCCAGAGGTGGTTTTAGTAGACATGGAGATGATTAAGTGCGGCAAGGCACCTTTCATCCAGTAGTTCTAGCTCCGCTAATCTAGAAGTGCGATACTCCTCTCGGCCGACCAGGTTCTGCATGGATACTCTGAGGGATGGGATCTCAACATCTATGGGTAGGATGGCTTCAGAACCATAGACCAAGGCATATGGTGTGGCACCATTTGGTGTTCTGATACTAGTGCAGTAGGCCCATAGGGTGGGATTGAGTTGCAGTGCCAATCATGACCAGCTTCATTGACCGTTTTCTTGAGGATTTTAAGAATGGTTTTGTTGGAAGCCTTGGCTTGGCCATTACTCTGTGGATAGTAGGGAGTTGAAAAGTGATGTTGGATATTGTGTTGTGTGCACAAGGCACAGACATCTTGGTTCTTGAATGGTCTCCCATTATCAGTGACAATGGCTTGGGGAATACCATACCGGCAAATGAGGTAGTTAAGGATAAACTTGGCTATTTGCTTACCAGTGATATAGGTCATGGGAATGGCTTCAACCCACTTTGTGAAATAGTCAGTGGCAGTAATGATGAATTTATAGCCATTGGATGAGGATGGGTGGATTTGTCCTACGAGGTTGAGACCCCATTGAGAAAAGGGCCATGGAGTCGTCATAGGTTGTAGTCCATGAGCTGGTGCATGAATTAAATCTCCATACTACTGGCATTTAGACATTTCTTAGGAAGTTGTGTAGCATCCTATTCTATTGTAGGCTAGTAATACCCTATTCTGAGTATCTTCTTAGTGAGATTAGGACCGGTAGAATGTGTGCCATAGACACCTTCATGTATGTCTCATAAGGTAGCTTTGACTTCTTCCACGTTAAGACATCGTAAGAGGATACCATCGAGACTCCGGCGATATAGTGTATCACCCAGAATGGTGTAACAGGAAGATTGACAGATAAAGGTTTTGCGTTGGATGGATGAGAGTTCAATAGGAAAGGTACTATTTTTAAGGTATTCATAGATATCTTCATACCATGGGGAATTGGGACCAACAAGTTTGTAGATGATTTCAGTAACTAGAACATCGATGGCTGGTATCAACAACTGGTTGATCAAGAATTCATATTTCTATGTATTTGCAGGCATGTCGATAAGTGACCCTACAAAAGCCATAGAATCTACAACCTTGTTATGCTCTCTTAGAATTTACTCAAAATGGGATGCTAGAAAAGTGTGGTTTGCAGGCATCCACTAGTTGCTTGTAGGGGACCAACTTTTCATCTTTTTTTTGGTACTCATCTGTGACTTGTCGAATGACTGGTTGTGAGTCTCCATATACCTATAATTCTTTGATGTCCCATTGAACTCCTGTATTGACCCCTATGAGGAGTGCTTCATACTTAGCAATGTTGTTGGTGCAACGGAATGCAAGCCGATATGACTTTGGAATACAGTCATTTTGAGGTGTGATAAATAAGTTGTTGGCCCCTGATCCATGCTGTGTGTAGGAACAATCAAAGTACAAATTCCACATTATTGAGTTGGAAAGAGTGAAGAGATTCTCATCTGGAAAGTCTGCTACCATAGGGTGTGTATTCGTCATGGGTGCTTCTGCTAGTTGATCTACTAGGGCTTGTCCCTTGATTACTTTACGATCTATATACTCAATGTTGAACTCACTAAGTATCATGACCCATTTAGCTAGTCTGCTTGTGAGAGCTACTTTCACTAGTAGATACTTCAATGGATCAATTTTGGCTATGAGATTTGTATGTTGGTTTAGCATGTAATGCTGCAACTTTTGGGAAGTGAACACTACTACTAAACAAGCTCTTTCCATCGATGAATAATTGAGTTCGTATCCCACCAAGGTTTGACTGATATAATAAATTGTATGCTCTTTTCCTAACTCATCATGTTGAGCCAAAAGGGCCCCAAGGGTCAAAGTTGTAGTTGAGATGTATAATATCAAAGGTTTATCGGCAACTGGTGGTACCAAGATAGGAGGTGTAGAGAGATACTCTTTGAGCTGATTAAATGTAGCTTGACACTTATCATCCCATCAAAATGAGACATCCTTTCAGAGAAAGTGTTGAAATGGTTGACATTTATTTGCTAGCTGTGAGATGAAATGCCTAATGGATTGTAACCTTCCCTGAAGGCTCCTTAATGCTTTGAGGTTCTTTGGTGGAGGCATCTCCACTATAGCCTTTACTTTTGCGGGGTCTACTTTGATGCCTCTACAAGATATAATGTATCCCAACAACTTCCCTGATGTTACACCAAAGACACACTTCTTTGGATTGAGGCATACTTGGTATTTCTTGAGCCTGTCAAAGATCTGTCCTAGAACTTATATGTGATCTGCCCTAGAAGATTTAGCTAGTATGTCATCCACATAGTCCTCCATGATATGATGAAAGAGATCATGGAATATCAGTCATTTCTCTTTGATAAGTTGCCCCATGCATTCTTTAGACCAAACGGCATGACACACCAACAATAATTACCCCATGGACAAGTAAAAGTTGTTTTATGTTGATCTTCCTCTGCTATCTTTATTTGATTGTAGCCGGAGAATACATCCATGAGAGAAAGCATTTCATGACCTGCAGTCAAGTCTACTATGAGGTCAATGTTCGGTAATGGAAAGCCATCTTTGGGACATGCTTTGTTAAGATCTCTAAAATCATTACACATGTAGATGCGCCCATTGGGTTTAGACACAAGTACAATGTCTGAGACCCAATCTGAATAGTCAATAGGTTGGATGAACGTTGCATCTAACAACTTCTATATTTCCACTTTTACCAAGAGAGCTATCTATGGGTGCATCTTCCTCAGCTTTTACTTGACTGGTTTAACTGTTGGATCCACTGTGAGATAGTGAACCACTAGCTTAGGGTCTAACCCTGGCATATCAGCATAGGTCCATGCAAAGTTGATGGTTCTCTGTAAGAAGAATTTGTTAAGATTCTTGTGCTCTGTTTCTGATAATGATGCTGCCAGGAATTTGGTCTTTGGATTTTGCTCTGTGCCAAGGTTTATCTCTGTAGAATCCTCCACTAGGAGAGCTGACATCTCTTGATACTTAGATGGTAGGGGAAGGTCAAATCCTCCATCCTCAGGTGCCACAGTTGGGTTTTCACCATTGGATACATCCTTTGTTTTTACTATTTTGTGATCAGGAGGTGCCACAGTGTGGTTTTCACCTAGAGATCTTTCTTTGTTTTTACTTTTGCGATTGGAGGATTTGGCATTCTCACCAAAATAAGCTGTTGGATCTAGTTCCATTACAAAACTTGCTTTATGATCACCAAGAGGGATACCATCTCAAAGTCCCATGAACTTAGCTATAGCTTCGTCATTCTGAAATACATCTATAATGGGGGACCCTTGTTAGTCCCAATCGATAAGTTTAGGGTAGACAAGTGTTACAGTCTGGGTGTTTTTGGTGGATGTTAAGGATACGGATGATAGCATAAAGATGAAGGATTCGGTGAATAGGTCAGTCATATGTAGGGAAGAGTCATCGATGATATCCTCATTAGACGTTGAATCTGCGAGAGAACTTTCAGCCACCTTGTCGAGGATACCCTCGATGTCCAAGGTGCGCGGTACCTTTCTACCAAATCCTAACCCCTTCTTGTCTAGTTTCTTTGTCACAATGATGGGTTCCATTGTTCCTTGATTCTATTTCCCAAGGCCACCTTTGCCTTTATAGCCCATGTTTTTTACTATCCTTAAGCTATTACCATATTGCTTGACTGGTATTGTGACCTCCTTGTAGAGCCAAGAAGAAATGTCTTCAATAGTTTCTTCTTTTGATAAATTTCCATGTTGGAATTGGGTTAGAAATGCTGGGGGAGGAATTGCTACTTTTTTAGTTGCTTTGGCAATGGGCTGTTGGCCATAAGATTTAGGTGATAAAGGCATCCGCCCTACAAAACAAGATTTTGAGATATCATATGTTCCAAAGCCTATATCACGGATGTGAGCTTTGATTTTAGGAAGAGGATTAGGTTCACTTGTAGAGGATTTTGTCAGATTTTTAGGATCGACATACAGTGGGGATGTAATGGCTTTGTCATTTTTAGGCACCTGGTTGCAATTCTTATAGCTGCCTTGCAAGACACGGCAGAATTCAAAAGGATTAGGGTTACCTGGGATAGTTATCTCTGTACCATTGAATGAGAACTTTAGAGACTGATGGTACATTGAGGGAACAACTTTCATTGCATGGATCCATGGTCGACCTAGGATAATGTTGTAAGGCAGCTTAATGTCGAGGACCTGGCACCTGGTTTTAAGCATGATGGGGCCCAGTTGTATAGGCAAGTGGATAACACCTTCTGAGTGACATTCATCATCATCATATCCCTTGATTGTAATACTTTGATCAATGTTGACACGATCCTCAGAGTATCCCAATTGCTTAAGTAATTTTAGAGAACAGATGTTGAGACCAACACCACCATCTATGAGTATGCATTTGATTTTGTGTTTATGAATGAGAACCTCAATATGAAGGGCATTATTGTGACACAGATCATGGGATGGGAGGTCTTTCTTAGAGAAGACCACATTGTAGGGCGAAGCAATGTTACCTACTATAGCTTAGAAATTTGTGACGGCTATGTTGTTAGGAACTGAAGACTCTTGGAGGGCTTTTTCTAGCACCACTTTATGTGTGGGCAATGACCGTAGAAGGTCCAAGATAGAGATCTGTGCTGGCATTTTCCCTAGATGTTCGACAAGATTATAATCGGATTGAGTTGGGAGACTAGGTGTAGGACCACGAATGGTGACATGACCATGATGAGTTGTAATAGCGTAATCCATAGATTTGCCTTTGATTGTGAGGGTAGACACCTGACTCTCTTCAAAATGACCCACAATGGAGTCATAGGAAGTGGAAGCATTATTGACACCTTTACCTTTATCCAGAGGAGGATGCAGACCATGGTTCGGGAATGGTTCCTTGTACATGTTAAGGTCTTTATTGGTGTGGTGAGCTGGTGGTTCATCCTCAAAAGAGATTTGGTTCCCCTTGATGAGATTTTGGATTAGGTGTTTTAGTTTCATGCACGATGCAGTTCTGTGCCCTTTGCTCCTATGGAATTCACAGTATTCATTTTCTCTATACTGTGCAATTTTGTAAATAGGTTCGCCATATGGGGAAGCACCTGGTAAGGTGAGGAGCCCTTTGTGTAAAAGTTTCTGTAGGATCGACTCTATGGGCTCTCCCAAGGGAGTGAATTGATGCCGTGGAGGGTAATCTTGTTGAGGCCACTCTTGTTGTCATTGTTGTTGGTTTTGATATGGTTGTCTTTGTTGTTGCTGTTGTTGAGGTGGAGTTTGACTTAGTTTGGAAAGATGAAGCGGTGTTTGCAATGTTTGGACATGTTTTGAATCGACCACCCCATCATTGACCATGTTTTTATTTTTGTTCCAAAACTTTGGTTTATCATTTGTTTGTTGTTGAGGAGCATTGTCTTTAGTTTCTTTGAAGATTTTGACCACTCCTTTAGTAATGAGGGCCTTTTCAATGTTGATTCCCTTGTATGTAATTTCATCGAAGGTTGTAGCACTAAGAATTTGCAAATGAAAACCCAATTCTTGGTTGAGATTCTGCACAAATATGCTAACAAGTTGCTTTTCGGGTCTCTTGAATGGGAATTTGCTAGCAATTTGTCTCCATTGTTGAAGGAAAGAAATGAAAGTTTCCCCATTTTTTTGTTTGTTGTTGCATAGATTAGTCATGGAGATCTCATGCTCTGTGTTGTACAAGAAATGGGTGGCAAATTTCTCTGCAAGTTCGTTAAAAGATTTGATACCTGTGGGTAAGTGGGAGACCCTGATGAAGGGGGTAAATCACAAAACACACAACAACAGAAATTGAAAACAGAAAATAGAACTTTCTTTTATTGATCTGGACAACTCATTACATTACAGAAGCTTAATTACAATCAGAGGATGAATCCTCTACTTGCTGCAACACATTACAACTTTCCCAACCTCAAGACTCTAGAATCTTCAGCCTTCTGTAACCCCAAATCAGCTAGGGTTTTTGTTTTCCCACCTATTCTTGACTCCACACTTGCCCCCTTAACTCTGCTACCCCCCAGGGTTCCCAAAAATGGCTATTAATAGCTTTTTTGGCAGCCAACAACTTAATTTCAAAATTTGCATCTCCCTCCAAAAATAGGTCAACTTCCGGGAGCCATAACTTTTGATTCGGGTGTTCGATTGACATACTGTTTTATGTGTCGGAAAGCTAGTGGAGTGCTCTATGTGCTAAGAACTAGCTTTGCAAGTTCTAGCCATTTTCGGGCCCATACGGGGCCATTTAGTGTCTCAAACCTGAGTTTGAATAATTTTCAGGCATTTTTCAAGAAACAGAAACTTTAATATCTTTCAGCTCACAAATGATCTTTGTGTGATTCCTTCGCCAAAGGTCTTATATTTTCATTATGTAACTTCTTGTAAATTTTCACTTCAATCCGTGCCCAAATGCAAACTTTCTAAAAATAGCAAGTTACTATTTTTAGTAGTTTAGAAAAATTGAAAGTTCTACATCATTATTCAAGTGATTATGGAACCAGAACCACAAATTTTGAAAATAAATGGAAAGACCATCAACAATTTTGAAACACATCTTTTTTGGGTGATGCAAGATTGCCCTTACACCACTGGATGCTCCTGCATCAGACACCCAGGGTAATTTGAGAAGTGACCCTGTCACGTCTTAGGTGTTTGTGTGCGAAAAATCCAAGTAGTCAACCTCTGCCTTAGACAACCAAGAAGAATCTTCAATAGGTCTTCCTTTCCATTTCACCAGATATTCTTCATATTGCCTGTTCCAAGTACTTCTTCCCACACAGCTATTAAAGCTCTCTTTTATCTCCTCCATTGAAGTAGATGCTAAAATACTCTACTGTTCTTCTGTTGTTCCATCCTTTGTGCCACCCTCATGGTATTCTATTAAATCAGAAATGTTGAACACAGGGGAAATATTAATCCCACTCGGTAGCTCTACCTCATATGCATTTCCTGAATCATGCTTCTTCAGGATTCTACACGGTCCAAATTTCTTCATTTTCAACTTATTGTATATTCCAATTGGGAACCTTTTTTTTTCTCAAGTGAACCATGACTTCATCTCCTACCTGGTACTCCTTATACCTCCTTTTCTGATTTGCCTTAGCCTTGTATTGAATATTCATCTTATTAATGTGCTTTCTCACCTCTTCATGCAAATTCTTCAGATGTTCTGTAAAGTCTTCAGCTTCAGCACTTGTTTTTTCTCCTTTGTCCAGATTCCTTAACTCTAAAGCATTTCTTGGACTATTCCCATATACAATCTGGAATGGTGATTTCCCATTACAATTATTGACATAATTGTTGTAAGCAAATTCTGCCTGTGGTAAAATCAAATCCCATCCCTTGGGCTTATCTCCTACTAAGCATCGTAGCAGGTTACCGAAACTCCTATTCACCACTTCAGTCTGTCCATTAGTCTGTGGATGGTGTGTAGAACTGAACTTCAAATCTGTCTTCAACTTCTTCCATAATGTCCTCCAAAAATAACCAACAAACTTGGTATCTCGATTTGAAACTATGCTCTTTGGTAGACCGTGTAATCTCACCACCTTCCTGAAAAATAATTCAGCAATATGAACATCATCATTAGTCTTCTTGCAAGAAATGAAATGAGCCATCTTCGAGAATTTGTCCACCACCACAAAAAAAGAATCATGTCCTCTCTATGTCCTTGGTAATCCAAGAAAAAAATCCATACTAATATCATCCCATGGCTTCTTTGGTACAGGTAATGGCTGATATAGCCCTATATTCTGACTAGTTCCTTTTGCCATTTGACATACTCTGCAACTCTGCACAAATTTCCTCACATCCTACTGCAATTGTGGCTAATAAATTTTTTTACCAACAACAGCAATGGTCTTATCTTGACCAAAGTGTCTAGCCAATCCTCCACTATGGTTCTCCTTAATCAGGTTCTCTCTCATGGAACTCTTTAGAATACACAACTGGCTTCCTCTAAACAACATGCCATCTTGGATAATGAAATCCAACCATTTTGTCCTGTCCAAAGTAACAGGTTCCAAACAAGCTTTCTAGGGCTCTACAAAATCTGGATCTTCAGGATACAAACTTTTGAGCTCATTGAACCCAACAACCTCTATCTTCATTTCTGTCAACAAATTTTGCCTTTTGCTCAAGGCATCTGCCACTCTGTTGGACTTCCCACTCCTGTGCTTCAAAACAAAAGTATAGCTCTACAAAAACTCAACCCATTTTAAGTGCCTTTGATTCAACTTTCCTTGACTATTAAGATACTGCAAAGCCTGATGATCAGTATATAAAACAAACTCTTTTGGCAACAAATAATGTCTCCATTTCTTCAAAGCCTGAACTATTGCATAAAATTCCTGATCATAAACAAAATACTTTTTCTTGGCATCAATAAGCTTCTCACTAAAATAGGCAATGGGCTTATCTTCTTGACTCAAAACAACTCCTATACCACTACCACTAGCATCACAATCTACTTGAAATACCTTATTGAAATCTGGAAGTGCCAAAACAGGTTGTTCTATGACTTTCTGCTTCAATGTATCAAAGCTCTTGTCTGCTCTTTTAGTCCATCTAAACTCTTTTCTATCCCTTCTCATTGTCTCAGTTAGGAGTGCACAAATGCTATTGAAATTCTTGATAAACTTTCTGTAAAAACTTGGCAAACCATGAAAAGATCTTACCTCCGTTGCACTCCTTGGTGTAGGCCATTCAATGATAGCCCTTACTTTTTTTGGGTCCATCTTAAGACCTTCCTCTGAGACAATAAATCCCAAGTATACCAACTCCTTCTTTGCAAAACTACATTTCTTTAGATTAATCAACAACTTCTCCTCCCTCAGCTTCTCTAAAACTCTTCTAATATGTATCAAATGCTAATCCCAAGTCTTACTGAAAATTAAAATATCATCCAACTAAACAATAACAAAACTTCCCAAAAATTCTTCCAGTACCTCGTTCGTGAGCCGCATGAATGTGCTTGGTGCATTGGTTAGCCCAAATGGCATGACTAACCACTCATACAAACCCTCCTTTGTCTTGAAGGTTGTCTTCCATTCATCTCCTTCTCTGATTTGGATCTGGTGATACCCACTCTTCAGGTCAATCTTTGTGAAGTACTTGGCTCCACTCAAACAATCCATTATGTCATCCATTCTTGGTAATAGAAACCTGTACTTCATCATGATCTTATTTATGTCTTGAGAATTTGTACACATTCTCCACTCCCCATCTTTCTTTGGTGCTAGTACTGCAGGTACCGCACAGGGACTTAGGTTCTCTCTTATCAATCCCTTTCTCAACAACTCCTGAACTTGCCTATTCAACTCTTCACTCTCGGCTGGAGTCATTCTATGGGCTACCTTATTTGGTTGGCTGGCTCCTGGTATCAAATCCATTTGATGACTTATCTTCCTTACTGGTGGTAAACCTTCTGGTACATTATCAGAGATAATGTCTTGAAATTCTTCCAATATATCTGAGACTTCTGTTAGTACATCTTCACATTTCTCTTGACTAATCTTAGGAATTAATGCAAAGCAATGACACTCATGCTTCATACCTTCCAAAAATTTCCTACCATCTACCAAGCAAATTCTGGCAATGCTACATACCTTTTCTTCCACCTCCTTCAAGGGCTTCAACTTATGACGAACTCCATCCTTTGTTAGGGAATATGTGTTTGCACAGCCATCATGGACAATGCTCCTATCATACTACCATGGCCTCCCCAACAACATATGACATGCATCCATTGGTATGATATCACACAACACCTCATCATGGTAGTCCCCAATCTTGAACTTCACTAACACTACTCATTGACCAAAGCTCAGTGGTCCTTCTGCAACCATGCAATCCAATATGGATGTGGATGCTTCCTTCTTGTCAAATTCAACTTGTCAACTATCTCCTCTGAAACAAGATTGTTAGTGTTTCCACTGCCAATAATAATATGACAACACTTACCTTCACATTTGCACCTTGTGTAGAATAAACTCTTCCTCTAATTTAGTTCTTTCTCCTCATTCAACAAGGTTCTTCTGACAACTAGGGTTTCTCCCCTTTCAGCATCTTCAGAATGCTTAGAATGTGCATCTTCATCTACATGTGCAACTCGTGCATTACCTTCGGGTCTTCTATTTGTCCTTCCTTGATGTTGTGGACACTTGTATGCTCGATGCCCTTCTTCTCCACATTGGAAACAAGTTCCTCTGAAACCTCCTCTTCTGGGTCCTTGCCCAGGTCAGCCTCTTCCTCTTCCTCTTTGCTCACTGTTGTTCTAGTCACGAGGGTGGTAGGCATTATCCCCTCTTTGATTTCGACTAGTGCCCGCTTCTTCACTTTTCTTTTGATTTTCATTACAGCCTCCATAGAGTCTTCCACCAGTTCTTCTACCTTGACCTCTTCCCCTTTGCTTGCTATCAAATCTTTTATTCAGCCTCTCTTCCACCTTCAGGGAAAACTGGTACGCATCTTCTATGGTGGTCATTCTGACCAGGCTTAGCTTCTCTTGAATACTCAGCCTCAACCTATTAATGTAATGGGCTACCTTCTCCTTGTTGGGCTCTGCATGACCTATCCTAATAGTAATTTTATAAAACTCTTCTGTATACTCCTTAACAGACTTGTTACCTTGCTTCAGTCCTTGCAGCTTCTTCAGTAACTCCATCTCATAGTCCACAGGAATGAACTACTTCTTCAGTTTCTCCACCATCTGATCCCATTTGGTGATCTTTCCTTTTCCTCTTCTATTCCTATCTAATTGGACCTCCTTCCACCAAATATTGGCGTGGCCCTTCAACTTTATTTTTGTAAACTTAACCCGATCTGAGTCCTCCACATCTTCATACTCGAAATACTCCTCCATGTCATTGATCCAATCAATAAGCTATTCTAGATTCAAATATCTAGAATATGTAGAAACTTTGATCCTAGGCCTCTTTCTAATCTTCAAAATGGCCCTCAACAACCTAACTTCTACAGGATCTCCTAGAGCTTCTTATTCTTCCTCAGATAGCTCTTCTTCAGCTTCATCTTCACTTTCTTTTCTTGTCCTCAGCTCAAACCCTCTTCGTAGCTCCTCTTGCAATGCATCGATTTGCCTTTGTAGGGCTCTAAAACCCTCTTTCATCAAAGCATTCCTCCCAACATGATTTCTTCGTCGAGGCATCTTGGTCTCCGCAGAAAATCCACAACCTCAGGTCCTGGTGTAAACTGCCTCACGGTTGGTGATCTGTCTACACACTCAGGAAACCTGACTCTGATACCACTTGATGAAGGGGGTCAATCACAAAACACACAACAACATAAATTGAACACAGAAAATAGAACTTTCTTTTATTGATTTGGACAACTCATTACATTACAGAAGCTTAATTACAATCAGAGGATGAATCCTCTACTGGCTGCAACACATTACAGCTTTCCCAACCTCAAGACTCTAGAATCTTCAGCCTTCTGTAACCCCAAATCAATTAGGGTTTTTATTTTCTCGCCTATTCTTGACTCCACACTTGCCCCCTTAACTCTGCTACCCCCCAGGGTTCCAAAAAATGGTTATTAATAGCCTTTTTGGTGGCCAACAACCTAATTTCAAAATTTGCATCTCCCTCCAAAAATAGGTCAACTTCTCGAAGCCATAACTTTTGATCCAGGTGTCCGATTGACAAACTGTTTTATGCATCAGAAAGCTCGCAGAGTGCTCTACGTGCTATTGTCGAGCCCATACAGGGCTGTTTCGTGCCTCAAACTAAAGTTTGAATAATTTTCAGGTATTTTTTAGGAAACATAAACTTTAATATCTTTCAGCTCACAAATGATCTTTGTGTGATTCCTTCGCCAAAGGTCTTATATTTCCGTTATATAACTTCCTGTAAATTTTCACTTCAATTTGTGCCCAAATGTAAACTTTCTAAAAATAGCAGGTTATTATTTTTAGCAGTTTAGAAAAACTGAAAGTTCTACATTATTATTCAAGCGATTATGGAACCAGAACCACAAATTTTGAAAAGAAATGGAAAGAACATCAACAATTTTGAAACACATCTCTTTTTGGGTGATGCAAGATACACCACTGGATGCTCCTGCATCAAAACTATTCTATAACTTGACCTCCAAGACTGCGAGGAAAGAGACGCATAAGATATGTGTCATTATGTGAGACCTTGAAGCAAGCAAGATAGAATTCTTTGAGATGGTCTTTTGGGTCCCCTTTTCCTTTATATTTATCAAACTTGGGAATAGTGAAATTGTGAGGAAAAGGGATCATGGGTAATGACCGATTAAAAGGATAAGGACACACTTCTTCTAAAGAGGTCTTCTTGGTGTGGCCAAATGTTAAATCGGCTAGCTGTTGTTGAACTTTCACAATTTTTAGCTCCATCATTGTGGGAGGGGCTGAAAACATCTCATGGTGTCCTAGAAGTGGTTGTTGATGCCCATACGGAAGATTGTAGTGTAAGCCATGGGCATTGGTGTTATAAGGGTCGTATGATTGGTTGGGGTTGTATGTGTTTTGATTTTGGGGAGGTGAGGGCAGTGCTAGGTAAGAATGTAGGCTTTGTGATGGTTGAAGAAAAGAGTTTGGTGGTGGAAAGCTAAAGTTTGTTGGGTTAGGTTGCGGTTGCGGAACATAGCTTTGGGAAGTTTGGTTTTAGGAATGTCGAGGGTGGTTAGGAAATGTGTTGAAAAAGTTTAGTGCTGATGATTGTTGTGGTGGGGGGACATAGGTAGATGTGTTTTGCAATGGTTGAGGTTGATTGAGGATGAGCGTAGAAGAATGTTGTGGTTGGGGTTGCCTGACCCTGGTTGGTTGAAGGATATGAAGGGTTGATGACGTTGGGGGTGATGTTTGTTGAGACCCTTGTTGCATGGCTACATAAGTGTTTCCCAGATTGTAATTTGGTGGGAAACCTTCTCATGATGGGGTAGCCAATATTCCACTTGTGATTGGTGTGGACATTTTAGGAGTGTTTTGCATGTTTGATTTTGCTAGAGCGGCTTGTTTTGCTAATTCTGCTTGATGATGTAGAGTCTCTTGTTGGTGTTTGTAGATCTCCATAGGCATTATTAGCGGTGATAAGGGTCTCTCTGCCATTGGTTTTTGATAAAGGGGATTCTCATATTGGGCAATCGTTTTCCCTTGTGAGCCTTGTCTGTGAAATGGGGTGGTCACAATTGACATGGTTTAGACTATTGTTATAGTGTCTTGGGTGTTGTTAGGTTTGCTAAGATTTGATAGATCAAAACCTTTGGGTAATTTGGCTCCTTGCTCTGCTAGCAAGCGAAAGAAATGATCTTGGTTCTTGCTATGGATTTTGTAAAAGGTGGCCATGGCTCTAGGATCTTGTATGATTTCATCAAGGTCTTGTCCATCTTCTTGAGAGGATTGACCTTTTTCAAAGTGTCATTCTTCTTGAGATGGGACTTGACCTATGGTATAACCTTGTGGAACAAAATCCAGAGGCATGCCAGTGGTATAGTGAGGTGTACTTACCAAAGGGACCCTACATTCTTGAGATGGGACTTGGTCGATAGTATAACCTTGTGGAACAAAATCTGGAGGCATGCCGGTGGTATAGTGAGTGCACTTACCAAAGGGGCCCTACTTTCTTGAAGATTGTTTGGTTGGTCAAGCTACGACCTGTTTGAAGAGTTGGTTGATCTCTCCGCTGGTGTCTTGGGAGTAACCTTGGGAGTAATGTTGGATTGGCCTGATTAAGGTGTGTGAGGAGGCGATTTACACTTCCTCGGGACAACTTGCTTGGTCTTCATAGTTTGCTGGAGTCTAGTGGTTACCATGGAATACACTAGGACAATATGCTGGGATTCTGCTTGTGTTTTGGAAAAGACAAACTTTGATGCACAGTTTACTGGATAAAAGGTGCTGTACTATTTGACCAAAGGCGCAGGACTGTGCCACCAAAAGTGAGCTACTGTAATACCAAAGGCAATGGACTGAGCTACCAAAGGTGAGGTACTTCTAGCCCAAAGGTGAGCTACTGTTATACCAAAGGTGATGGACTGAGCTTCCAAAGGTGAGGTACTGCTAGACCAAAGGCGAGCTACTGTTAGACCAAAAGCGAGCTATTGTTATACCAAGAGCGCTGAAGTAGGTTTTCTAGAGGCGAGGTACTGTTATACCAAAGGCGGGCTACTGTAGTACCAAAGGTGAGCTACTTTTATACCAGAGGCACTGAAGTAGTGTCTGTGATGTTTTATAAGGCAAATTTTGATAGATTTGGTTTTGGTTTTGATTGGGTTTACTTTGGCAAGAGAAAACACATCAAACAATGTTTGCAAAAAAGGACTGACACAACAAATAGTGTATGTTTGAGGCTCACAAAAAGCCCAATGTTTCCACAGGTATAAGACAATTGCAAACAATATCAATCACTTTTTATCCCTAGGGACAAGGTTTCATTGCAGTAGATTAGATCACAACTTAATACTCTGTTGACCAAATGTCATTCCATAAAGGTGTCAGACATTTGTATCTTTGCAAGATACGATAGGTAGGGATATCTCACCCTCCCCTTGGAAAGCTCAAGTAGGTCACAAGAGCTTTATGGCCAAGGGAATACTATCTCTTCTCAAGGGAGCCAATGGTGAGTATCTTGATGGCTTAAATCGATTCCCCTTGAACTGATGATTATCACAACGTTCAGAGGTAGATCAGGTAGTCACTATCTAGAATGGTTCTTAGTAACTTTGAGGGACCAATGCCTTACGAGCAATGTGAAAAGCTACTAAAATCTTTAACCAATCTTACTAAGAGTATCAAACACTTCGCTCGATGTAAAAATTATTTCCACAAAGAGCTAGTACACCTCTTTTCAGTTTGGCACCACAAGGTAAGGCTGACATCGGTTAGGACTTGGCTTTTGCCTTACCCCTTTTATATAGCGGTTCAAAGAAAAACTCCACTTAGGGTCATCCCTTTTGGATGAAGCACAATCCAAAAGTAGGCCCTTCTAAAGGAATAATTGAAATGTAAGAGCAAGTACGTCAAACAAAGGTTCAATTGTCCTGTTATAAGAAAAATAAGGTGCAACTAGATTAGGCACACACACGATTGTAGTTGTCAATTGTCCCTTATGAAATTAAAGTTTTTGGCATTCATGTCCATTGTCCCTTAGAAAATTGCAGTGTTTTTGCATTCATGTCCATTGTCCCTTAAGAAAGCAAAGTGTTCCTAAGACTTAGATTACCAAAGTGATTTGTTCAATTATCCCTTAAGAAGGCAATATGTTTTTAAGACTTAGTGCAATAGATCGAGATTTATTCAATGCTCGTCCTGCATGAACATGTTAGGAAAACCCATTTTCTCTTTGTGAGTGATAAGAAGCTACAACAGATCGATTTAGTTCCACAAAAAATCACAAGTTAGTAAAAATAAATCAATTTGACCCAAAAGTGCTTTACTGTCTTACCGGAGGTGACTTACTGTAATGCCAAAAGCGTTGAACTGTGTTGCTGGAAGAGAGTTGCTACAAACTAGAGGCGATGCACTGTGCTACTAGAAGTGCTGCGCTATGCTACCAATAGCACGGTACTGTACTACCAAAAGCGCTTTACTGCCCCAGATCTAAAAAAAGTTGTATTTTATCAAAAAAGTTAGGTCAAAAGATAATTTCATGTTTTCTTTGTAGATCCGGGATGAATGGTTGATATAATCTGTGCCCTAGAATAAAAACCACTCAATGATGTTGCAAAAAAAGATGGGTTAACTCAAAAATTGTAAATACTCCTAAATACTCCAGCTTAGGCAGTACACAAGATAATTGAAAGGATAAATAAATCAGCTTGCCATTCAATAAAGGATAGATATGTGAGTAAAACCTTGTAGAATCACAAAACAAGATTAAAAACCCTATTTTTCCAAAAGCGCTTTACTGCTATGTTGGCCGCGCTACATTGTGTATCCAAAAGAATGCTACTGCACTACTAGAAGCGCTATAGTATCGCCCTAAAGCGCTACACTGTGCTACCAAAAGCACTTTGTTGTTCTATCAATAGCATTTTTCTAAATTTTTGCGTTGTTCCGTACTGTACTAAAAAAATAATTTCTCAAAGAAAAAGAGGGATTAGTGGGTCCCACCGGGCATGCCAGAATGTGTATGAGGAAAATTGATTATGTTTAAATGATAAAATCAACACTATGATAATAACCAAATAAAAAACCCATAACATAAAGAGATCTATCTAAATAAAAAAGCCATTATTAATAAATCAAATTAAGAAAGCTTTTACTCAAATTGTGTTGTTCTCTTTGTTCGAATGTGGATTGCTCAATAACGCTGCGAAACCATGTTTGCAACAAGCAAGTGTAGGTGCTCAAAGATTAATGTAAAAAGATCGTAAAGTGCTCAACGATGTGATGTATGCTCCAAGTGTTGTAAAGGATGCTTGAGAATAAGTGATCGAAGATGATTTGTGAAGGAAATGAGGGGGGTTTATATAGGTTTCAATAAAGATCGATCAATGGTCCAGATAATTCAGAAGAATCAATGGAAGAGATAAAACAAATAACCATGATGAATGTGCACATGACATGTGTCAATCCATATGGATATTTTTATTAAGATATGGTGAAAACAAGATTGATTGAATAGATAACTAAACTTGTAATTTTGCCTTTTTTAGAGTTCTAAAAATAAGACTGATTGTGTACATGAGTTAACAAGATATTTTAAGAAGAATTAGAAGAATTAGAAGATAATTGAAATTAAATAAATAAATTTATTTAATTGTTTGTGCATGATAAAGGAATAGATAAGATATGAAGATTTAAACAAATTAAACAAATAAATTGATTTAATTTATTTTGCATGATGAAGGATAAATAAAATATGTGATTATATTTTATTTTTAGAAGATTTATTTTTTTAGAGGAAAAAACAAATTAAATAAATAAATTTATTTAATTGTTTGTGCAAGATTAGAGGAATATGAAGATTATAAATAAAATACTTGATTTTATTTATTTTTAGAGGATTGAGATAATTTAAATAAATTTGCATGATTTATTTAAATTTAGAAGAACAATTGATTTAATTAAATAATGTAAATTATTTAATTGTAGATAAGAGGATTTGTGATGAATTAATTAAATAATTTATTTATTTAATTGATGTGGACTTGAATTTTGGAAAGAGGATAATGATTTAATTAAATAATAAAAATTATTTAATCATGGAAGAATAAGGTTGATTTAATGAAAATTAATTAAATAAAGAAGATTTGTTTAATTAATGTTGAAAGTATGTGATTTAGAAGAAATAGATGAAATTAATTAAATAATTAGATTATTTAATTAACGCTGAATGCAGGTGATTAGACAGATTAGACGAAATGCAAGTGATGTGATCTGACTTGGTCATTTTTGGGTGTCTACAATTAAGACTACCTCCAGAGATGCACAAAATTGCCATCCCGAACATCTACACTTGTTGATTCAAAAAGAGAATTTTTTCTACATATTTCCATCAATTCCATGCACATTAGTCCTTTAATCAGAAATCATGATCTTAAGAATTTATCTTCAATTAATCATTATTTAGAATAATCTTTCTAGCCTATTTAGGTGCAGACATCAAGAAAGATGGGACTAGAAAGGAGAAAAAGAGAGGTAAAAATATGTATTTTATGGGTGCTACTTGGCACTCATCATTCCCAACGTCCAAAGACATATTTTTGCATATTCTACAGGATTTCACATAATTTCGCTCGTGCTAACCTTTAGATTTGTACGTGTTTCAAGGTCAAACAAATTGAACACCTGGGTAATGTTTGGCTTTCTCTTAGTGATTTAACGATGTAATTTTTTTCACATTTTAACAATGTTAAGCCTTTCATCTTTAATTTCTTTTGTTTGTGTGTCCGTTTTTTGGCAAAAAACTAGTGTTTGGTCTTTTTTTTCATTATAATATAACCGTTCCTTAAAATTTCAAATAAATTACATTTTTATAAACTAGACTCCATTCTACACATATTAAAAAAATAATTTTCAATTAGTTTTCAAAATTTACAAGGGTAGCACAGCCAAAATTTAGTTTTCTAGGATGTGTCCACTTTGAAAAATAGTAAAAAATCAAATATTAATTAAAAAATTATCAGAAAAATTAGGCATCAACTACATGCTGTTAGCTAATTTCTCACTGAAGCGATTTTAAAAATACCAAAAAAAGTTAACCTTTTGAGGGAGCCACAAAACATGCTATGTTATGTTTTTTTGACAAAAACAACACCAATTTTTGTGGCTCCCTTTTTTGAACCCCTTATCTATACTATTTAAAAAAAAATAGTAGTTTAGAAAGTAGACTTGGAGCACTACGAATATTGTTATTGTTGCATCTTAAAATTTTGAGTGTAACTATGCTCAATTTCTCATCCAAGGTTAGTATTTCCTGATTTCAGAAAAAAAGTGGCCACTTAAGACCCCTTTTTGGCCCCCCATCTTCTTGCACATACCCTATATAATTATAATAATTCTATAATTCTATAATATTGTTAGAATTAGGCTTGTGGCTCCGGATGCTACTAGCATACCTATAATTAAAAAATATATCTAAAGTATGCTGAGAGATATCCTTCTTGAGGCACCTATTTTTAATCAATTTACTACACATAGGTGGAAATAGGTGCCTCGAGAAGGATATCTCTCACCGTACTTTAGATATATTTTTAAATATAGTTATGCTAGTGCTATAAATTTAAATAAAGAATATACTTGGCTAGAGTGTTTTTTATTATTATCTATAGTTTTGACATTTGACATTTAGAAAATACTTGACTATTGACTATTAATATTCTTTATATTAGTAGGTTGTAGTTGTTCATTTAATTTTTATCTTGTAAACAATTGTAATTATAAAGTTTTAGCAATACTATTTAGACCAAACTTTATTTTAGTTTAAATCATTATTATTGAAAAGAATTGGAATTCCATCTAATGGTTGATATAATTTATGTATTATTTATGGTAGTGTATTATTGTGAGAATTGAAATAATATACATTGAATTAGAATTAAACATGAGTTATTGAGTATGTAATCTTTACAAATATTAATTAAACTAGGAATGATCGCATGAGAATGTATTTTTGTAATTTCTGGACTAGAGAATGAAATTTTGTCATTAAAATATCTTATTATTCCCTTCTTCTCTAAAAGAAAAATGGATTTGGATATATATGGAAAACATTAGATATCTGTATAATTGAAGGACTAATCCACATTCTTACAATGTTAGTTTTTCAGATTTTCTATTAAGAACTTTTCATGATACATTTAAGACTGCAATATTCACTCATTTCGTACCAAGGACATTTACCTATGTAATTTATTATCTTTTCATTTGATTACTAGGTATTAAAGAATGAGTATTGGAATTTTTGTTTTATATGTTTATACTTTTAGAATACTTATTGGTCGTATGACCTCACCTTGCCTGCCAGGGATCTTGGTGATAAAAAATGGTAAGTATACAATGAGTACTCAATAATTTAAACAAGTTCAAATCAAACCGCATGCAATGTTTGATATTAACAGTGCCTCTAGTTCACATTTTCAAGTCAAGTCGTCATGATTGAACTACTGCATCTAACACCTAACATAGCTACAACAATAACACATGTGGCACCATCCTTATAAATCATCAGGGAGAAATAAGGACACCTTATAATTTTAATTTAAATCCGAGTGAATGGGAAATCTTCCTCAAACTAAAATGAATAATTATTTAAATTCAAGTGAGTTGTCGATAATATGGATCCCAAGAAAAGTTTTCTTTTATTCAATTAGGATTATGTGTTCAAGAGAAATAATTAACCAAGTACTAGACAAAATGACAAGAATTTATCAAGACAATGTTTCCCCTAGTGGGTGGCAGTTGACAAGGAATTGTCTGGGGAAAGGGACCCTAGAAAGGGTTGTGTACCCACTAATATAGTTCACATCAAACTTAAACAAAACCAAAACTACATATATATTATACTTTGATCCCATGGATATGGGTACATAGGCAATATGGGTAAACAAAGGAGGTTTTCAGTACTCAAGTTTTCATGTGTGCTATTGGTAAGTTTTCTAAAAAATTGAGACCAACAAGCGTAGCCTAATTATTAAAAAAAGTTAGTAACAAAGTGTTACCCCAAAATTTCAAACTTGAAAATTTTCAAAATTTTGGAGTACCCGAGCCCCCTAAAATTGTCAAGTCACAAAAATAATTACAGTTGAAAACATGTCAAACCTGGCAAAAAATCCTCTTGTATGTGCAATCTCACCTCCATTTTGCTTAGTCTAGCCAGTTCTTGTGTCCAAATATTTCACTGTTTGTGAAATTTTAAAATTCACATTTTCCCGGTTGTGATTCAAAAGTGAGGTCAAATTTTAATGGTTATGTTGCTGGAGCAAAAATCATTTCTGGGTTTCGTTTTGAAATGTCAAATCATTATACTATACAAATTTCATGCAAAATGAAGTCGGTATGTGGGAGATATGGAGGTTTTTGTCCCTCAGCCCAAACATGGCGTCAAGTTCTTGGCTTCAATTTTATGTGGAGTTAGATAATTTTTGTTGAAGCATATTATATTTTTCAAAGTTATAAAGTTAGTGCATTAAGGATAGATGACTTGAGGCACCAAATATTTTAAATTATGGAAACATAATATCTCTGACTCCATATTGTTAGGGATTAGACGGGTTCTTGAACTCAATGTGCCTCCGACTAAAGTTTCAAAGTTCTCAAGGTGGCCGATCTCTCGATTCTTCCGTTGTCAGAGGTTTGCTAAGTTTTTGAACTCCTTACAATAGCCAATTCTAAATTTTGCAATATTCTCGATAGCCCGAGAAGCCAATGTATTTGCTGATAATGTTTATGCTTTGAATTGGAATGCTTTTTGCTCACGGTGTAAGTGCCTCATAGAAATGTTATCTCATGAAATGCTCTGGTATATGTAAAGTGTGGAAGCATGGACAAGGTGTTGAACCACAAAGATCGTAGGATGTGTATTAATATAGTTTATTTGAAAAGATTTCAGAAACTTTCAAGAAATGTTGTCTCATCAAATGAATGCAGATATATTAGAAACTTTCAATCAAATGCAATTGACAGGTTAAAGCCAGGCTTCACGACCTTTTCCAGCATCCTCCCATTCTGCGCGAAATGAGAACCTTTGAGTAGAGTTTGGACAACCACCCAAAGTGTAATATAAACGCAAACCTTCATCATTTGTCAGAAATGCTCTAGTAGACATCGTATTCTTTGTACTCCCTATGGTTGCAAGCATCAATAGATATGTGTGCGAATAGTGAGAGCATGGATAAGAGCCGTAAAACAATTGGTAAAATGATTTATTGAAGGATATATGCAAAATAGACTTGTTGAAAAAGCTTTAGAAATTTTCAAACAAATGCAATCTTTGCCAGCATCTCTACGAATGTGTAAACATCCTAGCCTGTAGCTTGTACTATCGATGACTAATTTGAACTATCATCAAAGCACACTGGAAAGAGAATTTTTAGATATTGCAATCTCAATGCTTTAGAAGCTCAGATAACCATTTAAATAGTTTGACAAAATGCCTCAAAGAAGCTTGACCTCATGGGTTTCGATATGGATTTTATTGTGAATAAAACTTCAGAAAACTTCAAAGCAAATCTGAACGGGCAACATGCTTGTGGCTGATGGAAAAGATCGTGAGTTTTTAGTTGAGGTTGAATTTCTATCTAAGCTTCATCATTTTAGTCTTGCTTCACTCTATGAATATTGCATTAAGTTTCACCAAAAGACTTCATAAACTTCCCATGAAATTCTCTATTAGAAATATATGTGAAATATGGATGGTTACAAAACACATGAGCTATTTGTGATATGCTTCAATGAACTACGATTTCATGAAATGTAACGCCAACAGGTATAAAAACTAGACTCAACGCTTTAATGTCCTCTCTCTCTGCTTACGCCATGGGGATTGGTACTTATATTATAATCCAAAATGCTTTGAGAGAAATGTATGCCAAATGTAGAAGTTTTCAGAAAAAACACAACTCTCATAGGCAGGCCACCTCCTCCTTTGTCTGAATTAGAATTATAAAAAAGGAAGGTGAACGAAATAACTAGTTCAATATAGGAAAAAGGGTAATTTTCTATGGCATTGCCAAACTCTTCTCCAACGTGATGCCAACACACTCTTAGCTCATAAAAAAGAGAGGAAATATGTTGTTAGATATAACTCTCAAATAAAGCAATTGATATGAGAAATACTTCCATAAACATCATCGTTAATTCTCTCATATTAGATATAGTATTGTTATAAGCATTACATGATGTTGCAATTAGATAAGATTTGACCTCCATGCATCCCAAGTATAGGTGACAGAAGGATAAAAATGGTATGAGCACATTGTATGCTTCAACATCTTCACAAAACTGAGAAGAAGAGAAGGCTAGAAACTGTTACTGCATTGATAGCACATGCAAAATCTTGCCATTCAGATGGATTTCCTAGTTGATGATATGTTGAAATTCAAACTAGAGAAACAATATGGATTGGTCTGCAAAATAATAGTTATTGTGATCCTAAAATGAAATCAAATGATGTGCAAATAGTACTCTGTGGCCTCATGGCTTGGAGTTTATTTAATGATGCTATGGGAAAAGTTTACATTGTCACTGGTGATACATTCAACACATTGGATGATGACTCTATATCATTTCCTTTTCTATGTTTATAGCATTGTGGCTGATTGGAAACTGTCAGATGTGTTAGAAGAGCAAATCTAAACAATTAGTGACATAGCAGATCAATTCAATGTTTTTCTTCTCAAATTGAGTCATTTTAATATAATGACTTTTCAAATGTTATGTTATTTCCTTTTAGATGTAAAAAGGAAGGGGAAAAAATCAAAGCTCCTAAAAATCAGTTACGGGAGAAAGAAAATAATTTTTCATTACTTTCCAAGAAACAGTTACAAGGAGGGAGCTTGTACTTTTCATTCATCGATGTCCCAAGAAGCAGTTGTGGGGAAAAATTGAAGAGTCATAGGAGTTCTTATAAATATGAAATTGATAAACTAAAGGGGCTATGTTTTTCTGGCTATTTGGGGGGAACGGAGGAGCAGTCTAGTTTTTCTTTTTCACACAGTTCTATTGTTCAGGGTGTTGAGTCTGTGAACTCTCATGTTGAAATTGGAGGAATAAAGAGAGCATTTCTCAGCCTTTGAATTTATTTACATGTTGTCTTTTGATTACAATAAACTGTGTTTCTTTGTAATTACTCTTCATTGTCATTTCTGTTATAATGGATTGTATATGTGTTTTTCTGGGACTTTGAATTTAGTGAAACTCATTTGTTGAAAGGCATCTGCTGCTCTTTCTTTTCTTGGATATCATTGGTAAGTGTGTGATGAGTAAACTTTGAGTTATTTGTTTGTATTCACTCTATTCTGTTCAAACATGCACATCTATCTCATGGTGATGGGTAGATGTTAATATACCTTTTCTGCTTTCTGGTCAAAAGCATATCCAGTTTTCATTCATTACAGATTATTTGAAGGTAGCTGCGCCTTGTAAAATAAGCAGAGAGCACTTGTAATTATCCATTGCAAGTGTCTCAACTGTTGGTTCATTTATCATTCTTGTGGGCGATGAGTATAAATTAGAAGCGACAAATCTGTTAACCACTAGTTTTTGGTGACTTTGCTGGGGAAAGAATCGAAGTTTTGGTGTCTTCTTTTCACAGAAATTTGAAGGTGCCTCCCCGAGAACGGAGGTTGGCGGCTCTATTGGTGAAATGTGCTTAGAAGTAGTTTACCCCAACAAAGAATCCTGCTAATTTAATTTTCAGATTTGCATGATGGCATTGGTTTCTCCTCAGCCATGGGGAAATCATTTTGGACCTCTCTTTTTGTCTCAATTTTCACCTCTACCTGAAGGATCAAGAAAGTATTTTCTAAAGTTCAGTGGAAAAGGCTCTCAAGATGCAAAAAATCACATTCTGGCATTTATAGTTTCATGTGGCATTTTGGGGGTAAGTGAAGAAGATGTTTTTGTTTGGTTATTTGTTGAATCTCTTATTGGACTTGCAGTAAATTGGTTCCATTATTTAGAAGATAAATGTATTATTGATTGGGACTCATTGAAAATTAAATTCTTGGGAAGATATAAAAGTCCTGTTGATGAAGCTGCTCTGCTGTGTCAATTTTTTAACATTCAAAAGCAAGAAGGTGAATACATCAGAGATTTCATGGATAGATTCAACCAGATGCTCAAGAAGATTCCATCCCCTCTTCCACCAAGTGAGCAACTTCAGCTTTGTATTTTTATTTCCTCTTTGCATCCTGATGTTCAATTTGAGTTGAAACAGAGTAAAGTGAATAATATTAAAATTGCATGACAAGAGGCTATAACAATAGAAGATGCTTTGATTTTAAGTGGCCTTTAGAAAGTAAATTAGGTTATAAATAATTTAAATGTTGAGCCCGTGGAAAGGTCTATCATGCATAAACAAAATTTCTAGCTTGTGAGTTTTCAAAATGCATAACCTCTTTCTGCCGAATACTGTAATCTCTCTATCTTTGATCCAAAACACTTTGGTAAAGATAAGATAAATAGTGTAGAAATTAAACCTCATGGGGATAGAAATATGGAAGCCTTTTATTTCTATTATGAAGAAGATAATGATGGGTATGAAAGCCCCTCAAACGATGGAGAAAAAGAAATATCCTCTCATGATGTAAATTATAATGAGGGTAATGTAGGTAGCATTGTTTCATCATCCTTATCCTTTGCAGAAATGGAATCATTCACTTTTACTAACGAGGAACCACTTAAGGGTGCACAACATGAAGATGAAATTATGAATATCTTTTCTTTTGATTGTGTACAAGATGAATATGAGACTTTCATATTTTCTGAGCAAGGTGACACAAGGATATGGCTGCAAGAAGAGGTCAGGGATGATTTTTCTTTTGAATCCTTTCATTTCAAAAATCCTGATATCAAAAATTTTAAACAAGCATTGGGAGATGGCGTTACAAGCAATCATGGTAATTTAAATGAAAGTGATCAAATGCATGAATGTAAGGAACCTCATGTTGTTTACATTCCCCATTGGTGCCTTAATACCTATGATGATGAATTCTTGTGTGGAGAGGAGGTTGCCGTATTTGATTTGCAGGTTATAGATAAAGATGATGAAGTGTGTTATGAGGTTATTAAGCCAAATCTTATAGAGGAGGAGGATATTATTCTAGTTGAGAATGATTTTCAGCCACATGACAGTTTTATTCATGACGTAGATTCTTATTCTTCTCCAATGAAACTTGATTCAATTTCAGTTCTACATGAATCATATATGGCTAATGATTGGCTTTCTGATGGATTGGCTAGTCAGAGTTATTTTAAGACATGGGACATTAATCCATCTACTACAGAAATTGGTGATTATGCACAAGGGCATGTTGAAAATATTCCAGAAGTTTATGATGCAAAGTGGTTGTTTAGCTCTGACATATCACGTAGAAAGTTCCTTTGCCATATGAATTATAGATTTATGCTTATAATCAACAGATGGCTTTTGGGCGTACAAATGCTTCTCAGGTACATTTTTCTTTTCCACTCTGGCATCTATTTTTCCCAACCTATTAATGGATTTGCATATCACTATGGGGTCTCTGGAGGTAGGGTCTTCCCAACCATGTACATAGTAGGAGTTTTTGTTGTGCTGGTAGTGTAGTTGTTTCCTTTTCCTGTCATGTTCCATTTTTTTGCTTGCTTTGGCTCCTTTGTCCTTTGGGTTGTCTGACTCTGTTGCCCAATGGATTTTTGCATTGGTTTATGGTTGAGGTTTTGGGTCCCTTCCTTCATCCTTCTGCACTCCTCATCCCTAATCAGAGCCTGTTGTTACCTCAAAATTTCAATCTTGAAAATTTTCAAATTTTTGGAATACTTGAGCCCCCTAAAATTGTCAAGTCACAAAAATAATTACATTTGAAAACTTGTCAAACCTAGTGAAAAATCCTCTTGTATGTGCAACCTCACCTCCATTTTTCTCAGTCTGGCCATTTCTTGTGTCCAAATATTTCACTGTTTGTGAAATTTTAAACTTCACATTTTCCCAGTTGTGATTTGCAAATGAGGTCAACTTTTAATGGTTATGTTAATGGAGCAAAAATCATTTCTGGGTTTCATTCTGAAATGTCAAATCATTATGTTGTCCAAATTTTGTGCAAAAACAAAGTTGTTATGTGGGAGATATGGAGGTTTTTGTCCCTCAGTCCAAACACGGCTTCAAGTTCTCAGCTTCAATTTTATGTGGAGTTAGATAATTTTTGTTAAAGCATATTATATTTTTCAAAGTTATAAAGTTAGTGCATTAAGGATAGATGACTCGAGGCTCCAAATCTTTTAAATTATGGAAACTTAATATCTCTAACTCCATATTGTCAGGGATTGGATGGGCTCATGAACTCAATGTGCCTCCAACTAAAGTTCCAAAGTTCTCAAGGTGGCCGATCTCCTGACTCTTCTGTTGTCAGAGGTTTGTCAAGTTTCTAAACTCCTTACAATAGCCAGTTCTAAAGCTCGCAATATTCTCGACAACCCGACAAGCCAATGTATTTGTTGATAACATTTAGGCTTTCAATTGCAATACTTTTTGCTCATGGTGTAAGTGCCTCATAGAAATGTTATCTCATGAAATGCTCTGGTGGACATATATGTAAAGTGTGGAAGCATGGATAGGGCGTTGAACTACAAAGATTGTAGGATGTGTATTAATACAATTTGTTTGAAAAGATTTCAAAAACTTTCAAGAAATGTTGTCTCATCAAATGAATACAGATATATTAGAAACTTTCAATCAAATACAATTGACAGGCTAAAGCCAAGCTTCATGACCTTTTCCAGCATCCTCCCAATCCGTGAGGAATGAGAACCTTTGAGTAGAGTTTGGACAGCCATCCAAAGTGTAATAAAATGAAAAACCTTCATCATTTGTTGGAAATGCTCTAGTAGACAGCGTATTCTTCATACTCCCTATGGTTGCAAGCATCAGTAGATATGTGTGTGAAAAATGAGAGCATGGATAAGAGCCGTAAAACATTTGGTAAAATGCTTTATTACAGGATATATGTAAAATAGACTTGTTGAAAAAGATTTAGAAATTTTCAAACAAATGCAATCTTTGCTAGCATCTCTGTGAATGTGTAAACATCCCAGCCCGTAGCTTATACTATCGATGACTAATTTGAACTATCATTAAAGCACACTGGAAAGAGAATTTTTAGATATTGCAATCTCAATGCTTTAGAAGCTCAGATAACCATTTAAACAGTTTGACAAAATGCCTCAAAGAAGCCTGAACTCATGGGTTTCGATATGGATCTTATTGTCAATAAAACTTCAGAAAACTTCAAAGCAAATCTGAATGGGCAACATACTTGTGTTTGATGGAAAAGATCGCAAGTTTTTAGTTGAGGTTGAATTTCTATCTAAGCTTCATCATTTTAGTCTTGCTTCAGTCCATGAATATTACATAAAGTTTCACCAAAAGACTTCAGAAACTTCCCACAAAATGCTCTATTAGAAATATATGTGAAATATGGATGGTTACAAAACACATGAGCTATTTGTGATATGCTTCAATGAATTATGATTTCATGAAATGTAATGCCAGCAGGTATAAAAGCCAAACTCAATGCCTTAATGTCCTCTCTCTTTGCTCGCGCCATGGGCATTGGTGCTGATATTATAATCCAAAATGCTCTGAGAGAAATCTATGCAAAATGTAGAAGTTTTCAGAAAAAGCACAACTCTCATAGGTAGGCCACCTCCTCCTTTGTCTGAATTATAATTATAAAAAAGGAAGGTGAACGAAACAACTAGTTCAATACAGGAAAAAGGGTAAATTTTCTATGGCATTGCCAAACTCTTCTCCAATGTGGCGCCATCACACTCTCAACTCATAACAAAGAGAGGAAATATGTTGTCAGATATAACTCTCAAATAAAGCAATTGATATGAGAAATACTTCCATAAACATATCAGATATAGTATTGTTATAAGCATTACAGGATGTTGAAATTAGATAAGATTTGACCTCCATGCATCCCAAGTATAGGTGACAGAAGGATAAAAATGGTATGAGCACATTGTATGCTTCAGCACCTTCACAAAACTGAGAAGAAGAGAAGGCTAGAAACTATTACTGCATTGATAGCGCATGCAAAATCTTGCCATTCAGATGGATTTCCTGGTTGATGATATGTTGAAATTCAAACTAGAGAAACAATATGGATTGGTCTGCGAAATAATAGTTATTGTCATCCTAAAATGAAATCGAATGATGTGCAAATAGTACTCTATGGCCTCATGGTTTGGAGTTTATTTAATGATGCTATGGGAAAAGTTTAATTTGTCACTGGTGACACATTTAGCACATTGGATGATGACTCTATATAATTTCCTTTTCGATGTTTATAGCATTATGGCTGATTGGAAATTGTCAGATGTGTTAGAAGAGCAAATCTAAACAATTAGTGACATAGCAAATCAATTCAATGTTTTTCTTCTCAAATTGAGTCATTTTAATATAATGACTTTTCAAATGTTATGTTATTTCCTTTTAGATGTAAAAAGGAAGGGGGAAAAATCAAAGCTCCTAATAATCAGTTACGGGAGAAAGAAAAGAAATTCTCATTACTTTCCAAGAAACAATTATAAGGAGGGAGCTTGTACTTTTCATTCACCAGTGTCCCAAGAAGTAGTTGCGCGAAAAAACTAAAGAGTCATAGGAGTTCTTATAAATATGAATTGATAAACTAAAGGGGCTATCTTTTTCTGGCTATTTGGGGGGAACGAAGGAGCAGTCCAGTTTTTCTTTTTCACATAGTTCTATTGTTTAGGGTGTTGAGTCTATGAACTCTCATGTTGACATTGGAGGAATAAAGAGAGCATTTCTCAGCCTTTGAATTTATTTATGTTGTCTTTTGATTACAATAAACTATCTTTCTTTGTAATTACTCTTCATTATCATTTCTATTATAATGGACTGTATATGTGTTTTTCTAGGACTTTGAATTCAGTGAAACTCATTTGTTGAAAGGAATCTACTGCTCTTTCTTTTCCTGGATATCATTAGTGAGTGTGTGATGAGTAAACTTTAAGTTATTTGTCTGCATTCACTCTATTATGTTCAAACATGTGCATCTATCTCATGGTGATGGGTAGATGTTAATATACCTTTCCTGCTTTCTGGTCAAAAGCACATCTAGTTTTCATTCATTGCAGATTATTTGAAGGTAGCCGTGCCTTGTAAAATAAGCAGAGAGCACTTGCAATTATCCATTTCAAGTGTCTCAACTGTTTGTTCATTTGTCATTCTTGTGGACGAAGGGTATAAATTAGAAGCGACAAATCTATTAACCAACACAAAGAAATTAAATTATGTGATACTCATAAGAGTTTCAGGTGAACTGTAAGTCTCTGGCCAGACAAATACATGCTTGTCCTGTTTGGACAGATGTTTTGCCTATCTCGATTGTACAAAGTTTTTACCTATCTTGTTTGGATAGATGTATTTTCCTATCCTGTTGGATTAATGTTTTTGCTTATCCCTTATCAAAAGATGTGTTTCCTAAGTATACAAATAGTAATCAAAGTGTAAACTAAACTTGCTCAACAAAGAAAAAAATTAGCAAAGTGTTTTTAATTATAATGTGTGTTTAGAACCTGACAACCTACCTCATCTTTATGTTATTTGTTAGTCATAATGGAAATTACATCATTTCTAGACCTTTTAACCTAGATAAAATGGGTCCAAAACGAATGCAAAAAGTGTAAGGTATGCAATTTCCACCATTGCGTTTTGTCCCCACTTTAAATTACATGCACACTATCATAAGAATGCATGTCAAAGTGAAATTATGTAGCCAACATGAAAGTAAATTTATTCAAACACTCATAAAAAGGACATGGATGTCACTTCTTAGAACACGCGCCTTTGGAAATGAGTGGCCTACTTTGGAAACCTACAAAATAGAAAGATAATTCAATGAGTAGCATCATATAGTCATGAAAAATAAGAATGTAAGATATATAATTAAAAGAAAAAGACAAAGAGTAAAGGGTTGAGAGATATTCCACTTGTGGTGGAACAAGGGTGCCACCTAGGGCAACAAACCAATAGTTACCACCTTGAGGCAATAAAAAAGATGTAGTGGCATTTGAAATGGCCTTTAATCATGTGGTAGTTAGTACAACCATGCTCAAGAAAGGAATGTTAGTGACGTTATATGCCCAACCCCTCCAATTAATTGCATTTAGAGGATGCAATTAAGTTGGAGGAGCATAAAAAGATGAAAATTGATATAGTCATGGAAATTGCAATAATCATATAGCAATATAAAGGTAGCATCATGTGACATCATGAAAAGATACTAATGATATGCTTATTAAAGCACATAGATTGATAAGAAAGATATCCCAAGTGTTTCCCCCAACTAGGGTAATGGAGCAAATTGCGATGATTGTTGGATAAAGTATCTTGTAAGAACAAAGAAGTGTTAGATATCATCATGACAAACTTGTTAGGAAAAAGGATTGTCATCATGAAAGATGGTGACATAAGATGTCAATCATATAGTCAAAAGGTGTTCAAGCTCAATAATCATGGAAGACCCTATTATCATTATAGAAAAAGATCATGTGAGTAAAATAATGTGATCAAGAATAGTAATCATAAGCTCTAGAATCATATTGAATAATCATGGAAGTATATCATCTAAATAGTAGAATAGCCACCAATACCATAAATGATGTGCCCCAAGTGGGAGTCACCATCTAAATAATGTAATGTATATTGTTGTCACCCAGATTTTGCACCCTTGTTGCAGTTGTGAAACTTTAGCAATATGGAGAAACATGGGATCTTTCCAAGGTTTGTGGGTCACCTGTGATGGAAAGAACCTCCGGAGAAGGCCGGCTTCCTATTGGTACTCCACCTATACTACTTGTACTAAATTCTTTGCAGAGAAAAGGGTAAGAAGGATTGCATAAAAATGAAACCTACTGTCTAAGGTGATGCACCAAAAGATCATCAGAGACTACACAGAACTGACACACTATAGAACCAGTAATAATAAGTCTCCCTTACACAACCCAGCAAATCATAATCCTTACATCAAGGCACCAACATGAAAATACAGCTCCAAAGACAAAGAACATCACAAAGATCTACACTAACACTGAGGACACACAATATCAGAAGAAATGGGAAGGTATGAACTACTTATTACTATTAAAAAGGTGTTGCAATGTTGTATATCTCTAAAAATGGGTTACAAGACTATTCACTTCTACAAAAGAACTCAGAAAATTACAATATACAGAGTAGTGAATAGCAAGAACTGCTAAATAATGAACAAGGAAGAAGACTATATAATTCCCAAACAGCTGTAATTAGATAAAGATCAACCATCTCCATTTTCATGGGTGTCATAAATACCCCCAAAATATCTGTCCAAAGATCTCCAAAATGGGTTCCCAATGCAAAAATGGTTAAGGCATGTCATCAACTATCATAAAGGCACCTGAAAATGTCTTTAAATGCCTTTAAATGATCTTTAAGGCCATGGAAATAAATCAAATCTGTGCAATAACTCCTGCCCCTGTTTGTCAACTCCACCCTGCAACATCATAAATGTTTGATATTTTCCCAATAAATGACATAAATACATAATTTTTCTGCATTCATTCAACATTGACTAAGTGATTCATAATTACATCACCTTAGTTAATGTTTTACAATTCAAAAATTTATACAAACTCATGTAGAAAATAATGACATTTATGACATAACATTTAATCTAATGAGGAGTGCACAGTGGAAATGGACAATAGATCAAAAATTGAACTTTTGAACTCTTGAACCTCTAAACCTTCAAACCTTTTGCTGTTCAAAACTTGGCAATTTTTTGGTCTTTTGAACCTTTGAACCTTTGAACCATTGAACCTTTGAACTTTCAAAGGTTCAAACTTTTTCTTTTTGTACCGTTTAAACTTTTGAACTTTTTGTTATTCAAACTTGGTGTATTTTTGGTCCTTTGAACCTTTGAACCTTTGAACCGTTGAACCTTTGAACTTTCAAAGGTTCAAAGGTTCGAAGGTTCAAACTTTTTGTAAGCTCGGCAAATAGATCTTTGAACCTTTGAACCATTGAACCTTTGAACCTTTGAAAGGTTCGAAGGTTCAAACTTTAAACTTTTTGTACCTTTTAAACTTTCGAACTTTTTGTTGTTCGAACTTTTCATGCTGGGAACGGTCACTCTTATGACTGATTTTTGGGATTGATTTGGATAGTGACAATATGACTACTTTTAGGCATTCAAGGACTGTTAACTACTCTTATGACTAATTTTTATCCTTACTGTGTATCGTTGCCACCTCTAGCTTTGCTGGTTGTCCCTTCTCTTAACAGAGATTTTAATCTAAAAATGAAAAATATAGCCTTAGGACTGGTGAAAAGTTCTCAAAATATATAAACTAGATTCATGATAAATTTATTGGGTTTTTTTGTCTTCTTGTTTTCTAATTTGTATCCAAAAATTTCAAGAACCCAGATCATACTTTTCTTGATATAGTGAAAACACGCGACTGCTGTCCTGCTGTCTTCATTGTGCAATGTCTCTGTGGTTGCCTTCCTGCTGACTGTTATTGCTCTAGACAACTGTGGTTTGAAATGTTCTATAAGGTCTATGAGCTGGGCTCAACCCTTATGGGAGCCACATGTCCCTCCACTCATAATGTAACCTAATTGAGCTAGTAGTGAAAATTAGGTAACATCTTTGGCAACATCTACTCTATGTTTGCCTGCTAAACATCAGACCAGTTGCTTGAAGCATATCCATTGGGCATAGGGTCACTCTGAGACTTTTCAAAACACTTTTGACAAACCATTTCTAACTTCTGTAACTCAACATATCCGCAATGAAAGACACTTGAAACCTAACAGAAAAGCAAAAATGCAGAAAGCAACCTATCTAATTGAGCTGGCAGCACTTAGGGAATTGAAAACTACTGCACCTACTCTATCCTAACCAAGAAAGACACTAAGTCAAACAAAACCATTTACTGTTTGGGTGAAGTAGTTGCCTTTTCTGCATAGTATGCAACTTTTACCGTGCTTGAGGACAACTATAAAGAGAGGAAATATGAAGAGAAATTCAACAAAGAGCTACAAAACCTCTTGAAGAACATACACACGTTCACTAACCTTTTCACATGGAATGTAAAAATTCCTGCCCTGAGGTAGAAAAGTGACTTGAATCTGCTCTTTCCTAGCTGTATCTTCATGCTTGGGTGGAAGCAGGATATGAATATCCTTGTTGGCCTCCATTCTGGCTAGATGTCTAATTGGGCATCCTCTGGAAAGAGCGCTTTCAGAACTCTCCATGCTAGTTCCTTGTTGTTCCAAAATATGTAGCTGTTTCTCCTCTTGTATTTTATCTTTTGTTTCAAATAGTGTTGGCTCAATATCCAAAACTGGGCAAAAAGATGCTTCTTCCTGAGTCAAAACATACTTTAGATCATCCCAAAATGAAACTACCTCATGAGCTAAATCTTCATTTCCATATTGACTTCCACAAACTAGCAACTCCTCACATTGTTCAACAACCTGTAGCTGTCCCAAGTCTTGGGTAATCACAGTCATATCTTCTCCATTTTGTTCAGCAACTGAAGGTAGCTCATCATACCAAAACATATCAGCCTCATGTCCACCAAGCTTCTCTTGTTTATCTATCTCCTCAATGGACTGTTCCTGCTCTTGTTCAAACCTGTGAACTCGTTGTCTTGATTTAGCATGATCTACAGCTTCTTCCAGCAAATTTAATCTTTTGTCACCTAGTTGAGAGACAAAAACTTCAAGGTCATCCCAAAATGACTCTTCCTCACACTCTTCATGAAATGTTGATGGAGGATAGCTATTTTCTGCTTCATAACAACTCTCAGCCAGCTGTGCAAGTTCCAAGAAAGGCTTACTTTCACTTTCTTTTACTTCATCCAAGACCGCATTGTTAGATTGCTTAGTTCTAATCATCAACTCCTCATATTGTTGAACCTCTTCTTGCTGGTCTGAAATTGCTGGCAAGCTAGGTACTTGAAATCTTTCTTCATCTTGTTCAACAAAAGTAGGTAATTGATCAAACAAGAAAACCAAATCTTCCTCACACTCTTCATGTGGTGCCTTTTCCAATGACACTTGAGCATCTTGTCTTTGCAACTGAAGACCTCTACCTTGCAACCTCTGAATGTTGCCTTCATTCATTTTATAAACAACACTAGAAAATTTATCAAATGAATGAAAATGTAAGGGATTCAGAGACAATCCTGAGCCTACATCCTCTCCACATGTATTATGCTCATATTTAACTAGGGACATAGTACAAACAACAGCAACCGACTGCTCCTCTTGTTTTTGATCTTCATGTTCATATTTTCCCCTTGGTATAAGATTCGATTCCTCATCTTCTTGATCTTGGATTGGTATGGAAGGAATAACTTTGCTAAGGTTTGGCATTTTATAACCAGAATACCTAGTCCAAGAAGGTTGTCATGGCTGTTCAGGAAGATGATTTGGTTCAGATTCCTAACATGACTGAAACTGAGGATTAACGGACTGGTTTGACTAATTTTGCTCATTTATGGGCTCTTGTTGTAAAGAATATCCTTGCTGCCTCTTTAAATCATCTAGCTACTTGTTCCAGTCAAACCATATGTTCTCGGTATTTGCAATCTCCATTCTTTGATCATTTTGAAACTGATTGGGAAAGTAGTATTGTTGGTTTGGCATAAAATGAGATTCTTGAGGCTGGTCATATAGGCATACAGTGGCTACCATGGAGTTTGTGCATGGGTGGGAGGGTCGTAAGCATGACAGACTGGTTGGTTATCAACTGTCAATGGGCTTTTTGGACTAAAACCAGCTATATGACCACTATGATACGACTCATAAAATGATGTATGAACAGGACTTTCATGAAATGGTGGAAAGTAAGACACATTTCTTTGAAAAGAAGACATACTGCGGCATTTATATGCGCTGAAAACTTATTGAAAAACTTTCACAATAAAAATCAAGTTTGATTTTTAGTAAAATAAGTACATACTAGCACTTGTCTTCTTGAAACTAGTAGATATTTCTTTCCAGAGTCATCAGGTGTGTGTTTTCCTTGCCTCCCAAGGTAGGTTTTGCTGACATACACACAAATATCAACAATGTATAAACTGTTTTGCACTAGTTTTTACTAAACCAAAGCTTCGGAGTTGCTAGGTATGTATTTAAAAACACCTCAAAAGGTTGAAATCAATTGTTGTACACACCAAACAATAGTGAAAAGTATAAAAATTGGACTAAGAAACACTTCACAGTCCCACCGGGCGTGCCAAAGTTGTTGTCACCCAGATTTTGCACCCTTGCTGCGGTTGTGAAACTTTAGCAATCTGGAGAAACATGGGATCTTTCCAAGGTCTGTGGGTCACCTGTGATGGAAAGAACCTCCAAAGAAGGTCAGCTTCCTATTGGTACTCCACCTATACTGCTTGTACTAAATTCTTTGCAGAGAAAAGGGTAAGAAGGATTGCATAAAAATGAAACCTACTATCTAAGATGATGCACCAAAAGATCATCAGAGACTACACAGAACTGACACACTACAGAACCAGTAATAATAAGGCTCCCTTACACAACCCAGCAAATCATAATCCTTGCATCAAGGCACCAACATGAAAATACAGCTCCAAGGACAAAGAACATCACAAAAATCTGCACTAACAGTGAGGACACACAATATTAGAAGAAATGGGAAGGTATGAACTGCTTATTACTGTTAAAAAGGTGTTGCAATGTTGTATATCTCTAAAAATGGGTTACAAGACTGTTCACTTCTGCAAAAGAACTCAGAAAATTACAATATACAGAGTATTGAATATCAAGAACTGCTAAATAATGAACAAGGAAGAAGACTATATAGTTCCCAAACAGCTGTAATCAGATAAAGATCAGCCATCTCCATTTTTGTGGGTGTCATAAATACCCCGAAAATATCTATCCAAAGATCTCCAAAATGGGTTCCCAATGTAGAAATGGTTAAGGCATGTCATCAACTATCATAAAGGCACCTGAAAATGTCTTTAAATGCCTTTAAATGATCTTTAAGGCCATGAAAATAAATTAAATCTGTGCAATAACTCCTGCCCCTATTTGTCAACTCCACCCTGCAACATCATAAATGTTTGATATTTTCCCAATAAATGACATAAATACATAATTTTTCTGCATTCATTCAACATTGACTACGTGATTCATAATTACATCACCTTAGTTAATGTTTTACAATTCAAAAATTTATACAGACTCATGCAGAAAATAATGACATTTATGACATACCATTTAATCTGATGAGGAGTGCACAGTGGAAATGGACAATAGATCAAAAATTGAACTTTTGAACTCTTGAACTCTTGAACCCTTGAACCTCTGAACCTTCGAACCTTTTGCTGTTCAAAACTTGGCAATTTTTTGGTCCTTTGAACCTTTGAACTTTCAAAGGTTCGAAGGTTTGAAGGTTCAAACTTTTTCTTTTTGTACTTTTTTTAATTCAAACTTGGCAGATTTTTGGTCCTTTGAACCTTTGAACCGTTGAACCGTTGAACCTTTGAACTTTCAAAGGTTCGAAGGTTCGAAGGTTCAAACTTTTTCTAAGCTCGGCAAACAAATTTTTGAACCTTTGAACCATTGAACCTTTGAACCTTTGAAAGGTTCGAAGGTTCAAACTTTGAACTTTTTGTACCTTTTGAACTTTCAAACTTTTTGTTGTTCAAACTTTTCATGCTGAGAACGGTCACTCTTATGACTGATTTTTGGGATTGATTTGGACAGTGACAATATGACTACTTTTAGGCATTCAAGGACTGTTAACTACTTTTATGACTGATTTTTATCCTTACTGTGTATCGCTGTCACCTCTAGCTTTGCTGGTTGTTCCTTCTCTTAACAGAGATTTTAATTTGAAAATGAAAAATATAGCCTTAGGACTGGTGAAAAGTTCTCAAAATCTATAAACAGGGTTTGTGAGAAATTTATTAGGTTTTTTCATCATCTTGTTTTATAATTTATATCCTAACATCTCAAGAACCCAGATCGTACTTTTCCAGATATAGTGAAAACACGCGACTGTTGTCTTGTTGTCTTCATTGTGCAATGTCTTTGTGGTTGCCTTCCTACTGACTATTATTGCTCTAGACAACTGTGGTCTGAAATGTTCTATAAGGTCTATGAGCTGGGCTCAACCCTTGTGGGAGCCACATTTCCCTCCACTCATAATGTAACCTGAATGAGCTAGTAGTGAAAATTAGGTAACATATATATAGATAAGTATGTAGAGCATGAAATCTCCCAGCCTCAACCAATAATATTGGAGGGATCATTGTCTAATAGATCATCTTCATCCTAGTTGTGTGGTTTGTAACCACCTTCAATTAATTGAATTTCATCACGATTTAATATATTACTTTTTAAAATGTTTATATGAGGAATGGGCATAGGGCCCTTAGTTATCCATTTTCCTTGTACTTTTGGAACTTAGTATCTTTTTTCCTTTGTACAGCACATGTTCTTGTCATGCCTAACATTATGCATCCCTTTGAAATCTAGATTGATGCATCTGAGTATGCACTCAATAGTATAGTCACATAACATGGGCATGCACTCACATATCATTCTGAAACTTTCATTGCCATGGTTCAACGCTACTTCACCTATGAAAAGGAGTTGTACACCATTGTACAAGCTCACAAATAATGGTGCCACTACATTCCTGAGTAAAGCATATGTACAATCATTCACTTCAATCATGAGCCACTCTAGTTCTTGCATATGTAAAGAAAACTAAAAAATGTGTACCATGTGAAGTGGTTGGCATACATCCAACAATTCCATATGATGATAAAACACAAGAAAGTGAAGACAACAAGGTAGTTGAATACCTTAATGGACCTCCAATTCATACACTCATCATAGTGCTAGACTCACATGACCACAACTTCTCTAACTAGGAATTTCTGTACCCAATAGACACAAAATTTACACAAGCCTACACTGAGCCTGCACAAGGAAAAGAGGTTGGTGAATTCTACCTGTCTGAGAAGATTCTCTACAAGCTTTTACATCTTCATGTTCTAGATGGTGTATCATACAAGAGGCTCATCTAGGAGGTGCATTCCACCAAAATAACTAAACACTTCGACATTTCTAAGACAATTGTAGTGCTTTACAAAATTTCTATTGGCCTCACATATGCACAAGCATTGAGCACCACATCAAGTATTGCATTCCTTGAAACATCATCAAGCCTGCAAATAAGAATCTCAAACCCTACACCCTTCTTACAGTTTTAAAATGACCTTGGGAATCCATTAGCACGGATTTCTTCAAGAAACTACCTACAAACAATTGCTATTGTGAAGTGTTCATTGTGGTAGAAAGATTCTCCAAGATGGTGATTATTCATATGATAGAGCCAAGACACTCACATTAGGTAGAAAACATAAAAGGGCAACCTAATAGAAGCCAATGGTGAAAACTCCAAGGACCCCAAAGGCTGGTATCAGGATAACACATCCCTGTATAGAGTAGAAATATTTAGAGGTATTGTAAATTAAGGGACAACAATGTGGCACATGTAGATGACTTGTGGAAACTCTAGAAAGACACAAGCATGAAGGAATATGGATAGGAACATGCCCCCATATGTAATGAAGAACATATATGTAGTGCATTGAGATAAGAGTAAGAGAGACATGAGTATTGAGAAGAGAAATATATAAGAGTCTTAGATAAGAGTAATAAAACAGTGAGAGAGAAGGATAGAAGATATCAGAGTGGAATGTGATATGTAATATGTGACATGTAATGGGCACATGATAATGTATTATTCAATGATGTAATGAATACATGAGAAATCTATGGAGATTGTATATGTGTGAATGGTTTATAAGTGTATGTTTATTTTTCTTTGTGTTATCTATAGTCCACCACACATGTTCTAATTATCTTCCTTATCCACTGCACTAGGGTAAAACACAACATTGATATAGATCTTAGGTTTCTAATTTCTTGTCAACATTTGGTTCCATTTCTAGGACCCTAGTTGTTGATGGTAAGGGGAGGACCAAATCTAAGGAGAGTTGTGGAAAGAAAAACTTTAGGGAGAAGTGATAATAGATGAGTATGGAAGCAATTGTGATGTTGTGTGGTAATGCACACCAAGTCCTATCCCCTAGAACCTAGGGGTGACAAATGGAATGGGGGACCTTGAAAAGATGTGACTGATAAGGTAGGTCTAACTTGAGCTATTGAGGATGAGTAAAAGGATTAATGTAAACCCAAATAAAAAACATTAATGGCCAACTAGAAAATATTAAGATATATTGTGGAAGAGATTAAGATGGCATATGCCGTGAGTGTTGAGGAATAAAGGAGGTTAAAATATACTCAAGAGAAAGAGGAAAGATACCACAAAAGGATTGAGAAGGCAAGGGAAGCCTCATTGGAGTATGTTAGGAGGGTTGCTATTGAAAATTTGGAAAATCTTGAATCAAAGGAACAAATAGATAGAGCACTACTTAATAACATCGAGACATTAGAGCAATCAAGAACCCTAATTAGAAAAGCAAAATTAAATTTGATACAAATGGCATAAAAGTTAAAGGAGTATGAAGAATTGGTTAATTTCAATAAGGGAGGGCTTAGAAGTAGTAGTTCTTAGCCAGGGCCTAAAAGCAGGGGTGCTCAACCATTTGATTTTCTAACTCAATAACCAAATTCTACCTTGGATCTATCAAATGTAAAGGCCACAATTAATGAAGGTTTGAGGGGTTACTAACCCCAATTTATCAATTAAAACCTCTAAATTTTAGATTTGAGTATTTGGATGATGTGGTGAGTAAGAATGTGGGCCTACAAAAAAGATGTTGAAAACTCTAGAATTTCAAGATTGTAAAGGAAGTGAAGGGTTTAAAGATTTAAATGAAATGTTTAATAATTTAGAACTTGCCATCTATATAATAGAATAAGTCAAGGAAGAATGTTATAACTCAAATCTATTTAATATAAATCTACTAGTTAATGATGAGTTATTAAAAGACACATCTTTAAAAGTGAAAAGACCTTATGAGGAGATGAGCTCCCCAAACAAGTGTCACTTTTTATGTCAATTAAAATGAGAAGAGTTTACCTAATTGATATATATATAATGGGCCCTTCTAGACAAAGGAGGGGGCAATAAGAAAAGAGTTTGTGAATGTGTGTGAGGAGATCATGGGAGAAGACTTCTTTGGGATTGAATTATCTAGAGATAAGGGTAGATGAGAAAATTAGTGAAATAGTAGGTGGTTGTCAAAAGTGTCAAGAGTATTAGTAGATTGAGAGAGAAAGGACCCAAGGGACCAAGGGTAAAAAAGAAAGCAAAAAGGGAGTAAAGAAGAATTCTCAAGATACTGAGACAAATCAGAGGAGCCCACTACTCCAAAAAGTAACATAATCAAACAAATCATACTAAATTACCTTTGGAAAAGATACCAAGGAAGAATTTAAATGTATATTTATTCTACAGTTTGCTTGAAGAAAAAATAGGATAAAAGATAATCAAATAAATATCTACAACTTTGTTGGGACACTAAGGGATGAAGCACTTAAATGATATATGAAAGAATGCCCCCTACACAACGAGTGATCCCACAATACTGGGTTACACTTTTTGGCCAAACTTGACATTGAAATGAACATTTTGAACTAAATCTTCACTTTCAGACACCTATAGCTACTAAATCGTGAGGAATTTGAAGATGATGCAAACTAGTGATTTGTGACATTTTGTCTATAGATTCTAAATATATATTTTAAAAATTTTTTGGAATCAAATTGCATTTCTTTTTCCATCTCCTTTGATAACTAGTTTTTAATAGTAAACGCCATTTTTAAAGAGTGATGCGTCCTATAAACCACATAATTTTTTTCTATGAAGGATAAAATTCTAATATTTTTGAATTTAGATTTGTAACTACAATATCTAGAGGATTAATTTGGTTTCATAATGTTTTATTGATTTTTTTTAATTAAGTTTTGAAGTCAAACCAATTATAATTTAGACATAGGTGTACTATAAAGAGCATAACTTTTTTGTATGTATTAGAATTCAAATTTTTTTTTGTTGGAATAAGGACATCAATACCTAGAGGACATGTATTTTTTAGAACTTTTTTCTATATTTTACTATTTTTTTTGTATGTATGAAACAAAGACCTTGATGTTCATTGAAAAACCTACATTCACAAGAAATACAAAATGAATATAATAATCAAATTAAATATATTTAAAATTATACTTTTTGGGAAGATTATAATAAGGACTACATACAAAATATAAATTTAAATGAATTCATTTGATCTCCCAAAAGGTAAATCAAAAGTGGTTTTTTATCAACATTTTGATAGGTGTAGAGGAGACTCCATTATAGGTATGGTTTAAAACTAGCAGGGTTCTATCCAAGGGGGTTTGATCTAAGGGGGTTTGATCAAACCCTCTTCAATTAAAATCCTTTAAATGGAACCTTTCAAGACTTAAATCATTATATTTTCTAAAAATATGTTATTTTAGCAAAAATCAGGATGTCCTAGAAAGTGTAACCCATTATTGTGGCAGCACCCCAACAAGGAATGGATTGATTTGAAAGATGAATTCATGAACAAATTTTAATCTTTAGAGGTCCCCTAAGAAAGTGTGAGCATGATGCATGAAATGATACAAAAGAAAGGTGAAAACATAAGGGAGTTTGACTAGAGGTTTAAAGAAGCGGTTATAAAAATAGAAGAACTACTTACAGAGAAGCAAAGAATTGAATGGTTTATCTCTAGGTTGTTACCAATAATTAGAGTAGCATTGGATGGGAGAATATTTAACTCATATACAAAAGAAGTGGAACTAGCTTCAAGGATTGAAGCACAAACTTGAGAAGGGAGAACAAGAGAGATGAAAGTGCAAAGGTAAAAAAATTAAAATTGGAATTGGAACAATTGAGAATTAAGCAAGATATACTAGAAAAAGGAGAAAGCCATGTGGAGCTATCACCACCACATAGAAAGGAGATATGGTGCACTTATTGTTCTAATGAAGGTCATCTATGGAATGAATGCCTTGTACTAGAAGGGAAGAAATGCGTTGATGTGGTAAGAGTGGAGATTGTAGAACTACCTAGTAGGCTTAAGAGTGTTTATTGTAGTATTTGTGGTGAGTGGGATGAGCATGAAACTAATGACTTTCCATCGCTACTTTTCTAGATAAGAGATGAACATGAGCCTTGGTGAAACCATAGATGTGAAGATAATGTACCCATTCATAGCGGGATGGGAAAGGAAAAAGGACTAGTAGAAAGACCCTTTCATGTCTAAGATCATGGTTATCACCAATTACAATGGAGAACCAACCAAAGAACAATCAGCAAAATACAACATGTAGTACCACAAATCTAGGATGAGAGACCCTCCACAAGCTATCGAGATGATTATTCATAAGGAGGAAGTAGATGTTATCATAATTATAACAAAGAAGGACATGGTAGAGGAAGAGGCAAAGGCCTAAGAAGAAGAGAAGACGTTACTTGTTTCAAATGCAATGCAATGAGCCATTATGCAAATGAATGTAGGGAAGAGAATAAGAGATATTGTGGATTTTGTAGAGATTTTTAACACAATTCCTTAAGATTCCTTAGAGTAGCTCAATATGATAAGAATGACCAAGTAATTATAAAGAGCAAATAACTTGCAGGGCCCAATGCAGCAAGAGGGGCCAAAACTATAATGAAAATAGGGAGGATAGGGAGGAGATGCCAAAGGATAGAAGTTGAGCATAGGGAGGATATGGGAGACACCTCCCTCATTAAGGAGGCATGGTTGGAGAAGGAATATTAGGATAAAAAGAAGTTATTTTAGAGAAAATAAATACAAGAATACAAAAGAAAGAATAGAACAATAGTCACCCAGGGAGGGACTGACAATGAAAGAAAAAATTAATAGTAGAGGATTCAAAAGAAAAGAGGACTTTACAACAAAAAGTAGCCATGACCTTATTGTAGATAAAGCCAAGAAGAACATTACGGAGGAAAATAAAAGAGAAGAATACCGCAAATCCCACTTCTTAGAAAAGGAAGCAGAGTTATTAAAGGGATTGGCAAACTTTGTAGAAGAAGAAAATATACTAGAAAAACTAAAGCAATTTGCCAAATATTGGAACAAGATAATAGGAGAGATCTAGTTAGAAATGAGGTAAAAACTACATGGAAATGGAAAAAGCACCCTATCTTTGTTGAACTAAGGGTTAACAACAAAAGGTCAAAGAATTTATTAATATACCTAGGGTCAAATATCAACATAATGCCCAAATGGACTTGGGAAGAACTTGTGAGATCAACACTATATGCCCCCTTATGAAATTCAATTGGTTGATGGAACTCCCATAAGGACTATAGGTACTTGGAAGAATGTGGAAGTAAACCTCCTAGTCATAAAGAGAAAAATAGACTTTGAGGTGATTGATACGAAGAAACCTTTTGATGCATTCAATGTTTTGCTAAATCTAGAATGGTTTGTGAATTTTGATGGGATATTTGATTCCTAGGAAAAACTCAACTTCTACGGGGAAGATGGAACATTACATATACCATTGCATAAATATATTAAAGGAGCATACATTAAGGAGATGGTCCAAGAAAGATATATATACAAAGAAGATACATATAAAGGATTATATTCACTAGGGAAGATCCCGAAGCCAAAAATGGATAGAGAACCAAATTTAGAGGGAGAAATAGTAGTGGAAAGTAATAAATTTGGTAAATGCAGTGAAGATGCGGTGGAGGCTTGGATACTAAATGAACTAGAGAGAAGAGAAAGAAGAGTATTAGGTGCAAGAAGGGTGTATAGCCTACAGAGGATTGATAAATCAATTAATAAAAGTACTACAAAAGAAGAGAACACACAAGAAATTGATAGATATTATCACATCATAAGAGGGATCTCCCATATCAAGTTGCCACACTATTCAGTAGTAGGTAATCTCCTAGGATACCTTAGAGCATGAAGAAGACATTTGAAAGAGAGGATCTATTGTCACTTGGATTTGCACCCTGTGTTGAAGCGCTTTTGTTGAAACAATCCAGTGAAACATGGAAGTAATTTCGAGGTGTGGGACCCTGCAGAGGAAATCAAACCTCCCTGAGGAGGCTAGTTCCTTCATCTGAATATGCAATTCAAAGAAGGCTAAGACTAAACCTAATCTAATCACCATTGGGAAAAGAGGAAGAAGGAGAAATTGAAAAGTAAAGGTGATTCACTAGGTTTGAATAAATAACACTCACAAAGCTAAAATGCACAAAATAACCAAATACAACTGATAAATTCACACAAATCTTGCAAGTTTTAACAAAGGTAAAGAACATGACATGATTGCAAGGAAATAAACATTCACGAACAATAACCATATCTAGATTACACAGAGCTAGAAAATGACATGAAAAGGTAAAATAAGAAACATATATTAATAAAAAAAGCATGGTTACAGTAGAAGAGGGTTCTGTTTGGAGCACAAAAATAAGTGTCTATATCCAACCCTCATTACATTGATTTTTCATCCATTTATACCATTTCATTCATTTACCTAAGTCACCTACTACAATAAATTCGCCCCATGGGCCTGTCAGAAGATATTTCTGCAAAGGAATGTCTGTCTGTAAAACATAAATGCAAAAATATCTTGAGGATGAAGTAGTTGGGAAATATTTGTTTCTTTGAATACAAGCAGTTGATTCATCTACTTGCAACAATTAAATGCACATCTACCTCCAGTTGGGTTGATCTGATTATGCAATAATGGCAGCTAGAGAAGGTAGATATTTTAAATATATATTCTTGCCAAAATTTCCCTATATAAAGCTTTTACAACACTTTAAAATATTTTAAAAATCACTTTAAAATATCCTAAAGTATTACATTACATTTTATCAGATGCTTTATTTAAATTGATTTTCACTTTTGACCACTTTTGACTTTTATTTTGCCTTATCAGCAAAATCTGTCTTTCACAAACCATTTTTGCTTTCTGCTCTTTAGTTTTGTCCCTTTAGTCAGTGAAAGTTCACTTTCATGAACTAGTTTTCTTTTATTTTTCTTCACTTTCTTAGTCCCTTTTCGGCAAAATTCTCCTTTTACAAACCTCCTTCACTTCACCTTTTCCTCTTTGTTAGGAATTTCTGACTTTCGTAAACCATCTCTATCTTCTCTCTTTTCCTTTCATTTTCTCTTTCCTTGTCAGCAATTTCCTAATTTCATGAACTTGGCTTTTGTTTCTTCTTTTACCTTTACCTGGTTGGTGAATCGCCTTATCAACAAACTTTAGAAATCTTGAACCATCTTGCCTTAGCTGATTCCCACCTTGCCTTTGTCCTTTTCCTCACCTTTGTCAGTGAAGTTCCCTTTTTATGAACCTTGCCCTTAAATCTTTGCTTCCCTTCCTTTATCGGTGATTCGCCTTATCGGTGAACCCAGGAAATCTCAAGCTATCTGACGAGTTTGAGCTTTTGCCAATTTCCTGATAAAGACTTTCTTTCTCCTTTGGCTTAGTTATTTTTCAAGTCTTCCTTTGGCCACTTTTTCCATTTGTCGGTAGTCTCTTTAATTGACAAACCAGGTGGTCGATGAACCAGTGGGTTCATGAACTACACATTTTGCTGATAAAGGCAGCCTTTGGTCTTGCTTTTTCCTTAACAACTTTAAAGAATGTCTTCCTTCTTGGCCCTTTTTTCTTTGTCGGTGAATTCACTCATTGACGAACTGGCGGGTTCACAAACTTTGAAAATTGCTAACAAATCTTTCATCTTTACTTTCTTCCTTAGTCACTTTTTGGCATCCTTTGAAGCTTCCCTTAGTCAGAGAACCAGTCGGTATGTAACATCCACATCCGAAATGACAAGAAGTAACTAAGTTTTCACAACGGTAAATTTTTTTTAACAAGGTAATCAAATACATAAATAAACTTATCCATAATCCAATACCACATTTTCATTTTATCATAAACATGATTGCATTTTCATAAAGACTGAAAGAAATGATATACACTGAAACACTTTGTTTTCTAACAAATGAAATTTTCTTGAAATAACAAGTATCGGAAACATACCATTACCATGCATCTCGATTGTCAACCCATCACGTTCAAGACTCGGCAATTCCTCAGTATTTGGAAGAGAAAGTATCTTCAAGGAGCTTAACCTCCAACCACAGACCGTCGGTCTCCCACACTCCTTCCTAACCGGAAGTGGCCCTACCCTACTCAAGAGGATAGACTTAGGATAACCATCGGTGTTTGCCATCTGAGCTCTGGTGTTGTAACCTACGTGTCTTGTTATCGTGCAGATCCCTAGATACCCTCTAGTCATGCACGACCCTCCACAAGAAACGCCATCCAGTTACGGTGAACGTTCGATGCACTTGAGGATAGTACACCACCTTGGCCAAAGGATTTGTATTTAGTTAGCATTCTAAAAATGCATGAACATGGTTCACCCACCCTACTCAACTTGAACTGGTCGAAATCCTACAATTTCCTATTGTATAGTTTGATCTATTTTGATGACCTTGATGACCTCAAGGGCTTAGGATATCCTCCTATAATAGTGCATGGCGCAACAATTACTCTAATCCCGAGTTCATAGTTTCAAAACCCATTCTCATGTAAAAACATTGTTTATAAGCACCCACTCCTAAGTGGTTTCATAATCGTTTACACGGTTCCCATGTTTGCACAACACACTCAAGTATCTAAAACATATTCCCGTTATCCCAGAATTCAATGTTTCTAGACTCTTAAGGCTTTACAAAAAGATACTAGAATCGTCACATGCACGTAATCTAGACTCACATGTAGGTTTTCCGCTCTATTTGTTCTTTTCAGAGCCAAGACGATTTTCAATCGCTACTAATACTTTAACCTCCTACACCTCTTTCTGTGTCATTTAGTTTCACATTGATTCATAAAGATGAGGGTCGTAAATAAAATATAATTGATTTTGGAATCTTTCTTATATCAATAGAGATGACCAACGCACGGTCGACTTCTAATTAAAAGGTGTAAGATGGTAAAACATCAGCTGCTTACAACTGCATTTTCTGGCTATCTACACACTAAATTTTACATCATTACATGCTTAAAAACTGTGTTTTGACTCCTACACCGCATGTACGTGGAGCAACGTGCTTTCTCTCTATGGAGCTATCGTTCAACAGCTCCAAGGGCAGATTTATGTTCATAATTCAGTCTTAAAGGAAACTCGTGATATTTTACGTCTTTACCGACGATTGGAAGTTTGTAGCTCACATTTGCATCATGCAGTGACCATTCTTAGATGAGGGCACAATGAGGACTATGCTCTATCATAATACGACATTAACCATGAAAGATAATGATCTACTTTCTAGTTTCTCGAATACTAACTGACAGTAGCATTATTGTTTCAGAGGTTTCTATTGTCATAAAAACAGCAGTGAAGCATTTATAAAGATTAACCTCACACCGATTCGCAATAGCAGACATTGTCTTCACAATCGATTCATTATAACATATCTATTCTCGCACAAATGAGACACATTTACTGGTCTTCACTAAAATACAGAAGGAAAGAATGAAATAAACCTGTTGATAGAGTTAGAGATTACTGCAGCAAGCTCCACTTCTCCTTTGGCTAGTCGTTCTCCTCTGATTCATGAAACTCTCCCTTTCTCTCTCTAACACAATGACTGTCCACTCCAACTATCCTCCTCTCTGTCGGACACTACACTAGACAATGGCAGGCTTCACAGTTTTCTTCTCTGGCGAACACTACACCGAAGTTTTCATCGTTCTCTCTCTGCTCGATGACTACACAACAACTTCTCCCCGTAGCTCTCTGCCGCTTCACCTTAGTTCACTCTCCTACTAAACTCTGCAGAACTTTTTCTTACTGTCATTCCCTCTCCTTAACTTCACAGTTTCTCCTTTATCCACCAATCTCCCGTAGCTCTCCTCGCGATGACAAAAACTCCCCGTTATACCTCAACGCTGTCCCTTCTACTCATCTCCCCGTCCCCACTTCTAACTCCCACTACTTACGATGATGGCCTCCTCCCAACTTTTACTCCGACTCCTCACTAATAGCGACGACCACTAACCCCCTCTAACTACCTTCTCCCTCTCCGATGAAGGTCTCCCAACTACAACACTGTCGTTTGCTACTTCATACTACGCAGCCTCTCCACTCTCCGATAATATCTCCTCCGTCCAGTCTCCTTCATCCTCTCAACGGCTTCAATCCTCACTCCATGACAGACAAAGACCCTCGACTGTGGTTAGTTAGCTTTTCACTCAACAGCACGCCAATGATTTCGCTGTTTCAATGATGGGACATCATTGGCAATAAATCCAACAGTTTAAACTTCTATCACAAACGCTAAACTCTCTCTCTCTAACCCACGGTGAAGGAAATCAAGGCATTACACAAATAGCGAAACATGCCTAAGCCCAAGATGGTCGACATAACTAATTATAACCGACTTCAATACTTATTACGACCATAAGAAAGATTTAGTTCCTTCGGTAATGAGGCTTGCCAAGGACATAACAACCCGTCCTTACTAGGACAAAAGGCATCAACCTTCCTAAAACCAACTTAATATTGAATTGAGGAGTTAACGCTTGCCACGGCGACGGTTACGAAATGATTTGAGCTTCGTTGGGGTCGAGAAGGAAAGAGAGGCAAAGAGCATTTTACTAAGAAACTCAAGGTCAGATTGATAACAACTCACGGTCAAAGTTGGAAGAAGAGACTCACTTTTAAACGAGGACTAAAATAAATGATTTCACGCTATGGCTTCAAATCGGCATTTGTCGATCTACCAGAATAGAACAAATTCACGAGTTCGACGCGTTTTATGTCAATCGCAACGGATTGATCGTAACGCAAACAAATTCTTACTATGTTAAACGCACAAAGCTGACTTCTCGCATCTTTTGACTACGAGACAAGATTTACAATTTTGCCACAAGATGGCTCATTAAATACTTAAAAATGTAACTATCAAATGCCTAACCAAGTCGACTTGCTATTATGGACTTACGACGCCATCGACGACTCCAAGATTCTACAAGACGACTTTTGACTAGGAAGTTATACTTTATCCTTTGACGTCGACATCTAGTCTAACTAATCCCCAAAAGACAACCAAGACTAAAATGATGGTTCCAAGGTTCATCTACCTATTTGGCGTTCTCATTAACAAACACCCATGGTTAATTTCCAGAGTCTATACTCCCTCTTGAAGATACTTTCTCTTCTCGTCGGACACGGTCCACCTGTTCCTGCATCGACAAACTCACATACAATTTTGTGGTCAAAGCATCTATGATCCAAATATAATATATTCAAACATCATTGCATTTATTATAAAGACATTTAGTCTACATATCACCTTGATCGTAATCAATAGATTCCGCAATTTCATATAACAACTTTGTAAGATAAATTGTCAGTTTTCTTGTCGTTCTCAACATAGTAATTTACTGAAATTTGCAAGAAAGTAAATAGCATAATTGTTTTCAAAAGGAGGGATGTAACATATCTTTCCCCTTTAAAAATCATCGTCCCCGATGATTAAGTTTATCAAGCAAAAACTTAACTTAAAACAAACTTTCTATAATGCAACATTAATGTCTTTAAAAAGTTTTGGAAATCTTTGATAAATGTCTTTGTAGTCTTCCCAAGTGGCGCTATCCTCGCCATATTGGTCCCACTGTATTTTGCATTGCAAAACTTCTCGATTACGTAAATGAAGTTTACGCATTTCGAGCACCTTGAGTGGCTCGATCACAACCACCCCGGGTTCTTGCATCTGTAAGGAATTCCAGTTAAGGATGTGGTTATTACCTACAAAATATTTCTTTAAATACGAAACATGAAAAATATTATGCATCTTAGACAAGGCTGGAGGTAGAGCAACTTTGTAGGCAACCGGATTGATAATCTCAAGTACTTCGAAAGGTCCGACATAACGAGGAGCCAATTTTGAAGATTTACCAAACTTAATAGAACTCTTTTGGGGTTTCACCCGCAAAAGCACCTTCTCGCCAACACTCGTTTGCGATCTGCATAACTCTTTTGCCTGTCATTGGCTTCTGCCAATCTCTTCCTAATCACTTTAACTTTTTCTTCCATATCAGCAAGCATTTTAGGTCCAATGCTTATCCTATCTTCCAGCTTATCCCAGCTTATAGGAGTTCGGCATTTCCTTCCATATAATGCTTCAAATGGCGCCATCTTAATGGCAGAATGATAGGAGTTGTTATAGGCAAATTTGACAAGAGGTTAATATTCCTCCCATCTGTATTGCTGATCCATGCAATACATTCTCAAAAGGTCTTCTAATACCTGGTTCACTCTTTCTGTCTGACCATCAGTTTCGGGATGGTAAGCAGTACTTACATTCAGTTTAGTCCCTAATGCAGAAAATAAGGTTTGCCAAAACCGTGAAGTTATCCGAGCATCTCTATCAGATATTATCTTTTCAGGTACCCCATGCAGTCTGAAAATTTCTTGCACAAATTTTTGAGCCAAAAGATGTGCTCCATCTGTCAAATTTCCCGGTATGAAATGTGCAACCTTGGTTAGTTTATCCACAACAACCAATATTGCATCATGCCTATTCTTAGACATTGGCAACCCCTGGACAAAATCCATACTAATAACTTGCCATTTCCATTCTGGAATATCATGTGGGTACAACAACCCAGCAGGATGTTGGTGTTCTGCCTTCACTCTCTGACACTCCAAACAACTAGCTACAAACTTTGCAGCATCGCTTTTCATTCCCTTCCAGAAATATAACGGCTTGACATCCGCTAATAGTTTTGTTACACCAGGGTGTCCAGAGTAAGGAGCACGGTGAACTTCCTTCCACACAAGGTTTCTAAGTTCCTCTGAATCAGGGACATAAATTCTTCCCTTGAATCTCAGCAATCCATCGGATTCAAAACTGAATCCGTCATATCTTGGGTCCTTAGGGTTTAGGTGCAGAGCCTGTTTCACTTGATCATAATACTCATCCCCAGATAAGTTTTGCAATACTAAATCTTTAAAGTTAGCATGTATGGAGATTATAGAGGCTATATGCCTTCTTCTGCTTAAGGCATCCGCTACTCGGTTTTCCTTGCCCTTGATATAAGAAATTTCAAAGTCATAATCTGATATTAGTTCCAGCCATCTCCTTTGCCTTGCATTGAGATTAGGTTGTGTGAATATGTAGCGAAGGCTTTGGTGATCAGATTTTAAAATAAAAGTCCTTCCCAACAAATAATGTCGCCACATCTGAAGGGCGTGAACCACTGCTGCCATCTCTAGGTCATGAGGAGCGTAGTTCTGCTCATAATTTTTTAGCTTCCTTGACTCATAGGCTACTACCTTGCCATCTTGCATAAGCACACCTCCCAATCCTTCCCCCAAGGCATCAGTGATAACCTCAAACTCTCCCTCTGGATCAGGAACTTTCAAAATTGGAGCGGTTGTTAATTTTTCTTTTAACAAGTCAAATGCCTTTTGACATTCAACCGTCCAACCAAACCTTTTTCCTTTTCTCTGCAATGAGGTGATGGGACTAGCAATGCTTGAGAAATTCAACACAAATTTCCTGTAATACCCTGCCAATCCCATGAAACTTCGTACCTCTGACACATTGGTAGGCTCAGGCCACTCCATAATAGCTTTTATTTTGGCCGGATCAACTGATATCCCATCGGCTGATATTATGTGCCCTAAATACTGTACCTCTTTCTGAAAGAAAGTGCACTTGGAGAGTTTCGCATACAGCTTATGTTCTCTTAATCATTGCAACACTATTTGAAGATGTCGTGCATGCTCCTCTTCATCCTTGGAATAGATCAGAATATCATCAATGAAGACTAGTACAAACTTATCGAGACAATCTCTGAATACGCTATTCATGAGATTCATGAAGCAGCATGTGCGTTGGTCAATCCAAACGGTAACACCGTGAACTCGTAATGACCATACCTCGTTCTAAAAGCTGTTTTGGGAATGTCTTCGTCTTTTAACCTTAACTGATGGTATCCAGATCTCAGATCTATCTTGGAAAAGACTGATACGTCACGCATTTGGTCAAATAGATCATCAATTCGTGGAAAGGGATACTTGTTCTTTATAGTTGCCTTGTTAAGCATCCTATAGTCTATACACAGCCTGAGAGTTCCATCTTTCTTTTTGACAAAGATAACCGAGGCTCCCCACGGTGATACACTTGGCCTAATCAAATTCTTAGACAAAAGCTCCTGCAACTGAGCTTTTAATTCCATAAGTTCTGTGGTAGTCATACGATACGGAGCTTTAGAGATTGGCTCCGATCCTGGTTTAATATCTATACCAAAGTCAAATGTTCTCTTCGGAGGCAAGCCAGGTAACTCCTTGGGAAATATGTCTCTGAAGTTGCACAGAAATGGATATCTTTCCTCAAAAGATTGCTTCTCCGAGGTTTCCTCTACCAGGTCCATCTTAACTGCAAAAAGTTGACACCCCTTTCGCCTAGCCCGCTTAAGTTGTTTTGATGAAATGGATCTAACCTTTATTTCCCTCTGAATTCCTTGGAGATTTATAGTTTTGCCCATCTCATCCAGACACTCAATGGTTTTATGAAAACAATCTACTTTGGCTCGATGTTTCCACAACCAGCTCATTCCTAGGATGACATCGTAGGACCCTAAAGGTGCTACGTATAAGTTTGCCTCAGTGGTGAAGTTAGAAACATCAATCCTGGCTTCGAACAAACATTGCTCTACCTGAGCCTTTGAATTATTGGCATACTCTACTGTCCAAGGTTTTGACATAAAGCCAGCTTTTGTAGAAAATTTACTTAGAACTCTAGGTGACACAAAATTTTTTGTTGCACCAGTATCAAATAGAATAGAAACAGGAACTCCAAATAAGGTACCTGTCATTTCAATAGGAGTGATCTGATACTCTGCTTGCCGATTGTCAAGAGCGGCATGAATCCTTTGCTGAAAGGCTTCCTGTTGTGAAGGAAGCTCCGTGTTCCTAGGCCTCCCATTCGGCTTCTTGTTGGGACAACGGTTGGCATAATGATCTCCTCCACAAGAGAAACATCCTCCTATAGGTCCTCGTTTCTCAGATGGCCTACTTGCAGAATCACCATTCTTCTTAAAATTTGCATTTCTCTTAAAATCTTTGCCTCTACGCTCATTACCAAATCCTCCTTGATTCTTTTGATTTCCCTTATCAAACCTCCTGTTTCCATATCCCTTATCATTTTTCCTTTTAAAAGACTGATCATTGAAGTTCTTATCAAACTTCTTGCGTTTCTTGTCACGGTAAGCGGAGATAGACTTAATCTTCTGCTCCTGTTTTATTGCCTTTTCATAAACTTGATCCATTGTGCTTGGACCATGTACCTCCACCTCACCGCTGATCTGAGGATTGAGTCCCATGATGAACTTTCTGATTCAGAACCTTTCGTCCTTCTGGTTGATGAACTTTCTGATTCAGAACCTTTCGTCCTTCTGGTATTGGGGAACATACTTCAGCAGCCTAGTGAATTTTTCTGCGTACTCAACTACAGATAGTTCACCTTGCCTGAGGTTTTGAAAATCCGTTAGCTTCTGATCAAAATACAACTGTGGTAACCACCGTTTTCGGAATAGTTCCACGAACTCATCCCATGTTACCTTCAAGGGACTTAATTCCAACTCCATTTTCTTATTCACCCACCAAGTGGATGCTTCCCCAGACAGCTGATAGGCTCCCCACACAGCTTTAGTAACCTCGGAGTAGTTTCTGATCTCAAAATATTTCTCCATCTCAGTCAACCATGCTTCAGCTGCATCTCCAGTTTTCATTCCATCAAACTTTGGAGGATTAACCTTTTTCATATCTTTAGATAACTCTAAGGCAAGTTTATCCTTGGTTCTTCTTTGGGCTTCACTGTCATCAGGATGTTCACTTGACGTGCCATTTTCCCAATGCTTACTCTTACTTGTGAAGTGTGAGTTCTCGTTTCCACCCTTTGTGTTACCAGTTTCGTCTATTTTCTTCTCTAGTTTGTTCAACCTTTCCTTGGTTTCAGTGAGCATGTTGAGGATCCTATCCAAGTTGTCAGTGGAATTTTCCCGAGAGTTATGACCTTCCTGATCCTCCCCCTCATTAAACCCTGATTGGTCCATGCTAGTTTAATTTCACACCTGTTTAAACATATACTAATCAGTTTCACGCTTATTAAATTAAACACCATCAAAAGATCACAACATTTGATCATAATCATAATTGTTCTCAAACCAAAATTTTGTCTTTATTCATTTTGCAAAATTGTTTCTACATCATTAGAGATAGACAAATCTCATGTTTCTACATAGTGTTATCTAGTGGAGTGTAATCTTCAGATTCATTGTCCGACACATAATCACGAGGTGTATACCCCTCAGACTCACTATCAGAAGATAACTCAATAATCTCAGCTCTAGGCATTACACATGGATCTCTAGTGATCATGGGTATACTACTAGGTACAATCTCAGGTACACTATCAGTTTCAATCCAGGAGCAACGGTTGATCATGGTTCGAACCGCCATCGCTGCTCCCTCTAGGAGTTCTCTCCTCACTCGCTTAAGTCGTGACATTGCATTGGCTAAGGTTTCCACATCATCAAGCCAAATGTCATTCTCGTCATTGGTTTTCTCTATGGTCTTGACCATCGCAAGTCATTTCTGCTTAGCTTGCAGATAACGCTTCTTACCCGCGAAGGATTTTCTTGCGGTTCTCTTGGTGTATGCCATTCTGGCACAATAAACTAAATCATTAGCTACCCGCATAATGATGATTTCCTAATCAGGTTAGTGGACTCATCAGCCCTAGTGTTGAACCTGGTTAGCTCTGATACCATATGTAACATCCACATCCGAAATGACAAGAAGTAACTAAGTTTTCACAATGGTAAATTTTTTTTAACAAGGTAATCAAATACATAAATAAACTTATCCATAATCCAATACCACATTTTCATTTTATCATAAACATGATTGCATTTTCATAAAGACTGAAAGAAATGATATACATTGAAACACTTTGTTTTCTAACAAATGAAATTTTCTTGAAATAACAAATATCGGAAACATACCATTACCATGCATCTCGATTGTCAACCCATCACGTTCAAGACTCGGCAATTCCTCAGTATTTGGAAGAGAAAGTATCTTCAAGGAGCTTAACCTCCAACCACAGACCATCGGTCTCCTGCACTCCTTCCTAACCGGAAGTGGCCCTACCCTACTCAAGAGGATAGACTTAGGATAACCATCGATGTTTGCCATCTGAGCTCTGGTGTTGTAACCTACGTGTCTTGTTATCGTGCAGATCCCTAGATACCCTCTAGTCATGCACGACCCTCCACAAGAAACGCCATCCAGTTACGGTGAACGTTCAATGCACTTGAGGATAGTACACCACCTTGGCCAAAGGATTTGTATTTAGTTAGCGTTCTAAAAATGCATGAACATGGTTCACCCACCCTACTCGACTTGAACTGGTCGAAATCCTACAATTTCCTATTTGTATAGTTTGATCTATTTTGACGACCTTGATGACCTCAAGGGCTTAGGATATCCTCCTATAATAGCGCATGGCGCAACAATTACTCTAATCCTGAGTTCATAGTTTCAAAACCCATTCTCATGTAAAAACATTGTTTATAAGCGCCCACTCCTAAGTGGTTTCATAATCGTTTACACGGTTCCCATGTTTGCACAACACACTCAAGTATCTAAAACATATTCCCGTTATCCCAGAATTCAATGGTTCTAGACTCTTAAGGCTTTACAAAAAGATACTAGAATCGTCACATGTACGTAATCTAGACTCACATGTAGGTTTTCTGCTCTATTTGTTCTTTTCAGAGCCAAGACGATTTTCAATCGCTACTAATACTTTAACCTCCTACACCTCTTTCTGTGTCATTTAGTTTCACATTGATTCATAAAGATGAGGGTCGTAAATAAAATATAATTGATTTTGGAATCTTTCTTATATCAATAGAGATGACCAACGCACGGTCGACTTCTAATTAAAAGGTGTAAGACGGTAAAACATCAGCTGCTTACAACTGCATTTTCTGGCTATCTACACACTAAATTTTACATCATTACATGCTTAAAAACTGTGTTTTGACTCCTACACCGCATGTATGTGGAGCAACGTGCTTTCTCTCTATGGAGCTATCCTTCAACAGCTCCAAGGGCAGATTTATGTTCATAATTCAGTCTTAAAGGAAACTCGTGATATTTTACGTCTTTACCGACGATTGGCAGTTTGCAGCTCACATTTGTATCATGCAGTGACCATTCTTAGATGAGGGCACAATGAGGACTATGCTCTATCATAATACGACATTAACCATGAAAGATAATGATCTACTTTCTAGTTTCTCGAATACTAACTGACAGTAGCATTATTGTTTCAGAGGTTTCTATTGTCATAAAAATAGCAGTGAAGCATTTATAAAGATTAACCTCACACAGATTCGCAATAGCAGACATTGTCTTCACAATCGATTCATTATAACATATCTATTCTCGCACAAATGAGACACATTTACTGGTCTTCACTAAAATACAAAAGGAAAGAATGAAATGAACCTGTTGATAGAGTTAGAGATTACTGCAGCAAGCTCCACTTCTCCTTTGGCTAGTCGTTCTCCTCTGATTCACGAAACTCTCCCTTTCTCTCTCTAACACAATGACTGTCCACTCCAACTATCCTCCTCTCTGTCAAACACTACACTAGACAATGGCAGGCTTCACAGTTTTCTTCTCTGGCGAACACTACACCAAAGTTTTCATCGTTCTCTCTCTGCTCGATGACTACACAACAACTTCTCCCCGTAGCTCTCTGCCGCTTCACCTTAGTTCACTCTCCTACTAAACTCTGCAGACCTTTTTCTTACTGTCGTTCCCTCTCCTTAACTTCGCAGTTTCTCCTTTATCCACCAATCTCCCGTAGCTCTCCTCGCGATGACAAAAACTCCCCGTTATACCTCAACGCTGTCCCTTCTACTCATCTCCCTGTCCCCACTTCTAACTCTCACTACTTACGATGATGGCCTCCTCCCAACTTTTACTCTGACTCCTCACTAATAGCGACGACCACTAACCCCCTCTAACTACCTTCTCCCTCTCCGATGAAGGTCTCCCAACTACAACACTGCCGTTTGCTACTTCATACTGCGCAGCCTCTCCACTCTCCGATAATATATCCTCCTTCCAGTCTCCTTCATCCTCTCAACGGCTTCAACCCTCACTCCACGATGGACAAAGCCCCTCGACTGTGGTTAGTTAGCTTTTCACTCAACAGCACGCCAATGATTTCGCTGTTTCAATGATGGGACAGCATCAGCAATAAATCCAACAGTTTAAACTTCTATCACAAATGCTAAACTCTCTCTCTCTAACCCACGGTGAAGGAAATCAAGGCATTACACAACTAGCGAAACATGCCTAAGCCCAAGGTGGTCGACATAACTAATTATAACCGACTTCAATACTTATTACGACCATAAGAAAGATTTAGTTCCTTCGGTAATGAGGCTTGCCAAGGACATAACAACCCGTCCTTACTAGGACAAAAAGGCATCAACCTTCCTAAAACCAACTTAATATTGAATTGAGGAGTTAACGCTTGCCACGGCGATGGTTACGAAATGATTTGAGCTTCATTGGGGTCGAGAAGGAAAGAGAGGCAAAGAGCATTTTACTAAGAAACTCAAGGTCAGATTGATAACAACTCGCGGTCAAAGTTGGAAGAAGAGACTCACTTTTAAACGACGACTAAAATAAATGATTTCACGCTATGGCTTCAAATCGGCATTCGTCGATCTACCAGAATAGAACAAATTCATGAGTTCGACGCGTTTTACGTCAATCGAAACGGATTGATCGTAACGCAAACAAGTTCTTACTACGTTAAATGCACAAAGCCGACTTCTCGCGTCTTTCGACTACGAGACAAGATTTACAATTTCACCACAAGATGGCTCATTAAATACTTAAAAACGTAACTATCAAATGCCTAACCAAGTCGACTTGCTATTATGGACTTACGACGCCATCGACGACTCCAAGATTCTACAAGACGACTTTCGACTAGGAAGTTATACTTTATCCTTTGACGTCGACATCTAGTCTAACTAATCCCCAAAAGACAACCAAGACTAAAATGATGGTTCCAAGGTTCATCTACCTGTTTGGCGTTCTCATTAACAAACACCCATGGTTAATTTCCATAGTCTATACTCCCTCTTGAAGATACTTTCTCTTCCCGTCGGACACGGTCCACCTGTTCCTGCATCGACAAACTCACATACAATTTTGTGGTCAAAGCATCTATGATCCAAATATAATATATTCAAACATCATTGCATTTATTATAAAGACATTTAGTCTACATATCACCTTGATCGTAATCAATAGATTCCGCAATTTCATATAACAACTTTGTAAGATAAATTGTCAGTTTTCTTGTCGTTCTCAACATAGTAATTTACTGAAATTTGCAAGAAAGTAAATAGCATAATTGTTTTCAAAAGGAGGGATGTAACACGGTAGGTGAATTGACAGGTTCACGAACTTGAAATTTTGCTAACTAAGGCTGAAAAAACTAAGGTAAAACTTGGAAATTTCTGGGTTTTTTCACGGTTTCAACCTTAGGGAATTTTGGGGATTTTTACAAGGAAAACACCCTTAAATGAAGAACATTGGGTACCTTAGGAATTTCAATAAGATTTTCAACATTTTTAAGACTTGGCTATTTGACTCTGGGAAGGGGAAAAATAGGTCAACATTTTGGTGACCTCTCACGGATGTTTGCCTGCTAAATAAATGAACTAGTGGCCTTAAGCGTCCATTGGGCATAGAGTTCAAAGGGTCTGTAGTAGGCAAAAAACAACTAAAACCAGGCTGCCTTCAAAACAACACCAAAAAAGAGAAATGAGGTCTACATTCTCCTAATGAGAGTGCAACCTGTGCAACAACACTTAGGGAAAAGGAAAAAATAAAACAAGAAAAAAACAAAACAGTATATACAAAATCTTAGACCAACCTTAGAAGTAAGGCTTGAGATGGATCCCACTCATTGAGATTGGTAGAATTTCACCATCCAGCCTTGAAAGATTGAAAGCATTGGCTTGCTTACAACTGGTGATGATATACGGGCCACTCTAGATTGCATCAAACTTAGTATGGTCTCCAGGATTGCATTGGATCTGTCAGCATCCCACTTTAAAACAAGATCACCTTCCTTAAAAATTTGATCTTTGGCCTTCTTGTAAAAGTATTTCTTGGTCTGCTTTTTTTGTTCTTCTAATGTAGCCATGGCTGACTGTCTATGTTCTTCTAACTCAGTTAATTCAACCATCCTTACAGACCTAGCATCTTCACCTTCTAACTCCAACTGTTGAGCCAATTCCAATGAAGGAAGCTCCAAAGATAAGGGCAATCTAGCCTCTTTTCCATACACAAGAACAAAAGGAGAGTTACCAATGGCTCTTTTATAGGTGATCCTATTAGCCCAAAGAGCTAGTCTGATCTTATTATGCCATTGTCTTTGATTTGTTTCCATGGTCCTCTTCAGGATTTTGATCAGGTTCTTATTAGTAGATTCAACTAACCCATTACCTTGGGGGTAATAGTTAGATGAACTCTTCAAGAACACATCATACTTCAAAGCCCAATCAACTATCTTAAAATTGGTAAAATCTCTTGCATTATTAGAAATGATAGTGTGGGGAGCTCCAAACCTTGTCATGATTTCTTCCAAGAAATCCATGATTGCTGATTCTGTAGCCTCTTTGAGTGGGACTGCTTCAACCCACCTAGTGAAGTAGTCTCTTGCAGTTAAAACCCATTTGTGGCCAGTACTGGATGTAGGGTTGATCATGCCAATGAAATCCAGACCCCACTATGAGAAAGGTTAATTTGCTTGAATAGGATGAAGTGGGAGGGCTACTAATCTTTTCTTCCCAGTAAAGAGAGTACATTCTTTGCATTTTATTACCAATACATGGGCATCATTGAATAACGTGGGCCAAAAGTAACCTGCCCTCATTATCTTCATTGTTGTTGCTCTTGCAAAGAAGTGGCCTCCAACTAGATCAAAGAATTCAAAATTTTCTTAAGGGGATCAAAGAATTCAATGTATGTCTCATGTTCATTCACAAATGACATAATTAATTTGGATATATATGAATTAAGGGGTCCTAAGATAAATTATGGCTTAAGGGGTCCTCGTACGATGGCTTAAGGGGTCCTAATAGGATGTCTTAAGGGGATCAAAGAATTCAAAGTATGTCTCATGTTTAATCACAATTGATATAATTAATTAGGATATATACAAATTAAGGGGTCCTAGGAGAAATTATGGCTTAAGGGCTCCTCGTAGGATGGCTTAAGGGGTTCTAATAGGATGTCATAAGGGGATCAAAGAATTCAAAATTTGCTTAAGGGGATCAAAGAATTCAAAGTATGTCTCATGTTCAATCACATTTGATATATAATTAATTCATATGTCCTCATAGGATGGCTTAAGGGGTCCTAATAGGATGTCTTAAGGGGATCAAAGAATTCAAAATTTGCTTAAGGGGATCAAAGAATTCAAAGTATGTCTCATGTTCAATCACAATTGATATAATTGATTGGAATATATATGAATTAAGGGGTCCTAGGAAAAATGATGGCTTAAGGGGTCCTTGCAGGATGGCTTAAGGGGTTGTAATAGGATGGTTTAAGGCAACCAAATTTAACAATAATATACATGACAAAGTGATTATACATTCAAATTTTAAGTTTCAAAGTAGGAAAACATGCACATAACGAACAAAATATATCGAATATTGATTTTTATATATAAAAGTATAGAGTAATTGTGTATGTACATATACAAATTTGGCATATATGCCATCTCAAAATAATAGTTACATGATAATATCATAATTTATTTTGCACAATATCCAAGCAATTCATCCTCTTGCTACTCTCTTGTGGAAGGTTATTTGTGGTTTTGTAGGTGATCCTAGGATCTTGAGTCCATTGGTGACTCTTACAAAGTTACTTAGTTCTCCTTTTGTGGTAGTCACCTAGAGTCATATTTTGTCAGAAAAATCATAGATTTTCTACTAGAAGGGTGAGATTAGTCATTAAAGGAATGATATAAAAGCTCTTCTAGTTTTGACAGGTTAAAACTACATCCCAAAGAAGTATTGCATATGACCTAATACAAGTCTTGTGCCACCTAAAGCTACATGCAATTTGATAGGTTTGAGCCCTGATATTTCAAAAGGCTCCTGGGGTATTTATCTCTTTCTTGGATATGATGCAATATATTATATTTTGAACTTGTTTGTTGGTATCATTCTTTTGCTTATATTCTCTACATTGGGTTTGGATGCTTATGTAGTAGCCATGCAAGCTTAGAATGAAGCACCACTTGATATTCAATGCAAAGACAAGTTCCTTGTGTAGAGTGTCATAGCACCTTCTAGGGTGACTGGATATCACGTCTAATATGGTGAGTGCCTATTAAGATTTGATTTATGAAAAATTGGATGCTTATTGATAGAAGGTTCTCTTAATGTCAAAAAGCAATTGAAGCAATAACCTATGTTTTCTAGTTCAACAAAGAGCTTGGTAGGTTTATTGAGGAGAACAAATTGAGAGTGTTGTATGTATCTCCATCTCAACCCCCTTCCACTATCCTTGAATCATCAAAAGAGGGACAAGCACACAAGGAAGTCATGGTCAACATGAATTTTGATGTTTCCTCATTTAATCCTATAGCGTAAACAAGTGTTGCGTTTAGGCCATCACATTGTTATCATAATGGTCTCAATTCTAGATGGCATTATTTGAGTATGCTATTGAGTCTTTTCATTGCTTGTTGTTTATGATCATATTCCTTCCTATGAATTCTAAAAGGGATGTTTTTTTTAGTATGTATTTAATGGTGAGTTTAGTTATTGTGAAAATGGTTTAGACATTGATTTCTCTATTTCATATAAGTAGGTGTCAAAAGATCTCAGCGAGTTGAAAGCAAAACTATCTGAAACAAGTTTTCTCTTCAATATGAATAAATTCTTATTGGTTTGACTTTAAATTGTTCAAGTGGTATCAATGCTTAGCTTGAAATGCTAGTTTCTTATAAAAAATTGACTGATTTTTTAAAAGTTGATATGGCTTTAGTTTTATCACCTTTTCTTTTCATATCCATATACACCAACCTAAAAGCATGACAATAATGCAAAATAGAAAGCATGCAGAAGACATAATAATGTTCACAATAATTTAGTGTGTATACTACTAGTTAGTGACTAAGAGATTATATGAACTATAGGTGAGTATATGTGCGTTTTTTTCCGGGGGGGTGGGGGATACATTCTTTAATGCTTATTGCTTGGCAGCTTATGGACTAGCAAAAGGCTCTTTAATCAATGTCATTGTAGCCACAAGTGCCTAAGATGAGCAACAAAGATGTCGTAAGGGAGCTAAACTAAAACTCAAGTGTATGCATTGTTGGTGATGGCCCAATCATACCTTAAAAATGTATAGATTGTGTTGGTTATGTAGTTGATCTAGTAAAATTTCAGCTTTGGTGGTGGTTGGGTTATGTCATTTTCCATGTGTTTTACTGGGGCTTAGAGCTTTTAATAGTTGTTGTTTATTAAATTCTGACATATAAAAATTGGTCAAAAACCATAAATCCCATATACATGATAATATCATACATCTATGTAAATAACAATGATGTGCATCATATAAAAAAAAACTATATAATCACGATAAATGTTGATCAGACTACATTTGATATTTCTAAAGCATATAATTACCAGCTTATCATTATACTTCTAAATAGAGACAAGGAAGTGATCAACCATCTGTAGCTGTCATGAGGTTATCCTGATGATACTGACTAACATTATTGATTATACAGAGTAGTATTTCTTAATCAATTATTTTCTTGTGTTCGTCTATTAAGTATGATTTTTTTACTGTCTTCTGCAGCTGCAACGCAGCCCATGTTAATGTTTACAGATAACATATCACGACACCAACGGAGAAAAACAAAGGCAAAAAGTTCAAATACGTAGAGAATTCAAGAACTGCGTAACACAAAAATAAAAGGACAGAATACTCCATGTATGTTTGCATAAGCAGGTGTTCTGTTTTCATAAGCAGGTTTCCAATAGGGATCAAAGTTTAATCTCTTTTTAATGTTTACAAGTAACATATGCAACTAAAGCATATCACAACACCAATAGAGAAAAACAAAGATAAAAAGTTCAAGTGTAACACAAAAATAAAAGGACGGAGTACTTTGCATATGTTTTCATAAGCGGCTGCTCTTCTTCAAGGCTAAAACTACAGTCGACTTAGACTAGAATACATTAATAATGAAAATCAGATTTGTTTAATGAATGGAAAACTATATATATTAGTCTTAGAGATGGAATGACTTTGCTCTGACCCTGTGATCTGCAAAACACAAACGAGAACAAAACGTATTTAGAGTAACGTCTTCAAAGTCTTTAAATTAAATAAGCTTATGAGCAATACATACAGTCTAAGTGTATTTGTATGACTGGCCCACTTAAATATCATCTATTTTAATTGTCAATCAGTCAATAGCAATTTTTACACTTCATTGATAATCAAAAGTGGTAAATATTTGTTCTATATTTATTGGCCAAAACTGACCTTTAACTGTTGAAGTGGATGATATTTAAGAATAACACTCACCTGCATAGAAAAAACAATCTTTTCATATTGTCAAATTGCGGAGCCATGGGAATAAAACCTTCAAGATCAGATCAACGCCCTCGAAATATCTCTCTCTCCACTTCATTCTTAATACAAGAACAGACACCATCCCTGCAAAACCCACTCCATATGACAATCCCACTCCAATCTCATACCACAGAGTTTCCTTGCTCTTCTCTTCTTCATTGGTAGACGTGGAACTGGGAGCAGGCGCAGGAACAAATTGTGGCCAAGAACAATTCTTTGGAAGCGGACAACCCCACAGATTTGGATTTCCCAAATATGATGATTCTGGAAATGTTAGCATGTGTCCTCCTTGAGGTATACTGCCTGAAAGGTTGTTGTTGGACAAGTTTAAGAATCCCAACGAGTCGAAGGATAGAAACTCCTGAAGAATTTGTCCAGATAACTGATTTGAAGAGAGATCTAATGATTCCAATGACGTCATTTCTACAAAACTATTTGGAATGGAACCATTGAGATAGTTGATGGAGAGATTGAGGAACATCAACCCCTTCAACTTTCCAAAATCAGAAGGAATTTCCCCTTTCAATTGATTGGCTGAGAGATCTATGGATGTCATGGTGTAAAATATATATGGGTAGTGCTCAATTACCCCTTTGGAATTCATATCTAGTCCATCATGATACATGTCTCCCACTGGTTTATCCTTAAAGAGGTCAACATCTAGAATACCTGGCCATATTTGACCCATGATGAATCCATCTTCTCTTTCTGTGACCATTGCTTGCAAACTTAGAATGCTTTTTGGTATTGAACCTGACAGGCGGTTTGAGGACAGGTCCAAGATTTGAAGATGCTTTAGCTGCCCAATTTCTGCTGGAATACTACGTCCAAACTTATTCTGCCTCATCACTAGCACTTGCAACTTTGAGAGCTTTCCAATTGACTTTGGAATCCGCCCTTTCAATGAGTTTTGCCCAATGTCCAAAAAAATTAAATCTTTGCACTTTGAGATCGAGGGAGGGAATGATCCAGTGAGCTTATTGTTCTTCAGGACTAATGACCGCAGTAGGCTTATCTCACCAAACTCAGATGGTATCTTCCCCTCCAAATTATTATTTCCCAAATTCAACACTTGAAGTACAGAATAGTTTGCTAGGCTTGGGGGAATGATTCCATTCAAATTGTTATGTGCCAAATTTAACATCTGTAGGTCAGAACTGAGCTGCAGGCTTGGAGGAATATTTCCGGTCAGCAAATTGTCATTGAGCAACAATATTAACATATAAGGAGGCCACACTGATGGTATGTGTCCAGAAAATGCATTCCTAGACACATCCATGATCATCATTTGCCTCCAAGCTGAACTATCTACTAATAGGTGTCCTTTCAGATGATTTCCTGTGAGATTGATGAAGGAAACACTCATATCCTGTAGCCATATGGGAATTTCCCCTTGAAGATTGTTGCTAGCCAATTTTAAATCATAAAGTGAGAATTGAGTCGAAATCCACAGCGGAATCTGGCCATCCATCTCACATGATGTCAAATATAAGCTCTCTAACTGGAATGAGGGAATCCAGGTTGAGCTGATATTTAGGACACAATTCGACAACTCCAGATAGTCTAATTTGCTAAGTTTGTGAAAGAAAGCCTCTGAAATCACCTGATGGCCGTTGAGAGAGAGGGAAAGCTGTTCAATGGAAGATGGAAGTGCTGAGGAAATAATATCCTGGTTGAATGCATTACCAAATGCCATGAGACTAGTAAGGGCGGTGAGACGAGAAAATGAGGCTGGAAGAGTTCCATTAAATCGGTTGTAGGATAATGTCAAAGTTATCAGAGAAGATATATTGCCCAAGGAATCTGGAACTTGTCCAGATAAGTCGTTGTTATAAACATCAAATTCACTGAGGGAAGACATCTTGCCTAGAGAATGTGGAATAATACCACTCAAGTGATTGTTACCAAGATAGAGGGTGTGCAAAGAAGACAGACTAGATAGAGAAGAGGGAATGGTTCCTGTGAGTTGATTCCCAGTAAGCGAGAGATAAACAAGAGAAGAAAGATTTCCCAGACACAATGGTAAGCTTCCATTCAATTGGTTGTCATCAAGCCTAATCTCACTAAGACTGGTGAGCATACAAATGGTATTAAGGATAGTTTCTCCTTCCAAATTATTTTTCTCTAAACTCAAGATAGCAAGAGAAGACATGTTTGTAAAAGAAAATGGAATGCTCCCACTCAATCTATTCCAAGCTAAACCCAGTTTTGTAAGATAAGATAGTTTTCCCAAGCAGGAAGGAAGAGTACCTGTTAGTCCATTGGCAGGCATGTTGATGCTCGTAAGAAAAATGAGACTGCACAAGCCATCAGATATGACGCCTCCTTCAACACAAGAGGGCATATCAACCATTACAACATGACCGGTGTTGTGATGACAGGATATACCCTTCCACACACAACAATCTGTTCCCTCTATCCACGAACTCAGTACACCATAAGAGTCGTTCAAGCCAGCTTTTAAGTGAAGAAGAGCTTCGGCCTCCTGCTCATTACATCTAGTATTCTGCATTCCCTTGCACAAACTCACAACAAACACTCCAATAATAGTAAGCTTAAATAAGAAGGCCATGGTCACTGAGATTGTCTGAATCCTATGTGATTTGGAGCCAACTATATAGAAAAGGCTGAAACAGAGGCGTTGACGCTGGTCAACAAAGATGGTGAGCCACGCATTACTCCTATAAAACAACATTGCCGTTAACAATGCACTTGAGATTGGTGGAGCCATTAACATGGCTCTATTTACCGATTTGTAGTAGGAATTGACAATAATGGTAATAAATGTGACAAGAACCTCCATATAATATCTCTCCAACTAGTCCTTTTCAAATATCATAAATGGGACAAGAACCTCAATCTGTCTCTCCAACAGCTCCTTTTCAAATTTCATAAATGGGACAAGAACCTCCATCTAACAACTCCTTTTCAATTTTATAAATGCTAATAAATTAGCAATTGGACATGTTGATGTGTTTTTTTATAACAACAATAACATTAAAATAAAACACTAAGTACTCTATCCTCTCTTGAATAAAGTATCTCAAACACTGAACTATGTGATTGAATGAGACTACTCCAAGGTTCCTTGAATGTCAAGTCTTGACGTGCACATGGATAGACTCAATGAAATGATGTGATCGAGTTGGTAATCACAAAGGGACTTATGCTAAATTGCTCCTTCTTCATGGGCATGGATGAAATTCATTACTCCTTGGATGTGTGAATGAATGGGACTTCTTCAAACAAACTTAAAAGAAAAAGCAAAAGGGTAAGGTTAGAGAAATCTAATCTAAGGACAATGAGGTAATGAATGATGATTTGATAGACAAATTCCATTGAACCAAGCTTTTTTTGCCATGAGAGCAACAACGACACGAAACTAGTGCAATCTTCAAAGGTAATGAAGGATTTCCATATTACAAATATGCTTTCAAATACCCACAGCTGGCGCAACTTGAATAAATATCCACAATTGAACTATTGCATAATGGGGTTTACGCTAACTTTACATTGTAAATTACTATTGGCAATCCACAAAAAGTATGAGCCAAGGAATTCATCAAATATCTTCACATTAGTTCACCATATCAATGAACTACAACTAAAATCTATCTAATTTGCTTTGATTCATCTTCAAAAAATTGGAAACCATGCTAACATACCAAATAACACAATAATCACCAACCTTCAATGAGAATGTATTAGTTTTAGAAATATCTTTACAACAATTTGTCAAAGTCTCTTTAATTCTTCAAAAGCTTCTACTCTAATGAAGAACTTTCTAATCTATGTCCAACCTTCTAAGAATCTAATCCCTTTACAAATGAAGAGAATGAGCTTTATATAGAGCTCAAAATTACAACCAAGTGCCCAAATTGATTCTAGAATCAATGGCCAAGATTAAAACAACACAACCCTAATGAAGGGTAGTTACAACTACTACCATCTTCGACCAATAAGATGTCAACAACATGATCTTCTGAAAGGCTCCATCTTTATCTCTATCTTGGACGTCTAGGTTCAATGTATCTAGACATGCCGATGTGGCATGCTTGGATTAGTTGTCGATGACTCGATGCCACCTCAGCATGATTATCTCTTGAATGTTCCTTGAACCTGGTATTCTGTCTTGTGTTGTGTTTCCTTTGGAATTCTTGCATTGGCATTGATTTCTTGGTGCAATTCTTGATTTCTTGATGTTTAACTCGATCCTCTTCTCATTCCTAACAAATAGTGCATTGGATTCCTGTTCTTGGATTTTTGAGAATTGATCTTCTTTTCCGGAACTAGAATCCTTGATGCTGAACTTGAAGTGTATTTTCTCCTTTTGATGCTAGCTCTCTCCTTGTGTCATTGAAAAGTTTTGAAAGGTCTTCATTTTCATTGGAACTTTGTGAAGTTTCCTCGTCACTGAAAGTAATTTCCTTCTTTGGCGTTGGAACTCTTTGATCTTTGAAATAATCCTTCTTGAACGACTTTGATCATCCTTGAACGTAATACTTATCTTCATTTCCTGCAAGAACAAAGGAAATCTTGAATAGTCACAATGAACAAAATTCTTAAATGCAATGCAATATTAAGATAAAATATGAATATATTTGCACGATTAAAGCAATGATATATTTTGGAAGAAATGAATAAAATATCACTTGAAAACAATACTTGTTGACAAATAATTCGCCCATTCCTTAGAGAAAAATCTACTCTTCCTTTAAATCGATCTGCTCTTCCTTAGAAATTCGCCTCTCTTTAATAAAATTTGTCTGCCTTCAAGTGAATTCGTCTCCTTTTCAAGTAATAAAATCTGCTGTTCATGAGAAAATTTGCCCCACTTCTTCTAATGAATTCGCCTTTCCTTTAGGAAATTCGCCCTTCTTCTTGGGAAAATTCGCACTTCTTCAGTGAATTCACACTCAATTGAATTTTGCTTTTCTTTTCAATCGAATTGCATTTGTTTGTAAAATTGTGGTTGGCATATACATGTCAAGGGCGAATTCCTTACTACAGGTCGACTTTACTTTATCAATGTTTAGCATGCATTTTACATATGCCGACGTCCTTACTCTCAAATCATGCTTTTCTTTTCAATCGAATTTCATTGGTTTGTCTTACAATTTCGCATTTCTCATTGGATCATTCACAAATTCTAAGCGCATGTTTTTTTTTTTTTTAAAAAGAAAAGGTGGAGCACACCCATATATTAAGGTAAAATAATAAGAGTTTTTACAAAAGAGAGACCATAAATCGAGATGGCCAAAAAAAACAGATTATGTGGCTCGAATTTAACACTTAGGAATAAACATAGAAAACTAAAAATCCCAGACTAAGTCAGGGATAGGAAAAATGAGCAACCAAAAAAAACACCAGCCATCAAGTTATCACCCCAACCAACAAGGAAAAAACCTGTTACAGATGACACCGCGTAATCCACCAACACACAACACCGGAAAACACACAGCCACGCCAACACACCAAACCACCACCCTGAGCTGAGGAAAGCACTGAGCAAGACAACGGCCAAAAATCACCCCCTTGTCACCCTATGCTGTCGGGCTCGCCTCCGGTATAGCGTCCAAGTCCATTAGGTTGCCAAGGAAGTCGACTTCAACCAGGTTACCATCATCATCAGGATCATCAAAAGCCTCTCTGGGGATGTGGGGAGCTAGGTCGATTGCCACTATCCTAAGGTAACATATGCCAGTGAAGACATCCATGATGCGTTTCACATCTCTGGTAGGGAACACAAATGGAAAGGCCATGAGTTCTTGTTCAAGAGGCTCACTGGAGAGGGAGCGGATAGACCTTTGCAGCGCCCTAAAAACCGCTTGATGGGGGGCCGAGTCTCTTAGGGTTTGTCTCTCGAACAATCCTCCTATGTGAGCCTCCCCTTGATCCATTTGATAATCATTGACTGCCGTAGACCACCTAGCGATTGTGTAAAGATTGCCAGAGAAAAGCCCAGATGCCACCTTATGCACAAATTCTTTGTCTTGGACTAGGTCCATGATGTTCGAGAGTAAATGAGAGACGACATCAGAATAGCTCAACACTCTCCCCTCATATCCCTTAACCCATCTCAGACCTGCAACCATACGGACTGCAAAATGTATCAGAGAGCCTTCCCGTTCAATAATAGCCAAAAAATCTGCTACTTCCACAATCCCATGAATCTCTGGTTCATCCTTAAGGGGTGGGAAGAAAAGTTTGAGGTTAAGTCTTGTCTTTGCCATAGCCATTGTCTAGGGGTTGAAAACAAGAAGCTAAAAAAACCATAGACTAAATCAAGAGAAAGGAAATGACGAACCACTAAGACCAAAGTGCAAAGCAAATTAATTAATGCTTTAAAGCTGATTGAGAGCTTTATCAAGTGAAGTCGTCCAATCTCGAGGCAAGATTTGGTATGTGTAACCAAATACCCAGAGTCGAACATCCAGTGTGAAATTGTCCTTCGAGCCTTGTGTCGTATGTGTGGGAAGAAGTGGTGAAACTAGCATGGTGGCTGACAAAAGAGGAAAAAACATCATCCCTATACTGAGGTTTCCTTGCCATAAAGGGAGAATAAATGGACGTACAGGGCGTTCGGAATCGTCGTCCTATGAGGATCATGAAGGATTTTAAACCAATCAAAAAACACCACCCAACTCTGAAGGAGTGACTAGCACCCCGCTTCCCATACGGCCAACATAAATGGCTATCCAATCAAGAGTAACCGTTGTGAGAAAGGCGATCATGTAGTATAGTTGGACGCTTTGGTAATTAAGATATAATGCTACGAGATAGAAGCCACCAAGGGTTGATACGTGGATTCTCGTCATCATCATTTTCAAGGATCTCTGCAAAGGCAGAGACAATGTGGAAAAGAAACCTCAACTATTAGACAAAATTACAGAAAGGTGGTCGTGCAGGAGGCTATACCCGCCACCTAGCCGTGTCTCTTATGACACACAAAGAAGTTTGAGAAGACGCAATCAACCTTTCCTGTTTCCAATGATCCTCCTTGAAATAGTGACAATCAAAAACATTCCTTGTCCTTATTAATCAGAGAGAAGATCTTGATGCCAATTCTCTTCCCAAATCGAGAATAATACTACCTCTTGGGATTGGTCAATTGCTCTGTTTGCCAGGCAATCTGCCACCTTGTTGGCCTCCCGGTAACAATGAGAAATTTTAAAAGAATCAAACTTGTCAAGCAGAGACCACACTTGGTTCATGATATAAGATAAATGCCAATTCTCCATTTTCCTAGAACAAATAGCTGAAATAATGACTTGTGAGCCCCCCTCTAGCCATATGTGTCGAGCACTAAACTTAGTTGCTAGTTGGAGGCCGTGAAGGACTACAAAATCTTCTGCCGAATTATTCATACCTTGAGGGATCTTAGAGCATTCGGCTGCCAACATGTTACCCATATTGTCCCTCAGCACTCAACCTGTACCTGATAGACCTAGATTCCCACGACTGGCACCATCCACATTTATCTTAATCAAAGATTCAGGGGGTAGGATCCATTTTATATTACTCCTCTCCACATGGGGAGTAACTTGTTGTATAAGGGAGCTCGGTCCAGGTTTGTCTATACCTTTCCAAGAAAGGAACATTTTATTATCCCATGAGGACCATACCTAGTTTTTGCAACCATCCCTGCGGAGTTTTACATTAAGAACTTCTACTATAGCTGATTCCATATCCTCTAGAAAGGGCTGCAAAGATCTTGACTAACTCCTAAAAATCTTGAAGTTTTGTTCTTTCCATATATGCCAAATTAGGATGGAAGAAGAGATTAACCAAAGGTAATGAAGAGAAGAGTCCTGGAAAAGATGATGCCACCCTTTGAAAAGTTGGAGAAGAGAGTGTGGGAGTGTTGAGTGCCATCCCAGTTTGTTATATAGCCAGTTCCAGGCCTCATAATTGTATCTACAATGAATGAGAAGGTGGTCAATTGTTTCTTCTACTTCACTACAAAGAATGCACTTGAAACTTCTTCCAATCGCCAACCTTTGGATTCTGTCCCCCATGAAGATTTTTTTATTCAAAGCGAGCCAAGAGTAGGTTCCTGCTTTGGGGAGTAAGACATCAGACCAACAAAGCTCTACATGCCAATCCTCTGCCCCTCTATGCGTAAGCCAGTAATAGCCTTTCTTAACTTTATAGAATCCTCAAACATCTCCCATCCAAATCAGCCCGTCCTCTTTTTGCATCAGGTGTAGGATTCTCTCCTTTAGAATGGATTTTAGAATGCATTTTTGATTCTCAGGAAAGTTGAATTTCGAGAAGTCTTTCCATACTGCACGGGGAGGGCATGAAGTGTTGTCAACCTTGAAGTAACCTGAAATCTTCATGCCCCATTTAACTTTGAGAATCATTTCAGCTTCTTTCAAATCAGATCTATTCGCTAGGATGCGCCAACCGTTCCAAGAGTCATGCCAGAAGTTAGCCTTGTTACCATTAAAAATTGCCCATGATAGTTTTGACATAATGACATCTTTGCTCTTAACAATGAAGTTCCAAATGGATGAACCTTTCGGGGATTTGCGATAGTGAAAATTCTCTCCGGCAACTCATTGTCTAGATACTTAAATTGTAAGAATTTCACCCATTTTAAGTGTGGTTTTTTATACATTTTCCATGCCAGCTTTGCACCAAGGGCCTGATTCTGCAATACTTGATTTAGTACACCTGCTCTTCCTAGTGAAAAGGGTTTACAAACTTTATCCCATGAGATGAGGTGAATTTTCCTTTCTTCTATCGAACCTTGCCAAAGGAATCTTCTATAGATTTTCCCCATTTGAAGAGCAATGCCTTTTGGAATCTATAAGGAGGAAAGCATATAAACCGGAATAACTGAGAGAATAGTTTTTACAGAGTTAGTGTACCAGCGAGGGACAAGAGTTTACCCTTCCATGACCCAATTCTTCTTTCCAAACTATCCACCACGTCTCTCCATAGAGCGAGCTTATGAAGCCCATTGAAGAGGGGAATTCCCAAGTATTTTCTTGGTAAACATTCCATTTGGAAGTTAAAAATTCTTGAAATCACCTATTTTGAGAGCTCGTTGACAAAAAATAGGTACAGTTTGGACTTGTCTTCATTTATTTTTTGTCCCGAGGCCAGACAATATCTTTCCAGGACCTTTTTAATTACAAGAGCTTCTCTCATGTTAGCCTACCCAAAGAGAATAGTGTCCTCAGCAAACAAGGCATGGGAGAAGGAATCTGTAAAACGGGGGCACCTAATTCTTATCCATTCCCAATTGGAGCCTACATGTTTGATGGCTCGAGTTAGCGCTTCCGTCATGATTATGAACAGGTAAGGAGAGATGGGATCACCTTGTCTCAAGCCTCTAGAAGACGCAAAAGGGGTAGTTCAACACCATTTACCAGGACTGAGAATGACACACCCTTGAAGCAAGTCAAGACCCACTTGATCCAGTGTTTGGAGAAGCCCATCTTGTCAAGAATGTCAAGGAGGAAATTCTAGTTTACTCCATCATAAGCTTTGGCCATGTCAAGCTTAATGATCATACTAGGGGCCCTGGTAGTCTTTATAGAATGCAGGATTTCATGAACCAGAATAGCATCTTCTGTAGTCTATTTGTCCAACATAAAACCACCTTGTTCCTCAGAGATGATGGAAGGGAGGATGGGCACTAGACGTGACACAATGGCTTTAGAGATAATTTTGCCTACAAAATTGCATAGAGATATAGGCCTAAAATATTTAAGGGAAGAAGGTGAGTTACCTTTAGGAAGCAGTAGAAGATTTGTTTTTTTGAATTCCTTCAGATTATTCTTGAATTTTCTGGACTCCTCCACAACCAAAAAGACATCCTTACCCACAATATCCCAACATTTCTAAAAAAAAATTCCATTCCATCCATTTGGTCCCGGAGGTTTATCACCTTTCATAGAGAAGACCACTGCCTTGATCTCCTCCATGGTAAACTCCATTAGATTTTCATTCTATTCGTTCGAAATCAGAGGCTGAAAGGAGGCAAGAACTGGTGGGCTATGAGAATGATGAGTGTTTGCTAAAAATAAGGACTTGAAGAAGAAAGATGCTTCCTTTAGGATTTCTTTTGGGTTTACTATGGGAGAACCATCATCCCTTTTTAGGAAAGATATGGAGTTGAGGCATCTTTGGATCTTAGTGGATAAATGGAAGAATTTTGTATTTCGATCACCTTCTTTCAACCATGATTCTCTCAATTTTTGAGGCCAGAAAATTTCCTCTGTCAGCAATAACTCATCGAGTTTTGCTCTTAAAGCCTTCTTTTGGTTAGACTTAAGAACATTTATGCCATGATTGATGATCTCCCATTCAATTGCTTCCAAATGGTTTAAAACCCTATTTTTCTCAAAGAAGATGTTCTTGAAATGATTCTTATTCCAATCCAAAATTTTCCGTTTTAGGAAGTTTAGCTTGGACACCAATTAGAACATTCTAGACCCCTTCACAAAAGGAGCTAATTGCCACCACAACCTGACCAAACCCATGAAGTCTGGGTCTCTGAACCACATGTCTTGAAATTTAAAATAAGATCTATTGAATTTACCAACTTCCCCCATATTTAGAAGGACTGGATAGTGGTCTGATCCAGAGAAGGGGAGAATCGAGGACGATGCCACAACTACACCTTGTAAGCAAATTGGAGAGAGGAGAAATCTGTCTAGACGTTCCACAACCCTCCCCTCATCTTTCCTCATATTAGACCATGTATAGAACCCATTCGAAGGCTTAGAGTCCAGAAGGTTGTTGGAGGAAACAAAATCTTTGATGTCAGATTGAGAACATGTCTGGCCAGAGATTCCCCCCACTTTTTTTGAAGATTCCAGCATGACATTAAAATCTCCCCCACGATTACATACTCCATGTTGATAAAGCATAGCAGACTTGACAAGTGTCTCCACAAAGTTTACTTTTGAGTTGCACCCGACAGGCCATAAACACACATAACCCACATGTCTTTGCCCTTATAAGCTTGTGGAAATTTACCCAGGATCCAGTTTTCCTGATTTCTCACTACCTCCATCCTAGGGAGATAACTCTTCCATAGTATTGCTATCCCTCCATAAGCTCCCTCAGTTGGATGAAAGATTGATTCCCAGTTAGACCACTTTCTGAAGACAAAAGACTCTTGATTAGCAGCCAATTTAGTTTCTTGAAGAAAGACTATATCTACACCAGCCCCATCAATCTGAGATTTGATGAGACGAATTTTGTTAGGGGCATTAATGCCCCTAACATTCCATGTAAGGAGCTTCATGGCTTCCGAGGAAAGCATTTGGCTCTCCTCTGTTTCATTGCTTTATCAATAGTGGTTTGAATTCCAGCCTCTATCTCTTTTTGGGTCTTGGATTTCTTCTGTCTTGAGCTTCTTCTAGGCTGTGGGGAGGAGTTTAGGCTTCTTTTATACTCCAGCGGAGTCTGAAGGATTCCTAAGTCTCTACTAGTCACCTCAGAATCATTTTCTTGCAAACTTCATCTGCAATCTCATCTATTAAAGAGTTTGTTGCTTTACGAATAACTTCTTCAAGAAGAGTTTGAATCTTTACCTCCCCTGAATCTTCCTTCTCTTCCGAGCTGAACTGCTGAGGTGACTCTTCAAGGGGAACTGATTGCCTTAAGTCCTGAAATGGAATCCTTAGGGGTGGAAGCTCGAGTGTTGTTCTCTCGCTCACTTTGAGAAGTTTCTTGAATCATAGCCTATTCTTCTAGGATTTGAAGGTTTGGATGCTTGACTTGTTGAGGAGTCCTTTGCACCTCCGAATCCTTATCACTACTTGTCCTTTCATGTGATAGCTCCATTTGCTCACCACTTGTTTTTGGTTCCACCTCTGAATCTATGCACTCATTTACAGGAGCATCCACGCCTTTCGAGGAGGAGAATAGTGGGTCCTGTGCAATCCCATGTGAAGCCTCTAGACAAGATTGAATCTTCTTGTGGCCACTCTGAGATATCTTGGGTTGCCATTGATTCTGTCCCTTGAACTGAGATATTGAAGCCTTCGAAAGAAGTAACCAATCGTTCTGAATCAACTTCCTCAGTATTCTCAACAAGGGTGCCCTCAAGAATTTCTAAGCCTATAGCAATCTCCTATGTAGGATTTCCCTGTGGTTTGGATTCTTTGCATTCAATATTTTCGAGACCTAGGCACTGGGGTCTTTGTGGTTGAGCAACATTTTCCTGTAACCCATGAGGAGGTTCTAAAAGTCCCTCAGGTGATCTTCCAAATCCCAGCATCCTATTCATCATGACTAGATCTTCATCAGATAGCCCTTCACATAAGAAGATTTCTTGGATCCATTCACCTGTCACTGTATTAAGAAGTATGTTCTTTGGAATAGGATCATCCATCTTGAATATTAGACATATTTTGACATTAGGCATGCAGAAAGGGCCAAAGTTGATTTTAACATCTTGTAGAAGGCCTATGGCCCTGCCAATAGACTTTATAGTTTCTGGTTCCCTGTATTCTACTCGTTGTATTCTACTTGCAAAAAAGTAGCTCTAGCCAAATGGGAAGATACGGGATCTGCTCTTTCCCTACGTTAAAGTTCAGCTTCCAAGTTTGATAGAAAATAACATTATTTTCAAATTTCCAGAGTTTCTTTTGGAGTACGAGATCCCTATATTGTTCTTTTTCAAAAAGAAAGGTAAAAAACCCATTCCCCAATGAGCTTGTTTCTTTAATCACAGGCCATTCCTTTTTGGTCCATTCAAAGAGATCCTTAGAAGAATAATGGGGGGAAAGAACTTTACCAATCAACGCAGTCTTGGAGAAGGAAGCGACTCTTTCTAATAACCCATTACCATTTAGCGAGATGCTTACTTGCTTCTCTTGTCTTCTTGTCACTTCCTTGAAAGTCGGTTTTGGGATCCATTTCCCCTCTGCCCGAAGAATATTATTGTGCCTTTGCAGATCCTTCTCCATACTCTTAGAATTCCAAGGAAAACTCTGAAGGCTAGATCTATTTTTCATTCGTCCTCTGGAGTGTTTGTTGCGCTTCTTGCTCTTTCCATGGAAGGCTCTCCATTTGGGTGTCTAAAAGTTTGGAGCTTTTTACCTCGAGAGGCCTCTACTTAGAAAGTCATTAAACTCTTGCCATTGTGAATTTAGAGGTTTTCTACTTTTATGAATGTATGTTCTAAGCGCATGTTTTATGGTATCTTTCACAAGGAAATTCACAATTTTGAGGGGACCGTTCACAAATTCCTAGGCGCATGATTGGGAGTTCTTTCAATACTCTTAGTCGTAGTTTCTTTGTAGTCATTCACAAACTCATTGGGCGCAAATCTTAGTGACTCAAGAACAATTTCCTGAGTGCACTTCTTACCTGTTCTTTCACAATGTGGTGCATTTCTCCCGATGCCTTTAACAAATGTTTGAGCGCAATTTCCCTTGACCCTTGCACAATGTTTCTTGGCGCAAATTCCTGATGATCGTTCACAGTGAAGGGCGCATTTTCCCTTAGTTCATTCAGGAACGAGTTCAGGCGCAAATGGGAAGATTTTGTTCAGTGCAAATACCTTAAGCATTTTCACAATTGAAAGGCGCATTTTCTATGAAGTCTTTCACAGATTTTGGATCGGGAATTCCTAACTTCTTATCGTACTTTCTTTGATTCCTTGCAATGTTGAGCGCATATGTCAGGGAGTCTTTCATAAATTTGGGTGGACTTCATGAATTCGTTCACAATTGAATGGACTTCTCTCGATTTTTGCAACAAGTTTTTAGGAACAAAAGGTCGCATTCTTCATCTCTTAATTCATAACTTTCTTAGCGCATCCTTCATCACTTCATGGATAAATTTGAGCAGGAATTTCAGGGGGTCTGTAGACAGGAACAAAAGGATCACATGCTTTGATGTGTTAGAAACAATGTAAGGTGGGCATATGGAGGGATCATGGACAAAAAGTTGGAAGCCGTATCTTTTAGTACCTTGTGAACAAGAACAAAACCGTTGAACATATATTCTTTAAGTTCTTGGATAAATTTCATCGCATATTTTAGTGTGTCAAGAACAAGTTCTAATCGCAAGTTTTGGTGTCTTAGACAAATGCAAGTCGCATTTTCCTTAGGCTTGTGGACAAGTTCTTGATTGCACTTTTCACTCGCTCATGTATGAATTTTTTCGGACATCCAAAGTCCTTGCAAATTTTGCATTCTTCATTGGATCAAGGTTAAAATTGAAAGCGCATGTTGTTCCTTGCATGGATTTCACATTTTTGACATTGTCATTCATTCATTTATGGATTCGTTCTTGCATTGGATTGTTCCATCATTGAGTCTTGAACAAATTACATATTCCACCTTTTCCACCTTTTGAGTTCTGAACAAATTCCACTTTTGATCAAGTATGACCTAGACCTTTTGGACTTCATCTCATCAACCCTTGTGAACTTATGCAAAGACTTTTGAAGATTGGCAATGATAGCTCATTTGTCAAGAATGATGGAATTTGATGCGAAGTTAGCGAGACTTGGGCATAAATATACTACCAAACCTATAAACTCAAAGAAAACTTGAAACCCTAAAGCAAAACTAAGACAGAAAAACGAGAAAAAAGAGGGGGTCCCCATTTGTAATGGGGTGATGTGTGAAAATGTCACAACAGGACCCATATGTTCAATGGGCACTACGATAGTTTTTATTATTATAAAATTTTGTTAAAGATAGTTGATTTTACTCTAGTATATTCTTAATTAAATGGAAGATAATACAAAATTTATGCATTTTTAAAACCTAATGGCATGTAGGATGGAAATCATTGCAATAATTCTATATGCTTTATAATAAAGCTATGCGAAACTTGTATGTAATCTATATATGCACTAGAGTAATCAAATCCCTTATTCATTTTTATATAATCTTATGTAGAAACAAATGCAATCCTTATCTCAAAGCAACAAAAAAATAGTTAAAATTAAAATCCACGCAAAAACCAAATACTTCATGAAGGACCCCTTGCATACCACTCGAACTCAACACAAAAATATTCCGTTAAAGTTGACAAAGACACAAACTTCATATTCTTGCAATTTGAAGTCATTCAATAGACCAACACTCAATGCATGAAAAAAAATAGTATATTCACAGTAACATATTATATTTTCCTACAATCTAAACTAAAATGTACATCCATATGACATCAGCATGTGTAACAGATAATTTGTCTCCAATCATTAAAATAACAATCTCAGAAAAATCTACTGAAATAAGTTTTATCATAATTAGCCATTACCTCTAAATAACAATGGTAAAATTTAGATATTTCCCACATTGCATTCATCTATGTAACTATGTATCCAAAAGCATAAGCATATATATGTAGGGTAAGTGCAAGAAGATGGGGGGCCAAAAAGGGGTCTTAAGTGGCCACTTTTTTTTTCCTGAAATTAGAAAATACTGGCCTTGGATGAGAAATTGAGCATAGTTACACTCAAAATTTGGAGATCAACCAAAATAATGTTCGTAGTGCTCCGAGTCTATTTTCTAAACTATTATATTTTTTTTAAAATGACATAGATTAAGGGGTTCAAAAGAGGGAGCCACAGAAATTGGTGTTGTTTCTGTCAAAAAAACATAACATAGCATGTTTTGTGGCTCCCTCAAAAAGTGAACTTTTTTTTGGTATTTTTAAAATCGCTTTAGTGAGAAATTAGCTAATAGCATGTAGTTTATGCCCGATTTTTCTGATAATTTTTTGATAAATATTTAATTTTTTACTAATTTTCAAAGTGGACACATCCAGAAAATAGAATTTTGGCCGTGCTACCCCTATAAATTTTGAAAACTAATTGAAAATCATTTTTTTCTTTTTTTTAATATTTGTAGAATGGAGTCTAGTTTCTAAATATGTAATTTTTTTAAAATTTCAATGAATAGTTAATTTATAATGAAAAAAAGACCAAACAGTGGTTTTTGCCCAAAAACAGACACACAAACAAAAGAAATTAAAGATGAAAGGCTTAACATTGTTAAAATGTGAAAAAAATCACATCGTCAAATAGCTAAGAGAAAGCCTAACATTACCCAGGTGTTCGATTTGTTAGACCTTGAAACACGTACAAATCTAAGGGTTAGCACGAACAAAATTATGTGAAATCTTGAAGAATATGGAAAACCACGTCTGTGGCTATTCAAAAGGCACTCCAAGCCTTTGGGTTGGAAATCCAAAGCTTGGGATTCCCAAAACAAAACATAACGCGATCGTGTTATAACGTGCTCACGTTATGTTTTGCTTTGCATTTTTCTTTTTTCGCAAAAGTTTGTGTTGTTTGTCATGTTTGAAATAATGCGAGCGCGTTATAATGCGCTTGCGTTATGTTCCCCTTAAATTTTTTATGTTCAAGGCTATTAATCATGTATGTATGTATGTATGCCTATATGTATGTATGTATGTATGCGTATATGTATGTATGTATCTATGTATGCCTATATGTATGTATGTATGTATGCCTATATATATGTATGTATCTATGTATGCCTATATGTATGTATGTATAGTGTCGAGGGCAGAAGAGGGTAGAGATGGGAGTGAGTTAGATAGGGGAGGAGAGGGGTGGATAAGGATTGAGTGATTACGGTTTAAGGTTGAGAATTGAGCGTTTAGGGATAGGATTTAGAGTTTCAGGATAAGGGATTAGAGTTTAGGACCTTGAGGGATTAGGGTTTAGGGTTGAGGCTTTAGGGATAGCGTTTAGGGTTAAGGGTCGAGGGATTAGGGTTAAGGTAGAGTGTTGAGGGTAGAGGGTTTAGGGATAGGGTTTAGGGTTGAGGGATTAGGGTTTAAGGTATAGTTTAGTAGTTCTTGTGGATAGAGCCAGTAAACAATGGGAGATTATTTGCCTGTTTCATAACAATATACCTCCCCTAAGTGCAGGGTGGACAGCAAGAAACATAGATGTACCCCAATGCAAATCTTTTCTCATAATGATCATCTTTCTAGTTTCAACTGTTAATTACTCACTGTGGATGTACCATACGCAAAGCTTTTCTCATAGTGTGTACACCTATTAGCATAATGAACCCCAGATGGGCCAGAAAAACATGCCATATAACATTACTAACATTAAAAAAGTTCATAGCCATTTTTCTGACATATTCTTGCAACTCAAATATCTTTAAGAGAAGAGTGTCAAAAATGATGGGTTTAACAACCTAACATAAGGCAAAGCAATTTTGTTAGGTTTAGGGATAGAGTTCAGGGTTGAGGGATTAGGGTTCAGGGTTGAGGGATTATAGTTTAAGGTATAGTGTTGAGGGTTGAGGGTTTAGGGTTGACGGATTAGGGTTTAATGTTGAGAGTTGAGGGTTGAGGGTTTAGGGTTTAGGGATAGGGTTGATGGTCAAGGGATTAGGGTTAAAGTAGAGTGTTGAGGGTAGAGGGATTAGGGATAGGGTTTAGGGTTGAAGGTTTAACGATTGAGGGTTGAGGCTTTAGGGCAGAGGGTTAAGGGATTGGGGTTTAAAATATAGTGTTGAGCATCGAGGGTTTATGGATAGGTTTTAGGGTTTAATTTTTAAGGGTTAAGGGTTGAGGGATAGGGTTTAAGGTTTAGGGATAAGGGATTAGGGTTTAAGGTATAGTGTCGAGGCTTGAGGGTTTAGGAATAGGGATAGCGTTTAGGGTTTAGGGATGAGGGATTAGGGTTGAGGGTTGAGGGTTTAAGGTATAGTGTCGAGGGTTGAAGGTTTATTGATAGTGTTTAGGGTTGAGGGTTGAGGGATTAGGTTTTAGGGTTGATGGATTAGGGTTTAAGGTATAGTGTTGAGGGTTGAAGGTTTAGGGATAGGGTTTAGGGTTGACGGATTAGGGTTTAGGGTTGACGAATTAGCGTTTAATGTCAATGTTAGGGTTAGAGTGTCGAGGGTAGAGGGATTAGGGATAGGGTTTAGGGTTGAAGGTTTAAGGATTGAGGGTTGAGGCTTTAGGGATGAGGGTTTAAGGCTTAAGATATAGTGTCAAGTGTTGAGGGTGTAGGTATAGGATTTAAGTTTTAAGGGTTAAGGGTTGAGGGATAGGGATCAGGGTTTAAGGTATAGTGTTGAGGGTTGATGGTTTAGGGATAGGGTTTAGGTTTGAGGGATTAGGGTTTAGGGTTGATGAATTAGGGTTTAATGTTGAGAGTTGAGAGTTGAGGGTTGAGGGTTGAGGGTTGAGGGTTGAGGTTGAGGGATAGGGTTAATGGTCAAGGGATTAGGGTTAAATAAGAGTGTCGAGGGTAGAGGGATTAGGGATAGGGTTTAAGGTTGAAGGTTTAAGGATTTAAGGTTGAGGCTTTAGGGATGAGGGTTAAGGGATTAGGGTTTAAGATATAGTGTCGAGTGTCGAGCGTGTAGGGATAGGTTTTAGGGTTCAAGTTTTAAGGGTTAAGGGTCGAGGGATTAGAGTTAAGGGTTGAGGGATTAGGGTTTGACATTGAGGGTTGAGTACATTAAGGCTTGAGGGTTAAGGGTTTCGGGATAGGGTTGACGGTTGAGGGATTAGAGTTAAAGTAGAGTGTTGAGGGTATAAGGATTAGGGATAGGGTTGGAGGGTTTAGGGATAAGGGATTAGGGTTTAAGGTATAGTATCGAGCCCGTTGATGGTATAGGAATAGGGATAGCGTTTAGGGTTTAGTGATGACAGATTAGAGTTGAGGGATGACAGATTAGGGTTGAGGGTTGAGGAATTAGGGTTTAGGGATAAGGTTTAGGGTTGAGGGATTAGAGTGAAGGGTTGAGGGATTAGGATTTGACGTTGAGGGTTGAGGCTTTAGGGTTTAGGGTTTAGGGATAGGGTTGAGGGTTGAGGGATTAGAGTTAAGGGTTGAGGGATTAGGGTTTGACATTGAGGGTTGAGGGTTAAGGTTCGAGGGTCAAGGGTTTAGGGATAGGGTTGAGGGTTGAGGGATTAGGGTTAAAGTAGAGTGTCGAGGGTATAAGGATTAGGGATAGGGTTGGAGGGTTTAGGGATAAGGGATTAGGGTTTAAGGTATAGTATCGAGCCCGTTGAGGGTCTAGGAATAGGGATAGCGTTTAGGGTTTAGGGATAAGGGATTAGAGTTGAGGGATGATAGATTAGGGTTGAGGGTTGAGGGATTAGGGTTTAGGGATAAGGTTTAGGGTTGAGGGTTGAGGGATTAGGGTTTAAGGTATAGTGTTGAGGGTTTAGGGATAGGGTTTAGGGTTGAGGGATTAGAGTGAAGGGTTGAGGGATTAGGATTTGACGTTGAGGGTTGAGGCTTTGGGGTTTAGGGATAGGGTTGAGGGTCCTCTAAACTCTGATATCTATTTTTTAGGAGGACTGTGTTTTGCAAGCCGCAGGTTTGCAAAACACAACCTCTATTTTGAGTTTTTATTGTCTCCAAAATGGATATCCATTTGGGACCCACAAAATGGATATTCATTTTGGGACCCACAAAATGAATATCCATTCCAAACAAATATTTGTTATAAATGGATATTCTATCCATGCCTAAGAAAGTCAAACTTCCCCAGTTCACGATTTTGGCTAAGTAAAGACATGATTTTTTCCCTATTGCCACTGTTTGGCCTACGACGATCCTGCACTCACCCTATTATTTAATGATAAATGAAATCAAATAAACATGCATATCATTCTGTATGTGATGTCTTTCTTTATTAGTGGAATTTGTCTCTTTTATATGAAACAGTTGGTAAGTTGAATTGAAGAAGCACAATTCATGCTTCCTTCAATTGGTCAATAATAGAGACAATTATGTGGAATTTAAGGTGCTTGTACTTGTTTTTTATGTTCCTAGTAGTTTCTTGCTTGGTCACCAATGGGAATTCTTGATGATTTGGTTTGATCAAGTGATTAAATAGAAGCAGGTGTCTATCATTTTCTAATTTCAATTCCTTTAGGGCCGTTTCATTTGGACCTATTACAATGGTCCTAGTGCCCAAGGTGGATGTGCTATTAACATGAAATGTGACCATTAATGAGGTTAAAGTTTGTTGGTGTGAATAGGGTATATAACTTGTTTCCCTATTAGGTCCTATTCACACTAGTTTACTTAAGTTTACTTAGGGCACACTTAGGATTGTTATCTTTTTGTGTCTCATGTAATATGATTAAGACACTTGTCATCCTCCTATGTTGTCCTATCTTATCACCTTGCCTATATAAATAAGGTCCTTCATGTATTTTTTGTATCATAATATAATAATTCATTTTATACCACAATCAAGTAGTTCATCCTCTTGCTACTCTTGTGGAAGGTTATTTCTAGTTTTTCAAGTGATCCTAGGAGCTCGAGCCTGTTGGAGACTCTTACATGGCATCAAAGCTTCAAATCTACAAGCCCCTTCTCAAATCTAGGAGTGAACTAGGCAAGAGCTTTTGTTAGGTGAAAATCTTAGTTGCTATTAAAAAGTTGAATATGTTTTTCTTTTGTATCAAATGATGACTTAGAGAATCAGAAAAACTTGATGGAAATACCAGATTTTGGAGGGTTTCTTCTTTGTGGTTTTTTATTGCAAGCTTATTTTGGAGCATGTTGGTGCAAATCTAAGCTCACCATTGAGTTCAAGGTGTTCAAGTCAATTTAGCCTTTTGATTTGTCTAAATTAGACATTGGAGGCTAGGTCTATAAGGGTTTGAAGTTGGGAGGTGGTTGCCAGATCTAGAAGGTAGCTACATTTTTGGAGTACTTTGGGTCAAATTTGATCCTACCATCGTGTTTGGAAGGTCCAACGACCTAAGGATTAAATATCAATTTTTTAAAATCAAACACTTTTGCCCCAAGCTACTAGAGAAAAATTCTACCCTCCTTGGCCATATGGATCATAGAGAATATTCCGTAAGTAGGCAAATTATTCCATAGGATCTTTGGCATAGGATTACGTAAGCAAATTATATGAAGGTAAAAAATCTATTTTTCAATTTGAATTTTTAGTTTAAAAAATATCAAAATCTATGGGTATCACAAGGTACTATTGTACCTTATATAGTAGGCTATAGGCCACCATAGGGGTGCCACGTGATGACCAACTCATCAGCACTACTACCCACCACCAGTGACCTCCAATGTTTTAGCCAGAAAACAAGTAGGTAGCATTCAAAACCATCGAAGGTTACCGGAAACTACACTCAAAACAACTAGACATTGTCTTGAAACCACCTTCTGTGCAAACACAAGTTTTGTCCCAGCAAATCAACAGTTTCAAGCAATCAAGGACAATTTTTTGCTAATCGATGAGCAGTTTTGAGCTTGTAGAGCATATTCTATCGATTGGTGGAATATCCCTTTCATTATGTTGACATCATCATTTGTCTCCTCCTCCCAACCTACCCCCCTCCAAAACACAATTTTGTTTTGGTACCTCAACTTTAGAGGCCTCTTTCTCAATCATATGGGCTCCTTTTTGTGAGTATTTTTTTATCTGAGGTAGAATCTCATAGGCTTTGTAGTAGCGTGATTAGTTTTTGATTTTGTTTTTTTTAGAAATTATAGATTTTCACAATTGTTTCTAAGAAAATTTCGTTTTGGCAACTTCTAGGTCTCCATTTGGGCTCATACAATAACATTTTTTGGTGTAATTTATTTTAAAGTGAATAATTTGTTTTTGGTGTGAACAAGGTATATTACCTTTAACTAGTTTCCCTATTAGGTCCCATTCACACTAGTTTACTTAAGTTTAATTAGGGAACACTTAAGACAATTATCTCTTTGTGTCTTATGTAATATGATTAAGACACTTGTAATAATCCTATGTTGTCCTATCTTATCACCTTGCCTATATAAGTAAGGTCCCTCATGTACTTTTTGTATCATAATATCATAATTTATTTTGCACCACAATCAAGCAATTCATCCTCTTGCTACTCTCTTGTGGAAGGTTATTTATGGTTTTGTAGGTGATCCTAGGATCTTGAGTCCATTGGTGACTCTTACAAAGTTACTTAGTTCTCCTTTTGTGGTAGTCACCTAGAGTCATATTTTGTCAGAAAAATCATAGATTTTCTACTAGAAGGGTGAGATTAGTCATTAAAGGAATGATATAAAAGCTCTTCTAGTTTTGACAGGTTAAAACTACATCCCAAAGAAGTATTGCATATGACCTAATACAAGTCTTGTGCCACCTAAAGCTACATACAATATGATTGGTTTGAGACCTGATATTTCAAAAGGCTCCTGGGGTATTTATCTCTTTCTTGGATATGATGCAATATATTATTTTTTGAACCTGTTTGTTGGTATCATTCTTTTGCTTATATTCTCTACATTGGGTTTGGATGCTTATGTAGTAGCCATGCAAGCTTAGAATGAAGCACCACCTGATATGCAATGCAAAGACAAGTTCCTTGTGTAGAGTGTCATAGCACCTTCTAGGGCGACTGGATATCACATCTAATATGGTGAGTGCCTATTAAGATTTGATTTATGAAAAATTGGATGCTTATTGATAGAAGGTTCTCTTAATGTCAAAAAGCAATTGAAGCAGTAACCTATGTTTTCTAGTTCAACAGAGAGCTTGGTAGGGTTATTGAGGAGAACAAATTGAGAGTGCTGTATGTATCTCCATCTCAAGCCCCTTCCACTATCCTTGAATCATCAAAAGAGGGATAAGCACACAAGGAAGTCATGGTCAACATGAATTTTGATGTTTCCTCATTTAATCCTGTAAGTGTAAACAAGTGTTGCGTTTAGGCCATCACATTGTTATCATAATGGTCTCAATTCTAGATGGTTTTCTTTAAGTATGCTATTGAGGCTTTTCATTGCTTGTTGTTTATGATCATATTCCTTCCTATGAATTCTAAAAGGGATGTTTTTTCTAGTATGTATTTAATGGTGAGTTTAGTTATTGTGAAAATGGTTTGGACATTGATTTCTCTATTTCACATAAGTAGGTGTCAAAAGATCTCAGTGAGTTGAAAGCAAAGCCATTTGAGACAAGTTTTCTCTTCAATATGAATAAATTCTTATTGGTTTGACTTTAAATTGTTCAAGTGGTATCATGCTTAGCTTGAAATGCTAGTTTCTTATAAAAAATTGACTGATTTTTGAAAAGTTGATATGGCTCTAGTTTTATCACCTTTTCTTTTCATATCCACATACATCAACCTAAAAGCATGGCAATAATGCAAAATAGAAAGCATGCAAAAGACATAATAATGTTCACAATAATTTAGTGTGTATACTACTAGTTAGTGACTAATAGATTTTATGAACTATAGGTGAATATATGTGTGTTTTTTTCGGGGGGTGGGGGATACATTCTTTAATGCTTATTGCTTGGCAGCTTATGGACTAGCAAAAGGTTCTTTAATCAATGTAGTTGTAGCTACAAGTGCCTAAGATGAGCAACAAAGATACCGTAAGGGAGCTAAAGTGAAACTCAAGTGTATGCATTGTTGGTGATGGCCCAATCATACCTTAAAAATGTATAGATTGTGTTGGTTATGTAGTTGATCTAGTAAAATTTCACCTTTGGTGGTGGTTGGGTTATGTCATTTTCCATGTGTTTTACTGGGGCTTAGAGCTTTTAATAGTTGTTCTGGGGCTTAGAGCTTTTAATAGTTGTTCTGGGGCTTAGAGCTTTTAATAGTTGTTGTTTATTAGATTCTGACATATAAAAATTGGTCAAAAACCATAAATCCCATATACATGATAATATCATACATCTATGTAAATAACAATGATGTGCATCATATTAAAAAAAACTATATAATCACGATAAATGTTTATCAGACTACATTTGATATTTCTAAAGCATCTAATTACCAGCTTATCATTACACTTCTAAATAGAGACAAGGAAGTGATCAACCATCTGTAGCTGTCATAAGGTTATCCTGATGATACTGACTAACATTTATACAGAGTAGTATTTCTTAATCAATTATTTTCTTGTGTTCGTCTATTAAGTATGGTTTTTTTACTGTCTTCTGCAGCTGCAGCCCATGTTAATGTTTACAGATAACATATCACGACACCAACGGAGAAAAACGAAGGCAAAAAGTTCAAATACGTAGAGAATTCAAGAACTGCGTAACACAAAAATAAAAGGACAGAATACTCCGTGTATGTTTGCATAAGCAGGTGTTCTGTTTTCATAAGCAGGTTTCCAATAGGAATCAAAGTTTATTCTCTTATTAATGTTTACGAGTAACATATGCGACTAAAGCATATCACAACACCAATAGAGAAAAACAAAGGTAAAAAGTTCAAGTGTAACACAAAAATAAAAGGACGCAGTACCTTGCATATGTTTTCATAAGCGGCTGCTCTTCTTCAAGGCTAAAACTACAGTCGACTTAGACTAGAATACATTAATAATGAAAATCAGATTTGTTTAGTGATTGGAAAACTATATATATAAGTCTTAGAGATGGAATGACTTTGCTCTGACTCTGTGATCTGCAAAACACAAACGAGAACAAAACGTATTTAGAGTAACGTCTTCAAAGTCCTTAAATTAAATAAGCTTATGAGCAATACATACAGTCTAAGTGTACTTGTATGACTGGCCCACTTAAAAATCATTCATTTTAATTGTCAATTAGTCAATAGTAATTTTTACATTTCATTGATAATCAAAAGTGGTAAATATTTGTTCTATTTTTATTGGCTAAAATTAACCTTTGACTGTTGAAGTGGATGATATTTAAGAATAGCACTCACCTGCATAGAAAAAACAATCTTTTCATATTGTCAAATTGCGGAGCCATGGGAATAAAACCTTCAAGATCAGATCAACGCCCTCGAAATATCTCTCTCTCCACTTCATTCTTAATACAAGAAAAGACACCACGCCTGCAAAACCCACTCCATATGACAATCCCACTCCAATCTCATACCACAGAGTTTCCTTGCTCTTCTCTTCTTCATTGGTAGACATAGAACTGGGAGCAGGCGCAGGAACAAATTGTGGCCAAGAACAATTCTTTGGAAGCGGACAACCCCATAGATTTGGATTTCCCAAATATGATGATTCTGGAAATGTTAGCATGTGTCCTCCTTGAGGTATACTGCCTGAAAGGTTGTTGTTGGACAAGTTTAAGAATCCCAACGAGTCGAAGGATAGAAACTCCTGAAGAATTTGTCCAGATAACTGATTTGAAGAGAGATCTAATGATTCCAATGAAGTCATTTCTGCAAAACTATTTGGAATGGAACCATTGAGATAGTTGATGGAGAGATTGAGGAACATCAAACCCTTCAACTTTCCAAAATCAGAAGGAATTTCCCCTTTCAATTGATTGGCTGAGAGATCTATGGATGTCATGGTGTAAAATATATATGGGTAGTGCTCAGTTACCCATTTGGAATTCATATCTAGTCCATCATGATACATGTCTCCCACTGGTTTATTCATAAGGAGGTCAACATCTAGCATAGCTGGGCATATTTGACCCATGATGAATCCATCTTCTCTTTCTGTGACCATTGGTTGCAAACTTAGAATGCTTTTTGGTATTGAACCTGACAGGCGGTTTGAGGACAGGTCCAAGATTTGAAGATGCTTTAGCTGACCAATTTCTGCTGGAATACTACGTCCAAACTTATTCTGCCTCATCACTAGCACTTGCAACTTTGAGAGCTTTCCAATTGACTTTGGAATCCGCCCTTTCAATGAGTTTTGCCCAATGTCCAAAAAAATTAAATCTTTGCACTTTGAGATCGAGGGAGGGAATGATCCAGTGAGCTTATTGTTCTTCAGGACTAATGACCGCAGTAGGCTTATCTCACCAAACTCAGATGGTATCTTCCCCTCCAAATTATTATTTCCCAAATTCAACACTTGAAGTACAGAATAGTTTGCTAGGCTTGGGGGAATGATTCCATTCAAATTGTTATGTGCCAAGTTTAACATCTGTAGTTCAGGACTGAGCTGCAGGGTTGGAGGAATATTTCCGGTCAGCAAATTGTCATTGAGCAACAATATTAACATATTAGGAGGCCACACCGATGGTATGTGTCCAGAAAATGCATTCCTAGACACATCCATCATCATCATTTGCCTCCAAGCTGAACTATCTACTAATAGGTGTCCCTTCAGATGATTTCCTGTGAGATTGATGAAGGAAACACTCATATCCTGTAGCCATGTGGGAATTTCCCCTTGAAGATTGTTGCTAGCCAATTTTAAATCATAAAGTGAGAATTGAGTCGAAATCCACAGCGGAATCTGGCCATCCATCTCACATGATGTCAAATATAAGCTCTCTAACTGGAATGAGGGAATCCAGGTTGAGCTGATATTTAGGACACAATTCGACAACTCCAGATAATCTAATTTGCTATGTTTGTGAAAGAAAGCCTCTGAAATCACCTGATGTCCGTTGAGAGAGAGGGAAAGCTGTTCAATGGAAGATGGAAGTGCTGAGGAAAGAATATCCTGGTTGAATGCATTACCATATGCCTAGTAAGGGCGGTGAGACGAGAAAATGAGGCTGGACGAGTTCCATTAAATCGGTTGTAGGATAATGTCAAAGTTATCAGAGAAGATATATTGCCCAAGGAACCTGGAACTTGTCCAGATAAGTCGTTGTTATAAACATCAAATTCACTGAGGGAAGACATCTTGTAACGCCCGCCTTGTACACCTCAAACAATTACACATTTATGCTACATGAAACAGGAACAAATTTTTTTTTTTTTTTAAAAACTGATAAAGTAAAGTTAACACAACTAACTACGACATAATCTCTAAGGATACAAGGCTGCATTACTTTACAAACATAATTTAACATACATCAGTACTAATCCGATTCCATTCTCAAATACATAACTTATTCACATTCAATGCAAATCATCAAATAACGGAATCTGCATGATTAAATACATAACTGAAATGCTTTCATATAAGTACATCATAACATCATTACATTGCCACTTTTAGTCTACATCAAAAGTTACATACATAAGAATGTTCTGTTACACAAATCTGGTACAAGGTTATACACTTACATCATCCTCACTGGAACAAGTACAACTGGAACAAATCCTGTTCTGCATATGATCTTGACAAGAATAACCAATGGATAAAATAGCTCTTCCACCCGACCATGTGGAACCCTAAGGTCCACCCCCCAAGCTAGGAGTTAACATGAGGTTCCAAACACTGACAGTCAGGTAGACAGAACTAACATGAACAAAGGACGACCAAACGCCAATACAACACATGGCAATAACAATACAACACAACATAACTTGACTTAACTTTCACTTTCACTTTCACTTTCACTTCCAGAGGTGACACAAAACAAATGAGGAGAGATCGAACAAGGGATGCTAGGTTGTAGTAGGGAGAGTGTCATCGCATGGTCCTAACATGGGTTATCCTGACAGCCTCTCACTAGGCGCCGGCCCCCATCTATGGTTATCCTGACAGCCCCTCACTAGGCGCCGGCCCCATAGGGTGACACATGCGGAATCGACCTTCCTTTCATGAGGACAAGGAAGTCAATCATGCCGACCAGGCCTTCTCTACCCATCCTTAGTCTAAACAAGCACTACAGGCCATGGGAGAGGAATCCATTAATCTTATTAATATGAAATCTACCCTTAACCCCCTAGTTAATTTTAGGTTATCACTTGATTAATCTACTTCCAACGGGTTATCCTGACTGCCACTTTGGGCGTCGGCCCCACGTTGAAAGCCACTCTCCTTCCTAACACCTAGTAAACCTTAAAACATCATGCAAGACTTAATAACAACACACGTATAAGTACACTGCAAGGCATAAACCTTCTTGCATCAAAATAGAATCATAACATCAATTGTTATCCAACACTTTTAATCATTACAATACTTTATCCTTTAACAGATTTCAGGTCTCTCCATACGACAAAACGGCACAATAAGATCACAAGTGGTTGGATATTCCATCCTGAGATTATTACTTTACAAGACACAACATTCAACCTTGACAGAACCTCATTATACTTCATACTTTGTTTGATACACATAAACGCTATTACATCGTAATTACAAAAAAACAACAATACACAAGTTAACGACAACTTAGCCTCTGGAATACAAGTTTGAACAACCTCAATCCGACTCATAACAACACTCATACAATTCAATTCATTTCAGATTCAGGAGATAAAATACTACAATTCATTCCCAGTTTAATGCAAACAACTTCTAAAATAAAATCAACATTATATTACAACAATTAAATTAATACCTTGCAACCAAATCTCTAACTAACCTTATATTGTTTCAAAAGATAAATAAATTGATTAACTAAATTATTACAATAATAGATAAAAGAACCACTTAATTTCCGTTTACCGTTCGACACTTCCACAACGATATCTTACGGCTAAACGGTAATTACACGGGGAGGGTGCAATCACGAAAAGTTTGTTATCCTTCATATGGTCTATCAGACATTCTAATGAGCTCAACCAAATGGATTCTTTTATGATGATTTGAAGATGTTTCTGAAATGATCTTATCTGTGGTGAGAACGATCGTAAATGCGCCCTATGCGAACAGCTTGGGATAACTTACTACTGAGATGCAAAATTGCTATTGACCGTTTTACCATTGATATGCATTCGGTCTGACGACTTCCGGCTATGATTACTAAACTTGCAAACTTACTGTGTTGACGGTATCCACGTACATCGTTTGCTCATTTTCTAACGAATAGCAATAATCACAAAAGACGGTGAAAATCTGGAAAAACGCTATGTTACAGCAATGGTTTCTAGAGGGGATCTTATTGCAGTTTACGCCGTTTAAGAACGAATTTCCTGGTGCAGCGGTGGATCTTTGTTCACTAAATACATTGCTACAGAACAAGGGTGAATGTTTCATAAACTGAATATATATATCTCTAGAGCCGAAAGTAATACGCCAGTCGACTGTCTGCGGGAATTTGCACCCTGGTATTCTATAGTTATCAGAAGCAATTGCTCTACAGCTCATGGTTTGAGAAAGATAAGCATTAGAAATGGAAGAATATGCAGATTAGTAAATGGTACACCAAGCAGATTATAATTGTGATGAAGAATGCCTGATACAAGTGTAGTTACTATCTCAAAAGAAAATGCTTCCAATCTTTCTCTGCCGGTCCTAGGGAAACCTGGGTTGAAAGCTTGCTATTGACATCTGAATAAAAGCCTGGCCTTGGATTGAACTTGGGTTCTAACTCCAGGTAAAAAAAAAAATCAGAAACTAATTACCAGTTATTAGTTTACAATAGTTGTATTAAATTGATATATTTCCAGTTGAGATATTACCGGGAGGAGGGGCTTGTGGTGGAGTAACGACAGCTGCACGCGTTGAGAAAGAAAAGGCCTAATATTTTTACTATCAAATCTAAATATTCATCTAATGTATAAATGGGGAAAGTATAAGAGTATATAAATTCCCAGTCACCATTATTGGATTTAAAAGTCAATTAAAGCCAAAACCTAACTTAGTCCGTGACAACCAAATGAGAAAACAAAGTTCTTTCTGGGAGATCGAGAAGCCAAGCTTTGGGTAAGAAACCATGCTTCAAAGTATAAGCATCAATGATCCCAATAACAAAGCCAAACGAAGGAACAAATCAGAGGGAAGGCAAGAGAAATTTAAACCGTGTTTTTGGGACGCCCTCTCTTAGATGTGGATGCAGTTGCAGCGTTCTTCTTCTGCGATCGTCGTCTTAGTGTGGTCTCTCTACGCTTAAGATAAATTGCACAACCCCGGCATTCACAGTTTTGAGGATGTGGGTTCCCTGGGATGCTCTACATGAAGAGCAGCAAGGAGCAACATGATACCAAAAGCAGCACCATAAATAACAGCCCTACTCCATCCAAGCATCATTGTTTACCAGTTTTACAGGAGAGACTTCAATTCCCAGGTCCTCAAAACAGATCTGGCAGAACTGAATTGGACTAGATTCTCAACATGGTCTTTGCAAGGCTAGTATGACTTGATATATAGCTGGATAAGAAAATAAGGGCCAACAGGGAACAGGTTTCCACGGCAGAGAATCAAGACTAGGCCACAAAAGTAATGGGCAGAGCAATATGCCACTGGACATGGCATTGAAAATAAAAGTCAATGTGGACATTTAATAAATCGATTGTGATTGGGTAAATTGTCATCAGTGCACTGTCTGTTTCGTCTGCCTCAATAATTTCCCGTGGATCTTCATCAGTATCGCTTGATTTGCCTGAGAGCTGCATACAAACTGCCATGTCGCCGCCAATACTGGGTTTATCTTGGTGCACATCATTGGGCGTGAATGCACAGACTTGCCAGCTCACCAGATGAAAGAATCCATCCGTTTCTCCATCTGCTGGTCTCTCTTACCCCCACAATACATATTCATACATATTTTCTCCGATCTTCTTCCATCGCTTTTTCCTTTATCGCTCTCAAATTATTTTTCAATAAAATAGTCTGTGTATTGCTTTACTTGGCTTTCACTAGAAAACTGGTTATCATGGGAGGAAAACTCGTTATCATGGGAAGAAAACCTAAAATAGGTCCATCTATAGTTTCCAAACCAGCAGAATCTTCAATAATCGATAATAACAAGGGGCTCGATATCTCCAGCTATGGAGTAAGTTAAACAATGAACATAGCATAATACTTAGAATATGCGAATAACAGCAAGGGCATCAGCTACCAAATACCGTCGGTCCTCAAAAGGTCAATACCAAACTCACGCACATAGAATACCCACCATCTGCAGGTCGTCCTCCCTCAGGCAGGTATGCGCACAACCCAATCGACTTGTAAATGGCGAAAGAAGAGGCTCCGGGACTCTTATTCACCACGAATGATGGCAAGGCAACGGACACACCGAAGAATACTAGGTAACTGGCTTAAGCAAAAGGGTTCGGAGTCCTCCATTCAAAACGAATGGAAACCAGTCAGTAGACTATCCAGCATTATTGTCCCATACAAGAACTAAAACCATCACAGCAAAATAATAACATGGAATGGCGAGAAAATGAGGCTCCCGAGATTTTCAACCAAATCATATAATGATAATGCAATAGCAGCGCTTCCTATGTTATCATTCCAGTTATAAATATTTCTAAGGGATACCAACAGAATAAAACTAAACCTCAAGTAAAAATTGATATACAGCGAGTTTCCAGACCAGTTTCTGGCTTCAACACAGAGAAGGAAACAATAACAACATTAATCTGATCTTACAGGAGCAACTAGCTGTAGCCAACAGCGATTTACGGCGAACCTATTGAGGTGTCCTTTACATCTACAAACCCTACCAAGATTACGCCGGACTGAGAGAGAAGATAAGCTACAGAAAACACAACATGGCATCTACGAATTGGAACCCTCACACGGACGATCTCCCTTAAATGTAACCTAGAAAAATAGTTCTAATCTGTTGGAGGACGGTGGAATTTATTACAGACCCAAGGTTTTCATCTAAACCCGTCTACAGAGAATATTTGCAGAAATGGCAGAAAATTCCGGTAGAAACCATTGAACCAAAACCATTTCATAATCAGACAAAGACGCAAACAATCAACATGCCCAGATTCAGAAAAAAAAATAAATAGCGAAAGAAGGCAAGTATTCCAAGGAACCTGGTTTCGCATTCAACCCGATGAATCTGCTCCAGTCGTTGCAGTACCAAGCTACTTCTTTCCTTTCACCTGTGATGATGTCCTTGATGCCCCTACAGCTCTTTTATAACTCAGCCTCTCTCCTCTGCCAAGGGCTTGGCACGCGATCCCGTGCAAAACTCATTTAAAGAATATGTATTTTTTATTTAATTTAAAGATCCCAATTATTAGATACTTTATTTTATTATTATTTTTCTTTATAGCCGACCCCAAAGTATTGTTATAAATAGAATAGTACCATTTCGACAATTATATAATTTTGTACTATCCTTTAATTTATTTTATTAATCAAGTTGTAAATCACAATTTACAACATGATTACCACTATTTATTTATTTAAATATTTATTATAATTAATATTATATCGAATAATACAAACTTCTTACAACTTTATTTAACAACACTTCTCATAAAATAATAATTTATTTATAACGACAATCGACAACTAACGACTTTATGCCCATTTAACAACATTTATACTCTTTCGTAGAATAATTCTAATTAAAGCACAACATTACTACACATACTTAGACACCTTCGAACTTGATTTGACTCCAAGGTACAGTATTACCTGACAGCAAGACATGAGCGAACGACAACCAATAACCATAAGGGTAAACTGACGACGAAGGAACACTGACTAGGGACCTCACGTTAACTCCAACCAACTAATCCATTGGCGAAGGCACGCTCAGACCTATAATCAGGTGGAGTCGATGCCTAGTACCTGCATCCTGCAGCAACGCACGTTAACCATAACAAGATCTACATATACATCACATGCAGTCCTATCATGAATGGAAATCGCAGTGGGGTAGGGTACTCGAGAACGAGTATTACAACACTGTTCCATTCACGTTTATAAATAACAATCAACTATTTTGAACAAGGTATCAGATTACTAATCTACGACATAAAATGATCAACTAACTTCCAAACCCATATAATGAATAACATCAAAGCATCTAAAACATCAGTTCATTTATTAAATTATAAAGCATAAAATGACATAATCCATCATCAACATCTGTTATCATAACAATTAGGTTCACAATGAAGTAACAAGATAACAAGAAATTCATCATCTACGGTCTAGGACACTATAAAGTTTAAGAAAACATCAATCTGATGGACGACGAGATGAGGGGCACTACACATCTTGCCTAGAGAATGTGGAATACTACCACTCAAGTGATTGTTACCAAGATAGAGGGTATGCAAAGAAGACAGACTAGATAGAGAAGAGGGAATGGTTCCTGTGAGTTGATTCCCAGTAAGCGAGAGATAAACAAGAGAAGAAAGATTTCCCAGACACAATGGTAAGCTTCCATTCAATTGGTTGTCATCAAGACCAATCTCACTAAGGCTGGTGAGCATACAAATGGTATTAAGGACAGTTTCTCCTTCCAAATTATTTTTCTCTAAACTCAGGATAGCAAGAGAAGACATATTTGTAAAAGAAAATGGAATGCTCCCACTCAAGCTATTCCAAGCTAAACCCAGTTTTGTAAGATAAGATAGTTTTCCCAAGCAGGAAGGAAGAGTACCTGTTAGTCCATTGCCAGGCATGTTGATGCTCGTAAGAAAATTGAGGCTGCACAAGCCATCAGATATGACGCCTCCTTCAACCCAAAAGGAACTTGTATCAACCATTACAACATGACCGGTGTTGTGATGACAGGATATGCCCTCCCACACTCAACAATCTGTTCCCTCTATCCACTACTCAGTCCACCACAAGAGACTTTCAAGCCGGCTTTTAAGTGAAGAAGAGCTTCGGCCTCCCGCTCATTACATCTAGTATTCTGCATTCCCTTGCACAAACTCACAACAAACACTCCAATAATAGTAAGCTTAAATAAGAAGGCCATGGTCACTGAGATTGTCTGAATCCTATGTGATTTGGAGCCAACTATATAGAAAAGGCTGAAACAGAGGCGTTGACGCTGGTCAAGAAAGATGGTGAGCCACGTATTACTCCTATAAAACACATTGCCATTAACAATGCACTTGAGCTTGGTGGATGCCATTAACATCGCTCTATTTACCCATTTGTCGTCGGAATTGACAATAATGGTAATAAATGTGACAAGAACCTCCATATAATATCTCTCCAACCACTCCTTTTCAAATATCATAAATGGGACAAGAACCTCCATGATATCTCTCCAACAACTCTTTTCAAATTTCATAAATGGGACAAGAACCTCCATCCAACAACTCCTTTTCAATTTTATAAATGCTAATAAATTAGCAATTGGACCTGTTGATGTGTTTTTTATGACAACAACAACATTAGAATAAAACACTAAGTGCTCTATCCTCTCTTGAATAAAGTATCTCGAACGCTGAACTATGTGATCGAGTGAGACTACTCCAAAGTTCCTTGAATGTCAGGTCTTGATGTGCACATGGATAGACTCAGTGAAATGATGTGATTGAGCTAGTAATCACAAAGGGACTTATGCTAAATTGCTCTTTCTTCATGGGCATGGATGAAATTCATTACTCCTTGGATGTGTGAATGAATGGGACTCCTTCAAACAAACTTAAAAGAAAAAGCAAAAGGGAAAGGTTAGAGAAATCTAATCTAAGGACAATGAGATAATGAATGATGCTTTGATAGACAAATTCCATTGAACCAAGCTTTTTTTTGCTATGAGAGCAACAACTACACAAAACTAGTGCAATCTTCAAAGGTAATGAAGGATTTTCATATTACAAATATGCATTCAAATACCCACAACTGACGCAACTTGAATAAATATCCACAATCGAACTATTGCATAATGGGGTTTAGGCTAACTTTACATTGAAAATTACTATAGGCAATCCACAAAAAGTATGAGCCAAGGAATTCATCAAATATCTTCACATTAATTCACCATATCAATGAACTACAACTAAATCTATCTAATTTGTTTTGAATCATCTTCAAAAAATTGGAAACCATGTTAACATGCCAAAATAACACAATAATCACCAACCTTCAATGAGAATGTATTAGTTTTAGAAGTATCTTTACAACAATTTGCCAAAGTCTCTTCAATTCTTCAAAAGCATCTACTCTAATGAAGAACTTTCTAATCTATGTCCAACCTTCTAAGAATCTAATCCCTTTACAAATGAAGAGAATGAGATTTATATAGAGCTCAAAATTACAACCAAGTGCCCAAATTGATTCTAGAATCAATGGCCAAGATTAAAACAACACAACCCTAATGAAGGGTAGTTACAACTACTACCATCTTCGACCAATGAGATGTCAACAACATGATCTTCTAGAAGGCTCCATCTTTATCTCTATCTTGGACGTCTAGATTCAATGTATCTAGACATGTCGATGTGGCATGCTTGGATTAGTTGTCGATGACTGGATGCCACCTCAGCATGATTATCTCTTGAATGTTCCTTGAACCTGGAATTCTGTCTTGTGCTGTGTTTCCTTTGGAATTCTTGCATTGGCATTGATTTCTTGGTGCAATTCTTGATTTCCTGATGTTTAACTTGATCCTCTTCTCATTCCTGACGAATAGTGCATTGGATTCCTGTTCTTGGATTTTCGAGCATTGATCTTCTTTTCCAGAACTAGAATCCTTGATGCTGAACTTGAAGTGTATTTTCTACTTTTGATGCTAGCTCTCTCCTTGTGTCATTGAAAAGTCTTGAAAGGTCTTCATTTTCATTGGAACTTTGTGAAGTTTCCTCGTCACTGAAAGTAATTTCCTTCTCTAGCGTTGGAACTCTTTGATCTTTGAAATAATCCTTCTTGAACGACTTTGATCATCCTTGAACGTAATACTTGTCTTCAGTTCCTACAAGAACAAAGGAAATCTTGAATAGTCACAATGAACAAAATTCTTAAATGCAATGCAGTATTAAGATAAAATATGAATATATTTGCACGATTAAAGAAATGATATATTTTGGAAGAAATGAATAAAATATCACTTGAAAACAATACTTCTTCACAAATAATTCGCCCATTCCTTAGAGAAAAATCTACTCTTCCTTTAAATGGATCTGCTCTTCCTTAGAAATTCGCCTCTCTTTAATAAAATTTGTCTGCCTTCAAGTGAATTCGCCTCCTTTTCAAGTAATAAAATCTGCTGTTCATGAGAAAATTTGCCCCACTTCTTCTAATGAATTCGCCTTTCCTTTAGGAAATTCGCCCTTCTTCTTGGGAAAATTCGCACTCCTTCAGTGAATTCACACTCAAGTGAATTTTGCTTTTCTTTTCAATCGAATTGCATTTGTTTGTAAAATTGTGGTTGGCAAACTCCTTTTTATACATGTCAAGGGCGAATTCCTTACTACAGGTCGACTTTACTTAATCAATGTTTAGCATGCATTTTACATATGCCGACGTCCTTTACTCTCAAATCATGCTTTTCTTTTCAATCGAATTTCATTGGTTTGTCTTACAATTTCGCATTTCTCATTGGATCATTCACAAATTCTAAGCGCATGTTTTCTTTTAAAAAAAAAAGAAAAGGTGGAGCACACCCATATATTAAGGTAAAATAATAAGAGTTTTTACAAAAGAGAGACCATAAACCGAGATGGCCAAAAAAACAGATTATGTGGCTCTATACCAGCCTGAATTTAACACTTAGGAATAAACATAGAAAATTAAAAATCCCAGACTAAGTCAGGGACAAGAAAAACAAACAGCTAAAAAAAACACCAGCCATCAAGTCACCACCCCAATTAGCAAGAAAAAAAATCTATTACAGATGACACTGCATAATCCACCAACACACAACACCGAAAAACACACAGCCACGCCAACACGCCAAACCACCACCTTGAGCCAAGGAAAGCACTGAGCAAGACAATGGCCAAAAATCACCCCCTCGTCACCCTATGCCATCGGGCTTGCCTCTGGTATAGCGTCCAAGTCCATTAGGTCACCAAGGAAGCCGACTTCAACCAGGTTACCATCATCATCAGGATCATCAAAAGCCTCTCTAGGGATGTGGGTAGCTAGGTCGATTGCCACTATCCTAAGGTAACGTATGCCAATGAAGACATCCATGATGCGTTTCACATCTCTGCTAGGGAACACAAATGGAAAGGCCACGAGTTCTTGTTCAAGAGGCTCCTTGGAGAGGGAGCGGATAGACCTTTGTAGCGCCCTAAAAACCGCTTGATGGGGGGCTGAGCGTCTCAGGGTTTGTCTCTTGAACAATCCTCCTATGCAAGCCTCCCCTTGATCCATTTGATAATCATTGACGGCCGCAGACCACCTAGCCACTGTGTAAAGATTGCCAGAGAAAAGCCCAGACGCCACCTTATGCACAAATTCTTTGTCTTGGACTAGGTCCATGATGTTCGAGAGTAAATGAGAGACGACATCAGAATAGCTCAACAATCTCCCCTTGTATCCCTTAACCCATCTCAAACCTACAACCATACGGACTGCAAAATATATTAGAGAGCCTTTCGGTTCAATAATAGCCAAAAAATCCACTATTTCCACCATCCCATGAATCTCTGGTTCATCCTCAAGGGGTGGGAAGAAAAGTCTGAGGTTAAGTCTTGTCTCTGCCATAGCCGTTGTCTAGGGGTTGAAAACAAGAAGCTAAAAAAACCAGAGACTAAATCAAGAGAAAAGAAATGATGAACCACTTAGACCAAAGTGCAAAGCAAATTAATTAATGCTTTAAAGTTGATTGAGAGGTTTGTCAAGTGAACTCGTCCGATCTCGAGGCAAGATTTGGTAGGTGTAACCAAATACCCAGAGCCGAACATCCAACGTGAAATTGTCCTTCGAGCCTTGTGTCATATGTATGGGAAGAAGTGGTGACATTAAGATGGCGGTTGACAAAAGAGGAAAAAACATCATCCCTGTACTGAGGTTTCCTTGCCATAAAGGGAGAATAAATGGACATACAGGGCGTTAGGAGTCGTCGTCCTATGAGGATCATGAAGGAGATTTTAAACCAATAAAAAAACACCACCCAACTCTGAAGGAGTGACTAGCACCCCGCTCCCCATACGACCAACATAAATGGTTGTCCAATCAAGAGTAACCGTTGTGAGAAAGGCAATCATGCAATATAGTTGGCGCTTTGGTAATTAAGATGCAATGCTACAAGACAGAAGCCACCAAGGGTTGACACGTGGATTCTCGTCATCATCATTTTCAAGGATCTTTGCAAAGGCAGAGACAATATGGAAAAGAAACCTCAACTATAATACAGAATTACAGAAAGGTGGTCGTGCAGGAGGCTATACCCGCCACCCAGTCGTGTCTCTTATGACACACAAAGAAGTTTGAGAAGACGCAGTCAGCCTTTCCTGTTTCCAACGATCCTCCTTGAACTAGTGACAATCAAAAACATTCCTTGTCCTTATTAATCAGAGAGAGAAGATCTTGATGCCAATTCTCTTCCCCAATCGAGAATAATACTACCTCTTCGAATTGGTCAATGACTCTATTTCCCAGGCAATCTGCCACCTTGTTGGCCTCCTAGTAACAATGAGAAATTTTAAAAGAATCAAACTTGTCAAGCAGAGACCACAGTTGGTTCATGATATAAGATAAATGCCAATTCTCCATTTTCCTAGAACAAATAGCTGAAATAATGACTTGTGAGTCCCCCTCTAGCCATATGTGTTGAGCACCAAACTCACTTGCTAGTTGGAGGCCCTGAAGGACTGCAAAATCTTCTATCAAATTATTTGTACCTTGAGGGATCTTAGAGCATTTGGCCGCCAACATGTTACCCATATTGTCCCTCAGCACACAACCTGTACCTGATAGACCTGGATTCCCACGATTAGCACCATCCACATTTATCTTAATCAAAGATTCAGGAGGTGGGATCCATTTTACATTACTCCTCTCCACATGGGGAGTAACTTGTTGTATAAGGGAGCCCGGTCCAGGTCTGTCTATACCTTTCCAAGAAAGGAACATTTTATTATCCCACGAGGACCATACCTAGTTTTTGCAACCATCCCTGCGGAGTTTTGCATTAAGAACTTCTACTATAGCTTATTCCATATCCTCCTGAAAGGGCTGCAAAGATCTTGACTAACCCCTGAAAATCTTGAAGTTCTGTTCTTTCCATATATGCCAAATTAGGATGGAAGGAGAGATTAACCAAAGGTAATGAAGAGAAGAGTCTCGGAAAAGATGAGGCCACCCTTTGAAAAGTTGGAGAAGAGAGTGTGGGAGTGCTGAGTGCCATCCCAGTTCATTACATAGCCAGTTCTAGGCCTCATAACTGTATCTACAGTGAATGAGAAGGTGGTCAATTGTTTCTTCTACTTCGCCACAAAGAACGCACTTGAAACTTCTTCCAATTGCCAACCTTTGGATTCTGTACCCCATGAGGATTTTTTTATTCAAAGGGAGCCAAGAGAAGGTTCTTGATTTGGGGAGTAAGACATCAAAGCAACAAAGCTCTACATGCCAATCTGCTGCCCCTCTATGCGTAAGCTAGTAATAGCCTTTCTTAATTTTATAGGATCCTAAACCATCTCCCATCCAAATCAGCTCGTCCTCTTTTTGCATCAGGTGCAGGATTATCTCCTTCAGAATGGATTTTAGAATGCATTTTTGATTCTTAGGAAAGTTGAATTCTGAGAAGTCTTTCGATACTGCATGGGGAGGGCATGAAGTGTTGTCAACCCTGAAGTAACCTGAAACCTTCGTGCCCCATTTAACTTTGAGAACCATTTCAACTTCTTTCAAATCAGATCTATTCACCAGGATGGGCCAACTATTCCAAGAGTCATGCTAGAAGTTAGCTTTGTTACCAATAAAAATTGCCCATGATAGTTTTGGCATAATGACATCTCTGCTCTTAACAATGAAGTTCCAAATGGATGAACCTTTTAGGGGATTTGTGACGGTGAAAATTCTCTCCGGCAGCTCATTGTCTAGATACTTAGATTGTAAGAATTTCACCCATTTTATGTGTGGTTTTTTATACATTTTCCATGCCAGCTTTGCACTGAGGGCCTAATTCTGCAATACTTGATTTAGTACACCTGCTCTTCCTAGTGAAAAGGGTTTACAAACTTTATCCCATGAGATGAGGTGAATTTTCCTTTCTTTTGTCGAACCTTGCCAAAGGAATCTTCTGTAGATTTTCCCCATTTGAAGAGTGATGCCTTTTGGAATCTGTAAGGAGGAAAGCATATAAACTGGAATAGCTGAGAGAACAGTTTTTACCAGAGCCAGTTTACCAGCGAGGAACAAGAGTTTACCCTTCCATGACCCAATTCTTCTTTCCAAACTATCCACCATGTCTCTCCATAGAGTGAGCTTATGACACCCATTGAAGAGGGGAATTCCCAAGTATTTTCCTGGTAAACATTCCATTTGGAAGTTAAAAATTCTTGAAATCACCTGTTTTGAGAGCTCGTTGACAAAAAAATAGGTATAGTTTGGACTTGTCTTCATTTATTTTTTGTCCCGAGGCCAGACAATATCTTTCCAGGACCTTCTTAATTGCAAGAGCTTCTCTCATGTTAGCCCACCCAAAGAGAATAGTGTCGTCAGCAAACAAGGCATGGAGAAGGAATCTGTAAAACAGGGGCACCTAATTCCTATCCATTCCCGATTGGAGCTTGCATGTTTGATGGCTCGAGTTAGCACTTCCGTCATGATTATGAATAGGTAAGGAGAGATGGGATCGCCTTGTCTCAAGCCTCTAGAAGACTCAAAAGGGGTAGTTTCAACACCATTTACCAAGACCGAGAATGACACACCCTTGAAGCAAGTCGAGACCCACTTGATCCAGTGTTTGGAGAAGCCCATCTTGTCAAGAATGTCAAGGAAGAAATTCCAGTTTACTCGATCATAAGCTTTGGCCATGTCAAGCTTAATGATCATACTAGGGGCCCTAGTAGTCTTTATAGAATGCAGGATTTCATGAACTGGAATAGCACCTTTCGTAGTCTCTTTGTCCAGCAAAAAACCACCCTGTTCCTCAAAGATGATGGAAGGGAGGATGTGTGCTAGATGTGACATAATGGCTTTAGAGATAATTTTGCCTACAAAATTGCATAGAGATATAGGCCTTGAATCTTTAAGGGAAGAAGGTGAGTTACCTTTAGGTAGCAGCAGAAGATTTGTTTTTTTGAATTCCTTTATAATATTCTTGAATTTTCTGGACTCCTCCACAACCAGAAAGACGTCCTTGCCCACGATATCCCAGCATTTCTAAAAAAAATTTCCATTCCATCCATCTGGTCCTGGAGCTTTATCACCTTTCATAGAGAAGACCACTGCCTTGATCTCCTTCATGGTAAACTCCATTAGATTTTCATTCTGTTCGTTTGAAATCAGAGGCTGAAAGGGGGCAAGAACTAGTGGGCTATGAGAATGATGAGTGTCTATTGAAAATAAGGACTTGAAGAAGAAAGACACTTCCTTTTAGATTTCTTCTGGGTTTACTATGGGAGAACCATCATCTTTTTCTAGGAAAGATATGGAGTTGAGGCATCTTTGGATCTTAGTGGATAAATGGAAGAATTTTGTAATTCGATCACCTTCTTTTAGCCATGATTCTCTCAATTTTTGACACCAGAAAATTTCCTCTCTCAGTAATAACTCATCGAGTTCTGCTCTTAATGCCTTCTTTTGGTTAGACTTAAGAGAATTTATACCATGATTGGTGATCTCCCATTCAATTGCTTCCAAATGGTTTAAAACCCTATTTTTCTTAGAGAAGATGTTCTTGAAATGATTCTTATTCCAATCCAAAATTTTTCGTTTGAGGAAGTTTAGCTTGGATGCCAATTGGAACATTCTAGACCCCTTCACAAAAGGAGCTAATTGCCACCACAACCTGACCAAACCCATGAAGTCTAGGTCTCTGAACCACATGTCTTGAAATTTAAAATAAGATCCATTGAATTTACCAACTTCTCCCATATTTAGAAGGATTGGATAGTGGTCTGATCCAGAGAAGGGGAGAATCGAGGACGACGCCACAATTGCACCTTGTAAGCAAATTGGAGAGAGGAGAAATATGTTTAGACATTCCACTATCCTCCCCTCATCTTTCCTCATATTAGACCACGTATAGAGCCCATTCGAAGGCTTAGAGTCCAGAAGGTTGTTGGAGGAAACAAAATCTTTGAAGTCAGATTGAAAACATGTCTTGCCAGAGATACCCCCCATTTTTTCTGAAGATTCCAACACGACATTAAAATCTCCCCCATGATTACATACTCCATGTTGATAAAGCGTAGCAGACTTGACAAGTGTCTTCACAAAGTTTTCTTTTGAGTTGCACCCGATAGGCCATAAACACACATAACGCACATGTCTTTGCCCTTATAGCTCATGGAAATTTTCCCAGGATCTAGTTTTCCTGATTTCCCACTCCCTCCATCCTAGGGAGATAACTCTTCCATAGTATTGCTATCCCTCCAGAAGCTTCCTTAGTTGGATGAAAGATTGATTCCCAGTTAGACCACTTTCTAAAGACAAAAGACCCTTGATCAGCAGCCAATTTAGTTTCTTGAAGAAAGACTATATCTACACCAGCCCCATCAATCCGAGATTTGATGAGAAGAATTTTGTTAGGGGCATTAATGCCCCTAACATTCCATGTAAGGAGCTTCATGGCTCCTGAGGAGAGCATTTGGCTCTCCTTTGTTTCATTGCTTTATCAATAGTGGTTTGAATTCCAGCCTCTATCTCTTTTTGGGTCTTGGATTTCTTCTGTCTTGAGCTTCTTCTAGGCTGTGGGGAGGAGTTTAGCCTTCTTTTATACTCCAGCGGAGTCTGAAGGATTCCTAAGTCTCTGCTGGTCACCTCAGAATCATTTTCTTGCAAAACTTCATCTGCAATCTCATCTATTAAAGAGTTTGTTGCTTTATGAATAACTTCTTCAAGAAGAGTTTGAATCTTTTGTTGATAACTGAGAGGGGGGGGGGGGTGAATCAGTTATCCTATTATTTCCGTTTTTGAACTTTATTGTTAATTAATGTAGCATTGAATCAAACACAAAAACATTGCCATGAAATAAGAAACACATGACACAGTATTTTTGACGTGGAAACCCTGTTAAGGGAGAAAACCACGGGGTGATTAACCCAAAAATTATTCTCTGTTAGAAGAATAGGAAATTACAAAAATGGCACTTGCCAATTAGGGCTCACTGCCCGAGCACACTGCTCACAAAGAGGCCCACTGCCTACAAGGAGACACACTGTCTACAAAGTGATAAGAATCACAGTCTTGAACTGATTGGAAGCATCTGCATATGCTGGAGTTCAGTTCCGGTTAGGCTCAGTACACTGATCTGCTGCACTTCATCTCTCCTCTGTTCTTTATTCTGCTATCCTTTCACATACCGGATCTTTCTTGCTACTTCTGCTCTGTTCTGCACTTATTCGCATATCCCTTGCTAAAATCACACACTTCACAACTAAATCCATCCTTTATATATATCTGCACAAGTAATTTCATCACTTTTCTAGTCGGCATCCGGAACAGTCTAGTTTCTTACAAACTCTATTCTGTCGGCTGAATCCTTGCTCACCAAGCAATGCGGTTCAAGCATATACTTGTAGATATCATTAATCATGTCGGCCAAACATGATTCATGCCTTCACAACCTTTATCATCAACAGTAACACATCCGGAAAGTAGTTTGATACTTTGTCAGTCAGTTCTTCCTCTGTTTTCACTGTCTCTCAAGAATCCGGTACTCAACTATTCATATCTTTTTCCTTGTCCATCACCGGAGGCTAAATCCTTGGAATATACCACTCAAGGTAGTCCTCTTGACTTCCCCAAATCTGCACTGCACCAAGACACTTCCTCTGAGAGATCCGGACCAATCTGTCGGACCTTGCCACATGCTCTGTTCTTGTTCACCGGACCACAACAATCTTTATTCTGACTTCCGGTAGAGACACACCATGACTTGCGGATATGTGGGATGACCTTTGTTGCCATCAATGACAACAACCATGAATCCATATAGTGTCTCTTGCCAACAATCTCCCCCTTTGGCATTGATGGCAACACTTAGTGAAAAATGACTAAGTGTTTACACTATGCTCCCCCTTGACTGATGCTCTATCTTTATATACAATTTATGAAACTCCCCCTTAGTTGGATTCCTTATTTTTCACTGCTCCTTACTCCCCCTTTGACATCAATGGCAAAGGGTAGGGTCCGCACACCAAAATTTTCAAAAATTTTCTATACATAGCCGCATATTTACATACTCACATATACTGAAGAATGTCTGCAAAGGATGTCTTCAATTGGATCAGTTCTGTAGCCCAACTTTGCTTCATTCTATCCAAAATTGAGATGTGACCACTCAACAAAAATGCAAAAGCTTCTGCCCTCTTGAGATCTGTCGGATCATTTGTTTGGGCGGTGGTCTGAGCATCACTGATGGCCTCATGCATAGTTTCCAACTTAGGGATTATAATCCTTCTAAGTTCTCCCATCCGGTTAGTGATATTCTTCCTTTCCTTCTCAAGGTTCTTTATTTCATTCAAGACTGCAATAGTCTGACATTCTTGATTTATTATGGAGGAAGTGAGAGGATCAAAACTTTGAGATAAGCTTTGTAGCTTGTCCTGTTCCTCTGTTATTTTCTTATCAATTGCTGCTGTTGCCTTTGACCAGGATATACAAAATTTGTAAATGTCACCGCCATCCTTAAGAGCATTTTCTAAGCTCTTTATTCCAATACTCATATTTCTCCTATCGTTAGAGATTAATCCTAATACTTCTGAAAATCTTTTATCCAAAAATTCCTTCCGTACCTTTTCTTCAGCAGATTTTTCTAGAGATTCAAAATGTGTACTAACACTGCTGACTAAGGTTTTGAGATTACCGGAAGAGGAGGCTGTGGGATCCTTTTGAAAAGATGGCATGATCTTTTCTAGCACTCCAGATGCTACCTCCATAAGCTCACAGTCTTCCATGTGAGATTTCAGCAGTTTCTCTTTGACTTTCTCATTTGCAAATGAGGCTATTTTCATTGTTTGCACCGGTGACAAAGAGTCAAAATCTAATGGTCCTTTTAGTAGGTCCGGTTCATCAATTTCTATAGTGGCTTTTGTCAGGAATTCTTGAACAGTTTGTGCAGTGTCTCTTGCCGGAGACAGATGTTTCTTCTCTTCTGCAGTTTTGTCCTTTTGAATCTTTTCTCCTTCCTTACTCTTACCACTTTCAGTCGTGGTTTTCTCTGTTGGGGTGCTGTCAACGTCTTTTTCTTTAACTGCTGCTTCTTTCTCCTGTAGTTTCTCTTCTTCTTGGGATCCGGAGACTGTAGGGGAAACCGGAGGAGAGATGTTAGTCTGTTTAGGGCCCACTTCTTCCGGAGCAGATGATTCCAAATCCGTAGCTGTTTCTGCACCTAAGTCCTCTACAACAGGAAGATTGAACCTTTTGAAGGCCTTCCGGAGGATCTCTTCTGTCTCTTTGGCCACTTTGTCAGTCTCACCAAGCATGAGTTGATTCATCCTGGCTTTACTTCTGAACTCATCTTTGCAGTCCTTGAAGATTATGTTCATTGTCTTGGGATCAATTTGAGGATATAGCTGAATAGCTATCTGCTCCCGGATCTCAAGATCTTTTGCATGAGCATTATTCTTTCTTATTTCTAATTCCTTTTCTAGGCTTTTAGGAATAAGAGATATGATCTCAATGAAAGCCTTATTGTATATGTTTAGATATTTGACTGTGGCTTCCTGCAGAGTCTTTTGGTCAGCCTCATTGTAGTCATCATAAGATTCAGTCATTGGTTGAAGGTTTCCATCCACCGTAACCGACTTGATTACACTCTCTAGAGACAGAGTGGGCTTTTCAACAGATACCTCTGCCATTTCATCCTTGTCTTGGCCTGTGGAGGGTTTACCGGATCCTTTCTTCTTCTGCTTCTTTATTTCTTTTACTCCCTCATCTGACTCTGTTTCCTCTTCATCCTTTTGGCTTTCATAAGCCCTTGTGGCTTTTGTCTTAGATCTTTTACCGGATGCCTGGACTTCCGGTTTTGAGCTTTTGGTTGTGGGAGGTGCAGATCTTTTTGATGATCTGGTCCGGGTGGAAGTTTCAACTGGAACACTTTCTTTACTTTTCTTTTCTTCCTCAGCCTTCCTCCTCTTTTCCCGGCTGGCATCAAGTGCCTCTTTTGAGATGCCTAGGCCTTGAGCAATATGCTCTACTTCTTTTCTCACCTTTCTCTTTATCTCAGGTTCCCTGAGTTCTACATGGATCTTTACACTCAGCTCCTCAAAGGTTCCAAACCTTTCTGCCTTTGGATCTTTGGGCTGACTTAGCATGTGTTGAACATGCAGCTCCACTATTTGTTCATCCACTTCATACCCCATGGGCATGATCCATACAGTTCTTGGTTCTACTGCCTCCATTAGACACTGATCTGTTTCTACCATGAAGCATACTGTGTCTTTGTACTTTTCCACGAGGGATAGGGGTATTCTTTCTCTTGCATGCATCATGCTTTGGAAGTTCTTGAAGTATCCCCATAGAGCTGTGTTTCTTGCTTTAGCATCCCCAAGTCCATGCAAATAGTCTCTGATTTGGATGGCAACCGGTCTGTCATTCTGCCATATCCATCCACTGGATCTGGGAAGCTCGTTCATGTAGTAAAAGAAGAGGCAAAGGATCAGATTGCCATACTTGAAGGAGTTTTTCTTGTCCTTCTTAATCTTCTGTAGATTTTCAAAGAGTTGGTTTACCAGAAGCTCACACAAGTCATAGTCTGCATTCTCCTTTAACATTTGATAGGCTGTGTAGATTGCAGTTCCCGGTATTGAATTTTCCCTACTGGAGTGATAGATTTTGTAACCAATTATCATAGATGCAAATTTGACATCCGGTTCAGTGATGTCATCAACTATCATAGCTCTCTTGTCAAACTTGGATCCGGTTGCATCACTAACTGTCTGATTTTTGACAGATTTGAGAATAGGTAATCCACCGGATGAGTGCAGACTAGTTACAGCCCTAATTGCATCTTTGGTGATCTTGAAGGGCTTGTTCAACCATAGGAAGTTGTCATGTACTCTACTTAGTACATACCGGACCCATTCATCTTCTTCAAAACAGGGGAAATGAATGCACTGTGCAAAGTGTTTGTCCCGGATGGCTTTGTACTGAGGTTTGATCTCAAAGGAGTCATCTATCAATTGTTTGTGATAGATATCCATCAGTTTTGATTCTCCAAAGTCTTCAAGATTCGCATGGATGTAAACCCTAATATCTTCCGTGTGCAATACACCATGAGGAACACTAGAGAAGGCTCCTAGTGGATCTACCTCCAAGGATTTGTAAGGATGTTTCTTAAATTCAGGTCGGGGCCTATCTGAGATTTTCACTATATTTGGAGTAGCCATTTCTTCAAAGATTTGCAGTGAGATAATGAAAACGGAGAATACCTTATGCGCCTTCGGTTTGCACGGAGTGGTTGGATTGATTTCTTTATGCAATGACTTCGGTAGGAGATCTTTGGTGTGCTTGATGAATCTTGTTGCAGAGCTCCACTTTTCGCTTCTTCTTGAGTGCAGAATGAGCAAATGCTTTTTGAGAAATCCCTTATATTGCTCCGCAAACCCTAATATCTGATGGCAATAAATGCTCGACCTATATTATTCTGGTTTGCCTTATCCGGATAGCTTGGAGTATCCCGGATCAGTCCTGATCTGTGAACATCATCTGGATCTTTCAATCATGAATAAATCGAGGTGACACATTACAAGAACATCCCAAACACTCTGTCCAATCCGCAGAATAAGACAATGCACTTCCGGATCTCTCCGGATCTTTTTGTAATCCTCTGTCATACCGGAGCATCTCCCAGAACAGGTCTTTCCCGGAACAGGTCTTATTTGATCGATCACAGCTTCTTCATATCTCCATGCGGACCTCTGAAATCTTATCTGGATCATCTCAAGACTTATATCTTTAAACCCTTTACTCCGCATCTTGTGCCACATCCGGCACCACTTGATTGGCTGGGGGAACAGGATTTTCTTTGAGTCTCCCCCTGAGCCAGAGCTCACTTTTTAATTTCCGGAAGAAATATCAGCACCAGAGTCTGGTGCGGATCCAACCTCTACATTCTCTAAACTTTTCTTCACCCAAATCTTGCTCATCTGATTCCTAACTTCATCCGCATTCATCTTTTGTTTACCCTTGTCTTGATTCTGATTATACACCGGACCTCTTTTGTCCTGATTCTTGCTTCTGCAGACTTTAGCATTATGACCGAACCTATTACAGATTTGGCAAATAACATTTCTTTGCATATTTGATTGATAACCTCTTGATTTGCATTGATTAGCCATATGACCTACTCTATTGCATGTAAAGCATCTACCTTTGAATGAATTGTTTACTTGCATATTTCTGCATTCATGGGATTTGTGTCCATACCTTTTGCAGTTAAAGCACTGTCCGGAGAAGGATGAATTAATCTGATTCATTCTCTTTTTGCACTGATTAGCTTTGTGACCAAAGTGGTTGCAGCTGTGGCAGTATCCATTGAAAGATGGATATATTTGAGCATTGGGCTGTCTTACCGGAGGTCTTCTAGGTCTATTCCTTGGATTTTCTGATCCAAAATTCTTTTGACCGGATCCGGAGCTTTCTCCTTTCTCATATCCCAAACCATACTTGTCATCTATCCTCTTTTGACTTCCAAGAAGAACTTCAAGTTGAGCAGAACTTATCTTGAATTTCTCTTTATATTCATTTGCTGTTTGAAGGTCTCTTTTGAGAGAGGCAATTTGATCCTCAAGTTTTTCTTCATTATCTTTGGCATCTTCAAGATCAGATTCAAGATGTCTGATAATCCTGTCCATCTGGTGGCATTCTTCTGATTTTTCTTTAAAAGATTGTCTTAGATTGTCTTCAGCTTTTCTTTTTTCTTCAATCTCTTGAGTAAATTTTATAGTTCCTGATTCCATTTCATGTCTTAACATAATGACTTCTTTTGATAACTTTTCACATAACTTGGTTTGCTCAGTTAATTCTTCATTTGTATTGCTTTCTTCACTTTGTCTTGCCAATTGTTGGAGCAGCTCCTTTCTCTTTTTCATAGAGAGACTTAATTTGTCTTTTAATTCTCTTATGAATTCATCAGCCTGTTTGAGTCTTTCCTTTAATTCATTGACTTCAGAATTTGACTGTTCAAGATCCTCAAGCGCAGTCTTGAGTTGCTCCCTTAAACCGTATGCATCCATTTGAACTCCCAGATCTTCCTCAAGCTGTTAGGCTCTATTAGGAGGAACTTAGCTCTGATACCAATTGTTGATAACTGAGAGGGGGGGGGGGTGAATCAGTTATCCTATTATTTCCGTTTTTGAACTTTATTGTTAATTAATGTAGCATTGAATCAAACACAAAAACATTGCCATGAAATAAGAAACACATGACACAGTATTTTTGATGTGGAAACCCTGTTAAGGGAGAAAACCACGGGGTGATTAACCCAAAAATTATTCTCTGTTAGAAGAATAGGAAATTACAAAAATGGCACTTGCCAATTAGGGCTCACTGCCCGAGCACACTGCTCACAAAGAGGCCCACTGCCTACAAGGAGACACACTGTCTACAAAGTGATAAGAATCACAGTCTTGAACTGATTGGAAGCATCTGCATATGCTGGAGTTCAGTTCTGGTTAGGCTCAGTACACTGATCTGCTGCACTTCATCTCTCCTCTGTTCTTTATTCTGCTATCCTTTCACATACCGGATCTTTCTTGCTACTTCTGCCCTGTTCTGCACTTATTCGCATATCCCTTGCTAAAATCACACACTTCACAACTAAATCCATCCTTTATATATATCCGCACAAGTAATTTCATCACTTTTCTAGTCGGCATCCGGAACAGTCTAGTTTCTTACAAACTCTGTTCTGTCGGCTGAATCCTTGCTCACCAAGCAATGCGGTTCAAGCATATACTTGTAGATATCATTAATCATGTCGACCAAACATGATTCATGCCTTCACAACCTTTATCATCAACAGTAACACATCCGGAAAGTAGTCTGATACTCTGTCAGTCAGTTCTTCCTCTGTTTTCACTGTCTCTCAGGAATCCGGTACTCAACTATTCATATCTTTTTCCTTGTCCATCACCGGAGGCTAAATCCTTGGAATATACCACTCAAGGTAGTCCTCTTGACTTCCCCAAATCCGCACTGCACCAAGACACTTCCTCTGAGAGATCCAGACCAATCTGTCGGACCTTGCCACATGCTCTGTTCTTGTTCACCGGACCACAACAATCTTTATTCTGACTTCCGGTAGAGACACACCATGACTTGCGGATATGTGGGATGACCTTTGTTGCCATCAATGACAACAACCATGAATCCATATAGTGTCTCTTGCCAACATCTTTACCTCACCTGAATCTTCCTTCTCTTCCGAGCTGTCCTGCTGAGGTTACTCTTCAAGGGGAACTGATTGCCTTAAGTCCTGAAATGGAATCCTTAGGGGTGGAAGCTCGAGTGTTGTTCTCTCGCTCACTCTGAGAAGTTTCTTGAATCATAGCCTGTTCTTCCAGGATTTGAAGGTTTGGATGCTTGACGCGTTGAGGAGTCCTTTGCACCTCCATATCCTTATCACTACTTGTCCTTTCACATGATAGCTCCATTTGCTCACCACCTATTTTTGGTTCCACCTCTGAATCTATGTACTCATTTATAGGAGCATCCACGCCTTTCAAGGAGGAGAATAGTGGGGCCCTGTGCAATCCCATGTGAAAGCCTCTAGACAAGATTAAATCTTCTTGTGGCCACTCTGAGATATCTTGGGTTGCCATTGATTCTGTCCCTTCAACTGAGATATTGAAGCCTTCGAAAGAAGTAACCAATCGTTTTGAATCAACTTCCTTAGTATTCTCAACAAGGGCGCCCTCAGGAATTTCTGAGCCTATAGCAATCTCCTGTGTAGGATTTCCCTGTGGTTTGGATTCTTTGCATTCAATATTTCTGAGACCTAGGCACTAGGGTCTTTGTGGTTGAGCAACATTTTCCTGTAACCCATGAGGAGGTTCCGAAAGTCCCTCCGGGGATCTTCCAAAGCCCATCATCCTATTCATCATGACTAGATCTTCATCAGATAGCCCTTCACATAAGAAGATTTCTTGGATCCATTCACCTGTCACTGTACTAAGAGGTATTTTCTTTGGAATAGGATCATCCATCTTCAATATTAGACATATTTTGACATTAGGCGTGCAGAAAGGGTCAAAGTTGATTTTAACATCTTATAGAACGCCTATGGCCCTACCAATGGACTTTATAGTTTCTGGGTCCTTGTATTTTGCTCGCAAAAAAGGTAGCTCTAGCCAAATGGAAAGATACGGGATTTGCTCTTTCCCTACGTTAAAGTTCGGCTTCCAGGTTTAACAGAAAATAACATTATTTTTAAATTTCAGAGTTTCTTTTGGAGTACGAGATCCCTATCTTGTTCTTTTTCAAAAAGAAAGGTAAAAAACCCATTCCCCAATGAGCTTGTTTCTTTAATCACAGGGCATTCTTTTTTGGTCCATTCAAAGAGATCCTTAGAAGAATAATGGGGGGAAAGAACTTTACCAATCAACGCGGTCTTGGAAAAGGAAGCGATTCTTTCTAATAACCCATTACCATTTAGCGAGATGCTTACTTGCTTCTCTTGTCTTCTTGTCACTTCCTTGAAAGTCAGGTTTTGGATCCATTTCCCCTTTGCCCGAAGAATATTATTGTGCCTTTGCAGATCCTTCTCCATACCTGAGCGCACTTCTTACCTGTTCTTTCACAATGTGGTGCATTTCTCCCGATGCCTTCCACAAATGTTTGAGCGCAATTTCCCTTGACCCTTGCACAATGTTTCTTGGCGCAAATTCCTGATGATCGTTCACAGTGAAGGGTGCATTTCCCCTTAGTTCATTCAGGAATGAGTTCAGGCGCAAATGGGAAGATTTTGTTCAGTGCAAACGCCTTAAGCATTTTCACAATTGAAAGGCGCATTTTCTATGAAGTCTTTCACAGATTTTGGATCGGGAATTCCTAACTTCTAATCGTACTTTCTTTGATTCCTTGCAATGTTGAGCGCATATCTCAGGGAGTCTTTCATAAATTTGGGTGGACTTCATGAATTCGTTCACAATTGAATGGACTTCTCTCGATTTTTGCAACAAGTTTTTAGGAACAAAAGGTCGCATTCTTCATCTCTTCATTCATAACTTTCTTAGCGCATCCTTCATCACTTCATGGATAAATTTGAGCAGGAATTTCAGGGGGTCTATAGACAGGAACAAAAGGATCACATGCTTTGATGTGTTAGAAACAATGTAAGGCGGGCATATGGAGGGATCGTGGACAAAAATTTGGAAGCCGTATCTTTTAGTGCGTTGTGAACAAGAACAAAACCGTTGAGCATATATTCTGTAAGTTCTTGGATAAATTTCATCGCATATTTTAGTGTGTCAAGAACAAGTTCTAATCGCAAGTTTTGGTGTCTTAGACAAATGCAAGTCGCATTTTCCTTAGGCTTGTGGACAAGTTCTTAGATTGCACTTTTCACTCGCTCATGGATGAATTTTTTCAGACATCCAAAGTCCTTGCAAATTTTGCATTCTTCATTGGATTAAGGTTAAAATTGAAAGCGCATGTTGTTCCTTGCATGGATTTCACATTTTTGACATTGTCATTCATTCATTTATGGATTCGTTCTTGCATTGGATTGTTCCATCATTGAGTCTTGAACAAATTACATATTCCACCTTTTCCACCTTTTGAGTTCTGAACAAATTCCACTTTTGATCAAGTAAGACCCAGACCTTTTGGACTTCATCTCATCAACCCTTGTGAACTTATGCAAAGACTTTTGAAGATTGGCAATGATCGCTCATTTGTCAAGAATGATGGACTTTGATGAGAAGTTAGCGAGACTTGGGCATAAATATACTACCAAACCTATAAACTCAAAGAAAACTTGAAACCCTAAAGCAAAACTAAGACAGAAAAACGAGAAAAAAGAGGGGGTCCCCATTTGTAATGGGGTGATGTGTGAAAATGTCACAACAGGACCCATATGTTCAATGGGCACTGCGATAGTTTTTATTATAATAAAATTTTGTTAAAGATAGTTGATTTTACTCTAGTATATTCTTAATTAAATGGAAGATAATACAAAATTTATGCATTTTTTAAACTTAATGGCATGTAGGATGGAAATCATTGCAATAATTCTATATGCTTTGTAATAAAGCTATGAGAAACTTGTATGTAATCTATATATGCACTAGAGTAATCAAATCCCTTATTCATTTTTATATAATCTTATGTAGAAACAAATGCAATCCTTATCTCAAAGCAACAAAAACATAGTTAAAATTAAAATCCACGCAAAAACCAAATACTTTATGAAGGACCCCTTGCATACCACTCGAACTCAACACAAAAATATTCCGTTAAAGTTGACAAAGACACAAACTTCATATTCTTGCAATTTGAAGTCATTCAGTAGACCAACACTCAATGCACAAAAAAAAATAATACATTCATAGTAACATATTATATTTTCCTACAATCTAAACTAAAATGTACATCCATATGACTTCAGCATGTGTAACAAATAATTTGTCTCCAATCATTAAAATAATTGTCTCAGAAAAATCTACTGAAATAAGTTTTATCATAATTAGCCATTACCTCTAAATAACAATGGTAAAATTTAGATATTTCCCACATTGCATTCATCTATGTAACTATGTATCCAAAAGCATAAGCATATATATATATATATATATATATATATATATATATATATATATCCAAGAACAATATTGTAAATCTAATCCATTTAAATTTAGGAAAGAATAAACAAAATTAGCAAAATAAAGTCTATTAAAATATTGTCAAATAAACATATGAGTGGCAATCATAAGCAAAACGCTAGGTTTTAAATAGTTGTGAAAATGCTCTATATCTTGACAATAATTCATAAAAACAAGGTAACAAAAATATTTCTACATAAAAACACTAAACGATTGAAATTTGGCAAATTGTTGTCTAATATAGTACAATAAGCTCTAAAAATATTTACCATAAACCAATGACGAGTCTCAAAATCTTACAAATGATTCACAGAATAGGCCAATCATTGCTAACAATAATATTACCTGGATCTTTTCAATGTGTCAGATGATGAATATAAATTTGAAATGATATTTATAAACTTTTGTGCGTTATTGATAAAAGATAATTGAAAAGGCAATTTCGGTTTTCTGATGACTACATAAATATATCTATCATGAGATAAATTCTTGATGTGACACATTCTTGAGACTGAATTGTTAGTGGGCATAAGCCCACATAGAAAGCTTATCGAGAGACTAAATATTGCTTTTTACAGAACTTTTGGTTGCTTGAGGGTGATCATTATTTCAGATAAATTTTGAACACACGAGAATATGAGTAAATAAAACATCTCTATCTTCTAAAAAAATTAACTTAAAGATGTGCTAAGGATTTTTAAATTTATGACCGAACTATTTGCACATTTAATAATGCTTTTCAAATATACTATAACATAATTTTAATACTATATATATATATATATATATATATATATATATATATATATATATATATATATATATATATATATATATATATATATATATATATATATATATATATATATATATATATATATATACAACCTCCAATCAACAGACTGATCCAAATTGGAATCAAGAATGATCCCAGGGTCCCAAGTCAACCTAGCAGATCTATAGTACCATCTACTGAAGACACTATCCTGCAAGGTACCAATACGAGAGACCTCCTGAAAACCTTCTATAAGAAAAGCAATAAGATATTGCATCAGCTTAGTCAACTCCTTAGCGAATTGTTCTTCAGAAAAAAACCAACTGTAACACCGTGAGAATACGCTCAAGAGAGTCAGCGTCAACTCTCTCATCCCCAACAGTTGCTGGACTACAAACCCAAGTGATCCCTGTGTTCCAAGTCAATGTTTGGAAAAAATCATCACACTATTGTTGCATCACTCTGATATAAACTATAAAACCATTATGCCACAACAACACTCTCTTCTCCTAGACCTCCCAGAATTAATCATCTCCATACCCCAAATTGAAACATCGATAAGGGCTGAAACCCATACCACGAGACATCTCCTGCTGAGGCATCCCAGTAAAGTCCACGACTGCCATCCCTATATCAAACATGATCTTGGGCAACAGGAAGAATAGTCTGTACTCAACCTAAGAACCAAACTCCCCCAAAGAAGAAGTGGACCAATCACTGTCACAACTCTAAAATCTGCCAACCAGGGAATGCCTCTACTGTCATCAACTGTACTCATATCATCGACACTTAATATCTAAGTGTCGAAAGGAAGGTTCTGAACACACCAACACGCCCAAACCACTACAATCAATATGGCATCATCTGACGATATGCACACTATCCTTATAAAGTATTTGCAGTACTTGTCACTTACCAGGGTGGAAGCAATAAATAGAGGAATTATGTCCAGAATAACTCCCATAACCATTTGTCCTAAAGCATGCCAAAGCTCGAAATCAATCTTCTCATAAAAGAATAACACCATAACCAATGTGGAAATGTAAAGGTAGTAGTAACAATTCTGAAATCCTACTGAAAACATAGGAGAGATGAGTATAGAAGTAGTTATAGAGTCATCTCCTGTGATCAAACCATTTCTATCAACCAACTCTAACCACTAGATACACCACTGCTGATCTGAAAAGACAAACCAACACAGTTGTGGGTCAAGAGTTGAAGTCATGTGTAAGATGATCAGAAAGTGGAAAGCGGTGCTAACACTCATTGTTGCAACTCCAAGACCCTCTGAAAGATGAATCATAGCATGTGAAAACTTGCTGTCCTGAATCCACACTAAGGGTAAACTATCAAGGTTTACATCACAATCTTTCATAAGATGAACTTTCTGAGTTAGGAAGGTCTGAAGTAAACAATAATGACTGCTGTCCAAAACTGAAATGAGAGAAGTACAATATGATTTTAGTGCTCTACACCAAGGACAACAACAACACCAATGGATTTCCCATGTATGAGCATGTGTGAAAAGCATTGAGTTATGCCAACACAACTAAAAAATGCTTGGAAAACACCTCCGAGCAATCACCAACTGAAATCTATTACTTCCTTGACAAAGAAGAAAGTGCTAGCTCCCTTGAATGAGAGAAAACCAAAAAGTGAAGTGACTAACTTGCAACCCAAAAATAAGCTCAACACTAGAATTCTGATCCATTCTTTGCCAAATAACACTCCCAAGAGTAACCATTCATTCCTTACTCCAATCCTTACTTAAAATCTCTCTACAATCGATTTGTAGATAAGCAAATGGAATCACCAAATGGTTGGTAAAGAAAAGAACAACATGATTAATTCTGGAATTTTCATCCTTATACCTCCAAAGGTCATACCAACCTTTCCCAATGAGCTCCATCAATCCTTGTTGAGGATCCCAAGCATGGATGTACCCAACCAAGAATAAACTCCAGCATAACTAGAAAGGTACACATCATAACTCCAAGTGCCATCCATAACAACATGCATATCAAGTAAGTTTGTGCCCCTTTTGGTAATCTCTTGTAACCCATCCCTAAAAGCACCATCAACTAAGGTGCAAGGAGTAATTGTTGTCTTCAAAACCAACCCCAAAGAGATATTAGTATGAGATGAAACATCATTCAATCCAAAGGATGGATTGCCAAACATGTAGATATCATGTTTAGGTCCTCCTTTCTTTAGAGCTGCATATGTAACAAGCTTGAAAACTCCTTTACTTGTTTCTGTTCTAAAAATTCCAGCAAGCTCAAGAACATTATTTGAAAACTTTTCAAAATTAGAAATGAAGAAGTCTCCATGAATCAATTCATCCCATGAAGATACTACATCTCCTAGTGTCACAACACTCATTATGCAATCGTCTTTTGTCTTCTTTACACATTTCATATCCGGTGGTCTTCCAGGAGGATTACCAACCACAAGGCTTGGCAATTCCTTGTGATATACACCCAAACCTTCAACAAGTGGTATGCTACAATCTTCATGAAATAATCCATCCTTGCTAAAGCCTTCTTCATAAATCGGTGAACAACTTGGCTCCACATAAGAATCTTTTTGGAGCTCATCAATGCCTTCAACCAGTTTCTTGATCTCCATGAACCTTGCATCTGCTACTTGTTCCTTGTTCATGGATGCAATAGTTGACTTATTTTCAGCTTGGTAGAGAGAGTGGTGAGCTAGGCTAAGATCAAGGCAAAAACCATCAACCTCTTTCTCCTTCTCTTGGTAGGCATCATAGGTTTCCTCTACAGACTTAATGACATTATCCCTGTCAAAAAGAAAATACAAATAATCTAATTTCATTACCTGTAAAGCTTCTTTGATGGTTTGTAGATTTACAATCGTAGCTCCATCCTTAATGCCATTCTATCTCTCCTTAACTTGAACCTTCTAGAAGAGGTCTTCAACCAAGTGTGTCTGCTATCAAACCTAGTCAAGGCTTTCACAACCTTCTCTTCTGAAACCAATAATTTGTCCCTTAAAACTTGCAGCTCTTTAGGCCCTTGATCAAAATCAACAAAGAAATTATGCTCCTCAAACACCACATTTTCTTATTTGTCTTCATTTGCAGGAGCCATATCATCTTCTAAATCAAATGTCTCACTAGTTGATGCCTTACAACTCTTAAGTAAGGATGATGGGACAACGTCATGAACAAACCCAATATCATCCAATAAACTCATCTCTTCATAAGACCTATCAATAACCACCTCTAATTCACCAACATTGGTGTCAATGTAAGTATCTCCCTCCATAGGCTTGGTTCAAAAGTCAAATCCAAGGCCACCTGTATTAACATCACCAAAATAAGATAAAGGATCATCAAAATCTATTTTGAAGTTATCATATTGTTTGCTTTCTCCATGCCCTTCATCTGAAAATACATGAGTGAACTCAACACAGTCATCTGCTCCATAGGAATCATCAAGGAAGTCATTAGAATCATCACTAGTTGAATTCGAGCTAGGATCCAAAGTTGTTGTTTTGTCCTTTTCTTCATGCACCCCCTCATCCATGGTAGTTGCATGCATGACCAAAGAATCATCCTGAAGCCCCTTTTTCCTTTGCAAATCTTGATTCTGAGGTCTACCTCTTCCATCTCTACGAGGTCTACTCCTTTCCCTAAAGGCCAGATATTCCTAAAATGGTATCTCTGTTTGAAAATCTACATCCATTTCTCTCCAATCTACTATTATTTGATTTATCCATTCTTGCTCTATTGGTTCATTTTCAATTGGATGATTATTCCCATTGTTATTAAACACTAATTGGCCAAAAATTTGGGCTAGTTCAGTTTGGGATTGGTCCATTTGATCCATTATCTCTCACTACCCTCTAGCCAAATCATTTACCGCATGTAACATACTAGACATATCATCTATTCCCTCATCATGATGGTCTCTACTGGACCAACCTTCTCGATCACCCATGATTTCTTCCTATATTTCTTCTTCACTGGAGTGTACTGTATGGTGTTCTATATCCGCTAAAGGCCACTCTTCCCACTGTTCCTGTTCAACTTCTTTTTTCCTTGTTCTTTCAAGATATCTCTGTTCTCTGGTACTCCCTCTTATAGAAACTTACATGCAATGACTGTTTGGCCATGGAAACTGGCATACAAGCATATGGGTGCTCTCCAAATGGACATGCAAGTACTAGGTACTAACATGCAACTATGCTCAAAGTAGTAATCCAACACGCTGGCATGAAAAACCAGCTCTGATACCACTATAATGTCCCACCCTAATTTTTTTTTTGTTTTCTGTTGTTTACTTCTATTTAGCGCCCGCATGTGATTTTTGATTTGCATAATTGAAAATAACAATAAAGAAGCATTTCCTATAATACCTAGAAGCTTATATGAAATGAAACAACCACTAAGAACATAAATCAACAATACCCATATGATAGGAAACCTTAGAAAATTAGATATTTCAAAACCCTAGCTACTCTCATATGTTTTTTGAGATATATTTACTGAATACATTAAATAGAGGGATTATAACAAATACCTAGATGATAAAATCACTCAAAAATCATATTTGAAACATACCCATTTGTTGCCTTACAATGTGTAGGTCTAAAACAGTCTGTGAACAACAATGGAAGCTCCAAAAAATCCTAGCAAAAATACTTAGATTTCAAAATGCTCAAAACTCTTTATTTTCCAGCCCTAGGCATCCACATTCAAGGTGAAATAACACTGAAATCATCTGAAAATAACTCCCAAATTCCAAGGTTCATCTACAACACTTGGAGCAACTAGCAATGGAGAAGGTACAACTCCAAGAAACACTAAAAACCAGCAATGATCCTTTGCTATGCTCTTCTAAATCACTTTGTAAAATCTGTGTCCAAACCCTTGCTTCAAATAACTGAAAAATGTTCAACTATTCAGCTCTAGCATAATCCCTGTGTGAGCCTATCAACAGAGTATTCTTGGGTGGTCTTTCACAACTGCAAATATTATTCCTCTTAAGGGTTTTCGTCCTCAAAAATCCATGAACCAAAGTTCAGTCTCCAACCTGTAGAAGAAAATATTTTCCAAGCATATACAAAAATGAGCTCAAACCCCCTTTTATTCTCTCCTTCACTTCCATGCACAACTTAGGCAAATATAATAATATTTTAAATTTCACTTTGTTTCCCTTATGTCTCCCTAAGTGGGTGCCCATCCCTAGGAGGTAAACTTGGCCCTCTTTTAAAAACAACTTATGACTCCCCATGGTCCTTTTGTAAAGTCACTTTAATATTTTAATTAACATTAAGTTAAATTTTTAATTTAACTTAAATAACATTAATGTTAATTAATATGACTTTGCCCACAAACTCTAATGGGCAACCGAAAGAGTGACCCATCATGCAATGACATGGAAACTGTGCCACATGAGAAGTCGGTGTTGAGCGGAGACCCTGCTAAAAATAGCAACATGCTAAAAATAGTAAGAATGACTCAAAAGGTTCAAAAATGCTTAGAAAGACATCACCGCAAACCTCATAACATTATTGAGCTCAATGCAACACCTAGAAAGGCCTTAAGACAGTTGAATTGCCATGTCACCAAAATGGTGTCCATACCGACACTTACTATAAATAGTAGCATTCTCCGAGGACCAAATAGAACAAACCTAGAAAAACCTAGAAAGATTATCAGCATGCAAGCACTTACTATAAATAGTAAGTATGGACAAGTTGTTTGAAATCCGTCCAGAAAGTGTCATACAGCTCCACTAGATCACCTGATGGTGCAGAAGCACCTCGAAGACATTAAGAATCTGAGGATTCTATACATTTTATGTTATGTCCAAAATGTTATGTTGTAAGCCTTCGAGCCATATTGAAAGATTGTATACGTGTCATTCCAGATTGTAAACGAATTGAAAGAGATTGTAACCGAACAAGTAGAATGTAACCGATTGGCAGGGTGGTTGAGGAACGGTTCACCTTCCACCTTCTGTAACTGCCAATGTATGAGTCTTTAAACAGTGCGTCTGTATATGAGCGAACAGACAGAGAGGAAAAAGAACAATTTGTATGTATAACCTCTGGAAGGAATAAAGTAGTTTTGTTCTTGGTCTAATTACAGAAATATCGTTTGGAGTCATTCCACTGGTGGATTTCTTTGAAATTAGTGGAATGACCTCCATGTAGTTAGATTTAGTTTTGTTCTATAGTTTATGTAGTTTTCTATGTGTTGTCCGTTCGGTTGCAAGATTGTTGCAGAGGAGGTTATCGGCGTGAAATCTATATTGTTTCACCGAAGATACAAGCCAGGTGTATAATGTATGCATGGACGTTTCGTGTATATCTTGCTATCGTTTATCATGATTGTGATTGGTGAATATGCATTTTGAATAATACAAATGTTGACCGGCAGTAGTGGTCGCAGTGGAAGGAAATACAAAGGAGTTACCGGTGGTAGGAGGTCATGTATTGTGTGGCCGAAGTCATCGGCGAAAGAATCATCATCAGAGGAACTGAAAGCGGCTGGCCCGACGGTGAAAGTCTCACCGATGATTGCCTTAACCTAAGGCATCAGGGTGAGAGGGAGTGTCGGTGGAAGAGTCTCGTTAGTGCATTGGCAAGAGTGACCGCATCGGGAGACTCACTAAAAGTTAGGCCAACAGTATTGGTCTAGCCGATGGTTCTAACCATCGGGGAGAGGAGACTTATCGGCGAAGGAATTTATGAAGTGGCCGATGATTTATGTCAAGCCGATCGGGGTGAGAGGCGAGAAGTCTTGCCGATGGATGGCTCATCGGTGAAAGGTGTGTTGTCGGGGGATGCAGAAAATGTGCCGCCGATAGTTAGAGTCTTGCCGATAGGCAAGCCTATGTATATTTCGGTGTGACTTCTACCTTATCTGGCCGATTCACACTATAATGGCTATTTTGTGGGCCTTCCAAGGATTCCACAACCTGTGTTAATGTTCAACTAGTTTTTACTCTGCATCACCTGAGCACACTAGTGACATCGAAATACTCCTCTAATTAGGTTGTCACTAACCTAGAAAGTTAGCTCCAACTATACTGCAAGAGAACCCAAAAATGAGGACATTACATTATGTGAACCATATGTGAGAAGGTATGTGTCCTTAGTTGCTATCTTAATTTGTCTTTGAAGCGACCATTATCGACTTGACGTGGAAAAATAATTTTCCAACGTCCACTTTTGTCATTTTGGTCAAAAAAGTTTTCTGGTATTTTGTTTTGACTTTGTAATGTCTATAGTTGACGAAAGTAGAAGGTGGCGATAGGGGAGAAAGTCTTGACCCTCATTTGCACCTTAGCTATCATTGATCATCGACTCGATTTAATTGGTGAGGTCACCTTTGAGTCGATATTATGTGTTTATTTACAATATTGATATATATTTGATAATTAGTTGATATGGGGATAAAAATATCACCCTTATCATTTATAACCTATTAGTTTAATATCCTTATGGAGATAATATCCTTTTTGAGATTGTATTATAGTTTTGAAGGGGAGTATTTTTCTCTCCCTCGACCTCGAATGTAGGGGAGTGGGACAAGTGCCCATGGCCGCGGGGTGAATAGAGGGGGCAGGTGCCCCTCAGCCTGCCACTAAGAGCCACTGCCTGAGAGAAATGGGCATAGTGGAAAGAAAACAACTTTCTCTAAAAACAGAGAAAGGTAGTAAAAAAGAGTTAGTTGTTATGTTTTTTGGAGGAGCAGTGTAGGCTTGCTAGGGAAAAGAAGTACGAATGGTTGTGAAAATGCATTGAAGGGAGATTGAAACTTTATCTCACTGAGTAAGTGAATCTGGAAAAATTCTTGCTTTCAGTTTAATATATTAAAACTATGAATTGATTTAGAATCGGCCAGGGCAAGACCCTGAGCCATGCTCACTATTATTTTTATGATATAAAGGATTGAAGTTTGAAAGGGAGAAATCCCTGCTATTCGAGATAACCCATAGCTCACTGTTGACAACCTCTGCTATCATTCTTGATTCTCTGTGTTGGCTTTATAGCCATGAACAAAGTATTACTATTGTGAATTATTGATTTATATATATGCTTTTGGTTCGACAGCAAAGCTGTCACCTTTTAAGCCATACTATGCTATCTTATCATTTGTAGAGCTTCGATAGCTTTGCTATCATTCCTAAAGCCCACTATTTGACATGCAATGGTATGTTCGATAGCTAGATGCTATCGTAGTATGTGATATGGGCTCACCAAGAAAGAAGGTGGCAGCCGAGTGTGATAGCTATGAACAAATATTTTTATTAATTGTGTTATCTTTATGTATGGCCAAATGGCCATTATTGTATGATAGTGATTATTATCATGCATGGACGAATGACCATTGTTTTATAGCTGTGTTATCGTCATGCATGGCCGAAAGGCCATTGCTTTATAACTGTGATAATATCTTGCAAGGCCGAAGGGCTAGTGCTTATAATTGTGTAATTATCTTGCATGGCCAAATGGTCATGGCTATATAACTATGTTATTATCCTGCATGACCGAATGGCCATTGTAATATAACTGAGTTATTATCTTGCATGGTCAAATGGTCAACTCTTTGCAATTGCTATATCATTTAAAGCTAAGGTTGAGTTAGGTGGACAAAGCCTGTGAAATAATCTATTCTTTTATAATGTAATGATGCTGCATGTCAGTGTTTTTAAACCCGACTTATACTGATATACTGTAATGGATTATAGTCTCTCTCTTTTAGTTGAGAGGTATGATAATGTAGTCTGCCAATGCCATAGTCAAGCATGGTTGTGCATGACCGAATGTTATGATATCACCTAAATGTGATAAGGGTCAACTGAATGAGTTCATTGAATATATACTTTCATACTGATTGTATGCCCACAAGGATATGAAAGTAAATGGAATCTATGAACTGCTTGAGTGGTGTAGCTCAAGATAGTTCCAATGATCCTTGGTGTATGCATTATATCTAAACCACTAGTCAAGTGGAATACCTTGAATACCCTCAGTCACTAAGGCTAAAAGTATAATTATTTTATGAGTCTATATTGCAAAACTCTCTAAAACCTTGAGTAAGATAGGAGTTCATGACTCATGATTAGATATTTATAATAGTTTTAACACTGATTTGGTTTAATCCAATACGACTATTATCGGGATGGGATTATAGGAGTATCCTCAACCCAATTGAGTTCCTTAGAGAACCTTTGAAATTGTTTCAACTATATTTATTGATTTAAATAATTGAACTCTGTGAATGTAATATTCACATTGTGGAATAGAGTGATAGGGAGTCACAGTTTCCCGAATTGTGATTGAAATAAGGGTGTGAGACTCTAAGGAACAGAGTCAATAACCTAGTCAGATAGACTAAGGTTTACTTGGTATTTACACTACCCATATATATATATGATTATTTATCTTAGCCTAAAGAATGGCAATAAGTCAAATTGACTATAGGATATGTTGAAAGACTAGTTGTGTCTATAAACACTATAGGATGAGATAGCTTCTAAGTCGAGTCAGATTGTGTGAACAATCAAATACGTTCATTGAGAAATGTCTATGTATATTAAATCTTTGGCGAAAGTAATGCATCCGTCTCTACATGCATTAGTCGGTTCACTATGCTCCAGATGGCATAATGCTTCTAGTAGTGTCATACATAGTTAGAGTGGATCTATAGTTGTATGACCGTAAAGTATTATGAAGGACACAACACTAGAGACTCAGATGGCAAACCTATTTGGTTCGTTCTATCTATTCCCTTTGTAAAGGGTTGGGCCACTTCTAGGTAGGAAGTTGTGTGGGGGACAACTGATTTGTGGTCAGAGGAAAAGCACTTTGGTGATGCTCTCCTTCCCAAGCAGATGACATGCTGAGGCTTAGGAAGAAAAAAATCAAGATTTCCAGATGTAGCATAATTCTCTTTATATGACTTATTAGTTAAACATTATGTGTAAACTTAACATTGTTGCTATAACCAAATCATTGTAATTGCAAAGTGAAATAATTTCACTAGTATGTTATTTTTGGAAATGTTGCAATTTCAGATTTGAAATTTTCATGAAATGAAAGTCATTTGATTATTGTCAATGGTTTTGATTATATATAAGCATAATTGTGATTATTTTAATCATGATAGTATACTTAATGGTAATTAAGTTGATTAAATTTGGGTATTATGAGGTGACTTATTACATATGGTATCAGAGCTACCGGGTTCAATACATGGAACTATGAGTTCACTACATGAAAATTTTTCTCCAACATTAACAGTTTCTAATGTTAGGATGTTCTTATGCCAGAATGGTAAGAATAAGAATGACACCCAGAAATAAGGTAAAGGGACATGGACGTTGTCTTAAGGCTATGAGGGAGCGAGCCTCAAGAATGAAAAGCCTTGGTAAAACTGGTTACTTGAAAGGCGCATGATTGATTGATGATGAAACTTTCACTAATGCTATTAAACACATCAAGTAGGAGAAGGACAAAGCATATAGGGCTACTTCTATATCTAAAAAAGAATCAATGAAACCCTTTGCACCGAAGGAACCAATCTTGGAAAGTGGTCTTAAGGATCCTATTGTTACTCGGGAGGTTGTTGATGAGTACTTGCGAGTACATCCACCTCCTAAGTCTTATTTGGTAAACCTCAAGGATGAGGATAAGCTTGGGAAGATATCCCAATTTGAAAATGACTTACATTACCAAGATGTAAAGAAAAATAGTAACAATGGATGGATTATATGTAATCCATGGAAACTATAATACATTTTGAAATTTTGGCAAATCTTTCATTTCTTGTTAAGATTGCATGAATGAGAATGGATTTACAATTATGAATGAATTCAATAGTATGAAAAAAAATAATTGAATGATTAAACTGCAAACTTTAGGAGAAGTAGATTGCAACATGGTTCAGACAAGAACCAATATGGGAGATAGCCAGGAAGAAGGGCAACCTTCATGCCACTTGGATTCTAAACTCGACTAGATCCTTGCTATGATCCATGAGACGAGAGCAATAATTAGAACTCTTGAGTAGGAGGTCAGGGGTTAGCATGGACCTAGAAGGGAAGCCTATCACAGGGGTGATGATGTGGAATGTCATGAGGACACCACCCAAAGTGAACGCGGAGAGAATAACTCCAAAGCAAGACACGAAGAGGATAGAAGAAGCCACTTGGATCTAGAACTATCTAGAGATATGAAAAAGGTTACACCTCCCAAGTTTGATGGGACTTTCAGTGTAACGAGCCTCCCTATTGGCCCTCCTTGCTGCACTAGAAGGGGGTTGGTGTAATGGTTAGTGACAAGAAAATATGATAAAAAAATGGAGTCATGGCTTTTTAGGTGGTATGAAAATATATCTTTGTTTGGGTGGAGAATTGAGCACTGGCAAGGAATGGTGGGTGACTGACAGAGGGAGGATAAGGATAAGAAAATAAAAATAACAAAAATATAGCTGATCCATGGGAGGTGAGTCAACATGCATTACAAAAGAAAAGTAAGATTTTAAAAACAAAAATATATCTGACCGACAGAGGGAGGTGAGTCAACATTCATTACGGAAGAAAAATAAGAGTTTAAAAACAAAAAAAAAATCTCGGGTGGGCAGAGCAATTCATTAAAGTTAGGAATAAAATATTTGTGGAGGATGGTTTTAAAAGAAAGACAAACATCCTTCAGAAAGGGAGGGAGAGAGAGGGGAAGAGTACTACGCCTGAGAAAGAAGGTGTTGGTTTTTTCCCAGACTGGATGCTTACTCCCAGATTTCCCTACAAGGTAGCCATCAATGATCAACAGGATCTCCGGGCCAGGGGCCAACAGTGTAGGAGATAGACTCTATATTTTATCTCCCCTTCTTCTTCAGGCTCTGCAAAACCTAGGGGGGTTTTCCCTACTCAACATCCATAAGGATATGCATACTAAGGCTGGGATGCTGACAGAAAGTAGATATGTCCTCCTGTAAGTAGACCAAAACTGAAAGATAAGAGCAAAGGGGCTAGCTTTGGGCCTATTTGTAGTTGTAGACAGAGGACTTGGATCCTAAACTAATTCTATTGTCCTAAAGGTTGTTTTAGAGTTTGATTTTGATTTTATGTTTGGATGCAAAGCTGGACATGGTATATAACACAAACACAAAGCTAGATCGGTGCCTGTCGGGCCTGGAGTCAATAGACATACACCTGTGAATGATATGCATGAACAACTAAAACTGGATTTCAGGGGGACACATATGATACCTACCTTACAGATATCTCCCAATACAAAGTGTTAAGCTATCTATACTTATGGCATCCCTACTGCAGTATACCCCTCCCAATGTTCAATCTGAAAATAGTTTAATCTACCTTTGAGCAGAAGTTAAGAGATCAGACATTCAACACAGGAATTCTATGTTCTAGAGTTTTAAACATTCCTTAAATATTCAGACTTAGAAGAAAGATACATGCAATAATGGAGACAAAATTAACAAAACACATGCTAACATAGCATTTCTCATATAGAATTAACCATGAAATCAGTGGATTCATGCAAAGCATACAACCGGAGATACATAAACTCACAAGTTTTTATGGACAGAGCAGCCAAAACCAACTGTATTGTATCACAGAGCCAAAATGTTCAACTTTCAACCCTCAAAAAATGGTAACTAGTTTGCCTATAACAGCTAGATAGTGTACCATAAGCAATTAATTACATGGCAAAAATATCAAAATTCACCAGATACAAATCCCATAAAGGAATGGCGCTTAGAAGATATTAATGCAGCAGACAAAGAGGGGCCTCGAGCCATGCACCATTATCTGGGGTCTTCACTCAAAAATTGGGCAACTTGATCATGTGTACCAATGTCCACATCTCTGTATCATCGCCATTAAGGGCCTCAACCACCCGCAGCCACTCGGAAACTGTCGCAACATTTCAAACAGAAGTTCCCGCCAAAAGTGATTCGCTCAAAGTTTGAAAATACACAGGGGAATAATCCCACATGCATGGTGAGGAGATCACATCAGTAGTTCATAAACATGGTCGCACACATGATAGGTGTCGAGCGTTTTGCCACGCTCGACACACAACCCTTCGCCAAACACCCATCGCTGTGACACAAACCATCGGCCTACTCCATAATTCTCCTGCTGACCTTACTAGTCTCACCGATGCAAAACTACATACTCCACCTCCGCAAGCCTCCGTCGGCCAGACCACTACCATCGGAGCATCCAGAAAACCTCTGGCCGACTAACCAAATCTCACCGATGCCTACTTCACATTTCCCATCATCGGCCAGACTAGAACTATCGGGCTAGCACAAAACTTCCTCACCGATATAACAACTCCTGCCGATGAACTATGGCCTCATCCCTCTGTCGGCCAAACACAAGCTGATGAAACCTCATCGGCCAAACATTACCCCATCGGTGGACCCTCCAACTGCTGGCTCGATCTCAATAGTCTCACCGATCGCCAAAGTCTACTCCCCTGTCGGCCAGACTGAACACAAGGTCATCCCGATGGCATTCCCCATCGGGGTGACTCCCTTCTATCGGCGGACCACAAAACACACTGGCCGATGATATAAGTCTTACCGATGGCCAAATCCTCAACCCCACCTTCTTCGGCAAGACATACGCCGATGAAGCCTCATCGGCCAAACATCACACTGTCGGTTCAATGTAATTCACCCTCGCCGATGGCGTAAGTCACCCCGATGGTTCATCACCACCATCAACTCAGTCGCCAAAACGCTCACAAACTCATGCCGATGGAGAGGAAAGCCTAGGGTTTAAATGAAGAAACCCTCAAACATGAAAAATCAACATCCAGGCCAAAATGAGCACCAACACTGGCTCCGAATGGGGACGTGCAGATGAAAACCTGCAGCGAGAACCAGATCTCCGGGCAGACCAGGCAAAAAGCCAAAAAGCACAAACTGTACAAGGCACCTACAATATATACATAGTTTTACATATGTGCACAGAGATAGGTCATCATGCAAAGTAGAACTTGAGGAATTGGCCATGCACAGGCAATTCCAGAAATTCACCATCTAGGGCCTGGAGGAAATAGGAGTCCTCCCCATGGGTACTGCAAATCTGATATGGGCCCATCCATAAGGGTTTGAATTTACCATGTTTACCCTTGTCCTGATCTTTTGCATTCCATACAAGCACCAGATCATTAATTTGAAACTTCCTCTTAGTAGCTCTCCTATCAAACAGGTATTTCACATCTTGTTGTCTCTTGAGGTTGATTTGGTGTGCTTTCCTTCTGTCTTCATCCAGTGCAACCAGCTGGTTCACTCTTGCTGTCATGGAGTCTCCAATCTCCTCATCATTATCCTGGATGAATCTGTAAACTGGTAGGAGATTGGTTATAGGCAATTTGGCTGATGCACCATATACTAGCTCAAAGGGTGACATCCCAATAGCCTTTTTTACTGTCACCCTGTCAGCCCAGATTGCTAACTTTAGTTTTGAGTCCCAAGCTCTCTTGTTCTTGTCCAGTATCCTCTTGATAATTTTCATGATGCTCTTATTGCTTGATTCTGCTTGACCATTTCCCTGTGGGTGGTATGGTGATGCATATGATAGATTTATCCCATACCTGTTGCAAAAATCAACAAATTCACCTGATCTGAAGCACATAGCATTATCAGTGACTATCTTGAATGGTACTCCAAACCTGATGATAACATTTTCTAGTATAAAATCTGTCACCACCTTACTTGTAGCTCTCTTAGTTGGAATGGCCTCAATCCATTTGGTAATATAATCAGTTGCCACCAAAATCCAACTGTGTCCCCCACTTGACTTGTCTGCAATTTCCCCTATGAAGTTAATTCCCCATTGCTGAAATGGAGCATCCACGGTTACAGTTCTGAGGGGTAGAGCACCATCATACCTTAGCTTTCCTAAGAATCTTTGGCAAGGATCACACTTCCTCACTAACCTTTTTGCATCTGAAAAGAGAGTGGGCCACCAATATCCTGCCTTGAGAATCTTATGAGCTGTTGTCTAGGCAGTATAATGTCCACCACACAATCCTTTATGCATGTCATTCAAAACAGTGTTAGCTACATCCTCATCCACACACCTCAGCAGCACACCATCAGGGCTTTTCTAGTATAGCTCACCTTGAACAATAGCATACTTGATTGCATGTAACTTTAGAGTCCTCTTTTGACTGTCACTGAAATAGGAAGGACAATTCAGATTTTGCAAGTAGTATACAATATCCTTGTACCATTCCGATCTTGATACATCTACATTTTCATGTTGGACTGCATTGACTTGGCATGCTTCCAAGTTTGACTGTGCCATCATCTTGGCTAATCCTTGTCCCCTTACCAACTTGGTAATTTGTATGTCTATGTCAAACTCTTGCAGTTTGTTTATCCATCTGCACCTTCTTCCAGTCACTTCCTATTGAGTGAATATGTCTTTGACTGCTGCATGGGGTACATATGCAATTACATGTGATCCTACTAGGTATGGTCTGAAACTTTTGATGGCTCTAACTAGTGCATATGCCTGTTTTTCCATGATATCATATTTCAACTCAGCAGCCTGCAAGGACATACTGAAAAAAGCTATGGGTTGCTCAAATCCATCCTTATTTTTCTGTAACAAACATGCAGCAACAGTGTGAAAGGAAGCAAATGAAAACAATTGGAATGTCCTAGAAAAATCAGGAGATTTAAGAACAGGGGCCATCTTGATTGCCTCTTTGATACTCTGAAATGATTCAATTGCTTCACTTTCCCAGTGGACAGTTGCATCCTTTTTCATCATTTTGGAAATGTTCCTTGTGGTTTCTGCAAAGTTGGGAACAAATCTCCTAACAAAATTTATCTGTCCAAAGAAGGACTGAACTCCTTTTACAGTTTTGGGCATTTGAATTTTGTCAATAGCAGCCACTCTTTCTGGATCTATCCTAACTCCATCCTTGGAAACAATGTGCCCCAGAAACTTTCCTTCAACTACTCCAAAAGCACACTTCTTTGGATTTAAAGAAATGCCATACTCTAGTGCTCTTATGAAAATCTGCTCTAGATGCAAACAATGCTGCTCTTCTTTCTTTGAATAAGCAGTCATATCATCTTGACACATAGCCAGGATTGAATCAATCAACCCTGCAAAGCAACATCCATTGCCCTTTGAAATGTAGCACCTGCATTTGTTAGTCCAAATGGCATTCTAACATATACATAAGTTCCCCATGGAGTGGTGAAGGCAGTCTTATACTGTTCTGATTCCTTTACCTTCACCTGATTATAACCTGAAAATCCATCCATCATGGACAAGAGTTCACAACCAGTCACTTTTTGCAACATAGCTTCCATATTAGGCAATGGATAATTATCCTTTAGAGAGGACACATTCAAGTTCCTAAAATCAACACAAAGCCTAATATCACCATTCTTTTTTCTGACTGGGACAAGGTTAGACACCCAAGTTGAGTGTCTGATCGGCACAATTATTCCAGCTTCCCTAAGCTTTTTGAGTTCTTCTTGCATCTTAAGAGCTAAGGTAGGATTAATAGGTCTTTGCCTTTGTCTAAATGGCTTAGCTCCAGGCTTCAATGGGATCTCATGCTGGGATAGATCTTCCCTATAGGCTTTTAGGTCCTCATATGACCAAGCAAAAACATGTTTATATCTTTTTAGTAATGCAATCAGCATACTCCTGATGTGTGGTTTGAGCTGCTTACCAATGTATACCTTCTTGGGGACTTGAGATGTTCCCAAATTTATCTCTTCTAAATCCTCCTTGTTTGCAGGAGATGTCTTTGTGACCAATTGGTCTCTACTGTCAAAAGCTCTCTCCAAAGCTACTAACCCTCTAGGGATCTTATTAGTCTTCAATTGAATTATCTCCTTTCCCACAAGAGTTTCTTTTCCATCTATAGTTTCTACAAAAGCTTGGAAATCAATTTCTTGATTCTCAAAATCATCTATATAGTGCAAAAATTTTAACAAGTCCCTATCATCATTAAACACTTGCCAACTGCATATATTCTCTGGTACTGCAGGCCTGATTTTAACTTCTACATTTGTAACATCTGACAAAGTGATGTCATCTGGCCTTATTGCAACTTTAGCTAAGAAATCAGCCATAACATTCTTCGATCTCTCTACCCAGCCTATTGAAAATACATCAAAAAGTTCAATGGTATCCCAAACAACATGCTTATATTGTTTCAATCTTTTGTTTTTTGAAGCATATCTATCTCTAATTTGGGATACAATCAGCTCAGAATCCCCAAATACTCTTAGCATTTTGATTCCATGTTTGAGAGCTATATTTAGGCCTAAGAGTAAAGCCTCATATTCTGCAATGTTGTTTGTGCAAACAAACCTCAGCAAGAAAGAGAATTTGAGGAGCTTACCATTTGGAGACAGGAAAACAACTCCAGCTCCAGAGCCTTCTTTTGCATAAGCTCCATCAAAATACATAGTCCATAAACCTTGCTGGTCCAGCTCCTTGATGCAGACATTTTTTTCTTTATCCTCTCTATCATCTGAGACAACCTTGAAGTTATCACATTCAGTGTTTACAAAGCATATCTGTTCCTCTGCTTCTTGGTCTTCCACTGTCTCTGATGATCTTTCTTCTCTGATTAGCTTAACATCCCTGCCATTCATTGGAATCATGACATATGACAAGTCCAGCTGCATACTTCCACCAATTAGTGCTGCCCATCTTCTTGACAGCAACATACCATACTGTGGCTTGATGTCAACCACAGTTATATTCATTTTATATCTCTTTTTAGGAAATGTTGCCAGTTTGAAATCTACATCCTTCATGATTCCAATAACTGGTACCTCTCTGGCATCCATAGCATAACATTTCCCACATGTCTTGTCAATTTTCAATCCAGCTTGTTGCATGATGGCTAAAGGCATAATATTTGTAGATGCTCCAGAATCAAGCATACAATTTCTGATTATTTTTCCATTTATAACCAGGGATACATAAAATGGTTCCACTTGTGAAGGACACTTTGTCATAGTCACTCCTAAATAGACTTCAGGGGCCTCATCTTCTTCATTACATATGACATGTCTCTCACCCTGGATCTGAGCATTTTGTTTGGCCTGAAAAGGCACCCCTGAAATTAGGGATATTGTCATATTCTTGATTTCTTCCACTTTCATCAGTTCCATAAGTGGAACAGAGACTTTTACTTGGGAGAGGACTTGAGCTATATCAAATGAAGCATAATTTTGTATAACAGTTGTAGCTTGCTCCACGGTCTTACTCTTATCCTGAACTGATTTAGCTTTTACTTTCATAGTTCCTTGATCATCATTCTTGTCTTGGAAATCTTTACCTTGATCTTCAGCTTGGGGGATTCTATTCTCTGGTCCTTGAGATTCATGACCTATTCTATGTCTAAAATTCTGTTTATTATTAACCCACTGCCTCTTTTGTGATTCAATTCCCTTATGACCATGCATTGGTTGACCTGCAGAAATACCTTCTGGTTGATGTGAGCTGCTTAACTAAGCTTTACCTCTGAGATTGTAGTTACTCTTGACTTGGGCCACTGCTGCAGCTGTGAGGGCTCTAATTTCCTCATCAGAAGGTCGTTGTAAGTTACTCAGAAAATTGTGTGAGCTCTGAGCATACACATAGTTTTCTTCATCATTTTCATCATAAGAATCCCGTTGACAGGCCCGAATTCCATTATCTATATTCTCATCAGCATCATAAAGATGGTATCCATTGCTTATGGACATCATATTAACATCATCATCTTGCACATAATATGGCTCATTGCATTCATTACAAGATGTAGCATTATCATACAAGGACTGAGCAATCACACACTGTGACTGTGAATGCGGCATCTGACAAATTATACACCATGGAGTATCATCAACAATATTTACAACTTTCTTTAGAGGATCAGGAGTTTCTTTGACATGTTGAGATCTCTGATTTGTGTTGTTATGTGGGAATATAGGCTTACCATTATGCCAATTGGTATTATAAGGCATATCATGCAATGATGGTCTCTTTTCCTGCCTTTGGTAGACTTGCCTATCAGGACCTATCCCTTTTTCACTTCTAGCTAGTCTATAGCTTAGGTCCTTAACAACATTTGTCAATTTGTCTATCTTATCTTCAGGGGCAGATGTATTACCTTGAGTGTTCTGAGGCTTGTTCAGATTCTGCAGAATTTTCATATCATCCCTTCTATTTGTCTTTCCTGATGCCTTCCTGTTGTTCTCAATATTCATTGCAATTCTAAAAGCATCCCTGAGAGTAGCAGGGCTTTTATCTCTTAATCCATATGCAGTTTTTGCATCAAAGCATTAATATACAATATTATGCACATTGGTTCATTTGGCTTCATGTGATGTGGCAATTTGTTTAACACTTTAGTAAATCTTGCATTAAAATCTGCAACCTGCTCATTTGACCCTTTAGTGATACTGGTAAACTCATTTACAAAAAAGCTAGGGTCAGTTTTGTCACCATATTGCTCCTTGAACACCCTTTTAAAATCATCCCATGATGAAATACTCTTGTCAGGCAGATTCTTGTACCATTCTCTTGCCTCATCAACTAAAGATTGCATGAATGACTTCATGAAAACGTCCTCATGTTCAACCTCAAAGTTATCCATGACATTTTGAAAGGCCTTTAGATGATCTTCTCCTGACACAGTGTTGTTTCCTGAGAATTTAGGCACTTGCAGCCTTAGATGCTTGTCAATGGGGTTAGGATACCCAGGAATACCATCAAATACCAGCTGTCTGAATCTATCTAGCTGCATGGGCTGTCTGTCAAACTGATTAACATTAACATTTCTGTTTGCATTCTGGTTTCTCACATTGTTCAGTGGTATCCTAGCGTCATTCACATTTTGTCTTTCATCATTATGCTGATGTTGCACTTCATTTCTTTGTTGATGTCTTTGCACATTTGCATTCTCAAGGGTAGGAATTGAATCATTTTGGGCAGTCCTTAAAGCTTGCACTTTCTGCCTCATGTCATCTCTGATTTTCATGGCTTGCAGATACTCTAATTCTGCTCTCAAATTTATGATTTCTTCAGCTAACTGTTCTTCCTTAGGCATGGAGGTAGATGGTCTTATACCATTCTGATCATCATCTTCATCATCCCTCTGAGACTCTGCCTCTTCAAACCTTTCACTAGGGTCTAGAAATGGGCGTTCTTGGAACACCTCTAACCTCATTCTCACGCTACCACCCTGTTGCCTCTCATATGCACCCTGAATATCAGCTTCTGCATTTGAAAAGTAAGGCACATGTTGTCCTGATGGCCTAGGGTTGTCTTGCATATCATCATTTTTTCTGGGGGAACCCTCATGACTGGCTGAGACAGCTCCCTTTCTTCTGTACATCATTCTTCTTGTTACTGGTAACTCTTCAAATAAAGGATTTTGTTGGGATCTTCTCCCCTGCATATAAATTTTACTTTGACCGGTTGGGAGGTTACTTCGGAGTCACCACCTATTACTAGGAACTGTTTTCTTTTGTAAACCAGGGTTCTTTCACAAACGTCCCTAGCAGAGTTGCCAATTTCTGTTGCGACTCGGATGGGCCACAAATATTTCACCAGGGAGGACAAAAAAGATAACAATTTTAAAATCATTCCCCAGCGGAGTCACCAATTTCTGTTGGTTTTTTCCCAGACTGGATGCTTACTCCCAAATTTCCCTACAAGGTAGCCATCAATGATCAACAGGATCTCCGGTCCAGGGGCCAACAGTGTAGGAGATAGACTCTATATTTTATCTCCCCTTCTTCTTCAGGCTCTGCAAAACCTAGGGGGGTTTTCCCTACTCAACATCCATAAGGATATGCATACTAAGGCTGGGATGCTGACAGAAAGTAGATATGTCCTCCTGTAAGTAGACCAAAACTGAAAGATAAGAGCAAAGGGGCTAGCTTTGGGCCTATTTGCAGTTGTAGACAGAGGACTTGGATCCTAAACTAATTCTACTGTCCTAAAGGTTGTTTTAGAGTTTGATTTTGATTTTATGTTTGGATGCAAAGCTGGACATGGTATATAACACAAACACAAAGCTAGATTGGTGCCTGTCCAGGGCTTGGAGTCAGTAGACATACACCTGTGAATGATATGCATGAACAACTAAAACTAGATTTCAGGGGGACACATATGATACTTGCCTTACAGATATCTCCCAATACAAAGTGTTAAGCTATCTATACTTATGGCATCCCTACTGCAGTATACCCCTCCCAATGTTCAATCTGAAAACAGTTTAATCTACCTTTGAGCAGAAGTTAAGAGATCAGACATTCAACACAGGAATTCTATGTTCTAGAGTTTTAAACATTCCTTAAATATTCAGACTCAGAAGAAAGATACATGCAATAATGGAGATAGAATTAACAAAACACATGCTAACATAGCATTTCTCATATAGAATTAACCATGAAATCAGTGGATTCATGCAAAGCATACAACCGGAGATACATAAACTCACAAGTTTTTATGGACAGAGCAGCCAAAACCAACTATATTGTATCATAGAGCCAAAATGTTCAACTTTCAACCCTCAAAAAATGGTAACCAGTCTGCCTATAACAGCCAGATAGTGTACCATAAGCAATTAATTACATGGCAAAAATATCAAAATTCGCCAGATATAGATCCCACAAAGGAATGGCGCTCAGAAGATATTAATGCAGCAGACAAAGAGGGGCCTCGAGCCATGCGCCATTATCTGGGGTCTTCACTCAAAAATCGGGCAACCTGATCATGTGTACCAATGTCCACATCTCTATATCGTCGCCATTAAGGGCCTCAACCACCCGCAACCACTCGGAAACTGTCGCAACATTTCAAACAGAAGTTCCTGCCAAAAGTGATTCGCTCAAAGTTTGAAAATACACAGGGGAATAATCCCACATGCATGGTGAGGAGATCACATCAGTAGTTCATAAACATGGTCGCACACATGATAGGTGTCGAGCATTTTGCCACGCTCGACACACAACCCTTTGCCGAACACCTATCGCTGTGACACAAACCATCGGCCTACTCCATAATTCTCCTGCCGACCTTACTAGTCTCATCGATGCAAAACTACATACTCCACCTCCGCAAGCCTCTGTCGGCCAGACCACTACCATCGGAGCATCCAGAAAACCTCTGGCCGACTAACCAAGTCTCACCGATGAACTATGGCCTCATCCCTCTGTCGGCCAAACACACGCCGATGAAACCTCATTGGCCAAACATTACCCCATCGGCGGACCCTCCAATTGCTGGCCCGATCTCAATAGTCTCGCCGATCGCCAAAGTCTACTCCCCTGTCGGCCAGACTGAACACAAGGTCATCCCGATGGCATTCCCCATCGGGGTGACTCCCTTCTATCGATGGACCACAAAACACACTGGCCGATGATATAAGTCTTACCGATGGCCAAATCCTCAACCCCACCTTCTTTGGCAAGACATACGCCGATGAAGCCTCATCGGCCAAACATCACACTGTCGGTTCAACGTAATTCACCCTCGCCGATGGTGTAAGTCACCCCGATGGTTCATCACCACCATCAACTCAGTCGCCAAAACGCTCACAAACTCATGCCGATGGAGAGGAAAGCCTAGGGTTTAAATGAAGAAACCCTCAAACATGAAAAATCAACATCCAGGCCAAAATGAGCACCAACAGAAGGAAAAGAATAGGTTGAAGGATAAGAAGAAAGCAGAGGAAATTGCAAGAATAGAGGTGTGCTGAAATGGAGAGAGATCAGCAGACGAGGAGTGTTTTCAGTTGTGAGGTATTTACCTCATTCTTCTTGTTTTGTTTCCAGCACTCAAATTAAAATCTGTAAGCTGCAATTTTTTAGGCACAGAAAAAAAAATTGAAACCCTTACTGCTGTTTTAAATAATATGCTGAGAATTATTTTACTCCAAGATATTTACATTGCTCTTTCATGAAATTTATTTTAAAACTAACATCTCTCCTGAAAATTTATTTACCACACACACAAAAAAAAAGAAACCCTTACTGCCGTTTTAGATAATACGCCGAGATTTATTTTAATCCAAGATATTTACATTGCCTCTTTCGTGAAATTTATTTTAAAACTGCAAAATTCTTTTACTATGTCTTTAGACAAAAAGGGTCTTCGAAAGATTAGGGAAATTTTAATTTGTAGTTGTTAGGTAAATCAGGGGATTCGATTTATTAAAGAAAATGAGGTAGCTTTTGTTTTGGTCAATACAGTCTATTACATCACTAGCCTCGAGGAAACCGTCTTTGAGTTAAAGAATGAAGTGACACTAAAATACCTTAGGAACATCTACCTGAGTTGTGCATTAAAATTGGTCACATAAACTCTATTTGGAAAGAAAATCTCACTCAACCCAAGGATTTAAAGGAACTACTGTAGGAGGGAAAGTTACGATTCCTATTTTATGAGTCTTTTAACAATTTATTTGGTTATATTAATTATGGCAGCCAATATTTGAAAATTAGGCTGTGAGAAGGCTTGCAGTGCCATTTGCCATATTTTTTTTTATCTATGTATACCTTTTGTGAATCGTGACCAAATTGGGGTCACTGGAGTTATTACACAACTGATCTAACTAGCAGAAGACCGTTTTCAACATATTACATTGTCCACGACAGTTTGGGTCTTGTAGATCATATTTTTTCACCTTTATTATTTTAAATATACAACTCAGTGTTTTTAGTCTTTTGAATGCCTCATTTAGTCAAATGAGATGAACAAGGTCTAGGCATTAGAGTGGTCTGTTGGAGTGGCTCTCTACGGGCCCGGGGCCCGCAAGTGGCTGCCAGGGGAACTAGTAGTAGAGTTACATTAATAAGTGATAACTAAAACTAAAACATTGGGGTAAAAACACTAATAAGATAATTAAACCTCGTGCATGGCCTTGAGCGCTTGTAAAGGCTAAGAATGCAACGAGAAGGCCTATCCGTCTACGGGGCGTGGATTCGGGCACGATTGAGTTTCCTCGTCTGTATGAGAGGTACTTGGTCCCTTGTGTGCCATCCCTTCGAGCACATATGATGACACTCCATATGATTATACTCTAGTATCTAGCACCTTAGGAGTCATGAGTAGTACCTGACCTATGAGTTGGATTAGTACACCTATGTTATGACTTCGGCTGTATGCATTATTCTCCGTGTTTGCTCTGTGTTTGATGTGAGTGTTGGCCATCTTGTATCCCCTTGTTGTTGTTCATCCGTATGGGCCTTGTGACTATCTCCGAGCACGGTGGGGTGGTCTCTTAGGAGTCCACATGGTTGGGAGGCATTGCCACCAGCATTGGGGACCGGTGGACAGGTTTTAGAGCACCAGTTGGAGATGATCTCTCTCTCCATCACTTCATTCAGTTATTGTACCTATTCAGTCTTTGTATCATACTCAGGACTATGTTTTGTACTTGTCTTATATTTTTGGAATATATCATTGTAATTGTATATACAGTTATGTAATTGAACTCTCTTAGAAGAGAAGTTGTAATCGTTGTAATTAATGAGAAGAAATGTGATGTTCCTTTATTACTTTATGGATTTCGGTGTGGGTATCGGATCCACCTGTATTTTATGCTTATGAATTCATGTTTTTATCAAATGAGATTAGGAACATTTGTTTTGGTGTTTAAAATGAATAGTATCAATCTATCAAATTTACAGCTAAATCAATGTATGTTGTTTACTTATGTCAAAAAAAAAAATTATCTTGTCCCCTTTTGGCTCTTACCCTTCTGGGTTACGTAGTGAGATGTTACATCTGGTATCAGAGCCTAGTTTCACACACTGGGAGCTCTAGCGTACTTGAGCCTTCTATGTTTTGCTGTGTTTGGCGTGTGGCGTGAGCTTGTTATATTGTTCTATAGCCATGCTATTATGCTTTCATGCCTTAGGATGGTGCTTAGGTCATTCTTGTGATGATCTATTTTGATGTGTTCTTTGTTCCTTTAGGATGCCTCCTAGCGGTAGAGCCAGAGGAAGAATTAGAGGAATAGCCACTGTTCTTCGATGTAGCACCCGGCATGATGCCAATCAGGATAATCAGGGTAATTAGGGTAATCAGGATAATCAGGGTAATCAGGGTAATCAGGGAAATCAGGGTGAGCGTCAAGAGGAACCACATATTGAAAATCAAGCCTAAGGGCTCCGGGGTGCTCATGTTTTAGCTATTTTACAGCAGATTTTGGACCAATTAGGACCTTGTCAGGAGGTATCTCATGAGGCAGAGTCACACCCTTCTCGTCAGGATGGTTAGGATGCTGGAGCTGAGCGTGAGCATTCTCATAGTCCAGATCATTCGAGAGTAGTTGTTGTGAGGGATAGGGTGGATGGAGACAGTGTTACAGTAGGTCACATGAGGGATCTTCTAAGGGCTCATCCCCTTACTTTTGATGGTACTGGTACAGGTACCAAGGCAGAAACTTGGTTGATCGATCTCGATTGATGCTTTGCTATGCATCCTTATAGTAGCAATACTAGAGCTCGATGCACCATTATGCATCTCAGAAGTTTTGCATCTACATGGTGGAGAGTAGAGGAGCAGAAGTTTCACCTAGATATTTCTTCCATGTCATGGGGACTATTCTTAGAGAGGTTTCGTGCACGATTTCTTTCAGATTACTATCGACAGAGATGTGTTGATGAGTTCCATGAACTTTGTCAGTTGACTATGACAGTAGATCAGTATGAGCACCGCTTCTTTGAGCTAAAGCAATATGCTAGCATTTTTGATGATGAGTCAATGTTAGTACAACATTTCATTAGGGGCTTGAATGCCCGTATCAGTGGTGGTGTTCGTGTGTTTGAGCTGAAGACCTTAGAGGTTGCTGTGGAGAAGGTGAGGTTGATAGAGGAGAATTTGACTAGGGGTTTTGGTGGTCATGTAGGTGTTCAGGTTGGTAGTGCCCCTCCTTCAGGATTAGTTGCTTGGGCTACACAGTCTCAGGGACCTAGACCATCTAGATCACATACTGCACCTCCTAGACATGGTCAGCAATAGAGGCATAGGCCTGCTCAGTCTCAGCCAAGTGGGCAGAATCCTGGTACTCTGTTTCCTAGAGATCGTTCACGTCATCGCTCTCAGAGTAGGCAGTAGAGTGGTCCGTCACAGAGTTTTCAGAGTACTCAGCAGAGTTCTAGGGGTGGTGGATCCCAGCAGTCACGTGCACCATTTTTAGGCTGAGGTTTCGGCAGGGGTGGTTGTTATGCTTGTGGGCAGCATGGTCATATAGCTGCTTAGTGTCCTCAGAGATTAGTGGCTGGAGGTAGTCAGAGATAGGCTACTTCAGAGCCTACAGTAGGTGAGGCTCGCAGATCACATAGAGTTTTTGCAATGGTTGATAACCGTCAGGCTGAGCATCAGGGCACCGTAGTCGAGTATTCAGATATGTTATGTGGGATTACCACATCTATCTTGTTTGATTCAGGAGCTTCAGATTCTTTCATTTCTCCTTCTCTCGTGGAGCGTTGTGGACTCGTGGTGGCAAGGCAAGACATTGGTTGGCAAGTTGAGTTAACTACTGGATCCAAGGTGGCTGTAGACTCCCTTGTTCGTGGTTGTGTGTTGGATTTGGGCACCTTCACTACCACAGTGGATCTCCGTGTGTTGCCTTTAGGGTCCTACGGGATTATTTTAGGCATGGATTGGTTGGAAACCCACCTAGCCAGTATAGATTGTTAGCGTAAGTCAATTCAGTGTGTTGACGATGTTGGAGAGCGTGTTGAGTTAGTTGGGTTGCAGAGACCCATTTCTCTCTGTGTGATTTCAGCTATGCAGCTGAAGTGTGCCATGCGGAAAGGTTGTCAAATGTTTGTTATTTCAGTTAGTGATCCCGCTGAGGGTGGGATTCAGGAGGTATCTCTTGATGATCATCCTATTCTTCAGAAGTTTGCAGATGTTTTTCTAAGTGATATTCCAGGTATGCCGCCTAAGCGTGACATAGACTTCTGTATCAAACTCATTCCTGGTGCTGAGCCTATTTCTCAGGCACCGTATCGCATGACTACTCAGGAGTTGGGTGAGTTGCGGTTATAGTTAGAGGATTTACTAGAGAAGGGTTTCATTCATCCTAGTGTATCCCCTTGGGGTGCACCTGTCATCTTCATAAAGAAGAAGGACGGATCTCTTCGCTTGTGCATCGATTATTGCCAGTTGAACAAAGTGATGGTGAAGAATCAATACCCGTTGCCTCGGATAGATGATTTGTTCGATCAGATGAGGGGAGCCAAAGTGTTCTCCAAGATAGATCTAAAGTCAGGATACCATCAACTTCGCATTCATGAGGCAGACATTCATAAGACCGCATTTTGTACACGCTATGGGCATTATGAGTTCACGGTTGTTCCATTCGGGTTGACCAAATCTCCATCAGTTTTCATGAGTTTGATGAATGGGGTGTTTCGCACCTATCTTGACCAGTTTGTTCTCGTGTTTCTTGATGATATTTTGATTTATTCGAGGACAATGGAGGAGCATGAAGGCCATTTGCGGCAAGTGTTTTAGTGCTTGCGGGATAATCAGTTGTTTGGCAATTTGGCCAAGTGTGAGTTCTTCCAGACTGAGGTGAGATATTTAGGCCACATCATCTCAAGAGAGGGTATCTCAGTGGATCCTTCTAAGCTCCAGGCTATTGTGGATTGGCCAGCACCAACGAATGTGACTGAGGTTCGTAGTTTCATGGGATTGGTAGGTTACTATCATCGATTTGTGAGAGATTTCTCTCGGGTTGCCCATCCCATCACTTCTCTTCAGTGAAAAGGGAAGAAGTTTGTGTGGACAGATCAGTGTGAGTCAGCATTTCAGGCTCTTAAAGAGCTACTAACTAGTGCACCTATCCTGGTAGTGCCAGATCCAATAGGTGATTTTGTAGTGTGCACTGATGCTTCATTGGAGGGTGTGGGGGCAGTTCTCATGCAGGAGGGATGAGTGATTGCATATGAGTCCCATAAGCTCAAGAATCATGAGCTGAATTACCCCACCCATGATTTGGAGTTAGCGGTTGTCATCCATGCACTTGTGCATTGGATACATTTCCTTTTGGGACATCGGTTTGAATTGCATAGTGATCATCGTAGTTTGCAGTATATCTTCATTCAGCCGAATTTGAATGCTCGGCAGCACCATTGGATGGAGTTCCTCTGTGAGTATGACTTCGAGGTTTGCTACATTCAAGGTAAGGAGAATGTTGTTGCGGATGCCTTGAGTAGGAGGAGACATGAGATTTTACTTTTGTCTCTTAGAGTGGATTTGCAGAGCCGTATTTTGGAGTCACTTCCCAGTGATACTTGGTATCAGGAGATGAGAGCAAAGATTGAGTCTGGGAGAGTCCTTGAGGGTAGGTTTGCAGGTTTCTCACTTGAGCCTGATGGACTGTTGCGACATCTGGGTTGTATTTATGTTCCAGATTCTAGTGGTCTTTGTTCCTTGGTTTTATCAGAAGCCCATCGTGCACCCTATTCAGTTCATTTGGGTGTCACGAAGATGCATGCTGATCTTCGACAGTTGTATCATTGGGCAGGTTTGCGACGAGATATTGCTGATTTTGTGGCTTGATGTCTTGAGTGCCAGCCGGTGAAGGCAGAGCATCAGCACCTAGCAGGATTGTTATAGCCTCATTCCATCCCTGGATGGAAGTGGGATATGATATCTCTAGATTTCATAGTGGGGTTACCTATGTCTTCGCGTCGTCATGATGCTATTATGGTTACAGTGGACAAGTTGTCTAAGGTGGCACACTTCTCACCCATGAGATCTTCCTACACTGCAGCGTTTGTAGCTCGAGTGTTTATGGAGGATATTATGTGTTTGCATGGTATTCCTTATAGGATCATTTCTGATTGTGATCCAATGTTCACTTCAACTTTGTCGACTTCTCTTCAGCATGCTTTAGGAGCTCAACTTAATTTCAGCTCTGCATACCATCCCGAGACTGACGGACAGACAGAGTGGGTTAATCAGGTCTTAGAGGATATGCTTCAGATGTACGTTATGGATCAATAGTCTCGTTGGGAGGACTATTTGTACCTACTTGATTTTGCTTATAAAAATGGGTATCACAGTTCTCTCGGTATGTTTCCCTTCCAGGCCTTGTACGGTAGGCCATGTCGCACTCCACTAAGTTGGGATCGCTTAGAGGATTGAGTTCTTTTGGGTCCAGAGATGCTTCAGGATATGGAGCAATAGGTAGTACGGATTAGAGAGCATTTGGCTATAGCTCAGGATCGGCAGAGGAAGTATGCCGATGCTCATAGGTTGGATCGCCACTTCTCGGTAGGTGACCGTGTGTTTTTGAGGGTTCGTCTGTGGAAGAGCCCCATTCATTATGGTAAAGGCTCGAAGCTGGCACCTTGATTTGTTGGACCTTTTGAGATCCTTGAGAGGATTGGTCTTGTTGCCTATCGCCTTGCATTACCACCAAGTTTATCATGCATCCATGATGTGTTCCATGTTTCAGTTCTTAGACAGTATATTCTTGATGTGACCCATGTTCTTGATTGGACTGCTTTGCAGGTCAAGGCGAATGGGCAGCTTTCTTTGGAACCCATACGCATCCTTCAACATCAGAGGTTGACCCTCAGGGGTCGGGATATAGAGCAGGTAAGGGTCCAATGGGATCCTGATGGTGAGTCCTCAGCATCTTGGGAAGATGCGACGAGAATGAGAGACCTTTATCCATATCTTTTTGCAGACTTCTAGGGGATGTAATGACCTTGTGTTTGTCTTATGTTTTTCTTATCTTGATGGACTTGGATGACTGTATATTTTATTTTGGATTACGCATCTTGTTATTATTTTGTATTGGCACCGGTGATGTGCAATCTCGATACTATTATGATGTGGACATTATTATTATTTATGATGGATTTCATGCTTACATGATTATTGTTGCTTCGGCTATATGATGTATATATATGCATAGGTACTTTGACGTGTGCTTGGAGTGTTGCAGGTACTGAGTATCGACTCCGCCTGGATTCACAGGCCTGAGCATACTCTTATTATCCCCGATGGTGGTTACTGGAGATAGTCACAGGCCCTATTCCCTATTCCATATTCCCTATACCCTACCCTAGCCCACTACACCTGGTTAGTGTAGTGTTCCCATGTTGTGGTCTTACCATCTAGATTTCCCTTATACTCGTGTGGAGTTTGCCAGTCCATTTGTTAAGATTTTTCTCGTTGGCTTCTTTTTGATTGTATAAAATTTCTTGGTTTAGTGTGTGCTTTGGCTACATCTTAGTATTTGTAGGCTTCCAAGAATAAGCCTAGTTCTAGGGGGGTAGGATGTAATGAGCCTCCCTATTGGCCCTCCTTACTGCACTGGAAGGGGGTTGGTGTAATGGTTAGTGACAAGAAAATATGATAAAAAAACGGAGTCATGGCTTTTTAGGTGGTATGAAAATATATCTTTGTTTGGGTGGAGAATTGAGCACTGGCAAGGAATGGTGGGTGACTGACAGAGGGAGGATAAGGATAAGAAAATAAAAATAACAAAAATATATCTGATCCACAGGAGGTGAGTCAACATGCATTACAGAAGAAAAGTAAGATTTTAAAAACAAAAATATATGACCGACAGAGGGAGGTGAATCAACATTCATTATGGAAGAAAAATAAGAGTTTAAAAACAAAAAAAAAAATCTCAGGTGGGCAGAGCAATTCATTAAAGTTAGGAATAAAATATTTGTGGAGGATGGTTTTAAAAGAAAGACACGCATCCTTTAGAAAGGGAGGAAGAGAGAGGGGAAGAGTACTACGCTTGAGAAAGAAGGAAAAGAACGGGTTGAAGGATAAGAAGAAAGTAGAGGAAATTGCAAGAACAGAGGTGTGCTGAAATGGAGAGAGATCAGCAGACGAGGAGTGTTTTCAGTTGTGAGGTATTTACCTCATTCTTGTTGTTTTGTTTCTAGTACTCAAATTAAAATCTGTTAGCTGCAATTTCTTTAGGCACAGAAAAAAAAAACTGAAACCCTTACTGCTATTTTAAATAATATGCTGAGAATTATTTTACTCCAAGATATTTACATTGCTCTTTCATGAAATTTATTTTAAAACTAACATCTCTCCTGAAAATTTATTTACCACACACACAAAAAAAAGAAACCCTTACTGCCGTTTTAGATAATATGCCGAGATTTATTTTAATCCAAGATATTTACATTGCCTCCTTCGTGAAATTTATTTTAAAACTGCAAAATTATTTTACTATGTCTTTAGACAAAAAGGGTCTTCAAAAGATTAGGGAAATTTTAATTTGTAGTTATTAGGTAAATCAGGGGATTCGATTTATTAAAGAAAATGGGGTAGCTTTTGTTTTGGTCAATACAATCTATTAAATCACTAGCCTTGAGGAAACCATCTTTGAGTTAAAGAATGAAGTGACACTAAAATACCTTAGGAACATCTACCTGAGTTGTGCATTAAAATTGGTCACAGAAACTCTATTTGGAAATAAAATCTCACTCAACCCAAGGATTTAAAGGAACTACTATAGGAGGGAAAGTTACGATTCCCATTTTATGAGTCTTTTAACAATTTATTTGGTTATATTAATTATGGCAGCCAATATTTGAAAATTAGGCTGTGAGAAGGCTTGCAGTGCCATTTGCCATATTTTTTTTATCTATGTATACCTTTTGTGAATTGTGACCAAATTGGGGTCACTGGAGTTATTACACAACTGATCTAACTGGCAGAAGACCGTTTTCAACATATTACACTACCCACGACAGTTTGGGTCTTGTAGATCATATTTTTTCACTTTTATTATTTTAAATATACAACTTAGTGTTGTTAGTCTTTTGAATGCCTCGTTTAGTCAAATGAGATGAACAAGGTCTAGGCATTAGAGTGGTCTGTTGGAGTGGCTCTCTACAGGCCCGGGGCCCGCAAGTGGCTACCAGGGGAACTAGTAGCAGAGTTACATTAATAAGTGATAACTAAAACTAAAACATTGGGGTAAAAACACTAATAAGATAATTGAACCTCGTGCATGGCCTTGAGCGCTTGTAAAGGCTAAGGATGCAACAAGAAGGCCTATCCATCTACGGGGCGTGGATTCGGGCACGATTGAGTTTCCTCATCTGTATGAGAGGTACTTGGTCCCTTGTGTGCCATCCCTTCAAGCACATATGATGACACTCCATATGATTACACTCTAGTATCTAGCACCTTAGGAGTCGTGAGTAGTACCTGACCTATGACTTGGATTAGTACACCTATGTTATGACTTTGGCTATATGCATTATTCTTCGTGTCTGCTCTGTGTCTGATGTGAGTGTTGGCCATCTTGTATCCCCTTGTTGTCGTTCATCCGTATGGGCCTTGTGACTATCTTTGAGCACGGTGGGGTGGTCTCTTAGTAGTCCACATGGTTGGGAGGCGTTGCCACCACCATTGGGGACCGGCAGACAGGTTTTGGAGCACCGGTTGGAGATGATCTCTCTCTCCATCACTTCATTCAGTTATTGTACCTATTTAGTCTTTGTATAATACTCAGGACTATGTTTTGTACTTGTCTTATATTTTGGAATATATCATTGTAATTGTATATACAGTTATGTAATTGAACTCTCTTAGAAGAGAAGTTGTAATCATTGTAATTAATGCGAAGAAATGTGATGTTCCTTTATTACTTTATGGATTTTGGTGTGGGTATCAGATCCACCTGTATTTTATGCTTATGAATTCATGTTTTTATCAGATGAGATTAGGAACATTTGTTTTGGTGTTTAAATTGAATAGTATCAATCTATCGAATTTACAGCTAAATCTGTGTATGTTGTTTACTTATGTCAAAAAAAAATTATCTTGTCCCCTTTTGGCTCTTACCCTTCTAGGTTACATAGCGGGATGTTATAGTAAGCAGAGATGCCATGGAGGCATGGCTTATGGAAATGGAGAAGTACTTTGAAATAAGAAACTATTCTGAAATCACCAAAGCAGTATGAGGAGCATACCAATTGGTGGGTGAAGCATCCACCTGGTGGACAGATAAGAAAATGGAGTTAAACTTGAGATCCAAGAGTCTAACCTGGGAAAGGGTTGTGGAACTCTTTAGGCAAAGATGGTTGACTCAACTGTATTATGACCAAAAGCTTATAGACTCCCAAAATTTGAGATAGGGTGATTTAACTATGAACAAGTACTCGGAAAAATTTACTCGCCTCCTCAAGTATGTTCCACAATATCAACAGGATGAAAGGTTTCACATCTGAAATTTTATTATGGGCTTGAATACCCAGATTGGGGGTGAAGTTGATGTGCATGGTCCCACTTCAATGGACTGAGTTTATGAGAAATCTATTAATTAGGAACACAAATTGAAATCTATGTCTGCATATAAGGAAAGGAACCACAAAAAGTATAATTGGTCCCAATCCTCCCAATCTTTTAAGAAAAAGGGCAAAAAATAGGACTTTACTAAGAACAGTGATAAAGGGTCCAAGAGCAATCAAATGAATCCAAGGGTGAAAATAAAGGCAATAATAACTCTAAGAAAAATGAAGATAATTTTGGGAAGACTTATGAAAGGTGAGGACTTGTAGGAGGGTGTTATTCATGTGGCAACAATCATTATGCCAACCAGTGTCCTAATAAGGTGCAGGGAACTCAGCCATGAGGAAATCCTTTACCCTCTCAAGATGCAGCTTTTTAGCAATGCATTCATGCAACCTTGGATAATAGGCAAGCTGATTATCAAATCACTCCTATTGAAACCACAAGTATTTTATCTAGTTTTCCAATTTTAGTTTTGATAGATACTAGTGCAACAGAATGTTTTGTTTCCCCAAAAGTTTTAAGTAAAATTTCTAGAAAAGATGGTTACATGGAAAATACTTGGTCAGTTGAATATGCAAATCACACCAAAGCTCAAGTAGAGAAATGCTTGTTTGCAGCTAAGGTTGAACTTCTGAGTTTGTCCACTAAAGTGAACCTTTATGTAGCCCCATTAGGATAATATGATGTCATCCTTGGGATAAATTGGTTTTGGAGACATTGGGCTAAAGTGGATTGTTATGCCAAAACAATAGTATTTCTAGATGACGTAGGTAATAGAGTCTTTCTACAAGGAAACCCTAGAGAGGTCAAACTAAGATAAATATCTGCCCTACAAATGAAAAGAGCTCAAAGAAAAGGATGCCAACTCTTTGCTGTTAATATGGAAGAAATAAATAGACATGAGGAAACTAAATTTTAAGATGATTTGATGTTTTATGAATCTCAGAAGCTCCAAGGTGTTGAGAAGAGGGAATCCATAGATCAGGAGAGATCAAATATGGATAGATATCCTTTTCTTAGAGATTTTGAGGATGTATTTCTGGATGAGCTACTGGGATTATCCCCTAGAAGAGATTTTGATTTCTCTATAGATATAATTCCAGGTTCGGAACCTATATCTAAAGCTCCATATAGAATGACCACAACTGAGTTAATGGAGCTAAAGGATCAGTTTCAAGAATTTCTTGATAAAGGATTGATAAGACCTAGTGTGTCACCCTGGGGAGCACCAATAATTTTTGTGAAAAAGAAAGAGGGTACATTGTGATTATGTATAGATTACCACATGCTAAATAAAGCCATAATAAAGAACTAGTACCCATTGCCTCGCATTGATGATCTCTTTGATCAAATACGAGGGGCAACTATGTTTTCTAAGATCGATCTTCGATCCGGGTACCATCAATTATGGCTAAAAGATGAGGATATTCACAAAACAACCTTTAGAACAAGGTATGGGCATTACAAATTCACTATCCTGCCCTTTGAATTAACAAATGCACGTGCAACATTTATGAACTTAATGAACAGTGTGTTTAGAGACTACTTGGACAAGTTTGTCCTTGTTTTTCTCGATGATATCCTAATTTATTCCAAGAATGAGGAGGAACACCTTCAACATTTAAGGATTGTTCTTCAAAGGTTAAGAGAGCATAAATTGGATGGTAAGATCTCTAAGTGTAATTTCTTTCAGAAGGAAGTGCAGTATTTGGGTCATATAATTTTAGCTAACGGAATAGCTGTGGACTCAGCCAAGATTAAAGCCATATTGGAAATGGTTGGTGCCAAGAAATGTACATGAGGTCCAAAGTTTCATGGTCCTAGCAGGTTACTACAAAAAATTTGTGTTAAACTTTTCAAAGATTGCTCACTCTATTACTTCCTTGCAAAGGAAAGTCAAAAGATTTGAATGGCCAGATAAGTGCCAGGAGGCATTTGACCAACTAAAAGAAAGATTGACTACGACACCTATCTTGAAGGTACCTGACCCAGAAGGTCATTTTGTAGTCATTACCAATGCCTTAGGGGAAGGCTTAGGTGGTGTAGTTGTCTAGGATGGACATGTTATTGCATATGAATCCACAAAACTGAAACCCTATGAACAAAACTATGCCCCTTATGATTTGGAGTTGGCAACACTAATGCATGCATTGCAAATGTGGAACTCTTTAGGCAAAGATGGTTGCCTCAACTGTATTATGACCAAAAGCTTATAGACTCCCAAAATTTGAGACAGGGTGATTTAACTATGAATGATTACTGGGAAAAATTTACTCGCCTCCTCAAATATGTTCCACAATATCAACAGGATGAAAGGTTTCACATCTGAAATTTTATTATGGGCTTGAATACCCAGATTGGGGGTGATGTTGATGTGCATGGTCCCACTTCAATGGACCAGGTTTATGAGAAATCTATTAATTAGGAACAAAAATTGAAATCTATGTCTGCATACAAGGAAAGGAACCACAAAAAGTATAATTGGTCCCAATCCTCCCAATCTTTTAAGAAAAAGAGCAAAAAGCAGGACTTTACTAAGAAAAGTGATAAAGGGTCCAAGAGCAACCAAATGAATCCAAGGGTGAAAATAAAGGCAATAATAACTCTAAGAAAAATGAAGATAATTTTGGGAAGACTTATGAAAGGTGAGGACTTGTAGGAGGGTGTTATTCATGTGGCAACAATCATTATGCCAACCAGTGTCCTAATAAGATGCAGGGAACTCAGCCATGAGGAAATCCTTTACCCTCTCAAGAGGCAGCTTTTTAGCAATGCATTCATGCAACCTTGGATAATAAGCAAGATGATTATCAAATCACTCCTATTGAAACCACAAGTATTTTATCTAGTTTTCCAATTTCAGTTTTGATAGATACTGGTGCAACAGAATGTTTTGTTTCCCCAAAAGTTTTAAGTAAAATTTCTAGAAAAGATGGTTACATGGAAAATACTTGGTCAGTTGAATATGCAAATTACACCAAAGCTCAAGTAGAGAAATGCTTGTTTGCAGCTAAGGTTGAACTTCTAAGTTTCTCCATTGAAGTGAACCTTTATGTAGCCCCATTAGGATCATATGATGTCATCCTTGGGATAAATTGGTTTTGGAGACATCAGGCTAAAGTGGATTGTTATGCCAAAACAATAGTATTTCTAGATGACATAGGTAATAGAGTCTTTCTACAAGGAAACCCTAGAGAGGTCAAACTAAGATAAATATCTGCACTACAAATGAACAGAGCTCAAAGAAAAGGATGTCAACTCTTTGCTGTTAATATGGAAGAAATAAATAGACATGAGGAAACTAAATTTTAAGATGATTTGATGTTTTATGAATCTCAGAAGCTCCAAGGTGTTGAGAAGAGGGAATCCATAGATCAGGAGAGATCAAATATGGATAGATATCCTTTTCTTCGAGATTTTGAGGATGTATTTCTAGATGAGCTACCGGGATTATCCCCTAGAAGAGATTTTGATTTCTCTATAGATATAATTCCAGGTTTGGAACCTATATCTAAAGCTCCATATAGAATGACCACAACTAAGTTAATGGAGCTAAAGGATCAATTTCAAGAATTTTTTGATAAAGGATTAATAAGACCTAGTGTGTCACCCTGGGGAGCACCAATAATTTTTGTGAAAAAGAAAGAGGGTACGTTGTGATTATGTATAGATTACCACATGCTAAATAAAGCCATAATAAAGAACTAGTACCCATTGCCTTGCATTGATGATCTCTTTGATCAAATAGAGGGGCAACTATGTTTTCTAAGATTGATCTTCGATCCGGTTACCATCAATTATGGCTAAAAGATGAGGATATTCACAAAACAACCTTTAGAACAAGGTATGGGCATTACAAATTCACTATCCTGCCCTTTGAATTAACAAATGCATGTTCAACATTTATGAACTTAATGAACAGTGTGTTTAGAGACTGCTTGGACAAGTTTGTCCTTATTTTTCTCGATGATATCCTAATTTATTCCAAGAATGAGGAGGAACACCTTCAACATTTAAGGATTGTTCTTCAAAGGTTAAGAGAGCATAAATTGTATGGAAATCTCTCTAAGTGTAATTTCTTTTAGAAGGAAGTGCAGTATTTGGGTCATATAATTTTAGCTAACAAAATAGTTGTGGACTCAGCCAAGATTAAAGCCATATTGGAAATGGTTGGCACCAAGAAATGTACATGAGGTCTGAAGTTTCATGGTCCTAGCAGGTTACTACAAAAAATTTGTGGCAAACTTTTCAAAGATTGCTCACCCTATTACTTCCTTGCAATGGAAAGTCAAAAGATTTGAATGGCCAGATAAGTGCCATGAGGCATTTGACCAACTAAAAGAAAGATTGACTACGACACCTATCTTGAACGTACCTGACCCAGAAGGTCATTTTGTAGTCATTACCAATGCCTTAGGGGAAGGCTTAGGTGGTGTACTTGTCCAGGATGGACATGTTATTGTATATGAATCCACAAAATTGAAACCCTATGAACAAAACTATGCCCCTTATGATTTGGAGTTGGCAACACTAATGCATGCATTGCAAATGTGGAGACATTACTTGCTTGGAAAACCCTTCGAACTAAAAATAGATCATCAAGGACTCAAATATTTGTTCACTCAACCACACCTAAATGCTTGCCAAAGAAGGTAGTTAGATTTAATCTTAGATTATGATTTTGAGATTAAGTACATTCAAGGCAAGGAAAACTATGTGGTGGATGCCTTAAGTAGGAGAAGACATATCTCCTTAGTGATCTCCATACATTTTGATTTCAAGCCTCAGATGTTACAAAAGTCATAGGGAGACAAGTATTATGAGCAAGTAAAAAAGGCTCTTATGGATAATCCCTAGAATCTGAAATATGATGGATTTTATCTTGAACCAGATGGGTTATTAAGGTATAAAGGAAGGATGTATGTTCCAAACTCTAAGGAGTTAAGGAATATCTTGTGGAAAGAGGTTCGTTTTGCACCTTATTTAGGACATCCTGGAGTAACAAAGTTATTGGTTGATGTGAAGCACTTATATTTGTGGAAGGGAATGGAGAGGGATGTTGCAAGGTTTTTAGCTGGATATCTAGAATGCCAAAGGGTGAATGAAGAACACCATCACTCGGCAAGACTTTTATACCCTCATGAAATTCTAGAATGGAAATGGCAATCATTAGCATGGATTTTGTGCAAGAACTTCCTATGTCAAGGAATAAGCACAATGCTATTTTGGTTGTGGTGGATAGACACACCAAGGCGACACATTTTATACTTGGGAATTTGACAGATGGAGCACTAGTCATAGCCCACAAATTTGTGCAAGAAGTTTTTAGAATGCACGGTATTCCTAAGGAGATTATCTCAAATAGAGATGCTAGTATGACATCAAGGTTTTGGCAAGCCTTATTTTCCTCACTTGGAACTCAGTTGAATATAAGCTCTACTTATAATCCTAAGATGTATGGTCAAACTGAAAGGGTAAACCAAGTGTTGGAAGATCTGTTGAGAATGTATTGCATGGATCAACAATACAAATAGGAAGATTATCTTCCTCTTGTGGAATTTGCCTATAACAATTCCTATCATTCTACTATTAAGATGGCTCCATTTGAAGCATTATATGGAAGAAAGTGCTGAACTCCTATAAGCTAGGATAAGCTAGAAGATATGATTAGCCTTGGTCCAGAAACGCTATAAAAAATGGAACAGCAAGTCCATTTCATCAACGATAGGCAGAAAAGATACGCAGATGCTAAACGCATTGCAAGGCATTCCTCAGTGGGAGAAAAATTCCTTTCTAAGGGTTAAACCCCAAAATAGCTTGATTAAGTTTGGAAAGACATCCAAACTAGCCCATAGATATGTGGGTCCCTTCAAAGTTGTTGAAGAGGTCAACCTAGTTGCATACAGGATTGCTCTGCCACCAACTCTTTCCATGATGCATAATGTTTTCCATGTTTCCTATTTGAAAAAGTTTATTTCAGAAGATAATTGTGTTCCTATTCTTGACTGGAATGCCATACAGGTGAAGGACCTAGGGGTGGTAGTGATCAAGCCCATCAAGGTGCTCAAAACACGTATACTATGCTTACGTAATAAAGAGATAACTCAATGCAAGGTCCAGTGGGACCAATAAGTAGAAGAGAATGCCACTTGGGAGAATTATGAGGACATTTATCAAAGATTTCCCCATCTCTTTTAAAACATTACACTATGATGAGAAAACAATTTTTATTTATGTTGATTTGATCTTTGGAGACACTAAATCATCGGGGATGATGATTCTTATGGGGAAAGATATGTTACATCCCCAACTTTTGACTAAGATTAATCTTACTTTTATGTGGTAAAAAGGATAAATAATCTTAGATTAATGATTAATGTTTGTGGAAAATATCAAGTTGAATCATTGATTATATGGATTACGATTAATTCTTAGATTAGACATGAGAGTATATGTTGAAGAGATTATCTTATCCTAATGTATATGATTCAATGATGATACACTGATCATGGTTATATGGTTGTGAGTGTAACCAGGAAGAGGATCTTCCTTTAAGAGTGGAAGGAGAGTATCACTAGAGAGAAGAGAATAGACACTATGGAAAAGACCAGGTTGCCATATAAAGTCTCAATTTGATCATTATGTGAACCATATGTGAGAAGGTGTGTGTCCTTAGTTGCTATCTCAAGTTGTCCTGGAAGCAACTATTATCGACTTGACGTGGAAAAAGAATTTTCCAACATCCACTTTTGCCATTTTGGTTGAAAAAGTTTTCCGGTATTTCGTTTCAGATCTGCAATTTCTATAGTTGACGAAAGCAGAAGGTGGTGACAAGGGAGAAAGTCTCGACCCTCGTTCGCACCTTAGCCGTCGTCGATCATCAACTCAATTTAATTGGTGAGGTCACCTTTGAGTTGATATTATGTGTTTATTTACAATAGTGATATATATTTGATAATTAGTTGATATGCAGATAAAAATATCACCCTTATCATTTATAACCTATTTGTTTAATATCCTTATAGAGATAATATCCTTTTTGAGATTGTATTATAGTTTTGAAGGGGAGTATTTTTCTCTCCCTTGACCCTGAATGTAGGGAAGTGGGAGAAGTGGCCATGGTCATGGGGTGATTGGCGGGAGCAGGTGGCCCTTATCCTGCCACTAAGAGCCACTACTCGAGAGAAATCCAGGCATAGTGGAAAAGAAAAATGCTTTCTCTCAAAAGAGAGAAAGGTAGTGAAAAAGAGTTAGTTGTTATGTTTTCTGGAGAAGGAGCAGTGTAGGCTCGTTGGGGAAAAGAAGTATGCATAGCTGGGAAAACCCATTGAAGGGAGCTTGAAACTTTATCTCACTAAGTAAGTGAATTTGGAATGATTCTTGCTTTCAGTTTAATATATTAAAACTGTGAATGGATTTAGAACCGTCCATGGCGAGACCTTGAGCTGTGCTCACTATTATTTTTATGATATAGAGCATTGCGGTTCGAAAGGGAGAAATCCCTTCTATTCAAGCTAACCCATAGCTCGCTATTGACAACCTCTGCTATCGTTCTTGATTCTCTGTGTTGGCTTTATAGCCATGAACAAAGTATTACTACTGTGAATTCTTGATTTTTATATATATGCTTTTGGCTCGACAGTGAAGCTGTCACCTTTTGAGCCATACTATGCTATCTTATCATTTGCAGAGCTTTGATAGCTTTGCTATCATTCCTAAAGCTTGCTATTTGACATGCAATGGTATGTTTGATAGCTACGCTATCGTAGTATGTGATATGGGCTTGCCAAGAAAGAAGGTGGTGGCTGACTGTGATAGCTATGAACAAATCTTTTTAATAAATGTGTTATCTTTATGCATGGCTGAATGGCCATTATTGTATGACTGTGATTATTATCATGCATGGCTGAATGGCTGTTGTTTTATAGTTGTGTTATCATCATGCATGGATGAAAGGCCATTGCTTTATAACTGTGATAATATCTTGCAATGCTGAAGGGTTAGTGCTTATAACTATGTAATTATCTTGCATGGCCAAATGCTTATGGCTATATAACCGTGTTATTATCCTGCATGACCGAATGGTCGTTGTAATATAACAGAGTTATTATCTTGCATGGTCGAATGGTTGACTCTTTGCAATTGTGATATCATTGAAAGCTAAGGTCAAGTCAGGTGGACGAAGGCCTGTGATATAATCTATTCTTTTATAATGTAATGATTCTACATGTCATGGTTTTTAAACCTGACTTATACTGATCTATACTATAATGGATTATAGTCTCTCTCTTTTAATTGAGAAGTATGAAAATATAGTCTGCCAATGCCATAGTTGAGCATGGTTGTGCATGAATGAATGTTATGATATCACCTAGATGCGATAAGGGTCAAATGAATGAGTTCATTGAATATATACCTTCATACTGATTGTATGCCCACGAGGCTATGAAAGTAAACAAAATCTATGAACTTCTTGAGTGGTGTAGCTCAAGATAGTTCCAATGATCCTTGGTGTATGCATTGTATCTAAACTACCAGTCAAGTGGAATACCTTGAAGACCCTTGGTCACTAAGGCTGAAAGTATAATTATTTTATGAATCTATATTGCAAAACTCTAGAAAACCTTGAGGAAGGTAGGAGTTCATGACTCATGATTAGATATTGATAATAGTTTTAATGTTGATTTGGTTTAATCCAATATGACTATTATTGGGATGGGATTACAAGAGTATCCTTTGTGCAGGAGCACCAAGGAGATCATTTATGTTTTGTTTTCATATTTGTCTTCATGTTTGTGGTTCATGTTGTCTTGCTCCAAAAAGGTCCTAGAAGACCATTCACTTGATTGTAATAAGGACTATGTCCAAATTTCCTCATATTGCTATCATGTAGTAGGCAGCCACATTTTTAAGGCAAGTAGGAGGTAGTTATAAGTTTCATGCCTTGTCAAAGGCTTGTCATTCTTGAAAGATTAGTACACACATCCTAAACAGGGATAATACCTTTGTAATCACAATTCAAACCAAGACAAATGCTAAACAGGGCTAATACATTTGTAATCACCATAACAAATACTAATAACCAGCGATGGTGGAAGAACAGTTGTAAAAACTTCCCCATAGGTCCAAAACTACCTCCAAGTAGTTTGTCAAAGGATGTGCAGGCTTAAGAAGCCTTGGACATTGATCCTTGAAGTGTAGAAGAGAAGCTTGAAGGGTGTGAAGGATTTTCAAACAATAAGATAACCGATTTTCTATAGTTTCTGTGTATTTTCTACTTTTGCTGTTAAACAGTCCGTACCATTCATATGTACGAATTAGTCACGAGTCTCAACTATATGGAATGAGAAGGGTAATGACTTAACTTTCAATTGAATCCATTTTTGTGTCTTGATATTACCTAGGAAGTGTTTCATACTCATTTTTCTGGGACTGCTCTTTAAAAAACTCTATTTTCTTGAAGTAGAACGCTGCCACAGGCCGTACATTGTATAGATTCCATACTATCTGCAACTATTCATGATTTGACTTGTTGAATAATGGAGTTGGCTTTCATTTGAAGTGGTTTAGGTGTTTTGACATTTACATTGTAGGGAGATATAAGGTTTTCTTTCAAGACAGTCATATTAAAACCTAATCAAGGGTTTGTTCCAAACAATGGAAGATTGACCATCCCACTATCTTTTTGGGCCATAAGACCAGTGGGATGGATGTATCTAACTGCTTTTTAATTGTTTTGGATGTTTGCAGAGGAGAGGGAGTCAATACTTGCAAGATTTGATGGAGAAGGCTTGATATGACCATGTATTAAGCCAAATTGAGGAACCATAGAGGCATTTTGGGGAACAGCTGATTGTAGGAGTACAAAACCTAGAAAAGTCTTGGTTTGTGAATGGAATTGAGGTGTCCAATTGATTGGTTGGGTTTTGTGAGTCTCTGGAAGGGTAGTTTCTTCACAAATTTGGCCTAATTGGGGCTCTAGGTCACTAGGGTGAGCATTGGATATGTGATAGGGGGTCCAAATAGGTATCTCCTGATTATCTCAGATCTGGGTTTGAAGGTCTACATTAGAAGTTATTGATGATTGTTCTCTTTTCTAGGGCTAGAAGGGATATCTTGGGTTTGTGAAGGAAGTACTAGTTCTGAGTTTGATTTGCCTTTGCCAATGGTTGGAGTGGGTCCCATAACATGTGAAATAAACCTTTCCATGATGAACTTAGAGCCTCTAACTATTGTTCCCACTTTTGCAAATCAACCTTTGAATTTGGGTTTTTGGGTGTAGTGAAAACCTTGTCAAATTGTTTTATCCTCCTATCCAAGTACCTCTACATCATAGTGGTATCAGAGCTATAAAAGGTTCTGTTGTTGGTTGTGTAAGGCTTGGTATATGTCAGCAAAGGAGAGTGAAGGAGAGGCTAGCAACATGCCTCCAAAGGGGATGACCACTGAAGTGGTTAAGAAGTTCAAGGAGATGGAAGAAAAGATCAAAAGTGGAGTCAAGGAAGCACTCCAAGCAGAGTTGAAGGCATTGAGGATAGGGAAGAGGATAGATGAAGGTTCTGATGAAGAGGAAGAAAAAGAGGAGGAAGAAGAAGATCAAGAAGAGGTAGAGGTACATGCAGATCAAAAGCATTTCCTTGAAGCCATCAAGGCAATTGGCAAGGATTCTTCAGAGGCTCGGATGGAGATTCCTATGTTTAGTGGCAAGATGAATGCTGATGAAGTCATGGAGTGGATTGAAGCCCTAAACAACTACTTTGAATACAAAGAAGTTCCTAAAAACAAGAGGGTGAAGTTTGTAAAAACTAAACTCAAAGGTGCTGCTCTTACATGGTGGAATTATACCCAAGGTGAGAGGGTAAAGAATGGGAAGAGCATGATCTCTTCATGGAGTAGAATGTTGGAGAGGATCAAGTCTCAATTCCTTCCATCAGACTATGAGGTGCAGATCTACAAGAAGATGCAAAATCTCAAGCAAAGAGGTTTGGATGTGGCCACCTACACCGAGGAGTTTCACAAGTTCTCTCTTTGTTGTGGATACATGGAGGATGAAAAAGGTAAAGTGGCAAGGTATCTAAATGGTTTGAGGTTTAATATCCAAGATGAAATTAGTTTTTTAACCCCTGAAACCATGGATAAATGCTTTCAAGTAGCATTAAGGGCTGAAGAGAAGTTGAAGAGGAAAGGTGAGCAGCAAAATAGAGGAAGAGGTGGCAGAAATTTCAGAGGTAGGGGCAGTTTTGGAGGCAGAAACCAGTCCCAAAGAAGTCAAGGGGAATCTAGTTCCCAAGAGCAAAGTGGAGAATTAGGTTCTAGAAGAGGCTTTAGAGGAAGGAGGCCCAATGGAAGGGGTAGATTTGGTGGACCAAGAAGAGGTCCTAATGTCTTCACAGGGAGGTGCTACAATTGCAACCAAGTGGGACATCCAGCCTTCAAATGTCCTAAAAAGCAAGCCTCAAACTCTCATGGAGGAGAGAGAAGGAACCAAATGATCCAAGAGGAGATTTCCAAAGTGTTAACTCACCAATTGGAAGTGCAGCCCCAGTCCATGAAGGAGAAAGTTTGATGATGAGAAGAACCATGTTGAAGGTGCCTCAAACACAAGAACCCCCTCAAAGGAAGACATTGTTCAGGACAACATGCAAGGCCTATGGTAAGATTTGCAAGGTAATTGTTGATTCAGGCTCAATTGAAGATTTGGTTTCTATTGAAATGGTATACAAGTTGAAATTGAAAAGACTTCCTCATGTTAGTTCTTATAAAGTATCATGGTTGAATAAGGGGCAACAAGTTTTGGTAGATGAACAATCATGGGTAGAATTTGAGATAGGAGAATATAAGGACAAGATTTTGTGTGATATAATTCCCATGGATGCTTGTCATTTGTTGTTAGGACGTCCATGGCAATATGATGTTCAATCACAACATGATGGTAAAACTAATTCTTTCATTATAACCAAGAGTGGTAGGAAGTATAGAATGGATCCATTGCCTGATGAGAATGTAGAGAAGAGTGTTGGGTCAAGTGTCATGATTGTGAGTGGTAAAGATTTTTTAGACACCCTTAAGGAGGAAGGAACCCAAGGGTATGCTTTGATTTTGAAGCCTAAAAACAATCCTAGTTTGCATGATCCTAGTAAGGAAGAGGTTCCTAAGGAGGTGCAGCAATTGTTAGAGAAGTATAAAGGGATTATGGTAGAAGAAATGCCTAATGAGTTGCCACCTATTAGGGACATAAGCCATAAAATTGACTTCATACCAGGATCTACTTTGCCAAACAAAGTAGCCTACACGATGACACCTTCTCAAAATGAAGAGATTGCCAAGCAAGTGGAAGAATTGTTGGATAAGGGATTGCTAAGAAAGAGCCTTAGCCCATGTGCTGTCTTAACAGTCCTAGCCCCTAAAAAGGATGGTAAATGGAGGTTGTGTACAGATTCTAGAGCCATTAACAAGATTACCATAAGATATAGGTTCCCTATGCCAGGAATTGAGGACCTAATGGACTGTTTGGGAGGGGCCAGATACTTTTCTAAGATTGACCTTAAGAGTGGGTATCATCAAATTAGGATAAAGCAAGGGGATGAATGGAAGACAACATTCAAAACAAATGAAGGTCTTTATGAGTGGTTGGTGATGCCATTTGGTCTATCTAATGCCCCAAGTACTTTTATGCGTCTCATGAATGAAGTGTTGAAGGATTTTTTGCTTGGTCATGGCTCATTGTTTCTACAATTTTAGTATTGTCCCAGTTTCTATAGTTTCTAAGTATCGTGAATAGATATGTATGCCTTCTGTATACTTCATAGTTCTCAGTGTATCAGAATGTGTTTCAAGTTGTTTCCTGTAAGCGGAATGCACCATGTGTCGTTGTCGTGGGCCTTGATAAGAAAAGTTTCTTTTGATTCAGTTTGTATGCGGAAGTTGCCAAGTGTCCTTTTGTTGCAGTAGTGGGGGTCACTGTGTGTATCCCTTCTGATAAGCTTTTGAGGCACCGGGACACATATGGTGGGCCCAAGATGTTAGGACACAGTTTTCAGTTGTTGCGAGGGGTGCCACATGTTGTTTGCAAAGGGTTGAACTATTTCCCTTTTGATATTTCCATAGAGCACCACGTTACTTTTGTTACTTCAGGCGGATGGTGTCGCGTGTCACTTATTTTTATTAAGTTTTGAAAGGTAAAGAAACATATGGTGGGTCCCAAAAAATAAAGTTGTAGTTTCTAAAGTGATGCGGAGAGTGAGAAGTGTCATTACTGTGGGTGTTTAAGGCATAAGGTACAGACGCTTTTAGGATGTAGAGAGCACTAGGTGTCCCAGTTTTGATTCTTGGGTACTGCCACATATCAAATAATAAGTGTGGCCGATGGTGACAAGTGGCAGTATTTTGTGTGACTCTTGTTTATGAAAGGAAACTATACAGCATTCAAAAGATGTTGCGTAGCATATTTTGGAGCCGTTTGGGAACTCGCGGGCGATGCCACGTGTAAGCAATGAAACTATGAGTTACAGTGCCGCATATTTTATTGTTCAACCAATGAGCACACAGGGAGAGATGGTTGTAGATTTGAAGAGATTTTCAATCTCAGTTGAGTTCCAGTTATGTTCAGGTCGTTGAGATCCTAACGAGTAGAGGTTGAGTCAAATTTTGTGGCTATAAATAGGAGAAGATTTTGTAACACATGGAGACATTATTGATTAAGAATTCAGATATTTTGTGGTGATTAGATTATATCATTTTGCCTTAGTTTAGTTGTTTCTAAGAAGGAAGTTGATATATTTGTGCATGTTTCTATGCCTTTTGTATTTTGTCGAATTGTTAATAAAAGAAGCTATGTTCTGTGCCAGTGGTGATATTTTCTGTGTCTCTATATCAATCTTCTGAGTTTGACCTTTGATTTTAAATTCATTTACAATCTGTCTATGTTAATCATGCAACATTTGCTCTTTAATATAGTCAAATCATGAGAATTTGATCACTGTGCTAGTTACTGAAATACATTTAAATTAGGCGCATCACCAAAGAATTAGAAGCTCTGTTTATTGTATCTGTAATCTTATTGTTTCTTCCCTTTACCCAAATCCCAATTGAAAAAGGAAGAGCCAGCTTCTATAAAATCTAGAGGTTGTTTCAAGTATCAAGTCCTACATTCTTGAAGCTTCCCATGTTGGTGTTGGAACCTGTTGGTGATTGTTTTGATGCAATCATAACAATTAAGTCAAAATTCACATAAAATGAACCAAAACTGACTTGAAAGATATGAAGGAATCGGTTAAGATTCATTTAATCCCAAGTTTAATATGGTCAGGTCTTGACCTATTGGGCAAATTTAGTTGGTCAATGTGAAGTTGTAATGTTCAAGGGGCCTTACGTAGTTTAGGGTTTCTTGATGATTAACTGGACTCAAATTATGCAAAAAAAGATCATAAATATCAACAAGTTGTTCATTCCTTTTGCATAAGATATTACTATGCTGCAAAACTTTTGAATGGTCTTCTTGAATTATTGCAGCTTTCTTCCTTTTATATTTATAAAAAACTTGTCTACTTTCAAACTCTGTTGTTCATGCTTCTTCAAATATGAGACAAATTTCCTTCAGATTTCTATGTTTTAAGCTAAGTATATTTAGATGGGTTGGGAAAAGTTAGAGAGATCTAATCTAAACTTCATTCATTCTACCAAAGGATTTAATTGTTCTGTTATGCACTTTATAAGTATTGCAGCAATTTGATCAAATCCACAGATAAAACCTCAAATGTATATTCTGAGCGTTTCCACAAACATACACCCAAGATTGCAATCTCTAAGAGAAAATGTTTCAAACACAAAGAAGAGCAGGAAAACACTCAAAAGATAGATGCAGAATTTCAGGTTCAATTGTATTAGAAACAGACAGTCATATAAGATTTACAATGTCTGAATGACTCTTAGCTTCAATGATCAAACTACAGAAAACTTACAAGCTTTACATATACAGCAAGGAAACTAGATGTTCCATGCATTCCTTATTGCAGACACAGGCGACCTCCTTCTTCTACTTCTAAACTAAAATGCTATTTTTACAAATTCTTGCTGCTACAAATTTCTATGTAGCCCCTGTGTCCAATTTTACAGTGTATCAAGACACAATATATAGACTTTCTGATTGTCCTCAATATGACTCAAAACCCTAGTTTAAACCCTGGTTCAAACCTCCGGTTACAACAATAAATGCTAGTGAACCAGACCCCCGAAAGATCTCTGAGCATACATCAAATCTGGGCAAAATATGCCCTCCTGGAAACCCTAGCAGCTTGATAATAACTTCTATTTGTCTGCTGTGATGATGTTTCAACTACATTTTGTCCTCATCAATGAAGACCTTTGACTTCCTCGCTCTTCGTCCTTATCTTCCCCTGTTCCTGAGATCTGATTTCCTCCCTCGTGATGTCACCACCATCAAGCTTCAGCTACCCTCCTCAACTGTAAACCTGTAAAAAAAAGATAAGCAATAAGTAACATTTCACTTAATACATAGTAGGAAGAAAACAACCGCCAAATCCGGTCATGATTGTATGAATACATCGATCGGGTCCTAAATCCGTGAAAAATGCGGGCAAAAAAATGCATATACAGCGTCCAAAATAGTCGGGTCAACCATCGTTGACCGAAAATATGCATTCGGGCTCCAAAATGCTTCAAAATTCCTATCGCTATGTCTTTCCCCGCCCATCGGCGTGAGATATGCCGTCGGCGAGTCCAAAAAATGATTGGCCGATGACCATTGTTACGCCGATGTCTCCTTTGTTATTCGGCATGCACTTTTTATTCATCGGCGTGAGTCCCTTCTATTGGCGAAGGCCCTAAAATGATTGGCCGATGCCTTATATCGGTGCGACTCTCACTGAAATAGCCCTATCAGCTTGTCTTACACTCATTGGCGGAACAATGAAACTTTACTGCATGTATATTTTAAAATTTTAACCAAATGTATACAAGGAAAAGGACATACAACTGACTTTGTATATGAAAGCGATATACAAACTTGAATGTACATTTTACCAAAATGATCATAACTTGCAAAATATGGCGAATTTCAAGATGTTTCAAAAAACAACCCTAGCTCAATTGTCACAAGGAATCCAACCATATCATGCCCTAGTACTGAAAATGCATTTTTTTCTCTATTTTTTAACAAAGTTTACAATTTTAACACCTCTTTTTCCCTTTACCACCAAGCAAAACAACACACACAGAAGCAAAAGGAAAAGCCACAGCAGGGGTCCTCATTTTGCCAAGGAGTAAAATGGGGTGTGTTGTGAACATCACAACAACTAGCAACCAAACAAAACAATTAAATTCAAAGCATTTAAGAAAACTAAATGAAATAAATCCATAACTTCCAACTATCTTTCCTGCAAATTATTATTCAACTTGAGACCTAAGGTATTCAATAAGGATGCATGAATTTTTATTTTCAGTTTAAGTATGTGCACATGATTAATTATCCTCATCTTGAAGATTGATTGAACAAACCAGTGACTGACATTAGCCTACATAGTTGAGGATATTCCCTCATAGCCAACCGGATAGAGCCTTGCTGCTAGCGAGCATCTATAGCCCCGGCAAGGTTATCGTTACAATTCTCCTAAGTACAACCCCACTGCCAGCGAGTGTCTATAGCCCCGGTAGAGTTACTTAGATGGCTTAATTTGGATTTTTAGTATAATCTACTTTATTTATTTTTTTGTATTTTATATTTTCTAATTTTTGAAAGAGATTTCACAAGATTTTGCAGTTGTAACTTCATGATGCAAGGAGTGAACACTTGCTAAAATTAAGCTGAGAATTGTAATGGTAGCAAGGGTGACCTCGGATTTTTCACCTAATATCTACACTGGTAAGTTCAACAAACCCAAGGATTTTAGGTGTGTCATCGTGAGAAACCTTCTTCAAACTCTCAATCACTGTTATTGAATACTAAATTTTAGAAGTTAAACAACTCTCTACATTCATGACAGTCACAACAAGTTATGTATAAATTGCAAATAATCAACCTAAATATTCTGAATTTTATACTATTTTGAATGGTTGTTAGTTTGCTCCTTAATACTCTAAAGAAAATCAAAGGCCCCTGCTGAGGAGACAACAAACAAACAAACAACAAACTGCACAAACAAAAACAAAACAAAGCAAAAGAAGACTGTATAAATAGTAGAACAAAAACAAAACAACAAACATAAAGAAACAAAAAACAAAACTATACAAACAACTAACCTACAAAAGAAAACAACAAAAGAAAATAGCAAAGAAAACTGTACAGTACCTACACTATATTACACAAAATGGACTGCCCTTTACCTCAGGCCTAGAAGTAGTGTTTCAAATGTTGGCCATTAACTGGTAATGGCACATCTTCCCCTGTCAAGGTCTTGAGTCTAAATGTGTTGTCTCCTATTATTTTTGAGACTTATAATGGACCTAGCCATAGTTTATCAAATTTTCCATGGCTCCCCTTCTTTTCATGTGTTTTGTCCCAGCACAACACTAAGTCTGATATCCTGAATGTCTTGACTCTTGCCCTCTTATCAAACCACCTCTTAACTACTGCCTGGTGTTTTGCAAATTTCTCGATGGCTTGACCCCTTTTCTCATCTAATTGTAACATTTGTACTATCCTGGCTTCTCTATGATTATCAAAGCCTAAATACTCATTGGCAAACTTCCAGATTGGTATTCTTAGATTTATGGGAAGTATGGGATTAGTCCCATAAACTAGATGATAAGGTGTACTACCTAAAGCTGCTTTGAACTTGGTCCTATCTACCCACAGTGCGTATTTTAACAAGGTATTCCACTCTCTAGGACTCTTTGCAATTAGCTTTTTGATTATATCTAATAAAATTTTGTTCGTAGACTCAGCTAATCCGTTACCTTGAGGGTAATAATTTGAAGAAAACTTTAAAATGATCCCCTATTCAAATGCCCATTTAGAAAACTTTAAAGAAGAGAAAGCAGGGCCATTATCACATACCAATGAATAGGGAGTTCCAAACTTGGTGATGATGTTTTCTTCAAGAAACTTGATAACTACCTTAGTTGTGGAGAATTTGTAGCATGCGGCCTCAGTCCACCTTGTACAATAGTCGGTCACAGTCAGTATGAACTTGTGTCCTGCAGAAGATGGAGGATTGATGACTCCAATAAAATCTAGGCCCCACTGTGCAAATGGTCTTGATTCAATCACAGGTTGTAGTGGATTGGCCTAATTTCTTCCCTTATCTGCTATAGTCTGACAGGTGTGGCAACTTTTAATGTGACTCTCAGTATCTTTGAACATTGTGGGCTAGTAATAGCCCGCCCTCAACATCCTGTGTGTTGTAGCTAGATGGGAACCATGACCAGTTCCGTACTTATCATATAGCTCTGTCAACACTTTATCTGCTTCAGTTCTGTTTAGACATCTCAAATAAATTCCATCATGGTTCTTCCGAAATAGAAGACCTCCATGTACCATATATTTCTATGCTTTAATCTTCAAAGCTCTCCTCTGAGAAGCTTTCATCCTATTTGGGTACTTTCCAGCTATTAGAAAAGTATTTAAATCACCATACCAGTCTGATGTGTCTTGAGAATTCAGCACATACTGTTGTTTTATCAAATCTGGATCTGTATTTTCTATTGTTTGTACCAACACCTACCCTCTAACCAGCTTCATGGGAATGATTTCCATGTCGAATTCTTGCAGCGTGGTGATCCACTTGGCTCTCTTTTCTCCAGGTTTGTTTTGCATCAGCAACATCTTTACTGCTGCGTCTGGCACTATGGCTTTGATCTGGTTGCACAAAATGTAATGTCTAAATTTTTTCATAGCCCTCATTAATGCAAATGCTTGTCTCTCAGTGTCTAGATATCTTGACTGTGCATCCTTCAGAGGCGCGCTTATGAATGCGATGGGCCTTTCTTCATTGTCCTCACCTTTCTGTGTCAAGGCAACCACGGTTGAATGGGAGGATGCAAAGGAATAGATATAGAACGTTTTGGTGTAGTCTGGGCTTGCCAACACAGGAGCATTAGAATTGCCTCCTTGATATCTTTGAATGCATCCCTAGCCACAGGCGTCCACTCCATCTGTGCATCCTTCCTTAACATGGCATTTAGCAGTTGCACGATTTCTACAAAACCCATGATAAACTTCCGAACAAAGTTAATCTTACCAAAAAATGATTTTAACTCTTTCCTGTTGTTTGGTATTTGCAAATTTTTTATTGATTCTATTCTATCTGGGTTAATTGATATTCCATCTTCAGAGATGACATGCCCTAGTAATTTGCCTTCAGTAACTGCAAATGAACATTTTTTAGGATTAAGGGAAATTCCATACCTCTCACATCGCTTAAGTATTTTCCTGAGATCTTCAGCGTGAGTGGATGCATCCTTGGAATACATAGTCAGATCGTCCATATACACAACAATGCACTTACCTAATAACCCATGGAATGCAATGTCCATGGCTCTCTGAAAAGTGGCACCTACATTGATCGGAACAAAAGGCATTCTCCTATATGCATAATTTCCCCATTTACAAGTGAAGGTAGTTTTTAATCTGTCATCTCTATCTATTAAAACCTGGTTATAACCCAAGAAACCATTTAAGAAAGACATCATCTTCGCCCCATTTACTGCTTGCAGCACTTCGTCTATTGGAGATAGAGGATAATTGTCCTTTTCAGATGCTTTATTCAAATTTCCAAAATCTACGCATAATCTGATGTCTCCATTTTTCTTCCTTACTGGTACTAGGTTAGCTACGCAGGCTGAATGTCTGACTGGGAAAATTATTCGAGCAGACAGTAATTTTTTTACTTCCTCAAAGATTAAAGGCTCTAGAATGGCGTTCACAGGCCTTTGTTTCTACCTAAATGGTTTAATCTCTGGTCTCAAAGGCATTATGTGAGTTATGATGGACGTATCATATGTTTTCAAGTCTTCATATGTCCATGCTATTATGTGTTTGTATTCTTTCAGAACGTCTAAAATTTCTTTTCTTATTTTCTTAGAGCAAGCTTTTCCGATTGGCACATTTTGTGGATTTTGCTTTGTCCCTAAGTTGTGTAAATCACACTTACCCCCTTCTGTTTTGGGCAAGTCCTTCTGTCTTATTACTCCATCAAAGTCAAAAATATGCTCTAATTCAATTACCCCTTTGGGTAAGAAGTTGCTCTTCGAGTTGATTATATCTTCTTCATCCCATGTTACCTCAGGCCTTTCTTGTTCATCAATGATTTGAGCCTCGAATACCTCATTACAAGTCAGAAAATCAATAATTTGCTGATCCCCCCCAAATACTTGAAAGTGGGTAACATTGTCTGGGATACTGGGAACATTAACTAATTCAACAGCAAATTGTCTCAATCCTGACAGTGTCAAGGGTTCTAGTGTGCTAGCGGCAACTGCTAGCGCATCCAGCCTGTGGTTCAGCTCTCTAGGGATGTGCTCTATGTTGAAAGCATCAAATAAATCTATTAAACCCCATACTCTATGTCTGTAACAAATCATTTTCTTGTAATTGCAGACATATAGTTTCCTTACTTGTCTGACTACTAGTTCAGAGTCTGAAAGTACCTTTATCATTTTCACCTTTTTCTTAACGGCCATGACAAGTCCCAAAATTAGGGCTTCATATTCAGCAATATTGTTAGTACAGGAAAACTGTAGTCTATATGTTGCTAGGTATGACTTACCTTGAGGATCTATAAGTTCAACACCTGCACCCGCGCCCTGCTTTGACTTGGACCCATCACATCTCAATGTCCACATGCCATCTTTACTTTTCTGATCTTTCCCCTTGGCATGCTTTGTCTTCTCTATTATTTATGAGGTGTTGGTATATTTATTCATGGGTATTTTTGATTGGTCAACTTGCATATGTGTATTTTCAGCTTGCAAATCAGAAAGACAACTACCCTTGTTCTTTATTCCCTCTTCTAAATTTGAAATCAGAGCATCTACATCACCCTGAACGTATTTCTGTGTTTGATTAGGACTCACATTTTCCTCCTGTAACTCTACCCTCCTTATGCATTTTTTGTATTCATATTTAATGATGTCCTTGCACATTCCACAACTCTCCTCAGAGTGTGGCCTATCATGGACCCTACATTCATTTTTATACAATTTACATTGGATGGGTAGACCCTGTTTAATGCACTCTTCCACCTCTTGTCTAATGGCATGACCATATTTTTCCATTGCACTGCTTTTGTCATTGGAGGAATTTCCATCAGACTCAATGAATAATGCTGTTTCTTTGCTTACACATTTTTCTCTAATGTTTAACATCATGATCTCTTCGATTTGCATCCCATTGTTAGTAATTCTATAGACACCATGTCCAATAGCAGCATATAATATTTTGTTTGTTCGATTATACTCTGTTATTATGTGTTTCACCTGGGTTCTGCTTCTATTCTAATATGGTTTGGGACACCTCTCCAAGGTAACCACATATGTGAAAAATTAGTGGCCATATATTCATTTAATGTCTTGGACCAATCCCTACTTAACAACATTCCATAATTCACAGGTATGTCTACTATTTGAATGTTAATAAATTGACTTACCCTAGGGTCTGAAGCTAATTGCATCTGAATGTTCATCAATTCACCTATTACACTAACCTCAGTTTTATCTAATTGTGTGACAACCTTGGCAGATCTGGTGGGAGTCAGCCCAAGAGTTTTACATATTCCTAAGGGCATTACATTGGCTGATGCACCAAAGTCTACCATGCAATTGTGTATGTTCTTCCTACACAATCTAACAGTTAACAAGAAAGGAGGAGTATCCTTCTTATCAGCGTACATTACTACATTTGTATTGGAAGACAGCTCAACTTTCTTACTTTTCTCCTTAGGTGGTGAATCTCTATTAGGAATAGTTATATCAGCAGCAACCTTATTAGTCATGGATACATTCAGAGATTTTATAAAAGCATTTCTGATCTCTGGAGTTTTCAATAATTCATTCAAAGGTATGCTAACCTTAATTTTCTTTATTTCCTCTGACAAGTAGCTCATTAATCTTGTTGTCTCTACTATTTCATTCTTACTTGTTTGGGTCTTTTCTGATGCTGTTCCACTATTTGCATTAGCCTTAAGTATGGCAGGATTGTTGCTAGCGTTCCAATCTGGGGGTGTATTGAAGTTTTTAGGAGGAGTGGAAGTGGTGAAAGGTCCTCCTGGCCTAGTGTTGTTCCTTAAATTAGAGGTGTGGTTTTTATTTGTCTGTTGAAAGGCCTGCACCTCTTCTGTTTTAGTTAATACCTCATTTTCAGTTTCAAAGGGAAACTGAAGAGCATTTAACACAAAGGCTGATTTAGGATAAAGATTTTCACAAAAGTATGGTTCATCCTCTAACAATTCATCTTCCTTCTCTTCTGTAGTTACAAAGGTAAAGGTTTCTAAAACTAAAGCTATATCATACCCTGAGGGTACTACCTCATTACCCTTAGGAATAAGAAACTCAGAAGTAGGGGGCTAGATGTCTATATTAAAAATGCTGGCTGCTAAATGGAATTGTGGACAGTCAAGCTCAGCATGGGCATTGGTATTGTGAAATCTGCACCAGTTTTTCAGTGATGTATTGGCCATTTGGATGCCAGTTGTTTGTTTTGCGTCATGATCATCTATATTCTCAAAAGGAGAAGCTAGAGTACCATTGTTTGGTCCTATGTTCCATGTTTTGGATGGCCTAGGCTGATTCTGATTTTTGTTACTATTACCCTAGGCCCTATTGTCTATCACTGGCCCTCTATTTTGCATTGGTTGCCCTTGGTTATGACCTTGATGCCAATTATAGTTTTGATTCTGATTTGAACATTGGCCCTGGCTATTATTTTGGGTATGGCTCTGATTATAGTTCTGATTGTAATGTTGATTTTGATTTGAACTATAGTTTTGATTTTGGCCCTGGTTATAATTTTGATTTTGATTGTATCCTTGGTTACCTCTCCCATAGAGGTTCTCGTTTCTTAGTTGTGTTACCTCAGTGGTCAATCTTTTCAAATGTGTAGTGATCTCTTTGATTTCTTCCCTTTCCTCTTGTGCTTTTGCCACAATTTTATCCCTAGGGGGTTGGAAGAAAGGCTGACCATTATTTTGACTGTTATTAGAAGTGTTACTCATGTAAGGAGCTATGGCTTGGATTGGGGTAGGACTGTACACAGGTGTGTAAGAAGGAATTGGATTTAATAATGAAGTGTGATGCATAGGGACTCCATTCCAAGGTTGTGCCTGATTTTGCATCCCAAAAGTCCCTCCATTAACAAATGGGCTACAAGCTATGTGCCTCATCTCTTGATTTACTGAGGCTGCCTCTTTATAGGCTTTGGATATTGAATCGATGTTAGGTTTTCTTTTGACAAACATGGCAGTTAAAGGATCTAATGCTGCATAGTACATAGCTAACAAGGTATCATCATCCACTATGTAAGGGGCTACTAGCCTAGAGTAAGCCTTTTGAAATCTGTCATTGAAATTATCAATTAACTCTCCCTCACCTCGTTTTATAGTAGCCAATTTATGATACAAGATGCAAGGATCAATGGGTCCTCTAAATCTAGACAAAAATGCTTCTTCCATAAGTGACCAGGAAGAAACATAGCCATTGGGTAAGTTTACATACCAGTTAGAGGCTTGCTCATTAAAGGTGTAGGGAAACAATCTACACACCACGTCCTCATGTTCTAATATGGCCCTAAAGCATGCCTCCTTGAATATTCTAATGTGGTCTTTCGGATCTTGGTGCAACTGGTATTTGTGACATATCTTTTCCAGATTTTTGGGCATCTCATTATAATCATTAAAGTGTATGGGAGATTGGTCATTGAAATAAGCCATTACAGGTGTTTGAGCTTGACCTGAACTTGTAGGAATACCTAGATTTGTTGGTGGGATAGGATTTATAGGAGGATTAGGACCTCTAGGAGTACCTGAACCAAGATTTAGAGATCTGAATAGTGATCTGTCAGGACTTACAATATTACGTATGTTAAAAGGTGACCCAGGAGGTGTTCCAGATGAACTTCCTGCTTGCGATATTTTAGGATTCCAAATCAAAGGGTTCTTACTTTGCCTTATGTCAGGTAATTGCACAAAAATATCTCCTGAACTGGATCTAGACCTGGTCACTCTATCACTGTTATTAGCCAGTTTGAAACAAACCCTAACTCAAGTGGCCCTCCTTCTAGCGCCAGAAAAACTGTTGGTGATTGTTTTGATGCAATCATAACAATTAAGTCAAAATTCACATAAAATGAACCAAAATTGACTTGAAAGATATGAAGGAATCGGTTAAGATTCACTTAATCCCAAGTTTAATATGGTCAGGTCTTGACCTGTTGGGCAAATTTAGTTGGTCACTGTGAAGCTGTAATGTTCAAGGGGCCTTATGTAGTTTAGGGTTTCTTGATGATTAACTGGACTCAAATTATGCAAAAAAAGATCATAAATATCAGCAAGTTGTTCATTCCTTTTGCATAAGATATTACTATGCTGCAAAACTTTTGAATGGTCTTCTTGAATTATTGCAGCTTTCTTCCTTTTATATTTATAAAAAAACTTGTCTACTTTCAAACTCTGTTGTTCATGCTTCTTCAAATATGAGACAAATTTCCTTCAGATTTCTACGTTTTAAGCTAAGTATATTCAGATGGGTTGGGAAAAGTTAGAGAGATCTAATCTAAACTTCATTCATTCTACCAAAGGATCTAATTGTTCTGTTATGCACTTTATAAGTATTGCAGCAATTTGATCAAATCCACAGACAAAACCTCAAATGTATATTCTGAGCATTTCCACAAACATACACCCAAGATTGCAAGCTCTAAGAGAAATTGTTTCAAACACAAAGAAGAGCAGGAAAACACTCAGAAGATAGATGTAGAATTCTAGGTTCAATTGTATTAGAAATAGACAGTCATATAAGATTTACAATGTCTGAATGACTCTTAGCTTCAATGATCAAACTACAAAAAACTTACAAGCTTTACAGATACAACAAGGAAGCTAGATGTTGCACTCATTCCTTATTGCAGACATAGGCGACATCCTTCTTCTACTTCTAAACTAAAATGCTATTTTTACAAATTCTTGCTGCTACAAATCTCTATGTAGCCCCTGTGTCCAATTTTACAGTGTATCAAGACAAAATATATAGACTTTCTGATTCTCCTCAATACGACTCAAAACCCTAGTTTAAACCCTGGTTCAAACCTCCGGTTACAACAATAAATGCTGGTGAACCAAGCCCTCGAAAGATCTCTGAGCATACATCAAATCTGGGTGAAATATGCCCTCTTGGAAACCCTAGCAGCTTGATAATAACTTCTGTTTGTCTGCTGTGATGATGTTTCAACTGCATTTTGTCCTCATCAATGAAGACCCTTGACTTCCTCACTCTTCATCCTTATCTTCCCCTGTTCTTGAGATCTAATTTCCTCCCTCGTGATGTCATCGCCATCAAGCTTCAGCTACCCTCCTCAACTGCAAACCTGTAAAAAAAAGATAAGCAATAAGTAACATTTCACTTAATACACAACAGGAAGAAAACAGCCGCCAAATCCGGTCGTGACTGTATGAACACATCAATCAGGTCCTGAATTCGTGAAAAATGTGGGCAAAAAAATGCATATACAACGTCCAAAATAGTCAGGTCAACCATCATTGACCAAAAATATGCATTCAGGCTCCAAAATGCTTCAAAATTCCTATCGCTATGTCTTTCCCCACCCATCGGTGTGAGATATGCTGTCGGCGAGTCCAAAAAATGATTGGCCGACGACCATTGTTACGCCGATGTCTCCTTTGTTATTCGACATGCACTTTTTATTCATCGGCGTGAGTCCCTTCTATTGGTGAAGGCCCTAAAATGATTGGCCGATGCATACTGCTTGGCCGATGCCTTATATTGGCACGACTCTCACCGAAATACCCCTATCAGCTTGTCTTACACTCATCGGCAGAACAATGAAACTTTACTACCAATTACACTACTTACATCGATGCCTTTGAATTCTTTCCTTCCATCGGGGCGACATTACCTATCAGCAAGGCAATTCAACACTTTACCAATCACTCAACTCTCTCCGATGTGACCTTTCTACTTTCTTTCCATCAGCGTGACATTTCCTATCAGCACGGGCATTATTTTCTCCGCCGATCGCCATCTCTGGCCGATGTCTTTTTTCATTCAGCTAAGTCTTTCCTCATCCATCGGTGTAACACAAGATACTCTTGCCAATACCCCTTTTCTACCTTCCATCTGTCGGTGTGACCTACCTTATCGGTGCGGCCAACAAAACCCCTACCGATAGCTCTTCTCTCTCCGATCGCCATCGTTCATCGCTGTGACTCCCACCAATCTCCTTTCATTACTTTCCTTATCGGCATAACACAACCCATCGGCACGGCAACACATAACTCCACCGATATTAAAAGCTATATCGATGAATAGTGTGACCCATGCACTGTTCACCTTTTATCTAATCTCATACACAAGGATTTTTCTTTGTCTAATAAACTCTCGGGTCTGCGTTTGCATGAAGTGCCTTGTATATTTCACGTACCAGACATACAAACGTGAGATACAAAGCGGATTTATGACAACAATTTCCCTTAACCTAAAACCACTTTGGGTCCGTCCTGCATGTATATTTTAAAATTTTAACCAAATGCATACAAGGAAAAGGACATACAATTGACTTTGTATATGAAAGCGATATACAAACCTAAATGTACATTTTACCAAAATGATCATAACTTGCAAAATATGGCAAATTTTAAGATGTTTCAAAAAACAACCCTAGCTCAATTGTCACAAGGAATCCAACCATATCATGCCCTAGTATTGAAAATGCATTTTTTTTTCTCTATTTTTTAACAAATTTTGCAATTTTAACCCCTCTTTTTCCCTTTACCACCAAGCAAAACAACACACACAGAAGCAAAAGCAACAGCCACAATAGGGGTCCTCATTTTGCCAAGGAGTAAAATGGGGCATGTTGTGAACATCACAACAGAACCTGTGCAATTTTATACATCAACAGTTTCATTTACCAGTATAATGCTATCTATAATCTCCCTCCCTAGAGTGAAGCCATTTTGATTTTCAGATATGATTTTTCCCAGCACCAGCTTTAACTTATTTGTAATTGCCTTCAAAAATATCTTGTAAACTGTATTGCACAGAGAGATTGGTCTATAATCCAAAACTGATTTGCATTCCACTTTCTTTGGGATGAGGGTGATCGTTGTGTTGTTTATTTCTCTCACAAATGTGTTCTTCTTCCTAAATTATTCTGCTATCATCCATACTACTTTCCCAACTATTTGCCAACATTTTTGATAGAACAATGCTAGGAACCGGTCCGACCCGGGTGCCTTGTCTGGGTGTAGTTGGAAGGCCATTGATCTTACCTCTTCATCTATGAATTCCTTACGTAGCATATCACTTTCTGTTTCTCCAATCATCGGATCAATACACCTTAGAACTTCCTCTATGTTTATCCAGTCTTGTCCCCCTTCTGGTGCCAAAAAAAATTGAAATAATTTACTACCTCCTCTTTGATATCTTCTGGTTCATTAAGAATCCTTCCATCCTTATCTATCAACTCAGATATTTTATTAGCCATTCTCCTCACTTTTACTGAATTGTGAAAGAATTTTGTATTTAGGTCCCCTACTTCTAACCACCCTTCTCTAGCTTTGGCTTTCTAATACTCCTTTTCCCAAGCTAATAGCTCATCCATTTGTGCCAAAAGCTCATTCTTCTTTAGGATGTCCATTTGAAACATTCCACTCTTTATGACCTGCTCATTAAGAGTCACCAATTCCTCTTCCACTCTCTCCTTTTCCTTAAAAATATCTTTGAAATACTTAATATTCCAAGCCTTCAACCTCTTCTTGAGATGTGCAAGTCTCTTATAGAACATAAAGCTAACTGAACCTCCATTTTTTGGAACTTACTCCCACCATTTCCCAATCTGCTCAATTAGGTCATCTCTTCTCCACCACATTCTTTCAAATTTGAAGTATGACTTCTTCGGTCTTGAGAATGTATTGATCTCTAATTTCACTGGGTAGTGATCAGACATTGAGATTGGTAAAATATTTGATTCCAATCCTAACTCTTCCTCAAACCAGTCTACACTTGCTAAAAACCTGTCCAACCGTTCCACAATATTGGTAAAACCTTGCCTTCTATTTTTCCATGTGAAATTACCATTTATTGGGTTATGTCACTAAGATTACAGGTCCTTACAAATTCCCTGAAATCCCTTGTCGCGACACTTTTTGTTCTCATTCCTCTGCTCTTTATGGTCAGACACAACACCACGTTGAAATCACCTCCCAAGAGGATCTTTTCATCTCCCAATTCTTGGCATTTGTTTAAGAGGCTTGACCACAAATCTCTTTTATCCTCAGTTTTTGTTGGGTCGTATACACAAAATATCCAAAAGGGGTTGTTTATTAGTGTTGGAAATACCTTCCCTTCTATCCAGTACTGATGCACTTCTATCTCCTTTATGCTGGCTCTTGTCTAATTCCATAATAGTCCTACACCCCCTGTTGTCCCCATGGGATCGCTGAAAACACCTGTTAAGGGTTTACAATGCAACATAAACCTTACCACTTCCTCCTGAATTAGCCTTGTTTCCTGTAGCAGTACAATATCAACTGACAGTTTGTTAAGGTGGCACTTGATCATGCACCTTTTGTTAGGGGGAATTAAGCCCCTAACATTCCACGATAGAATCTTCATTGCTTCCCAAGGGAAGCACTGCCTCCCTTGGATCTAAGCATGTATTCTCTTATGCTAGTCATCCCCTTCTCCATGTCATACTCTTCTCTTTTCTCTTTGTCATACTTCCTTCCCAATTTACTCCCTACACCAAGTCTGCCTTTGATTACTCTTGATGTCGATTGACTAATGCATCTTCACTCTATGGTTCTAATTTCATCCTGCTCCAAATCCTCCTCATCCCTGACCAATCCCCAATTACCACACCTTCATCTACAGGCATATAAACATCCTTTGAGTGTCTGATTTCCACTCCCTTCTTCTCTGCCCCCTTAATAGAGGCTTCTGACCCTTCCGCCTGTTGACCGATCTCCCTTTCCCAACCACTCCTCTCATCTTTCCCTGGATCCTCCTAGTTCTCCACTTCTGGGGGCTACTCTACCTCACCTCCTTGGATTTTGACAGGGTTGGACCTTCTCTCCTTTGATTTGGGCTCCTCTTGCCCTCTTTTAACTGATTCCTTTGACTCTTCCCCAATTTCTTCCTTCCTCGGGGTACCTTCCTTCTTTGAAGATTCTTTTATGGTTCCTTTGCTCACCCCTCCCTCATTTCTCTCATCCTTTGTCCTTTTATTTCTCCCTTTCGACACCTCTCCTTGCATGACTTTCGCCAGATCATTTTTGATTCTTTGTTCCTTTTTCTACCTCCTTGGGCAATTTTCTTCCATGTGTCTCCTGCTTTTATAATAGAGGCAAAAGAATTTGCTTTCCTCTACCTCAATCCCTTGCATCCATGATCCCGCCTTTGTGATAAGTCTAATTGTCTTTGTAATTTTATTGACTTTTATAATCTTGATCCTTGTGTAAAAGACCAAATCACATCCTCCCATATCCAAGTTGATCGCATTCCCCAACTTGTCTCTGATTTGGTATAGGCAATCCCCTGACTAGTATTCGAATGGAAGATTGTACATCCTAGTCCATACTGGTTCCTTCTAAGGGTCGAATTCCTTAGGGTTAAAATTTGGTCACCATTTCTGAGTGAATACAAAGTTCGGTCCCATCTTCCATGGAATTTTTCCCAAAATTTTGTCCCTCTATGCTTCGCCTTTACAGTCCACCACAAAAAAATGTTTGGGAAGGAAGTGAACTACCTCATCCTCTTCCCAATTTTCAGCAATCCATTTCTTGATCAGCTCCTTTGGTCTTTTCTTCCCTCTCACTCTTCCAATAAGCATTGTGCCTCTTAGAGCTTTTGCATCCTTGTCAACCACATCTGTCACATCGATCTCCAGAACTTCCTCCAAATTCTTCTCTCTACTTTCCTAGAAGAGTTTTGTGAAGTTTTTCTTTGCTTTCTCCAACAGAATGTCATTGACTCCATGGACATAGTTGGGCAGGGTGTTCTCCTTTGTTTCTAACTCATCAATTCCACCACCTTTCTGCCCTTCTTCGCTCTGCCGAATCGACCTGAAATTCGCTCGCTCCATTTTTATATATCTGAGTTTATGTTGATATATATATATATATATATGTTTGATTAATTTTCAATAATTTTTTATTATATTTCTACTATTTTTTATTTAGTAACATTTTATCATCACATATAACTTGAACTACAAATAAAATATTTTCATGATTTCTTGGACATAAATCATTAAGTCCAATCTCTAGTGGGCAAATATTTTTTAATAATTTTTAATTGGCAATTACAAAAATTTCAAACCTATATTTTACTATAACATGTTTCTCTTTGCATCTATATAAAATAAAAAAATAAAATTAGGGTTACATACTTGTAAAATGTAATCTTTGGATGACTTCATTTGACCACCCTAAATATGATGTGAATTGGCATTTTTGTCAACATGTGGATAAAGCAGAGGAGATTGCATACAAGGCTCAGTTAAAGCACAATAATGTTTCCCACTCCCCTCATTTTTTCTTGCAATCATGCCAAGATTGAAAAAAAATATATGGGGTTTGATCTAAGTCTAGGAGATTTGATCTAAGGGGTTTAGATCTAATATTGTTAAGCTTAGATCAAACCCCCATACATACATCAAACCCCCTATGAATTTTTAGTCATCATGTGATTTCAGACAAAAAAATGTTGCACCACTATTGGGACACATTATTGTGCTTCAATCCATCGATATGCAATCCTCTCCACCAACATCACTTTTCTTCTTTATATTTCATGTCATCTTATGACATACAATTCTAAGTGAGAGATTAGATAATCCATCAATAATGGGGAGGACAATAAAGGTAATAATATAAAAAAGGAAATAAGACTTTGGGACTCCACATCAAGTGCCTTGTACATCCAAAGACATGTAAAGTAAAGGAAATAGTCATATGGACTCTAGATGGTATACTGTAGGTGCCTTGTATACAATAGAATTATGACATATCTTACTAGAGAGTTTGAAAAACAAATACACAGAGATTAAAGGAGAGGACACAATTATACAAAAATTCATGACTTAATGCATAAGATATGGACTAAACCTTCTTTACTATTTTATGATAACCAACAAAAATATTGTTGATGTGGCACCATTTTTAATTTTTAATGGTGTGACCTCAAACGATAATAAATTTGAGGAGATAACTTGCCAAGTAAACCAATATAAAAATTTGAGTGTCATAAAACTTACCATGTAAGAATTTGAGGGGTGTAGGACCCCAAACTAATCCTTTTCCTTATTTTACAAGTGTAATGATGAAAATTGCATGCCTTGCACTTTTTCTCTTCATTTTGGGCTTACTTTGACCTAATTGCCCTTTTTGCAATGGCAAGTGTACACGTGACACAATTTTTTATTGAAAGTTGGCACATAACCCAAGCCTTGCCTGATCCTATAACCACTCATTCCTAAGGACTAATCCTAATTATTACTTTATTCATTTCCCACATAGGGTTAGGTTTGTAATTTATAGGATTGACCCAAGTCAGTTGCACATTTTGTGAAAATGAACCTCAAATTTATAAATTTTAAATTCAAATTTGGGGTTGACTCAATCCTTCCAACTAACCATTATATGCCAATTCAAAATGTAAAACATTTCACTTACCACCTTTGGAGTTGTATTTAAGGACATGCTCTAGTGCATTTTACATGTCTACAATATAGAAGACACACAACTTTGGCAATCAAAAGAGCATCTAACATTTAAAAAACAAAGTCACGACATCCATACTACAATGATTTTGTTTGCATCATCATATAGCCATTTGTGCACGACTAGTTATATTTGATCTTTTCCAAAAGCTGTCAAATCGATATCCTAGGGGTTTGACAAAAGGGGAATCAATTACATCCTAGTAAACTTCTAAATAGCATCTCTAGACACTACCCTTCTATAGATACAGATTTTACAAACCCAGGTGAACAAGATCTGAGCATAAAAAAGTAGCTCATAGTTTAGATCTGCACACCTTAGTTCAAATTTGCATAGTCACACAAAACAATTTTGTACTCATTAAAGTGATCTAGAATGACAGGTTGTTAATTTCTAAAACTTAAAGCATTCATTTGACAACTCTTAATTTTCTTATACCCTAACGAATCAAGACAAGACACCTTACGCTATATTTTTTACTGATAAAATTCCAACTTGTTTATTTAAATTCCGTAATTTATTTCAGTGTATTAGTCCAAGTTAATTGGATAATTATCATTGTTTATTTATTTTACCCTAGGACCCTTGTGAATTTATTGTTAAGGAAATGGAAATGGAAATGGAATCCTTTTATAGTCGAGGATGCCTCACGACCTAACTTATAGGTGGCTTGTAGCATATGGGACTACCACGTACTCCAACTGGTGTTGAAGGAGGCACCTAACTGTGCTTCAATACGAGGCATACATACCCTACCCCTACAAGATTTGAACTTGTAGCATATGGGACTACCTCATACTCCCACTGGTGTTGAAGGAGGCATCTAACTGTGCTTCAATACGAGGCATACATACCCTACCCTACAAGATTTGAACTTGTAGCATATGGGACTACCTCATACTCCCACTGGTGTTGGAGGAGGAAGCACCTAACTCAATACGAGGCATACATACCCTACCCCTATAAGATTTGCACTTGTAGCATATGGAACTACCTCATACTCCCACTGGTGTCGAAGGAGGCACCTAACTCATTACGAGGCATACATACCCTACCCCTACAAGATTTGAACTTGTAGCATATGGGACTACCTCATACTCCCACTGGTGTTGGAGAAGGCACCTAACTCAATACAAGGCATACATACCCTACCCTACAAGATTTGAACTTGTGACAAGGAGACAAGTTTTTCAGGCCAATTGGATTGGGTTAGTCTGACTGCTTGACTGTGACTCAGTTAATTTCATATTCCGTCACCCCGACCGTTTTCTAAAACCAGGCATGCGCCTTCAATTTTTTTTGTCGACGAGGTACTCGTTAATGTAAACAAAAAGACTTGTCCTCCATTTCGGGGAACAAGCATTTTTTTTAGGGCATTTCTTAATAATTATTCATGGCAGTACGCTGAAGCGATGACACTTTCACTTTCACTCCACAAACCCGTGCAGAAGGATTCCCTCTGCGACAATTATAAAAAATATGTTAATTTATTGTGTTTACAGGGCCCTTCTGCAGCCTGTTCCCCTGAGATTTTAGTGGAATACATTTCACCAAGACCTGCTTTTCTGTATTTTATTGCAGCTGGTCTGCTCCGTTTGGTTGCTGCAGGCAATAAATGGGCACAAGGGCTCTGTAATTCCTATTTCTGAGCTGTGCGGTTTTTGATAAATTTGTGCTTAAGCCATGGGATTCCCTGTAGGATCTTCAGAGCTTTTCTTTCCAAGGGTCATTCTCCATGTGATTTATGTACTGGGCTTTATGAGAAAAGCCATTTGCTGCCTGGTGCGCTGTTTGGGGATGGGAGAGTTCGAACCCAGGACCTCCTCATCTTCGCCCCAGCAAGAGGATCGGGTGGAAATAATGACCCCTGCAAGGATTAGAGAACGTTTGCCTGTTGTGACATTAGGGGTTTTGGCAGAGAAAGATGTTATGTGTGCTGTTTGTTTGCATGATCTCAATGGAGAGGAAGAGATCCGGAGGTTGAGTAATTGTAGGCATATTTTTCACAGAGGGTGTTTAGATAAATGGCTTGATTATGAGCATACTACTTGTCCTCTGTGCAGGTCACCCTTCCTTTGCTAACAGAGCAGATGATGTTTTCAGCCATTTCTACTGTAATTACAAATTGGGTTCTCTAAGATATATGTAAAACCATCTGGTTGGTACTGTTGTGCCTTCACATTTTGATGGGTCACCCACTGTCATCCAAAATATCCTATGTAAAAAGTGTTACACAGTTTTTGTTTTTAAAAACTTTAGAAATTTACTATCATCTGAAATGTCTATGTAACAGTTATTGCACAGTTTTAATATAGGATTGTGTGAATGACTGTTTCTTTTTCTGGGTTTTCTTTTTGGATAGGGTAATACTCATGTTTCCCAATTTGCATAACTTGGGGGACTGATTTCATTCCATCCTGAATGTAGGCTTGATGCATTTCGTTAAGCTTATATATATATGAATCTATTACATCAAAACTATCTGTAAAAAATATTTACAGAGTTTGATTCAATGTTTTTTAATAAATTTACTATCATCTGAAATTTCTTTTGTAAAAATTATTACAGTTTTGTCCAAAAATCTATACAAATATATTATCATATTATTACAGATTTGTTCAATTTTCTTTACAAATTCACTGCTTTAGACTGTGAAAATGTAATGTTCTTAAAAGTGGGAACTCATTTAATTATAACACAGCCATCAATTCTCTTTACAAATTCACTGCTTTAGACTGTGAAAATGTAATATTCTTAAAAGTGGGAACTCATTTAGTTATATCACAGCCAAATGTATTATCATATTATTACTGCTTTGTTCAATTTTCTTTACAAATTCACTGCCAAATGTATTATCATATTATTACTGCTTTGTTCAATTTTCTTTACAAATTCACTGCTTTAGACTGTGAAAATATAATGTTCTTAAAAGTGGGAACTCATTTAGTTATAACACAGCCAAATGTACTATCATATTATTACTGCTTTGTTCAATTTTCTTTACAAATTCACCGCTTTAGACTGTGAAAATGTAATGTTTTTAAAAGTGGAAACTCATTTAGCTATAACACAGCCAAATGTATTATCATTGCTTTGTTCAATTTTCTTTACAAATTCATTGCTTTAGACTGTGAAATTGTAATGTTCTTAAAGTGGGAACTCATTTAGTTATAACACAGCCAAATGTATTATCATATTATTACAGCTTTGTTCAACTGTGAAATTGTAATGTTCTTAAATGTGGAAACTCATTTAGTTATAACACAGCCCAAGTATGATGCTAAAATGCCTGGCTGATTGTACGTATACGTCTTCTTTAAAAGAAAGCAGGTTTAAACAGTGGCTGGTCGCCAATACTTCCATGATTTGGAAGATCTTCTTTCATGATTATTTTCCGTAAGTGGGGACTAGGTACTTGTTTCTACTGTTTATCATCAGTTAATTTTGTTACTTGTTTTTCAACGCTAATCTAAGCATTGTGGTTCACTTACGTAGGAGGGAGGTAGGTAGAGCTGAAAACAAGTTAATAGCCTTTTTTTTCCCAGCTAAATTCAAGACTTCAAGCTTTTGTATATTTGTAATGGTGAAAATTGCATACCTTGAAACTTCCTCTTCGTTTGGATTACTTTTGACTTATTAACTTTTATACGATAACTAGCATTGGCATGTTTTACATAAAAGTTGGCACATTCATCGGACCTATCTTGATTCCACCTCCACATATATTCAAGGATCGACCTTGACCCTTATCTAATTCATTCACTTACGTAGTTCAAAATTGTGGCACGAAATTGAACCTAGTTCAAATTTTTGGTCCAAAATCTGCCGTCACTTTTTTCAAATTCAAAATCCAAAATTTAAATTGGGCACACAGGGGAGAGGATGCAGTAGTTGAGCACCCTCACTTCATGCCTCTCAAAATCATATGTGACAATTTCAAATCACTCCAAAAAATTCACAACAGCTTACTTGGCAAGGCCCCTGCTTATAACTAAGGTTTTAGGTCCACAACGTCAAATATGATGCCACATCAACATTCTTTTTGTTGAGGTGTCCAAAAAGACCCAAAAAAAGGGTGGACCAATTAAATCATGTTTTGTTGGTGCGCTGATGTGGCATCACATGATTGGTTGCTTTTTAAATCTAAAGAGCACATTTCATTCAATTATAAGTACTTATAGTCAACACTAATAACCTTAAGGTCACAACTACTAGTGCTAAACTTTTAAAATATTGGGCCTTAAATCCACAAATACTATCACAACTATTGGAACACGCTCAACAATTGGGTCCTCTCCCCTATCAACTCCTCCAACTAATTGTTATGTGCCAACTCGAAGCACAAAACATTTCAAATTGTATTCTAGGGTGTTGTATAAAAGGACGAACCCTAATTCATTTTGACAACTCTAGGAATCATTAGAGAGAATTTAAGATACATCAATAGAGAACATTGCATCATCATTACATCAACATTTGCATGCTAGCAATAAATATAGAGGAATGATATTTCACCTTCTGTGATCTCCCTCATTGGTAAAATTTGACCATATAAAAAGTTGTGTTGATCTTTATGAGAAAAGATTTAAACCAAAGATTATACCTGTGAGATATTGCATAATCCTTTGGCACATGAAAATTTGACTTAAATACTTCACCAAGTGGATTTATGGCACCTTGTTTTATGAAGTATGATGGTAAAGGTGATCCATTGATTCATCTAAGTACTTTCCAAACTATATGTTTCACTCATTTTCATAAGGATAAGTTGCTTGCTAAATTGTTTCCAATAAGCTTGAGTGGTCATGCATTTACATGATTTTTTTCATTTCCTCATGCTTCTATCACTTCCCTTAAGGAATGGCTAATGCTTTCATGAAACATTTTAAGTACAATATTGAGTGTAAGACATTTATTGTCCAAGTCATGCAATGCAAGTAAGAAGAACATGGGTCAATTAAGGATTATATTTTAAGATAAATCAAGCTTTGTTTCACATTATAGGATGATGAGCTTTAATGTATATTTATTAATAGTTTAATTCCACCCTTCAAAGGGCAAATGTTTTGCAAGCCTTATCACTCACTTTTAGATTTATGTGCTAGTTTAGGTAAGTGAATGTGCTTTATTGGAAGATCCTCTTATATATCACCAAATTTCTAACACTTCCCCTTATGTCACATGTTACATCATTGTTACATCTTGAAAAAGAAGACAATAAGGATGTACCTAATGTTAATCATCATGTACATATCAAATCAAAGGGACTTAGCCAATTCACTACATTGGAGGAACTTGATAAGATCCACACATATAATAATTGCAATAAGATAATGTAAAAGATAGATCTCACACAACACAAGATGTTTGTAGGCCAAGATACCATAATATCTAGTTTATGCAAAAATTGAATAAACCCTTAAGGTAGGGTAACACCATACAATACATTTTAAGGAAGAATCCACTCCATGCTATATCTCCAAGAGATCTCAAATACAATATCCTACTCCACACACATCCTTACAATGATAATCACCTCCTTTATATAGACCTCCTAATAACATAGTGGAGGGGTAATTGCAATGAAGGCCTACTCAACACCTAATGTAATAAAATACACAAGTTATCCACAAGATTCAATATAACTAACTTAAGGGATGTGTGCCACATGTTAGCATCTCCATCCACTTAAATACATTATAATATCATTGTTGCAATTATGTGTTATTGGTGTTGTCATTGATGTCAACAAGCTTGTGTTGTCATTGGTGTCAACTGTGTCTACTGGTGAGATCGTTGTTGTCTCATTGATTTACTTTGTTGAAGATGATTTGGATGCCTTGAAGAAGTGCTATAGAAGTGAAGAATATGGTTCTATTGGTCGATTTCCAATTGCTTTTGAGAAAATTTGATTAATAACAGAAACAGAGTGTTGAAGAGACTGTCTGGCTTAACAGAGTAGTGTTCTAGTTTTGCTTTGCATTTCCTCTTTGTTGAAGATCTATCCCTGTGGTTTGGATATGTTGTTAAGAGATGTTTAGAGATGTTATATTCCAAGTTTTGTGCTCTGGTTCGTTGTGAAGAGAAAGTTGTGTTCACCAGTATGAAGACTATGTTTCTGAGTGTTGCAAAGAGATCTGGGAGAAAAGTGTTGCTTTGCATTTCTCCACAAAGTGGATTTTGGTCTTGCGGTTCTAGACACGTACTTATAAGGTTCATATCTTTCTCCAGTCAAGGTTGTTCGTGATTTGGTGCTCTAGAAGAGGACTTATCGAGTTGTAGTGTATGGCAGAGATATTTGAGTTTGCTGGGTAAACATGATAAGGTTGTGCGATAGGTGAAAGTTGTTGCGGAGGAATTTGTTGGTTCAGGAAGTTCAGGATGATTGTGGAATACTCTAGATTGTGTTGAAGCTTTGTATGTGATCTAGAAGTCGTCTTTGGGTTTGAGGAAGCATGTACTTAAAAGTGCATTGTGTTAACACAGGTTTAGCCGACCTTGGGTGTTTACACTAATTGCGGATTTGCTTTGGTGATTGTGAAAGTGTGGAGTAGCGTGCTTAGATGAATTTAGGTCCAAGATAAGGTGTGTTGTGGTCTTCCTTCATTCCTTTCCACCACAAGAACGTTTCGGTCCAGACCTAATTTGAATTCTATGTGTTAAGTTGTGATGCCGACCTTGGAGAATGTTCTCAAGGTTGAAGATGGTATAAAAGAGTGTCAAAGGGATCATGTTTGTGTGTGTGCATAATGGATATGATGTGAGTAATAAAGTGGTTGAGTGAGTGGAAAAGTACAAGCCTTCATGTGTTAGATTACTGGATGCAGTGAGCAGGTGTCCACTATCTTTCATTGGTGCTGCGGAGAAGATGCTGATGTTGCGGTGAATATTAAGCTTCATTGGAGCTATACTCCATGCATGTGTTAGATGCAACAATAACAACTTTCAAATCTTGGTAGTGAGTTGTTTCTTCTATCTCTTTCTTTTAGGACAGTGAGTCCTTTGGCAGTGAGCCACATGTAGTGAGCATTCTTGGACAGTGAGTCTGCCATTTGTATCAACCTTAACCTGTTGCCTTATTATATATTGTGAGCTAATCCTCACTATGGTTTTCCCCTATTTAGGGTTTTCCACATAAAATCTAGTATTCTCTTGTGTTTGATGTTATTGTGATTTAGTTTCTGATAGTTGCCTTTCATGCTTAATCATCATAACAGTTTAAAGGTTAATTGGATTGATGTGGATCTAAATGTCTTTGACGGTTTTTGAAATTATAAGTTACAATTGATTCACCCCCCTTTCAGTTGTCTTGTGCATTCAACAATCATATCCCTAGGTACATAACATGTCATCCCTCCTTAACATGTTTCATCCTCAAAATATGAGAATAAGCCAAATAGTATGACTATCACAAGTCATTACAAAGATGATGCCAAGACCAATCATCCAACTATCCATAGTTGATCTTCATAGTGGTTTTAGCTTGATAGTACTTAGATCCCATCCTTTATCCATATTTTACTGCACCCATTTGATTCCCTTATCATAGTAACTCCTTTGCTTCCATGAAAATCCATTACTACTATGATACCATTGATTGTTGTAGTTGTTCCTTTAATTCCATGTAGGTCCATAGTGATTGGATTATTGTTTCCATGTAGTATCATGCCTCCATGATTATTGTCTCTCATAATGATTGGGATGCCTATATATTGCACCCTTTGCTATCACTAGAACCTTCCTTGATTCATTGTCATATTTTGCCACTTGTTTAGTTGGCTCATGAATATAATTACTTGTCTCCTCTTTTTTCTCTACATCTTGCTCCTCTTTTATGTCCTCTAATTCATTGGTGCAATCTTTAATAGATTCTTGAACTTTCTCTTCCTTGACTTTCCTTTCGACTTCATTATTTGTAATATCTTGTAATGTAAGTTTTTTCCTCCTATAACAAAGCTTCTTGAACTTACTTTGCACATTAATGTTTACTATTCCCAAAGATTCTAACCAAGGATAACCAAGAACAATATCCAACCCATCCATATCCAAAGCATGAAAGTTTGAATGCAAAACATATTTATCCATAGAGAGCTTCAAATCTTCAAAAATTGAATATCCTTACTCGATATTTGACTCTTCTCAATGTGCTTTGCTTGTACTTGTAGCTTCTTGGCTAATTCCATGTTGAATTTATACTTTCTACTAGGGTTTATAGAAACAATAACCTATGCCTTTTGAAAATATCCATGAAATTGAATGATTGAATCTTCCTTCCTTGGAGCTAAAGTGCATGTACTTGTATCTTGCATGATCTCTTCATCTCCTTCTCCAAGTTCTTCTCCTTCTCCTTCTCCTTCTCCTTCTCCTTCTCCTTCTTCTTCTTCTTCTTCTTCTTCTTCTTCTTGTCCTTGTTCTTCTTCCCCTTCTCCTTCTTCTTCATTTTCTTCTTCTTCTTCTTGAACCCATCTATCTAAGAAAGCTTGTTCAAGTTCATCCAAAGAAGTGATGTCCTTATGCAATGATTCAAACCATATCTTAGCTTCACTAGTTAAATGTGAATAAAAATATACTTCCAAATTTTATTTTGACCATAAGCTCTTTTATATTGGTTCCACCATTCTAATATATCTCCACTTCCATCAAAACAAGGAACCCCCATTGAAACTAGGGTTTCTAAATTTCTACCACATACCCAACTTTGATCTAATTATTTTGTATTTTTTTTGGATTCAAAAATAAAAATACAAAGAGTAGAGCCCTAATAAATTTTGGTGAGATTTCTAGAAATGTAAAATTATCAAAAAAATTCCTTGATTTGTGGCCTATAAAGAGAATTTATGAAAAATCATAAAATTGTAATAAATCACTCAATATTGATGCTAGAAACCTATTTTTGGATTATAGATTTCTTATATGATTCTCTAACTTTAGTTAGAATTATAGAAAAGCTCATAGCCATTTGGAAGATACAATTGAATATTCAAAAATTAGGGTTTTGCCTAAATTGTAGCTTTGATACTTGTTAACAGGGTGCAGAGCACAAAACAAAGCCGACTGGAAGCTGACACCTACACTATGTGGAGGTTGTAGGCTAACAAAAGATGATAAAGAACACATCCCTATATGTAATAGATATAGTATATATAGATATAGGATATGATGATGTATCATAGGAGTATAGAATGTAGTAAGGATATGAGATAGATGTTGATATGAAGATAACATAGAAGTCATGTATGTAGATGGATGAGGCAGAGCCTTAGACCTATCGGAGGATGATTGTATACATTTGATTGTTGTTGATATATTTATATAGAGATATGCCAGTACTAGGTAATTCTGTGTTGTCTTATAATTATATGTATATGATACTCTGTTTCTGTTATTCTTTATGTTTTGTTATCAATCTCTAGCTACTTGACTAGGGTATACACTGACTACAAATAATTGACTGAGGACCATATCTCTGACCAATATCCCTCCCCATTTATTGCCAACATTTGGTTCAATTTTTGGGACCTTAGAAGAAAGTAGTTAAAGATTGAGGAGGCAAAACATTCAAAGGAGTAGTGCATAGTTTCAGAGAGAAGAGAAGGTGAGGTTGGCGGAGAAAATTTTCAATTTGCAGAGGAATTTAGGTTTCCTTAAGTTTCTACCTCTGTGAGAGAGGGGCAGACACTTAAGGGGATGGTGAGTGGAAAGGGGGTAGGGTCCGCAAGGAGCTTTAAAATGATGTGACTATTCAAACAAGGATTCCATGGGATATAAGAGGACTAATGGAACACCAAATCAAGAAAACCCATGGCAAAAGGGGAGAGGTGGAAGAAAAGAGAGATCAACGAAGACATCAGAACTGGAATGGAGATAAGTAGAGAAGAGAGATTGAAGTAAACTTAGGAATGATAGGAACGCTATCACAAAAGGATGGAAAGGGCACAAGAGATGGAAAAAGAGAGGACAACATAAGTTGCGGAAGGAAAGGAGGAACAATTTGTTGAGCATGCCATTGTGGGTGTTGCCAGAAGGGAAGGAGAAGACAAGTGCGTCAAGGAGGATGCTGCTGAGTGTGCCAATGTGGGTGCTATTAGAGAAAGGAGGTCAGAAGGAGAAGAGATAGAGCATGTCATGGAGGATGTTGTTGAGCATGCCACTGTGGGTGCTGCCAAAGAGGAAAACAGAAGGGAAAAGGAAGAAAGAGGTGAATTAGAGTTTATGCTACATACTATTAGAAAACATGAATTAACACTAGAAATTTTGAAGATGGATGAGGAATATACAGAGGAGCTAATTTTCCAAAGCATAAAGGAGATAAGAAGAGAAGGAGAAAATACAGTAAACATTGAGAGGAGTTTTGAGGGTTTTGGAAGGTTATTTCAATCATAATTGGATGTCGACATGATGTCATTCACAAATGGAAGAGTATCCCCTAATTTGAAGAGACAATATGAAGAGACACAACCCATGGACCATGAGTCACCTCGAGTGCCATATAAAGTCAAAAGAATTTTAGTTGAGGAGGTAAATATTTAAGCAAACAAGGAAGCAAAGAGAATAGAAGAGATATGGAGTAATTTCATAGAAGTTTTAGGAGAAGAGTACTTTGATATCTGACTATAGAGAGACAAGGGATGGGAAAGTAAGCAATTTGAAAGAAGACAACCTAACTGGAGGAGTAGACTAGAGGAAAACTACCACAAAGGACCAAAAACTTTGAGAAGATCAAGCATGGATATTCCTATCAAGTTATCTATATTTGAGAAGGATACTATTGAAGCAACAGAGCACATTTTTGTTTTGGAGTCTATTTGGAACTAGAAGAAGTAACAAGAGATGTAATCAAGCTATTTGACTTCATAGGCACCTTGCAGAATGAAGCATTGAATTGTTATAGAAAGATATGCCCAAATAGTGATAAGAAATAGGATGATATCAAGAAGCTATTTTTAGAGAATTTTGGAGTTTTAGATGTTCCAATAGAAGGGGTAAGTAAGATGAGAGATTTGATGCAATTGGATAAAGAATCAATAAAGGATTTTGATAAAAGATTTAAGGAGACAACTAGGAAATTGGAGGAACCACTGACTGAGAAGCAAAAGATAGAATGGTTTACTTCTGAAATAAGCCCTGAAATAAGATCTACCCTAGACGGAAGAGTATTTGAAACATATGTAGAAGTAGTGACACTGGCCTATTGGATAGAGTCTCAATCTTAGCATAGACAAGATAAGATGAAGGAAAACCTAGAATTAAAGAAGCTGAAATTGGAATTGGAGCAGTTGAAGTTGAGACAAGAGATCTTGGCCAAGTAGGAGGAGAATACATATAAGCAAAGACCTAATATTTGGTACTTATATTGTACAAGAGAAGGTCCCTTGAGAAATGAATGCCCTAGGATAAAAGGTGAAAAACAAGCTGCCGCAATGAAGACAACAAAAAAAGTCAATTTAGTATATTGTGGATTATGTAGAGAATGGGATGACCATGAAACACCATACTGCCCTTCATAGAACTTCTGGAGGAAAAAAGAATTTATTGATGAAAAAGATGAAACATGGTACACAAACTTGGTGGAAAGAAACATGTCATATGTAGAAATAAACTCACATGGTCATGGTTACAAACAACCAAACTGGAGAAATCAAAGGAATGTCAATGCAATACAAAATTCAAATTACGGTAGTCCATCCTATGGGAATAGCTATAATAATGATGACAGAGAGCAATTTGGAGGTTACAGAGGAGGCAAATGCCATGGAAGAGGTCAAAGAAGGAGGGAGGATTCAACATGTTTCAATTGCGGTAAGCTAGGACACTTTGCTAATGAATGTTAGGATGAAAGGAAAACATAGTGTTAATTTTGTAGCAGTACAGAGTATGATCTATTTTCTTGTGAGAAAGCACAACAGTACTTCCAGAATGCACAACCACAATCTAAGAGTGATGAGCTACATAACCTGAATAATAAAAAAGGAGCTTAGATCATAAGAAGGGAACCAAAGGGCCAAGGAGCAAGAACTTGCCAGAAGAATAACAGGGAGGAAACAAACACATCTTCAACTAAATCTACAAAAGAAGAAGAGTATTGCTAGAGAAGCAAGCCAAAACATACCAGAAAAGATAGAAGAAGAAGGAAGGAGATAATGACATATCTTCAACTTGTCGTATGTTAATCTCTTTTCAAAGAAACCCACTTGTAGCAGTAAACAAGATTGTTCTTAGGTAGGATAATGGGGTCAGGACTTAGACTCTCGAGCCCTAGATTACAAGATGATGGACTTTTGAGTCCCATTACTACAGTATATTATTATTAGTTCAAGAGAAGAATAATGATTATCATGAAAAGATATTATTGTAATTAATAGAATCTTTTGTGCCATTATAGCATCAATACGACCAACTTTATGGTGATATTGAAAGGACTTGTGGTTGATACGAACCAAGTCACTCGATGACATCTACTTAACCATGAATTGGTAAGAGTTATAAATAAAAAATTTAAGCAATAGAGTTTGTTTTACGATGAATGTCAAATGTTCTTTTGCTTATGATAAGAGTGTTAAATGTCATTTTGTATGAAAGGATTAGAGAAGATAGATCTCTAAGAGTATCCCAAATATGCCTAGTAAACATTTAAATCTTCTCACAAATATGTGGTCGACTTAAAACAAATACTTTATTGTTGATATGGATTAAATGAGAATCCTTGATCCAAGAAAAGTACCTTGGATGAATTTATGGAACTATTGTTAAACCTATTCCCTATGTCGATAGTAGACATTAAAAACCAAAAATATAACCTTCAAAACAAGGTGTAGAGTGATACGGATTCATGGATTTAATGTTGCAAGTTGCAAGAAGAAGTTCTCGAAAGACTATGTCCTCAATGAGAACCTTAATTTTGTATCCTAGAATCGGGAATAAAAGTCTAAGTTAGGAAGACTATGAGTGAAACTTAGTCAAGTTACTCTATGACTAGATTTAGTCAAACTAAATTCACTGTAGGATGAGATAGTTTCTAAGTCAAGTTAGAAGTGTGTGAACTTTCGATTACATTCATTGCAAAACACCTATTAATATTGAATCTTTGTCCAAAGTAATCCATCCGTCTCTGCATGCATTAGTCGGTTCATTATACTCCAGATTTACATAGCCACCTAGAAGTGTCATACTCAGTTGGAGTCTATAGTTGTATGATAGTGTTGTTATGTAGGACATAACACTAGAAACTCAGATGGAAAACACCTGTTAGTTCCTTATATCTATACTCTTCGTGAAGGGTAGGGCCACTTCCAGGAAGGAAGGTGTGCAAAGGACTGTCGGTCTGTGGTTGGAGGAAAAGCACTTGGGCAATGCTCTCCTTCCCAAGCAAAAGACAAGTCGAGACTTATGAAAACATATATCAAAATTCTAGATGTAGTACATTTTATGTTATGACCTTTGACAATCAAATTTTATGTAAAATCATTCTTATTACCATGAGAAAATTATTGTAAATGTAAAGTGAGATTTTCATTGAAATATTATCTTTGAATATGTTGTAATTTTTAGGTTTTGAAAATATTCAGAAAAGATATGCTATCTATTTATTTGATTATGCAAATTAATAAACAAATGATTGTGTTTATCATGTTCAATCACTTTTCCAGTAATTTCGGTGTGTAAAGCCATGTAATATGAGAAGGCATGTTACATATGGTATTAGAGTCGGGTTTAACACATGGACCTATGTGCTCATTGCATAAAATCTTCCTCAGACATTAACAATTGCTAATGTTTGAATGTCCTTTTGCTAGAATGGTAAGAACAAGATTAACCCCAAGGAAGAAGGTAATAGGAAATGGATGTTACCTAAAGTCTATGAGGGAGTGAGCCTCAAAAATGAAAAGCCTAGGCAAAACTAGTTACATTGAAGGTGCATGGTTAACTGACTCTGAGAGACCTTCACTGATGCTCTTAAGCATATCAAGTAGGAGAAGGAGAGGAAGGACAAAGAAGCTAAGGCTATTGTTCCTATCATTGAGGGGGAACCAGTTAAACCTTTTGCGCATAGGGACATACCATTTGGATGTGGCCCTAATTCTCCTATCATTAGGTAGGAAGTTATGGATGAGTACCTACGAGTACATCCACCTTCCAAGTCTAATTTGGTAAATCTCAAGGATGAGAATGAACCTGGGAAGATTCCACTTTCTTACAGTGACCCGAAGTTGCAAGATGTCAAAGTTCATAATAAATGAGGATATTATGTGATCCATAGATACTATAATACAATTTTAGAATTTTTGCAAAGATTTCCCTTTCTTGTTTGAGATTGTATAAATGAGAATGGATTTATGTTTATGAATGAATTCAATTGTATGAAAAACTAATTGAATGCTTAACATGAAAACTTTAAGAGAAGTAGAATTTTAGCATGGTTTGAACCAAAACCAATCTTGGGGGTAGCCAAGAGGAAGGGCAACCTTTTAGCAACTCTGATGCAAAACTTGACCAGATTCTTGCAATGCTCCATGAAACAAGGGTAAGGATTGGAAATTTAGAGCAAGAGGTCAGAGGTCAGAGTAGACCTAAACATGAAGCCTTCCATGAGGGTGAAGAAGAGGGTCGTCATGAACACACCACCCAGAGTGGGCATGGAGAGAATAACTCACAATTAAGACAAGATGAGGAAAAGAGGAGTCATCTGGCCCTCAAATTGTCTAGGGACATGAAGAAGGTCACATCCCCTAAATTTGATGGAACTGTGAGTAGAGATGTCGCAGAGGCATGGCTCACAGAAATGGAAAAATACTTTGAAAGCAGGAACTATTTAGAAATAACCAAAGCAGTATGGGGAGCATATCAATTGGATGGTGAAGCATCCACTTGGTGGATAAACAAGAAGATGGAGTTGGGATTGAGCTCTTTGAGTCTAACTTGGGATAAGTTTGTAGAACTTTTCAAGCAAAGATGGTTGCCACAATTGTATTTTGATCAGAAGCTTATAGATTTCCAAAATCTGAGACAAGGTGACTCATCCGTAAATGAGTATTGGAAGAAGTTTACTCATTTCCTTAAGTATGTTCCTTAATAGAAGTAGGATGAAAGGTTTCGTATCTGGAATTTCATCATGTGATTAAATGCCCAAATAGGAGGTGAGGTAGATGTGCATGGTCCCACTACTATGGACCAAGTTTATGAGAAATCCATTAAACAAGAGCAAAAGCTAAAGTCCATATCTGCATATTGGGAAAAGAACCACAAGAAATTCAATTGGTCACAATCCTCCCAATCATTCAAGAAAAGGGTAACAAGTAGAACTTCAAAAGGAAAGGTGATAAAGGATTTAGGAACAATTAAAATGAGTCTAGTGGTGATAAGAAAAATGGCAACAATAAATCCAAGAAGGATGGAGATAACTCAGGAAATCCTTTTGAAAGGCGAGGACCCCCGAGAGGGTGTTTTTCATGTGGAGGTGACCACTACGCTAATCAGTGTCCTAATAAGACACAAGGGACTCAATCGTGAGGAAATCCATTACCGTCAAAACAGGCGGCCTTCCAACAGCAAATCCAGGTAGCACTAGATAACTGATAGGCGGAGTACTAGATTACTCCAACTGAAACCATATGTACCTTGTTTGGTGTTCCAATTTCAGTTTTAATAGATATTGGTGCCACTAAATGCTTTATTTCTCCAAAAATTTAAAAAAAGATATCTAGAAGAGCTGGTTACATGGAAAAATCATGGTCAGTAGAGTATGCTAACCAAACAAGGGCTTAGGTAGAGCAGTGTTTGTTTGAAGCCAAGCTTGAACTCCTGAGCTTTTCGACTAAAGTAAACCTTTATGTAGCCCCCTTAGGATCATATGTTGTCATCCTTGGAATAAATTGGTTATGGAGGCATAGGGCTAAGGTGGATTGTTTTGCTAAAATAGTAGAATGCTTATATGATCTTGGGAATAGAGTTTTTTTACAAGGTATTGCTAGAGAGGTCAAGCTGAGGCAAATATCTGCCCTATAGTTGAAGAAAGCCCAACAAAAAGGGTGTAACTCTTTACAATCAAAATGGAGAAAATAGATGATCATAAAGAGTCTATTTTTCAAGATTATTTAATGTATTATGAATCATAGAAACTCCAAGGAGTGAATGAAGAAGAATCTCTAGATTGAGAGAGATCAGATATGGAGAAGTATCCCTTTCTTCAAGATTTTAAGGATGTATTTTTACATGAATTACTTGGATTACCTCCTAAGAGAGATTTTGACTTTTCAATAGATATAATTTTGGGATCGGAACCTATATCCAAATCTCCTTACCGAATGACTACAACAGAGTTAAAGGCTTAGCTATAGGAATTTCTAGAAAAAGGATTGATAAGACGGGCAGTGTTTCACCTTGGGGAGCGCCAGCAATTTTTGTTAAAAGGAAAGGGCACATTGTTCCTATGTATAGACTATCATATGCTAAACAAAGCAATGATAAAGAATAAGTATCTGCTACCTCGTATTGACAATCTCTTTGATCAAATGTGTGGGGCAACTATATTTTCAAAGATAGATCTACGATTAGGATACCATAAATTAAGGCTAAAAGATGAAGATATCCATAAAAAAACCTTTAGAACAAGGTATGGACATTATTAATTTACAGTCCTACCCTTTGGATTGACCAGTGCACTTGCAAAATTCATGAACTTAATGAACAACGTGTTCATAGATCATCTAGATAAGTTTGTCCTTGTTTTCCTAGATGATATTTTGATTTATTCCAAAAATGAGGAAGAACATCTCTAGCATTTGCGGATCATTTTTCAACATTTGAGAGAGCATAAACTTTATGGAAAGCTCTCAAAGTGTACTTTCTTCCAAAAAGAAGTACAATACCTAGGTCATGTAATTTCAGTTGAGGGAATTTTAGTAGATCCAACAAATATCAAAGCCATTCTGGAGTGGCCTACACCAAAAAATGTGCATGATGTCTATAGTTTTATGGGCCTAGCAAGATATTATAGAAAATTTGTGACTAACTTTTCAAAAATTGCCCACCTCATTACTTCTCTACAAAGGAAAGGAAAAAGATTTGATTGGTCAGAAAAATACCAGAAGGCATTTGATCAACTAAAAGAGAAGCTAACTACGACATCAATTCTAAAGGCACCTGATCTAGAGTGTCATTTTGTAGTCATCATTGATGCTTCAACAAAAGGATTAGGTGGTGTACTTGTGCAAGATGGGCAAGTTATTACTTATGAGTCTAGGAAGTTGAAGACATATGAACAAAATTATGCTCCTCATGATCTCGAGTTGGCAGTAGTTGTGCATGCACTGCAAATGTGGTGGCATTACTTTCTTGGGAAACCCTTTGAGTTAAGAAAAGACCATCAAGGACTTAAATATTTATTTACCCAACCACATCATAATGCTCACTAGAGGAGATGGTTAGAGATGATATCCAACTATGATTTTGAGATCAGTTATATAAAGGGTAAGGAAAACGGAGTGGCATATGCCCTAAGTCGAAGGAGACATATCTCCTCAATGATCTCTATTCATTTTGATTTTAAGAATCAGGTGTTACAAAAGTCCAAGGGAGATGAATACTGCGAGCAGGTTAAGCAAGCTCTCTCGGACAACCCTAATGATTCTAGGTATGATGGATTCTACTTTGAACTAGATGGACTGCTAAGATTTAGAGGAAGAATGTACGTTCTAAACTTTGAGGAGTTAAGGAATATTGTGTGGAAGGAAGTTCATTCTGCACCCTATTCAGGACATCCTGGAGTGACGAAACTAATAGCTGATGTAAAACCATTATATTTCTAGAAAGAAATGAAGAGGGATGCTACAAGGTTTGTAGCTATATGTCTATAATTCCAGAGGGTGAAAGTAGAACATCATCACTTGGCAGGGCTCCTATACCCTCATGAAATTTCAGAATGGAAATGGCAAATCATTAGCATGGATTTTGTACAATGTCTTCCTATGTCTAGAAATATGCATAATGCTATTCTGGTAGTGGTAGATAGACTCACTAAGGTAGCACATTTCATACTCAAGAATTTGACAGATGGAGCACCAGCCATAGCTCGTAAATTTGTGCAAGAAGTATTCAGGTTGCATGGAATTCCTGAGAAGATCATCTTAGATAGGGATGCCCACATGACATCAAGGTTTTGGCAAACCTTATTTTCCTCTCTTGGAGCTCAATTAAACATAAGCTCAGCTTATCATCCTGAGACGGATGGCCAGAATGAAAGAGTGAACCAAGTGTTGGAAGATCTACTGAGAATGTATTGTATGGATCAACAATATAAGTGGGAGGAGTATCTTCCTCTTGTAGAATTTTCTCACAATAATTCTTGTCATTCCACTATCAAGATGGCCCCATTTGAAGCATTATATGGAAGAAAGTGCCAAACTCTTATAAGTTGGGATAAGATCGAAGATAGGATTAGCCTTGGTCCAGAAATGTTATCAGAAATGGAAGAACAAGTCCATTTGATCAAGAAAAGGTTAGCGGTGGCAAATGATAGATAGAAAATTTATGAAGATGCTAAGTGCATTCCAAGACATTTCTTAGTAGGAGAGAAAGTTTTGTTAAGAGTCAAGCCGTAAAAGAGTTCCATCAAGTTTGGAAAGTCATCCAAACTAGCTCCTAAATATGTGGGTCCTTTTGAAGTTCTCGAGGAAGTCAACCCAATTGCATATAGGATTGATCTACCACTAGCTCTTCCCATGATGCATAATGTCTTTCATGTTTCTTATTTGAAAAACTATATCAAGTAGGAGATAATCATATTCCTAGTATTGATTGGAATGCCTTACAGGTGAAGGACACAGGGGTGGTAATGATTGAGCCTATCAAAGTGCTTGAAATATGTAAGCTACACTTGCGTACAATAAAGAAGTTACTCAATGCAAGGTCCAGTGGGACTAGTATGCAGAAGAGAATGCCACCTGGGAAAATTATCATGATATTTATCAAACATTTCCTCATCTATTTTAAGTTTTACTAAGATGAACAAAAAATTTTTCATGTTATAAATTTTGGATACACTGGATCATCGGGGACGATGATTCTTATGGGGGGAGATATGTTACATCCCCAAACTTTGACTATGATTTACTTTTACTTTCATGTAATTAGTGGATAAGTTATCATGGATTAATGAATTGACGTTTAGGAAAATGTCAGGATAAATCATTGATTTTATGAATTATGATTAATGCATGAGAATTTGACAATTGATCAAATGATATTGAAATTATTTAATTATGATGTATAAGGATTTACTAATGATACACTAATCATAGTTTGCGTGACTGTGAGTTGTAACTAGGAAATAGATTTCCACCTCCAAGAAATGAAGGAGAGCATCATCAGAGAGAATGGAATAGATGTTTGGAAAGGGACAGGTTTTTCCATTTGAGTTTCATGTTGTATATTTAGTGAACCTTCTTGAGACAGGTAAGTAGTAGTTAACTCTCCTTGTTTAAGTCAATCTCAACTCGACCATAGTCGATTTTTCATTAAGGAAAGGTTTTCCGACGTCAAACTTTATTTGATATGGTTGAGAGATATTAAATAAATATTATTGAGGTTAGAGTTTAACCATTTTCCTTTGTTAGTAAATTGTTTGACATATTTCTTTGTTTTCCATGATTACTGATGCTGACATTAGCACAAGGTTGCGAGGGGGGAGAAGACCTCAATCCCATTCTCGTAACTTGTCAAATGATTAATTTCAATAGTCGTAGAGGTGATGTTGCTACCATTATGTTGATATGTTATATTTATTTATTTGTATATTATTATATTGCTAAAGAAAACATGTTTATTAAGTTATAAACACTTATCTTTTCAAGATAAGCTTTCTTTGGTTTACAAACCACTACGTTCACGTAGTGGTGCACGTACCTTATATTCCACATAGTGTGGAGTGAGTGGGGAATAAACCACTATTGTTTCAGAGTTATTCTTGCTTAAGGAAACATTTGTAATGTTGCATGCTCCTTTAAGGAGGATTATTAGGAAATTTAAGTAGTTATCCTGCGGAGGTAGAGAAAACAACATTCATTCTTTTAGAACCATGTTTTGAAAGAATTGGAAGTCTAGAGCAAACTAGGTGATGAAGGGACAACAGGGAGAAACACAGTGAGGAATTTGAAGTTCGAGAGGAAGGAGTGTATCTAAATGTTGAATAGGTACTTTATGATATAGTCGAGGTTAAAGGTATAATTTGAAACTTTTTATCTTTTGTTGTTGTTGTTTGTTTTCTCTGTAAGTGGTTACCTTACGGCCACAGAAGGCTGACATCAGTATGATATTTGTATTCTTTGTAGAGTTTACCATGCGGCTACAATAGGCCAATAGCACTAAGATGTTTAGTATTATCCCGCTATTGATTAAATGATAACTGGGAGACTTTAATAGTGATTTCATAACTATATTAAACAAGATAACCTTGCTATCAATTGGTCACACTGATACCTCAAAAATCTTAAAGCCTTTTGTGAGACAAAGTCAGTTCTCAGCAACAATATGAGATTATTCTTCACAGTCAATATATACTGAATCTTTATAAAGCAATGATATCGACTAGCCTTTAGTAAAACATCAATAGTGACATATAATGGAGCCTTGGGTTGAATAAGAAATCTTTCTTTTATATGGATAATATTATTAGAAAGATTTAGATTGAAGTAAACCTTTCAAATGATACTATCTTTTTCTATGTTTGATAAGTTTGCAAACTGTATGTTTCAGACCCATATGTTAATCTCTTTTCAAAGAAACCCACTTGTAGCAGTAAACAAGATTGTTCTTGGGCAGGATAATGGGGTCGAAACTTAGACTCTCGAGCCCCAAATTACAAGGTGATGGACTTTCAAGTCCCATTACTACAATATATTATTATTAGTTCGAGAGAAGAATAATGATTATCATGAAAATATATTATTGTAATTAATAGAATCTTTTGTGCCATTATAGCATCAATACAATCAACTTTATGATGATCTTGAAAGGACTCAAGTGGTCGATAAGAACCAAGTCACTCGATGACATCTACTTAACCATGAATTGGTAAGAGTTCTAAATGAAAGTCAAGTAATAGAGTTTGTTTTACAATGAATGTCAAATGTTCTTTTGCTTATGATAAGAGTGTTAAATGTCATTTTGTATGAAGGGGTTAGAGAAGATAGATCTCTAAGAGTATCCAAGATATGCTTAGTAAACATATAAATCTTCTCACAAATATGTGGTTGACTTAAAACAAATACTTTATTGTCGATATGGATTAGATGAGAATCCTTGATCCAAGAAAAGTGCCTTGGATGAATTTATGGAACTATTGTTAAAAATATTCCCTATGTCGATAGTAGACATTAAAAACCAAAAATATAACCTTCAAAACAAGGTGTAGAGTGATAGGGAGTCATGGATTTAATGTTGCAAGTTGCAATAAGTAGTTCTCAAAAGACTATGTCCTCAATGAGAACCTTAATCTTGTATCCCCGAATCGGGAATACAAGTCTAAGTCAAGAAGACTATGAGTGAAACTTAGTCAAGTTACTCTATGATTATATTTAGTCAAACTGAATTCACTTTAGGATGAGATAGTTTCTAAGTTGAGTTAGAAGTGTGTGAACTTTCAACTATGTTCATTGCAAAACATCTATTTATATCAAGAATCTTTGGCCAATGTAATGCATCCATCTATGCATGCATTAGTCAATTCACTAAGCTCTAGATTTGCATAACTACCTAGAAGTGTCATACTCAGTTAGAAGGAGTCTATAGTTGTATGATAGTGTTGGTTATGTAGGACACAACACTAGAAACTTAGATGGAAAAAACATGTTGGTTCCTTATATCTATACTCTTCATGAAGGGTAGGACCACTTCTAGGAAGGAAGGTGTGTGGGGGACTGCTAGTCTGTGGTTGGAGGAAAAGTGCTCGGGTGATGCTCTCCTTCCCAAGAAGAAGGCAAATCAAGACTTATGAAAACATATATCAAAATTCCAGATGTAGTACATTTCATGTTATGACCTTTGATAGTCAAATTTTATGTAAAATCATTCTTATTGCCATGAGCAAGTTATTGTAGATGTAAAGTGAAAGATTTTAACTGAAATACTATCTTTGAATATGTTGTAATTTTCAGGTTTTGAAAATATTCAGAAAAGATATGCTATCTATTTATTTGATTATGCAAATGATATATGTTAATAAATAAATGATTGTGTTTATCATGTTCAATTACTTTTCTAGTAATTTTGGTGTGAAAAACTAAGTATATGAGAAGGCATGTTACACTCCAACTTTGGTGGAGGAACAAATTATTTTGGATTGCATCCCCCCTTGGTTTTTGAGGATATGAATAGTCCACTTATGGGGCCCATCTCTCTTGAAGAGCTTGAAATGATTGTGCTCTAGATGAAGAAAGGTAAATCTCCTAGTCTAGATGGTTTTCCCATTGAGTTTTTTCAAGAATTATAGGACATTTTGAAGCTTGATCTGTTGGAAGTTATTTGTAAATATTCTGTTGGAAGTTATTTGTGACTATTAGACAAATAAGCAGATGCTTAAAGCTCAATCAATTCTACCTTTTTGTTCTTGATTCCTAAAAAAGAGGGGGCTAACTCTTTCGATTTGTTCTACCCTGTTGCTCTCTACAATGCCACTTCTAAGATTATCACTAAACTCATTGTTGATTGTTTTAAATGGATCTTGGTTTATTTGATATTGCCTAAGTAGGGTGGTTCTGTGAAGGGCATAAAATTCTTTATGGTATCATTGTGGCCTTGAAATCCATTCATTCTATGGGTTTCTCCAAAGATAAAGCTATGTTTATCAAGCTAGACATGTCTAAGGCTTATGATAGGGTCAAATGGTCTTTCTTCGAGAATGTTTTATTGACCTTCAAATTATGTTTAGGGTTTGTTGAGTGGATTATGAGCTATGTGGCTTCTCCCTCCTACCTTGTTCTTATCAGTGATATCCCCTCCCCTCTTTTCTTGGCTTCTAGAGGGCTATAAATGACTTTTTCTTAATCTTTTTATCTTTTTTGCCCAAAAAATAAATATATTAATTAATATTATTATATTATAATTAATATATATTATTATATTAATTATATTAAATTATATTTATTATAATACCTCAAAGCTAAAATATAATCATATAATTATTAAATAGTTTTAAAGTAAAATAAAATAACTTTGAAGTAAATGAAAATACCTCTTCACATAAAAAATAAAGCACACCATCTACAAAAAAATAAGATAATTATTAAATAGTTCTAAAGTAAACAAATGGATCTAGTGTTAAGATAGCTCTACAAATTTAACTAGTTATTATCAATTGTACTTTCAACCATGTTGCAAAGTAATTACAGCAATCAATATTTGTTTGTCTCTAACAAATTACTATAAACTATACTTTCATCCATTCATAAATCAACTAATCAATCTTAGAAGTTGCTCTAATAAGAAATCACTCGGTCATCAATATTTAACAAACATTTATTTTAACAAACTCAACTTCAACTACACTACTAGCTATGAAACTCAAAATCAACTTTACTAACTGTAGACACTTAAATTTTATTTGTTGTTGCTCCTAATGACATTCTAATTAATCTCATTCCATACTAAATAATTATATAATTTAATCAACTAATCCATTCACTACTAGTTAATTAAATAATTATATTATTTAATTAACCTAGTTCACCCCATTTCTAATTTCATTTCCACCCTACATCTAATAATCTACCTCCCCACAACTCTATTTTCTTGGGGCCAGCTGCCTGCTGCTAATATAATTTAGTTCGGCATTAAGGGTGGGTGGGAGGCAATAGTTGGGGGGGCCTCCCACCCTCCCTAGAGAACCATTATAGCAAGGGAAGTAGATGCCGCCCCCTCAGGAGGTAGATTAGTACTAGGGAGGTTAAGTCTGGGGCACCATACCCCCACCCCCTCTATACAGTTCTCTCTCCCACCCAACTCAAAGTTGATAATTAATGCCATGATAAAGGAGGCTATTCCTAGTTGGAAACAAGAAAGCATATTCAAATAAGCAAGGGACTTAGCCCCTTCATTCCACTATATTCAATTCCAACATTGCTACAGGAAAGAAAATCCCCAAACTTACCTCCATGAAGGGGCCCAATAAATATATATATTGCCTCCACTTTCCCAATAAATATATATATTGCCAGGTTGAGGGGCCCACCGTTATAGCTCGGGGTGGGTGGGGGGAGATAGTTGGGGTTGGGTGGAGGGCCCCCTTCTTGAATATTATTGGGTCAGGTGGTTGGTTAAGTTGTTGGACCAGATATAGCTTGCCCAGCTGCCTTGTCATGTAGAGATATCTAGCTGAGAACTGCCATAGAATAGTATTCGTATTTAAAATTTCCACCTCACATGGCTAATTAATTAAATGTTTTTTATTATTTCAAATTATTCTAATATTCCTCCACCATCCTAAAATAAATGCATTTGCCTCTCAATTTTCAAATAGACTTTATGGTTGCAACAAATTACTATTTTTAGTAAGGGCAATCTTAGCCTTTCATCTCAAACAAACTAAATTCAAAACCTCCATTTTCTCCTTGATCATAGGAAAGTCTTCTCATTTGTTCTCCACCATCAATCTTCTGAGCAAATATCCACCCTTCATATTCCCTCAAAAAGCTATAAATAAAGCTTCAACTATTCCAAAATCTATAAATTTGAAATCATAGGTATAGCCAAAATTTTGAAGTAGATTGTTGAGCAACCACATCCATTTGAGCACATCCATCTTATCAATGGAGTTCATTTGGAAACATTATGTATAGTTAAATTTTGCTATTTGAACTCATATGGAGGTTTGCAATAGTTTAGGGTGGGAAGCTTTCATTAAGTATTTAAAATTATTTTATTTAATTAAGAGTTATTTTATTTTACTTGACACAAACTTTTAACTTTTATTGAAGAATCATTTTATTTTATCTAGCAATTTTTTGATAATACATTTGTTTTACTTTTATTTTAAAAAGAATAATATATATTTTATATATATATATGTAACTTTTGAATCTACTTTTAGAAAAGCCAATTTTTTAATTTTGTTTTTTCTTTGGAAAATATAGTAAAAATTATATTAATTTTTTAATAATTTTATTTGTAGACATTAATATATATTTTAAGTTTTTTTTGCTGATTGTGTCTTCCCAAAAAAACCACTACCAAGTTCATCACCTTCTCAGTACTACTATCTTACTAACATTGAAGGCCAATCCAAATCCAAATCGAGATGCCTCTCTTCCGAATTGTTAGTCTCATCCTCCTCCCGCTCGCTTGGAGCAGTCTATTGCGTTGCTAGTTGTGATCCTTCTTCCCACTTCCTCAATTCTTTAGAGGAGTTTGGTGATATTTTTTTGGGACATTAGTGCAAAAGAGGCAAAAAGTCTCACCTAAATTCATCACAAAAATTCAAAATTTATTGTTTTGATCTTAAGATAGAGGATTGAAAAGATGTAGATTGGGTTTAGAGTTTGTTTAAACTTGGTTTTTCTTGTCACTTCATTTTATTATTTTGTTGTGGTTTAGTCATGTTGATGCAACTATGTCTCTACTAGCATGTCTGTCATGCTGAATCTTGTTGGGCTTCATGTTTATCTATCTCATGATTATACAAGGGTTTGGGCCTTTTCAAAAACCCGCATTTACCTATATTATCAAAAAAATAAATTTTTAAAATTTTGATGTTTTTATATTTAAAAAATAAATATCATTGAAAATAGTTTTTCTTTCACAATCACCACATGAAATGTTTCTCCCCTTGTTGCTACTATAAATTATGGCTTGTAATTTAAACAAAGACTAATTAATAATTGTTCATTTAAGTTTTATTTTTTAATTTTATTTTTTCTTTTTATTGAAAAAATAAATTATAAAAGAAATATGTAACTACAAGAAACTATGAGGAAAGATACAATATCAATAAATACATTACAAAACACCATGACAGTGTACAAAAATCCATGGTCATAAGAACATAAATCACAGTAACCAACACATAACTACAATCAGGAACTAAACATCACCAACAATTGAGTTTTGAGTTGTACTTATTGTTTAATGTATGTCTATCATTATTATTTAAGGTAAATCATTATTATTTAAGGTAAGTCATTTTTATTTAATATAAAAAAATATTGAATATATGGGTGGATGTTTGATATGTGATATAAGGTATATGTTAAATCATTTATAAAATTGTGTTGGAATTGTTTCTTTTTCCTTGTAACCAAATAATTGTCTATTATTCTACACCTTTGAAATAACTTCGCCATCATGTATAAATACTCATAAAATGCGTTATGTTAAACTTTCTATATCTTGCCCAAATTTGTTAGATTATTATGCAATTGGTAATTGTCTCTCCTAAACTATGTAGAAGAGTGACATAATGTTTGAGATGTACTTTGCCAAATCAACTCAATAGAGCTGTAAAGAATGTTTATGACCATCATTCAGTGTTGGGACCCAAGACTCTGTTTGCACTAAAAAGTATAACTTTGAACAAGTGAAGGTTAGATTACAATTTCTTTTGTTTTCTTGCTTCCAAATCTTGCAATACTGTGAATATAAGGAGTTTAGATCTTTTGATCACAATCCAGTATCGTAATATGCTAATATTGCATATTTGAAGCCAATATAAGCACATGCCCTAACTGTTGTAGATCCGTATATTTGCAAGATTATTTGTATTGATCTGAATTTGCAAGATTATTTTTATTGATCTGGGTCATGTTTGGATTCATGGAGTTGCTCTAGCTTGAGTTAATAAGAATTCATTAATATCAGGAATTAATAAGATGTTATTAATATTGGAATTTGGAGTTTAATGAATAATGTTGTAATGCTATTTGTGTTGGATAAGTGTTGTATATTTTTTATATTTTTCTATTTTTCCTATATTTTAAGGCACTTATGTTTATTTTTACATGATTCACGCAATATGTAAAATGACTTTGTATGTGCTTATTTATATCTACACATGTTTAAGGGTGAAGATTCATTATTGTATTGGAGAATGGTTGAGTTTTTGAAGTAGTGAAGAATTTAATTGTGCTAAATTTTTACTTGAAAGAGTTTTTTAGGAACATATTACCTTTACTTTCTATTTATTTTGTCATTGTTTTAAATCTTATATGCACTACTTCTATTGTACAGGGTTATTGAGCTTCTTTTTCTCTACAATTTTTACATAAGAATGAGTATTATCTTATTTTGTCATATAAATGTTTATAGAAAACTTAATAAATATCATAACGAGTGATCTACCATATTTAGTTTCTTAGTCTACATGTTCTCCTTGTTCTTATTTTCACTACTTACTATTGACAATATTTTTTGAAATTGGATTTAATTATCTATTATCTATTTCTGATTTAAATGTGACACTACAGGCTGCCAAAAAAATAGAGCATCATCATCACAAATAAGTGCTGTTTAACTTTGATTAAAAACTAAAAGGAAAATCCTTTATCATTCCTACAATTCTTGCATCATCATCACAAATAAGTGCTGTTTAACTTTGATTAAAAACTATAAATAAAGGAAAAATCCTTTATCATTGCTACAATTCTTACTACAAATACTAATGATGACTACATAACACTAAGACTTCAATCTTGGTTGAAATATATATAAACCTGGGTGCATTTTGAACTCCCTTGACCAAGACGTACTCGTGACACATCTATTTGCATTCTTCCACGTTATATGCATTCTTCACTTTCCTAGGGAAGGCAAAAAGATATTAAAAAAATCTATTTGATGATTTTTTTTAAAGATTTTATACACAATGGGCCATACCCACAAGGATTGAGAGCCTAATAGAAATACTCCAAGTTCAACGAATTTAGAAGCTTTGGCCACCTCATTAGAGAACATTTACAGCAATTAAAGTGTTTAGTCAATTAAAGTGCTTTGTGTTTATATTAACTTCTAAATGTTTGGTCAATGGCGAACAATAATCTCCATATTTGATTTTTTGTTTCTATCACAATTGTTGTTGAACATGCTACCCACTTTCTTGTAACTTTAGCTTTATTCAATTAAAAAAAAGTGTTTAAACAATGAAAGATTTCCATGTGTATCAATAATTATTCATTCATCAAATACACTCTACATAAGTCCACTAGGGAGATATGTTTTCAAGGGAGTAGGGTGCACTACCCTTAGTCAACCCATGACCCAATAATGATGAAAATTTATAATATATACATGCACGAGGTAAACTGAAATACTCTGGAGGAATTAGCACTTTTCTTTCTTCTTCGCCCCCTTTTTTTCCTTGCCATGGAAATATAGCATTTAGGCAGATTTTAATGCTGTTACATATTGATAAAATTTTATTATTTATAATTAAAATTTTATTTTGTCAGATTCCAAATACAAATTACAATGCAAGAGAAGGCTTGACTATTTAAGATTTCCCATCACATGTAGCACATAAATTAAGACTTGGCTAATTTCCATTCACTAATACGTGATGTCTAACATGTAACTGTGGTGATGAATGGATTAACTAGAATGTGATGTGTTGGCTTGTTGTTTATTACATGCATCTGAGCGATGTTATGCACCTTGCAAAGCCACATACATTAACTTGGTGACCATTGAACAGGTCTCTCACTTCCTTATTAGTCCCAACAGAGCTATCAATTATTCCCCTTTAATTGGAAAGGTTAGGCGTGACATCTTTCTAGGCATTTGACACCTAAAATTTGTGCCATTTATCATCTACTTTGCCATATGATTATCGACTTCTCACACCACCACTAACTATTCAATCCATTTCCTATCACTTTTGCAAAAAACTCAAATTATAAACTCCTAAAATTGTAAATGTAAAAGTGTGGCCTTGCTAAATGGTGTAATTGTATATATATTCCATGACAACTTTTTCTTCCAAAACTTAGTCATCATTACAATTAGCATGAAGGTTAGTTTTTGGTCAATGTAAATCAATGTATTATGTGAATTTGCTACTTTTATTAACTTATAGATGGATGACTTTGTTGTGTGTGTTTTTTTAGGGCTCTAAGACTTTGAACCAAAGTGCACAGTTCCCCATGGTGGCAACATTAAACTGCAAGTTGAAGAAATCCCAAAATTTTTCTCAAGCCCAAAAGTTACAACAACCTAATTCTTCACAAATTGCTTTAGAGTTTAGACCACTCCATCTTCAATTAAGTTTTTCTTTTAATTTTTCTTCTTTTAATTTTTGACAGCCTTAGATTGACCAAATCTCTCATGTCACCCCATATCCAGTCAGAGATTTGAGTGTTTTTAGGTAGAAATTTTTGGCTTCAAAGTTTTACTATAATTGTCTGCTATATTTATGACATTGAAATGTATTGCTAAGGGCCTTTAGGGGATTCCAAGTTAATTTGAATAAAGTAGGGTACAATGAGTTCTAGTAGTCATGAGTTTAATCAAGAGGAACCAAGCACTTCCTTGCTTCATGTCTTGGCTATGGATTATGTATAATTATTTATGTGGGCCTCATTTATAAATAGGGAATATTAACTACCTAGCTCAACTCGTACAACTACCATGGTCACACCAATCTAAATACATTATTTTCAAAGTCAAAGCTCATTGGGGAACTAGAGACAATTCCAAAAAGTCATGACCACCAGAAGAAATTCTTCTTAGAAAAATAGGAAGAAATGTTCTTAGTGTGGGTTGAACTACCAAGAGAGCACTAGATCAATAGATTGAGGAATTCACAATAAACTTCCACAATATTTTCCTTGCTCTTTTAGAAACTCTTACAATCACAGACATTAATCATAATTTTTATGAAATTGTGCCAATAATGGAAGAATTTTATCTTGATCACCACAACACACCATTTATAATGGTTTACATGTACATTGATTAATGTCCACAAGACTTATTACCTCTCCAACCTAGTCTTAGGTAGCTTAATACAATATAAAAGGTCCTTGGAGATTGTCATTTTGATTTCTATTCACTTTTCCAATCAAGCATAGAAAGCAAATAATTTTTTTATTAAAATTTCCTAACATCTTTGGTTAAAACTTTAATTTGAATAGTTTAGAAAAAAAATTCAAGTTCCTTTATGGTTATAATAAATGGCTTGAAAATTGTCTTTTATGTTTCTAAACTACATAGCTTGAAACTACATGGAGGAAAGACATGCCACTTAGTTATCTATAAATATGAGATGTTAAAAAATAACAGGCTTAAAAAGTGACGACAAGAGATTTGTTTCAACTATCATCTCAAAAGCTAGATGTAAATGTTTTGAAAAAATAGTTAAATGGAGCAAATTTTGATCCAAAACTATAGAAGTGAATTCTAGAAAGCTCTGTTCTAGAGAAGTCTTTTCTTTTAGCCCAACCATCTCTCTGTTGAACACCCAGAATACTGAGAGGGGGGGGGGGGTGAATTAATATTCTATTAAACCATTCATTCATTAAACCATTAATCGATTTGCTACATTCAATAACAGTAAAGCAAATCAAGCATAGAAAGTACAACCACAAAGCATAGCACATGAACACTAGGATTTTTACGTGGAAAACCCAAAAAAGGGAAAAATGACGGTGAGTGTTAGCTCACAATATATTATAATATCAACAATTTACAATAAGGCTTACTTCCGAAGGCTCACTATCTTAGGGCTCACTGCCCAAGGACTTACTGTCGAAAGAAATGTTCACTGCAACAGGCTCACTGCCAAAAGGGCTTACTGCCAAAAATGAAAGAAGATAGAATAGAGAGAATGAGTGGCTCATTGCAAAGAATGAACTATTACAATTGCATCTACAAATGTATGGAATACAGTTCCAATGAAACTCAAAATACTGTCTCAAAACTTTTCATCCTAAATTGCTCTGTCACACTGCTTTGTTCTACATAAAACTTAGATCTCTCTTCTCAAGCATTTGTCGCACTTACTAGATCACAAAACTTCTTGCATGTCACATATTCACACTCTTCTACTTTTCAAACACCAAAATGAATCTCATATATATATCCACAACACATACCATCTTCAAAATAGGTCGGCTTGTAAGGATGAAACATGTAGTTATGCGATGTGTAGCTTGTTAGCCTCAATGTATTCACCAAAAGACTTTACGGATCAAACCAACACTTGGAATACATTCTTTTATGTTAGCACAAACTACAGAACCACTTAGGATACGATTCTAATCAATAGATTCTTCTACACAAGGATTATAGTATCAGGTCAGCTTCACAAACTAACTAGCACATGCTCAAACCAACTGTTAGAACACAACTTATAGTGTGAACCACAAAGCTTCCTCAAACTCACAATCAAGACTCCTTAGGCATCCCAAAACTTAACTTCAGAACTGCAGAACAAAATATCAGTATACGGTGAAATGCGAAGTACTAGAATTTAGACTCTATCACTGTCAAACACTGTCAATGCCTATAGCGATACTTAAGTACTCTTAACTTCCTTACCAGAGGACTCCAGACTTTGAAACTTTGGAATTAGAGACTTCAATCATGAGTTTACAACACCTTAAAACCACAAGAAGAAATATTCATTACTAGAGAAATGCAGACCAAAACAAATAGGTGTTCTATTCTGTTTAAGATTGTACTCTGCTGTGGCGAACTTATCCCACTTGAAACTGTACTTCCAGAGATCATTAGAAGATAAAACTTTAGAATTGGGAACATCTAAGGATTACTAACATCTTACCAAAACTGCAAGATATGATCTTCAAATGTGGACCAATGCGGACCATAATACTATAGCTCTGTAGTTATCTCTGTAATCTGCCAATACTTAGCCAAAATGCTTAAGTCTCTTTATTGGACTAGAACTCCCTGTACATATGAAGTCTCTACATATTGAATACTTTTATCCAGCAAGATTTTTTCTTTAGAGTACTTGTTATTAAGTTCTATTAACCTTTCGTTGTCAATCTCAGCCCTTACCTTCCTGTCTGCTGCTTATTCAAAGGACTCAAAATGAGAACCTACAGACTCCATGAGTTTCTTCATCTACATTAGAGGAGTCAAAGAGGTGTCTCTCTTTACACCAGGCATGATCTTCTCAAAATTTGTTATAGCTTCACAATAAGCTCACTATCTTCCATATAAGATTTTAGAATCTCCTCTTGGGTTGTGGCTTGGAAAATTGTTCCCAACTTCAATTTTTGTAGTGGGGACATGGTAGCCAAATTTAACTATCCTTGTAACAACTCAAGTGATGATAAAATATGAGTTTCTCTCTGCTTCACCAAAAATTCTCTAAGAGAGTCTAATGAACTCTGACTAGTAGTGTCTTTTCTACTTTCATTTAGAGACACTTGTGCAGCAGGAATTTCCAGAGGCTCTTCTCCATCAGGAGCTTGTTGCTCTTCATTGTTCTCTAGAATAGAGGTGGTTCTGAGATATCCTCTTTCTATTTTTCCTCTTCCTCTACATTCCTTTCCTCAGCAGATTGTCTCATTTCTTCATTGTTTCCTGAGTTTACTAGAGGAGGGTTCACACCTTGATCCACTGAGATTGTAGAAGGTGGTGGAGATGGTACACTTTGTTCACCACCCACATCTGGGACTACACTTGAAGTGCCAACACAAGGATTCTACTCTTTTTCATCTGTATCTACTACAGTTGGAATCTAAAGTTCATTGAGCACATTCAAAATTTTCTCTTCAGTTTCTTTCTCCAACTTTTCAATCTCATTTCTATCCCCAGCCATCAGAGTATTGATTCTCCTTTTGGTTCTAAATTCTTCACTAAGCCTCTGAGTGGCTTTGACTTTATCTTGTCCAGTGAGACTTTGACAAAACTTCTTTAAAATTGATTCCTTCATTTCTACATCTTGATCCATAGCCTCATCTTTTCTAGCAGTTAGAATGCTAGCTAGGTTGTTAGGCAAGCCAATCACAACTTCAATTAATGCTTTATTAAACCTATCCAAGAACCTTACCATAGTGGTTTCAATAATAGCCTTGTAAGCATCAGTGCTCTCATCATAGAGGTTTGCAATAGGCTTTAAATCACCATGCACATCCACTGCATTGATTGTGGCTTCTAGAGTCATAGTGGCTTCATCTTCTTTAGTATCACTTTTTGCTCTTTTTCCCTGTGTTTCTTCATTAGTAGGAAGAGATCCCTTTTTCTTCTAGACTAGTTTTTCTTCTTTTTCACTACCATCTCCAAGGCTCACATAAATTCCGCTGGTGGCCTTCCTTTTCACTCTTTTATTCTACTTCTTCATAGCAGGCTCAGTTCTTTCATGAGTTTCCTTTTCAACATCAGTTGTAGGTAGAATTTTGGAGGTCTCAGGAGTAGCTACAATAGAAGAGGAGGTCCTTGTTGACCTTCTTGTCCAAGGAACATGCCTTGCTTGTTCAGTTTTCTCTTCATGCCTCTCCAGAGCCTTTGCTACTTTAGAAGCTTGAGCCTTAGCTCTGGCTTGCTCTATTTGTTCTTTTGTGAATCCTTTGCTTTGAGGATATTCATCCACCATTTTTCTTACTTTTCTCTATGTCTATGGAAGTGTTTGTTCCAAATGAATTTTGACAGACTTTTCTTCATAAGTCCCAAACCTTTTCTCTTTAGTGTCTCTGGGTTTACTTAGCATCAGATCTACTAGACCTATCAAAATGTCCTTAGTAACCTCATATCCCATTGTTGGGATCCACACTATTCTTGGTTCCACTATCTCCATGAGGCAATCATCTTTAGTCACCATAAAGACAACACCATTTTTATACTTCTCTACTACGCTTCTAGGGATTCTTACCCTAGCTTGCATTTTATCCTGGAATACTTTAAAGTATCGCCACAGAGCTGCACTTTGAGCACAAGCATCTCCAATCCTCTGCAAGTGCTCTCTAATTTGTAGTGCTATAGGGATATGATTTAACCGAACAACATTATTTACACCTGGCATCTCCCTCAAGAAATAGAATAGTAGACAGATAACAAGAGTACCATACTTGAATGGGTACTTAGTATCTTTGGTCCTCTTCAAATTGTCCAACAATTGTTGCTGAAGCAACTCACACAAGTCATAGTCAATGTTTTTCTTACCATCTAATATGATGTATAGATGGTTGTAGCTAAGACAAAGTTCTCCCTGTTGGAGAAGTACACCTTGTATCCAATGCCCATCGAAGAAAATTTAACTGTCAGATCCTCTATATCATTAATAGTTAAAGCTCTCTTATCAAACTTTGCATTAGTTAACTTCATCACAATATCATTGCAGGAACTGTTCCAGAGGAACACAAACCTATAACTTCCTTAATGGCATATTTGGTTATCATGTAGGGCACATCTACCACATAAATCTATCATGGATTCTACTTAATACATACCTCACCCAAGTATCTTCATAGAAGAGAATGAGAAAATTTATCCATGTATCTAGTTTCTTTTCATTTAGGGCACTAAATTCTACTTTCAATTCAAGGTTATCATCCATCAACTCATTCAAATATACTTGCCCTAAGTTTACATGGTTGTATTCTTCCATATTAGCATGAATGTAATCCCTAATATCCTCATATGTAGAACACCATAGGGCACACTAGAAAATGCACCTTCAAGGTCTGTTTCCATGGACTTGAACAGATGCTTTTGCTAGAAATATACAACCATAGAGACAAATTCCTCATAACCCAATAAGAGATTCAATGTGCAATAAACCATAAATCCACATGAAAAAGAAATAGACAATCATACCATCAATGGTGACACAAGATATACCCTGGGAAAATCCTCATAGAGGGAAAAATCCAGCCTCCAAAAGCATGCATCTCTCATGTATTATTCAACAATAAATCAGCAATACATATCCAGAGATCACTTTTGAAACATCAAGCTCTCTCTCTACCTGCAATCCATGTGAACAAGCATGTAACCACACATCCCATGCCATGCTTCAAACCCTCACACAACCAACCTGCAAGAGAAGCTACAACCTAGCCAACAAGCCAAAATGGCTAACTCTCTTCTACAACTACCCTTGTGTTTTCTTTTATAGACATAAGCTCACACAAATACAACATATGGTATTGTAATACCATTTTTCCCAAAACCATGTGTCTACAAAACCATTGACCCCACATTTTATTATTGGTACTAAGTTTTCCCAATTAATCAAATAATTACAAATAAAGTAATTAACCCAATGTTACATACAACGATTACAAGTGGAGTCCAAATAAATATCCAATGTTGCTAAACACATCACAAGATGCACCACAATTAAATATTTATTTTACATAATAAAATAATACCAATGTTATGCAAGGTGTACAACACACCTACTCCACCATTCTCCCACTTGTTGTATACATTGCATAAGGGATCAACATGTAAACTCAAAACATCAAGGGAAACCATCATGTGTGCCTAACATGTACCATATAACCATCCACGTGCTCCATGTGCTCCAAGATACCTACAACAATAATCAAGGTGTCTACCATCTCAAACAAGAATCCCCTCATCCTTCATCTAGCCTCATGAAGAATAAGATCCTCCAAAGAGATGCCACACTAAACTGTCACATAGAAGCAAGAAACCTACATCAACTGATATCCAGACACAAACACCAAATCCAATGGTAACAAATAGGCTCAAGTAGCTAACAAGAATCAATCACCATAGCTAAAATAGCAAACATAGTTAGTTGCTAATGCATTAACTAACCATACCTCCAAACCAAGGTATACAAAAGATAACAAGTAGACCTTATGCCATCAACATATCCAACTCAAAACACAATGATAACAAGTCCCTGTATATACTCAATCCTACAAAAAGAAGTCCTCCAAGGTAACAACACAAAGTATGTGATAACAAACCTTAAGACCCTCCATACCACAACATAATGAGAACATCCAGTTCAAAAGGAATAATATACATCCTAGAAATCCCACTGCATGAGTAAATGTCAAATTTGAAAAGATCAAGGCATCCAAAGATCCACTAATAGCACACACATAGAAGATGTGGCTGAATCCTCTATCACATAGTGTCAAAGAATACACACATAGATATGCAAAATCTGCAAACTAAATAGTTGCAACATAACTATCCTCAAGTCCATATCTCTCCCAAATCCTCCACATCATAAGAGAAGAAGTCAAAGAGACTCAAAAGCTCCATACACATCTCAACTCCAATGTCATGTGAACATAAATATCTAGCAAAAAGAATAAGACCAATCAAGAGAGAACCTGTAAATCATAACCATGTCCTTATATCCACACTAATGTGCTATATCTGTGAAAAGTATAATCTCCTCTACAACCGAAAGATAAGAAGCCTCCACAACATCCAATAACAAGATGCAAGCCTCCCAAACCAAAGGTAGATCAAACTCATAACCATCCCAAAATAGGAATAAGCCCAAAGCCAGTATTTTGTCACCATATTTTATAGTTGAACCTCTAACTTAGCTACTAGGTTAATTATCTTGTAAGCTAGAACTCCATTTAGAGCCAAAGGCTAGTCCTTAAAATTCTAGTCTCATCCTTCTTTTCATTAGTTAGTTCTCTAGAAAAAATTGTATAGGAAAATTTTCTTCTTGTGCTCATCTTGAATGGAGATGATAGTACTTGTTGCACTAACTTGGAGAGATCTATTTCTTTTATCTCATTTGATTTTCCATGAATTCAAATTAAGCTTAATGAATTTCACTACCTTGAATCCATGGTGGGGTTTCTCTTCGCTTTAATCTTAGGCCTATTTTGCTACATTATGTTGCTACTTATATAAGCCCTATCTTTTCTTTACAAGTATTCTTATTTCATTTTGATTATGTATTCCAACAAAGGATTGTGTGCTTTGTTAAATCATTCAAGGCTCTAAGAGCTATCCTACCATATGTACGGTCCATGGGTCATCCCACAATAATGGGTTACACTTTTTGGCCAAACTTGACATTGAAATCAATAGTTGGAACTAAATCTTCACTTTCTAACACCTATAGCTGCTAAACAGTTAGGAATTTGAAGATGATGCGAACTAGTGATTTATGAGATTTTGTCTGTAGATTCTAAAAATATTTTAATAAAACATTTGGAGTTAAATTGTAAATTTTTTTGTGTCTCCTTTGATAACTAGTTTTAAATAGTAAACAACATTTTTTTAAAGTGATGTGTATTCCATCACACATAACTTTTTTTCTACAAAGGATAAAAATTTGATTCTTTTGAATTTAGATTGGTAACACCGATATTTAGGGTATACATTTGGTTTCATAATGTTTTGTTGAATATTTTTATTTTTTAATTAAATTTTGAAGTCAAACCAATTATAATTTAGATATAGGCGTATTTCGTCAAACAGAACTTTTTCTGTATGTATCGAAATTCAATTTTTTTTTGTTGAAACAAGGACATCAATACCTAGGGCATATATATTTTTCAAAAAAAAAATTCATTAATGTACTAATTTTCCATGTGTGTAGAACAGAGAACTTGATGTTCGGTGAAAAACCTATGTTTAGTAAAACTAAAAAAAAATCATAATAAAATCAAAATATATCAAAACTATACTTGTTAGAATACTCGTTTCGAGGAATACGATCCTCCAATTTGGTTTGGCAAGGTGATTCCATTTGGAGCTTCAACTGGGCTTCAAAAGCCAAAATTTTGTAGAAGAAAAGGGAAGGGAAGGAGGGAAGGTGTCTAGTAAGGGTCTTCATTCGAAGACCCCTTCTAATGAAGGTAGGTGACATCCTTCATCCAAAGTGCAGTTGACTTTGAATGAAGGTCCAAGCATCGTGCCAACATCTTCATAACGACCACCTTTGAATGAAGGTCCCTTGCATTAAAAAATAATTAAATTTCTTAATGGCCAACCTTCGTTTGAAGGTTCAACTGACTTTTGTTTTTTTAAATGTTTTAGTTTTTTCCTATTGCATATAAATAGGATGTTTTTTTTTCATTTTTACAAATCAATGTAACAAGATAAATTTACATTTTTGTTCTGCAAGGGAGGAGAAAATCTTTGAGAGAAGAATTTTCAAGTCATATCTTACAAAGGAGATGAGAAACAAAAAGAGAAGATAAAATATGAGTGCATGAAAGCATTCTGCAGAAACTACACAAAGATTAAATAAAGAAAGATTGCAAAAATATTATAAACTAAAACAAGGTATGCATCTTTTTGATGCAGGAGCATCCGGGTTCATGTGCAATCCTCATCAACCAAAAATATTTTCTTTACTTTCTTGTTGTTTATTTTACTGCAAGAGTTACTACAAGAGTTGATTGATCAAATTTTTGGAATTTTCCTAAAGATTTTGGCCAGGTGATTACTTGATCTTGAAGAAAGGCCCAAATGGGTATCTACATCTCAAATTTGGTGAAAATCTGCTTAAAATCGAAGAAGTTATGCCTCATGAAGTTTTTGCCTGTCACCAGATATCCTGTGACCTTTATTTTGCCTGCTGAGCTGTTTGGGCTGCCTAGCACTAAAAGGTCACTACACTAGATATACCGCTTGGTGCTAAAATCATCCTTCACTAGATTTGTGCTAAAATTAGACTTCACTGGATTTGCGCCAAAATCAGGCTTCACTAGACACGTCAGACAGACACCATAATTCCCACTGGTGCAATGACAGTGGATTTCCCCACCGGAGTATTAAATAGGTGTTAGCGCTAAAAGTTGACTTCAATGGATCTACGTGAAAAGGGATCCTCACATGAGATATCCACTAAATGACAAAATCTCCATTGATCCAGTGCAGGGTGAAAATCTTGCCAGAAGTGTTAGAAGAGCCCAACGCTAAAATGGAGCCTCACTGCACATGTCATGTGAGACACGAAAACCCCTCCATGTCCTATGATGGCTAAATCTCCTGCTTATCTAGTCATGGCCCAAAAGCTCGCATCCAGTGACACTTGAAATCCTGGCAAATGGCATAGAAGATGACAACGTTAGTTTTAAAACATGTGAATGACCGTTCCAAGGGTGAATAAGGATCTGACACATGTCCTATGCATGTGATAAGGTCGGTGGCCACCTCAGGGGTCTATAAATATATGGATTTCATGCTATGAAGGGTAGATTCTCCTTGGCACAGATTCTCCTTGGTCAACGTTGGTAGTATGTTTGTGGAGCTACAGAGAATCCTCCAGATTACAAGATCTATGTGGTCAGATCTTGAAATGTTGTAAGGCTAAAGCCAATGCATGTGTAATGCTAATTGTACTCCTATTGTAATCCTTCTCTTGCATATGAATAAAGGATCATTTTGTTTTGTTGTCTAGTGTTAATCGTTCTCGCTACTTGATCTGGTAGCTTGATAAAGCCCCTAGATATTGAGCTGCATCACTTTTCTTTTCTATTTAATCTAGGTCATTTTATTTATGCTTAAATATATACATGTATTGATGAATCATGTTGTAGGATGTCATTTAATCTAGGTCACTTGATTTATGCTTAAATATATACACATTGATTTCATGTAACTAGGATGTCATTTAGTTTAATTCATTCCTCATTCTTGGCTATAATCCCCACCCCTCTACCTGGAGATAACTACCTACCTCTCCCTCTCTCTCTCTACCACTCTCTCTCTCTCTCAGGTTGTCCACTCTCTTTACCTCTACCTCTCCCTTGCTTAGGCCTCCCTAGCTATCTCTCTCCCTCTCTAGCTCTCCATATCCCTCTCCCTCTCTCCAACCTTCTCTCTCTTCTTCCTTTTATACTATTTTTCTCACCTCTATCTTTAACAAGTGTGTTATGTGTTAGTAAACCTAGGAAGTGTGTCATGCTTCTAATCCAAACATTACCAAAAGGAACTTTTTTCTTGTGGTAGCTTCCATATTGAGGTCAATCATCCTTATAGGAGATTTCATATATATCAAATTGTACATCTTACTTGAATAATTGTGCACGCTTACACACTAATCCTTAAATGGTATAACTACCTATGTGTCTTGTACTCATATTTGTCACTTGTGCATGAGGATATATATCACTTGTGGTCATAAATATTAGTTATTACATGTACATATATTAATTTTTATAGTAATTTGATATGGAGGCTCTTTAAAATATATCAAGACTTAGAACTAAATTATAAGTTTTCTGTAATATGTATTTCCTTGATGTGTGATACATTTCGAGAGATTATTATTTAAATTAAATATTCTAAAATTTTCTCTTGTATATATTACTTTTGTGTGTACCTGGGCTCAACATACATAAACTGAAGCTGACCCAAATTTAGATACTAGAGAAAAAGATGCTGAAGAACACATAGTTGATGTTAGCCTGGAGGAGGCCCAAGTGCAAACAATGGATGTTGGAGAGGGGTTAGGATCACTTCCTTTGACCATGGATGAGCATATGAATCTAGATAAAGAGGTGAAGAGAAAAAATTCTTATAGAAATTTAGATCATTTACTTAACATGGATATGGAGAAATTGAAACATTATGCTGGACAACCTATAGTACTGATCAGATCAATGAATAAAACTGCAAAGGAAATAATTGCTCATTTCAATAATCTTGATACACTTGAGCGAACCCAATTGTTATTAATTGTAATTCTAAGTAATGAGCTAAATGAGCCATTACAATTGTTGGGTGTAGATTCATCATTGAAAAAGGGGAAAGGTTCACACCTAGAAAAAAGTATTGTTGAAAATGTTAAAGAAGGTTTGGCTTCCATTGGGAAACAATCTCAATCTGCAGATAAGTCCATTTCAAGAAGAGTGATGTTGACATCTATTTTAAGTGAAAAAAATTCTAAAAAAAGACAATTGTCTTCAATTTCAACAGAGATTGGTTTCAGTAGAAAGACACTAATACAATATGTGGAAAGGAGAAAATTATTGGATGATAGTACCTCGGAAGGCAATTGGACAATTATGTGTAGAGCTCCTCAATTTGATAGGATTCAAGATGTTTTTAGGAACTTGATCTCAACCTTTTGGAATGATATTACTCGTGCTTCATCAAATAGTGGAAATGTTATCAAACATAGAGCTGGGCCCAATAGTCATGATCTACATACAAAACATTGGTTAGACATAACACAACATGAGATGTATGTGATGTTTTGTAATTCAAATCCTCATATAAAGATTGGGCAAACAATGTCTGAAAGGTTAAGGTCATATTATGCGGAGACAAACAAGGTTTTTGAAACTTGTTATCATTATCATATTGAATTTGATCTCTACTATCAGGTGTTTCGAAAGATTAGAGAAGATAGTGATGGTTTTGTAAATACACCTCATAAACAAGCACTTAGTCAATTCATAACATCCATCTTATGTGATAAATCAAATGATGATAATGCAACTGGTCAAATAAACTACATAAAAGGTCTTTGTGAAACATGTGGAAATTTGGCTAAAGTGCCTTTGAGAAACAAATATATCGACCCAAGGAAGTTGATAAATTGCAAGAGTTACAAGTACATAAAGTTTCAAACAAAAAATGGGAAAGAATCCACAAGGCTAGATTATGTTGAAGAGGAGATAGCTATTGGAACATTTATGAAAAATTTTCATAAATTGATATAACCATACATACATCATGCTTTTTTTGCTAAGTGGAAAGCACAACAGTTTCAAACATTAAGAGATACTTTCCCACTTGGAATAGTTTTATTAGTAGTCAACTTTCTAGAAAATTACTCTTTTGTACATCAAAAATAGATTCAATCACAATATTACTTTTCAGAGCAAATCACTATTATGGTGCATGTGTGTTATCGACATGCACAATTGGATTTGGATGGTGTTGACAGTACATTTGAAGCACAAGTCATTAAGAAAGAATATCACTTCTATATTAGTGATGATAAAGAGCATGACACACATTTTGTAGAACATTGCTTTAAGAAGTTTTTTGAATATTTGGCAAGTAATCGTGTAAAAATTGAAAAGCATTTTGTATGGTCAGACAGATGTGCGTCACAATTCAAATCATCAAGGACACTTTATGCACTATGTAGATATCATTGAAATGACAATATAACACATGTTTGGACTTGAGAGTGGACATAATGTTGGTGCCCACCTAGGGTTTGGGTTTTGAGTCGAGTCTGCAAGCCTTTATTTTATTCCCTCAAACCCTTAAATGTCTTAGGTTTTATTTCCCCTTGGCATCATGCATTGTATCTTCTATTTCGCTGTTGACCTCATGTGGCAAGTCATCAGTCACTTAAGTTGCATTTTCATGCCTTAGCATTCATGGGTTGACCGGCCCCATTGCATTGTATTACCGCTTTCTCCCGTCACGCTAAAAAAGATTAAAAAAGATGCTAAGTCCAAAGAAAACCCTTTGTGCAGTGGTGAAAAATAGTTGTATGCATCTTTGTACGCATATCAGGTAGTATATGGCATATTCCAGGTTAGATTCCGTGCTTGTATGTAAAGGTTTGTATGTTGTTGTATATTCGCACATACAAGGTGCAATATACAAGTGGTGGATCTCAAAAAAGGTTCCAATCAGGTTGAAATGGTGGTCGGGTCCACAGGTATGTGCAAGGGGGATTGTAAATATATGTGACAGATACAATTAAACATACAATGCAGAATATACAAGCCCCAGACATCAAAGTTTATCAAATCGGGCCTGACGGGGATGGATGCAAAAGCATAGTTGAAAAGTCAAAGCATTTCTTTGTATGTTGCGATGTATGTATCTCCGATATACAAGTGAAATGTACAAGCAGATAGATGCAAGGCAGATGCGACCAAGGAGTTAACTGCGTTTATGAAAAAGGGTGGAATCCGCAGGTTGTATATTGGGATTGCATGTTCCCAATATACATTCAAACATACAATGAAAACATACAAAGGGAACGTGTCAAGCAAGACTCAAAGCCTCGGGCCCACCAGTTATATGTCCGCCTTGTATGTTTGAACATACAAGGGTCATATGCAAAGGGTAAACATGCAAGGCCCAGACGCGAAAGGAAAATATGTTGTGGCGGATGAAGTTTTGAGGTCCACCGGTTGTATGTTGCACCTTGTATGTGCGACATACAAGGTAATATGCAATGGTTAGATGCAAATGCCAAATTTGAAAATTGTTCTAATCTAATTCATAGGTGGCTTGGGTCAGCGGATTGTACATTGCACATTGTATGTGCAATATACAAAGCGATATGCAAGAATAAAGATACAAGGTCCGGACCCAATTGAAATCTCAAAGTGTTTTATAAATATTTGGGGTCTACACCTTGTATGTGTTGCAATTGTATGTATATGCAATTGCATATACAACGAGCATATACAAAGGAAAAGATGCATTGGCTCATCGACGAGAGACTACCTATCGGTGGTTACTCCCAGGGTCATTATAACAGCCAATGGAGATACAATGACACAGTGATGGAGATCCACTTAGCAGCTGCCACGTGTCCAAAAGTAATTGTATGTATATGCTTTTGCATATACAAGGGATTTGAATGTGCAATGGGTAAAAAAAGGTAAAGCATATGTTTGCACTGTGAGAAGTCAAAAAGGGAAAAAGGGCTGCCTGCGTGGCAGGATTCTATTGGCCGAGGACTTTTCAGGATAAATTAGAGCTGCAGATCTCAGCGGGAAGGAGGAAATCAACGGTCCTATTCAAAGTTTTCATAGGAGGAGATCTGTATGTTTTCACAGTTGCATTTCAAATCGAGAGAATTCCAGAGCACGCAACTATTGCATTTCTTGAGGCTGCGGGTAGGTTGGCCATTAATGGTGAAATGTACAAGAGGTATGGGTCTAGTGGACGGGCCAACTACCATATTTGATGAGAAAATCTCCAGGCGGTGGCCCATTTCCCCATTTTCTCCTGCTCTCCCTTCTTTTTCTACCTACCGCATTGAATGTTTTGGGCGCCATTCCATGGTGCATTGTATTTGGTAGAATTTTGATTTGACCATTGTACTGGATTGCTAAGTACATGTCTTGGTATATATTAGAACTGTGTTACTCATTTTTTGTGGTTGAAAATTGGAAAATTTTTTGGTGTTACTCATTTTTTTGATGTCCACAACAGTTTTGCTAGTGGCTCTGTTTTGGTACCTTGTGAGTTGATGAATCATATGTTGAATGTTTTATGCATAATCTTGTTGGTTTCATGTTGTTTTATATGAGAAATGCATTATTGCATGTGTTTAGTTCTTTGTCTCCAAGTTGTGGACATCTTTTCTTTTGAATCTAAATAACTAAGGGTTGTTTAGGATTTAGGAACATGGATTTTCTGTGTTAAATTTAATCTTTTATCTTTGTTCAAGGAGCAAATTAAATATTTTAGGTTAATCATTGGGAAAGGTATGTTGCAGCAGGGATATCATCAAGTATGAACAGCTAAATACTTAGTTTTGGGAAGTATCTGTAAGGCAGACACTAAAAAATCCCCTTGAAACCCAGTTATTGTTTTAAGTTTATGATGATCAATCACGTGTATGTCTATTGACTCCGAGCCCTGAGATAGGCACCAGTCTGGTCTTGTATTGAGGTTACAACCCAAGGTCCCAGTTTTGCATCCAAATACAACATACAAATTCATACTTCAAATATAATCCTTTAGGACATTAGAAGTAGTTTTAGGACCAAAATCCTCTGTCTCACAACTGAACATAGGCCCAAAGCTAGCCCCTTTGCACTTATTCTATAGTTTTGGTTTGCATAAGAGAGGATTTATTTGCTTTGTGTCAACATCCCAGCAAGTTCATAGATGCATTTCATGGATGTTGAATAGGGAATACCCTCCTTAGTTCTGCAGAGCCTAAAGAAGAAGAGATATTTATAGAGTCTATCTCCTGTACTGTTGGCCCTTGGCCCGAAAATCCTATTGATCAATGATGGCTACCTTGTAGGGATAACTAGGAAGCATCCAGTTTGGGAAAAACTCCAATAGATTTGGTGACTCCACTATGGAAGCTTTGTGTAAGAACCTTGGATTAAAAGAAAAACTAATTCCTAAGTGTAGATGGCGACTCCGAACTAATCTCCCAACCGGTAAAGTGAAATTTGTATGCAAGGGAGAAGATCCTTGCGTAATCCTTTGTTTGAAGAATTACCCAGAAAAATGATGTATAGGAAAAAGGGGACCATTTAGGCCGGTCAAGAGGGTTCTCCTAGCCCTAGAAACAATAATAATACCCAAGATGATCCAAGGTCTTCAGAGCAGCAGGCACCTTATTTTTCAAACACAGAGGCTGAGATTCAAGATGTATATGAAAGACAATAAGGTGATACATTGAGAATGAGGTCAGAGGTGTTTTAGGAATGCCCATTCTTAGATCCCCCTGACAGATTTGAAGAAACTGAGTCCCCAAGGGATGATGATGATGACCAAAATGGAATGGGACCATCCTCTTCTATGCCTAAGGATGAAGAATTAGTTGAGGAAATCAAGAGCTTGAGGGCTGAATTAGAATACTTGCAGGCTTTGAAGATTAGAGATGATATGAGACAAAAGGTGCAAGCTTTAAAAATTGTTCAACATGATTCAGTTCCCACCCTTGATAATGCAAATGTGCTGAGAAACCAGCAAAGAAATAAAGTTCAGAATTAGTAGAACGATCAGAGACAAAATACAAACAATGTTAGGGTACCATTAAACAATGTGAGAAATCATAATGCTAATGGGAATGCAAATGCTAATCAGTTTGGTAGACAACCTATGCAGTTGGATAGATTCAGGTAGCTAGTTTTTAATGGTATTCTTGGTTACCCTAACCCCATTGATAAACATGTAAGGCTTCAGATACCAAAGTTTCCAGGAAACAATGCTGTGTCAGGTGAAGATCATTTGAAGGCCTTTTAGAATGTTATGGACAACTTTGAAGTTGAACATGAATATGTTTTTATGAAATTGTTTATGCAGTCCTTAGTTGATGAAGCTAGAGAGTGATATAAAAGTCTGCCTGACCAGAGTGTCTCATCATGGGATGACTTCAGAAGGATTTTTAAAGAACAATATGGTGACAAGATTGATCCAAGATTTTTTATAAATGAGTTCACTGGTATTACTAAGGGGTCAAATGAGCAGGTTGTAGATTTTAATGCTAGGTTCACTAAGGTGTTGAACAAATTACCACTTCACATGAGGCCTAATGAACCAATGTGCATGATATTGTACATAAATGCTTTTGATGCTAAAACAACTTATGGGTTAAGAGATAAGGGTCCTACTAGCCTCAAGGATGCTTTTAAAATTACAACCAACATTGAAAATAATAGGAAAGCATCTGGTAAGACAAATAGAAGGGATGACGTAAAGATTCTACAAAATACAAATAATAAGTCTCAAAGTACTCAAGATAATGCATCTACTTTTGAAGAGAAATTGGATAAATTAACAAATATTGTCAGGGACCTAAGTTATAGACTTGCTAAAAATGAAAAGGGGATAGGTCCTAAAAGGCAGGTTTACCAAAGACAAGAAAAGAGACCATCATTGCATGATATGCCATATAACACTAATTGGCATAATGGTAAACCCATCCTCCCAAATAGAAACACTAATCAAAGAGTGCAAAATGTTAAGGAGACTCCTGATCCTTTGAAGAAAGCTATTAACATTGTTGATGATACCCCATGGTGCATAATTTGTCAAATGCCTCACTCACAATCACAATGTATGATTGCTCAATCTTTGTATAATAATGTTGTTGCCTGTGATGAATGCAATGAGCCACATTGTATAGAGGATGATAATGTCAATATGTTGTCCACAAATGGGGAGTATTCTTCTTATGATGCTGATGAAAGCATGAGTTATGGGACTCAGGTCTGCCAGCAGATTTCCTATGATGAGGATGATGAAGATAATTATGCTTATGCTCAGGACTCACACATCTTTTTGAATAACTTGAGGAGGCCTTCTGATGAAGAGATTAGAGCTCTCACAGTTGCAGCAGTGGTACAGGTCAAGAGTAACTATAACCTTAGAGGTAAGGCTTAGGTAGGTGATCCACGTCAACCAGAGGACACCTTTGTGAATCAACCAATGCATAATCATAAAGGGGATAAACCACAGAAAATGAGATGGAATGATAACAAGAAAAATTCTAAGAAAAAACCAAGTCATGATTCTCAAAGACCAGAAAATGAAGTTCCCCAAAATGAGGGTCAAAACAAGAATTCTCAGGTCATGGATGACAGTCAGAAGGCCATTAAAATTAAGGCTGGATTAGCTCAAGATAAGAATAAAACCATGGCTCAAGCTACAACTGTTATACAAAATTATGCTCCCTTTGACATAACTCAGGTTTTATCCCAGATAAAGGTCTCTATTCCATTGATGGAGATGATGAAATTGAAGAATTCAGGAACAAAGCATTGTCCCTAATTTCAGGAGTAGCTGGTCAGGCCGAGCAGAAGGTTGAAACTCAGGGTAAGAAACAATCCTTGTGTGTTGATGAGGATGAAGTTCCTGAAGTCTATCTGGGGGTGACAATGACAAAATGCCCTTCATAGGTTGAACCATTTTATGTCTCCCTTGTTATCAATGGAAAAGTAATCAAGAATTGCATGCTTGACTCAGGAGCATCAACAAATATTATGCCTCTGGCTATCATGCAACAAGTTGGATTGAAAATAGATAAGGCATGTGGAAAATTCTATGCAATGGATGCCAGGGAGGTGCCATTTATAGGAATCATGAAGGATGTGGATTTTATGCTAGCACAATATCCAGAAAAGACATACAGAATGAACATAACAGTAGTTGACATAAAGCCACAGTATGGTATGCTATTGTCAAGAAGATGGGCAACATTGGTTGGAGGAAGTATGTAGTTAGATTTATCATATGCCATGATCCCAATGAATGGTAGAGATGTCAAGCTAGTTAGAGAAGAGAGGTCACTAGAAATAGTGGAAGATCAAGATTCAGAAGAGCATATCTGTTTTGTGGATACTGACTGTGAGAATTTCAAAATTGTCTCAGATGATCAAGGAAGTGAAAGGAGAGATCTTTGCATTCAAGAATTTGACCAATAGGGTCTCTGGACTATGTATTTTGATGGAGCTTGTTCAAAGGAAGGTTCTGGTGTTGGAGTTGTGTTTTTGTCTCTAGTAGGTAAGCTTCTGAAATTTTCTTTCTTGTTAAAGTTTGCTTGCACAAACAATATTTCAGAATATGAAGCTCTGCTACTAGGATTAAATGTTGCTTTGAAGCATGGGATTAAGATGCTAAGAGTGTTTGGAGATTCAAAATTAATTGTCTCCCAGGTGAGAGATAAATATGCTTCAAAAAATAAAAGGCTAAAACAGTATAAGCATGCTATATGGGATACAATTGAATTGTTTGATGCTTTTTCAATAAATTGGATAGAAAGATCAAAGAATGTCATGGCAGACTTTTTAGCTAATGTGGCCATAAGGCTGGATGATATCACCATGTCTGATGTTACAAATGTTGAAGTTAAAATGAGACCTATAGTACCAGATAATGTATGCAGTTGGCAGGTGTTTGATGATGATAGAGATTTGTTGAGGTTCCTACACTGCATAGATTAGTATGAGAACTAGGAGATAGATTTTCAGAAGTTTGTAGAAGTTGTGAATGGAAGAGAAACTCTTTTGGAGAAAGAAATAATTCAACTTAAAAAAAATAAGATCCCCAGAGGGCTTGTTGCCTTAAAAGGAGAATTTGACAATAGACACCATTTTGTTAAGAAGGCATCTCCTACAAACAAGGATGACTTGGAGGAGATAAACTTGGGGACACACCATACCCCCAAAAGGGTATATATTGGCAACCAACTCAAGCCACACATCAGGAGTATGTTGATTGCATTATTGAAAAAATATAAGCATGTCTTTGCATGGTCATATGAGGACCTAAAAGCTTATAGAGAAGACTTATTCCAGCATGAGATTCCTTTGAAGCCTGGAGCTAAGCTGTTCAAACAGAAACAAAGACCTATTAACCCAACTTTGGCTCCAAAAACGCAAGAAGAGCTTGTGAAGCTCAGGGAGGCTGGAATAATTGTGCCTATCAGACACTCAACTTGGGTGTCCAATTTTGTCCCGTTAGAAAGAAAAATGGTGACATAAGACTTTGTGTGGACTTCAGAAATTTGAATGTATCTTATTTAAAGGATAATTATCCACTACCTAACATGGAGGCTATGTTGCAGAAGGTAACTGGTTGTGAGCTTTTATCCATGATGGATGGATTTTCAGGATATAATCAGGTGAAGGTGAAAGAATCTGAACAATACAAGACTGCCTTCACCACTCCATGGGGAACTTATGTATATGTAAGAATGCCATTTGGACTAACAAATGCAGGTGCTACATTTTAGAGGGCTATGGATTTTTCTTTTACAGGATTGATTGACTCAGTTCTGGCTGTATATCAGGATGATTTAACTGCCTATTCAAAAAAGGAGGAGCAACATTGCATGCATCTAGAACAAATTTTTATTAGGGCATTAGAGTATGTAATTTCACTTAACACAAAGAAATGCACTTTTGGGGTAATAGAAGGAAAACTATTGGGACACATTATTTCCAAGGATGGAGTTAGGATTGATCCTGAAAGGGTTGCTGCAATTGATAGAGTTCAAATTCCTAAAACAGTGAAAGGCATTCAGTCTTTCTTTGGGTAGATTAACTTTGTTAGAAGATTCATTCCCAACTTCGCAGAAATTACAAAGGATATTTCTAAAATGTTGAAGAAGGGTGCAACTATCAAATGGGAAAGTGAAGCAACTAGATCATTTCAAAACATCAAAGAGGCTATAAAGATGGTTCTTGTGTTGAGATCTCCTAATTTTTCTAAGCCACTTCAATTCTTCTCATTTGCCTCTTTTCACACTATTGCTGCATGTTTATTATAGAAAAATGAAGAGGGTTTTGAACAACCTATTGATTTCTTTAGCATGTCATTGCAGGCAGCTGAATTGAAATATGATATCATGGAAAAGCAGGCATATGCATTGGTTAGGGCAGTCAAAAGTTTCAGGCCATACTTAGTGGGATCTCAGATAGTTGCATATGTGCCCCATGAAGCAGTTAAGGACATTTTCACCCAGCAGGAAGTGACAGGAAGAAGATGTAGGTGGATTAACAAGTTACAAGAGTTTAACATTGAGATACAAATTATAAAATTGGTAAGGGGACAGGGTTTGGCTAAGATGATGACACAATCAAATTTGGAGGCATGCCAGGTAAATGTAGTTTAGAATGAAGTTGTTAACATGTCAGAATCTGAATGGTACAAGGATATTGTGTATTATTTGCAGAATTTGAATTGTCCTTCCCATCTCAGTGATAGTCAAAAAAGGACCTTAAAGTTACATGCTATCAAATACATAATTATTCAAGGAGAATTCTATTGGAAGAATCCTGATGGTGTACTACTTAGGTGTGTGGATGAAAATCAAGATACAAATATTTTAAATGACATGCATAAAGGAGTGTGTGGTTGACACTACTCTGTCAATACAACAGCTCACAAAATTCTTAGAGCAGGCTATTGGTGGTCAACCCTTTCTCAGATGCACAAAAGGTGGTAAGAAAATGTGATCCCTGTAAAAGGTTCTCAGGAAGACTTAAGTATGAAGGTGTATTACCCCTTAGGACTGTAACTGTGGAGGTTCCATTTCAACAATGGGGAATTGATTTTATAGGGGAAATTTCAGAGAAATCAAGTGGAGGACATAGTTGGATTTTGGTTGCTACTGACTATTTTACCAAATGGGTTAAAGCCATTCCAACTAAGAAAGCTACAAGCAGGGTGGTGATGGATTTCTTTTTGGAACACATTATTATCAGATTTGGAGTGCTAGTCAAAATGGTCACAGACAATGCCATGTACTTCAAATCTAGTGAGTTTGTTGATTTTTGCAATAACTATGGGATTAATGTGTCATATGCATCACCATATCATCCACAAGGAAACGGTTAGGCAGAATCAAGTAACAAAAGCCTTATGAAAATCATCAAAAGGATGGTAGACAAGAACAAAAGGGCATGGGATTCAAAGCTAAAGATGGCATTATGGGCTGACCAGATAACAGTGAAGAAAGCAATTGGAAGGTCACCTTTTGAGCTAGTGTATGACGCAGTAGCTAAGTTACCTGTGAATAATATCTTGCCAGTTTATAGATTCATACAAGAAAATGATAAAGAGATTGAGGACTCAATGAATGAAAAGATAAATCAACTGGTTGCATTGGTTGAAACCAAAAGAGAAGCACAGAAGACAAATATCAAGAGACAGCAGAAGGTGAAATATTTGTTTGATAAAAGAGCTGTAGAAAGGAAGTTTTAGATAAGTGATTTGGTCCTTGTTTGGAATGCAAAGAGTCAAGATAGGGGCAAGCATGGTAAATTTGAGCCCTTATGGACGTGCCCATATCAAATCAGCAATATTCATGGAGAAGATTCCTATTTTCTCTAGGCCCTAAATGGTGAACTACAGGAATTGCCTGTGCACAGTCATTCTTTAAACATTATTTCTCATGAATGAATATCTTGAGTGCACATTGTAAACTAGGTGTGAATAGTTTGTACATACTTTGTATAGTCAGTGGTGTTTTGTGTTTTCCGTTTTGCCTGGTCTGTCCCAGGGTGGTCTGGTTCTCGCTGCAGCCTTGCGCCTGCACGTCCCCAGTCGGAGCCAATGTTGGTGCCCACCCAGGGTTAGGGTTTTGAGTTGAGTCTGCATGCCTTTATTTTATTCCCTCAAACCCTTAAATGTCTTAGGTTTTATTTCCCCTCAGCATCATGCATTGTATCTTCTATTTCGTCGTTGACCTCCTGTGGTAGGTCATCAACCACTTAAGTTGCATTTTCATGCCTTAGCGTTCATGGGTTGACCGGCCCCGTTGCATTGTATTACTGCTTTCTCCCATCGCGCTAAAAAAGATTAAAAAAGATGCTAAGTCCAAAGAAAACCCTTTGTGCGGTGGTGAAAAACAGTTGTATGCATCTTTGTATGCATATTGGGTAGTATATGGCATATTCCAGGTTAGATTTCGTGCTTGTATGTAAAGGTTTGTATGTTGTTGTTGTATATTTGCACATACAAGGTGCAATATAAAAGTGGCAGATCTCAAAAAAGGTTCCAATCAGGTTGAAATGGTGGTCGGGTCCATAGGTATGTGCAAGGGGGATTGTATGTATATGTGACAGATACAATTGAACATACAATGCATAATATACAATCCCCAGATGTCAAAGTTTATCAAATCGGGCCTGGCAGGGATGGATGCAAAAGTAGAGTTGAAAAGTCAAAGCATTTCTTTGTATTTTGCGATGTATGTATCTCCAACATACAAGTGAAATGTACAAGTGGATAGATGCAAGGTGGACGTGACCAAGGAGTTAACTGCATTTATGAAAAAGGGTGGAATCCGCGGGTTGTATATTGGGATTGCATGTTCCCAATATACATTCAGACATATAATGAAAACATACAAAGGAAACATGTCAAGCAACACGCAAAGCCTCAGGCCCACCAGTTGTATGTCCGTGTTGTATGTTTGTACATACAAGGGTCATATGCAAAGGGTAAACATGCAAGGCCCAGATGCGAAAGGAAAATATGTTGTGGCAGATGAAGTTTTGACATTTGCCGGTTGTATGTTGCACCTTGTATGTGCGACATACAAGGTAATATGCAATGGTTAGATGCAAATGCCGGATTTGAAAATTGTTCTAATCTGATTCATAGGTGGCTTGGGTCAGTGGATTGTACATTGCACATTGCATGTGCAATATACAAAGCGATATGCAAGAACAAAAATACAACGTCCAGACCTGATTGAAATCTCAAAGTCTTTTATAAATATTTGGGGTCCACGCCTTGTATGTGTTGCAATTGTATGTATATGCAATTGCATATACAGCGACCATATACAAAGGAAAAGATGCATTGGATCGTCAGCAAGAGACTACCTATCAGCGGTTACTCCCAGGGTCATTCTGATAGCTGATGGAGATACAATGACACAATGATGGAGATCCAATCAGCAGTTGCCACGTGTCCAAAAGCAATTGTATGTATATGCTTTTGCATATACAAGGGATTTGAATGTGTAATGGGCAAAAAAAGGTAAAGCATATGTTTGCACTGTGAGAAGTCAAAAAGGGAAAAAGGGCCACCTGCGTGGTAGGATTCTATTGGCCGATGACTTTTCAGCATAAATTAGAGCCACAGATCTCAGCAGGAAGGAGGAAATCGACCACCCTGTTTGAAATTTTCACAGGAGGAGATCTGTATGTTTTCACGATTGCATTTCAAATCGAGAGAATTCCAGAGCACGCAACTGTTGCATTTCTTGAGGTTGCGGGTAGGTTGGCCATTAATGGTGATATGTGCAAGAGGTATGGGTCGAGTGGATGGGCCAACTACCATATTTGATGAGAAAATCTCCAAGCAGTGGCCCATTTCCCCATTTTCTCCTACTCTTCCTTCTTTTTTTGCCCACTACATTGAATGTTTTGGGCGGCATTCCATGGTGCGTTGTATTTGGCAGAATTTTAATTTGACCATTGTACTGGATTGGTGAGTACACGTTCTTGATATATATCAGAACTGTGTTACTCATTTTTTGTGGTTGAAAACTAGAAAATTTTTGGTGGAGCAATAAGATAGAGTTTTGCTAGTGGCTTTGTTTACCTTGTGAGTTTATGAATCATATGTTGAATGTTTTATGCATAATCTTGCTAGTTTCATGTTGTTTTATATGAGAAATGCATTATTTCATGTGTTTAGTTCTTTGTCTCCATGTTGTGGACATCTTCTCTTTTGAATCTAAATAGCTAAGGGTTGTTTAGGATTTAGGAACATGGATTTTCTGTGTTAAATGTTTAATCTCTTATCTTTGTTCAAGGAGCAAATTAAATATTTTAAGTTAATCATTGGGAAAGGTATGTTGCAGCAGGGATATCATCAAGTATGAACAGCTAAATACTTAGTTTTGGGAAGTATCTGTAAGGCAGACACTAAAAAATCCCCTAAAACCCAGTTATTGTTTTAAGTTTATGATGATCAATCACATGTGTATGTCTATTGACTCCGAGCGCTGAGATAGGCACCAGTCTGGTCTTGTATTGAGGTTACAACCCAAGGTCCCAGTTTTGCATCCAAATACAACATACAAATTCATACTTCAAATATAATCCTTTAGGACATTAGAAGTAGTTTTAGGACCGAAATCCTCTGACTCACAACTGAACATAGGCCCAAAGCTAGCCCCTTTGCACTTATTCTATAGTTTTGGTCTGCATAAGAGAGGATTTATCTACTTTGTGTCAACATCCCAACAAGTTCATAGATGCATTTCATGGATATTGAATAGGGAATACCCCCCTTGGTTCTACAGAGCCTAAAGAAGAAGAGGAGATATTTATAGAGTCTATCTCCTATACTATTGGCCCCTGGCCCAGAAATCCTGTTGATCAATGATGGCTACCTTGTAGAGATAACTGGGAAGCATCCACTTTGGGAAAAACTCCAACACATGGAAAGGGTGAACATGATGGCGCAGGAGCTTGCATCAAACATGCTCTAAGAAAACATCAAATGAATTATGAGGGAGATCATATAAATGATGCACATGATGTTGTTAAATGGTGTAAGACACACTTTGCATCAAATGAGGTCGGCACATCTTCAAGAACAAAGTGATACATTCCACATAGAGTGTTTTGGGAGATATTAGGTATGTATTGTTTGAAAATTTAATACTTTATATATATATTCATATATGATATGTGTACATGAATTCGTTTATTTTAGTTTGAATTTAATTATTTCTATTATATTCATAATGTACAATACAATAAATTTGTAGGTGTGGATAGAAGATCAATGCATGGATGCAAGAGGCTAGAGGAAACAAGATCTTTACATAGTGTCATGAGTATAGATAGCCAGACATGGACGTTGTGCACTAGGGATTACTCTTGTTTTTTTATGAATGCATGTTGGGAGATTGTGAGAATTGTAAGAACCAACAACGTGGATATGTCAGTGAATGGAAAAATGTGCCACTAGTTGTTACCAACACATACAATGAAGATGAGGATGAAAGCTTTGAAGACATTCATTTGATTTCAATTGATTATAACCATATTTTAGGATTGACTAAAAGAAGTATGTGTACATATATATAAATTATATAAGGTATCTCTAAATTTTTTAAATTACAAATTTTCCATGTAAATTTGGTGCAAGAGATGTTTTTGCAGTCATAGCAGAGGCTGGAAATATAGAAGACGTTAGTTATTATTTATTGAATTGTACAGAAGAGAGGCAAAAGCTAATAAAGCCAAAAACAAGTGATGGAATGTTGTTTCCCATAAGTTTAACTTTATTTAATATATTTTTAAATAATTTTGAATTTGTTACATATGTACATGTCAAGTACCTTGAGTAATTTAAACATTCAATTTATATTAAATTTTATAATTTATGTTATGTCTTACCGAGCAATGAAAATTTTATACATGAACTATGTAGGTTACATTTACCTTGAAAATGTTATGTCTTATCATGGAATGTTGTTTCCCACAGGTTTAGTTGTAGTGCAAGGGACATATCTCAAACAAGTCAAGATTGTTCAACATGGGATTCACTTTATTGATTATCAACCTGAGAACAAGGTATATCAATATAGCCACCTAGTAATTTCTACTGGCCTATCTCTTCATTCAGTTCCACATGCACGTGGACGTCGTAAGTGGAGACTATATAGTGATGATCATCAGAGAATATTAGATGTGATTGAAGAGTGAGCTGAAGCACTTGATGTGGTATGAAAAATATGGATGAACTTACAATTTTCATTTTGAAGACCTAAATTCACTATGTAGATCTATGTTCATGTATTAATTGTTTTAAAATTTATGCAAGTTAAATTAATAGTTCTTTCATTGAACAAATTTTAATTTCAACATGCGGTACTTAACAAATGATCTCTGTATATATAATCTTATATATTTAGTCTTAAATTAATAGTTCTTTTGTTGAACAAATTTTAATTTCAACATGTGGTTCTTAACAATGAAATTACAAAGATGAAAGACAATAGGAAGTCATGTAGATAATGCCCTAGATTCTTATTCAAGCATGTGATATGATAATTTTTGAATGATTTGATTTAATGCTATATGCTCTTTGAACATGCTCTCTAAGTGTTAGGCGCTAAATGTGTTCAAATGAACTAGAGTTAAAGTCCTTAAATATAATTACTTGAGGTGAAAAAAGAAACATTTCATGCATTTCAAGTTGATGCATAATGGTTAGTTGGGAGGGTTAGGTTGGCCCTAAATTTGAAACTATATAAATTACAACCATAGACAATGTACACAAGACCTAGACTCAGGGATGTATGTTGATCTAGACACAAGGGGATAGACTCAACATTAGGCTACATGTAGTAATTAGCCAATTAATAGGAGTTAGTAGCTACTTGTACTTATGGATCTACAAGGCCAATAAGGGTGGTCATCATAAAGGCCATTGACATGATAATTAAAGGGAAATAAGAACATATAATAGTTCTTTAGAAAACCATACCCTATAATTGTAACAATCACAAGCTCTCAAAATAATTATAATAAGTTATTTTCTAGGTTACATATAATTGAAATTATTCAATATTCATAGTCCTATGAATATGTTTTAGAGACATGGACACACAAAATATTTGATAAATATGATGTTTATGAAGCAAAACTATGTAGATTGACAAAGATTAAGACTATACTACACTACTACTTGAGGACATACGAATATGATTTATTAAAAGTATTTGATCGTTCATCATCAAACATTGGTGCCTATCCAATGGGAAACAAAGTCAAAATGATGTAGGAGCATCCCTAGACTTGAATAATCATGTTGCACCAAAAATATATTCTTCTAATATTTGTTAGTTTTGTAGCTACTCTAGGTGTTGTCTATTTGTGCTTTTTGGTGTAGTCACGGTAGGAGGGTTCATAGAGTGAATTGTCCAGACCGTGCAGCAAGAGTAAACACAATTGAAACAACTCAAGAAATAAAACAAATGTAGATTTAGTCATTCAATATATCATAGAATTCAAAATAGAGATCCGCCGGCAACATGCAGGCTTACAATTAGGGCTCACAGACCTGATTACATACATGCGCAAGATGAGACTTTGAAGCTCCTTCACACAAAACTAAACTATATAATATGAATCAAATGCTAACTACTTTCCTAAGGATCTATTATGTCTTTATATATCATTTCTAGACCAATAGATTCCTCCGCATCAGCCAAGGAAGGTTATAAACTCCAATGAAGAGTTGTAACGTGTTCACAGGTAGGTCGAACCTAAATGCATGGAACACTTCCTCAGATGATTGGAACAATGTGTGGACCCTTTGGGAAGGTCAGCCATGAACCAAAAGACATTCAATGATGTGTCAATGAGATCCACAAGTCAAGGAACGATCCACAAGCCTTCTCCTTCAGCTGGTTATCAGGAACTGTTAGAATGCCCTATTCTGAGAAAATAGTCAACTTCTGATAGCGATATCTTTCTGGTAACTGATCCAAATGCTCTAAATTCTTGATATGGTGTAGATGAATGAATGTAGATGCTAAGTCCAGATCCACAAGATGTGAAATGCCAAAACTAGACAACAAGCTGAGAACTGCTACTGACTGAACTACCTAAATTGAACTGGAAAAAGAAAGAAGTGAAATGCAAACAAACTAAAATGCAAATGTTTTTGTTTGATGCAAGATTTCTCTTGAACTAGGGATGCTCCTGTATTAGACATCTGGGGTTATTGAAAAAGTGAGTCCCTCACTTTGTTGGGGCAAGGGGAGAACCAAGACGATCCACCTCAGCCTGAGAAATCCATGATGAATCTTCTTCCGGTCTACCTTTCCACTTCATAAGGTATTCTTTGTATTGTCTACCTCGAGTGCTGCATCCAATTCTATTGTCTAAAATGTCTTCAATCTGTTCCAGTACTTGTGGTAATTGCTTCTGCAAGTCTTTTTTCATGTTGTCACTGAATTCTGCTTCATGATACTAATATACATCTGCAATGTTGAAAATAGGTGAAATAGCCAAAGTCTCCGATAATTCCACTTCATATGCATTTCCTAAATCAAATTTCCTGAGTATCCTACAAGGTCCATAGTTTTTCATCTTCAACTTGTTATATGTCCCAACTAGAAATCTTTCTTTTCTCAAGTACACCATCACTTCATCTCCAACTTCAAATTCCTTATGTCTTCTCTTCTCATCTACCTTCTCTTTGTACTTACTGTTCATGTCCTCCAAATGTTTCTTCACCTGATTATGTACTGTCTTCATGTGATCTAAAAATTCTTCTGCTTCTGCACTCCTCTTATTTTCTATACTGATGTCTCTCAATTCTACAACTCCTCTAGGGTTCACTCTAGTAAAAATATCAAAAGGTGTTCTTCTAGTACTCCTATTCACTAAATTATTGTGTGCAAACTCTGCTTGTGACAGAATCAAATCCCAACTTCCAGCTTTGTCTCCAACCAAACATCTTAACAAATTTCCCAAAATCCTATTCACTACCTCTATCTGTCCATATGTCTGTGGATGAAAAGTAGAACTAAACTTCAAATCTATCTTCATCTTCTTCCAAAGTGTCTTCCAAAAATATCCAACAAACTTAGTGTCTCTGTCTAAAACTATACTCTTATGTAATCCATGCAATCTCACAATCTCTTTGAAAAATAGGTCAGCTACATGCACTACATAAGTTGTCTTCTTACAAGGTATGAAATGAGCCATTTTTGAAAATATATCAACCACTACAAATATTGAATCATATCTTGTCTATGTCTTAGGTAATCCCATTGCAAAATCCATGCTTATGTCTTCCTAAGGTCTCTCCAGAACTGTCAAAGGTTTATACAATCCAATGTTCTAACTACTCCCTTTTGCACCTTGACAAACTCTACAACTCTACACAAATCTCTAAACATCCTTATGTATCTGAGGCCAAAAGTAATTTTCACTCACCAAAGCCACTGTCTTATCAATGCTAAAATGTCCTACTAATCCACCACTATGCTTCTCCTTGATCAAATTGTCCCTCATTGAACTTCTAAGTATGCATAACTGATTTCCTTTGAACAACATATCTTCTTGAATGAAATAGTCCAACCACTTACTTCTATCTATCACAACAGGTTCCTTACATGCTTTCCAAGGTTTTGCAAAATTAGTGTCTCCCTCATATATATTCTTCAATTCATCAAAATCCAACACTTCAACTCTCATTTTTGTCAACAAGTTTCTTCTTCTACTCAAGGCATCAACAACTTTGTTTGATTTACCACTCCTATGCTTCAACACAAGAGTATAACTCTGCATGAACTCTACCCATCTCATATGTCTCTGATTCAACTTTCCCTGACTATTTAGATACTGCAAAGCTTGATGATTTGTATACAACACAAACTCCTTAGGAAACAAGTAATGTCTCCACTTCTTCAAGGCTTGAATTATGGCATAGAACTCTTGATCATAAACTGAATATCTTCTCCTTGCATCATTCAACTTCTCATTGAAATAAGCCACAGGTCTACCTTCTTTACTTAATACTACTCCAATTGCATTTCCACTTGCATCGCAATCAACTTGAAATACCTTATTGAAATTTGGTAATGCCAAAATAGGTTGCTCAGTCACTTTCTGCTTCAACAACTCAAAACTTTTGTCTGCTCCTGATGTCCACTTAAAATATTTTCTGTCACCTCTCATATTCTCTGTCATAGGGTTACAAACTGAACTGAAATTTCTAATGAACTTCCGGTAGAAACTAGCCAATCCATGAAATGATCTAACCTCTCCAATTCTCTCTGGTGTAGGCCATTCAACAATTGCTCTTACTTTCTCAGGGTGCATCTTCAATCCTTCTGCAAAAATCACAAATCCCAGATATACCAATTCTCCCTTCATGAAACTACACTTCCTGATGTTTATCAACAATTTATCTTCTCTCAACCTTTGCAAAACTTGTCTAATATGCAACAAATTTTCCTCTTTTGTTCTACTAAAAATTAGAATATCATCCAAGTACACAATCACAAAATTACCCAAAGATTTCTTCTAGACTTCATTCATCAACCGTATGAAAGTACTCGGTGCATTTGTCAATCCAAAAGGCATCACTAACCAATCATACAATCCTTCATTTGTCTTAAAAGTAGTCTTCCATTCATCAACTTCTCTGATTCTAATTTGATGGTATCCACTCTTCAAATCTATCTCTATGAAATATTTTTCTCCACTCAAACAATCCATAATATCATCCATCCTAGGCAAGGGAAATCTATACTTAACTGTGATCTTGTTTATTTCTCTGGAATCAGTACACATTTTCCATTCTCCATCCTTCTTTGGTGCAAGCACTGCAGGTACTACACAAGGACTCAAGATTTCTCTAATCAAACCTTTCCTCAACAACTCTTGTATCTGTCTATTTAGTTCTTCATTCTCTGTCGATGTCATCCAGTGTGCTGCTTTGTTAGGTAAACTTGCTCTTGGTATAAGATCCATGTGATGACTGATACTCCTTATAGGTGGTAATCCTTCAGGTACATTATTTGATATGATGTCTTCATACTCTATCAGCAACTCTCTTATCTCCTCTAGTTCAGTCTCTCTCAATATTTTAGGCTTCTTAGGAATCAAGGCATAACACATACCTTCTTGTTTCAAACCATCCAAAAATTTCCTTCCATCTACCAAACAGATTCTAGCATTCCCACATACCACATCTTTAGGATCATTTTCTAAAGGAATCAAAGTAATTCTTTTCCCATTTGCTATTATAGTATATATATTCTTTCTTCCATCATGCATAGCTTTTCTATTATACTGCCAAGGTCTACCCAACAAGATATGACAAACATCCATAGGCATAATATCACACAAGACTTCATCATGATAAGATCCAATATGAAATTTCACCAAACATTGTTCACTCACCAGTACCTTATGGTCATCTTGAATCCATGATATCTGATAGGGCTTAGGGTGTTTCTCTCTTTCCAAGTTCAGCTTACTCACCATCTCCTCTAAAACTAGGTTATCTAAACTACCGTTATCAATTACAACTTTACAATACTTACCTCCTGATTTGCATTTAGTTCTAAATAGACTTTTCCTTTGTGATGGTTCTTCATTTGTCTCTACTTGAAATAGTGCTCTCCTCATCACCAATGATTCTCCTTTCTCTAGATTTCCAACTAAATAAGGTGATCCAACAGGTTCTTCTTCAACATAGGCTGCTCTCTGACTATTCTCTATCTTCTTTCTTGTACTACCCTGATTACATTCAAATGCTCTATGTCCTTCACCTCCACACTTGAAACAAGTACCTCTAAATGTCTTCTTATCAAATGCTCTTCCTTCTCTTCTGCATCCTTCATTTCGGTATGCACTAGGGTTTCCTATCCAGTAAAAATTGTTGTCATCTCTCTAGTAAGCATTGTTATCTTTGTCATCCTTTCTAATTGGGCTATCAAACTTGTTTTGTTCTGTAAATGATCTATCCTATCTGGAAAATGATCTTCCCTTCTGAAATTTACCTCCTCTACCTCTCTGTCTTTGATCATTCTTCTTATTTAGCTTTTCTTCAACTTTCAGGGCAAATTGATATGCTTCTTCCAAAGATGTCATCCTTACCAAACTTAGTTCTTCTTGAATGTTCAATCTCAGTCCATTGATATATCTAGCCACTTTCTCCTTGCTTGCTTCATTATGTCCTATTCTTATGATCATCTTATGAAATTCTTTAGTGTACTCCTTCACAGATTTCTCCTTTTGTCTCAGGTTTTGCAATCTTTTCAACAATTCCAACTCATAGTCAGTAGGTATGAATTGATTCTTCAACTTTGTCATCATCCGGTCCCACTTTGTAATCTTTTCTTTTCCTCTTCTATTTCTTTCTAACTTAACTTCTTTCCACCATATAGCAGCATGTCCTTTCAACTTTGTCTTAGCAAATTTCACCTTTTCTGGATCTTCCATTTCCTCATATTCAAAGTATTCTTCCATGTCATTTATCCAGTCGATCAATTCTTCCAGGTTCAAATTACTAGTATAGTTTGGAACATCAACTCTAGGTCTCTTTCTAATCTTTGAAATAGCTCACAACATCTTTATCTGATCTGATTCTTCTTCTTAATCACCTTCTAGGGTTTCGCCAATATGTTCCACAGATTGAAATTCTTCCTCATCATCACTTTCAACATTTGGTCTCAGCGTCAATCCTCTTTGCCTATCTTCTTCAATAGCATCCAACTAAATTCGCATTATTCTCATCAATTCCATCATCTCATCCATTCTATTAGCCATTGTACCAATAGGAGGAACTCTTCATGGTGGCATTCTTCCTAGGATCAAGTGCAAACTGCCTCAGGTTCGATGATCAGGCTACAAGCAACAACTGCCTCTCAATCAGTGATCGGTTGCACACAAGTAACCTACCTCAGATCGGTGATCTGCTTGCAACAAGATCTTACAAAATCCCCTTCACCATGTCACTCCAAAGAATCAAACTTTTGCTCTCCAAGATTTGAACTTTCGCTCTAATACCACTTGGTGAAGTCATAGTAGGAGGGTTCACAGAGTAAACTGTCCAGACTATGCAGCAAGAGTAAACACAATGGAAAAAAACTCAAGAAATAAAGCAAATGCAGATTCACTCATTCAGTATATCATAGAATTCAAAATAGAGATCCACCGGCAACATGCAGGCTTACAATTAGGGCTCACAGGCCTGATTACATACATGTGCAAGATGAGACTTTGAAGCTCCTTCGTACAAAACTAAACTATAGAATATGAATCAACTACTAACTAGTTTCCTAAGAATCTATTATGTCTTTATATATCATTTTCAAACCAATAGATTCCTCTGCGTTGGCCAAGGAAGGTTATAAACTCCAATGAAGAGCTATAATGTGCTCACAAGTAGGTTGGACCTAAATGCATGGAACACTTCCTCAAATGATTGGAACAATGTACGGACCCTTGGGGAAGGTTGGCCATGAATCACAAGACATTGAATGATGTGTCAATGAGATCTGCAAGTCAAGGAATGATCCGCAAGCCTTCTCCTTCAGCTGGTTATCAGGAACTGTTAGAATGCTTTGTTATGAGAATACAATCAACTTTTGATAGTGATATCTTTCCAGTAACTAATCCAAATGCTCTAAATTCTTGATATGTTGTAGATGAATGAATGTAGATGCTAAGTCTAAATCTGTAAGATGTGAAATGCCAAAACTGGACCATAAGCTGAGAACTACTACTGACTAAACTACCTGAACTGAACTGAAATGCAAACAAACTGAAATGCAAATGTTTTTGGTTGATGCAAGATTTCTCTTGAACCAGGGATGCTCCTGCATCACTTTTAATAAAGTATAACAAGTTATTAGGACCCCATTCTTCTACATATGTTATTTATTATAGATTTAATCTTAATATCTTTACTAGATATAAACATTTAACATATAGCAGCCTTATGACAACACATTTTGTGAATCCTTTATGTTATTTTTATGTTTCATGAAGATGTTATTATCACATCTATGATATCTACTTTGAGCCTAAGAAGCATTGATTAGGGTAAATTAGCATGTTATGCTTAACCTTCATGTTATTGTAATAATGGAAATTGCATACTCCACATTCCATTTTAATTTCAATAAAGGAGAAAAGTGCAAGGTATGTAATTTCCACCATAACAAATTAAAGTTCATATATTTTATACCACATCATAAGATAATTTTTTTAAGGATTAAAATGGAATGTAGTAGGACATGTAGGAAGCTCTCCCCAACAAGAGTATCATGTCTATATATACAAATCTTACATGTATATCAAACATATTTGGCAAAGAGGTTATGTGAAGAAACCTTGAGGTAAATATGTTCTTCTATTTTACAACTTGAATATTAATATTGTGATATAGTATGATAAAACAATTTGATGACTTAAAATTAAAGTGGCAATCAAATTCAAATTAAATATCACATATGTGTGTGTGTGTGGTCAAAAAGTGTATTGACTGCATACTCTAGTCTAAAAAGGTAACAACATACCTACTTATATGTAGTGTGTTTTTACCCATGGACAAGTTTAAGACATTTTAAAAAATCATGTGGGCTTATTCTTGATGGACACCAAACAATAAATTATTAAATGAGTTAATTAAATTCTTCTATCCAATATGATTACATGTATTCTAATCTATTATAAATTTAAACACACACACACAGACACACAGATATATCATCAAACATATAAATTATGTCCATAAATGTATTGAATCAAACATGTAATCAATTCCATAAATTATGTATCATCATTTAACATAAATCATGTCCACAAAAGTATCATCAAACATGCAAATGTCTACAAACATGTCCATAAATATATATATCATCAAACACGTACAAATGTAGATAGAAATGCCCACAAACATGTAGATAGAAATGTCCTCAAACATGTAGAAATGTCCACAAACATGCAGATAGAAATGTAGATGAAAACATGTAGATCTAGAGAAATGTCTAAAACCATGTAGATAGAAATGTCCTCAAACATGTAGAAATGTCCACAAACATGTAGAAATGTCCACAAACATGTGCAAATGTAGATAGAAATGTATGAAAACAAATATCTAGAGAAATATATGGAGAAACATGTCTAGGCAGTGTTGGTAGCCTGGTCATCATGTCAGCTGCAAGTCGAGTGACCCTCTGAGTGAGCATCCTGCTCTGATGGATGTGCTGAGCCCTGGAGATAGTACAACACATGTACATAAAAGTGTACATTATGTTAAATTAGAATAATGTTAAATATATATGTACATGCACGTACAAATTATATGCAAACATGTAAGTACATGATTTAAAAATTTAAAACTCACTTGTCCACTAACATTACTGGCATCAGCTGAATCACACCTACATACATGGTCTATCCCCAGACTAGGTGTAGCATGAGCTAACCCCTACAATATATATATATATATATATATATATATATATATATATATATATATATAAAATTATAAATGTGTACATTAGGACTCTATCTAGCAAAGTAATTTAACTTAATTTAATTTAAGTTCTTTTAAATCATGCATGTGTGCACATACACATGTACATACCTATGTATCAGGTGGTGCAAGATCTGCTACAATGATCATATCCGATACCTCCTTGGCTAGCTATACTAATGATGAGTGAAGTGGACTATGTAGGTGAGTTGGCATCAAAGAGCCTGAATGTAGAAGCATATCCACATAACCTGACAATCCCATCTACAACTGTAGCTCCTCAAGTGAATCTAGGGAGGGCTAGGATGTCTGATGCTCAATACTCACAGAAGGAGGGGTAGGTGTATCTACCTCTGCAGCAGACAAATGATCTGTGGGTGGATCAGTATGTGGAGCACTACCAGGGTGATGAGAAGGTCTCGCAGCCTGACTGGATCGTGACCCAGGCTGTGAACGAAAAGCTCTACCCACATGTCCTCTAACCTCATGTAAAGGGATACCAAGCTCTGATGCAATGAAAGCATATGACTCCAATAGGTCCTCAGACAAACAACTTGCTGTAGTCCGAAGCATATGGCCTCCTGTAAGACCATCTATGTCTACGAGTGAAGGGACACCCTTGATAACATAAAGATCAGTAGCATGATCCAATGGTCTGGATCGTCCAGGATGACTCATGAAATATCTTCCCACATGATCAAAAGATATCTTAGATGTAGTAGCTGCAATATCACCAACACTGTTAATTGCTTCCCTTTGGGAAGCAATGACAAACTGATCAGCAACAGGGGCCAGGGTTGGGGAGATAGTAGGCATCCTCTCCCCAACCAAGGCCCTATAAGCTGAAGCCTATCGATTTGCTCGACGATAGGCATCTCTATCAGCAACCTTGCCCCACCCTGACCAAAATATGTTGGCAAATCCAAGTAGTTGACCTTGAGGCCCATATGAACCTCTCCGTACAATTGTTGTACAAAATATAAAGGAATTTCGTCATTATTGGGATAACGAACATGAGCAACAAGAAAACGTGGATATATCAATGGGGCCATAAGAGGGTCTACACATCTAGTCACTTGGTAGCCCTTCACATTAGGCCTACCAACATAATATGGAAAACACTAAGATTGGATGGTCTCTTTCGAGACACTAAGCTGAATAGAAGCAAGTGAAACATCACCGGTCACCTCTTACCACATCTGGGAAAGAATAGAAGCAAGAGTATCACCCGAATATGCATGGGTATCTCCTAGACTCTGCCTAATGCACTGCAAGCTAGATAAAATTGATTGACATGTATCCCTATAAACCCCTGTTGTGTTGTAGTCAGAAAGAACACCTCTCAATCTCTGGATCTCAGTATCTGTATGAGTAAATATAGAAGGTCTAGGAGGTGGTGGTGCATGTGCCATGATATATCAACCTGAATTGTGCACAAAAAGTAAGTTACTTATTCGAATGTATGTGTACATCTAGTATGTATCTAAATTAATTTTAAAATTTAACTTCCAAGATCACATGTTCTAGTTCACTTGAAAAAAATTAAATACATGTTTGAAACAAATGATATCATGAAAAGCAAGTGAAATAACTTAAAGGACCACATGGTAAATAATTTGTATCATATCTAGCTAGATACATGTGTTGTATGTACTTGTTTGAATGGATGTGTTGTCTATCATCAAATTCATTGCATGCCAAGATAAATTTAAAAACACATAATGTAAATTTAAATGATTAATCATTTTTTAAATTTAAAAAAATCATTTTGTTTAGTGATTAATATTGCTTTCAATAATGCTATGAATGCAAAAAATGGCGGACAAGAAATATGTGGTTGGATTTAAATTGGGTCTACTAGAGCATCTTGGTGGTGGTTCAAAAACTCAACATGAAGTTGCACGGACTTGATTATCCATACACATGCTTGTTGTAGGTCTTGAACTTTGGTTGATTCAACATACTAGAAATCATTAGGGTAGAAGGTTTTTGGTGAGACTCAATATTTTTTTGAAATTATTAGTGCCCAGTTGACAATCATTGCCCTTCCAGGGCATTCATCCATCTTCCCTCTAGCTACATGGATAGAGAGGGGATAAAAAGACCAACATCGAGTCATTTAAAGGAGTAGTTGGCTCATAGAAGCAACTCTCATGTTGTGAATTTAATCATTTGAATAGAAGGTGCACATTTAGAGTTCTTGTGATTGTAGAAGCAAAGTACTAGGGGAGATTATAGGTTCATTTTATAGCTCTAAAGACCATTGAAAAGGCCATTTTACTCCATGTAAATTTCAAAGTAACTGAGCACTCAAAAACGTGTACATGTAAGATAAGAACTTTAATTCTTTGTAATTTCTTTCATCGCATTTTACACTCAAGTTTATGAATATTAGATCGCATGTATGTTTTAACCCCCTTTTCAACCCTCTTTTTTGCTTCCCTTAGCCTTATCCTAGCTTACTTATGTCACCTTGTTCTCTTCTATGTGTTCATCCTTTTGATTTATAATTTATAATTTTCTTTTGTCTCCTCATCTTAGGTATTTTTCTCTTTCCCTTTTCATGACTCATCACCCCTCTTTCCATGTCACCTTTTTATCCTTTTAATCAAATTATTTAATGATATCATGTCTTAAATCTAGTATAATGAACACCTTGTATCTCCTAAAATCTCACAAGTTCCAAATCTTTTCATGATTGGAGATCACCACCCTTAGGTGGGAAACTTTCTCCTTCACTTGTCCTAGGAAATTGAGCTTCAGGACTTCTCCTCACCATTGGATGTAGGGGAAAGGTGTCATCCACATCCTCCAATCACACTCAGTTTTTCACAAAAACCTCATTTGATCATGACAAATAGGGCACGAACTATGTTTCTAGCCCAAATTCCCTCCAAAAAGTCATCAAAAAGCCTCCCAATCTAACTTTTTATATAACTTAAACAATAAACTTTCAGATTGAGAGAATTTATTTTTAGTAATAGTTTCTAAAGAAGTTCAAGCCTAGGATGTTAGTGACTAGAGCATTTTTAGAGTAAGTTATCTTTTATTTGAGCTCTTGAAAGAGTTTTTGGAGCCCTATGTATTTAGTCTGTATAGTTGAATCAATTATTTGAAGTATCTATTTTTTGTGTTTTTTCACTAGCTAGCTTAGGTTTCTTGTTTAAATAGTTTTATTTTCATTCCATTTTAGCTTCTAATATGCATACCATCACTTCTTGTCCATCCTTCATTCCTCCCCATCCAATTCCATCAATCCTTGAATATGGACATTTTGTCATCTTTTTTGTAATGTCCACCCATGTGATAACTCTTGCCTTGTCCAATGTATTATGAGATATGTGACAGGTTTTACTACTTCTTTAGAGAAATTCATGGATCTCACTAAGATCTTAAGATTCATTATGAGGGTCAAAGATGTGTATAGTTGTATGAACATCTATCTAGACATGACCCAACATAAGTTTGCATTCTTAAAATCTCATAACTTGAATTATGAATTTTCTTTCAATTTTTTTGCTCAAATACATTTTTCTTGCAGCCCCATTAACCTATTTTGGTTACTTCAAGTGGACATTATTAAATATAAATTTCAAATTTCAAAATTTTCATACACATTGTAGTAATCTAGAGAAGACATTTTTTTATTTTCCTCTTAGATGATTAAAGTCCTAATAAATAGGATAGCCTTAAAAGGCATTGAACTTGAAGTCAACCTTTTATCCTTAAAGCATATGTTAGGCACGTGCACATAATACTGCATTTGATAAAGGATACCTTGATCATAAGTTCTCTATTTTATTTTTGAATATAAAGTTACATAAAGAAATTTAAATATATTTTTTAAATGCTTTAGATAAATAATCTAGGCTAATAAATAAATGCACCTGGAATTAAACACAATTAACCTAGATTAAATCAAAGCTGGGTTGATAAATTCTTTTCATATAACAACCTGAAAGTGCAGTTACAGTAGCAATATATCTCTTCTAAAAGCATTATAATTTCCCATGCAATGTAACAAAGATTGCATTAGTTTCACAACAAAATAAAATAAAATGGGCAAGCTTTATTTCAATAGATTAAATAAATCTAAACCTTTAGCTAGCATGACATATGGATCATGCAATATGTAAGTGACTTTTTAATTGACATGTTCCAGGTAGATTTAATTTTTTTCTTTTCAACTTAATTGCTTTTCTTTCCCTTACTTTTAAAAACTAAAAATTCCCTAATTCACCTAGAAATATCATACAAAGTAAGCATGAAGATCAATGAAGCCAGACATGCTCCTAAAGTGAGAGGAAAAGAGATTATGAAATAACATAATTACCAATGAAGCTAAACATTCTACCCAAGTTCAAGGGAATAGTAAGCAAGAGACATAATTTACAATCTAGAGCTAATCAAGAAAATAAAGGAAAAACACTAGAATGGTAATAATGACATCAATGATATGGTAAATTGACAAACTTAGATCCTTTCTTTGATTCTTTTGGTGTTATCACATGTATCCATTAGATCATCTTCTTTTTTCATGAAAAATATTCCAACTTATCCTCAAGTTGTTTTTCTTTGTGTTCTTCTTTTCTTGCCTTTTCAATTATGTGTTTCTTAAGATTGATACTCCTTCACATGTTAGGTGTAAATACATGATAAAATAGTGTAATATCTTCTTATCTATGCTTGTTTTGTTTCCTATGGTTGTCATAGAATGATACTTTTTGGATGGAATGCAACATTTTTTTTTTGGTTTCCATTTTGATTGCTTTGCTTGAAACTCAATGACACTTGGTTCCTTTTGATCTTTCTCCAGGACATGCTCATTTTGTTCTTTCTTCAATGTGTTCTTGTTTTGGTTCCTCTTTGGTTGGATAGAATGCTTCTTTCTTAATTCTATTTTGGTTTCTTTTTAACTCATCAAAGTGGATCATATAAATCATTAATTGTATCATCTCTCTCATAAGGCACATCACAAGGTGGCTTAACAAATGTGTCCACTATAAAGTGATTAGCATCTGATATTGGGTTCTAATGAGCTGTTTAAATTTTGATTGAACTTTTCCTTCATGTATAAACTTAACACATTGATGTAAAATATATGGCACAACTTTGTCAAAACCTAGTTTAGCAAACTAGGGTTTGCCAAATTAGGGTTTGACAAACCCTAGTTTTAAAAGAATACAAAGTGACTAGTGCATATGATATTGGGTTCTAATGAGTTGTTTAAATTTTGATTGAACTTTTCCTTCATCTATATACTTAACACATTGATGTAAAATATATGGCACAACTTTGCATTGTTCAATCTCAGGTTTACCAAGTAATTGTAGTAAATTCATGTTTTGAAACTTTGTATTCTTTTGAAACTAGGGTTTGTCAAACCCTAGTTTGACAAACTAGGGTTTGACAATTTTTAACTGTCTCAAGGATTTTTTTTGTATTTTATTATTCTTTAACTAGGGTTATAGAATTTTTCTATATTTTATGCACTGTAATGAAATGTTTTTTCTATGACAAGTTTAACAAGCATATGGGGCCTTGAAACAACAAGCATATATGAGAAACGACAAGCATATGGGGTCTTGAAATGACAAACATATACGAGAAACAACAATTTTATGTACCTGTGTATGATGATGTGGGGCCTTTCACCAGTCTCAGAGCTTCCAGCGATCGCCTTCATCCTTCCCTTTTGCCTTCGTCCATGCCCTATCGCCTTCGTCTCAGTTGCACTCTCAAATGACAAAAAAACTGTGATTTGAGAGTTAAAAACTATTTATAATAAAATAATAAAATAATGCCTTCATTCAAAGACCCTCTACGAATGAAGGCATTATTTTATTATTTTAATTTGACACCCAATTACCTTTGTTCGAAGACCATCTTCGAATGAAGGTCCTAATGTATCAAGGCTTGATACAACCAATAGGGCCTTCATTCAAAGGAGAGACCTTTGAACAAAGGTGCATGCTAGAATGTTTTTGGCACCTTCAATTTTTCTTCGTTCACAAAAGTGTAACCCACTATTGTGGGTTGACCGCACTAACCATATCCATTACACACAATGATCTCATAACAAATCAAGATCAAACATAATGAGATAACTAATCATGTCCATGCATCTACTCCTCAAACAAGTCCTCACAACCATAATCCATAGCTCAAGACTCAAGCATGAGAAGATAAGACACAAATGAAGAATGCATTTGAAAATTAGGTGGGCATAGGTCTATCAAATCATTCATTGTCGAGTGGATCAAGAGTGGCGATGAGATTTCTCCTCCAGGATGTACCAAGCCTTGAAGGCCTTCTCTAAGAACAATCTCCTCAACATGTCCATGTTGGGCTCACATCCAACCAAGGTGTAGGCTCATCGATCTTGTTGCTGAAATCCTCATAAAAGAGTAACCATCTCAACACATGTCTCTAATCCAAGAGAACTCAAGCCTCACCTAAGTCTCCAAGTATCCATGAGTACCTCCATGATTAATCCATGCTAAACTCTAAATGCAAAACTGCATCATCATGAAGCTCCCAAGCACATGACCAATGTACTCAATACCAAGAGAACCATCAAGATCATAGTCAAAGCTCCCACTGCATGTATGCCTAACCAAGGAACATATCAAGACATCATGATCTAGTCATCTCCTCAAAAGAAGATTACATGCACTAATGCACACATCCTATCTCAAGAAAACATGTATCATGCCAACACTCTAAACCAGTATCAAGAGTAAACCATGACACAATACCAACCATCATGTAAGCAAGGATCACCTGTCAAAACTGACAAACCATAATGAACACCTCATCCAAAGACTCCAAGAGTCCTCCATGGTACCAAGATGTCAATATCTCCAAATCACATGAAGATAATCATATCCTGCCAAAGCTCCCACTGAACCATAATATCGAGCTATACATGGTAACAGCATAAACATCAAACCATCAAATCCATCACTATCAAAAGATCCCACTGAAACCTGTAGCCAAGCTATCCATGACATCGTGATAACCATCTCCTAAATGAAGATCATCCATGGCCCCAACACAATCAAAGAGTCCACTATAAATGACATAGCTCCCTAAAAGGTCAAGTAAACCATAATCTCCAAAACTAAGAAGATGAAAAAAACTTGTAAACCAAACATCAATCCAATACCGCCAAAACTGGCACCTATGAAAGAATCATGCCATGCCAAAATCCCAACCAAATAAGGAACATCCATGACACCATGATCAACACCCAATATACCTGCACCAAACTCCCATCAAGTCTCACACAACTGTACCATATAGTCAACAAACATAGGTCCCATATCATGACTGTATCAGGTAATACCATCTCTCTCTATATCTCATAATGACAAGCAAACCAATGCAACATGTGACTAACCCAAGCCACAAATCAGAATCTGCATCAACATTGAAACATCTATGGGCATAGACAACCCACATCTAAGTCATAAATGCAACCTATAAGCATAGACAACCTACAACACTGCACAACCTATAGATCTCACAATACAACATGAAAACTCAACAATACATGTATAATGTTGTCAACCAAAGATAATCAGAGATAAACATGTAAGTCTGCAATGACTCAAACACCAAATCATCCCAAGTTCAATTTTCCATCAACTCACAAAATCACCAATAGTCAAAGGAACCAAAAGTATCTCAAACTGATATAATCTGAACAAACCTCATAATATCATCTCCAAACCTGCTCCACTGCATAGTTCTTAGAAATACCTTTCCAACGCCTATAAGAAGTCTAAAATCTAACTCCATATGCACTTGTTATGCCCAGTCAAAGCTCAAAACGAATGTATCTAGCTTCCAACTAGAAAAAAAAGGTCAAATTGGCAAAATTAGGAAAACTATCTATCACCACTATGTAGTATGCAGAAAGAGCAATCCGTCAGCTATAAGAAGTCAAAAATCTGACATGTTGGGTGAAAGTTATACCCCTTGGAAAAAATCAACCCAATTAGGCTATATATACAGGACCTGGTGGCCCTCCAGTGGCCCTGTGGTCGCCAAGCGGTGGTGCGCTGGTGGCACCCTGGTGGCGTACTGGTGGTGGGAAGGTGGCAGAACTCAAAATAAGTTTGAAAAGGTTTAAATTTTGTTGTTTAGTTTTGATTTTGAAGTATTTTAATAAAATTTTTGAAGCCCTTTACGATACGAGCTGGTAGAGCCCACCGACAAGGGTCGCCGGCCGGCCAGGCCGCCGGACCGGGGGCTTTGATCCCACCGATCGGCACCTACCATGCTGCGGCCTTCCACTAGCTAACAGTACTGGCAACACCGCCAACTGTCAGGCCGTACGGCCTACGCAGTGCTGCGGCATGCTAGCCAGGGGGTACGACCCCCTAGCAATTTAATATTTAAAAAAAATTAAATCAAACTTTGTAGAACGAATGAAAATAATTTTTTTATTAAAAATATTTCCTGATGTTGTACCTATGCGAGTGCGGTATGCAGAGAATATTCTCTGCAGATGCTCTGCACATGTGTTGTACGTAATATTCCTTCATAGATCCTCTACGACATCAACCAAGGCAAAAAACATTTATCTCTAAATATAGGCAGATTATATGTTTTTTTTCACCTGCGGCAGCTCCTGAATCCAATGGCAGGGTCTATTTTTTCCCAAGAGGCTTCCTGCAAAAGCTGACCTCCAAAACCCTCCATTCAAAGAGCTCAAATAAAAAACTCACATGCCAAATGTCCATGAAACCCTAGATCTGCAACAACCCAAGTCTGCAAACAACCTTGTAACCCTGATATTATCTTCATTTCTTCCATGCAAAGCCATGAATTCCACTATACACAAAAAATCCACTCAGAGCTAGGGTTATCAAATAGGGATTTCCTCCCAAATCATGGCAACCAAGCTCTGATACCAAATTTTGGAAATATTCAGCCATAGAGACAAATTCCTCATAACCCAATAAGAGATTCAATGTGCAATAAACTAGAAATCCACATGCAAAAGAAATAGATAATCATACCATCAATGGTGACACAAGATATACCCTGGGAAAACCCTCATAGAGGGAAAAACCCAGCCTCCAAAAGCATGCATCTCTCATGTATTATTCAACAATAAATCAACAATACATATGTAAAGATCACCTCTGAAACATAAAGCTCTCTCTCTACCTACAATCCATGTGAACAAGCATGTAACCACACATCCGATGCCATGCTTCAAACCCTCACACAACTAACCTGCAAGAGAAGCTACAACCCAGCCAACAAGCCAAAATGGCTAACTCTCTTCTATAACTACCCTTGTGTTTGCTTTTATAGATATAAGCACACACAAATACAACATGTGGTATTGTAATACCATTTTCCCCAAAATCATGTGTCTAGAAAACCATTGACCCCACATTTGATTATTGGTACTAAGTTTTCCAAATTAATCAAATAATTACAAATAAAGCAATTAACCCAATGTTACATACAATGATTACAAGTGGTGTCCAAATAAATATCCAATGTGCGTAAACACATCACAAGATGCACCACAATTAAATATTTATTTTACATAATAAAATAATACCAATGTTATGCAAGGTGTACAACACACCTACTCCAACAACTTTTTGAATTTGCATCTAGGCCTATCAGTCACCTCAATAACTTGTGGAGTAAACATTTTTACAACTCAATGGAAAGCTTTACAAGAGTGATGTTGGTAGATACCTTGTTCTTCACTTCTAGTTAGGGTTTGATCATGCTATAATCTTTGAGTTTGCCTTTGCTTTTCTATACAGATTTCCTTGGTCACTTGAAAGTTTTGAATGCAATGTGAATTTCCTTCAAATGAATTTTCTTATAACCTCTTTTCACCAAAACCTAGGACTCCATAAATGCTTTGTTTCCAAAAAGTTGTTAACACTTCCTCTGCAACTCACAGTCGATACAAATTGCTCCACAATCTTCTACATTAGACCATTTTTTGTCAGAATTTTCTTCAAAAGATCAAACATACTATTCTTCAACTCATATCTTCTTGCTAAGTGTCAGCACCACTTCTCTGGCTAGGGGAACAGGGTTTTACATTGAAGCTCCCCCTAAGCCAAAGCTCTTAATTCACTTCCTAGAGGAGGTATCTACACAAGAGGCTGGCACAGACTCATTCTTGACTTCATTAACATCCTTCTTGATCCATAGCTTGTTCATCTCCTTCTTGGTTTCTGTTAGATCAACCTTTTGCACTAGTTTCTTCTTTTCTACCAGATTATCCTTCTTCATGTTCTTGCTTCTGCAGAACCTTACAATATGTTCAGGCCTATTGCAATCATAGCACACAACATTCCTCTAATTGTTGTACCTTCCATTCATTTTGGATCTGCATTGGTTAGCCTTATGTCCAAATCTATTGAATGTAAAGTAGTTGCCATTGAAAGATTGAGCGTTCCTTCCATTGTTATAGCCATTCCTTATTTGACTTCTACATTCACTAGCTCTATGACCAACTCTCTTGCATGTAAAGCACTGACCAGAGAAAGATGGAACATTTTGATTCATTCTGCTCCTACATTGAGTAGCCTTATGACCAAATGTTTTGCATGAATAACAATAACCATTGAAAAATGAGCATTTGGTTTCCTTACCGGTGGTCTTCTAGGTCCATTCCTTTGATTTCGGATTTGCTTGCCTTTGTCCTTCTTGTTCTTAGCATTCACTACCTGACCTGATTTGGAACTTTTGCCTTTCTTAAATCCCAAGCCTTCTTTGTCATTAGGGCTCTTATGACTAGTAATCATCTCATCATGTTTTGCAGAACTTATCTTGAACTTTTATTCATAGCTCTTTGCCTTCTCCAAATCTAACTTTAGGTTCACAACCTCTTTTTCAAGATTTGCACATTCTTCATATTCACCTTTCACCATTAGATTTAGATATTCTTCAACTTTTACCTTTTCTTCAACTTGCACTTTCAAACCATTCAAGGTGTCATTTTCTGATCTCAATTGTTCACTAATCTCCTTATGCTTTTCTTTGAACTTCTTGACTTGCTCCCTTAGCTTCCTGATGCACTCATCTACTTCTTTGACATTTTCCTTTAGATCCTAATTTTCCTCTTTAGTCCTTTCAAGGTCTTCAAGAGCAACTTTGAGTTCTTCATTATTGACAAACATGCACTCTTCTTCTGTAATTCCAATTGGATGAATTTCTTCCAGAGGAGTAGGATACCTTCTAGTTGCCATGTATTCAATCTCTAAGATCTTCCTCAAGCTATTAGACTTCTTCCAAGGAACCTTTCTCTAATACCAATTCTTGAACACCTAGAGTACTAAGAGGGGGGGTGAATCAATATTCTGTTAAACCATTCATTCATTAAACCATTAATCCATTTGCCACATTCAATAACAGTAAAGCAAATCAAGCATAGAAAGTATAACCACAAGCATAGCACATGAACACCAAGATTTTTATGTGGAAAAATCAAAAAGGGAAAAACCACGGTGAGTGTTAGCTCACAATATATTATAATATCAACAATTTACAACAAGGCTTACTGTCGAAGGGCTCACTGTCCAAAGAAATGCTCACTACAATAGGCTCACTGTCAAAAGGGCTTACTACCAAGAATGAAAGAAGATACAATAGAGAGAATGGGTGGCTCACTGCCAAGAATGAACTATTATAATTGCATCTACAAATGCATGGAATGCAATTCCAATGAAACTCAAAATACTGTCTCAAAAGTCTTCATCCTGAATTGCTCTGTCACACTGCTCTATTCTGCATAAAACTTAGATCTCTCTTCTCAATAACTTGTCTCACCTACTAGATCACAAAACTTCTTGCATGTCGTATATTCACTCTTCTACTTTTCAAACACCTAAATGAATCATATATATATCCGCAACACATACCATCTTCAAAATAGGTCAGCTTGTATGGATGAAATGTGTAGATATGCAATGTGTAGCTTGTCGGCCTCAATGTATTCACAAAAAGACTTTGTGGATCAAACCAACACTTGGAATACATTCTATTATGTTAGCACAAACTATAGAACCACTCAGGATATGATTCCAATTAATAGATTCTTCCACACAAGGATTATAGTATCAGGTCGACTTCACAAACTAACTAGCACATGCTTAGACCAACTGTAAGAACACAACTTGCAGTGTGAACCACAAAGCTTCCTCAAAATCACAACCAAGACTCCTTAGGTATCCTAAAACTTAACTTCAGAACCAGAGAACAAAATATCAGTATGCGGTGAAATGCAGAGTACCATAATTTAGACTCTGTCACTGTCAAACATTGTCAATGCCTGTAGCGATACTTAAGTACTCTTAACTGCATTACCGGAGGACTCCAGACTTTGAAACTTTATAATTAGAGACTTCAATCATGTGTTTACAACACCTTAAAACCACAAGAAGAAATATTCATTACCAGAGAAATGCAGACCAAAACAAACAGATGTTCTGTTATGTTTAAGACTGTACTCTGTTGTGCCGAACTTATCCCACTTGAAACTGTACTTCCAGATATCATTAGAAGATAAAACTTTGGAATTGGGAACATTTAAGGATTACCAACATCTTACCAGAACCACAAGATGTGATCTTCAAATGTGGGCCAATGCAGACCATAATATTGTAGCTCTATAGTCATCTTTGTAATCTACCAATACTTAGCCAAAATGCTTAAGTCTCTTTACCAGACCAGAACTCTCTATACATATGAATTCATGAGGATAAGAATATCTTGTAAGGACATTACTATAACCTAACAACCCATTTTCCATCCTTAGAACTTTGCTTCCATGTTACTGTCCATAGTTGTTTTGATTCTGTTGCCACAGTCTTCATGCCTTGTTCAATCCTTGCTGCATCCCTGTTGAATCCTTGTTGCCATCAATGAAAACATAATTCAAACATCATGTTTAGTAAATCTTAGCCATACCAGCAGTGTCTCCATCAATGATGTTTGCTAGGTTTCCAACACTCTCTTATGTTCACAAGAGTGATAGTTTACAATATATTTGGCCTAAAAATAAAAATTACTTGTCCTCAATAATGCCCCCCTAGAAAAAACCAAAAAAAGTACAAACATATTGTAGTAACAACCACCACATCAATTTCCTTCACACTAATATTTGCCTTAGATATCACTTCTTATACACACAAACATGGCATTTTGTATGGAGGATAACTAGTCCATTCACTCAATGTCCCTCTTTCCATAATCTTTCTCTGAGTGATGAATGATGCCAAGTCCAATGCATTGTGACTAAATGACTTTTTAGTTGCTGATGTGGTAGAAGTAGATGTAATTAACGTGAACATGTGGCTTAGTTTATTATTTTATATTGCTTACATATTTAAAAATGTTTTTGATTAATAAGTGATAGACACTTTTAACTGGAGCTATGAAATGGAAAGGGTTTTGAAAGGGCCCCAAAACCTTGTACAATCAAGAACAAAACAATCCCAAGATGCTAGAACAAAACTGACAACAACAAGAAAAAACCAAATAAAGAAGAAGGCCTAAAAATAGTAAGGCCATAGAAATAGGACAACCTTAACCATAATCATCGAGATTTAAAACCAAACCTCACCAAAGAAATCTAAAGAGGAGTTAAAAAGTGATTCGAATTAGTTTTCTTAACTTTTTTTAAAGATCCAGACTTATCAATAGGACACCTATTCTTATCCTTCAAAGGAGGCCTCCGCTTGTACCCAGCATGATCTACAACAAATTTTGGGCCCCAACAAGCCTTTTAAAAGGTACATGTTAAGAGGGCCATGGGATTCAATACCATCCGTCTAATCAAAATGATAATCAATGGTGAGAATTCAATTTTATCTTAGTCTATTTTTAAAGATGAAATATTTAAAAAATAATTAATCCAATGCATTTTGGATAGTGAATTTGTGCTTGGTGGCGAGGGACTCTACCCCTCAACCCTGCCTGTATCGCGACAGGAGTGCATCGGGGCTTCTATCTCTGGACCTGCGAGGGAGTACTGCCCCCTCAACCCTTGCAAGGGGGTGTTACCTCCTTGAGCCCCATAAGGGGCACTGCCCCCTCAACCCCTGCAAGGGGGCATTGCCCCCTTGACCCCCACCAGGGGCACTGCCCCTTAACCCCACCAGTGGTTGCCACCCTCACGCCCCTGGTTCAATTTTTTTTTAAAAAAATAGAAGAATATATGGGGGATTGCATCGACTAAATATGCAATTTTTTAAAGGAAGGATTCACTATTATAATTAATTTCTTTAGTAATTATTTACTAAGATTCACCATTGGTTTTTTTTATTTTTAGTGAGTTTTCACTAGGATTTGCCACAAGTTTACAATGTTTTTAATAATGTGCATAGATTCACCAAGAAAATTAATAGCTCTTTCAAAAAAAGGAAAGAATCACCAAGCAAATTATAGCACTTTGCTAGGATTCACCAGGATTTTATAGGTTTTTTAGGGGGGTTCCTTAAAGTTATCCATGCTTATTGTAGGAGTGGGAGGTTATTCATAACTATATGAGCCACTTTAGTGGGTAGGCATGATTACCAATAAGTGCTTATCACTTCTCAAATTAGGTTTATGTGGCAATAGGAGAATATTATTGTTTAATATAGATTTCTTGCATTCAAACTATAGTCATTTCCTTCATCATTTACAATTTTTTTGGAGGTCTAAGTTGTTTATGTAGAGAGTTTATAACTTTTTGAAAATCATCAAAAACTTGGTTGGCTTCATCAAAACCTAGGTAGACCTACTTTTTTTGATGCATATAAATGATAGGATTGTAGCCAATAGCTAGCTATGAAAGAGCTACATAAAACTAGATATTGTTAGATGTTCAACTTTTGTTCTAAATCACATATTTTTATTTCTAAGGATAGTCCTTGCAATCTTGGTAGGAACTTGCCTACATTGTAGGTCTTGTTTTATATTGTATTATTTTAGTTTTCTTAACACATACATTGTCATAGTGTTGAGTTTGAGAGTTATGGTATGTAAGTTGCTAGAATTTGGTTTTAACTTTGTTTTTTAGTTATTTATTCATAGTTTAATTTTTTTTTCTATTTTAGATGTGATATCTATCATAATTATACCTCTCTGAGAGAATTATTGTTGTGATTTCATACACCTTAATCAATACTTAATTTTAGACTTTTTGAGCTAACCTTATTTTAAAATCTAACTAAAATTGGTAGTCAAATTAAACATGAGACTTTCAAATCGAACAATTAGGATTGTCTATTTAAAGACAACACTTAGATCATTCTAACACATCATCTAATCATCTCAACATTTAAGAGCATCTCATTATAATCTTAATTGTAAGATTAGTCAAAGAGCATTTTCAAATCAAGAACATCCCTACACAATAGGAGAATGTAACAACAAATACTTTAAAATATAATAGAAATACTTGCAAATGCTCAATAAAAATAAGCCAGTTCAAGGGGGAAAACCTCCAAAATTCTTCAATATAAGACTATGTAAATGGTTATATTGTGAATTCAATTTCTTATTGAAGAATTTTGGAGGTTTTTCCCCTTGACTATGTAAATTAGGTAACTCCAATTTGTATGTCACACTACCAATTCTTTGCAAACCATTATAATGGCCATAATACTTAGGTGCAATATTGTTATCCTTCTTTTATTGTTTTAATAACATTTGCTTATATGGTTGTAATTGCACAAATACCCAATCTCATAATTCAAAAGTCCTTTCATTGTAGTGTTGATCAACTTGCTACTTCATTCTATTCTATACCACTATCAAGTTCACCCTAAGACTAGAGGGTACCTCTTGTTAATGTTGAATGTGTTCTTCAACTACTCTAACTTTTGGGTTTGCTCACAATGAAGAGGTGATTAATGGTGGATGGTACCCATGTAGAGTACCAAAAATGAAGATATTTTGGATGAAGTGCGGAAATAAGTGTTATAGCACCATTCTTCTAGTGGAAACCATTGCACCCATCTCTCTTGTTTATTTGAAATAAATGATTAGAGATAGCCCTCCAAGCACTTTTTGACCATCTCAATTTGTCCATTTGATTAGGGATGATATGATGATCTATGAGAAAGTTGAGTGCCCAAACATGAGAATATATCAGTCCAAAATTACTTGTAAACATAGGATCACGATCACTTACTATGATTTTTGGAGTCCCATGCATCTTTTGAATGGTATCCATAGAGGCTATTTCTATAGTGCTTTCTACAAATGGGTGTGACAACGCACAAAAATGTACATACTTGGTGAGTGAATCCACAACAACCATGATGACAATTTTCCTTCAGATTTGGGTAAACCCATGATGAAATCCATGAATACCTCTTCCCATCTCTATCTTAGAATAGATAAGGGTTGCAGAAGACCCAAAGTCTTATTTGTCTCCCCTTTGTTTTGTTGACATACCATGCATTCTACTACAAAATTCTAGGCATCCCCCTTGAGCTAGTCCCAAAAGAAATCTCACTTGATTCTATGACAAGTCTTCAAGAATCCCATGTGCCCACCTATTGGAGAAGCATGTAGGTCTACTGAAACACTAAGCTAAAGCATTGAGTTATTACACAGGTACAACCTATCCTTGTACCATACAACATTTTCTTTCCATGCAAATTATCAAACACATCAGTATCTTGTTGGATTTTTTCAATCAGAGTTTGAGTATCCATGTCCTTCTTCCACTCTTCTCATGCCTCATCCAACCAATCTTCTTGCAATATGGAAATGGCATATAATAGTGACTTTGTGGGCTCATCCCTTCTAGATAGAGCATTAGACACAACATTCTTCTTTCCTTTCTTATATATGGTCTCAAATTCATACTCAAACATCTTTGTGACCCATTTTTGTTGCTCTTCAAATGACAACCTTTATTTCAAGAAGTATTTGAGACTATCATGACATGTATTTACCTCAAAGTATCTTCCCATTAGATAAGGTATCCATTATTTGGTGACATATAGGATAACCATTATTTCCTTCTCATAAACTAGCTTCAACAAATTCTTACCTTTGAGTTGGGAACTCTCAAATGCTATGGGTATTCTCTTTTATTTAAGAGCTACTCATATGCCATGCCTAGAAGAATCACATTCCAAAATGAAGGTTTTATAAAAAATAGATTAGCTAGAATTAGAGTTGTGTACATGGCTTCCTTTATCTTCTTAAATACCTTGAGGACTACCTCCTACACATGGCTATAAATAGCTAGTCAAAGATCCTAGTCATAGTCCACTGAGTAGCCACCCAAATAAATGACTTCATACAAATTTCATAAGAATAATGACATGTGGTGCAGATCACAACTATGGAATCACATGATTCCATCGAAGTCATACACTCTTTTCCATGTGGGCATAATTATTTATAATATTAAAATATTAAATAACTAGACTAGGCCTAGGACTTACAATGTGTACAATACACCAAGTTCCCAAGTCCTATCAATATCCCACTTCTTGTATCAATTACAAGAATCATAAGGGGCTCCAACAAAGTGAAAAGAATTCTGGGGACTTATCTCTATAGCCATCATGCACCATCTAAACTTCTTTGTGCTCATAGAGTTTATCAAAGAAGTTGCAAGATACTCAAAAGGGTCCACCATATCAACCATAACCTTCTCATCCCCATTCATGTCATGAACAATGTGATACCATGCTTTGTCCACACATGAAAGATAATAATCCTAGCCAAGATAATGACATATTGACTATTGCATAGAATCACCACTATATTAAGCTTCAACCTAGTGTCTAAATACAATATCTAAAGATAGACTACTTCCTTATAGGCATGATTAGATACCATGTATAGTGCTAATGTACTCACAAGTGAAACCATATTATTCCATTTTCAAATTAATCACACCATTGAATAGGGTAAACAAATACCCACTAGTACACCTCTTGTTACCCACATTTCTTACCTAATCAAAATCCACGAATCCCTATATATCCACTATCTTGCTCAAAATTTTTCCTCCTTGGAAGAAAATAAAATATTCTAATATGTATTTAAGATACCTAAAGACCCTCTACACTACAATCTAATATTTCTTATCTAGAATGGACACATACTTGCTTAGGACTCCCACTGATTGGGTAATGTCTAGTTTAATGCAAACCATAGAATATAGAAGAATATCATCTACACTCACATATAGGATGTGGCTAATGTTCTCTATCTCATCTAGTGTTGAAGACACTAATGGATCCACAATCCTAAAAACTGTATTACTATAAAACATACTTCCCCTAGATGATCTAGAGTTTTTTCTTCACTCTATCCCTTCTAATTTGCATACCTAAGATAAACTTAGCTCCCACAAGTTATTCACATAAAATAGAAAGCTGATATTTAAGAGCCCAATTCATATCCTTTACTATTACTAAAAATAATAAAGTGAAATAATAGTAAATGATCACCAACATGTCTAAAAATGAGGCAATGATCTAACTTAGCTCTAATAGAAGCTCAACTCCAAGCCATGTACTTATACAAGCCATGTCCTCCTCACAATACAACAAAGTACTATGGCTATGAAACTTAGATATTATGCTCTAAATACCCATACACAAAAGGTGTAGAAACATCTAACCATTTAGCCTCAAGGTCAAACACAAAAACAACAAATTAAAAAATTGAAAGATGTAATATTTATAATAGGAGAAAAGATCTCACCAAAATTTTCTCCCTTATCATGGAATTATCCCTTATCCACTAACCATGCCTTGTACTTCTCTAACTTCTCCATAGTTCAAGATTCATCTACACTAGAATACAAAGTAAAACAAGAATGTATTTGAAATATATGTGGGATATACTTAGAAGGTTATATTCTCTACTAAGAGGACCTCCTCAAGAGTGGGGTATGAAATTATTCTTCTTCCTCTAAGTAACTTTAACCCACTTTCTAAACAATCTATTCATTAGGTCCATGATAAATTCATGTTTAGCCCCAAGTATAGGCTCCTCAGCTTTCTATTGAAAATTCCCAAGTGACTCAACCTATTCCAACACTCTATCTCCATAAACTAGATCTCTAGCCTCACTTTAATCTATCTAGAATCAATAGGCACACAACTAATCATCTCATGCCAACCAAACCCCAACTACAACACCATAATATCTAGGAGCTCTCCAATGAAAATTGTTCATTGTACTCAACACTAGAATACTACTTGTAAACCAAAGCCAATCCTCCCACTACATGTGATTAGTGTAGACTCTAGGAACTTTCTTATGGTACTATGGTTTCCATATTCATAATAGAAGGTTATTTATCTTTGACTAATATATTTTCTCATAAGCAACTATATCATGCTAAGACTCCTACAACTAATCTAGGATCTACCATGGAACAATAGTTCACATCCTCGATATTAGAAGACTATCTATCTATAAATGATGGATCCACAACATTACCAAAAACTCCCATTCAAAGTGATCCAAAACTTCCCAAGATATCATGATAAACATCCTCAAACCTTGAATATCAACCATATACAAGTAATAGATTCAAACCCAATCATGTCACTACTAAAACTCCCACTGCATGTGATCCAAAGCTTCCCATGGAAGAATGGTTTATGTCACAAAGTCCTCACATCAAACACATGATCTAATAATTTTGCTAGAGACTAATAGATTTACCTTAAACAAATAAAGAATCACCAATTGTAGTGCTAACAATCAAATTTTATAGAGTCTCATCATGAACTCCAATTGCCAATAGAGTGGTCTTAAGCATTATCTTACATTGTTGTTGAAAATGACATACACACATAAATCACACATCTTGATCACATATAATAGTTTTCTTAACAACCCAAGAATGTGTAGAACAATAGTGAGAGACGTTTTCATCCCATCTACAAGAATAAAAATGACCCTTCTATGTCCCATGATCTTATGAGTAGAGTCATCTCCCAAGTGTACCTCTCCACCATTGTAGCTTTCATAGTCAATGAATAACACCCTATGTGGAGAAATATGGAAAGATGCTCTAGAGTCAATAAAACATGCATCACAATGCATGCATAACAAAAGATATAATAAATGTATCACCACAAGGCTAAAACACAATAGTCTATCCCACTAGGGGGTTAACCCTAATTTATGCCTAAAATCTCTCCATGATTGAAAAATCAATGGGGGCTCAATCTAAATAGGGATGTTTGATCTAAGCCTAGGGAATTTAATCTAAGCTCCTTAGATTGAATCCCCTAGGCTTAGATCGAACCCCCTCCATGAAAACCCTAGCATAGTTTCTCTCGTCAAAATGCTAACAAAAATACCAATTCATTTAATGTTTTTTGGGGTCAAACAAAGTCACCCAAAGATAATTTTTTACAAATATGTATCCCTTGTTAGATTTCTTAAAAGTATAATATGTAATATGTATTTTTTATTTTGCTTTTTTTATAATCACCATAGGTCCATTACAAAAAATAATGATCTTTATTTGTAACACTAGGAAAAAGAACAAACTATATTTAAAAAATCTCAAAAATTTGTAGTGCACTCTTTATTGATGTCCTTGTTTAAAAGGGAAAAAATTAATTTTGATATATACATAAAGATAAATGTGTTATTTGTAAAATATATGTTTGAAAATGCTATATTATTACCAATTTAAAAAATAAGTAAATAAAATATTTAATAAAAATTACCAAAAATATCTACACACTAGACATTAGAGTTAATGATCTATGTCCAAGAAATCATAAAAAATATTTTATTTGTAGTTCAAGTTATGCATTATGATAAAATGTTACTCAACAAAAAATTGTAGAAATATAATAAAATGGTTATTCAAAAATAACCAAATATGATAGAATATTTTATTTTAAAATTTATAAAAATTATAAACTAAATCTACATAGAAAATTTCACAAATCTTTAGTTTACATCCTCCTTAAACTCTTGATCCTTTATTTGGTATAATTGACATAATGTGCTGAATGTTGAAAATTTCTAATTTTGGTGGCCCAATAATGCTAAATAGTGAGACACATTATTGTGTTGTCATCCCACCATTACCATGGAACAATCTTAATTCAAAATCATCATTAGACTAGATTTCTTGGCCTTCTTCTCCTTCTAGCCCTTCTTGATGTGACCAATCTTGCCATTGTTGTAACACTTCACTTTGGTTCTACCAAAAGACTTGGATCTCCCCTTAGACTTTTCATGCTCGTAATTTTTCTTGTTCTTTCACTTATGCTTGGAAAGGAATATGATAATCAATTAATTTTTGATGGATTTAAATGTTTTCTACCTCATCTCCTTAGAGATTAATGCACCCACCACCTCCTCAAGCTTCAACTTCATGTCCAATGCTATTGATTACCATAATAAGCTTGTCCAAACTATTAGGTAATGAACACAATAGGGTTATGCATTGATCATGTTTAGGTCCATCTTCATATCGAAATATTTTAACTAGCTCACCAAGGTCATGAGTTCATTTAGTTCTTCATCACTATATCACCGCTCCCCATCTTCAAAGAATACTTCTTCCATAGGAAAAATATTAACAAGGGAATTTATTTTATACAAATTTCCTCATTTATCCCAAAGCTTCTCCATGGTGGTATCTCCTAAAACATTCAAGAACATTGAATCTACAAGGCAATGCCTAATGAGGCTTCTTGCCTTTTGATTAGAAACTAACTAGTCTTCATCTTTCATGTTGGATAGTTTATGATCCATGACAACTACCCATAGATCTCTATGCATAAGAATATCCTTAGTCTTATGCTTCCAAAGCCCAAATTTGGTTCCATTGGATCTCTCCATCTTCATTCTAGAAGTTATTTCCATGTTTATTTCCTAAAACTAACATCAACTACAACAAACTCCAACTCAAACAAAGATTAATATGAAGTAGGCCCTAACCCTCTAATGGATTTAACAAACTAGCTAGACTCTAATACCATATGAAAGGAAATACAAAATAATTTCTTAGTTAATCCTATAAGGAAAGATGTTACAAGCTATTGTATTTATAATTATTTTAGTAGAGTAACAACATGTAAAAAGGATATAAGAAATGAACAAGAATGCATGAAGAATGGGAGGGATAATAGAAAGAACAACCACATAATAGTGACATTGAGATACCTTGGGAAAACCCTACAAAGGGAAAAACTTAGTCTCCAAAGCACTAAAACCAATATATTCTTAGTAAAAAATAGCTACAATATAATATCAGACTTAGAGCTTCATAGGAGATCAACACTCTCAATATTGGAGGAATTTTTAGTAGCATAACCATGAAATATATGCTATAAGTGGGTCCACTTTTCCCATATGCCTAGAAAAGAAAATAGGAATAGGAAAATTGTGCAAAGGGAAATCTTTTCAATCAAAAAAGAGAACAATATCTCTTCAAAAGATCTACTGCCCAAAAAGAAACCCTTTAGTGAAGCAACAAGAAGAATCTCTCCCAAAGTTTCCCAAGTATGAAATCCATATTTTGGAGGAGATCATCTTACCACATGTGTGAGATCTTCAAGAAAAGGCCCTTATTGGTAAGTTATGGAACCTCACCCCTCATAAAGAAGAACACATTTCTTGGATACATGAAAACTGGGAGGAATTAGAGGATTTTTTTCTAATTGATAAAGGGAATGGTTTTTTTGTTTCTATCTTTCTCTCCAAATATTCCAAGGATAGCATTTTGAAAAATAAATCTTGGTTTTTTCATGGTTCTAGGTTATACTTGCAACCATGGGAGCCGAACTTTAATCCTGGAGCTACTCACATAAAATATATCCCATTTTGGGTTCAAATGCATTGTTTGCCGCTTGAATATAGAGATACAAAAATAGTTGAAATCATGGGAAATAGATTGGGATCTTTTCAAAAACATGACATGGGTTTTTTTCCGTGATCTAGAAAAACCAGTTAGGTTTTGTGTATTGATGGACACTTCTTTAAAGTTTCCTTAATCAATGGTTCTTTCAACAGTAAATGGGTCTTGGATTCAAAATCTCCATTTTGAAGGATCAGATCCTCTTTGCTCTCTATGTTTCTGCTATGGTCATTCTTCCACCCATTGTATTAAAGATTAAAAAAAAAATCCAAACCCCACTAAACTCAATATTGAGGAGGATCTAGACCCCTATTCATATCCAAAGAATGGAGACATAACACCTAAGGCTAACAAAGAGCCTGGTCCACCTTCTATTATAGAGGAGCAAGACCAGATTATATTTGAAAAGGAAAACCTATTATATGATAAGCCAACTACTACTACTAATTATTTGGAGAAAATAGAAAACCTTGTAATAGTGAATCCTCAAGAGGACCTTGGTCAGGAAAGGTCTAGGAAAAATAATCTCTTAGATGATTTTCTAAAGGCTAGAGTTCACAACTTAGAAAGAGCAAAGGATTTGGATATAATGAACTCCCAAGATATTGACTAAATGAATCCTTAAGAGGACAATAAAAATCTTCTTCTAGGATCAAACCTTGGATGATGAGGCAATTCATCAAATAGTGAATGACATTGTCTTCAAAGTGGGAATTGACATAATAGAAGGTATTGCAGATGAAAATTTTCATGAGGATGATGATTATGACTTCTCTCTTAAAAGATCTATTGCTCAGACATAATGGATTCAAACCCCTAAATCTATTACTCCATAACCAACTAGAGGAAGAAAGCTGAGGAGTAAGAAAACACATGAAGAGATAGTAGATGGTATTCAATCCACATTGGATAAAAATTTGAAACTGAGGAGAGCATGTCATTCTCCTCGAGAACAATGAGGATTTTAGCTTGGAATGTTAGGGGCATTAATGCCCCTAAAAATGATGCTTGATTAAGCGTCAGTTGGAATCAAAGGTTTCAGACATCATCCTTTTACAAGAAACTAAATTAGAAAATCAAATTGGCATTTCTGTCTTTTCAAGTTGGTCAAAATGGAAATATCATATGGTTGAGGCTATTGGGGTGTAACATCCATATCCGAATAGACAAGGAAAACTAGGTTTTCACAAAGGTAAAATTTTTTTTTTACTAGGTAATTAAATACAAAAGAAACTTATCTATAATCCAATACAATATTTTTCATTTTAACATAAACATGATCTCATTTTTATAAAACTGAAAGAAGTAATAAATAATAAACCTTTTGTTCTTTAACAATTTGCAATTTTCTTGAAACAACAAATATTGGAAACATACCATTAACATGCATCTCAATTGTCGACCCATCACATTCAAGACTCGGCAATCCTTAGTATTTGGAAGAGAAAGTATCTTCAAGGAGCTTAACCTCCAACCACAGGCCATCGGTCTCCCACACTCCTTCCTAACCGGAAGTGGCCCTACCCTACTCAAGAGGATAGACTTAGGATAACCATCAGTGTTTGCCATCTGAGCTCTGGTGTTGTAACCTACGAGTCTTGTTATCGTGCAGATCCCTAGATACCCTCTAGTCATGCATGACTCTCCACAAGAAACGCCATCCAGTTACGGTGAACATTCGATGCACTTGAGGATAGTACACCACCTTGGCCAAAGGATTTGTTTTTAATTAGCATTCTAAGAACGCATAAACTTGGTTCACCCACCCTACTCGACTTGAACTGATCGAAATCCTACAGTTTTCCTATTTGTGTAGTTTGAACTAAATGACAACCTTGATGACCTCAAGGTTTTAGGATTTCCTCCTGTATTAGCGCATGGCGCAAAATTTACTCTAATCCTGAGTACATAGCTTCATAAAATCATATTCATGTAAAAACATTATTTACTAACGCCCACTCCTAAGTGGTTTCACACTTGTTTACTCGGTTTCCATGTTTGCACAACACTCTCGAGTATCTAAAACAATTTCCTGTTATTCCGGAATTCAAGGGTTCTTAGACTCTTAAGGCCTACAAAATGATACTAGAATCGTCGCATGCCACGTAATCTGGATTCAAAATGTGGGTTTTCCCACTCTACTTACTCGTTACAAAAACATGACGGTTTTCGACACAAGTACATTAACTCCCTACTTCCCTTTTTAAGTCAATTAATTTCACATAAGTTATTGAGGTAAGAATCGCAAAATAAAATAATAAAAGATTTGGACTCTTTCTTATGACCTTAGAGATGACCAAACACATGGTCGACCTCTAACAAAAGATAAAAGACGAAAATGACTTCAGCTGGTTGCAACTACATCTTCAGCGGTCAAACTCATTAAAGTTTACGCCAAACATGCTTTAAATCTGTGGTTTATCTCTCCTACACAACATGCTAATGGAGCAAAGTATTTTCTCACTAAGGAGCTATTGTTTCAAGTGCCCCAAGGGCATTTTTACATTGATATCTCAGTCTTAAAGGAAACTCTTTAAAATTTACGTCTTTTCCTACTGTTAGAAATTTGTAGTTCACATTTGCATTTGGCAGTGATCATTCTTAGATGAATACACATTGAAATCTATGCTCTATCATCTTACGACACCAACCAAGAGAGGTATCGATCTATTTTCTAAGTTCTTGAATACTAATCGACAGCAACATTATTATCGCTGAGGTTTCTTTTACCATAATACAGTAATAATACATTTATAATGATGAACTTCTTATAGAACCACAGTAAAAGACATTATCATGATATCTTATTCGTTGTAGGTATATTACCTTACTCAGCAATGAAGAGCACAGCGAGTGCCGAAGCCCCCCTTCAATCCTCACTACTGAACACCACAGATAAGCTCCTTCCGTTATCTCTCTGTTTCCTATCCTCTCCAAACCCCACCTCCTTCCACAATGAAGGATTCAAATGCCTTTCTCTATATTCTCTGCCATATCACTCTTTCTCAAGCCCACGACAGTCCCTACAAACTCACTCCTGGCTCCTCAGAAGTCGATCCCCCTCAGAAAACCAATCCCTCTCCTTTCACCTCGCGACAACCCTCTCTCTTCCATCGACAGTATCTCTCACCCTCACCCACGTTTCTCTATTCTCCCTAAAAACTACGACAGCCACTCCATGATACCGAAGTGAAAAAGACCTCCGTTTCTCTATCTGCTATTTTTCCTTCTCCCCCAACACCACGACAGTCTCCTTTCTATCTGTTCTCCTCAACCCCCAATTTTCTCCCTCTCTACCTCATGATCCCCACATTCCACGGCATACCTCCCCTATCTTCCTACCCGATGGGAGTATCTCACTTACTCGTCCATTCCCACTTCTAACTAACTCTCCCCTCGATGATGGCCTTCCACCATCTTTTACTACTGTCTCCTCACTAATAGCAATGACCACTATTCCTTCCTCCACCTCGCGAAGGAATCTCTCCCATATGTAACTACCACCCGCATAACTTCCATTCCATGCAGGAGAAACTCCCTAGCTTTCTGTGGTTTAGTTTATGATTCTACACAATCACAAAACCGATGCCTTTGCACCCACCTTGATGATGGGCATCTCCAATAATTTGCAGTTACACCTAACTTAACTACCAACACTTCCTTACCTTTACTCCACGGTGAAGAAGAAGAATCTTTCTACAAACTCACAGCCGCCACAATCATAAATACTTGGGTCGACAATACTATCTTTTTACCTGACTTCCACATAACACAACCATTCAAAAGGTGGTGGCTCCTATGGTGACGTGGCTTGCTAAAGAACAAAATGACTCCGCCCTCACTCGATCAAAAAGGCATCAACCTTCCAAAACCAACTTAAAGATTGAATTGAGGAGTTAAAGCTCGACACGGGGGTGGTTAGGAAATGGTTTGAGCATCATTGGGGTCGAAAAGGAAAGAGAGACAAAGACTATCTAATTAAGAAAACTCAAGGTTAGATTGACAACAAATCGCGGTCAAAGCTAGAAGAAAAGACTCATGCTAAACGACGACCAAAATAAATTATTTCACGCTATGGCTTCAAATCGACATTCGTCGATCTACAAGAAAAGAATAAATTCACAACACAAGTTCGACGCGTTTTATGACAATCACGACGGATTGATCGTAACGCAAACAAGTTTCCTACAACGATAGATGCACAAAGTCGACTTCTCGCATCTTTCGACTACGAGGCGTGATTTACAATTTTGCCGCAAGATGGTTCACTAAATACTTAAAAATGAAAATAATAAACGTCTAAATAAGTCGACTTGCTATGGTGGACTTACGACGACATCGACGACTCCAAGATTCTATATGATGACTTTCGACTAGGATGTTACACTTTATCCTTTGACATCGACATCTAGTTAACTAACCCAACCGACAAACAAGACTAACTTGATGGTTCCAAGGTTTGTCTACCTATTTGGCGATCTCAGTAACAAACACCCATGGTTAGTTTCCAGAGTCTATACTCTCTCTCGAAGATACTTTCTCTTCCCATCAAACACAGTCCACCTGTTCCTGCAACGACAGTCTCACATACAATTTTGTGGTCAAAGCACCTTTATTCCAACTCACATCATAATATAACCAAAAACATCATTTCACTAAACATAAAGGACATTTAGTCTACAATATCATTTTGATCGTAATCATTAGATTCCACAATTTCATATAACAACTTTGTAAAATAAATCGTCAGTTTCCATGTCGTCCACAACATATTAAATTACTAAAATTTGCAAGAAAATAAATGGCATAATTGTTTTCAAAAAGAGGGATGTAACATGGGGCTTCTAGTGGTTTAGCTCTATTACGGAATGAAAATACTATTTCTCTCTATTATAGCAAGTAATACCAATTGGATTCTATAAAGAGCTCATTGTCTTCAAGAGAATTCAAAATTTTGGTTATGTAATGTCTACGACCTCAATTCTACAATAGGGAAGTAGGAGGTTTGGAGAAATTTGGCTTCAATTCTATCTCTTCTAAAAGATGAACTTGTTATAGTTGTTGGGGAATTTAATGCCATCTTATCCTTGGAAGAAAAGTCAAGAGGCATTATACCACCCACTAGGGTTATGGAAGATTTTGCAAACTTCATTTCTATAAATCAGTTAATAGACTGCCACCCCCAAGAATGGAAAGTTTACTTGGACTAATAGAAGGAAATATTTTCTTTTGATTGCAAAAAGATTGGACATATTTATTTTGTCCTCTAATTAGTTTAATGATGTTTCTCCTTTTGTAATCAATATTTATCCTCTATCTATATCAAACCACTTTCCAATTGAGTTTATTTTAGATGAACCCCAAGCATCTTCCTTGAAGTCCCCCTTCAAATTTGAATCAATGTGGTTTCATCGTAAAGATTTTTTTATCTCTTCTCAAGGAATGGTGGAAGAAAACACCATTTGTTTTAGGCTCAAGTATGTTTCAATTTTGTAAGAGATTACAGTTCATGAAGATCAAGATCAGAGAATGGAATTTTAATCATTTCAAAAACATTTTTCATGAAAAATTACATGTTCAAGATGAATTGCACCTGCTCAATGAACATGTGATTGCTTGTGGAATGGATTCTTCATGTTTTGAAAAAGAAAAATCTCTTCAAAAAGAATTACAAGAATTATTAGCTAGGGAAGAGATCTTTTGGAGGCAACAATCTTGAAAGTTGTGGCTTAAAGGAGACAAGAATATTAAGTTTTTCCATGCTTTCTCTAAATTAATGAAATACTATAATTCAATCTATTCTATCAAATCTTCAGATGGGATGGATCTTAACAATCAACTAGAAATTCAAAAAGAAGTAGTTTAGTTTTATACAAATTTATTGTCTTGCCCATAGTCAGATATGCAAGCAAATTATGATTTGCTAGACAATATTGCCCTTTCTATTTTAGAAGAAGATAATATGATGCTTTTATCCCCCTTCACACAAGAATAAATCATACATGTGTTCTCAATGGCTCCTAAAAAATCTCCTAGTCTCGATGGGTCACAACATTTTTTTATTTAAAGTTGGGATTTCTTGGGGAGAGATGTCTAGTCAGTAGTGGAGGAAGCCAGGAGGAGCAAAAACATTTTGAAAGAGCTGAATACCACCCTTCTAGTCCTTATTCCAAAGAAGTCATGTCCATCCTTTCTATATTTTAGGCCTATTTCCTTGTGCAACAGAATTTATAAAATCATTACAAAAGCTATCACTCTTAGACTTGCAAATATTATACCAATATTATTTCCCAAGAGAAAGGGGGCTTTGTCCCAGGAAAAGAAACCTCTAAAGGATCTATATTTTGTCATGAGGTGATTCATTTAATACATGAAAATAAAATTTCATATATGATGATTAAGTTAGACATGCTAAAGGCATATGATAGAGTCAGCTGGAACTTTCTTCATTTGGTCTTAAAGAAATTTGGTTTCTCATCTCAGTGGTGTAAATGGATCCATGCATGCCTCTCAAGGGCAACCTTTTTTATCACCCTTAATGGACCAAGTATTGACTTCTTCAAATCCTCTCAAGGTATAAGACAATGTGACCCTATGTCTCCCTTTTTGTTCATTATTATGGCAAAGGCACTAAGTAGGAGTATTCAGGCTTCAAATTTACAAAAGAAATGGATTGGGATAAAGATTCCAAGAGTTCCTTCCCTGTTACTTAGTCTTTTTGCAGATGATACTTTACTTTTTGGGTAGTCTTCTCTGATAGAAGCTAAAGCTATAAAATTAGTCTTGGATGACTATTGTGATGCATTAGGTTAGAAGATTAATCCCAACAAATCAAAAAAAAATTCTGCAACACTGTTGTTCCTACTCAAGCTAAAATTTGCCAACTATTGGGTTTTAAGATCTAGACTCTCCCAACTCAATATTTAGGAATCCCACTATTCTCAGGGGTAAACAAAAATGCTTTTTGGATTAAAATCATAGATTTAATCAAAAATAAAATGAGTGCCTAGAAAAGAAGGTGGTTAACTTTCTCAGGCAAACTTATCTTGATAAAGGCAGTACTCTTAGCAATTTCGGTGCACATGATGCCAGTTTTAAGAATGCCAAAAGGTATAATTGAATATGTGGAAAAGATTTTGAGAAATTTTCTTTGGAAAGGAAATTTAGACAAATCAGGCAAACAAAAAATTACCCTCATTTCCTAGGGAAAAAATTGCACTTCTAAAAGAGTTGGGGAGCTGGAATTCTAAACTTAGAGGCCCAAAATTTAGCACTAGGTGCTAAGCTAGCTTGGTACATGTTTTCAAAGCCTGATGTGAAATGGTGTAAGATGAAGCAATCAAAATAATTAGATTCTCCAGAGCCAAAAAGAATTTTCATAATCTCAAATCCACCTCTAGGTTTTATAATGTGGAACTTCATTGTTCAATACAAAGAGGTAGTCATACCGCATCTTTCTTGGAATATTCATAATAGAGAAAGAGATCTCTTTTGGGATGATTCATGGAATGGATACCTAGCCTTAAGTACATATGAAGATTTGGTGGAAGTCAAAAATGTTTTGTCTCAACAATGGGGAATCAAAGCGAAAGATTACTTTCAAGTTTCCGCTAATTTCTCATTTAGAAATATTCAATGGAAAGACTTCTCTGAAGTTTTGATACCACAAAATCAGAAGAATCTTCTCATCTACCTTCTAGCTCAACGCAAAATTTTCTATTCCTCTAATCCTGATCATCTTATTTGGAGTCCATCAAAAACTAGAATATACATAGTGAGACAGGGGTATTTATTTCTCACTTCTCATAATGCTAACTTTCAGGACTGGCCACATCAATTGTGTTGGGGTAAATCCTGTCTTCCAAGAGTTGGGGCCTTTTCTTGGATGACCCTAAGGAATAAAATTTTCACCAATTGTAGACTTGCCAAAATTGGGATTTCCAGGTCTTTTAACTATTTTTAATGTGGAGTAGATGAAGATCTATCTCACTTGATGTTACTTTGCCCCTTTGCTTCCAAATGTTGGCCTTGTATATGCAAAAGAATTGGGTGGTATGGTCCTCTTCCAAACTCTATTTTAAGTCTTTTCCAATGTTGGCCATCTTTGTATGTAGATTCAATGGTCTCCTCTATTTAGCAAATCACTCCCTCTATTTTTATCTAGAATATATGGCTAGAGAGAAATCAAATAATATGTAGAAAACACCTTTTGCAAGTTAAAGATGTGTTAAACAAAATTGAGATTTCCATTTTTGAGACAATGATGGTTCAGGTTTTGAAAAGGAATAATTCAAAATTTTCATTTTGGGATGCTACTCTTCTAAAAAATTGGCCCTTTCTTTTAAACCTATTCATCCAGGTGTTGGTCCTAACAGAATGTCTATTGATAGAAGGCAAATTCACTGGAATCCTCCACCAATCACCTGGCTCAAGATTAACATTAATGGTGTTACAAAAGGTAACTCGGGTTTGTCTGAGATTGGGTGTGTATTAAGGGATCGTACAGGCAATGTTATTTTATCCATGGCCTCAAAAATTGTTATTTGGACTAGCAATGATGCGGAAGCTCAAGCCTTACTTATGGGTTTAAGACTTGTCAAACAAATTGGTGCCAAGAAGGTAGTTATAGAAGGAGACTCTATGCTTATTGTAAATTTTATTCAGAATAAAAGCACTAGTAACTGGAAATTGTAAATATTCTTCAATAAGCTTGGGAAATTTTGGATGATCTTGAGGAATACATGTGTGGTCACATATACAGAGAAGGGAACCAAGTTGCTGATTCGTTAGCTAATTTATCTTGCCAAATGGACCAACAATGTCATACATTAGACTCTAACTCTATTATTCATTTCCCCAAGATCAAGGAATTGGTGGATGTAGATAAAAATGATAAGGCTTCTCTATAATAGAGGAGTCTCTTTTTCAGCTAACTTTGTTTGGTAGGTTTTCTCAGAATATTTTGGGTAGTCTTCGATTCGCCACTATGTGAGAGTTGATGTTCAAGTACAAAAGGATTTATTGTTTAAATCATATATGCTTACGCAAATGGATTCCTAAAGATCTCACAAGCGAAGATAGAGATGTAATTATGATTACATCCATAGGTAAATTTCTTTAAATATTCCCTAAGTGCTTCGGCTTTGACACCTTGTTCTCTCTCCCTTATGCAATCTTCTACTTCTTGAGTGGTGTGGCTCAGCTATGGTGATGGAGCAGAGGAATGAGCAGATGTATTTTCCAATCCAGAAATGGGAAATCCCAATTCAAGGCATGCTTGATACTAGTCAGTTGGAAAGGGTTTTCAAGCTCGCTAATGATGAAGTAGAAGATGATATTATTGAAGTATGTGGTAGAGAAGTTCTTTAGTAGTCGAGGATGGTCTACTTCTCACAGGTAGTTTCATTGTTTCTTTCTAACACAATGGACTTAATATAGAATGCATATATGGTTAAAAGTTTGGCAGTAAATGTTTTGCAAGATTATCTTTTCTCAAAGGACAAATTCAATGAATCACTTTCAAATTATGACTCGCACATGGTAAAAGCTCCAATTGGGGGCTTATTTCATATCCGAGAGTTATGAAGGAACCCTGTTGCGCACTATGTATTTAACGCGATCACCCATGGACTGCAAAATGATTGCAGTGTTATGTTGCATAATTCACTGCACTCACATCTAAATGAACTAGGAGCTGAGTTGGGAGGTAAGGTTCAAGACACTTTTAATGCCTAGTCTTTTCTGCTACATTTCCAATCTCCTCATCTTGTCATTGCCCCCGTTGTTCCTAAAGATCTAGATAATCATGGCTTTTTGGTGGAGGATCTTAATGCTGCAAACCCACTTATTTAATGGGGTTTTTAGTTTTTTGGGCATAATGCTTATTATCCTTTTGAAACTTGTATGGTTTTGGCATGATGTATTCCCTGCTCTTTCTGTATGACAGTGGAGACTCCTACTATAATCCCTTCATGGGAAATTTTGTTATTCTAATATTAATATATTTATGATCAGGGGCATAGCACCTTTTATCGATAAAAAAAAATAGTTACAATTAATTTGATCAGGATAATATTCCACTATTCAACAATTCCTTTTTATTCATAAGAAGAATAACACTTCGGTCATTCACACTCAAAGTGCTATATTATTTAGGTCATTAAGTTCATGGCATAACTTTATCTACAATACTATTATAAATACACCATGTAAATAATATTAAAACAAAATAGGGAATGAAACACTAAAATATTTTCGATGAGTTGTATTTATAATGTATGATACTACTTGATCTTCTTCTTAAAATGGCATGAATGCATTCTTGTTATAAACTCACCTATATAAGGGAAATTCATTATAATGATTACTACTCAAATGAAATAAATTTCCCCATGATCTATATATCCAATTGTTGCAATATAGAGATAGGGTTCCTTCTAAAAGCTATTATGAAATTGAAATATGCAAGATTCTCTCATTTCTATTTAGTGAAAAGAAAGCAAAAAATGGATTTAGCTGATCAAACAGAGCTAGAGGAATTGACAATAACAAAATCATTCTATCCCACTTCCTTTTAATATTAAGTAAAATTATATTGCTATGTTAGAAGAAGGCTATTTGTGTTTGTTTAGTATATTTCAAATATGACCTTGGTGTCATATTTACAATCAAACAAGGATTGTAGAAGATATTAGTAGTTTTCCATTTCCTGATCTTTTTCTTTTCTGGGATTGATTTACCCTTTGGTTTTACAATTTAATATATGGATCTTAGCATGTCTTGGGTTCTAACCAATGTGCATGATCTATCTAGAGAATGAGCCATTTAAAAGAGAATGTATGCCTCTTGGTGTTGTCCAATGCACACAATCTATTCAAATAATGAGCAGTTAAAAGAGTATGTATGTCTATTGGTGCTATCCAATGCACACAATCTGTTTAGAGATTGAGTAGTTAAAAGAGTATGTATGTCTCTTGGTGGGTGTTATAAAATGCACATGATCTATCTAGAGAATGAACAATTAAAAGAGCATGTATGTCTCTTTGTGAGTGATAGCCAATCCACACGATCTATCTAGAAAAATGAGTTGATGGTCCCTCCTATCTCTAATGTAATGCTTAATGGAAACTTTGTAACACTCCCTAAACCCATAGGTTTCTTCTCATAGTGAGCCCTGTACTTCTCAACTATCTATCACTGGAGGAAGGGTAAGCACCCTAGTGGCTAAGGATGAGTTCATCATCCTTGATGACCTAGTGGGCCCATCTACATTGGGTTCTCAACTCCATACCTTAGTGTTAGTGTAGGCTTTTTATTCCTTTTCATAAAGTTTTTCTTACACATATTATTAAGCTTGTTTAGGTTAATAATGTGAGTTTAATTAGCTGAGTAGGTTATGAGGTGTCACCTTCCTACAAGTGAGCATCCATTAGCTATCTTGGGAAGATGATTTTTCTATCTTTAGTCTGATAGATGGTTTCTTCTTATTGGTTGGTATTGCAACCTCCACCCCTCTCTCTAGTCTATTTAAACTCACTACCTAGCTTGTATTTTGTAATTTCCATGCTATTATTTTCTATTTTGTGAGCAATCTATTTAGACTATTCTGATATGATCTCTTTTGTAATCTTCTCTTTGTGCTTGCCTTTAGCTTTCTAGATTTTGGGTTGTGATTTCATAATAAAATCTAACATGGTATTAGAGCAGGTGAATGCCTTTGGTTAGTCATTTAGAAGATCTAGGATTTGAGATTTTGGTTTCTCTTGAAAGTTGAATATGCTCTTCTCTTGCATCCAATGATGACCTAGAGAATTAGAAAAACTTGATAGAAATACGAGTTTCCATGGAGGGTTTTGTATGTGGTATTGTGTTGCAGGTTCTTTTAGAGCTTCTTAGAGACTTTCTGAGCTCAAATCTGACAATTGGCTTGCATATCCTATATTTTGATCAATCTTGCAGGTTGCAGCATATCTTTTCTTGTCTTACGTAGCTGATTCAGTCTTTGCATGTAGTTTTTTGGTTGCTAGGGTCATTTTTGTTGTTAAAAGAATTTTTTTACATGAGATCCACATTTTTTGTATATCAGAAAGAAAAACACCTTCTAGGTTTTGTTCGCAGCTTCGAAAAACCATCTGGATATCTATTATTTTTTGCATGCAGCTTATATATTTTGCAGAAATGAAATCAGAAAGCTACAGTAGACCCCCTCACCATTGCAGTTTTCAATTTTGCACCTGAACTTCAAGAGGCTCGTTCTCGGTCATACGGAGGTACTTTTTAGAGATTTTTTTTAAAAGGGTATATAATTTTGTGCTCTTCGCAGTGGTGTGACCAGTTTTTTCTCAGGGTATCCTGTTTTTCCAAAAAAAATATTTTCTCATCAGACCTGACAGGGAATTTCAGTTTTTAGAACTTCAAACGGATATAAATTTCACAAATCAAGGTCATTCTTTTTTTGAAAGTTGATATTTTTCTGAGAAATATACATTGGTTCTATTTTGAGATTCTGATTCTGAGATATTTCTATACTTTTAGTATTTGGGTCCATTTTGGACATTGTAAAACTCTAGAAAACTCAACTTCGACATTGTAAATGCACTGATATATAAAGTGCCAAATCATTTTTGTTGGGGGGATTCTTGATTGAGTGAAAAGGGGGGATCTCTTGGTGTGGTTTTGATCTAGTTACTTGTGCTCTTCTTTTCATTCACATTGATCATTCTAAGGTTCCTTTGTTAACACCTTACAATTATGCAACATGGCATCCACATGCATGGAATGCCTTAATGCAACTTGGGTGTACTCCATATGTTGAACAAAAGGTAACTAAACCCATAAATGATAAGGAAAACATAAAATGTATGCTTGAACATATAAAATCTAGATGGATGTCTTTGTAGCACTTGTTTCCCTTGATATTTTGTTTCAAATTGAAGCATGCACAAATTCACAGATGCTTGGGAAAAAATGAAAATAATGTATGGTACAACTGATGAAGTTAGAGGCTATCAGATTGACAATGATTTGATGAGCTTTGATCCTAAGAACTTTGGCAACATCCAAGATTATATAACTAAGGTTAATGATCTGAGAGCACAATGTAAAGCATGTGGTATTGAGAAAAAAACATTTAGTTAATCTATAATGTATTGAACAAACTTGGTCCTAAATTTGCTACTTTTGTTTCTAGCTTTCACACTTACAGGCTAACTATGGGAGTTGTATATATTATGCCTTCATTTGCATCTTTTTCTTAGATGTTAATGCATGAACAATAGAAGCTTCTTTCTATGGGTATCATTAAGCCATCACAAACTCAGGCCTTGTTGGCTAGTCAGTCTAAGGAATAGAAAGAGTCAGGTCCTTCTGACAAGAAACAAAAGAAATCTAAGAAAAATCCACACATAGATCAAGCATAGAACAAATCCTCTCAAAAGAGGACTCATCTAAGAAGGAGAAGTCTACTTGTGCATATTGCAAGAGGACTGGACATGAAGAACATTCTTGTTATAAGAAGGATATTGATGAACTGAAATATCTTCTTAAGAAGAACAATATCAGTCTACCTTCTAGAATGTCTGAGTCTTCTTCTTCTTCTTCATCACATTCCAAACAGTTAGGATCTAATAAGGAAAAAGGCCATGCATTTTTTGCTTCCGAGTCACAAAAAATAAGGGTAAATCTCTTTGTGCTTCTACAGGTCTTGTATTGGGGAGATGGCTTCTCGATTGTGGAGCTTCTCACCATATGGCTTCTTCATAGTCCATGTTCTCTTCTTTTGAGCCTTCTGTTATGCCACCTATTCTGATGGGCAACAATATTTACATGAATGTAATTGGAAAGAGATCTATTGATATTGGGAATGACACCTTCAATGATGTTTTGTGTGAACCCCATTTGACAAACAATCTTCTTTCCATTTATTAGATCACCCATGGTGGAGCAGGGAAGACTATGGAATTTACACCTGATTCAGTTGTCATTCGAGACTTGGAGAGTGGAGAGATTGTTGCTACTAGGATGGTTGATCATGCATCTTGGTTATACTCTTTTTTGGACTTTGCACCTGATGATGGCTCTGATCCTTTGGCTGTTGATCACACTCCTTGTGTGACATTTGATTTTGAGGAGAATTTTGGTTACTTGAACCTGGGTATTATGACATCTGATCTAGTTCTTGAACCTTGTATTTCTTCTCCTCGTACTCCTATTTCTTCATATGTCATCATTTCAGTGATACAGGAGGCTCACATTGATTTTCTAGAGACAGTTTCTTGGGACATATTCCTACTAGACATCTCATCTTTGTTTGTAGAGTCCCACATTGTAGATTTGGGAGAAACTATTGATTGCATTCATCTTCTCTTTAACGGAGTTGATTCTTCTTCATATGTTTCGAGGACACATTCAGACCCTCCTATTCCTTCTTTGCCTATATTTGCTTCTATAGTGACATTTTCTACAGATACTCATGAGTCCACACATCTGACTCAGTCATCATTCATGTTGACATCCTTTCTAGAAGTACTAGCATCTTCTATGGCACCTGATCCATATCAGTATTTGTCACAGTTTGGCATTGGCTTAGAGATCATTGAGCAACATTTGGAGGAGACATCTTTGTCTTCAGAGGAGATATCTTCATCTTTGGATCTTGTTCTATTTTAGTTTCCACTTGGTTCTAGTTTGTCACTTTCTCCTGATTTGCTCATGGCATCCTTCAGCATCGACATGGAGACACATGAGCAGTTTTCAGAAATTTCATACATCTTGAGCTTTCTTCCTTCATATTCCTTTTAGGAATGAGAAAACATTCTTCATACACCTTTGGTTTAGTTTCTTCCCAAGGGGAGAAATGTTGTTCAGTGATCATGGATCGTCTTCTCCATCTAGTTCTGAGCATCCACCATTGGCATAGTTGCTTCACTTCGGGGGGCCTCTCTCTCTCTCTCTATTCTGGGGGGTGTTCTCTCTCTATTTGTGGGAGGGGACTTCTATTCCTTTGTTTTGGGGGGGGGGCTTCTTCTCTTTTGCGGGGATATCATTGTACACGGGTACCTCATCAGGCTTCATTTGTCAGGACCCATCTTTTCACCCACCTAATCTACGCTTAAGGGGGTGTTAGTGTAGGTTTTTTATTCCTTTTCATAAGGTTTTTCCTACACATATTATTAAGCTTTCTTAGGTTAATAATGTGAGTTTAATTAGCTAAGTAGGTTATGAGGAGTCACCTTCCTACAAGTGAGCATCCATTAGCTATATTGGGAAGATGCTTTTGCTATCTTTACTCCGATAGATGGTTGCTTCTTATTGGTTGGTGTTGCAACCTCCACCCCTCTCTCTAGTCTATTTAAACTCACTACCTAGCTTGTATTTTGTAATTTCCATGCTATTGTTTTCTATTTTGTGAGCAATATATTCAGACTATTCTGATATGATCTCTTTTGCAATCTTCTCTTTGTGCTTGCCTTTAGCTTTCTAGAATTTGGGTTGTGATTTCATAACAAAATCTAACACTTAGTACATCCATTCCAAGATGACAATTGGTTCAAAGGGATTCTATGTAGTTGGCCCTTTGAAGATGATCACAAGATAACCAAGTTGCCTAAAATAGAATGGGTGGTCACCCCCACCCCTTAATAGCTAATAGTAATAGTCTTCCAAATCCCATTTCTTTCTCCTTAGATAGTCTTCTAGGTGTTATAACATGAGAACGACTCCATTCTTTTGGACAATTTGAATAAAGGATTCTCAATATCAAACTAATCCTTCAATATATAGGCTAAGAAGACCCAATAAAACACCGATGGTTTCCCAAAACCATGAGCCAAAACCATGGGCCAAAAAAGGGTGCCCAAGTCTTCATAGTCAAAATCTAATGCGCCACTCCAAAATGAATTCCAACATAGAATGTAACTCCCATTTTGACTAGTTTGATTCCTAAGACCATGGGATCCAAGTGTAACTTAAAGTGGTATACCATGAGGTATTAATTACACATACACAACTCTTACATAGGTTATACATAGCCAATCAAATATTCTAGTCATAGTCCACTAAGTAACCCCAAACTTAATGACTTGTTATAAATGCCATAATACTAATGACATGTGACAAAGAGTTCTCACTATGGAATCTAATGATTGCATCCAAGTGAGATGCCCTTTCAATGTGGGAAAAATTTAATACAATATTACAAATATTAAATAATTAAACTAGACCTAGGACTTGCAAAGTGTACAACACACCTAGTCCCCTAATCCTAATAGTAAGAGCATAAAAAAGATGTAATCACGAAAGTACATATACCAAGGGAATGGAAATATTCTCCTGATTGTTGCCCCCAATGAAGGAAAATAATGATAGCTATTGGAAATATATAGAAGGTTGTGAGGCACCACACAAGTCATTTGGGTCCTTTCTAGACTCACATATCCATTATATAGGATTTAAATAGCCTTAAACACACCCTAACACACCTAATTATGATATAATAAGGATAAATATCATAAAGAAAAGGGTGAATTCGTGGGAAGAAGATAATTAAGAGTGCTTATGAAAGGACATAAGGGAAAGACACTATGAAAAGGTATTAAGAGGCTATATAAGGAAGAGGAAAGGGAGAGATAAGATGTAACATCCACGTTTGACTAACATAGTAAAACTAGAAGTTTTACCATAAAGTAATTCAACAAGGTAAAAATGAGATAGAGAAATTTTTTCTTTTTATTCAACAAATAATCAAGTAACTACAATTACAAGATTTCTTTTAACAAAATACAATATACCCATATTGTCTTTTCGTTTACAATGTTTACAAATGTAAAACCATTACATATACAAAATTTGGAATAAATACTACATCTAAATATCTGACATCTTTATCACAAGTCCTTGCATGTTTCCTGCTTGGAGAGAGAGAGCATATTTCCAGTGATTAACCTCCAACCACAGACCGGCGGTCTCCCACACATCTTCCACATAGGAAGTGGCCCTACCCTTCATGAGGAATATAGACCTTAGGTGACCAGTGGTAATTTGTCTTTCTCAAGTACATAGTGTTATATTCTACTCAACTCTATCAACCATACAACCCTAGATGCCATCTAGCTAAGTATGATTTCTGATAGGATGAGCAATCTGAATACAGTGAACCAACAATGCATGCAGAAAACAAATGCATTACTTTGGCTAAAGCTTTTAATATTACTATCGTTTGTAACGAACATAGTCATTGTGTTCTCCCACCCCTACTTGACTTGGATATTGTCTTATTCTCGTAGTTTAAACTCTTAACTTAATCATGAATTAGTTTAATCCATGAGTCATGATAATAATACCTTTAGACTTAAACAAGTCTATATGACATAACCATTCCATTAGTTTTTAATCGACTCTAGGGTTATCCTAATACCGTTATTAATACGATATAACAATATATCCATATCATATATCTAGGAGGTCTAGATTCAAAAATAACCCTTGATTAACTTAACCAAAGTTAATAATATTATAATAATCAAAAAGATAATGTCTCCCATATAAAGGAATCATGAAATTGTTCGCAAGAGACACTGTGTGTCTTTGTAAGTGTTGTCATTGATGGCAACAAAGTCTATCCCACACATTCGCAGTACATAATATGCCTTCACCGGAAGTCAGATTGAAGAATGTTTTGGTCCGGTGAACAAGAACAGAGTATGTAACAAGGTCTGACAATCAGGTCTAGATCTCTCAGATGATGTAACTCAGTAAGTTGCAGACTTGAACAAGTCAAGAGGGGTATCATGACTACTGTATTCCAAAGATTTAGCCTCCAGTGATAAAGCAAAAAAAAGATATGAGCATTTGAGTGATGGGTTCCAGTTAGAGTAGACAGAGGAAGAACTGACCAGCAGAGCATCAGACTTCAATCCAGATGTGTAAAAGGTCTTGATCAAGCAATTTGTGGGATTATACATTGTTGGCCGACATGATTAATGACTTCTATGCCTAATATTTTGATGTGCATCACAAATCAAGCATGGATTCAGCCGACAGATCAATAACTTGCAAATATCTTGAATGTTCTTGTTGCCAACTAGAAAGTTGATAAAATCCTTGATGCAGATATATATACCAGATGGATTCCAGTATGTAGGTGTGTGTGGTGAATAGATGAAAAAAATAAGTGCGAAGAAAAGCAAGGATAAGTGTGAGAACAACAATTCAAGTCCAGTATGTAATTGAATAACAACATTGAACAGAGGAAGAATGAAGTGCATCAGATCAGTATATTGTGCCTAATCAGAACTAAACTCCTACATTTGTAGATACTTCTTATCAGTTCAAACACTTGATTATCTTCTATAAGATTTGTAGACAGTGAGTCTCTTGTAGGCAGTGTGCCTCTTGTGAGCAGTGTGCTTAGGCAGTGAGCCCTAATTGGCAAGTGCCATTTTGTACTCCTTTATTCTTTTAATAGAGAATACAATCTTGGGTTAGTCACCCCGTGGTTTTTCCCTTAACAGGGTTTCCATGTAAAAATCCTTGTGTTATGTGTGTGGATTTTATTTCTGTTCTTTTGATTAGATATGCTTTGATGTTTTATATAACACTGAATATTGAGATGACAAAATTAAGGAAATTTTGTGATAACTGATTCCCCCCCTCTCAGTTATCTACCTTATTTTCAATAATTGGTATCAGAGCCAAGTTCCTCTGAACAAAGCCTAACAGCTTGAGGAAGATCTAGGAATCTCAATGGATGCATATGGTATGAAGGAACAACTTCAGTCTGCCCTAGATGATCTTGAACAATCTCACTCTGAAGTCAATAATTTGAGAGAAAGACTCAAACAAGTTGATGAATTCATAAATGAGCTAAAAGAAAAACTTAGTATCTCTGTGAAAAAGAGAAAGGAACTACTTCAAAAATTAGCCAATCAGAGTGAAGTCAATGATACTAATGGAGATCTGAATGAGAAAAATAAGCTATGTGAGAAACTGTCAAAAGAAGTCATTATGGTAAGGCATGAAATGGAATCAAGGGTTATGAGATTCACCCAAGAAATTGAAGAAAAAAGAAAGATTGAAGATAATCTAAAACAAACCCTCAAGGAGAAAACAGAGGACTGCCACAAAATGGACAGAATAATCAGGCATCTTGAATCTAATCTTGAAGAAGCTAGAGACAATGAAGAACAACTTGAGAATCAGATAGACACTCTTAAACAAGATCTTCAAACTGCAAATGAATACAAAGAAAAATTCAAGATAAGCTCAGCCCAACTTGAAGTTCTTCTTGAAATCCAAAAGAGAGTAGATGATAAGCATGGCTTGGAATATGAGAAAGGTGAAAGCTCTGGATCCGGTCAGAAGAACTTTGGATCAGGAAATCAAAGAAACAGGCCTAGAAGACCTCTAGTAAGGCAACCAAATGCTCAAAGATATCCATCCTTCAATGGATACTGTTTCAATTGCAACAATTTTGGTCATAAAGCAACTCAATGTAGAAGAAGAATGAATCAGAATAATCCATCCTTTTCTGAACAATCTTTTAATTGAAAAAGGTATGGTCACAAATCTCATGAATGCATAAATATGCAAATAAATAATTCATTCAATGGTAGATGTTTTACATGCAATAGAATGGGACATATGTCTAATTAATGCAGATCAAGAGGATATCAATCAAATAAGCAAAGAAATGTTGTATGTTACAATTGCAATAGGTCTGGTCATATTGCCAAATTCTGTAGAAGCAGAAATCAAGATAGAAAAGGTCTGGTGGAACATGATCAGAAACAAGACAAGGGCAAAAGTAAAGTGAATGCGGATGAAGTTTAAAAGGAGATGAGCAAGATTTGGGTAAAGAAGAGTACAAAAAATATTGGGGATGGATCCACACCAGAATCTGGTGCTGATATTCCTTTCAGAAACTAAAAAGGTGAGCTTTGGCTCAGGGAGAGTCACAGAGAAAAACAATTTCCCCCAGCCAGTCAGCTAGTGCCTAAATTTGGCACATTGATGCTACGAATTAAAGGGTTCTCAAAAAAACCTCCAAATAACCTTCAGTCAAAATGTGAAAGATCCGCATGGAGTTTTGCAAGATTTATAACTGCTCAAGTTAATCCAGTTCTGATAGCTATCCTGTAAAGCAGAATTTCTCAGACAGATCCAGTATGATTCATAATTGAAACACCTTGATCTGTGGATCCATGGCATGATTGAAGAAAACAAGATGCGTTGTCAATCCTCACTGACAATGATCCTAAGTTTGATGCAGTGATTCAAGAAGATCTCTCTCAAAACAGGGGAACCAGATAACTTAAGTTGTGCATTTATTACAAAAGGAAATTAGGGTTTGTGCAAGGATAAAAGGATTTTTTCACTCATTATTTACACACTTGCATTCATGAAGAAGAAAAGAAGAGCTCTGCAAAGAAAACTCTACAATTCACTCAAGATCAACTGAAAAATGAATTCAACCAGCGATTTGTTCCAGCTCCTACTTCAAACCCTAAAGTGTGAAAAGGTACTTCCATTCTAAAAATCTCTCTCTAAATCTCTTACAAAATGGCTACTCCAATGGTTTTCAATATCTCTGATAGGTCATGACCTAAATTCAAGAAATACCCTTACAAATCTCTAGAAGTTGATCCTTTGGGTGCATTTTCTAGCATTCCGCACGGAGTTTTGCATGTAGAAGATGTTAGGGTTTATATCCATGCCAAAATTGAAGAATTTGGAGACTCAAAATTGGACATTTATCACAAACAGCTAATAGATGAGAATTTTGAACTCAAACCTGAATTCAAGGCCCTCCGAGACAAACACTTCGGACATTGCATACATTTTCCATGTTTTGTAGAAGATGATTGGGTCCGGTATGTTCTAAGTAGGATGCATGATAATTTCATGTGGCTAATGTGGCCCTTCAAGATAACTAAAGATGCCATTAGGGAAGCGATCGGACTACATTCATCTGGTGGGTTACCTGCACTTAAATATGTGAAGAACCAAACAGTAACTGAAGCCACCAGATCTAAATTTGACAAAAGAGCAATGACCATAGATGACAGCACAGATCCGGATGTCAAGTTTACCTCAATGATAATCAGCTACAAAATCTATCATTCAAGCAGGGAGAATTATGTGTCTGGCATAGCAATCTATGCAGCATATCAAATGTTGAGGGAAGATGCAAATTATGATCTATGTGAGCTTCTTCTAAATCAGCTATTGAAAAACTTGTAGAAGATCAAAAAGGATAAGAAAAATTCCTTTAAATATGGTTGTCTGACACTGTGTCTATTCTTTTATTATATGAATGAGCTACCTGGATCAAGTGGTTGGGTTTGGCAAAATGATAAACCAGTTGCAATTCAGATCAGAGATTACATGTATGGACTTGGTGATGATCAAGCCCAAAACACAGCCCTCTGGGGTTACTTTAAGAACTTCCAAAGCATGATGCAAGCCAGAGAAAGAATACCTCAGTCCATAGTTGAAATACAAGGACACAGTTTGCTTTATGGTTGACACTAATCAGTGTCTAATGGAGGCAGTTGAGTCAAGAACTGTATGGATAATGCCTATGGGATATGAGGTCGATGAAAAAATCTTGGAGCTGCATATTCAACACTTGTTGAGCCAGCCTATGGATATTGAAGTAGAAAGGTTTGGCACCTTTCAAGAGCTAAGTGTAAAAATACATGTTGAGCTAAGACAACCGGAGATGAAGAGGAAGGTAAGAAGGGAAATTAAAGAAATTGCCAAAAGATTTGGCTTATCAAAATAGGCAGTAGATGCAAATAGAGAGAAAATGGAGAAGGCAGAGAAAGAGAGACAAGAAGAAAAGCAAGGAAACATTCCGGTGCAAGCCTCCTCCCAGACTAGATCTTCCAAGAGCTCTGCATCTGTCACTCCTAAAAGCTCAAAGGCTACCAAACCAAAAGTCAAGACATCTGGCAAAAGTGAAAAGAGAATGAAGACCAAAGCCTCAAGATCATATACAAGCCATAAGGATGATGAAGAAACAAAATCAGATGAGGAAATCAAGAAAATGAAGAAGAAGAGAACATCTAGAAAGTTCTCTGCTACCAGAAGTGAGGAAGAGAAGGCAGAAGAGTTTGTTGAAAAGCCCACTCTTTCCATTAATGACATCATCAAGGCAATTACTGTGGTCAGGAACCTGCAGCCGATGACAGAGTTCTATGATGAATACAATGATGTTGACAAGAGAATTTTGGAAGAAGCTACTGTCAGGTACTTGAACATTTATAATAAAGCTTTCATTGAAATTATATCATTAATTCCTAAGAGTCTAGAAAAGGTACTTGAGCTAGAAAAAGAGAATGCAAAAGCAAAAGACTTAGAGATTTGGGAGCAGATAGCAATTCAGCTTTATCCTTCTATCACTCCAAAACAAATGGACATGATTTTCAAGGACTGTAAGGATGAGTTCCGGAGTAAGGCAAGAATGAATAAACTCATGCTTGGAGAAACTGACCAAGTAGCAAGTGAAACAAAAGATATCCTCTGAAATGCCTTAAAGAGATTCAATCTTCCTATTATAGAGGAAACAGATGAAGAACCTTCTACCATGGATGTTGAAGGATTAAATGCAATTAATGAAGAACTTTCTGACAAGGATGTATAAGAATTAAATAAAATAGATGAAGAGAAGTCTGAGGACTTAGACTCCTCTGTTTTGGTAGAGGAAGTTCATAAAGCAACAAACACTGGTAACATCTCTCCTTTGGATCCCACTGCAGCTAAGACACACATTCCAGACTCTGAAGCTAAAGAGGAAGGTAGAAGAGAAGAGGAGAAGATTCAAGGAAAAGAGGATAAGGGAAAAGAAGAAGAACAAGTAGAAAAGACTAATGATGAATCTTATGATATTTCAAAGAAGTTTCAATCTCCAGCAAGAGACATTGCAGAGATAGTGAAGAACTTCTTAAATAGAGAAATGATGGAGTTGGCTGAACCTGAGCTATTTCAAGGACCACTGAATTTTGACTCTCTCTCCCTGGTTCAAACAATGAAAATAGCATCTTTTGCTCAAGCCAAAGCAAATAAAAACTCTTGAAATCTCACATGGAGGACTATGAACTGTTGGAGATTGCATCCAAGATGCTGGAGAAGATCATGCCATCCTATCAAAAGGATCCTTCGGCCTCACCATCTGGTAAATTGAAAAACTTAGTAAATTCTGTTAACACTCATTTTGAATCTCTAGAGAAATCAGTAGAAGCAAAGGTTAGGAAGGAGTTTCTAGGAAAAATATTCATTGAAGTGTAAGGAATTATTGCTAATGATAGGAGGACCCTAGACATTGGAATAAAGAGCCTTGGAAATGCTCTTAAAAATGGTGGGGACATATACAAATTCTATTTATCTTGGCCCAAATTGATAGAGGACATTGAGAAGAAAGTGAAAGAACAAGAAGAAAAACTGTCAAGTTTATCTTAGAATTTTGATCCCCTTACTACCTCTCTAATGAATCAAGAATTCCAGGCTATTGTTATAATAAATGAAATAAAGAGACTAGGAAAAGAAAAGAACATAATGAATAGAATGGGTGAACTCAGAGGGATAATTATCCCTAAGCTAGAGGCAATGCATGAGGCCTTGACAGATGCTCAAACCACAGCCCGGACCAGTGATCCAACAGATTTAAGAAGGGCAGAAGCATATGCATTTTTTTTGGGTGGTCATATCTCCATTTTGGATAGGATGAAGCAGAGCTAGGCCACAGAGTTTGTACAATTGAAGACTACTTTTGCGGATATACTTAAGTATATGTAAGTATAACATATGATTTATATATACTTATGTGGCCATGTATAGGATATTTTTTGCAAAATTTTGGTATACGGATTCTGCCCTTTGCCATTGATGTCAAAGGAGGAGTGAGGAGTAGTGAAAAATGTGGAATCCAGCTAAGGGGGAGCTTCGGTAAAACAGTGCAAAAGATAGAGCATCAGCCAAGGGGGAGTTACTGCGACATCTAGCCATTTTTCACTAAGTGTTGCCATCAATGCCAAAGGGGGAGATTGTTGGCAAGAGACACTGTGTGGCTTCATAAGTGTTGTCATTGATGGCAACAAAGTCTATCCCACACATCCGCAGTACATAATATGCCTTCACCAGAAGTCAGATTGAAGAATATTTTAGTCCGATGAACAAGAACAGAGTATGTAACAAGGTCCGACAATCAGGTCCGGATCTCTCAGATGGTGTAACTCAGTAAGTTGCAGACTTCAACAAGTCAAGAGGGGTATCATGACTACTCTATTCCAAAGATTTAGCCTTTGGTGATAAAGCAAGAAAAATATATGAGCATCTAAGTGATGGGTTCCAGTTAGGCAGAGTAGACAAAGAAAGAACTGACCGGCAGAGCATCAAACTTCAATCCGGATGTGTAAAAGGTCTTGATCAAGCAATTTGTGGGATTATACATTGTTGGCCGACATGATTAATGCCTTCTATGCCTAATCTTTTGATGCGTATCACAAATCAAGCATGGATTCAGCTGACAAATCAATAACTTGCAAATATCTTGAATGTTCTTGTTGCCGACTAGAAAGTTGATAAAATCCTTGATGCGGATATATATACCATATGGATTCCAATATGTAGTTGTGTGTGGTGAATAGATGAAAAAAACAAGTGTGAAGAAAAGTAGGGATAAGTGCGAGAACATCAATTCAAGTCTGGTATGTAATTGAATAACAATATTGAACAGAGGAAGAATGAAGTGCATCAGATCAGTATATTGTGCCTAACCAGAACTAAACTCTTCCATTTGTAGATGCTTCTCATCAGTTCAAACACTTGATTATCTTCTGTAAGATTTGTAGATAGTGAGTCTCTTGTAGGCAGTGTGCCTCTTGTGAGCAGTGTGCTCGGACAGTGAGCCCTAATTGGCAAGTGCCATTTTGTACTCCTTTATTCTTTTAACAGAGAATACAATCCTATGTTAGTCACCCTGTGGTTTTTCCCTTAACAGGGTTTCCATGTAAAAATCCTTGTGTTATGTGTGTGGATTTTATTTCTGTTCTTATGATTACATATGCTTTCATGTTTTGATATAACACTAAATATTGAGATAACAAAATTAAGGAAATTTTGTGATAACTGATTCACCCCCGCTCTCAGTTATCTGCCTTGTTTTCAATAGAAATAACTTTGATAATGTTTTATAAACAAACTTATCCTAGTATAAATATCCCTACAAGGTCATTTTTAGGAATACTTACCCTACTCCATTGAATTAAATCTTTTCCTGAATAATAAGATAATTGGTCTTAAATGGGATTCTCATAATAACCTTATTCTATCTTCCCTAATATCTCTAAGTTACTTCCATTGATATGTTACCATAGTTTACTAATAATTCTTATGAAACTAGTACTCTTGGTTAAATAATATCTATAACCTATACAAAACATTAAGGTAACTCCTTATAACCTCATTACTATACAGCTCAAAATTGTGAGTAAGAAAAACATAGTTCATCCATTCGTGAGTCTATCACATGGTTATTCTCATACTCTGTATTAACTAGCTTCAAACTTAATTCAACAAGAAGACTATATGTTTAAGCTAGTAACAACTTATGACTTTCTCCTGCTAAGATATTCATTAATTTTCCATTCCCTGATCGGGTATGGTCAATAGTTTTTAAACACTAAGTAACAGGTCGACTTAGTCTATTATAACAGTAACCTTACTGGCATGACCAAATATAAACCATATAAGTAGCATTCGTTGTCTTTTATAACTACAATAAAATAACTCAAAATGGTTTACTTAAAATGTTAACTATATTCCTAAGTTGATACATAATAGTTATCGACTATCACATCATAATTCAGAAGGTAAATTCTTACCGATGAGCTCTTACTATTGCCTATAATACTACGATATACCATTTTAGATGAACTAAATGATTTACTCATGAATTAATAATACATGCAATAAGGATTACCTGATAGTATATAAACTTGAACTGGCTGAGATAGGTGAATAATTCACCGGGTCAATGCCACTGGACTGTGAATTCATCCACTGTCATAGCTACTGTATTCTATTCCCCATATCACTTTCTATTCTCCCCTCTGTTAACTACAATTTCTAAACCTACTTAATATTAAACAACCACGACTCATTCGAGTCATTAGTCATAATGGCAGAGGCATGACTCCTACATAGTTGCCTCATTATCCACCTCCTCTACGTTTGGTTACCAACTTCATTCAAAGCTTAACAGTTTAAAAATGGTTAAATCAAAACTGAAGACCAACATTTTAGCATAAATCCCACATGTCGATCAGAAATTATCACTCCAAGACTCATCGGTTGTGGCAGTTAAAACCATAGTCCTCCTTCTAAGATGTGGTCGACACATCACTTAAACACAACTAATCTATAAATGTTGCACTATAAGTGGTTCGATCCACCATTAATACTAATGAAGACTCTCCTACAATTAAGCCTTCAGCTTACTCAAAATTAAACCGTTGACTCAATGGGAGGTGTTATCCTCATTTGATACTAAGGCATCAATATATATATTGATTACATCAATTATAATTCTCATAACATCACCTATTGCATTAGATAGATATAGTTTATTCAATAATAAGATATTATTAAACCATGGTTTATGGATATTGTGATCGGGTTGAGCTTGTCTCCCCATCATAATCCGTTGACATAATTCATGTATTCTTAATTTGACTATATCGTCATAACGTTGAGAATTGTTATAATACATCAAATGAATTAATAGTAATAATAAGATAATCATTTTATGACAATAACGTCATAATATTTACATTAAACATAAATAGTTATAAATTAAATTTAGACGACGTCGTTAATGTTATTAATGACTAAGATGGCTTAATACGACTTAGAAAGATTTGGAAACAATAAAAACTACCTGTTGATTAGGTTCAGAAGTAAATTGACAAGACAAAGCTTACCTCTTATGACACCTTGGTTCACATTTTCGTTAAAAACTTATAATTCAGTTTGGCAAATAAATCACTCATAACCCAAGGTCTATATCTCTCTCCTAGAAAGATACTCTCTCTTTTCTCTGAGAGTCATATGATAACCTAGAATCCTGTTTCACTTGTCATCAAACAATATGTGATCAATGCATCGTTATTCAATTAATTCATCTAATAAATCACATCTCATAATACAAATATTAAATCGATAATAACATAATCATTTCTATGATTTCAATAATTGACATTTAATATAATCCATGTTTTTCCTTTTCATCAATCTAAACATCATAATAGATTTACTTATGTCCAAGTAAAAAGTAAAAGTAAAGCAAGACAAAAATTGGGGATGTAACATATCCTTCCCCTAAAGATTCATCATCCTCAATGATATAAGGTATCAAAAAGTAACTAAAAAAAAACAAGTCCATTGTTTTCAACTAGTAACATTATTAAATAAATGGGGAAACTTTTGATAGAATTCATGGTAATCCTCCCATATAGCATTTTCCTTAGCATATTGGTCCCATTGGACCTTGCATTGCAAGACCTCTCTGTTACGCAAGCGGAGCTTGCACATTTCTAACACTTTGAATGGATCAATCATGACCACCCCTAGGTCTTGCATCTGTAAAGAATTCCAAGTCAAAATATGATTATTACCTTTAATATATTTCTTCAAATAAGACACATGAAAAATATTGTGCATTCTAGATAAGACTAGTGGTAGAGCAATTGTGTAGGCAACCGGATTGACTACTTCAAGCACTTCAAAGGGTCCCACATATCGAGGGGCCAACTTAGAAGATTTCCCAAACTTAATAGAACTTTTTTGATGTTTAACCCTCAAAAGAACTTCTCCAATAGAAAATTGCCTTGGAACATGTTTTGCATCCGCATAGCTCTTTTGCCTATCATTGGCTTCTGCCAATATTTTTCTGATCAGCTTAACTTTCTTTTCCATTTTAGCTAGCATTTTTGGCTTGATGCTAATCCTATCCTCTAGCTTATCCTAGCTTATAGGAGTTCGGCATCTTCTTCCATACAATGCTTCAAATGGCACCATCTTAATAGCGGAATGATAGGAATTGTTGTAAGCAAATTCCACAAGTGGTAAGTATTCTTCCCACTTATATTGTTGATCCATGCAATACATTCACAACAAATCTTCTAAGACTTGGTTAACCCTCTTAGTTTGCCCATTGGTTTTAGGATTGTAAGCTATACTCACATTGAGTTTAGTCCCTAGCATAGGAAACAAAGTTTGCCAAAACCTTGATGTTACACGCGCATCGCTATCCGAGATAATCTTTTTAGGGAAGCCATGCAATCTAAACACCTCTTGCACAAATTTGTGAGCTAACACAGGTGCTCCATCAGTCAAATTCCCTGGTATGAAATGTGCTACCTTTGTGAGCTTATCAACCACCACTAAAATGGCATCATGTCTATTCATTGACATAGGAAGACCTTGAACAAAGTCCATGCTAATAACTTGCCATTTCCACTCTGGCACGTCATGTGGATATAACAATCCTACAGGATGATGATGCTCTGCTTTTACCCTTTGGCATTCTAAACATCTTGCTACAAATCTTACAGTATCATTCTTCATTCCTTTCCAGAAATAAAGAGGTTTAACATCCGCTAGAAGTTTGGTCACTCCTGGATGTCCTGAATATGGTGCAGTATGAACTTCTTTCCATACTAACTCCCTCAATTCAGCTGCATCAGGTACATAATTTCTATCTTTATACCTCAATAGCCCATCTGACTCAAATAGATAACCATCATATCTTGGATCTTTAGGATTTTTTTTAGAGTCTGCTTAACCTGCTCATAAAACTCATCTCCAGACAAATTTTGCAATACCAAATCCTTGAAATTACCATGAATAGAAATAATAGAAGCTATATGTCTTCTATGACTCAAAGCATCTGCTACTCTATTCTCTTTTCCTTTGATATAGTTTATCTCAAAGTCATAGTTAGATATCAATTCTAACCATCTCCTTTGTCGAGCATTCAAATGCGGTTGTGAGAAAATATATTTAAGACTTTGATGATCTGATTTAAGTACAAAAGTCTTTCCCAACAAATAATGTCTCCACATCTGTAAGACATGAATTACTGCTGCCAATTCCAGATCATGTGGCACATAATTTTTCTCATAATATTTAAATTTCCTTGACTCATATGCAATAACTCTTACATCTTGCATAAGCACTCCTAATCCTTCTCTCGAGGCATCTGTAATTACCTCAAATTGTCCTTCAGGGTTAGGAAATTTCAAGATTGGAGCTGAAGTTAACTTTTCCTTTAAGAGATCAAATGCTTCTTGACATTTGTCTGTCCATTCAACTCTCTTTCCTTTCCTCTACAGGGAAGTGATTAGACTAGCAATACTGGATAAATTTAAAACAAACTTTCTATAATAGCCTACCAAGCCCATGAAACTACACACCTCATGTACATTTGTGTTAGATCTAGGGCACACAACTGAGAGGGGGGGTGAATCAGTTGTACAAAAACTTGCTTCTACTTCAAACACTTGATTCTTCTTGTTAGTTAATAGCATTCAATTAACCATCCATGAAAGCATAATGCATAAACACAGGAGCAGATAAACATCAACACATTGGACACCAAGATTTTGACGTGGAAAACCCAGTTAAGGGAAAAACCATGGGGTGATTAACCCAAGGATTATTCTCTGTTAGAAGAATAAGAAAAATGAATGGCACATGCCAATTAGGGCTCACTACCTAAGCACACTGCCTACAAGAGACACACTATCTACAAAGTGATAAGAATCACAAACTTGAACTGGAGATTGACATCTTTACCATGTCTGGATCAGTTCCATTTAAGCCCGAGATACTTCTGCTTTACCCTTCGCTCTTTCGCTAGACCACACTCATCCACTGCTCAACACACTTTGAAATGAACTCACAAACCTTTATTTATACAAAACATCGACTTAGGAACAATCATCTAAGTCAGCAATCAACCATAAGGACATTCGCAAGATGATTAATACATCCGGTCGGCTACCACAAGAACATTCGCAAGATGAACAACTCATCCGGTCGGCTAGTCTGAACAAGAACTTCATCCAGAAGAATATCTTCAATTCTAGGCTCTACCAGCAATGTGGACCAACAACATAACCTCAACATGATCCAAGAACCTTCACAAGCTTGCCTGATTAACCAGGTACATCTGCACTTCCTCTACTCACTAGAATCTCTTCTCCTCTTCATCTGGAACTTCAAGAACACAGTCTGCCGCCACTGTCATACTGAAGAAGGTGCTTCCGGACCTCCAAACCACGTACCAATTGAGATGACACATCACAAAGACATACCAAACACTCTTTCCAATCCACAGAGTCTGATAGTGCACCTTTGGATCTCACCGGACCTTTTTGTGACACTCTGTTCCTCCGGAGCATCTCCCGGAACTGGTTCTACTTGACTGATCACAACTTTTTCATATCTTCATGTGGACCTCTGAAATCTTAATTGGATCATCTCAAGACTCATATCTACAAACCCTTTAATCTGTATCCTTTGATTCTCAACCTATTGAGTACATTTGCCTTCTTCTTATCATTATTCTTCACTGTTCCTGATTGAGACTAATTTTCTCAATATCCTCAACACACAGCTCATCCAAACCTTCTTACCAATACAATATGAGTATTTTGACATCAATGACAACACTGGTTAACCTCATACTTGCAACACATTTGTTGGTATAGTCCAATCTAGAATAGTTGTGATTTTTGCAGGATCAACAGATATTCCATTAGCTGATATAATATGCCCTAGGTATTGAACCTCCTTATGAAAGAATGTGCACTTAGATAGCTTCCCATATAACTTATGTTCTCTTAACCTCTCTAGAACTATTTGTAGGTACCGTTGATGTTCTTCCTCATTCTTAGAATAAATGAGTATATCATCCAGAAAGACTAAAACAAACTTATCCAAACAATCTCTGAATATACTATTCATGAGATTCATGAATGCAGTAGGTGTATTTGTCAAACCAAATGGCAACACTGTGAACTCATAGTGTCCATATCTAGTTCTAAAAGTTGTCTTGTGAATATCTTCATCCTTTAGTCTTAATTGATGATATTCTAATTGTAAATCAATCTTTGAAAACACAACAGCTTCACGCATCTAATCAAAAAGATCATCAATACGTGGCAAAGGATATTTGTTCTTTACCATTGCTTTATTTTGCATACGATAATCTATACACAAACGAAGGGTTCCATCCTTCTTCTTAACAAAAATAACCAGAGCACCCCAAGGTGAAACACTGGGTCTAATTAAACCTTTTGCCAACAATTCTTGTAATTGTGCTTTTAATTCTATTAACTCCGTTGTTGTCATACGGTAGGGTGCTTTTGATATAGGCTCAAATCCTAGTTTAATATCAATAGCAAAATCAAACACCCTCTTAGGAGGCAATCCTGGAAGTTTTTCTGGAAACACATCCTGAAATTCCTGAAGAAAAGGATACTTTTCCCCAAAAGATAATCTAGGGTTTTCTACCCCTTCCTCCACTTGTTCCATTTTGACTGCGAACAACTGACAACCTTTCCTTCTAGCCCTTTTTAATTGCTTGGCGGAGATAGTTCTAATTTTAACTTCTCTTTGAATCCCTTGGAATTGGGTCAGATTTCCCAAATCATCTAAGCATTCAACTATTTTTGAAAAATAGTCAACCTTAGCTCTATGTTTCCATAACTAATTCATTCCTAGGATCACATCATAGGAACCTAAGGGGGCTACATATAGATTTACATTAGTTGAGAAACTAGGAAGGTCAACTTTGGCTTCAAACAAACATTGCTCTACCTGAGCCTTAGATTGGTTAGCATATTCTACTGACCAAGATTTGGACATGTAACCAACTTTTCTAGAAAATTTATTCAAAATACTAAGAGAAACAAAGTTTTTTGTGCCTCCTATATCAATCAAAATAGATATAGGGACTCCAAACAAAGTACCTGTCATCTCAATGGGTGTTATTTGATACTCTGCTTGATGATTGTCAAGAGATGCATGAATCCTTTGTTGGAATGCTTCTTGCTAAGTAGGTAGTGCAGTACCTCTTTGTTGACCACTTTGATTCTTGTTAGGGCAATGATTTGCATAGTGGTTGCCCCCACAAGTAAAACATCCTCCAATGGGTCCTTTCTTAGCTGAAGTCTTCCCATTGTTATCCTCATTTCTTTTATAGTTGCCATTCTTTTTCTTATTGCCAGATCCACCTTTATTCTTCTGAGGTCCTTTATCTTTTCTCTTGTTATCATAACTCTTTTCATATCTTTTCTTGTAGGGTTGATTGTTAGGAGTTCCATTAAACCTCTTGCGGCTTCTATCACGATAAGCCAAGAAGGATTTCAGCTTTTACTCTTGCTTGATCGCCTTCTCATACACTTGATCCATTGTTGTGGGACCATGTACATCCACTTCACCACCGATTTGAGAATTTAAGCCCATGATAAATTTTTTGATCCTGAATCTCTCATTCTTTTTATACTGTGGAACGTATTATAGGAGTCGAGTGAATTTTTCTCCATATTCTACCACTGTCATATCTCCTTATCGAAGATTCTAAAAATCAGCCAGTTTCTGATCAAAATAGAGTTGTGGTAACGACCTCTTACGAAAGAGTTCCACGAACTCATCCCAAGTTACCCTTAGAGAGCTTAAATTCAATTCCATCTTTTTATTCATCCACCAAGTGGATGCTTCTCCTACTAGTTGGAATGTTCCTCATACTGCCTTGGTCACCTCCGAGTAATTCCTTATCTCAAAGTATTTTTCCATCTCTATTAACCAAGCTTCTATAGCATCTCTGGTTTCTGTCCCATCAAATTTTGGTGGAACAACCTTCTTCATATCCTTCGAGAGCTCCAAAGTCAATCTATCCCTTGCCTCTTTATGAGGTTCGGTACTCTTACTTTTATCTTCATGATTTTCTCCGCTTTCACCATGAGAGTTTTCACCTCCTCCCTCAGTATTCCCTTTGTCATCCACTTTCTTCTCCAAATCACCCAATCTTTTCTTGGTTTCCTAAAGCATGGTTATGGTTTGGTCTAGCTTATTATTTGGCAGGTGGTTTTCCTCTTCACTTTCTCCTTGGTTAGTTCTTGTCCGCACCATGTTTATCAATTTCTCACACCTGAGAATATTGAGTTGTCCATTAGTTCAAGATTATAATGTAACCCATTAAATCTAAACTTAATACTCAATTTAAACAATAGTTTGGCACGAAAACAACTCTTTTTATTTATTTCATTTCAAAAGTAAAGAGTTTTCTTCTTTTATACAAGAAATGACTTCAAAAGTCATGCTGAAGAGGAGTATATCCTTCAAACTCATTCTTGGATACATAATCTTGAGGTATATAACCCTCTGACTCACTATCGGACCTAACTTCTATGATCTCAATAGTTGAGGGTATGCGGGGATCTCGCCTAACCAAAGTTATTTCCTCATCTTTAACCCTTTCCAAGTACTCCTTTCTCACTCACTTGATTCGAGTTAAGGCAAACACTAGACTTTCAGTATCACTTAACCAAATGTCACTCTCATCATTGGTTCCCTCAAAGGTTTTGATAATAGCCTCACGTTCTCTTTTTGTCTTAAGGAAACGTTGACTTGAATTAACAGACTTTCTTGTTGTCTTCTTAAAACGTACCAAACTAGCATAGAAATTTTCAAATATTATCTAACCACATAATGTTGTCTACAGGCAAGCATAGTGGTCTCATAATCTCTAGTGCTGAACCTGGTAGCTCTGATACCATATGTAACATCTACGTTTGATTAACATAGTAAAATTAGAAGATTTACCATAAAGTAATTCAACAAGGTAAAAATGAGAGAAATTTTTTCTTTTTATTCACCAAATAATCAAGTAACTACAATTACAAGATTTCTTTTAACAAAATACAATATACCCATATTGTCTTTTTGTTTACAATGTTTACAAATGTAAAACCATTACATATACAAAATTTAGAATAAATACTGCATCTGAATATCCAACATCTTTATCACAAGTCCTGACATGTTTCCTGCTCGGAGAGAGAGCATCTTTCCAGTGATTAACCTCCAACCACAGACTGGCGGTCTCCCACACATCTTCCACATAGGAAGTGGCCCTACCCTTCACGAGGAATATAGACCTTAGGTGACCAGTGGTAATTTGCCTTTCCCAAGTACATAGTGTTGTATTTTACTCAACTCCATCAACCATACAACCCTAGATACCCTCTAGCTAAGTATGATTTCCGATAGGATGAGCAATCTGAATACAATGAACCAAAAATGCATGCAAAAAAAAATGCATTATTTTGGCCAAAGCTTTTAATATTAATATTGTTTGTAAAGAACATAGTTGTTGTGTTCACCCACCCCTACTCAACTTGGATATTGTCTTATTCTCACAGTTTAAACTCTTACTTAACTTAGTCATGAATTAGTTTAATCCATGAGTCATGATAATAATACCTTTAGACTTAAACAAGTCTATATGACATAACCATTCCATTGGTTTGTAATCGACTCTAGAGTTATCCTAATACCCTTATTAATACGACATAACAATATATCCATAACAAACTTATCCTAGTATAAATATCCCTACAAGGTCATTTTTAGGAATACTTACCCTACTCCATTGAATTAAATCTTTTCCTGAATAATAAGATAATTGGTCTTAAATGGGATTCTCATAATAACCTTATTCCATCTTCCCTAATATCTCTAAGTTACTTCCATTGATATGTTACCATAGTTTACTAATAATTCTTATGAAACTAGTACTCTTGGTTAAATAATATCTATAACCTATACGAAACATTAAGTTAACTCCTTATAACCTCATTACTATACAGCTCAAAACTGTGAGTAAGAAAACATAGTTCATCCATTTGTGAGTCTTGTTTGAAATGAAAGCAACACTACTTCAATGGAAATCTGGTTCGAATAAATTTCAGCAATCTTTTAACTATGTGTTATTAATGGAGATTGTAACAAAACATAAACACACAATACAAAAATATAGCAGAAGCAGAATGAAGCACATAACACAAATGTTTAACGTGGAGAAAATCCTTTCGGGTAAAAAACTCCACCAAGAAAAGAGGCCAATTTGTATTGTCTTCACAAAAGGAGATTACAAATATATTCACTTTTTCTATCCTTCAGCCTTCACTCTGGCAGAACTTGGGTACCTGTAAACTGTTATATCCATCTCATCTACTATGCTATGGTTTATATAGAATTTACACAACCTCTAGACATTAAATGACTTCTTACAAGCCCATAACACTTGTCAAGAGTCAACAATACAACCTTGGGCGTCCATAGCCAAGAATAGGCTCTTACGGGGTCATAAATGTTGTCATACATGCATCCTACACTTGGGAAAAAGTGCCCATGTAAGCTTGAACACCTTGGGGCTAAAAATAGCCACTTACAGCATCTTATGACGCGTCATATGTTATTATTAGTGTCATAGATTCTTAAGACAACTTACAGTTGTCATAGAATCTCTTACACCTTCTTACAACATCTATGATGTGTGTCATAACACTAAAAATAGATTATTCCTCCACATGTGCACCCCACTTTGACCAACTACCATTTACCATAGTAAATAACATCCCATAACTACCACCAGTAACTCTGGGACTTACCATGTAGTAACTCCGTAATTACCGTGGACAGTAAATAATTTTTACCACTACCGGTGAAACTTGTACATCCCTTATGAGTAATTACAAATTACAAATAATAAATGGAATAAATACAATATTGGGATTTACAAGGTTAATGGCACCTTATCCCAACATTCTCCCACTTGACATTATACATTGTAAATCAACCCATAGGAAATCAAATGAAAAATAATCAGGCACTAGAAACAAGGCCCATGGCCTCTCTGCACCACATGAACTTCTCTATGCTCACAGGCTTGGTCAATGAATCTGCAACATTCTCTCGATTGTTTATCTTCTTCAGCTCAATCTCTCCATTTGCAACCAACTCTCGAACAAAGTGATACTAAACATCAACATGTTTAGTCCGAGCATGATACATGGGATTCTTAGCCAAACAGATAGCACTCTGGCTATCACAACCAATATGAATGATCCTGCAATCAAAACCAATACCTATACACAATCTCCTCAACCAAACTGCCTCCTTAGAGACATGAGTTGCAGCCATATACTCTGCAACTGTGGTGGACAAAGCAACTGTGGGCTGCCTCTTACTCATCTAACTCATTGCACCTCCAAACAGAGTAAACACATAGCCACTAGTGGACCTTCAACTATCCAAGTCACCTGCCCAATCTGCATCAACAAAACCCTATATGTCCAAAGATTTATCAACACTATCAGTACCAGAATAAACCGAACAATGATCAGGAGTACCTACAAGATATTTAAACACCATCTTCGCATAGTTCCAATGCTATCTACCAGGGTTAGACATAACTCTACTCAAAACTCCCACTGCTTGGGCAATATTTGGTCTAGTGCAAACCATTGCATACATCAAACTCCCTACAACACTAGCATATGGCACATTAGACATATCCTCAAGATCATTCTCAGTCTTTGGACACATATCTAATGAAATCTTAGTACCAATGGGTAAAGGAACTCTAACTGGATTACAATCCTGCAAACTAAACCTCTGCAAAATAGTATTCACATACTTACTTTGTGACAGCCAAAGCTTTCTGTTAACTCTATCCCTCCTGATCCCATACCCAAAATATACCTTGCAGCACCAAGATCCTTCGTCTCAAATGCACCTAAAAGTTGGGCTTTAAGCTCACTGACCATACCCTTAATATTGCTGAAAAACAACATGTCATCAACATACAAAGCAATAACCAGTATAGAATCATCAACATAATGAATGTAAACACAATGATCCTCCTCGCTTCTAACAAAACCCAATTTCAAAACAAATGAATCAAACTTTTGATACCACATTATGGGGGATTGTTTCAGACCATAAAGAGACCTCTTTAACCTGCAAACCCAATGTTCTTTTCCTTTTACCTCAAAACCTGTAGGATGTTGCATATAAATTTCTTCTTCAAGATCTCCATGCAAGAACACAGTCTTAACATCCATTTTCTCAATCTCCCAATCATAAGCTGCAACAATGGATAAGAGAAATCTAATAGAAGTCAATTTAGCAACAGAAGAGAATATCTCACCAAAATCAACTCCCTCTCTCTGGGAGTAGCCCTTGGCTACCAGTCTAGCCTTGTGCTTCTCCAATGACCCGTCTGCTCCAAACTTATTCTTGAAGACCCAATTACATCCTATAGCTTTTCTTCCTTTGGGCAAATGAACAAGATCCTAGGTGTTATTAGAGTCAAAAGCCATCATCTCCTCCTGCATGGCTAGCTGCCAAGACTCACTATCATCTGTATAAATAGCTTCCCTATAGGATCTAGGTGTTGGAAACAAGGTGGATAATTGAGAGGGGGGTGAATCAGTTATCTTAATTATTTAACTTTCTTTTCTTCTTTAACAATTAGTGTAGTATCAAAACATATGAGCATACATGAACATGAGAGAAGAAGAGAAATTAACACACATAACACAAAGATTTTTACGTGGAAAACCCTGTTAAGGAAAAAACCACGGGGTGACTAACCCAAGATTGTATTCTCTGTTAAAAGAATAGAAGTACAAAATGGCACTTGCCAATTAGGGCTCACTGCCTGAGCACACTACTCACAAGAGGCTCACTTCCTACAAGAGACTCACTGTCTACAAGGTATATATATAGAAAGTAACTAGGTGTTTGAATTGATTAGAGGCATCCACATATGTTGAGGTTCAGTTCTAGTTAGGCTCAATAAACTGATCTACTGCACTTCATTCTTCCTCTCCTTTGGTGCTACTATTCTGTCACATGCCAGATTTGTATATCTACTTTCACACTGCTCTTTGCTTTTATTCGCACACACTATTACCCCACACACACCTTCACATCAAAATTCATCTGGTATATATATCTGCACAAAGGATTTTAACATCTTTCTAGTTGGCATCCAGAATACTCAAGATTTCCCAAACTCTGGTCTGTCAGCTGAATCCGTGCTTACTAAGTGATGCGCATCAAAAAGATAGTTATAAGAGTCATCAATCATGTCAGCCAACCATGAATGATCCCTCAAGAAACTTGATCACCATCAATTTCTTATTCGGATTAAGGTCTGATGCTCTGTCGGTCAGTTCTTCCTCAGTCTACTCTGCCAAACAGTAACCCAACACTTAGGTGCTCATATCTTTTCACTCTTTCATCACCAGAGGCTCAATCTCTAGAATGTAGCATTATGGTACTCCTCTTGACTTCCCCAAGTCCACACTTTGCTGAGATACTTCCTCTGAGAGATACGGACCTGACTGTCAGACCTTGCTGCATGCACTATTTTTGTTCACCAGACCAAAACATTCTTCAATTTGACTTCCGGTATAGACATACTATGTGTTGCAGATGAGTGGGATGGACTTTGTTGCCATCAATGACAACACTCATGAAGCCACACAGTGTCTCTTGCCAACAATCTCCCCCTTTGGCATTGATGGCAACACTTAGTGAAAAATGACTAAGTGTTATAACAAACTCCCCCTTGACTGATGCTCTATCTTATGTACACTTTTATCGGAGCTCCCCCTTAGCTGGATTCCATATTTTTCACTACTCCTCACTCCCCCTTTGACATCAATGGCAAAGGGTAGAATCCACACACCAAAATTTCCAAAAATCAACCTATACTTGGCCGCATAAGTATATATATACATGTTATACTTACATGTACTTAAGTATATCCGCAAAAGTTGTCTTCAATTGGACAAATTCTGTTGCCCAACTCTGCTTCATCCTGTCCAAAATTGAGATGTGACCACTCAACAAGAATGCAAAAGATTCTGCCCTCTTTAAGTCTATCGGATCACTGGTCTGGGTTGTGTTCTGAGCATCAGTTAGGGCCGCATGCATGACCTCTAACTTAGGGATAATTATCCCTCTAAGTTCACCCATCCTACTTATTATATTCTTCCTTTCCTTTTCAAGTTTATTTAGTTCATTTAGAATGGCAATAGTTTGGCATTCTTGATTTATTATGGATGTGGTGAGAGGATCAAAATTCTGAGATAAACTTGACAGTTTACCTTTTTGTTCTTTCACTTTCTTCTCAATATCCTTTGTCACTTTAGACCAGGATAGACAAAATTTATATATTTCTCCGCCATCTTTAAGAGCATTTTCTAGGCTCTTTATCCCAATATCCAGATTTCTCCTATCATTTGCTATGAGTCCTTGTACTTCAGAGAATCTCTTTCCCAAAAACTCTTTCTAGACCTTTTCTTCTATTGATTTCTCTAAGGAATCAAAATGTGTGCTAACAGTATTGACAAGAGATTTCAGATTATCAGATGAGGAGGCTGAAAGATCCTTTTGGAAGGATGGCATGATCTTCTCCAATACACCAGATTCGATCTTTATCAGTTCACAGTCTTCCATGTGAGAATTCAGAAGCTTTTCTTTGCTTTAGCTTGAGAAAAAGATGCTACCTTCATTGTCTGAACCAGAGAGAGGGAGTCAACATTAAGTGGTCCTTAAAATAGATCTAGTTCATCTATTTCCATCATCTCTTTGTTTAGGAAGTCTTTAACTACTTCTGTAGTGTCTCTTGCCAGAGACAAAATCTTCTTTCCTTCTGTAGCCTTAGAGCTATCACCTGGGGTCTTCTCTGTTTGATCTCCTTCTCTTCCCTTTACCTCTTCTTCTTGACTGATTTTCTCTTCTTTTCTTTCTTCTCCTTCAGTTCCAGAGTCAACTGGGGGATCCAGAAGTGAGATGTTTACTTCTTCATGGACTTCCTCTTCCAGAACAGAGGAATCCAAGTCTTTAGTCTTCTCCTCACTTATCTCCTTTGACTCTTCTACAATTTTCTCAGTAGAATCTTCCTTGGATGCACTTGATCCTTTAATATCCATGGCAGAAGGTTCATCACTTATATCCTCTATAATAGGAAGATTGAATCTTTTATATGCATTCTAGAGGATGTCTTCAGTCTCTTTTGCCACCTAATAAGTCTCTTCGAGCATAAGCTTGTTCATTTTGGCTTTGCTCTAGAACTCATCCTTGCAGTCCTTGAAGATCATGTTCATTTATTTTGGGGTGATGGAAGGATAGAGCTGAATAGCTATTTGTTCCCAGATCTCCAAATCCTTTTCCTTGGCATTGTTCTTTCTCATTTCAAGTTCCTTCTCTAGGCTTTTGGGAATTAGAGATATGATTTCAATGAATGTTTTATTATAGATGTTTAGATACCTGACTGTAGCATCTTGCAAGATCTTCTGGTCAGCTTCACTATATTCATCATAGAATTCTGTCATTGGTTGCAGATTTCTATCCACAGTGACTGCCTTCATGATATCCTCAATGGAGAGAGTAGGCCTTTCAACAAATTCTTCTACCTTTTCTTTTGTATGTTTATCAGCAGAGGATTTCCTGGATGTTTTCTTCTTCTTCCTCATTTTCTTAACTTCTTCATCAGATTCTATTTCTTCATCATCCTTTTGGCTTATGTATGACCTTGTGGCCTTTGTCTTTGTTCTCTTTTCTCCTTTCCCGGATGTCTTTGCTTCCAATTTTGAGGCTTTTGGGCTCTTAGAAGTGGCAGGTGTAGAGCTTTTTGAGGATCTAGTTTGGGAGGGGGCTTCCACTGGAGCACTTTCTTTTTCTGCTTCTTGCCTTTCTTTCTTTGCCCTTTCTACCTTTTCTCTGTTGGCATCAACTACCTCCTTTGATATCCCATATCTCTTGGCAACTTCTTCTACTTCCTTTCTCACCTTTCTCTTGATCTCAGGCTGTCTTAGTTCAACATGATTTTTTACACTCAACTCTTGGAAGGTTCCAAACCTTTCTGCCTCAGGGTCCTTTGGTTGACTTAGCAGGTGTTGAACATGTAGCTCCACAATTTGCTCATCTACCTCATAGCCCATTGGCATAATCTAGACCGTTCTGGGTTCCACTGCCTCCATTAGGCATTGATCAGTGTCTACCATGAAGCACACTATATCCTTGTATTTTTTCAACTAGATTTTGGGGGATTCTCTCTCTGGCCTGCATCATGCCTTGAAAGTTTCTAAAGTAACTCCAGAGTGCTGTACTTTGCGCCTTGGCATCACCAAGCCCATACATATAATCTCTGATTTGTATGGCAACTGGTTTGTCATTTTGCCTTACCCAACCACTAGATCCGGGTAGCTCATTCATATAGTAAAAGAATAGACATAATATCAAGCCACCATACTTAAATGAATTCTTCTTATCCTTCTTTATTTTCTACAAATTCTCTAACAATTGGTTCAGGAGAAGCTCACAAAGATCATAGTTAGAATTTTTCCTTAGTATTTCATATGTAGTATATATAGCAGTTCCAGATACTGAATTCTCCCTACTGGAGTGGTAGATTTTGTAACCAATTATCATAGAGGCAAATTTTATAGCCGGATCTATGATGTCTTCTATTGTCATTGCCCTCTTGTCAAATTTTGATCCGGTAGCCTCACTTACAGTTTGGTTTTTGACTGATTTGAGAGCAGGCAACCCACTAGATGAGTGCAATCCAGTTACTGCCCTAATGGCATCTTTTGTGATCTTAAATGGCCTCATCAACCACATGAAGTTGTCATGAATTCTGCTCAGAACATACCAGACCCATTCATCTTCTGTAAAATAGGGGAAATGGATGCAATGTCTAAAATGCTTATCCCAGATGGCCTTGTATTGGGGTTTAATTTCAAATGTTTCATCTATTAATTCCTTGTGATAGATATCCATCAGCTTGGATTCCCCAAATTCCTTAATGTTGTCGTGAATGTATACCCTAACATCTTCTACATGCAGAACCCCATGTGGAATGCTAGAGAATGCGCCTAGGGGATCAACTTCTAGGGATTTGTAAGGATGTTTCCTGAACCTAGGGTACGACCTATCAGTGATCTTAACCACATTTGGAGTAGCCATCATTCAAAAGATTCAGAGAGAGAGATTCAAGAGTAGAAATACCTTTTTTGCACTTCTAGGGTTCACGATAAGAGCTAAAAAGATCGTTGGTTGAGTCAAATTTTGTGGTTGATGCTTGAGAGGGTTGAAGCAATCTTGTTGCAAAGGTCTTTCTTTCTTCTTCTCAAATGTAAATGTGCAAGTGATGAACAAAAGAACCCTTTTATTTCTGCACAAACCCTAATTCCATATTGCAGTAAATGCACTCCTTAAGTCAGTCCGGTTTCCTTGTTCTAACCTTGTTTATAGAGGGATCTTTCTGGATCACTAAGATGTGCTCAAAATTAATCTTGGTGATAATTGACAATCTATCTCCCTTTGTCCAGTCATTCCATTTATCTACAGATCAAGATATTCTTATTTTGAATCATACCGGATCTAACTGTGAGATCCCTGCTTTTACCGGATGACTGTCAAACTGGATCAATCTTGGATGATTAACCTCTTCAAAACTCCTTGCAGATCTTTCATATTTTTACCAAGGGTTATTTAAATGTTTCTCTGAGAACCCTTTAATCCACAATGTTCCATGTACCAATTGACTGGCTGGGGGAATTTATTTTCCTTTGTGACTCCCCTTGAGCCAGAGCTCATCTATTCAATTTTCGGAAGGAATATCAGCACCAGATTCTGGTGCAGATCCATCCCCAACATTTTCTGTATTTCTCTTTACCCAAATCTTGTTCATCTCCCTTTGAACTTCATCCGCATTTACTTTACCTTTTCCTTTGTCTTGATTTTAGTTATGATGCACTGGACCCCTTTTATCCTGATTCTTACTTCTACAAAATTTGGCAATATGACTGGATCTATTGCAGTTGTAGCAAGCTATATTTCTTTGCATATTTGACTGATATCCTCTTGATCTACATTGATTAGCCATATGTCCCATTCTATTGCATGCAAAGCATCTACCATTGAATGAATTGTTTATTTGCATATTTCTACATTCATGAGATTTGTGAATACCTTTTGTAGTTAAAACACTGTCCGGAGAAGGATGAATTAGTCTGATTCATTCTTCTTCTGCACTGATTTGTTTTATGACCAAAGTTATTGCAATTGTAGCAGTATCCATTGAAGGATGGATATCTTTGAGCATTTGGTTGTCTTACCAGAGGTCTTCTAGGCCTATATCTTAGATTTCCTGATCCAGAGTTCTTCTGACCAGATCCAGAGCTTTCACCTTTCTCATATCCCAAGCCATGCTTGTCATCTACCCTCTTTTGGATTTCAAGAAGAACTTCAAGTTGAGCAGAGCTTATCTTGAATTTTTCTTTGTATTCATTTGTTGTTTGAAGATCCCTTTTAAGAGTGTCTATCTGATTTTCAAGTTGTTCTTCATTATCTCTAGCTTCTTAAAGATCAGATTCCAAATGCTTGATTATTCTATCCATTTTGTGGCAGTCTTTTGACTTCTCCTTGAGAGATTGTTTTAGATTATCTTCAATTTTTCTCTTCTCTTCAATTTCTTGAGTGAATTTCATAACCCCTGATTCTATTTCATGTCTTACCATAATGACCTCTTTTGATAGCTTCTCACATAACTTGTTCTTCTCATTCAAATCTTCTTTAGTGTCATTGGCTTCACTTTGACTTGCTAATTGTTGAAGTAGTTCCTTTCTCTTTTTCATAGAGATACTCAGTTTCTCTTTTAGTTCATTTATGAAAGCATAATCTTGTTTGAGTCTTTCCCTCAAGTTATTGACTTCAGAGTGAGATTGCTCAAGATCATCTAGGGCAGACTGAAGTTGTTCCCTCATACCATACATATCCATTGAGATTCCCAAATCTTCCTCAAGTTGTTAGGTTCTGTTTGGAGGAAATTAGCTCTGATACTAATTGTTGGAAACAAGGTGCATAACTGAGAGGGGGGGTGAATCAGTTATCTTAATTATTTAACTTTTTTTTCTTCTTTAACAATTAGTGTAGTATCAAAACATATGAGCATACATGAACATGAGAGTAGAAGAGAAATCAACACACATAACACAAGGATTTTTATGTGGAAAACCCTATTAAGGGAAAAACCACAAGGTGACTAACCCAAGATTGTATTCTCTGTTAAAAGAATAGAAGTACAAAATGGTACTTGCCAATTAGGGCTCACTGCCCGAGCACACTACTGACAAGAGGCTCACTGCCTACAAGAGACTCACTATCTACAAGGTATATATATAGAAAGTAACTAGGTGTTTGAACTGATCAGAGGCATCCACATATGCTAAGGTTCAGTTCTAGTTAGGCTCAATAAACTGATCTACTGTACTTCATTCTTCCTCTCATTTGGTGTTGCTGTTCTGTCACATGCTGGATTTGTATATCTTCTTTCACACTGCTCTCTGCCTTTCTTTGCACACATTATTACCCCACACACACCTTCACATCAAAATTCATCTGGTATATATATCCACACAAAGGATTTCAACATCTTTCTAGTTGGCATCTAGACTACTCAAGATTTCCCAAACTCTGGTCTGTTGGCTGAATCCGTGCTTACTAAGTGATGCGTATCAAAAAGATAGTTATAGGAGTCATCAATCATGTCGACCAACCATGAATGATCCCTCAAGAAACTTGATCACCATAAATTTCTTATCCAGATTAAGGTCTGATGCTCTATCAGTTAGTTCTTCCTTAGTCTACTCTACCAAACAGGAACCCAACACTTAGGTGCTCATATCTTTTCACTCTTTCATCATCAGAGGCTCAATCTCTAGAATATAGCAGTCATGGTACTCCTCTTGACTTCCCCAAGTCCGCACTTTGCTGAGAAACTTCCTCGGAGAGATTCGGACCTGACTGTCAGACCTTGCTACATGCTCTGTTCTTGTTCATCGGACCAAAACATTCTTCAATCTGACTTCCGGTATAGACATACTATGTGCTGCGGATGAGTGGGATGGACTTTGTTGCCATCAATGACAACACTCATGAAGCCACATAGTGTCTCTTGCCAACACTAGGTTCATCGTTAGTACTCAATAAAGCATATACACAATGGAAATCTGGTGGGCTATACCTATCAACTAGATTCTGTTGTCTTGTGGAGCTCCTCAAGGGTGGAGTAAGAGACTCTACCCATTCTTCTGCATGATCATCTGTACCAACTTCTTCTATCACAACAGATTCATCTTCATCAGAACTACTTGAATCTTCTTCTTCTTCACCCCCTAATCCGTCATTCTGTTCTTCCTGAGGTGCATCTTGCTGCTCTAACTCAAAATGTACTCTCTTTACCTTTTCATCTTTTTCTTTTGGCTGCTCAGGTTTAGAAATAGCTCTAAGTTCCCTAAAAATTATATCTCTAGAAAAGATAATCTTGTAGGTTAGTGGATTCCAAAGCTTATAACCTTTCACATTATCACCATATCCAATGAATGTACACTTTTTATCCTTTGGATCCAACTTAGATCATTTTTCCTTAGGCACATGAACAAAAGCCTCACAACCAAAAACCCTTAAATGTGAAACAGAAGGTTTCTTACCTATCCACACTTCATAATGCATCGAATCAAGAGCCTTACAAGGAGATATGTTTATCAAGTAGCAAGTAGTACACATAGCCTCTGCCCAAAAGCATTTATCCAACTGTGCATCACTAAGCATACTTCTGGCCCTTTCCATAATTGTTTGGTTCATCCTTTTTGCAACACCATTCTGTTGTGGTGTATACGGAGTTGTCTTTTATCTGATTATACCTGCATGCTTGCAAAACTCATCAAATTACTTAGAGCAATATTCCCCTCCATTGTCAGATCTTAATATTTTTATCTTTAAACCTGATTGGTTCTCTACTAAGACTTTGAATTCCTTAAACTTAGTGAAAACTTCAGATTTATGCTTCATAAAATAAATCCATGTAAATCTAGATACATCATCAATGAAGGTTACAAAATAACGAGATTTTCTAATAGATTTATTATCCATAGGTCCAAACACATCCGTATGAATAATTTATAACTTTTCTTTTGCTCTATTGCTTCCTAAAGGAAATAATTTTTTGTTTTGTTTACCAAACACACAATGCTCACAGAAATCAAAGTGCTCATCAGAATAAGAGAAACCGTCCAACAAATTTTTATTCTTAATAATTTTCAATACATTATTGCTTGTGTGGCCCAATCTATGCTGCCACAACATACATGTATTTTCAGTAGTGGCCTTAGATACATAGGAGGCATTACAAATTGTAGTGGCTTCAAGCTTAAACAAGTTCCTGAATCTCTTCCCTTTCGCTACCACCAAGTTCCCTCTGACCAATCTGCAGCCATGCTTGTCAAATATCACATGCATTCCCAAATCATTCAACTTCGAAACTAAAATGAGATTTCTAGCTAATCCAGGAACATGCAAAACACTAGGGAGGGTTTTAATCCTCCCATCACTGAAACACAACAATACATTTCCTTTCCCGACAATTGGATATGTAGAGTTGTCACCAAGGTAGATATTACCTCCATCATATTCTTCATATGAGGAGAACCATTCCTTATGCGGGATCATATGAAATGAGCATCCTGAGTCAATCAACCAGTGATCATTAGAAACAAGATTACATCTAGAAAGTAAAACTTCTTCACTTGCATTCGAGGACTTATCTGAAGCACTCTCCTATTGTTTCTTGGGATTTATGCACTCCTTCACATGTCCCCTTTTACCGCAATTCCAACACTTAACTTTGTTCTTTTTACCATGAGTCTTAGACCGGTCCTTGGACTTATCCTTAGCCCCTTTCTAATCTCCCGTAGGTCCTCTTTCCTTAGACCTTCCCCTGACACTGAGAGCATCCCCTGAACTATTTGAACTCTTCTTCCTCAATTCCTGTGACAGTAGCACTGAAACAAGAGCATCCAACTTCGGATCCACAAGGTTAGCAGTGATAGCAAGGATAACATTCTCTCAAGACTTAGGTAAAGAAAAAAGAAGTAAGATACTTTTATCTTCCTCACTAACCTCAACATCTACTGAATCAAGTTGACTCACTAACAAATTAAAAGAATTTAAATGTTCTGCAACTGATTCACCTTCTCACATTTTCATGGAAAATAATTTTCTTTTTAAATAAAGTTTATTTACCATACTCTTGGCTTGATAGATCTCACCCAACTGTTTTCACAACTTGTATGCAGTCTCTTCCTTTGTGACATTCAATAGAACAGAGTCTGAAAGACACAATCAGATGGTTCCCTGTGCCTTCTTATCCAATCTATCCCACTCATCTTGAGAGACATCGTCAGGTTTCTTCTCTTTTTGGATAGCCAACCATTGGTTTCTTTCTTCCAACAAATCTTCCATTTTCAACTTCCACAACTCATACCCCATTCCGTTGAACTTCTCAATGTCCATTCGAGAGGTTCATGCAACGGTGGATGCAACCATAATAACAACACAAGATCTGCAAAACAAATGCAACCAAATCTCCCACTGTAGCTACAACTTCCACACTACCACCCAAGAGTCAAAGCTGGTAGGCTCTGATACCACATGTTAGAAATGAAAGCAACACTACTTCAATGGAAATTTGATTTGAATAAATTTCAGCAATCTTTTAACTATGTGTTATTAATTGAGATTGTAACAAAACATAAACCCACAATATAGAAATATACCAGAAGTAGAATGAAGCACATAACACAAGTGTTTAATGTGGAGAAAACCCTTTCGGGTAAAAAACTCCACTAAGAAAAGAGGCCAAGTTGTATTATCTTCACAAAAGGAGATTAAAAATATATTCACTTCCTCTGTCCTTCAACCTTCACTCCGACAGAACCTGGGTACCTGTAAATTGTTATATCCATCTCATCTACTATGCTATGGTTTATATAGAATTTACACAACCTCAAGACATTAAATGACTTCTTACAAGCCCATAACACTTGTCAAGAGTCAACAATACAAACTTGGGCGTCCATAGCCAAGAATAGGCTCTTACAGGGTCATAAATGCTGTCATACATGCATCCTGCACTTGGGAAAAAGTGCCCATGCAAGCTTGAATGCCTTGGGGCTAAAAATAGTCACTTACAACATCTTATGACGCATCATATGCTATTATTAGTGTCATAGATTCTTATGACAACTTACAGTTGTCATAAAATCTCTTACACCTTCTTACAGCATCTATGACATGCGTCATAACACTAAAAATAGATTATTCCTCCACATGTGCACCCCACTTTGACCAATTACCATTTACCATAGTAAATAACATCCCATAACTACCGCCAGTAACTCTAGGACTTACCATGTAGTAACTCCATAATTACCGTGGACAGTAAATAATTTTTACCACTGCTGGTGAAACTTGTACATCCCTTATGGGTAATTACAAATTACAAATAATAAATGGAATAAATACAATATTGGGATTTACAAGGTTAATGGCACCTTATCCGAACAAGTCTATCACATGGTTATTCTCATACTCTATATTAACTAGATTCAAACTTAATTCAATAATGAGACTATATGTTTATGCTAATAACAACTTATGACTTTCTCCTGCTAAGATATTCATTAATCTTTCATTCCCTGATCAGGTATGGTCAATAGTTTTTAAACACTAAGTAACAGGTCAACTCAGTCTATTATAACAGTAACCTTACTGGCATGACCAAATATAAACCATATAAGTAGCATTCATTGTCTTTTACGACTACAAGAAAATAACTCAAAATGGCTTACTTAAAATGTTAATTGTATTCCTAAGTTGATACATAATAGTTATCGACTGTCACATCATAATTCAGAAGGTAAATTCTTAGCAGCGAGCTCATACTATCACCTATAATACTACAATATACCATTTTAGATGAACTAAATGATTTACTCATGATTTAATACTACATGCACTGAGGAATACCTGATAGTATATAAACTTGAACTGGCTGAGATAGGCAAATAATTCATCAGGTTGACACCACTGGACTGTGAATTTGTCCACTGTCACAGCTACTATATTCTATTCCCCATATCACTTTTTATTCTCCCCTATGTTAACTACAAGTTCTAAACCTGCTTAATATTAAACAACCATGACTCATTTGAGTCGTTAGTCATAATGCCAGAGGCATGACTCCTACAGAGTCACCTCATTATCCACCTCCTCTACATTCGATTACCAACTTTATGCAAAGCTTAATAATTTAAAAATGGTTAAATCAAAACTGAAGACCAATATTTAAGCGTAAATCCCACATGTTGATGGGAAATTATCGCTCCAAGACTCATCGATTGTGGCAGTTAAAACCACAGTCCTCCTTCTAAGACATGGCCGACACATCACTTAAACACAACTAATCTATAAATGTTGCACTATAAGTGGTTCGATCCACCATTAATACATATGAAGACTCTCCTACAATTAAGCCTTCATCTTACTCAACATTACACCATCGACTCAATGGGAGGTATTATCCTCATTCGGTACTAAGGCATCAATATATATATTGATTACATCAATTATAATTCTCATAACATCGCCTATTGCATTAGATAGATATAGTTTATTCAATAATAAGATATTATTAAACCATGGTTTACGGATATTGTGATTGGGTTGAGCTTGTCTCCCCATCATAATCCATCGACATAATTCACATATTCTTAACTTGACTATATCTTCATAATGTTGAGAATCATTATAATACGTCAAATGACTTAATAGTAATAATAAGATAATCATTTTATGACAATAACGTCGTAATATTTACTTTAAACGTAAATAGTTATAAATCAAACTCAGACGACGTCGTTAACGTTATTAATGACTAAGACGACTTAATACGACTTAGAAAGATTTGAAAACAATATCAACTACCTGTCATTTAGGTTCAGAAGTAAACTGCCAAGACAAAGCTTACCTCTTACGACACCTTGGTTCACATTTTCGTTAAACACTTATAACTCGGTTTGGCAAATAAATCACTCGTAACCCAAGTTCTATATCTCTCTCCTGGAAAGATACTCTCTCTCTTTTCTCTAAGAGTCATCTGATAACCTGGAATCCTATTTCACTTGTCATCAAACAATATGTGATCAGTGCATCATTAATCAATTAATTCATCTATTAAATCGATAATAACATAATCATTTCTATGATTTCAATAAATGACATTTAATATAATCCATGTTTTTCCTTCTCATCAATCTAAACATCATAATAGATTTACTTATGTCCAAGTAAAAAGTAAAAGTAAAGCAAGACAAAAATTGGGGATGTAACATAAGAGCATGGATCATATGGATTATATGTGTGAGAAGGAAGATAATAATTAAGAGAAAAGCATGAAGAATGAATTATAAGACATGTGTAAGACATTAAAGCATATTAATATATGATTATATATATTGGTGTATATATATATGATGGGGAGAAAAACAATGAAAGCGTATAGTTGATCAAAATTGATCGGTGAGAGTCCGACCTTATGTCTCAGTGATCTACTCTTCTTCTTTTGTTATCAGCCAAACATACCCATCGGCCACTTTACAACCTATCTCTCTGAAGTCTTAGTCACCCTGATGTGAGGTTCAACATTCCTTGCCTATCGGCAAGACAATTACTATCGGCCATGTTAGAATTTGTTTCACCGATACGCTGATGAATTTTGTCTTCGGTGAGACTCTTCTCGTCAGCGAGCACTTACAAACTCTAGCCGATGCGCCGATAGACCAACTCCCTCGGCGAGACTTGTCCTGTCGATGGGACTTACTCTAGAGTTGCTGATACACTGATAGACTTCCTGCACTCATCTTCGACAAGACTACTTGACTTCGACGAACTTGATTTGACTCCCAGCAATACATCGATGCACAATTCACTTTCTCCCTCTTCAACTGAAACCCTAGTACATGGAGATGCTAGGTCAATCTATTGTACAAAAGCACTTTGTCTGGATCCTCTGCACCATCGGACACAAAAACAAAAAAAGAAACAAAACAAATACTTGTACAACGAAGCCATTCCACTGATTTTGACAGAAATCATACTAGTGGAATGCTTCACGTCGACATACTGCAACAATAGATTGCACAGAAAGAATAGAAATCTATAGTTATGCAAATTGCAGTTACAGGGAATAGAAATCAAATTGACAGAACATAACGATTTTATTTCTCCTTAGAACAATACAAAATCACATTCATACTTCTCCTCCTCCTCTCTTTCAGTAGTTCCTTCCTTTGGTGTTTTTATCAACTCAACCTGCCAGTAGTTGGAAAACCAACCGATGCAAACAGTTGGGAGACCAACTGATCCAAACTGCCTCAAACTGTCCTACTGCCCTGTTTTGGCATTATGTGATTAATAATTTGACAAATGTGTCCTAAGTCACTTGGGACTTACAAAATTAGTTCTAGGTCTTGAATAACCTAGATACAAACTGAAATGAAAATGCATTGGTCAAATAGACCTTATTACAAAAGAAAACAAGATTTTATAGGTGCTCCTGCACCATACTCCCTAGGTGAAAGTTGTCTCAAGTCCTCTTAGAGACTAATTGCTACAAATCACCACCCTGCTTTTTGATGTCTTCTTCCAGCATCCATGTGGCTTCTGATTCTAGAAGTCCTTGCCATTTGACTAAGTGCTCAAAATAGGTCTAATTTCATGTCTTCTTGGTTGTCCTGCTATCCAAGATGCACTCCATTTTAGGCGGTTCCTTTGGTGGTAAGTGTTGCACCCACTCTTCATTGTCTTGGACAGAATCTTCTACACCTTCTCCTATATCAGGACTCTTATATAATGTTAGATCAGCAACATTGAATAAAGGGGAAATAGCAATATCATCAAGGAATTCAATTTTGTAAGCATTAGGACCATATTTCTCTAGAATCTAACAAGACCCAATTTTTCTCATCATCAACTTGTTGTGGCTTCCCTTGGGTAGTCTGTTCTTGTTGAGATGAACCATGACCATATCTCCTATTTGGTACTACACATCCCTTCTCCTTTGATCCACTCTAGCCTTGATCTTCTGACTATTCTTGTGTTGAGTATCTCTGACTTGTTGATGGATCTCTTTCATAGCCTCTACAAATGTATCAGCATGTCCACTCCTTTTGTCCAACCCTTGAACATCTCTCAATTCAAAAATTCCTTTAGGATGACTACCATATATAATTTCAAAGGGACTCAGACCTGTGCTCCTATTTGTCAAGTCATTATAAGCATATTCTGCTTGTGGGAGTATCACATCCCAACTGCTGCCATGTTCTTTTGTTAAGCATCTAAGGAGATTACCCAAAGATCTATTGACCACCTCAGTTTGTCCATCAGTCTGAGGATGATAGGCTGAAATGAAAGATAAATTTGTCCCAAATCTTTTCCACAAAGTGCTCCAAAAATGTCCTACAAATTTGCTATCCCTATCAGAAACAATGCTCAAGGGTAGCCCATGAATCCTAACAATTTCTTTAAAAAACAAACCTGCAATGTAGCTAGAATCATTAGTGGTCTTGCAAGGAATGAAATGAGCCATCTTGTTGAATTGGTCTACCACTACAAACAACTGTCACAACCTGCCCTTGTTTTGGGTAACCCCATCACAAAATCCATACTCAAACATTCCCAAGGCCTGTTGGGTATTTGCAAAGGTTGATACAATTTGCATTGGTAAAGACTCCTTTTGCTCTTTGGCATACTATGCAACTTTCAACAAATTTTCTGATGTCAGACTACATTCTTGGCCAGAAATAAAATCTCCTTACCAGATCTAAAGTCTTATTCAACCCAAAATGTCCACCCAGTCCACCACTATGTTTTTCCTTCATAATATTATCCCTCATTGAGCATTTAGGGATACACAACTGACATCCTTTGAACAATAGTCCATTCTACAATGTAAAATCTAAAAACTCACTATGAAAAGTATTAGCAAATTCATTGCATACCTTGTAGATTTCTCTGAAATCCTGATCTTCTTCATACAATTCCTTGAGTGACTCAACACCCATGCTTTGCAAATGCACTTCTTGGACTTTCAACACCCTCCTACTGAGAGCATCTACCACCTTGTTTGTGACTCCTTTCTTATTCTTAATGGTGAAAGTGTATGCTTGCAAACTTTCCACCCATTTCATATGTCTGTGGTTGAGTTTGTCCTGCCCATTCAGAAAATTGAGAGCATGGTTATCTGTATACGTAATAAATTCCTTGGGAAGCAGGTAATGTCTCCACTTTTTCAGAGCTTGTACCATAGCACACAACTCTAAGTCATAAGAGGAGTATTTCCTCTTGGCTTCATTTAACTTTTCACTTAAAAAGGCCACTGGTCTCCCATCCTGGCTCAACACTACTCCAATGGCCAGCCCACTTGCATCACATTCAATTGTGAAAACCTTATTGAAATCAGGTAACACTAAGATAGGGAATTTAGTAACTTTCTGTTTCAGACTCTCAAAGCTCCTATCTGCTTCTCTCATCCACACAAACTTCACCTTGCAACCACCCTTGATGGTTTCCAACATAGGTGCACAGATGTCACTGTAGTTCTTAATGAATTTCCTATAGAATGTGGCCAAACCATGGAAACTCCTTACCTCCCCTGCTATCTTAGGTGTGGGTCAATTCAGAATAGCCTCCACCTTTGAAGGATCCATCTTCAGATCACCTTTGGAAATGACAAAACCCAAGTAGATCAACTCTTGTTTCATGAAATCACATTTGTCCAAGTTTATCAACAGCTTCTGGTCTTTCAGCCTCTTTAAGACTATCTCTATATGTTTCAAATGCTCTTCTTTACTTTTACTGAATATCAAAATGTCATCTAGGTATACTACCACAAACTTACCTATGAAATCCTGCAATACTTTATTCATTAGCCTCATGAAAGTACTAGGAGCATTAGACATACCAAAAGGCAATACAAGCCATTCATATAAACCTTCATTGGTTTTGAATGCTATTTTCCATTCATCACCTTCTCTTATCCTTATCTAATGGTACCCACTCTTCAAGTCTATCTTAGAGAAATAGGTAGCACCCCCCAAATAGTCCATTAGGTCTTCAATTCTAGGAATAGGGAACTTGTATCTGATGGTTATCCTATTTATTGCCCTGGAATCAGTACACAGTCTCCATTTCCCATCTTTCTTTGGTGCCAAAATAGTGGGGACTGCACATGGACTCAAGCTCTTTCTTATTAACCCTTTGTCTAAAAGTTCTTGAACCTGCCTAGCTATCTCCTCATTCTGTTGAGGGGTCATCTTATAGGTTGCCTTGTTGGGAAGTACAACTCCTAGTATGAGATCAATCTGATGGTTGATATATGTAATAGGTGGTAGGGAGTCTGGTATATCTGCTGCAATTACTTCCTTATAACTCTCAATTAGTTCTCTGACCTCCCTAGGTCCTACCTCTCTCATATTTTCTCTTTTCTTCTCCTTAGGTTTCACAACCAGAGCAAAACCTACTCCACCTAATTCTTCTAGTGTTTCAAGGAATTCCTTCTCTCCTACCATCATTATACTAGACCCTGCCTGCTATGGGTTTTCCTCAATCAATGATTGTATCCTATAGGTTACTCCATCTTTCTTGAAAGAATAAGAATTTTTTTCTCCATCATGGCAAGCTTTGGTGTCAAACTACCATGGTCTGCCTAACAACAGATGACAAGCATCCATTGGAAGGATGTCACATAAGATTTTATCTATATACCCCCCAATACTGAATTCTACCCATGCTTGTTCATTGATGAGTATGTGTTGCCCCTTATTCAACCAACTGACTTTATATGGACTACTATGGGGTATCCTCTCTAACTTCTACTTATTCACTGCTTCCAAAGATATGATATTATCAGTAGAACTAGAGTCAATAATAACTTTACAAACCTTACCTTGGATCTTGCAGTTGATTCTAAACAAAGCCCTTCTTTGAGACGGTTCAGTTTGCACTGGTTCCTTGAGCAGCATCCTCTTGATCATAAGATTTTCTCCCATCTCTGATGTTAGATTCACTTCAGGAGATGTCACACTCCTTGCATCCTCTTAAATCAAACTAGTTCTCTTCTCACCACCATGAGAAGTTGAGGCCTTCTCTAGACACTTGTATGTCAGGTGCCCTATCTGATTGCAATTATAACATCTCATATTGGAGAACTTGGATCCTCTACCTAATCCATTTGTCCCACCTCTTCCATTAGGCCTTCTTCCTCGGTAGCCTCCTCTGCTACTTGAGTCTCCAACTTGCACTTCTTGGCTAGACTCACCACTAGGCCTCTGGTGAGGACTTCTTCCTCCAAAACTGCCTCTGCCTTTGAAACTTCTTCCTCCTCTACCTCTATTATTCTTCTCACTCTTTCTCTTTATCTTCTCTTTAGCCCTTAAGGCCATTTGGAAACACTTGTTCACTATATTTGGTGCTAAGATGTTGATCTCATCTTGGATGTTCATCCTTAGGCCATTTAGATACCTTGCCACCTTCTCTAAATCTTCTTCTTGTCTCTTTGATCTGATACTGAGTTTATGAAACTCTTGTGTGTATGCATTCACATTAAGGTCTCTCTATCTGAGGTTCTGCAATTTCTTATACATCTGCACATTATAGTCCAGAGGTAAGAATTGTGCCTTGATTTTGGTTTTCATCCTTTCCCAGGAGGTTATCATATTCTTCCCCTCCTTGACTCTCTCTCCTTGTTCATAATTCAACCATGCAAGAGTAGACCCCTTCAACCTTGCCTTTGCCAACTTAACCCTCTTATCATCAGGGACTTCTTTGTATTCGAAATGATTGTTCAATGCCTCAATCCAGTCAATCACCTCTTCAGCTTTCATACTTCCACTATACATAGGTAACCCATCTATGGTGTCCCTATTGATTGACTTCAAAGCATTTAGAAATGCCCTCTGGTTTGCTGGTATCTCCTCTGTCCTCTTATTGGTTTCATCAATTTCTATATCTCCTTCATCGCTGTCACTTTCATCTTCCCTATCCTTACCCTTGGTTCTTTTCAACTCTTCAAGCTTGGACTCAAACATCTCTTCGATCAATTTCTTCACTGCATCTTGTGACATGCTTTTAGGAGGCATCGTGTCAGCCTCTGCTTCACTTTCCTTGTCTGACATACACCAAGACCACACTACCCAATGATCTTCAAAACTCACTTTGATACCAATATGATGGGGAGGAAAACAATGAAAGTGCACAGTTGATCAAAATTGATCAGTGAGAGTCTGACCTTTTGTCTTAGCGATCTACTCTTCTTCTTTTGTTATCGGCCAAACATACCCCGTCGGCCACTTTACAACCTATCCCTCCGAAGTCTTAGTCACCCTGATGTGAGGTTCAACATTCCTTGCCTATCGGCAAGACAATTACTATTGGCCATGTTAGAATTTGTTTTGCCAATACGCCGATGACTTTTGTCTTTAGTGAGACTCTTCTCATCGGTGAGCACTTACAAACTCTGGCCGATGTGCCAATAGACCAACTCCCTCGGTGAGACTTGTCCTATCAGTGGGACTTACTCTAGAGTTGCCGATACACTGATAGACTTCCTGCACTCGTCTGCGGCAAGACTCCTTGACTTTGACAGACTTGATTTGAGTCCCAGCAATACGCCGATGCATAGTTCACTTTCTCCCTCTTCAACCGAAACCCTAGCACATGGAGATGCTAGGTCAACTTACTGTGCAAAAGCACTCTGTCTAGATCCTCTGCACCATTGGACACAAAAACAAAATAAGAAACAAAACAAATACTTGTACAATGAAGCTATTCCACTGATTTCAATAGAAATCATACCAGTGGAATGCTTCACGTCGACATACTACAACAATGGAACACACAGAAAGAATAGAAATCTACAGTTATGCAAATTGTAGTTACAAGGAACGGAAATCAATTTGACAGAACATAACGGTTTTATTTCTCCTTAGAACAATACACAATCACATTCACACTTCTCCTCCTCCTCTCTTTCGGTAGTTCCTTCCTTTGGTGTTTTTATCAACTCAACCTACCAGTAGTTGGAAAACCAACCAATGCAAACAGTTGGGAGACCAACCGATCCAAACTACCTCAAACTGTCCTACTACCCTATTTTGGCATTATGTGATTAACAATTTGACAAATATGTCCTAAGTCACTTGGGACTTACAGAATTGGTTCTAGGTCTTGAATAACCTAGATACAAACTGAAATAAAAATGCATTGGTCAAATAGACCTTATTACAAAAGAAAACAAGATTTTCTAGGTGCTCCTGCACCATATATGTGTGAGAAGAAGGAAGATAATAATTAAGAGGAAAGCATGAAGAATGAATTATAAGACATGTGTAAGACATTAAAGCATATTAATATATGATTATAGATATTGGTGTATATATATAAATATCTATAGTTTCTTATAATTTGGTTTATACTTATTGCATATCTAAGTTCTCCCTTTTTATTGAATCACACCGAAGTTTACTGCATATAACCAAGTATAAAACCTTAGACTCTAGTCTAGGTTTTTTTGTCAACATTTGGTTCCATTGCAGGTACCTCGGTTGTTGTTGCATAAGGAGGGAAATCATACCAAAGAAGAAATCGATGTTAAGAAAGTTGAGGAGAAATGAAAAATTTGGATTTTTTTAAATTATAAATGGTTAAAATATTTATTATGAAGAGGTGTGGCCAATTCAATTAAATAAATAAATTATTTGTTTCAATGGGAAAAGTTGGTAAAAGAGCTAAGAAGGAAAATGAAAATTTGATGTGTGAAAAGGATTTTTTTGGAAGAAAATTTGATGAAAGTTAAAAAGGATAATAAAACACTGATAGAAAGGATAAAGGAGTTAGCAAAGGAGACAAATGAATATTTATGTGAAAACTATAATCTAGAAAAATAATTGGAAAAAGTTCAAGATAAAATGAAGAACTAGAAGAAAATTTGAAGTTGTTTGAAGATTCAGAAGAAAAGTTGAAGAGATTAGAAGAGGAAAGTAGTCTACAAAAGGATGAAATATTAAAATTGAAAGAACAAAATAATCAGTTAGATCAATCACTTGCAACATCCATAAAGGAAAATGAATGTCTAAGGTCTAAACCAGTACTTTGTGATGTTTCATGTGATACAAATGATTCATGTGATATAGTTGAAGATTCTTTAGGAAATGAATGTAAAGTTGAAGATAACAAGGATATTGAATCTACAAAATTTGCTAGTTGTGATGATAATGACACATGAAGTTCTTCAAAGAATGTTGATTTCAAAATGATGAAAAGAATAGGATATGCAAGAAAAGGTTTGGGAAAGTATGAACAAGGAATTAAAGAGCCCATTGAACCAAAAGTGAGGCCAAGGAAGGAAGGTCTTGGATATAGAGGTAAAGAAACTATAAATCATGTTACAGGTAATGTGAGTACAAACAAGTCAATTCAAGAAATCAAGTGTTCTTATTGTCACAAGCTAGGACATAGGGAGGTTCAACATGTTGGGATATTCATCGTTGTACTATTTATTATGAAAAAATATGTTGGAACAAAGAGTGGAAAAATAAATCTATGTCAAATTGTATGCAAATGAATTATGGATGGATTGATTCCAAATCAAATTGAAAACAAGTTACAAGTATGAAGTGTTGTACAAACATATGTATTCTCGTGTCAAATAGAAAATGAATTATGCAAGAACAAGTTAGATCATCAAAAGAGAGAAGTGTGGAATAAAAAGAAGTATTAAAGGAAATAATATGAACAAGACATAATTTTTTTATGATTTGTGAAAGATTCTTTTAGGCCCTAGTCTTGTGAGAGGGGGTTAGGCACCTAGGGGATGATGAATGGAAAGGGGGGTCCTTGAAAAGATAACAATAATCTATCTAATTATGAAGAAAGAAGAAATAGAGCACGCTAGAGGGGGTGCTATTGAGGGATTTAAAATAGAGCATGCCAAAAGGGCTATGGATAAAGAAGATGAAGTTAGAGCATGCCAATGAGGGTGTTGCTGAGTGCACCAAGAGGGCTTCTGCTAAGGAAGAATTAGAGCGTGCCAGAGGGGCTGCTGCAGAGGAAGAACCATGGAACGGAAGGCAATCATGAAGGCTTTCACCAAGTTGTCTTGAGGATAAGACAATGTTTTAGGCTTAGGGAGAATGTTGGTAGGATATAGAAGGTTGTGAGGCACCACACAAGTCATTTGGTTCATTTCTAGATCCATATATCCATCATATAGGCCTTAAATAGCCTTAAATACACCCTAACACACCTAAATAAGATATAATAAGGATAAATATCATAAAGGAAAGGGTGAATTCGTGGGAATAAGATAATTAAGAGTATTTATGAGAGGACATAAGGGAATGACACAATGAAAAGGTATTAAGAGGCTATATGAGGAAGAGGAAAGGGAGAGATAAGAGCATGGATCATATGGATTATATATGTGTGAAAAGAAGGAAGATAATAATTAAGAGGAAAGCAAGAATCTAATGAATTATAAGACGTGTAAGATATATATATAAAGACACAATGAAAAGGTATTAAGAGGCTATATGAGGAAGAGGAAAGGGAGAGATAAGAGCATGGATCATATGGATTATATATGTGTGAAAAGAAGGAAGATAATAATTAAGAGGAAAGAAAGAATCTAATGAATTATAAGACGTGTAAGATATATATATCTTACACATGTCTTATATATATATGTGATTTTTTATATATATTTGTGTATATATATGAAGATATATAATTTGGTTTATACTTATTTCATATCTAAGTTCTCCCTTTTTATTGCATCACACTGAGGTTTACTACATATAACAGAGTATAAAACCTTAGACTCTAGTCTAGGTTTTTCTGTCAACATTTGGTTCCGTTGCGGGTACCTCGATTATTGTTGCATAAGGAGGAAAATCATACCAAAGAAGAAATCAGTGTTAACAAAGTTGAGGAGAAATGGAAAATTTGGATTTTTTAAAACTTATACATGGTTAATATTTATTATGAAGAGGTGTGGTCAATTCAATTAAATAAAGAAATTATTTATTTCAATGGGAAAAGTTGGTAAAAGAGTTAAGAAGGGAAATGAAAATTTGATGTGTGAAAAGGATTTTTTGGAAGAAAATTTGATGAAAGTTTGAAAGGATAATAAAGCACTGATAGAAAGGAAAAAGGAGTTACCAAAGGCGATAAATGAATATTTATGCAAAAAATATAATCTAGAAAAACAATTAGAAAAAGTTCAAGATAATTTAATGAAGGACTAGAAGAAAAGTTGATGTTGTTTGAAGATTTAGAAGAAAAGTTAAAGAGATTAGAAGAGGAAAATAGTCTACAAAAGGATGAAATATTAAAATTGAAAGGACAAAATAATTAGTTAGATCAATCACTTGTAGCATGCATAAAGGAAAATGAATGTCTAAGGTCTAAACCATTACTTTGTGATGTTTCATGTGATATATTTGAAGCTTCTTAGGAAATGAATGTAAAATTGAAGGTAACAAGGATATTGAATCTGCAAAATTTGGTAGTTGTGATGATAATGACACATGAAGTTCTTCAAAGAAAGTTGATTTCAAAATTATGAAAAGAACATTATATGCAAGAAATGGTTTGGGAAAGTATGAACAGGGAATTAAAGAGCCCATTGAACCAAAAGTGAGGCCAAGGAAGGAAGGTCTTGGATATAGACGCAAAGAAACTACAAATAATGTTACAGGTAATGTGAGTACAAACAAGTTAGTTCAATAAATCAAGTGTTCTTATTATCACAGGCTAGGACATAGGAATGAAACATGTTGGGATCTTCATCATTGTACTACTTATTATGAAAAGATGTTTTGGAACAAAGAGTGAAAAAATAAATCTATGTCAGATTGTATGCAAATGAATTATGGATGGATTGACAAATCAAATTTGAAATAGGTTACAAGTATGTTTAAAGTGTTGTATAGGGATATGTATTCTCGTGTCAAATAGAAAATGAATTATGCAAGAACAAGTTAGATCATCAAAAGGGAGAAGTGTGGAATAAAAAGAAGTATTAAAGGAAATAATATGAACAAGACATAATTTTTTTATGATTTGTGAAAGATCCTTTTAGGCCCTATCCTCATGAGAAGGGGTTAGGCACGTAGGGGATTATGAATGGAAAGGTGGGGGATGATGTAGGAGCATTTGGGCGGACTGGGAATCGACATCACTCGAAAACATTTTCAGGTTTGGTTTTCAATTTTGGTTTGTTTTGGGTTTCATTTGACATCTCTCGGCATCAAGGGACTTCATAGTTGGCACAAAATTGAAAGAATCAAACTTTCGTGAGAGTACAGTTTCGACACTCTATAGGCAGTTTTGTGAAATTCATTCCCAAAAATCTGTAACAGCTAGAGTAGAATCCTTTTGCAAGGACATTTTTGGAGGTACCATGTTGAATGTGTAAAAATAATCGAAGTCATATATTTCAATGTTTGGGTGAAATTAATGCTGGAAATTTGTTCCATTTATGCTGAAAGTCGCCGGTTTACAAAAAGTTTAAAATTTCAAAATTTATGAGGGCTAGAGCGAAATCCTTTTGCAAAGGACTTGAGGGGGTCATAACACACCTTTGACAAATTTTTAGGAAAAATGAAGAACTTTAAATTTTTCACCTTTTCGGCACTTAGTTGCGCACTTCCAAATCACCAATTTGATCAATTTATCTTGACAAGGTATTGTGGAGTTTGTAGAAATTAAATTATTGGTTTTTATTCCTTTATGCTTCATCTATCCATTACATAAGGAATTTGGAGGTGTTTGAGTTTGAAAACAATTTTTTAAAAAATCATTTTTCAAGCTTGGAAAGCATTTAATTGTCATATTTTTCAACGCCAAGTGTAGAAGATACATTAATCAGAAATGATTAATAAGAAAGGAGCATCTTTGGATAGTTTCAAATGCCTCTTAGAGGTAGATTTTTTATATTATTTAAAAATAGAAACAAAATAAATACAAGAGGCACCTAAGGAAGATTAAACGCCTCTTTTGAGGATGAATTTGGAATAGAAAATAATGAAAGAAAAAGGTGTGGAAATTGGAAGGGGAAGAGAGGCCTCATAGAGGCATATATTTTATTTTTAGTTGCAGGTTTGGGCAGAGGCCAAGGAGGAAAGAAGAGTGTGTGAAGGTTGCTAAGAAGAGCTAGGAATTCACCAGGGGAAGATTTGAGAAAGATTGGAGAAGCAACCAGCGTGTGAGGAGTGTATGGTAGAGAAATGCCCATGAGAGAGACATAAAGGGAAATAGAGGTTCGCTCTCCTAAAATAGAGAGGGGGTAGATTGAAGGTTGATTGTATTGCCATATTTGCAAATGTAATGCAGATTTTTGTAGTTGTCTTTGTTGAATTTCAATATCAGTAAAATCTTGAGAGAGTTGATTTTCTTTGTGTTGCAATCTTGGATTTAGTGTGTGTGTGTTGTGAAAGTGTATGTGTTTGGGCAAGAGGGAGTACCTCTTACACCAAGGGATCCTTGAATATATAACAATAATCTATCTAATTTTGAAGAAAAAAGAAATAGAGCACGCTAGAGGGGTTGATATTGAGGGAGTTAAAATAGAGCACGTCAGAAGGGTTCCAGCTAAACAAGATGAAGTTAGAGCATGCTAATGAGGGTGTTGTTGAGCGCGCCAAGGGGGGTGCTACTAAGGAAGAATTAGAGCGAGCTAGAGGGGTTGTTGCTAAGGAAGAACCATGGAAATAAAGGCAATCATGAAGGATACAAGTGGTTTCACCAGGTTGTCTTAAGGACAAGACAATGTTTTAGGCTTGGGGAGAATGTTGGCAGGATATAGAAGGTTGTGAGGCACCACACAAGTCATTTGGCTCATTTCTAGACCAATATATCCATTATATAGGCCTTAAATAGCCTTAAACACACCCTAACATAACTAAATTAGCTATAATAAGGATAAATATCATAAAGGAAAGGGTGAATTCATGGGAAGAAGATAATTAAGAGTGTTTATGAAAGGACATAAGGGAAAGACACCATGAAAAGGTATTAAGAGGCTATATGAGGAAGAAGAAAGGGAGAGATAAGAGTATGGATCATATGGATTATATATGTGTGAGAAGAAGGAAGATAATAAGTAAGAGGAAACCATGAAGAATGAATTACAAGACATGTGTAAGACATTAATGTATATTAATATATGATTTAATATATATATATATATATATATATATATATTGGTGTATATATATGAATATATATATAATTTATTATAATTTGGTAAATATACTTATTTTGTATCTAAGTTCTCCCTTTTTATTGCATCACACCAAGGTTTACTACATAAAATAAAGTATAAAACCTTAGACTCTGGTCTACATTTTTCTATCAACATTTGGTTCCATTGTGGGTACCTTAGTTGTTGTTGCATAAGGAGGGAAATCATACCAAAGAAGAAATTAGTGTTAAGAAAGTTGAGAAGAAAAGAAAAATTTGGATTTTTTTAAAATTTATACATGGTTAAAATATGTATTATGAAGAGGTGTGGTCAATTCAATTAGATAAAGAAATTATTTGTTTCAATGGAAAAAGTTGGTAAAAGAGTTAAGAAGGAAAATGAAATTTTGATGTGTGAAAAGGATTTTTTGGAAGAAAAAATGATGAAAGTTAAAATGATAATAAAGCACCGATAGAAAGGATAAAGGAGTTAGAAAAGGAGATAAATTAATATTTATGTGAAAACAATAATCTAAAAAACAATTGGAAAAAGTTCAAGATAAAAATGAAGAACTAAAAGAAAAATTGAAGTTGTTTGAAGACTTGAAACAAAAGTTGAAGAGATTAGAAGAGGAAAATAGTCTATGAAAGGATGAAATATTAAAATTGAAATAACAAAATAATGAGTTAGATCAATCACTTGCAACATGCATAAAGTAAAATGAATGTCTAAGGTCTAAACCATTACTTTGTGATGTTTCATGTGATAGAATGATTCATGTGATATAGTTGAAGGTTCTTTAGGAAATGAATGTAAAGTTGATGATAACAAGGGTATTGAATGGAAGATTTTCTAGTTGTGTTGATAATGACACATGAAGTTCTTCAAAGAATGTTGATTTTAAAATGATGAAAAGAATGAGATATGCAAGAAAAGGTTTAGGAAAGTATGAACATGAAATTAAAGAGCCCATTGAAACAAAAGTGAGGCCAAGGAAGGAAGGTCTTGGATATAGAGGTAAAGAAACTACAAATCATGTTATGGGTAATGTGAGTACAACCAAGTCAATTCAAGAAATCAAGTGTTCTTATTGTCACAGGCTAGGACATAGGAAGGAAACATGTTGGGATCTTCATCATTGTACTATTTATTATGAAAACATGTGTTGGAACAAAGAGTGGAAAAATAATTCTATGTCAGATTGTATGCAAATGAATTATGGATGGATTGATGGATCAAATTGGAAATAGGTTACAAGTATGTTTAAAGTTTTGTATAGGCATATGTATTCTCATGTCAAATAGAAAATGAATTATGCAAGAACAAGTTAGATCATCAAAAGGGGGAAGTGTGGAATAAAAAGAAGTATTAAAGGAAATAATATGAACAAGATAATTTTTTTTATGATTTGTGAAAGATTCTTTTAGGCCCTAGCTTCATGATACGAGGTTAGGCACCTAGGGGATGATGAATGGAAACGGGGGATCCTTGAAAAGATAATAATAATCTATCTAATTTTGAAGAAAGAAGAAATAGAGCACGCTAGAGGGGCTGTTATTGAGGGAGTCGAAATAGATCACGCCAAAAGGGTTGCGGCTAAAGAGGATGAAGTTAGAGAATGCCAAGAGGGCTACTACTAAGGAAGAATTAGAGCACGCTAGAGGCACTGTTGTTGAGGGAAGAACCGTGGAATTAAAGGAAATAATGAAGGATACAAGTGGTTTCACTAGGTTTTCTTGAGGACAAGACAATGTTTTAGGCCTGGGGAGAATGTTGGCAGGATATAGAAGGTTGTGAGGCTTCACACAAGTCATTTGGGTCATTTCTAGACCCATATATCCATTATAGAGGCCTTAAATAGCCTTTAACACACACTAACACACCTAAATAAGCTATAATAAGGATAAGTATCATAAAGGAAAGGGTGAATTCATGGGAAGAAGATAATTAAGAGTGTTTATGAAAAGACATAAGGGAAAGACACCATGAAAAGGTATTAAGAGGCTATATGAGGAAGAGGAAAGGGAGAGATAAGAGCATGCATCATATGGATTATATATGTGTGAGAAGAAAGAAGATAATAATTAAGAGGAAAGCATGAAGAATGAATTATAAGGCATGTGTAAGACATTAAAGTATTTTAATATATGCTTATATATATATATATATATATTGGTGTATATAAATGAATATATATAATTTCTTATAATTTGGTTTATACTTATTGGATATATAATTTCTCCCTTTTTATTGCATCACACTGAGGTTTACTACATATAATAGAGTATAAAACCTTAGACTCCAGTTTAGGTTTTTCTATCAACAATAGCCATAAATGATATACAAGGATCATGTAAGTGCAAGTAAGATGTAGAAGATGTGAACATAATAAAAATCATAAAATGAAATCATAAGAATGTTAAGAATCAAAATGATCATAACATATAGTCATAAAATATACACATGATGAAGATCATAACATTAAGTATGTGAGAATAAGATAAGCATGTGAGCATAAACATGATATAATAAGATATGAGTGTGATAATCATTATAAATCATTTAAATAGCATAAACATGAAGCATGTGAGCAACATAATATGTAAACATGAGAAGCATTAGGATAATAAATATAAACATAATAACCATGGAGTGTAAATAGCATAAGAGCTAGACATATTAAGAACATGGAACATAGGAAGCATACCTAAACATTATTAACATGTAGTGTAGGAACATATAAAGTAACAAGGAACATGTGAAAGCATAAGTGTTAAACTAAACATGGAACATAGAAACATATATGAACCAAAAAAGACATAGACAAAAGAATGGGAACTAAACATGTGAAACTATAAATGGTAATCATGGAACATAGAATAAACAAGGCATATAGGAAGACATGGAAAGAATAAAAAAGAAATTATACCCCCAATTAGGGAAATACAATAATATAGAAGGTCAAATGAGAATAGGAGATTCATAACAAAGATGGAATAAATAAAAGGCCAAATTGTGTGGACATACAAGGTAAATGGTAGAATAAGAAAGGAGGACCACAACATACATGGCATAATAAAAAGGCCAAAGCATAAATTATAGAAGACATAAGGAAGAATCGACATGAACAACACAACACATGTTTGAAGACACTTGCACTAACATGCATGACTACAGGTGTATTTATGTCATCCACGTGCCTACTAGGAATGTGGAAACAACATGGAATAAAGCAAAGAATGGAAATTAAAATCATGAAATATGGAAAAAGTAAGAGAGATAAGCAATGAATTAATCCCCATTAGATATTTTTGTAATATGGTATGAAAATGTATCATGAAGTGTGTCCCCATGAAAAAAAGTGTCATGGAAATGCCAAGTATGATGTATGTTCTACAAAAAACCGCTTAAATGTTCTATCATGTAATTTCTTCTTTTCTACATGGGTAAGGTTAACATGTAGTGTGCTATCATACATATACTCATCAAAAGAAGAATCTTTATCATGCAATTCTATATGATTATCCTAAACTTGTAACATCTATTTTTTAATAAGATCTTGAACTTTATGTTTTATTGCATTGCATCTATTGGTGGAATGTCCATGTATGTGATGATAAGTACCAAAATATTTAACCTTTGTGGTGCAAGCTTAGGCATATCTATTGACTTTAGTTGTGATAAAGTAATAAGATTGTTCCAGTATCACACAGGGAGGATCCTTTAATGTAGTGGATTCTCTAAATTTATTTTGTTTGGTATGTGCATGATGACAATCATTAGGTACATCCTCATTTCTCCCATTATCCAAATGTGAAAATGACATTAATTCATGAACATAAGGGGAAGAGAGAGATACATAGATATTAAAGAGAATAGATCTAATAAAGCATGTGCACATTTGCATACACTAGTAGATACATAACCCACCAATACATATGCATTGAATTTCATCTTCCCATAATGTAGAACTCATATTAGTAATCAAAGATTGAAATATAAAAATATAATAATTCATTGACTCTTGTTATTCTTGTTTGAATTGCATTACTTGAGCAATAGATGTCCTTGGTCCACAATATTGTAATTAAAATATTTGATTAAAACATCAACCAAATCCTTAAAGGAAGTTAAAGAAGCATGAGGTAATGAATAAAACTATGTAAATGCATGACAACATAATATTGTTAGAACAATTTAGTAGGAAACGTATCCTCATGAAAACAAATGAAGCCTATAGTTTAGAAAAGCCTTAGATGAAGCGACATGGATCACCTTTTCCATCTTACTTTGTAAACACAAGGCACCATAAATCCACTTGGTGAAGGATACATGAAAATGTCATATGCCAAAGGATCATGCAACATTTTTTACCATTAATAGCATCTTTCTTCTTAAATATGTGCTCATAAGAATCAACACAACTTTCTAGATGACCAATCCCACTAATGAGGGAGCTAAAATAAGGTGAAATATCATTCTTAGAATTTCAGATATCCACATGTGTATGCACATCATGTGTAAAAAGTGGGGAATGATGGGAAAGATGTATCAACTAGTGGCACATTATCCTCACATATATTAAGTAAAATTTATAGATCTTCATGTTGCTCTTCATTATAATGCATGTCTGAGTCACATGTTCATTCAATAGAAGGTGTAGGATAATGTACTCCAAAAACACTTAGGCTTACATCATAAGAAAACATGTAGAGGTACATCACTAGTGATAGAATAAGTACAATCATCATGAATCACATCAATATAATCATCATAGATAGGTAATCTCAAGTCAACAAGTACATCACTAGGCATGGGAGAAAGTGTATCATCATTATATGAAGTGAAGGTGAAATATGTATAAATGCCAAGTGTACAACACTAGGCTCCTCAAGGAAAGATGAATCAAGAGAGGAAAAGGAGGGTTCATATGATACATAAAGTATAAGCTTTCTAGGCTTAATAACATCACTTGGTCTAAATGTCCCACAAGATATATCATCAAAGAAAATGAATAGAACATAATAGACATAAGGATACCATGACAAGCATAAAAAATAACATCACAGGGCTAGGTCAGTGCAAGAAGTTGGGTTCACTTTTTGGCCAAAAAGTGGAAGTGTTTTCCCTGATTTTCAGAATTTGTCACATTTGACCTTAAAATTTGAAGCACTTAGAGATGGAATCTTTAAAAAAGTCACTAAATATAAAATGTAGTACTCGGAGTCTAGTTTTCAAATATGTAATTTTTTTCAATACCCAGATGATACAAATTTATTTTCAATAGGCATTTCTAAAAACCACTATTTAAAAGTCACTTTTTTTTAACCATACCATGCATGTGTACGGCCAACATAATTTGACCTAAATAAAATTATTTTTTAAAATTCTTTTGGGCAAAGATGTGTAGTACAGTGAAGTTTGACGAGGATATTTTTTTATATATTTTTTCCAAATAATTTTTTTTATTAATTTTTTATTAGGCCTAATTGCTACTTTTGAAAACCCCTCGTGTACGACCAACATAATTTGAGCAAAAAAAATCATAAAATTAAATTTATTTTTTTTCATTGTGTAAAGAATGATGTGTAGATTAATGAGATGATTTTTTTTTTAAAATTTAAAAATTAAAAGTTATTAAAAAAATACAAACACCTGACATTTCAAGTTTTTGGACCGGTTTGGTCATAAATTAAATAATAAATAGAAGAATATATCCAATAACAAAAAAAATTACATATTTGAAAACTAGACAATGTCATCTGTAATGGGTTTTCATTTTGTAAAAAAATTCCAAAAAAAGGTCCTCAACCATATAGGTAAACTTCTTGTTCTGTACTTAGAAAAAAACTTGCAGGTCCAAGGCTCAAGGTCGGCCAACCATGCCTATCCCGAGCCTAAAACCCAAGCAAAGGGAAGGAAAAAGGCGGTTGGTGATTTTAAATTTCAAAGAATGGGTACCTGTTATAAAACGTACTATTACTGTATTAGGGGAAAATGTACTATTACCGTATCCCTGCAACTTGCAACTCTGATCAGTACGGTGTGACAACGACAATTTCTGTATTTTTTTACTTACAGGTGTTTTGTGGAATCTCTTGACAGGTCATATTCTATTCAGATTTTGAAAGGAGTCAATCATATGAACAATTCTGAAGTGAAATCAAGTGCATGAGCTCTTTTCAAGAGGAATAAAGAAAGAAGTTTTTTTGTTTTTACATTTACCTTTTACTTCAAAATCTATGGAACAAAGGATCTACATCTAATTCTACTTCAAAATTTCAAATAAGTACATCAATTATGAAATTGGATTAAGAATCAATTGTTATTTTATCAAGAGGGTTTTGTAATAATGGGATCAAATCAACGTCAGAAAAAAATAAAGGAGGGTAATGACACCTCAAGAAATTGAAGCAAATAGAGAGAAGGAAGCAAAAAGGCAAAGAGATAGAAGAGCAAGGATTCAAGAGATGAAGAATATTGAAGCATCTAGTTCCATGAGTATTGAAGAGAAAGACATTCAAGAGACTATAAATGATGGGATGAATGTAGATGATGCAAATGTGGAAATGGTGAATTTGGAAGAAAATGTGTCTATAGAAACAAATGCATGTATGTCTTTAAACCCAACTTTCAAAGATATGGAAAATGTGACTATACAAACAAATCCAGGTATGTCTTCAGAGCCAGCTTTCAATGATATGGAAAACACGACTATAGAAACAAATCCAGGTGTGTCTTTGGAGCCAACTTTCAATGATATAGAAAACATGACTATAGAAACAAATCTAGGTGTGTCTTCGGAGCCAACTTTCAATGATGTGGAAAACACGACTATAGAAACAAATCCAGGTATGTCTTCAAACCCACCTATTGATGATATGAATGAGAATGATATCCCTTTTAGGAGTGAAAATGAAAATGTTTTATTTGAGATTGAAAGAAATGTCTTAGATAATCTTCCTGGTAAGATTTCTTGGAGGCAAATGAGAACTCATGCAAATAGTTTATATAGAAAAAAATTTATAGAAAAAGTCTTGGATTTCAATGTCAACTTATGATGCAATTGATGAAGATGTGGAAATTGTGAAAAGTAATGAAAAAATCAGGCATCTTTGTAAAACCTAAAAAAAAAGATGAATCAATCAAACAAGTTTTATCTAGTGTTGCTAATGCTATTGATTCTATTGGTAAAAAGAGTCAATCTAAAGATAGCAATGCAGCATGAAGAGCTATAACAACTGCTTTAGTCAATAAATCATCTTCTAATAAAAGAATGATAAGTAAGACAAGTGAAATTCTAAAGATAAATCCTAAAACTTTGAGAAGAGCAACAAAGAGAAGAGAATCTATTGAAAAAGATCCAATTAACCAATGTTGGAGTTTTAGTGGTAGACTCCCAAGGTATGACATGAAATTAAATAGTGAAATCAAATCTTTAATTGAAAAATATTGGCATGATAATACAAGGGTATCATCTAATGTTAGAGATGTTTTAAAATTACGAGTGGGGTCTAAAATTCATGATCTTCATCCAAAACATCTATTAGACATGACTCAAACTGAATTATATAAAAAATTCTTAAATGATTTAGTGTTAGAACCATTTAATATTACCATAAGCCAAAGATCTTTCAAGAAATGTAAACCTTGGTATGTGAAAATTAATAAACAGTGAATCTCCTGTTGTTGCAAAACTCATGTGCAATTTCGTTATTATTATGATGTTTTTCAATATATACGTTCTACTTTGCATACTGACAAAATTATGCAAGAATGTGGTATTAATATGCCACCTCAAACAATTAAGGAGTTTCTAGTAGGTTTGTTTTGTGAAACATCTACTAGATACTTATTTTATTCAAAAGCATGTATTTCTGGACAATGCAATAGATGTGGAAACTTTTCATTGTTGGGAGAATGTATGCATGGAAATATTTCACATGAATTTGGACAACAATTAGTGGATGTGAAAAAATTCAAGAATGTTGAATATTCTATAAAGGATAGAAAAATTGGAAAGCGTTGTGAGTTAGTCACTGAAAAAATTTGTGTGCATGCATTCATCAAAGATTTTAAGGATAATATTGTATCCAAATATGTCAAACACTCCCAATATGCTCGGTGGCTTGATGGACAATTTCGTTCATGTAAAAACACATTTCCAATTGGAACTATCCTATCAGTGGTTGACTTTGCAGAAAACTATACTCTTGCTCCACAAGAGGAAATTCAATCTCAGTATTATAATTCAGTGCAAGTGGCCATATTTGTTCATATTGTATACAGACATGCAGATGATAGTACAGAAGATAATAGAAAAATTTTGAGGGAGTATCATTTCTATTTGAGTGATAACTGATTACACTCATCAGAGTTTGTGCAATATTGTTTCACAAAATTTTATGAAAGTTTAAAAGAAAGTGGAATCTAGATGGCACAACATTTCATATGGTCAGATAATTGTACAGGGCAGTTAAAAAATGCAAGAATGTTTTATTGGCTATGTAGGGCTCACAAAGAAATCAATATCCAACATATGTGGAGTTTTTTTGAAGCTGGACATGGTAAAGGAGAATATGATGGCGCTGGAGCATGTGTGAAAAGAGCTCTTGCTAAAGAGCAACTAAAATGTGAGGATGCAGCCAAATTTAGAGATGCACGTGCAATTGTGGATTGGTGTAATGAAAAATTATCTACGGGATCAAGTGAGAACTCTACAATTCAACGATTCTTTTGGTTAGTTGAAGAAGAGAATATTCCTACTCGACTTGATTGCGAGACAATAACTGGATCAACAAAATGGCATTCCTTTAAGAGTTCAAATGCAAGCACATGGACTATATGGACTAGGGAGCTTGCATGTTTTTATCAATTTTGTATTACAGGTGATTGGGGAGCATGTGAAAATACAGAATGGGTTGAAGAATGGAAACAAAGATCCTTGACACCTACAAAAACACAAGATCAACTTGAAACAACAATTTAAGATGATAATCAAATGTTTGCATCAGATGACTATGATCGTGTTTTAGACCTTGTACAAGAAGGTACTTTTATTTTCAATATTTTTTTATTGTCATTTTTTTGTACATCTATATATAATTAATTATATATGTATGCATGCACAAATTTATGTGATTTAGATACATGTCACATTTTATTGAATTACATAATTTTTTTGTAGGACATGTGTATGCTATTGTTGCACTTGAGGGCAATGAAGAGGAAACCGAGTATTGGTTGGCTTAATGTGTTGAGACAAAACAAAAGTTGTTACATCCTAGAGTAGATGATGATAACATGGAGTATCTAATAGGTTCTGTGGTTGTTGTTGGCACTTGGCTACGAAAATATCTAATAAGAAGGAATGGTTTGCCTGCATTTGAAGATTATGAAACACATAAGAAGATCATACACTACTCACATTTGGTTGTGGCAACAACTATAAAACTAGTCAGATATCAAGGCAAACCTTCTAATAAACAGTTATGGACACTTTCGATGGAAGAACATGAGTCAATTATAGATGCATTACAAAAAAATGAGGATGTAGATGGTACAATGGAATAAATTTCCAGGTATGTAAACCATACTCTTACATCCCCTAAATCCATCCTCTTAAATGTATCCTATAATGTTATCTAGTTACATGTAATGCATCAATGTTTTGTCTTTTTGGTATATAAATTCTTTCATTCTCATTTCAGCTTCTATATTATTCCCCTTGTCTTAAATTTTGTATAAATGTGTTATATTTAGGTCAACATGAAGAGGTCCCTAATGCTTTGCATCCTCCTTAAACATGGTCAAGGAAGGATAGGGATAATAGGTACAAAGAAGAATCGGGGTAAGAAACAAATAGAGGAAAGAAAAGGAGTACCAAAAAACACATCATACGCTGTCCCCCAAGTGTTGGCATGTATACTAGCTCATCCACATAACAAGGGACAATAAACACAAACATAAGAATAAGGATGAGAGAAGATATGTACAAAAGTAGGTTAGAGAAAGAGGCATCTAAGGATCACAACCAAGTGGGACTTTATTAGCCATAAGATCATCATGCTCTAAATCAACATTTAAAGATGTTGTCAAACTAGCTATCTATGTCAACACAAGCAGTAAAGATGGATGAAAATGGTGGATTGTGGGCAAGACTGTCAAGCATACTATCAGGTGGTGGTGGAATAATGTGTAGTGTGGATGATGTCTCAACAATGATGGTTGCAATGGAATTAATAGGAGGAAAAGAATGCTTAAAGTGGAGAGAATCTAAGAGATGGAGAACTATGTAGTCAATGGACATGGCATGGGATTCAAATGAAACTATGGGATCCTCAAAAGCAATAACAGTTGTAGAGGTCATAAATGGAATACTAGTAAATGATGATGAAGATATATATAGTAAAGTAATTATAAGATATTTTTATTAGTAGTTTGCATTTTTAGGAGGATGGAAGAGTGGCTTGTTTGGAATTTCAAGTCAGTTCAATATAAAATTTTGTTTGACCACAATAATTCAATTCATAAAGCTTCTTTCGAATGCTATTACGTTCCCATTAGAAGTCATTGAAAAGTCGAATGCATTCGAATCATACTCACACAATTAAATCTTTATAATTTGGTTTTTTAGGGTTTATAGTTTAGGTTTTTAGGGTTTACAGTACAACATGGTTTTAGGGTTTATAATTTGGTTTTTTAGGGTTTATAGTTTACGTTTTTTAGGGTTTGCAGTAACATGGTTTTAGGGTTTGTAGTAACATACAATCACAAAAAAATCATAAAACTCTAATAATAAGTGAAACCCTAATTTTCATTTTAATCCTACAATCACAAAAAAAAACATAAAAAACAAGTTTAAAACTAGCAAACAACCAACCTAGAGGAGCTCAGTAGTGACGAAGTGGCGGGAGGAGGTGACAGGGCAAAAAAACTCTATAGTTGTGCTCGTTTGGCCTTCAACAATGCGTACCCATTCTGTGCTTGTCACTATCACTGTAGTTGTTGGTTGGAGGTGGAAGAAAATTAGCCCGCATGGCTATTTTTTTAAAATATATACTTCTTTGAAAATGGGTACCCATTTAGTAATGGGTACCTGTTTAGTAACGCGCACCCGAAACTAAATGGGTACCCGTTTAGGCTTGGGGACTCATTACTAAATGGGTACCCATTTAGGTTCGGGTGCCCGTTCCTAAACGGGTACCCGTTTCTTTGAAAACGGGTACCTGTTCCTGTCAGGAATTTTTTTCCCTGCGTGACTTCCCCTACATGTGGACCCAGTTTCTTGCTTTTACCCGGCTCAAGAAAATAATGAATAGATATGGAAGGTGTAACCACACCATATAAAGTATGATCCCAATATGTATCACTAGGAGGTGGGGCTAACTCATCAATATCAACCATACAAGTTATATCATCAACATGAGCTAAAGCCTCACTAGGTGTATGCACATGACTATTAGAAATCATAGGAAAGGTAGGATCAACATAAAGCTCATGGACAAGTGAAGTATGTCTAAGATAGAAGAAAAATAAATAACTAGATCCATGAAAAAGGAAAAATCACATGCATGATGAACAAATACCCCATAGATAATATAACCTCATCCATAGACAAAAAGACAAGATTATCAAAGATGGAGGAATCATAGATAAAATTTAGCATATAAATATATCAAGATCTGAACATAAACATGGATATAGGAAACAGACAATAGACTATGAGAACCAATTATGTAATATTAACGAGATACATCATGAAGAATAAACCAAGGGTGGGTGGGAGGGATTAAAGAGAGATAAATCAATACAAACCTAATGATACACAGATAAGGCTGGATCCAAACCTAATTAGATATGATATAAAATCAAATATGCAATTAGATCTAAAAAACCTAACTAAGATACTTGGATAAAACCTAAGACTAAAACCCTAAGTCATGTAGGAATGTCAAGGCCATTAAAAACATAATGGATTAAAATCACATCTTACATAGATATCCTAGGTAAATTAATTAAATCACAATGATAAATAAATTTGACCTAGGATAAAGAGCTTATACTAACATTTAAATTAAATGTAATAGTTAAATATATAAAATAAGGTACTTAGTTAGATTCTGGAGGAAGAAAAGTGACGTGGAAGATGCTAAGAACTAATTTTCTAATGTGCTAGAATTTTAGGACCTAATCAAGTGAATGTTTCAAAATTTATAAATTACTTGTGCTTTGTTTTGGTTCAAATCTACACTTATAGAAATGTTCTAGTGCATGAAACTAAACTTGGACCCATAGAAGTGAATTGGTAGTGAATAGATGACCATATTGGATTCACCTCACCTCATTGTATTTGTGTTTGAAGTGTGGTGGTGTCTACAAACACCATTTAGGAACTTGCTAAGCAAGGGCCATGTTCTCTGTAGTCAAGCATCTAGGCAAACTAATTCAACAACTATGAACCAAGATCAAAGATAGTAGGTAAACATGCAATATGGGTGAAAGTTCATAATTGTGTCACCTTTATAAAAGAAATGGCCAACACAGGTCTAGCTTTTTGACTTGAAACACCTAAAAGTGACATATATGTTATGAATTTTAAAATGGTATAAACTAATGAAATGCAAAAAATTAGTGTGCTTTATGTTTGTAATTTTTTAAAAGTTGGATATAGTTTTTTATAAAATTAAAATTATAATTTAATTGCTAAAAAAAGTTCATAAAATGAGATTTAGGTGTACTAAAAAGTAATAATTTCAACAAGCCTCTACTTTATGTCTTAACTATTTTTTCATAAATAAAACAAATTATATCTTTTTGCCAAGGATTCTTTCATGTAGTGCATGATATTTTTCTTAATTTTTAAAATAATTTTTTTAATATTTTTTTAATTTCCAATCAACCCTATGTTTAGCTTTAATGACCTATTTGTAGGAAAATTAAAATATAAATTGTTAACAACAATTAAAATATAAAAATATATATTTTCAAAATCTATGCTCCTTGATTACTAAATGGTTTTTTAGATATTTTAGAAAGTGTCTCTAACATGAGAGAATGTGTTGGGAAGATAGGGTTTTCAAAATAAATGAAAAACCAAAGGTAAATTGGTGCAATGCAAATGCAATTTTAGGTGAAACAATTCCAAGCAAAGCTATTCTATAGTAATTTTTCAAAACTTAGTGAAAACACACCTCTATGTATGGTTGAAAGCTAAAATATTTTGACCAAAAGTGTTTTGGCTGAAACACTTTTAGTACAAATTATGGAACCCACATAAGCAGTACATAATCATTCTTAGGTGGCCCTCAAAATCAATGATGAATGCCTTTAAAAGCAATAATATAGTACATAAATCTACACAAACGTGTGCTAGGTCAACTCACAACATGGCTACTAGGAAGGAGTTAGCAAGATTTAATTTCAATTTGAATTTTAGAATTTATGTAGAAATGACCTAGGTCAATTTTACACCTATAGATTTGATTAAGGATGACAAATGAAAAATATAGAAATCAAACCTTCTGAAGATAAGTGATAGTAAAATTAGAATAAGATAATGTCATGAGCCAACTTCATAGAAAAATATGACCACTTATAAGTTTATTATTAAATAAAAATATTTTAATTAAAAAAATCCAAAATATAAGAAAAAACATATTAAGAAAACATAAATATATATTTTTTATCATTACAATATTTAAAACAATAAAAACTAATACTCTTTAGTATGAGATAGTCACTTCCATTTAACACTTGGTTCTTAATATGAACTTCTTAAACCTCGTTTTCCCTTTTCTTAATGTTTATTTTTTACAAAACATTCTATAACTAGAAATAATACAACATTCTCGAGGGATTTAATAAGGAATGGCCATAGTTTTGAAAATTAGGTTAGGATATAGGATACCTATAAAGTTTTATGGGTAGAATTCAAAAACTTTTATAGTTTTTTTATTGTTATCAATACTTCTATGTATGCAAATTTAGAAAAAATATCTAGAACCTAACCAATCTCTAGTCAATCAAAATTCCAACTTTTAAAACAATATTTAAGAGCAGCCAAAATACTATCCACACAAGTTTTAAATAGTTCATCTAAACAAGTTTTTTCTATTAAATAAGATTTACATTTGGTTTAGTATTCTTCCTAAGTGGCATGATATTTCTTCAACAAGGTTCTTCTAAAGATCAATCTTTAGTAGAGTTTGCTAAATTTTTAGTAACAAAACCTTTTCATAGAAACATTTCTTTGGCCATTGTAAGATCAATGCTACTAAATGCTTTAGCTATTACAAAATGTTGGTGTTCCATATTCTTGATTTGAGAAATAATTTCCTTAAAATTAGTAGTACAAAAATTCAATCCAATCAATTCTCCTCTGCATACCATGTTTGTAATATTAGTGCAAACTAACAATAAACACAAGGATCTAAGTTTACAGTGTAAAAAAAAGGTACAAACAATGAGACAGAAGATAAAGAAACAAAGAGACAATGACATTTAAATAAAGTAGACAAAATAAGTACAAATACCTTCATACATTATTATTATTTATTGTAATGAACCTTAAATAAATACGAACTTCACCTAATATCATTATTATTTAGGAAAAACAGAAGTTGCCTTCCATTTCAGGGAACAAGATTATGGATTGTAGAGACTGCCTTAATTTCGTGCAGGAAGATTCCTTCTCTATCCTCAACATCTGCATGAATACATTCAATGCACATAAAAAATGGTTAATATATTATTTGCAGAGGTCCATGCTGTATCCTCTGCAGGTGTTATCATATCAGAAAAATGATAGTATTGGGAATGGGTGGACAGACATTTGGACCAAAGCCCACTCATGTAGCTTCTCACTTGTCATTGTTTATTTTATTTTAATGGAGGTGTGTTTGTTTGCTCTAGCCAACAAATAAGCCAGTTCTGCATTACTTCTTCTGGGTTGTGGGGTGTAGAAAATGATAGGCTTCCCTTACTGGGTTTACAGTCGACAATGATCTGCAAGACTTGTATTCGTTGGCATAGACATAACACCAAAAATCATGGAGATGTTTCCAGCAAGGTTCTGGTACTTAGCAGTAATTGCATCCTTTGCAAAAATATGCTAATAAAGGTTTTTTAGAAGGGAAAAAAATTTTAAAATAAATTTGCTAATTTGTTATTATTATTAGTTTAATTTGTTTTCTCAATAAGGTAATGTTTTTGTCTTAGTATAATCTATTAAGTTATAGATGTTTTCTTCTGCCATTGTTTTAGCTGTCTAGTTATGTTTGGGCTTGGCTCTTTATGGTTTTCTGTTTTTGTTTTGGACTTGTTTGGACTATGTGAGTGTGTCTCTCTACCACCCTTATTATTTTTTAAAAATATTATGCTGTTTTCTTTTTAGTTTATAAAAAGTAATATAGGATTTATTGATAAAAAAAAGTTATAGATGTTAGTATGTTAGTAGAAATGTTAATCTGTTAGAGGCAATAAATCACACCCAATCAAATAAGTTAGTTAAATTAATTAAATAATAATTATGTTGAGATCTAATCTACAAAACTATTTCTAGAGTTGACATTTATTTTTAAATATAAAAATATCAAATTTTAACATATATATTAATGCCCACAGATAAAATTATTCTAAAACTACATATAAGTATATAATATTTATTACACTTTTGAAAGCAAAAACAAAACAAAAGAATTACTAAAATAATGAATGGCCAATGACTTTTTCAAAAAGTAGAGTTAAAAGTTAAATATAAATCTAAAATTTATATTACACTTTTCATTTATTTTCATTTAACTTTTTAAAAAATATATATTCTTGTGATTTTAGTTTAGTATTTATGTCATGTTTGTAAAAGGGTTTGGGCCCTTTTAAAAAACCACCTTTACCCCTAATATCAAAAACATATGAAGTAAATAATTTGCCAAATTACACTAATTGAAGAGTTGTGTATTCTAGTAAATTTAACATTAGTATGTATTTAAGATATGGAGTAAATAAAATAACTCTTAAATAAAAGTTTAAATTTATGTGTCCATATGTGTATGTAGTAAACTAGTATAGATATCTTAAATACATTTATCTAGTCTTGCATGAGAAGGAGGTGCAATGGTTATGTTGATAGGATTCTAAACATATGATAACATGCTAGAGAGTACATTTGATTTGTGCATAGAAGATATATGAAAAATAGATGTTGGAAGGTGCTATATAATTTACAATGTTGGAATACAAGTTTGAAATGTATACAATATTGAGTCTTCCACATGTATTATTTATAATAAATGTAAAATATATTTGTAATAGCTTCAAAGATATTTTGTAATAGCTCCAATTTTGTTTGGAATTACCATCCCCAACCTCCTTTTCTTCTTTCAAAAGATTATGGAATAAACTTTTTACTTTTTTTTGTTTGTTCCTACACATTGGAGAAAGTTATTGAACTTATATTATAAATGCATTCTTGTGCCTATTTGAAAGTTATATATTGAAGATAATAGGGAGCAAGTTTATGTTAAGCAATGTAAATAAAATCAAGTAAACACAATTTCGGTAACATGAACAAATCTCTTGGTGCATCGATGCACAATTGTGAAGAATCCACCTACAGAACATGAAGGTGTTAGTGTAAAATAGTTTTACAATGGTTTATATACTATTTTTTTTTATTTGGTAAAAGTGAAAACATACAATGAGGCATACAAATTGTATCTAAATTATCTTCCATTAAAAATATTTTCTTATTCATAGGTCTAGATATTCATGAAATACATCAAATGACTTCATTTTTTAAAATGAAGATCTCTTGAACTCTATGACAAGAACTTTATATGCATTAAAGTTATGCAATTTGCTTCTGTCATTAGTTATCACTTTTGTAATGACCATCCATATAGAAGAGTACTTATTTAGCTTATTAATATAGGTCTCAATCAATACTTAAGACATATAGATAACAATTAGTTTGAGGTCATAGAGGAGGCCATTGGAGCGGCCACGAGTCTTAGTTGTGAGGGTAGAAAAGTTCATTGCCAAAGCAAGACTAAGAATATTGAAAGCATGAACATGTTTTAAAGGAGGGGGAGGTTGTCTTCAGGCATCAAAATGGATTCAATAGGGAGAAGCTTCCTTACCCTTGGGATGAGGTATGTTGAATACTCATTAAATATTTTACTTTAGAGGGAAGGTATAAATACATATTTCATTATCACTTCCCTCTACTCAATCACATGCATCATAAGTTGTTTCTAAGCTTTCCTATCTTCCTCTTGAGTTCTTTGGAAATCTATGTTCTTGAAGCTAGAGAGTTCTATGAGAAGGATCCTAGTCACCTCCCTATCCCTCTACATCAGGGCTTAATTTTCCACCTTTAGCATTTCTATTTAGCTCTTTTCTCGACCAAACCTATCAAAACCTACTTGGTGGAGAATGAACCCCCTAATGTTGTTGGTAAGGGAAAGAAGCCTATTGATCCCTCATTGGAACACATAATTCAACAATCCCCTGTTCATTCTCAACCCCAAGACCTCTCTGCTAAGACGCCTAAGGAACAAGCCTTGGTCCAGCTAAAGAAAATCAAGAAGCCTACCAAGTAGATTAGCTCTCCTATTGCCACACCCTCTCATGGTGAGAGTACCCAAGGTAAAATTAGCTTTGAGAGAGGAGTGGTTGATGTTTTATGTTCTCTAAAACAAACCCCAATCTCTACCCCCTAGCTAAGTAGGTTGATCTTACTAAAAGTAATAAGGGAGAAAAAAGGAAAGTCATAGACCCTTTGGGTAAACACGTGGATAAAAATGCATGTATTCAGAAGGAGAAGGGTGGTTAGGTTTTGGTGGGTGAGAGCCAATTTGTTGGGGTTGCCCTTTTCAAGTTTAGCCCTGCCAAGACTTCTAAGGTTGATAAGGAAGCTTTAATGACTCCAATGAAGCAATGTGACAAAGGTGGAGAGGTCCACTTGGTTGGAAGGTATTAAGATTCTTGACTTAAAATAAATTAAACTTTCTAGTGATCCCTCATAGCTGGAGAAAAATAAAACTAGTGTTGAAGAAGGCCTTGAGGAGATTACCCCAGATAACACTCCTCCTATGAAGTGGGATGGTAATAGCCTCTTCAAGGACATGAATGCTCCTTATGATAAAACTGACTCCACTGAGACTCCTCATGTGCCAAATGCTAAGAAGAAGAAGCATAGTAAGTGCTCCCTGTGTGATGATACTACTAAATAGATTGTGGAGATGAAGAATTGAACATAGACGAAATGGAGAAAAGTATGAATAGCATGATCATGTTCAGTACTAAGGTCATGCATTGATTGGATACCACACTCACCTTGCTGCAGGACTAAGAAGCTGAGAAGCAGGGGCCTTCCAACGGTGTTGTGGAGAAGACCAAAAAGAAAATGTTTAATGATGAAATGTACAAGTTTTTAGCTGAGGACTAGGGGAATCTTTCCCTCCCCTAGTTTTCCTCTATGCTCTTTCTTTGTGGTTTGTCCTTTCTATCTATTTTCAGTTATCTGTTGATGTGTTTCTAATCTGTTGTTTCTGGCCTGTCAGGTCTTGTTTTGGCTAGCCTTCAAGATGTTTCTGTAAAGGGTTAGGACCTTGGTTTCTTGTTTATATTATCAAAAATAATTGGTTGTGATGCAGTCATAGGAATGAAATTCATGATGGCACCTAGAACATAAGCTAAACTAAACTACATATTGATAGGGTATGTGATGTGATTGACAGAATGCCTCCATGAGATATCTTGACATGGAATGAAATGTTGCAGTATAAGAAAAAAGGATGTGTTGAAAAGATTTGAAAAAAATATTTGAGAAAATGCAAGTGATAGGTGAAAGAGCCAAATTCCACAACCTTTGCCTATGCCCTCCCTGTTCTGCCAAATTGGAAGATTTGGAATAGAGTTTGGACATCTATTGCAACATAAAATTAGATTTTATAGTTGGATATGTTCTGACAGACATGCATGTAGTATGAGGAAGCACAAAAATGGCACAAGACTGATAGTAAAATGCCTAAAAAAATATATGGTCTCATGAAATGCAATAGTTGCAGAATATGTGTACACAATAGATTTGATGAGAAGGCTTTAGGAACTTTTATGCAAAGAAATCAACATGTAAGAAGTTGTTCCACAGTGTCGTTCAAAAGCCATGCAGATTCTATTAGTTATGTACCTTAAAGAAATTAATATTTTCTATTCTCCATAAATTTTTTGTCCAAAAAACATGTTGATGATTAAATCTGCATATAACCAACCAACAATGGGAAATCTTATAAATGTGGGACTTGATTCATGAGACAACCTTTGAATTTTATAGAAGCTGACTCTTCCTTGAATCTTTAATATATAGAAGAAAAGATAGAAATGTTGGATAATAAATAACTACAAGTGAAATCTAATCTATGGTGATGCGCTGAAATATGATTTCACGCTTAAAGATAAAATGGCACAACACATCCAATTACTGATAATAACAATGAATCATAGCCTTCAAAAGAGCATATACGCATGATTTTCTAGTGATATTCAAATGTCACCATTTCGATATTGAATCACATAGGCTAAAATGTATCCCATTTAACAAATAAAAATACTGAAACAAATTAGCACATAACGTCACCACTCTTCATTGTTGATTGGAGAAAACAATATGAAAGGCCAAAATTTGCATAGGCATATAATATGCAATCCTATCTAAGAAATGTTTGTTAAGGATTTTACAAGATCCTTATTGTTTTCTGGTACTTCTTACATGTCTTCTCACCTTTGAAACAAATTACATAGGCTTATTAAACAATTCCCCACCCAGAGATTCTGAAAGGAAAACAACAATCTACTCAGAAACTAACTAAAATTAAAAAGAGCATCAAAAAGGTTGATGACTGTTCAAAGTGTGGCTTGAACATTCCTGTGACTCTACATGAAGAATGAGTCATTATGTTAACTCCAACTTGGACCAATAGACCAAGAGAATGATGTCAGAAACATTTTTCTTTAGAGATGTGCAATGCCACCATGTGGCCATTTCCTTTTATTTCTACTGGGACCCACCATATGATGCACGATGTTGACACATTATAGACTCCAACCAATGGCGCACCAATAAGAGTTGTCTCCTTTTTAAAACCCCATCTTGTGTGTGGTGATGCCACATGTATGTTTGGAGCCAATAGCGCAACACAATATACTATCAGGACTGTCAACCTTGAAATGGTGTGAGAAACAAACACATGGATTGCACTACAAATAGTTCAATGAATGGCACATAAGGAAACCCTGCCAAAATCTATTAGTTAAAAATGATGCGTCGTGGTGACAAGTTGTATCCTCTTGCCAATAGCGCAAAAGAAACTCTGTCACAACTATCAAAACTAAAAATGGTGTGCCAAGATGACACGTGGAGCTTTCTTTGTTTAATTGATTTCAAAAGAAACTTTGACGGGAAGATGGACCCATCACAGACTCTTTTGATGCTTTGGGCTCCCACTTGTCTTTTATTTATTGTTTCTATTGATGCCTCAAGATGCGAACCAGTATATGCTCCCAGAATGACTCTAACCCCATCAGCTAAAAAAATAAAGAATGCATTAAAATGTAGGTCTTTTTCTCTACAGTTCTTGGTGACTCACCAGGGGATTTGTGCATGTGGAAAAGAACTCAAAAATATTTGAAACAACAAAAAATATAAGAAACAACAAAATTGTTGAACCACACCTTGAATCTATCTCAAAATTTCTAAAGAGCGAGTTGTAGATAGACCCACTCACTATTAGATGGTTGAACCTTCTTCTTTAGAGCTTCAAAAACTCTATCCAAATCAATAATCTCCTTGTAGGAGAAGCTTTGTAAGCTCTAAACTATAGCTTTTATCTGAAACTCCAATTGAACAAGTGGTTGTAAAAATATCTCTACCTCTATAGAACTTGGCATTTGGATCAATATTTGAAAGGATATCTTGTCATTTTGTTTACTGATCAATAGGGCCTTAATCTGTTCCTCAATCAAAACTGTTATGTCATCAAGAAATGGGGAGGGGAGTCCTAACTGGACTAGTTGTTCAATGTGTACCTTAATTTCTTTTACCACCTTCTCTAAAGCATTCAAATGAGCCTTGCACTTGAGAGAAGATTTATTTCATCTCAAAAATTTATTAACTTTCACTGCATCCGTTCTTCTATTATCTACTCCTACTGCTTGAAGAATGTCCTCAGAGGCACTATATAGCTTTTACACTAGCAATTGGGATTCTACAACATTGGGAGTAATAGATGAGAGAATATGCTCCACTGTTGCACCTACTTCTGCATTGAGGCTCTAAGCATTGGAGATGAATTTTAGCACAAGCTTGAGCTATGAAGTTTCTTCAGATATGCACCCCCAATATGAAACATATAGCTCTTGGATCATGGGAAATACCCCAGAAGTTGATGGCTTATGTGTAAGCTCCTGCTTCAATTGTAGAATCTATTGCTCCTTTTCCTGAAGCTCATCACAAAGTTGCTTATTCAAATTCCTTCAGTCTCAGAGACTCTTGTGCAATTGAGTCACCTCGTCCCTACTGTCATGGAGACTTACCATGCTCTTCTCTTGCCTTAATGATTCAACTAAAACTTTGGTAGCATCTAGTTCTGACTGCAAACCTTCTTGCTTGGCCTATTCTACTTGGAATGCTTCTTTCGACACTCTTCCTTGCAAATACAGAATCAGTTCAATAATCTCTATATCCTTTGCCTTTGCCTCTATGTTCAATCAATCCATAGTACATTTTACCCACAGTAACTCCAACCCCTATTTCTCCAGTTTCTTGCTCATTTTGATGAATTATGTAGTCACAGACTTTTGTGTCTCTTCCATGAGCTTAACTTTGTCTTGCAGCTCAACTTGTGATAAATTCAAACTAACTGCATGGATGGAATAATCCTCTGGTCTCATCTGTTCTTGTGGTTTGATCATAATAGGGGTCATATGTACGATCATCAATGACCGTTGTGAATGGTCATATAATGATTGCATGGGCTCTCCCTTCCTTTCTCCTATTTTTCTCTAGGCGAGCTTCCTGCACCTTCTGGGTGGTTTCAATTTGTTGATGGAAATCTGTCAGGGATTCAATCACTCCACCAGCAAAAGGGAAACCTTGTGGTAAACCATATGGAATGGTTACCTATTGTTGTGTTGAGGAAGTACTAAGAACAACTGGTAACAGTGATTGCATCATTAATACAGAAGGGGAAAATGGTGGTTAATTCAATAGGGGAGGGGCTAACAATTGTGAGGCGAGAGATGAAGAGAATGAAGGGGATGGAGTCATGGGGAAGTGGCAAATAATGGAGGAATTAAAGAAATAAGGGATGCCACTTGTGAATCAAGAGAGGACTGAGAAGAAGAAGAGGGCATATGAATACTTACCTAAGTGCCTCCTGTCATTGTGGCACCAAATGTTGGCACCATTGATGGTGCTAAAATGATAAACACTTCTTCCTCCTCCTTAGATTCTTCATGTAACATGAGCTTCCTCCTCTTCTTTGCTGGTTCTTGTTCTTTCTTTAGCTCCCTATGTTCTTCTTCTTCTTCTTCTTTTAAAATCTTACTTACATCATATGGGGAAGTAGGTGGTTCATGCTCATCATCCAATAATCATTATCAGGTTCCATCAGTGCTAACATCGCTGAAATTTCTCTCCATTTCAAAGATTTCTTGCCTATACTTCCAATAGGCATTGATCTTTTTTGTGCTCCATTCCTCTTTCACGAGAGCTGCTCTAAGACCACAAGTCATTAACCTAGCAGGATCATAAGCCCTTACAGGCTGATAAAATGTTTCCCATGGATGCTGAGATTTGGCTGGAATTTAATTCAATTCAATATTACATCATCAAAATCGATCATATGTGACCATATGGCTTCAAAGAATGGGTGAACTTGATGTTCAAAAGGAATTGGGGACTTTGATTGGGATAACCACCTCTTCATGAAGTCATCTGGGTCATATACCCATTAATCCTTGACCTAATCAAAACCCAAGCCCACAAGTTTCAACATTAATAGATGTTCTGCTTGCCTCTTAATCACCATGATACTTGTTACCAATTTGTCCTTGTTCAGTCCAAACTGGTAATGCATTGCGTGTGTATCCTAGATTATTCATCAATGTATATCAAAAGTTCTATTCATGGTAGAGATTTTGTGTATTTTTTAAAAGGGAAAAACTGAGTTTGAGATGTCTTGTAAGGCTTTAGGTGGTTGAATATCATTCTAACATTGTTGAAAGGTCTTGAAAAATAGAGTTGAAGGGTCCTATTTACCTTAGACTTATCAAAACAAAGTTTTTCCATGCCTCAAGTATCTTTTCCACATTGTATGGTAGGAAAAAAGGGCTTACCAAGGTTATTAAATGTCTTTTCCTCATCCAAGAAGTTTCTGGTCAAAAGGTAGTCCCCATGTCTCCCTTAACCTTATCTTCTCCAAAAAACCACATACCAAAGAGTAGAGGGAATGTTTTATGTTTAAAACTCATGTTTTAAAATTGTCTTCTGTGGTTTGGGTCAAGTTAGGTCTTTTCTAAAGTTGAGGTTTAGTTTTTGGGTAAATTTTGAGGTTTGGATTGAATTATTAGGGTTTTTTCTGAGTTTTCTAGGGTTTCAAACTCCTATTGTAGGTTATAGTTTGTCTGAGACCCAAGCTACTACTCTTCCACTTTACTCAAGCACTGCACCTAAGGAGTCACAAATTTGCATTCCACACTCTATTATTGACATATCTGTTTCTTGGCTCTGGAGCTCCCTTGTTGGGAGATTTTGTGGTAATCACCCTAATATTGATGTGGTCAAAAGATGGGTGATTTGAAAAAGGAAGGTTAGGGGATAGATAGAGTTGATAGCTTTGCTAAACAATTTCTTCCTATTTTCATTTTCTAACCTAGAAGACAAATCAAGTATCCTTTTGGGAAGTCCCTAGTTCCTTGGGAAAAATGGTCTATTCTTAAAAAACTGGTCTCCTGGTTTCAATCCAAAGAAAGATTGCTTCAACATGTATCCAATCTGGATTAGGTTGCCAAGGCTACCATTAGAGTACTAGGATGAGGATATTTTTATTAGCATTGCTAATACTTTTGGGTAGTATATTGCTACTGATGTTGTTATGAAATTCAAGAGATGGCTATTGTTTGCTAGATTTTGTGTTTATGTGGACACTGATAGGGTGCTCCCTTCTCAGATTACTCTATCTTCAAAGCTAGGATATTGGGTGTAGTAGATTGAATTCGAGAATTCTTTTGTTAGTGATTATTGCCTCAAAATGGGTCATGTAGCAGGTGTGTGTCCAAGCCTCAAAATAAATCACTCTGTGTGGAGGAAGAAGGAGCAAGCATATGAAAATGCTTGCAAGCCCTCTTATGAGGATATCCAAAAAGAGAGTAGGGAGAAGGATTCTGAGGACCCTGTGACTCCTTCGATGGATGTGCAAAGCGAAAAAGGGACTTTCAAAAAAGGGAGATTTGAGCGGAAGGATTTGGACAAGTTGGGTGGGTTTACTCAAAGTTATTTGGAACAATTTGGTTTCAAACCACCCTGACTTTGGGCTAGTTATTTTTCAGGTTTTTATGCCCTTTTGCTTGTCTTTTGTTGTAGTGTGGTTGTTGTACTGATGGTGTCTTGTGCTTTTTATTTGTAGTTGGTTGGGCCTCATTTCTTTATCTTTTCTTTTGTACAAGGGTTTGGGCCCTTTTAAAATCCCTACTTACCGTTATCAAAAACATATTATAAAGGATAAAATGTAAGCTTGTATTTTTATTACTTTGTTCTACATTATTTTGAATATATATTGTAAAATTTATAGTCATAATTTTCAATTTAAGTTTGTGTACAATCAACTTACTTCTATCTTAAATCTCATAACCCAATCTATGAACTAGGTCACACAACATGAAATAGTCCACCTCATCCAAAATCCTAATGTCAAGCTCTCAAGTCAATCCATCCTAAATGTAGTCAATCCACACACCATAATTTCAAGTTGAGGGACTAATGACATATATTTATAAGCATTCCTAGGTCATTAGTAAAGCATAGGAAAATAGCATATAGAAATCAAGTGTTGTTAACAATTTTTCTTAAGATATATACTAGATTTTAGACATTTTAAAGTTAAAGTCTACATTTAGGCACAACATCACTGCATTCAACTTCTTGCATCTACATTGTTTGTGTGAGGTGTTTTTGAAAGTGTAAATAAACCTTATAAGAGATTGGCTATAACTGAGATTGTACGCTCAAAATCGTGACCTCGGTTGCCTAGTGCTGTTGGATCAGATTTTGACATGCACACGGACCCTTCCCTTCTTGCCACGAGGCAATCCACCATGTCACTCTCAATCTCGTGGAAGTAGCCAGTCGAGAGGAGGCGAGACACGGCGGGGGTCTAGCTCATTGGAGAGCTAGACTTCGCAGAGAGGGGTCAGCACGTATTGGGGCATTTATTGTTGTGTGTTAATGTAAATGTTTCGTTCAATGACTATTGTTGTAGAGATAGCCCTATGACCTAAAGATTCACTAGTTACTCTTCTCCTGTTGGGGTTTCTACTATTCCACCTCTGTGTGGATAAGCTATTACTTCCATTGATGGCCTCTTATCTTTCAATTTGTTGAATGATTGCACATTGTATTTGAAGTTGTCTAAATGCCTCTAGTTGTTGTAAGACAAGCATATCTTGTTGAGGTCTTGGATTGTTTTCCTCAATCTCATCAAAGATTGCCCTCACCCACTCACCTCTTAATCTTGGGTGCATTCATGAGCCAACACAAGGTATAGGTGTATGTGAACCAACCTTGACTAGACTTTTGGGTTTGACCTAGGGTTTAGTTGTGTGTTGACTTTTGTTGACCTTGTGATGTTATCAAGGGTTTAACTTTCATTTACTATGGTTAACCTTGTGATGATATCAAGGGTTTGCAATGTATCTAAATACCTAATGTTTTTGTTATTTTTGATATTTTTATGCATGCAAAGTTATATGAAATGCAAACTTATTTTTGTGTTTTTTGATATTTATGGAAATAAAGATGCTTTTTAATCTAGGAAAGGAAATATGAATGCAACTAGAATGAATTTAACCTAATGCAATTATTCTATGTTTTTGGGGTTTTTGAATGTTTTGAAACAATTAATCTAGAAAAGGAAATTGCAAGTAATTGAATTAAACTATGAATGCAAATTACTTCTATGATGCTAGATCTAACCTTTCTATCAAGGAAAAAGCAATAAATTACTAATCCCAAGAGCAATTTCAATTTTCTAATTACTACTAATTGACAAAAAGCATAGAGGAACCTAAAAATAGAGAAGATTTGTGTGACTCCACTACCCTAAAAAATCCTCGATGGCAACCTCGTATCCTCTTGAAGTAGTTGGAAGGCCTCTTGATGACAAGATAGCACAAAGAAGCAAAAGAAGCTTGTACAAGCTTGAGAGAGCTCAATGAGAGCTTTTGATGAGCACAATTGAAGCAGTGTAATGATGCTTGAAGAGCTTTAAGTGAAAGCTTGATGAACAATAAACAAATAAAAGGCACCTTTGTCCTGTGTGAGCATGAGAATGCTAATTGGAGAGAAAAAACTTAGCAAGAGCTATGTGCACAATGAATTTGCCTCTATGGAAGAGCTTTGAAGCTATGCAACAATGAAAGCTTTGAATCTTTGAAGAACTAAAGAAAGAAATAAAGAAAGAGGCTCAAAGGCTTGTAAAGAAGCTTGAAAAAGCTTGTGAATATGAGAAGAGTATTCTCCAACTTGCTCAACTTGGAAAATAATGAAGAGGTGAGGGGTATTTATAAGTTGGAAGAGGGGAATTGATTGATAAGTTAACTCAATTAATTGAAGAGTTAACAAGGATTGATTAGGGAGTGAACTAGATTGATTACCTAGTAAACTTAGTTAATTTGGGAGTGATAAATCAATAATAGCTTATCCCTGAAGAGGAATTGGAGTTAGAGGAATGCATGGAAGAGAATGAGTTGTTAATTTTAGATCAAATGGAGCTAATTATGCATGTGTGGGTGCATGAAATAGCCAACTCCAAATTAGGCATAAAAAACCATGTGAATTGGAAGAAAAACAGGTGAAACAAAACTATTTCGAGTTAGAAACTTAATTTTTTTTGCGGCTGGAAATGTGACAAGGTTGCCCCTTTCACCAGTAGGGTCACCTAGGGGGAGATCTTGCTTTTTGAGGGTCACCCAGTGGGAGATCTAGAAAGAAAGGGGTTTGGAAGGAAATGCATGATGGGAGATGGTAGAGAAGATGAAAAGGAGGTGATCTACCTTTGAAAACATGTCAATCATGTGAAAGAATCCAAATCTCCACTTGCAACATAAGATCTTTCAGGGGGAGATCTAGTAATAATAGGGGAGATCTGGATTGGTTGAGTGAAACTGAAAGTTGAAAGTGGGAGATGGATCCGGGAGACCTCTAGAAGGCTTCTAGGGGGTGGAGAGGATGAAAAACATAGGGGAAAGGTAAAAACTCACCTACAAGATTCTTACAAGGCTTAGGAATAGGGTCGAAAGCTCAGAAAATGCAAATTGACAAGTGTCGCAAAAGTGTCAAAAAGCGTCGACCACAAAGAGAGAGGGAAAATGATAAATAAGAACAACACAAGATGAAACAAGTGACACATCATCAAGAGGTTTGCTGCTTAGAGGATATTATTTCACACTTACATGTATGTGACAAGGATTAAAATCATCATAAGGGTCCTCGTGGAGGCTATGTGTGATTTTTGTGCTTACATATTTTGCCCCCTCGGGGACGGTAGTCTACATGAAAAGTAGGTACCATTCCCAAACTAGGCCTTACCTGTTGTTGATTTTTCCTAATTGTACCTGCAATAACCAGTATTAGTCTGGCATCTGAATATATCAAAATGAATAATGAAAATTGAAATAATGAACTTACCGTAGATCGTTCGAGTTCAACTAGTTGTTTACTTTGGTTGGTGAGACCTGTAGGAATAAATGCACGCAAAATGATGCACCAAAGATGCATAAAAGCAAAAGCCTAATCTAAGAATGCATAAAAGAAACTAAGCTAAGGGCAAACAAAGAAAGAAAATTAGTGAGATCAGAGTGAATTGGCGACAAAATGGATCGTGTGAGCAGTTGTTGGGAATATATCACCGAGGAGATCGCAAAGATGGCCACCTCTTCTTCAGCCGTAGAAAATTAGGTACGCAAATAGTGAAAAACCCTTTTCTAAACCCTAGTTTGAATTTTATGAAAAATCTCTTGAATTTGTCTATTTTTGGCAATTCTTCTTATTGAATTGTCTTTGTTTCTTCGTTTAGAGTAGGATAGGTCTTTCATTTTCTAAAATCGACTGAGAAATGAAGATTTTAGGGCACTTTTAGTTTGAGGGATCTCTACCTAGGGTCACCACTTTCGTCAAGAAGGTCACCCGAGGGGCAATCTATCTGGAAACAAGGTCGCCCGGGGGGAGATCCTATAGACAACAGGGTCGCCCAGGGGGAGATCCTGCTGACAACTGGGTCGCTTAGGGGGTGACCCTATTGGGTAGATTCTGCTTGTAATTTGGTGTTTTTTGATGTTCGTTTCACTCTGATTTGACTTACTTTGACTACTATATTCGCCTATGCAATTTTGAAGGTTTATATGCTTTTTTGTGAGATTTTCTGCAATTTTTATGATTTTTAGAATTTTTGCGAGATTACAAGATCTAATCTAAAGTGTAACATCCCACCCTGCAACCTCAAAGGGTAAGGGCCAAAAGAGGACAAGATAATTTTTTTGTTGACATGAAGTGGTAACATACACATAAGACGGTTGTTGATTCGATATGTCGACAACATTCATGGCCAAGTATGGTCGAATGTACAACCCAAAGGAGAGGACTAATTCACTCTCTAGAGGAAACATTGCTAAACTATGTTCTTTTTAAACACCAACTCAAATGTTCCTAAATCCCATTTCTAATTATAAAAATGAATCCTAAGCATCATAGTACAAGTGGATCTAATACCCACACCTAAAACTGTAAACCAAATAGGAAACATCTCATTTCTTCTCATTAAATTACATGATTACTGTAATCAATGAAATCAAATGAAGATTTAAACTAATCTAATGCATAAATACACGATTATACCTTCATGAAGACCTCACAAATCCATGCGGGAAGGAGCTTGCACCCAATAGAGCTCCTCAGATATTTCCCTTATTAGAGTGTAGATGTGGATTGCTCAAGTGCTTCATGACAATGCAAGATGAGATTAGATGATGGATTGGATGGGATTGAGACCAGATTTTGATAGAGGTTTGATAGGATTAGGAGATTTGTGGAGAGATTTGGACAGAGTTCTGATGCATGAAGTGGTCTCTCCTAAATGGCTTAGAGAGGGGTCCAATTTATAGGATTTTGGAGATGAGGATGGAGGGTGAGGATTCAGTTGACAAGATCAAGGGCTAGGAATAAAAGTGAATCTTTTATTCCTTAGTGGATGAATTAAAAATTCCCATTTTGGGAAGAGTGGAGGAGTGGATGAATAAATAATTCATCTTTGGGGAGAGTGAAGGATAATGGGGGACAACTGAATATTAAATTTAGTTTAGTGGATGAGAGTGGGGGACAACTGAATATTAAATTCAGTGAGTGGATGAGTGTGGGGGACAACTGAATTTTAAATTCAGTTTAGTGGATGAGTGGGAGACAAGGTTAATTAAGTGTTTTCTTAATTAACTTAAGCCTAGGTTAATCAGATAAATAGGATTTATCTAATTAACAGTGATTAGGGAAATGGATAAATCATCTAAATGAATATTAGGAATATTCATTTAATTGATAGGATAGGGTTGTAAGGTTAAATGGATCAATTAGGTGAATTAATTGATCACCAGGGATATGCAGATTGGGGGAGTAGATGAGTGCAGAGGTACGGAAAATTAGTTTGCAGAGCAGTCCAATTTTAGGTGTCTACAATTACATCTACTCTTTTAAGAGAGTACAATTACATAAAAGAATATATAGTGCAATGGCATAGCCATGAGTATGATATACAAGTACAATAACTGAAAGAGTACAATGACTGATAAAGTAACAAAAAGAGAGAGAACATCTCCAATCTGGTGTTCCGATAACCTATTCACATGTCCCCAATGGTAGTGGCAATGCCTCCCAACCATGTGGACTCAAAAGAGACCACCCCACCATGCTCGAAGATAGTCACAAGGCCCAAATAGAAGTAACCAGGTAATGGTATACATGATGGACAACACTCACATCAATCATAGAGCAGACACAGATATCAATGCATACAGCTAAAGTCATAACAAAGAGATGCTCATCCAATAGCATGTCGGGTACTACTCACGACTACTAAGGTACAAGACACTAGGGTGTAGATTGGATGGAGTGTCATCATGCATGCATGAAGGGATGGCATCAAATGGAAACAAGTGCATCTCTCCTACATATGAGGAGACTCAATCAAGCCCAAATCAATGCCCTGCAAATGGATAGGCCTTCTCGTGTGCATCCTTAGCCTTTACAAGCGCTTAAGGCCATGCACGAGGACTCAATATCCTAGACTTAAGCTCATCTCATTTAACCAAATGAGGCATACAAAACCTAATTAAAACAATCCAATAAAAATAGGTGACATAGTGAGTGTCCTATCTGCATCCCCAAAGTATTTGGAATAGCCACAGAGGGAAGGGGACGTGTCCCAAGGACACCACATCTAACTTAGCAGAAACAACAAACATTTGTTTTAAATATTAAATACAAAATTGAAAACTGTGATCTACAAAACCAAAGCTTTCGAGGACAGTGTAATTTATTGAAAATAGCCCTTTGTTAGTAAGGACAGTTTTGAAATAACTCCAGTGACCCCAATTTGGTCATGATTCATGAAGGAGTACACAGACATAAGAAAAAGCATGACAAATGGTATTACAAGGCTACTCACAGCCTAAAATTACATATTGTCAACCATATTTGACATAGCAAACTAAAATATTAAAAATGCTTACAAAAAGGAAAACTTAGTCTTTTTCTCCTACAGTAGTTCCCTTAGATCCTTGTGTTGTGGGACAACTTTTCTTAATTAGAATTTATGTGAACAAATTTTGATACCGAACACAGGACGATGTATCTAGAGTATTTTAGTGCCAAATCATTCATTAACTCAAAGACGAAGGTTTCCACACGGCTAGTGATTTAGCAAAAATATGGCCATAATGAACAAAACACAAGACCACTCAATTTTTCATAGAAGAGTTGAAATGAAAAAAATGATTCAGATAGGTCAACATATAATAGAAAGGGATCCATGGGACTTAGATCTCTTCACTCTCTCTATCATTGCATCCTAGTTTTTTTGTAAGGCTTCCCTCATTATAATTTCTATAATATCAAACGCTTGTTTTGCCTTAAAATTATAAATCAGAAACCTCATGATCTATCTTTGAAAACCCTTTTAACTAATGAATTAAGAAAATGGTTCTGCATATTTAAAATAATTTCAAGGAAAGAGACAATGTAAATATCTTGCATTGCAATAAATTTTAGCCTATGTTTTACATGCAACTCTGGGGTTTCAATTTCTCTATGCTTAATGAAATTGTAGCAAGGGTAGTTTAGCTTTTGTGCTAGAAAAATAAAGAAGTGATATAAATACCTTTAAAAAAGGGAAGGTTTCCTCCATGGCCTTGGATCTATTCCTTGGAAGATGATTCTTTTATTTTTTGTTTGTGCTCCCCTTCAGCTCACTTCAGATCTTTCAATTTGACACGCACACCTGAGTGATTTTCTTTCAACCATTTTCTCTTTTTCATTTTATGTTTTGTTTGATGGAATGCTACAAAGTGACATCCTCTCATGGGACGCACTTGATGTGAATCCTCATTTGCCCCTTTTCCACATTGATGAAATAAGCCTTGGTGAGGTCATAACGACTGTTGTGAATAAGAACCATTTCCTACTTGTCCAAAACAAGGCTCACCAGGCCACTCAGCAAAATGTCGATGAAGCCAAACCCTACCAAAATAAATGCACAGCAAAACATCTTGGTAAAAGTTGTGCAAGGCACAATGTCGCCATAACCGGTGGTGCACATAGTCACAATGCTGAAATATAGAGCATCCATCACAGAATATGTTACTTTGCCCTTGAATTCATCCACTCACCACAAATAAATGCTCACACTGATGCACAAATAAGTCACCACTCTAATGAAGACCCGCATCAAAGCGTCTGATGTCGATCTCAATTTAGGCTTCTCGCTCGCTCATAGAAGACAAGGCACCCCTGAAGACACACAGATACAAATACTATATCTACTAGTGCCCTCGTAGCCATGCAAACCAAAAGTGGAAACAGACATCGCACCCTTCCCTGTCTGAAGTGTGTTCTAGCCCGTTTCCCCAAGATGACCACCATCCCAAAACCATAAATTTGATCACCTAACGACCCTAGATATTTCCTACCTATAAAGATATTTTTTGCATTCACTCTCCCACCAACTTCTTCCCCCAAAGGCCATTGTATGGCATGGGAAGAAAAATGGAATCAAATAACATAAAAAATTTGACTTTTTTCCTACAATTAACAAACTCACCAACCATATTTTTAAGAGCCATCGAATGGCAAGGTGAGAGTTGTTACATCCTACCCCCTAGGACTAGGCTTACTCCTGGAAAGCCTACAAATGCTAAGATGCAGCCAAAGCACACACTAGTCCATGAAACTTGATACAATTATAAAATCAGGTTATCACATGCACAAATACATGCAATTAGTCCCAGAACATGGGTAAGGAATAGGCAAGGCACTCATTTCATACAAAAATATACACTAGCATATAACAGTTTTCTCCAATCAAAATAAAGAATGATGCCAAGGAAAACCACATTGAACAATCAACGGAAACCAAGGAGAAAAGCATCAACCACCACACTAGCAAGCTACATAGGACCATAAGGGGAAATCTAGACATTACCATTAGGTAACTGGATGATAAGACAACACGGGAATACTACACTAGCAGGGTATAGTGGCTAGGGTAGGGAACAAGGCATGTGACTATCTCTAGTAACCACCATTAGGGATAATAAGAGTACGCTTAGGCCTGTGAGTCCAGGCAGAGTCAATACCCAATACCTGCATCACTTCGATCACACGTCAAAGCACATGTGCATATAACATACATCATAGCTAAAGAAACAGTAAGCATGTAATCCAGCATGATAACCAATCATGTCAACATCATAATAATATTAGAATCCAGGAAGGAAAAGCAACAACCATCAATTTGCACATATATACTAGCATAAACCACACAATTTTCTCATAAATTGTAGCAAAATGCATTTTTAATATACAAAATTTCTAGTTCTCTAACTTTTCATATGCAACTATCTATAAAATGCAGCATACATACACACATATACATAATTTCAACCTCTGATTTCATAGCATGCATGACATCTCTTTACATATAATGCAATAGTTTGTCACTTTTCAGGACATAATGATGCAAATTTTGTTCTCTTCTATATTGTAATATGCAACTACATACATGACAATTGTACCACCTATATATACATACATACTCATCCACATCACAAGGCTACATTAGGGGTTCACGTGGATGTCATAGTACCATCCATATCTAGTATCCATATCCAATATATATCCATGAGTCCATAACCAATAACCATGTCCAATATCCAAAAGCAATAACCATGTGTTGGTAAGAGACACTGCTAGACATGTCAGGTGTTGTCATTGATGTCAACCAAATCTATCTTACACATCCGCATTGTATTAGTGGATCATACCAGAAGTCAAACTATAGATTTGTCTAAGTTCGAATAGACAGGAACAAAGCATATGACAGGGTTCATCATTTTGGTCCACATTTCTCCACAGGTAATCATATTGAGCTATGGATCTGAGGGAATGTTAGGGGATGTTAGGGCTACCTAAATCCAATATTTGAGCCTCCGGTGATGAAGGTATTGTAAGTTACAAGCATCTGAGTATCAGGTTTTTGTTAGACAGTTTAGTCCAGTGAAGAATAGGCCGACTAGGTGTTTAATCCTTGTGCAGATGAAAAGAAGTGGTTGGTCAAGTAATTTATGAGATCCAGTGGTATTGGACGACATGTGAGGTAACTTGGATACATAAGTCTTGGTCTGCATTGATGGTTGTGCATGGATTCAGCTGACATAATAGTGTTCTTGAAATACTTTCCAAGTTTTCTTAAGGCCGACTATATTTGATGTAATTTCATGTAGCGGATATATATGATCGATGGATTTGAGCATTTTTGTGTGTGAGTGTGTGAATATGAAGGGATAGGTGCAAAGTATAGTAGAATAAGGTGCAAAGTAAAGAGATCTAAGCTCTAGATCATACTAGAACAATCAAGCATGGAAGAGAGAGATGAAGTGTGCATAGTCAGTGTATTGAGCACAATGGGAATTATAATTTTGCATTGTTAGATGCTACTCTTTAGTTCAAATTTCCTGTGAACTTTTGTAATTAGTTCTATAGGTAGTGAGCCTCCTTTGAGCAGTGAGCTTTGGGCAATGTGCCTGAAGGCATGTGCCTTCCCCATTTGTAATACTTTTAACAGAGTATAAATTCTTGTGGGTTAACCCCCACTATGGTTTTTCCCTTAACTAGGTTTCCACGTAAAAATCCTGGTGTTCATGTGTCATGATCTTGTTGTTTCTATTTATGCTTCTTTCTTTTGGATGTGTGTGGTAAATTATTAAAGCAACATAATATTGAGTTTTGTAGAACACTGATTCACCCCCCTCTTAGTGTTCCTTAATTTAAACAATTGGTATCAGAGTGAGGTTCCTTAGAAGAAGTTTAATAGCTTGAGGAAGATGTGGGAAGGTGTTTTCAATGGGTTCATTCAAGCACTCTGATGGTATCAATCAACAACTTCAAGTAGCCTTAGAAGATCTTGACTTGTCTAGAGTAGAAATCAGAGATCTTCAAGAGAACCTTAAAGATGCTAAAAATTTCATTGAAACCTTAAAAGGACAACTGAGAAAATCCAATGAAAAGAGGAGGGAGCTACTTTAGTGGTTAGCAAATTAGAATGAAGACAATGATATGGATGAGGCTCTTAAGGAGAAAACAAAGGAATGTGAGAAGCTATCAAAAGAAGTTGTTGTTCTAAAACATGAGATGGAATTTGGAGTGATGAGACTAACCAAGGAAATCGAGGAAAGGAAGAAGATTGAGAAAAACCTGAATCAGTCTTTGAAAGAAAGAACTAAAGAGTGCTGAAGATTAGACAAAATAATTGGACATCTAGAGTCTAATCTTCAAGAAACCAGGGATAATGAGGAACAACTTGAAAGGAAAATTGTTATTCTCAAACATGACCTAGAAGCTGCAAATGAATACAAAGAGAAGTTTAAGATAAGCTTAGATAAACTTGAAGTGCTACTTGATAGTCAGAAGATGACAGATGGTAAGCATGGTCTAGGATATGAGAAAGGTGAAAGCTCTGGATCCGATCAAAGAAATCCTAAATCAAGGAATCAGAGAAATAGACCTAGAAGACCTCCGGTAAGACAACCTAATGCCTAGAAAGGTATCCATCTTTCAATGGAAATTGTTTCAATTGCAATAAATTTGGTCATAGAGCTACTCAGTGCAGAAGTAGAGTGAATCAAAGTGGTCCATCCTTCTCCGGTCAATGCTTCAATTGTAAAAGGTATGGTCATAGATTCAATGAATGTAGAAGTATGATGATGAACTACTCTAACAACAGAAGAAATGTCAATTCTTTCAATGGCTACTATTTTGCATGCAATAGATTTGGACACATGTCTAATCAATGCAGATCAAGAGGAAATCAAGTAAATGAGCAAAGAAATGTTGTGTGCTTCAATTGCAATAGATCCGGTCATATTGCAAGATTCTGTAGAAGCAGGAATAATGACAGAAAAAGTCCAGTAAATAAAAACCAAAAAATACATGGACAAGATAAAGGTAAGGGTAAAGTAAATGTGAATGAGATCCAGAATGAAATGAACAAAACATGGGTAAATAAAAGTTAAGTAAATGATGGTGATGGGTCCACATCAGAATCTGGTGCTGTTAATTCCTCTGGGAATTGAAACAGGAGATTTGGCTCAAGGGGAGTTGCAATGAAAATCTAATTCCCCCTACCAGTAAGTGGGTGCCTGAATTTGGCATGATAAATGAAGATAAAGAAGCCTATTGCAGATCTGTTGAAGCAAATTCTAGAAGAAAAGAAGCTAATGCGATTGAGTGCGGAGCAATTGAAGATTGACTATATGCAGAAATAGTGCAACTTGATGTATTAGGGAAGAGCATTTATTACAATGGCGAATTAGGTTTTGTGGAGCATAAAAGGTCATTCAATCAACATTTGAATCACTTTGCATTCGAAGAGAACAAGGAGAAGAGTGTCTGAACTGAGATTTCAAGGATTTGGAGTGTGAAAAGCGAATTCAACAGCTAACCCTAACCAACAAAACAAGGTATTCTCTGTAAAGCTCTCTGAATTTGCAATCTTTGGATATGGCTACTTTGTTGGTTGTTGGCATCACCAAAAGGCCCCAACCTAAATTCAAAAAGCATCCACACAAATCTGTAGAGGTCAATCTGTTAGGTGCCTTTTCAAGTGTTTTGCATGGTGTATTGCATGTTGAAGATATTAGGGCTTATATTCATGCTAGCATAGATGAGTTTGGGGATTTGAAGTTAGTATATTTGTTCAAGAATCATCTAAGGCATGAGATTCATGGTCTTAAACCTAAGTATAAGGTGCTGCAAGTCAAACATTTCATTCAAGTTATTGGGTTCCCGTCCTTCGGTGAAGATGAGTGGGTCCGGTATGTACTGAGTTGAATGCATGCTGAATTCATGTGGTTAATGAAATCCTTCAAGATCATCAAAGATTCCATCAAGGCTATGACAGGATTGAACTCATTCGATGGACTGCCAATTCTAAAATTAGTGAAGAATCAGACTGTAACTGAAACTATCAAATCAAAGTTTAATAAGAGGGTAATGTCAATCAATGATATAATTGATCTAGATGTCAAATTTGCATCCATGGTGATTGGGTATAAGGTATACCACTCCAACAGGGAAAACTCTATATCTGGTACTGCTATTTATTTTGCCTATCAGATGTTAAGAGAGAATGATGACCATGACCTGTGTGAGCTACTACAAAATTAGTTAATGGAGAACTTGAACAAGATAAAAAAGGACAAGAAAAATACATTCAAGTATGGTACTATATGCAACAATATAAATTTCTATTAAAAAAGGTAAGAAACTATTGCAAACCCTAGAAACTTATATCAAATACACCACCAAATAAATCAAAAGATATGATAAAAATAAATGTTACCAAACATGCTTAAAAATGTGGTTGCTCAGAGATAATTGTATAACTCCACGATAGTTTCTCGAAGGGGTCATCAATGAAAATGAGTTTGATTTTTTATAAATTTTTGGGGATGGTTTCAAAAGTGGTTCAAACTGTGGAACGAATTTGGTTTGGTAAATCGTAGTTAGGGTTATGGTAGGTATATAACGGGTTTTGATTATGTGAACCGTAAATAATAAATTAAGTTTATTAATCTTAATTTATTATTTATAGGAGGATTTTAGGTTTAGTAAATAATAAATTAATTTTAATTTATTATTCATGAGATATGGTAAAAGATAAAAAGATTTAATTAATTAATTAAAATTAATTAAACTTTAGGGAATTAAGGGTGATTAAAGATAAATAGAAATTTCATTAATTAATTAAAATTAATTAAATTTCATGTGAAGGGAGGACTTAGGAAATTGATCATAGGTCAATTTTTCATGTCTACATTTTGCCCCTCTTTGAGACAATATTGCGAAGCAATATCGTTTCAAAGAAGATTAAAACATAGGTTTTGGATTCAGATTTTGGGTAGGCTAGGGCTCACATGGGGCTCATAAAAATGAAGGATTGCTCACATGGGGCTCATAAAAATGAAGGATTGGTAGATAATTCCCCCTCAAGAGGCTATGCAGGGACGAAGGACATGGATAGGCTCTTGAAAAAGGAAATGAAGGGAAGGAGGTGGAGTTATGCTGATTAAACTTTGAACAACCTGATGTTTGATATAGCACCTGACGTTATGCACCAAGGTATAAGTACCAGGGTGACGACATGTCAAATGCACCTAGCATAATACAACCTTGTCTAACATATGAGGAAGTAAACTTAGAGCATTAAAGTCCTAATGCACAAAAGGTATGATTTGACCTTAGATGCAAAGGATAATGCAAAAAACTATTCCAACATACACAAGATATGAATATTAGCTTGAATGATACGGATGTGATTCAAATGCAAGATGAAATGATAACACACACAAGAAAGCAAGAAAGCATGCACAAATGATTCAAAAACAAGGAAGGTATTTCCCCTGTCAAGCTGAAAATTGATGATCAATTAAATTGATTGATGCTGATAATGATTGGTAATTGATTGATAGTGTAGACACCTAAAATTGACTTGCTTCACAAACCAATTTCCCATGTCTCTACAGCACCAATTATCCCTCCTATTAATTAAATAAATTTATTTAATTTAATTAATTTATCCCTAATCATCTGCCCTTAACCATTTACCCATCCCTTGTGATCAATTAATTCACTTAACTTATCACTATACCTTATAACTATATCCTCATTGATTAAATAAATATTCCCAATATTTATTTAGCTAATTTGTCCATCTCCCTAATCCTTATTAATTAGATAAATCATGCTTATCTAATTAACCTACCCTATTAATCAACCTATCCCTATCCTAGTTAATTAAATATCAATTATTTAATTAGCTACCCTAGCCTACCTATCTCCTAGACCTAAATTAATTAAGCTAAACACTTAATTAACCTTGCTTAGCCCATTCTCCCACACACCTTTGAATAAAAATCAATTTCTTTTATTCAAAGGGTCAAATCTTCCTTACACCTCATTTATCACCCTCTTACACATGTAAGTGTACATGTGTCCTTCAACCTTCACATCTCCACATAAAAGTGAATTTTTAATTCACACTCCCCCATGAGTTGAATTTTTAATTCACTTGTCATATCCACTCTTCCCAAAAATAAATTTTTAATTTATTTTTATCCTCCACACCTTTCCCCATGTGAATTTAAATCTCACAAATAATGAGAGCCCTCCAAATCCATTGACTTAATCTCAACCCTTGATCTCTCTCATCCACTCCCCTTGTGACACTTGTCACAAGGCTATGACTTCAATCCAAACACTAACTCTCAACCATTTCTAACCCTTGATCTCATCTTTTAATCCTCACCCTCCATCTATTTTCTAAAAATCTATAAATGAGACCCTTCTCTATGCCATTTAGAACAACTTCTTCTTGCATCCTTACCATGCCCAAATTTCTCTCAAATCTCTTCATCATACCATCATAATGCCAAAATCATTCCTCATCCCCATCTCAATCTCCATCTAAATCCCAATCTCTCATCATATTGTGTCAAAAGCAAGAGCAATCCGCATTCTACATCCATTTGGGTAAATCTAAGGAGTTTGGGTGCAACTCCTTCCACCCTATCAAGGAGAGGGATCACATTTGAAGGTATAACTTTGTGTATTTATGCATTTCATTTGTATTTCTAACTTCATTTGTCATCCTTGTTCACAGATAGCATTGTTGATGTGGCCATGATTTATCTCGAGAACAACACGAGGATTGTGTTGTTGATATGGGAATGATATATCCCATTGATGATGATGATGATGATGATGATCGATCAGGTTCACAACAAGGCTAGGAACAAGACCATTGATGTGGTTGGAAAATTTGGCTAGATTGATTGACTCGATTAGTATGGATTAAGGATACTTGCATTTGGATCAGTATTTCTTGGAATGATGTGATTGGTTGATTGATGGATGGAATGGTGATGAATTGAAGTAAGGGAAGTAAAATAATTTGAATGAATTGGATGAAATTTATTGAAGTGATTTGAAGAATTGATGGTGATTGGATAAATTGATTTGATTAGAATTATTTGAGTTGGATTAACTTGAGTGAATTGATTTGAAGAAATGATGTGATTGGTTTGATTTGATGATTGGGATTTTTTATTGCTTGGGTTTTTTTGGCTAAATATTTGATGTTTTTATATTTTTGGAATATTGTGATTTTTTTGGCTTTTCAAATGTTATGATTTTTTTGGATTTTTGGCTTAGGATTGTGTGTAGATAGCTTTTGGATAAATACCAATGACAAGGGAAAACCAAACCATAAGGCAAGGATCAATAATGAATGGGGATGAACAATGGTGAATGCTATAGATAAAAGGATTAGATGGATGGGTAAAATGATGGGCAATAGGATCAAATTGGTAGGAATAAAAGGATTGGTAATGGATAAATGTAGGATTGGATGGGTGGATGAAAGGATTGACAATAGGATAAAGTTAGGAGTACGGATGGATACAAGGAGTGGTGATAAGATAAAGGTAGGAGTATGGATGGATAAAAGAATCAACAATAGGATAAAGGTAGGAATATTTATGGATAATAGGATTGGCGATATAAGGACAATGAATGGGAAATATATGATATATGGATGGAGGGAGCCTAGGATGTGATTTCCAAGGACTACATTGCATAGGAATAACCTACCCCCACTCTAGATATTATGTCTTAGGATCTAACGAGGTAATTCTAATTAGGATGCATGATAGGGATAATGTTTGGAAGGGAATGAATGGATTTAGAATGTATGGGGGATATTCTTAGAATTGGATGAGTGGAATTTGGAGTATGACAAGAGGTGTCAAAAGAATTTTTCAACATTTTGCCACTACCCTCATCAAGATCCAAAGGAGGAAGGGAAGATGGATGGTGTAATGAGGAAGGGAAGATGGATGGTGCAATGAGGAAGGTATGATATATATGATGGACAAGATAGGAAAAAATGATAAGATGGGATATGAGATGGGTAGATGTGACAACATGCCCCCAAGTGTAAAGCACATAGATAATCGCCTACGCATGACGTCTGTTTGCTAGGTTTTCATCATGGTACTTATCCAAGGCACCTATTTACCAGGTTTTCACCATTGGATGAAATGATTTCTCTTTACTATTTTGTTTTTTTTTTTATTTGGACTTTTGGGTAGGGGATAATTGGATGGAATAGGTAGGAACTCAATATTTTGTTCACATAGCAAGGGGGTGGTTCTGTTAGAGATGGATGTCACCATACATGGACCATGTCAAATGTCAGTATGCTCAGAGATGTTGGTAGGTGATTGCATGAAAGAGATACAACTTAATGCTTAGAGATGTTGGTAGGTGATTGCATGAAAGAGATACGACTTAAGTGGATAGTGGATTTTGATGTGGAATATGAAAGGTTCATGCAAGGATGGATAGGGGATAATGGATTATGATGTGGACTAGGATAGGAGTAGGATGGAGATAAAGAGATAGATATGAAGGACTTATGCAAAAGCATGGACCATAGGGACATGATGGAAGAAATAAGTAGGATAGTAGATGGAAGATGGGGAGATGGAGGTACGTGGGAACATTGTGGAGTGGAAGGGAACCAAGACCAATGGTTGCACACACTGAATTGGACTTTGAAACTTTTTATGGGAAGGGGGATTTGGGAGTAATGGAGATGTTCGCTAAGAGGATTGTCTATTTAGGTCTTTAGGGACCCAAATGGACTTATGAATTTTAGGATTTTGCGATGGGGAACGGGATGTTTGGGATTTTATGATTATGGATGCTTCAGGTTTTAAGATTGTGGATGTTTCATTTGAACTAGATGCTTTTTTCTTGGGGACCCAAATCATTTTGGTATTGAAATTATCTTTTTGAGATGTGGACATGGGTAGCCTTTTTGAATTTTGATTTTGCTTTGATTCTTTGCATTGACGCCATGTGGCCCAAGGATTATTAGGATGTTTTGCTTTATGGGTGGAGACATCTAAATTTTTATTTTTGAATCCCATGGGGGTGTGTGGGATAGCTTCATGTTTATTTGATGCGTGCATTTGTTGATCATGATTAGGAATTGTAAGGGATTTATGGGAACGAGATGTATGAATAGAGGGATTAATGGATTTGTGGCTAAAGTGATAAGGGGATGTGAGGATAGGAATATTAGGAGTTGGAAGGAGGGGAGGTAAAGTAGATGGAGGGATGTTAGGAGTTGGAAGAAGTGGAGGTAAAGTGGATGGAGGAAGATGAATGGTCACATGCTTTTTGGCTTCATAGGATAATGGAAGAGGAATGGAAACATTTGTTTTATGGGTACGATGAGGTGCACCTAGTTTGGGCTTAGATGGAGTGGATTTAAGAGGTGGAAATGTGGTACCAACATCTTGATATTGATTACCTTAGGGTGTATATTCAAGGCCATATGAGCGTGGAGGAACTCTGACATGAATATGCTCCAAATACCTTGTTCATGAATGCCTAAGCCTTTACCTTGATAGTTCATATTTTGGAGTATGTGGTGGACGATGGGACTAGGTGTGCTTTGGGAACTAGACTTGAGCTCATTATTGGATGGAGAAGTGGTAGACAATGGTTGCTACTCTCCTAGTGAAGAACATTCATGGATGAAAGTAGCTAGACTAATAGGATGTGATGTCAGATTTGAAATAGGATCAATATGAGATGGTGAAGGAGCAATAGGCTCTTGTTTATGTTGCAAGTATGGGCCTAACCAGTGTTTTTGTTGATGTCAACATACTCATGTTGCATTGATGTCAAAGATTGGATGAGTTGTGTGCTGAGGATATTGAGAAAATTAGCCCCATCAGAAACAGAGAAGAACAGTGAAGACAGGGAAGTTCTATGAAGTGAAGATCCCATCTAGATGAAGATCAGAGTATGCACATCAAAGGGTTTTTAGATATGTGTTTGAAGATCCTCCAGACAAGTTCTGAGAGGTCCGTATGAATATTTGGAGAAATTATGACCATATGAGTAAAACTGGTTCTAGCAACTATTTAGAGGTGACAGAGTGACACAAATAGGTCTGGTGATATCTAGAAATACAATATCATGTTCTACAGATTTGATGGCATGTTTGGGAAGTGAATGTTCATCAACAATTCAATTGGTTCATGGTTTGGAGGTCTGCAAGCAAACCTTCTATTATGATAGTAATGATTGACTGTGTTCTTAAGGTTCTGGGTGGAGATGTGATTGATTACAGTAAGCAGAAGTGGTGCGAATGTTCTTTGTGATTCAAGCAAGCTTGTGGTGGTCTCTAGATTGTGTCCAGTTCATGTTGGCGGTCCGCAGTGATGATTGAGCTCGTGAATGAAGATTTACTTTTGGACAATTGATGTTCTTCCCAGTTTTGGCCGATCAGATGATTTGTGCATGTTACGGATGATATTGAAGATGTTTTATAAAGCATGGTGTGTTCCTTGAAGATGATTGAAGTCCCAACTGTGTGTGGCCAATATTGTAGTGATGCGCATGATAAGTCAAGTTGTATTTTTTTAATTGCTTTGTAAATAAAATAAGTATATGTTGTGGTGACTTTGATGACCATTCCAAAGTTGATGTCATGTATAAATAAGAGTTGTGAAGTCATTCAAAAGTATCTCTATGATCGTGATGAGAAAGTGATAGAGAAGAGGAGTGAAAAGCAGAGCAGAGGTATTGAGCTTAAATGGAACTGACTCAAGCATTGTGAAGATACTAATCTCTAGTTCAAGTATGTAATATTTATTCTTCTGTAGACAGTGTGTCTCATGTAGGCAGTGGGCCTCTTGTGAGCAGTGTGCTCAGGCTGCAAGCCCTAATTGGCAAGTGCCATTTTATTCATCTTTATTCTTCTAACAGAGAATACAATCTTGGGTTAATCACCTCATGGTTTTTCCCTTAACCAGGTTTTCCACGTCAAAAACTTGGTGTTATATGTGTTGAATTTGTTTCTACTCTTGAATTATTGCATTATGCTTCCATGATTAATATCTGATATGCTGTTGACATATAAGAAGGCTTAAAGTAAATAAAGAATTGAGATTTTGGTAACAACTAATTCACCCCCCCACTCAGTTGTCTATCCTAAATCCAACAATTGGTATTAGAGCTAAGTTCCTCTAAAAGAGCTTAACTGCTTGAGGAGATCCTGGATGTCTTCCTACAAGAAGGATAGTCTGAGGTTTGATGGAATGATTACACTCTTTGGAAAAGCCACATGGAATGTCACTTGCAATGTATGGGATTTCAGTATTGGAACATGACTATAAAAGAGTATATTCCTCCAAATAATGGTCTGATAACTCTAGATGAAATCAAAAATGATGAAGATAATCTTTGAGCTAGAGAAGCCTTACTAAGTGCCTTATCTGATACAGAGCTAACAAATGTTATGGATTTAAAAATTGCATATGAAATTTTCTCAAAGCTAGAAATTTTGCATGAAGGAGACAAATATGTTAAATGTGCCAAGCTACAAAGTCTGAAAGGAAAATTTGAAAACCTGAAGATGAATGAAGATGAGAATATCACTAGATTTGTGCCAAAAGTAAATGAGCTTGTTTGTGGTATTAGATGTGCTAGTGGAACTTTGGATGAAGATGAGATTGTTGCCAAAGTTCTCAGATCCTTACCTCCTGCTTACAAACACAAGGTTGCTATGATAGAGGAATTCAGATCTTTATCAAACATTACAATGGATCAATTAGTTGGGAAGTTAGTTGCATTTAAATTCGCTGAGTTTGGAGATGCTCCTCCCAAGACTGAATCTACATTCAAAGCTAGTGCCTCTGCAAAAGGTAAACAAAGGTATGATCCAGGAGAAAGTTCCTCAAAGAAATCATCATGGTATGAAAAAGAAAGAAAAGATCTGGAAGAAGATGCGACAAAAGCTGCTCAATTTGAAGCCCTTATTACAAAAAGACTACCAAGAGGATCTCGTAAGTATGAAGGAAAATTGCATTTCAAATGTTTCAATTGCAACAAGATTGGTCATTTTGCCTCAAGATGTTTAAAAATATTTTCAAAGCCTAACCCTAATAGATCTAGATTTCAAAAGAAGTGTTACTATGTTCAAGAAGTTGATGATGAAGGAGTAACAGATGATGAATCTGAGATAGGAACCAAATCCAGAAGTGACTGAGTGTTTATTGCCATCAAGGAAGAAGTTCCAATGCCTATTGAATCTGCCAATCTTAAGATAGAAAGGGCTCTGGCTGCGCAAGTTGAAGAAAAGGATGAATGGGTAATTAATAGTAGATGCTCCCATCATATGACAGGTGATAAGAACAAGTTCATAAATTTGGAAAGATATGAAGGAGGAGTTGTAAAATTTAGTGATAATTCTGCTGGCAGAATCAAAGGCAGAGGAACTTTTTCTTTTGATGGAAAGAACAAAACCAGTGATGTTCTATATGTTAAAGGTCCTGAAGCATAATCTTCTCAGTGTTGGACAGTTGGTGGACAAAGGCTATGATCTCTGTTTTAAAAATGGAAAATGCAAGATCTTTGAAAGCTCTGGAACTGAGATTGCATCTGGTACTTAGACAAAAGGTAACATCTTCCACTTGGTTGGTACTGACAAAAGTTGTTTAGTTGTTCAGAGTTGGTTGTGGCACAGGAGAATGTGTTATGTAAATTTTTATAATATCATCAAGATAAGAAACACTCAGGCTGTAAAAGATCTTCCAAGATTGGTGAAACCTACTAACAGTTTGTGCAAAGAATGTCAGTTGGGTAAGCAGAACAGAGTCACTTTTAAAAGTAAAGAACAATCCTCTACCGGATTGTTGGACTTGGTACACATTGATCTATGTGGATTGACAAGAATCAGGAGTCTGCAAGGTGATAGATATTTCATGTTACTAGTTGATGACCACTATTGGATGATGTGGGTGACTTTCTTGAAAGAGAAATCTGAAGCACTTGAAAAGTTTAAAATATTCAAGGCTATGGTAGAAAATGAAACTGGGCTAAACATAAAATGTCTCAGGTCTGATAGAGGTGGTGAATTCACATCCGGAGAGTACATAGAATTCTGTGAGAAACATGGGATAAAGAGATAGTTATCTACTCCAAGGACTCCACAACAGAATGGAGTAGTGGAGAGAAAGAACTAGACCATCCAGGAAACATCTAGAACCATGATGATGGAAGAAAATGTCCCTCAGATCTACTGGAGAAAAGTTATAAGCACTGTTCTCTATACTCTTAATCGAGTACAAATCAGAAGCAATACTGGTAAGATTCCTTATGAACTTTGGTTTGGCATCACTCCTACTATGAAGTATTTTAGAGTCTTTGGTAGTAAATGTTATATCAAAAGAGATGAAGACCTTGGCAAATTTGATGCTAGAAGTGATGAAGGAATATTCTTTGGTTATTCTACTCAAAGTAAAGCATACCGATGTTACAACAAGAGATTGCGAAAGATTGTCGAAAGTATAAATGTGAAGGTTGATGAAGGCATGGAAAATCCCTCAAGGTATTATGAATATGAAGTAGATGATCAGGATAATGTCTCAAATCAAGGAGAGCCAGTCCCCACTCTAGTTCAGATCCAGACTGATCTAGAGAATCCAGATATACAAGAGGAAGAGACATGCTTGGAAGAACCTATCCAAGAATCAAAAGTACAAGAGAATCCCAAGACTCCCAGGTATGTAAGACTGAATCATTCTAAAGATTAGATCATAGGAGATAGAAGCAAAGGTGTTCAAACAAGAAGGAAAATTGCTCAAGATTCAGTAAAGTATTGTTTGATTTCAAAGATTGAACCAAAAACAGTAAGTGAAGCATGCAATGATGAAAGTTGGGCTAAAGCAATGGAGGAAGAATTGATGCAGATTGAAAAGAATCACACTTGGGATCTTGTTCCTAGACCTAAGGACAAAAATGTGATTGGGACTAAGTGGGTCTTCCAGAATAAACTGAATGAAGATGGTGAAGTTGTCAGAAACAAAGCTAGATTGGTCTATAAAGGTTATTCTCAAATAGAAGGAGTTGACTTTGAAGAAACCTTTGCTCCAGTGGCAAGAATTGAGGCAATTAGATTATTTCTTGCCTTTGCTACCTTCAAGGATTTCAAAGTATATCAAATAGATGTCAAGTTTGCCTTCCTAAATGGGGATTTGGAAGAAGAGGTATACATTGAGAAACTGGATGGATTCCAATTGTCTGATCATGGTGATATCGTCTGCAAGTTGAAGAAAGCATTGTATGGACTCAAACAAGCTCCTAGAGCCTGGTATGAAAGATTGGACAAACATGTTCTAAAGATTGGTTTCATCAAAGGCACTGCTGATAGTACTCTATATTTTAAGATTGAACATGAAAGTATCTTGATTGTTGAAGTATTTGTTGATGATATCATTTTTGGAGGGAAAGATAGTATGTGCAAGACTTTTGCAAATCAAATGAAAAGTGAATTTGAGATGTCTATGTTTGGGGAAATGAATTTCTTCTTGGGTCTACAAATCACTCAATCAAAGAAAGGAATCTTCATATCTTAGACCAAATATGTGAAAGAATTGTTGAAGAAATTTGGGATGGAATATTCAAAACCAATGAATACTCCCATGGCAACCAGATGTAAGCTGAGTAAAGATGATGAATCTCCTAAGATTGATTAGAAAAAGTACATGTCAATGATTGGAGGACTGTTCTGTCTCACTCAAACTAGACCTAATATTATGAATGTTGTTGGTCTTGTTGCCAGATTTCAAGTTGATCCTAGAGAGTCTCATGCCATGGCAATCAAGAGAATTCTTAGATATCTGAAGGGAATAGTTGAGTATGGTTTATAGTATCCTAAGGATCATGATTTCTCTCTTCATGGATATACAAACACTGATTGGGCAGGAGATGTGGATGACTGGAAGAGTACTAGTGGTGGTGCATTCTTTTTGGGGAAAAGATTGGTTTCTTGTCTGAGCAAGAAACAAGAGGCAATATCTCTGTCCACTATAGAAGCAGAATATATTGTAGCAATAGGTAGTTGCACTCAAGTATTATGGATGAAGCAAAGTCTAAGAGATATCAGAGTAGAGTATGAGGAACCTATCACAATCTTCTATGATAACTCAAGTGCAATAAATATATCAAAAAATCTGGTGTTGCATTCTAAGAGAAAACATATATCCATCAAGTTTCACTTTCTGAGAGAGCAAGTGAATAAGAATGAAGTCAGATTGGAGTTTGTGCCCTCAAAGGATCAGATTGCAAACATTTTTACCAAACCTCTACCTAAGGATTCTTTTGAGTATCTCAGGGAGAAGTTAGGGGTTATTACCCCTTCGGTTATGAATTAAGGTGCACTAATGTGCATCAGTCCAGTGGATCTCACAGTCATATCTTGTGATCCAAATTGGTGTTAAGAGGCTACTACTTAGGGGGGAGTAGTCAGTATGATTCTGAAGTATGAGAAGTGGTTGCAAGTATGTGCCCTTTGCCATTGATGTCAAAGGGGGATAAAAGACATGTGAAAAACAAAAGTGGTTGCTGATCAAAGGGGGAGTAGTAAAAGGAAGAGAAGACATGTGAATGGCTACTATTGATAGGGAGAGCTATGTCAGTTAGTAAGGACACATGAGTAACATTTTGAAGAAGATGTACCTTTATCAGAAAATTGATTAGATGGCATTACTTGGTAACAAGAAGATGCAGAGAGTAAAGGTTTAACCCTTTTCATTTATTTTCTCTTTTTTGACTATTGACAGATCTCTTCATTTAGTTCGGTCAAGAACTGCACCAACTAAGGGAATGTTAGTTCCTTCATTTCTATATTCTCAGTTACCAAATTTTTAAGAACTTTTTTGTGGTAGAATTCTCCAACCACATCTCTAAAACTTTTCAAAAAAGTTGTGAACATAAATTCATGATTTTGTTCACGACCAGACTGGTAAAAATTCTTATACTGCTCTTGACAGTAGTCATTAAAATACTTTAAATCTTTACACTTGCCTCTGTTGAACTTATTATAAGCAAGTTTTTCCTTTGTGTCTGTTCTTCCCACAAACAAACATGTTCCCTGTGTACAAACCTGATCAGTGCCTCTAGCTATCAGGTTTTCCTTGAAAGTGTCCTCAAGATGATCCCACACATTACGTGCTACTCCAGTCATTGAATTGAGGGTTTGCTTAATCACATGAGCTTCATCAGCTCTTGCATTTGTGGCCATGTAATTGGTGATCCATGCTCGCATGGCATCAATGCCTTTCATATTCTCAAGATCCTCAAAATTATCAAAATTTATGAGGAGGAGTATCTACCTTTTAACACTAGATATTTTTAAAAGGATCTACTGGGTTAGGACCATTAGGGTTTGTTTCATTTCCACGGGCCATTTGGAACTTACCTTTGGCTTTTTCTTCATCTATGGTATTTCTCAATTTACCATTAGAGGGATCATAAACCTTTCCAATTATAGGCTGCTTGATTATGGTAGAGAGTTTGGGACCTTCATATTGTGCCTGTAAGTATCCCTTTGTACTTGATGGGAAATTTAACTGCTTCATTGTTTGTGACTCTTTAAGTGTCAAAACTATTGACTGAACATTAGTTGACTCTCTAGTAATGGAATCTCCTAAAAGCATCTGAGACTCAGACACTCGTTGAATGTTTTTTTTAATAGATCACCTTTTGCTTCAGTGTGTTTTATGTTTAGTTTACAGTTTGATAGCTAAGAACTGAGTAGATCACAGTCTAATTTATTCTCAGCTTTGACCTTTTGCAGCATTTCTCTATGTTGTTCTGTTGCTCTTTGCTGAGTGACCCACCACGTTTCAACATGTGATTTGAACTGTTCATAGGATTGGCGGAGCTCATGAACCTCTTGCTGAAGTTGCTTAATAAGGTCCTTCTCAAGCCTATCAAGAGATGCAATGATAGTGTGAAGATTCTCTTGAATAGATAATAAGTGTTTTTCAGTTCTTAGGGCTTGAACTTCTTCCCAAGTTTTCCTATCATGGAGGAGAAGAATATTTTTTCTGAGATAGATTTGTCTAGTTTAGCAACTTGCTCTAACTAGAATCTTCAGGTTCGCCAGTAGGGTAGACATGCAATGGCCAAAAATCTACTTAATATTTTCCTGTCAGGTCATACATCATAAAGTCTTTGAAAGGTGGGAGAGTACTAGGAACTTTGACCAGACCGGTAGGAGTATCAATAGTTTTCTCATTGACTTCTTTTATGTCCTACTCAGGGATGCTAGTAGGTTTATTGGAATACATTATAATACGACCAACAGGTGGATGAAATACAAATGAACATGTTTCACATTTATAAAGACCATTGTCTAATTCAAAATATTGATAATGTGGACATGGAGGAGGTGCACTAGAGGAACTAGCACCTAAACTACTAGCAACAGATTTATTGACAACAAGTAATTTAAATAGATTTTCAAAGCCTTTTGTAGGAAGCATTCTTACACTTTGAGATCTTGGCCACACTGACAGCACATGGTTATTATAACTGAAAGTTCATTCTGTTCTCATGGAAGGCATACAGCCTGAAGAGAACCTAATAACTGCCTGGTCATCAATTTCTTCTAGAGTGATTCCATGGAGTTGAGGAGGTTTCTGTGGAGGAGGCTGACAATGCTTATCCCAAAGATCTAATGCCCATTCTTTAGGAAGTTGAATGTCCCTATGACGCACTATTTTGGGTGTTGTTAATTGGGTATGCTCACTATTTGATTTCCAGATTGTGGATAAGCCTTCAATACCTTGAGCTCTTTTGGGACTCACCATTAAAGGAATAACCCTATTATACAGGTGATAATGAACCAAGAAGACTAAAGAATGGTCGATGGACATGTCCTTCATGAAAAGATTCATTGTTTTGAACTGATAGGTAAGGACATCATTAAGGTTACCATCTTTGAGGCTGACTGTGAAATCTAGAAGGCAATCTATATAAAGTGATCCTTCTACCATTGAATTGCAGGCACATCCAAGCAAAGCATGGGATAACTTATAAAACCTTGCATCTTTAAGCATCATGAAAATTATAATGGGAAGACCCTTTCTATAGTGACCTGTGATGCCTATACGAAAATATGAAAGATGCATATACTGGGGATTGTCTGGACTGGCTCTAGCTTGGCTCTAGAATTTACTTATTTCTGTCATTAAATAATTTTAACTTTCCTTGACTACCACCTGTAGTAGTATGTTGCAGAGTGGCGACATGACACTTTTGCCAAGACTTATATCCAAAGAAACTCTTTATACCTTTAGACTTATTGAACATCTCAATTAAGCTACTAGGGATATCACTATAAATCTCAGACAACTTAATTCTAGGAACTTTGAATTCTTCATTAAGAAACCTATTATGAGAAACATCATCTAAAGCATTACCAGATTCTTCTGGCATAGAAAAAGTATTTTTAACTATCTACAAAGAAGTTTGTGAAACTAACCTCACTGTTGCGATCCCTAGTGTGATCTTCAGGTGCCATACCCGATCCAGAGGTAGAAGCTTTGTCCATGGCCTACGCTTGAACCTGCACTCAAATTACCTGATTACTACCTCAAGACTGCCCTATCAACATTTTCACACGGCTTACCAATGGGACTTACAAACAAGGACTTACGACATAAAAATGGAGGTAAGAGCAATACGGGGAGCATTACAGAGAGCAATACAGATAAACATTACTTCTGAACTCATGAATAGATATAGTCATATAAAGACTATAATTATGAATGCAACACGATTAATTTACTTTGGCTCTGATATCAACTTTTACAATAGCTGCAAGAGACAAATGCAAGAGGCAAATGATTCAAATGATTGTGAAATATGAATGCGAAATATTTCATTATCAGTACTTCAAGATTACATTCATCTCATACAATGCTTGCTATATTATCAAAAATCTTATTAAACATATCTCATTAAGACTTCTAAGGTTCTGATTTTTGCAAAGCAGAAAGAACATACTACTCTGATCCTTAGAGCTTTCCTCAGACTCAGAGCTAAGATTCTTAAAAACTTATCAGACCTTATGCTTGCTATGAGGGACTTACTCAAGACTCAAATCATCAATGAGGCGGCCTTACGTCTTTTATATAGGAAGGCAATGCAGATCTTTTACCTCACGCCATTAAGTCCAGGTTTAAAGTTTGACCATAAGAAGCAGACACGTTACAACTCTTTACCCATAGGGTTATCCAATTGAGGATAAGATTCCTCTAGTGGATCCCAATAACCTGTAAACAAGGAATGAATAGGGACAGACAAGGCACCTAAAGCATCTACTTTTTTACAATGTTGCTTTTTGATCACGAGAGGCATATCTCATGCATACTGTTAGGCATGTATGCTTTCCCCTTTTACTGTGGTGTGGACCATGTCTGTCTTTTGACATGAAGGGATAGATTCCTTCGGTGGATGATAAGCCACATCTACTAGCTAGTGTTGGGCCCGGAGTCACTCATATTCGCACATCTCAGGTCATCAAGTGGGTCATATTCACAATTGGTACGAGAAAAGGTGTTGAGAATGGAGCACAAACCCATTTTCCATGAGAGATCACCACAATTTCTAGCTGGCTAATGATTTTTTGTTTGACAGATATAAAATGATAACTACAAACCAACAGCTCACTCATGAAGGTATGTGGACTCAAAGACCTTTCTTTGAATTTTTAGCTGAAGCAGAGCTGATAGATCCAGAAGTCGGTCACGTCTTACAAAATTGGTGTGGAGACTTTGTCCTACCAGTAAAGTTCTTAAATCCATTTGTATATAGACCCGACCGATGGCTCAACGAGGAAAAAGGAAAGGAATTAATAAGCAATATGTTTCAAGGCCCTTATCCTCCAGCTGATGGAATGCAGTTTAATGGTACCTCTGCTTATACGGGATGTATTTTTAAATTAACATTTGATTCCCTTGTTGAAAATCTAAGAAGCAGACACATGTGTCAAACATATGGACCAAATGGTGCCAGAACTCTATATCAACACTGGAGTGTCCCTAATAAGTTACAAAGCCTACACTCACTACAGACACCCATCTGGATTCACACCAAAACATACCAGATGGAAATGACAAACCGAGGAGCCATGGAACATGGCATATATGGACCATATATATTGAAATTAATGAGTATCATATGGAAAGAACCTAATCCACCTGGTAATGATGGCGTCACACCGGAGGTGGATCCTTTTACTCCTAACCATGCCAGATGCACACCACATACTTCATACATGACCTATGCCAATTGTGAATATGACCCACTTGATGACCTGAGATGTGCGAATATGAGTACCTCTGGGCCCAACACTAGCTAGTGGATGTGGCTTGTCATCCACCGAAGGAATCTGTCCCTTTGTGTCAAAAGATAGACGTGGCCCACACCACGGTAAAAGGGGAAAGTATACATGCCTAACAGTATGCACGAGATATGCCTCTTGTGATCAAAAAGCAACATTGTAAAAAAGTAGATGCTTTAGGTGCCTTGTCTGTCCCTCTTTATTCCTTGTTTATGGGTTATTGGGATCCACCAGAGGAATCTTATCCTCAACTGGATAACCCTACAGGTAAAGAGTTGCAACATGTCCGCTTCTTATGGTCGGACTTTAAACCTGGACTTAATGGCGTGAGGTAAAAGATCCACATTGCCTTCCTATATAAAGGACGTATGGCTGCCTCATTGATGATTCAAGTCTTGAGTGAGTAAGTCCATCATAGCAAGCATAAGGTCTTAGAAGTTTTTAAGAATCTTAGCTCTGAGTCTGAGGAAAGCTCTAAGGATCAGAGTAGTATGCTCTTTCTGCTATGTAGAAATCAAAACCTCAGAAGTCCTGATGAGATAGGTTTTATAAGATTTGTGATAATATAGTGAGCATTGTATGAGATGAATGTAATCCTGAGGTACTGATAATGAAATATTCTGCATTCAGATTTCACAATCATTTGAATCATTTGTCTCTTGCAGCTATTGTAAAAATTGGTATCAGAGCCAAAGTAAATTAATCTTGTGTTGCATTCATAGTTACAGTCTTTGTATGACTATATCTATTCATGAGTTCAGAAGTAATGTTTATCTGTATTGCTCTTTGTAATGCTCCCCATATTGCTCTTACTGCCATTTTTGTCATAAGTCCTTGTCTGTAAGTCCCATTGGTAAGTCGTGTGAAGGCATTGATAGGGCAGTCTTGAGGTAGTATTAGGTAATTCGAGTGCAGATTTGAGCGTAGGCCATGGACAAAGATTCTACCTCTGGATCGGGTATGGCACCCGAAGATCACACTAGGGATCGCAATAGTCAGGTTAGTTTCACAAACTTCTTCGCAGATAGTGAAAATACTTTTTCTATGCCAGAAGAATTTGGTAATTCTTTAGATGATGTTTCTCATAATAGGTTTCTTAATGAAGAATTCAAAGTTCCTAGAATTAAGTCATCTGAGATTTACATTGATATCCCCAGTAGCTTAGTCGAGATGTTCAATAAGTCTAAAGGTTTAAAGAATTTCTTTGGATATAAGTCTTGGCAAAAGTGTCATATCACCACTCTGCAACATACAATTACAGGTGGTAGTGAAGGAAAGTTAAAATTATTTAATGACACAGAAATAAGTAAATTCTAGAGCCAAGCTAGAGCTAGTCCAGACAATCCCCAGTATACACATCTTTCATATGTTCGTATAGGCATCACAGGTCACTACAGAAAGGGTCTTCCCATTATAATTTTCATGATGCTTAAAGATGCAAGGTTTTATGAGTTATCCCATGCTTTGCTTGGATGTGCCTGCAATTCAATGGAAGAAGGATCACTTTATATAGATTGCCTTCTAGATATCACAGTCAGCGTCAAAGATGGTAACCTTAATGATGTCCTTACCTATCAATTCAAAACAAAAAATCATTACCCATCTAGAAATTGTGGCGATCTCTCATGGGAAATCGGTTTGTGCTCCATTCTCGACAGCTTTTCTCGTACCACCTATGTTCATGAACTCTGATGACATTTAATTTTCCATTGTTTTTAAGTGGTGCTTCAACAAGAAGATCATGTTCTATTTTTTCTACCATGTGACCTTCTCTAGATAAGAAATCTGCAAAAATATTGTTAGCACCAGGAAGATGAACAATATCAAAATCAAAAGTGTTTAAGAATTGTGCCCATCTTAACAATCTTCCTCTGATAACTTTATCCTTGGATTCTTTCTTAAAGAACTCTCGCAGATCACTTCAGATCAAGAATCTTTTGTCAGCCACAAACATCTGAAAAGCCTTTAGAGTATTAATAATAGCAAGTATTTCCTTGTGAGTGCTGTGGTAGTTTAACTAGCTATTTTTGAAACTTCCAGATACATATCTAACAATCTCCTCGTGACCTTGGGGCATCTTTTCTTTTAATATGTCAGCCCATGCAGCTTCACTAGTATCAGTTTCAACTATTTTTAGACCATCACCTAGTAACCTAAGTGGCGGCAGATTACCACATTTATTCTTAATTCTGATAATCATGGCATCTTGTATTTCTGACCATGGAGGTGGATTCTTACCTAGCAACTTATTTAGCTCAAGCCTATCTTCAGCAAGCTTATGATAGAATCTAGCAATATAGTTGACTAAACCAAGAAACCTCTGAAGCTCTTTGACATTTGTTACCTAAAGGTTCTGGATTCGGGTCAGAATATGTGGTTGTGCTTCCATTTTCTGCCCAGGAGAAGCTTGATACCAATAAATACAATTTGTTCCTATGCAAAGTAGGACTTGGTGGGATTAACCGCAAGACCATGCTCCTGGAAGATGTTTAGAAACTGTTGTAGATAAACAGGATGTTGATTCATATCCTAGCTAAAGACAAGAATGTCATCAATGTATGGTAGAATAAATTTAGCATAGGGTCTAAAAATAAGATCCATCTTCTGTTGGAAGATAGAGGGTGTTGTTTTGATACCAAATGGAAGAACTTTCCATTCAAATAACCCTTGTGGAACTAAGAATGTTGTTTTATAATAATCCTTAGTCTTGAGAGCAATCTGCCAAAACCCTTTTGTTAAATCAAATTTAGAATATATATGGCTACCCTGAATAATCTACCATATGTGATCCTTACTAGGTAAGGGATGACGGTTGTCAACCAAACATTCATTTAACAGCTTATAATTAACATCCAGCCATTTCTCAGGAAGTTCATTGTCATTCTCATCAAACTTGGGAACATACATTGCATGGCAATAGAATGATGAACTGGAGGATCTTATTAAATCCAGCTTGCGTAAATCTTCAATTTCTTCTCTTCAAACTTTAGTTTTTTGCATACTCATAAGAAAATAGTTTGCTTTAGCCTTGGGTGTGATTTCCTAACCATCTGCATCTCTTTTCAACGGTAAGCTGTAGAACAGGTTTTGTTTATGCTTCTTTAAGTCCTTGGTGAGCACAGTAGCTGCAAATTCTAATTTGAGCTTTTCTAATGATGCTTGTGCAACTTCAATCTATCTAGCTATCCATACTCTATTTTCCTTCTTTTTCTTTGGAATCTCAATCTTGGTTGTAAAGGCTACATTGACATCAGCACCCATATCCCATAGAAAGGCTAGGGGATATGCCTTGATACTTGGAAGATGTATAGTTAGAATCACTCCAAGATAGGTTGTAGTTACCTTGTTTCGCTAGTAGGCTCTAACCTGGTGTTGACTGCTGCTTCCTTCTTCCAGATAGGGTGCCAGATTCGGAATAAGCACAGGACTTCTTTCAACCTCCTCATCCTGGTGAGTTAGAGGACTGTATGATTTTTCTTCATAGAAAAGTTGCTCTTCCTATATTGTAGTTTGTTTAGGAAGCTGGATTGAACTAGAAGAATTGAACTGGTTAACATATTTATCTAGTTCCTGGGATTTTTCCATTTCCTCTACAAGATGAAGATTTTCTTCTTCATCAATTTCATTAATCTCAGCTTGAGCTTGTTGAATGACCTTTTCTAAGAAGGTTTTCCTCTGTCTGTGTCATAACCTTCTTGCCATACTTCCTGCAGTAGGGGCTATAGCTAGGCTTCTCGAAGAAATTAGTGTTGTTAGTTCTGATGGAGTGACTGGTTGTGAATAATTAAGCATTGGAGTTCTTCTAGCAGGAGGTCTAATTGACCCTTCATTTTCTCTAAGGAGAAAATGCTTCTTAGCTGTAAGCTATTCTAGTTTACTGGTCATCTTTTTCCAAGTTTCTTGGCCCATGTCCATTTTGTACAGATGAGCTTCAATCTAGACAATTTCTTCTATTGTCTTATCTAGGTCAGCTCTTGTGTATCTTCTCATCATTCTATAGAAGAATGAATTCTCAGAATCATCTAATGATTCTGATTCCTCCTGACCTTTAGTCTAATTTATCATGGCTTCCTCTGGAGTAGACAAATATTCTTCATCATCAGATTCTTCTTCTATTTCTAAGAGGATGATGTCCTCTGAATTTGATGGATATTTATTGATGAATTCATATTCATCATTGTCCTCTAATCCTACAGCTCTAGTAGTGTGAATTTTACCCTTATTCCTTTTCTTGTTACGCTCTGGGCACTTATTTGCATAGTGCTTACCTTTACAGATGTAGCACGTTGGCTCCCATTTCTTACCAGAGCTTTTCTTATCTTTCTTCCTGAAATAACCTTTCTTTTTCGAGTACTTACTGAATTTCTTCTTCTTCTTCTTAAAATAGGACTTATCTAATTTGTCACATGAGTAACATTTTGAAGATGTACCTTTATCAGGAAATTGATTAGATGGCATTACTTGGTAACAAGCAGATGCAGAGAGTAAAGGTTTAACCCTTCTCATTTCTTTTCTTTTTTTTGACTCTTGACAGATCTCTTCATTTATTTCAGTCAAGAACTACACCAATTGCGGGAATGCTAGTTCATTCATTTCTATATTCTCAATTACCAAATTTTCAAGAACTTTTTTGTGGTAGAATTCTCCAACCACATCTCTAAAACTTTTCAAAAAAGTTGTGAACATAAATTCATGATTTGGTTCACGACCAAACTGGTAAAAATCTTATACTACTCTTGACAGTAATCATTAAAATACTTTAAATCTTTACACTTGCCTCTGGTGAACTTATTATAGGCAAGTTTTTCCCTTGTGTCTATTCTTCCCACAAACAGACGTGTTAACAGTGCACAAAACCTGATCAGTGCCTCTAGCTATCAGGTTTTCTCTAAAAGCATCCTCAAGATGATCCCACACATTACGTGCTACTCTAGTCATTGAATTGAGGGCTTGCTTAATCACCTAAGCTTCATCAGCTCCTGCATTTGTGGCAATGTAATTGGTGATCCATGCTCGCATGCGTCAATGCCTCTCATATTCTCAACATCTTCAAAATTATCAAAATTTACGAGAGGAGGAGTATCTGCCTTGTAAGACTAGATATTTTTAAAAGGATCTACTGGGTTGGAACCATTAGGGTTCGTTCCATTTCCACGGGCCATTTGGAACTTACCTTTGGCTTTTTCTTCATCTGTGGTATTTATCAATTCACCAGTAGAGGGATCATAAACCTTTTCAATTACAGGCTGCTTGATTATGGTAGAGAGTTTGGGACCCTCATAATGTGCCTGTAAGTATCCCTTTGCACTTGATGGGAAATTTAATTACTTCATTGTTTGTGAGTGTTTAGGTGTCAAAACTATTGACTAAACATTAGTTGACTCTCTAGTAATGGAATCTCCTAAAAGCATCTGAGACTCAAACACTTGTTGAATGTCTTGTTGTACTAGATCAACTTTTACTTTAGTGTGTTTTATGTTCAGGTTATAGTTTGATAGTTGAGAACTGAGTACATCACAGTCTAATTTATTCTCAGCTCTGACCTTTTGTAGCATTTCTCTGTGTTGTTCTGCTGCTCTTTGCTGAGCGACCCACCACATTTTGGCATGTGATTTGAACTGTTCATAGGACTGGCAGAGCTCATGAACCTCTTGCTCAAGCCTATCAAGAGATGCAATGACAATGTGAAGATTCTCTTGAACAAATAATAACTAATTTTTAGTTCTTAGGGCTTGAACTTCTTCCCAAGTTTTCCTATCATGGAGGAGAAGAATATTTTTTTTGAGACAAAGATTTGTCCAGTTTAGTAACTTGCTCTGACTAGAACCTTGAGATTCGCCAGCAGGGGAGACATGCAATGGCCAAAAATCTACTTGATATTTTCTTATCAGGTCATACATCATAAAGTCTTTGAAAGGTGGGAGAGTACCAGTAACTCTAACCAGACCGGCAGGAGTATCAACAATTTTCTCATTGGCTTCTTTTATATCCTGCTCAAGGATGCTAGCAAGTTTACTGGAATACATTCTAATATGACCAACAGGTGGATGAAATATAAATGAACATTTTTCACATTTATAAAGACCATTGTCTAATTCAAAAGATTGCTCTCATGGGGGAGCTATGTCACATCATATGTTGCCATCAATGACAAAGGGGGAGATTGTTGCAAGTATGGGCCTAACCAGTGTTTTCATTGATATCAACATACCCATGTTACATTGATGTCAAAGATTGGATGAGTTGTGTGCTGAGGATATTGAGAAAATTAGCCCCATCAAAAACAAAGAAGAACAGTGAAGACAAGGAAGTTTTATGAAGTGAAGATCACATCCAAATGAAAATTAGAGTATAGGAATCAAAGGGTTTTTAGATATGTGTATGAAGATCCTCCAGACAAGTTCTGAGAGGTCCACATGAATATTTAGAGAAGTTATGGCCATATGATTAAAACCGGTTCTGGCAACTATTCAAAGGTGACAGAGTGACACAAATAGGTCTGGTGAGATCCAGAAATACAATATCATGTCCTGCAGATTTGATGGCATGTTTGGGAAGCTAATGTTCATCGACAATTCAATTGGTTCATGGTTTGGAGGTCCGCAAGCAAACCTTCTATTATGACAGTAATGATTGACTATGTTCTTGAGGTTCCAGGTGGAGATGTGATTGATTACAGTAAGAAGAAGTGGTGCGGATGTTCTTTGTGATTCAAGCAAGCTTGTGGTGGTCTCTAGATTGTGTCCAGTTCATGTTGGTGGTCCACAGTGATGATTGAGCTCACGAATGAAGATTTATTTTTGGACAATTGGTGTTCTTCCCAGTTTTGGCTAACCGGATGATTTGCACATGTTGCGGATGATCTTGAAGATGTTTTGTGAAGCATGGTGTGTTTCTCGAAGATGATTGAAGTCTCAGCTATGTGTGGCTAACATTGTAGTGATGCATTTGATAAGTCAAGTTATTTTTTTGTAATTACTTTGTAAATTAAATAAGTATATGTTGTGCCGATTTTGATGATCATTCCAAAGTCGATGTCATTTATAAATAAGAGTTGTGAAGTCATTCAAAAGTATCTCTATGGTCGTGATGAGAAAGTGGTAGAGAAGAGGAGCAAAAAGCAAAGCAAAGGTATTGAGCTTAAATGGAACTGACTCAAGCATTGTGAAGATGCTAATCTCTAGTTCAAGTATGTAATATCTATTCTTTTGTAGACAGTGTGTCTCCTGTATGTAGTGGGCCTCTTGTGAGTAATGCGCTCGGGCTATAAGCCCTAATTGGCAAGTGCCATTTTATTCATCTTTATTCTTCTAACAGAGAATACAATCTTGGGTTAATCATCCTGTGGTTTTTCCCTTAACTGGGTTTTCCACATCAAAAACTTGGTGTTATATGTGTTGAATTTGTTTTTGCTCTTGAATTATTGCATTATGCTTCCATGATTAATAGCTGATATGTTGTTGACATATAAGAAGGCTTAAAGTAAATAAAGAACTGAGATTTTGGTAACAACTGATTCACCCCCCCTCAGTTGTTTGTCCTAAATCCAATAGTTTATGCTCATTATGCTCATGAAGATTCAATGTATTTGTTTGATTATCTATGTGCTTGTGGGGACCAAGTGTCTCATCAAGGGAAGTGGATGTTGTGGGATGATGGACAGGAGTGGTGGAGGTTTCTTGAGCATGGATAGTATTGGGACCGTGAGTGGAAGGAGTGATAAGCTCTTGATCATGAGTGGAAGGAGTGACAAACTCTTGATCATAGAAAAGATATAGGTTATGAATAGGTTGACTGGAAAGGCTTTGATCTTGAAGCGGTAAGGAGCAAGATTGATCATTCTTTGGAGTTGACTCTTGACATAATTCTTGAGTTTGGATAGGAATGGAGGTTTCTTGGATAGTTTCAATGTATGGTGGGGAATGAATTGGGCTTATGGTAGGTGAATCTTCAAGGACATTTGAAGGTTCTCAGATAATTTGTGGACTAGAAGATGGGATTGGAGAAATAGGCATGACATTTAAAGGTTCTTGGATAGGGATTTGATGGCATGAGGATGATGGTTGATTCTTTGCTAGTAGCCAATGGATCACATCCTTCATTAGCACATGGATGGATGGACAATATAATGGATGGAGAATAATGGTAGATGGTGTAAGCTTAGAATGTAATGGAGGGATAATGGGATTAGGTGTGATAGGAGTGGGATTAGGATCGGGTGGATAGACAAGAGGGTTGGATATAATAGGATTGGGACTTGGGTTAGGCGGGGGGATGATAGGATTGGCTGTGATAGGATCAAGACTTGGATTGGGCTTAGGTGGATGGATAATAGGATTGGACTTAGGTGGAAGATTTGATGGTTTAGACTTAGGATTTGGAAGGTTGGAAGGATTATATGATGGAGGTTCCATAGGGATGGATGGATGAGGAGGACTAGTAGATGGATTGGTATATGATTCCAAACTTGAGATGGTATTTCCCTTGTCAAGAGTATCATCAAGATGACTTGCGAATTCTTGATCTTGATGCAAGGAGGGATTAGTTCTAACATGCTCATGATGTGGAATATTTTGAGATGGATATTGAGAAATATTCATGGGATTGGTTGATGTGGAGGGACTAGGTTGGCATGATGATGGGGGTGACTCATAGAAGTTAGGTTGAATTTGTTGATGTTGCAAAGATGATGGCAGTGAAGGTAATGAAGGGATTGACGGATTTGAAGGTTGGGGGACCAATGGATTAGGATTGAAATTAGATGAAATTTGTTCTTGTTGCATGGATAAAGGTATGGTGGATGATGTATTAAATGAAGGTTGTGGTTTTTGGGCTAAGATTTGTTGTTGTTGAAGGAGGGCTTGTTATTGTTGAATTTTTTTTTTAAGATATGAAGTGAGGGGATTTGGTATGTGTGAAGATGAAGCATGGGTAGGAATTTGGACTTGTGAGGTTTGAGGTAAAGTTATTGTTGAATAGGTTTGGGGTATGGATGAGTTGGGCTGATATGAGTGGTAGATTGGTTGTGATAAAGATTTGTATGAGGTGGATGGAGATGACTCATAGAGTTGGGGTGTTGATGTGGTAGGATGTTGAAATTGTGAAGACAATTGTGATAGTTGTGCCAATTAAAATTTAAGATTTGCCTCTTGTTGTAGTGATTGAGCGAGTTGTTATTAGAATTGGATGAGTTGTTGTTGTAGCTAAAGGACTTGGGGATTAATAGTTGTTGAGGTTGAGACCTGGGTAGGACTATAGTTTTGTGAGGTTGAGGGCATGGAAGGAAAATCTTGGGTTGTGTTAAGATGATAAGAATGTTCTTGTGAATAATGCCCATCATAGATATGTTCTTGTATTTCCTCATATTCTTGGGATGATAGTGATGTTGGTGGAGGACAATATGGAGAGATATCTGGTTCATAGGTATCAAAATATACATCATGATCTACCAAATTCTCATCATTATTGTAGCTAGGAGGGCCTGTTAGGTCTCAAAAATGCAGGTTGCTAATCCTAAGAGGATGCCAGGCTCTATGCTTAGATTTGCAACATTTTTGAACTAACTTGACGAAATCAACCTTCAAGGTTTAGTGATTTCCTACACTTCAGGTCCTGCTACACCTAGATGGGTGAACCTTGGGAATTAAAGAAGACTAAATGTAAATGTATTGACTAATTAAATCTATCTACAATGGCAAAGGGTGTAGGATAGATGAAAAGCTTGCTATCTGATTATATCTAATGTCTAGTGAATGGTTTGGTAGAAATTGTATAAGTAATATCAAGGTAAAAAGGATTTTAAATGATGAATTTAAATAAGACTAGTGCTTTGTTGGGTAACAGAGTCGAATGAAGGACCAAGACTAGTGGCTTATAATGGGTACTAATTCTAATTGTTTGGCACAACTTTAGTTTATAACTTGTATAAAAGTGCAAGGGAATGACTGACAAACTCTTCTTGATAATCCAACCAATATAATCAGATATCTTATAATTCACCAGAAGGTATTTTAATCCTTACTTGAAGGAACCAATTGAAATGAATGAGCAAGAATAACAGATAATATTATCTTGGAGACAAAATGGCAATCCTAATTGTATGGCTCTACTTAGTAATCCAAACTTAATACTTCCAGGTTACCGTGACTAATCAGAAGGATTTTAATTCCTCAAATGGAAACCAATTTACTCAATCACATAGATACAACGAATGTGTATTGACAAATTAAATATATGCTTGATATATTAATTTGAATAACAAGGAAATATAGAACTGGAGACAACCACAAAATTGAGTAACTATAACAAACAATTGATACCAAGATAGAACCACTGAATCAAAGAACTTCAATCTACTACTTCAAATAAAACATGCAACATAGTCTTTCTGAAACATTGTAAATTATATATATGTATATCTATTCTACTGCTGATGATCTTTCAACACCAATTGTTTGAACTTATATATGTATTTCTATGAAGAGACATAACTCTTCAATAAGTCCTTTTGGGAATTTGACAAGATTAAGAACCATTACATAACTATGATTAGGCTCTATTCAACCATAAGTAAATTTTAGCCAGATAGTCTAAGTACTCTTGATCTCGATGGGAATCAATAAGCTCAATGGCACTTCTTGTAATCATTTCAATTGTGACCATCTTTTCCAGGTGTTTGCAAGCTTCTCCAGATGCAGAATTCATGTCTTTAAGAGCTCCCATAGCCTCGTGTAATATAGTTTGACAATCAACATTCCACTCTTCTTTACTTTTTAGTTCTCCATCACTCTTAAATAAGGCAGGCACTCCTGCATTAGAAGCTTCAACACCTTCCTTAGCATCATTTTTGAGTTGATCGTAGTATTTTTGATGTTGCTCAATCAATGCTTTAGTATTGGAGATACCTGCACTATCAGAAGCATCTTTACTTTGTATCTCATTCAACTTCTCCTACATTCTCTGTTTGAGCCTTTCATGTTCTTTAATTGCTTTGTAATTCTGAGAGTAATTATCCCAAAATAGATTAAACCAGTGTATCATGTTTGCATGTCTGCTCTGTAGCACCGTGACAAGTGTATCTATCTAAATTTGCAATGCCTAATCTGGGGATAATGCTTGAGTGCCTTGTGAGCTTTCTCCCTAAGTCAAACTCTTTGTTGATTGCCCAAAAGTACTCTTAACTGCATCCTTCAAGTAGTCATTTTCTTTTGTTAGTCTTTCATAGCTCAATTTATATGCATCCCTTTCCTTGATCAACACTTGAGCTTGTGCTTTGTTTAATTTCGCAACATTGATGCCAATGTCTACTGTAATCAGAGGGTTAGTTTCCCCTGCTTTTAAAGTCATGACATGGCCGAAAGTCTTTTCAGTATCTATGATGGCTGTCTTCTTATGGGGAGGATATAGCACACATATCATCAATGAATTTTCATCATTATTGTATCTTGTACCCATATATACTTCATTAACTCCCTCTGGAGTGAGTTTATACTTATCATTTGCACTATTTAGAAAACTGTCAAAAACCAAAGTAGAATTCAAGTCAAAACCAAGAAAAATCATAACTCCTGCATCTTTAAGCAATTGTCTACCCCTGCTATGAGTCATATCTTGCATCTCTTTCTCTACTGTTACTTTCAGCATATCTAACAATTGTTTTTCATTATCAGCAAAGACATCATCCACTGATTCTCTAATTTCTTTTCCTTTGCATTTGTACAAAAATGACTTCAATTCTTTTGAGTGAATAAATTTATCATTAGAAATGAAAGAATCATAAGCTATCTGACGTGGATCCTCATCAGCAAACCCCTCCTCATCATGTATTACAACAGGAGGCTGATATTGTAGCATTTTCCTTTTGGACATTTCTACTATTTTGTCCTGTGGCTCTTCTTGCTCTACCTGTCCTTCAATTTCAGAGGATACAACCTCAATCTGTGCTAGCTACTTTTTCTTCTCACTTAGATCCCTTTTATACTTTTCTATCACCAACTCCACCTCAGCCTCTTCTAAATTTCTAATAACATCATCATGTGGATAAGGTATGTGCATGCATCCATTGAGATTTTGTTTTCTTCGTATAGAGTCAATAAAACCTTCAGGGTCAAACCCTTTCCTTGCCTCAGCACTCCTCATATTATAATGCATCAACTTATCCATAATGAGATTATAACCCTCTTTTGACACCACAATAAAATCTCCAAAACATAAAGTGTTGGGCATAAAGGATTGTTTATCATGTGAGCTCAAATGCATTACATTTGAGCAGTACATCTGCCTAATTATCTCTAAATAAGCAATTCTGTCAAGGACAGTTTTGGGCAATATGAATGGAGTGTCTTCAAAACCATATATTCTGATCATGGTAGCATCTTCAAAACAATACCAGTCTCCCCAATTATGAGTGACAGTAGGGGGGCCACCAAAATCTCTCAGCCTGATGAAACTTTTTATCTCAATTGAGATCGAATATTCACAAGGGTGGCTAAAATATCTGTACAATACTTTTACATAGTGTTCTTCAAATTGGGCATAACTAGAATGGGCATATCTACTATCCCATATTCTAGTCCACATTTGTATTGGCAATTTTCCCCCCCTCTTATCTGCAGCAACAACTTTAAGTTCACTTGGCCATAACCCTACTTCCTGGCCGAAATACAACACCATGTGCATAAGCAGTGAGTAATGCTCAAAAGAGCATGCTGGGGAACTATTTTTTATTGCAGACAAGCCAGAATCTATTCTATTAACAATATAGGCAGCATAGTCAAACTACCTTGCATTATGACACTGAATGTCAGTAGCTATAACCATTAAAGGGATGGTCATGAACTCAGGGACCTCTAAACCAAGGACTTGGCCCACAGAATAATAAGTGTGTTGTATATATGGTTCAAATATAGCTACATGAAAAGGAGGACCATCATTTTCAGTTAGAGGCATCACTTCTCCTTCAAATCTTGGCCTATGAATGGGCAACCTCCATCTATTGTAGGTTGTGTCCATTCTCCAATATTCCCTCTCCAGGTCTTCATAAATAATGGGGACAGTGCACAAATCATCTAGATTAAATACTTCACAAATGGCATTTTTTGACAAATGTACAATTGGCTCCCCCTGTGGGTTGCATATAGCTTTCAGGCTTGGGCTATATTGTTTGGCAAGTAGTTGGAGGAGTTCAACATTCAAGAATACATTAGGCATGACCAATTTTCCCAAATTCAAGTGCCATGGGTTTGACACAGGAGCATTCCTGAACCTTCTATTATAATGGAATCTAAAAAGCTCATATCCTCTGATTGGGGTCTAGATATCTCCCAAGCACTTACATTTATCTTCTAATTTTTCAACTTTTGCCCTAAGTTGAGCAGATCTTCTAGCCTTGGGAGTTGACCCAGGCAATTGATCAATTAAGTCCTGATTGAGTTTTCTGTCTTTTATTTTTTCTTCAGGGGTTTGATCAGTTTTTTGTTTCTTAGATTTATTAGTTTCCCCTTGTGATTTTCTACCTTTTCCCTTTCCCAGAGTATCCATAATCAAATTTTGGCAGAAAATTCAAACACAGGCTATACACAATGGTTTGTATGTATGTACCTATCGTTCTATGGCTATGATTGAAATCCTCTACTTGCGCTTCAAGAATTCCTTTGTATTCTCTTCTCAGACAACTCTGTCAATTGTAATTACAATGATCTTAAAAGATTTCATCGCCGTCTACATTTAATTGTTTGATCAATTCAATGTCGTTCATCACTATGAAATGTCACATCGCCATAACTCCTGTCATCGGCATGATTTTCAAAATGTCTGGGTGACCTTAATATCTCCTCATGGCATGAACAATCAATCGGCATAACCCCTCAATTGTATTCTTGATGCTATGTTGAGTCATATCTTAAGTGGGTGCGACCATCGGCATGACTTCTTTCATCACCGTGTGTTTTAGATTTCCCTCCGATATAGTGATTCCTACCGATATGACTATCGGTGAGGGTCTCACCGACATGTGTGACAACAATTTGTTATCAGGGAGATCAATACCATCAGGATAATATATTTATGTTTCCTCGAGCTTCGTCGTCTTCCCGATAATCTTCTATATTCTGGATTGGAATGACTATCTTAATATCTCACCGATATGGTTAAAACTTCTTATCAATGGGTGTGACTTTATTTCCATCGAAGTGAGATATACCATCGGGGTAATTCTTTTCATATCACCCGATCACAATTATCTCCCCGATGGCTACTTTACATTCCTTATCGGAGAGAATCTATCAAAGTGTCACCGACACCCTTTCATCGCTGTGACTTGTGAGCCAGCAAGACATTATTGCTTCATTCCGATATGTTAAGTTACGCCGATGGATATGTGTATCAGTGTGACTCACACCGAAAGTGCCTTTTTATTGTTTTACCAAGAGACCGGAGTATCGGAGACTTATTTACTTTTCATCCCAATGTTTATTTCTTGCCAATGGTTATTGTTGCCTTTGTCCCCGTAAGATATTCAGTGAGACTCTTGCTGATATATTTCATCGGTATGATATATACCGTCGAGGTAGCTTTTAAAGGACCACCTGATGATTACTAGTCATACCGATCAGTGTGACTGCTTGGTTCTCTTACCGATAAAAGGCCATCGGTATTACTTCTCCTATCGGCAACTCTTACAAATCTCTTTCTGATCTTTACTCTCACGCCGATAGTCATTTTCATTGATTTCTTATGTAACGGTATAAGCAACACAAAGTCTTGCCAATATATTGAATTTTAATTAATTTTGCATTGCTTAGCCATGGACATCTTGTGGGATGTATCAATTTTTTGCTATGATTTTGGGATGTTTTATGATTTTTCTCAAATATGGTGAAGTGAGAATACAGTAAAAATTTTAAATTTTTACTGTCCCAACAGGGCCTCCGCAGAGTATGAGTTTTAGTTTTTGATTTGTCCTAGATTTGTTGATGGTCACAACCATTTTGACGAATAAGGATTGGACTAGGTTAAGGATGGAATGTGAGTAGGATGATGATAAATGAATTAGGTGGGACATGGATGGATCAATTGAAAGATCTTCTTAGGATTCAAAGTATCAAGGTTCCACTTGAGATGTGACACGAAAGGATGATAGGTTCCCAATTCTAAAAGCCAAGTTGATGATATAGGAGATAAATTGTAGTGATGATGATGGTCAAGCAAGCACACACATCAATCATATAAGACACATGACAATTTGATTGGTTATTTTTTATGATATCTTGATGTTTTGCAAACACTTGTAAACATGCATGATCCTAGGCTAGAAAAGGATAATACTTGTTGAATCCTCTAGCTGCACTTATTCAAAGTAGATAGCTCCAGGATCTTGGTAGCACCGGCTCCCCTCCATGGCACTCACTTCTCATGCATACCAAGTTCTAGGTTTCCCAAGGCTCGTCCCCCCACCAAACCTTAGGATTGTCCCTGCTATCTTAGCTAAGAACTGCAAGAATCAGGGTGACTTCAAAGGTTACCCTTCTGCGTCAACAAATAGAGGATTTTTTGCCACTAAACAAAGGTTCGTAGTGAATATCCAGGGGACCGGCACCCCACAAGCATCCAACAAGCCACTTAAGGCTCTAAATAACCCTACTAGGAGTTTAATATACACTAAGGTATGCCTCCTTTTGAGCTAGCACTATATGGTGAGCTCTAATACCGGTTAGACTTGGCTTTTGCCTTATCCTCAATTTATATAGTAGGCCAGATGAAAGTCCTGCTTGGGGTCTCAAGTGAGTTCTCCTTTCAGATGTGTCTCAAGAGCAGGCCCACTCTAAAGGGTAACAAAAGCAAGGAAGCACATTGTTTTTTATCTCCCAGATTACATGAAGCAGAAGGAGAGAGCATACACAATGCCTTTGCCTCACACTCGTATGGGGTTCATTTTAATTCCAAATCCAAATGTGTGGGTGGTTATACAAAATGTCAAAAGAATGTTTTTGATTCTCAAGATCGTCGAAAGACGCAAGAGAAGAGCATACGCATTTAATAACAAAAATGCAAACCACAAGACACGGCAAACACTTGTTAATTTTAACCATTGCTTATGATGTGATGTGATCTAATCTATAAAAAGAAGACACAATGTTTCAAGATTAGATTTTCTGACAATCGAACCTACAACACACTAATTAGTAGTTTGAAAAATTTGTCTTTGACAGGCGTATAGCTGCAATGAAAATGTTAGGACAATATGAATGATCCTACAAAAGTCCACATGAAATGTTAAATGCACCGTGAGATGAAAAATGTTTGATGATTTGAAACAAAAGGCTGAATTTTAAATGGTTATACCTGCAAATCTGAAATGTTTCTAGATGAAATGATAGTATAGCTACACAGAACCTGGAAGTAGCTTTTCAATGCCTACAAAAACATGAAAATTTGATGAAAGGTGAGTAACAGTTTTGATCTCTAGCTGATTGTATGAGACGGTTAAAATTTAGCATTCTGGGGGTTATGTTAAAAATTTACATGTCACAAGGTTTTCTCTAAGAGTAAATATTAACATTGAAAATAAGTGTTATTTACCCTACAACAATAAAAGATTAACATTAGTATCAAATGTGAATGATAAAATTAAAAAAGAGAAAATTATCCACATGATATCTAAGGATTCCGTAGATAGGAGAAAACAATGTGTTTATAAAATTTTGCACCGTGAATTTTGTTTATAGCATGAGATAATTTTTTTGGACATTATAATGCTCACATATAAAAGAAATAATTTGAAGATAATTTAGGGTGTGAGACCACTTTTCAACATTATAATGCACACATGTAAAAGGAATTAATTTTCCAGCACTATAATGTTCACATAAAAAAGGTGAATATATTTTACGAGGTGCAATGATTTTTCCAACACTATAATGCTCACATAAAAAAAGTGAATATCATTTATGAGGTGCAATGATTTCTCCAGCAATATGATGCACACATAAAAAAAGAAAGTGAATATATTTTGTGGGGTGAAATGATTTTTCCAGCAATATGATGCACACATAAAAAAGAAAGTGAATATATTTAGTGGGGTGAAATGATTTTTCCAGCAATATGATGCACACATAAAAAAGAATGTGAATATATTTTGTTTTATTTTTTTATGACTTCATTTTAAAGTTTTAAAAATATTTAAGAGTAAATGCAATGATTAACACAAAACACAATTTATTAAATATAAAACGTAGTCAATGTGTGCAAAGTCTCACAAAAAAATAATTTTGTGGAATGTAATAGCTCTAAAAATGCACAAAATGATGTGTTAAAAAAAAAATAGAAATCTTTTAAACAATACACATGTGTAAATTTAAATACAGCAAACTTAAAAAAATTGAAAATTTTCACCGTTTGCCAAACTCTCCAAACCTGTAAAACTTTAAAACAAGATCTTGCACAAACAAAATGATTATCAGTAGCATGTTCATGTCGGGTTCACCATTGTATGCAACAATATAAATTTCTATTAAAAAAGGTAAGAAACTATTGCAAACCCTAGAAACTTATATCAAATTCACCACCAAATAGATCAAAAGATATGATAAAATAAATGTTACCAAACATGCTTAAAAATGTGGTTGCTCAGAGATAATTGCATAACTCCACGATAGTTTCTCTAGGGGGTCATAAATGAAAATGAGTTCAATTTTTTATAAAGTTTTGGGGATGGTTTCAAAAGTGGTTTGGAACGAATTTGGTTCGGTAAATGGTAGTTAGGGTTATGGTAGGTATATAATGGGTTTTGATTATGTGAACCGTAAATAATAAATTAAGTTTATTAATCTTAATTTATTATTTATAGGAGGATTTTAGGTTTAGTAAATAATAAATTAATTTTAATTTATTATTCATGGGATATGGTAAAAGACAAAAAGATTTAATTAATTAATTAAAATTAATTAAACTTTAGGGAATTAAGGGTGGATTAAAGATAAATAGAAATTTAATTAATTAATTAAAATTAATTAAATTTCATGTGAAGGAAGGACTTAGGAAATTGATCATAGGTCAATTCTTCATGTCTACAGGTACGTTAGTATTGTGTTTTCTATTTCAAGAATGAGTTACCTGGGAAGAAGAGCATGTGTTGGACTAGTGATAAACCTATTGCCATACAAATAAGGGAGCACCTACACAATCTTGGTGAATCCAATGCCCAAAGGACTGGTCTTTGGGGATACTTCAAGAACTTTCAGATTATGATGGAAACAAGGGAGAGAATCCCAAATTATGTGGTAGAAAAGTACAAGGATACAACTTGTTTCATGGTGGAAATAGACCAATGTTTGATGGAAGTAGTTGAACCAAGGACTGTATGGATCATGCCCATGGGGTATGAAGTTGATGAACAAATACTGGAAATGTATGCTCAACACCTTCTGAGCAAACCAAAAGATATCTCAGTTGAGAGATTTGGTACATATAGTGAGCTTAGTTTGAAATTGTTTGTTAAGCTTTGGAAACCAGAAATCAATAGAAATGTTCAAAGGCAAGTTGAAAGGTATGTAAAAAGTATTGGAATAACAAAGGAAGTTGTGAAACGAAACAGGGAGAGGATAGAGAAAGATGAGAAGGAGAAGCAGGACAAGGAACTGAAAAATGTTCCGGCAGAACCTCCTTCCAAGTCAAGAACTACTAGGAGTTCTAGTTCAACCTCCGTTGCATCACCTTCTCCTACTGTAGAGAAATCCAAAGAAAAACCTATCGGTAAAGAAGGAAAAAGGACAAAGTTAAGGGAAAAAGAACCTTTGTCAATGTGGAAAAAGAGGATGAAGAAGAAACTGACTCAAATGATGAAGTTAAAGAGCTGAAGGTCTTAGGAACTAAAGCTGTTAAAGTGTAAGGAGAAGCCCTTCGGAAGCACAAAGTCAAGCAAAAAGCATAAGTCAGAGGTTGGTGTTGAGAAGCCAACTCCTTTTGTGGAGGACATCATTAAAACAATCACTGTAGATGGAAACCTAAAACCAATGACTGAATTTTATGATCATTGTAGTGATGTTGACAAAATTTTTTTGGAGGATACTGATGTAAAATATTTGAATGTATTCAACAGAGCACTAGTGGAGATTTTGTCTGAAGTTTCTAAGAGTTTAAGAGACATTCTAGAAATAAGAAAAGAAGCTACCAAAGAAAAGGATATGGAGCTGAGGGAACATGTAATGTCTAGTTTGTGTCTGGTGATCTCCAGAAAAAAAGTAGACAAGATTCTCAAAGAAGTCAAGAATGAATTCAAAAGCAAGAAAATGATGAATAAGTTGATGATTGGAGACATTGATAAAGTTGTTAAAGAAACAGAACAAATTTTAAAGAAATCATAGGACAAGAACAAGTTTTACGTGGTTACAGAAGAACTAGTTGATATTGAGGATGCATCAGTTATAAATGGTGAAGAGCTGTAGAAAAATGAGCAACAAACTAGAGAAGATGATGTCTCCATTCCAGATAAAGAAACTTGGAATAAAGAAGATGAAAAAATGATGAAGGAAGATCAAGAAAAGGAAACCAATGATGGAATTGATTCCTCCATTCTGGATGTTGAGGAATATGATAATACTACTACTGAGGATACACAAAATCCTCTAAAAAAGAATGTAGAAGATATTTCAGAGATAGATAAAAGCAAAGATGGCTCTGATGATGATGCAGAGAAGGTTGAAGCGGAGAAAAAGAATGAAAATGATGAACAGAACATTGTGGTTGACTCCGAAAAGGGAGAAGATGGAGGTCCTGAAGACCATAAATATGAAACATCATTTTGGGCAAGAGACACTACAGAAGCAGTGAAAGAAATTTTGGAAAGAGATAAACAAATTGAAGAAGATCAAGATATAATACAAGGACTAATCAATTTTGATACTTTATCACTGGTGCAGAAGATAAAGTTGGCCTCTATTGCACAAGCTAAGGCCAGAGAAGAAATCCTAAAGTCTCATATAGAAGATAGTGAGTTGCTTGGCCTTGCATCTAGAATTTTGGAGAAAATCATGCCCACATTTTAGAATGACTCATCAGTACCTCCTCAGTCAGTTGAAAAGTTTGATAAACTCTGTAAGTTCTCATTTTGAAACCTTAGAGAAGTCAGCAAAAGTTAAAGTTAGAAATGAATTTAATGAGAAGAGGTTTGTTGAAATAAAGAAAATAATTAGTTATGATAGATCAGGGCTTGATACTAGTGTAAAGAGTATTCAAAATGCCCTATCTAAAGGAGCAGAGATTTATAAGTTTTGCTTAAACTGATCGAAAGTTGTTGAAGATACTTAGAGCTCAAACTGTCTAACATTTCTCAATCCTATAGTCCTTTAACTGAGTCTGTAGCAACCAAAGAATGCCAAGTAGTGAGTTTGAGAAATGAATTGAATAATTTGGAGAAGGAAAAGGTCAAATTTTTGGGAAGATTGGATGAGCTCCGGAGACTGATTTCCCCCAAGTTAGAAACTATGTATGATCTATTGGTAGAATCCCAAGTTGTTGCTACTACTAGTGATCCTACTAATCTGTAAAAGGTAGAATCATAGGCATTTTTGGTCAGTGGACATATATCCATTTTGGGTAGCATAAAGAAGAAGTAGGATAGTGAATTGTCATAGTTGAAAAACATTTTTGGGGATATCTTTTTGTTGATGAACAAGGATTAAGGACTATGTGTTCATATGCAGAAGTATATACTTAGAGTTTTGGCCCATGTACATAAATTTTTTTGCATGAATTTTGATATGCGGATCCCAGCCTTTGCCATTGATGTCAAAGGGGGAGAGGAAAAGTAGTGAAAAATGAGGAATTCATCAAAGGGGGAGCATGTTTCAAGTATGGGCCTAACTGATGTTGTCATTGATGTCAACATACTCCTATTGCATTAATGATAAGGATTGGATAAGTTGTATGTTGAGGATATTGAGAAAATTGGCCCTATTAAGAATAGAGAAGAATAGTGAAGACAACAAGGTAAAGATCCCATCTAAGATGAAGATCAGAGGTTGCACATCAAAGGTTTTGTTGATATGTGTCTTAAGATGATCCAGTAAAGATTTGAGAGGTTTGCACAAAGATTTGAAGAAGTTATGGCCACTTGAGTAAAACTGGTTCTGGTAGATGTTTAGAGGTGATAGAGTGACACAGATAGGTCCAGTGAGATCTGGAAATGCAATATCTTGTTTTGTGGATTTGGTGGAGTGTTTAGGAAGTCAATGTGAATTTACAACTCAATTGGTTCATGGTATGGAGGTCCGCAAGCATCTATTCCAATATGATATTGATGATAGACTATGTTCTGAGGTTTCAGATGAAGGAGAGAATGATTTCAGTAAGCAGAATTAATGTGCATGTTCTTAGTGATTCAGGCAAGCTTGTGGAGGTCTTTGGATTGTGTCCAGTTCATGTTGGTGGTCCGCATTGAAGATTGAGCTTGTAATTGAACAATTACTTCCGGATGATGATGTTCTTCCTAAGTCTGGCTGACCAGATGAGTTACACATCCTAAGGATGATCTTGAAGATGTTCTATGAAGCATGGCATGTTCCTAAAAGAAGATTGAAGTATCATATCTGTGTGGCCAACAGTGTGATGATCTGCATGAAGTCTTTTGTAATTAGTCAAGTTGTATTTTCTTTGTAATGTATGCCGACTTGGATGATTATCCCAAAGTCAAATGTCTTATATAAATAAGAAGTTGTGAAGTCATTTCAAAAGCATCTTGTGGAGATGAGTGTGTGGTAGAGAGGAGCAGAGCAAAAGGTAGAGCAGAAGTATTGGGCTTAAATGGAACTGACTCAAGCATGGTGAAGATGATATTCTTCAGTTCAAGTATGTAATATTTATTATTCTATAGACAGTGTGTCTCCTTTAGGCAGTGGGCCTCTTGTGAGCAGTGTGCTCAAGCAGTGAGCCCTAATTGGCATGTGCCATTTTGTTCTTCTTATTCTTTTAATAGAGAATACAATCTTGGGTTAGTCACCCCGTGGTTTTTCCCTTAACTAGGTTTTCCACATTAAAATCTTGGTGTCATATGTGTTAATGTGTTTCTGCTCTTGAATTGTTGCATTATGTTTCCATGATTGATTTATTATTATGTTGTTGAATTACAAGAATGATTTAAGTGATTAATTGGAAGAAAGTTTTGGACAATTGATTCAACCCCCCTCTTAGTTGTTTGTCCTGAATCTAACAATTGGTATCAGAGCTAAGTTCCTCTAAAATTGCTTAACCACTTGAGGAGATCTAGGATGTCATCCTACAAGAAGGATAGTCTGAGGTTGGATGGAACTAATTTTACTCTTTGGAAAAGTCGCATGGAATGTCACTTGCAATGTATGGGAATGCAATATTGGATCATGGCTTCAAAGAAGTATGTTCCTCCACAGAATGGTCCGAGTATCGTAGATAAAATCAGAGATGCTAAAAAACAATCTTCAAACTAAAGAAGCTCTACTAAGTGCCTTATCTGATTCAGAGCTGACAAATGTTATTGATCTAAAAACTGTATATGAGATTTGGCAAAACCTAGAACTTCTGCATGGAGACAAGTATGTTAAATGTGCCAAGCTACAGATTCTGAAAGGAAAATTCAAAAACCTGAAGATGAGAGAGGATAAAAATATCGCTACATTTATGCCAAGGGTAAATGAGCTTGTTTGTGGCATTAGATGTGTTGGTGGAATCTTGGATGAGGATGAGATTGTTGCCAAAGTTCTCAGATCCCTTCCTGATTCTTACAAGTACAAGGTTGATGCTATTGAAGAATTCAGATCTTTTTCAAATATCACAAGAGATCAATTGGTTGGTAAATTAGCTACATTTGAATTGGCCAAGTTTGGAGATGCAGCCCCAAGATTGAATTTGCTTTCAAAGCTAGTGCCTTTGTAAAAGAAAAACAAAAGTTTGATCTGGGAGAGAACTCTTCAAAGAAATTATCTTGGTATGAAAAAGCAAGAAAAGATCTAGAAGAAGATGAAGCAGAAGCTTCTCAACTTGAAGCCCTTATTACAAAAAGACTGCCAAGAGGATCTAGTAAGTATGAAGGAAAATTGCCCTTCAAATGTTTTAACTACAATAAGATTGGTCATTTTACCTCAAGGTGTTCGGAAAGATTTTCAAGAGCAAATCCAAACAGATCAAGATTCTAAAAGAAATGTTACTATGTTCATGAAGATGATGATGATGAAGGAGTAACAGATGATGAATCAGAGATAGGAAACACATATGGAAGTGACTGGGTGTTTATTGCCATCAAGGAAGAAGATCCAATTCCCTCTAATTCTGTCAATCATAAAATGGTAGAAAGAGCTCTGGCTGCCCAAGTTGAAGAAAAGGATGATTGGGTCATTGATAGTGGATGCTCCCACCATATGACAGGTGACAAAAATAAGTTCATAGATTTGGAAAGATATGAAGGAGGAGTGGTAAAATTTGGTTATAATTCTGCTGGTAGAATCAGAGGTAGAGGAACCATTTCTTTTGATGGAAAGAACAAAACCATTAATGTATTGTATGTTGAAGGTCTGAAGCACAATCTTCTTAGTGTTGGATAGTTGGTGGACAAAGGCTATGATCTCTAATTCAAAAATAGAAAATGCAAGATATTTGAATGTTCCAGAACAGAGATTGCATCCGGTACTCAAACAAAAGGTAATATCTTCCACTTGGTTGGTACTGGTAAAAATTTGTTCAAATTGATCAGAGTTGGTTGTGGCATAGGAGAATGTGTCATGTGAATTTTGATAATATCATCAAGATAAGCAACACTCAGGTTGTAAGAGATCTTCCAAGACTGGTGAAACCTTCTAATAGTTTGTGCAAAGAATGTCAGTTGGGTAAGTAGAGTAGAGTCTCATTCAAAAGTAAGGAACAATCTTATATCAGATTATTGGACTTAGTTTATATTGATCTATGTGGTCTGACAAGAATCAGGAGTGTACAAGGAGATAGATACTTCATGTTATTAATTGATGACCACTCCCGGATGATGTGGGTGACTTTTTTGAAAGAGAAATCTAAGGCTCTTGAGAAATTCAAAATATTCAAGGCTATGGTAGAGAATGAAACTGGATTGAACATAAAATGTCTAAGGTCTGATAGAGGTGAAGAATTCACATTCGATGAGTTCATAGAATTTTGTGAGAAACATGGGATAAAAAGACAATTGTCTGCTCTAAGGACTCCACAATAGAATGGAGTAGTAGAGAGAAAGAACCAGACCATCTAGGAAGCATTTAGAACCATGATCATGGAAGCAAATGTTCCTCAGAGCTACTGGAGAGAAGCTATACGCACTGCAGTCTATACTCTTAATCAAGTACAAATCAGAAGCAATACTGGTAAGACCCCTTATGAACTCTAGTTTGGCATCACTCTCACTATGAAGTATTTCAGAGTCTTTGGTAGAAAATGTTACATTAAAAGAGATTAAAATCTAGGCAAATTTGATGCTAGAAGTGATGAAGGAAAATTATTGGGTTATTCTACTCAAAGCAAAGCATACTGGTGTTATAACGAGAGATTAAGAAAGATTATAGAAAGTAAAAATGTGAACGTTGATGAAGGTATTGAAAAACCCTCAAGGTTTTAAGAATATGATGAAGATGATCAGAATGATGTTTTGGTCCAAGGAGTCCAAGCCCCTTCTAAAATTCAGATCCAGACTGATCCGGTGAATCATGAAGAAGAGATAAGTTTGAATGAACCTGTTCAAGAAACAAAAGTGCAAGAAATTCCCAAAATTCCCAGGTATATAAGATTGAATCACTCTGAAGATTAGATCATAGGTGATAAAAGAAAAGGTGTTCAAACAAGAAGAAAGATTGCTCAAGAATTAGAAGAGTATTGTCTGATTTCAAAGATTGAGCCAAAGTCAGTGAATGAAGCATGTAATGATGAAAGCTGGACTAAAGCAATGGAGGAAGAGCTGATGCAAATTGAGAAAAATCACACTTGGGATCTTATTCCCAAACTTAGAAACAAGAATGTGATTGGAAACAAATGGGTCTTCTGAAATAAACTGAATGAAGATGGTGAAGTAGTCAGAAACAAAGCTAGATTGGTCTGCAAGGGTTCCTCTCAAGTAGAAGGAGTTGATTTTGAAGAAACTTTTTCTCTGGTGGCAAGAATTGAAGCAGTCAGATTATTTCTTGCCTTTGCTGCCTTCAAGGATTTCAAGGTATATCAGATGGATGTCAAGTCTACCTTCCTGAATGGTGACTTGGAAAAAGAAGTATACATTGAGCAACTGGATGGATTTCAATTGTCTAATATGGTGATATGGTCTGCAAGTTGAAGAAAGCACTGTATGGACTCAAATAAGCCCTAAGAGCCCAGTATGAAAGACTAGATAAGCATCTTTTGAAGATTGGTTTCAACAAAGGTACTGTTGATAGTAATTTGTACTTCAAAATTGATCATGAAAACATCTTAATTGTTGAAGTGTTTGTTGATGATATCATTTTTGGAGGAAGAGATAGTATGTGCAAAAATTTTGTAAATCAAATGAAAAGTGAATTTGAGATGTCCATGTTTGGGGAAATAAATTTGTTCTTGGATCTGCAAATCATTCAAACAAAGAAAGGAATCTTCATTTCTCAGACCAAATATGTGAAAGAATTGTTGAAGAAATTTGGGATGGAAGACTCAAAACCAATGAGTACTCCCATGGCAACTAGATGTAAATTGAGAAAAGATGATGACTCTCCTAAGGCTGTTCAGAAAAAGTATAGATCAATGATTGGAGGACTACTATATCTTACTCAAACTAGAATTGACATTATGAATGTTGTTGGTCTTGTTGCTAGATTCCAAGCTGATCCTAGAGAATCTCATGTCATGGCAATCAAGAGGATTCTTAGATATCTAAATGGGACAGTTGAGTATGGTTTGTGGTATCCTAGAGATCATGATTTATCTCTTCATGCATATACAGATGCGAATTGGGCTGGAGATGTGGATGACCGGAAGAGTACCAGTGGTGGAGCATTCTTTTTGGGGAAAAGATTGGTTTCTTGGCTGAGCAAGAAACAAGAGGCAATATCTATGTCCACTATAGAAGTAGAATATATTGCAATAGCAGGTAGTTGCACTCAAGTATTGTGGATGAAGAAAATGCTAAGAGACATCAAAGTGGAGTATGAGGAACCTATCACAATCTTCTGTGATAAATCAAGTGCAAAAAATATATCAAAAAATCTAGTGTTGCATTCAAAGACAAAACATATATCCATCAAGTTTCACTTTTTGAGAGAGCAAGTGAACAAGAATGAAGTCAGATTGGAGTATGTGCCTTCCAAGGATCAGATTGTAGATATTTTTACTAAACCTCTACCTAAGGACTCTTTCGAGTATCTCAGGGAGAAGTTAGGGGTTATTACACCTTCGGTTCTGAATTAAGGTGCACTGATGTGCATCAGTCTGGTGGATCTCACAGTCATATCTTGTAGTCCAGAGTGATGATGGGAAGCTGCTACTCAGAGGGAGCAATTGGTATGAATCTGAAGTGATGCAAGTATGTGCCCTTTGCCATTGATGTCAAAGGGGGAGAGAAGACATGTGAAAAACAAAAAGTGGTTGCTGATTAAAGGGGGAGTAGTAAAGGAAGAGAAGACATGTGAATGGTTGTTGTTGATAGGGGGAGTTATGTCAGTGAGGAGAAGTTCTTGTCTTGATGGTTAAAACAGTTTTTCACATCATACGTTGCCATCAATGACAAAGGGGGAGATTGTTGCAAGTATGGGCCTAATCGGTGTTGTCATTGATGTCAACATACTCCTATTGCATTAATGATAAGGATTAGATGAGTTGTATGCTGAGGATATTGAGAAAATTAGCCCTATCAAGAATAGAGCAGAACAGTGAAGACAACAAGGTAAAGATCCCAGCTAAGATGAAGATTAGAGGTTGCACATCAAAGGGTTTGTTGATATGTGTCTTAAGATGATCCAGTAAAGATTTGAGAGGTCCGCATGAAGATTTGAAGAAGTTATGGCCACTTGAGTAAAACTAGTTCTGGCAGATGTTCAGAGGTGACAGAGTGACACAGATAGGTCCAGTGAGATCCGAAAATGCAATATCTTGTTCTACAGATTTGGTGGAGTGTTTAGGAAGTCAATGTGAATTGACAACTCAATTGGTTTGTGGTCTAGAGGTCTGCAAGCATCTATTCTAATATGACAGTGATGACAGACTGTGTTCTTGAGGTTTCAGATGAAGGAGAGAATGATTTCACTAAGCAGAAGTAGTGCGGATGTTCTTGGTGATTCAGGCAAGCTTGTGGAGGTCTTTGGATTGTGTCCAGTTCATGTTGGTGGTTTGCATTGAAGATCAAGCTCGTAATTGAACAATTACTTCCGGATGATGATGTTCTTCCTAAGTCTAGCCAACTAGATGAGTTACACATCCTGTGGATGATCTTGAAGATGTTCTGTGAAGCATGGCATGTTTCTAAAAGAAGATTGAAGTCTCAGATCTGTGTGGCTGATAGTGTGATGATCCACATGAAGTCTTTTGTAATTAGTCAAGTTGTATTTGCTCTGTAATGTATGCCGACTTGGATCATTATCCCAAAGTCAAATGTCTTGTATAAATAAGAAGTTGTGAAGTCATTTCAAAAGCATCTTGTGGAGATGAGTGTGTGGTAGAGAGGAGCAGAGCGAAAGGTAGAGTAGAAGTATTGGGCTTAAATGGAACTGACTCAAGCATGGTGAAGATGCCATTCTTCAGTTCAAGTATGTAATATTTATTATTCTATAGATAGTGTGTCTCTTGTAGGCAGTGGGCATCTTGTGAGCAGTGTGCTTGGGCAGTGAGCCCTAATTGGCATGTGGCATTTTGTTCTTCTTATTCTTTTAATAGAGAATACAATCTTGGGTTAGTCACCCCATGGTTTTTCCCTTAACCGGGTTTTCCACATTAAAATCTTGGTGTCATATGTGTTAATGTGTTTCTGCTCTTGAATTGTTGCATTATGTTTCCATGAGTGATTTATTATTATGCTGTTGAATTACAAGAAGGATTTAAGTGATTAATTAGAAGAAAGTTTTTGACAACTGATTCACGCCCCCTCTCAATTGTTTGTCCTAAATCTAACAAAGCATTGGAAATCACAAGTGCACATAGTAAGGGGGAGTTGTTCTGACACAGTCATTTTTCACTAAGTGTTGCCATCAATGCCAAAGGGGGAGATTGTTGGCAAGAGACACTGCTAGGCATGTCAGGTGTTGTCATTGATGGCAACCAAATCTATCTTACACATCCATATTGTATTAGTGGATCATACCAAAAGTCAAACTACAAATTTGTCTAAGTCCGGATAGACAAGAACATAGCATATGACAGGGTTCAACATTTTGGTCTGCATATCTCCATAGGCAATCATATTGAACTATGGATCTGAGGGAATGTTAGGGGATGTTAGGGCTACCTAAATCCAATATTTGAGTCTCCCGTGATGAAGGGTTTGTATGTTACAAGCATCTAAGTATCAGGTTTTGGTTAGACAGTTCAGTCCGGTGAAGAATGGACCGACTAGGTGTTTGATCCTTGTGCAGATGAAGAGAAGTGGTTGGTCGAGTAATTTATGAAATCCAGTGGTATTGGCCAACATGTGAGGTAACTTGGATACATAAGTCTTGGTCTGCATTGATGTTTGTGCATGGATTCAGCCAACAAAACTGTGTTCTTGAAATAGTTTCCAAGTTTTCTTAAGGCTGATTGCAGTTGATGTAATTTCATGTAGCGGATATATATGATCAATGGATTCAAGCATTTTGGTGTGTGAGTGTGCGAATATGAAGGGATGGGTGCAAAGTATAGTAGAATTAGGTGCGAAGTAAAGAGATCTAAGCTCTGGATCATGGTAGAATAGTGAAGCAGGGCAGAGAGAGATGAAGTGTGCAAAGTTAGTGTATTGAGCACAAAAGGAACTGTAATTTTGCATTGTTAGATGTTATTCTTCAGTTCAAATTTCTTGTGAACTTTTGTAATCAATTATGTAAGTAGTGAGCCTCCTTTCAGTAGTGAGCTCTAGGTAGTGTGCTCGAAGGTATGTGCCTTCCCCATTTGTAATACTTTTAACAGAGTATAAATTCTTTTGGGTTAACCCCCACCATGGTTTTTCCCTTAACTGGGTTTCCATGTAAAAATCCTAGTGTTCATGTGTCATGATCTTGTTGTTTCTATTTATGCTTCTTTCTTTTAGATGTGTGTGGTAAATTATTAAAGGAACATAATACTAATTTTTGCAGAACACTAATTCACCCCCCACCCTCTCAGTGTTTCTTAATTTCAACACCATGTCCAATATCCAAATCCAAGTGTCTTGATGGCATTGACCCACCTAGTGAGCCCTTCCATACAAGCCACAATGACATATCTCTTGTTTGTGTAAGGGTTTTAGCCTTGAAGAGATAGTCAAACAATAGGAAGGTAGTGAATTAGAGCTTAGAACAACTCACACATACCCCCATCCTTAAGGGTTTCCATGCGTCTGCTTCCTCATATACACTCAAACGGGTGGCTCTCACCATACCCAATGAGGAATCACATTACAACACAAGACCAACATTCAAAATAGAAAAGTTAATTAGTTTAGCCACTAAGAATATAAATAATGAAGAATAAATCTCAATTCTAACAGTAAAATAGGAAAAATGCGCATAATTTTAACAATAAATCAAATGTAACCACAAGAGTTACATGCCAAGAAAATCATCTATGACTAAACCAATACAAGCACGATAAACCAAGGTGTTGGTCCACACAAGCAAAGTAAAGTCACCAATAACCGAAAAGAAGATTCACAACCTCTGAAATATACACATTACAACACTACGTGACTATTGCTAGTCACCACACGAAGAAGGAGGAAAACAAGCATGATTGTCTCCATAGTCCTTCAAGTGGGTGCGGCCCAGTCACACAACCCTCACATGGAAAGGTATTGTGCCGGAACTCCCAGGTCACATACCTCATGCGACGCGACTGCACATGGTATACGCCAAGCGGAGAAAGAATGCAATGGTCGTATACCGCATGGTAATGTCCTACTCATAGGAACATCCCGCATATTGTGTACCCATGGAGAAAACACATTCAGCAACACATCAAGCTAGAGGTGCACATGGCTAGGTTCCACTCACATGCCAACCGATCAGAATCGAGGCCCGCTTGAGAGAACCCTTTACTCTGTGTGAGCAACCACTCCTCTCTGCACAAGTAGGGACACAACATATATACTACACCTTCACGCATCTAGGTATGTGGCATTGTGTCCTCGAGCTCAGCTCACTACCATTAGCGACACGACATCCTCACCAGCACTGTGTCGAAACACCAATGGGGGGGGTGCCATCATATCTAAAATAATCACATTAAGGTAAGATCATAGCTATCATAGGTGCTCATACTATAAACTAATATCATCCTCAAGAACTTTGTAGATAAGGCTAACATTGTATGAACCAAGTATCTAGTCCATTAATAAGGGGAAGTAGTGAGTACTTTCCCAGGAGGTTGAAATGATCACCGTCGTTTCACGCCACCATTAGACGTATGCTGTGTAATTCCCTCCCAAGGAACTTTGTTGCTGCTACTACCCTCCACATATTGACTTATCAACAACCCTTGGGTTGGCAGTCAATAGGGTGACAACAAGAAAACACATAGATGGTATTGTTTTCCCCCATACATATAATTCATACATATCCTCCATGGATGGGTACACAATATCACCATCCCATGGGCACACATCTCAAGTATTGGTTAATCACAACACTCAACATGAATACATCAATGGATGTTCACATAATGGGGAATACAATCACAATTTCTCTTACTCCGGCAATACCATAGCCCACATATGACTATGCAACATGATGCAAAATATACAACTTTACCCAAAATAAGTATTCCCAAACATCCATACCAATTTTCTCTTTCCACAAGGGCAACTCATTACCCATAACATCATAAATTCACTTTGCAATTCTATCAACATAACACAATAGTGTATAAACATGTATAGCATCACCACTATCACTTTTACATCAATGCATAAACATAAGTAACATTTTTCACAACCACTATTACAGTCACTTCTATAATCACATAATGATATACATCTCATAATGACACGTAATGCGACATCATGTCACCAGTCATAGGAATACCATTCATTCACAAGATAATTGGATGCTAATAACATAATGAAATGAGTTTTGTTTGAGGAACTCTAATCATTTCTCTACATTCACATCCATACATAGAAGCATAAGTAACCTTGGCTACGTCAATGGTATGCAATTGCTCACTCAAAGCAAGATATGCAACATTCTCATTACCTTAGCATTCACTATTTTTAGTTTGCATTAAAGTACAAGTGTTCACCTATATGATCTCATTAAAATCACAATGCAATAGAAGAGATCAAATTTCATCAACAAGATATATCCACTAAGCAATTACTGTTCTCATGTAAACTCATTAAATAAGGGGTTACTCATAAACATGTAATCACTTTCAATTGCATAATCATAACGAACATAAGTTATTCTTCACTAATTCTTTTACTTATTATAATTCTCACATACTAATTAAATCCATATGCCATTATTCTAACATCTTGTCAACTATTGACAACTACGAAGAGGAGAGAAAGATAGGTTTCATCTCAAGTCAAGACATTACATGCCATCCAATTATCATTATACAAACATGCAAATTCTACTAAGGGAAAGTTTAAGGCAACATTAGTATTCCAATGACTTAAATATGTTATCAAGGATGATAATTTGTAGCAACTCAAGCACATTAAGAGGTTATAAGAAAAATCAGCAATCATCCAACACTTACAAGAGAGCATGGAGCAATCAAACTAATCTATTCACATCTACAAACAACGACATCCTATCATCCTTTACATCTATAATACAAGAATGAATTACAAGAGCAATTCATGACCACTAAGGGTCATCTCATTCACTAGCAACATAAATGAAGGCACATGAAGAGCATGTCCAAGAAAGGGTAAGTAGGCAATCCAAGTTACCTTCAACCCAAAAACACACAAGGCAGGACATTCCTATCCTCGTCTTATAACATGGGAGAGTGATAATTCTTAACCATCTGAGACTCTCAACCAAGGTTAGTACTCAAGTCCCATTGAGTAAGGTAAGGCCAATGAGGTTATTTCCTCCATTATTTCTAAGAATGGGGTTGTAATTTAACCCACTAATGCCATGCTCAGGCATGAAAGCAATCAAGACTATAAAATCAATATAACAAGCTCACGCCACACATAGAAAACACAACGAAACATAGAAGGCTCAAGTACGCCAGAGCTCCTAGTGTGTGAACATGGGCTCTGATACTAGATGTAACATCTCGCCCCACAACCCTGAAGGGTAAGGGCGAAAAGAGGACAAGATAATTTTTTTGTTGACATGAAGTGATAACATACACATAAGATGGTTGTCGATTCGATGTCAACCACATTCATGGCCAAGCATGGCCAAATGTGCAACCCAAAGGAGAGGACTAATTCACTCTCTAGAGGAAACATTGTTAAACTACGTTCATTTTAAACACTAATTCAAATGTTCCTAAATGCCATTTCTAATTATAAACATGAATCCTAAGCATAATAGTACAAGCAGATCTGATACCCACACTAGAAACCATAAACCAAATAAGAAACATCTCATTTCTTCTCATTAACTTGCATGATTACATCTTCTCTCTTAAGAGAGTACAATTACATAAAAGAATATACAGTGCAATGACATAGCCATGAGTATGATATACAAGTACAATAATTGAAAGAGTACAATGACTGATAAAGTAATGGAAAGAGAGAGAACATCTCCAATATGGTGTTTTGATAACCTATTCGCCAATCCCCAATGGCAATGGTAATGCCTCCCAACCATGTGGACTCAAAAGAGACCACCCGACCATGCTCAGAGATAGTCACAAGGCCCAAACAGAAGTAACCAGGTAACGGTATACATGATGGCCAACACTCACATCAATCACAGAGTAGACATGGATATCAATGCATACAACCAAAGTCATAACAAAGAGATGCTCATCCAATAGCATGTCGAGTACTACTCACGACTACTAAGGTAGAAGACATTAGGGTGCAGATCAGATGGAGTGTCATCATGCTTACATGAAGGGATGGCATCACATGTAAACAAGTGCATCTCTCCTACATATGAGGAGACTCAATCATGACCGAATCAACGCCTCGTAGATGAATAACTCGACACCTCGTAGATGGATAACTTGACTCCCCGCAGACAGATAGGCCTTCTCGTGTGCATATTTAGCCTTTATAAGTGCTCAAAGCCATGCATGAGGACTCAATATCCTAGACCTAAGCTCATCTTGTTTAACCAAATGAGGCATACAAAACCTAATTAAAACAATCCAATAAAAATAGGTGACACAATGAGTGTCCTATCTGCATCCCCAAAGTATTTGGAATAGCCACAGAGGGTAGGGGATGTGTCCCAAGGATACCACATCTAACTCAAAAAAAACCAAATGTTTTAAATATTAAATACAAATTTGAAAATTGTGATCTACAAAACCAAAGCTTTCGAGGACAGTGTAATTTATTGGAAATAGCCCTTTGTCAGTAAGGATAGTTTTGGAATAACTCCAGTGACCCCAATTTGGTCATGATTCATGAAGGAGTGCACAGACATAAGAACAAGCATGACAAATGGTATTGCAAGGCTACTCACAACCTAAAATTACATATTGTCAACCATATTTGACATAGCAAAGTAAAATATTAAAAAGGCTTACAAAAAAGAAAACTTAGTCGTTTTCTCCTACAGTAGTTTCCTTAGATCCTTTTGTTGCGAGACAACTTTTCTTAATTAGAATTAATGTGAACAAGTTTCGATACCCAACACAGGATGATGTATCTAGAGAATTTATTGTCAAATAATTCATTAACTCAAAGACGAAGGTTTCCACACGTCTAGTGATTTAGCAGAAATATGGCTGTAATGACCAAAACACAAGACCACTCAATTTTTCGAAGAAGAGTTGAAATGAAAAAAAAATGCTTCAGAGAGGTCAATGTATAATAGAAAGGGTTCCATGGGACTTAGATCTCTTCACTCTCTCTATCATTACATCCTAGTTTTTTTGTAAGGCTACCCTCATTATAATTTCTATAAGATCGAACCCCTGGTTTACCTTAAAATTATAAATCAAAAACCTCATGATCTATCTTTGAAAACCCTTTTATCTAATGAATTAAGAAAATGTTTCTGCATATTTAAAATAATTTCAAGGAAAGAGGCAACGTAAATATCTTGCATTGTGATAAATTTTAGCCTATGTTTTACGTGCAACTTTGGGGTTTCAATTTCTCTGTGCTTAATGAAATTGTAGCAAGGGTAGTTTAGTTTTTGTGCTAGGAAAACAAAGAAGTGATGTAAATACCTTTTGAAAAAGGAAGGTTTCCTCCACGGCCTTGGATCTATTCCTCGAGAGATGATTGTTTTGTTTTCTATTCATGCTCCCCTTTAACTCACCTCAGATCTTTCAATTTGAAATGCTCACCTGAGTGATTTGCTTTCAACCATTTTCCCTTTTTCATTTTATGTTCTATTTGATGGAATTCTTCAGAGTGACATCCTCTCATGGGATGCACTTGATGTGAATCCTCATTTGCCCCTTTTCCACATCAATGAAATAAGCCTCGATGAGGTCGTAACAACTACTATGAATGAGAACCATTTCTTGCTTGTCCAAAACAAAGCTCACCAGGCTGCTCAGCAAAATGTCGGTGAAGCCAAACCCTACCAGAATAAATGCATAGCAGAACATCTTGGTAAAAGTTGTGCAAGGAACAATGTCACCATAGCCGGTGGTGTACATAGTCACAATGCTGAAATACAGAGCATCCACCACAAAATATGTTACTTTGCCCTTTAATTCATCCACTCACCACAAGTAAATGCTCACATCGATGCACAAATAAATCACCACTCCGATGAAGGTCCGCATCAAAGGGTCTGATGCTGACCTCAATTTAGGCTTCTCGCTCGCTCATAGAAGAGGAGGCGCCCCTGAAGACACATAGATGTAGATACTATATCTACCGATTCCGTCATAGCCATGTAAACCAAAAGTGGAAACATACATTGCACCCTTCCTTGTTTGAAGTGGGTTCTAGCCCATTTCCCCAGAATGACCACCATCCCAAAACCATAAATTTGATCACGTAACGACCCAAGATATTTCCTGCCTACAGAGATATTTTCTGCATTCACTCTTCCACCAACTTCTTCCCCCAAAGGCCATCGAATGGCATGGGAAGAAAAATGGAATCAAATAACATAAAAAATTTGACTTTCTTCTCGTAATTAAGAAACTCACCAACCATGTTTTTAAGAGCCATCAAATGGCAAGGTGAGAGTTGTTACATAAAGTCCCTTTTGATTTGCAGGACATGCAAATTCAATGGAATGCTTGCTGAGAGAAGACGTGGTTCTCAGAGATGTTTTCTTCATTGAGTGATGAGGACTGTGCTACCTTGAGGAGAACAGGCCTAGATAGAGTCTGTCATGTGCCATTTGTTCACCCTATATCACGCATATGTTGCGGCGTTCTAACTTACTGGGATGCAAACAAGAACACTTTCAGGTTCCCATAGGTTTTAGGAGACTAGACTATCACTCGATTCAATGTTTACTATATTCTTGGAGTTCCTATGAGAGGACACCCTCTCGCCCTTCCTTCTAGTGAGTCCCTTGAGGACAAGACATATTCGGCACAATTTATGGGGGTTAGTCTAATAGAGAGTATGTTTTATTGATTCAATAATAAATGCTCATACAAACATAGATATATACCATGTTATATTTGGTTGATATAATAGAAATAACAGTTATAGCCCAACTAACGTAACCACAAGTAGTTATGTACAATGTAATAACTATTATGCCAACATTCCCCCCCTTATTACAATGTTCCTGCAAAAGTACCAAGGGACCCCCCCTGAATGCTAACATACTCAACAAAGTTGATTACATAATATGAATACATATTTAATAGAAGACCTCTCCCAAAGAACAAATTCTGAACCAAGTGGGGCTCCATCATGTTGTCTCATCTACCCTCAAAAAGGTGTAGCTTCGAGCTGTGTTCTTGAGCTCTTTAGTCCCGAACTCTCAAGTCACAGAGTCTTGAATTATTCGACAATGAACCCTAAGTGATACGACAGATCTCTACCATTGTCTAGTGACCGTGAAAGGGTATAATTCTCAATCATATACTCTTTGAAGCTCGTTGGACAACAATCCATATTGAGCTCAACACCAAATCCCAAACCTATCTCCAAAACAAAATCTTCACAAAACATACATTCTTCAAATCCGTCAGCAACAACAAAGAAAAGCAAAACAACCAAAACCAAAAATGCTTCTCATGCAAAGCACCATCTCAAAGAAAGAAGCTAACTTGAGATGATGGAAAATCCTCCATCCTCTAATGCCACCTACCTCCACTATGACCATGTTACACTTTAACCAACTGACATCTTAGATGAGTCTTTGGAGGCCTTAGGTGTAGTATAAATGGCCCCGAGAGCACAAGCAATGTTTGATGTAGCCATGATAAAATAAAATGAACAAGGTGTCAGATTCCACCAAAAGTGCAACTTTTACAATATAGTGTAAACAAATATATCCCTATAACTCCAATGTTTTCCACCTTATTACTCCAAAATTTTAATAAGTTAAATCAACAAAGAAAATTCAAACAACTTCTCATTTCACACCTTATATCTCCATAAACACACCTTTATTTTCATGAATAACCAAAAAGAAGATTTTCTTTCCTCCCTCAAGAAAGATATCTAAAACTCAGACAATGTTTAGTGGATATAAAATGACTCCAAAATAGATATTAAACCTCTAAACTCTCATGTAAATTGTCAATTCCTTCATCAACCAAAATAAACTTTCCTTAGGTTTGATTAAACTGTAATTATGACACCTAATTTACCTCTAGTTTATGCATGTCCTGTAAAATTTGAACATTTGCCACCTTGTTTATGAACAAAGGATATCACTGTCTGCCACTTGATCTGTGCATTGAGTCCTAAGTTTAATCAAACATTATATAAGTAGGCACTGAGTACCCATGACTTACGAATGACAACATGTTTGCATTGGATGAATGGCAATATGTTTTAGATGCTGGCAGCTCAAATCTGGAGGCTTCAATCTACATAGATATATTTAACATGTCATTGCCATCTCAAGTAGAAATCTTTCACTGCATTCTGTCTATAAGTGATTTGTCTTCCAACATTAAGATGCCTATGCTATCATCTGACTTTTCAAGTGTATCTTTGTTTATGAATTATCTATACTGATGATTAACTTACCTTTTAGAATCTAAAGCTAGTTGAAAGCTATGTGGATGTACCATATCGCAGGCTACTTGGACCAAGTTTTCTGAAACCAAAATCTCCAATTCGATATCCTTGTCATAGTGGACACAACGACTGAAGGAGATTTATGGACTACACTCCAAGCTCTGACAAATGAATCTACACTGAACACCTTCTACATCATCTTAACGCCTTTGCAATGATCTCTGGTGATGCATAACATGACTAACATGACTCCTTCCAATGCCTCACATTGCACAAGACTGTTCTAATACTAAATAATAGAGAGTATGTTTTATTGATTCGATAATAAATGTTCATACAAACACAAATATATACTATGTTATATTTGGTTGATATAATAGAAATAACAATTATAGCCCAAGTAACGTAACCACCAGTAGTTACGTACAATGTTAACAATGTAATAGCTATTATGCCAACATAGTCACCCCAAGGACCAAACAGGAGTCCAACTTACTTCCATGCCACGAATTCACATTCCTCTCTTGAGGCGGTTCCTAATTGGTTTGATTGTATTGAGGCTATCTGGAGACAAGGCCTCAGCTTGCTTGAGATGGTGCTAGGCACCAATCATACAGAGTCTTGAGTAGGGTAAGGTCTATGCTTGGGGGCCAAACATTTTGTCCATGGTATACAGGGACTTCTATTGCATTGCATAACAAGGGGCTCTTTCTTTCAACGACTCTTCCTTGATTATGACTTGGATCTTTGAGCACATCAGGCCCTACCAAAAGCTTGTTTTGATTCCTAAAAAACAACTACCGAGAGCTGCTAGATGAATGTAGATGGGTCATTTGATGCTTCTTTGCACACTATGGCTATTCTCATGGATGAGGATATGATCTTTGATCCTTACCTTGATATGGAGGGAGCTTTGGCTCAGGATGACGAGATTCGTGAGTACTATCATTGGTTGTCTGAGGTTTTAGATCATAATGGTTTAGTCGAGGCTCATCGCGTTGAGCGTGTCTTATAGTAGTTTGGCAAGGACTTCCCTGAGGAGTTGCCCCTAGTGCCTACTTGTTAGAGGTCCATTTAGGAGATGGGCGAGGTAGGTCAGAGGATAGTTATTTGGACTCCCTTGACTCCTGGAGTCTTCATTACTTGAGTCCCTAGATCTTCACAAGGAAGATAGAGGGGAGGGAGAGAGACTCCTTCCTGAGGTCTTATTGTAGTTAAGGACTCTGATGAGGACTATATTCCTGATGGTGATGATTCATTAGATGAGGGCCCACCTGAGGATGTACAGGATGAGGGTCTTGATGGTATAGTTGATGTAGATGATGCACCTGACATCCCTGAGGTCCATCCATAGTTCCTAGACCTCCTCATTCTGACGAGGTGATGTGATAGTTTGACCTTGCCTGGTAGCCTGGTGATCCATGTAAGTCTACTTTTGTTTGTCATTTTTTCACACTTTTGTCCTTTCTCTCTTTTCTTTCTTTTCATGAGGAACTAACATGTCTTTCTCCTCTGGTTCACTTTGTAGGTAATGTCAAAGAGTGGAGGGCTTTTGTTTGTGAGATTAATGTTGGCTTGGTTTCCCCCTTCACTAGGATGACTCGAGAGAGTCTCTTGGCTGATCCTAGTATGCCCCTTGTTGCTGGGTGACACACCAACATTTTTTCTCCTGTCTATCATGGATGTTGGGTGAGTGCAGACTTAAAGACCGAGATACACACCCTTAAGGATGAGAATCAGGTGCTCTGAGAGATGGCTCATCTTAGTTTTGGACGATGCGATGCTAGTATGTCAAGGCCTTCATAATCACATGCTCAAAATAGGATGCCTCACTCCCATAGGTCTCATGGAGCGACGAGTGGCACTCATAGGAAGAGGAGTAGAAGTCCTGATGGTTCTGTTGGGGGGAACCGACCGTGATATTACTTTTTCTTCTTTTGAAATTGTGCCCCCTTGCATAGGGAGCCTCTATTTCCCTTGAGATCATTTTATCCTAACTCTTTGATATTATCATATATGTAAACTTTGAATATATCTATGAAAGTTCTTCTTTCCATGGTTTTTGCCTATCGGATTTGTACTCATCTCTTGTACATTTTTGGAAGTTTAAGAACTTTTTGATTATGTTTATGACCTTTGAACTCTTTTAACAATGCGAGTATGATAACGATGACATGTTTTTTGTATTTTTTGTGGCATATATATGAGATGTAGTTTATGATATGATAATGCAAGAACACAAAAAATGCTAAATTGAAACATTTACTTCTACTAAATGTCATGAGATATGACATTGACTTTATTGGTTTGAGAATATTTTTTTGATTTTGGTATGGATGCAATGTGGAATAAAGAATATGACTGCTCTTTAATACAATTTTCAATCTAGGGGATTGTGAGTTGTCTTGATATAAGAGACCTATTCAAGGCTGTGAGATGGGATTTTAAAACTCAAATGGGGAGTGGAAGTGAGATGGAGTGCTTCTGATTTTGGGCTTTGCTAAAGGCTAAAAATTGATCCTTATCTAGATAAGACAAGCTGACAAGCTTTCAACTTGGACAAGTAATAAATTTTATTGATGTTTGCTAGACTTAGATCATAGATGGCAAGCAAGATAGACCCAAGGTAAAGGATAAATGGGAAAGAACAAGTGTCCCTAGATAGAAGATGATCCTAGAGATTACTAGACTCTCAGTTTTGCTTAGCTAGTGTGTGTGTGTGCTTTGTACCTTTCTTTCTCTATTAGAATGTCACCCTTGATGCTTTGAGCTTAGACTGATCTCCACCCAAGAGTATGAACATTCAACAATCTTCTCTCTTTCACTCTTTTTTGTATCTCTCTTTTTTCTTTTTCACTCTTTTTATATTTTCTAGAATGCCTCACTTGATTTTTCTCATTTTTTTGGATTTTGACTTTTTATGAAAATGAATGTTTTTTGGAACTTTTTGATATGCAAGCTTGATCTCTCAATTCTCACTTTTCTCAATCACTCTTATTTTGATCACTCATTTTTTATTCACTCAGATTTTAGATTGCTTCCTTCAGAGTTTTGATCCTCCTGAGCACTAGGAAAGATAAGGGGCTGAGCACCACCTAAAGTTTTTGTAATCTGGTTGGATTTCTCTACTACTAGGGAAGAATTGGGAAGGTCTATTTGCAAGCTTCCTTTGAACACTGTAGGTTTGAATATTGACTTTGTTTAGACCTAACATCTTGGCTCATTAAGACTGGGATCAGTGTAAAGATAAGAGCTAGGCTTTGATTAGAATTACTGGGAATGAAGGGGGAAAACAATAATTGTGAAAATGGGGAATCTCTAGGTCCTAAAAGGATGACGTATATCCAGGCAACATTAGACTCCTTACCAAAATGAAAATAGTATAAGAGCAAGTCACTAATAGTAATGCAAGATGAACATAATGATACTAAAATGGAAGAAACAAACTTTTTTTGACATTTTTTATTTTTATAACTTTTTTGTATTTTTGAAATATTTGATTTTTTTTATATTTTATGTTTTATGATTTTTATGAGATGCTAAGATCTTCTCCTTCCATAATGCACAAGAGGTGGTGTCGTTACTGACATCTTCCTTAACTACGTATGGACTTATCCAATTTGATCTGAACTTCGCTTGAAAGTCTTTGCAAGGACACTCAAAGACTTGGTGTAAAAATGTTTTTGCATTCAATGAGGAGTTTTGTGTACTCAAATGTTTCATTGTTTGATGATTTGCCCCCTAGCTTTATCATTTTTTGTTCTTGTTGAGTTCCCATGTTTGTTTTGAAATTTTGAAGGGCAATTGGAGTTGGTGTTGACTCTCCCAGTTTATGTGTGGATTTTGGCTCTTCTTCTTTAGTCATGATTTTAATCATAGGAGTGTTTATGTTTGGTTCAATTGGAATGGCCACTAAGTTGAATGGAGCATAAGATTTTGTTGAGTTGGGATTGAAGGGGAATTTTCCTATTGTCCCCTTCTATATACATTTTGAGGTCTTATCTATGTTTGCAATTTGTTTTGATGTCTCCCATTTTTTAAAAGTGTTGATTTTTGGGTCACTAGTGGTTTCCATGGTCTTTTCCTTCTTTTTGACTTGTTCAACTCTATAAAGGCTGAAAGGATCAGGATCTCCTTTGATGATGCGGGTTTGTCCCATGTATAAGAAGTGTATTTCTTGAAATAATGTGGAGGGAATGGCCCTCATCCTATGGATCCAAGGCCTTCCTAGAATCATGTTGTAAGTGGTTTCTTTATTAATGACATAAAATTCAGTTGGGAGGGTTTTGGGACCCAATGTGATTTGAATATTGACCTTACCCATGGTTTGAGTGTTTGGGTTATCCTAAATTCTAACGATGGAAGTTTGTTTTGTGATTTGTGTTTTGTCATAACCCATTTTTTGAAGAAGCGAAAAGGAGACCATGTTGATTACAGACCCATCATCAATCATTACACATTTAATGGAATGGTCTTTCACTTGGACTATTAGATGGAGGGAGAGATCACCCTGTTTAGCTATGTCATTGTCTGTGGGTAACTTTTCAAAATCAAATGTCGAAGAAGAACACTTTTCACTTGGAGTGTTTTGAACTAAATGGCTTAGATCTAAGGCTTTGAGGAGAGCATTCTTGTGTGTAGAACTCTTGATAAGCTCTAGCATGTGAGAAAATTTTGAATTGTTGGAGGTGTCATCTGGTCGCTCTGGTCCTTGGGTGACACAAATTTCTTGATCTTTATCTAATTCCACAAGACCTAAGGTGTTTTTTTCAAAGGTGTTGGGACTAAGTTCTTCATTTTGTTGAGAATGTGTCCATGAATTCTTTTTGTTGATGTTTTGGGAGGTTTGATATGAAGTGATGGTACCCCCAACATGACTTGATCTCATGCCCACTTCTCTTGTGAAATGAGAAATATTTATCATGATTGTGATCCTTATGATAATTGTTGTATGACTTCTTGTTGATTTTCAGGGGATAGTTGTTGGCATTTTTATTTCCCAAATTTGTATGACTATTGTAGTCACCATTGTTGTTTCTAGATGGTGAAGTGTTTATTGACCCATCTATGTCTTGATCGTTTGCCAAGGATTTGTCATTTGTATCATGGTTTATCAACCTTCCATTGGAGTCATACTCCCTTCTTCCACTATCAATAGTGGCTTGGTCAATTCTAAGGGCACTTTCAAGTGCTTCTTCATATGATTTGTAAGGGAGTTTTATGTGAAATCTTGATGAACAATAAACAAATAAAAGGCACCTTCATCATGTGTGAGCATGAGAATGCTAATTGGAGAGCAAAAACATAGAAAGAGCTGTGTGCACAATGAATTTGCCTCTGTGGAAGAGCTTTGAAGCTATGCAACAATGAAATCTTTGAAGCTTTGAAGAACTAAAGAAAGAAATGAAGAAAGAGGCTCAAAGGCCTGTGAAGAAGCTTGAAAAAGCTTGTGAAGATGAGAAGAGTATCCTCCAACTTGCTCAACTTGGAAAATAATGAAGAGGTGAGGGGTATTTATAGGTTGGAAGAGGGGAATTGATTGATAAGTTAACTCAATTGATTGAAGAGTTAACAAGGATTGATTAGGGAGTGAACTAGATTGATTACCCAGTAAACTTAGTTAATTTAGGAGTGATAAATCAATAATAGATTATCACTGAAGAGGAATTAGAGTTAGAGGAATGCATGGAAGAGAATGGGTTGTTAATTTTAGATCAAATGGAGCTAATTATGCATGTGTGAGTGCATGAAATAGTCAACTCCAAATTAGGAATCAAAAATCATGTGAACTGGAAGAAAAATAGGTGAAAACAGAGCTATTTTGAGTTAGAAACTCAAGTTTTTCCATGGCTGGAAACGCGACAGGGTTGCCTCTTTCACTAGTAGGGTCACACGGGGGGAGATCCTACTTTTTGAGGGTCACCCAATAGGAGATCCAGAAAGAAAGGGGTCTGGAAGGAAATGCATGATGGGAGATGGTAGAGAAGATGAAAAGGGGGTGATCTGCCTCCAGAAATAAGTCAACCATGTGCAAGAATCGAAATCTCCACTTGTAATGTAGGATCTCCCAGGGGGAGATCTAGAAATAATAGGGGAAGATTTGGATTGGTTGAGTGAAACTAAAAACTGAAAGTGGGAGATGGATTTGGGGGACCTCTAGAAGGCTTCTAGGGGATGGAGAGGATGAAAAACATAAGGGAAAGGTGAAAACTCACCTACAAGATGCTTACAAGGCTTCTGAACAAGGTCGAAAGCTTAGAAAATATAAATCGACAAGTGTTGCAAAAGTGTCGAAAAGCATCGACGACAAAGAGAGAGGGAAAATGACAAAGAAGAACAACACAAGATGAAAGAAGTGACACATCATCAAGAGGTTTGCTACTTAGAGGACATTATTTCATGCTTACATGTACGTGACAAGGACTAAAATCATCATAGGGGTCCTCGTGGAGACTGTACGTGATTTTTGTGCTTACAGAGACAGCTTAAGGTCTTCACCTCTAACCTCAAAAGCAATCCCAATTATGATTCTCAACACAAAACCTTTATGATAATAGATCAAGGCATACAATTCTTTGAAGGCTACATTAATATCAAACCAAATCACAATAAAAAGTCTAATCCACATGTGGCTCAATTTAAGACCAGATTGCATGGCACATCCTCATCCATGACATAATTTCTTTAAAAAAATACTACAATAATTTGATCATTAATTCATAATATTATTTCATATTTTGATTACCTACTACACCATATGAACAGATCAACCTCAAAAAGTCAAAATTGCATATCATCAAAAACAACACTCTCCTCTAAGCACTTTGATAGACCAAAAGAGAGGTAGAAAGGGAGAGGGATATATACATACATATACACAGAGAGAGAGAGAAGGGGGAGGGGGAGGAGTGAGGGATAGAGAGAGAGAGAGAGGAAGAGGGGCTTGGGAGGGGGCGACATTGATAGAGAGATGGAGATAAAGTGAGTGAGAGAGAGAGTATTTTTTATATTATCTTTTTATATGTTTTTTGTGCATTCCAAGTATGTTGCAACTCAGTAGACTAAATTTTAAAAACAAATAATATATAAAGTTAATGTAAGTGGATGAACTGTCAATCTGAAGCTCCTACTTATCCATCGAGAAAAAAGAAAAATAAATTGCTTATTATCCTTTCACAACTCTTCGATGTACCCATTGCACACCAAGCTATAATTGCTAGTTAGATTTTAGTACATTAATTTTAGTTAATGTGTGGGAAGGTGAAGTCCTCCCTCCTCTCATCTAGTGCCTTAGAGGAGTGATCATCTTAAGGATGACATTCCCTTGGGTGCCACTCACATTGACACCTTATCATCTCTTAAATTTACTTCCACTACATGGGGTGTGTCTCTTGAAAGTGTGTGCCACCTAGGATGTGTCTCTTGAAAATGTATGGAAGCCTTTTTGTAGTTCTTAATTGAATATGACTATAAGATAGATATAGAGAAATTTAGTTTCATGTAGATTTACGTTGATTTTCAGGTCAAAAGTTTGTCTCCCTCACCTCATAGCATCTTTTTACCTTTCACTGATTGTTATATATGCATAGAATATTTTTCTTGCTTTTCTTGAAAAAGTTACAAAGTACAATGTGTTTAAGTAGAAAAGAGAGAAAGTGGGGCCTCTATTTATTTTGTGTGTTGCTTATTAGTTCCTGCCGTAGGCAAGAATACTAATGCATTCATGCAATTTTATTAGTTCTTATTCAATTATCCAATGGGATTGCAGAATTAAATTAGTTTGACTAACTTTTCTAGTTTTTTTGGTTTTCAATTTCTATTTTAATATAATAAAATGATTTTGTTGATATTCTATTGGCTAATAGTGTCCAATAGTCTTATTATGATGACATCAACAATTGCACTCATAATTGTTTGAACTATATTGTACAAATCACTTCTACAGTCACCTAACAAACAAATATTATTTGATTTATTTCAATTTCATACATTTAATCGAAATAAATATAATTCCAACTCTTCCAACTCTTAATCTTAGAATATATTAATTATTAGTTCAATTATTAATTTCATTTATTGAAAGGACATATGAAAAAATATTTTATTTTTCTCCTTTTCAATCAATACTACAGTCACATAGATTCCCTTGACAAACAAATCAATATCAAATTAGCAAAGTTATTGTATGTGTTGGTTTACTATTATTTGATGGTGCATAGTGGGTTTTGTGGGGCCTCCACTTTTGGCTACTTTTTGACTAAAGGTTCATGATAAAACTGTTCTTTACTCTACTCTTTTGAAGAATTGAAGAAACACTATTTGTATTCAATATTTGGCATTTATAATTTCTCCCTCATTATTTGCTTTCAAATGTAGTCTGAAATCTTTTAGAAATAGTAATATTACTATTTTTAATTTTACAATTCCATGTTGAATTTTTCTACTAATTCAATAAATTCTTAGTATGTTAATACTTTAGCAAACTTAAATTGATACCAATATTAGTTTTAACATCAAATAACAAATCACACATCTAACGGAAGGAACCTAACATAATGTGTCCTTTGTTATATCTTATTTATATTCATTAATTTTATTCTTGAGGATTGCTTTCTAATAACTAGATTTATTTCTAAAATAACATTAGGATATTTTCTTCTTCCAAACTTTTCATTCATTTGAATGCTCTTATTTTAAAGTGACTAAAAACTTTATGAATTTATGCTTTTTTTAAATAATTAGTTACAGTGTAATCTCTTAGCCCTCTTTTTAACTATTGAAACTTAAATTTGTCTTAGTACCTAATCTCTTTATTTCTCAATCCATATCAAAGTGTTAACTACATAACTGCAAACCATCCTTGTAATTTTTGACAGGGACTAGCAACTCTACCGCAGCCCTTCTTTATTAATAATTTAAAAAATAAACACACTTCATAATCATCTTTATTTCATTTTTTTTGTCTTCATATAAAAAATAAAAAATAAAAAAATTCCATGAAAATTATATGTTTGTCCTCTTCCTTATTAAGCCCGACAGCTAGATCCTTATTTTGACTTGTTTATCCAATTACTAGCGCTTAGAAAGCTTGGCTTCACAAAATTCTAATCTTTTCAGAATCTAATATGGAGATGAGTTGGATTTCTTCCATACTTGTCTTATTATTTTGGCATGTTTGATCAACTGTAACACAGAAATATCCACATAGATTGCTCCAAATAAATTCTATGCTAGATAAAATGAAGCAGTGCCGTTATCAAAATCAAAAGACTTTACAGCACCCTCACCAAGTCTTTTAAACCCTTACAGCTATATAGGTGTGAACCGTCACCACACTAATCAGGAAATACAAAAAAAGTTTCTTGCAATTCTCAAGTAAACAAACCATCTTCAAACTTGTATGAAGGAATACCAAAAAAAATTCCACTACACAACTTTCACTTGGGAAATCATATCTTTGAAATTAGGAAAAAGAAAAAAATGGTATACTTAGCAAACTCCTCCACCCTCCTTTTATCTTTGGCAAGGACAATAAACTACTCTGATACTATATTGAAAAATGATAAGCAAAACATTATAATCTACATTATGAATTACACACAACAATAAAGATATAACATTTGTTTCTAATTTTACATAGTAATTTTAAGTTTGATTACAATAGTTTATAAAGTCTTATTTTCTTGTGTAACCACTTTAACTTTCCTATTAGATAGCTAATAACATTAACATAGATTAAATTATTAATAATTAATAAGTTTATTTATTTTCTTAATTTAATAGTTAATTTATATATTATGTTAAGATGTAATATATTTAACAAAATGATAAATTTGAGGCAGAGTAAATTTATGGAAGTAAGTGTGAATTAGGGTCCAATAATGAGGAAGAAATAGAAAATGTATAGAAAATGGTAGAAGTACTTAGAGGTGAAACAAATGTGGATAGGAATCCATCCATGAGCCAAGCTTAATACAAGAGTACATGCAACTTGTCTATATATTATTGCATTAAGAACATTCTCATCAAGGTGGGTTCAAAACTAAATGGGAAATAGTACGGATATATTAATTTCACCATTACATTTTTCCCCAACTTTGATGCATATGTGAATCTAACATGAGCATGCATTTGAAAGTATATGGAAATTCTTAACCAATATGAAGAGTAATTATTTAGACATTATAAAAGAACATCGATTTGTATAGAGCAACAATGCATTCTTAAATCTTCTTGTACTCTTTAAATGGTATGTGTGCTCAATCAAAACCTATTAAATAAAAAAAGGGTATGTAATGAGTAGCGCTTAGCACATAATAAAATAAGCACAATCTATGAGTTACTTTATCTATCTATGAAAATCAAAAATAGAGAGGGGACAAAAATTTGTGCATGTAGGAAAGTGATACATAAATACTCCATGTGATGCAACAATGTGATATGGATCCACATGATGGTGCCATGTGATAAAGCTCTACATGATGAGGCCACTCCATATGATGTGGCAATGCAATCAAAATTCTATGTGATGTAGTATGTAATTAAGATTTGTGTGATGTGGTCATGCAATGTGATACAACTCCACATGATATATATCTTCACATGATGGGAGCATGTAATATGATCAAGCTCCATCTAGATACAAGACACTATATGAAAATCTTGAGCATAAAACTGTTCATAATAAATATAAACATGTAAAAAGTCATAGTGGTCATGGTATGTAGGAGGCATCATAAATGTGTAGCATAAGAATGATATGGATCATGAAAGCATAAGATCACAATAATATTTAAACAAAAGTGATGAACCAAAAGAAGATATATGTGGAAAAACATTGAAATGACCAAAGGAACATAAAAATAATATGAAAATGATGCATAAAGGAAAGTATGGGTACCAAATATGAAGAATGATATAAGGAAGTGTTGGAAACAAGGTAGATAACTGAGAGGGGGGGGTGAATCAGTTATCTCAAAAACTTTCTTACTTTTACTTCCTTTTCTTGTCTTAACATTCAGTGATATATAAAAGCATGGAAGAATAAGCAATCATAAGAACTGAAATGAAATCAACACACATAACATAAGGATTTTTACGTGGAAACCCTATTAAGGGTAAGTGCAAGAAGATGGGGGGCCAAAAGGGGTCTTAAGTGGACACTTTTTTTCTAAAATCAGGAAATACTGGCCTTGGATGAGAAATTGAGCATAGTTACACTCAAATTTTGGAGATGCAACCAAAACAATGTTCGTAGTTCTTTGAGTCTACTTTCTAAACTACTTTTTTTTTTTTAAAATGGCATAGATTAAGGGGTTCAAAAGAGGGAGCCATAGAAATTGGTGTTGTTTCTATCAAAAAAACATAACATAGCATGTTTTGTGGCTCCCTCAAAAGGTCAACTTTTTTTTGGTATTTTTAAAATTGCTTCAGTGAGAAATTAGCCAATAGCACGTAGTTTATGCTCAATTTTTCTGATAATTTTTTGATGAATATTTGATTTTTTACTAATTTTCAAAGTGGACACATCCTAAAAAATAGAATTTTGGCCGTGCTACCCCTATAAATTTTGAAAACTAAATGAAAATCATTTTTTTATTTTTTTAATATTTGTAGAATGGAGTCTATTTTCTAAATATGTAATTTTTTTTAAATTTCAATGAATAGTTAATTTACAATGAAAAAAAGACCAAACAGTGCTTTTTACCCAAAAAAGGACACACAAACAAAAGAAATTAAAGATGAAAGGCTTAACATTGTTAAAATGTGAAAAAAATCACATTGTCAAATAGCTAAGAGAAAGCCTAACATTACCTAGGTGTTTGATTTGTTCGACATTGAAACACGTGCAAATCTGAGGGTTAGCACGAATGAAATTATGTGAAATCTTGAAGAATCTGGAAAAACACGTCTGTGACTGTTCAAAAGGCACTCCAAGCCTTTGGGTTGGAAATCCAAAGCAAATCCCAAGCCCAAGGCTTGGGATTCCCAAAGCAAGACATAACACGAGCATGTTATAACGCACTCGCGTTATGTTTTGCTTTGCATTTTTCCTTTTTCGCAAGTCTGTTGTTTGTCATGTTTGACATAACATGAGTGCATTATAACGCACTCACGTTATGTTCCCCTTAAATTTTTTTATGTTTAAGGCTATTAATCATGTATGTATGTATGTATGCCTATATGTATGTATGTATGTATATATGTATGCCTATATGTATGTATCTATGTATGCCAATATGTATGTATGTATGTATCTATGTATGCCTATATGTATGTATGTCTAGTGTCGAGGGTAGAGGAGGGTAGAGATGGGAGTGAGCCAGATAGGGGAGGAGAGGGGTGGATAAGGATTGAGTGATTAAGGTTTAAGGTTGAGGATTGAGCGTTTAGGGATAGGATTTAGAGTTTAGCAATAAGGGATTAGAGTTTTGGACCTTGAGGGATTAGGGTTTAGGGTTGAGGCTTTAGGGATAGCATTTAGGGTTAAGGGTCGAGGGATTAGGTTTAAGGTAGAGTGTTGAGGGTAGAGGGATTAGGGATTAGGGTTTAGGGTTGAGGCTTTAGGGATAGCATTTAGGGTTAAGGGTCGAGGGATTAGGTTTAAGGTAGAGTGTCGAGGGTAGAGGGATTAGGGATAGGGTTTAGGGTTGAAGGTTTAATGATTTAGGGTTGAGGCTTTAGGGTTGAGGGTTAATGGATTAGGGTTTAAGATATAGTGTCGAGTGTTGAGCGTGTAGGGATAGGTTTTAGGGTTCAAGTTTTAAGGGTTAAGGGTCGAGGGATCATAGTTAAGGGTTAAGGGATTAGGGTTTGACGTTGAGGGTTGAGTACATTGAGGTTCGAGGGTTAAGGGTTTTGGGATAGGGTTAAGGGTCGAGGGATTAGGGTTAAGGTATAGGGTTGGAGGGTTTAGGGATAAGGGATTAGGGTTTAAGGTATAGTATTGAGCCCGTTGAGGGTCTAGGAATAGGGATAGCATTTAGGGTTTAGGGACGAGGGATTAGAGTTGAGGGATGACAGATGATGGATTAGGGTTGAGGGATTAGGGTTTACGGATAAGGTTTAGAGTTAGGGTTGAGGGATTAGGGTTTAAGGTATAGTGTTGAGGGTTTAGGGATAGGGTTTAGGGTTGAGGGATTAGAGTGAAGGGTTGAGGGATTAGGATTTGACGTTGAGGGTTGAGGGTTTAGGGTTTAGGGTTTAGGGATAAGGTTGAGGGTCAAGGGATTAGAGTTAAGGGTTGAGGGATTAGGGTTTGATGTTGAGGGTTGAGGGTTGAGGTTTGAGGGTCAAGGGTTTAGGGATAGGGTTGAGGGTCGAGGGGTTATGGTTAACTTAGAGTGTGGAGGGTGTAAGGATTAGGGATAGGGTTGGAGGGTTTAGGGATAAGGGATTAGGGTTTAAGGTATAGTATCGAGTCTATTGAGGGTTTAGGAATAGGGATAGCATTTAGAGTTTAGGGATGAGGGATTAGAGTTGAGGGATGATGGATTAGGGTTGAGGGTTGAGGGATTAGGGTTTAGGGATAAGATTTAGGGTTGAGGGTTAAGGGATTAGGGTTTAAGGTATAGTGTTGAGGGTTTAGGGTTTAGGGATAGGGTTTAGGGTTGATGGATTAGCATTTAATGTCGAGGGTAGAGGGATTCAGGATAGGGTTTAGGGTTGAAGGTTTAAGGATTGAGGGTTGAGGCTTTAGGGATGAGGGTTTAAGGCTTAAGATATAGTGTCAAGTGTTGAAGGTGTAGGGATAGGGTTTAAGTTTTAAGGGTTAAGGGTTGAGGGATAGGGATTAGGGTTTAAGGTATAGTGTTGAGGGTTGATGGTTTAGGAATAGGGTTTAGGTTTGAGGGATTAGGGTTTAGGGTTGATGAATTAGGGTTTAATGTTGAGAGTTGAGGGTTGAGGGTCGAGGTTGAGGGATAGGGTTAATGGTCAAGGGATTAGGGTTAAATAAGAGTGTTGAGGGTAGAGGGATTAGGGTTTAAGGTATAGTATCGAGCCCATTGAGGGTCTAGGAATAGGGATAGCATTTAGGGTTTAGGGATGAGGGATTAGAGTTGAGGGATGACATATTAGGGTTGAGGGTTGAGGGATTAGGGTTTAGGGATAAGGTTTAGGGTTAAGGGCTGAGGGATTAGGGTTTAAGGTATAGTGTTGAGGGTTTAGGGATAGGGTTTAGGGTTGAGGGATTAGAGTGAAGGGTTGAGGGATTAGGATTTGATGTTGAGGGTTGAGGGTTGAGGGTTTAGGGTTTAGGGTTGAGGGTCGAGGGATCAGAGTTAAGGGTTGAGGGATTAGGGTTTGATGTTGAGGGTTGAGGGTTGAGGTTCAAGGGTCAAGGGTTTAGGGATGGGGTTGAGGGTCGAGGGATTAGGGTTAAAGTAGAGTGTGGAGGGTATAAGGATTAGGGATAGGGTTGGAGGGTTTAGGGATAAGGGATTAGGGTTTAAGGTATAGTATCAAGTTTGTTGAGGGTTTAGGAATAGGGATAGCATTTAGGGTTTAGGGATGAGGGATTAGAGTTGAGGGATAACAGATTACAGTTGAGGGTTGAGGGATTAGGGTTTAGGAATAAGGTTTAGGGTTGAGGGCTGAGGGATTAGGGTTTAAGGTATAGTATTGAGGGTTTAGGGATAGGGTTTAGGGTTGAGGGATTAGAGTGAAGGGTTGAGGGATTAGGATTTGATGTTGAGGGTTGAGGGTTTAGGGTTTAGGGTTTAGGGATAGGGTTGAGGGTCGAAGGATTAGAGTTAAGGGTTGAGGGATTAGGGTTTGACATTGAGGGTTGAGGTTCGAGGATCAAGGGTTTAGGGATAGGGTTGAGGGTCGAGGGATTAGGGTTAAAGTAGAGTGTGGAGGGTATAAGGATTAGGGATAGGGTTGGAGGGTTTAGGGATAAGGGATTAGGGTTTAAGGTATAGTATCGAGTCTGTTGATGGTTTAGGAATAGGGATAGCATTTAGGGTTTAGGGATGAGGGATTAGAGTTGAGAGATGACGGATTAGGGTTGAGGGTTGAGGGATTAGGGTTTAGAGATAAGGTTTAGGGTTGAGGGCTAAGGGATTAGGGTTTAAGGTATAGTGTTGAGGGTTTAGGGATAGGGTTTAGGGTTGAGGGATTAGGATTTGACGTTGAGGGTTGAGGGTCGAGGGATCAGAGTTAAGGGTTGAGGGATTAGGGTTTGACGTTGAGGGTTGAGGGTTGAGGTTCGAGGGTCAAGGTTTTAGGGATAGGGTTGAGGGTCAAGGGATTAGGGTTAAAGTAGAGTGTGGAGGGTATAAGGATTAGGGATAGGGTTGGAGGGTTTAGGGATAAGGGATTAGGGTTTAAGGTATAGTATCGAGTTTGTTGAGGGTTTAGGAATAGGGATAGCATTTAGGGTTTAGGGATGAGGGATTAGTGTTGAGGGATGACAGATTAGGGTTGAGGGTTGAGGGATTAGGGTTTAGGGATAAGGTTTAGGGTTGAGGGCTGAGGGATTAGGGTTTAAGGTATAGTGTTGAGGGTTTAGGGATAGGGTTTAGGGTTGTGGGATTAGAGTGAAGGGTTGAGGGATTAGGATTTGACATTGAGGGTTGAGGGTTTAGGGTTTAGGGTTTAGGGATAGGGTTGAGGATTGAGGGATCAGAGTTAAGGGTTGAGGGATTAGGGTTTGACGTTGAGGGTTGAGGGTTGAGGTTCGAGGGTCAAGGGTTTAGGGATAGGGTTGAAGGTCGAGGGATTAGGGTTAAAGTAGAGTGTGGAGGGTGTAAGGATTAGGGATAGGGTTGGAGGGTTTAGGGATAAGGGATTAGGGTTTAAGGTATAGTATCGAGTCTGTTGAGGGTTTAGGAATAGGGATAGCATTTAGGGTTTAGGGATGAGGGATTAGAGTTGAGGGATGACGGATTAGGGTTGAGGGTTGAGGGATTAGGGTTTAGGGATAAGGTTTAGGGTTGAGGGTTGAGGGATTAGGGTTTAAGGTATAGTGTTGAGGGTTTAGGGATCAGGTTTAGGGTTGAGGGATTAGAGTGAAGGGTTGAGGGTTTAGGGTTTAGGGTTTAGGGATAGGGTTGAGGGTCGAGGGATCAGAGTTAAGGGTTGAGGGATTAGGGTTTGACGTTGAGGGTTGAGGGTTGAGGTTTGAGGGTTGAGGGTTTAGGGATAGGGTTGAGGGTCAAGGGATTAGAGCTAAAGTAGAGTGTGGAGGGTATAAGGATTAGGGATAGGGTTGGAGGGTTTAGGGATAAGGGATTAGGGTTTAAGGTATAGTATCGAGTCTGTTGAGGGTTTAGGAATAGGGATAGCATTTAGTGTTTAGGGATGAGGGATTAGAGTTGAGGGATGATGGATTAGGGTTTAGGGTTGAGGGATTAGGGTTTAGGGATAAGGTTTAGGGTTGAGGGTTGACGGATTAGGGTTTAAGGTATAGTGTTGAGGGTTTTTGTCGTCAAATGTAGATTTATGGGTTTGATTATATTGATTGCCTCTTTAGTTTTGGGGTGTGGATGTTTTGGAATCAATCAGGAAGTCTTCAGGAAACTTTGTGGAAGTGGATTGGAAATCGTTTGATAGAACCCCTGCTATTTATGCTTGGATAAGGATTTGTCACAAACTAGAGCTTCTGCTTCCAAAGAAGATCTGTCTTTCTTCCTCGATGGGCATTTTCTATCAAGAACTTGATTATGAGGGCTTGTCCCTTCATTGTTATGCCTATCATATGGCGAAGCATCTGGCAAGCTCTTGCAGGAAACAGGAAAAGTTCTCCCTCAAAAACCTTGTGGTCATTCAAGTCTGAAGGGGAAGGTTTGGAAGGAGATGTGATCAATGCAAAGGATGTGATCAATCTATAGCAGGACAAAATGCGAGCGCGTTATAACGCGCTCGCGTTTTCTCTTGCCATAGAAATAGTAAAAATGTGTTGACCCTCGTGATCCAAGCCCACATGCTCTATTTTCACACTAATTCTGCGCATGCTCCAACAAAAAAGAAGTGCTTTCATGCTGTTGGGAAGTTCACATGCACATTTGACACATTGTACCACCTTTGCATGATCTTTCCACCACCTTTTTTGCTTTGCCAACTTGAGAAGGAGGAAATAACATAGTTTTCACACCAAGTTTGATATATATCTATTCAAGTTTTAATTTTTGTAGTGTTACAATGTTAATTGTGATTCAGTTTTAGGAATTTAACATCATAGATTGGTTAATAGTATTGTTGTTAGTAATTATATTTGAGTGTTATTCAATTTAACATTGAAAAGGAAGCAAGTGGTGAAAAACTCAAATTGTTGAGGAGTTTGATGCAAGAAGAAAAAACACTACATAATTGGGTACTCTCTCCATTTGAATCTTCATTTTTTAGGTATGTCAAGTCTTTACATGCATGTTCTTTACATTTTCCTTATTTCGGATTGAATTACTTTATCATGCTTTATCATACATGTTTAAAATAGACACATTCCCAATCAAGAAAGTAGCCTACAATCTCACATGATGCCATGTATATTTTCTACACTTGGGATCTTTAATAATTATGTCTAATAAACAGACCTTAACATACCATGATGTCAAACTATACAAGAATAAATCCTTACAACATAATAAAAATACAATCCTACTATTATCTTGTATTCATTTCTTAGGAACTAATATTGGTCTCTTTATCATGCTATAGACAAATTCTCCGTCATGCTAAGGAAACGATCAAGAATTAAACCAACACAGGAAGAGATAGAAGCTAAGAATGCAAAGAAAGCAATGGCTATGAGGGAACTTCGTGAGAAGAGGAAATTAGACACAATAAATGAAGACATACCAATTGAAGAGGAACCACAACCATCACAAAGAGATATGGTATTGGCGGCACAAAGAGAATGAATGCAAAAACTTTGTGGTACAAGAGATTTGAATACCATAGTTAGAAACATGTCCTCTACCACAAGTCAACATGTAGGGACACCATCTACCACATCTCAAGTTGAGAGTACATCATCACTCACATGTGATGAAGGAGGTATGCCATCGTTCCCACCTCAACCTGAAGGTATGTCATCTATTCCATCTTCGGTCGAAGGTATGCCATCTAACCCATCTCATTTAAATATTGATGAAATTCCTAATGTTGAGATGAATTTACCTAACTTAACACCACCTAGAATTTTGCATAGAAAGCCAAAGTATTTGATTGATATTGATGAGAATATTTTGCAGCCAATGGAAGGTAAGATTCCAAAACGCACCTGTAGAAGATATGCTAATAAGATTTGGAGATTGTTCTTTGAAAAGTTAAATGAGACTGCAAGATGTCAACTATTCGTTGAAATGATGCGAAGTATAAAGTATAGGTCTATCATGAAGATTCTTGGGTTGAGAACATCAGAGGCTTCAAGTGAAAAATCTATTGTCAAGAATCTAATGAGTGTGTATGAGAGTGTGGGTAACACCTCACGCACAAAAGATAGTAATGCAACATGGTGTGTGATTACATCAACTATAGTAAGTAGTCAAACGAGGAAATCTCGTCTCATTAGAAAGATGAGTCAAGAATTGAGAATTAATAGGAAAACTTTATCAAGAGCCTTTGGAAGATGCCAAAGAATTGAGGACACTAATGCCAATAAATTATGGGCATTCTCGGGGAGACTACCACGAAAAGATAAACCAATTGTTGAAGCATTGAGATCACTAATTGAAGACTTTTGGAAGAATTACACAAGGGTGTCTCCAAATCAAAGGGATGTGGTAAGAAGGAGAATCGGTAGTCAGAACCGCGAGCCACATCCAAAGCATTTTTTGGATGAGACTCAAACACAGTTTTATGGTAAATTTCTAGAGAAGTATCCTCAAATTAAAATTTGTCAAAGATATTTTGAAATGTTAAAACCTTTCTATGTTAAGATAAGTCACACACGCACTACTTGTTGTTGTAGATTACATATTGAATTTTCTAACCATTTTGATGCTTATAGGTCTATATGTTTAGATATGCATACTAACAATGATTTGTAGGGTTGTGCCATATGTGCCCCACCAACATCTTCAAGAGACTTCATATCAAGAATTTTATGTGAAAGAGAGGAAGGTCAAATATTCTACAAGAAATTATGCTTGGATGGCACATGTCATCGTTGCGGTGGCTTACAACATTTGCCAATATGTGAACATATAGAAAGAACACATGCGGTTGGAAACGAACTAGTAGAGTTTGGCAAGTATAAAATAGTGGCATACAATACAAAAGATGGTAAAGAAGCAAAGAGATGTGAATTGGTTATTGAAAAGATTCTAGTGTATCAGTTTATGCCTATATTTTGTGACAGCATAGTGTATGAGTATGCAAGACATGCCCATAGAGCTCGATGGTTGGACTTGCAATTCAAGTTATGCAAGGACACATTTCCAGTTGGTAGCATTGTTTCAGTCATTGACTTTGCAGAGAACTACAGTCTACAGCCATAGCATGAGGTGCAATCACAATATTACAACTCCACACAGGTTTCTATATTTGTGCACATCGCATTCATTCATGTGAATGATAGTACAAAGGATGACAGAAAGATCATAAGGGAGTATAATTTCTATATTAGTGATGATTGCACGCATTCTACGGAGTTTGTGCAAGGTTGATTTCAGGTGTTCTACAATGATTTGGCTAGAAGGGGCATATCATTTAGTTAGCATATCATATGGTCAAATAACTGTGCATCACTATTCAAGAACTCATGGAATTTCTATTGGCTGAGTAGGAGGCATAATTTTATAGGTATTCAGCATATGTGGAACTTTTTTGAGGCCGAGCATGGAAAGGGGGAGCATGATGGTGCAGAAGCATGTATCAAAAGAGCCATAGCACGAGAAGAGTTAAAGTATAAAGACAATGCAAAGTTGACAGGTGCAAAATTGATTGTCGAGTGGTGTAATGCTTCCATGGGTCCAGGTAATGAAGGTAAGTCTTTAGTTCGTAGATTTTTTTGGTTGATAGATGATACTAACATTGCACCATATGAGGATTTTTGTACACTGACAGGATCAAATGAGATGCACTCTTTCAAAAGCTCAATTGCAAGTTCATGGAGTATCCATACATGAAAGATGTCATGCTTTTGTTCTTCTTGTATAATTCAAGTCTGAGATGAGTGCGAGTCAAAGGAGTGGGTTGATGAATGGCAGTTAGGTTATCTTAGCCCACTTGACACGTATCGACCCCCGACAACACTAGAACTAACACAGATAGAATCATCAGTTGACTTTGACCACATATCAGATTTAGTTCAACAGGTAATATAGGGCACGTATATGCATCTAATTTTATCTAGTTTAACTAGGTAATGTCATCCTACTTTGTAGTGTTTTTGTAATGTTGACTAATTTGATCTAATTTTCTACACATATCAATGTAGGGAACATATATGCAGTTATTGCAGATGAAGATAATGAAGAGGGAACAGATTATTACTTATGCCATTGTGTTGAGGCCAAAAAGAAATTGGAGGCCCCTATTACAGATGGAGAAAACATCGAATACCCTACAGGCTCAGTGGTTATTACTAGAACATGGCTTAGAAGGTACCCACATAAGAGTGTTAATATTTGGCTATTTCAGGACTTTGACACGCATCGGAAGATTCTTCATTACTCAAACCTTGTCGTGGCATCCAATGTTCATTTGCTAAAGTATCGGGGTAGACCTTTGAACAAAATCTTGTGGAAGGTGCGTGATTCTGACCATGAAGCAATACTTGACATAATAAAGAGTAGAGTAGACCCAGATGGTTCATTGGATTAATTTGTAAGTATTCACATTGATTTTTTAAAGTCATGTTACATTGAGTTGTAAGTATGCACATTAATTTGTACGGTTTGTCTTTTTTTATTTCCTCCTGCATTTTTACACATATACACATTTTTACATCATCATGTTATGCATTTTTGGTGTCCTACTCTTGATGCAACCAAACTAACTATTCCAACACGTCCGGATGGGTACATTTACGCTAGGCATGGTCCTATTTTTCACCCAAACATGTCGAAACAGTCTGAGCTACATTATACCAACGATATCCCTGAAGAGTCCAAAGTGCAAAAAGGAAGCAATCTTTGACGAGATGTTACTCAAAAATTGTGTCACTTAGAAACATTCCATCTAAGGCAACGTGATCACGTAGAGTGCTTCTATAATAACCTCTCTCAGTTTTTTATATCTCTAAGGTATTTTCCTGTGGTGAAAGGTTTACTGTTGCCCCAAAAATTATCAGAAGGAGGCAGTGTAAAGTTGCAAAGGGGTGTAACTTTTGTCCTGCTCCTGATGTGACCAAACTAACTATTCTAACATGTCCAGATGGGTACATTTACGCGAGGCATGGTCTTGTTTTTCACCCAAACATGTCGAAACAGTCTGAGCTACATTGTACTGACGATATCCCTGAAGAGTCCAAAGTGCAAAAAGGTAGCAATCTTTGAATGGTTGTTACTTGAAAACTGTGTCACTTAGAAACATTCCGTCTAAGGAAACGTGATCAAGTAGAGTGCCTCTAATATAACCTCTCTCATTTTTTTATATCTCTGAGACATTTGTCCATGGTGAAAGGTTTTTTGCTGCCCCAAAAATTGTCAAAAGGAGGCAGTATAAAGTTGCAAAGGGGTGTAACTTTCATCCTGCTCCTGATGTGACCAAATTGACTATTCCAACACATTCGGATGGGTACATTTACACTAGGCATGGTCCTATTTTTCACCCAAACATGTCGAAATAGTCCGAGCTACATTGTACCGACGATATCCCTGAAGAGTCTAAAGTGCAAAAAGGCAGCAATCTTTGAATGGTTGTTACTCAAAAACTGTATCACTTAGAAACATTCCTTCTAAGGCAACACAATCACATAGAGTGCCTCTATAATAACCTCTCTTAGTTTTTTATATCTCTGAGACATTTGCCTGTGGTGAAAGATTTGCTGCCCCAAAAATCGTCAGAAGGAGGCAGTGTAAAGTTGCAAAGGGGTGTAACTTTCATCTTGCTCCTAATGTGACCAAACTAACTATTCCAATGCATCTGGATGGGTACATTTACACTAGGCATGGTCCTATTTTTCACCCAAACATGTCGAAACAATCCAAGCTACATTGTACCGACGATATCCCTGAAGAGTCCAAAGTGCAAAAAGGCAGCAATCTTTGAATGGTTGTTACTCAAAAACTGTGTCACTTAGAAACATTCCATCTAAGGAAACGTGATCACGTAGAGTGCCTCTACAATAACCTCTCTCAGTTTTTTATATCTCTGAGACATTTGCCCATGGTGAAAGGTTTTCTGCTGCCCCAAAAATTGTCAGAAGGAGGCAGTGTAAAGTTGCAAAGGGGTGTAACTTTCGTCCTGCTCCTGATGTGACCAAACTGACTATTCCAACACGTCCAGATGGGTACATTTACGCTAGGCATGGTCCTTTTTTTCACCCAAACATGTCGAAACAGTCCGAGCTACATTGTACCAACAATATCCCTAAAGAGTCCAAAGTGCAAAAAAGTAGCAATCTTTGAATGGTTGTTACTCAAAAACTGTGTCAGTTAGAAATATTTTGTCTGAGGAAACACGATCACGTAGAGTGCCTCTACAATAACCTCTCATTTTTTTATATCTCTGAGAGATTTGCCCATGGTGAAAGGTTTTCTGCTGCCCTAAAAATCATCAGAAGGAGGCAGTGTAAAGTTGCAACTTCTTCTTAGGCACAAATGTCAGGGTACACAAGGGGAAAATGGCACCTAGATGACTTAGTGTATTTCTATGACTTCATTCACATGTTTAAATGTTTGAGAAACTCTCCTTTACTAAGCGCTTGTCCTCATGTCAACGTTCAGCTTTATACCTCCTAGGCGCTCAATTAGGTGATGTCCAAATGAGCGCCCAAGGATGTGGAGTCTTCAATTAGGGTTTGGAAGTACAAGATGTTAAGAGCAACATCATTCAAGCATGATCCACACCTAATAAAGGAATTTGAAGTCCTTAAGTCACCCAAGATAGGTTAGGTGCACTTTCTCTCTCCTCCAGCCTCAAAGTGGCGCCTAGCATAGAAGTATCATGTTAAGAAGCACATCAAACAAGGTGCTCTGGCAGGAAAAATTGTTTGGCCTTCAAGATGAGGTTGCCTTAGTGAATTAAGTCAGGATGAAAGCCTATTCACTCTAGGTGCCAATCTTAAGTTACACAATCATGAATGGGCGCCTAGAGCAATAAGGTGCTACATCATGGTTCCAAGACCTTAAAATGGCATCCAAGCATGTAGGAGGAATTTTCAAGGAGCCAGAATGTTTTTGAAACTCTAAGGAACTAGTCCAAAGACTCTATGGTGCCATCTTGATACCATTGAGTCAACTTTGGAACTCAAACATATTGAAACAAGGTCTAGGAAGCTAGGCACCATCTCTTGCCAGTTCAACCTCTCAGATGCGCCAACATTGGAAAGACTCTTAATGAGCACCTAAGTTTGAATTGATCTTGTGATTGAAAGTTTGGTGATGTATTGGTGCAAGATGATCTTTAGTTGAAGCAATCTAAGTTCCAGGAAGGGTTTAGAAGTTATCAACCTCTTCACTAAGTTAAGCGCACTTTACAAGCTTTCTTACCCAAGAGTTGCACCTCATTAAGACAAGGCGCATCTTAACCTCCAAGACTTTTCCAAAGAAGCACTTCAGTTTATTAGCACCTTTGGACCTTGTTTTGCATTCTGAAAGAGAAGGCACACTTTGGAGGCATTTCTAACCCAGATTGATGCCTAGGTATAGTCATCTCTCTGGAGCATTACAATGTGTTTTAAAATGAAGGAGGACATTTCATAAGTTAGGGAATTGATCACTGAAGACCTTGGAGTGTTTGAATTACTCTAAGCAAGAAGGCACATTTCCATGGAGTAGCATACTCTAGATAGCGCTTAATGCCATCAAGGTGCAATTCCACCCTCACTTTGGTGCCTATCATCAAGAAGGGGCATTGGGCCTTCCTTGAACAGTTCTGAGCGTTTGAAGTTTGTGAAATCACCAAGGAATGTTGGGTACCATGTGTATCCTCAACAAGCTTGAGTTTGCGCCTAGACAAGTTGGTGCTTATTCATGTTTTAACTTCCCTCTTGAAGCACCTAACTTGGGAAAAAGTTATCTTGTTGTTAGTCAAGTGTTTGATGTGTTTTGGAGACTCCAAAAGACTTCCTCTTGCTAGGCGCTCTTCTTGGCAACTACAACCTTCAACTGGCGCCTAGATCCTGAAGAAAAACACTTGCAAGTGTGGGCGCACTTTCCTTGTGATGGAGCATCAAACTGGAGCCTATAAATCATAATGAATGAAGTGAGCGCCTAGGATCCTATTGGTCCAATAGGTGGTTTTGGGATCTGTGTCAAGTCATTGGATTAGGTTGCCAACTTAGAATGATTTTCATGCACTTAGACTTCAAGGCGCCAAAACTAGTAGGAAAATATTTGGGGGGAAACCACGCTGATAAAAGTTGGGTAAATTTAACCTCCGAGTTTGATTAGGCTCCATATAACAACAATATTTATATCATGTCCCTTTGCTTTATGAAACAAGCAGTATGTGTCAAGTCATAGGGAGAACACTATGGTCCTTAGAAATTTCTCTGTGACTTTTGATAAGATTATCTGCTATTATGTGGATGCTTGATAGTATTAAAATTATTGGGCATTAAGTTGAGGTGACCATTCTTGTTATGATCATCACTTTTCACAAGGGGTATGAAAGTTATCCCATATATCATTACATTATGATTATTTTTCAATATCCTGATGGTGGAAGGATTGTTTTCACTATTATCTCTAGCTTGGGAAGTCATCAACCATCCATTTATTCTGTAAACCCTTTACCCACTACTAATTGTGGCTTGATCAATTCTCAATGCACTTTCTAAATATTCCTCATAAGACTTATAAGGTAACTTCTAAACCTCCTCCCTTGTATCCCTATTTACAAAATGCAAAAAGAGGTTATAGATTTCTCTATGGGCCATATTTAGGGCACTAGTTGACAAATAAAGGACTTGCCTCTGACTTCTAAAAATGTACCAATAACTAAACATTTTATTTCATACTTAGGAACTCTCAAATTCTTGCCTTGACCAATTTGTTCATATTGAAAGGTATCACAAAATCACCAATGGGTTGTATGAAGAAATGTATAGAGACCTTTGGAAGGTAATAGTACCAATTTAACATGATTCCTTCAAGGGTCTTGGGAAATATCCTAGCCACAACTATGTCCCAAGGGAAGATTTCTCTTATAGTCATCATATATGCCTTGATGTGGGAATTTGGATTCCCTTCCCCTTTGAATTTTGGTACATCTGGGAGGGGATGTAATAATAACATATTACAAATTTTTAAGTCAAGAGGTTCTTTTAAATAGTCTAAGTAGGTTCCTGAAAAGGAATCTTTAGAAGTTGGAGTTCTTATGAACATGAGACCCATGGATGGGGCTTGTGTACTTAGTTGATTTTTCATTTACACATTTGTTTGATATCCTAGATACATTGGTTGGACAGTGATGGGATGATACACTATGGGAGTCACATGATTTTGTGGTGCATAAGCCCCACTAGGTTGTTGAAGATGTGGGAAAGTGTCATTACTAATTTTTTGAAAAAAAAAATTAGATAGGGAAGATTGAGTTGCCCCCTAGTTTTTCTCAACCCTAGTGTGGAATGGATTCGTTTGAACTTTTGGTCTTTCTATAGTTTTGTCCTTTAGAGGTTTCTCAACACCTCTAGCCTTTAGCATCCTGATCCATTGGACTAGTGTGGCTATGAGGTTGGAAAGTGTTGCAACCTCCATCCTTTAAACTTCTCCACCTTGTTATGGGTTGTTTTGAGTATTTTCACTTGCTTTCTCTTCGAGAATATTTTCTAATGATACATGATGTGTCATAGATCATTCAACTTGATAAACAACATGGAGGGATTCTCATGCCTCCTATACTTCTTGCAAGTTTCTTTATAGATAGCTCACATCATTGTCCATCTAGGTGGTCATTTCCCTAAATATTATGATAAGATAATCTTGTTAATGAACTTTGGATTGAATAAGAATCAACATGCTTTGTCTTGACTAGAATAGTTGGGATGGACAAAAATCTATTGATTCTAGGTTGGGCTGTTAAAGGTCAAGAAGTTTTGGTGTCTAATGCCCTCTAAATCTAAATATTCAAAATCATAGTGGTTCAATAAGTTACAACAAACAGTCAGGTAGACAATAGACTATAAGGAACAAGGACTACACATGAATCCAAAACAACACCAGTTAATAAGGACATCACAAGTAACTCAACATTACTTCCAGAGGCGTTCACAAAAACAAAGGGGGGAACACAACTAGAGAATGCTAGACTGTAGTAGGGATGAGTGTCTGATGTAGAGCACACAGTGGAAGCATAGAATTATCAACTTTTGAACCTTCGAACTCACTATTGGCGAGATAATGTACCATCGGCGAGCTTAAAATTTCATCGGCCGATAGGCCAATGCCACCATGACTCCGTTTGATTTCACTTCTGACAAACATCCCATCATTGACTCTTATCGGTTAGACAGACCACTATCGGTGACTTTATATCCTTTCACACTGATGTCTTTGTCACTCCAATATGAGACTCTAAGTCCCTCGCCTATCGGTAGGACTTAATACCATCGACACACTCAAAAACTCTTGTGCCGACACACCGATCTCACCAATGACAACCTTCAGACCACACCCGTCGATGAGACTCCAAACATCAATGAACTCTAATCTCATTGCGCCAATACACCGATGGATTTTGACTGTCGGTGTGACCCCCTTCATCGGCGAAGCTCTCAACTGCTCTTCCGATGCGCCGATGGGATTATCTTCTGATACATCGATGTCTTTGACTTCAAACCACACTCGTCGGCAAGATAGACCACTATCAGCAAAGCCTAACCAAGGTCTGCCGATACGACCAACTCTTGACGTTGATACAAGGTTCTTTTGAAGGCAAAGGGCGCCTAGGCTTATGGGGCTCAATTTGATGTATTTATTGAAAGCTCAAGGTGAATTGATGCTTATTGAAAATGCCACTTAGTCTTTCATTTGCATTCTAAGGGCCATTTCCTATTGACTTATATACTCCTCCTCATGTTAGGGTGCCATAATGAAGTGGTTTAGACAATAGGTGTGCTTCACTTACTAGAGGCTTGTTCTCCTTCCACCTTAAGCGCACTTTTATGGTGGAATAGGTGTCAATGGGCACCTTGTCTTAAATGAATGCTCTCTCTAAGTTGGGTGCCCTTTTGAGGCTTTATGAGTTGCAAATTGTGCCTTAACCCTTCATGCTTGTTGCTCAATGTTTGAATGTTTAAGAAAGTCTCCTTTAGGTGCTCATCTTAATGACTTTTTCTCAAGGCGCAATCATCCTAATGACTTGGATATTCATCCTAGTGTTTCAAGATATCAGGCTACTAGACTTAGTCATTTTCAGGATCTCAAACATAAAGAATAACATGATGATTCATTTTTTTATATTGCATATAGTTGACATTCTATGCTACTCATAAAGAATATTAATATTTTTTGTTCAACATGATGATTCATTTGTTTTTTAAATACAACTTTTATCTTTTAGTTCTAAAATGAGGTTTAGGTGATACTTGAATAACAATAGCTAGGTTATTGGATCAACAAACATCATATGTAATACAATTGGACTTTAAATATTTGAAGTAGCCATCTACAAATATCCATTCAAACATGGATTTATAATGCAAGTATGGACACCATCAATAAAAAAGATTTGTATTAACCAAATATCCATATAGGCATACATCAATATCTGTCGATATAAGTATAACACATATACAAAATAGCCATATAGGCTTACAAGAATGCCATATAGGCATACAATGTCAACTATATACAATACAAAATATATGTCCATAAATGCCATATAGGCATACAACAAAGGAACACAATAAAAAGTCATTCCCCTCTGGCTGGTGAAGAGAATAGATCATGGGCAGCCTTTGATCTTCTAGGGGATGGAGACGCGCATGTGGGTGGTCTACTACGAACCCGAGGGCTACTCCTCCTATTTAGTTCTTCCTACATCTTTACCTGTTACAATAAAAAGTATAGACATTAATATATAGAAATTACATGTTATAAAAAATGAAACATTTAACAAAATAATCAATTACCGCTAACATATAATCTGTCTCCTCACTTGCCTCAGTAGCAGGAATAGGCAGTGGTGATGTCATGTCCTATAGAAACCATCCAGATAGAAATTAAACTTCAAATCAATAATCTTTTGATTTTTCAAAAATAGACAACTATAACAATGAATGTAAATTGAAATTTACTAATCTGCCTCATACCCCTATCAATGCCATGGAGATATGAATCGCAGAGGCCACACCATGCTCCATTGCCCTCTAAACATGGGGCTATGTCTCCATAGCCTGCATCATCTAGAAATAAAACAACATTATTCAATTATGAAAACTATAATAGTGATGCAAATCATGGCTCCTAACATACACACACATTCATCTAAACATAGAAGTACACACAATAAAGCACACAAGTCACATAGAAAAATCTAGTAAGTACAATTAATTCATTAAACTATTTATTTTATTACCTCCATAAAGCTTTGAAGTACACCACCACTGGCAGGTGTTGCTGTGAAATCTACAATATTAACCTATTCAACATCCAAAATTAGATATTAGAATACCATTCATATAATGATGCTATTCACATGTAATATTTATAATTGTTTACTAGTTACATACGCCGACAGTAGATGATCTAGTGTAAAATGCAGGTGGCGAACCACTGAAAACTGCATCGACGCTATGACCCTGAAATTTCATTAAAATCATCAATTTAAATTAGTTAATCTTGCATTTCAAAAATGAAATTTAATAAATTAAATTCAATAAACTTGCTAATATTTACCTAAGTATCAAGGCTGAAAGTCTCACTCAGGAGGGTATCTGTCATCACCATCTGCTCAGCTACAGATGTAGCCTGTGCACCTGCATCCTGACTATCCATGGGGTCATAACCACAGGCTGACCCGCAAGTCTGACAAGTATGGGGTGGGACCCTACTCCTCACACTATCTCCCAACCCACTTTGTGCTGCAGGACCGACATGCTCTATGATGCTCTGGGTCAAGGCACTAATGGACTGAAGTGTATCGACCTCAACTCTCTCCTTCACAATGGAAGGGATAGAAACATGCTCATGGGCTGGTCTGCTGATTACTCATATCACTACCCACTGTGGGTCAAGACGTGCCCCTGGTCTATCTTGTGCTGACCCCCCACCTCTACCCTGGAAGTCCCGCATATCAAAATAGTTTAGTACTTTATTGAGGACAAACTCGCAGTAGAGTTTCCTCAAAAAGTATTGCGGGACCTCATTATTATTGCATGGAGGATGGTCAAAAACCATCCACCACCTTTGCCCAAAATTGTCCCTTATCGCTTGGTTGTTGCACCAATGGATAGGGAACCTCTTGCATGTAATGGGTGGAGGTTGATTTGTTTGTGGGTTTGTGAATATCGAACACAAGTCTAATTTTGTGATTTGTAATTTTTTCACATCTTGGTATGACAGCTTGTCTGCATAATAATCTCTAAACTCTCTCCTCTTATCCATCCAACTAGTTATTTGCTTGCTAATTGAATCTACATTTGATAACATAGATTCAAGAGATTCAGCAAGCGTGGACCTATGTAAGGTTGAAGTGGAAGGATCTTTCAACCTTGCAATTATATCTTCAATTTCTTTTTTGTTGTTTTTAATTTGCCCCATTATATTTTCTTGTGTTCCAAGGGCATGTCGAGGAATGGATGGAGAAGGTTGTTGTTCTGCAGGATTTTGTGGAGGAAGAGGAGGAGGAGGAGGAGGAGGTGCATTAACATTTCCTGACAATTAATGAAATTTACATCAAAAATCAATTCAAACCTACCTATTTAGAAACAAATTCAAACAAAAAAAATAAAAATCACTCCTTTGGCGTGCTCGATGTCGTGGAGGCATTTTGGCGACGAATTGCAAGGATTTTTGTGTCGAATTGAGATCTCCAAAACATGAGCGTGCTTCCTAGGGTTTGCAGGCTGCGGGTATATAGGAGGAAAAAGAAATGGAATGAAGTGAAGTGCTTTTTTTTAATTTATAGGAAGTAATAAAGCACTCGTGTTATAACGCAAGCACATTATTGTTTGGTTTTGATAAGCCTTAGGCTCGTCATTACCAGACCATAACACGAGTGCTTTATAATGCGCTCACGTTATGTTTTTTTTTTTTCAAAACTATGTGGCCACTTTTTGGCCCCCCATCTTTTTGCACTTACCCTTAAGGGAAAAACCATGGGGTGATTAACCCAAGATTGTATTCTCTGTTAAAAGAATAAAGAAGTACAAAATAACACTTGCCAGTTAGGACTCACTACCCAAGCACATTGCTCACAAGAGGCTCACTGCCTACTAGAGACTTACAAATGATAACAATGTGTTTGAACTGATGAACAGCATCCACATATGCAAGAGTTCAATTCTGGTTAGGCTCGGTATACTAATCTAGCACATTTCATTCTTCCTCTACTTAGTATCACTCTCTTGTCACATTCTGGGCTTGGATTACTACCTTCACACTTCTCTACTTTTCTTCACACTTAATCCATACACATCTCATTGCATACCTTTTCAAGCTTGAATCCATCAACATCAAGAATTTCAATTAACTTTCTAGTCGGTGACAAGAACACTTAGGATATTTGCAAGATACTGTTCTATTGGTTGAAATCATACTTGACAGATGATGTGCACCAAAATCTTAGGCATAGAAATCATTACTTAAGTTGGCCAAAATCATATAATACCTCAAGTTACTTGATCAACACCTTCTGCACATCCGGATTGAGGTCTGATACCTTGTTGGCTAGCTCTTTCTCTATCTGCACTGTCTAATTGAAGTCTGATACTTAGATGCTCATATCTTTCATATGCTTTGTCACTGGAGGCTAAATCTTTGGAATAAAGTAGTTCAGATACCCCTTATTACTCACCCAAATTCACAACGTGTTGGGTTTCACTATCAGAGAGTTTCAGACCCAATCTGTCAGACCCTATCATATGCTCTGGTCTTGACGACTGGATCATTCTATCTTCAATCTGACTTCCGGTATGAGTAATTTATGCACTGTAGATGTGTGAGATCTACTTTGTTTCCATCAATGACAACACTTATGAATTTTAGTAGTGTCTCTTGCCAACAATCTCCCCCTTTGGCATTGATGGCAATACTTAGTGAAAAGTGACTAAGTGTCACTGTGACTCCCCCTTTGCTTGTGCTCCATTTCTCCATACTGCTTACTGATGCTCCCTTAATGCTAGATTCATCATTTTTTACTACTCTTACCTCCCCCTTTGACATCAATGGCAATGGGTGGGATCCGCCAACCAAAAATGTGCAAAAAGTTATTATATAAGGCCGCATATGTACATACAATCCATAGGATGAACTTACATATACTTGAGTATATCTGCAAATGTAGTCTTCAACTGCACAAGCTCTATGGCCCACCTTCTCTTCATCCTATCCAAAATGGAGATGTGTCCACTTAACAAAAATGCATTTGCTTCTGCCCTCTTCAAATCTGTTGGATCATTGGTCCAGGTTGTACTTAGAGCATCTGCTAGGGCATCATGCATTGCCTCTAATTTAGGGATGATTATCCCTCTGAGTTCACCCATTCTATCCATTATATTCTTCTTCTCCTTACCCAATTTCTTAATTTCATTTATTATAACAACTACTTGGCACTCTTGACTTACTAGAGAGATAGTGAGAGGATCAAATTTCTGAGATAGATTTGTCAATTTTCCTTCTTGTTCTTTCATTTTCTTCTCAATGTCCTCTGTGACTTTGGGCCAAGAAAAGTAAAATTTGTATATGTCTCCACCATCCTTAAGAGTGTTTTCAATGCTCTCTATGCCAATGTCTAGGGTTTTTCTATCATTAGCAATTAGCCCTTGTACCTCACTGAATCTTTTTCCCAAGAACTCATTTCGGACCTTAGTTTCTGCTAATTTTTCTAAAGACTCAAAGTGTGTATTGATCGAATTAACTAAGTTCTTCAAATTACCAGATGGAGAGTAGATGGATCCTTCTGATATGAGGGCATTATCTTGTCCAGCATTCCAGATGCAATACTCAGTAGCTCACAGCCCTCCATATGAGATTTCGGGAGTTTTTCTTTGGCTTTGGTCTAAGCAAAAGATGTTATCTTCATCATCTGAACCAGGGAAAGAGAGTCCAGATTCAGTGGTCCTTGTATTAACTCTGGTTCATCTAATTCCACAACTTCCTTGTCTAAAAAACTTTGTACTACTTATGTAGTGTCTCTTGTATTCTTAACTTCCTTTTCTTTGGGGGCATCCAGACTAATTTGCTTATCACCAACAAAATTTGTTTCTTCTCTCTGCACTTCCTCTTCTAAAACAGAGGAGTTTAAGGCCTCAGATTGCTCTTTATCAATTTTCTTTAATCCTTTGACATCTATGTCAGAAGGGACTTCATCAGTTTTCTTTAATCCTTCAACATCCATGTCAGAGGGCTCTTCGATTGCTTCCTCTACAATGGGAAGTTTGAACCTCTTTAAGGCACACCAGAGAATTTCTTTTGTCTCATCAGCTACTTGGTCAGTTTCTCCAAGAATGAGCTTATTCATTCTAGACTTGCTCCGGAATTCTTCTTTGGCATCTTTGAAAACCATGTCCATTTGTTTTTGAGTGATAGTTAGACATAACTATATCACTATCTGTTCCCGGATCTCCAAGTCTTTAGCTTTTGCATTTTCTTTTCTTGACTCCAAAACTTCTTCTAAGCTCTTAGGAATCAAGGAAATTATTTCAATGAAGGCTTGTTATAAATGTTTAGGTACCTTACCATTGCTTCCTCAAGAATTCTCTTGTCCGCATCATTGTACTCATCATAGAATTCTATTACCGACTGCAGGTTTCCATCCACAGTGACTACCTTAATGATGTATTCAATTGAGAGAGTGGGTTTCTCAACAAAATCTGTTATCTTTTGCTCCTCATCAGTCCTGTCAGTTTTGGAAGGTTTGTTCTTGGCTTTCTTCAAATCTTTGACCTCTACATCTAATTCTATCTCTTCATCATCCTTAAGGCTCACATATGTTCTTGTGGCCTTAGACTTCTTTCTCTTTTCTCCTGTAACAGATGGTTTGGTTACCAATTTTGCAGTCTTTGAGTTTTTAGGAGAAATAGGGACAAAACTCCTAGTAGATCTTGTTTGGGTAGAGGCTTCCACCGGGATGCTTTCTTTCTTTGCTTCTTCCCTTCCCCTTTCAATTTTCTCTATTCTTTCTCTATTAGCATCTACTACCTCCTTTGTTAAGCCAAACCTCTTAGCAATTTCTTCAACCTCCTTCCTCACTTTTCTTTTTGACACAAGCTTCCTTAATTCAACATGTATTTTTATGTTTAGCTCATCAAAGGTGCCAAACCTCTCTACCTCAATGTCCTTGGGTTGGCTTAGCAAGTGTTGAACATGTACCTCCAACATGTTTTCATCAACTTCATAGCCCATGGGCATTATCCATACAATTCTTGGCTCGACTGCCTCCATTAGGCATTGATCTGTGTCAACCATGAAGCAAACTATGTCCTTGTATTTCTCCACAATTGATTTTGGTATTCTTTCTCTTGCATGCATCATGCTCTAGAAATTCTTGAAGTAACCCCAGAGAGCTGTCTTTTGGGCTTGTGCATCACCAAGTCCATACAAATAATCTCTTATTTGAATTGCAATAGGTCTATTATTTGCCCAGATTAGACCTTTTGATCCCAGTAACTCATTCATGTAATAGAAGAATAGACATAACACCAGATTGCCATACTTGAAGGAATTTTTCTTGCATTTCTTAATCTTCTACAGATTCTCCATCATTTGATTCAATAGAAGCCCACTCAAATCATAATTTGCATTTTCCTTCACCATCTGATATGCAGTATAGATTGTAGTACCAGATACAGAATTTTCCCTTTTTGAGTGGTAAATTTTGTAACCAATTACAATTGATGTAAACTTGACATCCGGGTTAGTAATATCATCTATAGTCATTGTCCTCTTGTCATATTTTGATTCGGTGGCAACTGTTATGGTTTAATTTTTCACATATTTGAGTGTAGGTAACCCACTAGTTGAGTGCAATCCAATTACAGCCCTGATGGCATCTTTGTTTATCTTGAATGAACTCATTAACCACGTAAATTTATCATGCATCCTACTTAACACATATCAGACCCATTCATCCTTTGTAAAAGACGGGAAATGTATGCAATGTGCAAAGTGCTTGTCTTTTAGGGCCTTGAATTCTGGTTTGAGATCAAAATTCTCATCTCTTAACTATTTGCAGTATATTTCCATCAATTCTAAGTCTCCAAAGTCTTCAATGTTTGCATGAATGTAAAGCCTAATATCTTCTACATGCAGAACACCATACGAGATTCAGGAAAACGCACCCAAGGGATCAACTTCTATAGATTTGTGAGGATGTTTCTTGAATTTAGGTCTCGGCCTCTCAGTGACATTCACAACCATGGGAGTAGCCATTTTAATAGTGAAATTTAGAGAAATTTTACAAAGAAGAAATACCTTTTTCACCTTAGGGTTTGTTGCAACTACCGAAGCAAGTTTCTGCTTGATCTTGATCTTCAGCTTCAACTTTGCAGGATCTCTTCTTAGAGCTCTTCTCTCTTCTTCATGAGTGCAAAGAGATGAAAATGATGAATGTAAAGCCTTCTATCCTTGCACAAAAACCTAATTCCTTGTTGCAATTAATGCACATTTTAAGTCATCCGGTTACCCTGTTGAGTGAATTTCTCATGAATCATTGTGTGAATCTTCAAATTATCATCTAAGTGAATTGACAACATAACTTTAGCCTTTCAAAACATGCCTTTAAATCTGCAGACCATAAAATTACATTTTCAGATCATACCAGTTCTGTTTGTGTAATTCTATTTTTACCAGATAGCTGTCAGAACCGGACCTACTCACAACTTCTTCTAATCTATAAGAGGATTTCTCAACTCTTAACTGAATGAATTTCAGATGAACCTCCAAAAAGCCCTTTAATCTACAACCTTTGATTCTTCCTTAATGTGCCAAATTCAGGCACTTATTAGCTAGCTAGGGGAATTTTGATCTTCTTTGTTACTAGCACCGGATTCTAGTGCGGACTCATCACCAATGTTCATCACACTCTTCTTTACCCAAGTCTTGCTCATATCCTTCTGAATCTCATCTGCATTCACTTTATTTTTGCCTTTTTCTTGTTTCTGATCACGTCTCACCAGACCTTTTCCATCATAATTTCTACTCCTACATAATCTAGCTATATGACCAGATTTATTACAATTGTAACACACAACATTTCCTTTCTTATTTGATTGATATCCTCTTGATCTGCACTGATTAGCCATATGCTAGATTCTATTGCATGTAAAGCATCTATCATTGAAAGAATTGTTCATTTGCATATTTCAGCATTCATGAGATTTGTGACCATACCTTTTGCAACTAAAACATTGACTGGAGAAGGATGGATTATTTTGATTCATTATGTTCCTACACTGAGTTGTTTTATGACCAAATTTATTGCAATTGAAGCAGTTTCCATTGAAAGATGGATATGTTTGAGCATTTGGTTGCCTTACCGGAGGTCTTCTAGGCCTGTTTCTTTGTCTTCCTAATCCAAAGTTCTTTTGACTAGATCCAGAGCTTTCACCTTTCTCATATCCCAAGCCATGCTTATCATCTACCCTCTTTTGACTTTCAAGAAGAACTTCAAGTTGCGCTGAGCTTATCTTGAATTTTTCTTTGTATTCATTTGTAGTTTGAAGATCTTGTTTAAGAGTGTCAATCTAGCTCTTAAGTTGTTCTTCATTGTATCTGGCTTCTTCAAGATTAGACTCAAGATGTCTGATTATTTTGTCCATTTTGTGGTAGTCTTCTATTTTCTCCTTGAGGGATTGTTTTAAGTTATCTTTAGTCTTTCTCTTCTCTTCAATTTCTTGGGTGAATTTCATAACCCCTAATTCCATTTCATGTCTTATCATAACAACTTCTTTTTACATCTTTTCACATAGCTTTGTTTTAACATTTAGGTCTTTATCAGTACTATTGGTTTCATTCTGATCTGCTAACTTCTGAAGTAGTTCCTTTCTCTTTTTCACAGAATTACTGAGTTTTTCTTTCAGCGCATTGAGGAAATCATCAGCCTGCTTAAGTCGCTCTCTCAAGTCATTGACTTCAGACTAGGATTGTTCAAGATCATCTAAGGCAGACTGTAGTTGCTCTTTCATACCATATGCATCCATTGAAATTCCCAAATCCTCCTTAAGTTGTTAGGCTTTTTCTAAGGAACTTAGCTTTGATACCAATTTTTGGAAACAAGGTAGATAACTGAGAGGGGGGGTGAATCAATTATCTCAAAAACTTTCTTACTTTTACTTCATTTTCTTGTCTTAACATTCAATGATATATCAAAGCATGGAAGAATAAGCAATCATAAGAACTAAAATGAAATCAACACACATAACACAAGGATTTTTATGTGGAAACCTTGTTAAGGGAAATACCACGGGGTGATTAACCCAAGATTGTATTCTCTATTAAAAGAATAAAGAAGTACAAAATGACACTTGCCAGTTAGGGCTCACTACCTGAGCACACTGCTCACAAGAGGCTCACTGCCTACTAGAGACTTACATATGATAACAATGTGTTTGAACTGATGAACAACATCCACATATGCAAGAGTTCCATTCTGGTTAGGCTCAATATACTGATCTAGCATATTTCATTCTTCCTCTGCTTAGTATCACTCTCTTGTCACATTCCAGGCTTGGATTATTGCCTTCACACTTCTCTCTTCTTTTCTTTGCACTTAATCCATACACATCTCACTCCATACCTTTTCAAGCTTGAATCCATAGGGTATATATATATATATATATATATATATATATATATATATATATATATATATATATATATATATATATATATATATATATATATATATATATATATATATATATATATATATATATATATATATATCCGCATCAAGGATTTCAATCAACTTTCTAGTCAGCAACAAGAACACTTAGGATATTTGCAAGATATTGTTCTGTCGGCTGAATTCATACTTGATAGATGATGCACACCAAAATCTTAGGCATAGAAATCATTACTTAACTCGGCCAAAATTATATAATACCTCAAGTTACTTGATCAACACCTTCTGCACATCTAGATTGAGGTCTGATACCCTGTTGGCCAGCACTTTCTCTGTCTGCACTATCTAACTAAAGTTCGATACTCAGATGCTCATATCTTTCATATGCTTTGTCACCGGAGGCTAAATCTCTGGAATAAAGTAGTTTAGATACCCCTTATTACTCACCCAAATTCACAACATGCTGGGTTTCACTATCAAAGAGTTCCGGACCCAATCTGTCAGACCCTATCATATGCTCTGTTCTTGACTACCGGATCATCCTATCTTCAATCTGACTTCTGGTATGAGTAATTTATGCATTGTAGATGTGTGGGATCTACTTTGTTGCCATCAATGACAACACTTATGAATTCTAGTAGTGTCTCTTGCCAACAGGAAGATGCCCCCAAGTAGAGAAAACAAAGATTAAATCACAATATAGAAGGTGAAACAAAATACGTAAATAACAACAATTGTGATATAGAAGATGAAATGATGATAAGAGAAACACAACAATCAATAATATAGAAGCTGGAATGGGAATAAGAAAAAACAAAAAACAAGGCATATTCAAAAAGGCCAAGACATAGGAAGACGTGCACAAGATGAAATGAAAATACAAAATGTAGATATATATAGATATAGTCGTACTCAATGTCTCATGACACATAGTTGGAAAGATCCACCTCTAAGAGGCTGTCCTTTTCATATAAGGTTTAATTATATTAGATTCTTCTTTAATTACATGAATTTCTTTTTCATACATATGTGTTTATTCTTGATATGAATTTATATTTTTTGTAAACACATTGTCAATAGGTCTAGAACATTAAGTGTTTCTTTCTTTTGCCACTTTTGTTGTATCATTGGGGATGGTTGTGTACAATTTTTTTTTGGCATTTGCACCACAACACTTGTCTTTGGAATCTATGTAGTAGTATTCTCAACATGAAACACTATTTTTTGTAATATTGGTTATTTATCCTTCTTTGGTGGAACAGAGGATGAAGTATGATTAACTTGATTATTTACCATCTTTTGTTATTTCTGATATACCTCATGAAGAACTTTTCCAATTTCATGTGGAGATTCCTTGGGAGAAGTATACAAAGTGAAATGGGTCAACTCTAAAATAGGATCATACGAATCTCATGTAACTTTTACAACTCTACCTTCATGAATAAATTTTACACATTGATGCACAACTTAAGGTATGACTTGTGAATATTCTAACCAATGTCTATCAATTAATACATAAAATATATCAAAAGAAGGAATGGAATGGTGATGATAATTAAACTAAAATAAATTAAATAATTAAATAAGAAAATAGAGGGGCAACTCTAAAGCTGGTGATGAATCAAAGATGCAAATGTAGTGTTGAATTAATTTTATATTAAATCTAGGAATTTATGTCCTCGTTCTAATGACTATCTCAAAATTTGTGTGATCTCAAAAAATTGCGTGCTTCATATCTGAGTGTCATAGGGTCAATCTTGAGTGATGCAAATTTGATATGATGTGTGGAGATGATCTATGATACATGCAAACTTGATCTTATGTGTGGAACTAATCTATGATGCACCAAATTGATCCAATGAAATGTGCACCTAAAAACATACTTACCTTCATCTTCCGTGTAGCTAAACTTGTCAAGGTGGTGTCTAAGGACATCATTAGGAGTTTGTCAAATTGATAAGTGAATAGATTCTCATAAGCCAAACCCTTTTAGTGGTTCAAATTAATGACAATGAATGATATTGAAGGCAACATCATGTAGACATTTAGATGGCCTATATGATGATTATGTGTGAATCTAAGTTTTTATCCATTTAGAAATCAAAGTGTAATCTAATGATTCTCCTTGATGTCCTCTTATTCATCCATATTTCTAGATGATGTTTAAATGAACAAATGAATGTTTTTAAATACAATGACATAGAAATATGTCACATAAATGTGTGTAAAGTCAACCCATAATAGCTAGTACAAGGGGACAAGAAATCTTAGAATTTTAATATGAATATTTAAATTATAGGTTCATCCCACATGCCTCATGATTGAACCAAGTCAATCCTAAGCCACTTAAAAATGAACCTTAGGTAAAATGATAACTTCAAGGTAAATATGGAAGTGCATGTAAATTAAGATGTAATAATGAGGAGTAATTGACAAATGTATGGGAAATAGTACAAATAGGAGCAAAACTAATATGAATAAAAATCTAACCATGAACCAAACTTAACACAAGAGTATTATGTTATTGCATTAACAATATTCCCATCAAAATAAACACAAAATTAAACAAGTGACATGTAGTGACTAGTACCCACTTTTAAAATATTGTAATTATAGAATTTGTTTTGTAATTAAAAAATTCAATGTAAATGAGATTGAAGTAGTATGTGTTACATTCTCTCTTATTTTATATGTTGAATTTGTTTTAATTTTAATTTCAATTTCAATTTTTTATATTTTTCAAATATACAATACCTGACATATTTCTTCTCTTTATAAAATTATTTGTATTGTGTAGGTGTTAAAAAAGAATTTTAATTCACTACCTATTTTATCAGTTCCCTCATTTTAACCTTTTTACTCACAATAAATGCAGGTGTTGCATGGGAAGAACTAAAGCAATGTCTATGTTAAATATTGCTTTTAAATACAGTTAAAAAGGTGAGATTACAAGAGTCGTTAATTTAATACACCTACAGGAAAATATGTTAATTTATGAACTATCTGATTGGAAAACTTTGAGAGCATGTGGTAGCCTGGAAAGATGATATGTGTCTATACATAAGAGTGGTGGAAGCTCTGGCTTACATGTCGTTATAACCTAAAAAGGTTTTTATAGTGGATTTGACTATGCGCTGGTGAACACTAAAATAATGGTGACTGCATTTGCTCTTGCTAAAACTGATTAAATGCTATAATAAAGTGCTATTGGTTATTGTTAATTAGTTTGTTTGCTTTCAAATTTCATGGTACTAATGGTACTATTCATTGGGTACAATATATTAATAGATTAAATTAAATATCTTAAACAATGTGAAGATTGTAATGAGAGGTGCAATGCTTTAGTCAATCACTAATTTTTTATATTGAGTATTTTTAGTTAAAAAGTTCCAATATAAACTTTACTAAAGATAAAAATTTAATATAATATATAATTACCTGACATATACACATTTTAATAACTAATTAAAAAATTCTATGACAATAGTATCTCCATATTTACAATAATCTCCAATTCAAAGTCAAAACCCTAAAGTTAAACACGTTATAAGAGGACATTAATTCATTATAAATCATGAAATAGAATATTTGGAAAAAAATACTAAAAAATCTTCATTGACCATATTGGAAATTAGACTTCATTTAGAACAGTTCAGTTCAAAAGCTTTGAATAGAAAAAATAGAGCTGTTGGTTGAGGCAGAGTAGAATAAAAAATTATCCAAAGAGCACGTCTAGTCTTAATGGAATCTGACTTGTCCACCTTTCCAAAAGCAATTGGAAAAAATATAGAAGAGTTCCCACAAGATCCACAATATTGTAAAATTTTTATTTAGTTGAATATGCAAGTAATGATATGGCCTCGGCCCACCGCATGAAAAAGTTAAACACCAAACAGACAAAGAAAGGTTGGTATTGCATGAAAAAGTTAAATAACAAGCATACAGACTGTTTGGTTTAGACTAGTAGTTGGCCCATGTTTCTCTTGTATGCAGCTACAAGATCCCTGTTTTAGAGAGCACTCAAGAAACTTTTCTTAGTGCCAAACCTTTTTGTAACTATAATTCTGATAGATTCTAGTGTTCACATCCACTACCTGATGATGAAGAGGCATGTGGGTGTGGGTATGGATTTCTCAGCAGGCAGTGAGTATGCCCTCCATTGGGCTCTTAGCAGTCTTGCCAGACATGGAGATACAGTCTTTCTAATAAGTGTAAACAGTGACCTTGATTATGGAGAGGGTGCCTTATGGATGGAGGAAGGAGCTCCCCTTGTTCCTCTAGAGGAGATTGGTAATCCAAGCATTATGCTCAAATATGGCATAAAATTTAGTACAGATATACTTCAGCAGGTGAAATTGGCTGCAAGTCAGAAGGATCTGACCGTGGCTTTGAAGGTTTACTGGGGTGATGCAAGAGTTAAGCTTTGCCGTGCAGAGGTGGATCTTGACCTCCATTGCTTGGTTGTGGGGAGTAGGGGGATGGGGAAGTTGAAGAGAGTTATCATAGGAAGTGTGAGTGAGTATGTTATATCTAATGCTGCATGCCCTGTCACAGTGGTTAAGACTCCCCAACAGTGCTTGGAATTGGAGGAGGATAAATGATGTATAAAGTTGGGTCTGTCTTGAGATATTGTAAGGTGTTTATAATGTTTAGTTTGTTCTGATTTATGTGTTTCTGTCTAGATGGTATGTAACAGATGTTGGAAGATATGCTGTTTATAAATAATTTAGTATGGCTTCTTAATAAAGATTAACTAAATTATGGATTCTGTTATTGAATTGGTACTTGGACTTTTGTCTATGCATGGCACTGCATGCACCCCTTAACATTTACCTTGTCTTTAAGAGTATCTAGAGAAGTGTATTTTTTGTCTTGTTCTGTTCTTTTTAGTTACCTGGGGAGATATAACTATAGTGGTAGTAAGGAGTTGTAATAGATGGTATGTATTAAAAAACAATTGTTGCTGACATATGAAAATTTTTAATATACAATGAGTGATCAAAAAAACTCAAAACTATTAAAGAAATATGTGTATATAAAACATTAACCACTCTTTAAAATTAAAATAAAAAATAAAAAACAATTACACAAATAAAATAGAAAAGTAAATAAGAGTCGAGAAAAAGTAGCAAAAGATCAAAAGGTGTGTTTCTATGCAAAAACTTGTCAAGGTGGTGATTAAGGACACCATTTAGGAGTTTGTTGACTTGATAGGTGAACAAATTCTCCTAAGTCAAAGCCCTTAGAAGTTTAAATTAATGACAATGAACGATATTGAAGACAACATGATGTAGAAAATTAAATGGCCTATATGATGGTTAGGTGTGAATCTAATTTTTTTATCCCTGTAGAAATCAAAGTGTGATTTCTTCTTGTTGTCCTCTTATGCATCCCTATTTCTAGATGATGTTTAAATGAACAAACAAATTTCTTTAAATACCATGACATTGAAATATGTCACACAAATGTGTGTCAAGTCAACCCATAACAGCTAGTAGAAGGGGATAAACTTAGAATTTTAATATGAATATTTAAATTATAGGTTCATCCCACATGCTTCATGATTAAACCAAGTCAATCCTAAGCCACTTAAAAATGAGCCTTAGGGTAAAATGATAATTTTAAGGGAGGGAGTCACTTGAATATATGGAAGTGGATGTAAATTAAGATACAATAATGAGGAGTAATTGACAAATGTATGGGAAATAGTATAAATAGGAGCAAAACTAATATGAACAAAAATCTAACCATGAACCAAACTTAACACAAGAGTATGCCACTTGTTAATATGTTATTGCATTAAGAATATTCCCATCAAAATAAACATGAAACTAAACAAGTGTCATGTAGTGGCTAATACCTACCTTTGAACTATTGTAATTATAGAATTTGTTTCGTAATTAAAAATTCAATGTAAATGAGATTGAAGTAGTATGCATTACACTATCTCTTATTTTATATGTCGGATTTGTTTTTATTTTAATTTCAATTTTATATTTTTCAAATATGCAGTATTTGACTAAGATTATTTGTGTAGATGTTTTAAAAATTAAATAAAATGGACATAAAATTGAGATTTGGAAAAATGTTATAAGAATTTTATTCCTACCTGTTTTATTATGGGTTCCTTATTTTAACCTTTTAACTTACAATAAATGAGGCAATACATGGGAATAATTAGAGCAATGTCTATGTTAAATATTGCTTTTTAATTACACTTAGAAAGGTGATTACAAGAGTCATTAATTTAATACACCTACAAGCAAATATGTGAATTTATAAACTATCTGATTGGGAAACTATGAGAACGTTTGGTAGCCTGGAAAGCTGACATGTGTCTTTATATAATAGTGGTGGAAGCTCTGGCTTGCATGTCGTTATAACCTAAAAAGATTTTTATAGGGGATTTGACTATGCACCGACGAACACTAAAATAATGGTGACTGCATTTGCTATTGCTAAAACTGATTAAATGTTAAAATAACGTGCTATTGATTATTGTTAATTAGTTTGTTTTCTTTCAAATTTCATGCCACTACTCATCCCGGTACAATACATTAATAGATTAAATTAAATATCTTGAAAATATCTTGAATATTGTAATGAGAGCACTCAAGAAACTTTTCTTCTTGCCAAACCATTTTGTAACTATAAATCTGATAGACTGTAGTGTTCATATCCAATACCTGATGATGAAGAGGCATGTGGGTGTGGGTATGGACTTCTCAGCAGGCAGTGAGTATGCCCTCCATTGGGCTCTTAGCAGTCTTGCCAGACATGGAGATTCAGTCTTTCTAATAAATGTAAACAGTGACCTTGATTATGGAGAGGGTGCCTTATGGATGGAGGAAGGAGCTCCCCTTGTTCCTCTAGAGGAGATTGGTAATCCAAGCATTATGCTCAAATATGGCATAAAATTTAGTACAGATATACTTCAGCAGGTGAAGTTGGCTGCAAGTCAGAAGGATCTGACTGTGGCTTTGAAGGTTTACTGGGGTGATGCAAGAGTTAAGCTTTGCCGTGCAGAAGTGGATCTCGACCTCCATTGCTTGGTTGTGGGGAGTAAGGGGATGGGGAAGTTGAAGAGAGTTATCATAGGAAGTGTGAGTGAGTATGTTATATCTAATGCTGCATGCCCTGTCACAGTGGTTAAGACTCCCCAATAGTGCTTGGAATTGGAGGAGGATAAATGATGTATAAAGTTTGGTCTGTCTTGAGACATTGTAAGGTGTTTATAATGTTTATTTTGTTCTTCTTTATGTGTTTTTGTCTAGATGGTCTGTAACAGATGTTGGAAGATATGTAGTATTGGCTGTTTATAAATAATTCAGTATTGCTTCTTATTGAACATAAGTCTATAACAGATGTTGGAAGATATGTAGTACTGGCTATTTATAAATAATTCAGTATTGCTTCTTATTAAACATAATTCAGTATTGCTTCTTATTAAAGATTAACTAAATTATGGATTCTGTTATTGAATTGGTACTCGGACTTTTGTAATGCTTCTTATTAAACATAATTCAGTATTGCTTCTTATTAAAGATTAACTAGATTATGGATTCTGTTATTGAATTGGTACTTGGACTTTTGTCTATGCATGGTACTGCATGTACCTCTTAACATTTACCTTGTCTTTAAGGGTATCTAGAGAAGGGTATCTAGAGAAGTGTATTTTTTATTTTGTTTTGTTCTTTTTAGTTACCCGAGGGAGATATAACTATTGTGGTAGTAATGAGTTGTAATAGATGGTATGTATTAAAAAAATAATTGTTGCTGACATATGAAAAATTTTAATATACAATGAGTGGTCAACAAAACTCAAAACTATTATAGAAATGTGTATATATAAAACATTAATCACCCTTTAAAATTAAAATAAAAAATAAAAAAACAATTACACAAATAAAGTAGAAAAGCAAAAAAGAGGCAAGAAAAAGTAGCAAAAGATCAAAAGATGTGTTTCTATGCAAAATATATATTTCTATAATGGGCAATTGAAATTTGTTATTAAGGGATAGCCACTCCACTAGTATTTGTGGCCCACTATGGAGCTATTAGCAAGAGAACAAAGTAGTCATTAGAACCTACTGTAAGTCGCCGCAAGTGAAGTGCGGAGGAGGAAGCCAACATGTATGATAGTAGTTAGGATGCCTTGTAAGGGACACGTCCCTATTAGAGTATATAAGATATGTAATAGAATAGAAAGTAAGAAAGTAGAGAAGAGAGTATGTAAGAAAAAGATATATGTGCAGAGCAGAGATGTAGACCTGCCAATTTTGTATCTGATATTATAATGAATATATACGGAGATATAAGGATTAGACCTAATGGATGTGTGTATATGATTATATTTGATATGTTGTGTATGACGTATTCTTACAACATTACATGATTCCTAACTGTTATCTATGTTTCTGTCACTGTCATGTCTGGGGTATAAACTGAATTTAGAGACTTGACTAGGCTCAAATCACCGAACTGTGTCCTCCCCATTTCTTGCCAACATTTGGTTCCATTATCAAGACCCTAGACAGAACAGTGAAGAATAAATAGGATGAAACAATAAAAGGAAAAGTGCAAAACAAAAAGAAGAGGTAAAAGAGTAAAGAGAAAAATAACAAGAATTTTTTTTATGATCTGTGGTGAATTCTCTTAGGACCTACCCTTATGAGAGGGGGGTAGACACCTAAGGTGATGACAAATGGAAAGGGGGAGGATCTAAAAAGATGTAACTCTTCATACTAAGACAACCATGGGATACATAAGGATTAATGTAATACCAAACCTAAAACACCCATGACAAAAGGGGATAATAAGATATTTAGTTGCAAAGAGATAAAGGAAGGGAGAACAAAACCCTAATATAGAGAAAGAAACCTAAGAAGAAAGACCAGAAGACAACACATCGCAAAGTAATGCAAGCACCAGAAAAATAGAAGAAAACAACAATGGACTCTCCCATCAAGCTACCAGTGTCTGGAAAAGACACCTCAGAAGCAGCAAAACATGTATGTGTCCTAGAATCAATCTAGAATAGAAAGAATGTAACCAGAGACCAGACAAAACTATTTGATTTCGTGGGGACACTTAGAAATGATGCTTTAAAATGGTATAGAAAAACCTTCCCCAAACATGATAAGACATGGGAAGAAGTAAAGAAAGAATTCTTGGATAATTTTGAGTTTTCAAAAATCCCCACAAAAGGGGTAAGCAAGATGAGAGATCTAGTTCAAAAGGGAGAATCCATAAAATATTTTGACAAACAATTCAAAGAAATATCCCGCAAATTAGAGGAACCTTTATCAGAGAAATAGAGAATTTGATGGTTTGTATCAAAACTAAGTCCTAACATTAGGACATCCTTGGATGGTAAAATCTTTTACTCCTATTCGAAAGCGGTAACTATGGCATGTTGCATTGAAGCACAAACTTGGCATAGAAATGATAAGACCAAGGAAAATATGGAGATGGAGAAACTTAAACTTGAATTAGAATAACTCAAATTAAAATAAGAAATCTTGGCAAGAAAGGAGGATAGTCTACAAAAGAAAAGACCAAACATATGGTGCTCTTATTGTACAAAAGGACATCTGTAGAATGAGTGCCCAATGATAAAAGGAGAAAGGAATGTCGCCACAATGAAGAGAGACTTTAAAACAATACCAAAAAGGAACAACATAGTCTATTGCGGTATTTGTGGTGATTGGGATGATCATGAAACAAAATATTTCCCATCACAACTTTTCAGGCTAAGAGAAGAAGATGATGATCATGAACCATGGTGTAACACATATCGCAATAATAAAGCGAACAATCATAACATGGCATATGTAAAAGGATTGGTAGAGAAACCCTTATACATCCAAAATCATGGATATAAAGCTCCTAGTTGGGATAATAAGAGAAATGCTAATACCCCACATAACACAAACCCTAATCTAGTACCATATACAAATAATTACAATAATGAAGATAGGGGCAATATAATGGATACATAGGATGTAGAGGCCATGGTAGAGGAAGAAGGAGAGAATACACAACATGTTATAAATGTGGTAAACCAAGATATTTTGCTAATGAATGTTGGGGTGAGAGAAGGAAATGTCGGTAATATGTGGTCATTGATGTCAACACTCAGAGTGATGTCAGCACTCAGTTTGTGGTTGATATGAATGTCCATGTTGATGATATACCAGTGTAGTAACAGAGATGCAATGATGATGCTGATGTTCATGGTTGCTAATGTTCAATGACATTCTTGATGTTCATGGTTGGTTGCTGATAATCATGGTTGGATGCCATGCCTGAATTAAGGTCAAGTAAAGTTGCATTGAGCTTGTTTGTGGTCAACAAAGATGATTTCATAATGATATATTAAAATCAGAATTAGAAGTATTAAGATGAATGATGTTATATTAAGATGGGAATTAGAAGCTATTATGAGGTTGAGAAGATGTTTCTGATGATCTATAGCATGTTTTATGCTCTTTCCTGATGATCTTAAGAAAGTATGAGTTGCTACATGAAGGTTCTGACCTCCTGATGTTGGTGAAGAATTATTGTTGCAGGAAGTTATCTGGAAGACTGTCTGGTAAAATGCTCTGCATTCCTCTGCATTTGAAGATATGATCATGTGGTTCAGAAGTTAAGTTCAGTATGATAAAAAGGTGCTAAATCCAAAGTTTCAGATCATTTGCTCCTCCGTAGTGAAAGTTACAAGTGATAGAGTTCTGGTCTGTGCTCTGGCAATACAATGTCTTGATAAAGACTGATTGGAATACTCCACATTCCTCTGCAAGTGAAGATTTGCTCATGTGGTTTTGAGGATATGTTTAGAGCTATGTATGAGTTCATCCATATGAGTTTTAGATGTTTTGGAGGTCCGCAAGCTTAGTTTTAAAACGACAGAAGTAGTATTGATGGTTTTGGGTGCCTAGTTGTACTCAAAATATATGCTGATGATGTGCGCCAACTTGTTGCTACTTCAAATGGTAAATTGGTTGAAGGAAGATGATCTTGATGATTGTGTGATGTTTCATGTTGCTCCGTAAGATTTTTTCTACTCTCTCCAGAACTAACTATGGTCTGGAATGATGGTGATGTTGGGTTATGCTCTTGCCTGGCTGACTGAGGAAGGTTGATGATGTGCACCACAAAGTTGTTGTTGTGTAGAGTTCAAGGAGTGATTGGAGATAGTGTAGAGGTCCTGCTGACTCATCTGGAAGAAGAATAAGCAATGTTTAATCATTTATGAGTATCGCCAAGATTGTGAAGACCGATGTGCTACATGCTTCATGCTTCATGTTTTCTTGCTTAAGGGCAACCTATTTCAAATGAGCGTGACATGTGGATGTTATTCTTTGAAGGATGATGTTGTGAATAATGTTTAGGACCAAGCTAAGCATGTGTTGGGATCTGCAAGTCATGTGTTTCCTTTTGGAGTGGCATGTAGTTCATGATAGGGCTTGCCCTATGCATGTTTCATGTTGTGTGATCTCTAGCCAACTTGTAAAATGTAATATTCTTGTTGTATTGGCCAACTTGTAATGAAATCAATGTAATGTCACGTATGTATTGTAAACCTAGTTGGTCTAGGTGATGTATGATTGTGAAAATGAGAAGATGAGTGTGTAAAGAGCATAATATGAACATCTTATGCATTATGATGTGTGACTAAAGGAGAAAGAGCAGAAGTAATAAGGGCTATCCTGATTCATCTTGAAGACATTTTTGTGACAGGAGGGAAGTAAAGAGTGTTCCTAATTTATCCAATCATCAAAAGAAGAATTGCAATCATCAAAGGTGTGAGCTTCAATGTCAGTTTTCAAGCAGCAGAAGGACTATCATACTGTAATCATTTCTGAGTTCATTCTCAGTTCAGGGAGTAGTTGCTTCGTTGGGTAGTAGCCCTAATGCAAAATTTGCAAGGAGTTGTAGCTTCCTTGGGAGTTGTTGGCAAGAGACATTGCTCTGGAATAGACTTGAGTGTTTCCATTGATGGCAACAAGGCTAAGAGAATCCATCAACATGGCAAAGAGACACTACTCTGGTAGATAATCTTGAGTTGGCAACAAGGCACCAAGCATTCCTGTCTGGAAGCCCTAAATTGGCTAAGTATTGGAAGTGTTCAAGTATGAGACAAAAAAAGGATCAGTACTCCACAAATGAAGGTATGATGATGCGGCTCAAGTATGATGTTCACAACTATCTATTGATGTTATATTCCAATAATCAAGTCATGAATTCCTCTGGAAGTCACCTGATGAAAAGACTAAGTCTGGGTCAGTAAAAGTAAGACAGGGACAGTGAACAATGCAAAATGAAGTGGTCTACATTCCTCCGCATTAGCATGTTTTGTCTTGCAATTCTAAAGTAAGATCTAGAGATATGTCATGACTATCAGAATCCAAGTTTGTAGCTCCGGAAGTGCAGCAGATCTTATTCTACAAGCTTTTCAATACCGATATCCAGTATGACAATATTACAATGTGGCAGGGCAACATTTCTAAGCTCCGCATTTTGGCATACAGATTTATCTTATTCTGTGGAGTTGAAGACATGTTAAGAGATCAATAATGATTGCTAAATATGATTCATGAAGTCCCATCTAGTCTGCAGCATGAGTTGTGATGTGACAAAGGAACCTATCATAGATGTTTTTAAGGAACAAGCCAACATGCTGGTTAAATCCTTATGCAGAGAAGAAATATGAGATGGATGATAAACGTAAGTGTTTGTATGATTAGAGCTAACACATATGAAGACATGTACATGATGGTTTGGATCCGCATTGAAGATTTAACACAAGAACAAGCTGACACGATATAACTCTTGGTATACACGTTTCACAATTTGCTTGCCAACCTGATCATGAGAAAGATTTAGTTGTGGATATAAATAGAGGATGGATTTTGGTGTTTGTGGTGTGTGATGTATGTGGATGTGAAATATGAGAAGATAGAATGGCCACATCAAATAAAGGGAGATCTTAAGCATATGTAAGAGCAGAGCAGAGACACAGGGGCAGACTGGAATGAAGAGTTTTGAGTCAGTATTTATAAGCTTAATTGGAACTGTAACCATGTATATGTAGATGCAGTCACAACAGTTCATCTTTGGCAGTGAGCCACCCTTCTTCTTCTTTCTTCTTATAATTGGCAGTGAGCCTTTTCTCTTGATCAGTGAGCTCCAGGCAGTGAGCCTCTTGTAACTTGGTATTGTGCTATAATAATATTTTGTGAGCTAACACTCACTGTGGTTTTTCCCTTTTTGGGTTTTCCACGTAAAAATCCTAGTGTTCATGTGTTATGCCTTTGTGGTTTCTGATTCTATGCTTATTATGTTTTCTTATTATTAACTTTGGAATTTGGATTAATAAACTTATTAAGAAGTGGATTTGTGGAATACTGATTCACCCCCCTCTCAGTATTCCTTGCTATCAACAATTTGTATTAGAGCGAGGTTCCTTGGAAGAAGTCTAACATCTTGAGGAAGATCTGGGGTAGTGTAATCATGGCAGCTAGAAGATTTGGAAATTATGAAAGCAACAAGGAACTAGAAGCAACCCTTATTCATCTTGAAAAATCTGAAGCAAAAGTCAGGGATCTAAAGGAAAACTTGCAACAAGCTGATGAATGTATCTCAAAGTTAAAAGAACAAGTCAAGAAAATCAAAGACAAATACAAAGAAGTTAGTGATCAATTGATATCACCAAATGAAGTCTTGAATGATTTGGAAGAAAAAGTTATAGAAAGAACAAAAGAAGAAGAAGATCTGAATTTAATTGTGAAAAGTAGATAAGAAGATTGTGCTAAGTATGAAAAAGAAATTGTGAGTCTAAAAATAGACCTGGAAAAGGCCAAGAGCTATGAAGAAAAGTTTAAGATAAGTACTGCAAAGCTTGATGAAATGATTGCTAGTCAGAAGAGTGCTGATGATAAGAAAGGTCTGGGATTTGAGAAAGGAGAAAGTTCAAAATCTGATCAAACAAACACTGAGTCAAAGCAAAATAGAGGAAACTAGTTCAAAAATTAAAGAAGAAGACCTAGAAGACCTCTGGTTAGACAGCCAAATGCTCAAAGGTATCCATCTTTCAATGGCCACTATTTTAATTGCAATAAGTTTGGTCATAAACCTACTCAATGCAGGAGTAGAGTGAATCAGAATATTTCATCATTCTCTGTCAATGCTTCAATTGCAAGAAAATTGGTCACAAATCAAATGAATGCAGAAATATGGTAAGAAATAGATCTCACAATGCAAGGAATAATCAATCATTTAATGGAAAGTGTTTTACATGCAATAGATTTGGACACATGGCTAATCAATGCAGATCAAGGATGAATTCATTTAGAGGAAGGAATCAAGGACAAGGAAATATCGTATGCTTCAATTGCAACAAATTTGGACATGTTGCAAGATTCTATAGAAGCAAGAATTTGAAGAGAAATTACTATGCTGAAGAATGGAAAATAGAGCAGAGGAATGATAAGGGAAAAGAAAAGGTTGATCTGGTTGAAACCAAGAAGGAAATGGACAAGATTTGGATAGATCCGCACCATCATCTAATGCAGATACTTCCTACGGGAGGTAAATTGGGTGCTCTGGCTCAGGGGGAGTAGTGTTGAAAATCCAAAACCCCCAGCCAGAAAGTGGGTGCCAAAATCTGGCATGAAGGTATATGATGAATCTGATGTGACAAATCTCTCACAAGAAAAACTAGAAGAAAAGAAGTCAACATGACACATTGCGGAACAATCTTGATCGACTTTGCCTAACAGAGAAATGTTTGACAACTTTTTGAAAACAACATTTATGATGAGTAGGTTTTGGCAAACAAAGGTTAAAAAGGGTAGTGCTCGAAGGACTAATCACTTTGTATTTGAGCCTTCAAGTGTCTAAGGTGTGTAGAAGCAAGATCATAAGCAATATTAGCAATTTCTAGTGATTCCAAGTAGAGAAAACCCTAATCCAGCATTAAGAGGTAATTACAGTTTGAAACCCTTTCTGAAATTTGCTTGATTATCCGTAGAAATGGCAACACCCCAAATAGTGGATATCACTAAGCGACCATGACCTAAATTCAAGAAAAATCCATTCAAAGAAACTGAAGTTGATCCAATGGGTGCGTTTTCAAAAATACCATACGGAGTTTTGTATGTGGAAGACATTAGGGCATATATCCATGTTGCTCTAGATGAGCTCGGTGGTGACAAATTCTCAGATCTCTACTTGAAGTTTCTAAGAAATGAACAATTTGACGTAAAGGAAGAATACAAAGTCTTAGAAGAGAAGAAATTCATCTAGTATGTAGAGTTTCCTATTTTCGCAGAGGATGAATGGGTCCGGTATATCCTAAATTGAATTCACGATGAATTCAGGTGGTTAGGGCAACCTCTCAAAATCACCAAGGAAGCAATTAGGGCAGTAATAGGGTTAAATTCCACCAGAGGTGTACCCATGTTGAAAGTTGTGAAGAATCAAACTATTATAGAGGCCACTGGAGCCCGATTTGACAAGAGGGCATTAACCATAAACATCATCACATACCATGTAGTAAGATTTGCTTATATGGTCATAGGCTACAAAATCTATTTCTCAAACCAAGAGAACTCTATCTCCAGTACTGCAATATACACCGCATATCAAATGGTCAAAGAGAATGCTAAGTATGATTTGTGTGAGTTGTTGAGAATCCAACTACTGGAGAATCTAAAGAAGATCAAGGAAAACAAAAACTATCCATTCAAATTCAGTACGTTGATCATCTGTCTATTCTTCTATTTTATGAATGAATTACCAAAGATGAAGAATATGTTCTGGTTAACTAGCAAACCAATAGCTGTCCAAATTAGAAATCTTTTAAGTAGCATTGGAAACCATGATGATTAAAAGGCAACATTGTGAGGGTATTTCAAAAAATTTCAAAGCATGATATAGTCAAGAGAAAGAATCCCCGAGAAAATTGTTGAGAAGTATAAGGATACCATATGTTTTATGGTTACAAAATATCAATTCTTGATGGAAGCAGTGGAACCCAGGACAATCTAGATTATGCCAATGGGTTATGAGGTAGATGGACAAATACTTGAAAACTATGCCCATCACCTACTCAACAAACCTAGAGACACTAAAGAAGAGAGGTTTGGGACTTATGAAGAACTAAGTTTAAAACTTCATGTTGAACTCAAGAAGCCAAAATCCACCAGGAAGGTGAGAAAAGAAGTAGAGGAAATTGCTGCTAGATATGGGTTCACAAAAGAACAAGTGATAAAGGCAAGAGAACAAGCACAAGCTGCTAAGGAAGCAGAAGAAAAGAGAAAAAGTGAATCAAGTGGAATTCTAGAAGAACCCAAGGGTTAACTAGAAAAGCCAGAGGTCTCAAGAAAAAGAACCAGAGGATCCACCTCTATAGAAATTGCATCCATTCCCTCTGATTCCACACCATCTTCAAGTGTGGAAACTCCTACCTCTAGTTCTAAGAGAAAGAAGACTAAGGCCAAGAGAATGCATGTAAGCATAGTTGTTGATGAAGAAGCAATAGAATTAGATGAGGAAGTAAAGAAGATGAAAACTGAGGCCACAAAAGTCTCCGGAACTAGCAAAAAGAAACCCTCCAGTAAGGGTCAACCTGGGAAAAGGCAAAAGAAATATGTACCTCAAATAGAGGAAGTAACTATAAGTCTTGAGGATGTGCTCAAAGCCATAATAGTAGATGGAAATCTAAAGCCAATTGCACAATTGTATGATGAATATAATGATCCAGACAAGAGAATCATTGAGATTGATGTGGTAGAATACTTAAAAATCTACAACAAGGCCCTAATCGAAATAGTTGATGATCTTCTACATAGACTGGCAAGTTTAATGGCTGCAAGAAAAGAAGCAGTTATGGCAAAGGATGTTGAGCTCAAGGAACACTCATTGATAAGATTATGTTTGGAGATCACCCCTGAGGAGAAGGCTAAAATCTCTAAAGAGATCAAGGACCTTCAGGACCAAGAGAAGAATGAACTCATTGATGTTGGGAGAAACTGATATAGTGGTCAAGGAAACAGAGGAGATCACTTTGGTAGCATTAAAGAAAAACAACATTCCTACTATCTATGACAATGAAGGACCAAAAAATGAAGACATGTCTCTGCCAGAGATAAGCCAGGATAAAGGACTGGAACAGAGTGATCAAGTCCCTGACACAGACACATTAGATATGTCAGATCAAGGAAAAACTAAAATTGATCTACCTCCTAAGAAATAGACTAAGGTTGAAGAGAATAGGGAACAAATAAGGAGCCCTACATTGAAACAAAACATTGATCAACAAGAAAATATAGACATGAATCCTCTGGAACGCAGTCAAGAAAAAGTATCTAGGAGAGCAAGAGACACTGCAGATGTCTTAGTTGGTTCCGGAAGACAATAGGATATAGATGAGTCTGAACTTCTTCAAGGACCAAAACATGGCCTCATTGTCACCTATGCAGAAATTCAAATTAGTACTATTGTCCAAGCCAAGGCACAGGAAGAAATGTTGAAGTCACATCATCAAGACAGTAAATTTATTAATGATGCATCCAATGTTTTGGAAATGATGGCAACATTTCAAAAGGATACCTCATTATCCTCTGCTGATCATCTCAAAGGGCTATTAAACTCTATAAGTACTCATTTTGAGTCTTTTGAAAAATCTACAGAAGCAAAAGTTAGAAAAGAGTTTGATTAAAAGAGATTGGTTGAGTTAAAGGCTATGATAGCTAAAGATAAAACTCTGTTAGGAAATGGAATAAAAGGCATACAAAGTTCCATTGAAGAAGCTTGTAAAATATACAAATTTTATTTATCTTGGCCAAAAATTACAAAGGAATTAGAAGATAAAATTACAGACTTGGAACTCAAACTGCTTAATATCTCTGAGACATGATCCAATAGTTGAGTCAATAAATACCAAAGAAACACAGATTGTAAATATTCACAGTAATCTAAGCAATCTGATAAAGAAAAGGGAAGAAACTAAAGATAGGTTGTGATAGCTAAGGGGACTGATAAGTCCAAAAATTGATTCCTTGACCAATCTGGCAGATGAAGCCCTGAAATCACAAGCATTAATTGATACACCATTAGATGTACAGAAGGCAGAGAAGTTGGTCTTTCTGATAAATGGCCACATCCAAATTCTAGAAAGTGCAAGGAATAGATGGAATGGAGAGATAGCTCTAATAAAGACTATCTATAATGATATTCTACCTTCGATGACAAATTGAGATGAAATTGTGTATTTGTAAATATGCGGTAGAGTAAATAGTAAGTTTTGCAATTTTGACAAGTTTTGATTCCAGAACACACCCTTTGCCATTGATGTCAAAGGGGGAGAGAAGATCAGTGAAAAATGAGAAAATATCTCAGGGGGAGAAGGAAAATAGAAGTGTATATAGTAAGGGGGAGCAGTCAAGCATTTTTTCACTAAGTGTTGCCATCACTGCCAAAGGAGGAGATTGTTGGCAAGAGACACTGCTCTGAAATAGACTTGACTGTTGTCATTGATGGAAACAAGGCTAAGAGAATCCATCATAATTTCAAAGAGACACTACTCCAGTAGATAATCTTGAGTTGGCAACAATGCACCAAGCATTCCTGTCTGGAAGCCCTAAATTGGCTAAGTATTGCAAGTGTTCAGGTATGAGACAAAAAAAGGATCAGTACTCCTCCGCAAATGAAGGTATGATGATGCGGCAAAGGTATGATGTTTACAACTATCTATTGATGTTACATTCCAATAATCAATTCATGACTTCCTATGGAAGTCATCTAATGAACAGTGCAGAATGAAGTGGTCCGCATTCCTTCGCATTAGCATGTTTTGTCTTGTGGTTATGAAGTAAGATAGATATAGGTCATGACTATCAAAATCCAAGTTTGTAGCTTCAGAAGTATAGTAGATCTTATTCTATAGGCTTTTTAATACTGACATCTAGTATTACAGTATTACAGTGTGACAGGGCAACATTTCTAAGGTCTGCATTTTGGCATACAAATGAATCTTAGTCTGTGAAGTTGAAGACATGTTAAGAGATGAATAATGATTGCTGAATATGATTCATGATTCCCCTCTGGAAGTCATCTGATGAAAAGACTAAGTTCAGGTCAACAAAAGTAAGACAGGGACAATGAATAGTGCAGAATGAAGTGGTCCGCATTCCTCCGCATTAGCATGTTTTGTCTTATAGTTCTGAAGTAAGATAGAGATAGGTCATGACTATCAGAATCCAAGTTTGTAGCTTCGGAAGTGTAGTAGATCTTATTCTATAGGCTTTTGAATACCGACATCTAGTATGATAGTATTACAGTGTGACAGGGCAACAGTTCTAAGGTCTGCATTTTGGCATATAGATTAATCTTATTTTATGAAGTTGAAGACATGTTAAGAGATCAATAATGATTGCTAAATATGATTCATGATTCCCATCTGGTCCACAACATAAGTTGTGATGTGACAGATGAACCTATCATATATGTTTTTAAGGAACAAGCTGATAGACTGGTTAAATCCTTATGCGGAGAAGAAGTATGAGTTGGATGATAAACGTAAGTGTTTGTATGATTAGATCTGACACATATGAAGACATGTACATGATGGTTTGGATCCGTATTGAAGATTTAACACAAGAACAAGCCAACAAGATATAACTCTTAGTATACACATTTCACAATTTGCTTGCCAACCTGATCATGAGAAAGATTTAGTTGCGGATATAAATAGAGGATGGATTTCAGTGTTTGTGGTGTGTGATTTATGTAGATGTGAAATATGCAAATAGAGAATGGCCATAGAAAATAAAGGGAGATCTAAGCATATGTAAGAGCAGAGCAAAGAAATAGGGGCAGACTGAAATGAAGAGTTTTGAGTCAAGATTTATAAGCTTAATTCAAACTGTAACCATGTATATGTAGATGCAGTCACATCAGTTCATCTTTGGCAGTGAGCCACCCTTCTTCTTCTTTCTTCTTCTAATTGGTAGTGAGCCTTTTCCCTTGAGCAGTGAGCTCTAGGCAGTGAGCCTCTTGTAACTAGTATTGTGCTATAATAATATTTTGTGAGCTAACACTCACTGTGGTTTTTCCCTTTTTTGGGTTTTCCACGTAAAAATCCTGGTGTTCATGTGTTATGTCTTTGTGGTTGCTGATTCTATGCTTATTCTGCTTTCTTATTATTAACTTTGGAATTTGGATTAATAAACTTATTAAGAAGTGGTTTTGTGGAATAGTGATTCACTCCCCCCCTCTCAGTATTCCTTGCTATCAATAGGAGTGACCCTAAAACAAAGTCTTCAAGGAGTAGTAGCTTCCTTAGGTTGTAGCCCTAAAACAAAGTCAACAAGGAGTAGTAGCTTCCTTGGGTTGTAGCCCTAAAACAAAGTTGTAATTTTTATAGCAGCAAGCTTCATGTATTGTGAGCTAATCCTCACCGTGGTTTTTCCCCTTTTGGGGTTTTCCACGTATATCTAGTGTTATGTGTTGATGTGCATTGTGTTCATATTTCATGTTTATGTTAATATTGTAATGTTTAAGTTTTAATCTGCTCTAGAGGATTTGAAGTTTGATTGGATACTGATTCACCCCCCTCTTAGTATCCTGGTGTGTTCAATAGGAAATAGTGCACATTCTGTGGTAGCATAGATCATGATCTATTTTCTTGTGACAAAGCTCAACAATATTTTAGAAATGTACCACAACCTAAAAGTGACGAGTTGCAAGGATTCAATTCACATAAAGGAGCTCGCATAATTAAAAAAATCTCAAAAAAAGTACCACAAACAGCTAAAAGATGTTAGAAGGAAGCCAATTATGAGACGGATACTTCCTACAGTGAAACTTTGAATGAAGAAGACTATTCTACCAAACTAAATTATAAACAAATAAAATAGAAGGGAAACAAAGGAAAAACCAAAGTTGCGATAGTACAAGACAAGGTACTAATACCGCAAAGAAAGTGAGGAAGAGGAAACTTTCTTCCCTAACAAAGCTCAACATGATGAAATTGTAGAAAAATCAAAACAAATCATAACCAAAGAAAACAATAAACAAAAACAACACACAATTTTTTACCAAAGGAAAAGTTGTGGCACTAAAACAACTCACAAATCTAACACAACAACATAACCTAATAGATAAGTTGAAGCAATTTTGTAAATATTGGAATAAGGAAAAGGCCTACAAACCACAAATAAGGAAAATGGTTAAAATAGATAGACAAAGGAAGACCAAACCACTAATGATAGATGCGTACATAAATCGCAATAAAATTAAGCAGGCCACGGTCGATCTGGGTGTTGATGTCAACATGTTACTTAAAAGAATCTGCTAACAATTAGGGAGACCAAGACTGAATGAGACTCCTTACAACATTAGTTTGGCAGATGGATGAAACATGAGCACATTGGGAACATGCAAAAAAGTAGAATTCAACATAATGGAGATAGAAAAACAATAGACTTTGAAGTTGTGGCAATGAAAGAACCATTTGATTCATTCAATGCACTATTAGGGTTGCAATGGTTCATAAATGCAAATGGGATTGTGGATTCAAGGAAGGAGGAGATATCTTTTACTGATAACACTAGAATTGTACATATACCATTGGGAGAAAACATGGAAGAGGCCTATATTTAAGAAACTGATCATGTAGAGCAAAGTGATGAAGATTCTAAAATCCTATATTCAATATCTAGACTACCCAAAGATGATACAACAGAAGAACCAAACTTAGAAGGAGAAATAGAGATCAAAGATGACAATTATAGCACAAATAGTGAGGAAGTACTAGAGGCTTGGTTAAACAATGAACCTAAACTAAAATCTAGAGAATGATAGGGTTCTACAGAGTATTCATGGTGTAGATCAGATAAGAAAACTTATTGCAATGTATCGCATTGGATAAAGAAGCACTGCAAAACACATGTGGCAACTCACAAGACCAAAATAAAGATAGAACCATGAAATCATGACAAGTAAAACACATCACAAGGGGGATCTCACACATCAAATTACCAAAATTTTTAGGTGTAAAAGACCTGCATACATACCTAATGGAAATGTGATGTAGGACCATCCATTTCTCCAAAGTTTTTGGGTTTCATTGTCGTGTCTTGTTATGATTTTAGGGTCATTGTACCCAATTTTTTGGTGTGCTTTGTTCAAGTCTTGTGACTTTTCCAGGTCATTGGACTTGTTGTTTCTTTCATGTTGTCCTTTGTTTCATTTTGGTGTGGTCTTGTAGCCTTCATGGCTTGTCTTGAAGCTTCCTTCCAAATATCACATTTGAATATTTGAAATTATAGAACTGATCATTCCTGCTACTCCATCTTATACAAAGTTTTCAAAGTATGGTGATGTCTCCAACAAGATTCAAGGTTGAAGTTGTACATTATGACCCCTAAGTACTCAAAATGGGGATTTACACACCCTCTCATCGAGCCACACTCAAGAAAAAGTTTAAGATTGAGCTTTAGAGCTAGTTCCATGGGCTTTTTGGAAGTTTTTGGGGACAGTTTTGTTTTGGGAAGAACATTTTTTTGCGAAAGTGAAGAGACAGTAGGAGAAAAAGAACAGTAGCAAGACTCTCAGGAGACTGGGATTACCTTGTGCCTCTACAAAAATAACCCTCAATGAGGATATTAAGGATTTAAGGAACCTACAGGTTGTCACGGTGTTTGAAGAAGAAACCTATGAATCTTTTCTAATTCTAGAGCATCCATACGTGCTTTGGCACAATTTGTGATTTGTTTTTATAAATTAGAAATGTTTTGTCCAATTTGTTGAATAATCTACGAGATGTGGTCATAAATGTATGTCTCCAAGTTGAAGAGACTGTTCATTTTTTGTTTAACTCTTTTGAATCTTATTTAATGTCCATATTTGGACTATTGCATGACCTGTTGATAACTGAGAGGGGGGGGTGAATCAGTTATCCTAATTATTTCCCTTATTGAACTTTCCTTTTAATTGATGCAGCATAAAATCAAACACAAAAACATTAATCATGAAATAAGAAACACATGACACAGTATTTTTGACGTGGAAACCCTGTTAAGGGAGAAAACTACAGGGTGATTAACCCAAAATTATTCTCTGTTAGAAGAATAGGAAATTACAAAAATGGCACTTGCCAATTAGGGCTCACTGCCCGAGCACACTGCTCACAAGAGGCCCACTGCCTACAAGAAGACACACTGTCTACAAAGTGATAAGAATCACAGTCTTGAACTGATTTGAAGCATCTACATATGCTGGAGTTCAGTTCCGGTTAGGCTCAGTACACTGATCTGCTGCACTTCATCTTTCCTCTGTTCTTTATTCTGCTATCTTTCACATACCGGATTCTTTTTGCTACCTCTGCTCTTATCTGGACTTATTCGCATATATCTCCACATCAACACTCACTTCACAACTAAATCCATCCTCTATATATATCCGCACAAGTAATTTCATCACCTTTCTAGTCGGCATCCGGAACAGTCTAGTTTCTTACAAACTTTTGTTCTGTCGGCTGAATCCTTCCTCACCAAGCAATGCGGATCAAGCATATACTTGTAGATATCATTAATCATGTCGGCCAAACATGATTCATGCCTTCACAACCTCTGTCATCAACAGTAACACATCCGGAAAGCAGTCTGATACTCTGTCAGTCAGTTCTTCCTCTGTATTCACTGTCTCTCAGGAATCCGGTACTCAACCATTCATATCTTTTTCCTTGTCCATCACCGGAGGCTAAATCCTTGGAATATACCACTCAAGGTAGTCCTCTTGACTTCCCCAAATCCGCACTGCACCAAGACACTTCCTCTGAGAGATCCAGACCAATCTGTCGGACCTTGCCACATGCTCTGTTCTTCTTCACCGGACCACAACATTCTTTATTCTGACTTCCGGTAGAGACACATTATGACTTGCGGATATGTGGGATGACCTTTGTTGCCATCAATGACAACAACCATGAATCCATATAGTGTCTCTTGCCAACAATCTCCCCCTTTGGCATTGATGGCAACACTTAGTGAAAAATGACTAAGTGTTTTCACTATGCTCCCCCTTTGCTGATGCTCTGTCTTTATATACAATTTCCGGAACTCCCCCTTAGTTGGATTCCTCATTTTTCACTGCTCCTCACTCCCCCTTTGACATCAATGGCAAAGGGTAGGGTCCGCATATCAAAATTTTCAAAAATTTCTTATACTTAGCTGCATATTTACATACTCACATATACTGAAGAATGTCTGCAAAGGATGTCTGCAATTGGATCATTTCTGTAGCCCAACTTTGCTTCATTCTATCCAAAATTGAAATGTGACCACTTAACAAAAATGCAAACGCTTCTGCCCGCTTGAGATCTGTCGGATCTTTTGTTTGGGCGGTGGTCTGAGCATCACTGATGGCCTCATGCATAGTTTCCAACTTAGGGATTATAATCCTTCTAAGTTCTCCCATCCGGTTAGTGATGTTCTTTCTTTCCTTCTCAAGATTCTTTATTTCATTCAAGACTGCAATAGTCTGACATTCTTGATTTATTATAGAAGAAGAGAGAGGATCAAAACTTTGAGATAAGCTTTGTAGCTTATCCTGTTCCTCTTTTATTTTCTTGTCAAATGCTGCTGTTGCCTTTGACCAGGATATACAAAATTTATAGATGTCACCGCCATCCTTAAGAGCATTTTCTAAGCTCTTTATTCCAATGCTTACAATCTTCCTATCCTTAGAGATTAATTCTAATATTTCTGAAAATCTTTTATCCAAGAATTCCTTCCGGACCTTTTCTTCAGCTGATTTTTCTAGAGAATCAAAATGTGTATCAACACTGCTGACTAAGGTTTTTAGATTACCGGAAGAGGAGGCTATCGGATCTATCTGGATTGATGGCATGATCTTTACAAGTACTCCGGAAGCAGCCTCTATCAACTCACAGTCTTCCATATGAGACTTCAGGAGCTTTTCATTTGCCTTGGCATTTGCAAATGAAGCTATCTTCATTGTTTGTACCGGAGAGAGAGAGTCAAAATCAAATGGGCCTTTTAGAAGCTCCGGTTCATCAATCTCTAGAGTTTCTTTGCTCAAAAATTGTTGAACAGTTTGTGCAGTGTCTCTTGCCGGAGACAGATGTTTCTTTTCTTCTGCAGTCTTAGAACTGTCAACCTCTTTGTCTTTCACCACTGCTTCCTTCTCCTGTAATTGCTCTTCTTCTTTGGATCCGGAGACTGTAGGGGAAACCGGAGGAGAGATATTTGTCTGTTCAGGGCTCACTTCTTCTGGAACAGAAGATTCCAAATCAGCAGCTGTTTCTGCACCTAAGTCCTCTACAACAGGAAGATTGAACCTTTTGAAGGCCTTCCGGAGGATCTCTTCTGTTTCTTGGGCCACTTTGTCAGTCTCACCAAGCATGAGTTGATTCATCCTGGCTTTGCTTCTGAACTCATCTTTGCAGTCCTTGAAGATAATGTTCATTGTCTTGGGATCAATTTGAGGATATAGCTGAATAGCTATCTGCTCCCGGATCTCAAGATCTTTAGCATGAGCATTATTCTTTCTTACTTCCATTTCCTTCTCTAGGCTTTTAGGAATAAGAGATATTATTTCAATGAAAGCCTTATTATATATGTTAAGATATTTTACTGTGGCCTCCTGCAGAGTCTTTTGGTCGGCCTCACTGAAGTCATCATATGATTCAGTCATTGGTTGAAGGTTTCCATCCACCGTGACCGACTTGATTATGCTCTCTAGAGACAGAGTGGGCTTTTCAACAGATCCTTCTGCCATTTCATCCTTGTCTTGGCCTGTGGAGGGCTTACCGGATCCTTTCTTCTTCTGTTTCTTTATTTCTTTTACTCCCTCATCTGACTCTGTTTCCTCTTCATCCTTTTGGCTTCCATAAGCCCTTGTGGCTTTTGTCTTGGATCTCTTACCGGATGCCTGAACTTCCAGTTTTGAACTTTTGGTTGTGGGAGGTGCAGGTCTCTTTGATGATCTGGTCCAGGTGGGAGCTTCAACCGGAGCACTTTCTTTACTTTTCTCTTCTTCCTCAGCCTTCCTCCTCTTTTCCCGGCTGGCATCAAGTGCCTCCTTTGAGATGCCTAGGCCTTGAGCAATGTGCTCTACTTCTTTTCTCACCTTCCTTTTAATCTCAGGTTCCCTGAGTTCTACATGTATTTTTACACTCAGCTCCTCAAAGGTTCCAAACCTTTCTGCCTTAGGATCTTTGGGCTGACTTAGCATGTGTTGAACATGCAGCTCCACTATCTATTCATCCACTTCATACCCCATGGGCATGATCCAGACAGTCCTTGGCTCTACTGCCTCCATTAGGCACTGATCAGTGTCAACCATAAAGCACACTGAGTCTTTGTATTTTTCAACAAGAGACTGGGGAATTCTCTCTCTTGCTTGCATCATGCTCTGAAAATTTTTGAAGTATCCCCATAGAGCTGAATTTCTCGCTTTTGCATCCCCAAGTCCATGCAAGTAGTCTCTTATCTGGACTGCAACAGGTTTGTCATTCTGCCATACCCATCCACTTGTTCCGGGTAGCTCATTCATGAAGTAGAAGAATAGACATACAATAAGAGTACCATACTTAAAGGAATTCTTCTTATCCTTCTTGATTTTCTGTATATTTTCCATTAATTGGCTTAGCAGTAGTTCGCAGAGATCATATTCTGCATTCTTTCTTAGCATTTCATAGGCAGTGTATACTGCAGTTCTGGATACAGAATTCTCCCTGCTGGAGTGATAGATCTTGTATCCTATTATCATTGATGCATATTTGATATCCGGATCTGAAATATCTTCAATGGTCATTGCCCTCTTGTCAAATTTTGATCCGGTGGCCTCAGTTACAATGTTGTTCTTGACAGATTTGAGGATAGGTACCCCTCCGGAAGAGTATAGACCAGTTACTGCTCTAATTGCCTCTTTTGTGATCTTGCAGGGTCTATCTAGCCATAGAAAGTTGTCATGCATCCTGCTCAGTACATACCGGACCCATTCATCTTCTTCAAAGCAGGGGAAATGAATAAATTGCTCAAATTGTTTCTTCTGGATATCCTTATACTCTGGTTTAAGCTCAAAAGCATTGTCTATCAGTTGCTTGTGATAGAGGTCTCTTAATTTGAATTCCCCAAATTTCTCAATGCTTGCATGGATGTAAACCCTAATGTCTTCGGTATGTAAAACTCCGTGAGGAACACTAGAGAAGGCTCCTAGTGGATCTACCTCCAATGATTTGTAGGGATGTTTCTTGAATGAGGGGCGAGGTCTATCAGAGATCTTAACTATGTTTGGAGTAGCCATTCTTCAAAGATTTGCAGTGAGGTAATGAAAAACGGAGAATACCTTATGCGCCTTCGGTTTGCACGGAGTGGTTGGATTGATTTCTTTATGCAATAGCTTTGACAGGAGATCCTTGGTGTGCTTGATGAACCTTGTTGCAGAGCTCCACTTTTTGCTTCTTCTCGAGTGCAGAATGAGCAAATGACCTTTGAGAAATCCCTTAAATTGCTCCGCGAACCCTAATATCTGTCTGCAATAAATGCTTCACCTACATCATTCCGGTTTGCCTTGTCTGGATAGCTTGGAGTATCCCGGATTAGTCCTGATCTGTGGATATCATCCGGATCTTTCAATCATGAATAAATCGAGGTAACATATTACAAGATCATCCCAAACACTCTGTCCAATCCGCAGAACAAGATAGTGCATTTCCGGATCTTTCCGGACCTTTTTGTAATCCTTTATCATACCGGAGCATCTCCCTGAACAGGTCTTATTTGATCGATCACAGCTTCTTCCTAACTCCATGCGGACCTCTGAAAACTTGACTGAAGTATCTCAAGACTCATATCTACAAACCCTTTGATCCGCATCTTGTGCCACATCCGGCACCACTTGTTTGGCTGGGGGAACAAGATTTTCTTTGAGTCTCCCCCTGAGCCTGAGCTCACTTTTTAATTTCTGGAAGAAATATCAGCACCAGAGTCTGGTGCGGATCCAACCTCTACATTCTCTGAACTTTTCTTCACCCAAATCTTGCTCATCTGATTCCTAACCTCATCCGCATTCATGTCTTGATTCTGATTATACACCGGACCTCTTTTGTCCTGATTCTTGTTTCTGCAGACTTTAGCATTATGACCGGACCTATTGCAGATTTGGCAAATAACATTTCTTTGCATATTTGACTGATATCCTCTTGATCTGCATTGATTAGCCCTATGACCTACTCTATTGCATGTGAAGCATCTACCTTTGAATGATTTGTTTACTTGTATAATTCTGCATTCATGGGATTTGTGTCCATACCTTTTGCAGTTGAAGCACTGTCCGGAGAAGGATGAATTAATCTGATTCATTCTCATTCTGCACTGATCAGCTTTGTGACCAAAGTGGTTGCAGCTGTGGCAGTATCCATTGAAGGATGGATATCTTTGAGCATTTGGCTGTCTTACCGGAGGTCTTCTAGGCCTGCTCCTTGGATTTTCTGATTCAAGATTCTTCTGACCGGATCCGGAGCTTTCTCCTTTCTCATATCCCAAACCATACTTGTCATCTGTCCTCTTTTGACTTCCAAGAAGAACTTCAAGTTGAGCAGAACTTATCTTGAATTTCTCTTTATATTCATTTGCTGTTTGAAGGTCTCTTTTGAGAGAGGCAATTTGATCCTCAAGTTTTCCTTCATTATCTTTGGCATCTTCAAGATCAGATTCAAGATGTCTGATAATCCTGTCCATCTGGTGGCATTCTTCTGATTTTTCTTTAAGAGATTGTCTTAGATTGTCTTCAGCCTTTCTTTTTTCTTCAATCTCTTGAGTAAACTTTATAGTTCCTGATTCCATTTCATGTCTTAACATAATGACTTCTTTTGATAACTTTTCACATAACTTGGTTTGCTCAGTCAATTCTTCATTTGTATTGCTTTCTTCACTTTGTCTTGCCAACTGTTGAAGCAGCTCCTTTCTCTTTTTCATAGAGAGACTTAATTTGTCTTTTAATTCTCTCATGAATTCATCAGCCTGTTTGAGTCTTTCCTTTAATTCACTGACTTCAGAATTTGACTGTTCAAGATCCTCAAGAGCAGTCTTGAGTTGCTCCCTTAAACCATATGCATCCATTTGAAATCCTAGATCTTCCTCAAGCTGTTAGGCTCTATTAGGAGGAACTTAGCTCTGATACCAATTGTTGATAACTGAGAGGGGGGGTGAATCAGTTATCCTAATTATTTCCCTTATTGAACTTTCCTTTTAATTGATGCAACATAAAATCAAACACAAAAACATTAATCATGAAATAAGAAACACATGACACAGTATTTTTGACGTGGAAACCCTGTTAAGGGAGAAAACCACGGGGTGATTAACCCAAAATTATTCTTTGTTAGAAGAATAGGAAATTACAAAAATGGCACTTGCCAATTAGGGCTCACTGCCTGAGCACACTGCTCACAAGAGGCCCACTGCCTACAAGAAGACACACTGTCTACAAAGTGATAAGAATCACAGTCTTGAACTGATTTGAAGCATCTGCATATGCTGGAGTTCAGTTCCGGTTAGGCTCAGTACACTGATCTGCTGCACTTCATCTTTCCTCTGTTCTTTATTCTGCTATCTTTCACATACCGGATTCTTTTTGCTACCTCTGCTCTTATCTGGACTTATTCGCATATATCTCCACATCAACACTCACTTCACAACTAAATCCATCCTCTATATATATCCGCACAAGTAATTTCATCACCTTTCTAGTCGGCATCCGGAACAGTCTAGTTTCTTACAAACTTTTGTTCTGTCGGCTGAATCCTTCCTCACCAAGCAATGCGGATCAAGCATATACTTGTAGATATCATTAATCATGTCGGCCAAACATGATTCATGCCTTCACAACCTCTGTCATCAACAGTAACACATCCGGAAAGCAGTCTGATACTCTGTCAGTCAGTTCTTCCTCTGTATTCACTGTCTCTCAGGAATCCGGTACTCAACCATTCATATCTTTTTCCTTGTCCATCACCGGAGGCTAAATCCTTGGAATATACCACTCAAGGTAGTCCTCTTGACTTCCCCAAATCCGCACTGCACCAAGACACTTCCTCTGAGAGATCCGGACCAATCTGTCGGACCTTGCCACATGCTCTATTCTTCTTCACCGGACCACAACATTCTTTATTCTGACTTCCGGTAGAGACACATTATGACTTGCGGATATGTGGGATGACCTTTGTTGCCATCAATGACAACAACCATGAATCCATATAGTGTCTCTTGCCAACATGACCTTCTAATAAAGATAAGACTGATTATGCATTGATATCAGTGTTGAACTATCTCCTTTGACATCTTCATGGGTGTAGACCTGTATATGTCCTATTTACATCATTTTTCCATTGGATTAGTTTGTACCTCTCTAGTAGTATCGGGATTAGTGGTTGATAATGATAAAGAACCCTAGACTTGTTTAACCTAGCCATCATTTTTGGTATCAGAGCAACAAGAGATTGGGCAATAGAAGATTGGGCAAGATTCCACCTAGAAGAATGCCAAGAGGGGGTGCCAGAAGAGGCATAGATGAAGGGGTTCTTGAATTATTGCAGAACCTTACGGAAAGGATGGATGCCATGGAGAAGGTACAGAGGAGAGGAATACCTACTGGAGATGTAAGTGATAATGAATAAGAGAATCAACAAGCCACAGAAGAGGTGGTTCAAGAAGAAGAACCTGATGGAATTGAAATAAGATTGTTGAGAGCAATCATGGGGGTTGGAGCCAAGCCAAGGATAGAGGTTCCCACCTACTTAGGAAGCCTCAATGGAGAGGAACTCATTGATTGGATCAATGAGCTTGATAATTACTTTGAGTACGAAGAAGTGGCAAAAGATAAAAGAGTCAAGTTTTCCTATATAAGAATCAAAGGCCACACTACTATGTGGTGGGATTATCTTCAGTTAGAAAGAAGAACAAGGAGAAGATAACTTCTTGGGATCTAATGGTTGCCAAATTGAAAGATAAATTCCTTTCAGGAGACTATCAAACTAACTTTTTCAAAAGGTTACAAAATCTCAAGTAGAAAGAGGTGAGTGTGAAGAAATATATAGATGACTTTTATAAACTGGTAATCAGATCAGGCCTTAGTGAAGAAGATATGGAGAAGGTTGCTAGGTACCTTAATGGATTGAGAAATAGTTTGCATGATGAATTGAGTCTTTTGTCCCCTAGATCTCTTGAGGAAGCCTATTAGTTTGCCATTAAGGTAGAGGAGAATATTATGAGAAAGAAAAACTAGCAAGGAAGAGGTGGAGAAAGAGGGGCTAGAGAAAGAGGACAGCACCACCACCAAGATGGAGAATTAGGAACTTCCAATGGACAAACCAATATGGAGAGAGGTTTTCAAAACTAAGGAGGGAGACCACTTGGAAGAGGTAGTTATCAAGGAAGAGGAAGAGGTTTCTCTAGAAAATGTTTTAGGTGTAACAAGTATGGGTACAAAGGTTGGGAGTGTCCTGAATTCCCACAAGAAGGTCAGACAAGGCCTAAGAGAAGTAATCAGATTGTGCAAGCAGATCAAGAGAGTGTGGGATCACCTTCTCATCACATTAAAGAACCTGAGGCAAGAGAGTCTTTGTTGTTCAAGAGAGTATTGTTAAAGCCACCAAAGTAGAGTCAAGAACCTATACAAAGGAGAGCTTTATTCAAAATCAATTGTAAGGCTAAAGGTAAGTGCTGCAAACTTATTATTGATAGCGGTAGTACTGATAATATTGTGGCTATTGAAATGGTACAAAAACTAGGCCTTACTAGGATTATAAATCCTAACCCCTATCAAGTTTATTGGTTGCAAAAGGGAGATCAGTTGTTGGTAGATGAGAAAGACTTAGTATAATTTCAAATAGGCAACTATAAGGATGTTGTCATGTGTGATATTATGCCTATGGATATTTGTCATGTACTCCTTGGTAGCCCTTGGCAATTTGATAGGAAAGCCATACATGATTGTAGAAACAACACTTACACTTTTCAGAAGGATGGCCAAAAACTTACACTATTACCTTTGAAAGGAGAAGAAGTGGATAGTAAGAGCAACAACATCAAGGTATTGTTGTAATGTAGAAAAGAGAGACTAGCTCAATAGATCAAACTAGGTCAAACCCTCTTCTACAAAATATTCAGGGCACAAACCGAGTTTGGCTTCTACCTTAGAAGGAGAGCCAAACTACAGGGGTTCTACCCTTTTGTTTTATTTAGAAGGAATTAACCAAATCCAATCAATCAAGCTAGAGTGAAGACATGAAACCCTAGTTGACGAAGATCAGAGCATAACAAACAATTGGAAATAGATATGGACAATCTAAAAGAAGCACAAAGATCAATGAACAGAGGAGAACCTAATTTCAAAGGTCAAAATACCAAGGACAAGGGCACTTGGGAAACCTAGACCCTAATTAGGGTTAGCAAAAACTGATTTTACAGTCAGGTTTATAATAGCGACCTTAGTTTTCTTCTCGGAAATCAACTCCTAAAACCTATTCATCTGACCTGCACACATGAAAGAAGGAAAATGGTTGGGTGCTATTTAGGAGCTTGCCTCAATCAATCCCTGTGAATGGTGTTTCCACCTCCACAATAGAAAATATTGATTAATAAAGAGCACGTTCCCTAGGAGGACATAGGCAAATATGAAGTAGAATGGAATGCTAAGACAAAGCATGAAGGAAGTCACCATGAGCATCGAAACCCTTGTATGCTTGTAGACAGTGTCACAACTTGACTCAAGAAGTTGGTGTGGCCTCCAAGATTTTCACAAGACTTGCAATATGTTAGTTCTGTAGCAATAATCCATAAGAGAGAGTTGTAGAGAGCATAAGCGAGAGAGAGAGAGTGCAAGAGTGCCAAGATTTTGCCAGAGAGACTTATATGTTCAAATGAATAGAACAACTTACTTTTATATGCAATCCCATTGATTTCGAGACAATTAAACCACACAAGGCTGACCTTAGGAGTCATTTAAGAGGCCTAAACTGACAAGGCCACAATTTAGGGCAGGGCTAAAGGAGGGCCCAAGTTGCTTTGTCACCTTGGTCATTTGGCCACATACTCCCAAAAGAGGGCACTTAAAGTATGCTTAACCCTACCTTATGATTCTTTTCTGGGTTTTGTGCATTAGAATCAAGAATTACATGCTCAATGCTCAAAAAGGTGTAAAAATAGGTCCTAGTTAACAAGTGTAAACATTTTAGGTCCACTCAGGTGCTAAACGAAGGGTAAAATGGTGGTGTGCACATTTTACGACACTAAATTTAGCACCCACTTTAGTGTGGGTACGAACTTACGTTCAAACTCATACTAAAGGATGGATTCAAACAAACAATACATAGAAGCCCAAAGAATTTTGCCAAGGTTGAGAGGTGATTAAGCCCCCAAGCTTAGGATTCTAAGGTTGCAAACACATAGGATAATTGAAGCCATAGAATGTCACCAAAGTTGAGGGGTAATCAAGCCACCGAGTTTAGGATCCTAGGAGTATATGATGAATTTCATACATATAAGACACATGACATAATTTACTCACAAACATGAAACACATAGAAGACATGAGACAAGATTATACACAAGGCATACACAAATCATATACTTGGGAAGTCACAATGTATACACGCAATACACAAAGTATAGACAATTAATGTGAAGCATACACATATAAGGCACGAAGTATACATAGAACACACATGAAGCAGAAGGAATACATAGAGAATGCACCACAAGAAACACATAATGGAATACCTCGAGTCAACATAATAAGAGAGACCTCAATCTAAAATTTGTCTCAATCACCATGCATCATTCCCCAAGATGCAATAAAGAAGAATGCTAAGGGGTTAGTTAGAAATAAGAAGAAGCATAGGAGAAGTAAAAACACATCATGCACACCATCTCAAAAGGAAAGTGTTTCCACTCAAGGGAACACACCAAGCTACCTCTCACAAGAGGATTTTACGGAGTCTTGCAAAATAAGAAGGCAAAGCGACCTTACTACCAAACTCTAGTCAACAACTGGTGGCACAACCCTTCTCCCAAACATGCAAGGAGCTTCAACTGAAGAGAACAAGATAGACTCAAGATTTTGTTTCCAAGTTAGCCACAATCCTTTCCAAGAGAGTGTAGTAACAAATATAACCAACAAGTGTTTAGATAGAAGGAAGAGAGTAAGGTGTATAACACGATATATGCCCCCACCTCAAAGTGATTACTAACTCCATCAAGAAGAAATTGCCTTTAAGGTAGAGTGAGAAAGAAACATAAGACAATAATGTGAGATTTCTAAAACCACATGCCCAAAATGGCTTGTGTTATCCAAGAGCTACATCATAACAAGGGGTTGCCCCCAAGAAGAGAAACCAAGGTGATGTTTACAGGCATGATACACAATGGATTGTGTAGTCATGGTATGACACCAAGCATTGCTACAAGGTACCACATAGATGGAAGAAAGATCACATACACATAAATTGAAGCAAAATGAAAGGATGCTAAATCATCCAAGAAAAATAATGAAGTTACACATCACAACATATAGAAGAATGAAGATACATATAGAAGAATGACACAACACATTCTTACTCCTTGTACCTTTGTAATAACAAGGGTGCCAAGGGAGAACAAATCATCACAATACAAGGATCACATTACGCGCAAACATAACACAAAAGAGAAGAAGGGACCACTCTTGCGAGTTGGCCTATAACAAATTATCCTCCCCCAACTTGATTGTAAAATGGATGGAGGACAAGGTTCTCTAGGGACTACATCAATCATGGTGAGAAGTGCTAGAGCCAAACTTTGTTCGAAGTTGTTGAAATTTTCTACTCAAAACTCAACATTCATTGGTTGAATGGCCAAGTGCTCGATGATATGCATAGCAATGTGTTGAATTATTATTTTGTTAAATCTTTTTGTGTTTTAGAGGAGGAAGATTGATTAAGAGCTCTTTGAGTAGACTTGACAAAACACACTCTTGTTGAGATAAAAGAGAAGATTTAGGGGGACTGGGAAGCAAACCTTTTTGTTATGAACATGGATAGAACATAGGAGAATCCAAACCTACTTTAGACAAGTACAATGTCAGTTCCACAAGTTCCTTAATTCCTTGTTCTTTACATCCTAACCTATTTCTATTGTATCTTTGTTTTGAAAGAATTTTGAATCCATGCCCATAAAACTTCTCTAAGACTGAAGGACGAAGAGAGGTCATACGGATATCTTTTCTTAAAGAAGTATGAATATATGTTGAAGAAGAAGGATCATTATCTTTATCTTGGTGAGGAGGGTCAAACTTTATTTTAACCATCCCATGGGGGTTGAAATCTAAAGAGACCACATCACTACTAAGTCATGTATCAAAATTAGATGATTCATTAGGTTGAGATGATACTTTATCACAAATGGCCGCCATTCTTGTAGGGGAAGGGAGATCTTCATCTATTTTAAAGGTCCCATCATCATTAGATTTAAGTTTAATTTTTTTAGGAGTATGAGATTGTGTTAAGGAAATTGTATAGACCTTTGAGGTGTTAGGGTGTGAGGGTGGGATTTTATATTCACCCACAAAGGAGGGTGTAAAATCTAATGATCCCCAATCATCACCAAAAAATGCATTCGAAAGACCAACACTATCCTAACCAAAACTATTGTTAACAGTGGAGGGTAGTGTTGAAGAAGGGATCAAACTACTTAAAAGAGTTTGATGTCTCTCTTCTATTTTTAAGCAACTATCCAGAGTCATATCAACTTCAATTGTATGTACTTTATTGAATGATGAAGAGTAGATGAAATTGCCCCCATGGCATGAATCCATGGTCTACCAAGAAGAAGATTGCATGAAAGAAAATTTGGCATAACATGGATAAGAGTAGGCAATGTCTTAGGTCCAGCCTTAAGAGGTAAGGTAATAGTACCTAATGCTTGCCTACCAACATTATCAAAGCCACAAATTTTAAGTTTATCATCTGGTTGAATTAAAGATGTATCAATATTGAGTTTATGTAATAAATCTATTCCACAAACATTAAGACCCGATCCACCATCAATCATAGTTCATCTTATCCTCTTTCTGTTGAAGATCACGAATATCATGAGAGACTCATTTTGTTTTTTAACTTCTATGGGAGCTAACTCCTGTTGTTGAAATGATATATAAGATGTTGTTGCCTGCATACAATCTAACAAAGATGCTACATCATTCAGTCTAATAGCATGTGGAACACTCACCTTTTGTAGAGTCTCCTAGAGCATTTCATGGTATGTAGGCAATGTTTGTATTAAATCCCATAGAGAGATCTTAGTTGAAGTACTACGGATCTGCTCGACAAGATCATATTCTTTACCAAAATGTAGAGGAAGACAAGGTGCTTGAGGTAGGATAGGTTGAGAGGGTGGAAGAGAGATGGGTACACTTGGTGCTTGCTTACTTTAATTGCAGGTGTTGTATGTGTGAGAAATCGTGTGATGCTGTGACACATTTTGAACACATTAAGTAATTTGTTTTACATAATTGAAAATGTAACCTAGGGGTCAAGGTGGTGTTGGATCACCTTGAACCGTAATCACTAGTTTGAAGTGAGGAGGTGTATTATGTGCCTGGTACAGAATGATTTTAGGAACATTAGTACATTTATTCACTATCCCCGTAGCAGGCGGAATAAGTCTATTAATGATGATTGAATTGATATTATTTTCATTTTGAATAGGCTCAACATCCATACCTAAGGAATTTAATGTGAGAGGTAGCTCTTCATCTACTAATGCTTCATCTTTTGAAGGGAGAGCATTTGAATGAGAGGAGGGTAAAGTGTTGTTAAGAATATTGTTGATGATTGTATCCTTAGTAATGTCCAAGGGTTTTCAACATGCAACCAAAGGAGAACTATCTGTGGCCTTCGCATCCTTAGTGATATCCAAGGTTCTTGAACATTCAATAAAAGAAAAAAAATCCATAGGATGAGCCATAGAATTATCATTTTCTATGGTAGAAGTAGTATTCTCAATATCATCTAATGCCACATCTCTAGACGAGAGGCTAGGGCATGTGTCAATGATTTCATCCTCTTTTGCGAAAATGTCCTCACAAGTGGGAACAATTTTAGGAGAGGGGTTCAAATCATAAGGTAAAGTAGACAAGGCTAAGTCACCATCATATGTCCTAGAGATGATGTCCATGATATCATCATGAAATGTAGTAGAAGCAGAAGAAGAACTATTGTCATCATCTTTCTCATGGTTATTCATGGAGATGAATTTAGTTAGATCTTCTAATATTGAAGGATACACACTCATGAGGTTTGTGAAGGTATCAAGATTAGATATATACCCAAGGATTTCACATAAAGAACATTTAAATCTATCAATATCATACATGGATGCTATATGATCTAAAACATAATGATGCATATTAATGAATTTGTAAAAAATTTCAAAATCTTTGATGTATGCATGCAAAGATATTAAAGAGGAACAACTAGAAGAAGCCATGATGAGATGACTTGTCTATTGTATGCAAATATGAAATGGAATAGTGATGTGTAATCAAATCTATGCATTAATCAAGTACCACCAATATGAAGATGAGATTTGTAATCAAAGACCTACAAATGCAAGAGAAGCGGGGTCTTCCAAAAAATTGTGATATTCTTGGTAACCACAACAACTAAGTCTTGCAAATGTAGGATGTGTAGTATGTGCAAAATAAGTGCCTAAATAATGTATCCACTTGAATTATTTATAGCAACATTCATTAATAAGATCGCTCTATAACTTCCCACTCTTTGCTTGGTTTGAATTTGAATCCAATGGCTGCTAGGGATCCAGGCGACCCCCCAGACCTACCGGTTCTGGGGTGTCTGGGGTCTGCTACAGGGAAGGTGTCCTCCCTTGGCATGAAAAATTGATGTGTGGGCAGTCACGTGCTGGGTGACAAGGATCTGGAGTTTGCTAGTCTTGTAAGGAAAGAAAAAGTGTTGGGGACTGGAGCTTGGAAGAGTGCCCTTTTAGCGGATGCTTTGGAGGGGAGTTGTGATACTCCAAATGTGCGTGAAATGGCTGATAGGTCAGGGTTAGTGTTACTAGATGTTATGGTGGACAGAGTGGTCTCCACCATGGACAATGCTCTGGTAGGAAAGTTCTTTTCTTTCAAACCTAACATAGATGCTATGAGAAAATGGGTGAATGCAAAATGGAAAGTTAAGGAGAGCATTTTAGTAAATGCTATGACTGGTGGAACATTCCTCTTTAGATTCATGACCAGGGAAGATCTTACCTCGGTGCTAGGGGAGTCCTTGGATGTATGGGAAACACAGTTTGTCCCTGTACAAATGGAAACTAGGCTTTGATTGCACTGCGGACCTCAACAAATCTGCTCCGGTCTGGGTTAGACTTCCAGGTCTCCCTCTGGAGTACTGGAACGAAGATATCTTATGATGGATTGCCAACTCGTTTCATCACTTGATTTACCTAGACAACACTACCAGAAATAAAACCAAGTTAGTCTTCACTAGATTCTATGTTAATGTTGATATCAACAAGGTTCTCCCTAATAATATCACCCTGGAATCTAAATATGGTACATGGACCCAACCAATTCTCTACGAAAATTCAACAACCTTATGTCAAATTTGTAACAAAAAGGGGCACCCATGCTCCCAATATAAGGCCAAGAAAACTACCTAGAATGACTAGGCCAACGGAGATGATAATGAATACCCTTTTAGGGAGGAGTTACTAAATATGTTTGATTCTCCCCCAAAGGATCAAGCTGGTAAGGATAAGGGTAGTTCCCTGTTGTGTGAGGCCTCGATGGCCCCTACTAGCTCAGGGCCTGGGGTATCACTATCCTTTTCCCTTGATGAAGGAAGAATTATTCCCTCTTTAAGGCCAGAGGATTTGGAGGAGGGGGAGTTGCATTAAGATGAGATCCTAAATTTAGAAGATTCAGGGGAGAAATTGATGCTGGAAAGTGTTGGTTGCCCCTCGGGTAAGGGGTGCACTACTGGGGAAGGTGAATTGAACCTAGGGATATCCTCTCCTATCAACAAATCTTTGGCCCTTACCCCTAGTGCTAACTCAAGTGTCTCTAATCTAGATGGATGGACTACAACTAAGAGGAAAAGTAAAGGGCCAGGAAAAAAAGTCCTAGATGTTGGGGTAGATTTCAAGCAGGGAAGACCATCCCAAAGGGAGACTAGGCAGAAGGCGATCAACAAAGATATCGCTTTGGGCAAATAGAGGACCTTGGAGCTGGGCTCCAAGAGGGCACCAATCAAATGAGAATCCTATCAGAGAATATTTGGGGGTTTAATAACCCTCACAAACAATTCTTAGTCAAGAACTGCAATTTTGAACATAAGGTTGATATCCTGCTTCTTCAGGAGGTTAAGATGAAAAGTGAAAACTTCCAGACTGTTACTAAAATATTTGGCCTAATGCTGAGCCTCTGAGCTGTGATGCTTGTGGGGCCTCAGGGGGGATTATGACTCTCTGGAACAACAATACTATTAAGGGGAGGATTATTGAAAGCAAAAGAATTTTTTTGGTGATCAGAATGGAGTCGAACAACCATAATTGGAACCTGGTTAATTTATATGCTCCCAATCAAAAGGGTCCTACGAGGGAGGTGTGGAGCCTTCTCTCTTTGCTAATTTCTAGTGATCCCTCTAGCTACTGGATGGTAGCTGGGGATTTCAATACCCCACTTTTCCCTTCTGAGAAGAGTGGGGGGATCATGGACTACACTGACAGTATGATGGATTTAAGTGATTTTCTTAACAATTTTGGGTTGTTGGATTTCGATATGCAAGGGAACAAGTTCACATGGACTAACCAGAGGAAAGGGAGGAATCTTATACAAGTCAAGCTTGATAGAATCTTAGTCTCTCCCATTTGGAATTTCTTAAGCTCCTATTCCTTAGAAGCTCTTCCCAGGACTACCTCTGATCACAACCCCTTGTTGCTTTCATGGAGAGAAGTGAATGGAAAAGTCCCCTTTCCCTTCAGATTCGAGATCATGTGGACCAAACATCCTAATTTGAAAGACAATCTTATGGATTAGTGGAGAGAAGATATCTAAGGGACACCCATGTACAGACTAGCACAGAAGCTTCAGAGGGTGAAGAAAAAGGTGAAAGGTTGGAACCGTTTTAGCTTTGAGAACATATTTGACGAGAAAAGGAGTATCAATCTCAACCTCAGAGAAATTCAAAAGAAGTTGGAGGAGGTTGACACTTTAGAAGAGTTGGCCAAAGAGGAAGAGTCATTAAGAAAGGAATGGAAGGATTTGTTGTTGAAGGAGGAGGTCTATTGGAAACAGAAATCAAGAGTACAGTGGCTAAAGGAGGGGGACAAGAACACTACTTTTTTCCACCAATCAACAATGAAAAATAGGAAAAGAAACAGCATAACTAAACTAATAGATGACAGAGGCATTATGGTGGAGTCTGACTCCTAGATTGGGCTGGTGGTGGCTTCATACTTTCATAATTTTCTTGGAGCACAGGACAACTATATAAATTAGAATATGATTGATATCATACCTACCCTCCTTGATGAGGGTGATAATGAACAACTTTGCAGAATAATTTCTAAGGAAGAGGTTTGTGCTAGCCTTTTTTCTATGGGTGCCTTTAAGGTCCCAAGGCCTGATGGTTTCCCTCCTACTTTTTTTTAGGAATTCTAGAACATTGTTGGTAAAGATGTCACTGCAACGGCCAGAGACTTTTTCAAAGGGGGTAAGATCCTGAAACAATTGAATCATACATTCATTGTTCTAATTCCCAAAAAAAAAGACCCGGTTAGTATGGGGGATTTTAGACCCATTAGCCTTTGTAACACGGTTTATAAAATCTTTTCCAAAATCCTTGTGTTCAGATTGCAACCTCTTCTTGATAAACTCATAAGCAGCTATCAAAAAGGATTTGTGCAGGATAGGCAGATAATTGATGCTACCATCACTACCCTTGAAATAATCCACTCTATGGAAAGAAGCAGAAATCTAGGAATGGCTTTCAAACTTGACATATCTAAAGCCTATGATAGAGTCAACTAGGAGTTCGTGTTTACAGTTTTGAGGAAACTTGGCTTCAAAGATAAATATTTGAGTATCATTAAGGCTTGCGTTACTTTGTTTAGATATTTTGTTCTTGTGAATGGAGTCCCCAGGGGGTTTTTCAAAGCGGGTAGGGATCTTAGACAGGGTGACCCCCTATCTCCCTACCTCTTTATTTTATTGGATGAAACTCTTAGTAGAAGCTTCCTTAAGTTACTCCAATCCAGAGAAATTCAAGGGGTTAAACCTGCTTCAACAACTCCGGTAGTGATCCAATAATTTGTTGATGACACTATTCTTTTTGGCTCAACCTCAGTGATTGAGGCCAGAAAGTGAAAAATGGTGATTCAAGACTATGCTACCTTAGAAGGACAATGCATTAACTATGACAAGAGCCAAGTCTATTTCTTTAACACTCCCTTTGTTTTGCAGTAGAAGGTTATGGGGATCCTTGGTTGCATGAGGGGTGAGTTACCTGGCATCTATCTGGGACTTCACTTCTTGGTCAAAGATGCTCCTCTGGAATACTGGAATTCCATCATTGAAAGGACTCAAAGGAAATTAGCAGGGTGGAAAGGGAAACTTCTGAGCCAAGATGGTAAGTTTCAATTACTTAAGACCTCTTTGCCAGGGGTACCGATTTACTTCTTGACTATGTTTAAAATTCCTAAATATATAGCAGAGAAATTGGAAAAAATATAGAGGAATTTTTTATGGATAGGCATGGAAGATAAGAAAAGATTGGCTTTGGTTGGTTGGGAAAAAGTCTGCAGACTAAAACTTCAGGGAGGTTTGGGGCTAAGGAAGCTGAATCTGCTAAATAAAGCTATGATCACCAAGGTGGGTTGGAATCTCTTAACTAGAGACAAGGATTGGGGAATAATCATGGGTGCTAAGTACTTTGGGAATCAGAGACTGGAGGACCTTTTAGTTACTTCTGATTTCCCCAAAGGATTAGTGATTTGGAACAATATGTTGAAATATAGATCAACTCTTATAAACAGAGTTACATGGAAATTGGGAGATGGAGGAAGTATAAGGTTTTGGGAAGATAATTGGATCAAGGGAGGGCCGTTAAAAGATTTGCAGAATCTCTTTGGACTGGCTAACTTGGTTGTGCACCATTTTGGGGAGCTAGTTCATGAAAATCTCCTTCCTGACAAAATGGGTGGAAGCAGCTGTCAGCATGATGCCAAGGTGGGGTCAATCTCATGAGGGATGCTGAAGTGATACAACTCTCTTTAAGAGAGTGTAGAATCCCTCTTTTTCCTCAAAAAGATAAAGTGCTCTGGACTTTTGAAAACTCGGGGTGATTCTCTGTCAAATCTACTTATAATCTATTAATCCCTCATAATGTTGATACTATTTGGAGAAAAGTTTGGAATCACAATATTATCCCAAAGATTAACCACTTATGGTGGGTAGCAGTGCAAACTAAAATCCTTAGGATTGATAATCTCATGATCAGAGGTTTCCAAATCCCAAACAGATGCATCCTTTGTAAGAATGATGAAGAAAATGTCCCTCATATGTTTTTACACTGCGATTTTGCTTGGGAGGTTTGGAGCATGGCCTTGGTTATGCTAGATATCTCAAGGTGTTGGAACAAAGACTTAGTGGATTTCTTGAGAGCCTAGTCCCCCCTTCTCAAATCTTGTTTGTAGGAAAATATGGGCTTTGATCCCCCCTATATTATCTTGGTGTTTGTGGAAAGAGAGAAATAACAAGCTGCTCATGGAAAAGTTTAGAGAGCCTAAGGAAGTGTTTGGATCGGCTATTAAACTACTACAAGACAACATTACCAACAACACAATAAGAGTTGCAGAAAATCCCCCAAATGCTACGGAGTCATATGTGATAAATTAGTGGACTATCACTGTGAGCCTTTGTAGGTAGATGATAAGAGGAAAAATCTGGGGCATGTACTAAATGGTCTCCCCCTCTTGCGGGTTGGTTTATGCTCAACTTCGATGGTGCTGGTAAAGGTAATCCAGGGTTGGCTGGTGGAGGAGGACTAATAAGATCAAAGAATGGCTCCCTCTATGTTGCATTTGCAGGAAGTTTAGGTGAAAACACCAATAATATGGCAGAGGCTTATGCTCTTCTATGGGGAATTAAAATTGCCTTGGCCCTTGACAGAAAGTACATTATTATTGAGGGTGATTCCAAGATAGTGATAGATGTTGTCAATGGAAAGGGCAAAATGGGGTGGCAACTGGAGGATGTTGTGCAGGATATAATAACCCTTCTATCAAACTTTGATGGTAAGGAGATGAGACACATTTACAAAGAGGGGAATAAATTGGCAGACCTTCTAGGAAACTTAGGAACTATTACCAACCCCCTAAGGTGTTGGAAAAATATGGATAATCTCCCCCTTAGAATTATTGCTAGTATTTAGAAGGAAGCGACCCTCTAATTTTGTTTCCATCATGATTATAAGCAAGGCTTGGTGTTGGTTTATTTCTCTCGTCGCTATCTTCGAGGGGAGATGTGACTTAAATCATAAACTGGAGAACCCCATTAATTTCTATTTCATGATATGGAAGATGGATGGATACATGGTATATGATAACCATAAAAGGGAGAAGTATAGGCATATTGATGGTTTTAGTAAGTCTTTTCGACCACCTCCAGATATGATGGCAGAGGATGGTTCACATGAGCTAAACTCTGAAGGCATTTATGACTTGAACACGTGCGAGGCGGCGAAGAACAAGCATGGAAGATCAAGAAAAGAATTAAAATTAATGTTTTTTATTCTCCTTTCTAGACTATTCGACTGTCTCTTCCATTGGCTCTGCAACTGCACTTACAGTCTGGGGTTTGAGTTGGTTTGCAAAATGGGGGGAGATAAGGTGAGGACTAAACCTATGAATTGTAGAAAATTTAGGGAGGATGCTCAGGTGTGGAGTATTGTGTATGAAGGTGGGGTGACATCGTTTATCGAATGCCTGAACAGATTTGATGAACTTTTGTCAACATAGTTTGCGACTTTGTGGGATAGCAACAGGGTAGTGAAAGTGGGTGGTGTTGAGTTCAAGGTCTCAAAGGATGCCATTGCTAAGGCCATGGGACTGCTATGTTCAGGAAATAGATTGAAGAAGCAAACGAGGGTGCAGGACAATGAAGGCATGAAAATGTTTTTCAAAGAAGGAGAGAAGCAAGTGAAACTGCAAGGTGGATTCGATAGGGAAAGCCTGGTAAGTCCTTGGAACTGGGTTTATTTATTGATTATGAAATACTTTACCTTAGAAAGAAGATATAAAGTGTTCTACCACTACCATTTTTCCTTCCTAAACCACTTCTGCTACAAAGTTGTTGTTAACTTTCCCTCCTACCTTTTGTCTAGCTTGGAAGCTTCTGTTATGCAAACCAAAAAAGATGGTGAAAGTAATCCTAAGGTCTCTAATTTACCTCTACACCAAGGGCTTATTTTTTGCCTCTACCAGTATCATCTTGCACTATGCCTCTCAAAACCCCGTTCTGCCCATTTGGTGGAAGATAGTTCTATAGATGATCTTGAGGACAAAGTCTCACTCGATGTGAGACTTGGACAACCGAAAAGACAAAAACACTTTGTGTCCTCGTCACCTATTTCCCCCACCAATTTACCTTTGGGATCCTCGGCTCTAGTCCCTAGTCCAAGTCCCTTCTTGAGACTCTGCAGGCCCCTAGAGTTGTTGGGGAGAGTTCCCTTGGGAGCTCTAGGGCAGATGCTGCGGTGGGTCTGTGTAATTTAAAGGGCAAATCTCCTAAACAAAGTAGTATGAAGTGCAAGAGGGAAGTTGCTGAGAAGAATAAGGATGGTGGAAACATTACTAGTAGAAACAGGGAGAAGGGTGGTATGGAGGCTAGGCCTACTCAAGGAGAGCCAGATAGAGAGGAGAATCAGGTAGAAGTGGAGGTCAAGGTGGTGAAAGAAAGGGCCATGGGGAAAGAGGGTGTTGATAGGAGACCTAGCACAAGAAGATCCTCTAGACTGGTGGGGGACAAACCCCAGTTTGTGAAGATAGATGACTACTCAACCAATTCTGACTAGCAAGTCTTAGAGAAGAAAGTAGATGTTGAGAAAATGAAGTCTACCCTAGTGCAAGAATAGGAAGGTGCCAGCCACTTTGAATCATTGAACAATACCCACTACAACACTAATGAGGAAGACACAGAGATCCAGGAAACCCCTAACAAGGAGGTTATGAGCACTAGAAGGGATTTGGACACCAAAAGGCTAGAAAAGGAGCTTACTAAAGTTAAGGCGCATCTTGCTGCTATGGAGAACAAAGTGAAGGGTTTGATCAATCTGATGTTGAAGAATTCTCATAGGGTTGCTGCAACATTGTCAGTGCTGCATGATGATCAAGTCAAAGGCGAGGATACTCTGCTGGACAACAACGAGAACTTGTTTAATTTACTTAATGAAGATTGGAAGGAATTACTTAGTTATCTTTTTCTTTATCTTATGTTTTATAACTCTCGAACTCTATATTTTTTGGTTATGCTGTTAAACTATTATTAGTCCACTATTCTGTGGTTGTTTGAGGCTTTGGCCTGTTTTGCTGCATGTTGGCTTTTTGTTATCAGGATCTGCACTTGATTTTTCAGCTTATCAATATCAAAAACAATTATTTACAGCACTTTTCTTTGATAAGGATCCACTAAATGCAAGACTAGCTAGGGTTTCACCATCAAACCCTAGATCTTAAATGCTCACTTCTAGATCAAAAGTTTTTTCAATGCAAGCCTGATTTTTTAACACAAATGAAATTTATGACATGATATATAAATAAAAGATTAGATTTGAAATGTTTATAACAGCAGCAAAATCTGAAACAAGATTTTAAATACAAACCCTAGGTTTTGAATTTGACTAGGTTGTTCAAAAATGCAAGTATTTTGACAAAACCCTAGCAAATTAGAATTTTAAATGCAAGATGCAACACCATGAAATTATTATCTACTATAATTTCAATCATATATGATGCAAAAATTAGAAATTTAAATCTTTCTATGATGATCAACAACATATGCAATGAAAACAATGCACAAATATGCCTTTTTGCAAGCCTAAAATGTTTGATTATTTCACTTTTTTCAATGGAAAATATGCAAGAAGCCTTTCAATAGGAAGGATGAGAAGGTAAAGAAAATTGAATCATTTTAATAAATCTAATAATGTAACAATATCTGCAACAACATGCCAATCTAAAAACCCTAGGTTGAAGATTAGCTAGATTTTTCAAAAATGCAAGGTTTTTAGAAACCCTAACAATGAAACAATGCAAAATTAATATATGAAAGCTTGAAAATGATAAATGGATGAAATCTAATCAGATCTACAGAAGAAAATATCTTAGATCTGATGCAATAAGGATGCCAAAGTGCAAGAAACAACAGGTTTACCAAAAATGTAATGTAGAAAAGAGAGACTAGCTTAATAGATCAAACTAGGTCAAAACCTCTTCTACAAAACATTTGGGGCACAAACCAAGTTTGGCTTCTACCTAAGAAGAAGAGATAAAATATATGGGTTCTTCCTTTTTTTAATTTAGAATGAATTAACCAAATCCAATCAATCAAGCTAGAGTGAAGACATGAAACCCTAGTTGACAAAGATCAGAGCATAATAGACAATTGGAAATAGATATGGACAATCTGAAAGAAGCACAAAGATTAGTGAACAGAGGAGAACATGATTCTAGAGGTCAAAATACCAAGGAAAAGGGCACTTGGCTACCATAGATCCTAATTAGGGTTAGCAGAAACTAATTTCACAGTCAAGTCTATAACAACAACCTTAGTCTTCTTCCTAGAAATTAGCTCTCGAAACCTGTTCGTCTAACCTGCACACATGAAAGAAGGAAAATGGTTGGGTGCTATTTAGGAGCTTGCCTTATTCAAGCATCATTAATGGTGTTTCCACCTCCACAATAGCAAATATTGATTGATAAAGAGTATGCCCTAGGAGGGCAGAGCCAAATCCAAAGTAGAATGGAATGCTAAGACAAAGCATGATGGAAGGAAGTCACCATGAGCATGGGAGCCCTTGTATGCTTGTAGATGGTGTCACAACTTGACTCGAGAAGTTGGTTTAGCCTCCAAGATCTTCACAAGACCTGTAATATGTTAGTGTTGTAGCAATAATCTACAAGAGAGAGTTGTAGAGAACATAAGACAGAAAGAGAGAGAGTGCAAGAGTGCCAACATTTCACAAGAGAGAGTTAGATGTTCAAATGAATATAATAACTTAATTTTATATGTAATCTTGTTAATTTCTAGATAATTAAATCACACAAGGATGACCTTAGGAGTCATTTAAGAGGCCTAAGCTGACAAGGCCACAATTTAGGGTAGGTCTAAAGGAGGGCCCAGGGTGCTTGGGTGCCCTAGTCCTTTAGCCACATACTCTCGAAAGAGGGAACTTAAAGTATTCTTAGCCCTGCCTTATGATTCTTTTCTAGGTTTTGTGTATTGGGATCAAGAATTACATGCTTAATGCTCAAAAAGGTGTTAAAATAGGTCCTAGTTAACAAGTGTAAACATTTTAGGTCCACCCAAGTGCTAAACTAAGGGTAAAATGGCGATGTGCACATTTTACGATGCTACAATTGTTGCTGAGTGGCAAGGAATTTTTACATGATTTGAAGAAGGAAGAAGTGGGATATGCGTTGGTACTCAACATTAAGGTTGTACTTACCTCCACTAAATTGGATGACTTACCAAATGAGATACATGACATATTGAAAGAATACATGGACATTGTGGTAGTTGATTTGCCTAATGAGTTGCCTCTAACGAGGAGCATTAGTCACCATATGGATTTGGTTCTAGGAGCTAGCCTTCCAAACAAGGTTGCATTTAGATTGACTCCCAAGGAAAATGAGGAGATTAGAAAGTAGGTTGAAGAGTTACTAGAAAAAGGATTGATAAGGGAGAGTCTAAGCCCTTGTGATGTACCAATAGTCCTTTTTCCTAAGATAGAAGGTGAATGGAGGATGTGTACTAACTCTAGAGCAATCAACAAGATTACTATCAGATATAGGTTTCCTATACCAAGAATGGATGATTTAATGGATTTCTTTGAGTGGTTCTATGTATTTCTCAAAAATTGATTTGAAAGTGGCTATCATCAAATTAGGATCAGATCTGGGGATGAGTGGAAGACAATATTTAACTAATGATGATCTTTATGAATGGTTGGTCATGCCCTTTGGGCTCACAAATGCACCTAGTACTTTTATGAGACTCATGAATGAAGTCTTAAAGCCATTCCTAGGAAAGTTTGTGATGGTGTATCTAGATGATATACTAGTGTTTAGCAGGTCTAAGGAGGAACACCTACAACACTTAAGGTTGGTTATGACATGGCTGCATGAGGAGAAGCTACTGATCAATCTCAAGAAGTGTACATTTATGAAAACTGAATTAGTCTATTTGGGTTTTGTCATATCCAAAGAAAGATTGAAGATGAACAAGGAGAAAGTTAAGGCCATTGTTGATTGGCCTACACCTAGAAATGTTTATGAGGTAAGAAGTTTCATGGACTTGCTAGTTTCTATGGAAATTTTATCAAAACTTTTAGTAGTATAGTTGCTCCTATACTTGACACTATAAAAGGCCACAAAAAGCAGTTTGAATGGACTCAAGAGGCTAAAAGATGTTTTAGACTTCTCAAACAAAAGTTAATAGAACAACCTATACTTGTGTTACCTGATTTTAATAAAGTATTTCAAGTTTAATGTGATGCTAGTGGCTTAGCAATAGGGGTTGTTCTTAGTCAAGAAGGTAAACCAATTGCTTATTTTAGTGAAAAACTCAATGATTCTAAGAAGAAATATTCAACTCATGAACTTGAATTTTATGCATTAGTACAATCCTTGAAGAAGTGGAGGCATTACTTGCTTCCCACGGAGTTTGTTGTTTACATAGATAGTCATGCACTACAATTTATTAACAGCCAGTACAAGCTGAATCAAAGGCATGCAAAGTGGGTGGAATACCTTCAGAGTTTTAATTTTGTGTTGAAACATAAGAGTGGACAAGCAAACAAGGTTGGTGATGCATTGAGTAGAAGGAGTTTATTGCTACAGGAGATTCAGGTAAACAGTGTTGGGTTTGAGAGCTTGAAGGAGTTGTATGTAACTGATCTATTTCAAAGATGCATATGAAGCTTGCAGCAGTCCTATCAGGAGAGATAGAGGACCATGGACTCATTTCATGTTACAAGATGGGTTTTTGGTCAAAGTTAATCAGTTGTGCATTCCCAGGGGGTCAATGAGAGAGAATCTCTTGAAAGAGAAGCATTGTGGCAGATTGGCAGGATATTTTGGACAAGATAAAACTTACCTACAACTGAGTACACACTATTATTGGCGATGAATTCAGGCTGATGTGAAGAGGTATGTGGAGAGATGTAGAGTATGCCAGCATGCAAAAGGCAACAGTCAAAACACTAGTTTGTACCAACCATTACATGTTCCACATAGACCATGGGATTCTGTTGTTGGCAATATGTGTTGTCATTTATGTCAACCCTATATGTGTCAACCTAAGGTCAGAGATGGGTGAAGCTGAGGGAGAATGGAAAATTTGAGATAGATGGTTTGACTAAGTTGAAGACATAGGATCAACATTCTTAAGGGAGGTCAGTCCGGAAGACCTAGCAGATGGAGAAAAACTATCCAAGTATAAGAATTCTATTCTTCCTGATATCTAAATGTGTTGTGGATGTGTGTAAAATTCTTCTAACATGTTTTCTATATATCTACAATGATATCCTATCAGTTTGGAGTACCGCACTTAGAGAAAAGTTGCAGAAGCTTGGTAAAGGTCTTCACAGTGTATATCCTAAGCCAGAGCTACAACATTTTAGTCCACATTCCTCTGCAGTGCAAGATTTATTCTTTTAGTTCAAAAGATAATGTTATCTATATATCAACATGCTATATCCAAGATTTCAGCTCATTACACCTTCAGCAAAGAATGTTATCAATAACAATGTTTCAAACTGTGACTTGATAGTGAAAGGCAATGATGGAGACCTATTGGAATACTCTACATTCCTCTGAAAGAGAAGAGGTGCCCATGTGATTTTGGGAAAATGTTCAGAGATGTGTAATGCATGCTTCCTCACAGTATCAGGTGTTCTCATGGTCCACAAGGTCAAATTTCAAGTGACAGAAGTAACACAGACTGTTCTGGATGATGAAATACTCTATAGAACACAGGTTTGAGCACTTGCAGAAGATGGAAAGTATACAAATCAGCTATAGGAGCTTGTACAGAGATTCTACATGCCTTAATGTATCTCAGGTTTGAACTGCATGCAAATCCTTCTTATCTCTGGTACTGCCTAAGGCATTTAAGTCAATTAGTGAAGAATTGCATATGACTATCCTTTGGACTACATTATACTTGATTCAAGTTTTGATTTTCTCTGAAAGTAATGAATGAAGATGTGTGGATCTAGGAATATATGCATAATGATGTATGAGTTCATTCCTAAGAAGTTTCAAATGTTTTGGTGGTCCGCAATGCAATATTCAAAGTTGTGATGTGTTACTGTTATCACCGAGATTGCACCATCTTGTTGAATGTGATTCATCAAGACCCTGTGATATAATGGGAATAGCTTCTAGGTGTGGGACCTTGCAAAACTTGAAGCTAAATCTCTAGATGAAGGGTTGGTTCCCTCAATGCAACAACTAAAACTACACTATTCTATTGTTGTTTTTTAGGAAAAGAGTGAGGAAAGGACATAAAATACTCATAATCTAACTGGAAAGGTGATGTACCAAATGATAATGGACCTACCAGTTGTTTTGACACACACTTTGATTAGTATTATGACTTATGACATACATAGTTCATGATTTTTCACTTGTTTTTAGACATAGACATTTCATAGCAAGGATTTTTTAATATATGACAACGCTTAGAAGGAATGCTCAATGATCTTCACAACTAAAACAAGCCTATATTATTTTTCACAAACTATAACCTACATTTAAACAAGTTTTTTGTATGAAAGGTAATGAAAATAGGACTATTTTTTAAGGATAAATGACAACAAAACAAGAAAAACATCAACTATTTTAAGCTTACACAATGCACAACTCATGAAGAGGTAAAAATATTGTCTTTATTGCTGATCAAAAGGTACACTTACAACCTTTATAAGTCTGAAAATACAATGTTCTCTAAAAATTAGAGTTACATAGTTGTCTTAAGCTTCCATTTATGGACATGAGACTAGAAAAGAACTAAAAAAGTTACAATATCCAGTTCAAAACTACAAGAAGACTTTCCAACAACAAGTAAGAACTCTAAAACTAGGAAGAACTCACTTGAAACTAATCCTACTCTTTCTTTTTTAACTCCAACTAGCTCAGAAGAAGTAGGACATGTTTGGAATAACAAAAGGACACTTGGGATTGAAGAGACCTAGTCAAAACTCCTTGTAGTTGCTGTAGGAACATGAGCCTGAATTCTCTCCTTGAAGATCTCCATCAAGCATGAAAAGAGGAGATGGTTGGGATGTGCATCCTTGAGAAGTGGAACTACTCCTTGAAAGATTCCAACAGCTGCCTCCACTCTTCAAAATGAATGCATAATGATGGTGTGTTTTCATAACTGCCCTAACTGGTCTTAACTCCTTCCAACTCTCTTTTGCACAAAAATACGACATGTATCCTATCCTTTTGTAATTGTGTTGACTTCTTTCATCCTTTGATGGCATGGCGAAAAGAGTCTTCTTCATGTTTGATTTTGCTTTAGGGTCTAGTTATTATAGCCTTCCATAAACTCCTAAGAGTGAAGTAAGACCTCAAGAACCTTTAGAAACACAGTTCTTATTCACATGTCTACTGACCTTTTTGTTGCAAGTATGGGCCCAACCTATGTTTTCATTGATGTCAACATACTCCTGTTGCATTAATGATAAGGATTGGATGAGTTGTGTGCTGAGGAGATTGAGAAAATTAGTCTCAATCAGGAACAGTGAAGATCAGTGATGACAATAAGGCAAAAGTCCAAGATAGGAAGAGGATCAGAGGATGCAGATTAAAGGGTTTGTAGATATGTGTCTTGAAGTGATCTAGTAGAGATTTCAGAGGTCCACATGAAGATATGAAGAAGTTGTGGCTGCTCAAGTAAAACTAGTTCTGGTAGGTATTCAGAGGTGACAGAGTGATACAGATAGGTCCAGTGAGATCCGGAAATGCATTATCCTATTTTGTGGATTTGAGGGAGTGTTGAGGAAGTCTTTGTGAAGTATCAAATCGATTGGCTCATGGTTTGAAGGTCTGCAAGCATCTATTCCTTTATGACAGTAATGACAGATTGTGTTCTTGAGGTTCTGAATGAAGGGGAGAAGGATTTGAGTAAGCAGATGAAGTGTGGATGTTCTTGTTGATGTTTTTTGACTTAGATGATCATTCCTAAGTTGATGTCTTGTATAAATAAGGGATTGCAAAGTCATTTCAAGATTGTACTTGAAGGGATGAGTGTGTGGTAGCGAGGAGGAGAGTCAAAGGCAGAGCATAAGTATTGGGCTTAAATGGAACTGATTCAAGCATGGTGAAGATGTTATTTTCTAGTTTAAGTAGGTGATACTTATTTCTTTGTAGACAGTGTGTCTCTTGTAGGCAATGAGCCTATTGTGAGCAGTGTACTCAGGCAGTAAGCCCTAATTGGCATATGCCATTTTGTTCTTTCAGTTCTTCTAATAGAGAATACAATCTTGGGTTAATCACCCCGTGGTTTTTCCCTTAACTGGGTTTTCCATGTCAAAATCTTGGTGTCTCATGTGTTGATATGTTTCTGCTCTTAATTTGTTGCATTGCGTTTTCATGATTAATTTATTATAAGACTATTAATTGCAAAGTGGACTTAAGTGTTTAATTTAGAGAAAGTTTTACACAACTGATTCACCCCCCCCTCTCAGTTGTGTGCCCTAAGTCTAACACTTTTAGTGAGTCTTCATTAGAAATCTTCACCAATCCTTGCACTTTTTCATCTCCAGATTGTATTTGCCTAGGTAGGACTTCAATATCCTCACAATACCCTTGGCAAAACTTTTAACACTTGCCCATAACTAGACAAACCCTTGTGATATGTTCCACAAACTATACTCTTAGTCCTTTCAAGCATTCCTTGGTACATATTTTATTGTCTTAATAGTGCTAAGCTCCTAAACTGACCCAAGAACTCTTAGCAATGTTCTAAGACCTGGACAGAATTGTAGTTGATCATGTAGTGGTTACAAACAATTATGTAGACCTCAAAATAACCTGATAGGCTTGTAGGCTTCCTATAAGTCTCACCCTAAACAAAACATAGCAAGGACTTCATAAACCCTCCACTAGACTCTTGACAAAACTTTTAGCACATGCCTAGTCCTATTAAATGCAGGTACAAACCTGTAGATCTTGAAGACACCTTTATGGTTTATGGAGTAGGACTTATGATCACATATGTTTCTTTTGAATGATGAATAGAATCTCCTAGACCCTTGGTAGATACCACAAGACTGAGTAGACTCCCTTTATGCTTAAGTAAAGACTTTCAACTAGTTGCTAAGGATTTGAAGGGTATATAGACCTCTTTAGCATGACTATAGAGATTCTTTCAGTATTAAACAAAAATAATGACCACAAAATATATGAAAGGTTTGACAGACCCTAAATAGTTCAAACATGATTTTTGTAACATGACAGTCCTTATTCTCTTTGGCAAAGTCTTCCATATCTTATCATCTGCTTTCATGATCTTCATTTATATCTTTCAAAGATTGACTGATCCTTTTGATAGTGCGGGGTTTGTTGCCTTTTAAAACCTCTGCTCACACTAATAAAGATCACACAAAACTCTAGAGCTAAATAGACACCGTAGAAGGCTATTCATACCTTCAAATGCATGAGAAGACCTTTTAGTATTACTAAGCATCCTCTAACAGACTAACTACTTGTTTAGTAGGGTTTCACTAAGTGACAAAGTCAAACATGTCTTCATAATGTATGTGCAAATCCTGTACAACATGTGCAGAACTTTGTGTTGCATGTATAGACCTTCTATGACCCACAAAACTCCTTTGATACTACATAGTCTCCTCTACACTATCATGTTGTCCCTGCATACAAGTCTGGTGTTATATGACTATTGTTAGGTCTGTTCTCTACCTACTATCTCTTGTTTTCTTTGTCTACCTTAGCTTTGTTGTTGAAACTTTATGACTGTCCTCTAATCTTTAGAACGTCTCCTTATCTATTGATGATTGTTCATCCAACTGTATTACAGTCATTCTTTGACTATTCATGTTGCCTTCTCATTGATTGTTCCTCCTATCTTTGTATAGTGATGATAGGCTCTCAACCTTTCAACATGTTGTTAAAGCTATAGGACTATTCTTGAAGTCATGGACCTTAAACATTCTAGATTTCTATGAAAACCTAGTGTATCCAAGGCATTAGAGACTATCCACAAAGAACATGCAAGCCCTCACATTTCATTGTTAATGCCATATAGGCCTCAAAAGAAAAACAATATATTGTCACAGTGTCTCCTTCTTGTAGAGGTATCTCTTCATCTTGTGATTGTCATCTTTTCTACCTAAACATCATGACAGTCCCATCTTCATTAGCCTTTGTTCTTATCCACTATCACCAAATGTTGTCTCAGTCTTTTCTCTGAATCTCCCTATACTTGCATTGTTCTCTTCTTTGATTCCATTGAAGTTTAAAAGGCCTAGGAGTGAATGATCAAGTTGGTTAGATCTTTCCCAACCTCATACAATGGTTTATTACTATTTTATGGCTTTGCATGGGGTTTTGCAGATCTTCTTAGCACTGTATTATCAAACTCCATTGAATCAGATATCAAGAAACTCATTGAAACCAACTGAGAATCCTTTGAAAACCTTTGTCAAATATGTTGGGATCTTCTAAGTTGAAACCAAAGGTCAGCAAAGCAGTCTCAAACATCAACATGATCAAAAGAATTTAACATACTTATCTTTTCTACTAGCTTTATCTCCATTGTCTCTGCAACATCAAGCCATCCTCACCTCCTTGTAAAGTGCGGACTTCTATACCCTTATGTGTCTTCATTTTTTTGCAAACCCTTGAGGAATAACCTCTTCATAGCCTTCTCATGTGGCCATGTATGTTGTTGCTTCCTTCAAGAGACTCAAAGTTTCAGATATATTCACTTTTGATTGATTCCAATGCATGTTCCAACATAGTCTTCTTCATAAGAATGTTATTTCTCATGACAAAGATCTGCAATGGGATAAGAAAAAACCTAAAAGATAAAACAAAATGGACTTCAAATAACCCTAACATGAGACCAGCCTTGAAGTTAACTCCTAAAGACACAACAAACTAAAAAAAATCCCTCCAAACATATGTACAACTCCCTTGAGGATTTTAAGTTTTTAATAATACAAGGAAACTCCTACTTTGACCTTTCCCCCTTTAAGACATGCATGGCCATGTAGAAAAGGACTCCTTTGATATTTGAAATGTTATAAACATGATCTTTTCATTGTTATAGGTGTAGTCCAAAGGTTCAAGGACTATTTATATATCAATAAAAATGAATCAAAGAAGGATAAATTACCTTATAAACCAAATTATAAAACCTCATACTAGGACATTGAAGCCCTAAAGACCTCCAAGATACCTTTGGTGACTTTTGAGCCTTATTGGGTGAAATATGTCAACATTCTTGGTGACCTCTAGTAAATGCTTGTCTGCTAAGCAACAAAGACCAGTATCCTTGGTTATTCATGTGAGGCCTACTTTTTACACTACTGTTCATGAGACTATTTGCATTGATTTTTATTATTATTTATATGTTGAGAGACTTATGTTCTGGAATCTTGCTTATTAAACCTATTTAATTTTAAGGAAATAATTGTGCAATGATAATTTAGATATTGTTTTGGAAGAAAATGATGAATGGATATGGAAACTCAATATGATTCTATGGTTGAATGTTTAAGATGCATGTATTTAGTTTTGCTTCGGCTATGATATCTCTATATGGTATTGACTTTGAGTTTGAGTGTGCAGGTATTTCTAACAAAACCACAATTACAGGAGACCACCTCATACCTATGTTGTATCCCTTGTGAGCCGATCTAGTTCAATGAGGAACTAAGATCAACCTCGTGCTTGGAAAATGTTGTAATGTTGTAATGTGTAATGTTGCATGAGGTCAAGGGAATAAGGGTTATCTTCTTATTTACTTTTATTATGATAAGTGTTGTAAGTAATGATGTTTGTAATCTTGTTTAAATTTTAATTCTTTTAGACCCTTTATCTTGTGTTTTAGTTGACTTTGGGAGTTCTAACTAGGCATAAATCAACCCTGGGTTATACCCCATGGGTCTAGGGACCTTTTGGGCTAGGATAATCTTGGGTTAACTTCCATATGGTCACTTAAACCTCACAGTGAAGTAAAGTGACGAAATTGGAAGCATGGGGACAATGGGATGAGTGGAATCCACTCTCAGGCCACCTATAAGTCATAAAATATCTCCATGATTCCCTAAATATGGAGTGTTTGTCTCCATGTGCCTCTCTTTTGGTGGGGTTCCCCTTATTTGGGGTAGTGTGTCATCCACCCCATTTGTATTTTATTTTACTTAATGTATTTTAAATTCACCATGTGTGGTAGGTAGGACTATAGTGGGGAACCTATGAAGTGGGGGTCAATTGTTTTATGACCACTAGGATAATGGGTGAGTTGTGGTTAGTTGTTTAATGCCACTTGGGAAATTAGGAAAATAGAGGGAATTAGTTTAAAAGAAAGAGAAGGAGGAGAGTTAGGGGGTTGGATTATTGTGGAAAGAAGGAGACTTTGGAGAAGGAGGCTAGAGTGGAGCTCTTCATCAAATTTCATTCCATAATTGGGCTTTGAAAGGTTGGTGAACTAGACTACACTCTTGTGTGAACTATTGCTTGAAATGAATGTTTGTCTCTTGCTTGATGAATGTGTTGTGAATGTCTTCTATAAATTTTTTGTTATTGTTTTGGGTGTGGAAAGAGCTCCTACCAGATGGTAGGCAATGTTCATCTTGTATAGGGAAGGGGAGGTGTGACCCTCCCCAGGTGTCATCTTGTTTCTTGATATTTGTAATGCCTTGAGGGCATGTTGGTACTTTTATAGCCTAGAGGGGTTAAGGCCATGTGTGCCTATTGGGATATCCTTGGTGATTGGGTTTATTGGAAGGCTTGAGGCCTTGTGGAAGAAGTGTATATTGTTGGCTTGAGGCCTTGTGGAGGAAGAATAACTTGTTGGCTTAAGGCCTTGTGATACTATGTGGTAAAATGTGAAAAGATGATACCTGGGGGATAAAGATGTCTACTTCCCTACCCTCCTTGAACTCACCTAACCTGAGTCTTTGTGATGTGAGTCAACCATGGGGTTTTGTGTGTTAATTGCTTGGTTATTGTTATTCAATGTTGTGAAGTATTGTTTTGTATATTCTACCCTGGTATGAGGATGGTCTCCCCAGCTCGGGGGTGACCCTCTTGTGGGTCAAAGGTAGGGAGGAGAGCTAGATGGTTCTTGTTGTCTCCCTTATTGTCTTGCAGGTTAATGTTGAAGCATGTAAAAGGGATTGAAGAAGTGTTACCTTGTTAAAGAATCTGTCTATCTTCCTGTTGCATTAAGAGCTTGGTCTCTAAAGTTTCATTATGTAAAAGATGTTGAGAGAACTTCTCTTTGAAATTATTGTAAGAGTCATTACCTTGGGAGTGGAGAGTTAATCCTCCCTTATTATGTCAATTGTTGTAATTTTAATGGGTTTTTACAATTACATCATTTATGTGAGTTGGGAGTACAAGTAAATAACTCCCTCAGGTTGTATATGAGATGTGGGAGTTTTATAGTTACTTGTTCTTGATTATCCAAATGTAAGTTGTGTAAATGTGTGTGAGTTGGATCAGTTGTTTTAAATTATCTTTTGTATTACTTTGTGAGAAAGTGTATTTTACTGTATTATGAAAGTTGCATATCTACCTTGTATATATGAAAATTAAATCTTGAGTGAAGATTGCAATGGTAATTAATTCAAAATAAATTTATATTTGACTATGGAGAGTTATTGAAAAGAAAAGATTTATAGTTCATGTATTTTCTTCTAAATTTTAAAAGTAGTTGATATGGAAGATTTACTTGATAATTACAAATAGTACCCATAGATTTGATTGATTGAATGTCCTTCTTTTATTCATTTGATTAATTGTTTATTAAATTTCAATGCTGAAGTTAGTATGGAAGGAATTTTTACATGAGACAATGTTATTTAAATATATATATATATGAATTTATATATACATTTAAATATTTCAATTTACTTTTAACTTAGTTGTGAAAGTTTGAATTCTGTAATTATAAATACATTATTGAGAGGAATTATGAAACTGAAATATATATATATATATATTTAATCTTTTATTAGTTTATTTAGATTGAATTTGAGAAAATGAAAATATTGTTACATATGTGAATGTATATATATACAAATATAAATGTAAATATATATATATATATATATATTTATATATATATATATATATATTTAAAATAGTTTTAAATTGAGTATAATCGAGAAAATGATATATATATATATATATATATATATATACCATCATTAAATATTAATGAAAATTTGAAATAACAATGAAAAAACGAATAGAGGAGATCGCGGGTTTTACACAGTCCAAAGGTATTGAAGGAAATGGTGGTGGGGGGGATTAATCCCCCACCGCCATACATAGTTTGCAATAGGGTGTGGGGAGGGGCGGAGCCCCACCCACACCCCCACTATGTGGGATGTGGGTGGGGCTCCGCCCCTCCCCACATCCCCCGCCCCTCTATACTTCGCGGCCGATACACAGGCCGACCTCCACCGAGTCCACCATGCCATCTCCGCTGCTGAATGCGGCCATCAAACGCCGCCCTTACATACGCTCAAACCCCATGCCCCTCCATGAGCTCGGCCTTGAGCTGAAAGCTTTGCCGCCGCCATGCTATTCCACCTGCAAATAACACTTAGTTTCAATAAGAGTTTTCTTTAGGGTTTTTAACCCTCAATGTTATGAGTTGCTATTAATAAAAAGATTATAATGCTTAGTGGGAATCCCACTATCAATACACAAATAGCATTGATATATATAAATGTGTATATATATATATAACCCTAAATATATATATATATATATATATATATATATATATATATATATATATATATGTATCAAATGCAAATACATGTGCTTGCACTCTAGGAATTTTTTTTAAATATTCGAAATAGACATATATATATATATATATAAATATATGTTTTTATAAATAAATTAATTTGGGTGGAGGTCCCATTAGCAAGGTAAAAATATACAATGATAAGTATATTATTAAATCAAATTAAATAAATTATTAATATATATATATAAGATCTTGAGAATAAATAAGTTTATTCAAAATAGGTTATTGCGAATATACGTGTATATAAAGATATATATATATATATATTTTATATAAGACCATTTCTCATATTGGAAAGGAATATCTATAATATATATATATATATATATAATTTATTATTTGAATGATATTTAAGGTTAATCGAAAGCCATATAATTATTCTGTCACTTTTGCTCATTTGTAAGAAAACTGTAACTACGGGATTTATCTTTTCTGAATGAATTACCAAGTAGTAAAAATAGATTAACGTTTTGAAAATTAATTGGCACAGAAGAAACTGTATAAGAGAAAATAGAGAAAAGCGTAACCAAGCGAACAAGAAACTAATAACACTTATAAATGCCAATCACTCACCGGAGAAAACCTAAACGTTGCAAGTTAAACTGACACGATCTTAGAAATTGAAATCTACTTACACTCGTGTGAAGAAGCATTCTGTAATTAACAATAACTCGACAACTTATATAAACACAACCGAGCACGCTTACGCGTGTGAGGTGAAGAATTCAAGTAGTAAAAGAAAAAATTTTGATAGTTCGAATCATGCCTACATGGCATGTGTGGACATAACATGCGTGTTTTGCGTGATATGGATGCACGTGAAATGTGGGCATGACATTTGGTATCAGAGACTAGTCATTTTAAAACATTGGGCTTGTATGAGCACATTATTACTTCCACAACCAAATTGACTAGAGGTTACCTCGTTTTGTAGGATGCCTCCCAAACGAGTTTGGCAACTAGTGTCCCGCCACACTCCAGCCACCAAGGTGCACACTGATTCTTCAGCTGTGGGACCGGATCAACCAGCCCCACTAGAACAATCTAATCCACAAGTTCAGCTAGTTTTATAGGCACAATCAGTTCCTCAGGTACCGCAAGCACCACCAGCCCCACCAGATATGGGACCCCAGATTTTATAGGCCTTACAGGCTATTTTGGATAGACTACCACCAGCCATAGTAGAGCTGTGCGTAGAGCCATGTGACGAGCCCCGCGATGTTCCACAAGAGGAGCCACACGTGGAGGCACGAGCTGAGTCTCATGTCAAGCCACGTGACGAGCCCCACGTAGAGCCACAGGGGGTACCACGTGTGGAGCCGTATGTCGAGCTACCTGATACAGAGGAGGTTGGTTCGCCCAGCAGGGCCTGGAGTAGAAGCCCCACATGTCATGTCAGGCATGACGAGACAGGGAGAATAGAGCAATTTGGTTCCAGGCCTTATGAGCATCATGTAGATGAGCCTTACAGGGGGTGCAGTGACAGAGGAGATCTCATTAGGGATATACTGAGATTGAACCCTCCTACATTTGTTGGAATTATAGAGGGAGCCGAGGCAGAAGCCTGGCTTATCAGTTTGGATAGGTGCTTCGCGTTGCGTCCTTACGCAGGCAACACGAAGGCCTGTGTGGTAGTGCACTTGTTATGGGATGCTACAGCTACATGGTGGCACACTGAGGAGTGTAAGCACCGCCTATCCATAGATACACTCGCATGGGAGGCTTTTATTGAGCACTTCAACACGCGGTATCTATCAAACCACTACCGACAGCATCGTATAGACGAATTTCATGATCTACAACAAAGGGGACTCTCGGTGGCATAGTACGAGAGTAAATTTTCAGAGTTATCCAGATATGCAAAATATCTTCATGATGACAAACTCCTGGTACATAAGTTCATCAGAGGTCTAAACCATAGTATATCAGGACCTGTTTGGATGGTAGATCCGCAGACACTGAGTGACACTGCCGAAAAGGCATACATTGTTGAAGAGATTCAGGGACGGAGGCAGAATTCTCGCCCTCAGTTCCAGGATCGGGGACAGCAGCAGCATCAATAGAACTATTGTAGGCCGACTCAACATTTCCCTAAAGGAGGATATAGTTCAACACCATTACCTCCTAGACCCCCACAACAACAACAGACACAGCAACAACAGAAAGCTAAAACACAATAGAAATAATAGAGATTGAAATCCACTCACACACGTATGTAGAACATTCCGCTAGCAATAGTAACTCGTCAACCTATACAAATGCAACCGAGCACACTTACGCGTGTGAGGTGAAGAAAACAAGTAGTTAAGGAAAAAATTTTGATAGTTCAAATCATGCCTACATGGCATGTGTGGACATAACATGCATGTTTTGTGTGATATGGACGCACGTGAAATGTGGGCATGACAATTCATTAGGCAATAGAGTTATAAGAGACCTAAAACAAACTGATATTAGACTTGAGACACAACTATTAGTACCTTTCAAACAACAAGACAAGAAACAAGACTACCCAAAGACAACTAACTACTTGTGCATCTGCACTTGGAGGAAAACAAACTACAACTAACCTACCTATCTCAAACTAACCAACAAGAAAGGATTACCTAAACAAAACCATTGACTGGCTTGTCAAAATAGCTCGCTTCTGAACAACCAAAATGAGGTGGAAAAAGAATGAGCATTCAACTAGCTGCTAGAACACTTCTACAAGAATGAAGACAAATTCATTTACCCATTCTAGTTTGGTGTAGGAGCACCTAATGGACTTTATGCCCCCATGAGGCCATTTTGTAAATATTTGCTTTATGTTGTGTTTGAGTCATTTCATAAGGTCATAATAGACCATTTGTGATGTAATTGAAGTCATTTGAGTCCATTTATAGGTTATTAGGTGATTTAAGTTGTTAAGTTGTCATATTGTAAAGTTGCAAAAAGTGGGAAGGTGAAGAGTCATAAGTTTTAAATGAAGGAATTATAATGGTTGTAGTTGGAAAATCAATTGTAAATGGTTGGTACATGTTGAAATATCCTTGGGGAGGTCGAAACCAAAGTGGGTTGTTGCATTTTGAAGTGAAATCAATAAAATACATCCTTGTTTCTGCAATTTTTGACATTAAATTATTGTTTCAGAGCTTGGTACTAAAAGATAATTGAATCTACTTTCTACTATTTTTTGTTTCACTCAATGTTATTGTGTTTTGAGAAAGTTATGCCCATTTTACTACAAATAGGTTTGAACCCCTAGTTAAAGTATAGTGAGTAAACAAATCAATTTTTGAAGGATTCCGTACAAAGTAACCTACCTTGATTCTGGGCTATGTTGTATAAAGTCCAAATGGGTGTTTGAAACTATGTTTGCACTTTTGGATATTATGTTTATAATGAAATTTATGGGCCGAAAAACCCTATTTGCTACTCCACTTCAAAACCTAGGCAAGAGTAGAATAGTCAAGTTTTAAACCTTTCCTTCCAAAGTAACCATATCTAATTTCTTCATATGATGAATAAAGCCATAAAGGGTATCTAAAAAGGTGATTTGTTTCTAGGTTTAAGGTCTTACCTAAAAGTTATGCTTGAAAAACCTAGTTTGTTGTCCTAATTAGGCCTTTAGGACAGTGGGATAGTCAATTTTTGGAGGTTACTTTTCAAAACAACCCTAGTCACCCATTGGATATGTTAAAGGAAAGCCAAAAGGGTATTTTTAATACCAATCCTTTTGTGGGTTTGACATGTATTTTGAAAGATATTTTCAAATTTCTCTGATTGGAGTGCTACAAGGCAATTTTGTGGAATTGTGAGATGGTGACCCAATTGGGATTTTAAAGATGGAAAGATTGTTCCAAATTGCTTGTATTGTGTTTGTTTGAGTGAATCCTCCATACTTTGCATCAATTGGTATCAGAGCTCAGAAGGTCTGGACAAGAGAGTTTGGTGTTTGTGTGTTTATGTTTGTGCAGGTTGAAGAGAGAACCTAGTTGCCAAAAGACTAGGTAGAGGAAAAGAGAAGAGACCTAGGTGAGGCAAAGACAAGAATAAATAAGGTTAAAGGGACTTTCTTGAATAGAATATAGATTTTTTGAGAAGGTACCTGTAGGATGGGGGTTCACAAAAGAAGAAGCAAGAAAAAAAAGAGAGGAAGAGGAAAGAGAAAAAAGAGAGGGCAAAACAAATAGAGTTTGACCAAGAGATAAAAGAACTGAGGCAGGCTATGGAACAACTAGAAGAGATGAGAAGAAGGATGGAAGATGAGATGGAGCAGTTGCTCATAAGAGCACTCAATTGACACTTGACAATGAAGAAGAAGGTTGTATGGCCTATTCAGAGGCTGATGCAAAAGAGAAGACAAGTGAAGATAATAGAGGAAGAAGAAGAAGAAGAAGAGCACGTAGAGGTTGCAACCATATCAGAGTTTGAAGGCATGAAGACAACAAAGGTGAAGGATGAAATGATATTGCAAAGGTATGGTGATGTAATGTTTCCTTCATTGTTTGCAAAGGAGGATAGTAGTTTTTCTATTTCTTTCATATTAGAGATTGGTAACCTTTGTAAGAAAATGAGAACATCTCAGAACGTATTTCTAAGAATAGTGGTGTCTTCGACAGATTTAAATTCTTTTCAATCACTTCAAAAACACGCACAACTATGCCACAAAGTGGAAACTGACATAGAACATTTCCAACATTGACCCTTAGAGGAAATACAAGCAACAAGATCTAATTTCAACAATAGAAATGTTAACATGAAAGATAGAACAAGAGACACAGATATACGTGGGGAAAACCCTTACGAGTAAAAAACCCCACACTCCAAAGCATCGAACCAATGTATTCATCAGCAACAACAAACATGTTACAATACACTTGTAGGCTCAAGGCCTTAACATGGAGATTTACAACTTGCTCCTCTAGAAGAATAATGAGATTTACATCTTGCTCCTCTGGAAGAATAATTGATAGCATAACCCTGCACAAAGTTCTCCTCAGTTCTAATCACAGCACTCGGGTTAGTCCTTCATACTGTTATCATGCCACAAATAGCATACAATACAGGACATCACCGAGAGAGATATATTCTTCTCCCTCTCAGCCTGAATCCCCTTCTCCCAAACTCTGTTCTCACTTCTTTGTTCTAGTCACATCTCACATTACAGAAATAGAATAATCAGTTACTATCTCAGACCGTTACAACTTCCAAAAGGTCGACAATTCATTTTTAACCATTCGTATTCATGAGGACTAAATAGTTCCACATGCACTAGTTGACAAACACAGAAGTAGTATATATCCACGAACACGCAGTAAGTCTATCATTGGCGCTTTTGCCACTGATGACCCCAGCCGGTCAATCATCAACGAACCATCGGAGTGACCAAGACCTTTGATGTGACTTCATCCTTCTTCACCAAAAAATATCTTTTTGCTGATGCCAAACTCCATCAGACAGACCAAGCTCATTGGAGAGACACCAACTATCACAGAGACTACACAAAACTTCGCCGATAGTTATAGTTACACCGATCAGTGTAGCACAGACGATCAGAGAGAGAACTTAAGACAAGGCCGATAGCGATATTCAAGCTGATGGTCAAAACACCATCGGTGAAACATACTCCATCACTGGAACACAAACAAGTTATGTCGAAGACCCCCATTTCGCCAATAGCACGTCGCAGGAACACCACCATCGGGAAGACAAATGGTTGGAGTAACAAACAGATCGCTGAGACAAAGAGCAACACAAGCCGATGCCTATAATCTAAGTCACAAGTACTCAACATTCTCCCACTTGATGAAGGAATTACAGGAAACCATCAATGCTCCAAGTTACAGAACCAAAGTTGACTCCACTATGCTCACAAGCTACACAGAAGCTCTAACATAACCACCTTCAAAGATTCCAAAACACAACCATGAAATCATCCTCCAGAAATAAGATAGAACATCAGCTAGAACAACAATTAGAAAACTGACTGCACCCATCCAACTAAACAAAACCCATGTGACTGAAAATAGCACACACAACAAGTGCTAATCCATCCAATCATCCATACCTTGAAGGTATTCATATCAGCAGACTCATGCCACCTACATATACACCCATCAACTGCAAATACAAGCTCCATGTGTCAACCAGTCGAAAAATACCAAACACATCCAAGAACTCCCACTGCATGGGTAATGCAGATCTAAAAAAGATCATGGCATACAAAGTCCACCAATAGCATCACATAGAAAGTGTAAACATCATGTAGTACCAAGGAAACATCCACAATGATACACAACACTTGTAATCAAATAACAACTCCTCACCACTAGTCCAGAACTCTCCCAAGTTTTCCACACCCAAAAAAGATAATAGAACTTCCATGTCATCACTCAAGAACATAAGTGAAAACACATGACCACAAACTAGTGATCACCTCAGCTCCAATCAAACCTCAAACCAATGTAGTGTGAAACAAACCATCCAGGAAGATAACCAAGACCATAGAGAGTAACTCTGCACATCATATACCTATAGACAATCCTTCTACATACACCTCTAAATGCCAACTATGTCAAGTATGATCTCCTTCATAACACCCCCAAAGAGAACAGCATAACAACACCCAAACAAACATTCAATCTCAAGAGATCAAATTCAACATATGTAATCATGCAACTAACATGGATGTAAGCCTCTCAAACCAAATAAGATCAAACTAATCCATTTCCTATTGCAGGAAATCAGTCCATAAAACCATCTCCTAACAATTCTCATCAATGAATGATATCTTTAAACTCAAATGCAAAAGGAGATAATCATGTTATCCATCTCTCACAATTAATCCTCCAGAACCATATATTAGTAGTTCAAGATCCATGTCTATGAAAGAAAGCATAAAATACCTGAGAGAAACAATGGGCAAAACCTCTCAAGTAATAAACTGCCGAGCAGACCAAGAGTGGGGAATGAGAATGTTCTTACAAGATATCCAAGTCCCAATGACTTTCTCCAAGAACAATCTCCTCTAGATCTTTTGTTGACTCACATTCAACCAAGGTAAAGACTCCTTGAACTTTCTACTGCAAGCTCTGATTAAGCACAACATATACAGTCTCACCTTATTCTCCATGTATCCATGAGTACCTATGAACAATCACCTCATGCTAAACTCCAACTGCATCACTACACCACTATGAAGTAATCAAGCAAATAATAAATGTACCCAAACATAGAGAAGTTACCAGGCCACTATCAAAGCTCCACAAAGCTATAAAGGGAACTTATCAAGACATCGTGATCTTATCATCTCCCTTAGGAGATTCCATGCTTTAGGTGAACTTAACCAAAGTCTCAAGAGCAACATATCATGCCAAAACTCAAATGCTTAAACAAGAGTATATCATGACATGAACCAAACAAATTCTCACCTGTCAAGCACTAATCAACACTTCAACCAAAGACTAAGTGAGTCTGTCATAGATCCAAGATGTTACCCATCCTCAAGTAGTGCCCTTGCAAATGTGAAAGAACCCTTCTGCAGCAACACAATCTAAAAGCCCCTCTTAGTAACATTTGCAACACTAAAGAAGATCATCCATCACTAAGTGATGAATCTACAGTCATTGCTAAAGTTCCCACTGAACTCTGGCAACCAAGCTTTCCAACCAACATGACCAAACATCTTCTCATCTGAAAATCTTCTAGGTCTACATATTAACATAATAAAAACAAATGGCACCAAGATCTCCAAACCAAGGAAATACAACATCATTGTCAAAAGCTTACACTAAACTATGTATCCAAGCTATACATGACATCATGATACACATGCTATAGATTACTGACTATTTAGGTACTTTACACTATCCACCCTTTTATCCCAATGCAATCACACCAAGGCACAAGTGACCACAAACAAGGCCAGCTAACAAGTCTGCATAAACACTGAATGATCTTGTGAATATAGACAGTCCACATCTGAGTCATCTCACTATAGCTTAATAGGTGGCTAGCCCACAAAACTACATAACTCGTAGATCCAATCAATGCATCACACAAACTCACTATTGCACTGAAAACTGCAAAACTGAGATCTCAAGAGGTAAATAACCATGTAGACAACTTGACAAAAACACCAGATTACTTACAATCTGATTTGCCAAACCAGTCCACAACCTAAGAACCATAGTCAAGGAATCCATAAAAGCATTACCACAGAAATGCTGAGTGACTTATCACGTACCAACACTCCCACAAGACTGCAACTATTTCATCTAGCAACACCCCAAAAAATAGGGTCTAGAAAATAGCTTAACTACAGCTTCAACAAAACCACAAGTTTTTTTTTGTCCGTGTAAAACCTGCAAAATCACTGTCCTATATGAAACACCCATGCACATCCATATCCACTTCACATCTAGATGACTAAATAATCTGCAACATAAACTCCATAACAGTTAAACCAGAATAATGGATCATCATGAATATGCATAAACATAGATTTTAAGGAAAAACTATAAAACCTCCCAAATCCAATAAACATTAATATGAGTCATGCAAGTACAAAATATCCATTTAAGGAAACAATAGTTCAAGAGCTTCAGGCCCACTTGTAGAACAATTCCTCAACCACCAACATGCACATGCATCTGAGAGAATCAGGCTATTACAGAAGCTCCCAGATCTTCCAACGATCAACTCCATAGCCTTTATGCAACTGGGGCAACAGAAACAATGCTTTCCAATACTAGGAACAAATATCCAGCATAAGCACACTTCTCCAGGGCTGAGCAGTAACACAAACTTCTTCATATCACAAGGAAGCCTCTCACACAGACACCCAATATGAAAGTTAGTGCAGAGACACACCACAAAGCATAATCCACCCCATGCAATAGGATTATACACTGTCAACTAAGAGCCTCAAGCCACATCATGACCAGCTGTAGTCTCTTCATCTTCACCATCCTTCAAGTACTGCTGAAATAGGAAAACAAGATCAACTACCAGACTTCACTCAAAACAAGGATCAAACAATAGATGATTCCTTCAGATTTCCTCAAGCCTGTCACACTAAGAAATTATCACAGAAGGAATACCCAGACCTTATACACCCAGAACTCTTACATGCAAACACATGCAACACACAAACGTACATATGTGAGCAACAAAGAAGATCCCAGAAGAAGGCTCTGATACCACTTGTAAGGAAATGAGAGCATCTCATAACGTATTTCTAAGAACAGTGATGTCTTTGACAGATTTAAATTCTTTTTCAAAAACACGCACAACTATGTCACAAAGTAGAAACTAACATAGAACATTTCCAACATTGACCCTTAGAGGAAATACAAGCAACAAGATCTAATTTCAACAACAGAAACGTTAACACGAAAGACAGAACAACAGACACAGATATACGTGGGGAAAACCCTTATGGGTAAAAAACCCCACACTCCAAAGCATCGAACCAATGTATTCATCAGCAACAACAAACATGTTATAATACACTTGTAGGCTCAAGGCCTTAACATGGAGATTTACATCTTTCTCCTCTAGAAGAATAATTGACAACATAACCCTGCACAAAGTTCTCCTCAATTCTAATCATAGCACTTGGGTTAGTCCTTCATACTATTATCATGCCAAATATAGCATACAGTACAGGACATCACTGAGAGAGAGATATTCTTCTCCCTCTCGGCCTGAATCCCCTTCTCCCGAACTCTGTTCTCACTTCTCTATTCTAGTCACATCTCACATTACAAAAATAGAACAATCGGTTACTATCTTAGACCGTTACAACTTTCAAAAGGTTGACAATTTAGTTTTAACCATTCACAACCATTCGTATTCATGAGGACTAAATAGTCCCACATGCATCAGTTGATAAACACAGCAGTAGTATATATCCACAAACACGCGGTAAGTCTATCGTCGGTGCTTTTGCCACCGACAACCCCAGCCAGTCAATCATCAATGAACCATCGGAGTGACCAAGACCTTCGGTGTGAATTCATCCTTCTTCACTGACAAAGTTCCTTTTGCCGATGCCAAACTCCATCGGACAGACCAAGCTCATCGGAGAGACACCAACTATCGCAGAGACTACACAAAACTTCACCGATAGTTATAGTTACACCGATCGATGTAGCACAGGTGATCAGAGAGAGAACTTAAGACAAGGCTGACAATAATAGTCAAGCCAATGGATAGAACACCATCGGTGAAACATACTCCATCACTGGAACACAAATAAGTTACGTCGAAGACCACTGTTTCGCCGATAGCACATCGCAGGAACACCACCATCGAGAAGACACAAATGGTCAGAGTAACAAACAGATCGCTGTGACAAAGAGCAGCACAAGCCAATGCTTGTAATCTAAGTCACAAGTACTCAACAACCTTGAGAAAGAAACATATAGAGGGGCAGAATATCATATGGAAGAGAAAAAAAAGATGCAAAGATCATGACTACATTGCAAAGGAAAAAGGACAAGGAAGACATCTATCAATTTCTTGTTGTGATAGAAATTTTGAGGAGAAACAAACCAAAAGTCAAGATGAAATAGGTTATAGAAGGACAAGGTGTTGAGGTAAAGAAAGTGATACATCAGGATGAAAGACATCAGCTACAAGGTAGCAAGATGGATAGAAGACAAGTTGGCATGGACAAGATGAAGCCAAAGGTGAAGATGAAGACTACATGCTTCTAAGAAGACAAAAGACATCAAGCAAGCTCATTTAGAGATGAATACCTGTTACTACCCTCAATTCAAGAGGGCTTTGAATTTATTTTGGTCAGGAGTATGGTGCAGGAGCACCTAATGGACTTTATGCCTCCATGAGGCCATTTTGTAAATATTTGCTTTATGTTGTGTTTGAGTCATTTCATAAGGTCATAATAGACCATTTGTGATGTAATTGGAGTCATTTGAGTCCATTTATAGGTTATTAGGTGATTTAAGTTGTTAAGTTGTCAATCTTGTAAAAGTTGTCATATTGTAAAGTTGCAAAAAGTGGGAAGGTGAACAGTTATAAGTTGTAAATGAAGGAATTAGAATGGTTGTAGTTGGAAAATCAGTTGTAAATGGTTTGTACATGTTTAAATATCCTTGGGGAGGTCGAAACCAAAGTGGGTTGTTGCATTTTGGAGTGAAATCAATAAAAGACATCCTTGTTTCTACAAATTTTTACGTTAAATTATTGTTTCAGAGCTTGGTATAGCCTAGTACAGTCATTTCATGGTGTGAGACCAATTGCAAATGAAAGATAATTGAATCTACTTTCTACTACTTTTTGTTGTACTCAATTTTATTGTGTTTTGAGAAAGTTATGCTCATTTTACTACAAACAAGTTTGAAACCCTAGTTAAAGTATAGTGAGTAAACAAATCATTTTTTGAAGAATTCCGTACAAAGTAACCTACCTTGATTCTGGGATATGTTGTATAAAGTCCAAATGGGTGTCTAAAACTATGTTTTCATTTTGGATATCATGTTTATAATGAAAGATATGGCTGAAAAACTCTATTTATTGCTCCACTTCAAAACCTAGGCAAGAGTAGAACAGTCAAGTTTTGAGCCTTTCCTTCCAAAGTAACCATATCTAAGTTCTTCATATGATGAATAAAGCCATAAAGGGTATCTAAAAGGTGATTTTTTTATGGGTTTCAGGTCTTACCTAAAAGTTATGCTTGAAAAACCTAGTTTACTGTCCTAATTAGGCCTTTAGGACAACGGGACAGTCAATTTTTGGAGGTTACTTTTCAAAACAACCCTAGTCAGATGTTGGATATGTTAAAGGAAAGACAAAAGGGAATTTAGAATGCCAATACTTTTGTGGGTTTGACATGTATTTTGGAAGATATGTTCAGATTTCTCTGATTAGAGTGCTACAACACAGTTTTGTGGAATTGTGAGATAGTGACCCAATTGGGATTTTAAAGATGGAAAGATTATTTCAAATTGCTTGTATTGTGTTTGTTTGAGTGAATCCTCCATGCTTTGCATCACAGTTGACTGAAAATAAGGTTGTCTTGAGATGGATAAACAAGTTGATCTTGCTACCCCTGTTGTTCATCTTCATGCTTTGAAACAAGCATGATAGGCAATGGTTTCTCTTTGTTGGTTTTCAACTATGCTAGGTGATTAATAGGACACCCTTTTGTCAAGCCAAAGCTTAAAAACTCAGTGTTGATTTCATGTTTATAATCTGTTGTCCTATCATCCTGATAATTGGAAAACCTTGAATCTTGTGACTCACCTTGAATCATGGCTACCTCATTTTCTTTTTCTTGTTGTTGCTCATGAATATCCTCTTTGGAAGGTGTTGGTTTGATGTCCAAGCTTCAGAAAAAAGTTTCCAACTCGTCCCAAAATATGTTCTCTTCAATTTCTTCCTTGCTTTTCTGAATAGAGGGACTGATTATGTTTTCTTCATCATGAGTTAGGATTTCAAATTCAGATTTTCCTTTACAAACTAGCAGCTCACTAAGAGCTCCAACCTCTTCATGTTGCTTCAAAACTTCTTCCTTGTCAACAAGACAACACAGCTGGTCAAACAAGTAGACCAACTCTTCCTCCTCATTACCATTCACTTGCTTTACATACTGCTGCTCCAATTGATTTTGTTTAATCTCTTCTCGTAAAATTTCTGATTTCTCATCATTCACATCATTTATAGGCTCATGGTTAGTAGATAGTCTTCCCTTTCCTTTCATAGGCTTCTTCTCTTTTCCATCCAACCAATTAGCTTGCCAAACAATAGGCCCACCCTTAAAGAATGAAATGGTGTTAGGAAAATAAAATTGATATGACATGGCGAGTTGAAGAGGTTGCTTGGCTTCTTCATGAGAACTAAGCTTTAGAGGACTGCTCATGGGAAACAATAATATGATTTTGGGCATGTGTAGGCTCTTGCATGAAATGGGGAAGTTGGTTTGGAGATTTAGATGGTTTCTCTTTCTTGAAACTTGAGATTTTGAGCTTTGGAACTTCCCTTTTCACAGATTGAATCATGGATAGAGGAGAAGCTGATTTAAAACTAGAAATGCAAGGAGTTGCTTGGATTTCATACCTTTGTACTTGTGCAAGCAAGTGTTTTATTTGTTCTTCTTTGGTTACAACATGTCTAGCAAGAAACTTCTCTTCATACCTTTGTGCCTCCACTTCCTTCTGATGTATATGAGCTTAATGAGCACGCTCTTCCTGTTGCATATTATACTCTTGCGCTTTTGTGACAACCTCTAATTTCCTTTTCAAGTCTAATGCTATCTCTCGAATACTCATACTTTAGATATCTTGAGGCTAACCAAGAGAGTTAGCATGTTGGTTAAGAATAAAATAGCCTTCTTTTGATTGATTATAGGCATGGATAGGTTGCCAAGAAGGTTGAGCAGGGGTGGGAGGGTGGCAAGCATGATAAGAGTACAAATATCTTGTTGTTATAGGGTTACTTGGGATGAAACTAGCAGCATTCTCAATCTTATATGGCTGGTAAGAAGGTATACAAACTGTTGTTTGGTAAAATGGAGAAGAAACATAGTATCCAAGGTAGTTTGTCATGTCACAACATTTAAATGAGATGGAAGTTCATGAAATATTTTCTTCAAACAAGAACACATAAGTCTCCTTCAAAAATTTATGTGCATACCAGTAGGGTTTTTGATGATCTTTTAAGCACTTGGTCTACTTAAACCAACAGATTTGAACCATAGAGTCACCATGGTGTTGAAGTAAAACTACCCTGAAAGGTAAGATACACTAAAGAACACACCAAAATCTTCAGTAGATGATGTTAGAACCATCAAACTGGTCCCATTGAATGTGCCAGAAACTGTTATCACCAATATTCCACCTTCTTGTTGAATGTGATTCAAAAGACCCCGTGATACAATGGGAATAGCTTCTAGGTGTGGGACCTTGCAAAACTTGAAGCTAAACCTCCAAATGAAGGGTTGGTTCCCTCAATGCAACACTTAAAACTACACTATTCTACTGTTGTTTGCTAGGAAAATAGTGAGGAAAAGACATAAAATACTCATAATCTAGCTGGAAAGGTGATGCACCAAATGATAATGGACCTATCATTTATTTTGACACACACTTTGATCAGTATTATGACTTATGACATACACAGTTCATGATTTTTCACTTGTTTTCAAACATAAACATTTCATAGCAAGGATTTTTTAATATATGACAGTGCTTAGAAGGAATGCTTAATGATCTTCACAACTAAAACAAACCTATATTATTTTTCACAAAATATAACCAGCAATTAAACAAGTTTTCTGTATGGAAGGTAATGAAAATAAGACTAATTTTCAAGGATAAATGACAACATCACAAGAAAAACATCAACTATTTTAAGCTTACACAATGCACAACTCATGAAGAGGTAAAAATATTGTCTTTATTGTTGATCAAAAGGTACACTTACAACCAATCTAAGTCTGAAAATACAACGTTCTTCTCTAAAAATTAGAGTTACATAGTTGTCTTAAGCTTCCATTTATGGACATGAGACTAGAAAAGAACTAAAAAAGTTACAATATCCAGTTCAAAACTGCAAGAAGACTTTCCAACAACAAGTAAGAACTCTAAAACTAGGAAGAACTCACTTGAAACTGGTCCTATTCTTTATTTTTTAACTCCAACCAACTCAGAAGAAGTAGGACATGTTTGGAATAAGAAAAGGACACTTGGGATTGAAGAGACATAGTCACAACTCCTTGTATTTGTTGTAGGAACATGAGTCTGAATTCTCTCCTTGAAGAGCTTCATCAAGCACAAAAAGAGGAGGTGGTTGGGATGTGCATCCTTGAGAAGTGGAACTACTCCTTGAAAGATTCTAGTAGCTGCATCAACTCTTCAAAATGAATGCATAATGATGGTGTGTTGTCATAACTACCCCAGCTAGTCTTAACTCCTTCCAACTATCTTTTGTACACAAATAGGACATGTATCCTATCCTTTTGTAGTTGTTTTGATTTCTTTCATCCTTTAAGGGTGTGGGCAAAAGAGTCTTCTTCATGTCTGATTTTTCTTTAGGCTCTGGTTCTTATAGCCTTCCATAAACTCCTAAGAGTGAAGTAAGACCTCAAGAACCTCTAGAAACATGGTTCTTATTCACATGTCTACTGACCTTTAAGTGAGTCTTCATTAGAAATCTTCACCAATCCCTACACTTCTTCATCTGCACATTATATTTGCCTAGGTAAGGCTTCAATATCCTCACAATACCCTTGACAAAACTTTTAACACTTGCCCATAACTAGACAAAGCCTTGTGAGATGTTCCCCAAAATGTATTCTCAATCCTTTCAAGCATTCCTTGGTACATCTTTTGTTGTCTTAACAATTATAAGCTTCTAAACTGGCCCAAGAACTCTTAGCAGTGTTCTAAGACCTTGATAGAATTGCAGGTGATCATGTAGTGGTTACGAATAATTATGCAGACCTCAAAATAACTTGACAGGCTTGTAGGATTCCTATAAGTCTCACCTTGAGCAAAACTTTGCACAAAACATAGCAAGGACTTCATAAACCCTCCACTATACTCTTGACAACACTTTTAACACTTGTCCAGTTATGTTAAATGCATGTTCAAACCTCTAGATATTGAAGTCACCTTCATGGTTTATGGAGCAAGACTTAGGATCACATATGCTTCTTTTAAATGATGAATAGAATCTCCTAGACCCTTGGTAGATACCACAAGACTATGCAGACTCCATTTATTCTTAAGTAAATACTTTCAACTAGTTGCTAAGGATTTGAAGGGTATATAGACCTCTTTAGCATGACTGTACAGATTCTTTCAGTATTAAACAAAAATAATGACCATAAAATATATGAAAGGTTTGACAGACCCTAAATGGTTCAAACATGATTTTTGTAACCTGACAGTCTTTATTCTCTTTCGCAAAGTCTTCCATATCTTATCATTTGCTTTCATGATCTTCATTGATGTCTTTCAAAGCTTGACTGATCCTTTTGAAAGTGCAAGGTTTGTTTCCTTTTAAAAGATTTGCTCACACTAGTAAATATCACATAGAACTCTAGGGATAAATAGACACTGTAGAAGGTTATTCATACCTTCAAATGCATGAGAAGACCTTCTAGTATTACTGAGCATCCTCTGACAGAATAACTACTTGTTTAGTAGGGTTTCACTAAGTGACAAAGTCAAGCATGTCTTCATAATGCATGTGCATATCCTGTAGAACTTGTGCATACCTTTGTGGTGCATGTATAGACCTTCTATGTCCCAAAAAACTCCTTTGATACTACATAGACTTCTTTACACTATCATGTTGTCCCTATATATAGTTCTATTGTTATATGATTGTTGTTAGGTTTGTTCTCTACCTACTATCTCTTGTTTTTTTTGTCTACCTTGGCTTTGTTGCTAAAACTTTATGACTATCCTCTAATCTTTAGGAATTCTCCTTACCTGTTGATGAATGTTCATCCAACTATATTACAATCATTCTTTGACTGTTAGTGTTGCCTTCTCATTTACTATTCTTCCTATCTATGTATAGTGATGATAGTCTCTCAACCTTTCAATGTGGTGTTAAAGCTATAGGACTGTTCTTGAAGGCATGGACCTTAAACATTCTAGAGTTCTATGAAAACCTAGTGTATCCAAGGCATTAGAGATTGTCCACAAAGAACATGCAAGCCCTCACATTTCATTGTTAATGCCATATAGGCCTCAAAAGAAAAACAATATACTGTCATAGTGTCTCCTTCTTGTAGAGGCATCTCTTCATCTTGTGACTGTCATCTTTTCTACCTAAACCTCATGATAGTCCCATCTTCATTTGCCTTTATTCTTATCCATTGTCACCAAATGTTGTCTTAGTCTTTTCTCTAAATCTCCCTCTACTTGTATTGTTCTCTTCTTTGATTCCATTGAAGTTTAAAAGGCCCAAGAGTGAATGATCAAGTTGATTAGATCTTTCCCAACCTCATACAATGCTTTATTACTATTTTATGGCTCTGCATAGGGTTTTGTAGATCTTCTTGGCACTGTATTATTAGTCTCCATCGGATCAGATATCAAGAAACTTGTTGAAACCAACTGAGCATCCTTTGAAAACCTTTGTCAAATATGTTGGGATCTTCTAATTTGAAACCAGAGGTCAGCAAAGTAGTCTCAAACATCAATATGATCAAAAGAATTTAACATACTTATCTTTTATACTAGCTTTATCTCCATTGTCTCTGCAACATCAAGCCATCCTCACCTCCTTGTAAAGTGTAGACTTCTATACCCTGATGAGTCTTCATTTTCGTGCAAACCCTTGAGGAATAACTATTGGACTACAATCTACACTGAGAGGGGGGGTGAATCAGTGTTGTAGCTAAAACAGGTTATTTACTTCTTAACAAAACTTGAAAATAGAAAGTGAAGGAATCAAACTTGACAATATGCTTTATCAAAGGAAGGAATCAAATACTGAACAACAAATAAGACTGAATGTTCAAGTATGGAAGACAAATGAATCACACAAAAATTGAGACCATGACACAATAAATTTCATGAGTGGAAAACCCTCATAAGGATGAAAAACCACTCTAAACTGCCTCACTGGCTTAATCGTGAAAATCACCAATTACAAAGCCTCACTAGCTTTTAAGTCTCACTGACTTATATCATTGCCTCACTGGCACTTCTATGCAATTCCTCACTGGTAAAAAGAAGTCTCACTGACTTGTACAATCACCTTGGATACAAATCAAAAACAACTTAGGGGGTTATCTTGATTCACTTTTTCACAAAAACTTATATCTCCTTTTGCTTACACTTGAGAAAATTCTTTTCAATCACAACCTAATCAAACTAGCTTTTGATACACATGACAGTCTCTGCAATAAACAATGCATTCCTTTGCTCAAGAGTCAACACCTGCATTTTTTTTTCTAGCATTGAATATGATCTTCATACTCTAGTTTATCTTCAAGTATCAAATATAATAGACTCCATTATATTTTGTTGCAAGTATGTGCCTAATCAGAGTTGTCATTGATGTCAACATATATTTGTTATCATTGGTGTCAACTATATCCTATTTTGTTATTTGTTTAGAAGCTTTATATGTTGAGGATATTGAGACAATTAGCCCCTCCGGAAGAATTAGAAAGTAAACAATGAATCACAGTGAAGACAGTTAGCTACATACTGAAGAACAATCCAAAAGATTGCTCCGCATTTCTTGCTAACTAAAGATCTTTGTCTGTGGATTGGAAGTTATTTAGAAGCATGGCTGAAGATGCTAAATCCTAAGTTGGAGCCTTTGGTATGAAGATTTGAGTGAGTTACATTCACCAGAATAAAACCTACTTTTTCTAATTATTCACTGGTGCCTGAGAGAAAGTATTTTGCTCTGCATTCCTCCGCATTAAAGTATTTTGCTTTGTGTTTCTAGAGGTAAGTCTAGGATGATGATAAGTGCCTACAATTGTAATAGTTCATGTTTTGGTGGTCCGCGAGCTATCTTTCTTTTATGACAGATGAAGACAATGAAGTTCATGTGCTCCATTGTGAAGAATCTCATGGATAAATTGGTTTGAGTTTGTGTGGTTGCTCTTGGTGATTTCAACATGCTTGTGGATACCTCCTAATCATGTTCCTACCTTTACATTGGTCCGCGTTAAATAATTGAGATTGTGTTTGAAGATTATTCCCATATAATGTAGTGTGTAACCAGTCTTAGCCGACTTGGTTAATTCTAGTGATTACGGAGATCCCTTGAAGATTATGGAAGCATGTTGTGGCATGGAAGATCATGTTTGAGTCCTAGCTAAGGCATGGTATGATCCGCATACATCTATACTACAATTCCTTAGCATAATTTTGTATTAGGTCAAGACCTATTTTGTAAATGTTTGTAATGCCGACCTTAGAGATTGTTCCAATGGTTGATGATTATAGTGCCAACCTCGATGATCATTCCAAGGTTGATGAAGTGTATAAATACTTGTAATTGAGTCATGGAAAAGGTGTCCTTGTGTGAAGATGGGAAGATAGGAAAGAGGTGGAAAGGTAGAGCAGAGCAGAGGAACTATTGTACTTCAATGTTTTAATCTAAGACATGAAGAAGATGTTGATTTTGGCAGTGAGCCACAAGTAGGGTTTAACAGCCCTCATTGTAATCTTTCTAGGTTTAGGGTTGAGGCAGTGAGCCTGCTAGACCTAGTTGTACTTCATGGCAGTAAGCCAGTATGTTCTAGGTCTGTGGAGTAACCAAGCCTGAACATCATTTTTCAAAGATTGCGATATATTTTGAGAGCTAATCCTCTCCATGGTTTTTCCCCACCTTGGGGTTTTCCACATAAAAATATGGTGTCTCTTGTATTTAATGTTGCATCTATGTCTAAGTTTTTGATTCTATCCATTCATTGTTTAATCATAATAACTGTGGACAAGTGATTAATGTTTAAGTACAGAACTATTTGAGTTTTTGGGACAACTGATTCACCCCCCCTCTTAGTTGTCTGGCAGATTTCAACATATTCTTCATAAAATTAATAAACCTCATACTAGCATGTAGTATTTCCCTCCATCATCTCAAATCAATAATCATAATCAATAAAAACTTCATATTGATCTCACACAAAATTTATCTGGCCCTCTATCTATTAATAATGCTTCAAAAAGACTACAACAAACCTTTTATAGCACACTAAACGTCAATTTTAATCGACTGGCAGTGATCGTTGAGCTTCAAAAAGCAGTTAAAAGGCACTAGTTGGATTTGCTTTTTGCACCATCATTCCATTTAATGTGCACCGCACGATTACCTTTGTCGCTTAAAAGCCTTTGGTGACTTATGATGACTGATACCCCTAGGATGTCAAGGCCGGTCACCTCACGAGGCAGGTACCCTCAAGATATAACTTAAGTTATATGTTACCGGATGAGCAAATCAACACATAAATAGAAATAAAGTGTATGATAGGGAACTCAGGGTATAAAAGATATACATTAAAAGATTTTAACTTAGGGTTTGAAATCAAATGACAACTAGGTCTTTTAGGAAACCCTAACTTGAGTTAGTTATCAAATCTTCATAACGAGAAGATATACAAGATGGATCTGCAATACATTCACTACATAATATACTCTTGATGTCATGCATGAAGCAATGTATATTCATTTCAACACTAAGTGAACAAGCCCTTCCATATTTGCCTTCTATATTTGATAACTCTACCACAATTACTTTCTTGATGTATTGATACTCCATGAAATCCTTAACGCCATGATGCAGTCCCATGATGAAGTTCTCTACAAGGATCACTTGAAAAACATCATGATCTAATGTCTCATATATGACAAACCTATGAAGATATCAAACACCAAACAGGTAACCTACATTTATGTCCAACCTCACCTTAACACCATCCTCTGAGATTTGACACCATAGATCAACATCACTAGTATCTCTACATTGCACAACCAAGCACACTGCATAACCAAGCATGATGAGAACTTGTCAACCATGAAGATCAATACTCTGCATATCTTGTTATTCCCAACATATGATGAAAATGAACACCATGAACACCCATGAAGAAGTCCTCATTACATCTCAAGATCCACTATTTTGACATCAATGGCAAGACAACCAACATGCCAAACATAACAAACTCCCCCTTTGGCTTTGGCATTGATGTCAAAACACTAGCATTGTAAACCATCAACAATCAACCATCTTTTCAATTTATCTCCCCCTTTTTGACAACAATGACAAAGATTTTCCCTAAGTACAGTCATGAATTGAGAGCAACACTCAAAGAAAGAATATAGAGACAAAAAAACATTCACTGTCCTCTGACTGTTGACAGTATACTGCTCCATACTTAACACTAAGATTTGCACCAAGGCTCCCCCTATCTCATAAGTTTGAGATCATGTTTTTAACTTACTACCTGATGATGAGAAAGAATATTGAAACTAAAACTGCAACTAAAACTGTCATCTGTCACATGAAAGCAACTGAAACACAATCCAAACTATCCTGTCACCAACTTGTAGTCAATGCATATAATTGTGATATATTGCCACATCTCTTTGAGACATTTTGTCAAAGAGTTCATGAGCCTTTTGTCTACCACTTGTTGAAGTACATTGCACCTTGAACATTTTGATGGACTAAAAACCATACCCTGTTTCAAAGCACTTTTAGATGGACTAAAAACCAATCAGCACTGTCTGAATACTAGTGATATAGGGATCAACTAATAGAATTTTTTTAAATAGAATGGATGCCATATCAAATCATAGAGAAGGCTTGAAAACTCTGTCCAAACCCTGTCCAATACACATTATCTCCTCTACCATAAATAGGATTGTCACAAAAAGATTCACTATGATGAAATACAATCACAATCAACAATAGTTGCCCCTGCTACTCCAAACATCAACATCCTACTCCAAGTCTAATTTGTCTACCTTGATCAAGACTGCCCTACAACTTATCAACATATATCCTTTGCAATACATATTCTCAGCATCACTATACTGCAACATTTACTCCCCTTGAATTAGACATAGGTATGAAATCACTGTTCAAACATTACAAAAACCACTATTAGACTATTAAAGCAATCTCTGTTAGAAGCCATGACTGTCATGACTGAATATATTGATTTTGACAGTATTACACCATGACTGTCACCTTGTAACTGCACAATCTTCCATAAACATATATGCTCTTTACAACTACAAACTCATGACAATACCAATTCCCAAGGAAGATCCTTATCAACTTGGAGAGCATCATCTTAAAACCAACTTTAATCCATGCACTAGGAGTGAAACCTTGATATATGAACTATGATAGTTTTGCTATCCCGGGTCAGACATGATTGAGGCCTTGATACTTGAATTATCAACATATCATCAAGACTTCTTTTGACATTTAATAAACACATTACATTAACCTTGCTATTTCAACTCTTTGAAGCACATATTGCCATTTCAGGAGCTACTCACATTTATTACCTTGAACTCTCTACTATACTTTGACATTTTGAATTTTTTTAACCTACCTTTGACAATGCCCTTCACATCCTTTACTTCACTAGGTCATAGTTTGAAGACATGAATGAACATCATTGATATGAACCAAAAAAATAACTATACTCTTACCTTTTGACATGAACACCATGAAAAAGATCAACATTGAAATCATTGTCAACCTGACACAAATCACAACCTGGAGACATAACATCCTCTTCACATATGACAAACTTTGTTGATGATCAACTCAATTCCTTCTGATCTCCTTGCGCATATGAACACCTCTGTCACTTTGACATTACTAGTAAACTTATCAAGCATTAACAACACATTCAACATCTCTATCACTGAGACTTAGCATCAACAACTTCAAACTAGTTATAGAAAATGAAGCATTGAATGAAGGCATCCTTTTTTCATGAGGTAAATATGAACTTTAGCACCATAAAATCACTACATCTGACCTTGGACACAATAGAACATAGAAGACATGAGAAAACTCCACACTCCTGAGGCATCATCAACTGAAGAATGATCAAGGTCACCATGTGAAGACATCTTAAGTTTAAGTATGAGAATCCTTAAATACTATGAAGACATCTTAAACATCATACATGATGAACATTGGTATGACACAATGAACCAACTCAATCAACCCAAAGCAACAACAACACTACCATTGTATCTCAACATCATTATCTCCAAACCACATCATCAACCTGTCACTAATTGCAAACATGAGCTCCTTCTTGTTACATCACAACAAGTATCAAGTAATGATGATAAGACAAACTCACATGACCATCAACAACTAACACCTCATGATGAACAAAATGGACCTCATTCAAACACCATGGAAGCATACATGGAAACATCATATGAACATGTCAAACACTATGATAGATCTGTTGCATCATCACAAAGTTCTGTCAAAAAGAACATTTCATAATTGTTTATGACCTTCACATTACAACACCAAAGACTGCTATACTCTTTATCTTTTCAATGGGGGTTAAATGAGAAGACAATAATCTACTCCTCCTAAATTCATGCTACATATTTATGCATTTAGAGGTGTCTCTTGTGCATTATGCACAAGCATAGGATCCATCTTCTCTTTCTCTTCCTTTTGCCTTCTTCTCCAAACCTTTACACTATCCTTCTTTTGCTTGGTTACAATATCTATCTTCTTGTCATATCTAGGTGATTTCACAAGATCATTTCTACAAAAAAGATGTTGAATGACCAAAGTTGTTACACTTATAACATTAGACATTGTAGTCCATAACCCAAGAAGCATAGTTTCTTCTTGACAAACCATAGGAACTTTTATGATTATATCTTCCATATAAGCTACAATCTCTTTCCTTGTGACCTACTTGATTGCACTTGTAACAAACTAGATCAACATTCCTTATTGAAGGATATTAACTTCTTCTGCAGTTAACTGCTTTGTGTCCAAAATGATCACAAGTAAAAAAATAACCAAAAAATGTGTAATTGTACCTGTACATATATGCTTGCCTTGCTGGAGCAGTTCTTCTGATATTTCTTCTTTGATTGTGCATTTTGGCAAACTCTTCTTTGGTTTTCACCTTAGCTTCAATCTTCTTTTTGCCTTTAGTCTCAGGAGCATCAGCATGATGATTTAGATCAATTGAATGTGAGCATTTTCCTTCTTCAAACCCTATACCAGTTTTGTCCTTGTAGGCCTTTTATTTTCCCAAAAGGTCGTCTAGTTTGTCACTACTGCTACACATGTCAAGTCTTCTTCTCAAGACTACAACTTCAGCTTCTAAAGCATGACATACCTTTACTTTGACATCTAACTCCATGCCTATGATTTCAACAACTCTTTTACTCTCTTCAAGCTTTAGCTTTAGATCTGCAATTAGTTTTTTAGAATAATTGACTTTGCTGATCAGATTTTTATTATCCTTTTGAGACTTATTTCTTTGAGCAACTGCATCCTTTTTGAGCCTTTTGATCTCACCAACTGCACACTTCAATTCACCTTCAAGATCCACCTCTACTTCATAATTTTTAGATTGATCTTCATACCTATCATTCTGATTTTCTCTTATAATTGCCATGAACAAGGTTTCCTCTCCTTCCTCAAGTGACTCCTCTGAACCACTATCTATTATATCAGCATCTTTTGTGAATAGACTCTTCTTATTTTTGAATTTGTTTTTCTTTTTAGGATTGAATTGTTTCTTCTTTCCTTATTCATCACTATCTCGATCTTTGTATGGACATTTAGCAGCAAAGTGTCCTATCCTACCACACTCAAAACATTTGAATGGAATTTTACCTTTGTACTTTTTTGCTGACCCCTTTTTCAATCTACTAACAAAAGAAGATTATTGATCATCATCCAACTCTTTTGGACCATACTTTATTTCCTTTTCCTTTTTGACTGATTTAAATGCAACTTCTTTACTTGTAGGAGTATCATTGCAAACCCTCATCTCAAAAGCAGTAAAAGTACCATAAAGTTCATCAAAGGTCACTTTGCTCAAATCTCTCTCTTCTACTATAGACACCTTGGATTCATATTTAGGAGTTAAAGTCCTTAAAACCTTAGTTACAACTGCCTTTTCTTCTAAGGTATCACCTAGACCCCTAATAGCATTAACAACCTCTTGAACCCTAAGAAGGTAATCAACCACCTTCTCATCATCATTCATTTTGAGACTTTCAAACTTAGCTTTGTAAGATTGTAACTTAGCTTCTTTTATTTTTTCATCTCCCTAATAAATATTGGAAAACTTATCCCAAATAGCCTTAGCTGACTTACAATCAATAATTTTGACAAGTATCTCATTAGACAAACCACAACAGATTACATTCTTGGCCTTAGCATTATTGTCATAGGCCTTCTTTTCATCAGGATTTGAAGGGGGTTTTGTTTCTTTATACTCATTTTCTATTGCAAACCAGACATCATAACCCAAGGAAGACAAATATGATTCCATCCTAAATTTCTATAAAGCATACTTAGACCCATCAAATAAAGGTGCTTTGTATGTAGAAAAGCCTTCTTGACTGGTCATGACTAGTACTTCACTTATAGGACCTACCCAATCTTGTTAGGCTTCACCAGGGAACCTATGCTCTGATACCACTTGTTGGAGTACAATCAACACTGAGAGGGGGGGTGAATCAGTATTGTAGCTAAAAAAAGTTATTTACTTCTTAACAAAACTTGAAAAGGGAAAGTGAAGGAATCAAACTTGACAATATGCTTTATCAAAGGAAGGAATCAAATACTGAACAACAAATAAGACTGAATGTTCAAGCATGGAAGACAAATGAATCACACAACAATTAAGACCTTGACACAATAGATTTCATGAGTGGAAAACCCTCATAGGGATGAAAAACCACTCTAAACTTCCTCACTAGCTTAATCATGAAAATCACCAATTACAAAGCCTCACTAGCTTTTAAGTCTCACTGACTTATATCACTGCCTCACTGGCACTTCTATTGCCTCACTGCTCGATGAATACCTCACTGGAAAAAAGAAGTCTCATTGACTTGTACAATCACCTTGGATACAAATCAAAAATAACTTAGGGGGTTACTTTGATTCACTTTATCACAAAAACTTATATCTCATTTTGCTTACACTTGACAAAATTCTTTTCAATCACAACTTGACCAAACTAGCTTCTGATACACATGACAATCTCTACAGTAAACAATGTATTCCTCTGCTTAAGAGTCAACACCTACATTTTTCTTTCTATCATTGAATATGATCTTCATACTCTAGTTTATCTTCAAGTATCAAATACAATAGACTCCATTATATTCTTCATAAAATTAATAAACCTCATACTAGCATGTAGAATTTCCCTCCATCATCTCAAATCAATAATCAAAATCAATAGAAACTTCGTACTAATCTCACACAAAATTTCTCTGGCCCTCTGTCTATTAATAATGCTTTAAAAAGACTGCATCAAACCTTTTATAGCACACTAAATGTCAATTTTAATCGACTGGAAATGACCGTCGAGCTTCAAAAAGTAGTTAAAAGGTGCCCATTAATGGATTTTCTTTTCATGCCATCATTCCTTTTAATTTGGGATGCACGATTACCTTTTTCACTTAAAATCCTTTGGTGACTTATGATGATTGATAACCCTAGGATGTCAGGGCCGGTCACCTCACGAGGACGGTACCCTCAAGATATAACTTAAGTTATATGTTATCGGATAAGCAAGTCAACACATAAATAGAAATATAGCATATGACGGATAACTCAAGGTATAAAAGATATACATTAAAAGCTTTTAACTTAGGGTTTAAAATCAAATGACAACTAGGTATTTTAGGAAACCCTAAACCCTAACTCCAACAAGTTATCAAATCTTCATAACAAGAAGATATACAAGATGGCTGTGCAATACATTCACTACATAATATACTCTTAATGTCATGCATGAAGCAATGTATATTCATTTCAACACTAAGTGAATAAGCCCTTCCATAATTGCCTTCTATATTTGATAACTCTACCATAATTACAACCTTGATGTATTGATACTCCATGAAATCCTTAATGCCATGATGCAGTCCCATGATGATGTTCTCTGTAAGGATCACTTGAAAAACATCATGATCTAACGTCTCATATATGACAAACCTGTGAAGATATCAAACACCAAACAAGTAACATGCATTTATGTCCAACCTCACCTTAACACCATCCTTTGAGCTTTGACATCATAGATCAACATCACTAGTATCTCTACATTGCACAACCAAGCACATTGCATAACCAAGCATGATGATCACTTATCAACCATGAAGATCAATACTCTGCATGTATCTTGTTATGACCAACATATGATGAAAATGAACACCATGAAAACCCATGAAGAAGTCCTCATTACATCTCAAGATCCACTATTTTGACATCAATGGCAAGACAACCAACATGCCAAACATAATAATAACCTCTTCATAGCATTCTCATGTAGCCTTGTATGTTGTTGCTCCCTTCAAGAGACTCAAAGTTTCAGATATATTCACTTTTGATTGATTCCAATGTATGTTCCAATAGAGTCTTCTTCATAAGAATGCTATTTGTCATGATAAAGATCTACAATTTGGGATAATAAAAACCCTAAAAGATAAAACAAAATAGACTGCAAATAACCCTAACGTGAGACCATCCTTGAAGTTAACTCCTAAAGACACAGTAAACTTAAAAAAATTTCCCTCCAAACATTTGTATGACTCCCTTGAGGATCTTAAGGTTCTATTAATAAAAGAAAACTCCTACTTTGACCTTTCCCCCTTTAATACATGCATGGCCACGTAGAAAGGACTCCTTTGATATTTGAAATGTTATAAACATGATCCTTTCATTGTTATAGGTGTAGTCCAAAGGTTCAGGGACTATTTATATATCAATAAAAATGATTCAAAGAGAGATAGATTACCTTATAGACCAAATTCTAAAACCTCAAACTAGGACATTGAATCCCTAAAGACCTCCAAGAGACCTTTGGTGACTTTTGAGCCTTATTGGGTGAAATATGTCAACATTTACAATATGCTTGGAATGCCCTATTTTTATCAGTTTAGTATGTTCCTTATTTTGTAAATGCATAGAATGATCAAATACTTCAGGTAAATTGTGTATGGGTAGTTTTGAGAAGATACATGATTGAAATCTTGGTTTGCATAATGTTTTTGGCTTCTCCTCGGTGGTGTGAGGATGAATAGTTGGTAGTGTTTGTGTAGTTTGAGCCGAGAGTCATGTTTCTATTATGTGTGGTGGATCCTGATCAATTTTTCGACATTAAAAGGTGTGTAATGATGTTCCTTGAATTCTATTATGAGTTTCTATGGTCTACAACTTGTTTTCTTGACATATTCTATGAGTTGAAGCCAACCCTTAAATAATTACACGTTTTATCTAAAGGTTTTTATGATGTCGATCTAATCAATGTTTTGAAGTGTTGTGGAGGATATTTATAGGAGATCAAAGTAATTTGTGAAAGGTATGAGTGTGACACATTTGGTATGTGAAGTATGAAGTGTGCAAAGTCAATTTGATGGCATAATTTTTGCAGGAAAAGAGGATTTCAATATCAGCATAAGTTAGATGTTTTCCACACAACAATTCATGTAATTATTATCTCTATAATTCTTGCATCAGACAGTGAGTCTGCAGGGAGTTATAGCTTCCTTGGGAGTGACCCTAAAAATGGTATTCAGGGAGTAGTAGCTTCCTTGGGTTGTATCCCTAAAACAAAGTTGCAATACGTTTTGCAGTGAGCATAATATATTGTGAGCTAACACTCATCGTGGTTTTTTCCCTATTTTTGGGTTTTGCACATAAAAATCCTAGTGTTCTTGTGTTGATTCTTGTGTTGCATACCTTCCTTTCTATTCTCTAGGTAATTCAATTTTAATATGCAAATATCTATTTAAGTTTTAGTGTGTGCTGATTCAACCCCCCTCTCAACACTTCTTTATGTTCAACATCTGTAAGTATGAATTTTGTTGTAGGATTGCCTAGAACTCAAAGAGGCAATGATTCCATTTTTTGTAGTTGTGGATAGGTTCTCAAAAATGGTTCATTTCATTCCTTGCAAAAAGACTAGTGATGCAACAAATATAGCTAACATGTTTTCCAAGGAAGTGGTCAGATTACATGGTATACCCAAGAGTATAGTATCGGATAGAGACACTAAGTTTGTGGGTCACTTTTGGAGAACACTTTGGAATACGTTGGGCACACAGTTCAACTTACCATCCCGAAATGGATGGTAAAAAATAAGTAGTCAATAGAAGTTTGGGTAACATGTTGAGGTGTCTTGTTGGAAACACATCAGGTAACTGGGATATGGCTTTAGCACAAGCCGAGTTTTCTTATAATGATTCTCCAAATAGGAGTATAGGTTTGAGCCTATTCTATATTGTCTATGGCATGCATCTTAGGGGTCCATTTAAACTCAGAGATCTTGGTAATTTAGAGACGAAAAGTGTATATGGAGAGGACTTTGCCAAATTTATCCATGACCTTCATGAAGAGGTAAAACTGTAGATTGAGGGAAGTAACCAGAAGTACAAATAGTATGCTGATAAGAAGGGAAGGGAAGTACATTTTCAAGTTGGTGATTTTGTTTTGTATCATCTCAAGAAGGAGAGATTTCCAAAAGGTGAATAAAACAAATTAAAAATGAAGAAGATCAGTCCCTACAAGGTTCTCAAGAAATTTTTTGCTAATACCTATGAGATAGATCTTCCTCCATCCATGGGTATCTCACCCATCCTCAATGCAATTGATCTATATCCCTACAAAGGTGCTAAAACTAATAGAATAGCTAAGACAAAGCTGATTCTGAGTTGGGAACAACAAGTGACCAAGTTGGCTCTGATTGAAATTGAATGTATCTTGGAGAAGCAGTTGTTGAAGAAGACTAGAGGACAAAAGTATTTCAAATACCTGGTCAAATGGAGAGATCATCCTTTGGAGGATGCCACTTGGTTAACAATAGTTGATATCTCTAAATATGGTCATACTATCGATGACCTCATGAGTAGGAGCTCATGATTTCTCTTTGTCTTTGGGGGAGCCTGATGTAGGAGCATCCATTTCTCCAAAGTTGTTGCATTTCATTGTCTTGTCTTGTTCTGGTTTTCAAGTCATTGTACCCAAGTTTTTGGTGTACTTTGTTCAAGTCTTGTGACTTTTTCGGGTCAATGGACTCATTGTTGCTTTCATGTTGTCCTTTGTTCCATTTTGGTGTGGTCTTGTAGCCTTTATGGTTTGCCTTGGAGCTTCCTTCCAAATATCACATTTGAATATTCAAAATTATAGAATGGATTATTCCTTCTACTCCATCTTATGCAAAGTTTTCAAAGTATGGTGATGTCTCCACCAAGACTCAAGGTTGAAATTGTACATTATGATCTCTAGGAAGTCAAAATGGGGATTTACAGACCCTCTCATCGAGCCACACTCAAGAAAAATTTCAAGATTTAGTTTTAGAGGTAGTTCCATAGGCTTTTTGGAAGTTTTTGGGGACAATTTTGATTTGGGAAGAAGAACCTTTTTTTCAGGAAAATGAAGAGATAGTAGGAGAAAATGAACAGTGGCAAGACTCTCGAGAGATAGGGATTTACCTTGTGCCTCTACAAACAAAACCCTCAATGAGGGTATTAAGGATTTAAGGAACATCTATCATCGTTGTAAAGTGGGAACCTGTAGGTTGTCATTGTGTTTGAAGTAGAAACATGTGAATCTTTTCTAATTCTGGAGCATCCATATGTGCTTTGGCATAATTTGTGATTAGTTTTTATAAATCAAGAATGTTATGTTCAATTTGTTGAATAATCTGTGAGATATGGTCGTAAATGTATGTCTCCAAGTTGAAGAGACTAGTCATTTTTTGTTTAACTCTATTTTGAATCTTATTCAATGTCCATATTTAGACTATAGCATGACCTATTAAGACTGATTATGCATTGATATCAGTGTTGAACTGTCTGAGCCTTTGACATCTTTGTGGGTGTAGACCCGTATATGTCATATTTACATCATTTTCATTGGAATAGTTTGTACCTCTCTAGCAGTATCAAGATTAGTGGTTGATACTGATAAAGAACCCTGGACTTGTTTAACCTAGCCATCAAAATGGAAAGAATTTTCACAGATGAGAAAATAAGATTAGATTCCATATAGCACACACTGATATGCAATGCCACAAGCTGGTGGAATATCCACAAAGCAACAATACAGCATTGGCCAGTATTCAAAATTATCATAATAACTAGATACTTATCGGAAGAGAGAGAATATGAGATGATACCAAAACACCAAAGCCAAATCTCACTTCAAGAACATATAAACATATGCACAATAGTGTGGAATGAAAGAAATGAGTATGACACTAGAATATATGTTTAATTATACTATTGGACACTATCACCGGTAGCCCTTGAACCTAGTATATAAACTAGTAAAGAAGAAAAGAAACAAAAGACTAGGATGAAGTCTAGCAATATTTTCTATAGACATTCTCATTCTACAATGTAGATAGACACATTCATACCATACTATTGAAAGTGAAGGAAATAATTTTTAAACCAACCTCAAAAAATGAAAAAGGAACACTGGAACAAAGTCTCCCTCCACCAAAGACAGATGGAATATGGAAATTAATAGGATGGATGGACAATGAAACAAAACACACTGAACATAGATGTTATAAAACTACCCAAGGAAATGATGAAGACACAAATAACTTAGACATAGAAGTTCAGGAAGGAGAAAGAGAATTAGAACTACCCATAGAGTCCAAAGAGAAATACTACAACAAACCCTTAAAACTCAGAGAGGAAAACCTAGCAACAAAAGGAAACCCTAAAATGGAAAAAATAGGTGACTATTGGGATGCTAGAGTTGTAGCACAAGTAATTGAGATATTATCTAAATTTGAAGACATATTTCCCAGAATATTTACAAACCTAAAGGGTAAAAAAGAAGAGACCGATGTAATGAAAATTCAACTAAAAGAAGGTGTTAAACCTATAAATAAAAGACCTTACAGATTATATCCAAATATGAAGAAAAAGGTAAAAGTTAAATTAGATAAAATGTTGGCGGAGGGTATAAATAAGTCTATGGAAGATGCAGATTGGATAAGTCTAATGGTTGTACAAAACAAGAAGACTAGAGAAGTAAGAATATGCATTGACTTTAGGGAATTGAATAAAGTGTGCATACATGACCCATTCCCTACTCCATTCACTGAAGAAATACTAAAATCACTAGAAGAGAGATTTATTCATTTACTGATGGGTTCTCCAAATATCATCAGGTGAAAATAAGATAAGAAGATCAACCTAAAATAACTTTCACATCAGAATTTGGATCATTCATGTACACAATCATGTCATTTGGCCTAAAGAATGCACCTACGGTATTCAATAGAATAATGGTAAATGCATTCAAAGATTTTATACATGATTTGTTGGAAGTATACTTAGATGACTAGACAATATATGGCTTGGTGAAAAACCATGTACATACCTTAAGAATGATACTGAACAAATATAGATGCTTAAAAATATCACTAAACTTGAAGAAATGCATGTTTGTGGTACCCTTTGGGACCTTACTAGGACATTATCTACAAAGAAGGATTAATGGTAGACCCTCTCAAAGTTATATTAATACTCACACTACTGCCACCAAAGACAACACCAGAAGTAAAACTTTATTGGGCTACATAGGATACCACTACAAATTTATCAAAGGATATGTAGCAGTGGAAGCACCTCTAGAAGATCTACTAAAGAATAAATATGGTAGAAATATTGAGTGGACAAAATAGTGTCAAACTTCTTTTGATACTTTGAAACAAAAGATTGTGGAAGTACCAATACTGATACTCCCTAACAGGAATATACCATTCCATGTAAATGTAGATGCATTGGGAATAGCAATAGGAGCAGTGCTAGCACAACCAAAAGGGACTAAAGACCACCCTATAACATTTTCTAGTATAAAATTATCAAAGATAGAGAAAAACTATACCATAACAGAATGAGAATCTCTAGAAATGGCCTATGTGCTACAAAAATTCAGGAACTACTTACTATCAACACCATTTATCTTTTATATGGGCCATGAGCCCTTAAAATACCTACTAAATAAACCAGTCACTCAAGGAAGAATTTGTCATTGGTTACTTTTATTCTAGGAATTTGACTTTAAAATAGTGGTGAAACCAAGGAAACATAATCAAGGACTAGATTATTTATCTAGAATTGAAATAGGGGAAGAACCAGATAGTCATGAGGAAGACCTCCCCAGTGCAAACTTGTTCATAGTAACTTGAGTACCAGAAGAATTACATGATATAGCAAGTTTACTTTCTATAGGATAATTTCCAAAGGATATGACACTGCATGATAAACAAGCCTTAATGCGGAGAGCCTTACCCTGTACATTGATAGAAGGAGAATTACGTATTTTAGGAAAGGATGATATCATAAGAATAGTGATCTATGAACATGAAAGAGAATCTATACTAAGTGAAGCTCATGAAGGGATAGCAAGAGGTCATAATTTTGGGTAGATAACTACAAGAAAATTAAAATTAGCTAGACTATGGTGGCTTACACTATATAGAGATGCAAAATAATAGGAACAACCCTAACTAAAATGTGTGATGCAAATAGACAAGACTAGGACATAAAATACTTTAGGCCTACCACATATCATACAAAAGAACAACAAAGTTTACACCTTTTGAACTAGTATATGGGATGGATGCCATAATACCTATGAACTTTATAATTACAAATTTATGTACCACATTAACTTTAAGGTTAATAGAGGAAGAGTCATTAGTTGAAAGAATTGAAGATCTAGAAAAAATGGATGAAAATAGGCTCATTGCAGCATATAACCTAAACCTAGAAAGGAAGTGACAAAAGGCATGTCATGACACAAACTTGTAGTTAAAAAATTTCAAAGAGGATAGCTTAGTACTACTCTATGATAATAAATGGAAGAGACAAGGAAATCTTAAGGTAATATGGCTTAGACCTTACTTTATAGATGAAATTGCAAAATCGGGGGTAGTCAAACTACAAGACATGAACGAAAATTCATCAATAGGGCACATTAGTGGTGCTAGGTTAAAACACTATCATCAACCAATGAAGTAAGAAGATAGTGCATGAAATTTTTAAAACATGTATCATATGTACTATAATGTACTATAGGACAAACAAAATACTGTTAAGAGGGCATGAGAAGGATTAACATATAGAAAACCCTGAGAAGATGAAAATGGGAAATGCATTAAATTCACAATAGTATGATTGAAAAGTATATAAGGAACCCTAACAATGAGATTACAACTTTTCATTCTAAATTGTTGCGAGCTAAACACAAGCAAACCCTAGTTAAGAACTGTAAGCAGAAAACAGTGGCAACTCCTACACTGGTGGATTTATCCAGGAAGCCAAGGCTGAAATACAAGAAATACCCACACAAGGCTATGGAGGTGGATAAAGAGGGGCTTTTTAGAAATCCCACTAGACATAGTATATACGGAAGATATAAGGAAGTATATGCATGAGACAATCTCAAAGATTGACCACACTAAGTTCGAGGGGCTCCATAGGACACTTTTCTAGCTGGACCAAATAGGGTACCTTCCTCAATACTAAAAATTTGAGAAGAAGAAGCTAGATGTGTGGAAGGACTATCTAGACTTTTGCATGGAACATGACTAGGTGAGGATTGTACTAAGTCAAATTCATGATGAGTTTATCTACTTGGATAAACCCTACCACATCATAAATTAAGAAATACAAGTGGTTACAAGACTAAGTGCAATGGGAAATATGCCATCCACGAAAGTAATAAAAAATGAGAAAGTGACTAAGCTCATAGGAGCTACACCAGATGGCCAGAGCTTGAACATTAAAGAGATAATAGACCCTATGGTGAGATATGCTATAATGGGAATAGCATATAAGATATAGAAACTGACACCACAATCCATACTGCATACCAAATGGTGATTGAGGGAAAAGAATTTGACTTGTGTGAAGTTATGTAGGAGTAATTGATGGAGAATCTACACAAAACAAAGAACTCGCATTACAATTTCTAATATGGCACACTAATCATATGTCTGGTATTTTACTTTATGAATGAATTACCCAATTTTCTCAGAAAAGCATGGAAAACACATATTTCAGTAGCAGCACAAATTAAGTATCACATCAGTCAATTTAAGAACACACAGAGCTACACAGCCACATATTGGGGGTTTTTCAAAGCCCTACAATAGAAAATGTAAGGAAGACAGAGGATACCTTATGAATATGCCAAACAATATATAAACAATACAGCATTCCTAGTTGACAAATATTATACATATATGGAGGCTATAGAACCTAGGAAATCATGGATACCTAGGTTACCCTATGAGATAATAGCACAAGAAGTAGATACATATGCAAAAACTCTACAGAGCAAGCCTAAGAACCCAAATGAGGAAAGATTTGGGACATATAGAGATATTCATAGAAAAACAACATAAGAAAGATGCAGAAGAACATGTAGAGAAACATAAGGAAAAAATACATTCACAGTGGGGTTTACCTAAACAAGCCTCGTAATCTAGTTCTTCAACTCCACAAACTAGTGTGGCAGCTCCGTAACCTACCAAATCAGCTCTATAGGTGAGCACAACAACACAAACCCTAATATGAAGGAGATCAGGGAGAAGACACTCCACAACATCCAACACTCAAGTTGTGGCAAAGCCAGAGTCATCCAAACAAACAGTATCAACACTACAACACAAAGAAAAGGAACCAACAGTGCAAGAAGTATAAAAAATACTTCTATAAATGAGCATGGAGAAAAAGACCACAAGAAAGAAACAAGGGGTAAAGAGAACTTTAGTACATGCATCTGGAGAAGAAGAAATTAGGGAAGAAGAAGTGGTAGAAGTAAGCAAACCACCGCCAAAGAAGAAAACCAAATCATCAACAATGGTGATAGGAGAAAAAGAGCAACCAGAACAACCACAAGAAGATGAGCCGATAATGAATTTAGACACAAATTAGTCAATTCAATTCAATACCATGGTCTTCTCAAATCAACAATTGACATGTATAATGATGTTTGCTAGGAAAACTAAGAAATTATACAAAGGGCACTCATCAGTTATATGCAGAGAAGTGATCTATCATGAAGGGTTTTATTCAAGAGTTGATGGAGGCAATGAGGAAAAGAATGGAAAATCCCTAGAAATAGAACAGGAAATGAGGCAAAAAGCAGTGGATGAAATAGACCCATCCATCTCTACTACACAGAAAGAGAAATTAATAGATATGCAAGCAAAGGAGAGAAATTAATGGATACCCTAATGAGCCTAATAAAGGAAGAAAAGGAAAAAGTACAAAAGGAGACAGAAGAGATAACCAAAAGAGCATATGCTGCAATGAGGGAAGAGGAGATAGGAGAACAAGAACAAGGGAATCTCCTTTGTAGGATACACATAATAGTCAACAAGGAGAAGGACCTCATCAATCAGATGCCCCTAAAGTATCTACCTCTTCATCTCCCATCCAATATATCAAAGACTTCTTGGATCAAGAAAAGAAAATACAACCGGTAGTGACTCCACAACTATTACAACTTCCACTACAGATCACAAGTCAATTTGTCAAGAATTTCCCCTATCCAAAAGCTACAGTTGGGGGATATATTCCATGCTACAGCTAGAGAGGATATATTACAATAGCATCTAGACAATACTGAGCAGCTATAAGAAGCCATAGATGTAATTTAGAATCAGCTTCCAGAGGCATAAAGAGAAACAACAATGTCGCTATCACAACAAATTAAACAACTACTAAATAGATTGCAAGCACAAATGAGCTATCAGGAGACTAAGGTGAAATAGTAGGTGAAGGAGGAGATGACTAAGAATAGGCTGACATATGTCACCAAGAAATGTGTGGCAGTGCACACTCAACTGGAAACTCAAATCAAGAACTTGCAGCAGGCTAGAGGGGAGGCAAATGTATTGTATCAATTTTTCTTACAGTGGGTGACAACTACAAAAAAGAATAAAAGATCAAATTGAAAACCTCGAGGTATAGGTAGTGCAAATTGTGGCAGCCTATGACCTGTTGAAGGATGTGAATGGAGCAGTTAGGGCACAAGTTGAGGTTGTCCACACATAGTTGTAACAGCTGTAAGACTAGAGGGAGAAAATAGAAGGGAAGATTAAGCAATTAAGGGAAGTAGTCAACTTGAGGTTGGCTCACTTAATGAGCATATTGGGAGAAGCTAAGCAGATGGACCAAAAGATTTATATTCCTTCCACTCTTGGAGATGCAAAGACAACACACATATAGATAGAAAGTTATATACAAGTACTACAACAAGCCAAAAAGCAACGGGACACAACTTTGACACAACTAAAGGTGATCTACAAAAACATTCTTCTCAGCAATTAGTACTGCATGTCTTGAGGACAAGAAATAGTTTCAAAAGGGGCGATTATGTTGGCAGGAGAACAGAGCAGTCATCAAAACCTACCGCAAGTTGACCACAAGTGAAGTGTGAAGGAGGAAGCCGACATGTATGATAGTAGTTATGATGCCTTGTAAGGGACACATCCCTATTAGAGTATATAAGATATGTAATAGAATAGAAAGTAAGTAAGAAAGTAGATAAGATCATATGTAAGAAGAAGATATATGTACAGAGCAGAGACTTAGACCTACCAATTTTGTATATGATATTATAATGAATAGATAAGGAGATATAAGGATTAGACCTAATGGATGTGTGTATATGATATGTTGTGTATGATGTATTCTTAAAGCATTATATGATTCCTAACTTTTATCTACATTTCTCTCACTGTCACGTCTGGGGTATAAACTAACTTTAGAGACTTGACTAGGCTCATATCTCCGGACTATGTCCTCCCCATTTCTTACCAACAAGAGCTATGGATGCCACTACATAATGATGTGGTTGCAAGAATCTCAAGTCAAAAGAGGGTATAATTTAGTTAATCCTAATGGACTTAATGGGAGAGATTTGAAGATTGTACAAATATGTTTTTGACATGGTCTAGAGAAATTGCTTCTCTAAACATGTGTTATATTTTTTAAGAAAGATATATTAGAATAAATATTACATGACCACCATAAGGCCATATTTGCAAGAGATGTCACCAAGAGAAAAACTATAATCAATTTTCAACATTGAACAATTGGATCATAGTCCACAATCACCAAAACTTACAAACATAACACAAGTTGAGGAAATGTTGATAGTTCATGTCAACCAAATCCTTGAAGTAACACACATAACTAGAGGTCAATAAATATAAAGGAGATATAATAATTTTATGTTGGTAAATAGATTTATCATTGTGACCTTTCATTGAAAATAGACTTGACTCACCCAATGGGTAGTGACAATGTTTAGCACAGTTAGACAAATCACTATTGAAATAGTGATTTTCCTTTGTGTTTGAGAGGGACAACTCCCTCATGTTAGAGATGAAGATAAACAACTATAGAATTGAAATTTGAATAAGACTATTATAGTTATTAATCTAGTGCAAAATGAAAATGGAGATAGTATGAAATTAACACAAAGAAATAAAGAAATAGAAGATCAAACACATAACATAGTATTTACGTGGAGAAACCCTTTTAGGAAAAACTCCACACAAAAGGAGATGCACCAGTCTATATTAACTTCAATAGAGTTTACAAAACAACACTATCACTCTCATCTTCAATCTTCAATCCAACAATGCATTTTTTTTTAGTCTCAACTCTCTACTCTTCTCATACACAACCATAATACAACATCCTCATAAAGTGTTTCCTTCTAGGGAAAGAAAAGCCAACATCTTCTTCTTCTTAGATTGCAAGGAGGGTTCAAAAGAGATAGTCGCATGCCTCTGTGGGATAAGGTATGTTTTCTTTTGATGAAATATGTGACCCTTCTAATTAACCTTAAATTTTTATTGTAACTTACTAGAGCCTAGATCTCACTTCTCTAAAAAAAATATCTAAGAAATTTGTTAATTTGTAGGCTTGAGAACAAATTTGGTGGAAACCCTAATTCTGCAATAAATCACTTAATTCTTCTCCAATTAATCTAAACTATGGATTATAGAGTCTTCATTATGTCCTTGAGAAGCCCTTTAAAAATATTTAAAATATTCACCAAAATGAGAGATGTATGTGCTTCACAAGAAATAATGGCAGAAACCCTAATTCTACTATAAATCATTCAATTCTTCTCTAATTGCTCTGAAATTTGGATTGTAGTAGGTCCAAAATGTCCTTAAAAAACCCACAAAAAATCTTCAAAATATTCACCAAAATAAGAGAGATATGCGCTTCTCAAATTGACCTCCAAAATCGAAAAACAAAACACCTTGTTTTTGCCTTCACAGTGCCAAGATCATGCTTTGATACCACTTGTAATGAAACAACTTGCACAATAGCTGAATATAATAGTAAATATGCTACAAATACTTTATAATAATATGCCACTTCAAGGGGGAAACCTCCTAATCCACTTCGAGGGGGATACCACTAATAGTCTTCAATAAGAACACAATACTCAATATGATGATAATAACTAAACTCTACCTCCTATATATACCATAGTTATGCCATGGATGCCACCTAGGCTGACCTAACTACCTATATAAGACTATATTAATGATTATATAACTTAAATAAGAGTTAAGGTAGCCGCAAGCCGACTACTCATAACCATATACAACTATAGAATTAAGGGCATAACATATTAATTAAATAGAGGATTAATCTAATTAATCTGGCTATAGTAGATTAGTGGATTGATTAAACAATTATCTAAATTTATTAAATAGATGTTTATTTAATTAATTTGGTTGTAGGGATTTGATAGGATAGTTAATTAAATAAATGAGATTTATTTAATTAACCTAGTTTTGGCTATAGTTAAGGTTAGATTAGTGAAATAAATGGACTTTATTTAATTAATTTTTTAGTAATGGTTAAGGAGAGTAATTAATTAAAATTTATTTAATTAATTATGGCTAGGTGATAATGGAGATTGGGTAAATTAATTAAAGAAAATGATTTATTTAATTAATCGTGAAGAAGGGGATAAGTTAGTGTGGAGTGAGATGTTAGGGAGATGCCAAAAAATGGTGTAAGGTATGTCATTTTCAGGTATCTACAGAAGATTCTTAAGGCTTTTCATTTCTAGTTCAGCTACATAAACAATGAGGATGAATACAAGGCACTAGTACACGGTTTCCTCCTAGAGAATAAATTGAAATCCAAGCAATTGCAAGTGTTTGGTGACTCAAAGTTGGTCATTAGATAAGTGAGAGGGATAGTTGTCTCTGAGAACATCAAGATGAGGTCATAGCATCATAGGGTATATGGGATCTGTTGGAAGGCTTTGAGGCACTAAATGTGGAAGTAGTCCCAAGAATCCAAAATACTGAAGTAGACCAGATGGCTCAAGTCATATCACAGTTTGATCCAATGAAAGACCTACTTAATAATGAGAATGTGGTTAATTTGATTATCAACCTGTGATCCAGATAATGAAAATCATTGGCAAGTGTTTGAAAGTGATACTTAGATAGCTTTGTTTCTACAAAAATATGGGCAATTTGCTAACCAATTACAACCAAGAATAGAGGAATCTTACGGAGAATAGATCATGCAATTAAAGTTAAATAAGTTTCCCAAAGGCCTCATAACTCTAGAGAGTTTGTTCAACTTGGACAATGCTAAAACAAATAAGAGGAAGTTTTACAATAATTAAGAAGACTATATAGAGATAGAGGTTAGTGTTAGAAGGAGAGTGAAAGTTGGGAATGTCACCACTCAAGTCAAAAGGGATAGATTGATCTCCTTCTGCATAAGTATGACAAAGTGATAGCCTAGAATTTTGAAGACATTAAGGGCTATGACAAAAACATAGTTCAACACACCATCAAGCTAATGTCTTAGTCAAAGCTAGTTTGGTAAAGGCAAAAACCGGTCAATCTAAAGATTGAGTCTCTTATGAAGTAGGAGATGAGTAAATTGATTGATTAAAAAAATAATATTCCTGATCAAGCATCCAATGTGAGTGGCGAACTTGGTTCCGATAAGAAAAAAGAATGACGAAATAAGGCTCTATGTCGACTTTAGAGACCTTAACAAGGCATCCCTCAAGGACTACTATCCACTCCCTTCAATGGAGCAGATATTTCAAATAGTCATAGGATCATATAGATTCTCTCTGCTCAATCGTTTCTCTAGTTACAACCAAATTTGCCTCAAGGAGGAGGACCAATATAAAACTACCTTTACCATAAAATGATTCACATTGGCTTATACAAAGATTCCTTTTATCCTTTCAAACATAGGAGCCACTTTCCAGCTTGCTATGGACATTGACTTTAGTGAGTTAATCAACAAAATCATCCTAGCATATCTAGGCAATCTCACGATGTTCTCCAAATCAAGGTATGATCATTTTGACCATCTCAAAAAGGTTTTCCAAAGGTTCCAAGAATTTGGAATCTCTCTAAATCTCAAAAAATGAATCTTCAGGTACAACAAGGCAACTCCTAGGGCACATAATTTTGAAGGAAGGAATCTCTATCAATCCAAACTAAGTCAAAGACATCTTGGAGCTACCTCTATCTATGAACAAGAAGGCTATCCAATCCTTCCTAGGAAAGATCAATTATGTGGGAAAGTTCATTTCTGACTTTGTGGGGTTAGTCTATCCCATCACATTGATGCTCAAGAAGGATATAGATTTCAAATGGACCCTTGTGGGAAGGTAGGCTTTTGAAAGAGTCTAGCAGGAAATATCCACTACTCCAATATTAATTAACCCTAAATTTTTAAAGGATTTCATTATGTATGGATATAGGGGCAATCACAATATAGCTGCAGTATTGACATAGAAGGATGAATCCACTAAAGGAGGGCACCCCATTGCTTTTAGCTCTCGGACCATGAAAGACTATGAAACAAGGTACAATTTTGTTGAAAAACAAGCTTATGTTTTGGTTAAAGGAGTCAAAAAGTTCAGGCATTTGGTGTTGGTAAATAGAGTCACTATCCATGTAGCTTACCCAAACATCCAAGAATACATAATGGAAGGAGAGATCATGAAAAAAAGGGCCAAATGGATTACTAAAATCTTAGAGTATGATATTTAAGTAAATCCAACCAAGCTGGTCAGAGCAAGGGCATTATGCAAGCATTTATCTCAAAGCTAGGATTCCATAAAAGAAGAGGAACAAAGAGCAGGAATGATCCTAATTAATGAGAAAGAAGAATCCAGGTCATGGATTCAAGACATAATGTACTTCATGAAAATGAGAAAATACCCAATCCAGCTCCCTCCTTTCAAGAAGAGATAATATAGGCTCCAAGGAGCTAACTTCTTTATAATCAATGGTGTTATCTTCAAGAGAAATTTCAAAGGGATGCATCTAAGATGTGTGGAGAAGAAAGAAATTGATAAAATTCTATCTCAATTTCATTTTGGCACATTTGGTGGGCATTTCTTAGCAAAGACCACAACAATGAAGATAATCTATGTAGGATACTATTACCCATTGATGTTCTTTGATTGCCACAGAATGGTCAGACAGTGCCAACAATGTCAATTATATATAGGCAAGAGGAGAAACATTGCTCTCCTTTTGAAGCCAGTCTTAGTGGAGGAGTCATTCTCCCAATGGGCATTAGATTTCATTAGGATGATTAATCCCATTTCAAGTGTGGGTCACAATTGGATCCCAATGGCTATAGATTACTTCACAAGGAGTGGAGCAACAACATTGAAGGAGTCAATAGTGAAAGTAGTGCTCGATTTCATAGAAGATATTGTCACCAAATTTAGTTTCCCACACACAATCATATCCAATAATGCAAAATCATTCCTTGGATCCAAGATTTTTGAGTTTGCCTTTAGGAATGGTATCTTCTTGAAGACCTCTTCAAATTATTACCCACAAGGGAATAGTTTGGTTGAATCAACAAACAAGAACCTAATTAGGTTGATTAAGAGAATAAGCTCAGAAAATCAATGGTAATGGCTTAGGTGTTGCAAAAATGGTTGTCATTGCACTAAAAGATCAACCTTTTAATACCTGATACAACTGCTAGAGTCAATGAATCCATGGGAGGTGGTTAAGCCTTGTCACGAACCCAAGTGTTGCACTATATAGCACAAGGAGACCAAGGGCGCACACCTTGCAACAATCTCCCCCAGTGCAAGTGAGGGGTTCGAACCCATGACCCAGGCTTTGACACCAACTATTGCAAAGATGGTTTTCATTGCAACAAAAGTTTAACCTTTTAATGCCTGATACAATCGCTAGAGTTAATGAATCCATGGGAGGTGGTTAAGCCTTGTCACAAACCCAAGCGCTATGCTGCACAATACAAGGAGACCAAGGGTACACACCTTGTAACAATAGGAACCTCAAGACAACTGTATGGGCTGACATGATCACCCCAAAACAAATTATAGGAACATCTCCCTTTGATTTGGTGTATGGGAAGGATGTCATAATGCCAATATCACTAGAAATCCACGTGCTTCAATTGGTGAAGCAGTCAGAGATAAGAGAAAATGACATCATGGAGGTCCAAATGGAAGAACTAATAGAGCTTTAAGAAAAGAAGGAATCGACACTTAATTCCATGATTCGTCACCAACAAATTGTCAAACGTTGGTTTGATTAGAGATCATCTGATCCAAGATTCAAGGAGGGCGACTCAGTTTTGAAATGGGATGAGTGAGCATCAAAACTTGGATGACATTCTAAATTTGATACATTGTGGAGTGGTCCATATAAAATTATCACATGCAAGTAGCACAACGCCTTTGAACTAAAAGATAGAGCCGGTGAGTTACTCAAGATTCCATTGAATGGGATCTACTTGAAGCATCATAATTGAGATAACCCCAACTTTGTATATTAGTAGAGTAGTAACTTCTCTCTTTTATTTTATGGCAGATGGGTGTGTTTTCCCACCTCTTTTCAAATAAGCATAGTTAAGCGTGTGTCCAATTCGATTCATTTTTCTTATTATGAATAAGGGAGTTTCCCAAGGTACTAGGTACTAGGCGTCAAGACTTATTAATGGAAAGAATCCAATCGGTTTCAAGATCTCAAGAATGTCAATGCAACTACCTATGGATTGGGTTTTAATGCTATAGAATCATCGTAGATCTAGCCATCATTCCAAAACTAGCAAATGAAGAAGACAAGAGGTTTCAAGCATAAGGAATGACATCTTCGAGCATGCAGGACAACACTCAAGCATTGTGACATAAATGAGTCTGAAAAGGCAATAAATTCTTCCCTGCGAGCCTCCTTTCTTATAAATTCAAGGCTAAGCATACTGAAGAATCTTATTGTGAATGTGTTAGATTTTAGTTGCCTCTATAATTTGAAGCTCAGTTACATCTGTACAACAGATTGTTTGTTCATTTCAAGAGACAAAGTATTGGAAAAGAGCCATGGATTTGACAAAAGATGCCTCAAGCAGTAAGACTCCATGAAGGAAAAGAACTTCACCAAGAAGAAGGTTGGACCCTCCATTGAACCTGGAAGTGAGAAAACCCTATGTAGCTACACCAGTACAGCTAAAAGAAAAGATTCCTCTCATGAGAAAGTTAAACATGGGGTACATAAAGATTCATCCCTCATCCACAACCCTATAGATAATGGCTAGGGTCTAGTGCTCTCCAAGCCCACCAAGACTCTAAGAGAGTGTGCCCATGTTTGAATGTGCCAAAAGGCCAAGGCTAGGTAGGTTGAAACTTTTGGCATTCGAGTCTGGAGCTTAACTTTGGCCCAGTACATGGTCTTGACTGTCCACCTATGCTATGAGATTGTGGATGCTTGTGTTAGGTGTTTTGACACAAAAATAGGGGTGATTAAAGGCAAGAACCTACGAGTATAGGTCACCCCTAATGTTGTGAGGAAGATGCTGACAATTGATTATGATCCCTTGGCCCATTTATGCAGCTACTCTAAGTCGTGAAACATCTAGAATACAAAGAAGAATCAACTTAGCTTCTTGAATATAGAGCTTTGTTTGGATTAGGAAAATGAGGTGTTGCCTCCCCTACCTATAGCATAGCCACAGTTCACATCAGATATACAAGATGCATGTTCAATGATGGCCTTCATTTTTAGCCTAGATAACAATCACAGTGTCTACGACTACTAGTTGTGAGCCATATTTAGGCTCAAGACCGTCACCAAGAAGCAAGCTTTCAAGCTTAATTTTTTTGAGGTGATAGCTAACAAGCTTGGCTACCAATTGGCCAACTTCCACAACCAGCAGATTTTTAGGTATTCTTCCTTTTTGCTACATATGATTATGTTTTAGAATATCCACTTCTTCTAATCACACATGCATTTGGACACATGCAATGCTTTAGTGCATGCTCAAAAAGTCATCCCCATCTCGGCATGGACTCACATTCTTTCAAAGACTTCTAACTTTTATGAGTTTGATGAGTGTTTCCTATCACCTTTAGGATAAGTGATAGGAAACAAGGTCTTGTGACCAATAATAGATTTCCCTATGATTGGTTCTTTGATTCCCACCACATGATGATCCATGTGCATGGCTTCAAAGAGGAGGTTTTCAAACTCCTAAAGGTCCTCACCAACCAAATCCTAACTCTTGAGTTCGTCTGCCAACTAGATATCATTGATTCACTATATGGAGGTAGGAGGAAGAAAAGGGCAGTCTATGACATCCCCTACTCTAAGGGAGGAATAACTATAAACAAGAGAAGAGTAAAGAGCCTACTAATGATGAAACTAGTAGAGCTAGGGCTCAACCTTATGACCCTACAGGATTCATGGCGGCCTAAGTCACAAATATGAAGACCAAAGAGTCATTTTGTCACAAGAGTCATCCAATAATTAAGACCAAGAAATCACCCCACATCAACTCCCTGGATGTATATGTCGATCTATATGAGCTCCCCTCCAAGTCATCCCCTTCCTAGGAATATTTTTATAATCCAATACGCATTTATGAGCCCTCCAAGATAATGACTTATAGCCTTAGGCAAACCCTCAAAAGGAAGGATTGGAGTGAGGAGAAGATAAAGGCCTGTTCAAAATACAAGCAAGAAATTTTTAAGCCTAAAAAAGCATCCAGAGATGTGGAGAGTGATGAAACATAGGAGGAGTTATGGGATGGATAGTATGACTCACCTACCTCCTCCTATGATATAAGTGATATACATCCTGAAGGAACTCCTGAGGCAGAAGCAGAAGAAGCTGAGACAACTTATTAGTCAGAGGAAGGCAACAATTCTCTAGAATTGTTATTTGGGCCTCTGACAATCCATAGATGATGGGCCCCTCCACTACATCAGGTGGAGGGACAAAGCTATCAAACTCCTGCCTATTTGGTCCAAATAGCTATGGCACCTAGGGACCTTAGAGTGAAGCTCTTGCATTCCCATCAAGCTACATAAGCTATATATCAACAAGGAAGACAAAAAGGAAAGGAACCAATGGAGTAAGCTCCCCAAGAATCTACAGTAGAGGTAACCACTCCCACTGCCACGGAAGCATTACTTGAAAGTGGCATAGTGACACATGACCCATCTAAGAAGGTTAGCCTGTCTTTGATCAAGTAACCTAAAAGGAAGAGAAGGAAGCTCATGCTTCAAGAAGATCCATGGGGAAAAACATTTTCCAATCAAAATGCAAACAAAGTCGATGATCCCTGCAGTCATGCAGGTAAGTGTTTCTCTTCCCCCTTCTACAATTTAGTCTTCTCCTTCTGTAACTATAGTCACACCTTTATCTATCATCTGCCCAATCCCTGCATCCACTCCTTTGAATCCCCTATCTCAAGGCCTTTCATGTAGCCTTTTGGATGCCTCAGATATGTTTTACTCCCACATTCACCACTTCTCCATCCATGCCTCATATTCTAAGCCTCCCTTCATTCACTCCATCCATGCTCACCATATCATCTCCACTACCTCCCAGAGTGGTCATGGTTTCCCACCAGTAGCAAATCACCATCCCATATGGGCTTCTACAAGGAGTTCCATTTACTAGTGGAGTCATACAGTCTCCTGGTCTCTTGCTAGCTTCCACCTGCAAATGTAGAATGCACGTCAGGCATGAAAGGAAAATCTTGAGGCAAGGAGACAAAAGCAGGGGAAGGCCCCATCTCAACCCCACATGAGATCTTTATATGACCCAACACAACAATCATTAATGATCACTCACATGACTCCCATCGTAGATAAGCCCCAGGGGCAAATGTATGCTGAAGACTATTCAATCCATGTGATTGGGATGAATCTCGTGCAAGATCACCTATAGAACTAAGTGGAATTGATGGAGGAGACTCAAAAAATATTACAACAAATTTCATTAAGTTGAGATGACAGCTGGGAAAATGGGAGTCAGAGCTAGCTTGGGTAAAAAATATAGTGAACCAATTACAACAAGAAATAAAGGCTTGGGAGTAGGAGGTTGAAAGATTGACCTAGGAGAGGAAAGCAATGGTCACCATAGAGCACCATTAAGCCTTGCAATCTTAGTAGGAGGCACTATAGTCTGAGCTAGACAAGACCAAGCTAACATTAGAGGGCTATAGGCAAAGGGTCGAGAAAGCTAAGGAGTAGGAAAGGAAAAGAATAGAGGAACTAACATAGCTCCACAATGTCTTGACCAAGTTAAGGGACTCAAATGAATTACTAGAAGCTCAACTCGTTGCCAAGGAGTCCCAACTTCAGCAACAAAAAGATGAGAGGCAAGTGGTAGGTCATGCATCGCAGGTGATTTAGTTGATAATGGACCTATACACAACTCATTAGACCAGGATAACTACTAGCACCACGGAGCTTAAAGGGGCACTCCATGGTAAACCTTGAGGTAGCTTAGGCTCAAAATGTGATGGAGAAGCTATACAACTTACTTGATGAGGCTCTTTTATTGGTTGGGGTTGATAACTGGTAGTCTACAACTACCAAGGTGAATAAAGTGAAGGGAAAAAATAAAGACACTCTCAAGTGCAAGTCTCAATTAGTCACTTTAGAGTAGGCTGTGAGTGAAATGAGAGGGCACATTGACTCATTGGTCCAAATGGGATTTGTTGGAATCATTTACCGTTGCACCAAAATCTTGAGCTATCAATGCTCGTTACAAATGGTAGACTTAACCCAGTTCCACGGGGGGCTCATTGCCATGTCATGAATCCTAAGGTTAGCGTTGAATGCCTCACTGACAAGGGGGTAGCTCACTGCCAACAATCCCCCCTCAAGGCAACCCGAGGGATTCGAACCCGTGACCCATGGCTCTGATACCAATTGTTGGAATCATTTGCCATTATGCCAAAAGATCAAGCTATCAACACTCACTACAAACGCCAGACTTAATCTAGATTTATGGGAGACTCACTACCATGTCATGAATCTCGAGGTCAGTGTTGAATGCCTCACTGACAAGGGGGTAGCTCACTACCAATAGGATTTTCCTCTCCTTTCCATAATAATGATGTAGTGTTAGAAGAAGTAGAATACAAAGTGATGCTCGTGGGAAAACAAGTAGACCAAACATCTTTTCAAGGTTGGGAATAGACATCAAGCATCACAGAAGTTGAGACAATCCTACAGCCATTGGCTCAATTGGAGCATAAATTGAAGGTTGTGGTAGAGATGTTGCAAAGTATCTCTCACAAGGAGATAATCAATTTGGATAGAGCATTTGACGAAGCTTTCACTCTACGTTTGTAATTTTAAGTCATGAGCAAGTGAGCAGCATCAACTTTTGAATCCATGTAGCCACATTTTGTTTTGATCGGGTGACATCATCTTCTAACCCTTTATTGAGTTAGAATCAAGTTGTGGCTGGCTATCAAAGTTAAGCACTCATTTACCACATGGAGGTTTCCCACAAGCCAAAGGGTTGTCAGTTCTAACAACCTCTTTGTAAAGCACCAAGGTCCTAAGTGTCCCAAGTTATCCCTTGGTGGGCCCAAGTCTTAAAAGGTTTCAACAAAGGTAGGAGGTTGTAGATGTTGCCACTTGGAGTCATGGTACAATCTTGAAGGGTTGTCAATTCTAACAACCTCTTCACATTGCTCCAATGCATTAAATATCACAACTCAGCCTAGGTAAGGCTCAGTTTCTTCAAATGAATGGAGTCGAGGGAAAGCTTTTGATACCTACACTTTGTGCTTTCATGCTCCTCCTAGTTGAGAGAGTTCTGACACTTCCAAAGAGTAGGTCCATGTTGTCACATGGTGATAGGACCCACTAGACTAGTAGAGGCTGAAGAGGCTTTTAGAACTGTCGATCACAGGCCACATGATCTAATGGTCTGCTCATTATGAAGGACCTTTCAAAGCAAAAAAGGGGAATGATGCACTGGTAACTGATGTGATTGAGTCAGCAGGCCTCCAAGGCTTACAAGGAGGACATGAATACAACACGAGACTTCCCTGGGTAACACATGGCAGTCTAATGATGCATCAAAGAGGTGCTTGAGCCTCCTATAGATTCTTGGTGAATCTTGAATACCTTAGGTCTATTCCTATTGCATTGTTAATGCAAATTTATATAGGAGGTAGAGAAGGATGGTGAAGTGATTGTGATTCAATGCTGAGGTACCAAGGTAGATAGGGTGGGTGTTTCCTAGCTGAGGCAGCTTTCAAAATCTAAATTTCTATTTATACATGAAAAGATGATGTAATCACTGAGCTAATTTTGGGATTTGAGAAGAGTTGATAGGCATTCTAGCCTTTGTGGGTGCTCTTTAGAGCCGATTGAATGTTTTTGTAACTATACACTTGTGCCTTTTGTAATCCATTCTCAATTCACTAATGAAGAAGAGTGACATCCTATGCTTATTCTTTGTCTATTGAGTTTTCTTTCAAGTCTCATGTATTGATGTTTTGCCTTTGTTTTATTTTGATGAATGGTATTGGTAAATGGCCTAAAACCATGCCTTTTGTGCTCCTTGAAGTCACAAGTTAATATTGTGAGTTAAACAGGGAAACACTGTGTTGTTTATGCATGAATTTAAGGACTATCTTTTAGCGTATCACCTTAGAGTAGTTTATTTTATTTAAATTTTATCTTCTCTTTTCTTTCCCCCCACAGAAATAAATAATGAGATTCACAAGAAGAGTCAACTTTTAAAATCCTAGAGTTTATCTTGTGAGTCAAGAGTCCCACATTCATAAGATTTCCCATCTATAGTGGTCAAGTCTATATCTAGGGGTAGTCTTAGGTGCAAATAAAAACCATCAATAGGAAATTTGTAATGTTTTTATGTTTTTCTATTATAGCATTTTAATTCACTTTTCCATTTCCCAACTCATGTACTTTCTATCATAGATCATATTAGCATAATTTCTACCCCATACTTCTACTATTAATTGTTAGTAAATAAACAATTACTATCTTTTTAAGTAATACACTTAGGGGTAGTTTAAGTTTAATCTTTTAGTTTGTAAAACTTCCCTTGATGTTCAATACAATTGTGGTGGTGTGTCAAATATTAGAAATATAGGGTGCATATTTTTTTGTTTTGTGTTGTTCATACTTTGACCAAATCTTACATTTGGTATAAAAGTGGGTATCATATAAGGAGATTCGATGTTAGATGGAAGAATAAAATGCTAAGCGGCAACTTCAATATTTGTTTAGTTTATTGATTTATGAAAGTCATACTTTGTTTTGGATAGGTAGAAGTTAGTTTATGCCATTAGTTTTTTGTTAGATTTGTAGAGGAGTATTATGTTCAAATTATATGGGCAATTTTTTACAAAGGAATTTATTTTTTCTGTACAAAGGCATTACATTTTGTTTCCTAAAAGTTAAACAACAAATGTAAACAACCAAGTTGCACCTAAGAAGGATGTTAAATGAAGAAATCTAATAGTTACAATTATTTGCAGGGGAAGAGAAATTGTCCTTTCCAAGTGCAAAGTGTAAGAGGGGAATGAACAGTGCACAGAGAGTGAAGTAGGTAGCAAGTTTTAATAGACCAAGAAGAAACAAAAGTCATTGAGGAGAAGTGGAGGCACAAAATTAAAAGAGGCACCCATGTTTGAAGAAGTTATAGCAACTCATGGTGTCTATACTTCAATGATTGAAGTAGTAGAAATGCAACAATGGTGCCCAACATCATGTATTATTCCTGACCATAATTATTTTATATAGTTTAAAGATTATAAAAAATCTATGGTTGCACAAGTGAAATATATAGTTTAAACATTAAAAATTTAAAATTATAAACCTTAGAATTTTTTAATTATTCCTTTAGTTTTCCTAGAAAGGTAGAATTAATTTCCTATCTACCTAAGCACAAGAATATTGTCAAACAAAATTTTGTCTAGAAACACTTGGTAATGTTTAATAAAAGTAATTTGCTCCAACTTCTTTAATTTTTGGTTTTTAATTGTTTTAGTATCCCATATCTTGTTTTAGGCATAGAACTTTGCCCATAGATTTGTGGTGAATTCATATTTTAACTAGGAGGTAGTTTTTGATGAAGCTATTCTAGAATAGGTAAAACTACATTATAAACCCTCTAGAAAAATGTTTTTTTTAATAGCTTATAATTTGTACGACAATTATTTTACCAAAAAATGTTCTACCAAATTTTGTCTATATGTATCTAAAAGACTTATTTTTGTATATGAGTGCATTTTCAGTAACACTTCACACCTATAAAATCTTTTTTATTAAGGGGGATCCCATTCTTATGAATAAGACAAATGTCAGGGAAAACAATGTTGAAACCCTTGTAGTGAATCATGTAGCAATTTGTGGTCCACAAGACCATCAAGATCAATTTGGCTAAGTGAGCCAAGTTCTTAAGGAGGTTGGAGGACCATACGAGGATGAAGACTAATTACCAATATTGAGCTCACTACTAGCCCTAAGACTAGTTCATTACTTTAGTGATAAATCTAATGAGAGAACCTATTCATACCTCTCCATCATTTAGGGAAGACAAAATTTTTTGGGAGGAAAACAAGGATGATCAATACAAGGTGGAAAGCAGATATAAAATCATGATATATGGTATAAGACAATCAAGGGTTGATTCACTAATGAAGTTAACATGGATAGCAAAATCTCCTCCAAAATGTTGCTCATTCATTTAGTTAGTAGAAATCAACAAAATTTTAACCTGCGATAACCTTATGAAGAGGAGCTTCAATGGCCCTTCTAGATGTTCCTTATGTTTTAGGGAGGAGGAAATGTTGAATCACGTACTTCTACACTATGAGTATGTAGGGGAAATTTGGTCCAAGCTTCTCTACAAGCTTAATATGATATGGGTGATGTTAATATGGTTTACAAGTTATTATGTAGTTGGCCAAATTGTCCCTCCAAAATTCAAAGTATATTTTAAGCATCTATTCTATGTGTTATGGGGGATTTGGTTGGAACAAAATCAAAGAATTCTTAGAGAAAAAGAATTATCATTAGAAAGATTTTGGATTCTAATAGAAATGGTTAAAAATAATAGGTGAATGAAGAGATTTTTAAAAAGTGGCACAATTTAACTTCTTTTAAGAAGCAAATAGTAAGGAAATGGGATATTAGAAATATAAGGCCCATTAAAGGGTTGATAGAAACTGATAACAAATGTAAGGAAAATAAATAGATAAAACCCTCTATATGAATAAAACTTAATTTTGATGGAGCTTCCAAAGGTAATTTGGGTTTAGCTGGGGTAGGTTTTGTGGTGAGAGATACTAATGGGATGTTTATCCTTGGAGATTCATAGTTTTTGGGTAAAAATTCAAATAACTATGTGGAATGGACTACCCTTCTAGTAGGATTACAAGCCTTTATGAAAGTTGGATGTAGAGAAATTGAAATAGAGGATGACTCACAAATAGTTGTTAATGTTGTTAAAAAAGGTTTCTATCCTAATTCGCAACTCAAACCAATTCTTGTTTAGAAATTATTTTATAGAAAGATAAATTAAGTTCTTTCAAAATATCACATTGCTTTTGAGAATAAAATAAGGCAAGAAATTTGTTAGCTAATCTAAGTACCTCACATCATATTTCTCTTTATTAGAAATTACATATGTGAATGATTGGGAATCTCTAAATGAAATTATTATGGAAGAGTGAGAATAGTATCCTTGTAAGTAGCATGAAAGTGAAGAGTGTTTTGAGGTGGCTAGCGATGACATTATATTTTAAGTACTCTTCACACGCATAGTACTTAATATAGTGTGTGGTTTGTGTATGTTACCTTATGAGATCTATGTTATTTATTTCATTTGCTATGTTGATAAGTGTTTTCTTCTAGGTGAAGCCAGAGAATCTAGGTTTTAAGTTTATTCTATGGATTAGTGCTAGTGTCAATATTTCAATGGTGAGAAATTCAAAGCCTCAAGACTCATTAAGGCATGGTCCAGTAATAAACAGTAGGCTAAGGAATATTTTCAACTATAATTCTTTTGTTAATTTGAGGATTGTGAAGGCCATTATGAAGCAAGAGGGTTTAGAAAATATTAGTTTGCTTCATTCTTGGGAAACGATAATGGAATAATTTAGAGAGAATCTAAAGGAGATGGTAAGGAATGTGGAGTTCACAGACAATATTTTAGAACTTCTAGTATTGGATGTGTCAAAATCAAAAGGAGAAATGTAGGAAGTGGACTAGGGATAGCAAGAGCCAAACATTCAAAAAATAAATCAAATATAGAGGGAACTAAGGTGGAGTATTGGTTACATAGGATGCAGATAGCTATGAAAGAGTTAAGGATTCATGTGGATACTCTAGAAGGGTATTTGCAAGATATGAACATGGTGATGCATAATATGGTTATTCAGTGCATAAAGAAACTTTAGAAATTATAAGTGGGAATTGTCTATTGTATCTAGAGTAGGGTCTTCTAATAAGGGTTGAAAAAAGGGACTCCATAGCGTATGGATTAAAATTTCATGGTCTGTCTAAGATATTAGAGTAGTTTGTTGAAGCCATAGTGGAGTTGATCACAGTGTCACATTTAGGAGTTTATAACAAAGAATATGAGTGTTGGAGTTTTGGTCATCTAGGAGGTGGTGTAGGGAATGGAGATCATAGTAATGTTTGTTGACTTACTTCTTATCTAGATGTGATAGGTAACTATATTTTGTCTTGTCTTTTTGTTTGTATATTATTTGGTTGTTTAGTGGCATTGCTACACCTTTTTTAGGGTTTAAAGGAAGTAGTGATGTAGAATATGGTTCCTACACTTGTTTTGTATGAAAAAGGAGGGATTGAGGTTGATTGGATGTTTTGGTGTTGATGGGTTTAGATCCTCCTTTCACAACAAACATTCAAGGACATATCAACTAAGTTAAAACTCTACTAAGTGAGAGCATTCACCTAATAGGTTGGACTGTCACTTGGAATGGTGTGGAAACTCAAAAATTGCTAATTAATATCTCACTTTAATCCTTAAATATGCAAGAAACCCTAATTATGCAAAATAGTGATCAAATGGATAACTTTGGACAAATGCTTGTAGACTGAGATATAAGATAGGAATTAATAATTGACCATTTTTTGAAGTTCAAGACTTGGAATATTTGAGGACAATGCCCTAGGTGCCCAAGTCTAAGGTATTGTTTTCTTTGTAGAATGCAAAACTCCTTCCAACACTAATGATCACTCTTCCATCTATTTTCCTCACTAGAAATACAGAGGACACTGCCCTAGGTACCCTAGTCCAAGGCAGGCTAATTTTTGGGATGTCATGGCTTCTACAGATGCAGAATGTCATTGTAACATAAATTCTTGCCTCTGAAACTTTGGAGGACATTGTCCTAGGTGCCCATGTCCTAAAAATGCTTCGTTCTACTTATTTCTTTTGGATCCTGAATCTTTGTCATTTGCAAACTTCCTCTGCAACTCCACTCTGTGAAACTTGGCACCTCTAACCTACAATCACAAAGGAGTATGGTTGGGGGTTGTGGTGTTTAGAGGCTTGCCTTAGTCAATCCTTAGAGAGACATTCAAGTCTTCCGAACACCATTGTCAGATAAGAGTGTGTATCCTTGCAAAATAGAGGCAAAATCCAAATGATAAATAATTCGAACATAAACAAATGTCACCTTAGAAGTGTAGATATCACATAAATGAAGGCTCTTCAATTACATGAGAAGATGAATCTAAATCTGCAATCACAAACACAATAACAATGCTCTACTTTGCAATAATGGATATCATGGATTCTCTAAAATCACAAGTATGCATAAAGTTCACAATCATCTTCTAGTTTACAAATGAAAACCTAAACATTCTTATATATGCAACAACACACATTCCCGCCAAGAATTTCATAATTCAAACTTGAGATGTCAACATAGGACCTGATTAATGGTCATAAAATTGACATTTGAATTTAGGGCTGACCCAAAATAGGGTAGGACTAGGGCACGAGCTCCCAAGTCCTCCCTCCCTCTTTTGGTCAGGAGTCATCAAAATAGTATCCCCTAGGTCCTATTTGCCATAACACTTAGGGGTTTTCTCATTGGGATTCAAATTTAACATGCAAGATGCTTATAATGAATTCTAAGGACTTGGGAGCTAAACCTTAAGAGGGAAAAGCCCCCCAGGGGACATTTTCTAACATAACAGCACTAAAGTTTAAGGGGAGGATACACAAGAAAGATTATACCATAACACACAAGTTTACATGGAGAAAACATTTATAGGAGAATAACCCCACACTCCAAAGCACAAACCAATTATATTATCAGCAACAAAGGTAAAATACAATATCTAGGGACATGCCCTTAAAAGAGTATCACTAGCATGTAAAAATGAGCAACTCCAATAGCATAACAATACTACAAATCAATCATATAACCCATACATAGCTCCATCCCAAGCACCCAATATATAGGCTATTCAATACACGAAACCATAAGTGGTAAATCAAAAACCATGGGCTAATACCATGACCCAAATCTAGGGTCCAAATTCCAACACCCACCTCCATGACGAGTAAACATACTAAAAATAGTAGATACTCTTACATACTCATATTGCTCAATAACTTCGTCATAATCTACTCATCAAATTGGGCACTACATTTTGGCTCTATAATCTCCCTCAAAATATGTTCTATGACATGTCATTGCATCATATAGTTGGTAAAGATTCCTAGTCAACAATATAACTTCCCTACAATCATGCTCTTACACCTCATAATATTTCTTACACCATTATCTTCGTCATAGATGCTCTTACACATCCTTCATAGTTCATGACAATATATTGTCTTACACACCATTATACACAACATAATAAGGCATACACATGGCATCATGGACAAGTCATAAGTGGGACACTTTTTTCTACATGGGCATGCAAATAATTAATAAATATAATATTAATTAATTAATATTGAACATTCGAATTTCAAGATGTATAACACACATATCCCAACAAGGGTTGCTAGTGTAGTTTAGCTATTGTTATAGTTGTATGATTTTTATGTAAATAAGATGTGGTCCCATATATAGATCTCCTATATCAATATTTAAAAAATAGATCCAATGCAAAAACAATTGAATAGCTGAAGACGATAATCATCAATGATAGTGATGACAAAAATCATACTCAAGCTACATGTGAGATGATTAATGAGGCCAGTTCTCACTGAGAAAGCATAGTGAAAACCTAGTCCCACTACAAATGTTTTGTAATTATTTGGTGAGACATAACCAACCAAAGGAGTTGTTGAGGTGAGGCCTAATCCCACCTAACAATGAGCATAGTGAGGACCATTCCCAATACTATTATATTTTTTATGAATAGTTGGATATGTCCCTATTCATGCAAAGTTGTTCTTTATTGTGAAAAATTGTGTATGTTCTTGTTCACACATGTGTTTATGAACTTTTATGTGTTATAGTTAATAATGATTTGGTGTTTCTTGATGAACATTAGGTTTTTCCTCATTCATTAGTTGTTAGTAGTCATATTTGTTGGATATGTTGGTAGTCTTTGAAGTAGTTCTAGTAGGGTTTCTAATTCATATGATGATGCTCTTTTTTAATGATGATGGTGTGTCCTAATGATTTTTATATTGAGGAAATCTAACATTCCTATTTGATTGATGATGGTGATGATTGTGTTACTCAACTAAAAGATTATAGTGATACACATGGTGAAAATGTTTCTATATCTCGTGATGTTTTTGATCCTACAAGTTATAGTGCTTATATTAATAAAAATCCATGGGTTGATGGATTTAGTTGTCATATGAATGGTTATCATAGAGGTACACATATACATTTCAAAAAGTTTTACCATGTCTATGATGATCATATCAATGATGCTCATATCAATGATGAAATGTTTCTAAAGTATACATTTAGAGAAACTCTAGTTAATGAACCTTTACCATGGTATGATTTGCATTATGATTCTTATACTTCATTGGTAGGTCTTGTATATGATAGAACATTTCACTTTTAGTCCTAATGAGTGTTTAAAGGATCATATTAATCTTTCAACATAAAGAGATTATCATGTATTACCATATACATATCCTACAATCCAACAATGAGAAATAATATGAGCATGTCAAGGGGAATGAGCATAGAAGGATGGCTAAGGTGCTGGAGAGTTAGACTCAGAGTTTGATGACTCCATGTCTTTGGAGGAGGTGAACATGATTCACAAAAAGAAGGGTGATGAGGGTATTGAGAAGGAGAATGTGTTTGTGGGGAAGAAAAGAAAGAGAGTGGTTATATCCCCTAGGTCAATTTTAGAGGAGGTGTCTTCTATGACTCCTAAGAAGTAGGGTGGAGAATGATTTGGTATTGGTTTTAGAAAGGAGCTACTGCAGAAGTTTGAGGATCATAGGCCAAAGGTTAAAGGAAAAGCTCCTCTTTAGATGGTGCTTTCCCAAGCATCCAAGATCCCTACCTTGCTCCTCTCAAGGATCTGATTCTATCTCTCAATAGCCTTGAGTCCTTGGAGGATGTGGTGGAGATTGTGTTGGTTCCTGAATTCACTGTCAGTTAATTTAGCAATTTTCATGCAGGCACCATCCCAAAATATCCAAAAGGTTCTAAGTTTTGGCACCCCTTCAGTGTTTTTCAGCATCTGCATCTCATTTCTTGAGGAGGGGTCTTCGTCTTTTCTCCATCGGCATGGGTTCGTTTTTGTGTCTTCGACATTTTAGTTTGAACTTGAACCCTTTTTTCTCTAAGTTCAGTGGTTCAACAGTTTAGGGTTCAATTTTCTTCTAACAGGTCGCATTATGCATTTGCCTTGCGCAAATATTGCATCGTTGAACCTCCCGCTTGAACCTTTTTGTTTTGGTTCAAGGTTCAATGGTTCGAAGCTTTGTTGCCTATGGAGTATTATTTTTGATGTTTGAACCATCGCGTTGAACCCTCGTGTTGAACCCTTTTGGTTCAGGGTTCAATGGTTCAAAGTTTTATGTTTTTGGTCTTATCAGAGTGATTGGCTTCATCGGCGAAAGATTTCTTGAGTGCTCCGATTGTTTTGGTTTGGCTGATGGATGTCCATCAGCGTGTGTTTGGCTATTGGCGAAGCAAATTTTTGGGCCACCGATGTAAGGAGTTTGCCCAATGGGGAATGCCATCAGAGTAAGATTGCATATCGGGCTAGTAGTTGGAGGGTCCGCCGATGGGGTAGTGTCAGGCCGATGAGGATTTGGAGTGGTCATCGGCGAGAGTTGTATTGTCGATCGAAGTGTTTTGGGTTGTGCCGACAATGGGAGGTGTGGCCGATGGGGTGTCATCGGCATGTGTCTCGTCGAAGGATTGTGTATTGGGGTGATCGGCTGTGTCGGCGAGGGCAATTCTTGTTTTGCCGATAGAGTTGGTTTCACCGACGGAGATAGGAAGCGAGGGTGTTGTCGGCGTAACTTGGTAGATCGGCGAAGGTTTGGAAGGTTGGCCCGATGGTCTATCTCTGGCCGATGAAGGGGAATGCGAAGCAAGTTATATCAGCTAGACTATTGAGCTTGGTGAGAGATTTTTGGGGCGGTCCGATGGTGTTAGTCTTGGCGATGGGCTTTTGGCGAGGGCATGTGTGTCGAGCGCGGCAAAAGCACTCGACACTTGGTATGTATGCGGCCCCATTTTTAAACTAATGAAGTGGTCTCGGTAGCATGCATGTGGGACTATTCTTCCTGCATTTTTTTAAACCTGTGGTAAATGCGTTTTGGCGGGAAACTTCCATTTGAACGTAGCGACAGTTTCCAGGTAGGCCACGGGTGGTTGAGCCATCAATGGCGACTGTAGCGGGGGTATGGGCAATGGTACACATGATCAGGTTGCCCAATTTTTGAGTGAAGACTTCCTGATGGCGGCGCAAGGCTCGAGGCCTCGCTTGTCTGCTGCATTGATGGCTTCTGAGCGCCATTCCCTTTGATGGATGTATTTGGCAAATTTTTGACTTCTGGCCATGTAATTAATTGCTGAATGTACACGGTTATGTATAAATGGTCTGGTTGTGTTACATTTTAGGTGGTTGGACATTTTTGGGCTTTCTGCTCTGGCTCTGAACATAAGGTGTTCACATTTTGAAAGGCATTTTTTGCTATAGACTCGGTCCTTAGTCTGGTGTACTATCTATCTTGGATTGTAAATGATGATTTTCTCTGTGATGACCTTCTATGTAGATTGATTTTAAATGAAAAACACCTGTGTGTGTATTGTTTTTGATTATCTCCTGTATGTCATTTTTTTTCCTTTCAAACAAGGTTGTCAAGGGCTTCCAAGTTTTTTAGTATGTGCATACTGTGTGTCTGATTTATTGCGTCTGCTCAAAGAGTGGTTAAATAGGCTTTTGATCAGATACAAAGGGAAATAGATTGCATCATAGGATCTGTTAAGCATGATCATTAATGATACTCTTTCTTAGACATGTTGCTGTCAGGCAGTAGCATTCTTCTCAGGTCCTCTAGATATGAATTTATGTTGTCATGGGGAGACATTTACAGTCTTAGATATGACTCTGCTGCCCAGATAAGGTACTGGTTTGGGAATTTGTCTGTTCAATGGGTCTAGGAAAGTCCCATCACTCCAAACACCATTTCAAACCATTTCATCCTTCCACCTGTTAGTTGTAGGAGTAGGATTAGGATCCTTGCGTACTCTCATACCCAACCAGACATATATGTCCAAGAATGTTGCCAACCTTGTGATTTGTTATACAAATCTTGGTCCTTACGTGAGAGTATTCTGCCTGTTGCTGTCAAGTTATATCTTTCTTTCATTGAGCTAGTCAAGGTCATACTTTTATCAAATAGGGACACCCCCCTTGGTGCGGCAGAACCAGAAGTGAAGGGGAGGAGCTCACGCAACCTCCTGTATTCAGTTGGCTAAATCTGCCTGTGCATTAGAACTGGCAAACCCTAATGCTGATTCAGAAGAAAAACCAACAGGTTGTAAACAAAATAATTAATAATTTGGCTATGCTTCATGATGCCTTTGAGGCCCAACACAATTTAACCAAATAGTTTTTTATCAAAATAAATAGATTAAATATCAAGCTCTCATTGCTATATTTGAAGTTCAAGGGGGAAATTCAAGTGCCATCAGAGGAGGATGAGAGAATCTTCAAAAAGAGGGATGCTATTTTAGAGATTAATAGATTAGTAGTTGAAAATTCTACGCATGAGGAGAGAATTGTTGTGTTAGAAAAACAATTCCAAAATATCAAGGACAACCTTGCTGAGCAAGTTATTGTTTTAGAGAATTATTTGTAGAACATGAAGGAAAACCTCAATAAAGTGGTTGAGATCAACAAGTGCACAATAAAAAATAGTTCCATGGGAAAAAAATTCTCAGTCACTAGCATAAGAAATATGTCCAGGACGAGAAGGGAAATACGACAAGGCTAGGCTCAAGCACTAGAAGTTGTAAGAAGAAGAATCAGACTGAGGAGAGGAAGGAGTTGAAGGAATTTGTGGACTTGTACAAGAGTTTCTATAAGGAAAAATTAGAAGTTGTTGAGACCCTCCATATGTTGTATGGACCTCTCTTATTTGTATTTACTTTTTATAGGTTGTGTGTCTTGTGAGTTTTTATTTGTTGTTACAGCTTTGTTACGATATTGTTGTGGGTCAATTGACATTTTGATATTTGTAAAAAGGGTTTCAGGTCTTTTCAAAACCTATTTTACCCCTTAATAAAAAATAATATGAGCATGTGGTTACACATTATATTATTACTATTGATCATGCATGACACTTCACCACGAATAAGGCATCAAAGGAAGTTTACAAGATTGAGAGACCTTCCACATGTGATATTGAAACAACTTTTCCAAGCATAGATTAGCAACTTGCCTCATATTTATTGTGAAAAGGTGTGAATTTATAATATTCATGTTTTATAATTTGTTACAATTTACTATTTTATCTTTAGTTCTTTTTTACTCACTTGGGAAAGTTGATGTCCCATTTTTTAGGTGGCACTACTTTCATCTTTAGTGATTTTGTCTTCACATGAGAAAATTGGCATCCCACATTAAGGTGGCATGTTTGGCCATCTATCAGAATTTTGAAAGGTGTGTAAGAGCATCTTGGCTCATCATGACAGGAGTTATTTATGACAGATTCTTATGACACGTAAGAGCATGTAAGAGGGAGTTTATACGAAGGGGGCACTGGGATTTATGCCTTGGCAATTTGGTTTCCATACCTCTCTTGGACTTGATAATGGTTTTCTAAAACTATGCGATGGTGGCATGCCCATATCAGGCCCTCCTGTATGTCAACCATACAAGTGGGCAAAAAAATGGTGTGTGTGTGTGTGTGTGTGTGTGTGTGTGTGTGTGTGTGTGTGTGTGTGTGTGTGTGTGTGTGTGTGTGTGTGTGTGTGTGTGTGTGTGTGTGTATAAAACAAGGAAACTAAATGGTAGGTTTACCTATCAACCACTTATGTGTCTCGATCACTGTCAGGTTTGACAAGTTGTTTTCTTGATTGCAATTATCCTAGTAGTCCAATGCACCAGTTTAAGTCTAAGAAAGATATTTCAATGAATCATATTACTTTAGTCTAAAGGATTTGCACTATAACTACCACCACTATGATAATTAATTTTAATAATATCATTCTTACTTTATAATTTAACTTATCCACCAACGAATACTTTCTTAACCACAGTTTATAAGATACCAAGAGATAATAATGACTTAAATGAATAATTTAATTCCTTCTTGTAATTAATGAAGAACATATTTAAATTTACCACTTAACAACTTATCTCCTATCTACCCATTAGAGAAATTAAACTTATATACTTCCAAAGAGGAAATCATTTCAATATTATCACTATAGTCTTAAAGGATTTACATGAAAAAATCACCTACTAGGATATTTAAATTTTAAAGATATTAATAAATGATTTACCCACTATTAATTAGTTTCTTAAATAAAAGATTATATGATAAAATTGACAGAAGTAATAATAAATTCAAGGTATCATTAAATTTTCTACATTCAACTAATAAGAACATATTTCTATTCCTTAATAATTAATGATTCTTGGATAATACAAGCCTTTCATTAACAAAATTGATTAAATATTTTAATTTCAAACAAAATACTTTTAATTACAAATCAACTAAATATTTTCATTATTTAAATAATAAAACCAACTAAATCTTTTCTTTATTTCAAATTGAATACTTTTAATAATAAATCAATTAAATCATTCTAATTTCGAAAAAGATGGTTTATCTTATACAATTTCTATTTGAAAATAAACTTACTAACATTCCAAAATAAATCTTCTTTTAAAGCTAGCTTTTTCCAATTACAATTCCTTTTATAATTAAGCAATAAATCACGCTTTTTCTGAAAAATTAAAAATAACAATTATCCCTTTCTATTTACAAGCCAGATTTTCATCCCCTTACCTAAACATATCCATTGCCTTTTTTTATGCATTCTTAAATAACAACAATTCCATAAAACTAGTTTCTTTTTTCCATTTATAAAACTCAAAGTTTCCTTTCTTTTATTTAAATATATTAATTGTTTTTCCTTGCACAAAATAAATTTTTTTTTTTAATAATAATTAAACAAACCTAATTTCTTTTTACATTTTTTTAATTTTAATTTTTTTCCTATAATACATAAAACTGATTTATTTCAATATTTTCATTTTAAATTAAATACCTTTATTCATCAAATTCAACTAAATATCTTCCTTATTTAAAACTAAATAGTTTTAATAATAATACAATCTAATAAATCACTTCATTGATTTCCATAAAACGATTTATCTCTATTTAGTTTCCAATTAAAATTAAATCAACTAACCATTCAATACAAATCGTTATCTTCAAGCCATCTGATAAAGCCTTCTCGATTAACATTTAAATTACACATCTTTCAAAAATCTTCTTTTCTTTTATTTTTTATTAATATACTGATTTTTTATATCTTTATTTACATATACTTACTGTCTTTTTACAAAAATTATTTCTTTTTCTAATTATTATACAAATTCTTTTTCTATTTAATCAAACTAATCTCCATGATTTTTTTTTAAATGTGTTAGAAAGGTAAAATAGAGATCTAAAATATCATAATAATAAAATAATAATATTCTTTAATATATTTTTCTAAAAAGTATATAATCACTTGTAAAATCATAATCTTAAAAAAATACAGTATAGATAGACAATTACTAATTCATACATATCTCAAAATTGAAAATCTGGGTATTGTTGAATTCTTGTGAGGATTTAGAAAACTAGGTTTCATATCTTCAATAAAAATATCAAAGAAACCCAGTTTCTAAAATAAAATTTATTAGAGATACAACGGACTGGTTTTATCAAGAAAAGTTTATAACAGCACATACATCCAGTCATAAATCTTTTTATATCTAAAAATATAGAATCTAGACTGTATCAATAATTTTTTTTATATGATTTATAAATCTCAATGATGAACTTTTCCTAAAATTTGCAGAACCTAGTTTCTAAAACAAAAGTTAAAGAAGATAGAACAGACTAGTTTTTCTAGAGACAGATTGCCAGTTTTTTATAAAAATTAGTCAACTTGTTAAATTCACACAATAAAAATAATGTGATATGAAAATATAGAAACTATACATAAAAAAAAAGATCCTTCTAATATAAAAATTTACAAAAGGATGTATAATCCATAATCCTCAACTTTCCAAAAGTATATAAAAGGAAAAGCTCCAAGCTCTTGATAGATAAGAAAATAGATCAACACAAGTCTCTTCAATACAAATCTTCTTTGACAAATTAGATCCAACAACAATTCATGCACAACAACAAGCCAAACTAGATGGCCAAGACCTACTCTCCTCCTTACCGTAGGGATTGTTTCACAATCTCACCCCCGAGTAGGAGACTCCAAGAACCGGGTATACACACATGCCACAAAAAATTGCATAAAATAGACAAAGACCAATATCACATAAATATAAACTCCCATGAGGTTGGCTCACAAACAAAGGATCCAAACTAGATCCAAAACAAGGGAGAGATGGAATAATCATCCCTCTTGAAGAAAAAATAACAACTCCCATACAATATCATACTTCACAATAACACAACATCCATCATGCCACCAACAATTATACATCTCAATCACAGACATCTTCATATAATATCACAACAACAAAACCCAAATCACCATTTTATCACCACATCTCCATATAATATCACAACAACAAAACCCAAATCACCATTTTACCACCACATCTCCACAATATTCCAACCACAATAATAATCAAATCATCATTATACCACATATTGCCAAAAAAAACTATTTTTCCCCAAGAGAGGCTCCACGTCTCTCTCTACCCCAATACTTAGGAGGCTTTCATCAAATACGGAGGGTCGCTCCCATTACAACCCTTAACCCACAATAACCAAAAAAATGCAAAACACATAAATAAGACTCTCACAAACATCACATGCATAAATTTTATTGAATTTTAAAAAGAGGATATAAAATCCTACCTCAGCTTCCCAAGTTAGGGTGAGCCCAAAAATCCAAAATGAAACAAAACCTTGCACTTGAATTCACAATCCAAATTCCAACTCCAATTCTTCAAGCCAAAATTCTTCTTCCAAATATCATCAATCCTTCCTCTCCAAAATCCAAAATCATGCCTAAATAAAAGTATATTTTCCAAAAAACCCTCTTTTCCCATAAATAAAACAAATAAAACTCAAAAAGACAAAAAGGAGGAACTTTCTTTCTTTTTCCCCAAAAAAACTCTTTTTTATTAAAAAAAACATTAAAACAAATCCTTTATCCTCATCCCACAAATAAAACAATAAATTAATAAAAATAAATAAATTTAACTTTCACAAAAAAATTTAAATTTAATTAAAATTTATAAAAAAAAATGGAATAACCACAACCAACACATAATTAAATAATCAACTTCACAAAACACTTTAGCCTTCACCCCTTCCATAGGTTAGACTAGGTCAATGAGGTATCACATGACAGATTCTTGAAGTCTCTGAACAACTTAATGATCTTAGCCACCCACCTACACACCTCATTTTCGAATATCAGTATGTCAAGAAATGTATAGCCGAAGCAACTTGAAAATGCATAGCAAAAATAATTAAATATTCTAATTCATTCATGATCCAATACTTCATGTAATTTTATAAATAACTATCATACAAGTATCTTGATCCTCCAATACTTTATTTTCCAACATATAAATAATAATCTAATAAAATTTAATCATGAGTTAAATAATAAAGTTCAAAATGTAATTCCCATAGGGTTCAATCGTATCATATTGTCTATAAGTTCAAATATAGCATAATGTCCATAGCATAAAGCATAAATAAACATTTAAAACCAAATCAACATAGTCAAATAATCTGAACTAGAATAACTAAAGTAGTTGAAAAAGATGGGGCTCATAGATGGTTTCTAGTTTGTGCTTCTCCTATAAATTGGTTCTTGGAGTTAGAGGATGCAATGGTTATTTTGTAGGTTATATGAGTACCGCTATGTTGTCAGAATTTAGAGTGATGTGTTGATGTAACTATTTTTAGGATTAATACAAGCTTGGGTCTCTTTGGGTGTGGAGTTTTTTTCCTGCAAGGGTTTCTCCATGTAAACATTGTGTTATGGTTTGCATTTTCTTTCATGGTTGATTTTCATTTCCATATGATCTATCATTGTTAATGAATTTGGATGCACTAAACTTCAACATATCTTGCTATATTATTTCACCTAGTTTTCAACAATATCAAACCCATTGATACATCTAGACATGTGCCAAAGGATCATTTTACTTATTACTTTTGTGATGTAAGTTGATGTGTTGATGTAACTATTTTTACGATTAATACAAGCTTGGGTCTCTTTGGGTGTGGAGTTTTTTCCTGCAAGGGTTTCTCCACGTAAACATTGTGTTATAGTTTGTATTTTCTTTCATGGTTTATTTTCATTTCCATATGATCTATCATTGATAATGAATTTGGATGCACTAAAATTCAACATATCTTGTTGTATTGTTTCACCTAGTTTTTAACAATATCAAACCCATTGATACACCTAGACATGTGCCAAAGAAACATATTTCTTATTGCTTTTGTGATTATCATCAGATACATGGATATACTATGGGTAGATGTATATCACACCAACATAAAATTTAGGACCTTATTAACAAGAAGCTAGTATAAATTGATGAGATTAATGGTTATGCACACATATCTTTCCCACATCATTATGATAGAGAGGATTCTTCCAAGGCTAGTGACAAATCAAATAGAAATTGTTGGATCAATAAAGAATCTACATATGGCACATTGTGTGGCACACATTATGAAGAGTAAGATAGTTACACATCAATGACACAACTTAAGTTGGTATTCTTACAAAGATACATATTGAAAATCAAATAAGGAAAATGTTACTAGTTGTACATCTCAAGATACCTCTTAAGAGTAAGAAAAAGGTGAATTGTCCAAATATTCCACCATTACATGACACCTTTGTTCACAATTTATAAATATTAGTGCAACATACTTCATTTATATATCATGATGCCAAAGGGAAAGGTCCCACTGGGGTCAACAATTCAAGTGACACATCTTATGGTTCCATTTGATCTAAATCTCTTTCTATTTCTAATTTATACATGTTATTTTATGTTCTTCTATGATTTTCACTTGCTCTTTCCACTAAGGAGATGAGGTTATTCACTTTTTATAGGTTTTGTGAATTTGTGATTGCCCTAATTAGGGGGCAAAAGTAGGGTCATCTTTCCTTGATATCACATACACCATGTTTGCACACAAAGGTAAGTATCTCATGTGTGTATCTATATTTTTATAATTTTATCATAGATTTTCCATGCTTATGCTAAATACTCACTTTACCATGCTTATGATCATTTACTATATACATGTTATCACCCTCTATCTTCATCCAATATTTCTCTCTTTCTCCTTTGTTGTACCCACAAAATCAGGGGGCATATTATTATTCATTTTGAAAACTTATATGTAAATTCACAAGTGGATTTGGGATCATTGCTTTGGTTATTTGGCTTCCTGTTGTACTTGTCTTTTTATTATCTACTTTCTATTTTTTCTCATGTGGATTCACATGCACACCAAAGTTGGAGCAAAATATAAGGGTGAAAAGTGCATACCTTTCACTTTTATCCTTCATTTTACCCCACTTTGTGTGGGTGTCCCAAGTACATGGTCCTATTTGTTGGGATAAGTTGTCATTAAATTTGCAATCCTAACCAAATTCATGTGTCTCCAAATTTCTTGGAAAGTGTTCTCCAACACATAGGAACTTGAGAGACAAAATAATATTTGATTATAGCACTATGACATGTTGATAACTCCTATGAGGTAGGACCCAATTTGGGCACCCATGTTTGGAAGTGGAGTCCATGGAGACTTGTAGTTGACTCTTTGATGTATATCTTGACTTGGTGATACTTCCTAGGAAGTGGGAGCTAATTTGGGCACTCACTTTGGAGGTGTTTCTAATGAAGTCTACGAGTTTTCTGTTTTGTGTGCATGAGTGGATAATGTTGATACACTTTGCATGAACATGATGTAGTAGTTAACAACGGAGATACAGATGTATGACATTTGCATGAACATGATGTGGCATTTAACAATGGAGTTAGAGATTCATGATATTTGCATGAACATGATGTGGTAGTTAACAATGGAGTTAGAGATGCATGATATTTGCATGAATATGATGTGGTAGTTAACAATGAAGTTAGAGATGCATGATATTTGCATATTGCTTGCATGAACTCATAAAAGCTTGGATGGACTTGAATGTTGTTGCATGTTACTTGCATGGACTTGCATGTTGTTGCATGTCACTTGTATGAGTTTGCATGTGCTTGCATGTGTTGCATGTTACTTGCATGGGCTTGCATGTTGTTGCATGGACTTACATGTTGTTGCATGTCACTTATATGAATTTGCATGTTGTTGCATGTCACTTATATGAACTTGCATGTTGTTGCATGTCACTTATATGAGCATGCATATCACTTGCATGTGCTTGCATGTTGTTGCATGTTAGTTATATGGACTTGCATGTCATTGCACGTCAGTTATATGGACTTGCATATTGTTGCATGTCAATTATATAGACTTGCATGTTATTGCATATCATTTATATGGTGTTGCATGTATCTTGCATGACACTCTAACTCAAGATCAGTTTTGGATAACTCTTGCATGGTGCTATAGGTGGTTACATGACTCTTGCATGTTACAGAACAAGTTATAGAATAATATTGGGGACATCAATGATGCATGTTGTTTGCATGACATTGGTGTGTGTTGGTACTTCAGTGATACTTCAGTTGACTATGTCTAATTGGGAGTTACTAGGTGCTCATGAAGAAGCTTTCAGCTCAACATTGTTATTGTCGCATAACACTTCAGTTGACTAAGTTTGAGTTTAACTTCTCAGGAGCCAATGAGACTTTCAATTGTACCTCATTTTTGTCACATAATACTTCAATTGACTAAGTTTGATTGGGACTTCTTGGGCACCTATGTTTGAGACTTGCAGTTAACAGTTGATTTCTACCATGCAGCTTTGGAGTTCACTACATTGGGCACTTGGATTTGCGTGAGGTTTCTTCTCATGTTATTGGATACAATTTATTGTATGTTTGAGATCCATGGCTTCTATATAATGATGCCTTAGTTGGTAGAAATTGCATTACATGAGAAATAATCACATGAATTATAGCTTGATGACAGGTATTTGAAGTTGAAGGAGTAACGAAGTGTTGGCAGAATCCAAAGAAGATTTCAGTATTATTTTAAACTCGTTTACAAGAATTAATAGAAGCATAATCTCTTTGAGTGTGGAGTTTTTTCCTACAAGGGTTTTTCCATGTAAATTCTGTGTCTACTTCTATCATGATTTTTTCTTCTCTACTACATTGATTAAATTGGAGAAATACTAATACATCTAAATTGAAAGTAATTTTCAGATTTACACATGCTTTTATTTCAGATTTGAAAACATTTAAAAGCTACATAGCTGCAACTTTACCTTGTTCTCTCTCCCTTTTTCCAACACTATTGACCTAAATTTTCACTTGACTCTCAGAATTAAAACTTAACTCCTACTTAGATGTTTTACAAATCATAGTAAATTAGTTTTTATCCCTAGGTTGATTTTGCAACAAGAATTTGACCCTCATGTTCAAAATTCAAATTTTACCTTAGGTCCAAGCTAACCCAGTTTCAACTAGTAGTTATGTGTTGACTCCCATGCCAAAGTTTCAATTTGTGTGCCCAGGTTGTGTATATAAGGACATTATCCCTTAGGTCATTTGATAAGAAGGATCGTCTAGAATCTAGGTCATGTGAGAAATTATTTAGAACTAAACTAGAAAACAGATACAAATGAAATATTCATATTCTAAAATATGACAAACCTCATATAAAGCATGTAAATAGAGTTCAAACAAAAACTAAAACAGAGTGACCATGTGAGTCCATTGTGAAGTAGATTTTCTTCAATAAGTGTAGATGATCGAGATAAAAGATCTCTGATAAATTTTGGAGCATAAGTTTAATTCAAGTTCATAGATGAATTGTTTGAAGGGAATAAGACTTATTTATAGATTTTTTAATTTTTAAAATCAATGGTTAAGATTAAAAGACCATATCAACACGTGTGATTGAATGAGGGGGAAAATGGTTAATTTATTAAAGTTTCATTAATATTTTTGGTTGCAAATATTAATGGGTTTATTGAAAAGTCCTTGGATGTGTTGTTGTGTTGGAGAAGCTGGGTGGTTAGATGTAATAAGGAAGTTAACTACTAAATGGGGTAGTTAACTCCTCATTACTCTATTAAACTAATTCAATTTAATATATTTTAAATGTGTGATGAGTGGGTAATTGGTGAGGTGGCATTTGCGGGGATAATTAAATAAATAAATAATTTAACTAGTGGTGCAAGAATAAATTAGATAATTAAATAATATTTAATTATACATGGAGGATCGCCGATTACGGCGTGGTTTGGTGGTTAAGTCACTCGGTTGTGGTGGCGGCCACCAGAGTTCAAACCCCTATTGGGCCAACGAGCTCGCAAGGCTTTACGCCTTCGCTGGGCCAACGAGCTTGCGGGTTTGAAGTGTTCTTGCTAGGGGATGAAGTCCCCCATGTTGTGGCCTTATCGATTCATTGCTCTGGGCAAAAGCATTCACGTGGAGCTAGAGGGCGTGTCACACCAGCGTCGCCGGTCATGTTAAAAAGTTTACCAGGTGCATTTAAAAAAAAATATGCATGGAGGATAATTAGAGAATTAAATAATAAAATTATTTAATTGTGCATGGTAGGTGAATGGATTAATTAAATAATTGAATTATTTAATTAATAGATGAATGGAGAAATGTTAGTGTGGTATGGGTTAGAAGTGGTAAATTTTAGTGTCAAAAAGGTAAGGTGAAATTTAGGTGTCTACATTTTCCCCTCTTTGAAGTACTGTTGTGACTAGAAGAAGTAATGTTGTTTCAAACAAGATATATATAGGCACTTAGTGGTAGGATAAGAATTGATAAATGATATACCAAGAGTTAGAGGTTAAGGATCCACTAATTTGGGCTGGTTGATTGGATTTAAATGATGATTTGATGCTTTGGTAAGTTTGAGATTTTGATGATGGGATGCCCCCTCAAGAGGATAGGTGGTTTAGAAGAACACTGGTATGATCTTGAAAGGAATAGAAATGTGTAATGAGGAAATTGAAGAATTGGAATAATGTTAGCTAATGGATGAAAAGTAATAGAAAAATATAGATGAATTAATGTGATGATTAAGGGGATGAATAAAAAGGATTGTGAGGGTGGATGTGAGGAAAGGTTGAATGAACGTGTTGCTTATTTCAAAGAGATATCAACCATAAATTGAGAAACTTAAGTTTTACTATAGCATATGATGGTATGCACCAAAGGTATAAGGGACCTTGATGACAATTTATCATATGTTGCAAGGATTGATTCATGCATGCAAGAAAAAAAGCATTAAAAATATGCCCCAACAAACATATCAACAAGACACGTCATTATATGATGGACCATGATGAACTTAATAGAGCATGTTGTTAGACAAAAATAAAAAGAAACAAACAAACAAGAAACCAAAAAAGCAAACAAAAAGACACGAGTATGCCTCTCATCAAGTTGAAAACTAAGTTAGAGATTATTGTGATAGTGAGTAGTGATGTCAAATTTGGGAGCGATATAACCAACTAAATGATATAATGGAACTCTAAACAAGGATTTCGTCAAGATGGAAAGGCATTTGTCTAAGGGAAGACATGTGAGTGTGTGTAGGAAGTGGTTATTTTACTAAGAGTGAATGTATGGTGAGGTTTAAGGATGCACATGTTCATGAGTTGAGACTATTGGGGATAAAGTGATAATAGAGAACATGTCATAATGTCAAATTTTTTAATTAGGAATAATCAATGTGTCTTATCTGAAGCATGAGTCAAAATGCAATGCAAGGTCTAGCCAAAGGCAAAAAAAGTGATATGGGTGGATGAATGTGGAAAGGATTAGGATGATGGACTTGAGTGAAACTATATGGAATAAACTATTAGAATCTGAAAAGATTATTAACCTAGAAAACTAGTGCAAATGAATAGATATTAAACTATGAATGCAAATGATACGAAATCAAAATAGCAACACAGAGTTAGTCTCCAAGAGAGTAATGCAAATGCTAGAAGCAAAATAGCATTAAGAGGATGCAAAAGCAAAAGATACAAAATACAAGCCAGGTAGCATGCTTATATAGACCAGGGAGAGGGAGGAGGTGGCAACACCGACCAATTAGGAGCAACCATCTATCAGACTAAAGGTAGAAAAGTATCTTCCCAAGATAGGTAATGGATGCTCACATGTAGAAAAGTGACACCTCTCAACCACTCACCTAATGAGACATGCTTTATTAACCTAAGCGAGATTAATAGAAGTGCAGGAAAAACCTAGGAATATAGTGAAAAATAAATAACCCAACTAGGAAATAAAAACCTATACTAACACCCCCCCATAAGCGAAGCTTAGGTGGATGTAGAAATGGGTCCCAGCAAATCAAGCTTGATGAGGTACCCATGTATATAAAATCCCCCCCCAAAGAGAGAGAAAAGCCCCCCCCCCCCCAAAATAGAGAGAGAGAAGAGACCCCCCCAAAGTAGAGAGAGTCAGGACTCCGAGTGAGAGGAAGAAGCCCCCCTAGAAGATGAAGCATCCCGCACCCACAACAAAGCTCGCAAATGAAGGAACTTGCTCTCAGTGAAGGGTTTGGTAAAGATATTAGCAACTTGCTCAGAAGTCAGATAGTAGCAAAGGTCAATGATGTGGCCATGGATGAGCTCCCAGATGTAGTGTATGTGGACCTCTATGTGTTTGGTCCGCTGATGATGGATCGGATTCCATGAGATCTGAATGGCACTCTGGTTGTCACAAAATATGACTGATGGCCATCTAATCTAGATACCAAACTTAGTGAGAAGATTTTGAAGCCAAATGGCCTCAGTGGCAACATTCATAGCCCCCTGATACTCAGCCTCAGTAGAAGATAGAGCAATAGCAGACTACTTCTTGCTCGACCAACAAATAGGACCTGAACCAAGTGAGAAGTTGTAACCTGAAGTAGACTTGCGATCCTGAGAATCGCCTGCCTAATCTGAATCTGTGTAGCCCACCAAGTCAAGCTCAATACCGATTGCGTAGTGAATCCCAAAACTGTGAGAACCCTGAATGTAGTGAAGGATCCACTTGGTTGCTTTCCAGTGCAGCTCATGAGGCTCCTGCATGAATCGAGAGACCATGCCTACAGCATATGAAATGTCAAGTCTCGTATGAGTCAGATAAATGAGACTCCCAACAAGCTATCGGTACAAAGTGCCATCAACAAGTGGAGAAGAACACTGAGCCTCAAGTTCGACTCTAGAAAGAAAGGGAGTCGGAGCAGGCTTACAATCAGCCATATGAAACCTCGAGAGCAAATCTAGAGCATACTTGGACTATGTGATGGTGATCTCAGAAGAAGACTGAAAGATATCAATCCTGAGAAAGTAATGCAACAAGCCCAAGTCAGTCATCAAAAACCTGTCATGAAGGGAAGTTTTGACAGCCCCAATGGTGGATGAAGAACTCCTTGTGATCAACAAGTCATCAACATACAGAACCAGAAATAGGAGTAAATCATCCTGCTGCAGAATGTAGACATTGGGATCAAAATAACACCTAGTGAACCCAACTGATAGAAAGAAAGAGCCCATGTTGACATACCAGGCCCGAGGAGCCTGTTTGAAGCCATAAAGAGACTTCTGAAGATGACACACAAGTGAAGAATCCTGAATGAACCCCTATGGCTGCTCCATGTAAATCTCCTCTTGAAGGTCACTGTGAAGGAAAACACTCTACACATCCATCTAGTGTACTTCCCAACGATTGGCTGCAACAATGGCAAGAACAAGTCGGATGGAATTCATTCGGGCAACTGGCACAAAAGTCTCAGAGTAGTCAATCCCAGGAACTTGGGAGAATCCTTTGGGGACCAAGCGAGCCTTATGCTTGTCAACTGACCCATCTGTTGCAAATTTTTTTGATAGATCCACTTACATTGAACAAGTTTTCTTCCCTTAGGAAGAGGGACAAGATCCCAAGTGTGGTTCCTCATCAAGGAACTATACTCCTCTTGCATAGTTGTATCCCACTCAGGAATACCAGAAGCCTCATGAAAAGACTATGGATCTGAGGTAGTAGCAATGAAGACATGTGGAGCATCCTGGAACTGTGAATGAGTCTGCCTGATGTCTAATGGATCCCCAACCCAATCACCTATAGACTGCAAGGTCTATCTAGCCCAAAGTGGACCGGAAGATGGAGAATCTGGAGGAGAATCATCAACCTCTTAATGATGACTAGGAGAGGAAGGAGGTGAGTCCTCTGAATCACTCTCTGCATCGAAAGTAGAGGTAGAAGACTGCTCAGGTGAATTTGACTCATCAAAAGATCTATCATGTATCCCAAGTGACTCCAATGTCAAAGTAGGAGTTGGAGAAGTGATAGAAAGTGAACTTGAAGAGCCCTCCTCAAACTGAACACTCCTCTCAATGAACAAATCATGTGTAGTAGGGTGGAGAAACCCATAACCCTTCACACCATCAGGATAACCTACAAATATGCAAGGTCTTCTCTTCAGATCCAAGGCCTTGCATTTCTCTATAGGAATGTGGGCCCATGCAGGAGAACAAAAAACTCAAAAGTGCTTAATTGATGGTTTCTGACCGCTCTGAGCTTCAAAAGGAGTGACTCCCTTCAAGGCTCGGAGAAGAACATGGTTTTGGATATAACAAGCACAGTTAATGGGCTATACCCAATACTGTGGTGCAAGAGATTTGGAGTGAATCATGTGGTTCACCATTTCCTTCAAGGACCTATTCTTTCATTTTGCAACACTGTTCTGCTGAGTATTGTATGGAACTAAATACTACAAATCAATCCCCTTTGAAGTGCAAAACCTCTCAAACTGATGGATTACATACTCACCACCATTGTTAGTGCACAAAACTTTGATGGCTTTAATGGATTGCTTCTCTACAAAAGTCTTAAAGTCTCGAAAGTGATAAAATACATCAGACTTCTATTTGAGAAAGTACACCCAAGTATATCAAGAAAAGTCATCAACAAATGTGAGGACATATCTAGCCTTGTTGAAAGAAGGATGCTGAAATGGACCAGCCAAATCACTGTGAACTAACTCCAGTATCTGTGAAGCTCTCCATGCCTTACCTTTGTCAAACTTTTCCTTAGGATGCTTACCAAGAATGCAACCTTGGCAAACACCTCTTGAAAACTGAATTGAAGGCAACCCTATGACCATGCTCTATTGGTTGAGCTGCTGCAAGTAGCGGAAGTTAAGATGACCAAACTGCTCATGCCATAATCTACTCACATCATCAGAATGAGTGAGCAAAACAGTCAAAGGAGGATCAGGAACAAAGTGAGAAAACAAATAGAGCCGTGACTGATGATCTGCTCTCCCAACTACAACTATAGAACCATTGTGCAACTCACGAATCTCCACTGAATCAGGAGTGAACTCAACCCACTTGCTTGAACCTGTGTGAGTGATCTGGTATACCGATATGAGATTAGTTGATAATGAGGGCACACAAAGAACATCATGGAATGTGCCATCCCCCACATCAACAAATCCTCTCCCACACACCTCAATAGGAGTGTTATCACCCATCAAAATAGAAGGCATAGTACATGGCTCCAAAGATGCAAGTTCTTCCTTAGATGAAGCCATGTGGTACAAAGCACCCGAATCAAGAACCCAAGTGGATGGTGAAGAAGCAACTACAACAAGGGCCTTTCCCTTTCCTTTCCCCTTGCTATTTTCTTTTGCCTTGTTAGACCCCTCATCAGAACTCTGTTTGATAGACTCAGGAACACTGATATTATTCTTCTCAAGAATGTGTGACAAGTGATCAATTTGTTTCTTCAGACATTTATGTTCATCATGACTGGGTCTTCTACAATAGGCACATTGGACCCTCTCTTTCTTAGGCTTGTCGCCCTTGGAAGATTGGGTCTCATTAGTTGCTTTTGAAGCAACCGTTATCTGATCCTTCTTCTCCTTGCTATTCTTATGTTTCTTATCCTTACTATTGTTGTTACTACTTTGTCCTTTTTGTTCTTTTGTGCCTTGGTTGGTAGCCAAGGCATGTGACTTAGAGGACTTAAGAGTGCCCATCTGGATTAGCATGTCTTATTCCCGAGTGAGATTGACAACAAAATCATCTAAAGATGGCATGGTGAATTGAGTACCAAGTGCACCCTTAGTAGCATAGAAGGTAGAAACAAACACAGAATATTTTGAACTTAGCTTAGAGAGAATACTAAGAATCAGTTGTTCATCTTTCTTTTCAATTCCACATTGTTTTAACTGCAGCCTTAGTGATTTCAATTTAGTGTAGAAATCTTGGACTGTGTTGAAATTGCCTGGACTTAAACTAATTAGTTCATTTTCCAACATATGACCCCTCATTGAATCTTGTGTGCCAAATAGTGTTTCTAGCTTTGTCCAGATTTCATTTGGTGTATTCAAAGACTCAATGTGAAAGAGTAAATTAGGAGAAACAAACAAACATAATGTTCCATATGCCTCATCACATTTGTTAAACCACTTAGGCTTATCTTCATCTTTAGCAGGTTCAGTTTCAAGTCCCATATTTATCCTATTTAATCCATCTTTCCTTAAGTGAATTGTCATACATCATTTCCACTCAAAGTAATTGTATGGAGTTAGGATGGGCACATTTGTTTGATCCATGATGAAGAAATGCAGAGAAGAAATGCTAAAAAGAAGAGAACCCAACCAAGACAACCCCCCCTTTTCACTCAATCAAAGAACCCCCCCAAGAAAATATGATTTGGCACTTTATATTAGTACATTTACAACTACCACTAGCAAGAAATACTAAGTGGTCTTAATTTCAATGCATTACAAAACCCTCATGAAGAGCATATACTAAAAATATAACTTTGACACAATACCCAAAAAAATAACAGCACCACTACGATCTACTCAAAAAATCATGCACTTTCAAAAAAATAATCGCCTCGATACGAGGTCGTATGTGAAAGTTATGAAGCTCCAAAGTTCCTAAAACGAGAACTGTGCAGTGTCATGACTGAGAATCTGCAATTTCTAAAAAATCTCTGCATCAAAATCAAAAAATGACTACACTAGTGCATAGAGCATGAAAACATAGCCAAAATCAAAAAAATATTCATGGGAAATGGAGTCTGTATGATCAAGAACGAAGCATTTGAAAACTGCTTCAAAACTGCAACTGCCAAAGAAGAGGGGTCCTGCTGTAGCTTTTTGAGTGCGTTTCTACAAAATATATAGACTACATGCAAAAACTAAAACATACCCAAATGGTGTTTCTGTGCTGCGAATAAAACCTAGAAGGCATTTTTCTTGTTGATGTACATAAGATGTTGATCCAGTGTAAACAGAATGCCTTTAGCTACAAAAAATGACCCTAGCAACCAAAAAATGACATGCAAAGGCTGAATCAGCTACCTAAGACAAGCAATGGCATGCTGGAACTTGCAATATTGATTGAAAACACCAAATATGCAAGTTGGTTGTCAGATTTGAGCTTGAAACACTAGTTCTGTAACTGTGTATGTCAATCTCTGATTTCGGTAAAACGAAAGCTAAATCTAACTCTCTCAAGCCTCCTGGACGCATTGGAACAACCAGAAATGCTGCCAATATAACCAAAAATGTTGCAATCACCTAGATTTCATAAAACACATGTGCAAACCCCAGAGATTAAAAAAGTTTTCGTCAAACTTTTTTGATTCTCAAGATCATTCGAAGATGCAAGAGAAGAGCATACTGAGTTTTTTGAAAAATTGTAATAAGATTTATTAGCCCCCCTGAATCTCTTAAATATGAAAACTAAAAGCTACTCTTGCACATAGAATAACTCTGATACCATGTTAGAATCTGAAAAGATTATTAACCCAGAAAACTAGTGCAAACGAATAGATATTAAACTATGAATGCAAATGATACAAAATCAAAATAGCAACACAGAGTTAGTCTCCAAGAGAGTAATACAAATTCTAGAAGAAAAATAGCATTAAGAGGATGCAAAAGTAAAAGATACAAAATACAAGCCAAGTAGCATGCTTATATAGACCAGGGAGAGGGAGGAGGTGGCAACACCGACCAATCAGGAGCAACCATCTATCAGACTAAAGATAGCAAAGTATCTTCCCAAGATAGCTAATGGATGCTCACATGTAGGAAGGTGAGACCTTGCAACCACTCATCTAATAAGACATGCTTTATTAACCTAAGCGAGATTAATAGAAGTGTAGGAAAAACCTAGGAATATAGGGAAAAATAAATAACCCAACTAGGAAATAAAAACCTACACTAACATAAACAACATGGACTATATTGATATTTACCCCCAAGTGCAAAGATGCTTGTGAATAATGGAACACAAGTGATTACACATGATACTTGCAAGAGGGTTTTCATCATGGTATTTTCCCAAGGCATCATAAGCATAGTTTTCACTAGATGGTGATTTTTCTCTCTTTTTTTTGCTCTTTTTTTAACCTTTGTAATGTTTATGAAACCAGTGCTACTAGATTATGCATGGAACCACTTGAGATGTACAATATTCATAGACTCCTCCATCTCTTGATCTTTAGGTGTTGCTAGATTGTATGCCCTTGAGGCGTATTTGGTGATGATGACATAGGGACCCATCTAGTTTGGCTCAAATTTTCCCTTTTTATCATAGTCCTGATTTGTATTCTTGTGATTTCATTTGAGCATGAGATCCACAATTTCAAATTCTCTAGTTTTTATACGCTTGTTGTAGCTACGATGTAACTAATTTCAATATGCCTTAAGGTAATTTAGTACATTTAGTTCAGGTTCATCAAGAAGCTCTAGTTCATGCAGTCATGCCACTCTATAAACTTCGTCAATGTTGAGGTCACACAAAGAGATGCGCAAGGATGGTAGCTTGATCTCAACTACAAAAATGGTTATAGTACCAAATATTAGGGAATAGGGAGTGGTTCTAGTAGGTCAATGAATGCTAGTGTGATAAGTCCCTAGGGTGGGATAGAGATAAAGATGTCAATCATGGCCAACATCATTGACAATCTTTTTGGGGATTTTAATAAGGGTTTTATTAGATGACTCTGCTTGACCATTGCCTTGTGGGTAATAAGGAGTTTACCATTTGTGAACTTGGTGTGAAATTTTTCACAAAGGGCATGGACTTCATGATTTGTAAAGGATTTACCATTATCTGTGATAATCGCAATGAGGATACCATAACAACGGATGATATGGTTGAGGGTGAACATGGAAATTTGTTGGCTAGCCACGTAAGTCAGATGAATTGCTTCAACCCATTTCGTGAAGTATTCAGTTATAGAGATAATATGTTTATGGTCATTGGAGGAAGAGGGGTTTATTTTTCTAATGAGATTGAACCCCCATGTGGAAAAAGGCCACAAAGTCATGATCAGTTGAAGCACTTGAGAAGGTACATGAATTAGATCTCCATGTTTTTGACATACTGACATGTGTCACATCCCATGGTGGGCAAATAATATCCTATTCTTAAAAATTTGTTTTGCTAGGACCATGCCACTAGTGTATGCTCCACAGATGTCATCATGAACCTCTTTGATAGCTAAGTTTGCTTTTTGCAACTCTAAACATCATAACAAAGTGTCATCATTGCCCCTATAGTAAAGTGTGTCACTGAGGAGAGTGAAATGGGATGAAAGGTTGTATGGGAGAGTTTGAGTTTGGAGGTAGGTGTAAATATCATGATACCATGAGGAGTTGGGACCAACAGTTTCACATATCATTTATAATTTAGGGACATCATATGTTGGGATCATGAGCTACTCAACCAAGAACTGCCATTTTAGAGTTTTTATATGCATGCTAAGGAAATAATCGATAGTTTCCATTACATCAAACACTTTATTATTTAGACAAGATATTTGTTCAAATTGAATGTGAGTAAAATATTTCTTGAAGATTTCAACCATTCTCTTGTAAGTGATGAGTTTCTCATCTTTAGATTGATATCCATCATTGACTTATTTGATGGCTAGCTAAGAATCGCCAAAAACTAACAAGTGTTGGATGTTCCATTGGATTGCAAGCTTGAGACCAAAAATTAATGCTCATTGTAGACACTTAAAATTATCCATGTCTTACAACACCTTGTTGACACATTACTAGGGACATCATATGACATTTTGTCCTAATCCCACTCCTAACCCCATTTATCCCACTTTCCAATTAATTAAATAAATCCTATTTATTTAATTTATTTCCCTCTCACGTGTTCCAACTAATTCAAATAAAATATTTGAATTAATCCTCACCTTTCACCACAATCCAACACATGTCACATACTACATTTTCCATTTAATGCCTTCGCATGTCCCACTAATTTAAATAAAACATTATTTAAATTAGGTCTACCCTACACTTGTCACATGACTAGAACTCCTCATGGAGTGGGAAACCCTATTAAATCTCAACCATCCACATCATTCAAATCAACTTTCAATCATAGCCCTTCATTCAAATCAGTCCTTTCCTATAAATCAACCCTCACCCAAGCCATTTGGGGGATCCATTTTACAAGTAGCCTCATGCTGTCGAATTTCCTCTAGAATCATCCATCTTTCCTCTTTCATGCCATTGTTATGTTGCTGAAGTACTAAGAAATCAACATTCATCCTTCAATATCTTCCATTCCTATGCAAGATTGAGAAGAGAAATGGAGGAAAACCAAGTTTGACATAGGAATTTAGATATTGTTGTTTATGCTTTGATTTCTATGTTTATTTTGTACTCAATTGTGCTATTAGGGTTTTATGCTTCATGTTTATGATTTAGCTCTGATTTTTATCCTAATACACTCATATTTAGCAATATTATTGGTGGAGGGAAATCCAACTTTAAATGCTTTTGGAACAAGGTCAACCTATGGTGTGAGGAACAAGATTCCTACCACTAACCCATGGCTCATGAAGGAACCATCTAAATAGATCTTCCACTCAAGTGACCCTTGAATGTCTAGAATGGATTCATCAAAAACGTCAAGATTTAATGATTGGTGGTGTAGGAGCACCCCATTACTGTCAAGAAGCCCCCTATTATCATTTTTAATTATTGTAAGGCCTAGCGCCAATTGCTCTGATTCAGACCAATGTGTCCCATATTGTAAAGCCACATGGCACCTATTGTAAACGGATAGGAAGTAGTTGTAACTGTCCGAGTTGTAACTGTCTTGTAACGGATGGCAGAAGTGATGAATCGATTCAGATTCCACCGAAGTGTAAATGCCTTGGCTAGGTTCTTTATAAGCGTGTGTGCTTGAAGAGGATAGACAGAAGAGAGAGGGAGAAGACGAGAAAAGAAAAGAAACAGTTTGTAATTTCTGAGTAGAAAAACAAAAGATTTTTTTGGTTTGGTCTCGTCATAGTGTTTTTGGTTTGGGACCATTCCATTGGTTGAGGCTTCCGCCGAAACTAGTGGAATGACTTCCCTAGGATTTAAATTCCTTCCGTTTGATTTAGTCCAGAAATCTATCTGTCTGTATGGTTATAGTAAGAAATCTGCGTAGTTGCAGCATAAATTAGAAATCTGTGTGTGTTTAGTTACTGAAAATGGTAATGGTGAAGACAGTTAGAACAAATCGGGAAGGAAGCCTCGTGAGATACATAGAAGTGATCGCAGAAGGAAGTCTCTGTGTGCATCGGCATGAACCTTGGCATCGACTGAGGAGAGGATTGTTTCATCGAAGTGTTAAGTCGCAGCGAACCTCGCCGTTGAACCATCGGAGTGAACCATCATGTTGAACTGGTTCAAAGAAACGGTTCAATGAAGTAGTCTCACCGATGGAGAAAACAATACATGGTATCGGGTGGTCGGCAAGAGGTGTTCAAAAGTCTGGCTGATCAAAGTTAGGTGGATGGTTGAACCGTCTGATTAAACCGGTTCAACGGTTCAATGAAAAGGTTCAATGCAACGGTTCAAGGCATCGGTTCAAGCGAAGGGTTCAACGGTCTGGCCGATAGGAAGAGTGAAGGTGTATCGGCATGAGAATTGGGTCGGCAGAAAGAAAGGAAGTTGCGCTGACAATAGGGTGTCTTACCAATGGGGAAGATCTTCGGCGTGTGTGGAAGCAAAAGGTTCGTCGGGGAGAGATGTGAGTCAGCATAAGAATTTGAGAGGGAGCCGATAACTATATGTCTTGGCGATAGAGTGTTTGGTGTCGGTGAGAGAGGGATATCAGGGAGACTTCATGTGGCTGGGCCGACGGTATTAGTCTCGCCGACAGTGCAGTTTGAAGGAGCCTTTGAGGCCATCGGAGTAAGTATGTATATCTGAGGACAACGGAGGAGTCACTCCGACAGTATAAGTCTGAGCGATGGTTTCTAACCATCGGAAAGAATAGCATGTTGGTGAAAGAAATTAGGAGGTGGCCGATAAGAGAAGTGTTGCTGATGGTAATGGGAACATTTGAAAAGCTATTTGAGCACTTTGTGGGTAATATGGGTATTTTGACACCCTGTTTAGTAAGCTATTGTTTTTCTTTTCTCGTCTTCTCCCTCTCTCTTCTGTCTGTCCTCTTCAAGCACACACACTTATAAAGAACCTAGCCAAGGCAGTTACACTTCGGTGGAATCTGAATCGATTCATCACCTCTGCCATCCGTTACAAGACAGTTACAACTCAGACAGTTACAACTACTTCCTATCCGTTTACAATAGGTGCCATGTGGCTTTACAATATGGGACACATTGGTCCGAATCAGAACAATTGGCGCTAGGCCTTACAATAATTAAAAATGATAATAGGGGTTCTTGACGGTAATGGGGTGCTCCTGCACCATACTCCCAGACTTGAAAAATTTCCATGTCCCATGGAAATTCTCGGTGAGAACTGCAACAACTCTGTTCTCTTGGTGTCTTCAAACTTGATGCCTCTGCTACTTGTACCATTCAATGGTGACTCCTCTCAATGGAGTTTAACTGGCTGCTCCTCCAGATGCTACTATAAGTCCAACCTAAATGCTGCACCAACACTTCTGTCCCTCACCTAGGAGTCCTCTCATGCCTCTCTCCCCAGGACTTTTGGCGACACCCACTGGACCTTCTTCTCAGGCCCTTGAACCATCTCCTGTGGTTCCATGACAGATCTCTTATCTGCCTGCTTGCAGTTGTGGACATGCATCTACAACCACAAATATTAGCACATCAAAACACTAATCTCTCACTTAGATTCCTAGAGCTTTCGCTGGCTCTGATACCAATTTGATGCAGAGGAAAAAGAACAGCTTACTAAACAGGGTGTCAAAATACCCATATTACCCACAAAGTGCTCAAATAGCTTTTCAAATGTTCCTTCGCAAGGCCCATACATCACCTAAACATGTGCATTCTTCATTATCGGCAAGATCACATCCATATCTCACCGAAATAGATATTCCCATTACCATCGGCAACACTTCTCTTATCGGCCACCTCCTAATTTCTTTCACCGACATGCTATTCTTTCCGATGGTTAGAAACCATCGCTCAGACTTATACTGTCGGAGTGACTCCTCCGTTGTCCTCCGATATACATACTTACTCCGATGGCCTCAAAGGCTCCTTCAAACTGCACTGTCGGTGAGACCAATACCGTCAGCCCAGCCACATGAAGTCTCCCTGATATCCCTCTCTCACCGACACCAAACACTCTATCGCCAAGACATACAGTTATCGGCTCCCTCTCAAATTCTTACGCCGACTCACATCTCTCCCCGACGAACCTTTTGCTTCCACACACGCTAGAGATCTTCCCCATCGGTAAGACACCCTATTGTCGGCACAACTTCCTTTCTTTCTACCGACCCAATTCTCATGCCGATACACCTTCACTCTTCCTATCGGCCAGACTGTTGAACCCTTCGATTGAACCGATACCTTGAACCTTTATATTGAACCGTCGCCTTGAACCATTGCATTGAACCTTTTCATTGAACCGTTGAACCGGTTCAATCGGACGGTTCAACCATCCACCTAACTTTGATCGGCCAGACTTTTGAACACCTCTTACCGACCACCCGATACCATGTATTGTTTTCTCCATCGGTGAGACTACTTCGTAGAACCGTTTCTTTGAACCAGTTCAACACGATGGCTCACTCCGATGGTTCAACGGCAAGGTTTGCTGTGACTTAACACTTCGATGAAACAATCCTCTCCTCAGCTGACACCAAGAGAACAGAGTTGTTGCAGTTCTCACCGAGCATTTCCATGGGACATGGAAATTTTTCAAGTCTGGGAGTATGGTGCAGGAGCACCCCATTACCGTCAAGAAGCCCCCTATTATCATTTTTAATTATTGTAAGGCCTAGCGCCAATTGTTTTGATTCGGACCAATGTGTCCCATATTGTAAAGCCACATGGCACCTATTGTAAATGGATAGGAAGTAGTTGTAACTGTCCGAGTTGTAACTGTCTTGTAACGGATGGCAGAGGTGATGAATCGATTTAGATTCCATCGAAGTGTAACTACCTTGGCTAGGTTCTTTATAAGCGTGTGTGCTTGAAGAGGACAGACAGAAGAGAGAGGGAGAAGACGAGAAAAGAAAAAGAAATAGTTTGTAATTTCTGAGTAGAAAAACAAAAGATTTTTTTGGTTTGGTCTCGTCGTAGTGTTTTTGGTTTGGGACCATTCCACTGGTTGAGGCTTCCGCCAAAACTAGTGGAATGACTTCCCTAGGATTTAAATTCCTTCCATTTGATTTAGTCCAGAAATCTGTCTGTCTGTATGGTTATAGTAAGAAATCTGCGTAGTTGCAGCATAAATTAGAAATCTGTGTGTGTTTAGTTACTGAAAATGGTAATGGTGAAGACAATTAGAACAAATCGGGAAGGAAGCCTCGTGAGATACATAGAAGTGATCACAGAAGGAAGTCTCTGTGTGCATTGGCATGAACCTTGGCATCGGCTGAGGAGAGGATTGTTTCATTGAAGTGTTAAGTCACAGCGAACCTCGCCATTGAACCATCGGAGTGAACCATCATGTTGAACTAGTTCAAAGAAACGGTTCAATGAAGCAGTCTCACCGATTGAGAAAACAATACATGGTATCGGGTGGTCGGCAAGAGGTGTTCAAAAGTCTGGCCGATCAAAGTTAGGTGGATGGTTGAACCGTCCAATTGAACCGGTTCAACAGTTCAATGAAAAGGTTCAATGCAACGGTTCAAGGCGACGGTTCAATATAAAGGTTCAAGGCATCGGTTCAAGCAAAGGGTTCAACGGTCTGGCTAATAGGAAGAGTGAAGGTGTATCGGCATGAGAATTGGGTCGGCAGAAAGAAAGGAAGTTGCGCCGACAATAGGGTGTCTTACCGATGGGGAAGATCTCCGGCGTGTGTGGAAGCAAAAGGTTCGTCGGGGAGAGATGTGAGTCAGCGTAAGAATTTGAGAGGGAGCCGATAACTGTATGTCTTGGTGATAGAGTGTTTGGTGTCGGTGAGAGAGGGATATCGGGGAGACTTCATGTGGCTGGGCCGATGGTATTAGTCTCGCCGACAGTGCAGTTTGAAGGAGCCTTTGAGGCCATCGGAGTAAGTATGTATATCAGAGGACAACGGAGGAGTCACTCCGACAGTATAAGTCTGAGCGATGGTTTCTAACCATCGGAAAGAATAGCATGTTGGTGAAAGAAATTAGGAGGTGGCCGATAAGAGAAGTGTTGCCGATGGTAATGGGAATATCTATTTCGGTGAGATATGGATGTGATCTTGCCGATAATGAAGAATGCACATATTTAGGTGATGTATGGGCCTTGCAAAGGAACATTTGAAAAGCTATTTGAGCACTTTGTGGGTAATATGGGTATTTTGACACCCTGTTTGGTAAGCTGTTGTTTTTCCTCCGCATCAATTAGGTAACTATCAATGGTGCTTTTGCCAATTGATCCACTACTACTTGTCTCTTAATTGCCTTTTGATCAACATACTCAATATCAAACTCACTAAGTAACATAATTGACTTAGTTATTCATCCTATTAGAGATGGTTTTAATAAAAGATACTTGAGCAGGTCAATTTTAGCAATAAGATTAGTTTGATGATTGAGCATGTAATGTCTTAATTTTTGTAAAGCAAAGACCACAACCAAACATGCCTTCTCCATAGGTGTATAGTTAGATTCATATCCAGCCAAGGTTTTGTTGATATAATAAATAGTCCTTTCTCTTCCTTGATCATATTGTTGTGCTAGAAGGGCTCCTAAAGCAAATTGTGTAGTTGAAATGTGAAGAATCAATGGCTTATTTTGGATTGGTGCTATGAGAACTGGTGGATTGGTGAGATATTTTAGCTAATCAAAAGTATGTTGACATGACTCATCCCAGTGATAATCCACATGGTTTTTTAGTAGATTCAAGAATGATTGGCATTTATCAGCAAGTTGTGCAATGAATCTTTTTATAGCCTAAAGCTTTCCTTGTAGACTACTGATCTCTTTGAGATTCTATGGTTGAGGCATTTCTATAATTTCTTTGATATTTGTAGTATCCACTTCTATACCTCTTTTGCAAATGATGAAACCTAATAGCTTGCCCGACATGACACCAAATACACACTTCTTACTTGATTGAGGTGTACTTTGTATTCTCTTAGTCTCTAAAAATGCATGCTAGAACTTCAGGATGCTCAGCTCTAGTTTTTGACTTACCAAATAAATCATCTAGAAATTCCTCCACATTATCATGAAGCATGTCATGAAAGATTATTGTCATGACTCTTTGATAGGTTGCCCCAACATTCTTCAAACCAAAAGGCATGACTTGATAATAGAATATCCCCCAAGGAGTGATGAAATCCATTTTGTGTTGATCCTCAGGTGCGATTTGAATTTGATTATCACCAAAAATCCCATCCACGAGTGACAACATTTTATATCCTATTGTGAGATCAACTATCATGTCAATATCTAGCAAGGGGAAATCATCCTTTAGGCATGCTTTGTTAAGGTCTTTGAAATCTGTGCACAAGTGGATTCCTTTGGGTTTCTTTCTTACAAGGACAATGTTTGAGATCTAGTTAGAATAGTCAATGGGTGGAATGAAACCAACCTTTGACAACTTTTGAAATTCCTCTTTAACGAGGAGAACAATTTTGGGATGCATTTTTCTCAATTTTTGCTTCACAGGTTTAGCATCCAAATGTACAACAAGACGACGTACTACTAAGGATGGGTCTAACCTAGGCATGTTTGCATATGACCAAGCAAATATGTTTATGAATTTATTGAGTTGAGTAATAATGTTTTCCTTTTCTATAGGATCTAAATCTACAGCCATGTGAGTGATCTTTTTGTCTACTCCTATGCCAAGATAAATTTCCACAACTTCATCAACCAATGATGCAGGGCCATCTTGTAGGTACCTACGTGCAAAAGGAGGGGTAAGTGTCTCATCCATCAACGCCCCAAAGGATTTTTCTATGAGGCCTACTATTTCACTCCCTTATTTTTGCTCGTTTCATATTTACAGTTGCAGACATTTTAGACATTTGGGGACTGTTGATCCCGATATACAGATTTTTTAGACTATATTTCTTTATTTTGGTTAGTTATGCTTAGTATGTTGTGATGAGACTAGATCCTAATTTTGATCGACTAATGATGATTAGACATATGATATGCATTCTGATATTATTAGAGATACTAGTTGTGAGATCATATTATGGATTTACTATGTGATTTTTATCTTGAGATGGTCTATAGAAATGCAATTTATGAATCTAATTATGATGTGATTTTTATGATGTTTTAAATCATTATGTGATGGTGTGAGTGTATGCTTTTCCTTGCTTCAGCTATGATATACATGTTGGATTAATCTATTGTTTAAGTGCGCAGGTGATTTTCCCAAGCTACAGAAAAATCGAAGGTCATCCCACACATTTTTGTGAATCCCATGTTGAACCAATCTATTTCCAAGAGCAACCAAGATCAATTGTGTATTGCATGATGAATTTTTGTAATGTTTGCGTATGGTGTCTTTTGGGCTAGGTCTACCCATTTTTAGTTGATTGTATCATGGTGTTGTAAATGTGTAATGTTATTTAACTCATTTTTGTGTTTTAATTTTTCTGACCCTTTTCATGTGATTTTCTTCATCCTAAGGTGCTAAAATTGGGTTAAAAGTGACCTAGGTTGTACCCCTAGGGTCTAGGGCCCATTTGAGCATGTCTAACCCTAGGATAACTTCCATATGGTCACTTAAACTTCACCCTAAAGTGAAGTGACGAAAATGGAAGTTTGGGGAGGAGTGGAAGGATGGGTCAAACCTTCAACCTTATCCACACCTCATTCGAAGGCATTGGGGTACCTTGCATTGAAGGCTTGGGGAGTCTTCAAGACCCCTAATTGTGGAGAACCCAACTCTAAGGCTCTCACACATGGGTGAGAGTACCTTGGAGTTTTGTGAGCTTCCATGGGAGGATAGGATATGGACACATGTCGTACCCTCATCCTTTTGGGCTCCACCTTGCTATCATGCATGTGTGAGAGAGCACAAGTGGAGGAGGCAAGGCTTGGTGGAATGGGAGGGTGACATTTGTCACCTCCACATTTCATGGAGTTTGCAAGTGGATGTGAGGAGGAAGGAGAAGGTGACATGTGTCACCTTCTCATTCCTCAAGGCTCATGAGGAGAGCCTATATTACTCCCTCTTGAATAGAGGGAGAGGGTTCTTGATTTTTTTACATCCTTTATTTTTATTGAGGGTTTGGGGAGAGTTAGAGAGTTTTTTGGAGGCACATTTGGAGGAAGGACTTGGAGGTGGAGCTGGAAGGCTCTACTTCAACTATCTTCCATTATTGGGCATATCAAGGTAGGATTCAAGGCTTGAAGCCTTTCCTTATGCATTTACCTTATTTGTGTGCTTGTAATGTGGTTGTTTTGCATTTTTATGTTGTGGGGTCATGAGGGAGTTTTGTAAGAGTCTCTCCATTTGGAGAAGATGCTCAACATGTGTGGGGTGGGGGAGGAGTGAACCTCCTGAAGGTCACCCTCCTGGTGTTGGTATTTTTATGGCCTTGAGGGCAAGATATTGAGTATGGGGCATTTTTGTTTGGCATGAGTGCCATGGTGAAATCTATGTATTCTTGGAGTTATCATTTTGGGCTTGAGGCCTTGCTTGTGTTCAGACCTTGAGATTATTGGAGTGGCCCTCTTGAGTTTAGTGACGTCCACTCCCCTACCCCTTCAAACTCACTTCCATGAGTTTTGTGTTGTGTTAAATCTATGGGTGTTCTTCATATTTTGTTAGCTTGCTCATTGTTGTGTTGTGGAGTGTTAAACCCATGTGAAGATGACATCCAAGCTCGGGGGTGACCCACTTGCGGGTCTATGGTAGGGAGGAGAGCAGTTTTGTGGCTTGGGTTTTCCTCCTTGTTTTAGTCTTGCAAGTTTATTGTTGGCTTTGAAGCTTGGTGGAAGAGCCTTTAAATTCATGTGCATTGTTGTTTTGGCTACTTGAGAGCCATGGCCAAAATGGCCTATGTATAATTTGTTCAAAATGTAAAGAGAGAAAATACTCTCTTCATATGTATTGTTTAAATGGTTTTTGTGTTATACTCTATTTGGTTGAGGTTGCAAAAATATATATGTTGCTGGTTTTATTAATGAGGTTGGGAAGAAGTTGCAAAGGAAAAATATATATCATTGTTGATTTACCCAAAATGTATAGGTAGCTATTTTAAATTTATGCGTTGAACAAAAGAAAGTTTATATGGCTAGTTTTATTGTTGTCATGTGAGTTTTGTATGAAGTGATTAAATGCAAAATAATGGAGTTACTGATTTAGTTTAATGTTAAAAAAAATATACATGCATGTCATTTTGATAGATAAGTATATATATATATATATATATATATATATATATATATATATATATATATATATATATATATATATATATATATATATATATATATATATTCCACACAAGAATGTTATTTTTGTATTTGATTTACAAAGTAATTTACATTATGTGGATTTGAGAAAAGTATATATATATATATATATATATATTAAATGACTGTATTTTATATGTTTTTTTTAGCAATTGTGTTTTGGCACGTTTTATATATATATAAAGTATTTAGTATGTTGTTAGGGCTTAAAGGCCGAGTGCATAAGGGTAACGGCCTAATGGCTGACTGTTCTTACCACCGTGGCCTCCAAATAATATCGTAGACTGCGTTGTTATGTGGGGTGTGGGGGGTATGAACTCCCCCATACCCCCTCCCCCCGGCCACTTTAGTATTTTTGTTGTTCTCTTTAAACTTGCGAAAGGGTATAAAACCCTTCCGGCAGCGGCGCCTCTGTCTTAAACGTCGCCCTTCTCAAACGATCATCGGCCACTAAACTTTGACCTGCAACATGTCTTTAATGCATTGTTTTCAAATGGGCAAAACACACACACACACAAATATATATATATATATATATATATATATATATATATATATATATATATATATATATATATATATATATATATATATATATATTATGTCTGTGTGTTTCTAGTTAAAACCCTTCCTGTGTATATCACAGGGTATATATGTATATATTTATTTATAGAAATATATATATACAAAAAAAGGGATTATTAGAGTGGCAATATATTAAGTGAATATACCTCCATGGGAATTTCATCCATGGCTGCCATGAACACAAGCCTACAAAAACAAAGGAAAACAAGATGAGAAAGAATCTTGAGAAAATGATAGAATAGAAGAAATAAGATAGGGTTAGGGCATTTCCTTTCTTAAGGAAATGGTTTTTTTATTTGAGTGCTTTTAGGGTTATTATAGTTTTTAAAATTTGTTTTTTTGTGAGGTGGAGATTTTTATTAATTTTAAATTGGGAGAGGATGGGTGCACATGACCCCATACCTCTCCTTTGTTCTTTTTCCCTCTCTTTGAAAACTATTAGTGAATTTTAAACTTGGGTAGAGTATTTTATTTAATTAGGTAGATGTTTCTTTTGTATTTCTCCTTTAACCTTTAGAGATTAATTCAACTTACCTTGTCATTAATTTATCTAGTGTGAATTATAATAATGTGGATTTTAATTAAGGAAATTAATTAAATGTTGTGAGAACATTGTCCCTTTATTTAATCATTGTAAGGGGTTAGTTAATAAACCTTGGTTTTAATAATTTTTAATTTGATTATTAATTTAATTTAACCTAGTAAACCTATTAGAGAACCTTAGTGCGACAATTTTATTTCCAAGAGTAATTATTTCATTTATTCAATTTTAATGAGTTTAGTGAACTCTTGGGCATGAATTTTTAAATTAGAATAATTCCTATATCTGCCCTAATGGCGTTATGCTGCCGGATTTTTTTGGGAATTAGGGTTAAGTTCTTAGGTGTTTTTATCCTATCGATGATTAATATTTTAATGTTTTAGTAGATTAATGTTGTAATGTTAAGTGGTTATTTAATCTTTTGTGCTCTAGTTTTAGGGTTTGGATTTTGACACATGTCGAAATCCCACCACTCATCTAGGAAAATTAGGGTTTCAATCAATCGATCCTAACCCTAATGGCAACGCTCATCGCGTCGCATAACCCCCTAGTCGGCTATCATCATGCAAGGGATTGCACATGTGATCGCAATACCCTGAGTTTCAATTGACATGTTTATGCCTTATGCGTATTGCCACCGAGCACGCTGACGCGTGTGAGGGTTTTTCTAGGGATGCATGGAAAGTTTTTGATATTTCATGTCATGACCACATGACAAATGTAGACATGACACATGTGTTGCATGTCATGACTGCATGGAAAATGTGGGCATGACATTTGGTATTAGAGCTGAAGTTTAAACACTGGGCTTGTTTGGGTACATTATATTCTACATTTTTAATTGATTTGTGAATACCTTGTTCTTGTAGGATGCCTCCCTGAACTAGGCGAGCGTGCTCATGCACCACATCATCTATAGAAATATGAGATGAGTCTTCAGCAGAGGGTCAGGGACCACCAGCTCCACCGAAGCAGCAGGCACCATAGGCACCACCACCACCTGATATCAGACCACATATTTTACAAGCTTTAAAGGCAGTATTAGAGAGGTTACCACCGGCTGCAGCAGAGCCACGTATCAAGCCACGTGTTGAGCCCCGCGTTGATCTGCGAGAGGAGCCATGTGAGGAGCCGCGTGCTACATCATGTACAGAGCCACGTGTCAAGCCGTGAGTGGCAGCACGTGTTGAGCCTTATGTAGAGATACCTGACACCATAGCAGAGGAGGTCGATTCAGCTTACAGATCTCATAGCAAGAGCCCTCTACACCAAGCGAGGTGAGAGGATGTTATGAGGATAGAGTAGGTTTATCACGGACCTTATGACTATGGATGACGAGAGGGGTGGATGAGCCTTTTAGTGGACACAGAGACTGACGGGAACCCATCAGAGATTTACTTAGGCTGAATCCACCCACCTTCGTGGGGACCACAGAGGGAGCCGAGGGTGAGGCTTGGCTTATCAGTTTAGACAAGTACTTTGCGTTGCGTCCTTATGGGAGCAACATAAAGGCACATGTGGTAGTTCACCTTTTGAGAGACGCAACGGTGACATGGTAATGCACTAAGGAGTGCAAGAGTCACCTATCATTGGATACTCTTACATGGGACACCTACATTGAGCATTTTAATGCGCAGTATCTTTCAGATCACTACAGACAGCGTCAGATTAACAAGTTCCATGACATGCAACAATTAGGTACCACTGTAGTGCAGTATGAGAGCAAGTTCATTGAGCTATCGCAGTATGCAGAGTACCTCCATGATGAAAAAATCTTGGTTCACAAATTTATCAGGAGTTTGAATCATGGGATATCAAGACCACTGTGCATGGCAAACCCCCCGACCTTGAGTGAGGCTGCCGAGAAGGCATACATTGTAGAGGAGATTCAGGGGTGGGGTCAGAGTTCACATCCCTAGTTTCAGGATCATAGCCAGCAGCAGGGATTCTGCCAACCACCACCACCACAGAGAGGAGGATTTAGTTCTACACTGTTACTTCCTAGACCTCCATAGCAGCAGCAGTAGTATCAGCAGAGGTCCAGGCCCCAGCAAAGGGTACAGGGGGGTCATAATCATGATTGGCAGTAGTAAGGCCCGCATAGGGAACAACGACAGTAGGGACCACCTGCAGGGCCCTCTAGATTGCAGCAGTCATACAGAGGTTCTCAGGGGTCCACGGTTCAGACTAGACAACAACAAAGTAGTAGGACCTATTTTCGTCTGTCCAGAGCCAAATAGTTCACCTTGTATCTTCCTTGAAAATCTTTTAGAAAATGACTCATACAAGGCTTAAATCCTTCAAATATTTATGCTATACCTTGTCAAAATTTCCTAAAAGCTTTCCTAGAGATTCCTTGCAAAAAACCCAGAAAAACCCAAAAATATTTTGTCTTCAAATGTTCCCCATCGCAGATATTTCTCAGTTCCATGCTTAAGTATTTTGAATGCATTTTTGAATGTATATTTGGATATACATTCGCCATTGTATGTTTATATGTACAAGTGCAATATACAATGTAAGAAGCAATCAACAAACATGCAAGGTTGACATACAAGTGCTGATGTACATTAGTGGGTCAAAAATCTCAGTTGGCCTTTAAAAATAGTAAAAAATTGGTTGTATGCTTTTCGCTTTGCATATCGAGTTTGTATATGGATTAAGGAATCTATCACAGATTCTAAGAATATTCCCTTCTTGTATGAGATGGTTTGCATATATATTTGTGTTGTATGTTTAGACATGCAATGGCTACATACAGGAGGAACATGCAAAGGAAAAGATGCATTGGTGGCATACAAGCGAAATATACAGGGGACAATGTATGCCACACAGATACAAAGGCAAATGTATGTCCGACATACATTGGGAATGTACAAGGTGCATATACAAAGAGGCCAACGTGCATTCGCTACAATGAAAAGGGTTTGTATGTACGAGATGCAAGTGAAGTATACATTCGCCACATACAAAGGCAGAACATTCAAAGGCCAATGTATATCGGAATAGTGGCTTGTATATATGTGATTGTATGTTCACACATACAAGTCAAAGATACAAGGCCAACATACAAAGTCAACATGCAAAAGATCACATGCAGGAATGAATGTACATTACCGATATGCAAAGAAGGTCGCAGGCAAGGTTGACATACAAAGGCCGATGTACATTTGCAGTGTACATCGGTAGAATATACAAAGGGACTTTCACTAGAAATACAAGGAGGAGATGCAAAGGGTGGGGCCCACCGCTTGTATATTTGCGATTGTATGTTTGCACATACAATCAAATATGCATTCCTAATATACAAGATGGATCTGAAAGGAGCATACATTCCAGTTGATAAAGGACAGAATTATGTAGTTTGTATGTATAATTTGCTTGTATGTTCGCATTGTATATGCGACATACATTGGTTATATACAAGGGGGAAAACATACAAAGTGGACCCGACTGGGAACTCAAATATAGTTAATGATCTTTTGGGGTCCGCAGCTTGCATGCATATGGCATTGTATCTCCCGATATACAAGAGTTTGAAGATACAAGGCCCAGATTTCAAATTTCTCCAATCTAGTTGATAAAATGGTTCAGGTCCGCGGCTTGTATATTGAGTGCATTGTATCTTGCAATATACAAATGAAATGTACAAGAAAGAAATATACAAGGCAAACCTGACTGTAAAGTCAGATTCACCAAATTTAGTGTTGGGGTCCGCACATTGTATATACATGTGTTTGTATATTTACAATTGTATGTTTATACATACAATCAGATATACAAAGCTGATATGCAAGAGGCCATATACAAAGCACTTTGCATATGCAAAGGTAGACTTAGAGGTAGTTTCAGAGGCTGATAAAAGTACAAATGTAAAGCAATATATACACAGATGCAAAGCGATATATACAAGCAGTTGATTGAAACTTTGACTGCCCATATCTCCTCCATTCTGGTGAATTTTGACATGCTGCAAGAGGCAAAACTGCTTATTTTTGCCTCCTCTTTCATTTGGTGGGGATTTCAGGGGAATACTCTCACTTTTCAAATTCAAATATGGATTTGCATATTTTGGGTGAGTGGACGTTTTAGCGACCATTTTGAGTAGATAGAGATATTTCTTGCATTCATTACTACACAAAGATGAAGCAGCTCGCATTAATGACCAGAAATATCTCTAAAACCGCATGTTTCAGATATTTCATATATTCCTTGTTGAAGATAGCCATTGCTCGCATTTAATGCCCAGAATATCTGCCACCGTCCCCAATTCCAGATCTTCTGCACCATAACTTCTTGCAGGTGGATAGTCATTAAGAGGGAGATATTTTCCTACTGCAGCTCTTTGAGCAAATTTTGTAACCGACTTAGGGCATTCTTGAATTGCTATATATATGCATTCAAATGATGTAAATAAGGTTGGAAATTTTTTGGCATTTAGGCTTTTCTGTTTCCAAACAAAGCTTTCTGCTACTGTAACTGTGCCTTCCCACTAAATATATGCAAGTCACTTTACCTCTTTTTACTAATTTTTAGTTTAGTGTGAATTCTCATATGATTGTCTGTGAATATTTCATTCCTCTTAATCATTTTGTTTCTCACTTATGCTAGGATCATTTGAATCTGTGTATGCTTACTTGCTGTATCTAGTTATGTTGTGCATTTTCTCAGTTCTATGAATGTTTCTTTTAATCAGTCTGGTGCATCACCCTTTACTTTCATGTTTTCCTATTTTTATCTTTCAGTCAAAGAAGCATTCCTTCTCCCTTTTCCTCTGAAGATTTAGTAGTTTTAGGTGATATCCAGTCAAGGAAGTCAGCCTTCTCTAGAGGTTTGATCTCATTTCACTAGGTCCCACACTTTGAGGTCATTCCCATGTTACTCCAGATTGTTGAAGTTTCACAGCTGCAATAGAGGGTGCAAATCTGGGTGATAACAACTTTGGCATGCCCGGTGGGACCGAGAGTTAGAAAATAATAAAAATACTCTCTTATTGCTAGTTTTGATGTGCAGCTAGTATTTTTCAGACCTGTGAGAGGTTAAAACTTACATATCTGGTGACTCATATTGAGGAAAGACAAGCAGATCAGTTCTACTATTACATTATATGAGAAAGATTCAAACTCAGAATTCAAGCTCATTTGACTATTTACAGATGTCACCACCCAGAAGACAGGGGAGAGCTATAGCAAGGACCCCAGTTTCCAAAAGAGTACAATCAACTCCTCCAAGTTTCAGGCCGGTTGCACCTATCGTCCCTATATCAACTCAAGCAATCCTACCTCTAGCCGTTTGAATGGCAAGGAATCAACCATTTGTGGCTTTTGATGGGGGCAGCCCATTGAACTTGATAGTACATGACGTTATACCCATGGCAGCTTTGAAGAGTTTGTCCTATTTCATAGGGGAGAATCAAACTACCCCTATTGAGCACATTAGAGACGTAGCTTCTCTATGTAGTTTTCATCATATAACCCAAGAGAACGTTGCCATTCGACTACTGGCTGCCTCTTTCAAGGGAAAAGCATTGCAGTGGTTTAGGAGTTTACCAGTGCAGACCATAGGAACCTGGGACGATCTAGGTGATAAATTAAATCAGCAATTTCAAGATAAAGCAGACAACTTGTCATTGGTTGAATAGATGACTACCATAAAGAGAGCTCCCTAGGAGCAAATGATGGATTTCAACTTCAGATTTCATAAGACATGGGACGTAATTCCTGTCATGGTAAGACCTCCATCAGAATATGCATTCTTGTATATTTTGAAAGCTTTAAATAGCGATATTTCAGTCATGATTCAATCATTGGGAGGTACAAGCCTACCTGATGCATATGAAATAGCTATTAGAGCAGAAAATAGCCTAATTCAGGCTGGTAAAATAGCTCCTCGACCACTAGTACCCATCTTCCCTGAGATTCAAGCTTCAATGTCATTGTCAATCCCATATTTTTCCCCTTTACGTGCTATTGCAACGTTGCCAAGTACTGCCATTTCTGAAACTGCTTCTTCTAGCTCGTCTCAAGAGTTAAAAGATATTAAAAATAGCCAACAGAAAATAGAAAATATCCTGCAAACCTTTGGGAATGAGTTAGTAAACATCAAAAAGCAGCAGTCTCAGAACAGACAGCCCTATCAGCAACCCAGTCAAGGGCAAAACCAACCATATCAAGCTAACATGCCACCTTATCAAAGCAATTATCAGGGTACCAGGCAGAATGTGAATCAGAGGCCTTTTTAGCCTTACAATCCAGTGCCCATTAATGCTGTCAAGGACCTTATTCCTGTTCAGAATAACCTTGCAGCTGAATATGAATGGTGTTTTCCATGCAATTAGCCACACAATCAGGTAGCCTGCTCGAATGGGGTTATAAATCAGGCTCTGATGGTATAGAATGTTGCAGTCTCTCATCCAAATCCACCTTATGATGGGGCTGTGCAACAGTAAGACCAGCCTCAAAATGATTATGCCTTCATAAATTGGCAAGAAGGTGAATTCTGTGGTGTAAATAGCGATAATACTCTAGTTGCAGCCACCACAAGAGCCAAGAAGAGGGGTTATGAGGTAGAACAAGTAGCAAATAAAGGAAAAGGACATGCTGATGCTTCTACATCCCATGTTCCCCATATTTTACAAAGAAACACTTCAGCAATAGCAAGGGAAATGCCTCATTTGCAGGCTGATACTATTGCTACAAAGTCACAACAAAAGGTAATTGTCACTCCACCTTTCAATATTATTGAAAATTTGAAGAAGATGAATGTGACAATGTCTATGTGGGACTCTCTAGCCATCCCAAGCCAAAAGAGGATGTTGCAATCTGCCTTGTCTAATTTAAAAATGTCTAATGATGCAACTGTTGACCCAACTAGAGTTGTCCTTACCAATTCACCCTAGGACAACAACAAACAACTAAACAAAAGTGCTAAACCACTCCCATTTTACGTGTCTTTGATAATTAGAGACAAGTTGGTACATAACTATATGGTGGATAGTGGTGCAAGTAGTTCTATGATGTCAAAACAAATTGCAGACTAATTAGGATTGAAGTACCAACCCCTTGAGAAAGGTGTGCTTCAGTTAGATGGCACCGCTATTAATACTGTGTGTGTGATCAAAGACCTAGGCCTCACTCGACACACTTGCCCAAATGTTTCCATTTCCCAGGAGGTGTTTATTATAGACTTACCTCCTTATTTTGCCATGTGTTTGTCAAGAGAATTCATAGCCAAGATAGGAGGATATTTATCCTCAAACTAGTCCCACATGTTTTTCAGGACTAGATATGGCACAAAAGTAACCCTAAAATCTGAATTGCTTTCAAATCATCACATAGAGCCTTATACACCAAGTGTTGTTAATGCAAATTGTATTATTTCTGATGATCCTGAGCTTGTAGCTGCTCAAGAGCTACAATCTAAAAGTATACCGGAGGTGTTGTTAAAGGAGTGGGCCTCAGAAAATGTTGTTGATGATCCTGAGGGACACATCCAAGAAACTGGTATGGGGATTTACATACTACATGAGCCTAAAACAACAATTCCAAATCTGGTAAAAGATACAGAACAGCAGACAGAACAACAAAGTGAGGTATGGAAAATGTACTTTGATGGCTCTAGGAACAAGAATGGATCTGGTGGTGGTGCAATGCTTGTGTCTCCACAAGGTGAAAGATATTATTCTACTTTCTGTTTTGCCTTTTCATGTACAAATAACACTGCTGAATATGAAGGATTGATTCAAGGTTTGCAGTGGGCAAGAAAGAGGAAAATTGGCTATTTGCAAGTCTATGGTGATAGTGAACTCATTGTAAATCAGGTAAAAGGGCTACATGTTACAAAAAATGATGTTTTGAAATGCTACAAACATAGGGTATAGGACATGATTGAAGAGTTTGATGCTTTCAATTTGATCTCTATTCCAAGAAATCAAAATTATCATGTAGATAGGTTAGCTGCAATTGGGGCTCAGTTTGACATCCCAATGATATTCAAAGAGAAAAGGTGCATCCTCACGTGAAAATAGTCGACAAGCCTTCTATCGCTGACAATAATATTCATTGGCAGATTTTTGAAAGTGATGAGCAGATCCTGTGTTTCCTATTAGAGGAGGATGAGTTTTCCATGATGAATCAGGATAAACTCAAACAACAATATAAGGATGGTCAAGTTATTTAGTTAAGGACAAACAAACTGCCCAAAGGATTGGTAACCTTGGAATCCATTTTTGGGACGGATGATCAACTAAAGAAGAGTAAAACCAGCATGCAGGTCAAAGAGGAACATTATGAAGAGCTAGAAATTTTCAAGGGTAAGCTTCTCAAAATTGGCAAAATTTGTTCACCTGAAGATAGGAGGGCTTTTATTCCTCTTTGTCAAGAGTTTAAAGATGTGTTCGCTTGGGATTACTCAGACCTAAAAGGGTTCGACCCTCATATTGCCCAGCATACCATAGAGTTAGAACCAGGTACAAAACCTGTGAGGAAGAAGCAAAGGCCTTTAAATCTGAAGCTTGAGCCCCTGATGATTAAAGAGTTAACCAAGTTGATCGAGGGAAAGATCATTTTCCTGATCAAGCATACTTCCTAGGTCTCCAACCTTGTCCTTGTCAGAAAAATGAATGGGAAGATTAGGCTGTGTGTCGACTTTAGAGACCTCAATAGAGTCTCCCTAAAAGACCACTACCCACTGCCCTCAATGGAGCAAATTCTGCAAGTAGTGGCTAGTTCTGAAAGATTCTCCTTGCTTGATGGATGGATATTCTGGCTATAATCAAGTGTTAGTCAAGGAGGAAGATCAATTTAAAACCGCTTTTACTACCAAATGGGGCACCATGGCCTATAGGAGAATGCCTTTTGGTCTCTCGAATGCTGGCTCTACTTTTCAAAGAGCTATGGATATGGCTTTTAAGGGTTTGCTGTATAAACTAGTGCTTGTGTACTTAAATGACATTTCATTTTTTTCGAAGGATGCATCTGAACATTTATCCCACCTAAGGCAAGTGTTCGAGAGATGCAAAGAGTTTGGGATATCTCTCAACCCCAAGAAATGCATTTTCAATGTACATGAGGGTAAGCTGCTAGGGCACATTGTGTCAAAGGAAGGCATTACCATTGATGCTGAAAGGGTAAGAGCTATTTTGGAGCTACCTTTACCTAGTCACAAGAAGGGGCTACAAAGTTTTATTGGCAGAATTAATTTTCTGCAAAGATTTATACCCAACATCGCAGATCTACTGAAGCCTTTGACGTCTATGTTGAAGAAGAATACAGTTTTTAGTTGGACAAAAGAAGCCAAACTCAGCTTTGAATCCATAAAGGAGGCATTATCGGCTGCGCCCACCCTGGTAAATCCTAATTTCTCCAAAGATTTCATCTTGTATGCTTATGGCGACCTTGACACCATCTCTGCGATTCTAGTACAGTGGCAGAGCAACGACTTTGAATAGCCAATCGCTTTCTTTAGTCAGGAGCTAGAGGAGTATGAGCAAAGGTATAGCTTCATTGAAAAACATGTCCTTGCAGTAGTAAGGGGCCTCAAGAAGTTTAGACATCTTATTTCTAACAATAAGATACATTTGATGGTGGCTCACCCTAGCATGAAAGAGTTCTTGTTAGGTAAGGATGTGAATGAGAAAAGGGCTGGTTGGATCACCAAAGTCATGGAATATGACGTGGATATCTAGATAACCAAGCTTGTCAGAGGTAGAGGACTCAATGAACAGCTCACTACTAGTTCTGAAAAAGAAGTAGAAAAAGAAGAGGTGCTTATGACCATTGAAGATGCACCTTAGGATGATACACCAGCAGTGGGCACAAGTTGGGTTAATAACATGACTCAAATTTTGCAAACTGGTAAATGTCTAGCAGGTTTAGATAGAACCAAGAGAAGGTATTTTAGACTGCAGTCCGTTCCATATGTTTTAATAAATGGCATCCTTTTTAGAAAAGTTTTTAATGGTGTATTGTTAAGATGCATTGCTATTGATCAGACTGACAAGGTACTGCATGAGTTTCATGATGGAACAATAGGGGGTCATTTTGCCCCAAAGACTACTACTTGGAAAATAATGAGAGCTAGATATTACTAGCCCAGCTTATTCAAGGATGCCCATGCATGCGCTAGAAAATGTGTAAAGTGTGCCATATTTGCAGGCAAGGAAAGGCTACCAGCTTTACCTCTGTAACCAATTCAAGTAGAACAGCCCTTCATGAGATGGGGCATTGACTTTGTAGGTCCCATTAACCCACCATCAAGTGCAGGACATAAGTGGATACTTACAGCTACAGACTATTTCACAAGGTGGACTGAAGCAATGGCTCTGAAGGAATCAAATGAAAATACTATTTTGAATTTTTACCAAGATTTGATATTTAGATTTGGGGTGCCTGAGTCAATTATCTCAGACAATGCTTTAGCCTTTGTTGGATTAAAGATAACTGACTGGGCTATTAAGAATGGGATCTATCTGAATACTTCATCAAATTATTACCCACAGGGTAATGGCTTGGCTGAATCTACAAATAAGAGCCTCATAAGGATTGTTAAAAGATCAATGCAAGATAACCAGAGGACCTGGCACACTAGTCTAAAATATGCCTTATGGGCAGACAGAATAACTCCCAAAAGGTCTATTGGGAACTCCCCATATATGTTAGTTTATGGGAAAGAGGCAAGATTGCCTATATCTATGGAGTTGCCAACACTTGATATCATGAATCAGCTAGAGATGTTTGACAAAGAGGATCCCATGGCTGTCAGTTATGCTCAACTAATAGAGCTTGAAGAAATCAGAGATAAGGCCATGAGAACTATGGAGCATCATCAGCTTCATACCAAAAGAAATTTTGATCAAAAAGCAACCCCCAGAATCTTTAGGGAGGGTGAGATGGTGATCAAATGGGATGAGTTGGAAAGCAGACTAGGAAAGCACTCCAAGTTTGACAACATGTGGAGTGGCCCATTTCTCATTATTGAATGCAAGGAGCACAATGCATTTTAGTTATCAAATATGGATGCACAAAATTTGCCTATCCTAGTCAATGGGATACACCTAAAGAGGTGTTTTGAGGTATGAGTGCCTTGTAAATTAGTAAATTAGGTTTCTTATTTTTCAAAAGTGATGTTGCATAATAGTTTAGATCCCTTTTGTTTGATTTCCCTAAGTGTTGTCTAGCACATTTGGAGGGTTTGCCTTCAGGATTTTGTCTTGGTTTGGTCTTCAATGTCCTTCACTGCTAATATGATGAGTTACTAAAGTCAGAATTGTTTGTCAAGTTATTTTATTAGCCTCTATAAGACTCCATGCCCAATGGATGCTTAAGGCCACTGATCTAATTGTTTACCAGGCAAACATCCCATAGAGGTCACCAAATTGTTAACCTATTTTCCTCTGTCTAGAGCCAAATAGTTTACCTTGTATCTTTCTTGAAAATATTTTAGAAAATGACCCATAGAAGGCTTAAATCCTTCAAATATTTATGCTATGCCTTGTCAAAATTTCCTAAAACCTTGCCTAAAGATTCCTTGCAAAAAACCCAGAAAAACCCAGAAATCTTTTGTCTTCAAACGTTCCCCATCGTAGATATTTCTCAGTTCCATGCTTAAGTATTTTAAATGCATTTTTGAATGTATATTTAGATATACATTCGCCATTGTATATTTATATGTACAAGTGCAATATACAATGTAAGAAGATGCAATTGGTAAACATGCAAGCTTGACATACAAGTGCTGATGTACATTAGCGGGTCAAAAATCTCAGTCGGCCTTCAAAAATAGTAAAAAATTGGTTGTATGCTTTTCGCTTTGCATATCGAGTTTGTATATGCATTAAGGAATCTATCACAGATTCTGAGAATATTCCCTTCTTGTATGAGATGGTTTGCATATATATTTGTGTTGTATGTTTAGACATGGAACGGCTACATACAGGAGGAACATGCAAAGGAAAAGATGCATTGGCGGCATACAAGCGAAATATGCAGGGGACAATGTATGCCACAAAGATACAAAGGCAAATGTATGTCTGACATACATTGGGAATGTACAAGTCGCATATACAAAGAGGCCGACATGCATTCGCTACAGTGAAAAAGGTTTGTATGTGCGAGATGCAAGTGAAGTATACATTCGCCACATACAAAGGCAGAACATTCAAAGGCCAATGTATATCGGAATAGTGGCTTGTATATATGCGATTGTATGTTCGCACATACAAGTCAAAGATACAAGGCCAACATACAAAGTCAACATGCAAAAGATCACATGCAGGAATGAATGTACATTACCGATATGCAAAGAAGGTCGCAGGCAAGGTTGACATACAAAGGCCGATGTACATTTGCAATGTACATCAGCAGAATATACAAAGGGACTTTTGCTAGACATACAAAGAGGAGATGTAAAGGGTGGGGCCCACCACTTGTATATTTGCAATTGTATGTTTGCACATACATTCAAATATGCATTCCTAATATACAAGCCGAATCTGAAAGGAGCATACATTCCAGTTGATAAAGGGTAAAATTCCGCAGTTTGTATGTATAATTTGCTTGTATGTTCGCATTGTATATGCGACATACATTGGTTATATACAAGGGGGAAAACATACAAAGCGGACCCGTCTAGGAACTCAAATACAGTTAATGGTCTTTTGGGGTCTGCAGCTGGCATGCATATGGCATTGTATCTCCTGATATGCAAGAGATTGAAGATACAAGGCCCGGATTTCAAATTTCTCCAATCCGGTTGATAAAATGGTTTAGGTCTGTGGCTTGTATATTGAGTGCATTGTATCTTGTGATATACAAATGAAATGTACAAGAAAGAAATATACAAGGCAGACTCGACTGTAAAGTTAGATTCACCAAATTCAGTGTTGGGGTCTGTGCATTGTATATACATGTGTTTGTATATTTGCAATTGTATGTTTATACATACAATCAGATATACAAAGCCAATATGCAAGAGGCCATATACAAAGCACTTTGCATATGCAAAGGCAGACTCAGATGTAGTTTTAGAGGCTAATAAAAGCACAGATGCAAAGCGATATATACACAGATGCAAAGTGATATATACAGGCAGTTGATCAAAACTTTGACTGCCCATATCTCCTCCATTCTGGTGAATTTTGACATGCTGCAAGAGGCAAAAGTGCTTATTTTTGCCTCCTCTTTCATTTGGTGGGGATTTCAAGGGAATACTCTCACTTTTCAAATTCAAATATGGATTTTCATATTTTGGGTGAGTGGACATTTCAACGACCATTTTGAGCAGATAGAGATATTTCTTACATTCATTGCTGCACAAAGATGAAGCAACTCGTATTAATGACCAAAAATATCTCTAAAACTGCCATGTTTCAGATATTTCATATATTCCTTATTGAAGATAACCATTGAAGCTACTCATATTTAATGCCCAGAATATCTGCCACCCTCCCCAGTTCCAGATCTTCTACACCATAACTTCTTGCAGGTGGACAATCATTAAGAGGGAGATATTTTCCTGTTGCAACTCTTTGAGTGAATTTTGTAACTAACTTAGGGCATTCTTGAATTACTATATATGCATTCAAATGATGTAAATAAGGTTGGAAATTTTTTGGCATTTAGGTTTTTCTATTTCCAAATAGAGCTTTCTGCTACTGTAACTGTGCCTTCCCACTAAATATATGCAAGTCACTTTACCTCTTTTTACTAATTTTTAGTTTAGTGTGAATTCTCATATGATTGTCTGTGAATATTTCATTCCTCTCCATCATTTTGTTTCTCACCTCTGCTAGGATCATTTGAATCTGTGTATGCTTACTTGTTGTATCTAGTTATGTTGTGCATTTTCTCAGTTCTATGGAGGTTTCTTTTAATTAGTCTGGTGCATCACCCTTTACTTTCATGTTTTCCTATTTTTATCTTTCATTCAAAGAAACTTTCCTTCTCCCTTTTCCTCTGAAGATTTAGTAGTTTTAGGTGATATCCAGTCAAGGAAGCCGGCCTTCTCTGGAGGTTTGATCTCATTTCGCAAGGTCCCACACTTCGAGGTCATTCCAATGTTACTCCAGATTGCTGAAGTTTCACAGCTGCAATAGAGGGTGCAAATCTGGGTGATAACAATTACCGCAAATTCGTAGAGGGCTTCTCCAGGATAGCACACCCCATCACTTCCCTTTAGAGGAAAGGGAAGAGCTTCACTTGGACAGAACAGTGCGAGAGGGCCTTTGGGATCCTCAAGGAGTGTCTTAGCAGTGCTCCCATCTTAGCGGTTCTTGATCCACCAACAGATTTCATGGTTTGTATTGATACATCATTAGAGGGTTTGGGAGCCGTACTTATGTAGGGTGGTAGAGCGATCATGTATGAGTCATGAAAGCTCAAGACCCATGAGCTGAACTACCGCACGCATGATTTAGAGCTCGTAGCAGTGGTTCATGCTCTGGTTCATTGGAGACACTTTCTACTAGGTCGTCGCTTTGAGCTTCATTGAGATCATCACATTCTTCAGTACATATTCATGCAGCTAAATTTGAATGCCCTCTAGCGGTGTTGGGTGGAGTTTTTTTGCGAGTATGACTTTGATGTCCACTACATCAAAGAGAAGGAGAACGTGGTTGCCGACACATTGAGTCAGAGGCACCTGAGATCCTGACCTTGACCTTAAGTGTGGACTTGAGAGGGTGCATCATACAGGATCAACCTGAGGATGAGTGGTTTCTTGAGGTGCAGCAGGAGAGCCAATCATAGAGGGCCCTTGTGGGTAAGTTTGTAGGATATTCCCTTGAGGAAGATGGGTTAGTTAGACATCGACAGCCCATCTATGTACCCCATGCAGGTGACCTATGTGCAGTAATTCTTTCAGAGGCTCATAGAGCACCTTATGCAGCACACCCGATGGTGCAGAAGATGCATGCCGACTTGCGACAGTTGTACCAATGGGTGGGTATGAGACAAGACATTGCAGAGTATGTTGCTCGATGCCTTGAGTGCCAGAGGGTCAAGGCTGAGCATCAACATCCAACAGGTCTTTTATACCCTCACGAGATACCTGAGTAGAAATAGGACACCATTTCCATGGATTTCATTGTTGGTCTTCCTATGTCATCTCGCCGCCATGATGCCATCATGGTGATGGTTGACAAGTTGACCAAGGTGGCGTATTTCTCACCTATATGGATGACGTACAATGTACCATCAGTGATGAGAGTATTCTTCAATGAGATTGTTAGATTACATGGGGTACCTCACTGCATCATTTCTGACAGAGACTTAGTGTTCACATCAGCCTTTTGGAGGGCATTACAGCAGGCGTTGGGTACACAGCTTCACTTTAGTTTAGTGTATCACCTTGAGACAGATGGTCATACAGAGAGGGTGAATCAGGTTTTAGAGGATTTGCTCCATATGTATGTTATGGACCACTAGTCTAGATGGGAGGAGTATCTGTATCTAGTCGAGTTTGCCTACAATAATGGGCATCACAAATCGTTGGGTATGCCTCCTTATCAAACCTTGTATGGTAGACCTTGCAGGACACCGTTGAGTTGGGACTGTTTAGAGGACAGGGTTGCTATAGGGCCAGAGCTGGTGCAGGATATGGAGCAGCAAGTGACCTTGATTAGACAAAGACTTTAGGAGGCACAGGATTGACTAAAGAAGTATGCTGACGATAAGAGATTAGATCGAAGCTTCTTAGTCGGGGACAGAATATTCTTGAGAGTGCAACCACACAAGAGTCCAATCCATTATGGAAAGGGCTCTAAGATCATACCATAGTTCGTTGGGCCTTTTGAGATCTTGGAGCAGATAGGACCCGTAGCCTACCATCTAGCCTTGCCACCTAGCCTGTCGCGCATCCACAATGTTTTTCATGTATCTATTTTGCGGTAATATATATCTGATTTATCTCATGTATTGGACTAGAGTGCTCTATAGGTAGAGGCAGATGGGTAGCTGGCTTTGGAGCAAATTCACATATTGGCTCATCGAATACTGGGCCTTCGAGGTTGAGAGCTAGACCAGGTTAGGGTTCGGTGGGACAGGTACGATGAGGTCATGGCAACATGGGAGGATGCAGCTAGATTGAGGTCACTTTATTCTCACCTCTTTGATGACTTCTAGGAGTAAGTTAAGTCTTAGGAGAGAGGATGTGAGGCCTATTATTTCACTCCCTTATTTTTTCTCGTTTCATATTTACAATTGGAGACATTTTAGACATTTGGGAATTATTGATCTCGATATATAGATTTTATAGACTATATTTCTTTATTTTGGTTAGTTATGCTTAGTATGTTGTGATGAGACTAGATCCTGATTTTGATTCACTAATGATGATTAGACATATGATATGTATTCTAATATTATTAGAGATACTAGTTGTGAGATCATATTATGGATTTACTATGTGATTTTTATCTTGAGATGCTTTATAGAAATACAATTTATGAATCTAATTATGATGTGATTTTTATGATGTTTTAAATCATTATGTGATGGTGTGAGTGTATCCTTTTCCTTGCTTCAACTATGATATACATGTTGGATTAATCTGTTGTTTAAGTGCACAGGTGATTTTCCCAAGCCACAAAAAAATTGAAGGTCATCCCACATATTTTTGTGAATCCCATGTTGAACTGATCTATTTCCAAGAGGAACCAAGATAAACTATGTATTGCATGATGAATTTTCGTAATTTTTGTGTATGGTGTCTTTTGGGCTAGGTCTACCCATTTTTAGTTGATTGTATCATGGTGTTGTAAATGTGTAATGTTATTTAACTCAATTTTTGTGTTTTAATTTTTCTGACCCTTTTCATGTGATTTTCTTCATCCTAAGGTGCTAAAATTGGGTTAAAAGTGACCCTGGGTTGTACCCCTAGGGTCTAGGGCCCATTTGAGCATGTCTAACCCTAGGATAACTCCCATATGGTCACTTAAAATTCATCCTGAAGTGAAGTGAAGAAAATAGAAGTTTGGGGAGGAGTGGAAGGATGGGTCAAACCTTTAACCTTATCCATACCTCATTCTAAGGCATTGGGGTACCTTGCATTGAAGGCTTGGGGAGTCTTCAACACCCCTAATTATGGAGAACCCAACTCTAAGGCTCTCACACATGGGTGAGAGTACCTTGGAGTTTTGTGAGCCTCCATGGGAGGATAGGATATGGACACATGTCGTAGCCTCATCCTTTTGGACTCCACCTTGCTCTCACACGTGTGAGAGAGCACAAGTGGAGGGGGCAAGGCTTGGTGGAATGGGAGGGTGACATGTGTAACCTCCACATTCCATAGAGTTTTCAAGTGGATGTGAGGAGGAAGGAGAAGGTGACATGTGTCACCTTCTCATTCCTCAAGGCTCATGAGGAGAGCCTATATTACTCCCTCTTGAAGAGAGGGAGAGGGTTCTTGATTTCGTTACATATTTTATTTTTATTGAGGGTTTGGGGAGAGTTAGAGAGTTTTTGGAGGCACATTTGGAGGAAGGACTTGGAGGTGGAGTTGGAAGACTCTACTTCAACTATCTTCCATTGTTGGGCATATCAAGGTAGGATTCAAGGCTTGAAGCCTTTCCTTATGCATTTACCTTATTTGTGTGCTTGTAATGTGGTTGTTTTGCATTTTTATGTTGCGGGGTTTTGAGGGAGTTTTGTAAGAGCTTCTCCATTTGGAGAAAATACTCAACATGTGTGGGGTGGGGGAGGAGTGAACCTCCTCGAGGTCACCCTCCTAGTGTTAGTATTTTTATGGCCTTGAGGGCAAGATATTGGGTATGGGGCATTTTTGTTTGGAATAAGTGCCATGGTGAAATCTATGTATTCTTGGAGTTATCATTTTGGGCTTGAGGCCTTGCTTGTGTTGAGACCTTGAGATTATTGGAGTGGCCCTCTTGAGTTCAGTGATGTCCACTCCCCTACCCCTTCAAACTCACTTCCATGATTTTTGTGTTGTGTTAAATCTATGGGTGTTCTTCATGTTTTGTTGGCTTGCTCATTGTTGTGTTGTGGAGTGTTAAACCCATGTGAAGATGACCTCCCAGGTCGGGGGTGACCCACTTGTGGGTCTATGTTAGGGAGGAGAGCAGTTTTGTGGCTTGGTTTTTCCTCCTTGTTTTAGTCTTGCAAGTTTATTGTTGGCTTTGGAGCTTGGTAGAAGAGCCTTTAAATTCATGTGCAATGTTGTTTTGGCTACTTGAGAGCCATGGCCAAAATAGCCTATGTATAATTTGTTCAAAATGTAAAGAGAGAAAATACACTCTTCATATGTATTGTTTAAATGGTTTTTGTGTTATACTCTATTTGGTTGAGGTTGCAAAAATATATATGTTGCTAGTTTTATTAATGAGGTTGGGAAGAAGTTGCAAAGGAAAAATATATATCATTGTTTATTTATCCAAAATGTATAGGTGGTTGTTTTAAATTTATGTGTTGAATAAAAGAAAGTTTATGTGGCTGGTTTTATTGTTATCATGTGAGTTTTGTATGAAGTGATTAAATGTAAAATAATGGAGTTGTTGATTTAGTTTAATGTTGCATAAAAATAAGAAAAAAAAAAGTTTTTTGTTTTACTTTAAAAAAAATATATAGTTCAGAAATTAAATCCTTCTTATTGTAAAAAAAGTATACATGCATGTCATTTCGACAGATAAGTATATATATATATATATATATATATATCATTTTTTTTATGCGAGAAAAATACATTATTGGCTGACTGTGACCAGACTGTGTATATACCTCTCTCTCTATGTGTATATATATATGCATATTCTATATTAACTTATTGTATTTTATATGTTTTTTTTAGCAACTATGTTTGGCACATTATATATATATATATATATATATATATAAGTATTTAGTATGCTATTAAGGCTTAAAGCCCGAGCATGTAAGGGAAACGACCTAATGGCCGACTATTCTTAACATCGCGGCCTCCAAATAATACCACAGACTGTGTTGTTGTGTGGGGTACGGAGGGTATGAACTCCCCCACACCCCCATACCCCCTGGCCACTTTACTATTTCTGTTGTTCTCTTTAAACCTGCGAAAGGGTATAAAACCCTTCTGATAGCGGCACCTCTATCTTAAACGTTGCCCTTCTCAAACAGTCATCGGCCATTAAACTTTGACCTGCAACATGTCTTTAATGCATTGTTTTCAAATGGGCAAAACATATATATATATATAGTGTTTGGCACATTATATATATATATAAGTATTTAGTATGCTATTAGGGCTTAAAGCCCGAGCACGTAAGGGAAACAGCCTAATGGTCGACTGTTCTTACCACCACGGTCTCCAAATAATACCGCAGACTGTGTTGTTGTGTGGGGTACGGGGGGTATGAACTCCCCCACACCCCCATACCCCCCAGCCACTTTACTATTTTTGTTGTTCTCTTTAAACCTGCAAAAGGGTATAAAACCCTTCCAGCGGCGGTGCCTCTATCTTAAACGTTGCCCTTCTCAAACGATCATCGACCATTAAACTTCGACCTACAACATGTCTTTAATGCATTGTTTTCAAATGGGAAAAATATATATATATATTTCTAGTTAAAACACTTCCTGTGTATATCATAGGGTATATATGTATATATTTATTTATATAAATATATATATATACAAAAAAGGGATTATTAGAGTGGCAATATATTTAGTGAATATACCTCTATGAGAATTTCATCCATGGCTTCTGTGAACACAAGCCTACAAAAATAAAGGAAAACAAGATGAGAAAGAAGCTTGAGAAAACAATAGAATAGAAGAAATACGATAGGGTTAGTGTATTTCCTTTCTTAAGGAAATGTTTTTTTATTTGAGTTCTTTTAGGTTTTTTTTTTAAATAATGCACCTGGTAAACTTTTTAACATGACCGGTGACGCTGGTGCGACACACCCTCTGGCTCCACACAATGCTTTTGCCTGGAGCTATGAACCGGTGAGGCCACAACACGAGGGACCTCATCCCCAAGAAAGAACACTTCAAACCCGTGAGCTTGTTGGCCCAGCGAAGGCGTAACACCTTGTGAGCTTGTTGGCCCAGTGGGGGTTTGAACTCTGGTGGCTGCCACTACAACCGAGCGACTTAACCACCGAACCACGCCCTTATCGGCATTGAGTTCTTTTAGGGTTATTATAGTTTTTAAAATTTGTTTTTTTTTGTGAGGTGGAGATTTTTATTAATTTTAAATCAGGAGAGGATGGGTGCACATGACCCCATACCTCTCCTTTGTTCTTTTTCCCTCTCTTTGAAAACTATTAGTGAATTTTAAACTTGGGTAGAGTATTTTATTTAATTAGGTAGATGTTTATTTTATTTTTTATTTCTTCTTTTAACCTTTGGAGATTAATTCAACTTACCTTGTCATTAATTTATCTAGTGTGAATTATAATAATGTGGATTTTAATTAAGGAAATTAATTAAATGTTGTGAGAACATTGTCCCTTTATTTAATCATTGTAAGGGGTTAGTTAATAAACCTTGGTTTTAATAATTTTTAATTTGAGCACCTTCGGGACAATAATGATTATTAATTTAATTTAACCTAGTAAACCTATTAGAGAACCTTAGTGCAGCAATTTTATTTCCAAGAGTAATTATTTCATTTTTTCAATTTTAATGAGTTTAGTGAACTCTTGGGCATGAATTTTTAAATTAGAATAATTCCTATATATGCCCTAGTGGCGTTATGCTGCCGGATTTTTCCAAGAATTAGGGTTAAGTTCTTAGGTGTTTTTATCCTATCGTTTATTAATATTTTAACATTTTCGTAGATTAATGTTGTAATGTTAAGTGGTTATTTAATCTTTTGTGCTCTAGTTTTAGGGTTTGGATTTTAGCTCATGTCAAAATCCTGCCACTCATTTAGGAAACTTAGGGTTTCGATCAATCAATCTAACCCTAATGGCAACGCTCATCATGTCACATAACCCCCTAGTCGACTATCATCACATAGGGGATTGCACATGTGATCACAATACCCTGAGTTTCGATTGACATGTTTACGCCTTATGCGTATTGCCACCAAGCACGCTGACTTGTGTGAGGGGGTTTCTAGGGATGCATGAATTTTTGTTGATATTTCGTGTCATGACCACATGACAAATGTGACATGACATGTGTGTTGCATGTTGTGACCACATGGGAAATGTGGGCATGACATTTTCATCAATGGACACATCTTCATTTTTCTTTTTTACTTTCGTTTGATTTTTTGTGTTCTTTTGATTTCTTTAACTAAGGAGCTGATCCTATTCCCCAAGTATGCACATGTGTTTAAAATAATCTCAAAACCTTTCTTATGATCCTTTGATGGCATGTTATCTCAAAGTCCAATGAATTCTGCAAGTGCTTCATCATTTTCAAATGTATCTAATGATATGGGTTCTTTTTGTTCCTAGTCAATAAGGGCAGAGTATTTAAGATCCAACTAGATGGTAAGAATGACAATGTCATTGAAGAGATTAGTTGTGGCAAGGTATTTGTAGGGATCATGAATGGAATTTGTTTCAATGTGTTCAATCTCACAAGAATCATTCCTAACAACCTCAGAAGTATACTCACCTTGTTGGATTGCTCATCATAGGGGACATATCCTATCCCCCAGTTTGTTATACTCTTATGTATACTCATAGGTTATAGAATGCTTTGTTCATGAAGTCAAAGGCCCTTTCCTTTGTAATTCATATTTTAAATATTCTATTGGGTAAAGAATATTTATTCTTTTCAAAATAGGATGCAAATTCATCCTCCTCACTGATCCAAGAGCCTTTTACATCCTCTACCTTCTCATCTATTATGAGCCAATGCTTTATGAAGGTAGTAAAGCCATATTGAACTAAGGTCTTTTCTTTCTTCAAATTGATACTAGGCCTGCCAAAAATTGGGGATAGAGTGGTAGTTTTCCTATATGAAAGATGTCGTGGATTTCATACTCTTCACAACCTTTGTCAATGATCTTGTATGGGGTTTAAGATGTGATGCGGTAGACGTAGATGCAAGGTTGGATGGATCGATGTATAAAGAGATTGTGTGGGCTTAGGATCCAAGATAGCATCAGTAAGGGGATAGTGATTAATTTTTTGATAGTGACTTTCCAACATTTTACAATACTGAAAAGGCTAAGGATAGTAAAAAATTATTGCTTTGATGCCTAAGTGTGGGAATTTGATGCATTGATGGAAGGTGGAGGTTATGGCTTGCATTGCATGGATCCATGGATGACCCAAAAGTATATTGTAGGGGAGATCATGATCAATTACATGTAATAAGGTTTATTGTATGGAAGGCTCCACCTCAAGAGGTAGGTGTATTGTTCCAAGTGACTCTCGTTCTACATTGTCATAAGCTTTGATGGTGATTGTATCAATATTTAAATATTCTTCTAAATACTCAAGTTGTCAAATTAGCTTGAAAGTAAAAATATTCAAACCATCCCCATTATCCACAAGTACCCTTTTGATTTTATGTTTGGCAACAATTACTTCAATGTATAGAGGAAGGTTAAGTGATCAATCTACAATAGGCATGTTGCTTTGGCTAAAGGTGAGATGGTGATTTGAGGATAGATTCCCTACAAGATCTTGGAACTATGAGGGGTCAGTATCATTTTGGTTCTTGATTCATGGATGACTTTGTGCAATACATCCTTATGAATATTGGATGTTTTTAGAAGCTCCATTATTAATATTTGTGTTAGAGTCTTTTGTAATTGCTTGATAAGATTATATTGACCCTTGGGAGTAGATGAGGGAGGCCCTTAGCTAGTGACTTTGCTACGTCTTGTGGTAACAGTGCAAGTAGGGGGTGTGATCTTGATTATGGCTATTTGGGTTGTATAATGATGGATATGACGTACTATAGAATCATATGTATAGGGAATCTATTTATAACAGACATTATTAGCATGGGCATTTTGGATTTTGTTTGGTGATTGATGCATTTGGTCATGCTTCAGAAAGGGGTCTTAGTATATCCCTAATTGTTTATTTGGAAATAATGATGTGGCCCCTTCTATCTCAATATCCCCATTGTCAATGAGGTCTTTGACATAGTTTTTCAATTGCATACATCAGTTAGTAGAATGTCCTTTGATCTTGTGGTATTCATGGTATTTCATTTCCTTGTACCATGTTGGCTTGGGCTTACTTTCATCAAATTATTTGGTAGATGGAAATATGATCATGTTTTCTTTGACCAATTTATGAAAGAATACCTCTAACTTGGCTCCCCAAGAGGTGTAAATTGTCAATGTTTCATGTCTTGTTTTGGTTGTCTAGCAAGAATTGTTATGTTAGAGGTGTATTAGATAGCTTGAACATGTTTTGATTCGGTAACACCATCACCTACTACATGTTTGTTTTTGCTAAAGAATTTTGGTTTTTCAAACTGACCTTGATCTTTTGAAAATATTTCCACAAGTCCTTTAGCTATGAGGTTTTTTGAACTACACACCTTTTTTGATAATTTTGTCAAAATAAGAAATGCACTGGACTTGTAGGTGATATGTCATTTCTTGATTCAAGTTTGCAATAAATATATTGACTGATTGTTTTATAGGTATTGGCCAAGGGAATCAAATTGCTAAACCTCTCCATCATTATAAAAATGAAGAGAAACTTTCCCCATTATGTTGTTTGGTGTTATAGAGGTCCATCATGGTGAGTTCATGTTCTACATTGTATGAGAAATGTGAAACAAATTTTTAGCTAAATCTTTGAATGTAGTGATGTTATTTTTTGGTAAATGCAAAAACCATTCAAGTGTTTTTCCACCCAAGCTACATGGAAATAGTCTAATAAAGTACATATCATCAAAGGCAACCTTTTGAATAGCCACAAAAAACTCCTTACCATGTTCCTAATGATCCCCTTTCCTATTATACTTATCAAAATTTGGAATCTCAAAATATTGAGGAAAAGGAATTTGTGTTATAGATCTATCTAGGGGATAAGGACATAACTATTCAAATGTGTATCCATTGTGTTGAGTTTGGTTTCCTTCTTGTAAGACTCCTATGGTGTCCTTCATGACTTGTCATTCTTGGTCAAATGGTATATTAGGATGTGGTGGTTGGTTGTGTTGCTTGTTGTGATTGCACACATACTACATGTATGTTGCATTGTTGAGATTGGATTGATTTAGTTGATGACTTGGATTGGATTGATCTTGCAAGTTGTGATTGGTTGGCATGTGTTGATTGTTTTGATTGATTGATTGGTTGTTTTGAGTTTGTTGAGGATTTTTATTGTTGGGTTTAGATTGGTATAATGGATTGGGTTGCCATGGTAATTTGAGGGACAAGGAATTGATTTTTCCTTGATGTTGGGGATCACCTTGTGATTTCTATTTTATGTTGAGGCTAGACACTTTTGGAATAACATTATTGAAGTCCACATGAGTTTGATTTATATTGGTGGTATTTGGATTTGGGTTGAGGGACCTTGGTTTATGATGTTATTAAGGTTATCTAAGTTATAGTTGATAGGAAATTTGGCTCCTAATTTGACAAGACTCCTAAGTATATCATCCCTATTATGATGTATGAATTAATATATGAGGCTACATCCTTGTTTAGAGTTAAAGAAATCATGATGGTGATGGGAATAATCACTTTGATTTGGAAGAGTAACACTATCACTATCATTATCTTCTTGGATTTCATATGGGAATTGATGAGAGATTTCTCCAACTAGGTACGAGTTTTGGATACATGGGTTCTCAAGTAGGAAAGGATTTTATTCAAGGAATTCCATGGCACACTTTTCTTGACACCTAGCTATAGGTGAAATGAGAGTGTACTTGGGATTTTGTTTTTGCATTTTGAGACTTTTTTAACTTTTTTGGGAACTTTTGAAAAAAAAATTATTTTTTTGTTTTGGATTTTGGAAAATTTATAGGTTTTACACAATTGGAAGACACACCAAACATGCCAACAAGCCTAGTGTATTCAAATGGGTGTGTATATGCTTGTAAGCTCACCTTGATACCTTTGTTTGAACGTAACATGCAAGTCTTGTGATGAGGAAACTAACCACTTTTGATCACCCAAGATCACTCAAAAGGTGCAAGGAAAGAGCATACACAATATGCACATTCATTTCTAGTGGCATAAGCACTTATATGTGATGAGTAACTTTCCAAGGCTAAGCACTTATTGGTGCATTATAGGTATATACGGTCAAATGGTCTTAAGGTAGCATAAACAAGGCTTCTATGGGATGTCCTCAAAATATCTGAAGGTATTGAAAATCCAAGTCTGTGAAATGAAGCATATGCCTAGTTTGAGAGGGTAACCCACTCTCCTTTGTCACTTTACAAGGTATAAATTTCTTTCAATCTTAGCCAAGTGACAAATTTCCTCCAATAGGAGAGTCTCTCGATTCTCTCCTAAATTGCTATACCCCACCAAAACATGTGGGTGTGGGTCATTCCCTAAGGCGATCTGAAATCCTTAGGTAGACCCATTACAAAAATAAAAAAGAAAAGTGAATAGTTTTTATTCAGGTAACATCACAATTACATCCAAGGGAAGAGCATACGTATTCACCTTTTGGGATAAAAAAGAAAGCAAGTTAAACCACTTATGATCCTCAAGATTGCGTAAGTAGCACAAGAGGAGAGCATACATTAATTCAACCCACTAAAGCACAAATATAATATAAAAAGACACAACAAACAATTGTTTTAGAGTTCAAAACCAAATGTGTGAGGTTTGAAATATGAAATCTACAACCCAAGTGTTAGTAGTTTTGTTAAAACTTAGCCTTGGACAAGTGAACCTACAAAAGGACAAGTCAATAGATAAATATAATCTTCAAAACAAGGTGTTAGCATGTGTTAAAATTAAAGATCCATCATGTGCCAATGATCGTACTAAAAAAATGTTAGAAAATTCATAAATTGATAGCACTATTATGTAGAGAATAGAAAATATCAAATTTTAAAAAAAGTACCTAGATCTGAGTCTATTTGTGAAAGTTATGAAGACTGGAAGGTCCAAAAACTACAACAACATAGGGACAATAGTGAGAAAATGAATTTTCAAAAACAATAGAGGATTCTAATAAAAAAACTAGTCACACCACTATAAAGAGCACTAAATTTTACCCTATCTAAAAAAAAGACACTGAAAAAGGCCTTTGGATGGCCAAGGAAAAGAAGTTTGAAAATTGCCTCCTTGCTAAAAACACTCAATGAAGGGGGGTTAGTGTTTAGCCCTCCTACAAACTGCCCCCTGGTCACCCACATGACTTGGTTCTGGGCACTAAGTTTTTAAGCCTCCCTTGTGCAAGGAAGGATTGTGGGCATACCGCCCATAGGACCAAGAGCTAGGCGGGTGGGAAAGCTCTTGGTTGGTAATATGACTAGGAGCTAAAACTTGTGTTTTAATCATCTGAGATTGGCCTTTAATGATGTGTGGGGCTTTAAAAAACATGAGGAAACTTTAAATCAATTTTTTTTGGTTTAAAACAAGTCTCTTCCAAAAATTCAAACAACTTTTTAAAAAATATAAATTGTTAGTGTAGGTTTTTTATTTTCCTTAGAGAATATTTAAGTTTTCCTACACATATTATTAAGCTTGCTTAGGTTATATAAGACATGGTTAATGTGAGGACACGTGGCATAATCCATCAACTACATGTGTTTCTCTCAGCCACCTTTGGGTAGTTGAGCCTCACACCCTCTTTTGGACTTATTTTCCACCTCTCATAACCATCTGTTTGTCTTATCTAGCTAGGTATAACCATGTAATTTGGCATTTACCAAGTAGGTATAACTCCCACCTATTTTGGGTAGTTGGGAGTTATTACTCCCCTTCACTTTATTTTCCCTCATTTTCCTATATAAACAACACCCACCTCTTCCTTTTCTAATGAGCAATGAGCTAAGTTCAATGCAAGGGAGTGTTGATTTCATTCATCTCTAGATTTTTGACATGCTTTCCTTTAGTCATTTTGATCTTGGGTGGCTTCACAACCAAATCTAACATGGTATCAGAGATGGTTGTGAGTTGTGTGTTAGCAGTATTTTAGGAAATCTAGGTCTTTTTCTTTCTTGAAAGCAAAGTATGCTCTTCTCTTGCATTCGATGATGACCTAGAGAATAAAAAATGCTTGATAGAAATTTCTATTTCTAAGGGATTATGTGTCTAATATTGCCATTTGCATGTATATTAGAGCTTGCTGGAGATATTTTTAGCTCACCATTGAGTTTAGAGCAGTTGAAAAAGTCAGATCGGGTTTTTATTTTATCCAAATTGGGCACTGGAGGCGAGATCTATGAAGGGTTGAAGAACAAAGGTTTACTATGAAGATCTAGCAAGGTGCTCAAAATTAGGGCACTTTTAGGCAAAACGGACTATGTCAAACCCCTATTTTCATATATAATTTATCCATTTTGGACAAAGTTTAATTTGGGGAAAAACAATTTACGGAGCCAAGTCGTACGACCCCCTGTGCACAGCGTATGATATGGAATTTTTTTTTAAATTCCACATTTTAAAATTCTTATCAAAAAAATAAATAAATCGTAGTTTTTTTAAGAGATTTAAAAAATAAATAAAACAAAATTCAAAAACAATTAAGGGTACTGACAGGGTACTTGTGTCCCTATCGGCCCTTGTACTACCTAGTACAAAGTGGCAAGCGCCTTGTGAGGCGCACAACCCACAGGTCGTCACCTTCACAAGGGTCATGGACCCTTGGGGTTTGCAAACCCCATTGAGGCATTTCCCCATGCCACAAGCCCTTATGGCTTTTCAATTTTTTTAAACATAAAAAATTTAAACTTTCAACCCTATATCCTCTGTACCTATTGTGCAATGTATGTCTCAACCTGTGTGGCCACCGCCACTTTTAGCAGTATTTTTAGTACCTCCTCCAAATATAGAAATACCTCCAACTTTGAAGAGGCTCTAAATTTAGCTAGCAGACATCTATTTTTGGTGAACCTCTAAACTGATTGGTAGTTCTCCATATTTGGCAAGTTCACCAAATTTGGTGACAGTTGGATTTTGAAACTTGTCCCCCTCACCAGTGGAGTTTTGCATTTTGCTCTAATCTTTAGAGGGCTCATTCTTTGCCATACGTAGGTTTTTTTTAGAGCAATTTTTTTGAAAAGGGGTAGAATTTCATGCTCTTCATAGTGGTGGAATCAGTTTTTACTCAGGTGATCTCATTTTTCCAGAAAATCTATTTTCTCATCAGATCTAAAGGACATTTCTCATTTTTAGCTTCAAACAACTGTAACTTTCAGATATGAGCTCAGATCGAGGTGATTCTTTTTTTGAAAGTATATATTTTGTACTTTGGTGCTAGTTTGAGGTTCTCATTCTGAGATAATTTTGTACTTTCAATATTTGGTCCATTTTGGACAATTGTAAAACCCTTGAAAATAACTCCAACATTGTAAACACACTAATTTATAAAGTGCCAATCATTTTTTGTTGGGGGGGATTCTCGATTGAGTACAAAGGGGGGGTCTCTTGCTATGTTTTTTGATATGTTTGCTTGTGCTCTTCTTTTCCTACACATATGGATCATTCTAAGGTTCCTTTGCCAACACCTTCTAATCATGCAACTTGGCATCAACATGCATGGAATGCCTTAATGCAACTTAGGTATACTCCATATGTTCAACAAAAGATAGTTGAACCTACAGATGATAAGGAAAATATAAAATGGATGCCTGAACATACATAATCTCTTGGATGTCTTTGTAGATTTATTTCCCTTAATCATATTTTTCAAATTGAAGCATGTACAAATTCACATGATGCTTGGGAAAAGTTAAAATCTTTGTATGGAAAAACAAATGAAGTAATAGGCTATCAGATTGACAATGAATTGATGATCCTTGATCCTAAGAACTTTGGCAACATCCAAGATTATATAACTAAGGTTAATGATCTAAGAGCACAATGTAAAGCTTGTGGTATTGAGAAAAAGGACATTCAGTTAATCTATAATGTACTGAACAAAATTAGTCTTGAATTTGTAGCTTTTGTTTCTAGCTTTCATACTCACAAACTAACTATAGGATCTGCATACATTATGCCTTCATTTGCATCTTTTTCTGAGATGTTAATGCATGAACAACAGAAGCTTCTTTCTATGGGTCTCATAAAACCATCATAGACTTAGGCATTGTTGGCTAGTCAACCTAAGGGATAGAAAGAGTCAAGACAATCTAACAAGAAATAGAAGAAATCAAAGAAAAATCCATACATAGATCAAGCATAGAACAAATCCTTTTCAAAAGACTCATCTAAGAAGGAGAAGCCTACTTGTTCTTATTGCAAGCGGACTGGACATGAAGAACATTTTTTTTATAAGAAAGATATTGATGAACTAAAACATCTTCGTAAGAAGAACAATATCAATCTACCTTCTAGAATGTCTGAGTCATCTTCTTTTTCCAATTCTAAACAGCCAGGATATAATAAGGAAAAAGGCCATGCAAGTTGTTCTTCTGAGATAGCTAAAAATAAATGGAAAGCTCTTTGTGCTTCTACAAGTCTTGGATTAGGGAGATGGCTTCTCGATTCTGGAGCTTCTCATCACATGGCTTCTATAGAGTTTATGTTCTCTTCTTTTGAGCCTTGTGTTATGCCACCTATTTCAATGGGCAACAATACTTACATGAATGTAATTAGGAGGGGATCTATTGATATTGGGGATGGCACTTTCAATGATGTTTTGTGTGTACCTCATTTGTCAAACAATCTTCTTTCCATCTATCAAATTACCCAAGGTGGAGCAGGGAAGATTGTGGAATTCACACCTAATTCAGTTATCATTAGAGACTTGAAGAGCAGAGACATAATTGCTACTAGGGTGGTTGATCATGCATCTCATTTGTACACCTTTTCAGACTTTGCCCCTGATGATGACTCTAATCCTTTGGATGTTGATCACACTCCTAGTGTGAACTTTGATTTTGAGGAGAATTTTGATTACTTGAACTTGGGTATTCTCACATTGGATCAAGTTCTTGAGCCTTGTATTTCTTCTTCTCCTTCTACTTGTTTTGAGCTTAGTATTACAGCAATGTAAGAGGTTCATATTGGTCTTCCTAATCCAATTCCTTGAGACATATTCCTACCAAATGTTTCATCTTTGTTTATAGAGTCCCACATTTCAGATTTGGGAGACACTGTTGATTGTATTCATCTTCTCTTTGATGGAGTTGATTCTTCTTCAGATGATTCAAGGGCACATTCAGACTCTCCTATTCTTTCTCTACCTACATCAACTTCTACAGTGACAGATTTTGTAGATATTCATGAGTCTTATTTGACTCAGTCATCATTCATGTTGACATCCTCTACAAAAGTACCTAAACCTTGCATTGTACTTGATTCATCTTATCAGTATTTGTCAAATTTTGACTAGGGCTTGGAGATCATTGAGAAACATTTGGAGGAGGAATCTTTATCTTCAGAGGAGATATCTTCATCTTTGGATCTTGTTCTATTTCAATTTCCACTTGGTTCTGGATTGTCACTTTCATCAGTTAGGTCTGGGACTCGTGATTTGGTTGTGACATTTTTTGGCATCGACATTGAAACACATGATCAACTTTCAGAGATTTCATACATTTTGAGCTTTATTCCTTCATATTCCTTTGAGGAATGGGAAAACAACATGACTTCACCTTTGGTTTTGTTACTTCCTAAGGGGAGGAATGTTGTTCAACAATCGTGAACCATCTTCTACATCTAGTTTCGAGCATCAACCATTGGCACAGTTGACTACTTGGGAGGAGGCTACTTAGTCTCTCTTCTCCTCTCTATTCTAGAGGGGACTTTTTCCTTGCATGGGATTATTTCTTGTGTGGTGGAACTTATTTCCTTTTCTCTCTTTTGGGGAGGAGTTTTGTCCAACTGGGTTTTCTCCTTTTCTCCATTTTTGAAAGATTTTGTTTGTACATGGGTACCTAACATGGCCTTGTAGTTGAGACCCATCTTTTCATCTTTTCACCCACCTAAGATACACTTAAGGGGGGGTATTAGTGTAGGTTTTTTGTTTTCCCTATGTTAGGGAATATTTATTTTTCCTACACATATTATTAAGCTTGCTTAGGTTATATAAGACATGGTTAAAATGAGGACACGTGGCATAATCCATTAGCTACATGTGTCTCTCTCACCCACCTTTGGGTAGTTGAGCTTCACACTTTCTTTTGGACTTATTTTCCACCTCTCATAACCATTTGTTTGTCTTATCTAAGTAGGTGTAACCATGTAATCTGGCATTTACCAAGTAGGTATAACTCCTGCCTATTTTGGGCAGTTGGGAGTTATTACTCCTCTTGGCTTTATTTTCCCTCATTTTGCTATATAAACAACACTCACCTCTCCCTTTGCTAATGAGAAATGAGCTAAGTTCAGTGCAAGGGAGTGCTGAATTCATTCATCTCTAGATTTTTTTCTTACTTTCCTTCATTCATTTTCATCTTGGGTGGCTTCACAGCCAAATCTAACATAAATCACATTTAAAAATGAATTTTGATGATCTTAAAAGATTTTAAAGCGAACTTACAAAAGATAAACAAACTAAAAAATTAATTTTCAAAGACTTAAACCATTTCAAAACAAATTTAAATCCTATGAAACTTATTCTAAATCTTTCACACCTAAAACAACTTTCCATGAACTCAAAAAAAACTTTTAAGTTTTTCCAACAAATTTAAATAAGACTTTAACAAAAAAAATTATTAAAAAGTGGATTTAAATCTTTTTTTTTCCAATGAATTTTAACCTTATTTATATCTTCTAAATGACTTTGATAATTTTCAAATGGATATAAATCTTTGAAACCACAAAAAATTTAAACGGTGGATTTTTTAAACAACTAATTTGTTTACCAAACCTAGGGCATAGAGAGGTGTATGACTTGTACATAATATGTACGACAAGAGCATAGGCCCCCAAAAAATATGTGACTATCACATAAATATATGATGTTTACTATCATTCCTTATAGTTTTGAGCCTTTCAGACTCATCCACAAGGTCTACTTTGTTGTAGGAGGCATCCTGTAAAACATGACCACTGAAACCTCTCTAAAACAAACAAGAACCCACAAAAAGAAGTTAGCAGAAACCACTAAAAACACAAAGAAATGATGGAGTTAGACAAGGGATAGTATCCCCAATAGAGTCACCAAAATGTAAGCTATAATTTAGATATAAGCTAGAAAACAAATACAAATGAAAGCTTCCTATTCTAAACTAGCACAAACCTCTGATAAAGCATGTAAATAGAGTTCAAACAAAAACTAAAACAAAGTTACTATGTGACTCCATTGTTAAGTGGATTAAATGCTCTAATAAATGTGGATGCTCAAGATAAAATCTCTATGATAAATTTTGCAACATAAGTTTAATTTACATTCACAGGTGAATTGTTTGAAGGAAATAAGACTTATTTATAGATTTTTTATTTTGAAATCAACACTCAAGATTAAAAGACTAGATCAACTATTGTGATTGAATGAGGGGGGAAATGGTTAATTTATTAAAGTTTCATTAATATTTTGGTTGCAAATATTAATGGGTTTATTGAAAAAGTCTTTGGATGTGTCATTGAGTTGGAGAAGGTGGGTGGTTGGATGTAATTAGGAAGTTAACTACTGAATGGGGTAGTTAACTCCTCATTACTCTATTCAACTAATTTAATTTAATAGCTTTTTAATGCATGATGAGTGGGTAATTGGTGAGGTGGCATTTGAGGGGATAATTAAATAAATAAATTATTTAATTAGTGGTGCGAGAATATTTAGATAATTAAATAATAGAATTATTTAATTACGCATGGAGGATAATTAGGGAATTAAACAATTAAATTATTTAATTATGCATGGGAGGTGAATTAATTAATTAAATATTTGAATGATGAAAATAGATCAATTAAATATTATTATTTAATTAATTGATGATGGATAATAAATAATTAAATAACAAAATTATTTAATTAATTTATGAATGGAGAAATGTTAGTGTGGTAGGGGTCAAAAGTGGTGAATTTTAGTGTTGAAAAGGTAAGGTGATATTTAGGTGTCTACAGGTCATCTATCACTCAAAATCACTCACTTCTAGCATTGTGCCTCTCAAAAACACTCTTACCCCCATCATAACACCACTATAACATGTAATCTAGTTCCAAAACTCTAGTTTCACCTTAGTTATTGCACTAAACTCTTTTTCCATTTTTGTTCAAGTGCCAAGTTACATTCACCATTATAACACCATTTCCATTCATTGTGTGTTGTCTTCAAAGTTTTATAAAAACCATTAAATTGAATCTAGGCACTTGGCATAAAGAAAAGATCATTTCTTAGCAAGCTCCCAAAGGTGTTTGTCAACACCACCAATCTTTTATTATAGGTCCAAATACCTAGGTGAATCTATGTTTGCACAAGTATGAAAGATGTGCATGTCACAAGGTCATTTCTAGGTCAAAGGTTGAATCCACATATAAGGTTTAAATCCACATGTGAAGCTCACTTCTATAGGAAAGGATGTGAAGCTCACTTCTATAGGAAAGGAATTGACCCAGGTTGAAGTATAGTACCAAAATTTCTAGAGCACAGTCATCTCATCTTGTTCATCTCAAATTCAATTTAATAAACTAGGTATCATTCTTCTATCACATCCAAATCCATTTCCTCCTCTCCAACTTCAAAGTACACATTTACTTTTTATCATTTCATTTTATTTCCAAATCTAATCAGATACACATTTTTATCTAAACTCTTTATCTAAAATATTTTAATTATTACATCAAGAGGTGTTCTATAATGTCATCAAGGAGACTCATTTCAGTACTATGTACATAAAAACCAAAACACGACTAACATATATTTAAAAAAACTAAAACTATAAAATTAAAACTATTAAAAAGTAACATATAAATATATCATATTTACTACACTTTTCAATGTAAAAATAAAACTAAAAAATGAAAATAAAGTAAACAATGTAGATAAAATAAAATTATAATTTAACTTTCTTTGTTCTAGGATGGTCGGAAAAATGGATGCAAATAATGCAAAAAATGTGAAAATTTTGAAATTTATTGAAGTTAAGTTCCAAAGGCAAGAAAGGTAGAAAATCCAAAAGGAATATGGTGTCTTGAGAAAGCAATGGAAGGATAACTTTAGAAGGCATACATGAGAGAATTGACATGGTTTATGGAGGAAGAACAATCAGTGGCCAACCCATGAGAAGGCACAGGATTGTAAGGCAGAGACAAGTTTCAATGAAAATAATTCTTTCCTCTCGAAGAAGAGAACAAAATGGAGGTGGCAATATGAAAATCAACAATCATCCAAAATCTCTTCCTATATTTTATCCTCTATTTTGTTACTACAGCTGTATACACCTAAAAATGACACGACTCTATCTAAATAAATATTTTTAATATTTATTTCATTCTATTTCCTCTATCAACAAATAAATTTATTTATTTATTTGATTCATATTCTTCTAAGTTAATTAAATATCAAAATATTTAATTACCTCTTCTAAAGTCAACAATTAAATAAAATCCTTTATTTAATTTAATTCTTCTATACAATTAAATAATTCATAATTATTTAATTAAGCCAGTTCTTCTTCTAAATTTAAATAAATAAATCAAATTTATTTAAATCCTCTTAGTCTGTCAAAAATAAAATACAATCAAATATTTTATTTATTCTTCCAAATCATGCACACACAATTAAATAAATTTATTTATTTAATTTTCTTTCTTATCTTCTAAATTCCCAGGAATCTTCCAAACCTTCTAAAAACAATTCTTCCTCTTCATGCACACAGAATTAAATAATTTATTATTTAATTCCTCTCAAAACATGTAAAAGCAAATCATGAGTCAACTAATTGATTCCAAAACTCCTGAAATAGAAAAAAGATTTCTATTTTATGATAGCATATCTTACCTTCAATAAATAGAAAAATAGTTAATTCAAAATAGCTTTTGTGTGACACTTGTCTTCTTTCTCTTTGTGCACATTCTCTCATTCTTTCTCAACCGTTGATCTCTTCTCTCATGAGTCTATAAATTGAAACCTCTTCTTCCATTTCATTCATCCAAGCTGTTAGTATTGTTACTCTGTAGAAATTCCATTTGCTTGCAATAAACTTGTTACCATATCACCATTACCATTGTTGTGAAGCTCATCTTCATTACAATCAACTATCATGACCATTCCCACTTGACATCTTGGAATAGCAAGGAGGTGCACTTTCCGAGGGCATATTCACACACAAGATCATTCGCGATAGGCCACCAATGGAAGCCATGAGGTAAAGACGTTTGTTGAGGTATTGTTCATCATTTTAGATCTTCTTTATTTATATATTCCATTGAGTTATGGGTATTATTGATGTCTTTTGATATTCACGCATAATTTCCCCTGACATTTTTGGCACCCACCATGGGGCCCTATCCCAATTTAACCCAAAACTGAGTTTTATGTGCAAAGGTTCCGTACACAGGAGGATTTGCTGCATCTGAGCAATTTTGTCATGCATCTGAGCTCTGTTCCAGCACATACGATCTTTCCACGCATATACCTCCTGTCGTTCCACATACACCTTCTGTTACGGCACATCTGATATTCCGACGCACATGCTTGTTGTTTCAACGCTTTTGCTTTCTGTTTTTGCGCTTTTGATTTTCATGTGCTTCTGATCTCTATTTTTGTGCATTCAGACTCTGAAGCTACACATCTATTCTGAGTAGTGGTTTTTAGGATATTTTCTGTAGTTTTTACTAATGCTGACACTTTTTTTCGTAGGGATATTCTCTCATCTCTTCAGGATTAGGGGTTGGTTTAGTCATTCTAGCTACAATCTTAACACACATCATCTTTTCTAATGGATAGTAATTAGATGCTCATGCAAAATCACATGTAGTTCTAACTAGAAGGGAGTAACTTGAATCTTGTTGCATCAACAAATTGAACCTAGTAACAATGCTAGGAGGATAAAATTGAACCATTGTTATCTTGCTTTTCAAAGTTAACAACTTGCATGTGTACCCAAGTAGATAGCTCATATAGTCTTTTTCATTTTAACCAGGGGAAAAGAGTAACTCTCTTTCATGTTTTTGGGAATGATACCAGACCTATGCTCTCCCCTATCTTGGGTGACCAAAATGCCAGACGTATCATTTTCGCATGTGTTGAACCTTTAGAGAGGTCTACCCTTGGATATCCTTTCGTCCTTGGGGAATGACCTTATGTGGTAACAAGCTAAAGCCAAGCCCTACCGAGCCACTATAAACAAATTGTGTTTGGAGCAAAAGTTTCAAGCAACGAGTGTTGTTGTGTTATACTGATAGCCAACCTCCCCCAAAACCCTTTAAGGCATAACCCTTGAAGGCTAGGAGACTCGACAATGGAGAGTAGCGTTGCCGCACGTATAACCACTCGAACGGTTTCCCTTACTAGTCATCCTTTGTTTTAGTAGACCAAAATCCTTCTATTTATTGACGCAAAAGGTGGGACCTTTGAAGCCACCCCAATTCATCTGGTTCTTAGTAGAGATAGCAGAGACAATCCTAAGGTTCGGTGGGGGTATGAGCCTTGGGAAACTCAGATCTTGGTATGCGTGAGAAGTGTGTGTCGTGGAGATGAGTTGGTGCTACCAAGATCCTAAAGCTATCCAATTTGAATAGGCACAGCTAGGGGACTCAACAAATATTGTCTTTACCAGCCTAGGATTGTACTTATTTTGTATCAAAAAGAGTCCAAAAATTACAAAAAAAAAGATCAAAAATCATGAAAACTTCTTTGTGTTTGCTGTGTTTTACTTGCCATAATTGATAAAATTAGATCAAAAACACCAACTTGCAACCAAGAAACCAAAAAACATCAAAAAATGTGCCAAAAATTGCAAAGAATAGTCAAGAAAACTAGAGTTGTGCATTTGTCCTCCAGAGCTACACATATACCTCAACCTACCGCGCATACATTCTGACTTGCTGCACATCTATCACCTATTATTGCACATTTAAATTTTACCAGAACTATGCTTTTGTCCCGACTTTCTGCACATTTGTCCTCTGTTTCAGCGCATTTTTCCCTGTGCATTCACAACAGTGAGTGTTTCCATACCTTTTCAGAGAAAATTTCAAACTTTCTGGGTACCCATTTTAGCCTTATTTCAATTTTTGAGATCAAATTTACCATGTAGTCACCTTTTCCATCCATCTTCATAGCATACCCTCTCTTTTCTTGGTCATCTCATCCACTTTCTACCAGGTCTTTCCAAAACAAAATCAGAGTCCCATATCAGATTGGTGCAAGACCCTTTTCAGATCATTCTAGATTCAAGTAAACCTAGTAGGTCACAAAACTTCACTAGTGGTCTTGGTGCCAGACTAGTCTCTACATAGTAAACTGTTGTGTGGTTACACAACATGCCCCATTTTAACTTGAAAAATAGGGACCCAACTTCTTTTGCTTTGCTTGGCTTGTGTTTTCCTACTTTTTGGCGGTCTGGTAAAAGTAAGTCATGCAGATGATCCTGCATAAGGAAGTTGGGGTAAGTCATCATGATTAGGTCAATTTGTCAAAGTTAGTTTTTCAAATCAATAACCTCATGGTTGGAAAGAGTACAAAATTTCATGCAGGTTTGCCTTTTGGATCACCCTGATATTCCTTAGGGAACGAAAGTTATGACAAGTCAAAGTCCTGGTCAAACCTGATATTCCGGGGGGGTCATATTTATAAATATCAGTCATCTTAAGAAAGATCACCCCGATCCAGTTTTATCAACCAATAATCATTTATCCAGAGATCTGAACATCAATTTTAAGTGATAGAGGCATTTACCCGTTGGTCAATTTCATATATTTTGTGGGGGTCATATTTTAAATACCATCCGATATTCTGAATATCACCCTATCTTCCAAATATCACCCTGGCGCAAAATATCACCATGCAACCAATATGCCAATGACGTCATCCAATCCTGATAGATAAGAAAATCACCCTGATGATGATGTCATCATCCTTTTACCTCGCAGAGGTATATTTCCAACATTGACCCTTTTTACATAACATGACGATGATGTCATAGTGCTATAACGATGAACCAAGTCATTATCCTGATGACGTCATCCTGATATTCTAAGAAAAAGGTCATTTTAGTTTTGGGGGGTCATGTCTCAAACATCACCTGACATTTTAAACATGACCTGATGTCTGAATATCACCTGATATTCTCAAACATCACCTGATATTCTCAAACATCACCTGATGTTTTCGACATAAGTTTTCCCGCCAAAGGCAGATGATCATATTACACATAGGGGGTCATATTCTGAATATCACCCGATCTTCAAATATCACCTAATCTTCCAAAGATCACCCCCTTCATCTCGCCATGCAACATTAAATGCCATAAATGCAGTAGGTGGACTCCTGCTAATTACGAACATGATCTAAACACCTGGCGATACCCGTAGATTTATGACAGAAGATCAATGGTTATGATCAAATTTGCCTTGTGTTGCCCTAATTTTGCCTTAATTATGAGGATAAAGTGAATTTCCAGTGTCATTTTACATTTACCTTGCGTTAAACAAGTTTTTACAGAGTGCAGAGCTTTCAAACCCTCATACGACCTACCTATGGACAAGCACAGCTTGTAGCAGAATAGGGCACGTGATCATCGCTGGTATCTGAATCTCTTTCATATAATTAGTAGCATAATCAAGGAGATAAGTGTTATTGAGTAAGTAATTAAAACCCTCCTGTTGTCATTTTCTACGTGTCCAGGTAGTGTGCTTTTCCACTGGTTTGAAGTAGTATGTTATGCATATTATGATGAAGTAATGATTAATGAATATAATGTGCATCATGCCGTGAAGATATAATGTTGTATGCATGCATGTGAGGTATTGTATGGTAAGACTGGTTGTGTTTATTACAGGAAACCATGGCAGACAAAAGGTTGGCCAAGTCTGAAGCTGAATTTCTTAAACCCATGTTTGTTGAACCTGAGGGTGTACGGTTCAAGTATGGCGTCATTGTAGATGCACACTAGGGAAACACAGATCTAGTCGCATGGTCATCCAGAATGCATGATGACAAGAATAATACCCTGTTGGATGCTATTTTTATGTCGAGAATGTGGACTACAACTGGATTTCCTTATTCTATGGAGGCTCCAGAGTTGATAATTAAATGTGCTAGAAACTACAACCCACAAACAAGGAGAATAGAAAAACATGGCCGGGTTTATGCAGATCTGTCCATAAGGGGATTGCAACCACTTTTAATTTGCCATTGGGAGGGAAAGTTGTTAGCATGGATTTGAAGAAATTGCAAGTTGAATATGAAAATGACAAGAAAGCAACTAGGAAGAGGATGTATCAATGGAGGGCAAAGAACAGTCCTTACACTACCTCCGCCAAATTACTAGTGCACCTCTATAAGTTTGATTTTGACGATGAATACCAATATATGATAGCCCTACTCAGCAAAGTGAAAGGCTAGCCTGATGCTGGAAGTTTCAAAGATTGGATGTATGGGGCTATCCTGATGTGCCTTTATACAGAAAACAAGCCATTATGGGATAAAATGATAAGTGATGCCCTAGATGAGTAGCTCATGAACCTAGGAGGCCTGGAGTGTTCATTTTATATGACCTCATATGTGGTATACTCATGTGCTTATAAAGGTACATTCAGTGCACTTACAACAATAGGAAGGATTGGTGGCAATACAAATGATGCACACATATGGGATCATTATCCCCAACTACAAAGACAAAATTATCTTCAAGATTACAAATTACTGAATGATGCATTTTCTATGCATCTAGTAAGGACAATGGAAGAAGATAGGACTAAAAGACTAAGCACGAAAGCTCAAGAAGTCATATACAGGCATGGTGCCTGGTTTATACAATATACCAACTTCTCTTACATCAAAATAGAAGGCTTTGCAGGACAACCCCTCATGCTCCCAATATATCCCACTGATGTAGTTGTTTTGATGGAGTTCATGAGATAGATATCCACAATACTGGATGCTTACAAAGCAAATAAAAAGATTCCACCAGTATTGTTTCCAGTAACAATGGGTTGGTACATATGCCAAGATTCTGAAAACATCAAGAAGGCCATAACTGGTTTGGACATGATGAAATTATAGCCGTTCCCATTGGCAAGATCATATGACCCATATGGGAGGATGCAGAAAATCATGGGGAAGCCCATCCATCAGAAGCACTTGGAGGATTTCTAGACAGATTGTGAAGATGAGGCTGAGGCTACAAGAAGAAAATATCAAAGGCTAACTCTCAACCAGATCAGAACATTTGATTGTATTCCAATGCCTGTGCAATTAAAAAGGGATGATGGCCAAATAATAGTAGATGAATATGAAGAAAAGAAGATATACAATGACACAATCTTAGTGCCTAATCTTACATAGCATGAGGATATCTCATTAGACCAATTTACAGGTAGGATGTTGCAGCTAACTTAGTCTTAGGTAGAGGAACAAATAAATGCATTGAAGAAGAAGGGTGTAGCCCTTACAGTTGACAATAAGAAGAAGAGACAAGAGATTCCTGACAATGAATATGATGACTTTCTGATTGAAAAGAGGAAATCTAAAGGAGAAAGAATGCCACCTCAAGAACAAAGTAAGAGACCCCCCAGAGATAAGAAAACTGATAATGAACCTAAAGGGGTAATAGTCGAAAGAATAGTTATACCAGCAAAGGATGCATCCGCATCAGGACAAGCAACAACCTCATCAGTATCACCTCCCATGGATAAGAAGAAGGCTAAGAAGATCCAAAGGCCAACTGTGGAAGCTACTGAAACATATGAGGAGGGTCAAGCATCACAAAAGCAAAAGGAAAGAGATGTTCTTCTTGATGAAGAGCCTGAAGAAGAAGACCATATGCCCCTCATTAGAAAAAGAAAAGCACCTCAGGTGATGGCATCCACACCTAAGAAACTGAGAACACCCATGAGAGGTGAAATAAAACATGACCCCATAGTATTGAGGGGAGATGGTGGTAAAGTATTCAAAAACGAATTGCAACATAACGTGCCACTTCCCACCATTGTTCAGTTCAAGACTGAACAAGCTGAAGAACAAATGAAAGAAGCTTCTAGGTCAATTCAAAGTGGTCTTGTCTCACTGGAAGAGACAGCTGACTTATCTGATGATGAGGTAGTAAAGGATGTAACCTCTCAACAAATAGAAACCCTTGCTGCTAACACCTATATAACTCCACAAGGAACTCCATCAGTACAGGTGGTTGTGTTAGAAGAGATGAAGCAAGTAGAACAGGAAAAGGAAAAGAGCCTAGAAAGGATTGCACAACAGATAGGACTTGATGAATTGGTTGATTAGGTAACTAACCCTATAGTGATCAATCTAACATACAGAGAGGATGTAAGTCCTGAACATAAAGCAGGTGCACTTGATAAAGCAGAAGATCTTGAGAAAGTGAAGCTACCAAAAATGGAAGGCCATACTTCAGATATGGGCCAACAACAACAAGATATAACTAATGAGCCTAAAATAGTAGAAGTCGAAGAAAAGGGTGGGAATGACAAAGCCATATTAAGTGAAGAAGTACCCCAGACTCAAGAGGCCTCTAGTGAAAAGGATGTATCAGGTCAGGATTGTTAGACTTAGGGCATACAACTGAGAGGGGGGGTGAATCAGTTGTTCAAAACTTTCTCTATTTAAACACTTGAATCTTCTGTAGTGATTAGCATAATATTAATCATGAACCATAATGCATTTAAATTAAAAGTAGAAATATATCAGCACATATAACACCAAGATTTTGATGTGGAAAACCTGATTAAAGGAAAAACCACAGGGTGATTAACCTAAGAATGTATTCTTTGCTAGAAGAATAGAAGAAACAAAATGGCACATGCCAATTAGGGCTCACTGCCCAAGCACACTGCTCACAAGAGGCTCACTGCTTGCAAGAGACACACTGTCTACAAAGGAATTAGTATCACCTTTATGAACTAGAGAATAGCATCTTCAGCATGCTTGAATCAGTTCCATTTAAGCCCAATACTTCTGCTCTGCCTTTCACACTTCTCTTCACTACCACTCACTCATCACCTCAAGACACACTTCAAAATGACTTCACAATCCCTTATTTATACAAGGCATTGACTTAGGAACAATCATCTAAGTCGGCAAACACCTACAAGAACATCCACAAGACGTGTAATACATCTGGTCGGCCAGTCTTAAGAAGAACACCAATATTCATGGTTATTCTTCAAATGCAAACTCTAACTTCAATGCAGACCACTAACATGAACTGGACATGATCCAATGATCATCATAACCTTCCTTGAATCACCAGGAACATCCGCACTTCATCATCCTACTAGAATTCTTCTCTCCTTCATCCGGAGCTTCAAGAACATAGTCTGTCATCACAGTCACAAATGAATAGGCTCTTCCAGACCTTCAACCCATGAACCAATCTAGATGATACTTCATAGGAATGTCCTCAACACTCCCTCAAATCCACAAAACGGGATAAAGAAATTCTGGATCTCACCAGACCTATCTGTGGCACTCTGTCACCTCTGAACACATGCTAGAACCGGTTCTACTTGAGAGACCATAACTTCTTTAGATCTTCATGCGGACCTCTAAAAACTTGACTGGAGCATCTCAAGACTTATATCTACAAACTCTTTAAACCGCATCCTCTGATCCTCAACCTATTGAGGACTTTTACCTTCCTGTCATCACTGTTCTTCACTGTTCCTAATTGAGATTTATTTTCTCAATATCCTCAACACACAGCTCATCTAATCCTTCTCATTAATGCAACATGAGTATGTTGACATCAATGATAACACCGTTTAGTCCCATACTTGCAACAATCTCCCCCTTTGTCATTGATGGCAACATATGATGTGAAAAACCATCAAGACAAGAACTTCTCCTTACTGTCACAACTCCCCCTAACAGAAACAACTATTCACATGTCTTTTCTTCCTTTATTTCTCCCCCTTTGATCAGAAACCACTTGTTTTTCACATGTCTTCTCTCCCCCTTTGACATCAATGGCAAAGGGCTCATACTTGCAACTTCATTACTTCATAACATACCAGCTACTCCCCCTAAGTAGCAGCTCCCTTATCATCAATCCAGATCACAAGATATGACTATGATATCCACCGGATTGATGCACATCAGTGCATCCTAGTTCATCACCGGAGGGGCAATAACCCTAACTTCTCCCTGAGATACTCAAAAGAGTCATTGGGAAGAGGTTTAGTAAAAATATCTGCAATCTGATCCTTGGAGAGCACATACTCCAATCTGACTTCATCCTTGTTCACTTGCTCTCTCAGAAAGTGAAACTTGATAGATATATGCTTAGTCTTAGAATGCAACACCAGATTCTTAGAAATATTTATTGCACTTGAATTATCACAGAAAATTGTGATAGGCTCCTCATATTCTACTTTAATATCTCTTAGCATCTGCTTCATCCATAAAACTTGAGTGCAACTACCTGCTGCTGCAATGTATTCTGCTTCAGTTGTGGACAGGGATATTGCCTCTTATTTCTTGCTTAGCCAAGAAACTAATCTTTTTCCCAAAAATAATGCTCCTCCACTGGTACTCTTTCTGTCATCCACATCTCTTGCCCAATCTGCATATGTATATGCATGAAGAGAAAAATTATGATCTCTAGGATACCACAGACCATTCTCAACTGTTCCTTTTAGGTACCTAAAAATTCTTTTGATTGCCATAACATGAGATTCTCTAGGATCAGCCTGGAATCTTGCCACAAGACCAACAACCTATATTATATCTGGTCTAGTTTGAGTGAGATACAATAATCCTCCAATCATTGATCTGTACTTTGTCTGATCTGCCTTAGGAGAGTCGTCATCTTTGCTCAACTTACATCCGGTTACCATGGGAGTGTTCATTGGCTTTGAATCTTCCATTCCAAATTTCCTCAACAATTCTTTCACATATTTGGTCTAGGAAATAAAGATTCCTTTCTTTGTCTGAGTAATTTGCAGACCCAAGAAGAAATTCATTTCACTGAGCATTGACATCTCAAATTCACTTTCCATTTGATTTGCAAAGGTTTTACACATACTGTCTCTTCCTCCAAAGATGATATCATCAACAAATACTTCAATAATCAAGATGTTTTCATGATCAATTTTGAAATATAGGTTACTATCAGCAGTACCTTTATTGAAACCAATCTTCAAAAGATGTTTGTCTAGTCTTTCATACCATGCTCTTGGGGCTTGCTTTAGTCCATACAGTGCCTTCTTTAATTTGCAGACCATATCACCATGCTCAGATAACTGAAATCCATCTGGTTGTTCAATGTACACTTCTTCTTCTAAGTCACCATTCAGGAAAGAAGATTTGACATCCATCTGATACACCTTGAAATCCTTGAAGGTAGCAAATGCAAGAAATAATCTAACTGCTTCAATTCTTGCCACCAGAGCAAAGGTTTCTTCAAAATCAATTCATTCTATTTGAGAGTAGCCTTTGCAGACCAATCTAGCTTTATTTCTAATTACTTCACCAACTTCATTTAGTTTGTTCCGGAAGACCCATTTGGTTCCAATCACATTCTTGTTTCTAGGTCTGGGAACAAGATCCCAAGTTTGATTTTTCTCAATTTGCATCAATTCTTCCTTCATTGCTTTGGTCCAGTTTTCATCATTACAAGCTTCATTTATTGTCTTAGGTTCAATCTTTGAAATCAGACAATATTCATCTGAATTTTGAGCAATTTTCCTTCTGGTTTGCACACCTTTGCTTTTGTCACCTATGATCTAATCTTTAGAGTGGTTCAGTCTTACATACCTTGGAACTTTGGGAGTTTCTTGAACTTTTCCTTCTTGATCAGGCTCATTCAGACCTATCTCTTCTTTCTGATTTACCGGATCAGTCTGAATCTAATTTTCAGAAGAGGATTGAGCTCCTTGAACTAGAACACCATTCTGATCATCTTCATCATATTCATAAAACCTTGAGGGTTTCTCTATTCCCTCATCAACCTTTACATTTGTGCTTTCTATCATCTTTCTTAGTCTCTTATTATAACACCGGTATGCTTTGCTTTGAGTAGAGTAACCCAAGAATATTCCTTCATCACTTCTAGCATCAAACTTGCCTAAATCTTCATCTCTTTTGATGTAACATTTGCTACCGAAGACTCTAAAATATCTTACAGTAGGAGTAATGCCAAACCAGAGTTCATAAGGGGTCTTACCGGTATTGCTTCTGATTTGAACTCGATTAAGAGTATAGACTGCAGTGCTGACAGCTTCTCTCCAATAGATCTAAGGAACGTTTGCTTCCATCATCATAGTCCTAGATGCTTCCTGGATGGTCTGGTTCTTTCTCTCCACTACTCCATTTTACTATGGAGTCCTCAGAGCAAACAACTGTCTCTTAATTCCATGTTTCTCACAGAATTCTATGAACTCACCGGATGTGAATTCTCCACCTCTATCAGACCTCAGACATTTCAACTTTAATCCAGTTTCATTCTCTACCATAGCCTTGAATATTTTGAATTTCTCAAGAGCTTCTGATTTCTCCTTTAGAAAGGTTACCCACATCATTCAGGAATAGTCATCTATTAGCAGCATGAAGTATCTATCACCTTGAAGACTTCTCGTTCTTACCAGACCACAAAGATCAGTGTCAACTAAGTCCAATAGTCTGGTAGAAGACAGTTCCTTGCATTTGAATGTGACTCTGCTCAGCTTACCTAACTGGCATTCCTTGCACAAGTTGTTAGTAGGTTTCACCAATTTTGGATGATCTCTTACAGCCTAAGTATTTCTTATCTTGATGATATTATCAAAATTCACATGACACATCCTTCTATGCCATAACCAACTCTGATCAACTTGAACAAATAAGAAGCTTTTACCAGTACCAACCAAGTGGAAGATATTACCTTTAGTTTGAGTACCGGATGCAATCTTTGTTCCGGATCTTTCAAAGATTTTGCATTTTCCATCCTTGAATCGGAGATCATAGCCTTTGTCCACCAACTGTCCAACACTGAGAAGATTGTGCTTCAAACCTTCAACATACAGTACATTACCAGTTTTGTTTCTTCCATCAAAAGAAATAGTTCCTCTTCCTCTGATTCTACTAGCAGAATTATCACCAAACTTCACCACTCCTCCTTCATACCTTTCCAAATCTATGAACTTATTCTTGTCACCTATCATGTGGTGAGAGAAACCACTGTCAATGACCCAATCATTCTTTTCTTCAACTTGGGCAGCCAGAGCTCTTTCTACAACTTTATGATTGATAGATACAAAGGATATTAGTTCTTCTTCCTTGATGGCAATAAACACCCATTCACTTCCAGATTTATTTCCTATCTCTGATTCATCATCTGTTACTCCTTCATTATCATCTTCTTCATGAACATAGTAACAATTCTTTTAGAACCTTGATCTATTAGGATTTGGCTTTGAAAATCTTTCCAGACATTTTGAGGCAAAATGACCAATCTTATTGCAGTTAAAACAATTAAAAGGCAAATTTCCTTCATACTTACTGGATCCTCTTGGCAGTCTCTTTGCAATGAGGGCTTCAAGTTGAGTAGTTTCTACTTCTTCTTCTTCTGGGTCTTTTCTTGCTTTTCCATACCATGACAATTTCCTTGATGAGTTCTCTCCCAGATCAAATCCTTGTTTACCTTTCACAAAGGCACTGGCTTTGAATGCAGATTTAGTTTTGGGGGGATCATCTCCAAATTCGGTCATATCAAAAGCAGCCAGTTTGCCAGCCAATTAGTCTCTTGTGATAGTTGTATGGGCTCTGAATTCATCAATGGCAGCAACCTTGATTTTGTAAGAGGCAGGAAGGAATCTGAGAATCTTACCAACAATCTCATTTTCTTCCAAGACTCCACCAGAATTTCTAATTCCACAAACCAGCTCATTCACTCTTGGCATAAAAGTGGTAATATTTTCATCATCTCTCATCTTTAGTTTTTCAAATTTCCCTTTTAGACTCTGTAACCTTGCACATTTAACATACTTGTCTCCTTCAAGCAGAAGTTCCAGTTTAATCCAGATCTCATAGGCAGTTGGTAGATCAATAACATTTGAGAGCTCTGAGTCAGTTAATGCACTTACAAGAGCCTCTTTGGTCCATAGATTGTTTTCAGCATCTGTGATTTCATTTAGGGTTGTCAGACCACCCTATGGAGGTACATATGCTTTTGTGACCATGGACCAGTACGCCTTTCCCATACACTACAAGTGACATTTCATGCGACCTTTCCAAAGAGAAAAGTTGGTTCCATCAAACTTTGAACTATCCTTCTTATATGACGACATCCTAGATCTCCTCAAGCAGTTAAGCTCCTTTTAGAGGAACTTAGCTCTGATACCAATTGTTAGACTTAGGGCAGACAACTAAGAGGGGGGGTGAATCAGTTGTGCAAAACTTTCTCTATTTAAACACTTGAATCTTCTTTAGTGATTAGCATAATATTAATCATGAGCCATAATGCATTTAAATTAAAAGCATAAACATATCAGCACATATAACACCAAGATTTTGCGTGGAAAACCTGGTTAAGGGAAAAACCACCGGGTGATTAACCCAAGAATGTATTCTCTATTAGAAGAATAGAAGGAACAAAATGGCACATGCCAATTAGGGCTCACTACCTACAAGAGACACATTGTCTAAAAAGGAATTAGTATCACCTTTATGAACTGGAGAATAGCATATTTAGCATGCTTGAATTAGTTCCATTTAAGCCCAATACTTCTACTCTGCCTTTCACACTTCTCTTCACTACCACTCACTCATCACCTCAAGACACACTTCAAAATGACTTCATAATCCCTTATTTATACAAGGCATCGACTTAGGAATAATCATCTAAGTCAGCAAACACCTACAAGAACATCTGCAAGACGTGTAATACATCCGGTCGAATAGTCCCAAGAAGAACACCAATATCCGTGGTTATTCTTCAAATGCAAACTCTAACTTCAATGCGGACCACTAACATGAACTAGACATGATCCAACGATCATCATAACCTTCCCTAAATCACCAGGAACATCCGCACTTCATCATCCTACTGGAATTCTTCTCTACTTCATCTGGAGCTTCAAGAACATAGTCTGTCATCACTATCACAAATGAATAGGCTCTTCCAGACCTTCAACCCACAAACCAATCTAGTTGATACTTCACAGGAACGTCCTCAACACTCCCTCAAATCTGCAGAACGGGATAATGAAATTCTGGATCTCACCGGACCTATCTATGGCACTCTGTCACCTTTGAACACCTGCTGGAACCAGTTCTACTTGAGCGACCATAACTTCTTCAGATCTTCATGCGGACCTCTGAAAACTTGACTGGAACATCTCAAGACATATATCTACAAACCATTTAAACCACATCCTTTGATCCTCAACCTATTGAGGACTTTTACCTTCCTGTCATCACTGTTCTTCACTATTCCTGATTGAGACTCATTTTCTCAATATCCTTAGCACACAACTCATCTAATCCTTCTCATTAATACAACATGAGTATGTTGACATCAATGACAACACCGTTTAGGCCAATACTTGCAACAAGGATGACCTAAAAACTCGAGAGGTAGATTCATCAGGTGCGGATCAAAATGTGATCCAAGATCAGACGGATGCACCTAAGATAGATACCATGATATCCATAGATGCGAATATGCCTCAAGATGAGGAAATCACCAAGGTGGATGAAATGAAAGAAGATACAGTGCAGGATCAAATATAGGATCATCAGGTGGATGCACCACAAGACCCTCCACCACAAGAAGAAGTTCCTCAACAGGAGGAAGTACCCCAGGATTACCCTCATGAAGAGCATCATGAGGAAGAAATAAGGAAGTCACCATCTCCATCGAAAATAGATGCAATTACTAGAGAACAGGGTGACCATGATGATGATAATAGAAGACAAGGATCCAGAGACCCAATTCCTCCATGGCTTGAGAAAGAAATAGGGATGGAATCAGGTTTTGAAATCCAAGAGTTCGATGTGTCAACACTATTTTCAGAGACCATCATGAAGCTGAAGAGGAAGGCTAGGTTAACCTTGGCCATAAGAAGAGATCCTAATACAGGCAGAAGGACTGCTCAGATAGCACTCCCCAAGGTTGCAAAGGAGAAAGGCAAGATCACTCTAGAAGAATTCCAGATTACCATAGTAGATTTAGGATTTGCCAATGAAGACCAAGAAGGTCAAGAGGGAAAAGACATAATTGATTCTTTGACCCAAAGGGTAAAGAAGGAAAAGGAGAAAAATAAGCAGCATAAAGAACACATTGCTTAGCTACATACCTACATAAAACGGTTAATTAACCTTGATGATACTTCAACTTTAGAGGCAGTCTCATTGACTACAATTTCTCAGGAAGAGGTCAATAAGTTGGACCTTATGAAGCATGAATTAGTAATAATGAGAAAGTGGATGGTATCCACACTCACTGGAGCTGAAGAAGTAGTGAAAGCCTCTTTGTAGAGGTGGAATTCTCTAAGTATCTCCAGAAGGAAGGTTGTCAAATTGCAAATGGAGGTCGGAAGGTCATTCCAATTAGAGAAAGCCTTGAGTGCTTTGGTTGAAATAAAGAGGATTAATCCTCAGGTTCTAATAAACAAATAGGTGCTAGATAATAATATCACCATGCTGATAGATATCTGGTATAAAGATATTAATTTTGAATGTGATGTGTTAAAGAGGTGCAATAGCAAATTAAGAGACATCAGCATGAAGCTGCATGACATGATGTCATTTGAAGCAGAAATCCTGGAGGCCCTAGAGGGGAGAGTAGAAGGAAAGATTGAGAATCAAGATGTAGATTTTGCTATAAAGGCTCTACATAATAACTTCTAGCTGATAGCTGATGACCCTCTTAACCACCTAACAAAAGAAGCCATGGACAAGATCATGAGGATCAAGGTCAAGGTGGAGAACTACAATGCAACATTAGGCAGTAGGAGGAGCAAATTGGAGGCTCTTCAAGATAAATATTAGGCCCACAAGCACACCATTGTCAAGGCAAAAACTCAAGATGGCAGAGAAGTTGAACAAGTGGTGGGAGCATCTGAAAATGTCAGGACAATCATGCAGGCCCATATGCAAAGCAGCGTTCATCAAGATGATGAAGATATGGGAAGTGACGATCCAGATGCTCATGATGATGAGGATGAAGAACCTGAAGAATGAAGAGTAGATGAAGATGCAATACCAAAGAAGGCATAGGCATCCAACATTTGGAGAAAATAAGTAATTCAGATGGTTCCCAACTAGCAACTTGTGCCACATGAAATGTTGACAAAGTCAAAGATGAATATCCACCATAGATCTTAATAGATACGTCTTGATCGTAGATCATGTGTAACTGCTCCCTCACCTTGTTCTATAAAAGGTGTAGGGATGCTTTGTTTTAAACATTTGAAGCTTAATTGAAATTTGTTTGCTGAAGTATCAGGGCTCATTTCAAAGTTATTGTATATGTACATGTTTTTGCATACTTAGTGAAAGAGAAGACTATTTTGATTACTAATCATCGTAAATTCTGAGTAATTTGTGTCTGAATTCTTGATATATGCTTTGATTTTCTACGTCCCTTGGAATGCTCATTAGTCTGCATGCATTGTCTTCATTCACCATTCTCTGAAGTTAGCATCAACTGTATCTAGCTGTGGAACATCCTGGTGAACATATGGTTTGATTTCTTCTTTTTCATGACAGTATCAAGTGTGTATGTGGCTCAATAGCTGAAGATTCATCATAATTTGAAGTATTTGTTTACATTTCTTTTAAGTTTAGAACAATTCACCATCACAATTGCAAATAATAGATAATCAGAAGAAAATTACATGAAATATGCAGACAACTCATAGATAATTGAAGATTTATAGCATATTTGAAGTTAAAGCATGTACAATTGATAAATATCATGCAAAGATTTGAGTACAAACACATTATTTGTGGAAATATCTTGTGCAAATAACCTTCTGTGTAGCATCTTTTTAGAGACTGAATCCTATAGATGAACTGACGTAAGGCCCCTGAATGGAAAATAGCAACTCACATCAACCATTGAGTAATGTCAGTTGATTAAGACCTAATCCACGGAGACTTGGGATCATGAATTCTTTGAATTCATCGTATCTTTCAAGATGAGTAAAGGTTGATGTGTAACTTTTATTCTATGTTTATTTATGACTAACATCATGATCATCATAAATTGGTGCTAGAAGGAGGGCCAAAAGAGGAAGATCATCGTCAGTAAGTTAGGTTTGATGATGCAGGAAGTAAGGTAACACTGAAACACTTCTGAATTTCAAGTATTGAACAAAGATTTATTGTATTAAGCTTGTATATGCTAATCATGTGTAAAGTTTTCAAGATTAATCATAAATATTGCAAGCTTTATGGTAGATCATCGTGAATTTGCAAAGATTAGCCAATTTTAGGTAAATCTATCAAAGCTTTGAGGTAATCAGCCTTAGAAACCTGATATCTGGTTGCAAGTGTCACCAAACCTCAATAACACCTCATATTTGCAGTGTTCATGAAAATATTCTATAAATATCTAATCAGTCTCACTTTTTGACCATAAATATAGTCTTTGTTGGTAAATTCCAACTGATCTTTACAAGTATACAGCTAATTTATTTAAATTTTAGACATCTTGGCTCATAGGATAAATACCAGGCCTAGGTCCAGTGGAATATTTGAATAATTACCTATCAGAGGATTCAGACCTAGAACTGTCGATATCCATCATACTCTTGGTTCTAGTGCTTCAGGAGCATCGCTAGAACGTCCTCTCGTAACTCCTATTGGTTTACAATCACTTATAGGATCAGCTGTTACACCTCCAGTTTAGCCTCAGCCTTTCATACCTCAGGGTCAGCCTCCACCGATGGCAATGTCTTTCTTTACAGCGGCATCACCATTAACTTTCCTGGCATATCATGCTTTGCCAAAGAATCTAGACAAAATTTGCCCAAAGTATCATCCGTATCAGGATGCGAATGACCATAACAGAACTTTCAAAGAAGCCTGTTGTAGAGCTAGAATAGAGCATCAGGGTGTTGTATGCAAATTATTTCCTTTTTCCTTAGTGGAAGAAGCCTATAATTGGTATATTAGCCTTGGTCAAGGCTCAGTCGGATCCTGGGCTATCCTGGAGAAAGTTTTCACTGATAGGTTCAAAATACCAATAGATCCTTCAATGAATTATCACCTATTTGCCACAATCAAACGGTTTGAAGGAGAACCTATAGCCAATTTCAACGCTAGGTTCCAGAAAATGCTATCTAAGTTAGTTGCCCCATATATTGTAGTAGATGTTTCTATTAGGAGCATTTATTATTCAGCTCTAGATCCTTTAACATCCATGTTCATCAGGAGAGCACATCCTAAAATCACAACTTTAACAGGAGCTTTCCAAGAAGCTATCAAAGTCAATCAACAGTTAGTTCCTGCACCTACACCAAACATAGCATTTCCCACACTTCCTAGCTATCTAGGATATCCTGCTCAGCAACAGCCAAATGGAGCCATGATGCCTCCAGCTGTCATGCCTGCACCTTTGCAAATACCTCCATTGAGTATAATGCCACCTCCAAATGGAAATGGCCAGATGATGTAATATCCTAGACAAGTACAAACACCTCAGATTGTAGACTAGCCTGCCAATAATCAAAACAATGGATCTTCCTTTTTCAAACCCTCCACAGAAAATGTAGTGGCTAAGGTCCAGGAAGAAAAAGAAGAGATCAAAGAAATATCAGCTTAGCTAAGGAAGCTTACAACTAAGATCACTCACTTGAGAAGTCAAAAATTCTACTCCCATCCTAACCAGAATAGAGGTTATAACAATGACAGACCAAATTATCCTAATAGGGGGTATAATAACAATAATTATAACAATAATGACAATATTAATCCTCAAAGACAGCCTAGAGTGTGGAACACCAGGCCAAATAATGGTTCTTTGCCATCCCCCCTAGACAATCAGCCCCCTAGTGAAGCCAAACAGACTACTAGAGTCAATCTTGTAGAAGCAACCCTCACTAACTGGTGTAGAATTCATAACACCAATGCACATGCATAGTTGGACTGTCCTCAATTCAGAATTGCTGCTAGTATTTTTTAGACTGAAGTGTCCAATACTTCAGGAGGTCAACATCAGGTAGAGGGAAATGAACTTGTTCCTTGTGGATATGATTCTACTTTAGTGCTTGAGAGTTATACTCATCATCCTTATCAACAGATAGTGCCCACTCACCAAGATTATGCCCTGGCATGTGAGGAATCAACCATGGCTTTTGAGTCAAATTATGTCTTCCCTTTTGAAGATGAAAATGAGCCTTCAAATGAACATGAGGAGGTGCATGCATACCAATAGCAATATCAGGGTAAGCATAACTATAACCTGAGAAGTAATGCCAACAAACCTTCTGGTCCATTGACTTCTTCTTTACGTCCAAATAATTTCAATACACCTCCTGATCCCAAGGCAAGTAATAACCCTGGTTTTCCCAAGGTAAATGCTCAATATTTAACATCACCAAATAATGTACCAAAAACTGCTAACCTACCTCATGAATCTGAGAAGTTAGTCACATATCTGGCTGATGAAATGAAGAAAATCAAAATCAGCTTGTCTTTGTCAGAGTTGCTCAAAACTCCTGCCATCAAGAAGGCATTTATGAAATCACTAGATGATCCTACTCCGAAAGAAGATCATCATTCCCTAGGTCAGTCCAGTGGTAAAGATCATGCTGCTAGAGACAATAATGTTAAACATAAGGTGCTAGCTATTGTTCAAGCTGTAGAGACCTCACACATGACCTTATATAGAGATAAAGGTGAGTCACCCCCATTCCTCCTGACTATAAGGATATTCAGTAAAAACTTACACAACTATTTAGTAGACTCAGGAGCATCTATGAATGTAATGCCCTTATCTATATGCAATGCTTTAGGCCTGCATCATGCTAAATCTTTGAAGAAAGTCATGCAATTGGACAAAACAGAAGTAAGTGTAGTAGGAGAGTTAACTCACATCCATATGCAGCTAGCATCGGATCCCCGAACCCAATATTATATTGGCATTCAGGTAGTTGACATACCTGACACTTATGGGATGCTACTCATCAGAGACTGGTCCAAAACTCTCAATGGATACATGTCCATGGATTTCATTCACATGTGGTTACCCTAGAAGGGGATACCAAACCAGATAAGAATAGATGCTAAACCTAGAATGAAGCACATGATCACCGAATACAACAAAACTAGTGAGATCATGTAAATAGATGTAGAACATGGAGTTCATTCCATAAGACCTCAGACTGTCAGGATAGAAGAGATCCTGATGTATGACATGCATCATCATGATGATCATCCTCCAGATGATAAAATGGTTGTAGAATCTGATAGTAATCCTGAGGATGAAAATGAGGTAGACCATTACAAAGATTTTGAAAAACACTTATCCAAACAGGTAAAGTGATGTTAGTTATTAGAAATACCTGCTAATGATATTTTAATGGATGGTTGGTGCAAGTTGCATAGTGAACCACATTTCGAGAAGACTTACGAAGCATGCATAGACATGCTGGAGCTAGAACAAGCATGCAGTGATGTATCATCATCAACATCAGAGGTAAGTTCATCGGAGAGTGATAATGATGGTGATGTTGATTGCTGTTTATTTCTTGTAGGAACAGGAGAATCCATACATCAGGATGAAAAGCATGTTCAAATGACAGAAGAGATGCTGGTATGCAACTAGAGTAATGTTACAAGAAAAGAGAAAATCACCAAAGGGAGTGATTGTTTAGTTGAATCAGATTATGAATTATCTGATGAGGACAGAAGTAGCAATCTGTCTAAATTTGAAGAGTTTATGAAAGAAGAGATCCAGAAGATGACACAGCAGCAGAGGTCTCCCCAGGATACCTTAATTGAGAACTGGTGTAGGTTACATGAGGCACCTCACTCAGAGACTGCCTGTTCTTTGTGTTTGCATCTCCTAAAATGACAGACTTTGCCCAGTCCAAAAGATCATCCTTCTGATGATAAAAGGAAAGAAGAGACATCAACTTCATAGAAGAAAGGAAAGATGAAGCCTGAGAAAGCTGAAATACCTAAGTTAAAGTGGATATCAAGTGGTGCAGCTACTAGAGCTGCAAAGAAGAAAGAAGGCTCAAATAAGCCTTTGAATGAAGATAAACAATGGATCCTTAGATTTGATGGATCCAAGTCCAAACAAGGAGTTGGAGTAGGGATAGATCTCATTGATCCATCTGGAAAATCCTACTTGGCAGCATACAGACTACAGTTCCCCTGTACTAACAATGTAACATAGTATGAAGCTTTAATTCATGGGATATTATTTGCCCTTAAGAAAAAAGTAAAAATTTTGCATGTCTATGGAGACTCAGAATTAGTGGTTAGACAGGTGAGAGGAATTTACTCCTGCAACTATAAAAAACTGTCTAATTATAGACACAGGGTGTGGGATCTGATTGAAGACTTTGATGCATTCAATATCACCCACATACCCAAAGAACGGAACCATAGGGCAGATGCTTTAGCCCAGGCTGCTAGTACATTAGAGCCATTGCCCATTTCTGGTCTAAAAAGTTTCTCAATAGAGCTGGTATTAGTGCCTTTTGTGCTTGACAATGTGACAAACCTCCAAGTGTTTGGCGATGATCAGCATATCCTAGACTTCATCTCCAACAGAGATATATTTGATGCTTAGATCATAGGTGAGAATAATACAAAAGATCATGTATGGGAAGAGGAAGAAATTTTAGAGTTGCCCAGCAATAAGATTCCTAAAGGAATGATTGAGCTAGAGAGAGCTTTTGATCTGGACAACATGTTGAGAGCTTTTGATCTGGACAACATGTTGAAATAGAAAGACCTTCCAAAAGCTGATGGAGGACAATATTCATAGGTGAATATTAGACAAATTGATGAAAAGAGGAATGTCCTGATAGGGAAAGTTTGCATAGAAGAAGAGTTAGAAGGAATCACCCAGGCTCTCAAAGATTACATACATGTCATAGCTTGGACCTATGATGAGCTAAAAACATATGACACATCAGTCATTACACACACCATACCCCTCAAGCCAGATGCCAAACCTTTCAAACAGAAGCAAAGGCCTGTCAATGCTTTGCTAGAACCTATAATATTTGAGGAGGTTAAGAAACTATTAAATGCCAGGATTATATTTCCTGTGAGACACTCCACCTGGGTAGCAAATCTGGTCCTAGTGAGAAAGAAAAATGGAGACATCAGACTATCTATGGACTTCAGGAACCTGAACAGAGCATTTGAGAAGGATAATTATCCTTTACCTTCCCTAGATGAGGTCCTACAAATTGTAAATGGTGCTAAAATGATGTCATTCCTGGATGGTTTTTCAGGCTACAATCAAGTAATGGTAGATAAAATTGATAGACTGAAAACCACCTTCACCACAAAGTGGGGGATATTCGCCTACAAGCGCATGCCGTTTGGGCTGATAAATGCTGGAGCAACATTCCAGCAAGCAATGGACATAGCCTTCAAAGGCTTAATAGGAAAATGTATAGTCATATACATGGATGACTTAACAGTGTTCTCTAAAGATAGAGGAAACCATGTAGTAGATCTTAGAAATGTGCTTAAAAAATGTGAAAAATATGGGATATCTTTAAACCCCAAGAAATGCATATTTGGGGTGATAACAGGAAAATTACTAGGCCACCTGATAACTGAAGATGGGATTATCATTGATCCTGACAGGGTGGAGTCTATTATGAAAATACAGCTTCCTGGAAGCAAGAAAGAGCTTAAATCCTACATCGGTAAGATTAATTTTGTTAGGAAGTTTATCACTGGTTTTGCTGAAATAGTTAGACCTTTAAATGCCATGCTCAAGAAGGATGCAAAGATTGAGTGGACACCAGAGGCTAGAGCAGATTTTGAAGACATTAAAAAAGCTATATCTGATGCTCCAGTACTGATCAGTCCAGACTCCACCAAGGACTTCTATATTTATTCGTTTGCTTCAGAGCATACCTCTACAGCAATGCTGACACAGAGAGATGAAGAAAAGGAAGAGAAGCCCATAGCCTTCATGAGCTGTCCTTTCAAAGATGATGAACTAAGATATATGGATGTTGAAAGGAAGGCACTTGCTCTGGTCAAATCAGTGAAGAAGTTTAGGCACTATATCCTAAGAAGTAGAGTTATTGTTGTGGTCCCTGATGCAGTAGTGAAGATGCTCTTAATGCAGAGCGAGCCAGGTGAAAAAAGGGCTAAGTGGATCACAGTCCTACAAGAATATGACATGGAAATTACACCCATGAAGCTAGTGAGAGGACAGGCTTTAATCCAGATGATATCAGAGATTGACCCCAATATCATCAGTCAGCAGTATGTAATCAATGCTAAGAATAATGGAGAGTGGTACTCAGACATCAGGCACATCCTTATTATTGGCAGATGTCCTCCAAGACTGTAGGTCTCACAAAGGAGAGCCCTAAAAATAAGATCGCATAAGTATATGATGAAAGGGGGAGTCCTTTTCAAGAAAAATTATGAAGGAATATACCTAAGATGCCTAGAGAGGCCAGAAGCAGAAAGAGTGTTATCAGAGCTACATGATAAGTTTGGAACAACACATGGGTCACCCTTGGCCACAACTCATGCTATCCTCAGGGCAGAATACTACTGGCCCACCATTTTCAAGGATACCACTGAACATATTAAATGTTGTCATGTATGTCAGGTTGCTGCTAATAGAGAAAGATATGCTACTCAACCTTTGCAGCCAGTGATGGAGATGCACCCATTTGCACAGTGGGGCATGGACTTCATAGGACTAGTCAATCCTCCATCATCATCTAGCCACAGGTATGTCTTAACGATTACTGACTACTGTACCAGGTGGACCGAAGCTGTCAACACCAAAACCTGTAATGCTGATGATGTCATCAGATTTTTGGAAAGTAATATTGTCACCAGGTATGGAATCCCCTATGCTCTGGTAAGTGATAACAGGTCTGCTTTTGCCTCAACTAAATTGTCAAGCTGGGCTTTTGATTATGGGATTATATTGAAGTTCTCATCCAACTATTATCCCCAAGGGAATGGATTAGCAGAATCCACCAACAAAAATTTGTTGAATATCATAAAAAAGTTAATAGAAAAGAACCCTAGGGAGTGGAAGACACTTCTGAAGTATGCCTTATGGGTAGACAGAACCAGGAACAAGGCTGCATTAGGAAACTCACCTTATCATTTAGTGTATGGGGTGGATCCCATCCTTCCTGTAAACTTGAAAATTCCTACACTGCAGTTTGCCCAAGAAGACCTAGGCATAGACAATAAGCAAGAAGTCAGGTTGCTTCAGTTGATGCACCTGGAAGAGAAAAGAAGTCAGGCAATTGATCAGTTTGCCAAACATCAGGCTGTTGTCAAACACTGGTTTGACAAAAGAGCCAGGGTTAAAGCCTTGAGAATATCTGATTTAGTCTTGATGTGGGACAAAGCACATGAGAGGAAAGGAGACCATGGTAAGTTTGACAAATTATGGATAGGTCCCTTCCAAATTTCTAAAATATTAGGAGACAACACTTACAAGCTGAAAACTTGACTGGTGAGGATGTTCCATTACCAATTAATGGACAATTCTTCAAACATTATTTCCAATCCTAAGCAGCTTCATGATAGTCATGTGTATTATAGTGTATATTTGTATAGTTGTCTATACAGTTTGTTTTGTGTTTTGTTTCTGTTTGCTTCTCAAGTTTCTGTTTTGGTTAGTCAAGATGATGCAACTCATCACCCCAGAAAATAACTAAATTGTTAGGATTCAAGTGATGAGATCAAATTCATATATAGGTTATGATTCATTTTGAGAAGTACTTGTGATCAGGTCTGTGATATCCTTTCATCAGGGCGCCTTTTCTTGACCAAAGTGACTCTTTCACAATGACTCACCTAACAGCCTTGGGTTTGTTGAACACACAAGTATAGGTGTTAAGTGAAAAATCCAAAGGGACTCCCTTGCTACCAATACAATCTCCAACCTAAATCAGAAAGTGACCATACCTTGTACACTGAGATTTCATGATGACATAAGATATATGAAGTATACAAAATATTGAAAAAATCTAAAAATATAATAAAATTAGGCCATCTAAGTAACTCTATTGGGGCTATAGACGCCTACTGGCAGTGGGGCTCTACTTAGGGGGATTGTATAGATAACCTTGTCGAGGCTATGGACGCCTACTGGCAGCAAGGATCTATCCATGTTGGCTATGACAGATGATCTCCAACTATGTAGCTCAACACCATTTACTCATGTTTTCAACTTGCTTTCAAGATGAGGATAATTAATCATTTGCACACACATGATCCTTTGTTCACATTGTTGCCATGATGAAAATTTGTCATTCAGAAAGATTATGATGCTTATACTTAGAAAAGAGTTAGAATACTATATATGAATGTGATCACCTCACTTGAATCATTGGAATTTTGTTGTTTTCTTTGGTGGAAAGTTGTTATGTGGTTACACAACATGCCCCATTTTGACTTGACAAAACAGGGACCCAACCTCTTTTGCTTGGCTTGGCTTGTGTTTTCTTTCTTTTTGGTAGTCTGGTAAAAGTAAGTCATGCAGATGATCATGCATAAGGAAGCTGGGGTAAGTCATCATGATCAGGTTAGTTTGTCAAAGTTAGTTTTTCAAATCAATAACCTCATGGTTGGAAAGAGTACAAAATTTTATGCAAGTTTGCCTTTTGGATCGCCCTGATATTCCTTAGGGAACGAAAGTTATGACAAGTCAAAGTCCTGGTCAACCCTGACATTCCGGGGGGGTCATATTTACAAATATCAGTCATCTTAAGAAAGATCACCCCGATCCGATTTTATCACCCGATAATCATTTATCTGGAGATCCAAACATCAATTTTAAGTGATAGAGGCATTTACCCGTCGGTCAGTTTCATATATTTTACGGGGGTCATATTTTAAATATCACTTGATATTCTGAATATCACCTGATATTCTGAATATCACCCTATCTTCCAAATATCACCATGGCACAAAATATCATCCTGCAACTAATATGCCAATGACGTCATCCAATCCTGAGAGATAAGAAAATCACCCTGATGATGATGTCATCATTCTTTTACCTCACAGAGGTATATTTCCAATGTTGACCCTTTTTACATAACATGACGATGACATCATAGTGCTATAACGATAAACCAAGTCATTATCCTGATGACGTCATCCTAATATTCTGAGAAAAGGTCATTTTAGTTTTTGGGGGTCATGTCTCAAACATCACCCGACATTTTAAACATGACCCGATGTCTGAATATCACCTGATATTCTCGAACATCACCTGATGTTTTTGACATAAGTTTTCCCACCAAAGGTGGATGATCATATTACACATAGGGGGTCGTATTCTGAATATCACCTGATCTTCAAAATATCACCTAATCTTCTGAAGATCACCCCTTCATCTCACCGCACAACATTAAATTCCATAAATGCAGTAGGTGGACTCCTGCTGATTGCGAACATGATCTAAACACCTGGCGATACCCATAGATTTATGACAAAAGATCAATGGTTATGATCAAATTTTCCTTGTGTTGCCCTAATTTTGCCCTAATTATAGGATAAAGTGAATTTCCAGCGTCATTTTACATTTACCTTGCATTAAAATGAGTTTTTACAGAGCGCAGAGCTTTCAAACCCTCATACGACCTACCTGTGGACACGCACGGCTTGTAATAGAATAGGACACGTGATCATCGCTGGTATCTGAATCTCTTTCATATAATCATTAGCATAATCAATGACATAAGCGTTATCAAGTAAGTAATTAAAACTCTCCTATTGTCATTTTCTACGTGTCCAGGTAGTGTGCTTTTCCACTGGTTTGAATTAGTATGTTATGCATATTATGATGAAGTAATGATTAATGACTATAATGTGCATCATGTCGTGAAGATATAATGTTGTATGCATGTATGTGAGGTATTTTATGGTAAGACTGGTCCTGTTTATTGCAGGAAACCATGGCAGACAAGAGGTTGGCCAAGTCTGATGATGAATTTCTTAAACCCATGTTTGCTAAACCTGAGGGTGTACGGTTCAAGTATGGCGTCATTGCAGATACATACCAGGGAAACATAGATCTAGTCGCATGGTCATCTAGAATGCATCATGACAAGAATAATACCCTGTTGGATGCCATTTTTGTGTCGGGAATGTCGACTGCAGTTGGATTTCCTTATTCTATGGAGGCTCCAGAGTTGATTATTGAATGTCCCAAAAACTACAACCCACAGACAAGGAGAATACAAAAACATGGCCAGGTTTATGCAGATTTGTCCATCAAGGGGATTGCAACCACTTTTAATTTGCCATTGGGAAGGAAAGTTGTCAGCATGGATTTGAAGAAATTGCAAGTTGAATATGAAAATAACAAGAAAGCCGCTAGGAAGAGGATGTATCAATGGAGGGCAAAGAACAATCCTTACACTGCCTCCGCCAAATTACCAGTGCACCTCTATAAGTTTGATTTTGATGATGAATACTAGTGCAAAGAAGAGACAGGAGATTCCTAACAATGAATATGATGACTTTCTGATTGAAAAGAGGAAATCTAAAGGAGAAAGAATGCCACCTCAAGAACAAAGTAAGAGACCCCCCCAGAGGTAAGAAAACTGATAACAAAACTAAAGGGGTAATAGTTGAAAGAATAGTTTTACCAGCAGAGGATGCATCCACATCAGAACAAGTAGCAACCTCATCAGCACCGCCTCCCATGGATAAGCAAAAGGCTAAGAAGATCCAAAGTCCAGCTATGGAAGCTATTGAAACATATGAGGAGGGTCAAGCATCACAAAAGCAAAAGGAAAGGGATGTTCTTCTTGATGAAGAGCCTGAAGAAGAAGACCCTATGCCCCTCATTAGAAAAAGAAAAGCACCTCAGGTGATGGCATCCACACCTAAGAAACTGAGAACATCGATGAGAGGTGAAATAAAACATGACCCCATAGTATTGAGGGGAGCTGGTGGTGAAGTATTCAGTAAAGAATTACAACATAACGTGCCACTTCCCACCATTGTTTAGTTCAAGACTGAACAAGCTAAAGAACAAATGAAAGAAGCCTCTAGGCCAATTCAAAGTGGTCTTGTCTCACTGGAAGAGACAGTTGACTTATCTGATGAGGAGGTAGTAAAGGATGTAACCTCTCAACAAATGGAAACCCTTGCTGCTAATACCCGCATAACTCCAAAGGAACTCCATCAGTACAGGTGGCTGTGTTAGAAGAGATGAAGCAAGTAGAATAGGAAAAGGAAAAGAGCCTAGAAAGGATTGCACAACAGATAGGGCTTGATGAATAGGTTGATCAGGTAACTAACCCTGCAGTGATCGATCTAACATACAGAGAGGATGTAAGTCCTAAACATAAAGCAAGTGCACCTGATAAAGCGGAAGATATTGAGAAAGTGAAGCTGGCAAAAATGGAAGGCCATACTTCAGATATGGGCCAACAACAACAAGATATATCTAATGAGCCTAAAATAGTAGAAGTCCAAGAAAAGGGTGGGAATGACAAAGCCATATTAAGTGAAGAAGTACCCCAAACTCAAGAGGCCTCTAGTGAAAAGGATGTATCAGGTCAGGATAACCTAAAAACTTGAGAGGCAGATTTATCAAGTGAGGATCAAAATGTGATCCAAGATCAGATGGATGCACCTAAGATAGATACTATGATATCCACATATGCGAATATGCCTCAGGATGAGGAAATCACCAAGGTGGATGAAATGAAAGAAGATACAGTGTAGGATCAAATACATGATCATCAGGTGGATGCACCACAAGACCCTCCACCACAAGAAGAAGTTCCTCAAGAGGAGGAAGTACCCTAGGATCACCCTCATGAAGAGCATCATGAGGAAGAAATAAGGAAGTCACCATCTCCATCGAAAATAGATGCAATTACTGGAGAACAGGGTGACCATGATGATGATAATAGAAGACAAGGATCTGGAGACCAAGTTCCTCCATGGCTTGAGAAAGAAATAGGGATGGAATCAAGTTTTGAAATCCAAGAGTTCAATGTGTCAACACTATTTTTAGAGACCATCATGAAGCCAAAGAGGAAGGCTAGGGTAACCTCGGCCATAAGAAGAGATCCTGATACGGGCAGAAGGACTGCTTAGATAGCACTCCCCAAGGTTGAAAATGAGAAAGGCAAGATCACTCTAGAAGAATTCTAGATTACCATAGTAGATTTAGGATTTGCCAATGAAGACCAGGAAGGTCAAGAGGGAAAAGACATAATTGATTTTTTGACCCAAAGTGTAAAGAAGGAAAAGGAGAAAAACAAGCAGCATAAAGAGCACATTGCTCAGCTGCATACCTACATAAAAGGGTTAATTAACCCTGATGATACTTCAAATTCAGAGGCAGTCCCATTGACTGCAATTTCTCAGGAAGAGGTCAATAAGTTGAACCTTATGAAGCATGAATCAGTAATAATGAGAAAGTGGATGGTATCCACACTCACTGGAGCTGAAGAAGTAGTGAAAGCCTCTTTGCAAAGGTGGAATTCTCTAAGTATCTCCAGAAGGAAGGTTGATAAATTGCAAATGGAGGCTGGAAGAAGGTCATTCCAATTAGAGAAAGCCTTGAGTGCTTTGGTTGAAATAAAGAGGATTTGTCCTCAGGTTCTAATAAACAAACAGGTGCTGGATAATAATATCGCCATGCTGATAGATATCTAGTATAAAGATATCAAATTTGAATGTGATGTGTTAAAGAGGTGCAATAGAAAATTAAGAGACATCAGCATGAAGCTACATGACATGATGTCATTTGAAGCAAAGATCCTGGAGGCCCTAGAGGGGAGAGTAGAAGGAAAGATTGAGAATCAAGATGCAGATTTCGCTATAAAGGCTCTACATAATAACTTCTAGCTGATAGCTGATGACCCTCTTAACCACCTAACGGAAGAAGCCATGGATAAGATCATGCGGATCAAGGTCAGGGTGGAGAATTACAATGAAACATCAGGCATCAGGAGGAGCAAATTGGAGGCTCTTCAAGATAAATATTAGGCCCACAAGCACGCCATTGTCAAGCCAAAAACCAAGGATGGTAGAGAAGTTTAACAAGTGGTGGGAGCGTATGAAAATGTCAGGACAGTCATGCAGGCCCATATGCAAAGCAGCGTTCATCAGGATGATGAAGATACGAGAAGTGACGATCTAGATGCTCATGATGATGAGGATGAAGAACTTGAAGAATGAAGAGTAGATGAAGATGCAATACCAAAGAAGGCATAGGCATCCAACATTTGGAGAAAATAAGTAATTCAGATGGTTGCCAGCTGGCAACCTGTGCCACGTGAAATGTTGACTAAGTCAAAGATGAATATCCACCGTGGATCTTAATAGATACATCTTGATCATAGATCATGTGTAACCACTCCATCACCTTGTTCTATAAAAGGTGCAGGGATGCTTTGTTTTGAACATTCGAAGCTTAATTAAAATTTGTTTGCTAAAGTATCAAGGCTCATTTCAAAGTTATTGTATATGTACATGTTTTTGCATACTTAGTGAAAGAGAAGACTATTTTGATTACTAATCATCATAAATTCTGAGTAATCTATGTCTGAATTCTTGATATATGCTTTGATTTGCTGCATCCCTTGGAGTGCTCATCAGTATGCATGTATTGTCTTCATTCACCATCCTCTGAAGTTAGCATCAACTGTATCTAGCTGTGGAACATCCTGGTGAACATATGGTTTGATTTCTTCTTTTTCATGACATTATCAAGTGTGTATGTGGCTCAATAGCTGAAGATTCATCATAATTTGAAGTATTTGTTTACATTTCTTTTAAGTTTAGAACAATTCACCATCACAATTGCAAATAATAGATAATCAGAATCAAATTACATGAAATATGCAGACAACTCGTAGATAATTGAAGATTTATAGCATATTTGAAGTTAAAGAATGTACAATTGATAAATATCATGCAAAGATTTGAGTACAGACACATTATTTGTGGAAATATCTTGTGCAAATAACCTTCTGTGTAGCATCTTTTTAGAGATTGAATCTTGCTGATGAACTAACGTAAGGCCCCTGAATGAAAAACAACAACTCACATCAACCACTGAGTAACGTCAGTTGATTAAGACCTAATCCACAGAGACTTGGGATCATGAATTCTTTGAATTCATCGTATCTTTCAAGATGAGTAAAGGTTGATGTGTAACTTTTATTCTATGTTTGTTTATGACTAACATCATGATCAACATAAACTGGTACCAGATACCCTTACTTGTGGCTATTGTCTTGTGTCAGCCAACTTGGAATCATTGATCAAAAGAGTCCCTTGTTCAAATCCTATCACAAGTATTTGTTGGTCATGATGTTAGTCACAAACAAACATAGAATAAAAGTACACATTAACCTTTACTCATCTTGAAGGATACTATGAATTCAAAGAATTTAGGATCCTAAGTCTCCAGTGATTAGGTCTTAATCGTCTGAAGTCACTTAGAGGTTAATGTGAGTTGCTGTTTCCATTTTGGGGCCTTACGTGGAAATTTATCATCATCATGACATTCCTATAGAAATTCTTTACAGAGAAGTCATATTATGTAGTTATTTGGTGAGAAGATGTGGAAATACCTCAATCTTTGCATGATATTTTCAATTGTGCATGCTTTGTTTTCAAATATGCTAAATATTTATGATTATCTACGAGATGTCAGCATATCTATGCTATTTGCTTAAGATCATCAATTATTTGCAATTATGGAGATGAAATGATCTGAAATTTAAAAGAAATTGAAGAAATGTTTCTAATTAAGGTTGAACCTTCAGCTTTTGAACCACATGTATATTAGACACTGTCATGAAGAAAAGAAAACCAAACCATATTTTCACCAGGACATTCCACAGCTAGATATAGTTGATGCTAACTTCAAAGGAATTTGTATGAAGACAACACATGTAAGTAGACATGCACTCCAAGGGACGCAACAAATCACCACATATATCTAGAAATCATACACTGATTACTCAAGATTTACTATGAATTGTAATCGACATAGTCTTCTCATTCACTAAGCATGCAAGAATATAAATGTATACAAAAACTTTGAAATGAGCTCTAAATATTTCAGCAGACAGATTTCAATTAAGTTTTGAATCCATTCAATAAGGCATTCCACCACCTTTTATAGAATAAGGTGAGGAATCCATTACAAAAAGATCTACAATCTTGATTTATCAATACAAATCTACGGTCATGATTCACTTGACTTTGTCAACCTTTACAAAATGGCACAAGTTGCCAGCTGGCAACTACCTAGACTACTTGTGCTTATATCCCCCTTCATGATGTATCTTCATCATGCTCCTCAGCTGATTCATGCGGATCATCATCATACGCTTCACTTCCTGAACTTTCGCTATCCTCATGATGATGCTGCTGCATATGGGGCTGCATACTACTGCGGACCTGCTCATATGAATGCACAACTTGATCTATCCCTCCGCCATCTTGAGTTTTTGCTTTGATGATGGCGTGCTTATGTGCTTCATATTTGTCTCTGCTGTTATCCAGCTTATTTTTCCTATCCTATAGTGTTTCATTATATTTCTCCATCTGGACCTTGATCCTCATTATTTTATCTATCAGTTCTTCTGTCAAGTGGACAGGTGGACCATCTGTCTCTAATTGGAAATTACTATGTATGGCTTTGATGGCAGACTCTTCATCTTGATTTTCTATTTTACCTTCCACCCTGCCTTCCAATGTTTCTAATATCACTGCCTCTTCAGCCATTAAATCATGTAGCCTCATGCTGATATCCCTCAGCTTATTATTGCATCTTTTGAGGACTCCGCATTCAAACTGAGTGTCCTTGTACCAGATATCTATCAACAATGCTGTATTACTATTCAATACCTACTTACTGATAAGCAGTTGAGGATTTATTCCCTTTATTTCTCTCAAAAGGCTCAAGACCCTTTCCAGTTTATAAGACCTTTTCCCGGTCTGCATCTGCAATTTATCCACCTTGGTCTTGGAGTCACTTAGAATGCTCCACCTCTTCAAAGAGGCCTTCATTATTTCTACAGCATCATCCAATGCAGATGACATCCATTTTCTGATCACGGCCGCCTCATGCTTCATGAGGTCTAATTTATTTACCTCCTCCTGAGAAATGGCAGTCAATGGGACTGCAGGTTCAGTTGTGGTATCATCAGGATCGGTTAGTCTTTTAATGTAGGCATGCAACTGAGCAATGTACTCTTCATGTTGCTTATTCTTCTCCTTCTCTCTTTTCACCTTTTGAATTAGAGAGTCAATAATGTCTTTGCCCTCCTGACCTTCTTGGTCCTCATTGGCAAAGCCCAAATCTACTGTGCTGATTTGAAATTCATCTACAGTGATTTTACCTTTTTCTTTCTCCACCGCAGGTATGGCAATTTGTGTGGTCCTTCTCCCGGTTGCTGGATCTCTCTTGATGGCTGATGTCATTCTGGCCTTCCTACTAGGTTTCATTATATCGGCGGAGAACAAGGTGGAGACATCAAATTCCTGAATTTCAAACTCTTCCTCAATATTTACTTCTTTTGCTAACCACGAAGGCACCTGATCATGTCTTTCAGCATCATGATGATGTTCACCCGTATCTCCCTTTTCTATCAGCAGATGTTGTGGAGATGGTGATTTTTCTTTTTCTTCTTCCTGATGCTTGCTTTGTTGTTGATCCTACGGTACATCCTCCTGTTGAGGAATTTCTTTCTCCAGAGGAGCATCTTCTTGGTGCGGGGAACCCTGCGGTGTATCTGTATGTAGATCATGCTGATCATGATCTTTCTCCATTATTACTTCATCTATTTTTATTTCTTCCCCTTGTTGTTCATCTAATGTACTAGATACTGGGGATTATGCCTGAGGTGCTGGCATTTGTTCTACGGCCATTATTTGTTCCGGGCCTGCACTGTCCACCTCCTATGTTTTGGCAGCTGGATCCTCTAGTGCTTCCTTCTTTTCATCAGCCTTTGCTTCCTGAACCTCTACTATAGTAGGTTCTTCTGATGTATCATGTGGGCTTTGTTGGCCTGTTTCAAGAGCATGGCCCTCTGACTCTGCCATCTCTATCTCTTCTATTGGGTGGCCTTTGTCAGGTGATCCTACTAGCTGTTTAGGACTTGCATCCTATTTTTCTGTCAGGTCCACCACTACAGGACTTGTCACCTCTGTGATTAATGCTTCCAGCCCTATGTCTTGAGCTACCTGCTCTAGGCTCTTTTCTTGCTCCTCTTCCACCTGCTTCATCTCCTCAAATACAGTTTGAACTGGTGGAGGCTTGTGAGGCATCATACTTATTCCGGCAGCAAGTGTTTCCATCTTATGTGTAGCCACATCCTGCACCACCTCATCATCAGACAAATTTATCATCTCATCAAGCGAGACATGTTCCTCTGCTTGTGTCTGGGAGGTTTCTTTCATTTGTTCTTCTGCAAGTTCAGTTTTGAACTTGACGATGGTAGGAAGTGGAACATTATGCTAAAGTTCCTTTGGTACTTCACTACTTGCCCCTTGTAATAGTGTAGGGGGTTGACTTATTCCACCTCTCATGGAGGGTCTTTGTTTCTTAGGTGTGGTAGAGACCGGCACCTGTGGAGCTCTCTTCTTCCTCTTTATTATTAACGGAGCCTCTTCTTCTTCAGGCTCCTCCTCCATGAGGATATCCTCTTCTCCGGGTTTCCTTGAGGATTGACCCACTTCCAGGGTCTCAGTGATTCTAGCCTCTGCTGTCTTACTCTTTTTAGGCTTCTCTTTCTTTGGAGGGGATGCTGACTCTGATCCTGATCCGGTTGCCTCCTCAGCTACAAATACTGCCCTGTCAATTATGATCCCTTTGGGCTGTTTATCCACCTTCTTGCCCCTTGGGGGTCTTTTGCTCTGTTGTTGTGGTGGAGGTAGCTTATCTCCCTTAGTCTTCCTCTTCTCAATTAGGAAGTCGTCATATACATCCCCAGGAATATCTTGTCCCTTCTTTTTGTTGTCCACCATAATGGCAACACCTTTCTTTTTCAATGCCTCCACCTGATCGTCAACCCAAGCTTGAGTTAGTTGTATGGTCCTGGCAATGAATGGGTCCAAAGATATGTCTTCCTACATGGTGAGGTCAGGTGCAGAGATGGTGTCATTATATATCTTCTTTTGTTCATATTCATCTGCCATTATCCTGCCATCATCCTTCTTCAATTGTTGTGGAAGGGAGATGCAATCAAAAGTTCTAATTTGGTTCAGAGTCAAGCTCTAATACCTTCTCCTCCTGGCTTCTGCCTCATCTTCGCAATCAGCCCAAAAATTTTCTAAGTGCCTCTGATGAATAGGCTTCCCTAGTATCTTCTGTATCCTGCCGTAAGGATCATATGGTCTTGTTAGCAGGAAAGGCTATAGATTCATTTTATTCAGGGTGACCATCACCTTCTTTATATTGTCAGAATCAGGACACATATAGTTGCCAATGCTGACTGGGAACAAAATTGGTGGCAGCTTCTTGGCATCCTTGTACATTTTTATCATCACGGAGCCCTGCCTGATAAACTCCATTAGTACTACTGCATCAGTAGGATACCTCGGCAGCATGAGGGGATGTTCCTCAAAACCCTCAACCCTTATGTAAGAAAAGGTTGCAAACTAGATGTACCAGGCCCCATGCCTGTAAACTACCTCTTGAGCCTCCATGCTTAATCTTTTTGTTCTGTCCTCTTCCATGGTCCTTACCAGATGCATAGAGAATGCATCATTGACCAATTTGTAATCTTTGAGGTAGTTGGTTCTCTGCAACTGGGGATAATGATCCTAGATATATGTAGCATTTGTGCCTGTGAGCTTTCCATCTGTAATTAAGGCATCAAAAGTGCCCTTATAAGCACAAGAATAAACAATGTATGATGACATATAAAATGCACAATTTGAACCTCCCAGGTTCATCAACTACTCATGCAGAGCATCACTTATTATCTAGCCCCATAATGGCTTGATGTCTGAATACAGACACATCATGATTATTCCGTACATCCAATCCCTGAAACTACCAGCATCAGGCTAGCCTGTTACCCTGTTCAGGAGTGCAATCATGTATTGGTACTCCTCATTGAAATCATACTTGAACATGTGCACAGGGAGTTTGGCTACTGCAGGATATGTACTGTTCTCGGCCCGCCATTGATACATGTTCTTCCTAGTTGATTTCTTGTTGGCCTCATACTCTTTTTCTGCCTTCCTGAGCTCCACACTCTTAACTTTACTGCCCAGCAGTAATCCAAATGTCTGGGAGAGACCTTTGATGGAGAGGTCCGCATATATCCTCCCATGCTTCACCACTTGCCTTGTCTGAGGATTATAATTCTGGGCACATTCTATAACCAACTCTGGAGATTCCATAGAATATGGGAAACTGGCAGCGTTCCACATCCCTGATACGAACACTGTGTCTAGCACAGGACTCTTGTCATGCCCATCATTTATCTTAGCTGACCATGCTTCCAGATTGGTGCTCCCCTGATGGGTGTCTGCAATTGCCCCATACTTGAACAGGACCCCCCTCTAAGAAGAGAACATAGGCCTACTGAATTCCTCTTGACACTTAACGAATCACTTGTCAGCCATGAGTACCTGCAATTAAAAAAAAAATCCTATCTCACAACAGGTATACACATGCATACATATTGCAATTAACTTCGTAAATCACTAAGCCTACTGTATCTGTTCGGCATTACTTAATCATAGGGATGCATAAACCAGAACTTGCATCATCATACCTGAACAATAATAACATGATGAGGGTTTCATTCCCTTACCTGGTTATGTAGATTTCTCTTTTATACCAGTAGATTGCCAAGACGCTCTGAATTCAGCCGATGATCACCTACTTCCTTCTGTCGGTGAGCTCAGAACATGCAACAGTAGCTGGTATGCGGATATAAAAGTTGGTGCTCTATAAAACAATTTTATCGCAGGGTAAATGTGAAAATGGCGGTTGAATTACCTTTTAACCTTGCAGTTAGGGTACACTTAGGGCAACTCTGACAAGTTAGATCATATTCGTTGATTATTCGTACGAAAATGCAGGATCTCGCCAAGTGTTTCATTGGGTTCCGGGGTCGGCGGGAACCACCTACCATGTCTACATGCATTGAATGATAATGGCGGCAACGGGAGTGGGGGATATCCATATGACAGGATATTATGAGGACAGGAGGATATTCGCAAATATCAGGTCGAGTTTCAAATATCATCCTCCTCCCTCATTGAAATTGTTATCGCGACAAGAATCGGGTGACAAAAGCACCTTTTGGTTACGTTTAGTAATCAGGAGGATATTTCGATGTATCGGGTGATGTTTCAAATATGATGATGATGAGACAAACTTACATGTCTCTCTTTTGGAATATCAGGATGACATCATCATGATATTCATTCTTTGTATCGGAGAGGTATCATGACGTCATCGTCATATTAGACGAACATGGTCATGTTCAGAAAATATCCTGTCGAAATGTAAATATGATGATGATGTCATCATCATGTTTGTTACTTCATTTATCAGATTTGGATGACATCATCAGGATATTTGCTAAGGGTGATATTTCACGTCAGGAGGATAGTAAGAAATATCAGGTTACATTCAAAGACATGATGCTTGCGATACAAAAGACTGCTTGACCGGAAGATTTACTACCACTTAAAGTTGACATCCAGATATTTGAGCCGCATGACATATCGGGGGATGTTTCAAATATGATGATGATCTTCAAAAGCATGACAGGTTATAAAAATACGATTCCCCCTCTTACGAATATCAGGTTTGACCAAAACTTTGACTGTTCATAACTCTCACATCCTGAGGAATATCCAGATGATGTAAAAGACAAACCTGCATGAATTTTAATACTCTTTCAAACTATGAGGTCACAGAAATGAAATACAAATTTTGACAAACTGACCTCATAATGGTGACTTACCTCATCCTGACTCCACATGATGATGTACCTGACTTACTTTTACCAAACCGCCAGAGAGCAAACAAGCCAAGCCAAAAGGTTGGGTCCCTGTTTTGCCAAGTCAAAATGGGGCGTGTTGTGTAACCACACAACAGTATTCTCTTCTCAACAATCTCCAACAACACCTAACCAAAATCTCTAGTTTCATCCCACCTCTTACCATGTCACCTTGCATGGTTTTAACTAGATCTCAATACCAAAAGCAACTTGAAATGGCCGAATCATCCAACCCCATGGTCACCCCTCACGATAGTGATGAGGAAATCTCTCATGAAGAATACCAAGGAACCCTCCAAGATTGGAAATTTCAATGCATGCTAGAAAAAGAGCTCCATGAGGACCCTCACAACTACTTCCTGTATCTTGCAAATCTAGTACTTAAAATCCCCTCAGACTTTGATCTCAACAAACTATAGAGGAAACTCATGAAAATCACACTATTGAGGACAAAGGAAAGAAATTCATAGACCCAAACATACCTATGGAAGAGATGAGGAAACAAATCGAGGACCTAACGCAACAAATTGCAGATCTCAAAGAAGGACCACCCACTAAAACTTATTCCTTGGAAGACATCGCACCGTATCCCTTTGACAAAACCTTGAACATGGTACCCTTCCCCTTTCGGTTCGAAGTGACTATGTTTGAAAAGTACAAAGGAAAATGAGACCCTAGAGATCACATTAGGGAATTTAACGCCGCGTACATGGAAGTAGATCACAACAAAACCTTCTTAATAAGACTACTCTCTAGATCTCTAGGTGATCAAGCCATGGAATGGTTCTCATGACTTACACCAAGTATCAAAACTTTTGATGAGTTAGTAAACAAGTTCATCACACACTTCTCATATAACATTGAACACGAAGTCTCTATGCTTGATCTATACAATACAAAGTAAAAAGGTGGCGAATCCTTCGCCTCTTTCTTACAAAGATTGAGACAACTTGCAAGAAAATGCTCATATGATGTACCTGAGAAGAAAATGAGAGAGATGTTTGTCCACAACCTTAACTCTGATCTAAGCTACCAAATACAAATTCAATGCCCTACCTCATTTTTAAGAGTCATTGAGATGCAATTATTTATCAAGAAAGCTATGATTGCTAAGGGGCAAATAAAGTTGTATAAGGACAATCCTAACTCCAACTACACCATGGACAAGTCAAAATTTTGGACAAAGAACAAAAATATCATCAATGATGGAGTAGTTGATGCCAAAGTGGCAGCTCCCAAATAGCAACTAATCTTCACTCTCAAAGGAGAAGCAAACAATGTTACACAAAACAAAACCTTCTCTCTCAAGCCAAAGCCATGGTTCAACTCCAACCCTAGGTGAAAATTCACACCACTAGTGGAATCCCAAGAGTCTACATTAAGAAAGCTATTGGCCAACAATGAGATCACTTTTCCACCAACTAGCGACTATGAACCTCAAATAAAACCTCACTACTAGAAAGATACAGATTTCTGTGAATACCATAGAGCAAGAGGCCACATGACCAACAATTGTATCCGTCTCAAACACGTCATTCAAGACATACTTGACCAAAATCAAGTAGGCACTCAACAACATACCTCCAACTAGACACATGTGGCATACAAGGATCCACTTCTCAATCACGACAGGCCATACAACAAGAATAACAGTCGCAACAGGTAGAACCAAAATGATGGAAACAACAATGCAAACTACACAAGTGTTCCATTTGATTATACCATCAACTACATATCAGAACACATCCCACAATTCAATATGGTCACATCCAACCAACAATCAGGACCCAACAAAACTAGTTGCAGCATCATCACCTGCAGTGGTAAGGTCACGTTAAACATGCTTCCTCCAAGTTTGTCACCTTCTCTGTCTAATCCCCATATGTATAATGTCATAGAACAACTTTAGAAAACTTCTGCCCACATATCTATCTTAGATTTGTTGCATCTGTCTCCTTCCCACAAGGAAATTCTTGATAAAGCCCTAGTGGAAACAATTGTGCCCACGAACCTAGCCCAAGAGAAGTTTCAAGCCATGGTTAGAAATCTAACTTGCTCATGTACCATTTCATTTACCGAATAGGATGATCTTTCAGTGTCTCAGCCTCATAACACACCCTTGCATATCATCGCATTCATTCATAGACACCGTATCAAAAGGGTTCTTATTGATGGAGGAGTTGGTTTAAATATTTGCATGCTCAAGCTAGTCCTTGCATTAGGGTTCTCTAAAAGTGCAGTGGATCCTAAGGAAAAGATCACCATTAAGGCCTATGATGAAGAAGAAAGAACTAAGAAAGGGACAGTAGTGTTACCAATACAAGTTGGACCAGTGATAAAGGACATTGTTTGCCAAGTCCCCGACAGGGAGCTAGCCTATAATATCCTCCTAGGTAGACCCTGGATTCATGCCATGTAAGCTATGCCTTCTACCTACCACCAATGCATCAAATTTCCTCATAATGGTGAACAGATCACCATCCAAGGTGATCCTGATCCCTTTTAGCACTACAACACCATTTGCATAAATCCTGATTGCATCATTCCCAACAATAGAGCTTCTACATCCCCCATCTCACAGCATGATTTTTCTTCCAAAGCTTCCTCATCCAAGCCTAAATAGTAGAAAATCACCATCAAAGGAATAGGAGTAGGGGAATACTCAATCGAGCACAGCCTCAACTTAGCCAAACTACCCCTATCTCCAAGATCCTTTGGGTGACCTACACCTTTCCCAAAACCTTCTGCTCCTCTAAAAGCTCCCACAGCTCCTTTTGTCAAATGGGGGACCCTATCAGATGAAACAAAAGAAAGAGATGTCTCACAATGGCTCTACACAGATGAAGATAATGCACAACAAGAACCACTTAAGCTCCCAATAGAAATCTATGGACGTGGTGAGTCTATCCTGCATAGTATGGGTTATGATAGAGAAGGTCCCATTGGCCTAAGAAAAGAAGGAATAATAGAACCTATCCAACCCTCTTCATCCTCACTAGAAAGAAATACAAAAGGGTTGGGAAACAAGGACAAAGGAAAAACTAAGGCCAATGCTTGTTTAGTGGAACAGATTCATGAACTACAAGGAGACTGTGACACAGACTCTAACGAGTATGAGTGGGATGAACTCACAGAACACTCCTATGAAGAGAAAGGAGTTGATACCATTCAAACCTATAGCCCCTACCATGAGGGACAAATGCTAACGCATAGACCATTAGAGTGTGATTTGGCAACTCCTGAGAGTACAACTTTCCAAGAAGGTCAGAGTTCCATTGCAATAAACAATTTGGAGGAAAGTACCATCTCGGATCCTATCCCTACCAATCTGAATCCTAACCATGTATCCATTCCAACTATCAATGAATTAGATCCATCTTTTGATTCCCTTCCCTTTGTGCATCCTGAACTCATCGACTGGGCTTTACAAGGAACCCTACAACTAGACATGTTCTAAAATGATGATGCCTATATTGACTACATGGAACTTAGAGACCATCTACCCACAAGGGACCATAAAGTTGGTTTCGCAATTGAACTCAACACCGTGGCTTATTTTGGAGAGGGAACCAAGCCTTCCAGTCACAAAAACATAAAAATAAAAAATGGATCCAATGGTGAAAACTATTTTACAGCAGTATCAGGTACCAAAATAGTAAAAAAAAAGGAGGCATCTGCTGGTGAAAACCCAAATGTGGCACCTAATGATGGAAGGCTTGACAATCTCCCCACCAACATGTATCAGGAAAAGTCACAGATTGTTGTGGAACCTACAAAACCTATCAACATTGGAACAAAGGGTAATCCTAAGATCATTCACTTTGCAAAGTCTCTATCTCCACCAGAGAAGACCAAGTTTTTACCATTCTTCAAGAAAAAGCAAATCAACTTTGCTTGGTCATATGCAGATATGCCCGAGTTGGATCTAGATTTGATTCTACATCATCTTCTGTTAGATCCAGGGGTCAAACTAGTCAAGCAGAAGCTCAGAAAGATGCATCCACACATTGCATTACTAGTAAAAGAGGAACTCAAGAGACTACTAGATGTAGGGTTCATCAGAGCAATAGACTATCCAGAGTGGGTATCAAACATAGTGCCAATCTCCAAACCTGATGGCAGAGTCAGACTATGCAATGATTTATGAGATCTAAACAAAGCTTGTCGTAAGGATGACTTTTTGTTGCCTAATATTGATATCATAGTCGACTTGACAATAGGACACACCATGCTCTCTCTAATGGATGGATTCTCTGGGTACAATCAAATCAGGATAGCACTAGAAGACCAACATAAAATAGATTTCACTTGTCCATGGGGAATCTTCTTTTGGAACATCATGCCATTTGAGTTAAAGAATGCAGGAGCAACATATCAACGTGCTATGACCACTATTTTCCATGACATGATGCATGTCACAATGGAGGACTATGTAGATGATATCCTTGCAAATTCACTCACAAGAGAATCCCACCTTGATGTACTAGAGAAAGTTTGTCAGAGACTAGAACAATTCAAAGTCAGGTTGAACTTGAAGAAATGTGTGTTTGGATTCACTTCCAGCAAGCTCCTAGGCTTCATTGTATCAGCAAATGGGATAGAAATTGATCTTGCCAAAGTCAAGGCTATCATGGAAATGCCACCGCCAAAGAACATCACTCAATTGCAGTCTCTACAAGGAAATTTACAAGAATTCTCTGATTCATAGCACAACTAGCAGACAAGTGCCAACCTTTCAGTCATCTCTTACATAAAAACATTCCATTCAGATGGGACGAGAAGTGCGAAGAAGCATTTGGCAAACTAAAGGAATATCTCATGAACCCTTCTATTCTAATGCCACCTATCCAAGGTAAGCCGCTATTGCTTTACATATCTACTACACAAATAGCTCTGGGCACCCTCTTAGCACAACAAGATCATGAAGGCAAAGAAAGGGATATCTACTACATTAGTCACACATTGGTGGGCTATGAACTGCAATACTCTCAAATAGAAAGATCATGTCTTTCTGTGGTTTTTGCTTCCCAAAAAATATGACATTACATGCTAGCACATTCGGTCAAACTTATTGCAAAGATAGATCAACTGAAATACCTATTAAGCAGAGTAGCTCTCACAGGTCACCTAGCTAAGTGGGTAATGCTCCTAAGTGAATATGACATTGAGTATGTAGAATGGAAGGCTATCAAAGGTGAAATCATTGCCGATCAGTTAGTAGAAGCACCATTATAGGATACCACACCAATGACATTTGAGTTTCCAGATGAAGCCATATTCAGTATCACAACACACTCATAGAGACTCTACTTTGATGGATCCTGAAGATGGCTTCATCTGGAAACTTGACCTGTGGGAGTGCGTATACTAGTTCAATAGTCCCATAGATCGAGATTCAGTTGTATGTGCCAATCACAGCCATCATCGTTGACAGTCTTCTTGATGATTTTCAAGATTGTTTTGTTGGATGTCTCTACTTGGCCATTGCCTTGTGGATAGTAGGGGGTGGAGAAACAATGCTAGATTTTGAATTTGTCACAAAGCTCTTGGACATCCTAGTTTTTGAAAGGTCTTCCGTTATCTGTGACAATGGATGAGGGAATTCTATATCTACAGATGAGGTAATTGAGGATGAATTAGGCAATCTGTTTGCATGTGACATTGGTGAGGGGAACGACTTCAATCCACTTGGTAAAATATTCAGTGGTGGTTATTATGAACTTTTGGTTGTTGGATGATGGAAGGTGAATTTTTCCCACAAGGTCAAGTCCCCATTGATCGGGGGCAGGAATCTTTTTGGTCACTCCTCATGGCAACACCATACCTAAGTCTATTTCCTCTATCAATAAATAAATTTATTTATTTATTCGATTCATATTCTTCTAAGTTAATTAAATATCAAAATATTTAATTACCTCTTCTAAAGTCAATAATTAAATAAAATCCTTTATTTAATTTAATTCTTCCAAACAATTAAATAATTCATAATTATTTAATTAAGCCAGTTCTTCGTCTAAATTTAAATAAATCAATCAAATTTATTTAAATCCTCTCAGTCTCTCAAAAATAAAATGCAATCAAATATTTTATTTATTCTTCCAAATCATGTACACACAATTAAATAAATTTATTTATTTAATTTGCTTTCTTATATTCTAAATTCCCATGAATCTTCCAAATCTTCTAAAAATAATTCTTCCTCTTCATCCATGCAGAATTAAATAATTTATTATTTAATTCCTCTCAAAACATGCAAAAGCAAATCATGAGTCAACTAATTGATTCCAAAACTCTTGAAATAGAAAAAAGCTTTCTATTTTATGACAGCATATCTTACCTTCAATAAATAGAAAAACAGTTAACTCAAAATAGCTTTTGTGTGACACTTGTCTTCTTTCTCTTTGCGCACATTCTCTCATTCTTTCTCAACCATTGATCTTCTCATTCTTTTTCAACCATTGATCTCTTCTCTCATGAGTCTATAAATTGAACCCTCTTCTTCCATTTCATTCATCCAAGCTGTTAGTATTGTTACTCTGCAAAAATTTCATTTGCTTGCGATCAACTTGTTACCATATCACCATTACCATTGTTGTGAAGCTCGTCTTCATTACAATCAACTATCATGGCCATTCCCACTTGACATCTTGGAATAGCAAGGAGGTGCACCTTCTGAGGGCATATTCACACACAAGATCATTTGCGATAGGCCACCAATGGAAGCCATGAGGTAAAGAGGTTTGTTGAGGTATTGTTCATCATTTTAGATCTTCTTTATTTATATATTCCATTGAGTTATGGGTATTAGTGATGTCTTTTGATATTCACGCATAATTTCCCCTGACAGCAGCTAATATAATTCCATGGCGGAAAGATGCCAATTTGAAAAACCCTTAGAATTCATAACTTGTAAGAGTTAGAATGTTCAAAACTGCATCTGAAGAACATAATCTTCTTCTTAAAATGGGAAAATATCTGGCTCGCTTGGGATAGAATAGCAAAATGGTGCAAGGATAATTGGGGGAAAATGGTGAAAATTATAAAATCTCCCAAAAGGTTTCTTCCATATCAAATGTGAATCCAAGGAAAGGAAGGAAGAAATAATGAAAGGGGGCTCATGGATAATGGACAATTTCAAATTCTATATCAAAGGTTGGGAACCCAATTTTAATCCACTAAAGCATGGAGTTGCCACCATGCCCATGTAGGTAAGGCTATATAATTTGCCCTCAAAGTATTGGTCCCTGGCCATCTTACAGGAGATAGGAAATTATCTTGGTTCTTTCGTTTCAATAGATGAAATCACAAAGTGGTGAGATTTAGGCTTATATGTTTTCATTTGTGTCAACTTAAACCTGGTCGAGGAAATTCTATCTTACATCGAGATCCAATCAGATGAGGGAATTTTTCTCTAGAAAATTAAAGTGGAAGGTCATAGGGATTCAATCCTAAAGAAATAGAAGGGAAGATAGTGGAATAAGAAATAAACTCCTTTAACTATTGGTTTTTATGGGCCTTCTCTCAACTGAGAGTGACCATAAATAGAAACTAACACTTCATTCCACAAGCCTTCAAAGATTCAAGGGGAGATAGATCTCAACATTAAATAATTCTAGGAGGGTTCCCCTGCCATGAAGGATTGTAGGGTTATTTTGTAGGAGAACATCTTTGATATTTCCCTAGATCTTTTTGCCATAGCTAATGAAATCAAGAACTTCTCCCTCTCCAGAGAGAAAGTGGAATTTGGTTGTGATTGAAAATCTAAACTATTGCAGAATCTACTTAAATATTTAATACTCAATAAAGAAAAGTTATACCTTGCGAACTAATTTACCCCTTGTCTTTGATTGTTGCCTATCTCTTCAATGATCTTTGTAAATTATGATTTAGCTCTTAGAAGTAGACTTCGTTGTTGTTTTAAGATGACAAAGAGAGAATGGCTTTGTGGAGGATTATGCAAAGTGAGATAAACTACAATGCAACACTAAGATGAATGATGGAGATTATGATATGAAGCCATGGATGATGATTATGCAATGAGGATAATAAGATTACAATGTAAATGAGGGGAGCCAAAGGCACTCTTGATAGCTATGGTGGAATTTCTGCAGCATAAGTTTGCTAAAGCTTGAATTGTGTGTAAATGGAGGTGAGAGGTTCTTTTTATAGGCTTGAGAAGGCCAAGATCCACATGTCACAATCTCAACAGTGGAGTATGAGTCATATGAGGTGTACAGTAGAGATTTGATTAGTTGGGATGAGGGAGCTAAAGGTGGAGAATGTTCCTCCTACGATGACAAGGTGGAGAGAAAGGTGTGAGCATGAGGCCACTTGTCACAATGCTCTCAAGGACCAAAAAACATGGGTCAAACAAGGAATCCTTCTTTGTAGGGAAGTTGGAAGGAATCTAGGAACTATGAGACATGTGTCTTTAAGTCTCTTTTGACTAAGATGACATGGAGGAACCAAGTTCTTGAGAATAGGAATGGTTAGAGGATAAATAGGACATGTGGGTGAGGATAATTGCCTAATTAAATATTAAAAATATTCAATTATGTGTGCAACATGATGAGGTGTAAAAGTGATGTGGATTTATAGAATTAGGACTTTGGAATGATGATTAATTAAATAATTTAGGATTATTCAATTAAGGATGATTTAGAGGGATTTGGATGATTTTAATTAAATAAATTGATTTTTTATTTAATTATTGGAATATTAAGATGAATATGAATCAGATAAATAAATTAGGATATTTATTAATTGATAAGAGAATGAGAATAAAATTAATATTAAAATATTTATCTAATTCGACTTGAGCCATTTTTAGGTTATACATTTTTCCCCTCTTTGAGACAATGTGTTTTACCATGTTGTTTCAAAGAATAAAAATTTTATGACTATGATGCATGCCCCAGTTTGCCCCTGATACATATTTGATGACAATAGGATGCCCCCTCGAGAGATTGGTTGAGATGAACTTTGGAAAAGGATAACGAATGATCTCACGATGTAGAAGAATTGACGACACGATAGGAGGCAGAAAAATTTGGAAGACGGAGAATGAAAACAGACATAGAACATGGTATGCATGCATGTGCAAGGTCAAACACCTCCAAATAGGGTTCACTTGGCTATAAATAGTGATGTAGGGTCTCATTTCTACTCATTTGCACACTTGTCATTTGAGGAGAGATTAGAGCACTAGTTTATAGCAGAGCTTAGTAGTCAGGGAAGATGGCGTGAATTCCAGTAGAGGACCACAGATTCAAGAGGATCTGACAATTCGGGCGGCCAGCAAAGTACAGACCCCAGTATGTATGCATTTAATTTTGGTTAAAGTGCATTAATTACGGTCAAAATTTTGAGTCAAAGTTCATGTTTTTAAATGTGCGAGTAGATTAGTTCTGTGCAAATGATAATTTAAGCTGCGCATATGTTACAATTCTGCACATATGGGTCGTGAATCAGTCCATATGCATTATTTTTGCATTTAAGCAATAGACTTACGCATTCAAAATGAATACGTACATTTAATTAGGGGTTTAGCACATGTATGTATGCTGCACTTTTAATCAACTACCCCACGCATTTAGGATAATGTTATGCATTTGATTAGGGTTTCGAAGCATTTGATATGGATCTACACATCTGGTTTAAAATCACGCATATAGCTCTAATTTCTGAGCATTTGGCTGAGATTGCACAAATGGTTAGGGCTCCTACGCATATGATAAAAAGTTGCACTTTTGAAAAGCAGATCTACACATATGAAAAAAAGTAGTTAATTACTTAGCTGATTTGGTTGAGTTGGCATCTCGATCGATGTTGGCCAACTGATAGGTCATCTTTGAGATTGATAGAATCTCAAAAAAGATGATAGGATACGTTTTGATGATAAGATAGCTAGGTAACTAGTTTGATAGATGTTGTAGATATGCAGCTTAGTTGTTTTGTTAACGCGCTTTGTTATTGATTGTAGGAGGTGCTAGATAATGTGTTGATGTTGCGAGAGAGATTCCCAGTTACACATCTTCTTTGACCATACTTGACCAAGACTAACCACTTGGTCCTTGGATCAGTCAGATTGTAGTCTGTTTCCTTTATGCCTGAGGTACGGGAGAATCTAGGATTGTTGACTGCATTGGGAGAGAAGTTTCACAGTGAGAGAGGCACATTTCATTTTCCTATTGGGGAGATGACAGTGACCTTGGAGGATGTGCATCAGATTTTGTAGATTCTGATTTAGGGAGAGCTAGTTGAGTACAAGTCACTCAGAAATGATGGTGAGCTTGAGGGGATGGAGATGAGCATGGCTAATATTGTAGATTATTACGAGCCCCTGTCAGCCACACTAGCAGGGTTGATTGGGGGAGTTGTTTGTCCAGACAGGAGATCTCATGGATTCCAGGTTGGATGGGGGAGGACATTAGAGCAGATGATATCTCAGGAGACACGCTTTGCCTGGGGTCCATGCATACTTGCACATTTATACCATGATCTGCATTAGTTTGTCTATGATGGATCGATTAGTCTATCTGTTGCGGTGTCATTATTATAGATTTGGGCATGGTTACACATAGCTATCACACAGCCGATAGGTATGGGCGTTAGAGGCCATGATAGACCTTACTCATATAGGTTCCAGGAGACTCTTTCCTAGCCCAAGCTAGGAAACCTTGAGTACTAGCAGCACACATTGGATAATGTAGATGCAGTTGAGTAGCGACCATACCTGGATTGTGAGGTATGGGAGGAAGATGTTGTTGATTTGCCCTATTGTTTTTAGACATGATGGTTGATAGGGAGGACCCCTTACATCTTAGAGTGTCACATTGTTTCTCGTGTGCTCCTATAGTTTGGCAGAATCCAGGGGATGCTTCAGGGTACTGCCATATTTGCTTGAGCACACAAGGAGTATGCATGGTGGGGTCCTACTGCATCTTACAAGACTATGAGGACTAACTTTTTGGAGATTCCATACTAGGCATGGGATTTACGGAGACAGATTGTGGATGCGGGTATGACTATTGACTATGCTGCACACTTTACAGCTCATCCTGTTCTGACATATTCTAGACCTGGAGAGCAGGCTCCGAGACTAGAGGATGAGGAGGAGGAGGCAACAGTGAGGTAGGAGGGGTGGCCAAGGTGGTCAAGGAAGAGGAGATGGTGGTGGCGGAGGTGGAGGAGGAGATGATGGAGGTAGAGATGGGAGGGATGATATGGGTGATGATGGAGATGATGGAGATGATGGAGATGATGGAGATGATGGTGGTGATGATGAAGGACAAAGGATGATGAGATGGAGGTTTGAGAGTGCATAGATACAAGTGCAAGCCCAGCCTCAGGTGGATGCATAGGTACAGGTGCAAGGGTGGCCACAGGTGCAGGCACAGGTACAAGTGCAGGGGAAGCCACAGGTGCAGGTAGAGGTTGAGGGTCAGGATGATGGGTAGATGACAGCCTTATGAGCCTAGGTGGCTCAGCTACAGGGACAGGTTACACAGTTACAGGGGGATATCAAGATAGCCATATTAGAGAAGGATACTGCCATCTAGAGATATACTAGAGCAAAGACCTTACAGCAACAGGTGCATCAGATCGTAGCACAGGGTCCCCATGGGCAAATTGTTATAGATATGGTTCAAGATGGTAAGGATATCTTTTACTGGAGATCCTTGTATGAGCAGGTAGTGCCCCCAAAGTAGAGGGTGAGTAGCTTCCACCTGAGTTCACGTAGCAGGTCTAGGCGTACATTGTTAGAGAGTGGAGGAGTTATGGGGCCACCACCTCCTCATCCTACAGGTCCTCAGCCTCAGCCTCAGCCTTAGCCCTAGCCTCAATAGTTAGCACCTTTTAGAGGTAGTACCACTTAGACATTTGGATACATGTATCATTTTACATGATTTTTGCATAGACCATTTTTTATAGCTCGAGATACACATTTATGACATCATTGTATACTTGGACATTATTATTATTTTTTATGATGATATATATGAGTTTGATGGACTACATGCATGTACTTTTTAATGGATGGATGCTTTCTATATGATGGATGTTATCTATGTTGATGGATGTTATTGATTATGCTTACATTGTGATGATTCTAATATGATGGTATAATATTTATGATATGACCTATGGTTCACATGATGACTTGTTGGCAAGAGACACTGCTAGGCATGTCAAATGTTGTCATTGATGGTAACTAAGTCTATCTTACACATTTGCATTATGTCAGTGGATCATACCGGAAGTCAAACTACAGATTTGTCTAAGTCTGAATAGACAGGAACAAAGCATATGACAGGGTTCAACATTTTGGTCCACATTTCTCCACAGGTAATCATATTGAGCTACAGATCTGAGACAATGTTAGGGGATGTTAGGGATACCTAAATCCAAGATGCTAGCCTCCGGTGATGAAGGGATTGTAAGTTACAAGCATCTGAGTATCGAGTTTTGGTTAGACAGTTCAGTCCGGTGAAGAATGGGCCAACTAGGTGTTTGATCCTTGTGCGGATGAAGAGAAGTGGTTGGTCAAGTAATTTATGAGATCCAGTGGTATTGTCCAACATGTGAGGTAACTTGGCAACATAATTCTTTGTCTACATCGATGTTTGTGCATGGATTTAGCTGACAAAATAGTGTTCTTGAAATAGTTTCCAAGTTTTCTTAAGGCTGACTGCAGTTGATGTATTTTCATGTGGCGGATATATACATGATCAATGGATTCGAGCATTTTGGAATGTGAGAGTACGAATATGAAGGGATAGGTGCAAAGTATAGCAGTATCAAGTGCGAAGCAAGGAGATCTAAGTTCTGGATCATGGCAAAACAGTAAAGCAAGACAGAAAGAGATGAAGTGTGTGAAGTCAGTGTACTAAGCTTAATCAAAATTGTAAGTTTACATAGTTAGATGCTTTTCTTCAGTTCAAACATTTCAGTGAACACTTATAATTGATCTTGTAGGCAGTGAGCCTCCTTTGAGCAGTGAGCTCTGGACAGTGCACCTGAAGGCATGTGCCTTCCTATTTTATAATACTTTTAACAGAGTATAAAATCTTGTGGGTTAACCCACACCATGGTGTTGATGATGATTGTTAGTCATAACAACATGCATAAAAATTTACACAACAAACCTTTATTATCTTGTAAAGTACGATCAACTTAGGATAAGTTGATGACTCCAAGTCTCCGTTGATCAGGTCATGATCATTTAACATTACTCAGAGGTTGATGTGACATGTTGTTTTCCATTTCAAGGGGTCTTACATTTGCCTAGGTGATCAGTATTACACTGCATCCTGTAAATTCACTCCATAGAGAGGTCAATTCTACTCTATTTTCAATGATTGTTGAGATATTTGTAAGTTTGATCAATTCTTCTGATCACTGATCATTATGAACTTGTTCTTTCTTCTACATTGTATATTTATTCAAATGATGTGTCTATAAGTGGATATTTACATGTATTTCATGGATATTTATCTGAATTTGCATGATATTTATCAATTTGACATGCTTTTACTCTAAATATGCTCTGTATTTTTAATTATCTACGAGATATCTGCTTATTTCATTTTTATTTGCTTTTGATTATCTGTTATTTGCAATTATGGAGATGATCTGTAATGAAATTGAAAGAAATTTAAAAGAATACTTCTACTTTTAGTGAACCTTTAGTTATTGAATCACATACACACAAGATACATTCATGGAGAGAAGAAATCAAACCATAGGTCACCAGGATGTTCCACAGCTAGATATGGTTGATGCTAACTTCAAAGGAACTAAGAATGAAAACAATACATGCAGACTGAAAAGCATTCCAAGGGACACAACTAATCAATGCATAAATCCATAGTTCAATCACAGATTACTCAAGATTTATGATGATTTGTAATCAAATGGCTTCTCTTTCATTAAGTATGCATAACATGTACATTTACAACAACTTTGAAATGAGTCCTAAAATTTTCAGCAATCAAATTTCAATTAAGTTTCAAATGTTTAAAAGATTCCACTCCTGCACCTTTTATAGAATAAGGTGAGGAGGTAGTTACAATTGACCAACGGTCAAGATTTATCTATTAAGATCAATGGTTGACAATTACCCTATGACTTAGTCAACTTTATCTCGTGGCACAGGTTGCCAGCTAGCAACCATCTGTATGACTCATTATTTATGAGTACCTTATGCATGTGTTGACTTTGTGATGCATCTTCATTCATTCTTCAAATTCTTCTTCATACAGATGGTTGTATGACTCATTATTTATGAGTACCTTATGCATGTGTTGACTTTGTGATGCATCTTCATTCATTCTTCAAGTTCTTCTTCATTTTCTTCCTCTTTATCGTTCTCCTCATCTTCATCACTTTCAGCATCACTATCACTTTGATATACATCCTTTTGTATGTGGACCTTTACTGATGTCTTGATATGTTCATATGCTTGTACTATTTTATCCACCTCTCCCCCATCTTAGATTCTAGCTTTTGTTATTACATGTTTATGAGATTGGAACTTAGCCTTAAGAGCTTCCATCTTACCTTTCCTGCTGTTCAAAGTCTCATTGTATGTTTCTACTTTGACTTTTATCCTCATAATTTTGTTCATTACTTCTTCTATCAGGTGGGTGAGAGGATCATCTGCTACTAAATTAAAATTATCATGCAGGGCTTTAATAGCAAAGTCTGCATCCTGATTCTCAATTTTGCCCTCTATTTTTCCTTCTAGGGCCTCAAGGATTTATGCTTCATACGCCATCATATTGTGCAACTTTACACTAATATCCTTGAGCTTGCTGCTGCACTTCTTCAAGATATCACATTCAAACCTGATATCCTCATACCATATGCTTGTCAGCACGGCAGTATTATTATCCAACACTTGATTTCTTATCAAGACTTGTGGATCAATTCTCTTCATTTCACTTAGAGCAGTCAGGTCCTTTTCCAGTTGGAATGACCTTTTTCCTATATCATTTTGCATTTTATCTATCTTTCTCTTTAGTCTGCTCAAAGAATTCCACCTCTGTAAAGAGGTTCTCAATACATCTTCAGCCCCAGTGAGAGCTGACAACATCCACTTTTCCATGACCATTGCCTCATGTTTCATTAGGTCCAACTTGGTGACCTCTTCTTGTGATATGACAGTCAATGGGACTGCAGGATCAACTGGTGTATTATCAGGGTTAATTAACCTTTTTATGAAAGAATGTAGCTGAGCAATGTGCTCCTTATGCATTTTATTTTTCTCTTTCTCCTTCTTCACCCTTTGGGTTAAAGAATCAATAATGTCCTTCCCTTCTTGACCTTCCTGGTCCTCATTGGAAAAACCCAAATCAACAGTTGTGATTTGGAATTCCTCTAGGCTAATTTTGTATTTCTCCTTTTCTATTGTGGGAAGTGCTATTTGTGTAGTCCTTCTGCCTGTAGCAGGGTCTCTCTTTATGGCTGATGTTAATCTAGCCTTCCTCTTTGGCTTCATCATTGTCTCAGCAAACAAGGTTGAAACATCAAATTGTTGAATTTATGACCCTTGTTGTACACCTATTTCCTTTTCTAGCCATTGAGGAACATCACCTCCAGATTCTTCTATCATTAGGTCCAACTTGGTGACCTCTTCTTGTGATATGACAGTCAATGGGACTGCAGGATCAACTGGTGTATTATCAGGGTTAATTAACCTTTTTATGAAAGAATGTAGCTGAGCAATGTGCTCCTTATGCATTTTATTTTTCTCTTTCTCCTTCTTCAATCTTTGGGTTAAAGAATCAATAATGTCCTTCCCTTCTTGACCTTCCTGGTCCTCATTGGAAAAACCCAAATCAACAGTTGTGATTTGGAATTCCTCTAGGCTAATTTTGTATTTCTCCTTTTCTATTGTGGGAAGTGCTATTTGTGCAGTCCTTCTGCCTGTAGCAGGGTCTCTCTTTATGGCTGATGTTAATCTAGCCTTCCTCTTTGGCTTCATCATTGTCTCAGCAAACAAGGTTGAAACATCAAATTGTTGAATTTATGACCCTTGTTGTACACCTATTTCCTTTTCTAGCCATTGAGGAACATCACCTCCAGATTCTTCTGTCAATATCATGTCTGCCTTGTTCTCCAATATCTGCTTCTATCCTTGGTGGAGAAGGCACCTTCTTGATTTCTTCCTCATGTATTTCTTCATGAGGGGGATCTTGTTTAATTTCTTCTTGCTGAGGGGTTGCCTTCTGCAAAGGAGGATCCTGTGGAATTTCCACATTCTGATCCTATGCTTGATCATGTACTCCCTCCTGATTTTCATCCTCCTTATTATTTTTTTCACCTAGTGGCATATTGACATCTTCAGATGTCTGTGTATTTTGCCCTTGTGGATCACCCTAATCAAGGGTCATTTCTTGTACTCCACCCAATGCACTCATATCCTATGGCTTAGGGTCCTCCTAACTGATTTATCCTTTGTTCTTGGGACTTCTCCTAGATCTCCTTGAGTTTGAGCAACACCAGCATCTGCTATATCTTGATCACCCCCACTCTTCTAGTGAACTTCTACTATTTTTGGTTCTGTGGGTATCTCATGCTGTTGTTGACCCATATCAGGAGCAGTGCTATCTTTTTCTACCTTCTTGGCCACTTCAACCTTCTTTGGTTCTTTAGGTGCACTTGTTTTATCCTTAGGGCTTACATCACCCCTATATGTTAAATCTACGACAGCAGGGCTAGTCACCTGCTCAACCAAATTATCAAGCCCTATCTATTGGGCTACCCTCTCTAGGCTACCTTGTTTTACTTCCTCTATTTGCTTTATTTCCTCTAACACTACCATCTGTGCCTATGGGGTTCCATGAGGAGTCATGCAGGTGTTGGAAGCGAGAGTCTCCATTTGTTGAGAAGCCACACTCTGAACTACCTTATAATCAGATAGGTCCACGGTATCCTCTAAAGAGAAAGGAACACCCTGACTTGCTTTGAACACCTCTCTCATTTGTTCCTCTGCTTTCTCAGTTTTAAATTTTATTAGGGTGGGAAGAGGAACATCATGTTGAAGTTCCTTCCTGAATGCTTCACCACCGGCTCCTCTCAATATGATGGGGTCAACCCGGATATCCCCCCTCATTGTTGTTCTTTGTTTCTTGGGTGGTGACGTCAGCGGCATCATCCTCCTCTTCTTGCTGACTACCTACAAGTCATCACCTCTAGGCTCTTTATTTACCTTCTCTTCTTCCAAAGGGATGCCTTCTTCCACTTCTTGCTACAAGGTCTAGCCCTCTACCTACACTTCTATAGTTTCAACAACGGGCCTCAAAATCCTTTTGGTTTTCAATTTTTTGATCAGAGGTTGTGCAGATGATGCGGATGCCTAAGCTGAAGTAGATGCACCTACAACTGACATGGCAATCCTTTCTATTATCACCCCTTTGGTTCATCTTCACTTTTCTTACCTTTAGGGGGACCTTTCCTTTGTTTTTGTGTAGGCAATCTTTCCCCATTGGATTTCCTCTTTTCATTGAGGAAATCATCATATTCCTCATTAGATACTTCCTGCCTCTTCTTCTTCGCATCAACTATAAGGGAAACACCCCTTTTCTTCAATCTATTTATCTCTTCATCCACCCAAGCCTGGGTTAGTTGGATCACCCCACTTGTCAGCTGATCTAGGGATATATCCTCCTACTGTGTAAGATCTGGAGCTGATATGGTGTCATTATACACCTTTTTGTCCTCATATTCATTGGACATGATCTTCCCATCATCCTTACCCAGCTACACTAGCACTGGGATGCAGTCAAAGGTTTTTATTTGATTCAAGGCGATTCTTTGATATTTCCTTCTTCTCACCTCAGCTTCATCATCATAGTCAGTCCAGAAGTCTTCTAGATGCTTTTGGTGTATCATTTTTCCTAATATTTTCAGCATTCTGCCATAAGGATCATGTAATCTAGCTAGGGGGAATGGCTATAAATACATCAATTTTAACCCCCCATGACATGCTTTATGCTCTCTAAATCTGAGCACATGTACCAGCCCATAGATACTAGGAATAAAACTGGAGGTATCTTCTTTTGTGCTTTGTAGGCTTCAACAATTGTAGATACCTGCCTGACAAATTCCATCAAGACAACCCCATCAGTGGGGTATCTTGGCAACATAAGAGGTTTTCCTTCAAATCCCTTTATCCTGATATATGAAAAAGTGGCAAACTAGATAAACCAGGCTCCATGCCGATAAACAACTTCCTGAGCTTCCATGCTCAGCCTTTTAGTCCTATCCTCCTCCATGGTTCTGACCAGATGCATGGAGAATGCATCATTTACCAGTTTATAGTCTAGGAGGTAATCTTTCCTTTGTAATTGGGGATAATGATCCCATATGTGTGCATCATCAGCATCACCACCAGCCTTACCCACTGTCTTCAAAGCATCAAAAGTTCCCTTATATGCACATGAGTATACCACATATGATGTCATATAAAATAAACATGTCTATCCTCCCAGGTTCCTCATTCCCTCATCCAATGCATCACTGATGATCTTAGCCCATAGTGGTCTGTTGTCTGCATATAAGACCATCTGGATGATCCTAAACATCCAGTTCTCAAAATTTCTAGCATGAGGTTTACCTGTCATCCTACTCAGTAGGGCAATCATATATTGGTACTCATCATCAAAGTAAAACTTATACAGATGTATGGGTAATTTGGCTGAGGTGGCATATGTGCTACTCTTTGACCTCCATTGGTAGATCCTCTTCCTTGCATTTTCTTATTAGTATTATATTCTATTTCCAACTTGCGCAGGTCCACGCTCACTACCTTCTTCCCAACTGGCAGATTACAAGTGACAGCAATGCCCTTGACTGAGAAGTATGCATATATTCATCCATGTTTCTCCACCCATCTAGTTTCAGGGTTATAATTCCTTGCACATTCCACTACCAGCTCTAGGGTACCATAGCATATAGAAAACTAGCTACATGCTACATTCCTGAGACATATACCCCATCTAGAATGGGATTGTCCTTATCATGATCCACTCTTGTTGACCATACTACCAAGTCCATATCTCCTTGGTGTGTATCACCAATAACTCCATACTTAAACTACACCTCCTCAAGCTAAACAAACATGGGCTTGAGGAACTCTGCATCAGACCTATTCCTTCTAAGATCTACCATGGATTCCTGCATAAACATGATATGTTTTACCCTATAATATCCACATGCATTTCTACAACTTTATGTACTTCTATATCATGTGTACTCTGTATATTATTTCTCTCTTCATGATACGTATTATCACAAAGCCAAACCACATGAAAGAACAAACACTTTACCTGAACACCCAAAAAATGATAACAGGAAGGTTTACAGTTACTTACCTGAAAGTGCTTTCCTCCTAGGTTAGATGACTAATTACGAGGAAGGGCTGTAGATGCTCAAGATCACCCATTCCATTACGCTGAAGGATCCAATCCGTTGATAGGTAGATGTATGAGGGTTTGAGTTCGGAGATCTATAATTTCTTATTTTTTCTCAAGGTAAATGAAAATAACCTTTGAATTTTACCTTTAAGTAGATCAATAGGACAAATTAGGGTAAAAATGCATTGTCTTGATCAAATCCGTTGATCATCTGCAGGGAATCCGTAGATGCTGCCAAGTGTTAAATTAACATTTGTAATTGGCGAAAAGTCATCTACCGCATTTAAGTGCATTTAATGTCAGGAAATAGGGGGGTTGATCTTCGAAAGATCAGGGGATATTCAAAATATGACACCCTCCATATAAAATGACCCCTCGCCTTTGGGTGGCAAAACTGAATGCAAAGGATCGAGTGATATGGTCAATGTTTGACCATATGTATATTGGGTCACGAAATTAAGATCAGGGGCTCTTCAAAAAATATGACCCCACGGAAAAGATCAGGGTGACATCACCATGTTGGTGACATTGTTTAATTATTAGGTTTTAATGACATCATGTCATGTTAAAGAATATGACAGACATCGGATATATACCCCATCACGGATAGAATGGAATGATGATGTCATCATCAGCGTGATTTCCTTCATTCATTGGACTTGGATGATGTCACCATCATATTTGACATAGGGTGATATATTCAAAGAGGGTGATATTCGTAAGATGACTGATATTAAAAAATATGACCTCCCCACGAGATTACTGAAGTCATTTGACAGGCAAATATCAGCTCTTACTTAAATTTGATGTCCGCACATTGCGGACTGGGCTATTATCAGGTGATAATCCTATATCTATATGATCTTATCTAAGATGATTGATGTTTGAAATATGACCCCCCTCTAATCAGGATATCAGGTTTGATCAAACTTTGACTCCACATAACTCTTTTCCCTTAGACAATTTTGGGGTGATCTAAAAGGCAAACCTGCTTGGAATTTTTTGTACTTTTCAACCATGGGGTTAATAATGTGAACTACTAAATTTGATAACTGACCTCATCATGGTGACAAATCCACCCTCTTACAAGGCTACATGCATGACTGATTTTACCAAACTGCCCAAAGCAGAAAACAAACAAGCCAAAGTAGCTAGAAAAAGTTGGGTCCCTATTTTGTCAAGGCAAAATGGGGCGTGTTGTGTAACCACACAACACGTGGTTTTCCCTTCACCGAGTTTCCATATAAAAATCCTAGTGTTCTTGTGTGATGATCTTTTTGTTGTTGTACTTAAGTTCATGCTTCTTTCATTTGAATGTATGTGGTGAATAGTTAAAGGAACATATTAATAAGTTTTGCAGAACACTGATTCACCCCCCCTCTCAATGTTCCTTAATTTCAACAATTGGTATCAGAGCTTGGTAAGTTGGAAGAAGCTTAACATCTTGAGTAAGATCTAGGAAGGTATTTCAATAGGTTCATCTTGGTATTCTAAAGGCATCAATGAACAACTTCATGAACTACTTTAGAATATCTTGATCAGTCCAGAGCAGAAGTTAGAGAACTAAAAGAGAATCTTAAAGATGTAGAGGATTTCATTCAAACTTAAGGGCAACTAATCAAATAGCATGGATGAGGCTCTAAAGGAAAAATCAAAGCAATGTGAGAAGTTGGCAAAAGAAGTTGTATTAAAATATGAAATGGAATCTGGAGTGATGAGGCTAACCAAGCAAATAGAGGAAATGAAGAAGAATGAAGAAAACCTAAATCAGTCTCTGAAAGAAAGAATAGAAGAGTGTTGCAGAATGGATAGAATAATTGGTCATCTAGAGTCTGATCTACAAGAAACCAGGGATAATGAGGAAGAACTTGAAAGGCAAATTGTCATTCTCAAACATGACCTAGAAGCTACAAATGAGTACAAAGAAAAGTTCAAGATAAGCTCAGCCAAACTTGAGGTGTTGATTGAGAGACAGAAGAAGGCAGATGATAAACGTGATCTAGGATATGAGAAAGGTGAAAGCTCAAGATCTAGTCAAAGAAATCCTGAAGCAAGAAAACAAAGAAGAAATCCTAGAAGGCCTCCAGTAAGATAACCTAATGCTCAAAGATATCCATCTCTCAATTGAAATTGTTTCAATTGCAATAAATTTGGTCATAGAGCTACTCAGTACAGAAGTAGAATGAATCAAAGTGGTCCATCTTTCTCTGGTCAATGATTTAATTGTAAAAGGTATGGTCATAGATCCAATGAATGTAGAAGTATGATAATGAACTCCTCTAACAACAAAAGAAATGTCAATTCTTTCAATGGCAACTATTTTGCATGCAATAGATTTGGACACATGCCTTACCAGTGCAGATCAAGAGGAAATCAAGTAAATGAGAAAAGAAATGTTGTGTTCTTTAATTGCAATAGATCCATTCATATTGCAAGATTCTGTAGAAGTAGGAATGATGATAGAAAAGGTCCAGTAAATAGAAACCAAAACATGCAGAGACAAGACAAAGGCAAGGACAAAGTTGATGTGAATGAGATCCAGAATGAAATGAACAAAACATGGGTGAAGAAAGGTGAAATGAATGTTGACAATGGGTCTGCACCAGAATCCAGTGTTAATAATTCCTTTGGGAATTTAATCAAGTTCTCTGGCTCAGGGTGAGCTACATTAAAAATTTATTTCCCCTGCCAGTAAGTGGGTGCCTGAAACTAGCATGATGAATGATGATAAAGATGTTGGATTTAGGATAGACAACTAAGAGGGGCGGGTGAATCAGTTGTTACCAAAATCCTACTTTTTATTTATTTTAAGCCTTCTTATATTTCAACAGTATATCAAAGATTCAACCATGGAAGCATGATGCAATAATTCAAGAGCAGAAATAAATTGAACACATATAACACCAGGATTTTGACGTGGAAAACTCGGTTAAGGGAAAAACCACGGGGTGACTAACCCAAGAAAATATTCTCTGTTAAAAGAATAAAGATGAATAAAATGGCACTTGCCAGTTAGGGCTCACTGCCCGAGCACACTGCTCACAAGAGGCACACTACCTACATGAGACACACTGTCTACAAAAGAATATAAGTATTACATACTTGAACTGGAGATAATCATCTTGACTATGCTTGAGTTAGTTCCATTTAAGCTCAACACCTCTACTCTGCTTTTCGCTCCTCTTCCCTACTTCTTTCTCACTGTTCCAGGATACTTATTTACACATGACATCGACTTTGGAATGATCATCAAAGTCAACACAACATACACTTATTTTATTATAGAGCAAATACAAAAATATAACTTGACTTATTACAAAAAACTTTATGTGCATTACTACACTATCAGCCACACATAGTTGGGACTCCAATCTTCTTCAAGGAACATGCCATGCTTCACAAAACATCTTCAAGATCATCCGCAACATGCATAAATCATCCAATCAGCCAAGACTAGGAAGAACACCATCACCCGAAGGTAAGTCTTCAATTACGAGCTCAATATTCAATGCGGACCACCAACACGAACTAGACACAATCTAGAGACCCCCACAAGCTTTCTTGAATCATCAAGAACATCCACACCACATCTACTCACTATAATCATTTGCATCTTCATTTGGAACCTTAAGAACACAATCGCCCATAACTGTCACATTAGAAGGATTGCTTGTGGACCTCCAAACCATGAACTAATTGAGTTGTCAATTCATATTAGCCTCCCAATCATGCCACCAGGTCTGCAGAACATGATATTGTATTTCCAGATCTCACCGAACCTATTTGTGTCACTCTGTCACCTCTGAATAGTTGCTAGAACCATTTTTACTCTCATGGCCATAACTCCTCCACATTTTCATGTGGACCTGTCAAATATTGACTGGATCATCTTCAGACACATATCTACAAACCCTTTGATGCGCATTCTCTGATCTTCATCTAGATGAGATCTTCACTTCATAGAGATTCACTTTCTTCACTGATCTTCTCTATTTTTTATAGGACTAATTTTCTCAATGTCCTCAGCATACAACTCATCCAATCTTTGACATCAATGCAACAAGAGTATGTTGACATCAATGACAACACTAGTTAGGCCCATACTTGAAACAATCTCCCCCTTTGTCATTAATGGCAACATATAATGTGAAAAACTATTTTTAACCATCAGGACAAAAACTTCTCCTCACTGACTGACATAGCTCCCCCTATCAACAACCATTCACATGTCTTTTCTTTCTTTACCACTCCCCCTTTGATTAGCAACCACTTTGTGTTTTTCACATGTCTTCTCTCCCCATTTGACATTAATGGCAAAGGGCACATACTTGCAACCACTTCACATACTTTAGAATCATACAAACTACTCCCCCTGAGTAGCAGCCTCCTAACATCAATTTGGATCACAAGATATGACCGTGGGATCCACCGGACTGATGCACATCAGTGCACCTTAATTTAGAACCAGAGGGGTGATAACTCCTAACTTCTCCCTGAGATACTCAAAGGAGTCCTTAGGTAGAAGTTTAGTAAAAATGTCTGCAATCTGATCCTTTGAGGGCACAAACTCCAATCTGACTTCATTCTTGTTCACCTGTTCTCTCAAAAAATGGAACTTGATGGATATATGTTTTGTCTTTGAATGCAACACCAGATTTTTGATATATTTATTGCAATTGAGTTATCACAGAAGATTGTGATAGGTTCTTCATACTCCACTCTGATATCTATTAGCATTTTCTTCATCTATAATACTTGTGTGCAACTACCTGATGCTGCAACATACTCTACTTTTGCAATGGACAGAGATATTGCCTCTTGTTTCTTGCTTAGCCAAGAAACCAATCTTTTTCCCAAAAAAGAATGCACCACCACTGGTACTCTTCCAGTCATCCACATCTCCTACCCAATCAGCATCTGTGTATGCATGAAGAGAGAAGTCATGATCCTTAGGATACCATAATCCATACTCAACTATTCCCTTCAGATATCTGAGAATTCTCTTGATTGCCATGACATGGGACTCTCTAGGATCAGCTTGGAATCTGACAAAAAGACCAACAACATTCATAATATCAGGTCTAGTTTGAGTAAGGTATAGCACTCCTCCAATCATTGACCTGTACTTTTTTTTATCAGTCTTAGGGGATTCATCATCTTTACTCATCTTACAGCTAGTTGCCATGGGAGTATTCATTGCCTTTGAATCTTCCATCCCAAATTTCTTCAACAATTCTTTCACATATTTGATCTAAGATATGAAGATTCCTTTCTTTGTTTGAATGATTTGCAGACCCAAGAAGAAATTCATTTCCCCAAACATAGACATCTCAAATTCACTTTGCATTTGATTTGTAAAAGTCTTGCACATACTATCTTTTCCTCCAAAAATGATATCATCAACAAATACTTCCATAATCAAGATATTTTCATGATCAATCTTAAAATACAGATTACTGTCAGCGGTACCTTTCTTGAAACCAATATTCAAAAGATGTTTGTCCAATCTTTCATACTAGGTTCTTGGGGCTTGTTTGAGTCCATACAATGCCTTCTTCAACTTGTAGACCATATCTCCATGATCAGACAATTGGAATCCATCTGGTTGCTTAATGTATACCTCTTCTTCCACATCACCATTTAGGAAAGTAGACTTGGCATCCATCTGATATACCTTGAAATCCTTGAAAGCAGCAAAGGCAAGAAATAATCTGACTACTTCAATTCTTACCACTGGAGCAAAAGTTTCTTCAAAGTCAATTCCTTCTACTTGAGAATAACCCTTACAAACCAATCTAGCTTTGTTTCTTACTACTTTACCTTCTTCATTTAGTTTATTCCAGAAGACCCACTTAGTCCCAATCACATTTTTGTCCTTAGGTCTGGGAACAAGATCCCAAGTGTGATTCTTTTCAATCTAAATCAATTCTTCCTCCATTGCTTTAGCCCAACTTTCATCATTGCAAGCTTCACTTATTGTTTTTGGTTCAATTTTTGAAATCAAACAATACTTCACTAAATCTTGAGAAATTTTTCTTCTTGTTTGAACACCTTTTCTTCTATCTCCTATAATATGATCTTCAGAATGATTCAGTCTTACATACTTGGGAGTTTTGGGATTTTCCTGAACTTCTAATTCTTGGACAAGTTCATCCAAACTTGTCTCTTCTTCTTGTATTTCAGGATTCTCCAGATCAGTCTGAATCTGAACTGGAGTTGGGGCTTGTTCTCCTTGGTCTAAGACATCATTCTAATCATCTACTTCATACTCATAGAACCTTGAGGGATTTTCCATGCCTTCATCAACCTTCACATTTGTACTTTCTACAATATTTCTCAATCTCTTGTTATAACACCGGTATGCTTTTCTTTGAGTAGAATATCCCAAGAATATTCCTTCATCACTTCTAGCATCAAACTTGCCAAGGTCTTCATCTCTTTTGATGTAGCATTTACTACCAAAGACTCTAAAATACTTCACAGTAGGAGTGATACCAAACCAAAGTTCATAAGGGGTCTTACCAGTATTGCCTCTGATTTGTACCTGATTAAGAGTATAAACAGCAGTGCTTACAACTTCTCTCCAATAGATCTGAGAAACATTTGCTTCCATCATCATGGTCCTAGATGCTTCTTGGATGGTCTGGTTCTTTCTCTCCACAAGTCCATTCTACTGTGGAGTCCTTGGAGTAGATAACTATCTCTTTATCCCATGTTTCTCATAGAATGTTATGAACTCACCAGATGTGAATTCTCCACCTCTATTAGACCTGAGGCATTTTATTTTTATGCTAGTTTCACTTTCTACCATAACCTTGAATATTTTGAACTTCTCAAGAACTTCAAGTTTCTCTTTTAAGAAAGTTACCCACATCATCTGGGAGTGGTCATCAATTAGCAACAAGAAGTACCTATCTCCCTATAGAACCACAGAGATCAGTGTACACCAAGTCTAACAATCTTATTGAAGATTGTTCCTTACTTTTGAATGTGACTATGCTCTGCTTACCCAACTGACATTCTTTGCAAAAATTGTTAGTAGGTTTCATCAGTCTTGGAAGAACTCTTACAACCTGAGTGTTGCTTATCTTGATGATATTACCAAAATTCACATGACACATTCTCCTATGCCACAACCAATTTTGATCAATTTGAACAAATAAGCAACTTTTTCCAGAACCAACCAATTGGAAGATGTTACCTTTTGTATGTGTACTGGATGTAATCTTAGTTCCAGAGATTTCAAAGATCTTACATTTTCCTTTTTTGAAATAGAGATCATAGCCTTTGTCCACCAACTATCCAACACTAATAAAATAATTCTTCAGACCTTCATCATACAAAACATCACTGGTTTTGTTCTTTCCATCAAAAGAGATGGTTCCTCTACCTCTAATTCTACCAGCATAATTCTCTCCAAACTTTACAACTCCACCTTCATAACTTTCCAAGCTTAAGAACTTACTCTTGTCGCCGGTCATATGGTGAGAGCATCCACTGTCAATAACCCATTCATCCTTTTCTTCAACCTGAGCAACCAAAGCACTTTCGATCATCTTATGATTGGTAGATTCAATAGGCATTAGATTTTCTTCTTTGATGGCAATAAACACCCAATCACTTCCGGGTTTGTTTCCTATCTCAGATTCATCATTTGTTACTCCTTCTTCATCATCTTCTTGAACATAATAACACTTCTTCTGAAACCTTGATCTATTAGGGTTTAGCCTTGAAAACCTTTCCAGACATCTTGAGGCAAAATGACCAATCTCATTGCAAGCAAAGCATTTGAAAGGTAATTTTCCTTCATACTTACTGGATCCTCTTGGTAGTCTTTTTGCAATAAGGGCTTCAAGTTGTTCAGCTTCTAACTCATCTTCTTCCAGATCTTTCCTTGCTTTATCATACCAAGTTGATTTCCTTGAGGAACTTTCACCTAGATCATATCTTTGTTTGCCTTTTGCAGAGGCACTAGCTTTGAATGCAGATTCAGTCTTGGGAAGTGCATCACCAAACTTAGCCAACTCAAAAGCAAATATCTTACCAACCAACTGATCCCTTGTTATAGTTGTTAAAGATCTAATTTCCTCAATAGCATCAACTTTGTGTTTATATGCAGGAGGTAAGGATCTGAGAACTTTAGCAACAATCTCATCTTCATCCAATACTCCACCAGCACATTCAATGCCACATACAAGCTCAATTACTTTTGTCATATATAAAGTGATATTCTCATCTTCACTCATCTTTAAGTTTTCAAACTTTCCTTTCATACTTTGCAGCTTGGCACACTTAAGATATTTATTTCCTTCATAGAGATTTTCAAGCTTTGTCCAAATTTCATAAGCAGTCTTCAATCCCATAACATTAGTCAGTTCTGAATCAGACAAGGCACTCAGTAGGGCTTCTTTAGCTCAAAGATTATTTTATGCATCTCTGACTTCATCTAGTGTTGTTGGGCCATTCCTTGGGGGAACATATTTAGTTGAGGTTATGTTCCAATATTGATATCCCATGCATTGTATGTGACATTCCATGCAGATTTTCTAGGCAGTGAAGTTTGATCCATCAAACCTTGGACTGTCCTTCTTGTAGGTCAACATCCTGGATCTCCTCAAGCAGTTAGGCTTCTTCTAGAGGAACTTGGCTCTGATTCCAATTGTTAGATTTAGGACAAAAAACTAAGAGGGGGGTGAATTAGTTGTTACCAAAATCCTACTTTTTATTTACTTTAAGCCTTCTTATATTTCAACAGCATATCAAAGATTCAATCATGGAAGCATGATGCAATAATTCAAGAGAATAAACAAATTCAACACATATAACACCAGGATTTTGATGTGGAAAACTCTGTTAAGGGAAAAACCATGGGGTGACTAACCCAAGAAAATATTCTCTATTAAAAGAATAAAGATGAATAAAATGGCACTTGCTTGTTAGGGCTCACTGCTCGAGCACATTGCTCACAAGAGGCCCACTGTCTATAGGAGACACACTATCTACAAAAGAATATAAGTATTACATACTTGAACTGGAGATAAGCATCTTGACTATGCTTGAGTCAATTTCATTTAAGCTCAACACCTCTACGCTACTTTTCGCTCCTCTTCCCTACTTCTTCCTCATTGTTCCAGGATAACTTTTGAATGACTTCGCAACTCTTATTTATACATGACATCAACTTTGGAATGATCATCAAAGTTGGCAGAACATACACTTATTTTATTATAGAGCAAATACAAAAATACAACTTGACTTATTACAAAAACTTTATGCGCATTACTACACTGTCGGCCACACATAGCTAGGACTCCAATCTTCTTCAAGGAACATGCCATGCTTTGTAAAACATCTTCAAGATCATCCACAACATGCGTAAATCATCTGGTCGGCCAAGACTAGGAAGAACACCATCACTCGAAGGTAAGTCTTCAATTACGAGCTCAATATTCAATGTGGACTGCTAACACAAACTGGACACAATCTAGACCCCCACAAGTTTGCTTGAATCATCAAGAACATCTGCACCTCTTCTGCTTATTGCAATCATTCACATCTTCATCTGGAACCTTAAGAACACAGTCGCCCATCACTGTCACATTAGAAGGATTGCTTGTGGACCTCCAAACCATGAACAAATTGAGTTGTCAATTCATATTAGCCTCCCAATCATGCCACCAGGTCTACAGAACATGATATTGTATTTCCAGATCTCACCAGACCTATTTGTGTCACTTTGTCACCTCTGAACAGTTGCTAGAACCAGTCTTACTCTCATGGACATAACTCCTCCACATTTTCATGTAGACCTCTCAAATATTGACTGGATCATCTTCAGACACATATCTACAAACCCTTTGATGCGCATTCTCTGATCTTCATCTAGCTGGGATCTTCAATTCATAGAGCTTCACTTTCTTCACTAATCTTCTCTATTTCTGATAGGACTAATTTTCTCAATATCCTCAACATACAACTCATCCAATCCTTGACATCAATGCAACAAGAGTATGTTGACATCAATGACAACACCGGTTAGGTCCATACTTGCAAAAAAATAATCCTATTGCAGATCTATCGAAGCAAATTATAGAAGAAAAGAAGCTAATGCGATTGATTACAGAGCAATTGAAGATTGACTGTATGAAGAAATAGTGTAACCGGATGTATTAGGGCAAATTATTTATTACAATGGAAAATTAGGTTTTGCACAGCATAAAAGGTCATCTACTCAACATTTGAATCACTTTTGCATTCGAAGAGAACAAGGAGAAGAACATCTGAGCTAAGATTTCAAGGATTTGGAGTGCAAAAAGTGAATTCAATAGCTAACCCTAACCAGTGAAACAAGGTACTATTTGTAAAGCTCTCTGAATTTGCAATCTTTGGATATGGCTACTCCATTGGTTGTTGACATCATTGAAAGGCCCTAACCTAAATTTAAAAAGCGTCCACACAAATCAGTAGAGGTTGATCCATTAGGTGCCTTTTCAAATGTTTTGTATGGTGTGTTGCACATTGAAGCTATTAGGGCTTATATTCATGCTAGCATAGATGAGTTTGGATATTCAAACTTAGTAGATTTGTTCAAGAATCATCTGAGGGATGAGATTCATGGTCTTAAAGCTAAGTATAAAGTGCTACAAGTCAAACATCTCATTCAGGTTATTGGATTCCTGTCCTTTGGTGAAGATGAGTGGGTCTGGTATGTATTGATCAGATGCATGCTGAATTCATGTGGTTGATGAAATCCTTCAAGATCAGCAATATCTAGGTTGTAACATGATTGAATTCATCTAGTGGACTACCAATGTTAAAATTAGTGAAGAATTAGACTATGAACGAAGCTACCGGATCAAAATTTGATAAGAGGGCAATGATAATAAATGATATAACTAATCTGGATGTCAAATTTGCATCTATGGTTATTAGGTATAAGATATACCACTCCAGCAGGGAAAAATTTGTATCCGGTATAGCCATTTATGCTGCCTATCAGATGTTAAGAGAGAATGTTGACTATGACCTATGTGAGCTTCTACAAAACTAGTTAATGGAGAACCTAAACAAGATCAAAAAGGACAAGAAGAATACATTCAAGTATGGTACATTGGTATTGTGTTTGTTCTTCAATTTCTTGAATGAGTTACTTGGCAAGAAAAGCATGTATTGGACCAGTGATAAGCCTGTTGCCATTGAAATAAGAGAGCACTTGAACAATATTGGTGACTCCAATGCCCAAAGGACTTCTCATTGGGGATATTTCAATAATTTTCAGAACATGATGCAATCAAGGGAAAGAATCCCTACATATGTAGTGAAAAAATACAAGGATACAATTTGCTTCATGGTGGAAATAGATCAATGCTTGATGAAAGCAGTTGAATTGAGGACTGTATGGATTGTGCCCATGGGGTATGAAGTTAATGGACAAATACTAGAGATGTATGCTAAACACCTTCTGAACAAACCAAAAGATACTTCAATTGTAAGATTTGGTACATCTAGTGAACTCAGTTTAAAACTGCATGTTGAGCTCCAAAAACCTGAGTCTAAGAGAAAGATTCAAAGACAAGTTGAAATGTATGCAGAAAGCATTGGCATAACAAAAGAAGTTGTGAGACAAAATAGAGAAAGGATAGAGAAAGATGAGAAGGAGAAGCAAGATAGAGAACAGGGAAGTGTTCTGATGGAATCCAGTTCTAAAGGAAGGACTACTAGGAGTTCTAGCACAACTTAAGGTGCATCACCTTCTCCTATTACAGAGAAAGTAAAAAAAAACCTACCGGTAAGGAAGGAAAAAGAACAAAAGTAATGGCCAAAAGGTCATATGTCAGTGTGGAGAAAGAGGATGAAGAAAAGATTGATTCAGACGATGAGGTTAAAGAGTTGAAGGCCTCAGGCACTAAGGTTGTTAAAGTATCTGAGGAGAAGCCCTCTGAAAGCACAAAGTCAAAGAAAGTAGAAGCATCAAGGGTTTCCCACGACAAGCCCTCCGGAAGTGTAAGGATAAGTAAAAGACTAAAGACTGAAAAATCCACCCTATCAGTTGAAGATATTGTGAATGCAATAACTGTTCATGGGAATTTGAAGCCCATAACAAAATATTATGACAACTTTAATAAAGCTAATAAGAGACTTTTGGAGGATGCTACTGTCAAGTACTTGAACACATTCAATAGAGAACTTGTGGAAATTTTATCTGAAATCCCTAAGAGTCTGAGTGGCATTCTGGAGATGAGAAAAGAAGTTGCCAAAGAAAAGGATTTGGAGCTAAGAGAACATGCATTATCCAGTTTGTGTCCGGTAATCTCCAAGAAGGAAGCCAATAAAATCTTCAAAGAAGTTAAAGATTAATTCAGAAGCAAAATCAACATAAATAAGCTAATGTTTGGAGACATTGATGAAGTGGTCAAAGAATATGAACAAATTCTAAAGAAAGCCCTGGACAAGAATAAGTTCTATGTTGTCACTGAAGAACCTGCTGATGCTGATGATACATCCATTCCAAATGATGAAGAGATGAAGGAATATGAGCAACAAGCTAAGGCAAATGATTTATCTACTCTGGAAGAAGAAATATTGAATAAAGAAGATGAAGAGATGGTAGATAATGTTGATGGTGTAGAGGATACTCTAATTCCTCCAAATCAATCTGGTGAAGAAAATACATAAATGAATATAAATGCTCCTACTAAAGGTAATTCTGAGAAAGAATAGAAAGTAGAAGAGGGAAAGGACAAGGAAGATCAAGAAGAAGAAATTGATGATGGAATTGACTCCTCCATTATAGATGGTGATGAATTTGATCATGCTACTACTGAGGATATACAAAATCCTCTGGAAGAGAATGCAGAAGATATTTCTGATTTAGATAAAAGCAAGGATGCCACTGATGATGATGCAGAGAAGGTAGAAGTAGAGAAAAAGAATGTAAATGATGAACAAAACACTATGGTTGACTCTGAAAAGGAAGAAGATGGAGGCCCTGGAGAGCATGAATATGAAACTTCATATTAGGCAAGAGACACTGTAGAAGCAGTGAAAGAAATTTTGGAAAGAGACAAACAAATTGCAGAAGATCAGGATATAATACAAGGACCAATCAATTTTGATACTTTATCACCTGCACAGAAGATAAAGTTGGCCTCTATTGCACAAGCTAAGGCTAGAGAGGAAATTTTGAAGTCTCATATAGAAGATAGTGAGTTGCTTGGCCTTGCATTTGGGATTTTGGAGAAAATCATGCCTACATTTTAGAAGGACTTGTCAGCATCTCCCTCCAATCAATTGAAGAGTCTGATAAACTCTGTAAGTACTCATTTTGAAACCTTAGAGAAGTCAGCAGAAGTTAAAGTTAGAAATGAATTTAATGAGAAGAGGTTTTCTGAAATAAAGAAAATAATTAGTTATGATAGATCAGGGCTTGATACCAGTGTAAAGAGTATTCAAAATGCCCCCTCTGAACGTGCAGAGATTTATAAGTTGTGTCTAAATCGGTCTAAAGCTATTGAAGATATTGAGAAGAAGATTAAGGGACTTAGAGCTCAAACTATCTAACATTTCTCAATCATATAGTCCTTTAACTAAGTTTGTAACTACTAAAGAATGTCAAGTAGTGGGTCTGCAAAATTAATCGAGTGATTTAGAGAAGGAAAAGGTTAAAGTTTTTGGTAGATTGGATGAGCTCCAGGGACTGATTTCTCCTAAGTTAGAAACAATGTATGATCTATTGGCAGAATCCCAATCTGTTGTTGCTACTTGTGATCCTACTGACCTTCAAAAGGCAGAATCACAGGCATTTTTGTTCAGTGGGCATATATCCATTTTGGACAGCATAAAGAAGAACTTGGACAGTGAATTGATATGGTTGAAAAACATTTTTGGCGATATCATTTTTCTGATGAACAAGGCTTAAGGACTATGTGTTCATATGCGGAAGTATGTACATAGAGTTTTTGCATGAATTTTTGTATGTGGATCCTAGCCTTTGCCATTGATGTCAAAGGGGGAGAGGAAAAGTAGTGAAAAATGAGGAATTCATCTAAGGGGGAATATTAGAAATCACAAGTGTACATAGTAAGGGGGAGTTGTTCTAACACTTAGTCATTTTTCACTGAGTGTTGCCATCAATGCCAAAGGGGCAGACTGTTGAAAAGAGACATTGCTAGGCATGTCATGTGTTGTCATTGATGGCAATTAAATCTATCTTACACATCCGCAATGTGTCAGTGGATCATATCAGAAGTCAAACTCTAGATTTGTCTAAGTTTGAATAGACAGGAACAGAGCATATGATAGGGTTCAACATTTTGGTCCGCATTTCTCCACAGGTAATCATATTGAGTTACAAATATGAGGGAATGTTAGGGGATGTCAAGGCTACCTAAATCCAAGATTCTAGCCTCTGGTGATGAAGGGATTGTAAGTTACAAGCCTCTGAGTATCAGGTTTTGGTTTGACAATTCACTCCGGTGAAGAACGAGATGACTAGGTGTTTGATCCTTGTGCAAATGAAGAGAAGTGGTTGGTCAAGTAATTTATGAGATCTAGTGGTATTGGATGACATGTGAGGTAACTTGGATACATAAGTCTTGGTTTGTATTGATGTTTGTGCATGGATTTAGCTGATAGAATAGTGTTCTTGAAATAGTTTCCAAGTTTTCTTAAGGCTGACTGCAGTGGATGTAATTTCATGTGGTGGATATATATGATCAATGGATTCGAGCATTTTGGAATGTGAGAGTGTGAATATGAAGGGATAGGTGTGAAGTATAGCAGTATCAAGTGTGAAGCAAGGAGAGCTAAGCTTTGGATCATGGCAGAATAGTAAAGTAGGGCAGAAAGAGATGAAGTGTGTGAAGTCAGTATATTGAGCTTAACCGAAACTGTAATTTTGCATAGTTAGATGCTTTTCTTCAATTTAAACATTTCAGTGAACACTTATAATTATCTTGTAGGTAGTGAGCCTCCTTTAAGAAGTGAGCTCTGGGTAGTGTGCTTGAAGGCATGTGCCTTCCCATTTTGTAATACTTTTAACAGAGTATAAAATCTTGTGGGTTAACCCCCACCATGGTTTTTCCCTTAACTAGGTTTCCACGTAAAAATCCTGGTGTTCTTATGTGATGATCTTGTTGTTGTTGTACTTAAGTTCATGCTTCTTTCATTTGAATGTATGTTGTAAATAGATAAAGGAACATATTAATAAGTTTTGTAGAACACTGATTCACCCCCCCTCTCAGTGTTCCTTAATTTCAACATGACTTATATCTATGTGTTAATGCTATGTGCAATGATCCTATATGCTTATAGTTTATGATGGCCTAATGAATATTTTGTATGATTCTTAAATGTAATACTTGATGTTTAATTTTCTATGTGTGATGATCTAATATGCAACTACTATGACCAATGATATCTATGTTTTGTCAGTTTTTTATGATAAATGTTATGCATGAGACCTATGTGGATAAATGACATCACTATTATGATCTAAATGCTTAATACAACTAATGTACTTAAATGATAATGAATTGATGATGGATATGCTTATACTATGTAACATGATATCCCTATATGAAACTGTTACTAAAAATCATGAGTTAAATGTTTAATGCAACTAATGAAGTGAAATGATATGAACTAATGATGGACATGCTTAGAATATGGAAAATGATAATGATTTCTTTTTATTTTTTTGTTAATACTAAGTATACTCAATCATAAATGAAAGAACACTTAGAACTAGGCAAAAGATTTGGACAGATAGATAACTTAGAAGAATAATTTGGATGAATGAAAGAAAATGATTTGGATAAATGGATAATATGGATAAATGAAAGAAACAACTTGGATCTTAAGCCACTTGGAAAATGATAATTTATGGAATGTTTATAAATGGAATGAAATGCAAACCTATCATGCACAAATGAGGCTTTGTCATCTTGTATACAAGTATTTGAAGTACCTTTTTCATCATTGAGCTTTTAAAATATTGTAAGAAAATACAACCATCTAGGTATAATTAAACCATGATGACCTGAGTATCTCTTACATGGATTTTGATTTAACAAGTTAATACAAGCATCTAGTCAAAATTGAACCTAGATGACCTGAGTATTTCTTACATGTATCAAAAGACAAGGATTGCACTCTTTCATGCTAAAACCCATAATGTCCTTAATGATCTTTTGTTCATCATGTCATTAGACAAGTCGTCACATTACTAAAGATTAATCCACAAACAACAAACAAATGAAAATAATCATGTACCATCATAGCTCCTCTAGTCTTGAACATCCTCGAGTAGCATAGGAAACATGATTACAAAAATCAAGATCTAAGACTTAAACCTACAACAAGCATCAAATATTCTTGCCACAAATATGTTTTATTTCCATGATAACAGATATAATCATCTTGGTAGATTAGGCTCATTGTTGTTTGATATAGGTTACTGTCGTGTGTCAAGTGCTTTGTTGAAAATGTTTATTTTTAGTGTTGCATGTTATCTAGAGATAGTATCGTGATCTAGTTTGTTATGCTATGAGATTTTGTGACATTCAAGAATCCAATTCCCAACTAGGTCAGTGATTTTTCCCACAGTCAAGTAAAGGATCTAGTTTATTATGGATGAAACATGTGGATTGAACGGATGGTAAATTCCATGCGACGGGCCCTGAGGGAATGACCTAGTGCCTCAGGGGCTCATCAATGATGGCCTTGCCTATGTGAAAATGTAGAGGCAATGTAGTTCGATAGTGTGGACTATGTGGACCTAAGACCAAGGGGGTGGGAAGCCTCAGAGGCTCATCAATGATGGCCTTGCCTACGTGATAGCTCAGAGGCAACATAGTTTGGGCATGGAGACTGACAATGGTGATAGCTAAACAAATGGTGTAACAAAGGTTTATGATATGATGAGGGATATGGATGTATGGGAATCCTTGGGGGCTCATCGATGATGTACTTGCCTATGTGACGACGTAGAGGCAATGTAGTTCGACAATGATACTAATGATAGGGTCATGATAGATGACAAGATGGATGAAGAATTGGATGGATATCTTGAGGTGACAAGGCAATAAAGGCGAGTGAACAACAAGCCATGATAGGTATCCTTATGTGATTTGATGGATGTGGTAAGAAAATATGGATGAGGACTGAAATCCTAAAAGATGGAGGAAGCAGTTTATCACAAATAGCGCCTGTTTCTAGGTTTTCACCACTTGCTTTTATTTACACGATTTTTTTTAGGTCCCTTGCATTGGGGTTTTAGGTATAAAACTTACAAAGATGCATACTGTTGATGGGATCATCGAATAGTTCACCTTATGATGTTGCTAATTGATAAGCTCCTGATCCATAGGTAGCAATGATTACATACAGACCAAGCCAGTTGGGTTCAAACTTGGCTCTCTTCTCCCTGTCCTACTAATTTCTGGGATTTTCCTTGAGAATTAGGTTACCAACTTGAAAGACTCTGGGTTTTACTATGTAGTTGTAACTCCTTGACATTCTTTGTTCATAGGATTTCAAATGATTAAAGGTATTTTGTCTTCTCTCCTCCAATAGTTCTAACTCCTAATGTTTGGAAACCTGGTATTCTTCATTTGATATTAGACCTTTTAATGATACTTGCAAGGATGATAACTTGACTTCAATGGGCAAGATGGCTTCAGAGCCATAGACTAGGGAATATGGTGTTGCACCTATGGGTGTCTGAATACTTGTACAGTATGCCCATAGAGCGGGATTCAGTTAGATATGCCAATCACGACCAGCATCATCGACAGTTTTCTTTAGGATTTTCAAGATGGTTTTATTAGATGCCTCCGCCTGACCATTTCCTTAGGGTAATACGGGGTGGAAAAGTAGTGTTGGATATGGAATTTGTCACAGAGTTCTTTGACATCCTAATTTTTAAAGGGTCTTCCATTATCATTGATAATGGACAAGGGAATACCATAGCAACAAATGATGTAATTTAGGATGAATGAGGCGATTTGTTTGCCTGTGACATTGGCTAGGGTACGGCTTTGATCCACTTTGTAAAGTACTCAGTGGCGGTGATTATGAATTTTTGTCTGTTGGATGATGGAGGATGTATCTTCCCCACTAAGTCAAGTCCTTATTGATAGAAAGGCTAATAAGTTGTTAAAGGCTGCAGCTCTTGTGTCGGTGATGTTGATAACTGAGAGGGGGGGTGAATCAGTTATCTTAATTAATTTAACTTTATGTTCTTCTTTAACAACTAGTGCAACATCAAAGCAAATAAGCATTCATAATCATCAAAGTAGAAATAAATTCAAGATACATAACACAATAATTTTGACATGGAAAACCCTGTTAAGGGAAAAACCACGGGGTGACTAACCTAAGAATGTATTCTCTGTTAGAAGAATAGAAATACAAAATGGCACTTGCCAATTAGGACTCACTACCTGAGCACACTGCTCACAAGAGGCTCATTGCCTATAAGAGACTCACTATCTACAGTTTATAAGGAGAGTAACAAGATATTTGAACTGATGAGAAGCATCCACATATGCTGAGGTTTAGTTCTGGTTAGGCTCAATACATTGATCTACTGCACTTCATTCTTCCTCTTCTTTGGTGCTGTTGTCTTGTCACATATTGGACCTGCCTTACTGCTTTCACACCGCTCTTCTGCTTTTACTCGCACAACTCAACACACAACACACACCTTCATACCGAAATCAATCTGGTATATATATCCGCACCAAGGATTTCATCCACTTTCTAGTTGGCATCCAGAATACTTACTATTTTCCCAAACTCTTGCTCTATCATCTGAATCCTTGCTTATCAAGTGATGCGTATCAAAGAGATGCTCATAGAAGTCATCAACCATGTCGGCCAATCATGAATGATACCTCAAGAGACTTGATCACCATCAATAACTCATCCAAATTAAGGTTTGATGCTCTGTCGATCAGTTCTTCCTTAGTCTACTCTGCCAAATAGGAACCCAATACTAAGGTGCTTATATCTATTCACTCTTTCATCACTGGAGGCTCAATCCCTAGAATCTATTAGTCAAGGTACTCCTCTTGACTTCCCCAAGTCCGGACTTTACACAGATACTTCCTCTGACTGTCAGACCTTGCCACATATTCTATTCTTGCTTACCAGACCACAACACTCTTCAATCTTACTTCTGGTATAAGCACACCATGTCCTGCAGATGAGTGGGATGAACTTTGTTGCCATCAATGACAACACTTATGAAGCTACACTGTGTCTCTTGCCAACAATCTCCCCCTTTGGCATTGATGGCAACACTTAGTGAAAAATAACTGTCACACTACACTCCCCCTTCGATGATGCTCTGTTCTAATGTACATTTTACTGGAGCTCCCCCTTAGCTAGATTCCACATTTTTCACTGCTACTCACTCCCCCTTTGACATCAATGGCAAAGGGTAGAATCTGCACACCAAAAATCCCCAAAACTCCAACTATACTTAGCCGCATAAGTATATATACATATTATACTTACATATATTGAAGTATATCTGCAAAGGTTGTCTTCAACTGCGTGAATTCTATTGCCCAACTCTGCTTCATCCTGTCTAAAATTGAGATGTGACCACTCAATAGGAATGCAAAAGCTTCTGCCCTCTTAAGATCTGTCAAATCACTGGTCCGGGTTGTGGTCTGGGCATCAATTAGAGCCTCATGCATGGCTTCTAACTTAGGGATAATTATCCCTCTAAGTTCACTCAACCTGTTTATTCTATTTTTCTTCTCCTTCTCAAGCTTCTTTATTTCATTTGTGACTACAATAGTCTGACACTCTTGATTTACTATGGAAGAGGAGAGAGGATCAAAACTTTGGGATAAACTTAATAGTTTATCCTCTTGCTCTTTTGCTTTCTTCTCAATATCCTTGGTCACTTTAGGCTAGGATAAAAAAAAAATTTATATATATCTCTGCCATCTTTGAGAGCATTTTCTAAGCTCTTTATCCCAATATCCATATCTCTCTTATCATTGGTTATAACACCTTGTAACTCGGTGAATCTGTTATCCATAAACTCTTTCTAGACCTTCTCCTCAGCTGATTTCTCCAAAGACTCAAAATGAGTGCTAATAGAACTAACAAGACACTTGAGATTACCAGATGAAGAGGCTGAGGAATCCTTCTGAAAGGATGGCATGATCTTTTCCAACACACTGGATGCTATCTCTAGCAGCTCACAGTCTTCCATGTGAGACTTTAGAAGTTTCTCTTTTGCCTTTGCTTGGGCAAAGGATGCTATCTTCATTGTTTGAACCGAGGAGAGAGAATCAAAGTTGAATGGTCCTTGAAGTAGCTCTAGTTCATCAATATCCATCATTTCTTTAGTCAAGAAATATTTGATAGTTTCTGCAGTGTCTCTTGCCAGAGACAAAGTTTTCTTTCCTTCTGCAGCTTCAGCACTGTCACTTGTGGTCTTCTTAGTTTGACTTTCTTCTCTTTCCTTCACTTCTTCTTCTTTTTCCTCTAATCTTTCTCCTCCTTTAGATCCGGAGACTGTTGGGGAATCCGAATGAGAGATATTTTCTTCTTCTTGGACTTCTTCTTCTGGAACAGAGGAATCCCGCTCTTTAGACTTCTCCACACCTGTCTCCTTTGTTTCTTTTGTAATCTTTTCAGTAGGATCTTTCTTTGATGCACATTTCCTTTCAACATCAGAAGGTTCATCACTTACGTCCTCTATAATGGGAATGATGAATCTTTTGTATGCATTCTGGAGGATCTCTTCTGTCTCTTTTGCTACTTTGTCAATTTCTCCAAGCATAAGCTGATTCATTCTAGCTTTGCTCCAGAACTCATCCTTGCAATCTTTGAAGATCATATTCATTTGCTTCAGAGTGATTGAAGGATATAGCTGAATAGTTATTTGTTCTCAGATCTCAAGATCCTTTGCCTTAGCATTATTCTTCCTTATTTCTAATTCCTTCTCTAGGCTTTTGGGAATGAGAGATATGATTTCAATAAAAACCTTATTGTAGATATTCAAATACCTAACTATAGCTTCTTGCAAGATCTTCTGGTCAGCTTCATTATATTCATCATAGAACTTAGTCATTAGTTTTAGGTTCCCATCCACAGTAACTAATTTGATGATATCATCAATGTGAAGAGTGGGCTTTTCAACAAATTCCTCTACCTTCTCTTCTTTGCCTTCACTAGTAGAGGGTTCACCGAATGTTTTCTTCTTGTTCTTCATTTTCTTGACCTCTTCATCAGATTCAGTCTCTTCATCATCGTTTTGACTGGCATAAGATCTTGTGGCCTTTGTCTTAGTTCTCTTCTCTCCTTTACCGGATGATTTTGCTTCTAGTTTTGATGCCTTTGAGCTCTTAGCAGTGGTAGGTGCAGAGGTTTTAGAGGATCTGGTCCGGGAGGGGACTTCCACTAGAGCACCTTCTTTCTCTGCTTTTTCTTTTTCTTTCTCTATCCTTTCTATCTTCTCTCTATTTGCATCAAGTGCCTCCTTTGAAATTCCATGCCTCTTGGAAAAATCTTCTGCTTCCCTCCTTACCTTTCTCTTGATCTCAGGCTATCTCAGTTCAACATGAACTTTTACACTTAGTTCTTGGTAAGTTCCAAACCTTTCTGCCCTGGGATCTTTGGGCTGGCTCAGCAGATGTTGGATATGCAGTTCTAGGATTTTCTCATCAACCTCATACCCCATTGGCATGATCCATACTATTCTTGGTTTTATTGCCTCCATCAGACATTGATCAGTGTCTACCATAAAGCACACTGTATCTTTGTATTTTTCAACTAGGGATTGGGGAATTCTTTCTCTAGCCTGCATCATGCTTTGGAAGTTTTTGAAGTAACCCCACAGTGTTGTGTTTTGTGCCTTGGCATCACCAAGCCCATGCAAGTAATCTCTGATTTGAATTGCAACAGGTCTGTCATTTTGCCATAGCCAACCACTGGATCTGGGCAGCTCATTCATAAAGTAGAAAAACAAACATAGTATCAGCCCACCATACTTGAAAGAGTTCTTCTTGTCCTTCTTGATCTTTTGTAGGTTTTCCATTAGTTAGCTCAGAAGGAGTTCACAAAGATCATAATCTGCATTCTTTCTCAACATTTCATAAGCAGTGTAGATTGTTGTTCCGGATATAGAATTTTCTCTGCTGGATTGATATATCTTGTAGCCAATAATCATGGAGGCAAACTTGATGTCCAGATCTATGATATCCTCAACTGTCATTACTCTTTTATCAAATTTAGATCTGGTAGCCTCACTCATAGTTTGGTTTTTGACTGATTTTACAGTAGGTAACCCACCGAATGAGTGCAATCTAGTTATTTCCCTAATTGCTTCCTTGGTTATCTTGAATGGCCTCATCAACCACATAAAGTTGTCATGCATTCTGCTCAAAACATATCGGACCCAATCATCTTCAGCAAAATAGGGGAAATGAATGTACTATCCAAAATGTTTATCCCGGATGGCCTTATACTGAGGTTTTAGTTCAAATGATTCATCTATCAGTTCCTTGTGGTAGATATCCATCAGCTTGGATTCACCAAATTCTTCAATGTTTGCGTGAATGTAAACCCTAACGTCTTCTACATGTAGAATTCCATGTGGAATGCTAGAAAATGCACCTAGGGGATCAACTTCTAGGGATTTATAGGGATGTTTTCTGAATTTAGGGTGTGGCCTATCAGTGATCTTCACCACATTCAGAGTATCCATCTTTCAAATATTCATAGAGAGATTTTCAAGAGTGGAAATTACCTTTTACGCTTCTAGGGTTCACGATATGAACTAGATCGGATTGCTAGATTAATCGACTTCTGCAGTTGATCTATGATGGGCTTGAGGCAATTTGTTGCAGAGCTCCTTTTCTCTTCTTCTTGAATGTAAAATGAGCAAATGTTCAATAAGAGAACCCTTATATTTCTCTGCAAACCCTAATTTCATTTTGTAATAAATGTGTAACTTAAGTCATTCTGGTTTGCCTTGTTCTCCTTGTTCTGAGAAAAATCTTTTCTGGATTACTGAGAAGCATTTAGAGTTGTTCTTGGTGATGATTGACAATCTATCTTCCTTTCTCCAAACATTTCATCTATCCGCAAATCAAGATTCCTTAGTTTGAATCATATCGAATCTAACTATGAAAGACCTACTTCTTATTGGATGACTGTTCAACCAGATTAGTCTTGGAAGATTAACCTGTTCAAAACTTCTTGCGGATCTTCCATCTCTTTACCAAAGATTATTTAGATGTTCCTCTATGAACCCTTTAATCCACAACTTTCCTTGTGCCAATTTCAGGCACCAATTAACTGGCTGGGGGAAAATGTTTTTCCTTGTGTCTCCCCCTGAGCCAAAGTTCACCATTTGATTTTTGGAAGGAATATCAACACCAGATTCTGGTGTGGATCCATCCCCAACATTTTCTATACTTCTCTTCATCCAAATCTTGTTCATCTCCCTTTTAACTTCATCCACATTCACTTTTCCTTTTCCTTTGTCTTGATTCTGATTATGATGTACTGGACCCCTTTTATCCTGATTCTTACTTCTGCAGAATTTGGCAATATGACCGGATCTATTGCAATTGCAGCAAACAACATTTCTTTGCATATTTGACTGATATCCTCTTGATCTACACTAATTAGCCATATGTCCCATTCTATTTCATGCAAAACATCTACCATTGAATGAATTGTTCATTTGCATATTTCTGCATTCATGAGTTTTGTGACCATACCTTTTGCAATCAAAGCACTGTCCGAAGAAGGATGAATTAATCTAATTCATTCTTCTTCTACACTAATTTGCTTCATGACCAAAGTTATTACAATTGTGGTAGTATCCATTGAAGGAAGGATATCTTTGAGCATTTGGTTGCCTTACCGGAGGTCTTCTAGGCCTATTTCTTAGATTTTCTAATCTGGAGTTCTTCTAACCAGATCCGGAGCATTCACCTTTTTCATACCCCGAGCCTTTCTTGTCATCTACCCTCTTTTAGATTTGAAGAAGAACTTCAAGTTGGGTAGAGCTTATCTTGAATTTCTCTTTGTATTCATTTGTTGTTTGAAGATCCCTTTTAAGAGTGTCAATCTAATTCTCAAGTTGTTCTTCATTTTCCCTAGCTTCTTCAAGATCAGATTCAAGATGCCTGATTATTCTATCCATTTTGTGGCAGTCTTCTGATTTCTCTTTGAGAGATTGTCTTAGATCATCTTCAGTTTTTCTTTTCTCTTTAATTTCTTGGGTAAATTTCATAACTCCTGATTCCATTTCATGTCTTACCATAATGACCTCTTTTGATAACTTTTCACATAACTTGGTTTTCTCCTTCAGATCTTCATTTGTATCATTGTCTTCACCTTAACTTGCCAATTGCTAAAGTAGATCCTTTCTCTTTTTCATAGAGATACTCAGTTTCCCTTTTTGTTCATTTATGAAATCATCAGCCTGTTTGAGTCTTTCCTTCAATTCATTGACTTCAGAGTTAGATTGCTCAAGATCATCTAGGGCAGACCAAAGTTGTTCCCTCATACCATACACATCCATTTGAATTCCTAGATCTTCCTCAAGTTGTTAGGCTCTGTTTGGAGAAACTTAGCTCTGATACCAATTGTTGATAACTGAGAGGGGGGGTGAATCAATTATCTTAATTCATTTAACTTTATGTTCTTCTTTAACAACTAGTGCAACATCAAAGCAAATAAGCATTCATAATCATGAAAGCAGAAATAAAGTCAAGATACATAACACAATGATTGTGATGTGGAAAACCTTGTTAAGGGAAAAACCACGAGGTGACTAACCCAAGAATGTATTCTCTGTTAGAAGAATAGAAATACAAAATGGCACTTGCCAATTAGGGCTCACTGCCTGAGCACACTACTCACAAGAGGCTCACTGCCTACAAGAGACTCATTGTCTACAAGTTATAAGGAGAGTAACAAGATATTTGAACTGATGAGAAGCATCCACATATGCTGAGGTTCAGTTCCAGTTAGGCTCAATACACTAATCTACTGCACTTCATTCTTCCTCTTCTTTGGTGTTGTTGTCTTGTCTCATACTGGACCTGCCTTACTGCTTTCACACTGCTCTTCTACTTTTATTCGCACAACTCAACACACAGCACACACCTTCATACCAAAATCAATCTAGTATATATATCCACACCAAGGATTTCATCCACTTTCTAGTCAACATCCAGAATACTTACTATTTTCCCAAACTCTTGGTCTGTCAGCTGAATCCTTGCTTATCAAATGATGCGTATCAAAGAGATGCTCATAGAAGTCATCAACCATGTTGGCCAATCATGAATGATACCTCAAGAGACTTGATCACCATCAATAACTCATCTGGATTAAGGTCTTATGCTCTGTCGGTCAATTCTTCCTTAGTCTACTTTGCCAAACAGGAACCCAATACTTAGATGCTTATATCTATTCACTCTTTCATCACCAGAGGCTCAATCCCTGGAATCTATCAGTCAAGGTACTCCTCATGACTTCCCCAAGTTCATACTTTACACAGATACTTCCTCTGAGAGATCCAGACCTGACTGTCGAACCTTGCTACATATTCTGTTCTTGCTTACCAAACCACAACACTCTTCAATCTTACTTCCGGTATAAGCACACCATGTCCTGCGAATGAGTGGGATGAACTTTGTTGCCATTAATGACAACACTCATGAAGCTACACTATGTCTCTTGCCAATAGGTGCATGTATTAAGTTCCCATGAATTTGGCATTTCTTGCACCTTTTCACAAAATGATAGCAGTCCCTTTCCATAGTTGGCCAGTAGTATCCCATACGCATGAGTTTTTTAGCCAAAGTAGGACCACTAGAGTGAGTTCCACATATACCCTCGTGAACTTCGCTTAGGGTGGTTTGATATTCCTCACTGTCGAGACACCTAAGGAGAGTACCATCTAGACCTCGATGATATAGGGTCTTAGCAATTATGGTATAATGGGAGGCTTGGCAGATGAAGGTTCTTTTTTGGTTATTAGATAGATCAGGTGGTAGGGTGTTCTCTTTTAGATAGGTATATACTATTCCATACAGGGGAGAATCAAATCCTACTATGTGGCATATGATGCTAGTTTCGGGGATGTCATAGGTAGGATGGGATACTGGCTCCACCAAGAACTCGTAGCATGACTGGTTTTCAGGTATATCAAGGAGAGATGCAATGGTTGCCATGGCATCTACTACATTGTTCTCCAGTCTGGGTATCTGCTCAAAAGAAATCACAACAAAGTATTCTTTGAAGTCGTCTAACATACGCTTGTACGGTATTAACTTCTCATCCTTGGTTTGATATTCATCATTCACCTGGTTTATGACAAGTTATGAATCTCCATACACAAGAAGTTCTCTAAATTTCCATTCTACTGCCATTTTGATGCCAATGACCAATGCTTTGTATTCTGCCACATTGTTGGTACATGGAAAGAGTAGTTTGTATGATTTTGGAATTGTGTCTCCATGAGGTGTGACCAACAAGATACCTGCTCTGGACCCATGTTGAGTGTATGATCCATCAAAATAGAGTTTCCATGCTTGGGTTGTGATGTTGAGGATGGATTCATCTAGAAACTTGAAGCTTAATGGATTCTTATATTTTAATGGTGCATATGCCACTGATCTACAATCACCTGACTTTTTATGGCTCGTCTGTCTACATACTCAATGTCAAACTCACTAAGTATCATCACCCACTTTGATAACCTGCTTGTTAGAGTAGCCTTGTTGAGTAAGTACTCCAATGGATCTATCTTGGCTACCAATTTGATAGAATGAGTGAGCATATAATGTCTTAGCTTTTGTGATGCAAAAACTACTACAAGACATGCTCGTTCTATGGGTGTGTATTATAGCTCATATCCTACCAGTGTCCAACTGATGTAGTAAATAGCTTGCTCCTTTCCTTCATAGTTTTGTTGTGCCAGTAGAGCTCCTAGAGTAGTTGGCGTAGCTAAAATATAAAGTAGAAGTGGTTTTCCCTGGATTGGCGACATCAAGATCAGTAGATTCATTAGATACTCTTTGAGGTTCTGAAAGGCTTGTTTGCACATGTCACCCTATTTGAAAGGAATGTTCTTGTATAGGAGATGTGTGAACAGATAACATTTGTCATCCAGTCAAGAGATAAACCATCAAATGGATTGTATCTTGCCTTGTAATGACCTTAGTTGATTGAGATTCTTGTGTGGTGGCATGTCCATGATTGCTTTTACTTTCATCGGTTCCACCTCAATTCCATTAGCTAACACTATATATCCTAGAAGTTTTCCAGATGTGACTCCAAAAACACACTTCTTTGGATTTAAACGTATGATGAATTGCTCTAATCTCTTAAAGATTTTGTCTAAGACCTACAAGTGTCCTTATCTGGTAATTGATTTGCCTAGGATATCATCAACATAATCTTCCATGATGGTGTGCATCATGTCCTAAAAGATTGTAGTCATGGCTCTTTGATATGTTGCCCCTACATTTTTAAGTCCAAATGTCATGACTCACCAACAATAGGTACCCCACAGATATGTGAATGTGATCCTGTGTTGATCTTCTGGTGCTATTTTGATTTGACTATAGCTAGAAAATCCATCCATTAGTGACAACATAGTGTGCCCTACTGTTAGATCTACAATGATGTCGATGTTGGGCATAGGAAAGTCATCCTTGGGACAAGCCTTGTTCAGATCTCTGAAGTCATTACACAGTCTAATCCTTTTATCTAGTTTTGGGACAGGTACTATATTGGAAACCCATTCTGGATAATTAATAGCTCTGATAAACCCAACATCTAGCAGCTTCTTCAATTCTTCTTTGACTAAGAATGCTATATGGGGATGCATCATCCATAGTTTATGGTTAACTAGTTTAGCTCCTGGAGCTAGTGATAAATGATGCATTATTAGATCTAGATCCATCCCTGGCATATCTGTATAGGACCAAGCAAAGTTTATATGTTTCTATTTGAAGAAGTCAATGAACTCCACCTTGTCTTGTTCAGATAGAGATTTTGCTAAGTGGATTATCCTCATATTATCGTCTGTGCTGATGTTGATAGGTGTAGCTAGTTCAATCACAACTGATGATCTCTCCTGATGAGTAGGATAGGGGAGAGTATCAATCCTTTCATCTTTTGGCACCTCAGAGAGGTTTTCACCATCAAATACGTCTTTTCTTTTACCTTTTTCTTGATCTAACACTGTCGCGGAGCAGTTTTCACCATTAGATCTATTTTTTTATTTTTATAGTTTTGTGACTAAAAGGATTGGCACTCTCTCCAAACTATGCCACGTCATTGAGCTCTATAGTGAAGCCAGATTTGTGATCTCCTGCGGGTAGATGGTCCCTTAGTTCTAGATAATCTATGATAGCATTGTCATTTTGGAAAGTATCTAGCTCAAGGACTTCTTGTAAATCCTAGTCTATAAGTTCAGGATGCACTAACGGTAATGGGTTAGTAGGTTGGTTCGATTCGAGGCTAGTGATGGTTAAGATGGAGGAGTTGTCTAGGTTATTGGAAGTATTTACAAAGTCTATGATGGTACTCTCCTCAAGTTGATCTATCAAGTGTGATATCATACCTTCCTCGCAAAACTTACTTTTAGTATTTTGCAGATCTAACTCTAGAGGTATAGACCTAGAGCTTTGTCCCTCATGAGTTGTATGGGTAGAGCTATATTGTTGAACCACATCAATATCTTTGTCTTCACAAGATAGTTTAGAAAGATTATCCCATTCATATTCATTTGAGTCTGTCTCACTCCCTTCTTGTAATCTACTCTACTAAGTTAGTAGTAGATGTTTCCCTTCCTTTTCCTTTATGCTTTTATTTACTTTTCATCTTTTCTTTGCCTTTGTACCCTAGCCCTGTAGTGTATCAGGCTATTAAAGAAGAAGATTGGATAGGTTTGATGATACCTTCTTTTCTTAATCCTATGGGACTATGACCATCATATCCCATTCTTTGTAAGATAGAGAACCCTTGACCATATTTTTCGGTTTACATTTGGGGTTGATGGTCATGTGGTTTGGATTCACTATCTTCATCTTTATATAGCTATTGTAGAATATCCTTCTCATCACTTTCATCTAATAGGTTTCCCCATTTGACAAAAGAACCTTTAGGAGTCTCCAATGACTTGTGTTTGTTCATGGATAGTTTTCCATAGGACTTGGGAGATATGGGTAGTTGTGCTAGATAGAAGGTTTACTCAATGGTATACTCTCCTATACCCTTATCTTTGAGCTTGACTTTAAGTTCGAATGTCTTGGATGTAGAAGGTAGTGAGGCTAGGTCAACAGGGGCTGAAGAGGAGGAAGCTACATGATTGGTGGGGATTACAACTTCAGGCTTGGATTAGATGGAATTGCAATATTGGAATGGATCAGGATCACCTTGGATAGTGATTTCTTGGACATTATGAGGAAACTTGATACACTGATGGTAGGTGGATGGCACAGCCTTCATCGCATGTATCTAAGGTCGACCACGCAAACTACATCTTTCTCCATTGGCCCAATCCATATCAGCAAGACCACAGTACCTTTTGATGTTCTTTCTTCTTCATTGTATGCCTTGATTGTAATTTTCTTCTTAGGATCAATAGCATTCTCTGAAAACCCCAATGCAAGGATTAGTTTTAATGTGAAGATATTTAAACCTGCCTCTCCATCTATTAGGACCTATTTTATTCTATGTTTATGGATGAGGGCTTCGATATGGAGGGATGCATTGTGCGGTTGGGTGATAGACATATCATCTTTTTCTGTGAAAGATAAGAAATGGGGTGTAGTTAGATGTTCCACCATGGCCTGAAATTTCTCTTGGGCTAGATTGGTTGGCACGGTAGTTTCCAAGAGAACTTTTTCTAGGATGGCTTTATGAGATGGAGAGAGATGCAAAAGCTCCAAAATGGATATATGTGTAGGTGTTTTTTGGAGTTGGTCAAGGAGTTATATTGGTTAGACGTGGAGGATGGTTTGGATGGATCCCCTTGGAGAGTAATATTTCTGCGACGAGTGGTTACATTGCAGTCGGGCTTATTATTTATGGTGATCACGTTTATGTGTGAGTCACTTTCTGAAATATGGTTAATGGTGTACTCGTATGATACATTCATATAATTTGCTTAGTTTGCACTATTATTGTTTTGATTAGAGGATCCTCCCTTCTCATAGTTAGGGAGAGGATTTTTGAATGCCAGATGCTCATCGTTGGAAGTATGCCCATCAATTGATATTACTTTTTGATCAATCAAGTCTTGGATGGTATTCTTTAGTCATTGGCAATCATTGATTTGTGACCCTTGCTTCTATGAAATTCACAAAAGTCTGAATCTTTCCACCAAGAAGGTTTAAATTTAGGTTCATAATCTCACACCATTGGAAGTGTTATGAGGTTGCTTGATATTAGCTTCCTTAGGGTAGATTCAAGTGATTCCCCTAGTGGTGTGAACTTTCTACAAGGAGGAAAGTTTGTGGGTCTTGGATCATTGTTTTGAGGTTTGTTTGATGGTGTTTTATTGTGTGGATTTGATAGATTAAAGATTGGTTATTTTGGTACCACATGTTTAGCATCAACAACTCCATCATTTCCAATGTTTTTGTTCTTTGTCTAGAACCTAGATTTGTCTGTGTTATTACTTGAACTAGGGATATCTTTGTAGAGTTTGATTTGTCCCTTAGCTATCAAGGCTTTCTCAATGAGTAATCCCATTTCAATGACCTTACTAAAGGAATTACGACATTGTATTTGTATTTGATAGCTCAAGTCAATGTTTAAGTTGTGGACAAACATTTCAATCATTTGTTTCTCTTGGACATGGTATGGACACTTGCTAGCAAGTTGTCTCCATCTTTGTAAAAAAGAGGCGAAGGATTCTCCACCCTTTTGTTTGTTGTTACAAAGATCCAACATTGAAATTTCATATTCAATGTTGTAGGAGAAATGGGTCACAAACTTATCCACTAGTTCATTAAAAGTTTGGATGCCGAGAGGTAGACGAGAGAACCATTCCATTGCCTGTCCTCCTAAGCTGCATGGAAATAGTTGCATAAGGTATGTTTCATTGTGGGTGACTTCTAAGAATGCAGCACTAAATTCCCTTATGTGGTCACGTGGGTCACCTTTTCCTCTATATTTATCAAATTTTGGGACATCAAATCTTGAGGGGAAAGGTATCATGACCAAACTTTTGTCAAAAGGATATAGTTAGATATCCTCTAGTGAGTAGTGCTTTGTGGAAGTTCCTATTTGCAAGTCCACAAATTATTGTTGCAAGGCTTGGATTTATTGAGTGAGTGTGTCTAATGGGTTTGACATGTCCTTAGCCTTGTCATTTTTAGGAGAATTGGTGCCATTAGATGGGGTTTCTTCTCTTAGTTTGGTGATGTTTTATGTTATGTGAGCTTCTGGAAGAGATTGTGTGTGTGTTTTTTGAATCGACATTTTGGATCACACTATGTGATCCATCATCAGGATGAAAAGAAGAGAATTAGTGAGTTGTGATTGTAGAGATAGTTCCTTAAAAAAAGAGAGGAGGAGGTGTGGGCACGGAGTTTAACCTAAGGAGAAGAAACCAAGAAGGGGGTAAGGAAAGGAAGAATTGATCAAAATAGATAAAAAGAAGAAATTCCAAAAGTTGACTGTGATAAGCAATAAGGGAAAGGAGGGATGGAGAAAATTATAAAGGAGAATAAAATGAAAATATGTTGCATAAAGCCTAAGAGAATTAAGAAGGGGGGAAAAAATAATAATAAATATAAATAAAAGTGGTAAGTAGATATATAAGTAAATATAAAGGATGAGCATAATAAAAAGACTACTAAAAATAAGTAGATAGATAGGGTATATATGTATATAAAAATAAAATATATAGAAGAATAAGAATAGAAAGGATAGATCTATATATATATATACAGAATTGACATATATAAATGTATATATATATATATATATATATGAATAAGTGGAATAGAATAGATAGAACTATATATATAAAAAGAAGAATCGACGTATATAAATATATATAAATAATATACATAAATAAGTTATTATATATATATATATATAAAGGTAGAGATAAACCTACAAACCTATAAGTCAAAAACCTATAGGAAGAAAAAGAAGAAAAAATAAAAATGAAAGGAGCGAAGGGGAAGGGTATATATGTAAATAATATGAATGTATAATATAAATCAAAGGGTAGCTTGGATCCTTGTTGTACTAGGAAGAGGATGTTGAATATCAGGAACACTGAGAGGGGGGGTGAATCAATGTTCTAAAAATCTTTTGATGCACTTTAACTTTCAACCGTTTTCCAAAATTAATTAAACAAAAGCACAACATGCATATGAACAGCAACCATAAAAATATGACACATAGACACCAAGATTTTTACATGGAAAACCCAAATGGGAAAAACCATGGAGAGGATTAGCTCTCAAATATATATTGCAATCTTTACAAATAATGATGTTTAGTCTTGGTCACTCCACGGGCCTAGAACATGATGGCTAACTGCCATGAGGTACAACTAGGTTTAGGAGGCTCACTGCCTCAACCCTAAACCTAGCAAAATTACAATGAGGGATGTTAAACCCTGTGGATTGTAAACCCTAACGGAGGCTCACTGTAGGCTCACTACCTTGATGAATAAATCTCACTATCAAGTACAAAGAAAATTACACATGAAAACTAAATACTGCAAAAGCATCTGTCACTGTGCTAGGGTGCAGTCATTTAGCAACTGAATTCTGAATCCCAAGTCTCCATCACTGTTGATCTTCTAACTCTACTCTGCTATTCACATACTCACATCAAACACACACCTTCACACTAATCACAACTGAAACTCATCTCCTTTATATATCTGCATCATGATTTGATCCACAATCAAGTCGGCATCCAAGAGATGAAATGTGTACATAGAAAGATGTGGCTTGTCTGCTTAATCCAATGCACTATATATTGTGCCAGCCCAAAACTTTTCCCAAACGTACTCATATAGGTTGGCTCTAATCATTCAATCACTTAGGTAGATCCTTCAAACATTATCTCTTCTCCGCACAATGATTTATCATAATAGTCGGCATATTCCTCAAGAGCATACTTGATAGGTTCATCTGTTGACATACAACTTTTACTGTGAATCACCAAACACCTCAAAAACTATATAAAGGACTCTTTACACCTTCCAAAACTTATCCTCATAACCGCAAGGCATGATATCATCTTGCGAAGAAATGCGGACCATCAGAACTCAGACTTTGTCTTTCTCAAACTCTGTCAAACACTGTACTGATACTTAGCAGCTTGTAACTATCCTTCTGGTGGACTTCAGATCTCCCAACGTTAGAATTAGACACTTCATATACATGTTTACAACTCCTCAAAACCACATAGCACAATACTCATTTACGGAAGAATGTGGACCGTTACAATGTGCCATGTTCATTGTCTCTGCTATACCTCTATTCACTCAGGCTTAGATATTTCTTCTAAGTGATTTCTGGAGGAAGTCAAGACTTAATCTCTAGAGTACAATACCACCAAACAATTACTAACATCATACCTGAATTGCATTACCAGATCATCATCTATGGAAGCATATTGACCCACTTACTATGTTCTATTCTATACATACTCATACTTAGCCACTTCTACCAACCAGACCTAAAATCTGATATATCCTTCCAGAGTTATCTCTTCCTATCATGGTGATAAGATCTCTAATCCTTGTTGCCATTAATGACAACATACAAGTAGCAGTGTCTCTTACCAACAATCTCCCTCTTTGGCATTGATGGCAACACTTAGTGAAAAATGTTTGACTACTTCCCCTTACTATATACACTTCATTCTCCTACTCCCCCTAAGATGTTTATCCATTTTTCACTAATATTCTTCTCTCCCTTTGACATCAATGGCAAAGGGTGTTACTCAGAACCAAAAATTGTTAAAGTTTCAAAAAAAAAATTATGTACTCAGCCGCATATTTACAAGTACAATCTTCATCTTAATTTGTGACTGAAGGCAAAATGTCACTATAGATAGTCTTTATCAGAGCTATCTCTCTGTTCCATCTATTTCATGCACTTTCTAGGATATGGATGTGGCCATTCATCAGAAAAACTAGCTTCTTTGCCCTGTGCACATCTAATGGTGTATCAACTAGTGCAAGTGATTTCATGGCTTCATCTGCCAAATCGGTCATGGAATCAATTTTTGGACTTATTAGTCTCCTTAGTTGGCACAACCTATCTCTAATTTCTATCCATTTCTTCATCAGAGTGCTTAACTCACTATGAATGCTTGTAACTTGAGCTTCTTTGGCATTTATTGACTCAACTGCCAGATTATATGTCTCAAAGATATTAAGCAGTTTGAGTTCCAAAACTTTGGTTTTATCATTTAATTCCTTTGTAACTTTTGACCAAGATAGGCAAAACTTATAAACTTTATAGGCTTCTTCAATTGCACTTTGTATGCCTTTTATTGCATTTTCTAATGTAGTTTTATCTTTTGCTAACATAGCCTTTAACTCAATCAATCTATTTTCATCTAATTCTTTTTTAACTTTTACTTCTGCAGACCTTTCAAAAGACTCAAAATGTGTACTTATAGAGTCTAATAGCTCCTTGAGATGATCAACAAAGGATAATGAGGTATCCTTTTGAAATGTTGGCATCAACTTTTCCAGAATGATGGATGCGTCATTTATCAATTTACTATCTCGGTCATGTGATTTCATTATCTCTTCTTGTGCCTTGGCCTGAACAATAGATACTAACTTGAATTTTTGTACAAGTGACAATGAGGCCAAGTTGATTGGCCCTTGAAGGAGTTTAGATTGATCTGCAAATTGTTGACTCCTAGAACCAACTGAGACATCTGCGGCATCTCTTTCTCTCTTAGATACTTCCTTTTGATTTCATTCCGGAGGATCCATGTCCATATTTTCCTGTTTATCTGTGTTTTGTTCTGGTATAGGTCTCCTTATCTACTCTCTATCTTCTTCATCCTCAACCTATTGCTCAAGAGCTAGATCCATTTCAGTTTTACCTTGATCTGACATATCCATTGTATCAGTGTTGGGGACTTGCTCACTCTACTCTGGTCCTTGATTTTGGCTTATCTTCGGTGGAGATATGTCTATCATTTGCTTCTGTATTGTCATAGATAGTGGGAATATTATTTTTCTTTAATTCTGCTAGGGTTATTTCCTCTATTTCCTTAACCACTTTGTCAATTTCTCCCAACATCAATGAGTTCATTCTTTTCTTGGTCTTGAACGAATCTTTGATTTCTTTTTAGATTTTGATCTTCTCCTTAGGAGTGATTCCTGGACATAATCGTATCAATGAGTGCTCTCTCAGCTCAACATATTTTTCCATAGTTGCTTCTTTTCTTGTACTCATTATGTTACCTAGGTTGTGTGGTAGATCAGTAATAATTTCAATCAGGGCCTTATTGTAGATGTTTAGATATTCTACAATAGCAATCTCAATGATCCTCTTATCTAGATCATTGTATTCATCATACAACTGAGCAATGGGTTTCATATTGCCATCGACTATTATGGCTTTGAGAACATCTTCAAGGATTATAGTAGCTTCCTCTATCTAATGCTCATCTTGCTTTAACCCTTTCCCAGATCTATTCGTACCAGAGGGCTCCTTTTTTCTAGTTCTTGAGGCTTTTAAGGCCTCAGTCTTCATTTTCTTTACTTCCTCATCTAATTTTGTTGCTTCTTCATCAATAGCTATACTTGCATGCATTCTCTTTGTCTTTGCCTTAATCTTCTTTCTTTTGGAGCTGGTGGCAAGAGTTTCCACATTTGCAGATGGTGTGGAACTAGAGGGACTCGATGTGGCTTCTATAGAAATGGAGGCTCTAGTTTTTCTTTTTGACTTCTCTGGCCTTTCTGACTCACCTTTGGGTTCTTTCAGAACCCCAGACGATTCACCTTTTCTCTTTTCTTCTACTTCCCTAAAAGCCTATGCCTTTTCCCATGCCTTTGCCACTTCTTCATTTGTGAATCCATGTTTTATGGGAATTTCTTCTGCCACTTTCCTTATTTTCCTAGAGATTTTAGGTTTTCTTACCTCAACATGAATTTTAGCATGCACTTCCTTATAAGTCCCAAACCTTTCTTCCTTTAGATCTCTAGGTTTACTCAGCATATATTCAGCATAGTTTTCCAGTACAACTCCATCTACCTCATAACCCATAGGAATAACCCAGACCATTCTGGGCTCAGTGGCCTCCATCAAGCACTGATCTTTTGCCACAATGAAGCAAATTGTATCATTGTATTTTTCAACAACTCTTTTGGGGATTCTTTCTCTCGCTTGCATTGATATTTGAAAGTTCTTGAAATAGCCCCATAGGGTTGCATTCTGTGCATCAATGGTTCCTATTCTACTCAACAAATTTCTAATTTGGATTGTGACATGTTTATCATTGGTCTAGAATAGGTTCTTCATACCTGGTAACTCTTGCATAAAATAGAAAAATAAACACATGATCAGTGTGCCAAATTTAAAGGGGTATTTACCTTCTTTTGTCTTCTTCAAGTTATCCATTACTTGTTGTTAGAGCAATTCAGAAATGTCATAATCAACATTTTTTTTAATCATTTAATAGGCTATGTAAATGGTTGTGCCTGAAACAGAGTTCTCCCAGTTGGTGAAATAAACTTTGTATCCCAGTACCATTGAGGCAAATCTCAGAGCATGATCCTCAATATCATTAATTGTCAAGGCTCTCTTATCAAATTTCACTCTTGTAGTCGTAATTACTATATCATTCTTCATGGCTTTCAATAGTGGTACTGATCCAGTAGTGCATAATCTAGTGACTACCCTAATAGCATCTTTTGTAATCTTGAAAGGTCTCTCAAGCCATATGAATTCATCATGAACCCTACTTAACACATATTAAACCCATTCATCCTCCATAAATGTTGGGAAATCCAAGTACTGAAGAAATTTCTTTTCTTTCAATCCTTGATATTCATTCTTTAGATCGAGATTCTCATTACTCAAGTGTTTTATGTAGAGATCAGTAAACCCGCTATCACCAAAATCCTTTAGGGTAACATGAATATATGCCCTAACATCTTCTACATGCATTACTCCATGAGGGACATTTGAGAATGCACCCAACTGATCAACTTCAATTGATTTGAATGGGTATTTTTTGAATTTTGGTCGTGCTTAATCAGTAATATCAACAACTTGCGGTGACGCCATCTTAGAATTTTAATAGATTCACAAGTAGGGTTTGAACAGAAGTACCTTGCTTCGCTGAATTAGGGTTCCTTTTCTCCAAATTTATCCAAGTGCTTTAAATTCTTCAAGGTTTGTTCCAATCTCTTTGAATACCTAATAGCCTCGAAAGCAAAGTGATTTTGAAACCAAACAAGTTCCTTTTTATCCTCTGTGCGACTTGACCTAGTCGTCATTAAATACTCATTCCAAAAAGTTGTTAAAACCCTTCACTGTAGAGTACAGTCGATTAGGATTGCTCCGCAATATGTCGCATTGACTCCTTTTCTTCTGGTTTTTCCTTTAAGAGATGTGTCACATCAAATTTCATCATATATCTTCATGTCAAATTTTGGCACCCAATGTCTGGCTGGGGGTTTTGGATTTTCAACACTGCTCCCCCTGAGCCAGATCTCTCAATTTACTTCTTGGAGGAAGTATCTGCACCGGATACTGGTGCGGATCAATCCCTGACTTCAATTACTTCTTTCTTGGTTTCAACTGGATCAACTTTCTCTTTTCCCTTATCATTTCTCTACTCTGTCTTCCTTTCTTCATAATAGTAATTTCTCTTCACATTCTTGCTTCTGCAAAATCTTGTAATATGTCCAGATTTGCTGCAATTGAAGCACACCACATTCTTTTGACCTTGATTCCTTTTATTGATTGGATTTGATCTGCATTGATTAGTCATATGTCCAAATATATTGCATGTAAAACATTTTCCATTGAATGATTGACTGTTCCTTATATTTTGAAAAACATCTCTTACCAAAATTTTGCATTCATTTGATCTATGTCCCATTTTATAGCATGCATTGCACCTAATAGAATTCTGACTCACTTTACTTCTGCACACAACTGCTATATGACCAATTTTATTACAAGTGAAGCATTTACCTTTGAAGAATCCATTGTTGAAATTTTTCCTAATCTGATTTTTACATTCATTTGCTCTATGACCAATTTTCTTGCAATTGAAACACTGGCCAGAGAATGATGGATCATTTTAATTCATTCTACTTCTACATTGAGTATCCCTATGACCATACTTATTACATTTATAACAGTGACCATTGAAATATGGGTACCTCTAAGCATTTGGTTGTCTCACCGGAGGTCTTCTCCTTTGATTTCTAACTGGATGGTTTCTGTTTCTTCTTTCTTCAAATCTGTCTTGTCCTTAATTTGAGCTCTCTCCCTTTTCAAATCCCAAGCCTTTCTTGTCATCAGGATGTTTTTGACTGCCCAATAACTCCTCAAGTTTTGCAGAGCTTATTTTAAACTTTTCTTCAAACCTTTTGGCCTTTTCCAGATCTACTTTTAGACTCACAATTTCTTTTTAAAGTTTGACATTTTTTCTTCACAATTGAATTTAGATCTTCTTCTATTTTTGTTCTTTCTACTTCTAAGAGATTCAGGGTTTCATTTGCTAATATTAATTGATCACTAACCTCTTTGTATTTGTCCTTGAATTTATTAACTTGTCCCTTTAGTCTTGCGATGCATTCATCAACTTCTTGTAAGTTATTCTTTAGATCCCTGATTTATGCCTCTGAATTTTCAAGATCCATAAGAGCTTCTTCTAGTTCACCATTGCTTTCATAATTCCCATATCTTCTTGCTACCATGGTTGCACTATCCCAGATCTTCCTCAAGCTATTAGACTTCATCCAAGGAACCTCACTCTAATACCAATTGTTGAATGTCAGGAACATTGAGAGGGGGGGTTGAAGCAGTGTTCTAAAAATATTTTGATGCACTTTAACTTTCAACCATTTTCCAAAATTAATTAAACAAAAGTACAACATGCATATGAACAACAACCATAAAAACATGACACATAGACACCAAGATTTTTACGTAGAAAACCCAAACAAGAAAAACCATGGAGAGGATTAGCTCTCAAATATATATTGCAATCTTTACAAATAATGATATTCAGGCTTGGTCACTCCACAGGCCTGAAACATGCTAGCTCACTACCATGAGGTACAACTAGGTTTAGTAGGCTCACTACCTCAACCCTAAACCTAGCAAGATTACAATGAGGGTTGTTAAACCCTAATGGAGGCTCATTGCCTTGATGAAGAAAGCTCATTGTTAATTACAAAGCAAATTGCACATGAAAACTGAATACTACAAAAGCATCTATCACTATACCAGGGTGTAGTCATTTAGCAACTAAATTCTGAATCCCAAGTCTTCATCATTGCTGATCTTCTAACTCTACTCTGCTATTTGCATACTTGCATCACACACACACACACACACACACCTTCACACTACTCACAACAAAAACTCATTGCCTTTATATATCTGCATCATGATTTGATCCACAATCAGGTCGGCATCCAAGAGATGAAACGTGTACATAGAAAGATGTGGCTTGTCGGCTTAATCCAATGCACTATATATTGTGCGGACCCAAAACTTTTCCCAAACATGCTCATATAGGCCATCTCTAATCATTCAATCACTTAGGTAGATCCTTCAAACATTATCTCTTCTCCACACAATGGTTTATCATACTAGTCGGCCTATTCCTCAAGAGCATGCTTGACAGGTTCATCTGCTAACTTACAACTTTTGCTGCAAATCACAAAACACCTCAAAAACTATATCAAGGACTCTTTACACCTTCCCAAACTTACCCTCAGAACCGCAAGGCATGATATCATCTTGTAGAGAAATGCGGACCATTAGAACTTAGACTCTGTCTTGGTCAAACTCTATCAAACACTGTACCGATACTCAGCAGCTTGTAAATATCCTTCTGGTGGACTTCAGTTCTCCCAACTTTGGAATTAGACACTTCATATACATGTTTACAACTCCTCAAAACTGCATAGCACAATACTCATTTGCGGAAGAATGCGGACCATTACAATGTGCCCTATTCATTGTCTCTGCTATACTTCTATTCACCCGAACTTAGATATTTCTTATAAGTGACATCCGGAGGAAGTCAAGACTTAATCTCTAGAGTATGATACCACCAAACAATTACTAATATCATACCTAAACTGCATCACCAGATCATCATCTGCGGAAGCATACTGACCCACTTACTGTGTTATATTTTGTACATACTCATACTTAGCCACTTCTGCCAACCAAACCTAAAATCTAATATATCCTTCCGGAGTTATCTCTTCTTATCATGGTGATAAGATCTTTGATCCTTGTTTCCATCAATGACAACTTACATGTAGCACTGTCTCTTGCCAACAGAGGAAGTACTTCTGAGGGTCCATGGTTATGACCTTGTCCATCATCTTTTGGAATCTAGGATCTTGTTGGGCTTCCTCAATTTGTTCTTGGGTAATGTCTACTTCCTCATCACTAGAAGTATAGTAGCTACCATGTAGTGGACCCATTTCTTTTCTTCTCTTGACGTTTGATCTAGTTTCAACCATATAAAGATTTGATGTGGGTGGATTTGAATGTGATACTTGTGGATTTTGGTGATGCTTTTGGTAAGATGTGGTTGAGGTATAATTGATTGGATTTGGAAGCTTTTATGATAATATTTTCTAAGATTTTCTCTTGATCTATTTGTTCAAACAAAATGGTCTTGAGCTATGATGGTATAGCTATCAAAGTGTTGCTATAAAGGAAGTCAAATAGGGATAATTGTTAACCACTATTGATGTTGACTAGACCTTTATCAAGATGCTCTAGCATAGTTTTGAGGTAGAGGATGATTGATCCTGATAGGAAACTAACTATGTTGTTTGATTTAGTGGATCTCAATGATACCTTAATGGAAATATTGGTTTGTGTTTTGCTCTTTGAATGACTAGAGATGGCATGTAAGTGAGATGTTTGAAAATGGCTAAAAGATCTCTGTGTATGGTTTAACTAATTTCTCAAGTGAAAACTAGAAGGAAAAGAGTGTCTAAAAATGATTTTTTTTCTCTCAACACCTCGAGAGTAGCTCTCTATTTTGGAGGCATTGTTTTATATGTGCTGAAATAGGTTTTATATGCACCAGACTGTTTATTGCATGTGCAATTCTAGATGCACGGTTCTATTTTTAATATGCGCTAAAAGGTATATGCACAGTAAGAATGCTCAAAAGTGCAGTAAGATGATGTATATGCATAGAAGGAAATGAGTGCGCAGAAGGAAATGAATGTGCAAAAAGAACTATCAGATGCATAGCAAAAAGTTTTCAAATGCGTAGCTCTGTGTATTTGCAGTGTTTGATCAATTTTACTTTATTTCAGGCACATTTTTCTAGAAGCGTCCTATGTTCTTGGTAGTGATTTTGTTTCAATTTGTTGCAAGAAAACACAGCAGACAAGATCTCATGGTTTTCTTATACAATTTTTTGATAAACAGTTTACAAACAAGTATAATTCCTATGGTTGGCAAGGACAATATTTATTGAATCCCAACTTAGATTTCTCCAGCCACTTAAAACAAGATGGATAGTTAGAGACTTGGTAGCACTGTCTCCCCCTTATACAGCGCTCACTTCTCAAGCATACCAAGTTTCAATTCCTCTAAAGAGTTGAATTTTTTGTCTCTACACATGATTAGTGAAAATGTTGGGCAGCTTCAGAGGTCTGACCTCCTACGTCAACAAATAGAAGGATTTTGGCCTCTAAAAATAGTTTGTTCTTAGTAAGTGCATTCATTCAGGTAGTTATACATGTGGTGATTCGCTCCATTTAGGAGGCTTCCCAATCTATAGAGGTTAATCTCTATAGGTTTTCACACACCACAAGGGTACTAAGAGAAATGTTTGTCTGTATAACACAGCAACACCTATTGTTTATGACTTTCATCACAAACACTTCTATTTATAGTGGTTTGAATTAGCTTGGCTTTAGCTTGTTACCACTCAAGGTCATCCCACTTGGATGAAACACAATCCAAGTGTTAGCCTTTTCTAAAGGTTAAACAAATGAAATGATGGGTCTGGCATTTTCGTCACCCAAGATGTTGCATAGGGAGAGCATATACCTATTACCGTTTTAAAAACACAGTAGACATTGGTTCATTAACCTTCTAGAGTTAATCTAAATGTGATTTAATCTACCAAGCACAAAAAAATGACATGATAGAATAAAATCAAAAGACAGTTGATTTTAACCTCCTAATCAAACTATGTGATGATTGTATTGAATATTTGGTCAAGTTACTTTCCCCTACTTATGCTAGATGTGGATTTGTAAATGCAAGATTTGAATGAAAGATTTGTTCAATTTTAACCTCCTAGTTTGGGACTATGTGAAATTTGTATGCAAAGATGTAAGTTTAATCCTCCTAATTAAAAACTAGATGAAGATTTGTATGCAAGATGTAAGTTTACTCCAAGTTAAAAACTAAGTGAAGATTGTATGCAAGTTGTATGATGATGCCTAAACCACCCTCTAACACCTACAAAAAACCATTGTCAGTAGTTCAAATATATTCCTTTTGACAATTAATGATACCTGCAACTAAAGTTAGCATCGAAAATTATCAAAAAGACACCCTAAAGACTGACAAATTTCATATGCGCCAAAACAGACATCATATGCGTAGAAAGATTAGTTATATGCATAGGAAAACAAATGCATAGAAAGAAGTTTCATATGCAGTGAAAGAAGTTTTAATTGTGCAGGACAGCTATTTTCTAGACAAATGTATAGGAATGACCTGTTACGACTGCAAGTACATCAAAAACTCAAATTTGATAGTTAAAAATGGGGCAACACCCCACGGTGGGTGCCAAAATGTGATTGAAAATCTAACCTACTGTAGAATCTACTTAAATATTCAATACTCCAATGAAAATAAGACAAATGCAATAAAGCAAAGTTATACCTCACGGACTGATTTACCTCGTGTCTTCCATTGTTGCCTATCTCTTCAATGATCTTTGTAAATTATGATTGAGCTCTCAGAAGTAGACTTCCTTGTTGTTTTAAGATGACAAAGAGAGAATGGCTTTGTGGAGGATTATGCAAAGTGAGATAAACTACAATGCAACGCTAAGATGAATGATGGAGATTATGATATGAAGCCATGGATGATGATTATGCAATGAGGATAATGATATTACAATGTAAATGAGGGGAGCCAAAGGTGTGCTTGATAGCTATGGTGGAATTTCTAAAGCATAAGTTTGCTAAAGCTTAAATTGTGTGTAAATGGAGGTCAGAGGTTCTTTTTATAGGCTTGAGAAGGCCAAGATCCACATGTCACAATCTCAACGGTGGAGAATGAGTCATATGAGGTGTACAGTAGAGATTTGATTAGTTGCGATGAGGGAGATAAAGTTGGAGAATGTTCCTCCTACGATTACAAGGTGGAGAGAAAGGTGTGAGCATGAGGCCACTTGTCACAATGCTCTCAAGGACCAAAGAACATGGGTCAAAGAAGGAGTCCTTCTTTGTAGGGAGGCTGGAAGGAATCTAGGATCTATGAGACATGTGTCTCTAAGTCTCCTTTGACTAAGATGACATGGAGGAACCAAGTTCTTGAGAATAGGAATGGTTAGAGGATAAATAGGACATGTGGGTGAGGATAATTGCCTGATTAATTATTAAAAATATTCAATTACATGTGCAACATGATGAGGTGTAAAGTGAGGTGGAAGTGATATGGATTTATAGAATTAGGACTTTGGAATGATGATTAATTAAATAATTTGAGATTATTCAATTAAGGATGATTTAGAGGGATTTGGATGATTTTAATTAAATAAATTGATTTTTTATTTAATTATTGGAAGATTAAGATGAATATGAATCAGATAAATAAATTAGGTGTATATAGTGGTCAACCCCAAATTAATTCTAGGTTGATTGAGGATGTTGGGGAGTAGGACAAGGAAGAAGATTCAATAGCTTGTATAGAGACTGTTGGGGATTCAATTCTAGTGGGAGAGGCAAAAGAAGAAAATGAAATATACTCCCTTGAGGAGAGAGAGATTTGCTAATCAACCTCCAAAATTGAGAATCCAAACTATGGAGAACAAAAGAAGAAGGGAAGTGTTTAGGTGAAAATTGGATTTGTTTAGTTTAGTGTCTAAATCCTCCTTTCACCTTTTACATTCAAGGACCCTTAGATCGAGTGGCAGAGCACTATCAGGTCCTTGGTCACTCAGAAATGTAGGGAAAATTGGATTAGGGTATTTGATTATCAATTTTCCTTCCCTTATGCTCGATTATCCATCAAAACCCTAATTATGCAAATACGGAAATAAATAGATGAATAACAGAAAATGCCTCTACAGAAAGATGTAAAAATAAGAAATGACTGTGCACCTATTTTTGGGGTTTTGAGGCAGAAAAGTCAAGGACAAAAGAGTGGGCCCCCAAGTCTAGTGCCCCGCTTTTTGTTAGGATCTGTGGACAAGATCTGCAACCTGTTCCTGCTACACCGAAGGTTTTTCCATCATGAAACTTCAAGGACTAATGAGCGGGTGCCCAAGTCCAGGGTGCTCTTTTTCTTGTTGTTCTACAATTCTAACACTTCAACATGCCCTCCTACAACTTCACTTTATCTGCACCATCAACTTGTAACCTGCAATTATGAAACTTTTGGAGGGGGTTGTGGTGTTTAGGAGCTTGCCTCAGTCAAGCCCTGAAAGGACACTTAAATCTTCCAAACACCTTGGTCAAATAGAGAGTGCATGCCTAGGGAGGCAGAGATAAAAACCAAATGAATAATGATCACAAACACAATAAATGTCACCTTGTAGTGAAGATCTCATGGGAGGAAGATCCTCTTCATTCCATGAGGAAATGGATGCTCAAATTTGTAAACACAAACACATAGACCACACAAATCTGCTCTTGCAACACATGAAAGCCTTGAATCACCTTTAGGATGCCAAAATCACATGAACATCATCTATTTTCTAAATGAATGCCTAAGTATGGTTTTATATGCAACTACAAACACTCCCGCCAAGAATTTTATAATTCAAACTTACCGTGTTGGCATAGGACCCAAATAACGGTCACAAGCTGACACCCAAAAATTGGGAATGCCCCAAAATAGGACAGGACTAGGGTGCGGGTGCCCAAGTCCTCTCCCCTATTTTGGGCAAGGGTTATCTCAAGTATCCCCCTAGGTCCTATTTGTCAAGACACTTAGGGGTTTTCTCATCGAGGTGTTAAAATATGATGTAAAATGTTCTAAATGCACACAAAAGACCTGGGAGCTAAACCTGAAGAGGGAAAAGCCCCCAAGGGGACATTTTTTGATGTTACATTTAGCCCCCACTTTAATGTATGTATAAACGCAAGGCCAATACATGCATTAAAGTATGGTCACAAACACAACAAATATGTCAAGCACGGAGAAGACATGCTAATCACATAGAAGATAGTAACAGGCACGCAAAACATGGAGAAGACAGTTACAGTCACGCAAAACATGGAGAAGACAACAAATGCATAGAAGACACATTAATGCATGGAAGACAGGCATGATTCTATTCTTGTCTTTTCTCATATATATGAAATGTAGATGCAAGTACTGGATAGTAAACAAACCTCCCATAATGTAGGAAGCACTCATCACGCTGGTCTTTAGACTGCATATATGGGACAACACACATGCAAGACACACAAAACCTCCCAAAATGTAGGAAGCACTCATCGAGCTAGTCTTTAGACTGCATATGGGGCAACAGACATGCCAAACAAAGAAAGCATGCCAAACACACACACTTGAAGACACAGAGAAAACACGGCAGACAAGCGATGGAGTGTTCATATTTCTAGGTTCAACACCATCTCAGGCACATTACACGCACACACCGATGATTGGGCTTTGCCACAATAATCACTGAAAACACGCTTAAGGGTTGAGTTAGTCACAGAACCACTCCCCACCTCTGCAGAGGACTTTTAAAAATGACAAGATGATGCAATATGCTCTAAGAAAGACACCATACATGCCTCTGTAGAGGGCTTAAGATAAAAAGGATATACGCGATATCCCGCCTCTACAGAGGGCTTAAGATAAAAAGGATATACGCGATATCCCACCTCCGCAGAGGGCTTACATGATTGATTGATTGATTGATTGCAAACAAACTTAGGATGCGGGAAGAACACATTAAGCTAGTCTTTAAACTGCATCTAAGGGCAAGTACAAGGCTAACATCTACAACAAATAGCTTACCTTAAATATTTCTCCACCTTAAGGTGGTTGATATCGTGCATTGATATCAAGCACATTAAGGTAGGAAGAAAATACACAAGGGAACATAAGCTCTCACAAAGCCCATGCCCCCCGGAGGTGACATGTACTTCACAATCCCCAAATGTTCCCACAAATACATCCCTGCAAGAAACATGTTAGTGTCTACAACATCTTGATAAATAACAACATCAATGCATATGATTAACCACACACAGAGCCAAGATTATACAATGAATCTAGAGTTCAAGGATAACCATGGGGCTATATCACAAAGCTCTCTGAATCAAGTACCACCAAGGCTAGATTCAAAGACAAACAAAGGTGCACAGAGCAACAATATTGTTAAGGTTTGTAAATGATATAGCATACCATCAAAATCACTACACAGATAGCATGAGTGCTTCTACTAGCCAAGCATTGGATAATTTATTACAACCCCATCATCATATTAGGAACTAAGTCCATTTTTTGATTTCTCTTGAAAGGGACATTAGGTCTGCATTAGTATTAATGTTTTTCGTCATCTGCCCGCTAGATAGAAACACTAGATGAAGGGAAACAATAAATCAGAGAGGAGAAACAAGTGTCTTATGGACAGTCACGTAGGAGGGTTCCCCCAAGTCACCAACTACAACACTATGTCCGTAAGACATAAGACACAATGATGAAATCAGAGAGAGGCAATATAGAAGAATGATGATACAAATAGAAGAAGGTCACAACAGAGGCAGTCTCCTGGTATCCCGAACCTTACAAGAGAATTAGGGGTCATCCCAAGAGGCCTAAAAAACACATAACACATCATGGAGGAAGCACATCATGAGAGAGATAAAGGGTTAGAGATACCTACCTGAAGGATCTTTGTATCAGATTGTGGAACTTGCAAACCTCTTGAAGAGGTACTCGATCATGTTTAATACAAAATTTGAGTGGTTCTTATGAAAGTCTTGTTTATTATCATATGATGTTTGTTTCTCAAATTCTTGTTTAAATGAGACTTTTTGTTGCTTATGAGGGGGGAGAACCACTATTGTCTCTAACTGTTGATAGTCGTCTAACTCTTTTCTAAATTTTAGCAAGTTTTCATTGTTGAATCTTTCTAGAATGGTAACAGGAATCATCTTGTACCATCCTACTCATCTGTATCGGTTGTTGTTCTTGCTTTTCTGATGCATTTTGATTATCTCTTGATCCATATAAGGATAATAGAGGAGGAACCTCAACATAAATTCCATTTCTTCATGGATGAGGTGGATTGTCCACTTGTTTCTTATCCACTTCAATCATTCCTACAATGTTATCATAGTCCAAGTAATCATCCTCATCTACTTCCACTAAACCCTGTTCCAACATATTGGTTTCAGTATGCTTAGGGAAAGGATTAGTGAAGATTTGTAAGTTCTGATTTGGCAAAGCAATTGACTTGTTTCCATTATCATTCACACTTGATACCTAGATGAAATTTGAATCAATAAGGTCATGTATCTCCTGTTTAAGATGCATAAATTGTTTAGTGTCATGTCCTTGCATTCGATGATAATGACAAAAGGCATTAGCATCGAAGTAAGGTCCTTGTTTACTAGGATCAATAGGCTTGATCAGGGGAAGCTTTAGGATGTTATTACTCAGAGCTTGGTTCATGATGGAATGATAAGACTCAAATATCAAAGTAAATTTTCTTGGTTGATATGATACTTTCTTTGGATTGGTGATAGCTGAAACATTCAAAAAGTTGTTCATATTTGGTCCATTAACCTTGATGAAGCTCCTATTATTATTATTCCTCTTAAAGTTGTTTTTTGATGATCCATCCATGGATTGACCAACTTGATCCAATAAGTTTTGGTTTTCATACTGACTAGACAAAAGTTAATAATCACGAGGGGCGGTGCATAAATGTTGAAAGGAGTTCTATTTCATCAAGAGGATCTTATCATGAATATTAGGTTGTAGATTTGTAATAAATATCTTCTGAACATCATCATATTTCATCTGATATTGAATCTGTGCATAATGCCCTTGATACTGACTAATGAATTCATTTAACTTCTCTTTTGGACCTTGTTTGCATTGAACCAAGTCAATAAGAGTGACTTGGGGTCTGATATTTGCATGGAAATGTTGTAAAAACTGATCAGTCAACTGCAAAAAGGAGTGTATTAAATTTGGAGGCAAAGAGAAAAACCATTCTAAAGTAGTATCTTTGATAGATCGTGGGAAAATTTTTGCCAACAAATCCTCTTCAAAACAGAAATCGCTACACATAGCTGTAAATGTTGCCGCATGAGTATTAGGATCACCTTTTCTACCATATTTTTCAAAGCGAGGAGTCTCAAACCTCTTGGGCATAGGAGTTCTCAAGATTGCATAGGAAAGGGGATTATGGGCATGATATGCTAGTATATTAGATTGCGAAGAATTTGTCAATTTTGTTACCTTTTGTTGTAAAGCGACCATGCCTTGCAAAAGTTAGTTTAGGATGGAATCATTGGGAGATGCAGTTTGCTACGAGGAATTGGAACTAAAGTGAGGAGGTGATTGATATTGAGATGTGATAAGCAGAGGCTGAGAGTAGGTCAACAGTGGTTGGATATAATGGTGGGTGGAAGATGGTTGGGAATAACTATATGTGATGGGAGGTTGAGAACAATTATTCATAGGAACAGTCACATTATGGACCAAGTTCTGATAATCAAATCCCACAGCTTTGTAATTGTTACCATTAGATACTCCAATACCAGTGGTATCATTAATACAAGCATTTGCATCAGTTGTTAAGATCGTTGATGTAAAAGTAGATATTCTTGTAGTCGGTATAGGTGCTGAAACTTGAGTATGCGATGGTGATGACATGTTAATAATTTTTGCACATTCACTCACTAGCATTACATTAGTTTGCACAATATGTGTTAAACCACAAATAACATTAACTCCATCTTGTCCTTCTTTTATCAATTCTCTTAGACGGTGAATCACGGGTAAAGCCTCTTCAGTTATCCTCTCAGTTTGCACATATTCTTGAAATTCGGCAAGGTCTTTATCAAGCTTATTGACTTGTTCCGTAGGTACATGCCCTACTATTTCAATAGTATCTTCAACTTCATGAAATATTTGATCTTCCATAGTGGTTGGAGGATGTATAATCTCTTGCACAATTTGAGTTTCTCCCTTTGTAAAGAAGGTGTTCAAAGGATTATTAGAGGTAGGAATGTCATTTTCTTCAAGAGCACTAGATCCGATTAACCTTTTACTTCTACTTAAAGTGATATTATTTTTAGGACAGAAGGTCATAAAGCTTATACCAAAGCACACAATACACAATGCACAAACTGAGAGAACAAATCCTAAGAGAAGGATATGATTGAAGGCCAAAAATGCTTGATTTTTTTTTGTACTTTTTTAATGCAAATGAATGGAAGAAAGGTGTTGTAAGGATTTTTATCAAGGGAAGCAAATTATATGTCTGATATCAGTCCAAAACAGCAATAATATTCTTCACAACACACTTTTGATGCAAATCTAAGATGATGATAATTCAAAATATAGTGAAAATATGTCAAAATATGCAATTTTTCACCAAATCTTGATACAAAGGAGCATGACAAAGGGTGTTGTGAGAAAAATGTTGATGGAAAGAAAAATATATCAGTGATAATAGCTACTTAATGTCAAAATATCTATCACAACACGCTTTTAGTGCCACTTAAGGTCAAACCCTAGTGAAAATATAGCAAAAAAAGGCTATTTTTCACAGTTTTTCAACTCCAAGACCTAGAAAAATGCATGTTGTAATGAATTTTAGGAGGTGAATAAAATAAAATCAATTATATTAGTCACCTCAATCCATGAAATTTGTCACAACACACTTGGAGTGTAAACTAGGCCAAACCCTAGGGCAAAAATAGCAAAAATGTGTAGTTTTTCACCAAATTTTCAATACAAGAGTCCGATAAAAGGGTGTTGTGAAGATTTTTAGGAGGGGGAGAAAATAATTACCTTGATAAAAATGAATTAATGAAAAATAATCTTCACAACACACCTATGGTACAAATTTAGAGAGTCGATAAGGCCAAATCTAGTGAAAATTGATGTTTTTCAAGCCCTAGGTTTGAGATCTTGACACAAAATGCTATATGAATGTTTTGAAGTCTGATTTATGATTAAAATAAAGTGTAATAAGATCTTAAATGAATTCCAAGATCTAAAATGCAAAATGCAAGTGCAAATCTAATGAAAATACATGAAAATTGCTAGTTTTTTTTGTTGAAATTTTCTATGCAAAAATGCAAATATTTGAAATCTAAATGAAAATTTACACTAAAATGAAATACTACAGCCAAATTCAAGTTTTAATGAGTCTATAAATTAGTAGAAAAATCTAAAAGAAGATTTTGCCTACTAACCCTAGTTTTTGGAATTACTAGGTTATATGAAGATTGTCAAAATTTCTACAAAATCCTAGCAATTATATGATAAAAATGTAATGCAAATTATTGAATTTTTCTAATTTTATGTATTTTATATCATATCTGATGAAAAAATCATCAATTAGGAAAAATTAGAATGAATTGATGCAAATTAGCAACCCTAAAATGTAATTTTTTTCAATTTTTCAATTTTTTTGTAATTTTCTCAATGCAATAAGATGAATGACTATATGAATGAATGAAATCAACCCAAATATGAAGACAAACACTCATAAATTTGCAATTAAGTCCAAAAACATGGGTTCACCAAAATTTTTAGGTGAAAATTGGATTTGTTTAGTTTAGTGTCTAAATCCTCCTTTCACCTTTTACATTCAAGGACCCTCAGATCGAGTGGCAGAGCACTATTAGGTCCTTGGTCACTCAGAAATGTAGGGAAACTTGGATTAGGGTATTTTATTATCAATTTTCCTTCCCTTATGCTTAGTTATCAATCAAAACCCTAATTATGCAAATACGGCAATAAACAGATGAATAACAGAAAATGCCTCTACAGAAAGCTATAAAATTACAAATGATTGTGCACCTATTTTTGGGGTTTTGAGGTGGAAAAGTTGGGGATAAAAGAGAGGGCACCCAAGTCTAGTGACCTACTTTTTGTCGGGATTTACGGACAAGATCTGCAACCTGTTCCTGTTGCACCGAAGGTTTTTCTGGCATGAAACTTCAAGGACTAATGAGCAGGTGCCCAAGTCTAGGGTGCCCTTTTTCCTCCTATTCTACAATTTTGACACTCCACCATGCCCTCCTGCAACTTCACTTTGTCTGCACCATCAACCTGTAACCTGCAATTATAAAACTTTTGGAGGGGGTTGTGGTGTTTAGGAGCTTGCCTCAGTCAAGCCCCAGAAGGACACTTAAGTCTTCCAAACACCTTTATCAGATAGAGAGTGCATGCCTAGGGAGGCAAAGGTAAAAACCAAATGAATAATGATCACAAACACAATAAATGTCACCTTGTAGTGAAGATCTTATGGGAGGAAGATGCTCTCCATTCCATGAGGAAATGGACGCTCAAATCTACAAACACAAACACATAGACCACAAATCTACTCTTACAACACAATGAAAGCCTTGAATCACCTTTAGGATGCCAAAATCACATGAACATCATCTATTTTCTAAATAAATACCTAAGCATGATTTTATATGCAACTACAAACACTCCCGCCAAGAATTTCGTAATTCAAACTTACCGTGTCAGCATAGAACCCAAATAACGGTCACAAGCTGACACCCAAAAATTAGGACTGCCCCAAAATAGGGTAGGACTAGGGTGTGGGTGCCCAAGTCTTCCCGCTATTTTGGGTAGGGGTTATCTCAAGTAGTCCCCCTAGGTCCTCTTTGTCAAGACACTTAGGGGTTTTCTCATTGAGATGTTAAAATATGATGTAAAATGTTCTAAATGCACACAAAAGACCTGGGAGCTAAACCTAAAGAGGGAAAAGCCCCCAAGGGGACATTTTCTGATGTTACATGAAGGAAATTAAATAAGTAATTTATGATAAAAGAAGGTGATGTGGAGGCATAGATGAAAGTCAACATGATACTAAGATCTAGGAACATGATGCTAAGATCTAGGAAGGGATTCCCTAGCAAACAATGAAGATTACTTCATCAAATGTTAGGGGCTTAAATGCCCCTAACAAAAAGCACTTGGTTAAGAACTTCATAGATATATCTAACTCAGATATATTTCTAATACAGGAAAAAAAACTAGGCATTAAAGATGTAGAGATCATGGCTCACAAAATAAAAAGTTGGAGAGGACTCTTTGTGGCTCCTAATGGTGCTTCTGATGGGTTGACTACCCTTTGGAGTTTGAAGTCAAATTTTCTAGACATGGTTCCCAAATCTCAAAATTAGATGGTAAGTAAAGTTGCATGTATTTCCTCCAATATTCATTTTTTCTTGATCAATACATATGGACCAACAAATTACACCAAAGAAAAACAAGTTTGGGAAGAGATAGCACACTTTATCAACTCAAATTCGAATTCTTTCTTCATTATTATGGGATACTTTAATGCGATCTTGAATGATGATGATAACAAAGGGGGGTCAAGAAGAAGAACTAATTTTCTCTAGACTTTATATAATTCATCAAAAAAGCCAATTTACAAGATATTAAGCCCATAAATGGAAGATTCACCTAGACAAATCGTAGACTGGGATTCAACATCACAAAAAGATTGGATAGATCCCATTGCTCTAGGGATTGGGGTTTTCTCTCTAGATTGTGTGAATGTAGCATTCTGCATATTTCTAGTTCAGACCACTTCCTAATTCAACTCCATGTGAAGAAGGAGCACAAGCTAGAAAGTTGGCCTTTTAAATTTGAAAACATGTTGATGAGACACTCATATTTTATTCCCAATATAGAAAAATGGTGGGCAGAGGTCCAACAAAAAGTTACTAAAATGTTCTCCCTATACAAGAAGCTCAAACACATAAAGGAGAGACTCAAAATATGGAACAAAGAATATTTACAAGATATTTTTGTTGAGAAGGACTCAATAGAGGAAAATATGAAGAGGCTCAATGAAGAAATCATTCTCAATGGTATGGATCAGAATAGTTACAAGGAAGAGAAAACTCTGTTGGGAAAATACTTTGAGATTTTGGCCAAAGAAGAAATATATTGGAGGCAAAAACCAAGGGATATTTGGCTTAAGGATGGGGACAAGAACACCAAGTTCTTCCACAGCACTACAAAGACTAGAAGAACCCAAAATCATATTTCTACAATAAAGGTTGAATCTGCTGATTTTTTAGAGGAAGATAAGAGTATTAAAGAGGAAGTGATTATTTACTTCCAAAAGTTGCTAAACAATTGGGAGGGCTTAGATTTGGCAAATTAGAAGGCAATTTTAGAGTTAATTCCAAGATTAATTAATGAAGTGAAAAATATTTTTTTGTTGAGCCCCTTCTCAAAAGAAGAACTAAAATTGGTTTCCAAGAAACTTCATCCTAACAAAGCCCTAGGTCCAGATGGATTACTAACAAGATTCTTTCACAAATGTTGGAATATTGTGGGAAAGGATGTGTGGGTTCTAGCAGAAGAATCAAGAAAGAAAGGAACATTACTAAAGGATTTGAATAATACCTTTGTCACTCTCATCCCTAAGAATGAACCAACCAACTCCTTTGAGCACCTTTCTCCCCATTTGCCTTTGTAATAATGTCTACAAGATATTTTCAAAGGCTATTGGAAATTGACTAAAACTCCCCCTTCTAGATATTATAGTGAAAGAGAAAAGTAGTTTTGTCCTAGGTAGATCAATTCTAGATGGGATAATCATTGCTCAAGAAGTAATTCACTCGATTAACTCCATAAAGAAGAGCTATATGATTCTAAATTTGGACATCAAAAAGGCATATGATGGAGTGGATTGGAGATTCTTGTTGAAAGTAATGGAAGCATTTGGGTTCAGTAAGAATTGGTTGGACTAGATTTTTAGCTTTATAACAAGTCCAAGATATTTTATTATGGTTAATGGTTACCCACAAGGCTTTTTTGAGGATTCTAGAGGACTTCATTGAGGGGATCCTCTATCCCCCTTCATGTTCATCATCATGGTAGATGCCCTAGGAGGACCTATACAAGCTACTAGGAACAATGGAAAATGGGAAGGTGTTTTGATTACAATGGATGTAAAGCCTCTTATACACCAACAGTTCATAGATGATACAATGTTATTTGAATCCTCTAAGAGAAGAGAGGCAAAAATCATAAAGAAAATTCTAAACACATATACTAATTCTTCGGGTTAGGCAATGAACTCTTAAAAATCACAAGTCTTTTTCTTTCACATAGATCATAATAAGTAGTAGGAAATTTTGAGGATCCTTGAGTTCGAAATGGGTAATTTTCCATGAAAATATTTAGGTGACCCAATTTTTGGAGGTTTCTAGCATCTTGGAAGGGGAGATGGCTCTCTTGGAAAAAAAAGATAATAATGTTGAAGGTAGTGATATTGTCCATACCAATATACTTAATGTCTTTCCTGAAGCTCCCTTCAAAAATTGGATCAAAAAATGAGAAACTTCTTTTGACATGGAACATCATAGGAGAAAAAATCCCTCTTATTGCTTGGAACTCTATTTGTAAACCCAAATCTTCTGAAGGGGTTGGTCTCATAAATCAAATGTCCCAAAACAAGGCACTTGGTGCTAAATTGGTATGGAGTTTATTTTTAAAACTAGAGTTAAAATGGGCAAGGATACTACAAAGTAGTTATTTGGACTCTCAAGACTCATCCAGGGTTTTAACTCTTTTGAACCCTCCTAAGGGGGTGAGTATATGGAATTTCCTATTAACATGTAGAGCAATCATCACTAATCATCTCACATGGGAGATCAGGGATGGTAGAAGTGTTATTTTCTTGGAGTATTCATGGAATGGCTTCCCTATTCTGGATGTTTATGCTGAGTTCAATCTTTCAAAATAGGATTTATCTCTCAGATGGGGACATAGGGTGGCTGATTATATGGTTATTATAATCATAAAAGGCATCAATTGTTGACAATGGAAGGGCTTGAATGATATCATATTGCCAAAAAGGGAAGTAAGGAGCTTACAAGATATTTTGGTAGTTAGGAGGGTTTGGTTGACAGATGGTCAAGATGCCATTAGATGGAATTACCCAAAGATAGGGGAATAGTCAACAAAATTGGTTTTATGGTTAAGAAAGCACTAGGAGAAAAGATAGATCTATTTATCCATCTATGTTGGAGCAAGCAATGTCTTCCCAAAGCTAGTGTTATCACTTTGGCTGCACTGTAAAAGAAAATCTTGACATTAGATAAGCTTGTGAAACTTGGTTATAGAAGCCCTTCAAGATGCCCATTATGTAAGAATAGTCAATAATCCATAGATTGCCTTATTTTGGGTTGCCATTTTGTACAAAAGTTCTAGAAATAGCTTTGTGCCAAACTTGGATGGATTAGTGCCCTTCCAAATAACATACTAAGCCTTTTCAAATCATGGCCAATATTGAAGAAGCAGTCTATTTTAGCCAATATATGGATCATTAGCACATCAATATTGATTTGGGAGCTATGGAAGGACTGAAATAAAATATTTTTTCAAGACAAGGAACTATCAATGTCATGTATTCAAATCAAGATGGAAATAGCAATTGTTGAAGTGGTCGACAACAAATTGGCTTCCCAACCCACCAAAGGGAAATCCTTCTCTACTTGGGATAGAGAGATGGTTATATCATGAAAGGTCTAAAAAATCCTCCCATTAATGGTTCATGAAAAGGGTTGTTGTATCTTGCATTTAAATATCATTAGTTGTCAATCCAAGGCAATGTATCCATGGTGGTTTGTAGCACAACTAATCAACTACCTGTCCCAAACAACTTCCTAGAATTAAAATAACTTCCTAATCAAGCTCATGCATTTACTCACTACTAAAAAAAACATCTAAGTGCTGGAAAACAAATCTAACAATTAATCCACACACAATTGCTATAAAAAAATATAACTTGGAAGGAATATTTTATAACCAAGATTTAATCTAGAATTCAATCACCATTTACAAAATAGAAAAGTAAATCATACCATAACAAAGATCTATCCTAAGATTGAAATAGCAATCAAAATATCAAGCTTGAAATAGATAAGCAGAAATGAAATTCTAACCTCTCTCTATTAGTGGGAGTGGGCTCTTGCTTCACACCGTTGGAAAGGAGACTAGGCTAACGACTCAAAATAAGAGGTGCCAAATTATCTACTCTTTCATTCTAGATTGTTCAAAAACATAACATGCATGCAATTGGCACTCAGATCTGAAGGTCTTTTCAATCTATCTATGTAACAAAAATACTAACTATACTCCTACTTCTAATTCTCTATATGTATTAGGTGTTGTTCTGATACATATTCTTAGAGTAATTATTCCCTAACTTAGTTCATTATAGATATCCAAGTCTTTTTACATAATTCATGCAATCAAATACTGAAAGATAATTTGGTGACACTATAGGTTTCACGAGAGTTCAATTGAAGTTGTAAATAGGCCACAAGGGCTGATAAAAGAGGAAAAAAAAGAACCAAAACAGGAAAAATTGACAACCTCTTCACTGCATAGTTGCAACTAGAACTCCTACTTTTTATTTGACCCTTGTTATCATAAGTGTGGTTTCCTTTTCTCCAAAATATCTAGTCATTCATGGTCCCCATGCCAACTGCAATTCTTTATGTTGCAAATATGTGCCTAAACGGTGTTGTCATTGATGTCAACATATCCTTGTTGCCATTGGTGTCAACTATATCCTATTTTATTGCCTGTTTAGAAGACTGGAATGTTGAGGATATTGAGAAAATTAATGAGGATCAAAGTATGTGGACCATATGGCTAAGTAGAGGATTTTATCAAGAAGCTCTAGTTAAGATTTGAAGGGTTCACATGAAGATTTGAAGAATCTATGGCCATCTAAGTAGAACTGGTTTCGTAGTGTTCAGAAGAGACAGAGTGACAGGGAAGAGGTTCGGATTGTTCCAGATATGTAAAATAATGATCTATAGATCTAAAGGCATGTTTTGGAAGTCAGTGTGTATCATCCATTCAATTGGTTCGTGGTTTGGAAGTCCGCAAGCAATCTTTCTAGTGTAACAGTCATGACAGACAGTGTTCTTAAGGTTCCGGATGAAGATGCAAGTGATTCTGGTTATTTGAAGGAGTGCAAATGTTTTTTGTTGAATTTAATGTGCTTGTGGTGATCTCTGGATCGTGTGGCCACTATGTTGGAGGTCCATATTGAAGTTTGAGCTTGTTATTGAAGATTTCCCTCTTGGTGTTGTTTTTCTTCCCAATCTTGGCCAAGCAGATGATTCAAGCATGTTGCGGATGATCTAAGAGTAATTCTATGGAGCGTGGCGTGTTGTTGGAGGTAGATTCAAGTCTCAATATGTTTGGCCAATAGTATAGTGATCCACGTTAAGTCAATCCAACCTTGATATTTATTCTAAGGTTGATGAAGCATATAAAGGTGTGTCATTGAGGTGTGGAAAATTATCCTTCTACAAAAATAATAAAATATAGAGAAATGATCAGAGGCAGAGTCAAGCAAAGGAGAAGCAGAAGAACAAGAGTTGTTTAGGATGAAGAGTTAGACAAGAAGTATTTGGGGCAGAGCAGAAGTTTTGTGTGCATTCAATGAAACTGAACTAGGTATGAAGAAGATGTTATTTCTCAGTTAATTCTTTCTATATTAAACATAAATTTATTGTAGGAAGTGAGCTCTGGGTAGTGAGCCCAAAGGCAAGTGCCTTCCCATTTTTGTAAGTACTTTTAACAAGGTACAAATCTTGTGGGTTAACCCCCACCATGGTTTTCCCTTAACCGAGTTTCCACTTTAAAAATCTTCATGTCAAGTGTGTTAATTATGTTTCTACTCACGTGTTATTGTTTCATGCTTTAATGTTTACATCATTAATCTAATTGTAAGTTGTGAAAGAAGATCAAAAGGAAGGAAAGATTAATTTTGTGGGACAACTGATTCACCCCCCCTCTCAGTTGTCTGGCCTAATCCCAACACTTTCTTCAACTGGTGATGTCTTCTATAGAGCTTCAGAGTCTTTAGGGGGAACTCCAGAGCTATCTTTGGAGGTAAGATACCTACATGCAAAAAGGGTATGTTTCTACAAGATTTTATTACTCCGGAGCTATCTCTGGAGGTAAGATACCTACATGCAAAAAGGGTATGTTTCTACAAGATTTTATTAGTGACCATTCACAATCCTAAAATCATCTAACTCTACAAGTACCATGATATAACACCTATCTCTAACAAGATTAAATAAGTTTTCTATTAATTTCTATGGTATAATCAAGGTATGATGGCTCTATAGCATAGAATAGGGAGATAACTTTGCATATATAATGAGTGTTGCTTGTCACTCATCATCCCCCAACTCAAGGGTTTGCATGTCCTCCAAAATTATGTTGAACCCTTGATCTATTTAGCTGATACAACCTCTCCACTAGGTTGTAGATGAGAAAAGATGTTTTCTAGTTTGTTCTGGTTGTATCAGCATTCCCTTGGTATAGATCAACCTGGTGCAACCATTCCTAAAACTTAGTGTCCTCCAATTGTTTAGCCCACATAGGCAGAGGTTTGATGATAGAGGTGGTCTAAAATGCATACCAATCCATTCCTATTAATATTTCTCAATTAGACTAGCCACTGCCTTAGCTTTTCTTATAAACCATTTAAGGTTTGCAAGGGATATTGGGTCTCTCATTTTCTGCTTTGTTGTCAAATTGGCCCATCTTAATCTTGTTGTTGATAGTCCTGTAAGGACTAAGAAGACAATAGTTATGCCAAATTCCACAACACATTCCTAAAAGTTTCTTTTATACAGAGGTAGGAGAGTATTAGTGTAGACAAATGGTTTGAATTTGTTCTTGAAGGCCAAAGGATGTGGACTTTCAGGCCGGATGAATAATCCTACACTCTCTATATTGGATGTGTGTGCATTCATTCTTTGCTGCCAAATCTCAGGGTTCTTCATCAGGGACATGAATGCCCTTAATTGGCACTCACCTACAAATAAAATAATGAAAAATGAAGTATAGTCCTCCAAGAATAAATTGTGTAAGAATAGCTCACAAAGGAAGTTCTTGTCCTCTTCAGAACTAAGAACATATACTTTCATGAAGTTGTGACCATTTTCAATGGTTTTGGTCATGCCTAAGATGAGAAATGAGAATTTACTTTGAAGAAATCTCTCCCTCAAGAACATAGTATAACTCTCACTGGGAGGTCTACGTGATAATATATCAGAAAAAAGGGTGGTCATTGTGATAATCTTGTCTTCTGGTATCCTTACCTTTGCATTTAGGGCAGATATTGCCTTTTGCTACTGAATAATCATAGTATTGTTGGCTAGGTCCCTGCACCATCTTTCCCAATTCATCATAGCCATGGGGACATTGAATTCAACCTCCCTCAAAGAGATGTCAGTTTGGTTTGTTGGTGTGGGGACTATGAGCTCCCTTATGATCTCCTACTAGTCAATAATTTTATTATTTGCCAGGGTTAGCTGATAAGCCTACCTATCCATCCTTTCTCTCATTACTGACATCAAGATAAGGTAGATGTTTATTGCTTTAGTGGAATTTTTAAGCTTTTTATTTTTCTTTGTTACTTCTACCTCCCTAGCCAACACCACTTCCTCTTTTTCCTTCAGTTCTACTTCTTGGCCCCTAATAATTGTGTCCTTCTCTTGGATGTTGCTCTGAACGAGAGAGCTTTGTTGATCCTTTATTGTCTCTTTCTCATGCATGACCTTTTTGAGTTTAGTGATGATGAGATTCTTAATCCAGAGCATTCTCTTCAAATTCTTAATTTATTCTATCAATAGTTTCTTTGGAGAGACCTCAGTATCTTCATGGTCAGATGGTTGGGACTAGCTCTCACTATCATGTTTTGTCTCCCTTGCCACTCTCTTTACCTTATCAATAGATGGTCCTGCTTCTTTTGTTGTCTCTGGTGTTGCTTGAGATTTTCCTTCAATATCTGGTGCTTCCATAGGCCCGGCACCTTCTTTAGTTCCTATCTCCATTATTCCTTTAGAGGCAGGAAGGTAGGGTTCCACCTCTTTTTCAGGGGTCTAGTCATGGGTAGGTTCAACCTCCTTTGCTTGTGATTTTGTCTCACCATCTATTTATTTTGAGGTTCATAGTTATGTTAAGACCTCGGCAATCAATTCTACATCCATCTACATCTGATTCTTCACCCTCCTTCTTTTAATTCTTTGGAGCACTCTTTGTGTTTTCTCTGGAGGTCCTTCTGAACTTGAGGAAATGTCCTGGGGCTCAAGATATGTGCCTTTAGTGTTGTGGAGGCATGTACAAGAGATTCCTCCTAAGATTTATCTTTTCCCCTTTTTCCTCTCTTCTTTCCTTATGGTGGTGAGGGGTTTTCCTCAATTGTCAGTGTTGAGGAGGCATGTTCAAGGGATTCCTCCTGAGGTTTACCTTTTCCTCTTTTTCCTTGCTTTTTTCCTATTGGTGGTGAGGGATTTTCTTCAATTATTTCTAATTTCTCCTGTGCTACTGCAAGTGGAGAGGGGATAGTCTCAATTATGTTTACCTTCCTCTTCTTGGTGATAGGTGAGGAGGATGTTGTTGCAACTATTTTCCCTTTCCTTTCCTCCTTGGTGAGAGATGAACCCTCCATAGAGGTCTTCTTTGCCTTCTTCTTTTTCTTATATTTTCCTTATAAGAAGGCATTCCACTAGGTTTCCCCTCCCTCATGTGTTATGAAATGATGCTTCATGATAAAGAAAACAAGCCCATGGTGTTTTAGCTGACCCTTCCCCTGCTGATATTTATCTACCAATGAGCTAATGGCAAAGTAGAGGAAGTTGGCATGTTGATTTGATATTTAGGGCGACCCTACCCATGCCTTAGGAAAATAAGCATTTTTATGATGGGCCCTAACACTATGTAAAATTACCATCATGAGTGAAATATTTCATGAGCCAAGTGGTCAAAGAGTGCCATGTGGAAGGGAGGCTAGTTCTAACAAGTCCTTTTACTTCCCCCTTATTTACATGTGTTTGAATTTCAAGTTCATTTCCTATTGAAAAACATTTTATAAGCTTAGAATACAGAGTTTTCAAATGATATAACCCCCTCATCTTCCTCTGGAAAGCCTCAAATCTCATTGATGAAAGATATGAAGATGGGGATGGTGACACCCCAAGCTTTACACTATCCCTCCTTGAGGTGCAAGACAAATTCTTCAACCATGTCCTCTCTGTATCCTTCAATTTTTTCTAGGAATGGCAACCACCCTGTATTCTGAAGAGTGTCTATAATTGCTTGGTCTTTTACCAGTTCTTCCACTATTTTGAGTTTGGATTTATTATTTACTCCCATGGTTACAATGCAAGCTAGTTGGCTTTCCAACACTATCTCGTTGATCCTTATTTTTCTCACTATGCCTCAACCCTGGGTCTAAATTTTCTCCATCGCACTACAAGCCTCAATGCAAAATATCATTTGAATGACTTATGTTTTTTTCTTTTGTTTTTCTCTTTTGAACCTCAACTACAGAAATATCTATAGAAATGATGGTTGCACAAGGGAAAATTAAGTAAACTACCTCCACTTGAGGTATTTATGTCACTCTGAAGGTACAGTAATGGTGGCACATGGATGATGGGTGTTCAAGCATGTTTGGGGAATGGGAAAGGTGGGCAGTTGATTATTGATCTTACCAAAATAAATATAGTAAATACCTTATTTAATAAGTTAAATACAAGTGTTACATGTGGTTGTCATCATAATTATTTGGCTTCAGATCAAAAATGTGTGTCGTATCATCAATGAGATGTGATTTAACCACTCGTCATTACCGAAATGTATGATGTGACATCTTATGACTACTACAGTGTCCACTTCCTCACTCATTGATGATATCACAATAGAACATGTATCAGCAAAAGTGGCAAGAAAGGAATCCTTAGTGGGTATACAATTGTCTCCTCTTGGTGTGGTATGTCAACGTCGTGCATATGAGATACTGCTGACGTGGTCCTGCAATTTGGACAATACAGAGATGAGAACTAGAGGCAAGCTCCAGAGGTGGTGTTTTGTTAGCACTAGAGGTGCTCCTACGAAGGTCCGGAGATGATTGAGAAGTATTAGAGGTGCTCCTAGAAGGGTCTGGAGGTACTATTGAAAGTGTCAGAGGTATGCATGCAAGAAGAAAAGAACCACCATTACTGATCTTCAGTTCTTTTTATTTTGAAAAAAGTCATTGTATTACCATTTTTAAACCCTTCTTTTTTTTTAATCCGTCAACCATGCAAGAGAGTGTGACCTCTCCCACGTAACATAGATCTTTGACAAATTATTCCTTAGTGGATGGTCACTAATATAAGTGAATCCTATTACCATTCAATAGAAATGTAGTTTCTCCTCCATCAATAGGTGCCAACTGGACTATTCCAATTTCATTGACTTCCTTAACATCATAAGGCCCCATCTAATGAGTTTGTAGCTTTCTGTTGAATTCCTTAAACTTGGAGTCATTCAGGAGAACCCAATCTCCATGCTGAAACATCCTCCATTTGATATGATTATCATGACATTGTTTTCTCTTATGTTGAATGATCTTTATCTATTGAATGGCATCCATCTTAATCTCATCCAACTCATTAAGTTGTAAGATCCAATTTTGTTGTGCAATGGACAGTGGTAACCCAATATCAAGTGATGTCCTGAGTGTTTGGAGTTCAAATTCTAATGATAGGATAGGCTTCTTCCCATAGACAAGTTCATAAGGAGAAAATTTTGTTGTTGATTTCCATGTTGTATTGTAAGCCCATACCGCTTCAAGTAGTCTATTTTCCCAATCTTTCTTGTTCATTTCTATTTTCCTTGCTAATATGTTCTCCAATTCTTTGTTCATGACCTCCACCTGTCCATTAGTTTGAGGATGATAAGGTGATGATTTCTTATGTTTGATCTGATAAAGTTCTGTGAAAGCTTGCAACACTTGAGAAGTGAATTGGATTCCTTAGTCTGAGATTATAGTTCTTGGGGCTCCAAACCTCAAGAAGATCCTATTGTACAAGAAATCAACAATTTTGTCTTCCCTAGCAACATGCAAGGCTTGAACTTCTGCCTATTTTTTCACATAGTTAGTGCATACTAAGATGTATTTATTTCCTGCTGATGTTGGAGAAATGGGTCCAACAAAATTCAAACCCCACAATTCAAATGGTTCTAAAACTAACTAAGGGTATAGTTTCATCTCATTTGTGAATGTGGGTTGCCCCATCCTCTGATATTGATCACATTGTCTTACAATACCTTTTTACATCCTTATGCAAAGATGGCCAGTAATAGTCTACTCCCAAAACTTTATGGATAGTCTGTTGTGCAGAATAATGTCCTCCCGCTGGATCATTATGGCATGCCCTCATGACATCAAAAATTTCATCGGCCCTTAAGCACCTGCACAACACAAAGTTAGGACCACATTTGAACAATAGACCATTCAACCATTTATATGATAAGCTTTATTTCACTAGCTTCTTCCTTTGTTTTGAAGTAAATTGTAGAGGGAACAAGCCTATAGCTAGGATATTATCTATATCAACAAACCAAGGGGTTCTTGTTGACACACTAAATAAATTCTCATTTGGAAAACCATCCTCCACAGGTGCATCTTCTCCTCTTGTATGCAGTCTAGACAAAAAGTTAGCAACTAGATTAAATTTCCCTTGATTGTCAACAATGGTAATGTCAAACTCCTATAATAATAGTAACCACCTAATAATCCTTGCACTAACAACTATTTTTTTCATTAAGTATCTAACTTTTGCATGATCAGTGTGTACAAAAATTTTGTAACCTATGATATAATGTCTAAGTTTGCTAATAGCATATATCACTACTAGGAATTCCTTTTCTATAGTTCTTTAATTTTTTTTAGTCGGGGTGAGATTCTTACTAATGTAATAGACGACATACATTCCTTCCCCTTCTTCTTTTTTTCCTAGGACAGCTCCTATTGACTCAATAGATGCATATGTTTGAATGTGGAAAGGGAGATTCTAGTTGGGTGCTCTTAGAATAGGGGTGCGAGTCAATTTTTCCTTGATAGTTTCTAAAACAGTTTGGCATTCTTCTGTCCAAAGGAGCTCAGTGTCTTTTGTCAAAAGGGAGAACATATGAGCAGCTATTTTACTAAAATTCTCAATGAACCTCCTATAGTAACTGACATGTCCCAAGAAACTCCTGGCATCAGTCTAATTTTTAAGAGTAGGTAATTGTTTGATTACTTCTAATTTTCTATTGTCTACCTTAATCCCCTCGGTAGGTATGTGATGGCCAAGCATAATACATTTTTTCCACCATCATGAAACACTTCTCATGACTCAAAGACAAGTGGTGCTTCTCACAGCATTTTAGGATTTTCTCTAAATTCTGTAGGGCATCCTCAAATGTGTTCCCATAAATAGTGAAATCTGTTGCACATATGTTATCTAAAGTTGTCATTGATGTCAACACTATGCTTGGAGGCTTATGTTGATGATATAATTTAATGGTGTGCTAATAATGATGTTTCTAATGTTCATGGTTAGATGTCATGCCTTGATTAATATCAAGTAAATTTGTATTGATCATGTTTGTGGGCTGCAAAGATGATTTCATGATGATATATTAAGATGGGAATTAGAAGCTATGCTGCAATTGAGAAGATGTTGATAATGACATGTAGCATGTTGTATAATCCTTCCTGTTGTTCCTAAGGAAGTATGTGTTGATACAAGAAGACTCTAGTCTCCAAATGTTGGTGAAGGTTTCTGCTGCAAGAAGTTGCCTGGAAGACTGCTTGGTAAAATTCTCCACATTCCTCTGCATTTGAAGATATGGTCATGCAGTTTAGAAGTTAAGTTTAGTATGTTGTAAATGTGCTAAATCCAAAGTTTCATATCATTTGCTCATCTGCAGTGAAAGTTATAAGCACTAGGAGAAATATGGCAAATAAATGACCAGGTGACCAAAACTTTTGGTCATGTGACCAAAACTTTTTGAAACATAGCTATAAATGACTAATTTGGTCATCGGTTGAAATGACTAAATAAATGACCAAATAAATGACTAATTTCATCATCGAGCAAAAAACACAACTAATAATTGGTCAGACAAATAAGAATGACTAAATAAATGACTATTACTCCTCTATTCTTTTTTCTTTCCAATTTGATCATAATCCATGAATTCAAAGACAATATAAGGCAAGGTAATAAATGTCTGCTTAGACCCAATAATTATATTGTAATATAATTTCATTATTTTATAATTAGAACTAGGATAGCTCTATTTTAAAAAATATATATCTAAAGTACACCGAGATGGATCCAATATGTCATTTAATTAAATTATTTTAAGTTAAAATTGTAATAATTGTATACTTTAATAATTTTAATCAAAATAATATATGAAATTTGAATAAATAGACATTTTTTAATGACAATAAATAATTTAAATATATATAAATATTTGAAAGGAAAAATATAGCTATATTTAAAAAATATATCTAAAGTACGCCGAGATGGATCCAATGCATCATTTGATTAAATTATTTTAAGTTAAAATTGTAATAATTGTATACTTTTATAATTTTAATCAAAATAATATATGAAATTAGAATAAATAGATATTTTTAATAACAATAAATAATTTAAATATATATAAATATTTGAAAGGAAAAAATAGCTATTTGTAATTTTTTTGGCAAAGATAGGAAGGAGCAACTGGTTTTCCCCACACCGGGGCTCCCAACTTAAAGGTTCTCACATCAGTTTTGTTGTGGTTAGTCATTCTTCAATGTTTCATAATTGATTTATTCTGATTTCTACAGCTACAATTTGTTTTAAATTCCAACACCATAAGAAGAGGGATTTAAACACATGTATGCATTCTAATTATAAATTTATTTTATAATTAAAATTATAATATAAGTTTTTGCCTTCTGGTGCATGAGTTTAGTTCACTTTAGTAATGGAGGGGAATAATGGAGGGAATATGCATTTATGTGTTTTGAACAAAAAGTGAAACCTGTGAAAAAGAAAATCACGGGTCTAGCAAGAGAAGATTGTTCATGTCTGCCAAGAATAGGGTATGAGTAGTTGAAAAGGAGAAGATTGTTCATAGCCATAGTTCTTTGAGATCATCGTGTGAGATTGTTCATGGTCGTAGTTCTTTGAGATCATCATGTGAGATTATTCATGGCCGCAGTTCTTTGAGATCATCGTGTGAGATTGTTCATGGCCGCAGTTAGTTGAAATAGTTTTGAGATCATTGTGTGAATGAAGAAAGGGATTTCTAGCTACAGACTGCAAATCAAAGGACCAGCAATAATAATGAGATAACAAATGGTTTTATGAAGTAGAGGTAGGGTTTTCCATGTACCTTTATTCTTCTCTTAGCCTGCTCTAAATTTTTGTATCTTTGAAATCTTGGTACACTGTCATTAGTGATTGTTCTATCTCTTTAAATGACTATATGAAGAGGTCTCATGGTTCTTTATTGATAAAGTTTTACTTTTTCCATTAATGATTTATACTTAGAATACCTTGGCATGAAGGAATTTGATAGTCTTCAACCTGTGACTTAGACACTACCCCTGTGTGTGTGATTCAACCTTTGAAAGATGATTGTATTTTCAAAATGACTGTCACAAAACATAGAATGAAAGCTTGTTGTTGAGTATACAAGACTATTCCATGATTTGTTTCATTCCTTAAATCTGGTCTTCACTGTCTTTATTGTCTCTTACTACTATCTTGACAGTAACCTTTATCATGAAAACCTTGTTCATTTCTTCATACATGAACTAATCTTTATTGTCCTATCACGAACTTGCCTACAAATTCCTTAATACAAAGATATCATTGATGATGATTATCATTTGCATGCAAAAATTTGTCATAGTCACATTCCCTTTGTCCATCTTTTGCTATGACTATCATATAGCTTATTAGCTTGATTTTGATAAACTTGAAGATTATATTCATAGACATCTGACTGTAAAAAATCATCTCTGTTACTTTTGTTATTGATATATGGCATAGTTTTCACATAATTCACATTTGGATGCAAACAGACTGTCAATATTCCACTGTCTTTTCTCTATTGTTGTAGCCTACTTTGGTGACTGTGATTAGGGCATCTCTTTGAATGGATAGTGATCTCTTCTTTTCTTCTGTGGTGTTGTGCATTACTCTTTTTGATGACTGATTTCACTGTCATTTTGATGGCATGATTGTCATCACTTTCAAAGGCACTTGTGTCACTATTTTAGCATCTATATAATGACTATCTTTGCCTGATAAAATCTTCAAGGATCAGTTAACTAATTAGGTGAGGGTTTGTATTTTGACAAAAGTGTTTGGCTTCATGTATTTTATATTTTCATCTTTTCAATGCTGCTACAAACTGTAATATTTGCCCCCTCCTTTGCAATCAAAGGCATGACTGTATTCTCTATGTTGTTTTTCCTATTGTCATGATTGTCATTTGAAATGGTTGACATCTTGAGTCCTTTATTTGGTGACTTTGCCTATGATTTTGGAAAGTGATTTTCTGCTATGAATACTTCATCACAATAGTTATTTATTTGGGGTTTTAAAGTGTAATCTTGATAATTTTTTTAGTATTTATTCTAAATGTTAGTTATCTATTGGTTTACATAGCTTGTCTATATTTCTAAGTCAGACAACTTGTAAAATGTATAATTGTCGACATGGGAATGAAATTGAATTGTTGTTGATGTTGTTATTCTCATGGACACGTATTGAAGCACTTACTCTATCTAATGTGTGTACCTGAAAAAATGTTTTACGTGCATATATGTGTAGCAACTACTTGCATGGGTGATAAATCTTGTTTGGAGAGGACTTGGAGACTTTTGAAAAGGCGGGCAAGGAATTCAGAGTTTGTTGTAACAAATTTGAATTCAGCAAGGCCCTCTGTAGCAAAGTCAAATTTTGGGATGCACTCTGCAACAAATTCAAAGGTAATTCAAAACCCTCATTGCCAAAAATGAACTGATATTTTTTCATGATTGAAGCTTGAAAACTCAAAAGAAAATGTTATCTTCAGTATTTGTGAAGTTGATCCTTAACTGATCCTTGAACTCAAATAAAACAACACCTCTACTCTACATGATCTCCCTGCATGATGACTAGCCCAAACTGAAGGAAAAGTTATCCTAGCTTGACCATATGCATGATTAAAGGTTACCTTTTAATATTTTATATTTAAAGGCCTTCTAGGTGTATGATAGATTATTATAATAAATTAATACTGGAATTCACAATATTACAGATGGATTAGTGTCGAAGGTTGACTATGGATCAATATCATGCATATGATGAGAGACTAGCCAATGAGAGGGAAATGGGAAAATATCTAGTTCCATGTAATGATTGTCTTGGTGGAAAGGTGAGAAAAAGAAATGTGATTTATTGACATATGATAAGATATGGGCATAGTGGTATAAGCCCTTGGGCTTACAATTATTATGAAGATATGATAGAATTGCAGGCTATGAGAGATGAAGAGGCAACAAACATGGATGAAGTGGCACCAAACATAGATGAAGAGGTAGAAATGTTAGACGAACGGTTTGAAGTTGAAATAATGTTGAATGAGGGTCTAAATGATGATTAGGCTAAATCAATGGAGGATGCTTTAAAGCCTGTGTATGCTAATTGCAAGTTAAGTCATTTGACAACAATCCTTCAAATTCTTAACTTGCAAGTGGTGCATGGTTAGACAAATGAGAGTGTAGATCAGTTATTGGCATTATTAAGTTCATTGTTACCAGCTAACTCCACATTGCCAACAAAATGAAGTCAATGTAAAAAGCAGATCAGTAAGCTCGGCTTGGGGTATGAAAACATTCACACATGTGTTAATGATTGTGTATTATTTCACAAAAATCTTGCAAGTGAGAGTGAATGTCCGAAATGTCATGAAGCAAGGTATAGACAAGGGTTAAAATTAGTTGTGGTTCCTAGAAAGGTTCTTCACCACTTTCTGATAATCCCATGATTACTCTGAATGTATAGGTGCAGAGACATTGTTGAACTTATGTAGTGGCATGCCCAAAATAAGAGCATTGATAGAAAATAATGACATGTGCCTGATTCTAAGCTGTGGATGGAATTTGATAACAGATGGCCTAATTTTTCTCAAGATCCTCATAATATAAGGTTGGGTTTGGATCTAGATGGGGTGAAACCATTCTCAGATCAAAGTACTAAATGGTCAACTTGGCCAGTGTTTTTAATAAATTATAACTTGCCTCCATGGTTAGCAACTAAACTATTTTTCTTAATGCTATCATTGATTATACTAGGAAAGAAAAGTGTGACTTTAGATACAATAGATGCCTATCTATAGCCATTATATGATGAGCTAATGGAATTATGGAAAGGAATTAAAGCAATTCAATCTGTAAGTGATGGTCATTGAATCAAATTCACTTTAAGAGCTTCCTCATTAGTTACGATAAATGATCTTCCTGCATATGGTACATTTTCTAGTCTCACTGTTCATGGATACCATGGCTGTCCTACTTGTACCTTTAAGGATTTTGCGAGGCACTCAAGAAGTTTATGTAAGTGTATTTATTGTGGACATCGTACTTACCTTAAAGTGGGTCCTCCATATCATCAACAAAAAACATGTTTCAATGGTCAAGAAGAGAATCGTGAAGCACCTTTACTAATAATGGATGATTACATTATTGAGAATGGACAAAAAATAATGTCATTTATTGAAAATAGTGGGATTACTGGTAGTAGATATGATCCATGTAATGAAAGTGGTGTAAAATAGTTGTGCATATTCTATAATTTGCCATATTTTAAGGATATAACCATTAGGCATATTGTTGACTTTATGCATTCTGAGAAAAATATAGCCTATGCTATTATAGAAACTCTTTTTGGTGCTTTTGATACTATTTCATCACGTGAAGAATTTCAAGAACTAAAGATTCATCAAAATCTTTGGGTTGAAAAATATGATGATGAAAAATATAGAAAACCCAGTGCTCCTTATGTCTAGACAAAGGAACAACATGCACAATTCTTACAGTTGATGTCTCAGACTCGCTTTCGTACTGGATATGTAAGTAGTACTATTAGAAGCCAAACTAACATTAATAGCTTAAGAGGCCTAAAGACCCATGACTATCATGTTATAATTGAGAATATTTTACCTATTGTGGTAAATAAATCAAGTTTGTCAAAGGGGCCAAGATTGGCAATTATAAGGTTGGGCCTAATATTAAAGAGAATGAGTTCACATGTATTAGATCCTTCAAACTTTGATAGTTTGAGGGAGGAGGTTGTTGAAGTCCTTTGTCTATTGGAACAGGAATTTACAGCAACAATCTTTAACATTTCTATGCATCTTTTGATACATCTAGAATATGAACTAGAGCATTGTGGTCTAGTAAGAATGAGATGGATGTATCCTATAGAATGATATATGAAGGTTTTGAAAAAAATTGTCCATACTAGGGCAAAACCAAAAGGCAGCATGTCTGAGGGATATTCAATGCAAGAGGCCATTGGATTTTGCATAGAATATATGAATGATTTTAAAAATGTCAATCGACGTGTATGGGATGATGATGAAGATGAGAGAGTTGCAGGTGAACTATTAGAATGCAATGGATGTCACTTCAAGCTATCACATCAAGAAAGAAGTGCAATACATGCCTTTATTCTTCAAAACACATCTTTGTTTGATAAGTGGTACAGGTTAAAAAAAATTACACATTTATATTATTAATCTTACTTAATTGCATTTACACATTTATATTATTAATCTTACTATTTGCACATTAATATTCTATGTAGATAATATGAAGAAGAGAATCAAAGTTGGATGCAACATCGACCTCAAAAGTGCAGATGTCATGATTTGGTTGGAGGTGATTCTTTTCCAAAATTTGAAGAATGGATTGCTAATGCAGTTAGTGAAGCAAAAGAAAAAGGTCAAGATATAACAACAGAGGAAAGTGAGCTTTCACAACCTCCACATTTATGGGCTATGCATTTTAGTGGAATGTGGGCCTATGGTAGCCATTTAAGAGTGGAGGAAAAAGATAAAGGAAAGACAAATTGTGATTGTGTTGTAATTGTTGAATTTCTTCACGAAACTGAGAAGAAATTCTATGATGGATTCATCCACGAAATTATTCAAGTGGATTTTGGTGAAAACAGTCCTATATTATTAAAATGTAAGTGGATCCAACCATCTACAGTACATTTAGATGAGTATGGATTTGTACGTGCAAATACATGACAATTTTTATCAGAGAGGGATGAGCCCTATGTTTTCCCTTTCCAAATTAACCAATCATTTCTAATTGATGATGTAAGAAGCCCAGGATGGTCGTATGTCATTCAAATAGAGTCGTTCAAAATGAAAAGTCATGGAAATTGTTGATAAAATACCTGATGGCAATATGTTAATTTACAAGAAACATTCGAAGAAGTGGATGACAATGATGGAGTGTTTGGAGAAGATATTTTGATTACCAAAAAAGAGATTGGGAGAGAGAATGTATTGCATGACACAGATGAGGATGAGGAAGAAAATCAAGCAGATGCAGACACGAGTGATCGGGATTTTGATCTTGCTGACAATGCAAATTATTAGTGATGAGCCCCATGCGATCAGGATTCTGATCTTGTTGGCAATGCAGGACTACTTTTTAACAATTACACAACACCGCAAATGTTATGGTATTGTTGTTACATTGCTTCATGTCATTGAAGGCATCAAGAAAATAGTGAGCTTGTAAAATGTAGTAGAGAAGCAGCAAGATAAGAAAGGGCATTAGTGTATAGGAATTTCTTCCACTTTGGATTTTTCAGGGTAATCTCTCGTGTTGAGCTCTCCTTTTTGTTGTTTTTCTAGTTCTTTTCTTGTTACAAGTCATGCATATAACTAGCTATATTTGTTCCAAAAATAAATTACTCATTTTTAAAGCACATATTGACTGTTTTTGTTTACTTACATTTGTGTGTTCAGAATTTCTGTAGAATTATATAAGTAGAAATAATGATGATTCACACTATCAGAAAGGCAATTAGTTTCTTCTCAAATAGAAGGATAAACAAATAGAGCTTCCTTGGGTTTCAATCTGTGTGCCACATTTACTTACTAAATTTTTGCTCCTCCATATAATGCATCTTATATGCTATCATCCTATGTCATGTCACTTGTCATAGATTGTCTCCTCTAATTTCTAAGAATACATATTATATGATTTGTGAATGTATTTCATATGGGGATTGTCCTTATATACTATATCATTCAAATGGAAATGAAATCCTTATATAATATGAATGCATTTGTTTATATGCTCTAGTTGACTAAAAATAATGTATTTGTTTATATTCCACTCTTGTTCTACTGATTCAAGTTGTTGATTTTTATATTATTGTTTATTTGGACTTCAGGAAATGAGGAAAAAGACTTTGAGGCACAATTTAGATGATAGTGATCATATTGCTAAAGTTCCACTGACAGATTATGAGCGCTTTTGTAGAGAACGTGTGGCAAAGAATAGTGAATATTTATCACATCTTGGTTTGACAAATAGGCAAGTTGTAAATCCACTAAGTAGTATATTATTTGTTTAATTGTGTTTATGAAATTTTATAGGCAAGAGGTTTATGTATATAAGACATAATATGATATTTTTTGTTTTATAGGAAAGAAAAAGAGCACAAAGAAAATGTAGAGAGAAAACAAAAGGAAAGTAAAGATACAGTGCCACCAACTCGTAGAAGCCAATGCATTTGGGATTCAAGTACAAATGCAGTTGGTGAAAAGAATAGTTGTGATGATGTGCAGTCTGACATAACAAATAGTGATGTGAAGCCTGATATAGCACATGGTGATGTGCAGCCTGATATAGCACATGGTGATGTGCAATGTCGTGATGATCTCTTAGCACAGATTCTAAGAGAGATTATTGAAAACAATGAGAGAAAAGGAATAGTAAGCCTGCAGATGATTTATTTAAGATTAAAGGATGTGTTTGAAGTGAAATCTATAGAGACTGGTACTGATCTACCTACTCATGACACACCTGATGTGGCCAAAGACAATGAAGTTTCGGTTAATGAAAGTCATGAAGAGAGACCACTTGCATCTGATGTGCCTACTACAACTTTTGATGGAACTAGTGGATCAACCAAAAATATTGGTAGTGGTTTAATAGATGTGTCTGCTTTTGTCACAAGAAAAAGATTGAGTCAAGATTTATATAGATCTACATAGAGGAATGCAAAAAAAATAAAATTAGAAGGCAAGAAAGAAGCCATTCTTAGTTGAGGTATCGAGAGATGGTGAGCCCATTGGGAAAAATGATGCAAGGTGGGCCTCTGAGTTGGGTGTAAGATGTAGGGCCCATTTGGATATTTGCAAATCAAATTTTGTGGATCAAGATCCACGAAGTGTGGAAAATGTTATACAAAAAATGGAAAATGCTTTTGAGACTACTGGTGGACAAATCTCTAGACGATATTACAAGAAAAAGATGATACTTTTGATGAACAATTTTAGATACAATTATAGAAAAACAATCTTCAAGGGAAAAGAGAGGTTAGAATCCTCTCTATCTCCCAAAGAGTGGGAGGCATTGAAATAAAATATGCGTTCTGAAGAATATTTGACAAAGAGTTATAAAGGAAAGAGGGCAAGAGATAATGTGACAGCTGGATATACATTTGGCTAAGACGGGTTGCAGGCCAAAATGGACAAACTTGGAGTAAGTGTATGGCTTTTTGGTTCAATTTACATTGGTTATTTATTTCAATTTTTTATTGAACTGACTGTATGTTGATATTGACATTGTATTTTAGGTGGAAAACAGTAATAAAGAAGTAGGTGTGTGAGATATTGTTGATTATATGGAAGCACTAGATCCTTAACAGTAGTATGAAGTGGAAATCTAGTTCATCAATAGAGATTTCACAGCCATCTGTTAGACACCCAGTAAGAGCCTCTACAGATGATGTCAACTCAAATGAAGGGTACCAACATATAATGAGTTGCTTACATGGTCTCACTAATAAAGTGTCGCAGTTGGCTTCCTCTATTAAGCCTATAGTTTCTGCATGGAATGACTATAATATTATGGATGCAGATGAGGTAAGAGGCTCTATTAACTATCCTTTCATTTCATGTGCTTGTTATTGGGTAAACTTGTACCATGTTTTTGTTATACTTCCTTGTGATTGCATTTTTTTGATACTTCAATAGTTATATCATAGCTCTTGGATATTGTAAACAAAGAATGAACCTACCCTCAATCTGCAATACTGTAATTCTAGCAATTATAACCTTAGCATTGATGCTTTACATAAATGTGTTATCACAAATTGTCTCACTGTTCTACTTACAGAACCAAAAGAAACATGCAATACTGTAATTTACCAGGTTCTACTTCAAACATCCAAAAGAAACCTCTTTATTACTGTGATCTTTTAAGAGGGAAATTTTAATCTTCCCAAGAAGACCCAATTAATCAACCACACAAAGTAAGGAAATTACTCTGACAAATTAAAAACATAAAACCAATTTGAATAATAAAGATATTCCAAGTTGGAGACAACTTGAGCAAATTATAACCATTCACATTAATCACAATAATTGAATAATCATAAAATTGGGCACCAAATTCAAAGCTTTGTTTCCATTGATTGTTTTAGAAAAAGCTTCACAAAATGATTCTTTCTCCTAGAGTTTGAATATCAAAATATCACTATTCAACCTTACATTACCCCTTACCCACAGTCTTGGTTTCCTTCTTATAGAAAATGAAGGAAACAACAAGCTTCAAACCATTCACATTCAAAACTTTTGAATTATCCCCAGCAAAATAGTATGGCTATTCATTTGCCAATTTTCTATTGAAAATACAACATATACAATGCTTGAAAATATTATATGCAAGTACGTACACAAGACAAGAAAAGACAAGAAAAAGGGAATAAAAGTGATTGTGCTTAATAAACAAAAGAAAATATATGATGGTCTCTCTATTTTATGATATAAATATTTCTCTTTCACTACAATCATGGTTGATCCTACTAATAGTTAAACCACATGCAGAGCAATTTTATTAAAGCATCACGAAAACAAAAACGCCTTGATGTCAATAGAGCCGTTGATATTGATAGTGATCATGATGAACTAGTGGACAAGAATATGCAGCACAGTCATAGTTGTGCTGAAGTTGAGGTGGAAGCATCTCACAACATACCTTGACTTAGTCATTTAAGAGTGGAAGAAAAATGTTATTTTGAACAAAAAATTAAAGTTTTTGCATTCTTTACTTGACTTATATTAATTTTTTCATGATGATTAAACTACATGCAAATAAATTATATGAAAGCGGAACAAAAAAGAAAAAGGCTCTGTCAATAGAGCTCTCTACAAAGTTGCACAACTTGAGGACAATGATGATAGTGATTATGTTGAATATCTTCATGATAATCTGCATGATATTCAAAGTAGTAGTACTGGTGCTGGAATTGAGGTGAGTGCTATTTATTGTTTTTATGTCTTTCATGGTAGTCATTGTTGTTTTAACACACATGCAAGTAAGTACTATTCAAGTAAGTTGTTAGGTCAGAATGTAGATAATCAAACAACTTATGAAGATAATCAAACAACTTATGAACTTGAATATTAATAGAAAATCATAACACCATACATATCCACAAATTTAACCATCCTTGTCCATTATAATATTAAATTATCATAGAAGTGTAATGTCTTGAATCGAAAATATGATTGGATAGATAATATTGGAATATATAAATTGTCTTGATAAAAGATGATGATTGGCTAGGCCTTGGATAGATAATTATAAAACATAATTAAGAAACATAAAGCATGGGCTTAGCAATTTGACTAAGATTTGGCTCCATTAATCAACATAGAACACCCGTGACCACAGGCCTAGCAAGCTATTCCTCTCCATGTTGCAATATATGTCAGATGTTCTCTGCCCATCCTTATTGCTAAAGTAATACATCAATTTATATATTACCAAAATTATCACAACTTCATTCAATCTTCCATGCTTCTTTTCACACTATTCTGGCAATAAACAGGTTTACCTTGGCAATGTGATCGATGTATTTCTGAGATATACAAGTATCAGTGGAAATTATTTCTTCCATGACAAATTCTAGCATGAAGAATTTGTCTATTTGTTTATGAACATTCTCTATCACTTTGTCTTCATCGTTGGATTTCTCCAAAGCTATGGGTAATAACTGCACCAGCTCATATTTCCATAGATCTTTATCCGATATATTACCCTCATTATTGAAAAAATTGGGAAATGCCAGATCCCCATGTAGATCAAAATCACCAATGTCATCTGACAATATTGTATTAAACCTGTCATGTTCAATGATCAGTCCACTACATTCCTTGAGTGCTTGCTCTTTGGCTTTTAGTCTTCTTTCTTCTCAAGCAATCTAAGATGCAATCTTCTATTTTCCTAATAAGCATTATGGGTTCTTTTATGTAAGTCCCATAATTGATCACTGTGTTTCTGTGAGCCTGATTATCTTACCTTCCTTATTTTGACCGTTATGCTTTTTAGTTGATGACATTATCAGACTTTTTAGAGACTATGGTTTCATTATGCAGATTTCATTATATCCCCTGATTTTGATAGGACATTGATTAGACATATGTGATTCGATTTGTTCATATTTGATGCTATTTTGTGATTCGACATACGAGATATATTTGATGATGTTTTGTGATGTGACTCTAGTTATTTATGTGATGATGATTATTTGACGTGATAGAAAAATGCAATTTAATTCAGAATTGTGTTATTGATGATTATTGTTGTATTTTATGGCATGAGCTTAATTCCAGTTGCTTCGACTATGATTATCATGATATGATTGACACTTGATCAAGATGTGTAGGTTTCACATTCCCAATCCACGGGAAATTGGAGGTAGAATTCACACTATGTTATTCCCTGTTAAACCGATCCATTCCCAAGAGGGATGAGGATCACGTTTGAAATTGAATGTGATTTAAGTGCTTGATTTAATTTTTAATCATTTTGACCTAGTACCCCTTTGTTTAATTTATTAATATTAAGTGTTGTATAATTTTTTATTTGACTTACACCACTTGGTATTTATTTTTATTTTTGAGGCCATTTAAAGTGGATTTATGACCCACTAGGTGAACCCTAGTGTCCCAAAAGTTACCCTAGGTGGTTACCCATGGATCTAGGGTCAATTTTGACTAACTAACCCTTGGATTAACTCACTTTTGGTCACTCTAAAATATGGTTTAGTCAAAGTGACGACATTTGAAATTAGGGAAGGTGGGAGATGAGTCATGCTTTAGGAAAGACTCATCTCCCTTCCCAAAGTTTGGGAATCCTTTCCCAAGGAAGACTTGGGAGGTCTCCAAGACTCCCAAGTGTGTGGGATCTTCCTCCAAGACTCTCACACACATGTGAGAGCATCTTGGAGGGAGATGGCTCTTTGAGAGAATAAGATGATGCCATATGGCATCCCTTATCCTCTTGGAGGTTTGAGTGGGAATGCCACCTCACCACTTGTCCTCTCACACGTGTGTGAGAGCACAAGTGGATAAGGTGAGGATTGAGATGGAATGGGAGGATGACACTTGTCATCCTCACACTTCCTCTCCCTTGCAAGTGGCATTGGAGGAGGAAGGAGAAGGTGACAAGTGTCACCTTCTCATTCCTCAAGGCCAAAATTGTTGGCCTATATTATCTCCTCTTGTTGAGGAGTGTGGGGTTCTTGCATTTTGGAGTTCTTCTTAATTTTTGAGCAACTTTGGGAAAGTTAGAGAAATTCTTGAAGATTGGAAGGTTTGGGAAAGCTTGGAGCTCATCACCAAATGTACTTCCATTATAGGGCTTTGAAGGTAAGCCTCTTGAACTAAGTTTCTTCTCCCTTGCTTATTTATTGTGTTGTGTTCTTGGTTGTTTGTTGTTTCATTGTTTTTGTGTGGGATGGGAGTATGGTGAGAGCACTTCCATTTGGAGGTAAGGCTCAACTTGTTTGGGTAGGGGAAAGGAACCTCCTTGAGGTCACTCCCACATTTTGTTATTTATGCCTTGAGGGCTTTTACTTGTTGAGGAGATTATTTGAATGGTAAGAGTTCCATGGAGGTTATTTTTTGATTTGTGGAGAGTTGTGATTTTGGAGATTTTTGGCATGAGGCCATGAGATTGGTGTTATAGTATTTTGGGTGGCCTTTGAAGTAGAGGGGTCCATTCCCTACCCTCATCAAACTCATTTTCATGAGTTGAGTTACGTGTTAAACCTTGGGGCTATTTTTGTGTTGATATGTTTTGATTCCTATTGTTGAGTGTCCACCCGTGTGAATCCCTACCTCCCTAGCTCGGGGGTGACCCATTTGCGGGTCTATGGTAGGGAGGAGGGTATTTCAAAGTGGCTGGGTTGTTCTTTTTTATTGTGTTTTATTTGCAGGTGTTTAAATGAAGAATGGAGTTGAGAGGAGTCCATTTTTGGTGTTCCTATAGTTCTTTGTGTTGGTTGTTGGAGCCTTGGCCTTTGTGGCCTTATTGTATTTATTTCCATCAAGTTATTATACTCTTGGAGTTGGTTGTTATGAGTTTTGAAATGTAAATACCCTTTTCTATTTTTAATTTAAAAAAAAAATGTTTATCTCTCATGATGTGAAGTTAGTGAACTTGTGAAATGCATGTTGAAATTATATATATAGTTATGTCATTATTCTTGTAAAGAAAATAGTAATTGTGTATGAAAAGTAAATCTAGGAGTATGTAAAAGAAAGAAAAAGAAATCTTCAAATTGGTTTTCTATTTGTTGGACTGAAAGTTCCTTTATATTAGTTGTTGTTGGAAAGAAAACAAAATTTAGATTTCAATGCATTCTCTACCTTATTTGAATTCTTTCAAAAAAAATATAATAGAGTAATCATGTTTATTTATGCTTTAAAAAAAAAGTGTTATTGATTTATCCTATGTTAAAAGTTGCAAGTTAATATTCTGTTTTTAAACCATTGTTTTGTGTAAATAAGAGCAAAGTGTATATACATAAAGCTATTTGTTATTTTGTTATTTGAAAGTCAAGCTTACTGTCATTTTTCTATATACTATGTTTATGCTAAGATAGAAAATTAAATACAGATATTGTTTTCTTGCTGGATATATTATAAAATATATATATACATATACACTTATATATGTGTGTGTGTGTGTGTGTGTGTGTGTGTGTGTGTGTGTGTGTGTGTGTGTGTGTGTGTGTGTTTAGATATACAATGGTGGGAAAATACAACCATACTGGGTTAATTTTTAGTCATACTATAAGAATTCTTTTGGGGAAATATATATAAAAAATATAGATATAAATATATATATATATGCATATATATATACATATATATAATATATATATATATATATATATATATATATTGTTGAAACTAAAATCATTTTTTTTAAACAAGATACTGAGATCGATTTCGGCAGACTATATTTTTTTTGTAGTAAAAACTGTTGAAGAAAAGTTTTAAAAAAAAGAAAGAAGTGGGAAGGGTACTATAGGCGGCATCACCCACAATCCCCCCTTTTTTTTATTTTAAATGGTGTGGGGGGAGGGTGGCACCTCCACCCCACACCCCAAACCCTATTGCTCCGCCGTTTCCCCACCAGTCCTTAGACTTGCAACCGCAGCATGGCCTCCCCACAGCCCTTCTCTCCCGTGCACCCCACACCCCCAAACCTATCTCCGCCGCCACATTTTACCTCGCCACCCTTCACTCCGTAACTCCACCGGAAGCCCAGCTCCACTCCTACCCACCTCTAACCCTCATGGCATAACACTGCCTTCGTCACCGTAACTCTACATCACGCCGCCTCTCCACAGCGGAACCCCCGGCACAACAATGTCATTTGCATTTGACTCTACAACACATAATTTAATCTTATCACTTTCAATAATATACTTAATGATATACATATATATATGAGATTCAAAAAAAAAAATGGTAATACTATTGCTGTATATACCTCTGGTAAATGGAGCAACAAGCTCCACTTTTGGTTTCCATTAAATTTTCTAAACCCTAACCTGCAAGTCCAATGGAAGAAGAAAACAAAACAAGAAGAAAATAAAACAAAATAAAAAAAGAGGATTTGGGCAACACAACAAAGAGAGATAATAAAATGAAATTAGGGATTCTTTTTAGGGGTTGCATATTCTAAAATAGAATTAGAGCAACATTGAATTAGAAAACAATAAAATGGAATTAGAGGTTTTAATTTAGAAAATAATATTTTATTGTGAGTAGTGTGTGAGAATATTTCATTTCTATTTACTTTTAATCCTCTATTTTATTTTGTCCTTATTTTCATTTCTTGTGCTCTTTCAATTTGGGTTTTTATTTTAAATGAGGAAATTACTTCTTTATTTCATTACATTTTGAGTTATAATTTTTCTTATATGTTTTTATCTTGGGGATAAATTTTATTCAATTTGGAAAGAATTTTTCCCCTTGTTTTAAATTCACCATGGTGGGGATATTGATTTTATTTTTCCTTGGCAGAATTTTATCGTCTTTAATTATTATCTATTTTATTATTATTTTTACGAGAGTGAGTATCTTAGCCTCCTCCCTTCTCTATTGTCCTGAGTTCGATAATAAACATAATTGCCGAAATTATGCTTATTAACGGACTCAAATTTTTGAGCTCCGATTTGGCGGTTGTTATTATTTTATTTTATTATTTATTTCAAAATTTTATTCTGTTATGCTAGGTTGATTTATTCGACCTTGATAGGATATTTATTTTATTATTTTATTTTAAATCATTTTAAATTTTTTTCTTAAGTTTAATTTTATTTTATTCTTAAATTTTATTTAATTCCTTATGGGTGATTTATTTTAAATTTTATTTTGTGTTTATTGTAAACGTGTTATGTTGTCAGATTTTTCCTAGATTTCAGGGTTTAATTTCTATGTTAATTTTTAGCTTATTCCATCATTCCACTTTAATCATGTGCCCATCCTACCATCATTTACTTAATCATTATTTCATTTCCATTCTGGATCTGAACTAAAGTTAGGTTACGATGCTAGTGGAATCATCTTCACCTAAGAAACTTAGGGTTCAGATTTAAAATCAGTCTAACCCTAAACGTGACACACTTCGTGTCGCATACCCCCTAGATGGCTATCATCACATAGTTATGTTCGACATGTTTACGCCTTATGCATATTGCCACCAAGCACGCAGATGCATGCGAGGGGGTTCCTAGAGATAGGTAGAAAAAATTTTCGTAGTTCGTGTCATGACCACATGGCAAATATGGACATGACACATGTGTTGTGTGTTGTGACCACATGGGAAATACGGGCATGACATTTGGTATCAAAGCCTAAGTTTAAACACTGGGCTTGTTTTGGGCACATTATTATTTCTGCAACTTTGATTAATTTGTGGTTACCTCATTTTTGTAGGATGCCTCCCTGATGAGTTTGGCAGGTGCAGTCCCGCCACACTCCATCCCCCAAGATTCACACTAACTGTTTAGCTGAGGGACAGGATCAACCAGTCCTATAGGCACAGCAGGCACCACTATCCCTACTAGATATTGGGCCACAAATATTACAGGCTTTACAGGCAGTTTTGGATAGGCTTCCACCAGCTATAGTTGAGCCACGCATAGAGCCACATGTCGAGCCCCGTGAGGATCCACGAGTGGAGCCATGCGTGGAGCCATGAGCTGAGTCCCATGTCGAGCGACGTGTGGAGCTCCGCATTGAGCCGCGAGGGGCACCATGTGTGGAGCCTTATGTTGAGGTGCCAGAGATGATGGCAAAGGAGGTTGGTTCGGCTGACAGGGCCTATAGCAGGAGCCCTCCACGTCATGTTAGGTGTGATGAGGCAGTACGAGTAGAGCACATTATTCACAGACCCTATGACTTTTACACAGATGAGCCTATCAGAGGGCACAGAGATAGAGGAGATCCCATTCAGGATTTGTTGAGGCTGAACCCTCCTACATTCATTGGGACCATAGAGGGATCTGAGGCAGAGGCCTGGCTCATTAGCTTAGATAGATGCTCCACATTACATCCTTACGAGGGCAACATGAAGGCCCATGTGGCAGTACACCTGTTGCGAGATGCAGTAGCTACCTGGTGGCACACTAAGGAGTGCAAGTGTCACCTTTCTTTAGACACTCTCACATGGGAGACCTTTATTGAGCGCTTCAATGCACGATACTTATCAGATCATTACAAGCAGCGTCATATCGATGACTTTCATGACCTACAGTAGAGGGGACTTATAGTGGCATAGTATGAGGGTAGATTCACCGAGTTATCCCGATATACAGAGTATCTCCATGATGAGAAACTCCTGGTTCATAAGTTTATCAGAGGACTGAACCACAATATAGCAGGGCATGTTCGTATGGCAAACCCCTAGACTTTGAGTGATGCTGCCGAGAAGGCATATATCGCTAAGGAGATTCAGGGACAAGGGCAGAGTTCACACCCTCAGTTTTAGGATCGTGGCCAGTAGCAACATCAGTAGAGTTTTCGCAGACCATCACAGCCACCTCATATAGGAGGATTTAGTTCTGCACCCTTACCTCCTAGGCCCCCACAGCAGCAACAACAGCCACAGCAACAACAGAGAGCTAGGACACAGCAGAGGGCACATGGGGGACATAATAGAGGTTAGTAGTAATAGGGCCCGTACAGAGATTAGAGGTAGCAGGGACCACCTACAGGACCCGCGAGGTCGCAGCAATCTTATAGGGGCTCACAGGGGTCTACTGGTAGATCAGGGGAGTAGCAGTCGAGTAGGAATCAGACTGGACAGGTAAAGGATAGGGGCCCTTTTTATGTTTATGGTGGAGTAGGACACCTAGCTAGAGAGTGTCCACATCATTTTACAGCAGGGGGACAGCCTTGTGCAGGAGGATCTGAGCAAACTGTTGGAGATGTGGGTGGATCCCACCGTATGTTCGCTGCGGTTGATAACCGCCAGGGTAATTTTTAGGCGTCGGTGATTGAGACATCAGGTATTATTGGGGGTAACCCCATTTCTATTCTCTTTGATTCTGGTGCTACTGACTCTTTCATATCTCCATCGTTAGTGGAGCATTGCAGGTTGGTGGCCTTTAGGTAGGGTGATAGGTGGGTGGTTGAGTTGGCCTCAGGGGCCAAGATGATAGTAGATGCTTTAGTCCACAACTACGAGATTTCTTTGGGAACCTTCGCCATAGTTTGTGACCTTAGAGTTATGACATTAGGATCCTATGATGTGGTGTTGGGTATGGATTGGCTTACATCTCATCGAGCCAAGCTAGATTGTCACCAAAAGGCGATCAGTTGCTTAGACGATCATGGAACATCAGTTGAGATAGTGGGCATGTAGAAGCCCACAGCAGTACGTATGATATCCATTCAGTAGCTTAAGCACTACATGTGGAAGGGATGCCAGATGTTCACCATCACAGTCAGTGACAGATCAAATGACAAACCTGAGGCATCCTTGGATGATCATCCCATCCTTAGAGAGTTTGTCAATGTGTTTCCAATAGAGTTACTGGGGATGCCAACCCATCGTGAGGTAGACTTTCACATAGACTTAGTGCCGGGTGCGAAGCTAGTGCCTCGTGCACCCTACAAGATGACCACACATGAGCTCATAGAGCTCAAGTTACAGTTGGAGGACTTGCTCAAGAAGGGGTACATCTGACTGAGCGTTTCACCTTGGGGCGCTCCTGTCATCTTCGTGAAGAAGAAGGATGGGTCTCTTCGATTGTGCATGGACTACAGGCAGTTGAATAAGGTGATGATGAAGAACCGTTATCCTCTGCCCAGGATTGATGATCTTTTTGATAAGATGCAGGGAGCCAAGGTGTTCTCTTAGATTGACCTGAAGTCCGGTTATCATCAGCTATGCATCACAAAGGCGAACATCCATAAGATTGCCTTCTAGACTCGATATGGCCACTATGAATTCACTGTGGTTCCCTTCAGCTTGAAGAATGCCCCTGCAGTGTTCATGAGTCTCATGAACAGGGTGTTCCATACCTATTTGGATCGATTCATGATCATTTTCCTCGATGACATTTTGATCTATTCACGGACCGAGGAGGAGCATGAGGAGCACCTTCGTCAGGTTCTACAGTGTTTGAGGGAGCAAAATCTTTATGGGAACTTGGAGAAGTGTGTATTTTTTAGAACAGAGGTTCAGTATCTGGGGCATATCCTATCTAGCAATGGAATCTCAGTAGATCCATCAAAGATCAGGGCTATCAGGGATTGGCCAGCAACCACCAGTGTGACAGAGGTCAGGAATTTTATGGGGTTAGCTGGTTATTACCGTCGCTTTGTTGAGGGTTTTTCTTGGATAGCGTACCCCATCACTTCCCTTCAATGGAAAGGGAAGAGCTTTCTATGGACTAAACAGTGTGAGAGGGCCTTCAGGGTTCTCAAGGAGCATCTTACCAGTGCTCCCATTTTAGCAGTTCTTGATCCTGCAGCAAATTTTATGGTTTGCACAGATGCATCACTTGAGGGATTGGGAGCCATACTTATGCAAGGTGGTAGAGCGATCATGTATGAGTCGCAAAAGTTCAAGACCCATAAGCTGAACTACCACACGCATGACTTGGAGTTAGCGGCAGTGGTTCATGCTCTAGTGCATTGGAGACATTTCTTATTGGGTCATTGCTTTGAGCTCCATTCAGATTACCACAGCCTTCAGTATATCTTTACACAGCTGAATCTAAACGCCCGTCAACAGTGTTGGATGGAGTTACTTTGTGAGTATGACTTTGATGTCCACTACATCAAAGGGAAGGAGAATGTGGTTGCTGACGCATCGAGTCAAGCTCTTGACCTTGACTCTGAGTGTGGACTTGAGAGGACACATTATTCAGCATCTGCCAGAGGATGAGTGGTTTCTTGAGGTACAGCAGGAGATCAGTTCACAGAGGGCCCTTGTGGGCAAGTTTGCAGGGTATTCACTTGAGGTAGATGGGTTACTTTGTCATCGACAGTGCATCTATGTACCCTGCGCAAGTGACCTACATATTGTAGTGTTATCAGAGGCTCATAGAGCACCATATGTGGCACATCTAGGGGTGAAGAAGAGGCATGCCGACCTACGATAGCTATGCCATTCAACGGGTATGAGACGTGACATAGCAGAGTTTATTGCTTGATGCCTTCAGTGCAAGAGGGTCAAGGCTAAGCATTAGCATCCAGCGGGTCTTCTATACCCACATGAGATACCTGAGTGGAAATGGGACACCATTTCCATGGATTTTATTGTTGGTCTTCCTATGTCTTCGTGTCACCATGATGCCATCATGGTGACAGTCGACAAGTTGACCAAGGTAGTGCATTTCTCACCTGTACGCACGATGTACAATGCGCCAGTAGTGGTGAGACTATTCTTAGACGATATTGTGAGATTACATGGAGTACCTCGCCACATTATTTCAGATAGAGATTCTATATTCACTTCAGCATTCTGGAGAGCCTTGCAATAGGCATTAGGCACACAGCTCAACTTTAGCTCCGCTTATCATTCCGAGACAGATGGATAGACAGAGCGGGTGAATCAGGTGTTGGAAGACATGCTTTAGATGTCTGTTATGGACCATCAGTTTAGATGGGAGGAGTATCTATATCTGGTTGAGTTTGCCTACAATAATGTGTTGGATCTAGGGCATACAACTGAGAGGGGGGGTGAATCAGTTGTATAAAACTTCTTCTCATTCAAACACTTAACTCACTGTTGTTAGTTAGCAGCATATCAAATAATCATCCATGGAAGCATAATACATAAACACAAGAGCAGATAAGCATCAACACATTGAACACCAAGATTTTGACGTGGAAAACCCGGTTAAGGGAAAAACCACGGGGTGATTAACCCAAGAATTATTCTCTGTTAGAAGAATAAGGAAAAATGAATGGCACATGCCAATAAGGGCTCACTGCCCGAGCACACTGCTCACAAAGAGGCCCACTGCCTACAAGGAGACACACTGTCTACAAAGTGATGAAAATCACAGTATTGAACTGGAGAATGACATCTCTACCATGTCCGGATCAGTTCCAATTAAGCCCAACAATCTCTGCTCTGCCTTTTGCACGTTTCTTCGCTATACCATTCTCATCCTTACACCACACACTGAAATGAACTCACAAATCGTTATTTATACAAGACATCGACTTAGGAACAAACATCTAAGTCAGCAAACAACCATAGGAGTATCCGCAAGATGAATAACACATCCGGTCGGCCATCACAAGAACATTCGCAGGATGAACAACTCATCCGGTCGGCTACACAAAGCAAGAACTTCATCCGGAAGAATAACTTCAATTCCGGGCTCTACCATCAATGCGGACCAACAACAAAACCTAAACATGATCCAAGATCCTTCACAAACCTGTCTGAATGTCCGGATACATCCGCACTTCCTCTGCTTACTGGGATCTCTTGTCTTCCTCATCCAGAACTTCAAGAACACAGTCTGTCGCCACTGTCATAATGCAAGAGGTACTTCCGGACCTCCAAATCATACACAAATCAGGATGATACATCACAAGGACATCCCAAACACTCCTTCCAATCCGCAGATTAGGATAATACAATTCCGGACCTCACCGGACCTTTTTGTGATCCTCTGTCACCTCCGGATACTTGCCGGACCCGGTTCTATACCGGCAGCCACAACTCCTTCAGATCTTCATGCGGACCTCTGAAATCTTAACTGTAGCATCTCAAGACTCATATCTACTAACCCTTTAATCCGCATCCTCCGGTTCTCATCCTATACAGTACATTTACCTTCTTCTCATCACTGTTCTTCACTGTTCCTGACTGAGACTAATTTTCTCAATATCCTCAGCACACAGCTCATCAAATCCTTCTTGTCAATGCAATATGAGTATGTTGACATCAATGACAACACTGGATAACCTCATACTTGCAACAATCTCCCCCTTTGTCATTGATGGCAACATATGATGTGAAAAACCATTAAGACAAGAACTTCATCTTTTCATATGTCTTCTCTTCCTTTACTGCTCCCCCTTTGATCATCAACCACTTGTTTTTCACATGTCTTCTCTCCCCCTTTGACATCAATGGCAAAGGGCTCATACTTGCAATTCTCATGCATCAGAATCATACTAGTTGCTCCCCCTTAGTTGCAGCTCCTCATTAGTCCGGATCACAAGATATGACTGTGATAGCCACCGGACTGATGCACAACAGTGCATCTTAGTTCATTACCGGAGGGGCCATGACCCCTAACTTCTCCCGGAGATATTCAAAGGAATCCTTGGGAAGGGGTTTTGTAAAGATATCTGCAATCTGATCCTTGGAGGGAACATACTCCAATCTGACTTCTTCCTTGTTTACTTGTTCTCTCAAAAAGTGAAATTTGATAGATATGTGCTTAGTCTTAGAATGCAATACCGGATTCTTGGAAATATTAATTGCACTTGAATTATCACAGAAAATTGTGATAGGCTCCTCATATTCAACTTTGATGTCTCTTAGCATCTGCTTCATCCACAAGATTTGAGTGCAACTACCTGCTGCTGCAATGTATTCTGCTTCAGTTGTAGACAGAGATATTGCATCTTGTTTCTTGCTTAGCCAAGAAACTAATCTCTTCCCCAAAAAGAATGCTCCACCACTAGTGCTCTTCCGGTCATCCACATCTCCTGCCCAATCTGCATCTGTGTAAGCATGAAGAGAGAAATCCGGATCTCTAGGATACCATAGACCATACTCAACTGTTCCTTTCAAGTATCTAAAAATTCTTTTGATTGCCATAACATGAGATTCTCTAGGATCAGCCTGGAATCTTGCCACAAGACCAACAGCCTGCATTATATCTGGTCTAGTTTGAGTGAGATACAACAATCCACCAATCATTGATCTATACTTTGTCTGATCTGCCTTTGGAGAATCATCATTTTTGCTTAACTTACATCCGGTTGCCATAGGAGTGTTCATAGGCTTTGAGTCTTCCATACCAAATTTCTTTAACAATTCTTTCACATATTTGGTCTGAGAGATGAAGATCCCTTCTTTTGTTTGAGTAATTTGCAGACCCAAGAAGAAATTCATTTCACCAAGCATAGACATTTCAAACTCACTTTTCATCTGATTTGCAAAAGTTTTGCACATACTATCTCTTCCTCCAAAAATGATATCATCCACAAACACTTCAACAATTAGAATGTTTTCATGATCAATTTTGAAATATAAGTTACTGTCAGCAGTACCTTTGTTGAATCCAATCTGCACAAGATGCTTATCCAACCTTTCATACCATGCTCTTGGGACTTGCTTCAATCCATACAAAGCTTTCTTCAACTTGCAGACCATATCATTATTATCAGACAATTGAAATCCATCCGGTTGTTCAATGTAGACTTCTTCTTCCAGATCACCATTTAGGAAGGCAGACTTGACATCCATCTGATATACCTTGAAGTCTTTGAAGGCAGCAAATGCAAGAAATAATCTGACTGCTTCAATTCTTGCTACCGGAGCAAAAGTCTCTTCAAAGTCAATTCCTTCTATTTGAGAGTAGCCTTTGCAGACCAATCTAGCTTTGTTTCTGATTACTTCACCAGCTTCATTTAGTTTGTTCCGGAAGACCCACTTGGTTCCAATTACATTCCTGTCTCTAGGTCTGGGAACAAGATCCCAAGTATGATTTTTCTCAATTTGCATCAGTTCATCTTCCATTGCTTTGGTCCAGTTTTCATCATTGCAGGCTTCATTTATTGTTTTAGGTTCAATCTTTGAAATCAGACAACATTCATTCTGATCTTGAGCAATATTCCTTCTAGTTTGTACACCTTTGCTTCTGTCACCTATGATCTGATCTTCAGAGTGATTCAGTCTTACATACCTTGGAATTTTGGGAGTATCCAGCACTGTTGTTTCTTGATCAACCTCATTCAAATCTAACTCTTCTTCCTGATTTACCGGATCAGGCTGACTCTGTCTCACCGGAGAGGATTGAGGTCCTTGAACACTGTCTTGGTCATCTTCATCAAACTCATAAAATCTTGAAGGCTTCTCAATTCCTTCATCAACCTTCACATTGGTGCTTTCTATCATCTTCCTCAATCTCTTATTGTAACACCGGTATGCTTTGCTTTGAGTGGAGTAGCCCAAGAAAATTCCTTCATCACTTCTAGCATCAAACTTTCCTAGATCTTCATCTCTTTTAATATAACACTTGCTACCAAATACTCTGAAATATTTCACAGTAGGAGTGATGCCAAACCAGAGTTCATAGGGGGTCTTACCGGTGTTGTTTCTGATTTGAACTCGATTGAGAGTGTAGACTGCAGTGCTGATAGCTTCTTTCCAAAACATTTGAGGAACATTTGCTTCCAACATCATTGTCCTAGCAGCTTCCTGGATGGTCTGGTTCTTTCTCTCAACTACTCCACTCTGCTGTGGAGTCTTAGGAGCAGACAACTGTCTCCTTATACCCTGTTTCTCACAAAAGTTAATGAATTCACCAGATGTAAATTCACCACCTCTATCAGACCTTAGACACTTTAGTTTCAATCCGGTTTGATTCTCCACCATAGCTTTGAAGATTTTGAACTTCTCAAAAGCTTCTGATTTTTCTTTTAGAAAGGTAACCCACATCATCCGGGAATGATCATCAATTAACAACATGAAATATCTATCACCTTGCAGACTCTTGATTCTTGTCGGACCACATAGATCAGTATGTACTAATTCCAATAATCCGGTAGAAGACTGATCTTTGCTTTTAAAAGAGACTCTGCTTTGTTTGCCTAACTGACATTCTTTACACACACTATTTGTAGGTTTTATCAACTTTGGAAGATCTCTCACAGCCTGAGTATTGCTTATTTTGATGATGTTATCAAAATTTACATGACACATTCTTCTATGCCATAACCAACTCTGATCAATTTGAACAAACAAACAACTTTTATTTGAACCAACCAGATGAAAGATGTTACCTTTTGTCTGAGTACCGGATGCAATTTCAGTTCCGGAGCTTGTAAAGATTCTGCATTTTCCATTCTTGAACCGGAGATCATAGCCTTTGTCCACTAACTGACCAACACTGAGAAGATTGTGCTTCAATCCTTCAACATACAGTACATTTCCTGTTTTGCTCTTACCATCAAAGGAAATAGTTCCCCTACCTCTGATTCTGCCAGCAGAATTGTCACCAAACTTTACCATTCCTCCTTCATATCTTTCCAAGTCTAAGAACTTATTCTTGTCACCAGTCATATGATGAGAACATCCACTGTCAATAACCCAATCATCCTTTTCTTCCACTTGAGCAGCCAAGGCTTTTTCAACAACTTTGTGATTGACAGATTCAGAGAGCATGGAATCTTCTTCCTTGATGGCTATAAACACCCACTCATTTCCAGATTTGCTTCCTGGTTCTGATTCATCATCTGTTACTCCTTCATTGTCATCTTCTTCATGAACATAATAGCAATTCTTTTGAAACCTTTGTCTGTGAGTATTAGATCTTGCAGATCTCTCCGGACATCTTGAGGCAAAATGACCAATCTTATTGCAGTTGAAACACTTAAAGGGTAGTTTTCCTTCATACTTACCGGATCCTCTTGGCAGTCTCTTTGCAATGAGGGCTTCAAGTTGAGCTGTTTCTTCTTCTTCTTCTTCCATGTCTCTTCTTGCTTGATCATACCATGACATTTTCCTTGATGAGTTTTCACCCGGATCAAATCTCTGTTTGCCTTTCACATAGGCACTGGCTTTGAAAGCAGATTCAGTCTTGGGAGGATCATCTCCAAACTCGGTCATTTCAAATGCAGCTAGTTTGCCAGCTAGTTGTTCTCTTGTGACAGTTGTGTGGGCTCTGAATTCATCAATGGCAGCAACTTTGATTTTGTAGGCAGCAGGAAGGGATCTTAGGATTTTGCAGACAATCTCATTTTCATCTAAAGTTCCACCAGCATTTCTGATTCCACATACCAGCTCATTTACTCTTGGCATAAAGGTAGTGATGTTTTCATCATCTCTCATTTTCAACCTTTCAAATTTCCCTTTCAGACTTTGCAACCTTGCACTTTTGACAAACTCATCTCCTTCATATAGAAGTTCCAGTTTAGTTAGGATCTCATATGCAGTGGGTAGGTCAATGACATTCGAGAGATCTGAGTCGTTCAATGCGCTTAGAAGAGCTTCCTTGGTCCGCAGATTGTTTTCAGCTTCTGTGATTTCATTCAGAGTTGTCGGACCACCTTGTGGAGGTACATATGGTTTTGAAATCATACCCAGGTATGCTTTTCCCATGCATTCCAAGTGACACTTCATGCGACCTTTCCAGAGAGTGAAGTTGGTTCCATCGAACTTCGGACTATCCTTCTTGTATGACGACATCCTGGATCTCCTCAAGCGGTTAAGCTCTTGTCAGAGGAACTTGGCTCTGATACCAATTGTTGGATCTAGGGCATACAACTGAGAGGGGGGGGTGAATCAGTTGTATAAAACTTCTTCTCATTCAAACACTTAACTCACTGTTGTTAGTTAGCAGCATATCAAATAATCATCCATGGAAGCATAATACATAAACACAAGAGCAGATAAGCATCAACACATTGAACACCAAGATTTTGACGTGGAAAACCCGGTTAAGGGAAAAACCACGGGGTGATTAACCCAAGAATTATTCTCTGTTAGAAGAATAAGGAAAAATGAATGGCACATGCCAATAAGGGCTCACTGCCCGAGCACACTGCTCACAAAGAGGCCCACTGCCTACAAGGAGACACACTGTCTACAAAGTGATGAAAATCACAGTCTTGAACTGGAGAATGACATCTCTACCATGTCCGGATCAGTTCCAATTAAGCCCAACAATCTCTGCTCTGCCTTTTGCACGTTTCTTCGCTATACCATTCTCATCCTTACACCACACACCGAAATGAACTCACAAATCGTTATTTATACAAGACATCGACTTAGGAACAAACATCTAAGTCGGCAAACAACCATAGGAGTATCCGCAAGATGAATAACACATCCGGTCGGCCATCACAAGAACATTCGCAGGATGAACAACTCATCCGGTCGGCTACACAAAGCAAGAACTTCATCCAGAAGAATAACTTCAATTCCGGGCTCTACCATCAATGCGGACCAACAACAAAACCTAAACATGATCCAAGATCCTTCACAAACCTGTCTGAATGTCCGGATACATCCGCACTTCCTCTGCTTACTGGGATCTCTTGTCTTCCTCATCCGGAACTTCAAGAACACAGTCTGTCGCCACTGTCATAATGCAAGAGGTACTTCCGGACCTCCAAATCATACACAAATCAGGATGATACATCACAAGGACATCCCAAACACTCCTTCCAATCTGCAGATTAGGATAATACAATTCCGGACCTCACCGGACCTTTTTGTGATCCTCTGTCACCTCCGGATACTTGCCGGACCCGGTTCTATACCGGCAGCCACAACTCCTTCAGATCTTCATGCGGACCTCTGAAATCTTAACTGTAGCATCTCAAGACTCATATCTACTAACCCTTTAATCCGCATCCTCCGGTTCTCATCCTATACAGTACATTTACCTTCTTCTCATCACTGTTCTTCACTGTTCCTGACTGAGACTAATTTTCTCAATATCCTCAGCACACAGCTCATCAAATCCTTCTTGTCAATGCAATATGAGTATGTTGACATCAATGACAACACTGGATAACCTCATACTTGCAACATAATGGGCATCACAGCTCGTTGGGTATGCCTTCCTTTCAAGATTTATATGGCAGACCATGCAAGACACCCTTGAGTTGGGATTGGATAGAGGACAGAGTTGCCATTGGTCTAGAGCTAGTTTAGGATATGGAGCAGTAGGTCACACTGATTAGGCAGAGACTACAGGAGGCATAGGATAGACCAAAGAAGTATGTCGATGCAAAGAGGACTGATTGGAGCTTCTCAGTGGGTGACAAGGTATTCCTTAGAGTGCGGCCACACAAGAGTCCTATCCATTATGGAAAGGGCTCTAAGCTCGCACCATAGTTTGTAGGACCCTTTGAGATATTGGAGCGGATAGGACCAGTTGCCTATCATCTAGCATTGCCACCAGCTTGTCACATATCCACGATGTCTTTCATATTTCTGTATTGAGGTGATATATATCTAATTTATCTCATGTACTGGACTGGAGTGATCCATAGGTAGAGGCGGACGGGCAATTGGCATTGGAGCAAATTCGCATATTGGCTCATCGGATGTTGGGCCTTCGAGGTCGAGAGCTAGACCAGGTTAGGGTCCAGTGGGATCGTTATGATGAGGTCACAGCGACTTCGCAAGATGCAGCTAGTTTGAGGGCACTCTATCCTCACCCTTTTGACAACTTCCAGGAGAAGGTTTAGTCTTAGGGGGGAGGATGTAAGGCCGATTATCTTACCTTCCTTATTTTGATCATTATGCTTTTCAGTTGATGACATTATCAGACTTTTTAGAGACTATGGTTTCATTATGCAGATTTCATTATATCTCTTGATTTTGATAGGACATTCATTAGACATATGTGATTCGATTTGATCATATTTGATGCTATTTTTTTATTTGACATACGAGATATATATTTGATGATGTTTTGTGATGTGATTCTAGTTATTTATGTGATGATGATTATTTGACATGTGATAGAAAAATGCAGTTTAATTCAGAATTGTGTTATTGATGATTATTGTTGTATTCTATGGCATGAGTTTAATTCTAGTTGCTTCAGCTATGATTATCATGATATGATTGACACTTGATCGAGATGTGCAGGTTTCACATTCCCAAGCCACGGGAAATTGGAGGTAGAATTCACGCTATGTTATTCCCTATTAAACCAATCCATTCCTAAGAGGGATGAGGATCACGTTTGAAATTGAATGTGATTTAAGTGCTTGATTTAATTTTTAATCATTTTGGCCTAGTACCCCTTTGTTTAATTTATTAATATTAAGTGTTGTATAATTTTTTATTTGACTTAAACCACTTGGTATTTGTTTTCATTTTTTAGGCCATTTAAAGTGGATTTATGACCCCCTAGGTGAACCCTAGTGTCCCAAAAGTTATCCTAGGTGGTTACCCATGGGTCTAGGGTCAATTTTGACTAACTAACCCTTGGATTAACTCACTTTTAGGCACTCTAAACTATGGTTTAGTCAAAGTGACGAAATTTGAAATTAGGGAAGGTGGGAGATGAGTCATGCTTTGGGAAAGACTCATCTCCCTTCCCAAGTTTGGGAATCCTTTCCCAAGGAAGACTTGGGAGGTCTCCAAGACTCCCAAGTGTGTGGGATCTTCCTCCAAGACTCTCACACACGTGTGAAAGCATCTTGGAGGGAGATGGCTCTTTGACAGAATAAGAGGATGCCATATGGCATCCCTTATCCTCTTGGAGGTTTGAGTGGGAATGCCACCTCACCACTTGTCCTCTCACACATGTGTGAGAGAACAAGTGGATAAGGTGAGGATTGAGATGGAATGGGAGGATGACACTTGTCATCCTCACACTTCCTCTCCCTTGCAAGTGGCATTGGAGGAGGAAGGAGAAGGTGACAAGTGTCACCTTCTCATTCCTCAAGGCCAAAATTGTTGGCCTATATTATCTCCTCTTGTTGAGGAGTGTGGGGTTCTTGCATTTTGGAATTCTTTTCTATTTTGAGTAACTTTGGGAAAGTTAGAGAAATTCTTGAAGATTGGAAGGTTTGGGAAAGCTTGGAGCTCATCACCAAATGTGCTTCCATTATAGGGCTTTGAAGGTAAGCCTCTTGAACTAAGTTTCTTCTCCCTTACTTATTTATTGTGTTCTGTTCTTGGTTGTTTGTTGTTTCATTATTTTTGTGTGGGATGGGAGTATGGTGGGAGTACCTCCATTTGGAGGTAAGGCTCAACCTTTTTGGGTAGGGGAAAGGAACCCCCTTGAGTTCACTCCCACATTTTGTTATTTATGCCTTGAGGGATTTTACTTGTTGAGGAGATTATTTGAATGGCAAGAGTTCCATGGAGGTTATTTTTTGATTTGTGGAGAGTTGTGATTTTGGAGATTTTTGGCTTGAGGCCATGAGATTGGTGTTATAGTATTTTGGGTGGCCTTTGAAGTAGAGGGGTCCATTCCCTACCCTCATCAAACTCATTTTCATGAGTTGAGTTACGTGTTAAACCTTGGGGCTGTTTTGTGTTGATATGTTTTTATTCTTATTGTTGAGTGTCCACCCGTGTGAATCCCTACCTCCCTAGATTGGGGGTGACCCATTTGCGGGTCTACGGTAGGGAGGAGGGCATTTTGAAGTGGCTGGGTTGTTTTTTTTTATTGTGTTTTATTTGCAAGTGTTTAAATGAAGAATGGAGTTGAGAGGAGTCCATTTTTGGTGTTCCTATAGTTCTTTGTGTTGGCTGTTGGAGCTCTGGCCTTTTTGGCCTTATTGTATTTATTTCCATCAAGTTATTATACTCTTGGAGTTGGCTGTTATGAGTTTTGAAATGTAAATACCCTTTTCTATTTTTAATTTTAAAAAAAAATTGTTTATCTCTCATGATGTGAAGTTAGTGAACTTGTGAAATGCATGTTGAAATTATATATATAGTTTTGTCATTATTCTTGTAAAGAAAATAGTAATTGTGTATGAAAAGTAAATCTAGGAGTATGTAAAAGAAAGAAAAAGAAATCTTCAAATTGGTTTTCTGTTTGTTGGACTGAAAGTTCCTTTATATTAGTTGTTGTTGGAAAGAAAATGAAATTCAGATTTCAATGCATTCTCTACCTTATTTGAATTCTTTCAAAAAAAAATATAATAGAGTAATCATGTTTATTTATGCTTAAAAAAAAGTGTTATTGATTTATCCTATGTTAAAAGTTGCAAGTTAGTATCCTGTTTTTAAACCATTATTTTGTGTAGATAAGGGCAAAGTGTATATACATAAAGCTATTTGTTATTTTGTTATTTGAAAGTCAAGCTTACTGTCATTTTTCTATATACTGTGTTTATGCTGAGATAGAAAATTAAATACAAATATTGTTTTCTTGACGGATATATTATAAAATATATATATACATATACACTTATATATATAAATATATATATATATATGTATATATGAATGTGTGTATATATATATATATATATGTTTAGATATATAATGGTGGGAAAATACAACCATACTAGGTTAATTTTTAGTCATACTGTAAGTATTCTTTAAGGGAAATATATATATAAATATATATATATATATGCATACATATATATATTATATATAGTTGAAACTAAAATCATTTTTTTTAAACAAGATACTGAGATCGATTTCGGCGGACTGTATTTTTTTTGTAGTAAAAACTGTTGAAGAAAAGTTTTAAAAAAACAAAGAAGTGGGGAGGGGACTGTGGGCGGTAGCGCCCACAGCCCCCCCCTTTTGTTATTGTAAATGGTGTGGGGGGAGGGTGGCACCTCCACACTACACCCCGAACCCTATTGCTCCATCGTTTCCCCACCAGTCCTTAGACTTGCAACTGCAGCCTGGCCTCCCCACGACCCTTCTCTCCCATGCACCCCACGCCCCCAAACCTATCTCCACCACCACGTTTTACCTTTCCACCCTTCACTCCATAACTCTGCTGGAATCCCAGCTCCACTCCTACCCACCTCTAACCCTCGTGGCATAACACTGCCTTCACCGCCGTAACTCTACATCATGCCGCCTCTCCACAGCAGAACCCCCGGTACAACAATGTCATTTACATTTGACTCTGCAACACATAATTTAATCTTATCACTTTCAATAATATACTTAATGATATACATATATATATGAGATTCAAAAAATATATATGGTAATACTATTGTTGTATATACCTCTAGTAAATGGAGCAAGAAGCTCCACTTTTGGTTTCCATTAAATTTTCTAAACCCTAACCTGCAAGTCCAATGGAAGAAGAAAATAAAAAAAAATAAAAAAAAAAGAGGATTAGGGCAACACAACAAAGAGAGATAATAAAATGAAATTAGGGATTCTTTTTAAGGGTTGCATATTCTAAAATGGAATTAGGGCAACATTGAATTAGAAAACAATAAAATGGAATTAGAGCTTTTAATTTAGAAAATAATATTTTATTGTGAGTAGTGTGTGAGGATATTTGATTTCTATTTACTTTTAATCCTCTATTTTATTTTTTCCTTATTCTCATTTCTTGTGCTCTTTCAATTTGGGTTTTTATTTTAAATGGGGAAATTACTTCTTTATTTCATTACATTTTGAGTTATAATTTTTCTTATATGTTTTTATCTTGGGGATAAATTTTATTCAATTTGGGAAGAATTTTTCCCCTTGTTTTAAATTCACCATGGTGGGGAGATTAATTTTATTTTTCCTTGGCAGGATTTTATCGTCTTTAATTATTATCTATTTTATTATTATTTTTACAGGAGTATCTTAGCCTCCTCCCTTCTCTATTGTCCTGAGTTCGATAATAAACATAATTGCCGAAATTATGTTTATTAATGGACTTAAATTTTTGAGATCTGATTTGGCGGTTGTTATTATTTTATTTTATTATTTTATTTCAAAATTTTATTCTGTTATGCCAGGTCGATTTATTCAACCTTGACAGGATATTTATTTTATTATTTTATTTTAAATCGTTTTGAATTTTTTTTCTTAAGTTTAATTTTATTTTATTCTTAAATTTTATTTAATTCCTTATGGGTGATTTATTTTAAATTTTATTTTGCATTTATTGAGAACGCGTTATGCTGTCAAATTTTTCCTAGATTTCTAGGGTTTAATTTCTATGTTAATTTATTAGCTTATTCCATCATTCCACTTTAATCATGCACCCATCCTACCATCATTTACTTAATCATTATTTCATTTCCATTCTGGATCTGAACTAGAGCTAGGTTACGATGCTAGTGGAATCATCTTCACCTAGGAAACTTAGGGTTTAGATTTAAAATTAGTCTAACCCTAAACGTGACACTTTGTGTCACATACCCCCTAGATGGCTATCATCACGCAGTTATGTTTGACATATTTACGCCTTATGCATATTGCCACCAAGCACGCAGACGCGTGGGAGGGGGTTCCTAGAAATAGGTAGAAAAGTTTTTCGTAGTTCATGTCATGACCACATGGCAAATGTAGACATGACACATGTGTTGTGTGTCATGACCGCATGGGAAATGCAGGCATGATAGTTTCATTATCTCCTCAAATCTTCTTTTTATCAATTCAGAAGCCATCTGATACTTAAGAACTTTTATGTCACTTTCTAGTTTATCAATTTTCTTTTGAAATTTCTCAGCTTTAACTTTCCAATAATTTTTATTTTCTATGGCTTCCATCACCTCTTTATCTAGTTCTTGATAAGATAGTCGATTACTAGATGATGATATTTTATCCTTATACATAGCACTCTCTTGTTTTAATTTTGCATTTTCTACTATATATGCATTGTTATTCTTGACCAGTTTCTCCATCTAGGCTTTTGTAAATTTGGCAATATTTATATTCAGGTCAGCAGTATCTAGTGGGTTAGTATCTTCAACTCTCTATATTATGATATAACTAAATGCTTTGTTTTGATCATCAACAATTTGAGGCCTCTGATGTGGGGAGTAAAGTGCCCATATCAGCAGAGCTGCCTTATCAGGGTCATACCCAGAACCTTTCTAAATTTTATCCAAAGCTTCAATACTTAACTGCATCTTATCCTGATTTCTTTTGAAGGTATGAAAAATAATGGCTTAGGTCATATCCCAACCTGGGACTATCATCACCCCTACTTCTTCTAGCAGATTTCTTCCCTTTTATGTGCTCATGTCATTATTGATTTATCAATTTCAATTTGAAGTTGATGTAATACCTCAGCTTGTATCTCAGGGGAAATATATTTCATCTACTCACTGGCCTGTCTGCCTTTTAATTCATAAAGAAACACTTTAAACTCAGGGGTTTTATAGTCTTTATCTGAGACAAACTTTTTTCTAGCTAGGTGTTTCATATCTTTTGACAGTTCATCAAGGGATTCTATGTCAACTGCTTCTCTGTCCATAGGTGGCTCATAGCTATCAATCACAGGTTCAAAACCCTATTCATTTTCATCCTCACCCTCTAGTTCCTCATCATCTGCAATACTAGTATCCATAGAAAAACAAATATCAGGTGTAGGTTGAGGAGAAAGATGACTCAGAGGAGCCTCATATCTAACTTGTGTTTCCCTGATATTTCTACCTCTTCTTTCAAAGATCTTAGGTGGGACATCCATAATCAATTAAGGTGCCTTTGAAACTAACATGTTCAATCTATCTATGGGATCAATAATTTCTAGAAAATCTCCCTTATAGTTGGGGTTTTGGGCTACCCTCCAAGCCTTGGATAACATTACTTTATGATACAGTTCTCTCCTCTCAATGGTAGAAGCTTCATCAATATTTCTAATTAAATCCTCATCCACGATTAGTACATGTTGATACCTTTTCAACTTTTGACTTGTACTGACATGATTGATGAAATGCTCAGGGTCAAAATTTTCCCTAGCATTTCCTTTAGGCATCCCAAAGTAATCTAATCTCTTTTCAATTTCTTCATATCCTTTCTCAGAAAAAGTAGTAAAATCTCCAAAACACAAGGTACCTGGCATAAAGGATTGCTTATTGTGTCTCTTCAAATGCATGAAGTCAGATGAAGCTAATTGCCTAATAATTTTGAGATATGCAGTTCTATCAGGGCAAGTCTTTGGGAGTATAAATGGTGTTCCTTCATACCCAAAAACTCTAATCTTTGTACAGTCCCTGTATACGTACCAATCACCCCAATTGTGATTTATCTTTTTGTTCTTATCCATATCCTTTGGCCTGAGAAATCTTTGTATATTGGGTGACAAATTGTAATTGCATGGATAACCAAATTTAGCGTATAAAGGCTTTACAAAATACTCTTCAAAATACAAATAATGTGACCTATCACACCTGCTATCCCAAATAGCAGTCCACATTTGTGTTGGCTTAATGTCTCCATTTTTATCTAGATCTCTAACCTTGAGAGATTCATCCCATAGGCCCATGTTTTTCCCTTCATATAAAACTAGATACATAAATAAGGAATAATGCATAAATCTAAAGCCTTTCTTGTTATTCTTTATAGCCTTTAAATCATTGTGAAGATCATTCGAGAGATATTCGGTATAATCAGATGTTCTGGCATCAGGGCTTTGTATATCTGCAGCTAGAACCATTGGTGCTATATCCATAAATTCAGGGGCATCCACACCTAATACCTGATAGATTGAGTAATAAGTATATCTGAAATATGGATCAAACAGATCAACTGAATAAGGGGGATCCTCCACCCCTAAGAACACTCTGAGCTAATTGTTTTCATCCCTAGGTCTATGAAATAGTAGCCTCCACCTTTTATAAGTGTTACTCAGATTTCAATACTAATTCAATAAGTCCTTAATCCTGAATACCATATCAAAGCTTGAATCTAACTGAAAGACCATTGATATGTAATCCCGGGTAATAGGAATAAACCCAGATCCATCTTTAAGCTCAATCATACAAGTTTGTGGATTATAATGATTTGCCAACATTTTAAGCAATTCTATATTAAGAAACACATTGGGTGCTACTAATTTTCCCAAATTTAACTTCCAAGGATTTAAGATTGGTTTGTGTCTATGCATTTTCCTATAATGGTACATGAACAAGTCATATCTCCTTATAGGGGTCCACGAATCCCTTACATGTCTATTAGCATCTTCCAATTTGTCAACATGTGGATTTAGTTGAGCATTTATTCTGGACCTTTGTCCAGACCCCGTGCATTGTTCTATCAGGTCTTGGTTTAAAGTTCTATCCTTGATTTTCTGCCTTTTCTTAGGGTTTTCATTCTTAATTTCCATAGTATTGTGTGTTTATGACTTCCAAAATTCTTTGTAAATTTAAATTTAGGCTTGGAGTACTTACTTGAACAAGCTTCCCCTGATCTGCAAATTTTTCGTCTCCAATCTCTAAGCTCCTCAATTTTCTCAGTCTACTCAAAATCTTTTAGAAATCACTTCTTTCATCTCTGGCTCATTGATGGCATATCCGTCGCAAATTCAATATCTTACGCAGAAATAATTAAATCTTTCAAACATGAGCAATCTAATTCATGTCAAATAGTCATGTCACTAATTTATTGGGATGGTCACTTTTTCTTTCTTCGACATTATTTCATCATTCTTCGAGCTATCAGGATGACTTCGGATAGTGTTACACTGATATCATTATGTCCCATCAATATCTTTTATGTGTTATATGTGTTAGGGTTAGCTGACAGAAGATATTAATCAAATGCAAATACAGATTAAATAGAGAAATGAAAATACACATAAATAATAACAGCGAGAGACAAGTTTTAACGTGGTTCACCCAAACTCTGGCTACATCCACCAATAGAGAGTCCAATATTATTATCCAGTAAATTAAACTGATTACAACCAGTAATCCTTGCAACTCAATACCGCTGCAAAATGCTACAATACATCAACGAAAACCCTAACCCTTAGCCGCTTTTATCAAGCCTTATGTTAGTTACAAAAATAGGGTTTTTTATGTTGGCCAATAGAAAAATAACTCTCGATGCCTTAATAAAATAATAAAAAATCATTGGAGGTTTCGGGGGCACTGCCCCCAAGCCCCCGCGGGGGCGCTTCCCCTCAACCCCGCTCTGTATTGTGCTAGGGGCGCTGCCCCTGGACCCCATCTTGGGGGGAAACTGTGCCAATAAAAGTGGGGTAAATTTAACCTCTGAGTCTGATTAGGCTCCATATAACAACAATACGATCCCTTTTATTTATTAACTTCCTTCAAAATACCCTTTAATAAACATTATCGGTGTATTGGCGAGACCTAAAATTATGTCACTTTGATATCCTTGAGTCTCCCTGTTATGCTTTTATTGATAGATATCGTTGTATCGGTGTGACACATTTAGATGTCACACCGATATGCATTGGTTCCATTGATATGTTTGGTATTATCCAGATATCGAAGAGATATATGATCGAGTCATCCCGATATGCTTTAGTCTCCTCGAAATGTTTTATTCTCTTTAATTTTCCTGACGTTAGCCTTACATGCAAGACAAGGTTTATTTACTACTTCAGGCTATTGAAGAGACACTATGTTGAGTCCTCTCGACATAGCATTCTCCCAATGATATCCCTTTGTATGGCCTTTTTATTTAAGGGATTTTTTCGAGTTAACTTTAATGATTTTATTCCTTGGGTACCGGTGGGATGTCGTGGGATTATTAAGGCTAGGATATAAGCCGATCAGATTTATTGTTTAGAATGAAAAATTAAAATAACATTGTGAGAATAGTTTATTTGGAATAATGGCAGGAATTAACAAAATTTTAGGGTTTTAAAATTTTGTTCCAACATAAGTAATGGTTGTTTTATTATGTAAATAAGGGTAATCATTACCTATGTAATAATTATTATGTATTTCAATATAATGTGTATTTTTTTCTATTTTTGCATAAATGTATTGATAAACTCAAAGAAGGGGATAAAGTTAGGATGTTGGATCTGTTTGATGGTGTACCTGTGGGCATTGGGCAGATTCACTCACTATCTATTATACATGGAGTCAACTTGAAAGGAACAAGAGATGCAAATGTAAATATTTTAAAGGTCACAAGTAACATACGCCTTGCTTATGAAGACAAAATAGATGGAGTTGTCCATCTAAAAGAGAAAGAAGGAACCTTTACGCGGTGTCTACTAGAATATTTGCAAAAAATGGTATAGTTGATGTTTATCATGTACTAGTTGTTAGACATCTTGGTGCACTGCTTTATGCAGTATTTTGAATGTGTTGTTTAGGGATCTTAAATTTCATGGTGTATTTGAAAGAGTTGGAAACTCTTAGACAACTTTGATATTTTTTATTATATTTATATATATACTCTTAGAGAAATTTGATATCTTATAACTTGATATATATATTTGCATTATATTTTTTATTGCAGATTACCTTTGTTTATCATGATGTTGAATCAATCTTTTAATTCTAGCATGTTGTAGCTTGTTCATATATGTAATTTTTTTATTTGTTTTTATTTTTTAATTCAAATTTAATATGTTTTGTCTGCATTATAAAATTTATTTAATAAATTATTCATATCATGACTAAATTTACTACCAATTAATGGAAACCAGTAAATAAAAATGACTACCATGACTAAATAAATGACCAGTTAACAACAATCAATGACTAAATTAATTACTATATGTGTTACCAAATTGATGACTAAATATACTACCAAATTAATGATTACAATGACTAAATAAATGACCAGTTAATAATAATCAATGACCAAATATACTACCAAATTGATGACTAAATATACTACCAAATTGATGACTAAAAATACTACCAAATTAATGATTACAATGACTAAATAAATGACCAGTTAACAACAATCAATAACCAAATATGCTACCAAATTCATGACTAAATATACTACCAAATTACCAAATATACTACCAAATTGATGACTAAATATACTACCAAATTGATGACTAAATATACTACCAAATTAATGACTAAAATTTGTTTGGTCATAAATTTGGTAGCGAGATAAATGACCAGCAATAAACTACCAATGATCACGTGACCAAACTATTGGTCACATGACCAATTTTTGGTAGTTTATTTAGTCATTTATTTCTATTTTTCTACTAGTGAAGTGATTGAGTTCTGATCTGTGCTCTGGAAGTGTAAACTGATGATGAAGGCATGTTGAAATGCTCCGCATTCCTCTAGAAGTTAAGGTTTTCTCATGTAGTTCTGTAAACATGATCAGAGATGTTCAATGCATGCTACTTTGTAGTATTAGGTGATTTAGAGGTCTACAAGTTTAATTTTCAAATGATAGTGTACTACAAATGGTTCCCGATGCCTAATTGTTCTCAGGACACATGATTAAGTACTTGCGCCAGTTGGAGATTATACAGATCAGTTATATGAGTTCATGTGGACATTCTACATGTCTCTATACTTCTCAAGTTTGATGCACATGCAAATCTTTCAAGTTTCCAGTACTGCACAAAGTTTTCAAGTCGGTATGGGAAGAGTTATTGTTGCTGAAGCCGACTGAGGTATGTTGATGATGTACACCACAAAGTTCTTGTTGTGTAGAGTTCAAGGAGTGTTTGGAGATGGTGTAATCATTCATGAGTACCACCAAGATTGTAAAGACCGATGTGCTACAAGGTTCATATTTTCTTGCATAAGGGTGACCTAATTCAATTTTGTGAAGTGTACGAATGTTGTTCTTTGAAGGATGATGCTGTGAAGGATGTTTAGGACTGGACCAACCATGTGTTTGGATCCATAAGGTGTGTCTCTTTTCCTAGTGTTTCATGTAGTTCATGTTAGGGCTTGCCCTCTACATGTTTTATGTTGTTTGATCCCTAGCCGACTTGTAAATGGTAATATTCTTGTTGTATTGGCCGACTTGTAATGTAATCAATGTAATATCATGTATATATTATAAACCTAGTTGATCTAGGTGAAGTATGATTGCAAAAATGAGAGTGTAAAGGGTAGAATATGAATATGATATGTATTATGATTTGCGACTGAAGGATAAAGAGCAAAATTGTTAAAGCATGTCTTGATTCATCTTGAAGATATTTTTCTGATAGAAGGGAAGTGAAGAGTGTGCCTAATTGTTTCAATCATCAAAAGAGGAGTGAAGAGGTAGAAGTGTAATCATCAAAAGGAATGAGCTTCAATGTCAATTTCAAACAGTAGAAGAACTATCATGCTATAATCATTTCTAAGTTTAATCTTAGTTCAGGGAGTAGTTACTTCCTTGGGTTGTAGCCCTAAAACAAAGTCAGCAAGGAGTTGTAGCTTCCTTGGGAGTGACCCTAAAACCTTTCTTCAAGGAGTAGTATCTTCCTTAGGTTGTAACCCTAAAACAAAGTTAGCAGGGAGTTGTAGCTTCCTCGGCAGTGACGCAAAAACCTTTCTTCAGGGAATCGTAGCTTCCTTGTGTTGAAGCCCTAAAACAAATTCAACAAGGAGTAGTAGCTTCCTTGGGTTGTAGCCCTAAAACAACGTTGTAATCTTTTATTGCAGTGACCTTCATATATTGTGAGTTAATCCTCACCGTGGTTTTTCCCCTTTAGGGTTTTCCATGTATATATGGTGTTATGTGTTGATGTTCATTTTGTTGATCTTTCATGTTTATATTAATGTTGTAAAGTTTGAGTTTTAATCTGCTCCGAAGGATTTGAAGTTTATTTGGATATTGATTCACCTGCCTCTCAGTATCTGAGTGTGTTCAACAATTGGTATTAGAGCCAAGTTGCTTAGAAGAAGCTTAACCACTTCAGGAAGGTTTGAGATAGCTCATAATGGATCTCACAAGGCACTTATGTTTGATGGAACAAATTATTCTTTTTGGAAGCTAAGGATGAAAACTATATATCTTCTCTAGGGTTTGGTATTTGGTAATATGTCAAGAATGGCTACACTACTCCTACTAGTGATCCTACAGATGCAGATGAGATTAATTTGTATGAGAACAATGCCAAGGCAAAGAGTGCTATCATGAGTGGGCTAGTTGATTTAGAACTTCTGAAGGTAATGACTTGCAGTTCTGCTAAGGATGTCTGGGTAAAAATTGGTAGCATTTATGAAGGAGATAGTAAAGTGAAGAAAGCCAAGATGCAAATCTTCAAGAGAAAATTTGAGACTATAAGGATGAAAGAAGATGAAGACATTGCTAGTTACATGCTCTGGGTGGATAAAATAGTTAATGGCTAGTGGAGAAGTGAAAGAATATGAGATTGTGAAGAAGTTTCTAAGATCTCTTCCTAAATCTTACAATCATAAGGTGTCTGCTATTGAAGAGACTCAAGATTTGGATAAATATACAATAGGTCAATTGTTTGGCTCTCTCATAGCCTTTGAAATGAGAGAATTTGACAAAGGTGCTCCAAAGAAGGAAGCAGCATTTAAAGCAAGTAAGAAGATAGAAGATGAAGTAGTTGATCAAGATGATGACCTTGATGAGGTAGAGGCAAAATTTGTAAGAAGATTGAAGAAGGGAACGGGCAAATACAAAGGTAAGTTACTTTTCAAATGTTTCAATTGTGGGAAAATTGGTCATTTTTCTTCTAAATGTCCTTTTAAAGAATCAAAAGGTAGCAACAAAAGAGAGAAGCCCAAAAGAAGTTTGTATTCCATGGAGAGTAGTTGTTCTTCAGAAGATGAGGATCATGATGATTCAAATGATGAAACACTTTTCATGGCCTTGAATGTTGATGAAAAAAATGATGATATTGGAAAATGTGAAAAGTTTGATACCTTGCAAGCTAACCAAGATAATGAAAAATCAATTGTAGTATGGACTGTCTTTCATACAAAAGAAGAAACCAAGCCTTGGGTAATTGACATTGCTTTCTCTAACCACATGACTGGTGACAAGGAAAAGTTCATTATCCTTAATAAGTGGAATGGTGGAGCTGTTAAGTTTGGTGGTGATGAATCAGCACAAAATGGTGGAAAGGGTTCTATAACTATTGATGGAAAGAACAAGACTGAGGATGTCCTCTATGTCAAAGAACTAAAGCACATTCTTCTCAATGTTAGTCCTGATGTGCAGTAAAGGATACAATCTTATCTTTCATACCAAATGTTGTGAAATTAGGAAGGCAAGGTCCAAAAAATTAGTTACAGAAGGTATCAAGACATATGGAGATATCTATCATCTAAAGGAGATAAATGGAAGAACCTGTTTGTTGGCTCAATCTAGTGAGTGTTGGTTGTGGCACAAATGAATAGGACACATCAACTTTGACAATATGGTAAAGATCAGCTCTATTCATGTGGTAAGAGATATGCCCAAGAAAACCAAGTCTGCAAACACATTATGCAAGGAATGTCAAATGGGAAAGAAGACAAAGACAAATTTCAAGAGCAGGGAGTATTCTTCTACGCCTCTAGAGCTGATTCATACTGACCTATGTGGCCCTACAAGAACAAAGAGTCAACAAGTTGAAAGGTATTTCATGTTGCTTATTAATGATTATTCTAGAATAACTTGGGTTACTTTCTCAAGAGAAAAATCAGAAGCCTTTGATAAGTTTAAGGTTTTCAAAGCAATAGTTGAGAATGAAATGGATGCTAAGATTAAATGTTTAAGATCTGATAGAGGAGGTGAGTTTACTTCAAATGAATTTGAATTTTTTTTTGAAGATCATGGTATCAGGAGACATCTGTCTGCTCCTAGGACCCCTCAGCAAAATGGGGTAGTGGAGAGGAAGAATAGGACTATGCAAGAGATGGATAGGGAAATGTTGAAAGATGTAGATCTATCTGATATGTATTGGAAGGAAGCAGTTCACACTATTGTCTATCTGCTCAACATAGTACAATTGAGGGTCAAAAGAACTAATACCCCTTATGAGATATGGTATGGAAGACCCCCCACTGTTAGATATTTTAGGATCTTTGGCAACAAATGCTACATTAGGAGAGATGAAGAATACCTTGGGAAGTTTGATGCAAGGTGTGATGAAGGGATCTTTCCTGGTTACTCAACCAGAAGCAAGGCCTATAGATGCTACAACAAGAGATTGGGAAAGATTATTAAAAGCACAAATGTCAAGGTAGATGAAGACTTGTATCAAATCTCACAAGAACCAAAGGATTGAGGATCTGATATACCTCCCTGCATTGAAGAAGAAGAAGAAGAAGAAAAGGAAGAAAAGGAACAAGAATCAAAGAAGATCCCTAAGACTCCAGCAAAGTATGCTCAGAGGAATCATTCAATAGATCAGATCACTGGGGATAAGAATGAAGGTGTAAAGACCAAGAGAAGGCTTGGAAAAACAAGTGAGCAAGTGAGCTTGTGTTTACTATCAAAGGTAGAGCCCAAAACCTTTGCCAATGCTAGCAAAGATGATGGATAGTTGAAAGCAATGGAAGAAGAATTGAATCAAATAGAAAAGAATCAGACATGGGAACTGGTTCCCAGACTAGCAAATAAGAATGTTATACAAACAAAGTGGGTGTTCCAAAATAAACTGAATGAAGATGGTGAAGTTATGAGAAACAAATCAAGATTGGTGTGTAAGTGTTATTCACAAGTTGAAGGTGTTTATTTTGAGGAGACTTTTGCTTTGGTAGCCAGGATGGAGGCAATCAAGATGTTTCTTGCCCTTGTTCCTCACAAGAACTTCAAGGTCTGTCAGATGGATGTCAAGTCATCATTCTTGAATGGTGATCTAGAGGAAGAGGTCTACATAGAGTGCAACTAGATGGTTTCCAATTATTAGAAGATCCAGACATGGTGTGCAGCCTCAAGAAAGCTTTGTATGGTCTCAAGCAAGCTCCTAGAGCTTGGTATGCTAGATTGGATAAGTACTTACTTCAGTAAGGCTTCAAGAAAGGTACCACAGATAGCAATCTTTACATTAGGGAAGAGGGAGACGTAATTTTGATAGTAGCAGTATATGTTGATGACATCATCTTTGGTGGAGATGATAATGTATATAATAAATTTGGATTAGCTGAAATGATGAAACAAATATGTGCATTACCTTAACCCAAATCCTCAATATACCTTGAATGATATGTGCAAGATGATGGCTTGATTGATCCCTGTAAGATGATGGATGCAAGATGGATGCAAGAGAGATGCAAGATGACATTGATGGATTGAATGGATGCCTTAATGTTGGTTGCTCAAGATTTTGGCAGCATAACAGCATTCAAGGACTCAACATGATGAAAATGACTTGTGTATGGTTTGATTTATAGAAAAGGTTTGGTTTGAATCAACGGTTGTGATTGCAAATTGTATTGAAAGATGTGGATAGTCAAGATCAATTAGGGTTGGATTAGGGTTTCCCACTCAAAGAGGGATTGTAGTCACATGACAAGTGTGCAATGGAGAATAAAGGGAATCTAATTCAAATATTATATTTGAATTAGTTTGGCATGTGAAGGCATATTAAGTGGGAGATGAGACATGTGACATGTGTCACAATGTGATGAGAGGTGAGGGAATAATTCAAAATTTTAATTTGAATTATGTGAGACATGTGAAGGGGTATTATTAACTAAACAAATGGGACTTATTTAGTTAATTGGAATGTGATCAAGTGGGATTAATTAAATAAAGTGGATTTATTTAATTAATCAAGAAGGTGATTAAGCTGGTCAAATGGGATGGGGAATTAATTAAATAAATATGATTTATTTAATTAATTGGCTAAGTGATTATGATAGGATTAGGAGTGGGGTAAGTGGGATTTGTGAGTGGGATGAGGTTGGATGACCTAGAACCTAGCGCAAAACACACAAGGTCATGTCGACAAGGTGTTATGTCGAGACATGGACATTTTTTAGTACCTATGTTTTGCCCCTCTTTGAGATGATGTTGTGAGATGATAAGATTTATGTCGAGTAACATCATTTCAAAGAAGCTAAGGAAATGTGGTGAAGTCATGGTAGGAGGGTTCACAGAATGAACTGTCTGGACCATGCAGCAAGAGTAAACACAACGGAAACAACTTAGAGAAAAAAAGCATATGCATATTCAGTTATTCAATATATCATAGAATTCAAATAGAGATTAGTCAGCAACATGGGGGCTTACAATTAGAGCTCATAGGCCTAATTACATACATGCGCAAGATAAGGCTTTGAAGCTCCCTTCGCACAAACTCCAAACTAAGAATTATAAATCAATTGCTAACTGCTTTCCTAAGGATCTATTACATCATTATATATCTAATCCAGACCAATAGATTCCTCTGTGTCGGCCAAGGAGGATCACAAATTCCAAAGAAGGGATGTAACATGTACACACAGATAGGTCAGACCTAAATGCATAGAACAGTTCTAATAAATGAATGGAATGAAGTGTGGATCTCCAAGGAAGGTCGGCCACAAGCTAAAACACATCGACTAATGTGTTATTAGGCTCCAAGGATCAAGAAATGCTTCCACAAGTTTCTCCTTCAGCTAATTGCTAGTGAATATTAGGATGCTCTGCTCTGAGAAACAACAATCTTCTGATAGCGATATACTTCCGGTATTAACATGCAGACCTCTGAATTCAGAATATGATGTTCATGAATGAATGTAGATGCTAAATCTAGCTCCACAAGATTTGAAATGCCACTGGACTAGAAATATAAAATCTTCTCTAACTAAACTACCTGAACTGAACTGGGAAATGAAAGAACTAAAATGCAAATGTTTTTGGTTGATGCAAGATTGTTCTTGAACCAGGGATGCTCCTGCATCAAAATGGATAGAGGAAAAGGATAGGGTGATGATTCAAAGATAGGATAATGATGCCCCCTCGAGAGGATAGGTGAGTTAGATAAACGCGAGTAGGATCTTGAAAAGAAATGGATTGGTCAAGAAAGAAAGATAAGGGAATGGATAGAAGAAATGAAGGATGCCTTATGGTGCAATGAAAGTGAGCAACCATGATGTTTGATTTAGCACTAGACGTTATGCACCAAGGTATAAGGACCAAGGTGACAATGTGTCTCGTGCCCCATCGTAATACAACCTTGTCTAGATACAAGATATGAATATTAGCTAGGTTAGATTTAGATAAAAATGCAAGTTTAAAATGATAAGACACACAAGCAAGCAAGCAAGCATGCACAAATGACTCTAAAACAAACAAGGTATTACCCCTATCAAGTTGTAAACCAATGATTAAGTGATTGATTGATGATTGATAGTGTTGTCATTGCAGGGAACGCTATATCCCTAGATCAACACAAGGATGTGGGAACGATATATCCCATTGATGAAGATGATGTTTTGATTAATTGATTTGGTTTACAACAAGATTAGGATCAAGACCGTTGATGTGATTGGATAATTTGACAAGATTGATTAACTTGATTGGTATGGATTGAGGATGACTTGCATTTGGATCATTTCTTGTATTTGGTTTGATTGGAGGATGAATAGATGAAGGGGATTTGATGATTGAGTTGAATTGGAAGAATTGATTTGATTGGATTGTAGGTGTTTATTGATGATGTAGGAGATAGATGATAGAAGAAATATGAGATGGATGAAGATGATGATTAGTGAATGATTAGAAGGATGGAAGAAGTCTATTGCCTATGCCTGAATCTAGGTACTTCCTTCATATCCCAGATTGCCTACATACCCTCTTTCCACAAGATCAAGGCATTTAATGATAAAGATGAGATGTAGTTCTGATTTGTGTTCTATTGATGGTAATGACGAAGGTGGATGGATTGATCGGATGATGAATTGATTGAGATTGATTGGATGCTTGGATGATATATGATGTTATTGATGGAATGATTTGGATTGGATTGACGTGATTTTGATTGATTGAAAGTTTGTTTGGTGATTGGATTGGATTTGTTTTGATGGATTTGATAAATCATTTGAGTTGATGATGTGATTTGATTTTATGATTTGATTGATGATTGGATTTTGATTTGGATTGATGATTTGATTGATGGCTAGATTGATGATTTAGATTGATTGGATGGATTGATTTTGATGATGATTGATCTTATTTCTTTGATTTTTGATGGATATTTGATTTTTTGTACCTTTGGGAATATTTTGATTTTTGTGTTTTTTGAGAATATTTTGATTTTTTTTTGTGTTTTTGGGAATATTTTTATTTTTTTGTGTTTTTGAAATGTTTTGATTTTTTTGTATTTTTTTGTTTTTTTTTTTGAAATGTTTTTGAATGTCAATGGATTTACAATTTGGGTAGCCTTTGTACTAGAAACCAATGACAAGGGGAAAAAACCAAGTCTAGGTGCAAGTATGGATGAATGGGATTGGATGGATAAAAGGATGGGTGATAGTAAATAGGATGGAAGGGTCATGATAGGTGGGTAGGTAAGAGGATAGGCCATAGTGGAAAGGAAAGCTCATGATAAATGGATGGATACAAGGATAGGCTATAGTGTATAGATGTAGGCCACATAAGGGAGTTAGGATGTGATCTCCAAAGGCTATGTCGCACAGGAATAACATGCCCCAGTCGAAGTAGAGCCTTAGAATTTTTCTTAAGGCAAGAGGATGATAGGATTTGACATGACAAAGCTTATGACTTGGATGATAGGGTTTGTTTGGAAAGGATGAGGTATGTCAAGGGATATAAAAACACTTGTCAACAGTTGCCCCCAATCTTTGTCAAGATCAAAAGAGGAAGGGAGGATGAATGGATGCAATATGATAGGTATGTCTATGGAAATGGTATGATAGTTTGGAAAAGGATGAGACAAGGTACCCCCAAGTGTAAGTGACATAGAAGATCGACCTACACATGATGCATGGTTACCAGGTTTTCATCATGGTACCTATCCAAGGTGCCTGTATACCAGGTTTTCATCGTTGGATGAAAGGATTTCTCTTTACTTTATTTTTTTATTTTTTTTATTTTTTTTACTTTTTTGATTTTTTTTTTGGTGACTATTTTGACTTTTGAATGGGAAAAAGGGCGGATATGGATGGGTGGGAGTCAAGTGTCTAGTTCCATGTAATGTTATAGTCCCATTAGAGAAGGATGTCATCACAAATGGACCATGTCAACTCATTATGCTCAAGATGTTGGTAGGGTGATTGCGTGAAAGTGAGATGGATAAGGTAGATAGTGGATTATGATGTGTATTATGGAGGGATCGAAAGTGGATTATGGTGTGGAATATGTAGGGGTGAAAGTGGATTATAATGGACTTATGCAAAAGCATGGACCATAGGAAGGTGATGGGGGAGATATGTATGATAATGAGTGAATGATGGAGTGATGGAGGTATGGAAAGGAATCATGACCAACGGTTGCACACACGATGTTAAACATGGAAGCTTTTGATTGGATGGTGGTGTAGGAAGCAATGGTGATGTTTTCTTAGGAGATGGATGATTTATGACTTTTGGAACCCACATGGACTTACTATTTTTCTAATTTTTGCTTTTCATGTGGGATATTTGAAATGTTTGAATGGAATGGCATTCTTGCATGGAGGGAGATGGTTTGGATTTTTGAGAGGTAGATGCCTCATTTGACTTGATTAATTTTTGTTTAGGGACCCATATCATTTTAGTTTTTGACTTATCTTTTGGAGGTATGGGCTTGGATGGATTTTTTAATGTACCTTGCTTTGAATTTTTGGATTGATTTCCTAAGGCATTAGGACCCTTAGGATTTGTGGCTTTTTGAATGGAGGTATCCAAATGTTTATTTTTGAATCCCATGGACATGAAGGAAACGGGGTTGGTGGAAGAAGTGGAAGCTTAATGTTTAGACAATGTCTGCATTTGTAGGTCATGATTAGGATTGTAAGGGTACTTATGGATAAATGGATAATTAGGTGTTGGTACAAGTGGAGGCAAAGTAGATGAAGGGAAGTTAGGAGTTGGAAGCAATGGAGGTAAAGTTAATGGAGGGATATTTGGAGTTGGAAGCAATGGAGGTAAAGTGGATGATGGAAGGTGAGTGGTCACATGCTTTTGACATTTGTAGGATGAGGGAGGTGGAATGGCAATGTATGTTTTAGGAATATGATGGGGTTTATGATGGAAGGAAGTGGATTTAGGAAGTGTGGAGGAAGTACCAACATTGTTAGATTGTTGACCTTGGGGTGTGTATCCAAGGCCAAATGAGCGAGGAGGGACCTTGACATGGATTGGCTCCAAAATGCCTTGTTCATGTAGGCCTAAACCTTTGCCTGGGTAGTTCATGTTTTGGAGCATGCGATTGACTATAGGACTAGGTGTAGTTTGGACACTAGACTTGAGTTGATTATTGGATGGAGAAGGTGATGTGGAGGACAAAGGTTGTTGTTGTCCTAGGGAAGAACACTCATGAACGAAAGCGGATAGGCCAAGTGGGTATGGTGGTGGATTTGAAATGGAATCAATGGTGGATGTGGAAGGATCATTAGGATCTTGATTATATTTATTCTCATTAGTTTGATCTTCTATGCTTACTTGGAAGGCATATGTCTCATCATGACAAGTGGAAGTTGGTGTCTCATGGATAGAAGTGGGTGGAGAATTGGTAGGAGAAAGTGGGATATCTTGCTCATGGGTGTTTATGTAGGTCATGAATGGGTGAAACTTAGATATGTTTTGATCTTGATTTAGTTGAGGGCTTGATGTTTCCACATGTGTTTGATTATACTCTTGGCATACCTCTTGATTTTCCTATGAGAAAAGGGATGACTCTTGGACGGGCTCCTGGTCAACAATGTTAGGGCATGATGGCTCTTGATGTGAACTTATGAAAGGAGACTCTTCAATAAGCTCGATAGGCTCATGGATAGGCTTGAAATGTTCTTGAGAGTCATTGACATGATGGCATGATGGTTCTTGACTTAGACTTGGAGTTGAAGATTCCTCAATAAGCTTGATGGCTTGTAGATCACATGATGGATTTGGATGACTAGACAAGGTGTTGGGAGGTTCATTGATAGGGTCATGAGTGGATGTTCGATCACATGGTGGGGTTAGGATAGGACAAGAAGGCCCATGAAGTGGTACTTGAGTGGATTATGATGGAGGATTCTCATAAGATGCTTGCTCTAGATTGGTGTTTTCCTTGTCAAAGGTCATTAGGTCTTGCATAGGTGGATTTAGGTCTATCAAGGGTGCTTCTTGTGAGGACACTTGGTTTGCTTGTAGATGGGTTTGATGATGAGGTGGCATGATAAGATTTGTAGGTGAAAGGTTTTGTGAGGTGGATTGTTGTGGACATTGGTTGATGTTGGAAGTTTATTGAGAAAGTAATTGTGATATGAAGGTAATGGAGTTAGGATCATTGGATGGTATGCTTATGGAAGCACTTGTGTTTTTGGTGTTGTTAGGAATAGTGAGGGTGATTTGTGGTATGGATATGGTGGCATTACTGTTTGTGGGAGTGGCCCCAAGTCGAATGACATGATCCATAAACCTAGTAGAATCTGATTCACAGAATCTATACGCTAGATCCATACGGTCGGTATCTTGCATGAAATCGATAACCTCTTGGTCAAGTGTGGGTGTTGCATTGGGTGATGATGGAGTTTGAAGTGAGTTTGATGTGGCATGGATTTGATATGTGGGTGGATTAGTTTGATAGGATGATAAGAGAGATGCCACATAAGGAATGGGTGGAGGATTATGTGCTTGTTGGACTTCTGATTGAATGTGGGATCATTGATATTGGCCTAGGACTTGATGTTGTGGGAATTGTGGATGTTGTGGTGACACAGGGTCTTCTTCCTTTCTATATAACCACCTAAGTTGATCAAGCATTCTTTTGTTGCCATAAGGATCATTCTCATAGGTTTTGTTTAGAAATTTCATGTCCATTTTTACAACTGGTAGATTAGGATGCACCGATGTGGAGTGATTTGGATGAAGATTTGATGATTGGATGATGTGTAATGCTTAGGATGATGTTGATGTGATGGGATGATGACTTGGATATGACTAGGGTTTTGTTTAGGATGGAGGTGAGTTAAAATGAATTGATGAGTTGGGTGATTAGGATTGGAAGATGCGGATGAGGTGGTCTAAGATATATGTTATGACAATTTGGTTGAAGATGATGATGTGGCAATTGCTTATTTGAAGCTTTATTTAGGGTAATATCAAACACAAGATTTCACAAGCGAATAGATGAACACACACACCAAACAAGATGATGAATTTTCCTTTCAAGGTTTAAATGTTATGATTAAGCACACACTTGAAGACACAACAACAAGCCTAATGTCTAGTTTGAAATAGGGTATGGCCAATTAGGTTTTTGGGCTATGTTTACATGAGGTTGACTAGGAATTTGAAAGTGAAATCCTGCCACACAGCCGGGAGAAAGGGGTAACCCACCCTTCACCTTCACTTCCCAAAGGTATAAAGTTCTTTGGGGCTTAGCCAAGAGTGACAATATTCCAACTCCCAATGAGGGTGTCTTTCGATTCAGCCTTGATTGAGGTCATCCCTTGGAGTGGTGTGTCTCCAAGTAGGCTTCTTAAGAATGGTAAATAAAAGAGAACCAATTGAGGTGTTTTTGATCTCCAAGATCACCTTGCGGTGCGAGGAGAGAGCATACACATGCACACTTGTAAATTAACCCTTAGAAAAATGAAATGTGTGGAAGACAATTCAAGCACTTGTTCATTTTAGACCCAAATCCAAATGTGATGAAAGGCACTTGTTCATTTTAAGCCCAATTTCAATGATGTAATAGCACACAAGTTGTTCGTTTTAAGCCCAAAGTCTAAATGTGTGATCAAACAATGATTAAGATATAAGAGATGAAATGAGTGCACCTAATTAATTAATTGTCCAAGTTATTGTGTTTTCTGATCCTGATGTTGCTCCAGCCTTGTGAGGTCACCTACAAGTCACAAAATTGAAAAATGAACAAGTAAAAGTGTATAGGAGACTGTTAAGTGAAAAAGAGAAATCTGATAAAAACCTGATGAAAATGGATTGATACAGCAAAATAAGTTGCGTTAATAGATTCTATATGAAATTCTATGAACTTTTAAAAAAATTCACGAAAAAAAGGATCAAAAATGCAAACGTTATAAGCGTTTGAAGTTCATGTAAAAGTTTGACTTTGACTAATAAAAAACCCTAAAAAATGGTAGTCACCTAGTAAAAGTTGCACTATTACAAAGTTATCTGAATCTCTTTCCTACGAGTCCTTGTTTGCAAAATTTTGCCTCCATATGTGAAAGTTATGAAATTTTGAAAAAAATAGCCTCCTTTGGCATGTAGAAGGCACAAGAGGTTAGCTGACTATTTCAAACAGACCATTGGCGATTAACCCAGTCTAGTCACATATGACTATCTATTTTCTGGTGGTTATGGTCTAGAGGTTAACTCCCAGTGGCACCCCTGGTCGCCCATATGACCAAGGGCCCGATGGATCCAAAAAAAATAAAAAAAGCAAAGAAAATCGGAGGGCCCCAAAAGTCCACATCCTGGTCACTAAAGTGACCATAGCTTAAGTTGAAGGGGCTAAAAGCCCACCAAATGATCAAACGACTAAAGTACAACAGCTAGGGTTTACTCTCGCTAACTGCTATAATGATGACCGTATCTTAAATGGTGGTCTGGCTAAACGATGAGATGAATGTCTGCAGGTGTTAGCATGTGAGAAGAGGCGGACTTAGTAGGCCAGAGAAGGGCAAGTTTTGGATGAGTAATGGGAGCAAAGTCTAAATGTGGAGGCGACAAGGGATTTGAGAAGCGGCGGATCCCAAATGGTGGCAAAGGAAGTTTGAACAGGCGCTAGGTTTGAATGAGTGTCGACAAAAGGAGTTAACACCGGTGTCAACGGGGAGTAAGTCTAGCAGTGGAGGACACATAATATAGTGGTGAGAGGAGCTTTATTTACGATTTCAACAGGTAAAATGAGTATGCAACCGACAAAGGAATCTTGAAGGCGCTGGAGCTTAGATTTAGGGTTCCAACGACTTAGGGTTTGGTCAACTTTAGTGGGTTGGAAAAATGGGTTTCAACCAGGTTAGGACAAGACTTCATAGGGCATCAGTGATGGCTAGGGTTTTCTCAAAGCCTAAGATAAAAGTTATCAGCATATTAAACTTGCAACATAAGATATGAAACCTGCAAATTCGACCATTAATCCTGCATGCAAAATATTAGCCTGCAAAGAAAGCGATAAGCCTGAGACTTTCAGTAAACCAAAAATTTTCAATAAACAAGAGAACTTTTACCAAGGTCCCTACATAGAGGTCATACAGCGCCATACGGATCCGTATGGTATGGCCCTGCAACAGGGGTCGAAACCAAAAAAAATTCAAAGTTTTTCTGCCAACGAAACATATTGAATTTTATGTTGATTTTCGTTTCTCAGGCCTCCTGGACTCAACTGCACAGTCTGTTTGAGCTCTGGAGGACTCCTGCAATAGGTCACTTACAAAACTCAAACAAAAAATGTTAAAACCTTGCACATTTGATCATAAAAAACCTGCAAAAACTAGGGTTACAACTAGGGAGTGCCAAAATGTATATGATAAATTTGCATTAGCTGAAATGATGAAACAAATACATGCATTACCTTAACCCAAATCCTCAATATACCTCGAATGATATGCGCAAGATGATGGCTTGATTGATCCTTGTAAGATTATGGATGCAAGATGAGATTGATGGATTGAATGGATGGTTGAATATTAGTTGCTCAAGATTTTGGCAGCATAATAGTATTCAAGGACTCAACATGATGAAAATGACTTGTGTATGGTGTGATTTATAAAAAAGGTTTGGTTTGAATCAACGGTTGTGATTGCAAGTTGTGTTGAAAGATGTGGACGGTCAAGATCGATTAGGGTTTCCCACTCAAAGAGGGATTGTAATCACATGACAAGTGTGTGATGGAGAATAAAGGGAATCTAATTCAAATATTATATTTGAATTAGTTTGACATGTGAAGGCATATTAAGTGGGAGATGAGACATGTGACATGTGCCGCAATGTGATGAGAGGTGAAGGAATAATTCAAATTTTTAATTTAAATTATGTGAGACATGTGAAGGGGTATTATTTACTAAACAAATGGGACTTATTTAGTTAATTGGAATGTGATCAAGTGGGATTAATTAAATAAAGTGGATTTATTTAATTAATCAAGAAAGTAATTAAGTTGGTCAAATGGGATGGGGAATTAATTAAATAAATATGATTTATTTAATTAATTGGCTAAGTGATTATGATAGGATTAGGAGTGGGGTACATGGGATTTGTGAGTGGGATGAGGTTGGATGACCTAGAACCGAGGGCAAAACACACAAGGTCATGTCAACAAGGTGTTATGTCAAGACATGGACATTTTTTAGTGTCTACAGATAATATGTGTAAGAGGTTCGCAGAAGAGATGTAGAAAGAGTTTGAAATGTCTATGTTAGAGAAATGTTGAAGAGGTTTGGTATGGAGGATTCCAAACGAGTGAGTGCTCCAACGGTTATAGGTTGTCACTTGAGAAAGGAAAATAAGTTTCCTAAGGTTGATCAGACTCTTTATAGATCTATGATTGGAGAACTATTCTACTTGACTGCTTCTAGACTTAACATTATGCATGCAGTATGTGTGGTTTCCAAAATACAAGCCAATCCTAAGCAAATTCATGAGAAGGCAGTAAAAAGAATATTTAGATACTTGAAAAGAACTCTAGATTATGGCTTATGGTATCCAAGAGGTAATGACTTTGATCTAAGTTCTTACACTGATGTTGATTGGGTTGTTTGTGTTGATGATAGAAGAAGTACAAGTGGTGGTGCATTCTTTTTAGGAAGCATATTGGTTTCATAGCATAGTAAGAAACAATATTTAGTATCTCTATCAACTACAAAGGTAGAGTATATTACAGCAACATCTTGTTGCACACAAGTGTTATGGATGAAGCAAACTTTGAAGAATATCAAGGTACTGTATGATGAGCCTATTCCTATCTTGTGTGACAATACTAGTGCTATCAATATTTCCAAGAATCCAGTGATGCATTCTAGAACCAAGCATATATCAATCAGGTATCACTTCTTGAGAGAGAAGGTTGAAGATAAAGAAGTGAAGCTAGAATATGTTTGAATGAAGAATTAGATTACAGATATTTTCACAAAGGCTCTTGCAAAGGACACTTTTGAGTGTCTCTCGTAGAGGTTAGGGGTAATTGCCCCTCCTTCTTGCTAGATGCATAGTTGGTGCATCTGTCCAGAGGGAGTAATTCATGCTATATCTTTTTTCTAGACTGATGGTGACTATCTCTTAGGGGGAGTAGGTAGTGGTTGTTGTTGACACGGGGAGAAGGTTGAAAAGAAGAGGTTGTGCCCTAAAGGAAAAGAAGTTTCCCTTTGTCCTCGATGTCAAAGGGAGAGAATGAGCAGGTGTGTGTTGTCATCAATGCCAAAGGGGGAGATTGTTGCACATATGTTATCTAAGGTTGTCACTAATGTGGTTATCATTGATGTCAACACTATGCTTGGAGGCTTATTTTGATAATATACTTTAATGGTGTGCTAGCATTGATGTTGCTAATGTTCATGGTTGGATGTCATGCCTTGATTAATGTCAAGTAAAGTTGTATTGAGCATGTTTGTGGGCAACAGAGATGATTTCATGATGATATATTAAGATGGGAATTAGAAGCTATGCTGAGGTTACCAAGATGTTGTTGATGACTTGTATCATGTTGTATGATCCTTCCTATTGTTCCTAAGGAAGTATGTCTTGATACAAGAAGACTCTAGTCTCTAGATGTTGGTGAAGGTTTCTGCTGCAGGAAATTACCTGGAAGACTTCTTGGTAAAATGCTACGCATTCCTCTACATTCAAAGATATGGTCATGTGGTTCAGAACATAAGTAAAGTATGTTGTAAAGGTGCTAAATCACAAGTTTCATATCATTTTCTCCTCCACAATGAAAGTTATAAGTGACAGAGTTCCAATCTGTGCTCTGGTAGTGTAAAGTGATGATGAAGGCATGGTAAAATGCTCCGCATTCATTCGAGAGTGAAGGTTTGCTCATGCAAATTTGTAAACATGATCAAAGATGTTCAATGCATGCTACTTTGCAGTATCAACTGATTTGGAGGTCCGCAAGTTTAATTTTCAAATGACAGTGTACTACAGATGGTTCTGGATGCCTAATTGTTCTCAGGACACATGATTGAGTACTTGCACTAGTTGGAGATTGTATAGATCAGTTATATGAGTTCATGTGGACATTCTACATGTCTCTATGCTTCTTAGGTTTGATGTACATGCAAATCTTTCAAGTTTCTAGTACCACACAAGGTTTTCAAGTCAGTATAGGAAGAGTTATTGTTGTTGAGGTCGACTAAGGTATGTTGATGATGTGCACCAAAAATTTCTTGTTGTGCAGAGTTCAAGGAGTGTTTGGAGATGGTGTATGGGTTATGCTGACTCATCTGGAAGAAGAATAAGTAATGTTTAATCATTCATGAGTACCGCCAAGATTGTAAAGACCGATGTGCTACAAGCTTCTTGTGTTCTTACTTAAGGGTGAACTAATTCAATTTTGTGAAGCATACGGATGTTTTTATTTGAAGGATAATGCTATGAAGGATGTTTAGACTGGGCTAAGCATGTGTTGGGATCTGCAAGGCATGTCTATTTTCCTTACGAGTGACCCTAAAACCTTTCTTCAATGACTGGTAGCTTCCTTGGGTTGTAGCCCTAAAACAAAGTTGTAATCTTTTATTGCAATGAGCTTCATATATTGTGAGTTAATCCTCACCGTGGTTTTTCCCCTCTGGGGTTTTCCATGTATATCTGGTGTTATATGTTGATATGCATTGTGTTGATCTTTCATGTTTATGTTAATACTGTAAAGTTTGAGTTTTAATCTACTCAGGAGGATTTGAAGTTTGTTTGGATACTAATTCACCCCACCTCTCTGTATCTAGGTGTGTTCAACAAAATCATCCATGTAGACCTCCATACATTCATTTGCTAATTCTATAAAAATGGCCAGCACAGCCCTTTGGAAGGTGGTTGGTGCATTGCATAGTCCAAATGGAAGCAGTCTGTATCCAAATCCCCCCCAAGAGAAGGTTAAGGTGGTCTTATCTTGGTCCTTAGGTGCCACTTGAATTTGACTGTATCCACTAAAACTATCCAAGAATGGGAAGTATTTCCTCTCTGGTAGTTTGTCCAACACTTGGTCAATGAATGGAAAAGGGAAATAGTCCTTCTTTGTAACCTTGTTCAATTACCTATAATCAATACATACTCTCCACTTTCCATTATTTTGGGGCACTATGACCAATGGGGACACCCACTAGCTATTTGAGATAGGATAGATGAATCCAGCCTGCAAAATATTTTCTATCTCAGTTTTCACAATTTGTTTTAGTGCAAGGTTCAATCTTCTCTGAGGTTGTCTGAGAGGCTTAAAATATTTTGTATATATGTGGTGAGTGCAAATCTTAGGAGTTATGCCCCTCATGTCCTTATATTCCCAAGTGAAAGTTTCTGAATGGGAAACTAGAATATTAACTACAAGTTTTTCCTCCTGCTCTGCAGTTAACTGAGTACCGATGTTTAGTGTTTTTTTGGGTAAGACCATAATTTGCTTTGTGGTTTATTCCATGGATGTTCCTACTCTACATTTTAGACTCATGGTGTTTAGGGAGAAAGAATGTGGGAGCAATAGATGGAAGGTGGCAAGTTCTATGTAGAAAGCTTCTCCACAAGGTATAACATTGGCAAGGGTACAATGGGTTGCAATCAAAAGTTCATGTCTTAAATCCTAAGTGAGGTCTATTGTGTCCCCTTCAACAAGTATTTGAGTTATGTCTTCAGGGGTGTCATAATATTTTTCCCCTTTCAACTCCCCTAAATGCTCTATAATAGCCACCATGGCCAAGGAAGAACTATTTTCTCCAGTGGTTGGTTCATCCACCCAAACTCTTCCAAAGTATTGGATAAATGGTTTGGCTGGGGGGTACAAGGAGATCTTCTTCATTCCCATTCAAAGTATTAATCTCAATCAATAAACCAATAATCTCAATAGAAATTGCAAGTAACAAAGATCAAATAACAAAGAACAAACCATGCAAACCTTGTTACTTTGTTGCCTCCATTGTTCGCCTAGTCTCAATCGATCTTTTGTATGTGAATTGACGCCCTCAGAAAGTATACTTCCTTGCTTTGTTTTTCAAGATGACGATGGAGAGATGGCTATGACACTTTTTGTAATGAAGAGGAGCTTCAATATAATAAAAGGGTGATCACAAGCAATGGTGGAACTTGGGTGCCAAAGGCACGTTGTAATTCCTGCAAAGTAAGGGTACTAAAAGCTTGGATGAATTAAATGCAAGAATTAGGTTCAATTTATAGACTCATGAGAGAAAAGATCAACGGCATAGAAATAATCAGAAGATCAACGGTATAGAAACCTTGAGAGAATATGCGCAAATAGAAAAAAGACAAGTGTCACACAAAAGCTGTTTTGTTTGAGTTCACTGCTTTCTTTTATAAATATAAGATTTGATTTCATAAATTAGAAAGTTTTTTTCTAATTTAAGAATTATTGATAAAAATAAGGTTGATTGAATCAGTTAACTCAACTTGAGATTTAATTTTGCATGATTTTGAGAGAAATTAAATAATAAATTATTTAATTTTGTGTGTATGAAGAAGAAGATTTATTTTTAGAAGATTTGGAAGATTTTTGAGGAATTAGAAGATAAGAAAGCAAATTAAATAAATAGATTTATTTAATTGTTGGTGCATGATTTGGAAGAATAAATAAAATATTTGACTATATTTTATTTTTAGAGATTAAGAGAATTTAAATAAATTTGATTGATTTATTTAAATTTGGAGGAATAAGTGATTTAATTAAATAATTAAGAATTATTTAATTGTTTGGAAAAATTAAATTAAATAAAGGATTTTATTTTATTTTGACTTTAGAAGAGGTAATTAAATATTTTGATATTTAATTAATTTAAAGGAATATGAATCAAATAAATAAATAAATTTATTTATTTATTGATAGAGGAAATAGATGGAATAAATATTAAGAATATTTATTTAGACAGAGTCGCGTCATTTTTTACGCATATACATTTTGCCCCTCTTTGATGCAATGTGTTTTATCACGTTGCTTCAAAGAATAAGAATTTCTGATAATGATACATGTCTCAGTTTGCCCCCGGTACAGGTTTAACGATAGGATGCCCCCTCGGGAGATTAGACGGGAAGAAGGCAGAAGGACGTGAGATAGACAATCTCAGGATGAAGAAGGTGGAAAATAGGTTAGGGTGAAGAAATTGGATGAAGAAAGAGTAGAATGATATGTTATGCAAGATAAAATGATAACAACACACAAGCAAGTAAGAAAGATGCATAAATGATACAAGAACAAAGAAGGTATTACCCCTATCAAGCGGTAAACCAATGATTAATTGATATTGATTGACGATAGTGTTGTCATGGTGGGGAATGATAGATCCCTAGAGCAGCACGAAAGACGTGGGAATAGACACATCCCACTGATACTTATGACTGATTGAGTTGGTTTACGACCAGACAAGGATCAAGACCACTGATCGTGATCGGATCATTTGACAAGATTGACTTGACTTGATTGGTATGGATTAAGGATGGACCTGCATTTGGATCATTTCTTGGACTGAAAACTAGAACTGTTGATGAGAGATATGATGCTAGATAGAAATTTGGTTGATAGAAGAATGACTTGACAAAAGGACTCACAAGCTTTTGATTGTAAACAATGATACTCTGCATAGAATTTTTATTGCATGGGATAGTATGTGAGATGTAATTGGATATGGATACAGATGCTTTGTGGATGCTTTCTGGATGCGAATGGTTTTTTTTAACATCTTGATATTGCAAGTATTTTGAATTTCTTATCTCATCATTGGGCGCTTTAAAATGTTGTAAGAAAATACAAGCATCTAGGTATAATTAAACTGAGATGACCTGAGTATCGCTTACATGGATTTTGATTTAGCAATTTAATACAAGCATCAAGGTATAATTAAACTGAGATGACCTGAGTATTTCTTTTGTATGAATAGACAAGGATTTCCCCCCTTTCATGTTAGACCTCTGAAGTCTTCGATGATCTTTTGCCGATCATGTTGTTAGATAAAGCTTTCACATTACTAAAGATTAATCCATAAACAGCAGACAAAGAAAATGATTATGCCCCCATCATAGCATCTCTAGTTTTGACATCCCCGAGTAGCATAAGAGACATAATAACAAAAATCAAGACTCTGTAAGTTAACCTGATCACAAACCCAAAACATTCTTGCATTAGATGTGTTTTCTTTCCATAATTTAGATGGAATCACTTAGGGTGCTTTAGGTACATGTTTGCTTTGCTTTGGATAGGTTGATGCCTTGCATCAAGACTTTTGCTTGGAAGCGTGCTTTGCTTTGTGCTTGCATGTATGTCTGGTGAAATGGACCCTAAGGGACTGACCTAGTGCCTCAGGGGTGCATTGCTAAATAGCCTTGCCTATGTGACGACGTAGAGGCAATGTAGTTCAGGGACTTGGACTCAGACGTAGATGGACTAGAGGATAGATGACAAGATATAGGATGGATAGCAAGTGGAGCCTTGGGGGCACATTGATAATGGCCTTGCCTACGTGATGATGTAGAGCCAACATAGTTCGAGACTTAGACCCTATGATACTAATGACAAACGCTATACTAGGCTGACATTGTGGATAGGATATTAGATAGGACCTTAGTTGATAAGGCAACAAAAGAGATAGAGTATCAAGCCATGATAGGTTATCATTAGGTTTTTATTATGAGCCAGATATGGATCAGATGAAAGACGATGGTAGGAAGAATGGACACAAGGTGATTGGTTTCCCAAAGATGAAGAAGGCAGTTTATCACAAGTAGCGCCTGTTTACCAGGTTTTCACCACTTGTTTTTATTTGCACGGAAGCTAAAAGTACACATAATGTGATGCTGCATCATGCAACCCTAGAGAGTTAGGCTAACAGGTGCTAAAATTATAGAAATTTTTTTTGAAGCAAGTAAATGCATTTACACTAGATAAAATTATCACTATTTACAATAATTAAACAAGATGAACAACTAACACCTCTAGGGAACATAACTGCATCAGATAAACATAAATTCATTACAATACAAGTAACATACATCTTGATACAACATAATTACATTATTCATTTATAGATATGAATAGTTACAAAGTTCAAATACAAGATTACATGATTACAAGATTCATGACCGGTTACATCGGTTTACAATATACAACAAGATTATACAATATAGCTCTGAGGATGCAAGTACAAGTCTGCAAGAAAAGGCACATTTGTAGTGAACACGAATCAAGTCGACCAAGAAAAACCAATGGATTAAGCTCTTCCACCCAACCATGTGGAACCCTGAGGTCCACCCCCTGAGCTAGGAGATAACAATGAGGTTCCACTAAGTCAGGGGATACAAGTAGGCAATTACAAATTTGACACAAACACTACAGATTATCAAGACTACAAAAATCATCAAGACAATACAGTACTCCAGAGGCAATAACAAAAGATAAAGAGAAAGTAACTAGACTACAACAGGGAGAGTGTCATCGCATGGTCCTAGCATGGGTTATCTAGGCTATCTCTCTCTAGAAACTAGCCCCATCTATGGTTACCCTGGCAGCCTCTCTCTAGGTACCAGCCCCATAGGGTGACAAATGCGGAGCGGACACATCCTCTCATGGAGACAAGGAGGTCGACCTTGCCGACCAGGTCTTCTCATCCCATCATTAGCCTGTGAGAGCACTCAAGGCATGGGTGAGGCATCATACTTATCTTGTTATGTGAATTACTACCCAACCCACCTAGATAAATTATTAAGTTATCACTTGATTACAACTTTCATGGGGTTATCCAGGCAGCCACTTGGGGCACCGGCCCCACCATGAAAGCCACTCTCCTACATGCAACTAGCAACCCCTGACCAACATCTAGAAACCAAACTAATATCATGCATGGACAAGGGACTAAAAGGCATCTATCTTTTTGCAAACCATTACATTACATAGACAATTTTAAATCCAAAACCTCAAACCACAAAACTTTCCCTTATCCACTTCATCTCAAATCAATTAAAACATTTAAAAAGACATGACTTAAAGTTAAACTGGAACCCAAGTAGCCTACCTCTGGAGTTGGAAAATTGAAACACAATACCACTATTACTACATCCATTTCACGATATGGAAAAATAAGGATTTAAACGACTATTACATTCCATTAGAACAATATGACTCAAAACCAAAGAATAATATAATAAACCAATTACATCATTACTACTTGACACTAAAACTAACAAGGGAAATTCAAGCAAGACCATATTTAAAATTAACTCAACATATCACCATTGAACACTTTAAATCGGAAACCACTATAAGGTTCTCACTCTCTTTTAAATAAAATCTAAATACTATTCCATTCTAGAATTATAATTTCATCTAATATTTGTTTAACCATTACCATAATAATTCAATTCACAATAAATCTTTAATTTATTATTTATTTATAAAAATCAATGTACCACATGATAGTATATTACTAAATTATAACTAAAAAAAATTATACTTAACAAGATAAAATGAGTATAACTAATATTTAACTGAATATATTTAATTATAAAATTGTAATACCATTCAACATTTGTTTATTCACTAGCATTACCATTATAACCTAGTCAAACTCTAATTTAATTCATTTAACACACACACATTTACTAATTAAATTATATTCTTAATAAAATATTTCAAATCTATTCTAACACAAATGAGTTCACCAAATTTTATTCCTAAAAAGTTGATAAAAAGTCTAGTTTAAGAATTTACTAACTCAAAGTGATATTCACTAAAGCAATGTTTACTAAACATTAATGGAGTATCTATTAGCAATTTTCTAAATTAATTCTTTTGCCAATACTTCTATTTAAATGGACTCTTGCTTTAGCTTCATTATGAGGAAAGAACAATAATAATATAATTTTATTTGAGAGACTCTTAATTCAGAGAGGAGGAAATTGAAGGAAAACTTTTGAGATTCATAACAAAATAGAGAATGATCTACCAAAAAAGCCATGAAAGCAAGATAGCAATGCAGATTTCAGAAGCACAAGATGACTCCAAAATAAATTTTTAGAAATTCCAATGCAAGAAAGAAACAAGAAATTTGCAGAGGGACAAGAGAGCAACAAAAATGTCTGGCAGAGCAGGAGAAAATTATAGTAGATTCAGGAAGAAAAAATGACTCCAGGAAGTACTGATCACAAGCAAGAAACAAGTTTGTTTATCTTTTTTTTTTTTTTAAATTTTAATTTTGTGCTGACTAAATCAGCCCATCCAAAATTTGATCACCCAAGCTCACGCTCCAGGCAAGCTTCATATTTCATTTTTTTTATTAACTGAGAATGCCATGATGAAACACCGTACGGTAGGCATGAAAGAGGCTCTAAAAAAGAATTTTTTAATTGCCCAGGTCATCCTCCCACTATTGGAAACAAGGCAGATAACTGAGAGTGGGGGAGTGAATCAGTTATCTCTATTATCTTAACTTTCTTTTCTTCTTTTATAATTTGTGCAGCATCAAAACATATAAGAATATATAATCATGAGAACAGAAATAAAATCAACACACATAACACAAGGAGTTTTACGTGAAAAACCCTGCTAAGGGAAAAACCACTGGGTGACTAACCCAAGATTGTATTCTCTGTTAAAAGAATAAGTACAAAATGGCACTTGCCAACTAGGGCTCACTGCCCGAGCACACTAATCACAAGAGGCACACTGCCTACAAGAGACTCACTATTTAAAGAGCTTATAGAAGGTAATTAGGTGTTTGAACTAATGAGAGGCATCTACAAATGCGAGAGTTCAATTCTGGTTAGGCGCAATATACTGATCTAATGTACTTCATTCTTCCTCTACTCTAGTGTTGCTGCTCTGTCACATACCGGACTTGTATTGCTGCTTAAACACTTATCTCTACTTTTCTTCACACTTTATTTTATCATCTCTGTATTCACACACTCCTACATAGTGGAATCCATCTAGTATATATATCCACATCAAGGATTTCAACAACTTTCTAGTTAGCAACCAGAATACTCAAAATATTTACTAATTATTGATCTATCAGTTGAATCCATGCTTGATTTGTGATGCGTATCAAAAACATAGGCATAGAAGTCATCAATCATGTCGGCCAACAGTGTATGATCCCTCAAATTGCTTTATCAACATCAATTACTCATCCAAATTGAAGTTTGATGCTCTGTCGGTTAGTTCTTCCTCTGTCTGTTCTACTTGACTAAAACCTAATGCTCAGATGCTCATATCTTTTCCATGCTTTACTACCAGAGGCTAAATCTCTAGAATATAGTAGTCATGATACTCCTCTTAGCTTATCCAAGTCTGCAACTTGTTGAGTTACACCATTTGAGAGATCCGGACCTGATTGTCAGACCTTGTTGCATACTCTATTCTTGTTCACCGAACCAAAACAATCTTCAATCTAACTTCCGATATAGGCATACTATGTACTGCAGATGTGTGGGATAGACTTTTTTACCATCAATGACAACACTCATGAAGCTACACAGTGTCTCTTGCCAACAATCTCCCCCTTTGGCATTAATGGCAACACTGAGTGAAAAATGACTAAGTGTCACAGCAAACTCCCCCTTGGCCGATGCTCTGTCTTATGCACTGTTTTACTGGAGCTCCCCCTTAGCTAGATTCCACATTTTTCACTACTCCTCACTCTCCCTTTGACATCAATGGCAAAGGGTGGAATCTGTACACCAAAATTTGCAAAAATTAACCTATACATGGCCGCATAAGTATACATACATGTTATACTTACATATACTTGAGTATATCCGCAAAAGTGGCCTTCAACTGTACAAACTCTGTGGCCCAGCTCTGCTTCATCCTATCCAAAATGGAGATGTGACCACTCAATAAAAATACATATGCTTCTACCCTTCTTAGATCTACCAGATCACTGGTCTGGGTTGTGGTCTGAGCATCTGTCAAGGCCTCATGCATTGCCTCTAACTTAGGGATAATTATCCCTCTGAGTTCACTCATCCTGTTTGTTATATTCTTCTTTTCTTTGTCCAGCCTCTTTATTTCATTTATAATGACAATAGCCTGGCATTCTTGATTCATTAAGGATGTAGTGAGGGGATCAAAATTCTGAGATAAACTTGACAGTTTACCTTCTTGCTCTTTCACCTTCTTTTCAATATCCTTTGTCACTTTGGGCCAAGATAGACAAAATTTGTACATGTCCCCACCATCTTTAAGAGCATTTTCAAGGATCTTTATTCCAATGTATAGGGTCCTCCTATCATTAGCAATGAGTCCCTGTATTTCAGTGAATCTTTTTGCCAAAAACTCCTTCTGGACCTTTGCTTCTGCTGATTTCTCTAAAGATTCAAAGTGAGTGCCAGCAGAATTTACCAGAGATTTCAAGTTACCAGATGGAGAGGCTGAAGGATCCTTTTGAAATGATGGCATGATCTTCTCCAGCATCCCGGATGTAATCTCCAACAACTCACAGTCTTCCATGTGAGATTTCATAAGTTTTTTTTTTACTTTGTCTTGAGCAAAAGATGCTATTTTCATTGTCTCGACCAGAGAGAGGGAATCAAAATTTAGTGGTCCTTGGAATAGTTCAGGTTCATCTATCTCCATCATTTCTTTGTTCAAGAAGTTCTTTACTGCCTCTACAATGTCTCTTGCTGGTGACTGAGTCTTCTTTTCTTTTGGGATCTCAGAATTGTCATCAAAGGTCTTCTCTTCTTGTTTTTCTTCTTTTCCCTTTACCTCCTCTTCTTGACTCACTTTCTCCTCTTTTCTTCCTTCTCCTTCAGCTCCTGAATCTGGAATGTTTGTAGTGGGATCCAGAGGAGAGATGTTACTTGTATTTATTGCTTCATGAACTTCCTCTTCTGGAATAGAGGAATCCAAGTCCTTAGACTTCTCTTCACCTATCTCTTTTGATCCTTCTACATTTTTGTCAAAAGATTCTTCATTGGCTGCATTTAATCCTTCAACATCCATGGTGGAAGGTTCTTCATATGTTTCCTCTATAATAGGAAGATTGAATCTTTTGAAGGCATTCTGGATGATGTCTTTTGTTTCTCTTGCTACTTGGTCAATTTCTCCAAGCATAAGTTTATTCATTCTTGCTTTGCTCCAGAATTCATCCTTGTAGTCCTTAAAGATCATGTCCATTTTCTTTGGAGTAATAGAAGGATAGAACTGAATTGCTATATGTTCCCTAATCTCTAGGTCTTTTTCTTTTGCATTCTCTTTTCTTACTTCAAGTACCTTCTCTAGACTTTTGGGAATCAATGAAATAATTTCAATGAGTACTTTATTGTAAATATTTAGATACCTGATTGTAGCTTCTTCTAGAATCCTCTTGTCAGTATCACTGTATTCATCATAGAATTCTATTACTAGTTGCAGGTTCCCATCCACAGTGACTGCCTTGATGATATCATGAATTGAAAGAGTGGGCTTCTCAACAAATTCTTCTACCTTTTCTTCTTTTTTTTACCGGCAGAGAATTCCCCGGATGATTTCTTCTTCTTCTTCATTTTCTTAATTTCCTCATTAGACTCTATTTCTTCATCATCCTTGTGACTTGTGTATGACCTTGTGGCTTTTGTTTTCATTCTCTTTTCTCCCTTTCTGGATTTCTTGACTTCTGGTTTGGTGGCTCTTGAGCTCTTAGGAGTGGCAGGTGCAGAGCTCTTGGAGGATCTAGTCCGGGAGGAGGCTTGTACCAGAACACTTCCTTTCTCTGCTTCTTTTTTCTCTTTCTCAGCTCTTTCAATTTTCTCTTTGTTTGCATCTACTGCCTCTTTTGATATGCCATATCTTTTGGAAATTTCTTCGACTTCCCTTCTAACTTTCTTCTTTATCTCTGGTTGTCTTAGTTCAACATGTATTTTCTTTTCTTCAATAATGCCATGGATCCGCAGATCAAAGTATCTCAATTTTGAATCATACCGGATCTATCTATGAAAATCTTGCTTTACCGGATGGCTGTCAAACTAGATCAACTTAAACGGTTAAACTCTTGCAAAACTCTATGTAGATCTTTCATATTTTTATCGAGGGTTATTTAGATATTTTTCTGAGAACCCTTTAATCCGCAGCATTCCATGTGCCAAATTTAGGCACTAATTGACTGGCTAGGGGAATTTACTTTTCTTTATGACTCCCCCTGAGCTAGAGCTCATCTGTTTAGTTTCTGGAAGGAATATTAGCACCAGATTCTGGTGCGGATCCATCCCCAACATTTTTTGTACTCTTCTTCACCCAAATCTTACTCATCTCCCTTTGAACTTCATCTGCATTCACTTTGCCTTTTCCCTTATCTTGTTTTTTATTATGATGCACTGGATGCTTTTTATCCTAATTTTTACTTCTACAGAATTTGGCAATATGACTGGACCTATTGCAATTGTAACAAACAACATTTCTTTGGATATTTGACTGATATCCTCTTGATCTACATTGATTCGCCATATGTCCCATTATATTGCATGTAAAGCATCTACCATTGAATGAATTGTTTATTTGCATATTTCTGCATTTATGAGATTTGTGACCATACCTTTTGTAGTTGAAACATTATCTGGAGAAGGATGGATTAGTCTGATTCATGCTCCTTCTACACTGGCTTGATTTATGACCGAAGTTGTTGCAATTGAAGCAATATCCATTGAAGGATGGATATCTTTGAGCATTTGGTTGCCTTACCGGAGGTCTTCTAGGCTTGTTTCTTTGATTTCCTGATCCAAAGTTCTTCTAACCGGATCTAAAGCTTTCACCTTTCTCATATCCCAAGCCAGGTTTGTCATCTACCCTCTTTTGGATTTTAAGAAGAACTTCAAGTTGAGTTGAGCTTATCTTGAATTTCTCTTTGTATTCATTTGTTGTTTGAAGATCTTGTTTAAGAGTGTCTATCTGACTCTCAAGTTGTTCTTCATTATCTCTAGCTTCTTCAAGATCAGATTCAAGATGCCTAATTATTCTGTCCATTTTGTGGTAGTCCTTTGTCTTCTCCTTAAGGGATTGTTTTAGATTATCTTCAATTTTCCTTTTCTCTTCAATTTCTTGGGTGAATCTCATAACCCCTGATTCCATCTCATGCCTTACCATAATGACCTCTTTTGATAGCTTCTCACATAGCTTGTTTTTCTCATCCATATCTTCATTAGTATCATTGGCTTCACTCTGATTTGCTAATTTTTGAAGTAGTTCCTTTCTCTTCTTCACAGAGATACTCAGTTTTTCTTTTAGCTCATTTATGAAATCATCAAATTGTTTGAGTCTTTCTCTCAGGTTATTGACTTCAGAGTGGGATTGTTCAAGATCATCTAGGGTAGACTGAAGTTGTTCCTTCATACCATACATATCCATTGAGATTCCCAAATCTTCCTCAAGATGTTAGGCTTTGTTTAGAGGAAATTAGCTCTGATACCAATTGTTGGAAACAAGGCAGATAACTGAGAGGGGGGGTGAATCAGTTATCTCTATTATCTTAACTTTCTTTTCTTCTTTTATAATTTGTGCAGCATCAAAACATATAAGCATATATAATCATGAGAACAAAAATAAAATCAACACACATAACACAAGGATTTTTACGTGGAAAACCCTGTTAGGGGAAAAACCACGGGGTGACTAACCCAAGATTGTATTCTCTGTTAAAAGAATAAGAAGTACAAAATGGCACTTGCCAATTAGGGCTCACTACCTGAGCACACTACTCACAAGAGGCACACTACCTACAAGAGACTCACTATCTACAGAACTTACAGAAGGTAATCAGGTGTTTGAACTGATGAGAGGCATCTACAAATGCTAGAGTTCAGTTTTGGTTAGGCACAATATATTGATCTGATGCACGTCATTCTTCCTCTGCTTTAGTGTTGTTGTTCCGTCACATACCAGACTTGTATTGTTGCTTCCACACTTATCTCTGCTTTTCTTCGCACCTTATTTCATCATCTCTGTATTCACACACTCCTACATACTAGAATCCATCTAGTATATATATCCACATCAAGGATTTCAACAACTTTCTAGTTGGCAACCAGAATACTCAAGATATTTACTAATTACTGATCTGTCGGTTGAATCCATGCTTGATTTGTGATGCGTATCAAAAACATGGGCATAGAAGTCATCAATCTTGTTGGCCAACAATGTATGATCCCTCAAATTTCTTTATCAACATCAATTACTCATCCGGATTGAAGTCTGATGCTCTGTCAGTCAGTTCTTCCTCTGTCTATTCTACTTGACTGAAACCTGATGCTCAGATTCTCATATCTTTTCCATGCTTTACTACCGGAGGCTAAATCTCTAGAATATAGTAGTCATGATACTCCTCTTGACTTATCCAAGTTTGCAACTTGCTGAGTGACACCATCTGAGAGATCTAGACCTGACTGTCAGACCTTGTTGCATACTCTGTTCTTGTTCACCGGACCAAAACAATCTTCAATCTGACTTCTGGTATAGGCATACTGTGTACTGTGGATGTGTGGGATAGACTTTGTTGCCATCAATGACAACACTCATGAAGCTACACAGTGTCTCTTGCCAACACCCACGTCGTACGGTCAAATGGGCAAAGACTTGCAACAAAGAAGTAAAATTTAATATAGAGTTTGAATAGGGGAAAAGAGACTGTATGACATTAGCTGAGGAAACAAGATGTATGTAGTTTAGAAGTTGATAAAATCAACTCAATAAACATAATAAAATCTAGCAAAATGAGGGAATTAGAGATGCACAACATCAGGCAGAGGTGAAATCTTGATAGGATTTCATTGAAAGTTCTCAATTTCTGGCAATGAAGTCAAAGGTGCAAAAGCAGAGCAATTTCACTTGGCCCAATACACCAATGGTTTAAAGATTGATAAACTTGCAGATTTGACATATAGATAATATGAGGCTTCATCAAGATGAATGAAGAGAACCAATTTAAATTTTCTCAAGAATCTGAAGCAACTGAGCAAAACTATCAGGTACAGCTAGTTATAGGAAACTTCGAATGGTGATAGGAAGGCAAGAATTCTCCTAGGATAAAGAGACAAGTTCAAATACACACAAGAGATTCAATAGGGATTTAAACTAATTTATCTGAATTGCTACAGAAAATACAAGTAAACATACCCAGAATTTTGATCCAAGGCTTCAATTTCTTCAGCTTCCCGTAACAATTTTTCCAAATTTCCCTCCCTCCTCTCAGAATGACTCTCCCTAAAAATAACTCCCCATAAACTAAAACTAGGCAAAATCCATTAATTCCCATTACTCCAAAATCCGTTACAAAATCCCACTAACCCCCCTAAACCTAAAAGCAAGTAATTTTACTTTACAGAGAGATTCTCCAAATCAGGAATCTCATACGACAACTCACATGAAATAATTTATTAACTAATATTATTCTTTAACTTACCATATACTATTTTAATAAAACAATATTAAATGCGCATGATCAAATCATATTAAAAACATTAAAATGATTAATATTAAAATAATATTAAGTACTTATGACTCAAATCTTATTAAAAAACATAAAATAATTAATTTAATCTTTATTACAAATTACTTAAATAATATTCCCAAATCTCATTAATAATTTATGACTAAAAAAATACTTTTATATTTAAGTTATTAATAACATTACTATTAAAATAATTTATTTCCAACCATTTCATAAAGACTGAAACCATCAAATTCAATCAAAGACAATTATATACCAGTGACGACCATAAACTAGAGGCAAGAACCAAAGAGTGACATCCAGACTCATTAACACAACTAACGACGAAAACTGGCCTAGGGAAACCCATGTTATCTCCCATCAACATTATCCATTGGTGTAAGGGTACGCTCAGACCTACTAAGTCAGGTGGAGTCAATGCCCGGTACCTGCAACCTACATCAAAACGATAGGTTGTATATAGACATATGCATATATATCAAACACACAGAGTCAGGGAATCGTAGCATAGTAGGTTGCTTGAAACAAGTATTACTACACCATCCCTACTCTCATGCATAACAATAAACACAAACATTTTTAACTGATAATCAGATAACATTCAATCCATAAAGCATAGTAACATTATTCTGCATAATAACTATCCATCAACTAATCATGTCAAAATACATCATAACTGTAATAACAATAATGTCACCATCCTACTCATAACACATGTCAAAACCACATGAGTCAAACATAGTCCATCATGATCATAACAAGCATAAACCATAAGTCTATCAACCATATGTCTCAAAACTATCTAAGTGCAATAAAAAACTATCAACTGTCACAAGCCAAAAATGGGGGGCATCACATCCTCCCCCCAGAATCAGGCTTACTCCTAGAAACCTACAAATAAGTAAGGGTATAACTCTCTCATCCAGGAAGCATCCTCCTAGGTAGTAGAAGTCTCATCATTAGGATCCCACTGGACCCTAGACTGCTCCATGTCTCTACCCCTAAGAGTCTACTCCCTATTCGGACAGGAAATTTTAAAATTTTCTTGTATTCCTACCGACACATGTCCGACCAAATCAGAAAACATAATGTCCAAAATCATAATGATACCTGGTATATTCCATAAAAATCACATGACTTTCACCACAAATGAGTGTATCACTCATCAAACTACACTTAATGAAGGGCTTTAGTCCCTAAACTTCGGCAAGACCTCACTATCGTTATACCGATCCATGTTAAAAAGAGTATCGTCATGAGAGCAATGATCAGGGAGAAGATTTCAAGAACTGCCGATGGAGAAAGTAACACCGATGACCTTTCATCGAAGAGAGAATGTGCGGTCACACCGAGTAAATCAATAACGAGGACTATCGGTATAAGAAAAGACTATCAGAGAATACTCCGAAAACCCCCCCAACAGTATAAATCATACCGATGGAGGAATTTGGTAGGACTCTCACTAAGCATCCCGTGGAATGGAAGGAACTATTGATCATCGACAAGAGATGAACATCGCAGCTAAAAATTAAAGAGTCTCTGACATTCTAATGTCTCAACGACTAACGAAACTGTTTTGGCATAAGTCACGTCGATATGTATGGAAGATAAGAACCATCGGTGAAACTGAACAAGTCAGAACGAGGTTTCTAAGTCTGGCTGAACCGATGGTCATAATGATAAAGATGTCGATGACATATTGTGAATGGTCACTCCAATCAAGGATATAAAAGGGCTATCAGGGAAACAACCATGATCAGAAAACTTGAAATAAGTCATCCCGATGTCATATCTCATTCCGATGACAACAATGACCATGTTCATCGACAAGACTCTCACCGATAGTCATATCAGAGACACTTAAGATATAAGAAAAGAATGTTATTCCCATGGCAATAAAGAAAGTCAAGCTGATGACAACCATGCCCACATCCATATAGGCTAGATCTTGGAAATATCTTGCCGATACAAACTTAGATATGAAAGATGACATCGAGGAGACAGATGAAGGGTCACAGCGATTGATCCATAAGCAAATGTTCATGCCATAAAAAGTTATTAAATCACCCTAACATTACAAAAATCATACTGATGAGAGAAGTTATGACGATGTGACATCTCACAACAATCATGAAAATTAAAACTCTAGAACAATTAATTGCAGACAAGAAAGAGATCATCTGAAATGCCATTTGAAATCATTGCAATTAAGTTTGAAAGAATTGTCTGAGAGGAGCACGCAAGCAGAGACTTGGAAGGCGAAAACAGGGGAATTCAATCATTGCCTCCAATAATAGGTACACATATACAAACTTCTATGCAGTAGCTTACAAATTGAATTTGTTGTCTAAGATTAAAATGGAGACTCCAGTGAAAGGAAAAAGCAGAAAACAACAGGGTGAGACTAGTAAACCTAAAAAACAAAAAATTGACAAAAGCCTTGATGAGAAAATAAAAGATAGGAAACTAAATCAAGACTTAATTGATCAATTGCCTGGATCAACTCCCAAAGCCCGAAGATCTGCACAACTTAGGGTAGAAGTAGAGAAATTGGAAGACAAATGTAAATGTCTTGGAAACGTGTGGACTCCAATAAGAGGTTACGAATTGTTCAAATTCCACTACAACAGAAGATTTAGGAATTTCCCAGTGTCTAACCAATGGCACTTGAATTTAGGAAAATTGGTCATTCCTGATGTGTTTCTGAACGCTGAACTCCTCAAACTCCTGGCTAATCAGTATAATCCAAGCCTCAAGGCCATATGCAACCTGCAAGGGGATCCTATTATACATTTGTCTAAGAATGCCATTTGTGAAGTTTTTGACTTAGATGATTTATGTACTGCCCCCATAGTTTATGAAGATTTACATAAAGAGTACTAGAGAATGGATACTACATATAATGGATGGAGATTTCCTATTCACAGGCCTAGGGTAGAGGGAGAAATAGTGCCTCTCAATGAGAATGATGGACCTCCATTTCATGTGTCATTATTTGAACCATACATACAATACACATACTACTCTGTGGGCCAAGTCCTAGAATTAGAGGTCCCTGATTTCATGACAATTCCTCTAATGGTGATAGCCACAGACATCCAGTGCCACAATGCCAGGTAGTTTGACTATGCTGCCTATGTTTTTGGTAGAATTGATTCTAGTCTGACCGCAATAAAGAATAATACCCCATCAGTTTCCTTTGAACACTACTCACTCCTCATATACATGGTGCTTTATTATGGCCAGGAAGTGGGATTGTGGCCAAATGAATTCAAAGTTGTTCCAGTAGACCAGAAGGGCAAAAGTCAACCGTGCAAATGTGGACCAGAATATGGGATAGTAGGTATGCCCATTCTAGCTATGTTCAGTTTGAAGAATACTGTGTGAAAGCGTTATACAAATATTTTAGTCATCCCTGTGAGAATTCATTATCAAATGAAATAGAGAGGTTTCTCAGACCTAAAGATTTTGGTGGTCCTCCTACTGTTACCCACAACTGGGGAGACTGGTATTGTTTTGAGGATGCTACCATGGTCAGAGTTTATGGTTTTGAAGACACTCCTTTTATATTTCCTAAGACTGTTCCTGGCATAATTGCTCACTTGGAAATAGTTAGGCAAATGAATTGTTCTAATGTGATGCATTTGAGCTCCTATGACAAACAATCTTTTATGCCTAGTACTCTGTAATTTGGATATTTTACTGTGGTATCCAAAGAGGGTTATAGTCTCATTATGGATAAACTGATGCATTACAATATGAGATGTGCTGAGGCAAGAAAAGGATTTGATCCTGAGGGTTTCATTGACCTTGCTTAGAGAAAACAAAACCTTAGTGGATACACACATGTCCCATATCCACATGATTATATCATCAGGAATTTAGAAGAGACTAAATTTAAATTAGTGGTTGAGAAATATAATAGGGACTTAGATGAGAAGAGGAAACAGGTTGCAGAGATAGAGTTGTTGTCCTCTGGTGATGAAGGGTCTGTAGAAGAAGAAGAACCACATTAACAAGCAACTATGATATCTAAATGAAAAATGCAATGCTATCAGTCTCCTGGTATGGAACATGATGAGGAGGGGTCTGCTGATGAGGATCCAAGACAAGTAGCATATGATTCTTTTATTTCAGATGATAAATTTATTCATTCTAAATAATTTAAATCATTTTTATATAAATGCAAGGGGAAAGAAATCAGGGAGTTAGTTGATGATATCTTGGCTAGCAATGAAACACAATTACTTGATATGTTGAAAACAACAGTGGATAGTGAATTGCAAGATATGACTCCTAGTAAGGGTAGACAGCTGCTCAGAGAAGCAGGGGTGATGATATTTCCTGGTCTAGATTTGAATTCTACTTTAGTGTTTGATAGCTTTTTGCATAATACAGATACAAGCTCACACCTGAGGGTGTCACAGAAGTGTATATGGGCACCAAATATAACAACGATGAAAATTCACTAATGATATGGGCCTTGTATCCTCCCCATAAGAAGACAACCATTATAGACACTGAGAAGGCTTTTGGGCATGTCATGACTTTGAAGGTAGGGGAGACTGACCCCTTGATCATTGCAGAAATTGGTATAAATATTGTAAAATTGAACAAAGCGCAGGCTCAGATGCTGATTAAAGAACGAGATGCATATAAAATGAGTTGTGAGAGATTAAAAAAATAAAATGATTATTTGAAAGATACTATTAAGAGCACCTTCAGAGGGTCAGTGAAAAGATTAACTCAAGGAGAAAGCTCACAAAGCACCCAATCACCATCTATTGACCAGATAGCTCAAATCTAGATTGACACTCTTGCAACGGTGCTCCAGAATAGGCATGCCAACATGATGCATTGGATGAACCAATTTTGGGATATTTAGTCTAAAAATTATAAACTAACCCAAAAGCATAAGAGGCTTGGAAAAAGGTTGCAGGAAAAACTCCATGAGATACAGGGCAAGGATGTATCTGATACTGCAGATACTTCCAGTACAAAAGATCTGATTGAGCGGCACCAGAAATATTATGATCAGCTTAAGAATGATGCCAAAGAATGTGTTGAGGCTTCAAAAGTAGGAGTGCCCATGTTACCCAAGAATGATAAAGAATTGAAGAGCAAAGATGAATGGAGTGAAGACTATCAAAAGATATTGCATGAAGCCTTAGGAGCTCTCAAGGACAAAGACTCTACATCTAGGGAAGCTTGCAAGATCTGGAGAAGATGGTAATGATGGATGTGATCACAAGAAATGCTATTGAATTTACTGATACACACCGCAGCCAGGAGTATTTGGATCACATTACTCAGATATACTTATGGTTGAACAGAGCTTAAAGAATTGTTATCTTTATTATTGTTATGTTAATCATGTTGATTCCCAAAAGACTTTTTGAAGAGTTATGTCTCTTCATAAGTATTTCTCTATAGGTTGAACATGTGATGTTGAATTATCATCAGCAGTAGGATATAATACATGAAGTTTAAAATATTTTAAAAGACCATGTTGCAGGCATTATATGGATGAAGTAAATTGAAGTTCTTTGATTTTGTGGTTTTATTCTGGCATCAATTGTTTGTTAAAATTATTCAGTTATATGGTTGTCTCCAGTTCAGTATTTCCTTGTTATTCAAATTGATATATCAAGTATATATTTAATTTGTCAATGCACATTTGCTATATTTGTGTGATTGGATTAATTGGTTTCTATTAGAGGAATTAAAATCCTTCTAATCAATCACAGTACCCTAGAAGTGTTAGTTCGGATCACTAAGAAGAACCACATAATTAGGATTGGCATTCTGTCTCCAAATTGATATTATCTATTGTTCTTGCATAATTCATTCAATTGGTTCCTTCAAGAAAGAATTAAAATTCCTTCTGGTGAATAACAAGAAACCTGATTGTATTAGTTGGATTATTAAGAAGAGTCTGTCAGTCATTTCCCTGCACGTTTATACAAGTTATAAACTAAAGTATTGTGCCAAATAGTTAGAGTTATTGCCCACTATAAGCCATTGGTCTGAGTCTTCCATTTGACTCTATTTACCCAACAAGGCACTGGTCTTATCTCAATTCATCATTTTAAAACCCTTTATTAGTTAAGCACAGTCATAAAATTTACCTTGATATTGCTTATACAATTTATTCCAATCATCCATCAGATATTAGATATAGGATTAGTTAGCAAGCTTTCATCTATTCTACACCATTTTCCATTGTAGGTAGATCCATTTACTTAGTCAAAATCTTTACATTCAATCTGCTTTAATTTTCAAGGTTCACCCGCCTAGGTTTAGCAGGACCTAAAGTGTAGGGAGTCATCAAACCCTAAAGATTGATTCTGTCGCATTAGTTCAAAAATATTGCAAATCTAAGCATAGAGCCTGGCATCCTCTTAGGATTAGCAACCTACATTTTTGAGACCTAACAAATTGGCGACTCTACTAGGGACTAAATAAAGGACCTTAGTAAGAAACCATTCTTTTATAGAGTCAGAAATTTTGAAATACAATTTGGTAACTCTGCTGGCAAGAAGAATCTAGAAAGATAAATTTTAAACTTTTTCCTATTTACAGAATAGGTGGCAACTCTAGAACCTGTTATAACAAAAAGTTAGTACCAAATGGATGGTAGGAGATCCAAGATGGAAGGGAAGAAATTGCAATCATCTCCACCAATTAGAAACATTCCCAAAAGAAATGGAGCATCAAATTATTCTCACCAGAATAATAACCAGGAGGCTCAAGAGGATAATACGGAACAAGCTATCACAACTCACAATAGTTTTACACCTCTACATGAATCAAATAAAAATCTCAACAAAGTAACTAATGATATATTGGCAAAATATAGACCTAGTCCTCAAGAACAGCTTGAATGTGAAGCATGGGCCATGAGGGAAATTGATCAAAGGCAAGCTGAATATGATTTTAAAATGTCATTACAGCAGGGAGAGGGGGTGAAACATGGATTCTCAAATCAGGAAATGAATGAAAGTCCAAAGAGTATGAAAGGGATGAATAAAGCACAACAAGATGTGCTTAGGCTCCAGGAAGAACTTGAAATGATCAAGATAGAGGAAACAAAGAGGTTGTTGGAACAAGAGATTCAACAGATAAAGACTAGGACTAAAACAGCTCCCCCAAAATATGTACCTCCACATAGAGGAAACACTTCGAGGAATCCACAGCAAAACTTACACCAAAATACAGGCGGTGTCTCCAATTCACAAGCATCCGGAAGTCATCAAAACACCTGTTGGTCATGATGTTAGTCACAAACAAACATAGAATAAAAGTACACATTAACCTTTATTCATCTTGAAAGATACAGTGAATTTAGAGAATTCATGATCCCAAGTCTCTGGTGATTAGGTCTTAATCGACTGACGTTACTCAGTAGTTAATGTGAACTGCTGTTTCCATTTTGGGGCCTTACGTGAAATTGCGCCATCATCATGACATTCCTGCAGAAATTCTTTACAGAGAAGTCAAATTATGTAGTTATTAGATGAAAAGATGTAGGAATACCTCGATCTTTACATGATATTTTCAATTGTGCATGCTTTTTATTCAAATATGCTAAATATTTGCGATTACCTATGAGATGTCTGTGTATTTGCGTTATTTGCTTAAGATTATCAATTATTTGCAATTGTGATGGTGAGATGTTCTGAAATTGAAAGAAATTAAAAGAAATACTTCTAATTATGTTGAATCTTCAGCTATTGATCCACATACATACTTGATACTGTCATGAGGAGAAGAAATCAAACCATATGTTCACCAGGACATTCCACAGCTAGATACAATTGATGCAAACTTCAGAGGATAATGAATGAAAACAATACATGCAACATGATAAGCACTCCAAGGGACGCAGCAAATCAAAGCACATATCCAGAATTCAGACACAGATTACTCAGGATTTACGAAGATTTGTAATCAAAATACTCTTCTCTTTCATTAAGTATGCAAAAGACATGTACATATACAGCAGCTTTGAAATGAGCCCTGAATATTTCAGCAAAAAGATTTCAATTAAGTTTCGAATGAATCTAACAAGGCATTCCACCACCTTTTATAGAGTAAGGTGAGGAATCTGTTACAAAAGATCTACGGATCTGATATGTCAATACAAATCAATGGTCATCATTTCATGACTTGTCAATTTTACAAAATGGCACAAGTTGCCAACTGGCAACTATCTATATTACTTATGCAAATATTCCCCTTCATGATGTATCTTCATCATGTTCTTCAGCTGATTCATGTGGATCATCATCATGTGCATCACTTTCTGAACCTTCTCTATCCTGATGATGATGCTGCTGCATATGGGGTTGCATGCTGCTCTGGATCTGTTCATATGACTACACAACCTGATCTATTCCTCCGCCATCTTGAGTCTTTGCCTTGATAATGGCGTGCTTGTGTGCCTCATACTTATCCCTGCTATTATCCAGCTTATTTTCCCTGTCCTGCAATGTCTCACTGCAGGTCTCCATCTTGACCTTGATCCTCATCACCTTATTTATAATCTCCTCTGTCAAGTGGATGAGTGGACCATCATCTTCCATCTGGAAGTTACTGTGCAGAGCCTTAAGAGCAGAGTCTTCATCTTGATTCTCTCTTTTCCCCTCTACTTTGCCTTCTAGTGTTTCTAGCATGTCTGCCTCAATGCCCATTAAATCACGTAGCCTCATGCTAATCTCCCTCAGCTTATTATTGCATCTCTTGAGGACTCCGCATTCAAAATGTACATCTTTGTACCAGATGTCTATTAACAATGCAGTATTATTATTCAATACCTGCTTACTGATAAGCAGTTGTGGGTTTATCTTCCTTATTTCTCCCAACAGGCTGAGGACTTTCTCCAGTTTATAAGACCTTTTCCCTGTCTGCGTCTGCAATTTGTCCACCTTGGTTTTGGAGTCACTTAATATGCTCCACCTCTTCAACCAACCCTTCATTATTTCTATAGCATCACCCAATGTGGATGACATCCATTTTCTTATTACGGATGCCTCATGTTTCATGAGGTCCAATTTATTTACCTCCTCCTGAGAAATGGCAGTCAATGGGACTGCAGGTTCACTTGTAGTATCATCAGGATTGGTCAAGCCTTTAATATATGCATGCAACTGAGCAATGTGCTCTTTATGTTGCTTATTTTTTTCCTTCTCTCTTTTCACTTTCTGAATTAGAGAGTCTATGATGTCCTTACCTTCTTGACCTTCCTACTCTTCGTTGGCAAAACCCAAATCTACTGTGCTTATCTGAAATTCATCCACAGTGATTTTGCCTTTCTCCTTCTCTACCGCAGGTACAGCAATTTGTGCAGTTCTTCTCCCTGTCGTCGGATCTCTCTTGATAGCCGATGTCATCCTGGCCTTTCTCCTGGGCTTCATTATATCCGCGGAGAACAGGGTGGAGACGTCGAACTCTTGGATTTCAAGTTCCTCTTCAACATTTACCTCCTTTTCTAACCATGGAGGCACCTGATCATGCTTTTCAGCATCATGGTGTTGTTCACCCCTATCTCCTGTTTCCATCAACAAGCGTTGTGGAGATGGTGATTTTTCCTTTTCTCCCTCTTGATGCTCACCTTGCTGTTGATCCTATGGTGCCTCCTCCTGTTGAGGAACTTCCTTTGCTGGGGGAGCATCTTCTCTGTGTGGGGAACCCTGCGGTGTACCTGTATGTAGATCATGATGATCATGATCTTTCTCCATCATTTCTTCACCTGTCCCCAGTTCTTCCCCTTGTGGAGGTTGATCATCCTCCTTTTGTTTCTCTATTTCTGGTGGCATGTCCACCGTTCCAGATGCTGTAGGATCTGCCTGAGGTGATGGCATATGTTCTACAGCCGCTACTTATTCTGTGCCTGCACTATCCACCTCTTGTGCCTTAGCAGCGGGATCCTCTATTTTTTCCTTCTTCTCATTAGCCTTTATTTCTTGGACCTCTACTATAGCAGGCCCTGCTGATGTATCTTGTGGGCTTTGTTGGCCTGATTCAAGAGCATGGCCTTCTGGTTCTGCCATCTCTATCTCCTCTGTTAGGTGGCCCTTATCAGGTGATCCTGCTGGCTTCTCAGGACTTGCATCATGTTTCTCTGCCAAGTCTACCACTACAGGACTTGTCACCTCAGCGATCAGTGTGTCCATCCCTATGTCCTGAGCTACCTGCTCCGGGCTCTTTTATGGTTCCGGGCTCTTTTCTCGCTCCGCTTCTGCTTGTTTCATCTCCTCAAGCACTGATTGAACCGTTGGAGGCTTGTGAGGAGTCATGCTGATGCCAGCAGCCAGTGGTTCCATTTCTTGTGCAGCCACATCCTGCACCACCTCATCATCAGACAAGTTTATTGTCTCGTCTAGCGAGACATGCCTTTCCGCTTGTGTCTGAGATGCTTCTTTTTGTTGCTCTTCAGCAAGTTCAGTCTTGAACTTGACAATGGTAGGAAGCGAAACATTGTGCTGAAGTTCCTTCGGTGATTCACTACCTGCCCCTTCTAATTGTGCTGGGGCTTGACTTATCTCACCTCTCATGGAGGTTCTTGGTTTCTTAGGTGTGGTGGGAACCAACACCTGTGGAGCTCTCCTCTTTCTTCTTATTATTAGTGGAGCTTCCTCCTCTTCTTCAGGCTCCTCCTCCATGAGGATAGCTTTGCCTGGTTGTTTGGATGACTGACCCACTTCTTGGGTCTCTGTGATTCCAGCCTCTGCTGTCTTGGTTTTCCTGGGCTTTGGAGGAGAATCCGATTCTGATCCTGATTTGGCTGCCTCCTCCGCTGTGAATACTGCCCTTTCAATTATGACCCCTTTGGGTCCTTTTTCCACCTTCTTGCCCCTTGGGGCCCTTTTGCTAGGATGCTGTGGTGGAGGGATCCTCTCTCCCTTAGTCTTCCTCTTCTCCAGCAGGAAGTCATCATATTCATCTGCAGGGATGTCCTGCCCCTTCTTCTTGTTGTCCACCGTGATGGCAACACCCTTCTTCTTCAATGCATCTACCTATGCATCTACCCAAGCTTGGGTCAACTGTAGGGTTCTGGCAAAGAATGGGTCTAAGGACATATCCTCCTGCATGGTGAGGTCAGGTGCAGAGATGGTATCGTTGTAAATCTTCTTCTGCTCATACTCATCTGCCATTATCCTGCCGTCATCACTCTTCAGCTGCTGAGGGAGGGATATGCAGTCAAACGTTCTAATCTAGTTCAGAGTCAACCTCTGATACCTCCTTCTCCTGGCTTCTGCCTCATCTTCGCAGTCAGCCCAAAAATCCTCTAGGTGCCTCTCGTGAATAGGCTTTCCTAGGATCTTCTGCATTCGGCCGTAAGGATCATATGGTCTCGTTACTGGGAAGGGCAGTAAATTCATCTTATTCAGAGTGACCATCACCTTCTTTATATTGTCAGAGTCAGGGCACATGTAGTTGCCAATGCTGACTGGGAACAAAATTGGTGGCAGCTTCTTGGCATCCTTATACATCTGTATCATGGTGGAACCCTGCCTGATAAATTCTATTAACACTACTACATCAGTAGGATATCTCGGCAGCATCAGGGGATGTCCTTCGAAACCTTCTATCCTGATATAGGAAAAGGTGGCAAATTGTATGTACCATGCCCCATGCCTGTATACTGCCTCTTGAGCCTCCATGCTCAGTCTTTTAGTTCTGTCATCTTCCATGGTCCTTACAAGATGCATAGAAAATGCATCATTGACCAGTTTGTAATCTTTGATATAGTTGGTTCTTTGCAGCTGGGGATGATGATCCCAGATATATGCTGCATTTGTGCCCGTCAGTTTTCCATCTGTCACCAGGGCATCAAAAGTGCCTTTATAAGCACAGGAATAAACAATATAAGATGTCATGTAGAATGTACAATCTGAACCTCCCAGGTTCATCAGCTGCTCATGCAGAGCATCGCTTATTATTTGGCCCCACAATGGCTTGATGTCTGCATACAGAGACATCATTATTATGCCGTACATCCAATCTCTAAATTCACCAGTATCAGGCTGGCCAGTCACCCTGTTCAGTAGGGCAATCACGTACTGATACTCCTCATTGACATCAAACTTGAACATGTGCACAGGGAGCTTGGCCGCTGCATTGTATGTGCTGTTCTCGGCCCGCCAAGCATACATGTTCTTTCTGGCCGCCTTCTTGTTGGCCTCGTATTCTCTTTCAGACTTCTTCAAGTCTACACTCTTTACCTTACTACCCATTGGCAGTCCAAATGTCCGGGAGAGACCTTTGATGGATAGGTCTGCATACACTCTCCCATGCTTCACCACCTGCCTCGTCTGAGGGTTATAATTCCGGGTGCACTCAATGACGAGCTCCGAAGACTCCATGGAGTATGGGAAGCCAGCAGCTTTCCACATACTTCATACAAACACTGCGTCCAATACTGGACTCTTGTCATGTCCATCATTCAGCTTGGCTGACCAGGCCTCTAGGTTAGTAATCCCCTGATGGGTGTCTGTAATTGCTCCATATTTGAACAGGACCCCTCTCTGAGAAGAGAACATAGGCCGGCTGAATTCTTCCTGATTCTTGACTAAGCATTTTTCAGCCATGGGTACCTACAATTAACAACATTTCTTCTCACAACAGGGATATGCATGCATACATATTGCAAATATCGTGCCTATTGCATCAATTTCACATTACTTACTTATATGGATACATAACCAGAACTTACAACATCATTTAGAAACAACCTGATGAGGGTTTCAGTTCACTTACCTGGTTATGCAGAATTTCCTTTATACCAGTATATCGTCAAGACGCTCTTAATTCAACTGCTGATCACTTCCTTCCTTCTATCTGTGAGCTCGAATTGCGCAACGGTAACTGTTATGCGGATATGGAGGCAAGTGCTCTGTAAAACAATTTTAACGCAGGTAAATGTAACAATGGCGGTTGAATTACCTCTTAACCTCGTAGTTAGGGTAAATTTGGGGCACTCTGACAAGTTAGATTGCAATCTTTGATCATTCGTGCGAAAACTCAGGATCTCACCAGGTATTTCATTGGGTTCCGGGATCAGCGGGAATCACCTACCATATCTGCATGCATTTAATGATAATGGCAGCAAAGGGAGCGGGGGGATATCCATATGACGGGATATCATGAGAGCAGGATGATATTCACGAATATCAGGTTGAGCTTCAATATCATCCTCCCAAGCATTGAAATTATTATCGCGACAAGATTCGGGTAACAATGCACCCTTTGTTTACGTTTTAGCACATCAGGAGGATATTTCGGTTTATCAGGTGATGTTTCAAAACAAAAATGATGATGATGAGCCAAGCTTACTCGTCTTCCTTTCTGAATATCAGGATGATGTCATCATGATATTCATTCTTTGTATCGGACATGCTTCATGATGTCATCGTCATATTGGGCGAACATGATCATGTTTACAAAATATCCTGTTGAAATGTAAATATGATGATGATGTCATCAGGATGTTTGTTTCTTCGTTTATCGTATTCAGATGATGTCATCAGGATGTTTGTTAAGGGTGATATTTCGCGTCAGGATGATTTTAACGAATATCGGGTTACTTTTCAAAACATGATGTTCGCGGTATAAAAGACCGCTTGACGGGAAAGACTTACTACCATTTAAAGTTGTCGTTCGGATATTTGAGCCGCAGGATATATCGGGGGATGTTCGAATATGATGATGATCTTTAAACAACATGACTCAAATTATAAAATATGACCCCCCCTCTTGCGAATATCAAGTTTGACCAAAACTTTGACTGTTCATAACTCTCACATCCTGATGAATACCAGGGTGATGTAAAAGGCAAACCTGCATGAATTTTAATGTTCTTTCAAAATATGAGGCCATCGACAGGAAATGCAAATTTTGACAAACTGACCTCATATTGGGGACTTACCTCATCCTGACTCATCGTGATGATGCACTTGACTGATTTTTACCAAACCGCCAGAAAGCAAGAAACACAAACCAAGCCAAAAGAAGTTGGGTCCCTGTTTTGCCAAATCAAAATGGGGCGTGTTGTGTAACCACACAACAACTTGCCACCAAAGAAAATAAACAAATTCCAATGATTCAAGTGATGTGATCACATTTATCTATAGTGCTCTAATTCTGTCTAAGTGTAAGCATCATGGTCCTCTGAATGATAAAATTTCATCATGGTGATAATGCTAACAAAGGATCAGGTGTGTGCATATGATTAATTATCCTCATCTTGAAAGTAAGTTGAAAACGTAAGTAACTAGTGTTAAACTACATAGTTGGAGATCATCCCTCATAGCCAACCTGGATAGAGCCTTGCTGCCAGCAGGCGTCTATAGCCCTGGCAAGGTTATCTATACAATCTCCCTAAGTAGAGCCCCACTGCCAGCAGGCGTCCATAGCCCTGGTAGAGTTACTTAGATGGCCTAATTTTATTTCTTTTCTGATTTTCTTTTAAAATCCACATCTGATATCATCATGTCATCTCATTTGTACAAGGTATAGTCACTTGCAGCTTTAGGTTGGAGATTGCACTGGTAGCAAGGGAGTCCCTTTAGATTTTTCACTTAACACCTATACTAGTGTGTTCAACAAACCCAAGGCTGTTAGGTGTTTCATTGTGATGGATTCACTTTGACCAAGAAAAAGCACCCTGATGAAAAGACATCACAAACCTGATCATGAACACTTCTTAGAATGAATCATTAAATGTGATCTCATCATTTGAATCTCAACAACTTAATTATTTTCTAGGGTGATGAAGTGCATCATCCTGACTTATCAGAACAGGGTCCCAACCAACAAAACAAAACAAGCACAACAAACAAACTGTACAAACAACTATACAAATATACATTATGATACATATGACTATCACGAAGTCATTCAGGCCTGGAAATAATGTTTGAGGAATTGTCCATTGACTGGCAATGGGACATCCTCGCCTGTCAGGTTCTTAAGCCTATAAGTGTTGTCTCCTAAGATCTCAGAAATCTGAAAGGGACCTATCCATAATCTATCAAACTTACCATGATCACCTTTCTTTTCATGGGCTTTATCCCACATCAGGACTAAATCAGATATCCTGAAAGCTTTAATTCTGGCTCTCTTGTCAAACCAGCGTTTGACAACAGCCTGATGCTTAGCAAATTGGTCAATCGCTTGACTCCATTTTTCTTCCAGGTGCATCAACTGAAGCAACCTGACTTCCTGCTTATTATCTATGCCTAGATATTCTTGAGCAAACTGTAGAGTAGGAATTTTCAAATTTACAGGGAGGATAGGATCTACCCCATATACTAGTTGGAAGGGTGAGTTTCCTAATGCAATTTTCATTCTAGTTCTGTCTACCCATAGGGCATATTTCAGAAATGAGTTCCATTCCCTGGGATTTTTCTCTATCAATTTTCTTATGATACTCAGTAAATTCTTGTTGGTGGATTCTGCTAATCCATTCCCCTGGGGATAGTAGTTGGACGAAAACTTAAGTATGATCCCATGATCAAAAGCCCAACTTGACAATTTGGTGGAAATGAAGGCAGAACCATTATCACTTACCAATGCATAAGGAGTTCCATACCTGGTGACAATGTTGCTTTCCAGAAACTTAATGACATCATCTGCAGTGCAAGTTTTACTGCTGATAGCCTCAGTCCACCTAGTACAATAGTCAGTAATCATTAGGACATACCTATGGCCTGAGGAAGACGGAGGATTGATTGGTCCTATGAAGTCCATGCCCCACTGTACAAATGGGCGCTCTTCCACCACTGGTTGCAACGGTTGTGCAGCATATTTCTCTCTGTTGGCAGCAACCTGGCAAACATGACAACATTTAACATGATGAGCCGTGTCTTTAAAAATTGTAGGCCAGTAATATCCTGCTCTGAGGATTGCATGTGTTGTGGCCAATGCTGATCCGTGTGCCGTTCCAAACTTGTCATGTAACTCTGTCAAAACTTTATTTGCTTCTGGTTTCTCTAAGCATCTCAGGTATATTCCTTCATAATTCTTCTTAAACAAGGTTCCTCCCTTCATCATATACTTCTGGGATCTTATCTTCAAGGCTCTTCTCTGTGAAGCTTGCATTCCTGAAGGACATCTTCTGGTGATTAGGATGTGCCTGATATCTGAATACCATTCTCTCTTATCTTTCTCATTGATCACATACTGCTAACTAATGATGTTTGGATCAATTTTAGATATCATCTGGCTCAGAGCTTGTCCTCTCACCAGCTTCATTGGTGTGATCTCCATGTCGTATTCTTGTAATACAGTAATCCATTTGGCTCTTTTTTCACCAGGTTCACTCTGCATCAGCAGCATCTTCACTGCTGCATCTGGTACCACAGCAATCACTTTGCTTCTCAGTATATAATGTCTAAACTTTTTTACTGCTCTGACTAATGCAAGTTCCTGTCTCTCAACATCTGCGTATCTCAATTCAGCATCCCTGAAAGGACAGCTCATGAAAGCAATTGGTTTCTCTTCTTTCTCTTCATTTCTTTGAGTTAACACTGCTGCAGAAGTATGCTCTGAGGCAAATGAGTAGATGTAGAAATCTCTTGTATAATCTGGACTAATGAGGACAGGAGCATCTGAAATGGCCTTCTTTATATCTTCAAAAGCAGCCTTGGCTTCTGGTGTCCACTCAATTTGTGCATCCTTTTTCAACATGGCATTTAGTGGTCTGACAATCTCAGCAAAGCCGGTGATGAACTTCCTCACAAAATTTATCTTACCAAAGTAAGACTTAAGTTCCTTTTTGCTTCCTGGAAGTTGTAACTTCATAATAGACTCCACCCTGTCAGGATCGATGATAATTCCATCTTCTGTGATCAGGTGGCCTAGTAATTTTCCTGTTGTGACTCCAAATATGCATTTCTTAGGATTCAAAGATATTCCGTATTCTTCACATTTCTTTAGTACACTTCTGAGATCAGCAACATGATTTCCCCTTTCCTTGGAGAAAACCGTCAGGTCATCCATGTAGATGACTATACATTTTCCTATTAAGCCTCTGAAGGCTATCTCCATTGCTCACTGGAATGTGGCTCCAGCATTTATGAGTCCAAATGGCATACGTCTATATGCAAATATACCCCACTTTGTGGTGAAGGCAGTTTTCAATCTGTCAATTTTATCAACCATTACTTCGTTGTATCCTGAAAAACCATCTAAGAAGGACATCATTTTGGCTCCATTTACAATCTGTAGAACTTCATCCAAGGAAGGCAAAGGATAATTATCCTTTTCTGATGCTCTGTTTAGGTTCCTGAAATCTACACATAACCTGATGTCTCCATTCTTCTTTCTGACTGGCACAAGATTTGCCACCCAAGTGGAGTGCCTTACAGGGAATATTATCCGGGCATTTAACAATTTCTTGACTTCTTCAAGGATGATTGGTTCAAGCAGAGCATTGACTGGCCTCTGCTTCTGTCTGAAAGGTTTTGCATCCGGCTTGAGAGGTATAGTATGAGTTATGACAGAAGTGTCATATGTCTTTAGCTCATCATAAGTCCATGCAATCACATGTATGTAATCTTTAAGGGCCTGAGTTATTCCTTCTAACTCTTCTGGTGTACAAACCTTACCCAATAAGACATTTCTCTTGTCATCAGCTTGTCCAATATTCACTTGTGAATATTGACCTCCATCTGCCTTAGGCAGATCTTTATGTCTAAGCATATTATCTAGATCAAAAGCTCTTTCTAATTCAATCATACCTTTGGGAATTCTGTTGCTAGGCAATTCTAATATCTCATCTTCTTCCCAGACATGATCTTCCATACCATTCTCATCTATGATCTAAGCTTCAAATATGTCTCTGTTTGATATGAAGTCCAAAATGTGCTGATCATCATCAAACACTGGAGATTAGTCACATTGTCAGGTACTGATGGTACTGACACCAATTCTACTGAAAATCTCTTTAGACCAGATATAGACAGCGGTTCCAACGTACTGGCGGCCTGGGCGAGTGCATCTGCCCTCTGGTTATGTTCTCTTGGTACGTGAATGATATTAAAGGCATCAAAGTCCTCAATCAGGTCCCACACACGATGTCTGTAATTTGATAGTTTTCTGTAGTTACAGGAGTAAATTCCTCTTACCTGCCTCACAACTAGTTCTGAATCTCCAAAGACATGTAGGATCTTCACTTTCTTCTTATGAGCAAACAACATTCCATGAATCAGAGCTTCATACTCTGCGACATTATTGGTATAGGGGAACTGTAATCTGTAAGCTGCTAAATAGGATTTTCCTGATGGATCAATGAGATCTATTCCTACCCCAGCACCTTGCTTAGATTTGGATCCATCAAACCTTAGGATCCAAGGCTTATCTTCAGCAGGAAATTTAGCTGAACTTTCTTTTCTCTTTGCAGCTCTGGCTGCTGCTCCGCCTAATATCCACTTTAACTTAGGGATGTCATCATCCTCAAGTTTCTTCTTTCCTTTATTTTGTGAGCCTGATGGCTTTTCTGTTTTCTCTTCCATATCAGCAGGAGGATGATGTTTAGGATCCACAGCTGCATGCTTCTCCAAAATGTGTAAGCATAGTGAGCAAGTTGTTTCTGAGTGAGGCGCCTCGTGCAGCCTACACCAACCTTTAATTAACACCTCGTGGGAAGATTTATGCTGTCGTGTCATCTTCTTTATTTCTTTTACCAGAAATTCTTCGAACTTCGTCAGGTCACTGCCTTTGTCTTCATCAGATAACTCATAATCTGGTTCCATGAAGCAATCGCTACCAGGGGTGATCTTTTCTTTTGTCGCGTCATTCATCTGATTGGACACCAGGATCTCTTCTGCTTCCGGGATATGACCTTCATCATGATCTGTCGGCTCTTCTGTTCCTGCAGAAGACAAATAAGAATTAGTATCGTCATCATCATCAGATGTAGCACTCACCTCGGAATATGATGATGATGCCTCACTATATGTCTGCTCCAGTATCATCATGTCTAAGCATGTTTCACAAGTCTTTTCCAAGTGTGCTTCACCGTGTAATCTGCACCATCCGTCAATTAAGATATCATTAGCAGGTATATTTAGTAATTGACAACGTTTTACCTGAGTAGATAGATGCATCTCAAAATCTCTGAAGCGATTCATTTTATTTTCATTATCAGGATCATTATTGAGTTCTATAACTGGCCGGTCTTTATGATGATGATCATCATGATGATGATGAACATCAAGCATCAGGATTTCTTCTATTTTAACAGTCTGTGGCCTGATGCAATAAACTCCAGGTTCTACGTTCACATACATGATCTCATTCGTTTTGTTGTACTCCGTGATCATATGTTTCATCCTAGGTTCAGCATCATTCCTGATCTGATTAGGTATACCTTTCCATGGCAACCACATGTGACTGAAATCTGTGGACATATATCCATTAAGCGTCTTAGACCAGTCTCTACTAAGCAACATCCCATAAGTATCAGGTATGTCAACTACCTGGATGTCAATGTAATACTGGATCCTAGGATCAGATGCTAGCTGCATGTGAATGTGAGTTAGTTCTCCTACTACACTTACTTCTGTCTTGTCCAGCTAAGTGACCTTCTTTAAGGATTTAGCAGGATGCAGTCCTAATGCGTTGCATATTGACAAAGGCATAACATTCGTTGAGGCTCCGGAATCCACTAGACAGTTGTGCAAGTTTTTGCTGAACATCCTTATAGTGAGGAGAAATGGAGGTGATTCAGTTTTATCTCTATACAAGGTCATGTGGGAGGTTTCAGCGGCTTGGACTGTAGATGACACTTTAGGCTTGATAATATTATCCTTAGCAGCATGATCTTTGCCATTGGATTGACTTGAAAGATGACTATCCTCTTTAGGAGCAGGATCATCTAGTGACTTCATGAATGCCTTTTTGATGGCAGGAGTTTTCAGTAACTCCGATAAGGACAGGCTGATCTTGATTTTCTTCATTTCATCAGCCAAATAGCTGACTAACTTGTCAGACTCCTGAGGTGCATTTACGACCTTTGTTACTGTGTTTTGAGGAGACAAGTATTGAGCATTTACCTTGGGAAATCCAAGGTTATTGCTAGCCTTAGGATCAGGAGGTGTGTTGAAGTTGTTTGGAGGCAAAGATGATGTCAACGGACCGGTAGGTCAGTTGGCACTACTTCTCAGGTTATAATTGTGCTTACCAGGATATTGCTGCTGATATGCATGTACTTCCTCATGCTCTCTTGCAGGTTCATTTTCATCCTCAAAGGGGAAAACATAATTTGTTTCAAAGGTTAAAGCAGATTCCTCACAGGTTTGATCATAACTCGGATGAGGCTGATTAGTGTATGTTTCTAGCACAAAAGCTAAGTCATATCCACAAGGAACTATCTCATTTCCTTCTGCCTGAGGTGGATTTCCAGAAGTGTTGGACACTTCAATCTGAAAGATGCTGGCAGCAATCCTAAATTGTGGACAATCTAATTCTGCATGTGCATTGGTATTGTGGATCCTACACCAATTGGTAAGGGCTGCCTCAGCAAGATTGACTCTAGTAGTCTGCTTAGCTTCACCCGGAGGCTGATTATCCAGGGGTGATGGTAATGAACCGTTATTTGGCCGAGAGTTCCATATTCTGGGCTATCTAGGTGGATTATTGTTGTTTCCACCATTATTGTTGAAGTTATTGTTGTTATATCCTCTGTCAAGGTAGTTTGGTCTGTCATTGGAATAATTCCTATTCTGACCTGACTGTGAATAAAAACCTTGATTTCTCAAATGTGTTACTTCTGTGGTGAGTTTTCTCAACTGAGCAGAAATTTCTTTGATTTCTTCCTTTTCCTCTTGGGCTTCGGCCACTACATTTTCTGTCTGAGGCTTGAAAAAAGGGGATCCATGGTTATTGTTGGATAGATCAGTACCCTGAGGTGTCTGAGCATGTGCAGGATATTGCAATGATTGGCCATTTCCATTAGGAGGAGGCATAATGCTCAATGGAGGTACTTGCAAAGGTGCAAGCATGACTGCTGGGGGTATCACTGCTCCATTTGGATATTGTGCAGGATACTATGGTGAATACGGTGCAGGATACTGTGCAGGATATTGTGACTGTATGCCAGGCAAAGTAGGGAATACTATATTCGGAGTAGGAGCAGGTATCAACTGCTGATTTACCTTGATAGCTTCTTGAAAAGCTCCTGTCAATGTAGTGATCTCTGGATGTGTTCTCCTGATGAACATGGAAGTTAATGGATCCAGGGCTGAATAGTAAATACTCCTAGCAGCAGCATCAGTTACTACATATGGGGTAATTAGATTGGACAACATCTTCTGGAACCTAGCATTGAAATTAGCAATAGGCTCATTCTCAAATCTTTTGATTGTAGCAAACATGTGATAATTCATAGATGGATCAATAGGGATCTTGAACCTGTCAAGAAAAGCTTTCTCTAAGACAGCCCATGAACCAACAGAGGCTTGGCCCAGACTGATGAACCAATTATAAGCCTCTTCCCCTAAGGAAAAAGGAAATAATCTGCACACCACGTCCTGATGTTCTATTCTGGCTCTGCAGCAAGCTTCCTTAAATGTCCTGATATGATCATCAGCATCTTGATAAGGATGATATTTTGGACAAAGTTTGTCCGGATTCTTTGGTAACTCATGATATGCATTAAAGGTCAAAGGTGACTCTGCTACAAAGAAAGACATTGCAGCCTGAGGGGGCTGAACTGGTGGTGCAGCTGGCTGAGTTTGAACTAAAGGTATACCCTGAGGTTGAACAGGAGGTGTTGCAGATATACCGGAAGGTATTTGCAAACCAACAGGAGTTACAGGAGGAGGTCCTGGTGAAGCTCTTGACGCACTAGACCCTAGAGTATGATGAATGTCTACAGTCTTAGGTCTGAAACCTCTAACAGGCAATTCTTCAAAAATTTCACTAGGTCTAGACCTGGTATTTATCCTGTGAGCTAGGATTTCTTGAATTGGAGGTCAATTGGCTGAAACTTTGCAAATATTGGCTGGATTCCACCAGATGAGGTGATATTTGCGGTCAGATGGCAAATCAGACTGGATATTTACGAAATATTTCCGAAGATACTGCAAATATGACAGGATATTGGGGTATCTTGGACCGTAGCACGAGATCTCAAGTGTCTAAGGCTTAAATTCTTCAAAATTTGAACAAATTTGCGTATCTTTGGCCAATATTTAGTGAAGTCAAAAAGGTCTACTGTAAAGCTTGCAATATTTACGTGAGATCTGGAAATCTTTACATAGAATGAACATGTACAAACTTCTCACAGTAAATATTTACGTAATTTACTGAAATTCCCAGGCGATCTGAGGTTACCTTACTCTATGCGTCATCAAACCTTGAAAATAATGATGATGAGAGTGGTTTTGTGGACTCGGCCCTCCTTCTGGCGCCAATTTATGTTGGTCATGATGTTAGTCACAAACAAACATAGAATAAAAGTACACATTAACCTTTATTCATCTTGAAAGATACAGTGAATTCAGAGAATTCATGATCCCAAGTCTTTGGTGATTAGGTCTTAATCGACTGACGTTACTCAGTAGTTAATGTGAACTGCTGTTTCCATTTTGGGGCCTTACGTGAAATTGCGCCATCATCATGACATTCCTGCAGAAATTCTTTACAGAGAAGTCAAATTATGTAGTTATTAGATGAAAAGATGTAGGAATACCTCGATCTTTACATGATATTTTCAATTGTGCATGCTTTTTATTCAAATATGCTAAATATTTGCGATTACCTACGAGATGTCTGCATATTTGCGTTATTTGCTTAAGATTATCAATTATTTGCAATTGTAATGGTGAGATGTTCTGAAATTGAAAGAAATTAAAAGAAATACTTCTAATTATGTTGAATCTTCAGCTATTGATCCACATACATACTTGATACTGTCATGAGGAGAAGAAATCAAACCATATGTTCACCAGGACATTCCACAGCTAGATACAATTGATGCAAACTTCAGAGGATAATGAATGAAAACAATACATGCAACATGATGAGCACTCCAAGGGACGCAGCAAATCAAAGAACATATCCAGAATTCAGACACAGATTACTCAGGATTTACGAAGATTTGTAATCAAAATACTCTTCTCTTTCATTAAGTATGCAAAAGACATGTACATATATAGCAGCTTTGAAATGAGCCCTGAATATTTCAGCAAACAGATTTCAATTAAGTTTCGAATGAATCTAACAAGGCATTCCACCACCTTTTATAGAGTAAGGTGAGGAATCTGTTACAAAAGATCTACGGATCTGATATGTCAATACAAATCAATGTTCATCATTTCATGACTTGTCAATTTTACAAAATGGCACAAGTTGCCAGCTGGCAACTATCTATATTACTTATGCAAATATTCCCCTTCATGATGTATCTTCATCATGTTCTTCAGCTGATTCATGCGGATCATCATCATGTGCATCGCTTTCTGAACCTTCACTATCCTGATGATGATGCTGCTGCATATGGGGTTGCATGCTGCTCTAGATCTGTTCATATGACTGCACAACCTGATCTATTCCTCCGCCATCTTGAGTCTTTGCCTTGATAATGGCGTGCTTGTGTGCCTCATACTTATCCCTGCTGTTATCCAGCTTATTTTCCCTGTCCTGCAATGTCTCACTGTAGGTCTCCATCTTGACCTTGATCCTCATCACCTTATTTATAATCTCCTCTGACAAGTGGATGAGTGGACCATCATCTTCCATCTGGAAGTTACTGCACAGAGCCTTAAGAGTAGAGTCTTCATCTTGATTCTCTATTTTCCCCTCTACTTTGCCTTCTAGTGTTTCTAGCATGTCTGCCTCAATGCCCATTAAATCACGTAGCCTCATGCTGATCTCCCTCAGCTTATTATTGCATCTCTTGAGGACTTCGCATTCAAACTGTACATATTTGTACCAGATGTCTATTAACAATGTAGTATTATTATTCAATACCTGCTTACTGATAAGCAGTTGTGGGTTTATCTTCCTTATTTCTCCCAACAGGCTGAGGACTTTCTCCAGTTTATAAGACCTTTTCCCGGTCTGCATCTGTAATTTGTCCACCTTGGCTTTGGAGTCACTTAATATGCTCCACCTCTTCAACGGACCCTTCATTATTTCTATAGCATCATCCAATGTGGATGACATCCAGTTTCTTATTACGGATGCCTCATGTTTCATGAGGTCCAATTTATTTACCTCCTCCTGAGAAATGGGAGTCAATGGGACTGCAGGTTCACTTGTAGTATCATCAGGATTGGTCAAGCCTTTAATATATGCATGCAACTGAGCAATGTGCTCTTTATGTTGCTTATTTTTTTCCTTCTCTCTTTTCACTTTCTGAATTAGAGAGTCTATGATGTCCTTACCTTCTTGACCTTCCTGCTCTTCGTTGGCAAAACCCAAATCTACTGTGCTTATCTGAAATTCATCCACAGTGATTTTGCCTTTCTCCTTCTCTACCACAGGTACAGCAATTTGTGCAGTTCTTCTCCCTGTCGCTGGATCTCTCTTGATAGCCGATGTCATCCTGGCCTTTCTCCTGGGCTTCATTATATCCGCGGAGAACAGGGTGGAGATGTCAAACTCTTGGATTTCAAGTTCCTCCTCAACATTTACCTCCTTTTCTAACCATGGAGGCACCTGATCATGCTTTTTAGCATCATGGTGTTGTTCACCCCTATCTCTCGTTTCCATCAACAAGCGTTGTGGAGATGGTGATTTTTCCTTTTCTCCCTCTTGATGTTCACCTTGCTGTTGATCCTGTGGTGCCTCCTCCTGTTGAGGAACTTCCTTTTCTGGGGGAGCATCTTCTCTGTGTGGGGAACCCTGCGGTGTACCTGTATGTAGATCATGATGATCATGATCTTTCTCCATCATTTCTTCACCTGTCCCCAGTTCTTCCCCTTGTGGAGGTTGATCATCCTCCTTTTGTTTCTCTATTTCTGGTGGCATGTCCAATGTTCCAGATGCTGTAGGATCTGCCTGAGGTGATGGCATCTGTTCTGTAGCCGCTACTTGTTCTGTGCTGGCACTATCCACCTCTTGTGCCTTAGCAGCGGGATCCTCTATTTTTTCCTTCTTCTCATCAGCCTTTATTTCTTGGACCTCTACTATAGCAGGCCCTGCTGATGTATCTTGTGGGCTTTGTTGGCCTGATTCAAGAGCATAGCCTTCTGCTTCTGCCATCTCTATCTCCTCTGTTAGGTGGCCCTTATCAGGTGATCATGCTGGCTTCTCAGGACTTGCATCCTGTTTCTCTGCCAAGTCTACCACTACAGGACTTGTCACCTCAGCGATCAGTGTGTCCAGCCCTATGTCCTGAGCTACCTGCTCTGGGCTCTTTTCTGGTTCTGGGCTCTTTTCTCGCTCCGGTTCTGCTTGTTTCATCTCCTCAAGCACTGATTGAACCGTTGGAGGCTTATGAGGAGTCATGCTGATGCCAGCAGCCAATGTTTCCATTTCTTGTGCAGCCACTGTTGGATCTAGGGCATACAACTGAGAGGGGGGGGGTGAATCAGTTGTATAGAACTTGTTCTATTTTAAACACTTTATTCTCTGTTGTTAGTTAGCAGCATATCAAATAATCATTCATGGAAGCACAATACATAAACACAAGAGTAGATAAGCATCAACACATTGAACACCAAGATTTTGACGTGGAAAACCCGGTTAAGGGAAAAACCACGGGGTGATTAACCCAAGAATTATTCTCTGTTAGAAGAATAAGGAAAAATGAATGGCACATGCCAATAAGGGCTCACTGCCCGAGCACACTGCTCACAAAGAGGCCCACTGCCTACAAGGAGACACACTGTCTACAGAGTGATAAAAATCACAGTCTTGAACTGGAGAATGACATCTCTACCATGTCCGGATCAGTTCCAATTAAGCCCAACAATCTCTGCTCTGCCTTTCGCACCTTTCTTCGCTACTCCATGCTCATCCACATACTTCACACTGAAATGAATTCACAAATCACTATTTATACAAGACATCGACTTAGGAACAAGCATCTAAGTCGGCAAACAACCATAGGAGTATCCGCAAGATGAATAACACATCCGGTCGGCTATCACAAGAACATACGCAGGATGAACAACTCATCCAGTCGGCTAAACAGAGCAATAACTTCATCCGGAAGAATAACTTCAATTCCGGGCTCTACCATCAATGCGGACCAACAACACAACCTAAACATGATTCAAGAACCCTTACAAGTCTGTCTGAATGTCCGGATACATCCGCACTTCCTCTACTTACTGGGATCTCTTGTCTTCCTCATCTGGAACTTCAAGAACACAGTCTGTCGCCACTGTCATAATGCAAGAGGTACTTCCGGACCTCCAAATCACACACAAATCAGGATGACACATCACAAGGACATCTAAAACACTCCTTCCAATCCGCAGATTATGATAATACAATTCCGGACCTCACCAGACCTTTTTGTGATCCTCTGTCACCTCCGGATACTTGCCGGACCCGGTTCTATAGCGGCAGCCATAACTCCTTCAGATCTTCATGCGGACCTCTGAAATCTTAACTGTAGCATCTCAAGACTCATATCTACTAACCCTTTAATCCGCATCCTCCGGTTCTCATCCTATGCAGTATATTTACCTTCTTCTCATCACTGTTCTTCACTGTTCCTGACTGAGGCTAATTTTCTCAATATCCTCAGCACAAAGCTCATCAAATCCTTCTTGTCAGTGCAGTATGAGTATGTTGACATCAATGACAACACTGGCTCACCTCATACGTGCCAACAATCTCCCCCTTTGTCATTGATGGCAACATATGATGTGAAAAACCATCAGGACAAGAACTTCTCTTTTCTGTCACAGCTCCCCCTATCAACAACAACTCTTCACATGTCTTCCTTTGCTGCTCCCTCTTTGATCATCAACCACTTGTTTTTTCACATGTCTTCTCTCCCCCTTTGACATCAATGGCAAAGGGCTCATACTTGCAACTCTTATGCATCAGAATAATACCAGCTGCTCCCCCTTAGTTGCAGCTCCCCATTAGTCCGGATCACAAGATATGACTGTGATTGCCACCGGACTGATGCACATCAGTGCATCTTAGTTCATCACCGGAGGGGCCATGACCCCTAACTTCTCCCGGAGATATTCAAAAGAGTCCTTGGGAAGAGGTTTTGTAAAGATATCTGCAATCTGATCCTTGGAGGGAACATACTCCAATCTGACTTCTTCCTTGTTTACTTGTTCTCTCAAAAAGTGAAATTTGATAGATATGTGCTTAGTCTTAGAATGCAATACCGGATTCTTGGAAATATTAATTGCACTTGAATTATCACAGAAAATTGTAATAGGCTCCTCATATTCAACTTTGATGTCTCTTAGCATCTGCTTCATCCACAAGATTTGAGTGCAACTACCTGCTGCTGCAATGTATTCTGCTTCAGTTGTAGACAGAGATATTGCATCTTGTTTCTTACTTAGCCAAGAAACCAATCTCTTCCCCAAAAAGAATGCTCCACCACTAGTGCTCTTCCGGTCATCCACATCTCCTGCCCAATCTGCATCTGTGTAAGCATGAAGAGAGAAATCCGGATCTCTAGGATACCATAGACCATACTCAACTGTCCCTTTCAAGTATCTAAAAATTCTTTTGATTGCCATAACATGAGATTCTCTAGGATCAGCCTGGAATCTTGCCACAAGACCAACAGCTTGCATTATATCTGGTCTAGTTTGAGTGAGATACAACAATCCACCAATCATTGATCTATACTTTGTCTGATCTGCCTTTGGAGAATCATCATCTTTGCTTAACTTACATCCGGTTGCCATAGGAGTGTTCATAGGCTTTGAGTCTTCCATACCAAATTTCTTTAACAATTCTTTCACATATTTGGTCTGAGAAATGAAGATCCCTTCTTTTGTTTGAGTAATTTGCAGACCCAAGAAGAAATTCATTTCACCAAGCATAGACATTTCAAACTCACTTTTCATCTGATTTGCAAAAGTTTTACACATACTATCTCTTCCTCCAAAAATGATATCATCCACAAACACTTCAACAATCAGAATGTTTTCATGATCAATTTTGAAATATAAGTTGCTGTCAGCAGTACCTTTGTTGAATCCAATCTGCACAAGATGCTTATCCAACCTTTCATACCATGCTCTTGGGGCTTGCTTCAATCCATACAAAGCTTTCTTCAACTTGCAGACCATATCATTATTATCAGACAATTTAAATCCATCCGGTTGTTCAATGTAGACTTCTTCTTCCAGATCACCATTTAGGAAGGCAGACTTGACATCCATCTGATATACCTTGAAATCTTTGAAGGCAGCAAATGCAAGAAGTAATCTGACTGCTTCAATTCTTGCTACCGGAGCAAAAGTCTCTTCAAAGTCAATTCCTTCTATTTGAGAGTAGCCTTTGCAGACCAATCTAGCTTTGTTTCTGATTACTTCACCAGCTTCATTTAGTTTGTTCCGGAAGACCCACTTGGTTCCAATTACATTCCTGTCTCTAGGTCTGGGAACAAGATCCCAAGTATGATTTTTCTCAATTTGCATCAGTTCATCTTCCATTGCTTTGGTCCAATTTTCATCATTGCAGGCTTCATTTATTGTTTTAGGTTCAATCCTTGAAATCAGACAACATTCATTCTGATCTTGAGCAATATTCCTTCTAGTTTGTACACCTTTGCTTCTGTCACCTATGATCTGATCTTCAGAGTGATTCAGTTTTACATACCTTGGAATTTTGGGAGTATCCAGTACTGCTGTTTCTTGATCAGGCTCATTTAAACCTAACTCTTCTTCCTGATTTACCGGATCAGGCTGACTCTGTTTCACCGGAGAGGATTGAGTTCCTTGAACACTATCTTGGTCATCTTCATCAAATTCATAAAATCTTGAAGGCTTCTCAATTCCTTCATCAACCTTTACATTGGTACTTTCTGTCATCTTCCTCAATCTCTTATTGTAACACCGATATGCTTTGCTTTGAGTGGAGTAGCCCAAGAAAATTCCTTCATCACTTCTAGCATCAAACTTTCCTAGATCTTCATCTCTTTTAATATAACACTTGCTACCAAATACCCTGAAATATTTCACAGTAGGAGTGATGCCAAACCAAAGTTCATAGGGGGTCTTACCGGTGTTGTTTCTGATTTGAACTCGATTGAGAGTGTAGACTGCAGTGCTGATAGCTTCTTTCCAAAACATTTGAGGAACATTTGCTTCCAACATCATTGTCCTAGCAGCTTCCTGGATGGTCCGGTTCTTTCTCTCAACTACTCCATTCTGCTGTGGAGTCTTAGGAGCAGACAACTGTCTCCTTATACCCTGTTTCTCACAAAAGTCAATGAATTCACCAGATGTAAATTCACCACCTCTATCAGACCTTAGACACTTTAGTTTCAATCCGGTTTGATTCTCCACCATAGCTTTGAAGATTTTGAACTTCTCAAAAGCTTCTGATTTTTCTTTTAGAAAGGTAACCCACATCATCCGGGAATGATCATCAATTAACAACATGAAATATCTATCACCTTGCAGACTCTTGATTCTTGTCGGACCACATAGATCAGTATGTACTAATTCCAACAATCCGGTAGAAGACTGATCTTTGCTTTTAAAAGAGACTCTGCTTTGTTTGCCTAACTGACATTCTTTACACACACTGTTTGTAGGTTTTATCAACTTTGGAAGATCTCTCACAGCCTGAGTATTGCTTATTTTGATGATGTTATCAAAATTTACATGACACATTCTTCTATGCCATAACCAACTCTGATCAATTTGAACAAACAAACAACTTTTATTTGAACCAACCAGATGAAAGATGTTACCTCTTGTCTGAGTACCGGATGCAATTTCAGTTCCGGAGCTTGTAAAGATTCTGCATTTTCCATTCTTGAACCGGAGATCATAGCCTTTGTCCACTAACTGACCAACACTGAGAAGATTGTGCTTCAATCCTTCAACATATAGTACATTACCTGTTTTGCTCTTACCATCAAAGGAAATAGTTCCCCTACCTCTGATTCTGCCAGCAGAATTGTCACCAAACTTTACCATTCCTCCTTCATATCTTTCCAAGTCTAAGAACTTATTCTTGTCACCAGTCATATGGTGAGAGCATCCACTGTCAATAACCCAATCATCCTTTTCTTCCACTTGAGCAGCCAAGGCTTTTTCAACAACTTTGTAATTGACAGATTCAGAGAGCAAGGAATCTTCTTCCTTGATGGCTATAAACACCCACTCATTTCCGGATTTGCTTCCTGGATCTGATTCATCATCTGTTACTCCTTCATTGTCATCTTCTTCATGAACATAATAGCAATTCTTTTGAAACCTTTGTCTGTGAGTATTAGATCTTGCAGATCTCTCCGGACATCTTGAGGCAAAATGACCAATCTTATTGCAGTTAAAACACTTAAAGGGTAGTTTTCCTTCATACTTACCGGATCCTCTTGGCAGTCTCTTTGCAATGAGGGCTTCAAGTTGAGCTGTTTCTGCTTCTTCTTCTTCCATGTCTCTTCTTGCTTGATCATACCATGACATTTTCCTTGATGAGTTTTCACCCGGATCAAATCTCTGTTTGCCTTTCACACAGGCACTGGCTTTAAAAGCAGACTCAGTCTTGGGTGGATCATCTCCAAACTCGGTCATTTCAAATGCAGCTAGTTTGCCAGCCAATTGTTCTCTTGTGACAGTTGTGTGGGCTCTGAATTCATCAATGGCAGCAACTTTGATTTTGTAGGTAGCAGGAAGGGATCTTAGGATTTTGCAGACAATCTCATTTTCATCTAGAGTTCCACCAGCATTTCTGATTCCACATACCAGCTCATTTACTCTTGGCATAAAGGTAGTAATGTTTTCATCATCTCTCATTTTCAATCTTTCAAATTTCCCTTTCAGACTTTGCAACCTTGCACTTTTGACAAACTCATCTCCTTCATACAGAAGTTCCAGTTTAGTTAGGATCTCATATGCAGTTGGTAGGTCAATGACATTCGAGAGATCTGAGTCATTCAATGCGCTTAGAAGAGCTTCCTTGGTCCGCAGATTGTTTTCAGCTTCTGTGGTTTCATCAGGAGTTGTCGGACCACCTTGTGGGGGTATATATGGTTTTGAAATCATAGCCAAGTATGCTTTTCCCATACATTCCAAATGACACTTCATGCGACCTTTCCAGAGAGTGAAGTTGGTTCCATCGAACTTCGGACTATCCTTCTTGTATGACGACATCCTGGATCACCTCAAGCGGTTAAGCTCCTATCAGAGGAACTCAGCTCTGATACCAATTGTTAGATCTAGGGCATACAACTGAGAGGGGGGGGGTGAATCAGTTGTATAGAACTTGTTCTATTTTAAACACTTTATTCTCTGTTGTTAGTTAGCAGCATATCAAATAATCATTCATGGAAGCACAATACATAAACACAAGAGTAGATAAGCATCAACACATTGAACACCAAGATTTTGACGTGGAAAACCCGGTTAAGGGAAAAACCACGGGGTGATTAACCCAAGAATTATTCTCTGTTAGAAGAATAAGGAAAAATGAATGGCACATGCCAATAAGGGCTCACTGCCCGAGCACACTGCTCACAAAGAGGCCCACTGCCTACAAGGAGACACACTGTCTACAGAGTGATAAAAATCACAGTCTTGAACTGGAGAATGACATCTCTACCATGTCCGGATCAGTTCCAATTAAGCCCAACAATCTCTGCTCTGCCTTTCGCACCTTTCTTCGCTACTCCATGCTCATCCACATACTTCACACTGAAATGAATTCACAAATCACTATTTATACAAGACATCGACTTAGGAACAAGCATCTAAGTCGGCAAACAACCATAGGAGTATCCGCAAGATGAATAACACATCCGGTCGGCTATCACAAGAACATACGCAGGATGAACAACTCATCCGGTCGGCTAAACAAAGCAATAACTTCATCCGGAAGAATAACTTCAATTCCGGGCTCTACCATCAATGCGGACCAACAACACAACCTAAACATGATTCAAGAACCCTTACAAGTCTGTCTGAATGTCCGGATACATCCGCACTTCCTCTACTTACTGGGATCTCTTGTCTTCCTCATCCGGAACTTCAAGAACACAGTCTGTCGCCACTGTCATAATGCAAGAGGTACTTCCGGACCTCCAAATCACACACAAATCAGGATGACACATCACAAGGACATCTAAAACACTCCTTCCAATCCGCAGATTATGATAATACAATTCCGGACCTCACCGGACCTTTTTGTGATCCTCTGTCACCTCCGGATACTTGCCGGACCCGGTTCTATAGCGGCAGCCATAACTCCTTCAGATCTTCATGCGGACCTCTGAAATCTTAACTGTAGCATCTCAAGACTCATATCTACTAACCCTTTAATCCGCATCCTCCGGTTCTCATCCTATGCAGTATATTTACCTTCTTCTCATCACTGTTCTTCACTGTTCCTGACTGAGGCTAATTTTCTCAATATCCTCAGCACAAAGCTCATCAAATCCTTCTTGTCAGTGCAGTATGAGTATGTTGACATCAATGACAACACTGGCTCACCTCATACTTGCCAACAGCCACATCCTGCACCACCTCATCATCAGACAAGTTTATTGTCTCGTCTAGCGAGACATGCCTTTCCGCTTGTGTCTAAGATGCTTCTTTTTGTTGCTCTTCAGCAAGTTCAGTCTTGAACTTGACAATGGTAGGAAGCGGAACATTGTGCTGAAGTTCCTTCGGCGCTTCACTACCTGCCCCTTGTAATTGTGCTGGGGGTTGACTTATCTCACCTCTCATGGAGGTTCTTGGTTTCTTAGGTGTGGTGGGAACCAACACCTGTGGAGCTCTCCTCTTTCTTCTTATTATTAGTGGAGCTTCCTCCTCTTCTTCAGGCTCCTCCTCCATGAGGATAGCTTTGCCTGGTTGTTTGGATGACTGACCCACTTCTTGGGTCTCTGTGATTCCAGCCTCTGCTATCTTGGTTTTCTTGGGCTTTGAAGGAGAATCCGATTCTGATCCTAATTTTGCTGCCTCCTCCACTGTGAATACTGCCCTTTCAATTATGACCCCTTTGGGTCCTTTTTCCACCTTCCTGCCCCTTGGGGCCCTTTTGCTAGGCTGCTGTGGTGGAGGGATCCTCTCTCCCTTAGTCTTCCTCTTCTCCAGCAGGAAGTCATCATATTCATCTGCAGGGATGTCCTGCCCCTTCTTCTTGTTGTCCACCATGATGGCAACACCCTTCTTCTTCAATGCCTCTACCTGTGGATCTACCCAAGCTTGGGTCAACTGTAGGGTTCTGGCAAAGAATGGGTCTAAGGACATATCCTCCTGCATGGTGAGGTCAGGTGCAGAGATGGTATCGTTGTAAATCTTCTTCTGCTCATACTCATCTGCCATTATCTTGCCGTCATCACTCTTCAGCTGCTGAGGGAGGGATATGCAGTCAAACGTTCTAATCTAGTTCAGAGTCAACCTCTGATACCTCCTTCTCCTGGCTTCTGCCTCATCTTCGCAGTCATCCCAAAAATCCTCTAGGTGCCTCTCGTGAATAGGCTTTCCTAGGATCTTCTGCATTCGGCCGTAAGGATCATATGGTCTCGTTACTGGGAAGGGCAGTAAATTCATCTTATTCAGAGTGACCATCACCTTCTTTATATTGTCAGAGTCAGGGCACATGTAGTTGCCAATGCTGACTGGGAACAAAATTGGTGGTAGCTTATTGGCATCCTTATACATCTGTATCATGGTGGAGCCCTACCTGATAAATTCCATTAACACTACTGCATCAGTAGGATATCTCGGCAGCATCAGGGGATGTCCTTCAAAACCTTCTATCCTGATATAGGAAAAGGTGGCAAATTGTATGTACCATGCCCCATGCCTATATACTGCCTCTTGAGCCTCCATGCTCAGTCTTTTAGTTCTGTCATCTTCCATGGTCCTTACCAGATGCATAGAAAATGCATCATTGAGCAGTTTGTAATCTTTGATATAGTTGGTTCTTTGCAGCTAGGGATGATGATCCCAGATATATGCTGCATTTGTGCCCGTCAGTTTTCCATCTGTCACCAGGGCATCAAAAGTGCCTGTATAAGCACAGGAATAAACAATATAAGATGTCATGTAGAATGTACAATCTGAACCTCCCAGGTTCATCAGCTGCTCATGCAGAGCATCGCTTATTATTTGGCCCCACAATGGCTTGATGTCTGCATACAAACACATCATTATTATGCCGTACATCCAATCTCTAAATTCACCAGTATCAGGCTGGCCAGTCACCCTGTTCAGTAGGGCAATCACGTACTGATACTCCTCATTGAAATCAAACTTGAACATGTGCACGGGGAGCTTGGCCGCTGCATTGTATGTGCTGTTCTCGGCCCGCCAAGCATACATGTTCTTTCTGGCTGCCTTCTTCTTGGCCTCGTATTCGCTTTCAGACTTCTTCAAGTCTACACTCTTTACCTTACTGCCCATTGGCAGTCCAAATGTCCAGGAGAGACCTTTGATGGATAGGTCTGCATACACTCTCCCATGCTTCACCACCTACCTCGTCTGAGGGTTATAATTCTGGGCGCACTCAATGACGAGCTCCGGAGACTCCATGGAGTATGGGAAGCCAGCAGCATTCCACATACCTGATACAAACACTGCGTCCAATACTGGACTCTTGTCATGTCCATCATTCAGCTTGGTTGACCAGGCCTCTAGGTTAGTAATCCCATGATGGGTGTCTATAATTGCTCCATATTTGAACAGGACCCCTCTCTGAGAAGAGAACATAGGCCGGCTGAATTCTTCCTGATTCTTGACTAAGCATTTTTCAGCCATGGGTACCTGCAATTAACAACATTTCTTCTCACAACAGGGATATGCATGCATACATATTGCAAATATCGTGCCTATTGCATCAATTTCACATTACTTACTTATATGGATACATAACTAGAACTTACAACATCATTTAGAAACAACCTGATGAGGGTTTCAGTTCACTTACCTGGTTATGCAGAATTTCCTTTATACCAGTATATCGTCAAGACGCTCTTAATTCAACTGCTGATCACTTCCTTCCTTCTATCTGTGAGCTCGAATTGCGCAACGGTAACTGTTATGCGGATATGGAGGCAAGTGCTCTGTAAAACAATTTTAACACAGGTAAATGTAACAATGGTGGTTGAATTACCTCTTAACCTCGCATTTAGGGTAAATTTAGGGCACTCTGACAAGTTAATTGCAATCTTTGATCATTCGTGCGAAAACTCAGGATCTCGCCAGGTATTTCATTGGGTTCCGGGATCGGCGAGAATCACCTACCATATCTGCACGCATTTAATGATAATGGCAGCAAAGGGAGCGGGGGGATATCCATATGACGGGATATCATGAGAGCAGGATGATATTCACGAATATCAGGTTGAGCTTCAATATCATCCTCCCAAGCATTGAAATTATTATCGTGACAAGATTCGGGTAACAATGCACCCTTTGTTTACGTTTTAGCACATCAGGAGGATATTTCAGTTTATCAGGTGATGTTTCAAAACAAAAATGATGATGATGAGCCAAGCTTGCTCGTCTTCCTTTCTGAATATCAGGATGATGTCATCATGATATTCGTTCTTTGTATCGGACATGCTTCATGATGTCATCGTCATATTGCGCAAACATGATCATGTTTACAAAATATCTTGTTGAAATGTAAATATGATGATGATGTCATCAGGATGTTTGTTTCTTCGTTTATCGTATTCAGATGATGTCATCAGGATGTTTGTTAAGGGTGATATTTCGCGTCAAGATGATTTTAACGAATATCGGGTTACTTTTCAAAACATGATGTTCGCGGTATAAAAGACCGCTTGACGGGAAAGACTTACTACCATTTAAAGTTGTCGTCTGGATATTTGAGCCGCAGGATACATCGGGGGATGTTCAAATATGATGATGATCTTTAAACAACATGACTCAGTTTATAAAATATGACCCCCCCTCTTGCGAATATCAGGTTTGACCAAAACTTTGACTATTCATAACTCTCACATCCTGATGAATACCAGGGTGATGTAAAAGGCAAACCTGCATGAATTTTAATGTTCTTTCAGAATATGAGGCCACCGACAGGAAATGCAAATTTTGACAAACGGACCTCATATTGGGGACTTACCTCATCCTGACTCATCGTGATGATGCACTTGACTGATTTTTACCAAACCGCCAGAAAGCAAGAAACACAAACCAAGCCAAAAGAAGTTGGGTCCCTGTTTTGCCAAATCAAAATGGGGCGTGTTGTGTAACCACACAACAACACCCTCCCCAAAATTCCTAGACCACCTCCCATACACAACACCTCTCAACATATAGCTAATCCATACCCACCCCCTGGCCAACAGTATTATAGACCATAAAATCCTTATATAAATCCCCACATAAATCCACAGTAACAATATGCTTATCATCAGCCTCTAGGTGGATATAATTACTATCCTAACCCGCCACCCATGAATTTTCCACTTCAAAACCTCACAAACATATGTAACCAATTTGATCTGACTGGATATCAATTATATCCATATCCTATGGACAGTAATTGGAGAAATATAGTTCCCAAGTTCACTGGAAATAGTACAATATCAGCTGAAGATCACATTAGAAGATTCAATGCTTTCGTACAAGATATTGGTATGGACTATGAAGATGTTAGAATGAGGTTATTCATGATGTCCCTGACTGAAGATGCAAGAGACTAGTTCAACAGCTTACCTGATGCTTCAATTAGTTCAAAAATAGATTTCCATAATCAATTTAAGGAGTAGTATGGAAATCAATATGCCCCTGAGTTTGCATTGCACGAATTGATAAGCATCCAAAAATACCAAAATGAGTCAGTGTATGATTTCAATCTGAAATTTTCTAAGTTACACAACAAAATACCACATGGATCTAAACTGACTGATCCAGTAGCATTGAGCATTTATCTAAAATCATTTGATCCCAAGATAGGGTATGAACTTAGAAATCGGTGCCCTATGACCCTGGTTGAAGCACAGAAAGTGGCATTAACTATTGGGAACAACAGGAAAGCTGCAGGTATGGTTAGCAAAAGAGATAACCCTAGAAATCCTCAAAACCCAAACATTTAGCAGACTAAATAAGAAGGTCAGCATAGACATGAAAGGCCCAGGTTGCATGATATGCCATATAATACAAATTGGAAAGATGGGAGACCCATTGAAAATAGTAGAAAGAAACATTATAGCAAAGATACCTCTGACCCTCTAAAAAGAAATGTGGCACATATGGCAGAAGATAAACCTTGGTATCTGGTGTGTAATTTGCCACACTCACCTGAATACTATGTGGTGGCTAAAACAGTACAACAAGAAGAAATATTATACAATTATAACAGAGACAATCACACAATAAACACGATGCAAGATACACCATATTTGCTGAATGAAGACTATTCTTCTACAAAGGAAGAGGGATATGAATATGATGTGGGAAACTAGAAACATCATATCAATATGGGAAAACAAGAAGTATTCTTAAATCAAGAGGATGGTTATGAGTAACCTACCTATTACAACAATTCCCCATATGATCAGTGGAGAAAGCCCACTAAAAATGAAAGGGAAGCTCTTACAATAGCTACAATAGCTCAAGCTAAAAATGCCTATAAATTAAGGAACAGGACAGTGAATGTTGAACAAGGAACACCTGGGAGTATCTTTATAAAAGATCAAAATCACAAAAAGAATAATGCAAAGTCATCATTCAAAGAACCAGAAAAGGCTGATAAAAATAAAACAAAAGATAAATCACCAAATCAAGAAAAAGAACATATGAAGACAGAAAGGAATGATCAGAATATGACTCATTCATTTGACATTGCTCATTCAATATCTTAGGTAAAGATATCAGTACCACTTTTGGAGATGATGAAGATAGACAAATACAAAAATACAGTAGTTAAACTAATTTTAGATATACCAAATCAACAACATAAAGGATTTGAGAATAGAACAAACAATGTTCACCAAGAAACATTCCAAATTCCTGAGGTATACCTAGGTGATAGCTTGACAAAGAATCCCTCACAGGTGGACCCTTTCTACACTACCTTATTAATCAAAAATAGGATAGTAAGGAACTACATGATTGATTCGGGCGCGGCCATGAATATCATGCCAATAGTAGTCATGAAAGAACTAGGAATGTGGGTTGACACTACATTTGGTAGGTGCTATGCAATGGATAATAGATCCATCCCAGTTATTGGCATTATGAGGGATGTGGAAATAAAACTTGCTTCAAACCCTAAAGCAACCTATAACATTGATATCACTGTGGTTGACATTCCACCATACGATGGAATGCTCTTATCAAGAGAATGGGTTGCAATGGCAGGAGGGAATGTCCAATTAGATTTATCATATGCCACAATACCAGTGGAAGCAAAGAGATCAAGCTGTGTAGGGAGCCAAGATATGAGAACATCATAGAATGCTTGGATCAAAATTAAATAAATTTCTTTTGTGATATAGATTTGGGTCCCTTCAAGGTTGAAAAAAGTCAACCAGAATTGCAAAATACTAATCCGATACATTTTGAATCTAAGAAAGAGGAAAATGATGTGTGGAAGATGTATTTTGATGGTGCATGTAGCAAATAGGAAATGGGGTCAGAGTGTTATTTATCTCACCAATGGGTAAAACGTTCAAATACTCCTTTATACTGACATTTGAATGCACAAACAATGTAGCAGAATATGAGGCTTTTCTCATTGGTTTGAATATAGCCACCAAGCATTACATAAAAAAGTTGGATGTATACGGTGATTCAGAATTAGTTTTCCCAAGTGAGAGAGAAATACTTGTCAAAAAACAAGAGGTTGAAACAATATAGAAATGTTGTCTAGGATGATATTGAGTTGTTTGATGCCTTCTTAATCAACTGGATTGATAGATCAAAAATATCATGGCAGATTTTTTAGCAAATATCGCATTAAAAAGGGATGATATCACGTTAGGAGGTATTACAAAAGTTAAATTCAAAACCAAACCCACTATCCTAGATAATGTACATAACTGACAAGTGTTTGATAATGATACTGATATAATCAACTTCCTACATTGTGTTGATCATTATGAAAACCAAGAGATTGATTTTAATGCGTTTGTAGAAGAACATGATGGGAAGGAAACCCTTTTTGGTCAAGAGATAGTGTAACTAAAAACAAACAAAATACCTAAGGGATTTATAGCATTGGAAAAGGCATTTGATGGACATGATAGATTTAAAATGAAAGACACACTAGTGGTGCAGAACGACCTTGAAGAAATTAATTTGGGGACACAAGTAGCCCCAAAGAATGTATACATTGGAAAGAATCTTAATCCCAAAATTAGGAGCATGATCATCAACTTACTTAGGAAGTATAGAAATGTATTTGCATGGTCATATGATGATTTGAAAGCATATAGGGAGGATCTTTTTCAGCATGAAATACCATTAAAACAGGATGCTAAACCATTCAGGCAAAAACAAAGGCCTATCAATCCTACATTGGCCCCTAAGATGCTTGAAGAACTCACAAAATTAAGAGATGGGGCTATCATTAAACCCATTAGGCATTCTTCTTGGGTTTCTAATTTGGTGCCTGTCAGAAAGAAAAATGGTGATATTAGACTATATGTGGACTTTAGGGATCTAAACAAATCTTCTCTTAAGGACAACTATCATCTCCCTAATATGGAAGCAATACTGCAAAAGGTTACCGGGTGTGAACTATTGTCAATGATGGACAGTTTCTCAGGATATAATCAAGTGAAAGTCAAAGAATCAGAACAATATAAGACTGCATTCACCACACCATGGGGAATGTATGTATATTTAAGGATGCTATTTGGACTCACGAATGTTGGAGCAACATTCCAAAGAGCAATGGATGTGGCCTTTGCAGAATTGATTAATAAAATCATGATAGTATATCAGGATGACATGACATCATATTCCAAAAGGGCTGAGGATCATTGTGCACATTTAGAGCAAATATTTATTAAAGCCCTAGAATATGGGATTTCATTGAATCCTAAGAAGGGCCATTTCACAGTGACAAAGGGTAGGTTGCTTGGTCACATAATCTCAAAAGATGGAGTAAGAATAGATCCTGAAGGAGTAAAAGCCATTGACCAAGTTCCCATTCCTAAGAATGTAAAAGCTATACAGTCATTTTTTGGTCAAATCAACTTTGTCAGCAGGTTCATATCAAATTTTGTAGAAATTGTTAGTCCCATATCAAGAATGTTGAAGAAGAGTTCAGAAGTAAAGTGGACAACAGAAACAGTAGATGCATTTTCCACCATTAAGAGGGCAATCAAAGAAGCCCCTATTCTAATATCCCCTAATTTTAGTAAGCCATTCCAACTATTCTCATTTGCCTCATATCATACAGTTGCAGTAGTACTATTACAGAAAAATCATGAAGGACATGAACAACCCATTTCATTTTTCAACAAATCTCTTCAAAATGTAGAATTAAAATATGACATTATTGAGAAATAGGCATATGCATTGGTGATGGCAGTTAAATCTTTTAGGCCATACTTGGTGGGAGCTGACATAATAGCATATGTGCCTAATGCTGTAGTAAAAGATGTATTAGTACAAACTGAGGTCACAGGTAGAAGATGCAAATGGATAAATAGAATTCAGGAGTTCAACATTGAAATCAAGATCACCAAACTAGTGAGAGGACAAGGTCTTGCTAGATTAATGGCTGAAAATAATCTTGAGGCTTCTCAGATATGTAGTGCTAATGATGTTGATAACACAAGTTCTAGCATTGAGCATACTCCATGGTATACTAACATCATATATTATCTAAAGCACATGAAATGTCCTGAAGGGTATGATGATAATAGGGGAAGGACACTTAAATTATAGGCCTCAAAATATGTATTTATTGATGGAGATCTTTACTGGAAGAATAGGGATGGTATTCTACTACTATGCCTAGATGAACATCAGTCAAAACATATCATGAAATAGTTACATGAAGGTATGTGTGGAGGACATTTCTCAGCAAAAACTACAGCCCACAAGATCCTAAGGGCTAGATACTATTGGCATAGAGTTTTTAATGGTTCATATCATTACACTAAGACATGTGAAGCATGTCAGAAATTTTTAGGAAAATTAAAATATTAGGGAGCATTACCCTTGAAACCCATGCAGGTGGAGGCTCCATTTTATCAGTGGGGCATTCACTTCATAGGAAAAATTGCAGAGAAGTCAAGTGGTGGACACAAATGGATTTTAGTGGCAACAGATTACTTCACAAAATGGGTGGAAGCAATCCCAACTAAAGAAGCAACAAGCAAGGTGGTGATCAACTTTTTGATGAAAAATATTATATTTAGATTTGGCACTCTAGTGAGGTTAATCAAAGACAATGGAATGTGTTTCAAGTCTAATGAGTTCAAAAATTTCTATAGTACACATGGCATCACCATGTCCTATGCTGCCCCTTATCATCCACAAGAAAATGGGCAGGCATAATCCAACAATAAAAATCTTTTGAAACTTATAAAGAGAATGTTGGAGGGAAATAAGAAAGCATGGGATTCAAAGTTAAGAATGGTTGTATGGGCTGACAGAATTACTATGAAGAAAGCAATTGGGAGATCTCCTTTTGAACTGGTGTATGGAACACAAGCAAGGATACCATTAGAAAATCTTTTACCAGTGTACAAATTTGTTCTTCAAGAGGATTTAAACTTACCTGAACTAATGGAGGAAAGATTAGAACATCTTGCAGAACTTGATGAGACAAGGAGATTGGGTCAAAGGTAGAATATCAAGTTGCAATCACAAGTAAAATACCTGTTTGAAAAAAAGGCCAAAGACTGGAAATTTGAGATGAATGACTTAGTATTGATGTTGAATGCTAGGTGCCAGGAGAAAGAAAAGCACGGAAAGTTTGAAGCTTTGTGGTTAGGTCCTTTTGTTGTAACTGGCAAAGGAGGTGATGATTCTTACTATTTGCAAAACATGTCTGAAGAAGAGCAGGAACTGCCTGTGCATGGGCAATATCTTAAGCCTTTCTTTTCATAAAATACCAAAATCATGCACAAAGGGAATTAAGTGTTGCCAGTGCATGGACAACCCTTAAAATTCTTGAAATACTTTTATTCCATGCACAGTAGTCTAGGGTAATAAAAAGAAAGTAGGATCTGCTAGTACATGGACAGTCCTATGAATCTCTCAAAAAAAAAACTTTTCCATGTACAGTAGTATAGGATCATCCCTATTCCCCATCATTACCACTTCCATCTCCCATTTTCATTTTATTCATACAATTCTGTGAAGCTGTCATCCCAAATAAATAAAATATATGGTCTACTTCCCCAAGAGATCTAAATTCTTGTTATACCCACAAGGGCTTTACATCCCAGACAGAGCCACTATTGGGACAGGAAAATTTAAAATTTTCCTATATTCCTACCCACCCATGTCTGACCAAATCAAAAAACATTATGCCCACAATCATAATGATAACTGGTATATTCCATAAAAATCACATGACTTTCACCACAAATGGGTGTATCACTCATCAAACTACACTATAATGAAGGGCTTTAGTTTCTAAACTTTGGCAAGACCTCACTTTTGTTATACCGATCCATGTTAAAAAGAGTATCGGCATGAGAGTAATGATCGATGAGAAGATTTCAAGAACTGCCAATGGAGAAAGAAAAACACCGATGACCTTTCATTGGAGAGAGAATGTGCAGTCACACTAAGTAAATCAATAATGAGGACTATTGGTATAAGAAAAGACTACCGGAGAATACTCCAAAAATCCCCTCGACAATATAAATCATACCAATGGAGGAATTCGGTAGGAATCTCATCGAGCATCCCATGGAACGGAAGGAACTAGTGATCATCGGCTGGAGATGAACATCGGAGCAAAAAATTAAAGAGTCTCTGACATTCTAATGTCTCAGTGACTAACAAAACTATTTCAGCATAAGTCACGCTGATATGTATGGAAGATAAGAACCATCGGCGAAACTAAACAAGTCAGAACGACGTTTATAAGTCTGGCCGAACTGATGGTCACAACGATAAAGATGTCAGTGACATATTGTGAATGGTCACTCCGATGAACGATATAAAAGGGCTATCGGGGAAACAATCATGATCGGATAACTTGAAATAAGTCATCCCGATGTCATATCTCATTCTGATGACAACAATGACCATGTTCATCAACAAGACTCTGACTGATAGTCATATTAGAGACACTTAAGATATCGAAAAAGAATGTTATTCCCATGGCGATAAAGAAAGTTAGGCCGATGATAACCATGCCCACGTCTATATCGGGTTGATCTTGAAAATATCTTGCCGATACAAACTCACATATGAAAGATGACATCGAGGAGACAGATGAAGGGTCATAGCAATTGATCCCTAAGCAAATGTTCACGCCATAAAAAGATATTAAATCGCCCTAACGTTACAAAAATCATACCGAGGAGAGAAGTTATGACGATATGACATCTCACAATGATCACGAAAATTAAAACTCTGGAACAATTAACTGCAGACAAGAAAGAGATCCTCTCAAAATACCATTTGATATCATTGCAATTAAGTTTGAAAGAATTGTCTGAGAGGAGCACGCAAGAAGAGACTTGGAAGGAGAAAACAGGGGAATTCGATCATCACCTCTGATAACAGATACACATATACAAACTTCTGTGCAGTAGCTTACAAATTGAATTTACTGTCCAAGATTAAAATGGAGACTCCAGTGAAAGGAGAAGGCAAAAAACAACAGGGTGAGACTAGTAAAACTAAAAAACAAAAAATTGACAAAAGCCCTAATAAGAAAATAAAAGAAAGGAAACTAAATCAAGACTTAATTGACCAATTGCTTGGATCAACTCCCAAAGCTTGAAGGTCTGCACAACTTAGGACAGAAGTAGAGAAATTGGAAGACAAATGTAAATATCTTGGAAATGTGTGGACTCCAATAAGAGGTTACGAATTGTTCAAATTCCACTACAACAGAAGATTCAGGAATTTCCCAGTATCTAACCCATGGCACTTGAATTTGGGAAAATTGGTTGTTCATGATGTGTTTCTAAACGCTAAACTCCTCAAACTCCTAGCTAAGCAATATAATCCAATCCTCAAGGCCATATGAAACCCGCAAGGGGAGCCTATTATACATTTGTCTAAGAATGTCATTTGTGAAGATTTTGACTTAGATGATTTATGTACTACCCACATACTTTATGAAGATTTGGATAAAGAGTACTGGAGAATGGATACTACATATAATGGATGGAGATTGCCTATTCACAAGCCTAGGGCAGAGGGAGAAATAGTGCCTCTCAATGAGAATGATGGACCTCCATTTCATGTGTCATTATTTGAACCATACATGCAATACACATACTACTCTGTGGGCCAAGTCCTAGGATTAGAGATCCCTGATTTCATGACAATTCCTCTGATGGTGATAGCCACAGACATCCAGTGCCACAACGCCAGGCAGTTTGACTATGTTGCCTATGTTTTGGTAGAATTGATTCTGGTCTGACCACAATAAAGAACAATGCCCCATCAATTTCCTTTGAACACTACTCACTCCTCATGCACATGGTGCTTTATTATGGCCAGGAAGTGGGATTATGGCCAAATGAATTCAAAGTTGTTCCAGTAGACCAGAAGGGGCAAAAGTCACCCATGCAAATGTGGACTAGAATATGGGACAGTAGGTATGCCCATTCTAGCTATGTTCAGTTTGAAGAATACTGTGTGAAAGTGTTATACAGATATTTCAGTCATCCCTGTGAGTATTCATTATCAAATGAAATAAAGAGGTTTCTCAGACCTAAAGAGTTTAGTGGTCCTCCTACTGTTACCCACAACTGGGGAGACTGGTATTGTTTTGAGAATGCTACCATGGTCAGATTTTATGGGTTTGAAGACACTCCTTTTATATTGCCTAAGATTGTTCCTAAAAGAATTGCTTACTTGGAAATAGTTAGGCAAATGAATTGTTCTAATGTGATGCATTTGAGATCCTATGACAAACAATCTTTTATGCCTAGTACTCTGTGCTTTGGAGATTTTACTGTGGTATCCAAAGAGGGTTATAGTCTCATTATGGATAAACTGATGCATTACAATATGAGATGTGCTGAGGCAAGAAAAGGATTTGATCCTAAGGGTTTCATTGACCTTGCTCGGAGAAAACAAAACCTCAATGGATACACACATGTCGCATATCCACATGATGATATCATCAGGAATTTGGAAGAGGCTGAAGTTGAATTAGTGGTTGAGAAATATAATAGGGCCTTAGATGAGAAGAGGAAACAGTTTGCAGAGATAGGGTTGTTGTCCTCTGGTGATGAAGGGATTGCAGAAGAAGAACCACATCAACAAGCAACTATGATATCTAAATGAAAAATGCAATGCTATCAGTCTCCTAGTATGGAACATGATGAGGAGGGGTCTGTTGATGAGGATCCAAGACAAGTAGCATATGATTCTTTTATTTCAGATGATAAATTTATTCATTCTAAAGAATTGAAATCATTTTTATATAAATGCAAGGGGAAAGAAATCAGGGAGTCAGTTGATGATATCTCAGATAGCAATGAAACACAATTACTTGATATGTTGAAAACAATAGTGGATAGTGAATTGCAAGTTATGACTCCTAGTAAGGGTAGACAGCTGCTCAGAGAAGCAGGGGTGATGATATTTCCTAGTCTAGATTTGAATTCTACTTTAGTGTTTGATATCTTTTTGCATAATACAGATGACAGATACAAGCTCACTCATGAGGGTGTCACAGAAGTGTATATGGGCACCAAATATAACAACGATGAAAATTCACTAATGATATGGGCCTTGTATTCTCCCCATAAGAAGACAGCCATTATAGACACTGAGAAGGCTTTTGGGCATGTCATGACTTTGAAGGTAGGGGACATTGACCCCTTGATCACTGCAGAAATTGGTATAAATATTACAAAATTGAACAAAACGTAGGCTCATATACTAATTAAAGAACAAGATGCATATAAAATGAGTTGTGAGAGATTAGCAAAACAAAATGATTATTTGAAAGATACTGTTAAGAGCACCTTCGGAGGGTTAGTGAGAAGATTAACTCAGGGAGAAAGCTCACAAAGCACCCAATCACCATCTATTGACCAGATAGCTCAAATCTAGATTGACACTCTTGCAACGGTGCTCCAGAACAGGCATGCCAACATGATGCATTGGATGAACCAATTTTGGGATATTTATTCCGAAAATTATAAAGTGACCCAAAAGCATGAGAGGCTTGACAAAAGGTTGCAAGAAAAAATCCATGAGATACAAGGCAAAGATGTTTCTGATACTGCAAATACTTCCAGTACAAAAGATCTAATTAAGCGGCACCAAAAATATTATGATCAGCTTAAGAATGATGCCAAAGAATGTGTTGAGGCTTCAAAAGTAGGAGTGCCCATGTTACCCAGGAATGATAAAGAATTGAAGAGCAAAGATGAATGGAGTGAAGACTGTCAAAAGATATTGCATGAAGCCTTAGGAGTTCTCAAGGACAAAGACTCTGCATCTGGGGAAGCCTACAAGCATCTGGAGAAGATGGTAGCGATGGATGTGATCACAAGAAATGCTATTGAATTTACTGATACACACTACAGCCAGGAGTATTTGGATCACATTGCTCATATATACTTATGATTGAATAGAGCTTAAAGAATTGTTATCTTTATTATTGTTATGTTAATCATGTTGATTCCCAAAAGACTCTTTGAAGAGTTATGTCTCTTCATAAGTATTTCTATATAAGTTGAACATATGATGCTGAATTATCATCAGCAGTAGGATATAATACATGAAGTTTACAATATTTTAAAAGACCATGTTGCAAGCATTATATGGATGAAGTAAATTGAAGTTCTCTAATTTTGTGGTTTTATTCTGGCATCAATTGTTTGTTAAAATTATTCAGTTATATGGTTGTCTCCAGTTCAGTATTTCCTTGTTATTCAAATTGATATATCAAGTACATATTTAATTTGTCAATGCACATTTGTTGTATTTGGGTGATTGGATTAATTGGTTTCTACTAGAGGAATTAAAATCCTTTTGATCAATCACAGTAACCTGGAAGTGTTAGTTCGGATCACTAAGATGAACCACATAATTAGGATTGGCATTCTATCTCCAAGTTGATATTATCTATTGTTCTTGCATAATTCATTCAATTGGTTCCTTGAAGAAAGGATTAAAATTCCTTCTGGTGAATAACAAGAAACCTGATTGTATTAGTTGGATTATTTAAAGAGTCTGTCAGTCATTTTCCTGCATGTTTATACAAGTTATAAACGAAAGTATTGTGCTAAATAGTTAGAGTTACTATCCACTATAAGCCATTGGTCTGAGTCTTCCATTTGACTCTGTTTACCCAACAATGCACTGGTCTTATCTCAATTCATCATTTTAAAACCCTTTATTAGTTAAGTACAGTCATAAAATTTACCTTGATATTGCTTATACAATTTATACCAATCATCCATCAGATATTAGATATACGATTAGTTAGCAAGCTTTCATCTATTCTACACCATTTTCCATTGTAGGTAGATCCATTTACTTAGTCAAAATCTTTACACTCAATCTGCTTTAATTTTCAAGGTTCACCTGCCTAGGTTTAGCAGGACCTAAAGTGTAGGGAGTCATCAAACCCTAAAGGTTGATTCTGTCGTGTTAGTTCAAAAATGTTGTGAATCTAAGCATAGAGCCTGGCATCCTCTTAGGATTAGCAACCTGCATTTTTGAGACCTAACATTCTCGACGCTACAACTCGCACATGATCTCCAAAGAAGGTTTCCTATCCCCTACCTGCAACCTCCAAGACTGTCCCCTGCTGCTCTGCCTGGTGATGCTCAATTGCTGCAAACACTCTATGAGACCTCCCTGTGTCATCTATGGTCAGCTCTGAAGCTGCCATCCTTTGACCAAATCCTGAAGTGTTTATTTGTGGACACTGCTTGGCTATATGGTCGTGCTATCCATAAGAGTAACATCCTGAGCCTCTACCAAAACCTCTACCACCTGAAAAAGCATTAGACTGCTGAAAGTTATCTCTACTCACTACAGACTGCATACTCTGAGCTAGCTGATCAAAATGATTACGCTTATTACACTGCCAAGACCGGTCCTTCCTATTTGTAGCTCTATTACCCTGCTAAGGCTGTGAATTCTTTGATTGTGACTGAGAGCACTACTGCTACAGTTACTCACCCTTGGCAGGTGCATGATGGTCTCTTGAAGAGCTGGCTACCTGAGACTGACCACCAACACCTATAGAAGGTGCACTACCAATATACACACCTATATGCCCTCCAAGTGCCATCACCAGATTCTCCTCCACTAACCAGGCTTTCTCAACGGCTACCTCCATAGTCTTAGGTTTGAAGACACGAACCCATGCACTAATCTGGGCATTCAAGCCCCTGATAAAATGATGTACTAACATAGTCTCATCATCACCGATGCCCGCATACTACTTGAGCTCATAGAATCTACGCTCATACAGCTCAACTAAGAAGGCCATCTGCCTCAGTTCATGGAACTCATTTGCGCGATGTTGCCTCCAATGATCAGATAGGAAATGGGCTCTGAATCTCTCTAAGAATAACTCCCAAGAAATAGTTCTAATGTCCAAGTGCATCTTCTTCTCCCCTAAATACCACCAACTTGAAGCAAAACATCTGAGATGCAGAATAGCACATCTAGCCTTGGTGTTCCTGCCATACGGATGCACGGAGAAACACCTACCTAAATCTAGTAACCAGGTCTCTGCCTCTAGACCACTATCAACTCCATCAAACGTGGGAGGGCGTGCCCTCATAACATCTCTCATATGACTGGCTAAAGTGGCCTCCTGCTCAGCTGTCAGTTCTCTCCATCTAGGTGATCTCTCTCTATCCCTAGGTTCTGGCTGATCTACTTCCTAACCCCCTCTAGGCTGCTCTACCTCCTGTCTAGGGCCTAAGTGGGAAAGGGCCTCCTCAAGTAACTGTCGCAACTGGGCTCCTTCAAGCTAACCCTGACCTTCCATATTCTGACCCCCAACTTCATGGGCACTCTCATGAGGAGAACTGGGAGGAAATGTATCGCCATCACCACTCCCTCGACCCCTACCCTAACCTCAACCTCGACCTCTACATTAACCCCTAGGCATCTTCCTACACACACATACCTCCAAAGGATGAATTCAAAGCAAGGAATATGAACAAGGAAAAGAATTTAATCTACAGAGTTTAAGCACTAGGTCAGATAATGGGCTCAATTATAACCAGAGTACCCAGTGTTTAAACCTAGCGCTAATACCAAATGTGATGCCCCATCATGCAACTCTAGATAGTTAGTCTAACAGGTGCTAAAATTATAGAAATATTTTTTTTTGAAGAACGTAAATGCATTTACACTAGATAAAATTATCACTATTTACAATAATTAAACAAGATGAACAACTAACACCTATAGGGAACATAACTGCATCAGATAAACATAAATTCATTACAATACAAGTAACATACATCTTGATACAAAAAAATTACATTATTCATTTACAGATATGAATAGTTACAAAGTTCAAATACAAGATTACATGATTACAAGATTCATGACCGATTACATAAGTTTACAATATACAACAAGATTATACAATATAGCTCTGAGGATGCAAGTACAAGTCTAGAACAGAAGGCACATCTGCAGTGAACACGAATCAAGTTGACCAAGAAAAACCAATGGATTAAGATCTTCCACCCAACCATGTGGAACCCTGAGGTCCACCCCCCGAGCTAGGAGATAATAATGAGGTTCCACTAAGTCAGGGGATACAAGTAGGCGGATACAAATTTGACACAGACACTACAGATTATCAAGACTACACAAATCATCAAGACACAATACTCCAGAGGCAACAACAAAAGATAAAGAGAAAGTAACTAGACTACAGCAGGGAGAGTGTCATCACATGGTCCTAGCATGGGTTATCTAGGCTATCTCTCTCTAGAAACTAGCCCCCATCTATGGTTACCTTGGCAGACTCTCTCTAGGCACTGGCCCCATAGGGTGACACATGCGGAGCTGACACATCCTCTCATGGAGACAATGAGGTCGACCTTGCCAACCAGACCTTCTCATCCCATCCTTAGCCTGTGAGAGCACTCAAGGCATGGGTGAGGCATCATACTTATCTTGTTATGTGAATTACTACCCAACCCACCTAGATAAATTATTAAGTTATCACTTGATTACAACTTCCATGGGGTTATCCAAGTAGCCACTTTGGGCTCTGGCCCCACCATGAAAGCAACTGTTCTACATGTAACTAGTAACCCATGACCAACATCCAGAAACCAAATTAATATCATGCATGGACAAGGACCTGAAAGGCATCTATCTTTTTGCAAACTAATACATTACATAGATAATTTTCAATCCAAAACCTCAAACCACAAAACTTTCCCTTATCCACTTCAAAATCTCAAATCAATTAAAACATTTAAAAAGACATGACTTAAAGTTAAATTAGAACCCAAGTAGCCAACCTCTGGAGTTGGTAAATTGAAACATAATACCACTATTACTACGTCCATTTCACGATATGGAAAAATAAGGATTTAAATGACTATTACATTCCATTAGAACAATATGACTCAGAAACAAAGAATAATATAATAAACCAATTACATTATTACTACTTGATGCTAAAACTAACAAGGAAAATTCAAGCAAGACCATATTTAAAATTAACTCAACATATCACCATTGAACACTTTAAACCGGAAACCACTATAAGGTTATCACTCTCTTTTAAATAAAATCCAAATACTATTCCATTCTAGAATTATAATTTCATCTAATATTTGTTTAACCATTACCATAATAATTTAATTCACAATAAATCTCTAATTTATTATTTATTTATTAAAAATCAATGTACCACATGATAGTATATTACTAAATTATAACTAAACAAATTTATACTTAACAAGATAAAATGAGTATAACTAATATTTAACTCAATATATTTAATTATAAAATTGTAATATCATTCAACATTTGTTTATTCACTAGTATTACCATTATAACCTAATAAAACTCTAATTTAATCCATTTAACAAACATACATTTACTAATTAAATTCTATTCTTAATAAAATATTTCAAATCTATTCTAACACATAAATGAGTTCACCAAAAAAATTTCCTAAAAAGTTGACAAAAAGTCTAGTTTAACAATTTACTAACTCAAAGTGATATTCACTTAAGCAATGTTTACTAAACATTAATGGAGTATCTATTAGCAACTTTCTAAATTGATTATTTTGCTAATACTTCTATTTAAATGGACTCTTGCTTTAACTTCATTATGAGGAAAGAACAATAATAATATAATTTTATTTGAGAGAATCTTAATTCAGAGAGGAGGAAATTGAAGGAAAACTTCTGAGATTCATAACAAAATGGAGAATGGTCTACCAGAAAAGCCATGAAAGCAAGATAGCAATGCAGATTTCAGAAGCCCAGGATGAATCCAATATATTTTTTTAGAAATTCCAACGCAAGAAAGAAACAAGAAATTTGCAGAGGGACAAGAGAACCACAAAAATGTCTGGCAGAGGAGGAGAAAATTATAGTAGATTCAGGAAGAAAAAATGACTCTAGGAAGTACTGATCATAGGCAAGAAACAAGTTTGTTTATCTTTTATTATTTTATATTTGTTTTTTATTTCTTTTCTACTGACTGAATCAGCCTAGCCAAAATTTGATCACCCAAGCTCACGCTCCAGGCAAGCTTCAGATTTCATTTTTTTTATTAACTGAGAATGCCATGATGAAACGCCATATGGCAGGCATGAAGGAGGCTCTAAAAAAGAATTTTTTAATTGCCCAGGTCATCCTCCCACGTCGTACAATCAAATGGGCAAAGATTTGCAGGAAAGAAGTAAAATTTAAAACAGGGTTTGAAGAGGGGAAAAGAGATTGTACGACGTTGGTTGAGGAAGGAAGATGTATGTAGTTTAGAAGTTGATAAAATCAACTCAATAAACCTAATAAAATCTAGCAGAATGAGGGAATTAGAGATGCACGACATCAGGCAGAGGTAAAATCTTGATAGGATTTCATTGAAAGTTCTCAATTTTTGGCAATAAAGTCAAAGCTGCAAAAGCGGAGCAATTTCACTTGGGCTTGATACACTAATGGTTTAAAGTTTGATAAACTTTCAGATTTAACATATAGATAATCTGAGGCTTCAACAAGATGAATGAAGAGAACCAATTTAAATTTTCTCAAGAATCTCAGGCAACCGAGCAAAACTATCAAGTACAGAGTTATAGGAAACTTCAAATGGTGACAGGAAGGCAAGAATTCTACTGGGATAAAGAGATAGGTTCAAATACACGCAAGAGATTCAACAAGGATTTAAACTAATTTGTATGAATTGCTACAGAAACTACAAGTAAACATACCAGGAATTTCGATCCAAGGCTTCAAATTCTTCAGCTTCCTCAAGTTCTTCAGTTTCCCGTAACAATTTTTCCAAATTTCCCTCCCTCCTCTCAGAATGACTCTCCCCACAAATAACTCCCCATAAACCAAAAATAGGCAAAATCCATTCATTCCCATTACTCCAAAATCCATTACAAAATCCCACTAACCCCCTTAAAACTGAAAGCAATTAATTTTACTTTCCAGAGAGATTCTCCAAGTCAGGAATCTCATACGAAAACTCACATGAAATAATTTATTAACTAATATTATTCTTTAACTTACCATATACTATTTTAATAAAACAATATTAAATGTGCATGACTCAAATCATATTAAAAACATTAAAACGATTAATAATAAAATAATATTAAGTACTTATGACTCAAATCTTATTAAAAAACATTAAAATAATTAATTTAATCTTTATTACAAATTACTTAAATAATATTCCCAAATCTCATTAATAATTTGCGACTAAGAAAATACTTTTATAATTAACTTATTAATAACATTACTATTAAAATAATTTATTTCCAACCATTTCATAAAGACTGAAACCATCAAATTCAAGCAAAGACAATTATATACCAGTGACGACCATAAACCAGAGGCAAGGACCAAAGAGTGACATCCAAACTCACAACCATAACTTACAACAAAAACTGGCGTAGGGAAACCCATGTTATCTCCCATCAACATTATCCATTGGTGTAAGGGCACGCTCAGACCTGCTAAGTCAGGTGGAGTCGATGCCTGGTACCTGCAACCTCCATCAAAATGATAGGTTGTATATGAACATATGCATATTTATCAAACACATAGAGTCAGGGAATCACAGTGTAGTAAGGTCATTGAAATGAGTATTAGTACACCATCCCTGCTCTCAAGCACAACAATAAACACAAACATCTCTAACTGATAATCAGATAACATTCAATCCATAAAGCATAGTAACATTATTCTATATAATCAATTATCCATCAACTAATCATGTCAAAATACATCATAACTGTAATAACAATAATGTCACCATCCTACTCATAACACATGTCAAAACCACATGAGTCAAACATAGTCCATCATGATCATAACAAGCATAAACCATAAGTCTATCAACCATATGTCTCAAAATTTTCTAAGTGCAATAGAAAACTATCAACTGTCACAAGCCAAAAATGGGGGGTATTACACATGACACTTGCTTGCCAGGTTTTCATCATGGTACCTATCCAAGGCGCCTGTTTGTCAAGTTTTCACCAAAGGATGATTTTTTTGTTGTTTTTCTATTTTTTTGATTTTTTTGCTTTTTTCTAATTTTTGATTTTTTATTTTATTTTTTTATTTTATGCCCCCCTTACATTGGGGTTCTCTTAGGTATAGAATTGGCGAAGATGTATACTATTTATTGGGTCATCTAATAACTCACCCTCTGATGTTGCTAACTGATATGATCCTGATCCATAGGCAGCAATGATTACATAAGGAGAAAGCCAGTTGGGCTCGAACTTGCCTTTTTTCCCGATCATGTGGGATTTTCCTTGAGTATTAGGTCACCAACATTGAATTCCCTAGGACGGACCTTGTTGTTGTAGCTTCATGACACCCTTTGCTGGTATGCCTTGAGATGCTTGAAGGCATTCTATCTCTTCTCCTCTAACAACTCTCACTCTTGTAGTCTGGAAACTCTGTAGTCTTCATCAGTGATAAGACCTTTTAACGACACCCTTAGAGATGGTATCTCAATCTCGATGGGCAAAATGGCTTCTGATCCATAGACAAGGGCGTAAGGGGTAGCACTTGTTGGAGTGCGTATACTAGTTTGATAGGCCCACAGAGCGGGATTTAGTTGTATGTGCCAATCACAGCCAACATTGTTGACTACCTTCATGAGGATCTTCAAGATTGTTTTATTGGATGTCTCTGCTTGGCCATTGCCTTGTGGATAGTAGGGGGTGGAGAAACGGTGTTGGATTTTGAATTTTTGACAAAGCTCTTGGACATCTTGGTTCTTGAAAGGTCTTCCATTATCTGTGACTATGGATGAGGGAATTTTGTAACTACAAATGAGGTAATTAAGGATGAATGAGGTAATCTGTTTGCCTGTGACATTGGTGATTGGAACGGATTCAATCCACTTGGTAAAATATTCAATGGTGGTTATTATGAACTTGGGGCTGTTGGATGATGGAGGGTGAATTTTGCCCACAGGGTCAAGTTCCCATTGACAAAAGGGCCAAGGTGTCATTAAAGGTTGAAGCTCTTGAGTTGGTGCATGGATGAGGTTACCATGTATCTGACATTGCTTGCACTTCTTCAAAAACTGATATGAATCAGTTTCCATGTTTGGCCAATAGTATCCCAAATGCATGAGTTTCTTAGCTAAAGAAGGACCACTAGATTGTGTTTCGCAAATTCCTTCGTGCACGTCTCGTAAGGTGGTTTGAGATTCTTCCCATTCTAAACATCAGAGTAAAGTACCATCTAGACCTTGGTGGTATAGGGTATCAACGATAATGGTGTAACGGAAGGTTTGGCGAATGAAGGTTTGGCGTTGGTTAGAAGACAAGTCAGGCGGTAGGGTGTTATCCTCGAGATAAGTGTAAATCTTACCATACCAAGGTGAATCAGATACGACTAATAGGAATATGGAGTGCATTTCAAGGATATTATAAGCTAGGTGCATAACTAACTCCACCAAGAACTCATACTGTGACTCATTCTCTGGGATCTCAAGGAGCGAGGCAATGGTTGCCATGGCGTCTGCTACTTTGTTTTCAATGCAACGTATTTGCTCAAAGGAGATGATCGCAAAGTACTCTTTAAATTCATCTACCATACGCTTGTATGGGATTAACTTGTCATCTTTGGTCTGATAGTCATCATTGACTTGATTGATTACTAGTTGGGAATTGTCATAGACATGTATCTCCTTTATTTTCCATTATGTTGCCATTTTGAGACCAATGACCAAAGCTTCATACTCTGCTATATTGTTTGTACATGGGAACAGTAGATGGTAAGACTTAGGTATGGTGTCGCCCTGAGGAGTGACCAACAAGATTCTTTCTCCTGATCCATGATTTGTATAAGATCCATCAAAATAGAGTTTCAATGAGTGTGTTGTGATACTAAATATGGATTCATCTAGAAATTCAAATGTCATTGGTGTGGTATCCTGTAGTGGTGCTTCTGCTAACTAATCAGCAATGATTTGACCTTTGATATCCTTCCGTTCTAATTACTCAATGTCATATTCACTTAACAGCATTACCCACTTGGCTAGGCAACCTGTTAGAGCTGCTTTGCTTAATAGGTACTTTAATGGATCTATCTTTGCAATAATCTTGACTGAATGTGCTAGCATGTAATGCCTTAGTTTTTGAGAGGTAAAAACCACAGCAGGACATGATCTTTCTATTTGAGAATATTGTAGTTTGTAGCCCACCAATGTACGACTGATGTAGTAGATAGCCCTTTCTTTGCCTTCATAATCTTGTTGTGCTAATAGGGCTCCGAGAGCTATCTGTGTAGCAGATATGTAAAGTAATAGCGACTTACCTTGGATAGGCAGCATTAGAATAAGAGAGTTCATGAGGTATTCCTTTAGCATGCAAAATCCTTCCTCACACTTTTCATCCCATCTAAATGGTTTGTTTTTGTGCAATAGGTGAGAAAAAGGTTGACACTTGTCTGCCCATTGTGAGATGAACCGATGAATTGCCTGTAACTTGCCCTGTAGAGACTGCAGTTGAGTGATGTTCTTTGGCAGTGGTATTTCCATGATAGCTTTGACTTTGGTAGGATCTACTTCGATCCCATTTTTTTATACAATGAATCCTAAGAGCTTGCCGGAGGTGACTCCAAACACACACTTCTTCGGTTTCAACCTGAATTTGAAGTGTTCTAGTCTCTGAATGACCTTCTCTAGTACATCTAGATGGGATTCTCTTGTTAGTGACTTTTCAAGAATGTCATCTACATAGTCCTCCATTGTGACGTGCATCATATCATGGAAGATATTGGTCATAGCACGTTGATATGTTGCCCCTGCATTCTTTAACCCAAATGGCATGACATTCCAGCAGAAGGTACCCCATGGACAAGTGAAAGCTATTTTATGATATTCTTCTGGTGCTATCCTAATTTGATTATATCCGGAGAAGCCATCCATAAGAGATAACATGGTATGCCCTGTTATCAAGTTGACTATGATATCAATATTAGGCAACTGAAAGTCATCCTTGCTGCCAGCCTTGTTTAGATCTCAGAAATCATTGCATAGTCTGACTCTGCCATCAGGTTTGGATACTGGCACTAAGTTGGATACCCACTCTGGATAGTCTATTCCCTTATGAACCCTACATCCAGTAGTTTCTTGAGTTCCTCTTTTACTAGTAATGCAAAGTGTGGGTGCATCTTTCTAAGCTTTTACTTGACTGGTTTGACCCCTGGATATAGTGGAAGATGATGGAGAATCAAATCTGGATCTAAACTGGGCATATCTGTGTATGACCAAGCAAAGTTGATTTGCTTTTTCTTGAAGAATGGTACAAATTTTGTCTTTTCTAGTGGAGATAGAGACTTTGCAAAGTGAATGATCTTGGGATTATCCTCTATTCCAATGTTGACAGGTTTTGTAGGTTCCACAATGATCTGAGACTTCTCCTAGTACATGTCGGTGGGGAAAGTGTCAAGCCTTCCATCGTTTGGCACCTTAGAAAGGTTTTCACCATCTGATGTGTCCTTTCTTTTTACTTTTTGGGATCTGATATTGCCGTAGAGCGGTTTTCACCATCAGATCCAATTTTTATTTTAATGTTTTTGCAACTAGAAGGCTTGGCACCCTCTCTAAAATAAGCCACAGTGTTGAGTTCAATGGCGAAGCCATCTTTATGATCTCCTATAGGTAGGTGGTCCCTAAGTTCCACACAGTCAATGTAGGCATCATCATTTTGGAACATGTCTAGTTGCAGGGTTCCTTGTAAATCCCAGTAGATAAGTTCAGGATGCATAAGGGGAAGGGGATCAGAAAATAGATCTGATTCGTTGTGTGTGATAGTTTGAATGGATACATGGTTAGGATTCAAATTGGTAGGGATAGGATCTGAGATGGTACTTTCCTCCAGATTATTTATTGCGATGGAACTCTGACCTTCCTCAAAAGTTGTACTCTCAGGAGTTGGTGAATCACACTCTAATGGTCTATGTATTAGCGTTTGTCCCTCACGGTAGGGGCTATAGGTTTGAATGGTGTCAACTCCTTTGTCCTCATAGAAGTACTTAGTGAGTTCATCCCACTCATATTCATTAGAATTTGTGTCACTGTCTTCTTGTAGGGCATGGATCTATTCCACAAAACAAGCATTGGCCTTAGCTTTGCCTTTGTTCTTGTATCCTAACCCTTTTATATTTCTTTCCAATGAGGATGAAGAGGGTTGGATGGGTTCTATTATTCCTTCTTTTCTTAGGCCAATGGGACCTTGTCCTTCATAACCCATTCTGTGTAGGATAGACTCACCATGCCCATAGATTTCTGTTGGGAGCTTAGGTGGTTCTTGTTGTGTGTTATCTTCCTCTGTGTAGATCCATTGCAAGACATCTCTTTCTTTACACTCATCTGATAGGGTCCCCCATTTTACAAAGGGAGCTGTGGGAGCTTCGGGAGGAGCAGAAGGTTTTGGAATGTATTTAGGTGTAGGTCTCCCAAAGGATCTTGGAGATAGAGGCATTTTGGCTGAGTTGAGATTGTGCTTGATAGAGTATTCCCCTACCCCTGTTTCTTTGATTGTGATTTTCTACTCTTTGGGCATGGACGAAGAAGCTTCTGAGGTAGAATCATGCTATGAGATGGGGGATGTGGAAGCTCTATTGTTGGGAATGATGCAATCAGGCTTTGAGTAGATAGAATTGCAACGTTGAAAAGGATTAGGATCACCTTGGATGGTAATCTGCTTGCCATTATGAGGAAATTTGATGCATTGGTGGTAGGTAGAAGGTACAACCTTCATGGCATGAATCTAGGGTCTACCTAGGAGGATGTTATATGCTAGCTCCCTGTCTAGGACTTGGCAAACAACATCCTTTAGTACTAGTCCAACTTGTATTGGTAACACCACTATTCCCTTAGTAGTTCTTTCTTCTTCATCGTAGGCCTTAATAGTGATCTTTTTCCTAGGATCCAATGTAGTTTCTGAGAACCCCAATGTAAGGACTAGCTTAAGCGTGCAAATATTTAAACCGGCTCCTCCATCAATAAGAACTCGTTTGATATGGTGTTTATGAATGAAGGCGATGATATGCAAGGGTGTGTTATGAGGCTGAGACACTGAAAGGTCATCCTGTTTGGTGAACGATATGGTTCTTGAGGAGGTTAGATTTCCTACCATGGCTTGAAACTTCTCTTGGGCTAGGTTCGTGGGCACAATTGTTTCCACTAGGGATTTATTGAGAATTTCCTTATGGGAGGGAGACAAATGCAACAACTCTAAGATAGATATGTGGACAAGAGTTTTCCAAAGTTGGTCTATGACACTATACGTATGGGAATTAGACGGAGAAGATGACAACCTTGGAGGAAGCATGTTTAATGTGACCTTACCACTGCAGGTGATGATGCTACAATTAGTTTTGTTCAGTCCTGACTATTGGTTGAATGTGACCACATTGACTTGTGGGATGTGCTCTGATATGCTGTTGATGGTATAATCAAACAGCACGCTTGCATAGTTAGCATTGTTGAGTTTGTTACCGCCTGCATGAACAGTCAGGTTTCAAGCAATTAAACATGTAGGCATCCTCCCAAAAAAGTCTAATTCTTTGGGCCTCCTCATCATATTTCAAATATCAGGTGATCTTAGTTAAGATCACCCCGGCGTTGTTTTATCACCCGATGCTGCTAACGTCAATTTTATTTATGAGGGTGATGTGTGCATGTCCACCGGCTTCATCATATTCTGAAGGCGGGGGAGATATTTCTAATATCAGTCATATTCACTATATCACCCCGATATTACAACGAAGCTACAGTGTAGCCTGATATTTTGCAGAGGGGTGATATTCTGAAATATCAGGTGATCTTGCGAATATCACCCCGATTGCAATATGACGATGACATCATCTGGATATGAAGTAGTGAATGGTTCGAATATGCGGGAGGACTTTTTTGTGATGCAATAGGGTGATGTTTCTTGTGGGGCGATATTTCCCGCAGGGTGATGTGAAATATCGGGGTGATATTTTCATATCGGGTGAGCAAGCATGGGGCTCGCCGATATCGGGGGTTAGGCTGACGGGGTATCATGCAGCTAGTTCACTGACGTCATAGTGATATTAAACATCGGAGCATCATGCGGAAGGGTCATGATGAGGTTTATATTGGCATCGTCGGGAGCAAAATCACCGACTATCATCTTCAAGTGCGGCCATGCATATAAAGTGTTCAGGAGGTCGTCGTGGGGTGCATGTGGGATAATTACTTCCCACATGATTTGAAATAATAGGATGATATATCTTAGCGGGAATGTTTCAAGAGTGCACAGTCAACTATTTTTCCCAAGGCCACGGGTTGGTGTGCCATTAATGGCAGATGTTACAGGGTGTGGGCGATGGCGTGGATGGATCAACCACCCGATCGAGGTTGTGAATCCCCAGCGGTGGCGCAAGGCTCGAGACCTCCCCTATCTCTTCCTCTACCTGCTGCATTCAATGTTGAGTGCCATTCTCTCATGGAACTATATCTGGCAAATTTTGAATCACCCAGTAATTAATGCTGAGTACTTCTTTGCTGTATATAGCAAACTATGTTACTCATTTGTTGTGGTTGAAGCCTTGGGCATTTTTGTGTGAATAAAAAAATACAGACCATTTCATGTCTATTTTTATCTCTGTGGAGTTTATGTGTTACATCTGAGTTGTATCTTGCACATATGTTTAGTTTCAGTGTTAATGTTATATGAAAAATGCATTATTGCATGTGTTTATTTGTTTGTCTCCATTTGTTGTATGCATTTTCTTCTTTTGAATCTGGTTGCTAAGGGTTTCTCAGATTCCAGGGTATAGTCTTATTGTACCACATGCTTAATCTGTAACTTCCATTCAAGCAGTGGATTAAATTGTTTTAGGTTAAAGTGTGGAGAAGATTGTATGTCAGCTGGGATATTCATAAGTAGAGACAGTTAAATACCCATTCTTGGGTGATGTTTGTAAGGCAATCATTAATCTAACCCCTTGAAATTTGAATGTCAGTTGCAAGCTACTCTCATGTATACGTCTATGCGACTCCTTGCCCTGAGATAGGCATCGGTCTGCCCTTGTGAAGTAGTTATGATCCAAGCCCCCTGTCTTGCATCCAAACCTTCAAACCAATCATTCCATATTTCCAACCTATTAGTTGTAGGAGTTGGATTAGGAAGCCCTGCATACTCTCATACCTAACCATCCATATATGTCTAAGAAAGTTTCCAAACTTGTGATCTATCATTTACATCTTGGTCCATGCATGAGAGTATTCTGCCTATTATTACAAAGTTAAATCTTTCTTTCATTTGGAGAGTAAATGTTACATCTTCATCAAATAGGGACGCCCCCCTTGGTGCGGTAGAACCAGAAGTGAAGGGGAGGCAGCTCACGCAACCTCCTGTATCTGTTGGCTAAATCTGCCTGTGCATTAGAGTTGGCAAACCTTTTATCAATTTGGGAGGCAACAGAAATGGTGACTCCGCTGGGGAAGTGATTTGAAAGTGTTATCCTACAATCCCTGGTGAAGTTTTTCCCTCCTGAGTCACAACAGAAATGGCAACTCTGCTAGGGACAAGAGTCAAATAGTGTGAAATCATTGCTACATATCTGGTTCTTTCATGTGAATATGGTGCTCTGCTGGTGGAATGAACTTAGAAAAATATTTGATGAGCTTTCAGTTATTTGAAAATTTTATCCTCTCTACAGAGGTGGTGACTCTGCAAAAGTTTTTAAGTGCACATAAAAGGCTGATGTATGTTATTGTGATAAAAGAATGTTCTGTTCAGATTGCAGCATCTAGATGAGAAAAGTACTTGGTTTCCTGCCACTTGTATTTGTTGTTTTATTGCATAAGTTAGATGCCAAGGGAAGCCTTAGGTCTTAGGCAGACAAAGGATGTCTAAGAGTGAGATTTATATGAATCCAAACATGTATTCACCCATACTCAGTCATGAGGGGGATGAAATGTTGAGTAAAAGAATGGAAGAGATAAAAAATAGGTTGATATACTTAGAGGCTCGATTTACTTAGAGGCTCGGCAAACTCGGTTAAATAGTAATAACCCTGTTATGTTTGCCAGTCAGAAGGCTAAACCTCTTGCCAGCCCTTTTGATCCTTTGTATGACCAACTAGATTTGTCATGGGTTGACTATAAAATTGAAAGTATGCCTACCCAAGTGTACAATCAGATGCCTAGATTTAGTGGACACAGTGTGTGTGATGGGGGTGCACATATCCAAAATTTTCACAATTTTATGGAGAAACACTCATTTAGAGATGAGGATATGTGGATGAGGTTTTTTGTTAGATCCTTTGATGCAAAAGCTAGAGATTGGTATTTGAGCTTTCCAAAGAGATCCTTTGCCTATTGGGATGAACTTGCTGACTGTTTCAAAGAAGAATTTGCAAGAGAACCTGTTGATCTTGTTGCAAGATTAATGGAAATCAGAAAACAAGATAAAGAGCCCTAAATTGATTTCAGTCATAGATTTGTAGTAGCCCTTTCACAAATCCCAAAAATCTTTAGGCCTAATATTTTAGCCTGTGTTGGCATATATTTTGAAGCTTTTGAGGAGGGCTCTAGTGCATTATTGTGGGAATTCAAGATAACAAGTATGCAAATGGCATACAATTTTGTAGAATACATAGAAAAAATGAGGAATGAACACATGCTGAATTCCCTGCCCACAGGCTTTGGTATAAATAATAGTTGTATAACTGCAAATCACCAACTGATCATGGCATCATGTGAGGATAAATGTGAAAATGAAAGCATAGAAGTTGAGACTGTTGTATTTCAACATAATGCTAATAACAATGCTCAACCGGATTATTCACTAGTTGAGGATGCCAATGAAAGGATTAGTGATGACTCCCAAGTTGAGGTTGATGTGTCTGGTTCTGAAAATAATGATGAGGTTATGGATAGAAATGAACATCTATTTGAATGGATTTATGGAGATGATTGTGAGTATTGTGCTCAAGATAGAGAAGAAATAAGCAAACAGAGGAATAGTCCCATGTTTGAATCACTGCCTTTTATTCAGACACATGGAGATGATGAAGAGCAATCAGGGATTGAAACAAGTGCTAGTGCAGAGCGTGATTGTTCTTTATTTGATTATAGTTTTGCTTATGATACACAAGTTGATACTCCTCCACATAAGGAATTCATTGGGAATGAAAAAGCATGTTCTGTTGCCCATGAACCAGTGGCATACCATAATGAAGCTTAAACACCTAGATCACCCATTTTTGACAAATATGATGATGAGGATCTGTTTGAGTATGGTGGGAATCTAGGCACTGATGTTGATATGGATTCTAGTTCTCATCCTGATGAAAGAGAAACCAACATACATCATGAAAACTGCTGCAAAGAGATGCCAGAGCCTGATCTTTTCCAGCATGGTGCAGCTGATGGTTGTGCGCATGATGTGCACAACTGTGAATCTAAAAGCTTTTTCTTTGATATGCCAGCTTGTGATAAGATGAGCCCTGATGTTCCTAGCTGCATGATGGACTTTGAGTGCTTTCAGTTTTCAGTCCATCTAGGAGATCATTTTGCAATGCATAATGCTGATATAGATGATAACATGTGTCATATTTCATTTGAATATGCATTGTTTGATCAATATTGCATTCACATGTTGCCTAATGTTGAAGGTTGTTTGTATAAGGTTGAGAGGAGCCAGCTCAATGAGATAATTGTATATGCAAATGACAAGGTTTGTTTGTGGTCAAATCATGGCAGCTTCTTTAGGCCTGATCCAGTGATATCAGATGAAAACAAGGTATTTGACAAAGGAAGATACAGGTTTTTCCTTTCTTGGTGGCCTTAGGCCACCAAGTGTGATTGGTGATGCAGATTGGTGCAGTATTTGACTCTGTGCCCAATGGATAAGGACTAGTCTACATCCTAGAGATCTGTGGTTCTCGCCATGCCTGCAAGAGGCATGCGTCCCCAGACAGAGCCTATGTTACTGCCTACACGAACAGTCAGGTTTCAAGCATTTAAACATGCAGGCATCCTCCCAAAAAAGTCTAAGTCTTCGGGCCTCATCATATTTCAAATATCAGGTGATCTTACTTAAGATCACCCCGGTGTTGTTTTATCACCCGATGTTGCTGACCTCAATTTTATTTATGAGGGTGATGTGTGCATGTCCACCTGCTTCATCATATTTTGAAGGCGGGGGTGATATTTCTAATATCAGTCATATTCACTATATCACCCCAATGTTACAACAAAGCTATAGTGTAGCCTGATATTTTGCGGAGGGGTGATATTCTGAAATATCAGGTGATCTTGCGAATATCACCCCAGTTGCAATATGACAATGACGTCATCTAGATATGAAGGAGTGAATGGATCAAATATGTGGGAGGACTTTTTTGTGATGCAATAGGGTGATGTTTCTTGTGGGGTGATATTTTCATATCAGGTGAGCAAGCATGGGGCTCACCGATATCGGGGGTTAGGCCGACGGGGTATCATGCAGCTAGTTCGCTGACATCATGGTGATATTGAACATCAGAGCATCATGCGGAAGGGTCATGATGAGGTTTATATTGGCATCATCGAGAGCAAAATTATCGACTATCATCTTCAGGTGTGGCCACGCATATAAAGTGTTTAGGAGGTCACCACAGGGTGCATGTGGGATAATTAGTTCCAACATGATTTGAAATAGCAGGATGATATATCTTGGCAGGAATGTTTCAAGAGCACATAGTCAACTATTTTTCCCAAGGCCACGGGTTGGCGCACCATTAATGGCAGATGTTACAGGGTGTGGGCGATGGCGTGGATGGATCAACCACCCGATTGAGGTTGTGAATCCCTAGGTGCCAGCGCAAGGCTCGAGACCTCCCCTATCTCTTCCTCTACCTGATGCATTCAATGTTGAGGACCATTCTCTCATGGAATTGTATCTGGCAAATTTTGAATCACCCAGTAATTAATGCTGAGTACCTCTCTGCTGTATATAGCAAACTGTGTTACTCATTTGTTGTGGTTAAAGACTTCGGCATTTTTTTGTGAATAATGAAATACAGAGCATTTCATGTCTATTTTATCTCTGTGGAGTTTATGTGTTGCATCTGAGTTGTATCTTGCACATATGTTTAGTTTCAGTGTTAATGTTATATGACAAATGTATTATTGCATGTGCTTATCTGTCTGTCTCCATTTGTTCTATGCATTTTCTTCTTTCGAATCTAGTTGCTAAGGGTTTCTCAAATTCTAGGGTATAGTCTTGCTGTACCACATGCTCAATCTGTAACTTCCATTCAAGGAGTGGATTAAATTGTTTTAGGTTAAAGTGTGGAGAAGATTGTATGTCAGTTGGGATATTCATAAGCAGAGACAGTTAAATACCCATTCTTGGGTGATGTTTGTAAGGCAAGAATTAATCTAACCCCTTGAAATTCGAATGCCAGTTGCAAGCCACTCTCATGTATACGTCTATGCAACTCCTTGCCCTAAGATAGGCATCAGTCTGCCCTTGTGGAGTAGATATGATACAAGCCCCCTGTCTTGCATCCAAACCATCAAACCAATCATTCTATATTTCCAACCTGTTAGTTGTAGGAGTAGGATTAGGAACCCCTGCATACTCTCATTCCTAACCAGTCATATATGTCTAAGAAAGTTGCCAAACTTGTGATCTATCATTTAGATCTTGGTCCATGCATGAGAGTATTCTGCCTGTTATTACAAAGTTAAATCTTTCTGTCATTTGGAGATTAAATGTTACATCTTTATCAAATAGTGACACCCCCCTTGGTGCGGCAGAACCAGAAGTGAAGGGGAGGTAGCTCATGCAACCTCCCGTATGTTAGACTTAGGGCATACAACTGAGAGGGGGGTGAATCAGTTGTGCGAAACTTTCTCTTTATAAACACTTGAATCTTCTTTAGTGATTAGCATAATATTAATCATGAACCATAATGCATTCAAATCAAAAGCAGAAACATATCAACACACATGACACAAAGATTTTGACGTGGAAAACCCAGTTAAGAGAAAAAACCATGGGGTGATTAACCCAAGAATGTATTCTCTGTTAGAAGAATAGAAAGAAAAAAATGGCACATGCCAATTAGGGCTCACTACCCGAGCACACTACTCACAAGAGGCTCACTGCCTACAAGAGACACACTATCTACAAAGGAATAAGTACCACCTTTATGAACTAGAGAATAGCATCTTCAGCATGCTTGAATCAGTTCCATGTAAGCCCAATACTTCTGCTCTGTCTTTCGCACTTCTCTTCACTACCACACACTCATCACCATAAGACACACTTCAAAATGAATTCACAATCCCTTATTTATACAAGGCATCAACTTAGGAACAATCATCTAAGTTGGAAAACACCTACAAGAACATCTGCAAGACGTGTAATACATCCGGTCGGCCAGTCTCAAGAAGAACACCAATATCTGTGGTTATTCTTCAAATGCAAACTCTAACTTCAATGCAGACCACCAACATTAACTGGACATGATCCAATGATTATCATAACCTTCCCTAAATCACCAAAAACATCCGCACTTCATCATCCTACTAGAATTCTTCTCTCCTTCATCCGGAGCTACAAGAACACAGTCTGTCATCACTATCACAAATGAATAGGCTCTTCCGGACCTTCAACCCATGAACTAATCTAGTTCATACTTCATAGGGACGTCCTCAACACTCCCTCAGATCCGCAGAATGGGATAATGAAATACCAAATCTCACCGAACCTATCTGTGGCCCTCTGTCACCTCTGAACACCTGTTGAAACCGGTTCTACTTGAGCGACCATAACTTCTTCAGATCTTCATGCGGACCTCTGAAATCTTGACTGGAGCATCTCAAGACTTATATCTACAAACCCTTTAAACCGTATCCTCTGATCCTCAACCTATTGAGGACTTTTACCTTCTTGTCATCACTGTTCTTCACTATTCCTGATTGAGACTTATTTTCTCAATATCCTCAGCACACAGCTCATCTAATCCTTCTCATTAATGGAACATGAGTATTTTGACATCAATGACAACACCGGTTAGGCCCATACTTGCAACAATCTCCCCCTTTGTCATTGATGGCAACATATGATGTGAAAAACCATCAAGACAAGAACTTCTCCTTGCTGTTACAACTCCCACTAATAGCAACAACTATTCACATGTCTTCTCTTCCTTTATTGCTCCCCCTCTGATCAGCAACCACTTTTTTTTCACATGTCTTCTCTCCCTCTTTGACATCAATGGCAAAGGGCTTATACTTGTAACTTCACTACTTCATAACATACCAGTTGCTCCCCCTGAGTAGCAGCTCCCTTATCATCAATCCAGATCACAAGATATGACTGTGATATCCACCGGATTGATGCACATCAGTGCATCCTAGTTTATCACCGGAGGGGCAATAACCCCTAACTTCTCCCTGAGAAACTCAAAAGAGTCCTTGGGAAGAGGTTTAGTAAAAATATCTGCAAGCTGATCCTTGGAGGGCACATACTCCAATCTGACTTCACCCTTGTTCACTTGCTCTCTCAGAAAGTGAAACTTGATAGATATATGCTTAGTCTTAGAATGCAACACCAGATTCTTAGAGATATTTATTGCACTTGAATTATCACAGAAAATTATGATAGGCTCCAAATATTCTACTTGAATATCTCTTAGCATCTGCTTCATCCACAAAACTTAAGTGCAACTTCCTGCTGCCGCAATGTATTCTGCTTCAGTTGTAGACAGGGATATTGCCTTTTGTTTCTTACTTAGCCAAGAAACCAACCTTTTTCCCAAAAAGAATGCTCCTCCACTTGTACTCTTCCTATCATCCACATCTCCTGCCCAATCTACATCTGTATATGCATGAAGAGAAAAATTATGATCTCTAGGATACCACAGACCATACTCAACTGTTCCTTTTAAGTACCTAAAAATTCTTTTGATTTCCATGACATGAGATTCTCTGGGATTAGCCTGAAATCTCGCCACAAGACCAACAACCTGCATTATATCTGGTCTAGTTTGAGTGAGATACAATAATCCTCCAATCATTGATCTGTACTTTGTCTGATCTATCTTAGGAGAGTCATCATCTTTGCTCAACTTACATCCGGTTGCCATGGGAGTGTTCATTGGCTTTGAATCTTCCATTCCAAATTTCCTCAACAATTCTTTCACATATTTGGTCTGAGAGATAAAGATTCCTTTCTTTTTCTGAGTAATTTGCAGACCCCAGAAGAAATTCATTTCACCGAGCATTGACATTTCAAACTCACTTTTCATTTGATTTGCAAAGGTTTTACACATACTATCTCTTCCTCCAAAGATGATATCATCAACAAATACTTCAACAATCAAGATGTTTTCATGATCAATTTTGAAATATAGGTTACTATCAGCAGTACCTTTGTTGAAACCAATCTTCAAAAGATGTTTGTCCAGCCTTTCATACCATGCTCTTGGGGCTTGCTTTAGACCATACAGTGCCTTCTTTAATTTGCAGACCATATCACCATGCTCAGATAACTGAAATCCATCCGATTGTTCAATGTACACTTCTTCTTCTAAGTCACCATTCAGGAAAGCAGATTTGACATCCATCTAATACACTTTGAAATCCTTGAAGGTAGCAAATGCAATAAATAGTCTGACTGCTTCAATTCTTACCACCGGAGCAAAGGTTTCTTCAAAATCAATCCCTTCTATTTGAGAGTAGCTTTTGCAGACTAATCTGGCTTTATTTCTAATTACTTCACCAACTTCATTTAGTTTGTTCTGGTAGACCCATTTGGTTCCAATCACATTCTTGTTTCTAGGTCTAGGAACAAGATCCCAAATGTGATTTTTTTCAATTTGCATCAACTCTTCCTCCATTGCTTTGGTCCAATTTTCATCACTGCAAGCTTCATTTATTGTCTTTGGTTCAATCTTTGAAATCAGACAATATTCATCTAAATTTTGAGCAATTTTCCTTCTAGTTTGCACACCTTTGCTTTTGTCACCTATGATCTGATCTTCAGAGTGGTTTAGTCTTACATACCTTGGAACTTTGGGGGTTTCTTGCAGTTCTGCTTCTTGATCAGGCTCATTCAGACCTATCTCTTCTTCCTAATTTATCGGATCAGTCTGAATCTGATTTTCTGGAGAGGATTGAGCTCCTTGAACCAGAACACCATTCTGATCATCTTCATCATACTCATAAAACCTTGAGGGTTTCTCTATTCCCTCATCAACCTTCACATTTGTACTTTCTATCATCTTTCTTAGTCTCTTGTTATAACACCAGTATGCTTTGCTTTGAGTAGAGTAACCCAAGAATATTCCTTCATCACTTCTAGCATCAAACTTGCCTAAATCTTCATCTCTTTTGATGTAACATTTGCTACCAAAGACTCTAAAATATCTTATAGTAGGAGTAATGCCAAACCAGAGTTCATAAGGGGTCTTACCGGTATTGCTTCTGATTTGAACTCGATTAAGAGTATAGACTGCAGTGCTGACAGCTTCTCTCCAATAGATCTAAGGAACATTTGCTTCCATCATCATAGTCCTAGATGCTTCCTAGATGGTCTGGTTCTTTCTCTCCACTACTCCATTTTGCTGTGGAGTCCTTGGAGCAAACAATTGTCTCTTAATTCCATGTTTCTCACAGAATTCTATGAACTCACCAGATGTGAATTCTCCACCTCTATCAGACCTCAAACATTTCAACTTTATTCTTGTTTCATTCTCTACCATAGCCTTGAATATTTTGAATTTCTCAAGAGCTTTTGATTTCTCCTTTAGAAAGGTTACCCACATCATCTGGGAATAGTCATCTATTAGCAACATGAAGTATCTATCACCTTGAATACTTCTGGTTCTTGCCAGACCACAAAGATCAGTGTGAACTAAATCCAATAGTCCAGTAGAAGACAGTTCCTTGCTTTTGAATGTGACTCTGCTCATCTTACCCAACTGACATTCCTTGCATAAGCTGTTAGTAGGTTTCACCAATTTTGGAAGATCTCTTACAGCCTAAGTATTACTCATCTTGATGATATTATCAAAATTCACATGACACATCCTTCTATGCCATAACCAACTCTTATCAACTTGAACAAATAAGCAGCTTTTACTAGTACCAACCAAGTGGAAGATATTACCTTTAGTTTGAGTACCGAATGCAATCTCTGTTCCGGACCTTTCAAAGAATTTGCATTTTCCATCCTTGAATCGAAGATCATAGCCTTTGTCCACCAACTGTCCAACACTGAGAAGATTGTGCTTCAAACCTTCAACATACAGTACATTACCAGTTTTGTTTCTTCCATTAAAAGAAATAGTTCCTCTTCCTCTGATTCTACTAGCAGAATTATCACCAAACTTCACCACTCCTCCTTCATACCTTTCCAAATCTATGAACTTATTCTTGTCACCTGTCATGTGGTAAGAGCAACCACTGTCAATGACCCAATCATTCTTTTCTTCAACTTGGGCAGCCAGAGCTCTTTCTACAACTTTATGATTGATAGATACAGAGGATATTGGTTCTTCTTCCTTGATGGCAATAAACACCCATTCACTTCCGGATTTGTTTCCTGTCTCTGATTCATCATCTGTTACTCCTTCATTATCATCTTCTTCATGAACATAGTAACAATTCTTTTGGAACCTTGATCTGTTAGGATTTGGCTTTGAAAATCTTTCCAGACATTTTGAGGCAAAATGACCAATCTTATTGCTGTTAAAACACTTAAAAGGCAATTTTCCTTCATACTTACTGGATCCTCTTGGCAGTCTCTTTGCAATGAGGGCTTCAAGTTGAGCAGTTTCTACTTCTTCTTCTTCTAGGTCTTTTCTTTCTTTTCCATACCATGACAAATTCCTTGATGATTTCTCTCCCGGATCAAATCCTTGTTTGTCTTTCACAGAGGAACTGGCTTTGAATGCAAATTCAGTTTTGGGAGGATCATCTCCAAATTCGGTCATTTCAAAAGTAGCCAGTTTGCCAGCCAATTGGTCTCTTGTGACAGTTGTATGAGCTCTGAATTCATCAATGGTAGCAACCTTGATTTTGTAAGAGGCAGGAAGGGATCTGAGAATCTTACCAATAATCTCATTTTCATCCAAGACTCTAGAATTTCTAATTCCACAAACCAGCTCATTCACTCTTGGCATAAAAGTGGTAATATTTTCATCATCTCTCATCTTCAGTTTTTCAAATTTCCCTTTTAGACTCTATAACGTTGCACATTTAACATACTCATCTCCTTCATGCAGAAGTTCCAGTTTAATCTAGATCTCATAGGTAGTTGGTATGTCAATAACATTTGAGAGCTCTGAGTCAATTAATGCACTTAGAAGAGCCTCTTTGGTCCGCAAATTATTTTCAGCATCTGTGATTTCATTCAGGGTTGTCGGACCACCCTGTGGAGGTGCATACGCTTTTGTGACCATGGACCAGTACACCTTTCCCATACACTACAAGTGACATTTCATGTGACCTTTCCAAAGAGAAAAGTTAGTTCCATCAAACTTCAGACTATCCTTTTTGTATGACGACATCCTGGATCTCCTCAAGCAGTTAAGCTCCTTTTAGAGGAACTTAGCTCTAATACCAATTGTTAGACTTAGGGCATACAACTGAGAGGGGGGGTGAATCAGTTGTGCAAAACTTTCTCTTTATAAACACTTGAATCTTCCTTAGTGATTAGCATAATATTAATCATGAACCATAATGCATTGAAATCAAAAGCAGAAACATATCAACACACATGACTCCAAGATTTTGACGTGGAAAACCCGATTAAGGGAAAAGACCACGGGGTGATTAACCCAAGAATGTATTCTCCATTAGAAGAATAGAAAGAACAAAATGGCACATGCCAATTAGGGCTCATTGCCCGAGCACACTGCTCACAAGAGGCTCACTGCCTATAAGAGACACTGTCTACAAAGGAATAAGTATCACCTTTATGAACTAGAGAATAGCATCTTTAGCATGCTTGAATCAGTTCCATTTAAGCCCAATACTTCTGCTCTGCCTTTCACACTTCTCTTCGCTACCACACACTCATCACCACAAGACACACTTCAAAATGAATTCACAATCCCTTATTTATACAAGGTATCGACTTAGGAACAATCATCTAAGTCGGCAAACACCTACAAGAGCATCCGCAAGACGTGTAATACATCTGATCGGCCAGTCTCAAGAAGAACACCAATATCTGTGGTTATTCTTCAAATGCAAGTTCTAACTTCAATGCGGACCACCAACATTAACTGGACATGATCCAATGATCATCATAACCTTCCCTAAATCACCAAAAACATCCGCACTTCATCATCCTACTGGAATTCTTCTCTCCTTCATCCGGAGCTACAAGAACATAGTCTGTCATCACTGTCACAAATGAATAGGCTCTTCCGGACCTTCAACCCACAAACTAATCTAGTTGATACTTCATAGGGATGTCCTCAACACTCCCTCAGATCCGCAGAATGGGATAATGAAATACCGGATCTCACAGGACCTATCTGTGGCCTTATGTCACCTCTGAACACCTGCCGGAACCGGTTCTACTTGAGTGACCATAACTTCTTCAAATCTTCATATGGACCTCTGAAATCTTGATTGGAGCATCTTAAGACTTATATCTACAAACCCTTTAAACCGCATCCTCTGATCCTTAACCTATTGAGGACTTTTACCTTCTTGTCATCATTGTTGTTCACTGTTCCTGATTGAGACTTATTTTCTCAATATCCTCAGTACACAGCTCATCTAATCCTTCTCATTAATGCAACATGAGTATGTTGACATCAATGACAACACCAGTTAGGCCCATACTTGCAACACCATATCTGTTGGCTGAATCTACCTGTGCATTGGAGCTGGCAAACCCTCTGTCGATTCAGGAGGCAACAGTGTCCATTGTTTTGATTCTGCCTATTGCGATTGTTGTTGTTGTTGTTGTTGTTGTATGCCACATGTGTCTCATTAGAGGTATGTTCTTTAGTGCCCACCTAATTTTGGTCAAGTATGTCTTGAATGACATGTTTGAGACAAATACAGTCATTTGTCTTGTGGCCTCTTCCTTTATGATATTTGTAGAAATCAGTATCCTTCTAGTAATGAGGTTTTACTTGAGGTTCATAGTTGCTAGTGGGGGGAACAGTGATCTCATTGTTGGCTAATAGCTTTCTTAATGTAGACTCCTGGGACTCCCCTAGTGGTGTGAATTTTCGTCTAGGATTAGAGGTGAACCATTGCTTTGGCTCGCGAGAAAAGGTTTTCTTTGGTGTAGCATTGTTTGCTTCTCCTTTGAGAGTGAAGATTGGTTGTTGTTTGGGAGCTGCCATTTTGGTATCAACTACTCCATCATTGACAACATTTTTATTCTTTGTCTAAACTTTGACTTGTCCATGGTGTAGTTAGAGTTATGGGTGTCCTTGTACAACTTTATTTGCCCCTTGGTAATCATAGCTTTCTCAATAAATAATCCCATCACAATGACTTTCGTAAATGAGGTAGGGCATTGAATTTGGATTTGGTAACTTAGATCGGGGTTAAGGTTTTGGACAAACATCTCCATCAATTGCTTCTTAGGCACGTCATATGAGCATTTTCTCACAAGTTGTCTCCACCTTTGTAAGAAAGCAGTGAAGGATTTGACACCCTTTTTCTTTGTATTGCATAGGTCAAGCATGGAGAATTCGTGTTCAATGTTATATGAGAAGTGTGTGATGAACTTGTTTACTAACTCATCAAAAGTTTTGATACTCAAGGGAAGTCGTGAGAACCATTCCATGGCTTGCCCACCTAGAGATCTAGGGAATAGTCTCATTAGGAAAGTTTTGTTATGAGCTACTTCTAGGCACGTGGCACTAAATTCCCTAATGTGATCTCTTGGATCTCCTTTCCCTTTGTATTTGTCAAAATTAGGAACTTCAAACCGAAAGGGGAAGGGTACCATATTCAAGCTTTTGTCAAAGGGATACGATGTGATGTCTTCTAAGGAATAATGTTTAGCGGGCGTCCCTACTTTGAGTTCCCCTAATTCTTGTGTTAGACCTTCAACTTGTTTCTGTAATGTTTCCATAGGTGTGTTTGGGTCTATGACTTTCTTTCCTTTATCTTTGTCAAGGGAGTTTTCCTCATTTGTGCTTTTTTTCATGAGTTCTTTCCTCTCCTGGTTCTTTTAATGTCTCGACGTCAAACTCGGTGGGGAGTTTAAGTCCTTGATTTACAAGATGAAGAAAGTACTTGTGAGGGTCCTCGTTGAGCACTTTGGCTAGCATGCATTGAAATTTCTAATCTAGGAGGGCTCTATGGTATTACTCATGGGAGATTTCCTCATCACTTTTGTGAGGATATACAATGTGGTTAGATGTTCTAGCCAGTTTAAGTTGCTTTTAGTGTTGGGATCTAGTTAAAACCATGCAAGGCGATGTGGGAAGGAGTGGGATGAAACTAGAGACTTTGGTAAGGTGCTGGTGTAGGTTGGTGAGAAGAGGATACTTGCGGTGACGAGATTTGAACAAGGAACTCTTTTGATCAATGATTCCAAGTAAATTGGTCAACATGAGATGATAGCCAAAAGTAAGGGTAGCCGGTACCTTGTTTACTATGTAGAGACTAGTCTTGCACCAAGACCACTAGTGAAGTTTTGTGACCTACTAGGGTTACTTGAATATGAAATGATCTGAAAAAGGTCTTGCACTAACCTGATATAGGAAATTTTACTTGCTTATGGGAAGACACGGTAAAAGGTGGGCGAGGTGACCGACGAAAGAGAATGAAAATGGAGGGAAGAGGCGAGTGCATGGTAAATCTGATCTTAGAAACTAGAAAAAGGTTAAAATGGGTATCCACAAAGGCTAAAAATTTTCTCTCAAAAGATGTGGAAAAGCTCACTGTTGTGGATGCGCAATAATAAATGCGTTGAAACAAAGGATGAATGTGCAGTAAATCAGGACAAATGCGTAATTCTGGTGAAGGATAAAAGCGCAGTAATAGATGACACATGCGCAGGAAGTCACAGTAAATGTGCAGCAGGTCAAAATGTATGCGCAGCTTCAGAGGGTACATGCACAACTCTGGTTTTCTGATTATTTTTGCAATTTTCTTGGACGTTTTTTGATGTTTTTTTGGTTTCTTTAGCTGTAAGTTGGTCTTTTTTGCTTTGATTTCTCAATTATAAGTAAAACACAGCAAACACAAAGAAGTTTTCCTGATTTTTTTGATCTTTTTTTGGGTAATTTTTGGACTCTTTTTGACTCAAAAGCCAGTACAAATCCTAGGCTGGATGGGATAATATAAACTGAATTCTCACTATTTCTAGATGAGGCATCTTCAGGAGGTGATAAACGCCCTTCCCTACACCAGCTCATAAGGGTTTTTGGCTACTAAAAACAAAGGATGATTAGTAAGTGCAACCGTTTGAGTGGTTATACATGTGGTAGCACTACTCTCTGTTATGGAGTCTCCCAGCCTACAAGGGTTGCACCTTGGAGGGTTTTGGGGGAGGTTGAATGTTAGTATAACACAACTTCACTCATTGTTTGAAGCTTTCACTCCAAACACAATTTATTTATAGTGGCTTGGCAAAGCTTAGCTTTAGCTTGTTACCACTTAAGGTCATTCTCGCTTAGATGGAAGGATATCCAAGGGTAGGCCTCTCTAAAGGTTTAACACATGCAAAAATGATATGTCTGGCATTTTGGTCACCCAAGATAGGGAAGAGCATAGGCCTAATATCATTCCCAAAAACACGAAAGATAGTGCGTTAAGCTACTTGGGCACACACACGAGTTTGTTAACTTTGAAAGCAAGATAACAGTGGTTCAATTTTATCCTCCTAGCATTGGGACTAAATTCAATTTGTTGATGCAACAATATCAAATTACAATACTTCCTACTTAGATCTAGATGTGATCTTACATGAACATCTGATTACTATCCTTTAGATCAAGAGATGAGTTAACAAATGCAGCTATATGACTAAGCTAGCCCCTAACCTGCAAGTAGATCAAAGAAAATTCCTGCGAGAAGTGTCAAGGTTAGCAAAATCACAAGAAAACCCAAAAAGCAATTGTTAGAATCAAATGCGCAGGTACGAAGATTAGATGCGCAGAGATAGAGGTCATATGCATAGCTATTACAAAAGCGCTGAGACAGAGGTCAAAAGCACGGAAATAGAGAGCATATGCACAGTTTCAATAAATGCATCGTAACATAACACAGATGCACAGCTTCAGCAGGTAAATGTGTCAAAAAATTAGATGCGCTAAAACAGAGCTCAGATGCGTGTTAGAATTGATCGTATGCACTGAATGCTCCTATGTATGGAACCTTAGCACAAAAAACTTAGTTTTTGGGTTAAATCAGGGCAAGGCCCCACGGTGGGCACCAAAAATGTTATCAAAAATATTGTCAAAGTATAAATCTCAATCAATAAACCAATAATCTCAATATAAATTACAAGTAACAAAAAACAAACCATGCAAATCTTGTTACTTTGTTGCTTCCATTGTTCGCCTAGTCTCAATCAATCTTTGGTATGTGAATTGAAGCCCTCAGAAAGCATACTTCCTTGCTTTATTTTTCAAGATGACAATGGAGAGATGGCTATGATACTTTTTGTAATGAAGAGGAGCTTCAATACAATAAAAGGGTGATCACAAGCAATGGAGGAACTTGGGTGCCAAAGGCGCGCTATAATTCATGCAGAGTAAGGGTACTAAAAGCTTGGATGAATGAAATGGAAGAATTGGGTTCAATTTATAGACTCGTGAGAGAGAAAATCAATGGTATAGAAACCTTGAGAGAATGTGCGCGAATAGAAAGAAGACAAGTGTCACATAAAAGTTGTTTTGTTTGAGTTAAATGCTTTCTTTTATAAAGATAAGATTTGATTTTATAAATTAGAAAGTTTTTTTTCTAATTTAAGAGTTGTTGATAAAAACAAGGTTGATTGAATCAGTTAACTCAACTTGAGATCTGCTTTTGCATGATTTTGAGAGAAATTAAATAATAAATTATTTAATTTTGTGTGCATGAAGAAGAAGACTTATTTTTAGAAGATTTGGAAGATTTTTGAGGAATTAGAAGATAAGAAAGCAAATTAAATAAATAGATTTATTTAATTGTTGGTGCATGATTTGGAAGAATAAATAAAATATTTTATTATATTTTATTTTTAGAGATTAAGAGAATTTAAATAAATTTGATTGATTTATTTAAATTTGGAGGAATAAGTGATTTAATTAAATAATTAAGAATTATTTAATTGTTTGGAAGAATTAAATTAAATAAAGGATTTTATTTTATTTTGACTTTAGAAGAGGTAATTAAATATTTTGATATTTAATTAACTTAGAGGAATATGAATCGAATAAATAAATAAATTTATTTATTTATTGATAGAGGAAATAGATGGAATAAATATTAAGAATATTTATTTAGATAGAGTCACGTCATTTTTAGGTGTATACACAGACTGTGATAATGGGGTTGCCAGGGTCACCATATTTAGGGAGGAGCATTTCCCCCACTAGCAAGTTGACTACCTTTCCCTCCACCAAAATGGTTTTAGGAAGGGTTGTCCTCCACCCCTAAGTCCTGACATAGTGTTGTTTGATAAATTGATTAATCTCGAGAACATCTTTGATAGCTTGAAGAAATGGTATCTCAATATTCAATTGCTTGATCCCCTGAAGTAAGTTTGATTCTTTAGTGGTTTGTATTTGGTTGGATGGTATTATTTTGTTCTTTTGAGGGGTAGTGTTCTTTAACCATTCACGGAAGGGTGCATTACTTGCAATATCTAGAGAGAGTCTAGAGTGCGCCTCTGGAGGAACTCCAGAGTGTGTCTCCGAAGGAACTCTGAAGTGTTTTGTATATTGTTTCTCTAGCATCCTAGTGGTAATAATCTCCTGGTGGGGTTGTTGTTCTAGTTCATTAGTGACTTCAACAATCATAGGGTGAGATAGTCTTGGAAAAGATTTCCCTGAGCACAGTTGAAGGTTATTCAGGTATATTGCATTTACTCTAGCTATGTTTTCCTGATCAATCAGGTAAATTGTGACCCCTTGTTTATTATGTTTAGGATTTGCCATAGGCTAAGTAGGGAGAGGTGGTTGACTGATAGGTTCATTTTGTTGTTGTGTATTCGTTGGACCTGTTAGAAGGGCCTGTTGTTGGTGAGGGAATCATCTTTGTTGATTCTGATAAGGCTGACTAAAGTTTTTTTCTGGGAATTCCACTAAGGTCCATAATGGGGTTGAAACTATGGCGGTCCTTGTTGATTCGACCAAGTCTGATTTCCCCATTGTTGATTAGACCAGGGTTGATTTTGCCACTATTGGTTTCCCCATTATTTGTTAAGCCACTTTTGGATTTGCCACTGTTGGCTCTGCTAATCTGGTGGACCAAATTGGGGAGGTTGTATGGGTCCACTCCACTATGGATTCCATTGGTTAGCCCCCCATTTTGAAGAACCTATGTAAGACTGTTGATTTGGATGTTATTGATATGAGGGATTGACATGTTGTTTATTAGGTCAATTCTTCATCCATCTGAGTATTTTTCTTTATCAATCAATTCAAAGCAGGAAGTTGATCACATTAGTCAGTAGGGTAGTTTTTGTCATAGATTTGGAAGACCTCAGTCTTGTCTAAGGGACATTCTCTCAGAAGATGTTTGTTCCTACACCTAGGACAGTAAATGGTCTGGTTCTGTAGTTCTATTTTTTGTTTGAATTCCATCCAAGCTGATGTTCAATTGACTAAGGATGTTTATTTTTTAGATTAGCAAGTTCCTCCATCAATTGGCTTATATCATCCTTCCCTTTAGGAGATCTGGGTTCCCTAATGCCATCCTACGTTCTAAAGTAATTCCTACAAATCTCTTCTATGTCTGGCATGTTCAATCGGTTAATGTTTCTCTTTCCCATCAAATCCAAGACTTTCTTTGATTCTTTTTCTAATTCTCTGAGGAATAAGGCTTTGGCTAAATTATATTCCATGGGATTCCCATATCTTTGTAAAGTAAAATTGAATCTATCCAGGTAATCTTCCAAGCTTTCATCATCCTTTTGTTTAGTTCTAAAAAGCTCCTCTTTCCTATCACTAACCCGACAGTAGTCCTTATACTTGTCAAGAAATTATATTTCCATCTACCTCTATGAATGTGTGGAGTTAGGTGTTAAATCCATGAACCATCTCATGGCAAATTTTTTGAGAGTGGAAGGAAACATATTTAGTTTCTGATTAGCCATAATCATAAGTCTAACATAATACCTAGAATTCAAAGAGGAATTGGTCTAGGTCCTCGATTCCTCTGAATGTAGGAAGGTTATATGGATAGATGTTTTTTTGATAGGGGCATTGTCCTCAGGATCAAGAACTATAGGGTAAGAAAAATTCTTCCCAGGAACCCTTTCCTCCATAGGATTTGGTTGCTTATTCCTATTGTTATTCTCCATTAATGGAGGTCTAGGAAGAAAACCTTCTAGGGAATCAACTTGGGTTTGATCCTATAATCATTGAAGAAACTCTAGGATTATGTGATGTTGGGTAAGTGCAAAAACTTCTTGTTGTTGTGATGCTTCCAAAATAGTTGATAATTGATTTTCCTACTCAACGATGTCCTCTTGTACTCTACTACTCTCACCTATGGGTTGTGTGGGGGGGTTGTTGTTTTCTAATGAATCTTCCTAAAGAATCTCTAGGCCTAACCATGTAGAAATTGTTCTAACCCTAACTAGGACTGTCAATCTAAGTACCTACTAACACTACTCCAAGGCAACGATGCCAAAAATTACAAGGGTCATTGTATCTTGTATTTAAATATCATTAGTTGTAATCCAATGTGGTGTATCCATGGGAGTTTGCAGCATAACTAATCAATTAACAGTCCCAAACTACCTCCTAGAATTAAACTAACTTCCTAATCAATCTCATGCATTTACTTACTATTGAAAAATGCATATAAGTGCTAGAAAATAAATCTAACAATTAATCCACACACAATTGTTGGAAAGAAATCTAAATAGGAAGGAATAATTTGTAACCAAGATTTAATCTAGAATTCATCCACCATTTACAAAATAGAAAAGTAAATCATACCATAACAAATATATATTCTAAGATTGAAACATCAATCAAACTATCAAGCTGGAAATAGATAAGCAAAATGAAATACTAGCCTCTCTCCATTAGTGGGAGTGGGCCCTTGCTCCACACTGCTAGAAAGGAGACTAGGCTAATGATTCAGAATTAGAGATGCCAAATTATCTTCTCTTTCATTCTAGATTGTTCAAAAATATAACATGTATGCAATTGGCACACAGATCCGAAGGTATTTTCAATCTATCTATCTATGCAAAAAAAAGACTAACTATACTCCTACTTCTAATTCTCTAGCTATATCAAGTGTTATTATGATACATATTCTTAGAGTAATTATTCTCTAATACAGTTCATTACAGATATCCAAGTCTTATTACATAATTCATGCAATCAAGTATTGAAAGATAATATGGTGACACTACAGGTGTCACAAGAGTTCAACTGAAGTTGTAAATAGGCCACAAGGGTTGATAAAGAGAAAAAGAAAAGAATTAAAACAGGCAAAATCAGCAGCCTCTTCATTACACAGCTGCAACTGGAACTCCTGCTTGCTATCTGACCCTTGTTATCATAAGTGAGGTTCCCTTTTCTCCAAAATATCTAGTCATTCATGGTCCCCTATGCCAACTATAGTTCTTCCTTCAACTTCTTATGTCTTCTACAGAGCTCCAAAGTCTTTAGGAGGAACTTTGGAGCTATCTCTGGAGATAAGATACCTACACGCAAAAAGGGTATGTTTCTACAAGATTATATTAGTGACCATTCACAATCCTAAAACCATCTAACTATGTAACTACCATGATATAACACTTATCTCTAACAAGATTAAACAAGATTTCTATTAATTTCTATGGTACAATTAAGGTATGATGGTTTTATAGGATAGAAAAGGGAGACAAATTAGCATATATAATGAGTGCTACCTGTCACTCATCAGGTCAAATGGAGTTGACTCCCTAAAAATAAGAAAAGCACTATGGATACTACCTCCTTCTAGATAGCATAAACTAAATTATTTTGATGGTGCCTCAAAGGCAAATCCAAGGAAATTAAGGGTAGGTAGAATTGTTAAAAATGAAAGCTGGGCTATGATATGTGTTACATCGAGATGACTCAAAGATGGCTCCAATAATGAGGAAGAGATGTAGGCTCTCATTCTTGGTCTACAAATTTGCATTAATCATTGTTGTAAGAAAATCAAAATAGAAGGGGACTCAATGATAATAGTTAATGTTATTAGAAAGAAATTGTCTCCTAATTGGAAGATCAATAATCTCTTCCTTAGAATCCTTCCCTTGTTGGACTATTTGGATGAATACACTATCAACCATGTTTATAGGGAGATTAATATCGAAGTAAATTTGATAGCCAGCTTGTCCTTAGAAATGGAGGAAGAAACTATAGTCAATTTGACAGTCGATTCTTAGCCACCTTTGAAAAGATTGATGGATAATTTAACATTGGACAGGGCAGAATAATCATTGTTAGTTGCATTCAAAGGTAATGATTTTTGAGTAGGGAGAAATTGAAGTTGGCACATTTTTCTTCTGTGTATTAATTTTTGATGATCTTCTCCCATGCTAAGTGAGATCACTCAAAGTTTGTGGCTTTGGTTTGAGGCTGGGATGTCAAAGAAATAATTAATCTCTCAATCTTGAATGATTATATAGAAAATCTAAATCAAACAATGTCCAGTGGATGCAAGCAATGGATACAACTATGAGGCTTATGGGCAGTCACAGGTACATGTTGTTCCTAGGGAGAATTTTAGAGAAAAGATTAAAATGCATCTTAAAAACTCAGAGTGGGCTATTGCTTTATGTTTTGTAGTGGGTTTTAGAGTAGAAATTCTTAAAGTTGTGAATCACTGATATAGGGTCAACAATGACATTTCACCAATGTTTGTGGCCATCCTGTTGGACTTAGGAGAGGCAAAGGACATGATCAAAAAAATGGTTGCATCTCTAATTAAAAGTTAATTCTTGAGTGGTTTGGATTAAACACTTGTGGTGGATGACTATGGAATTGGGTTTATGATATCAACAAGTTGCTTTGTGGGGTTACCATTGTCCTATGGCATCCATTTATCAACACCAACCTAACACGATGAGAGGCAAGTAGGCAAATGAAGGTAGCGAGAGCAGTGGAATTCTTGAAGCAAGAAATTGGTCTAGTAGCAATTAAAGGCATAGAGTGACTCATCTCCCTCATCTCAGAGATCTCTAAAGACAACACTAATAGTTTAGGTCTGCATCAATTTATGAATATGGATTTTACATAGCTATAGTTGTAGATGATAGAATAGATAGTTATACATGTAACTTTCTAAGGTTTTTTCTTCTATCCTTGTTGTGTATGGGATCATTTTGGCTTTCTCCAAATTGTGGAAAAAAAATTATCTATTTTTTGATATATATGTACATATGTATATATATATATAAATGGAGTAGTCCCCATGATTATAGTTTACAGACCAATTTTTTTTTTTAAAATAATGTAGATAAAATAAAATAAATAGTTATATCCCCTATTTATAGGGATGATGGGATTAATCCTCTGATAAATACTAGAAAGGGAATAAGTTGGACTACCCTTCTTGAGGGATGGTCCAAACTTAATTTTGATGGAGCCTCGAAGGGAAACCATAGAATCTTGGGTGTTGGCTGCATAATTAGGGATCATGGTAGAAAATTGGTTGAAGAAGCTTCAAAGAGATTAGCTCCAAGAACAAACAATGAAGTAGAAGCATAGACACTTCTCCTTGATTTATAGATCTATGAACAATTTAGAGTTAAACAAGTGCAGATCAAAGTCGATTCAATGCTTATTATAAATTCCATTAGGAAGAAAGGTTCTCTAAACTAGAAGTTAAATAATATTTTAAGGTAGTTTTGGTCCCTCCTCGAATCTCTATCTGAATTCACAATAAAGCATTTCTATAGAGAAATTAATTGCCACATGGACTCCCTTGCTAAATTTTCTCTTGATGTGAAGGGAGATTGTTTAGTGGACAACATTGTGTAAACATGGCAAGTCCTCGACCCTGACATATTTATTAATGTATCCTTCGCAACTTGCAAGGCTTAATCATAATAGGGTAGCGATGCAATTGTTGGAACAAGTGAAGGCTAATAAAGCATCCTCCTACTACAAATATTTTGTAACATACACCCAGTTCACACAATAACATAGATAAAAAGAGACATAAACTATATTATCACATATTCTTCAATCACAAGGATATCCAAAAGTTTCATAAATCATCAACTTTATAAAAGTGATACACTACGGAATTAAATAATTTCATAATATTTCTTTAAAAATAATGAATGCATTATACCTGTTATATGTGAAAAGTGGGAAGATGGGAGATAATATTAAGATCTATCAAATCAAGGCCTCCTTTCACATTAACATTCAAGGACAACAACCAAGCCAAGTCACTATAGATGGAGAGGACTCAGCTATAGGTTGATGTACTCAGGAATGATATGGAAAGATAGATTAGATTGATAGATTTGTCAAACCCTAGATCAAATAAGCCTTAATCCCTAATTGTAATGAAATCAAGTATAGATGAATAAAATGCTACAGATGACTGCATGGGAAAGCACTAATGAAGGATTAGAAACATACCAAAAGTTAGATTTTTAGAGATGAAAACTTTGCAGACTACATAGTAGGTGCTTAAGTCCAATAGTGCAACTTTGTTGTAGATCTGGAACAGTAAGCAGTGTTGTATGATGTTCATCTCTTGAGTTTCTAGAAATTCCAGTCAGGAGGACTATGGGGTGGGTGCCTTAGTCCAATAGGGTAGAATATCAAAAAATTTCCTTCAAATATCTAATCCTTATCCTTTGAATAGCTCCTTTGCACCCAGGCACTTCACCAACTCCCGCACCTGTAACCTACAATTACAAAGAGAGGGGTTTGGGGGTTGTGGTGTTTAGGAGCTTGCCTCAATCAAGCCCTGGAATGACATTCAAGTCTTCCAACACCATTGTTAGATAAAGTGTGTGTCCTTGGAGAAGAGAGGCCAAATCAAATGATGAAGTAGATTGATTGAAACACAAATAGATGTCACCTTGGAGGTGAAGCCCTCACAGAGATGAAGATCTTTCACACCATGAGGAGATGGATTAATGAAGCCAAATCTGCAACAAACAAACACAATAACAACACAATGAATGCTTTAAAATCCCTTAGCTCAATATCATAAGTTTGTATTATCATCTAGGAGTAAAATGAAGTCATAAATTTACTTATATATGCATTCCCACTAACTTTCATAATTTAATAAAAAGGCTGACAAAGGGAAACCTTTTTAAAGGTCCTATGCCGACATCCTAAAATTTAAGTCTTGACAAATCAACCTAGACTAGGGTGCAGGTGCCCTAGTCCCAATGCTAACTTGAGTCATGATTAAGCATTTAGATTGGGCCCCTAATCCCCATTTGACATGGGTTTTGGGGGAAATTGCTCCAGGATGAGAGTTAAGCATGCATAATGTAAATGAGGGGACCTAGGAGTTAAACTAGGAGATAAACAGGCATAGGGATACTTTTTACTCCATAACAATACCATATCACATCAGTGTTTACACAAGAATTCCATAAGGTAAATAATAGTTTCATTAATGCTTTCACCAAAAAAATGAAATTACAATAATTCATATCATATCAACTATACAATAATGAATCTTAGCATATGATGTCAACCTAACATAGTTGCCATAAACTTCATTAGTTTAAAAATAATTTAAGCATTTACAAATATCTTAATAAACAATACAAGAGGATCAAGTCTCATACATATAGATCCATATCATGATCATAAAGCTCATATTAGCTTTCTCAATATAGTATTTCATCTTACTAGAATCTCTCATTCACTTTCCCTCTTCGTAAACCCGAATAAGAGAGAGTCACCGGGATGACTTCCACCCTACCACGAATCCATAACCTTCCTTGTGCTACCCCATAAGAGAAGCCTGACCCATCATGAAGAGTCTATCTAAACGTGGCTGACATGCATCAAACTTGTGCTATCATGATGCTACTAACATGTATGCATTCTACCTAATGTTTATCAAGAAAACATATAGTAATGCAATGTCCCTAAACATCAAGGTATATCAAGAAACTCAAACAATCCATTTTCTGATCACTTGAATCATTAGTTTTGGCCAAAGCAATTTTTTTTAATAGCACCACTTCAATGCATGTCATTTTTGTGAAAGAAAAATTAACTCCCTTATGGAAAATAGTTTCCAAAAATGAACAACTCTAAGGCACATAATAACTCAAATGTTATAAGTCCTCTAATCTTTTCCAGAAAATGATTGTGGCCAAATTATCATGATGTATAAAGTATTAGACACAATCTCTAATTCTTCATAAACTCAAGTAAATGAAGTTCAAATATACATAAAATATAAAATTGTATATCATCTATGATCAAACTTGGACAATTTTGATAACCCACTCAGCCCCTCTTAAATTAGTTCAAATATATACATTTAGTTCAAACTGTTCATACAGTTTCCTAAGCCATCATTCTTTCTCAATGCAAAATTTAAGACTTTTCTTAAATAAGGAGGAGCCTTTTAGACATATGGGTAAAAGAAACATAGTAGAATTTTTTTTTTAGAGATTAAGTATGACTTTTTTAATGGAAGGGCTCACCCCTCTTAATGGAGGTGTAGCCATACATTTGTATGGCTGCCCCATTTTATGGGATGCAGCCATACACTTGTATGGTTGTCCCACTATATGGGGGCGCAACCATACATTTGGTGGTTATGTTTCCCTTAACAAATCAAAAAAATTATTTTTTTCCTTTCAAAGAGGCTACTACCTCTAAAAATTATCTAAGACCCAGTCGCCTATTCGAGGAGATTTCAAATTTGATTATAAAATTTTAAAACAAGTCACCCATTCAACAGAAAGACAATGATTTCAGTTACACACAAATTTAGAAGGAAAATAAACATACTCCCTTCTTCCAGTCTTAGGATAAAGGCATGGTGAAAAAGGCATATTAAACACAAATTTAACTAGTATGTGCCCAGAATTCTTGGAATGGTGAAAATATCAACTGGCTATTATCTAGTCCACCTAGTAGTGGAAATACAAAAGATTTAACCATAAATTGTACCCAGTTACACAGTTCTGGTAAGAAAATTATTTGGGTTTTGTTCTTTAAATTTCCATCACTATCAAAATTTAAAATCTTGTTAGGTCAAAACAAACACATACATGACTAAATAGGGTAATTACTATTCAATTTCTAGTAGTGTCCATAAAAGAAAACTATTATGCCTAGAAATCAAAGGTTGAAAGAAATGCGATTTTGCAAATTAAACTTGGAAATTATAAATAAAATTTAACCAGCATGCATAGAATCTAAGTTCATAATATCAAACAATAATAATTGTAGTTGTAATGCAACTATTCCCTATTGCAAACAGTAGGATTGTTTGTATCAAAGGATCTTGCAATTTAAAGAGAAACAAAAAATATTATTACCTTTGGATGGATGTAATACCTAATTTGTAGGTTGTAAGCATTAAAATGATGCATGAGCTTCCATGAGTACCCCATGATGATATGTAATCTCAATCACATACATGGAAGAGTGAATAATAATATCCCCTTAGTAGCATTCCTCTTGGAAATATGTGTCGATTGGCCATTCCCTTGTCGATTCTTCAGTTTCCTAACCATTCTTCTTTTTCCCCCTGTTGATTCTTCTTTTTGTCGCATTTTTCCCCTTGTCGATTCTTCTTTTTGTCTCATTTTTCCCCTTTCCTACATGTTTAGTTTTCACCTTTTCTTACTAATTCCACCTTTCAACACCCTGTTTTGAAGGTCTTTGACCCTAGGAATCCTCTAGACAACCTCTCAATTTCTGCCCATCTTTCTTCCTTTGTGGTTCTCCCCCTATTAATGATTGAAACTCCCTGGGAGACCCTACTTGAAGTCATCCTACACCCTGTTTGAGATACTAGATCCCCTTTTTAGACTGTAACTTAGCATACAAGACTTTTTGTTTTTACCCAAGTGTCACCCTCTGTGGGTCGCCCTAAGGTCTCCCAAGGTGACCTATCCAGGTGAAAGGGTCGACCTTGGGGTGACCCTTGTGGATTTTGAATTCAAGTTTCTCCTTCGATTTGAACCCCTAAAGACTCTATTTTCGCCCAGTTTGCTTGTAATTTCAAGCTAAACATAGAGGAGGCTAGAATTAACTCAATCAACACTCCCAATAATACAAATTTAGCCCAATATATTCTTGTTAACTCTTCTTCCTCTCATGATAACTCTATTTCTTCTTCTATGATAAGCTTTCAAGGCTTGTTCACTCTCTAATCTATTCAGACTTCTAATCAATCAAGAAAGTTAACTCTCAAATCAAGGGAGTTAACTCCTCAATCATCCCCACCCCCTTGTGCTCTCCAAACCTATAAATACACCCATCCTCCAAGAAATAGAGGAGGCAAATTCATTATTGCAATCCATCTTTTGCTTTGCTTTTTTCTCTCCAATTAGCATGTTTATGCTCGTTGCAGGACTTATGTAAGGTGAGGAAAATTACTTACTAAAAATAGAATACCAAAACATTGCTTAATCCAAAAATGGAAATTAAATCCTTTATTAAAACCAAATATTCATAAGAATATAAAATAGATAGAATTCATTAATGAAGTAAAAGATTTCATACACTCAAGAGTGTTACAATTCCATTACATACACCCCAACTGGTGTTACCAAAACATATGTTTCAATGTTACATTGGAGATAAATACATCAACTTATCCATGAATGAAAATTACTTATACAACTTGGCTTTACAAGCCATGGAAAGAATACAATGAAATACATAATCATAAAATCTCTGAACTCGAGAGCCCGGGGTGTAGAATGGTTGGTTGAGATGTTGAAAGACACGGACAATCGACATAGGTTCAAACCCTGAAATTACCCAGCCAGGCATAGTGTAGGCCGGCTACCGGGATATCGCCTTGGCCTAGAGGATTAATCAGTCTCATCCTGATCGTTGTGCTTTGAGCTCATATTGTTGTAGTGTGCTAAGATCTGGAAACCTCTGAGATATCAAAAAAAATCTCTGAACTTGACTACCGTGATCCTCTGATCTTCCACTAGCCAATAACAAGAGTGAGGTTAAGGTGCTTTTTCCACCCAACCATGAAGCACAGGACTTCCCTGGATTTCTTCCAACTTGAAGAAAACTCCAACCCTGCAAAAAGAACCTAGCAACCTAGAATGGTGTAAGCAGGAGGGAATCTCTCAACGCGTGCCTCTTGCCTGTATGCATTACTAACCTAGGATGACGTAACTCTTGCAAACATGATGTGGCAGAGACATAAATACATCATCTAGGCTTTTTAATTAAATCCATCTGTTTCAATGGTACAATAGCTTGGCCAAGCATAATAAAACAAAAATCATAGTTTTAGAAAAAGTAAAACTATCGTCTTTGGAGCCCACATTCGGCGTCCTGTCCCGAAAGTTCAATACTTTACCCAAATATATATACAAAGAATAGTTTTTCTACTTTTGGTTTTCCATAAACCTAATTATCCATTTCGCAATACATTCACAGTTCCCATTACTTAAATGATTTCACTAGTTTAACAATGTTTACCAATTTTCCATGTTTTATAATGTTAACCTAGATGTGGAAAAATCTACCAGTTTACTTCGATACATTTCCTTCACAAATAATGGGTTTTGATATTTTACAAGTTTTGGTAGAACAAATAACCTCATTATCAATTATCATAAACAAGAAGATCAATAAACCTTAAGTTCATTTATGTCTTTAATAGCAGTGTAATAATAATAAATAAATAAAATGAACAACATGATTTAATCTGATTTTTACACACACACACACACAAATATATATATATTCATATAAATCAATTTACAAAGTAAACTTTACTAAGATGACACAGCAAAAATCACATTACAATTTCCAGCTTCCAAATATAAACGCACACACACACACATGCACGCACACATACACACACATATATACAGATTGATTTAACCTAAATTATCCTTCATTATATTTGAAGGCAGACAACCATAATGCAATTTATTCTTAGAGAAATTAAAATTACAAACAGTATATATAATCGCACTCTAGACAAAGGTATATTTATTCACACACACACACACACACACACACACACACACACACACACACACACACACACACACACACACACACACATAATCGAAATCCCAATTGAAAAAGACTGATGTTTGATACAGCAAATTGTAGTAATAAATGTAACCGAAATGATTGATGTTTAATACATCAATTCACAGATTTCATGTTGCATCCAATGTAAGTTTTAAATCCAAGTTTAAATAAGGCAAAGTCCATTCTAAGGACTAGTGTCCCCATATGGGGTTGCAGTCCCTAAAAGGGACTGCGATACCATACGATGGCACCACAGTCGACCCAAACACAATGTAACATGGCTTTCACCATTCAAATCATAATTTGTTACTTCCCTTTTATCGTTGTTCAATGGTTTTTGATTTCATTTAAATAAAATGAAATCTATTTTCGGTGATAAAAAAAAAATTGCTTTTTTTTAATAATTTAATAGCTAGTAAGGGCCAGCTCCCATTATATTATATCATCGAAGAGATTACAAGAACCATGCATGTCATTTCAAAAATGTTGTTTCTAGCTTCCCCTTCCCTTCTACCCAATGGACGATTATATCACCTACTTCCTTACTGCCAAAAATAGTGAGACAGCGTGTTACAAACCCCTACATTATCCTCTAACATACACACCTGTATACAAGTTCACCCTGCTATTCTACTAGAATTTATCCCCTAAACTACCCGTTCCCATAGCATCAGAAATTACACATAGGGCCTACCATGCCCTTATCTTTTTCACCTTACCCGCCCCATGCACTATAGAGGAACTGGGGCTTTCAGAATGCATCCCCGAGCTCTGTTCTTCTGTCTCCCTCCTCATCTGCCTCACGTGAGCTGCGCGAGCCTTCATCAGGCAATCCAACTTGTACTTTCTATGAGCAGGTCCTCCATCTATGTCCTCGATATCCCTTCCGTCCTCTTCAATCCAATCTTCTCCATAGTCTGGAAGCACTGGTATTTCCATGTCCTCCACTTCCCTCTCACTGTCGCTATCATTTAGCACCCTGAAGCCTTCCTTCACCGGGTAGGAACTCATCCATTCCATTGACGAGAGCAGCCAGATTTCTGCAATTCTCTATAGAAATTCCAGGTTTCAGTCCAGATCTACTAGCCTCTCCTCCAACTCATCTATGTCCATAGAGAAAACTAGCGGGAACCTTTGTATCTCCTTTGACCCCTGCCCTTTCCTCATGTAGTACTGTTGTGACATAGGGATCTTCCGGTTGACACTCACATTGTCTAGTACCACATCGATTTCTCCTAGAAATGCGTGCTTGAACAGCTTTTCGCACAGGTTCTTTGCCTTCACCTTAAGTACTCCTCTGCATAGGGCTAACACCAAGAACATTGCTGGGATGTTAGTGTTAACCCGGTGCCTATGGTATGACCACAGGAATTCCCATCCAAGCACCTCTTTAACCACGTGCAGAACTAGTTCATGCTTCATTAAAAGAAGCCCCCGTAGCCGCTTATCTGTCGCCACCCCTAAAAATGCCACCATTGTCATCATCGACTCCAAGAAAATCGATGTATCCATGTCTTCTACTACTTCCTTTGTTTTTGCACATTACAAGCTGTAATATGCCTATTCATTCTAAAAATCTCCTCTTTCTAATGCCAGCTCATCAATGTGCCTCCTAATTCACACAAACTGCCACAGCCAAATCTACGTCATCCACTATACTCTCCTCTCCGAAGTGACAATCAACCGCCTTGGTTTAACTACTTTCCAATTACCAATGTACTCCTACACTCTCTCTGTGCCTCAAGTTGCTCAAACTCTGTGCCTTGAGTACTTCGCATGAATGTAATCCTCCAGGTTAACTGTCTCAATATTCCTTCTGACGACGTACCTCCCCCTTCCACCTCACCCGTCCCCTGTCACCTTTCACCCTGTCCAGCCGCTGCCTCGCTGGTACCAACTCCATAAGCCCCTCTTTTTGCCAAGTCATTAGCCACGGTGTTCCCCTCTCTATACATGTGGCTGATTTGGAATTCTGTAAATGAGTCTATGAACCTTCTGATCAGTTGGAGCCACCGACGTAGGATCCAATTTGGTATAAAGTTTGTCCTAATCATGTTCACCATTATGAGCGAGTCCCCTTCTAGGTGCAGTTTTACAACCCCTAAAGCCTTGACCATTTCCAGCCCATATAACATAGCTCTAAATTAGGCTATGTTATTCGTAGCCTGTCTGATGCCTACCGCCTTTTGGTCCAAAATCCTTCCATCTAAATCCCTAGATACACACCCTATTCCTGCTCTGCTCGGGTTTCCTTCACTGGCCCCATCAAAATTTATCTTGACCCATTCCGCCTCTGGTTTCTGCCATATTGTCTGCCTTCACATCTCCATCCTCTTTATTGGGTTGAAGTTGCCTGCCATTGGCGGGATGCCTAAACCTTTGAAATTGTTTGTTAATTCAATATCCCTATTATTGAAGATGCCTTTGGCCGAAGGCCTATTTTTGGTTGTCGTATTCACCAATTCCACAATTGCCCTTTCAATTTTTCCTGCCAAAACCTCTCTCCCCATGGCCTGCTCTTTGAAGGTTCTTCTATTCCTTTCCTTCCACACCTCCCAACAAATCGTTGAGGGCATAATTTTCCAGATGCTACTCAAAGCTCCCTTGTTATTCTTCCTTGGCCAGGCCAGGATCCATTCTTTCAAATTCTAGGAGAATGGGGTCTGAAACCCTAACTTCCTAATTATCACTTTCCAACAATATTCCACATACGGGCAACCTAGCAATAGATGATCCACCATTTCCTTCTCCCTTTTGCAAAATATGCATCAATTAGGGCCCCTAAAGCCCAGCTTCTCCAACCTATCCTGTGTTAGTATTCTATTCTGGATAGCTAGCCAAAGGAATACACCTGCCTTGGGAAGAACATCCTTGCTCCAAATAAGGTGCTTTGGCCAGTGCTGGACCGGTTCCGCTCTTTCCTTGATCATATAACCTATCTTGACTTCGTACTCACCATCCTATGAGGCTTCCCATCTCAGCACATCTCCTCCTCTTATATCTGGAATTTTTCTTTCACTTAGGATTGCCTTGAGGGTCTCCTTCTGCTCCTCTAGGACATTAAGTTCACTTAGATCCTTCCACACCCACTATTCTCCCTCTACTCTAAAATCAAAAACTCTCGTTCCCCACACTCTAGTGGTCTCCTCCCTAATCTCATCCAGCTGGGGAGTGTCTCTCAGTTTGGGATTTCCATCCCAAGAGTCATGCCAAAAGGAGGACTTTTCACCATTATGAACTTCCCATGTGACATGTTTTGCTATTATCTCCCTGCTTTCACATATGAAGTTCCATACTGCAGAGCCCCTTGGTGGGTCTATAATTCTCACAATCCTCTCTGGTTCATCTGAGTCCAGATATTTTCTCCTTAGAATTCCAACCCACTTTTGATTTCCACTGCACATTGCCTATACTAGCTTCACTCCCATCACCAAATTCATTATCCTTAGTTGTCTGATCCATGCCCCTCTCGCCTGTTGAGGTTTACACATCTTTTCCTAGGCTAATAGGGGAATTTTGTTTGTATCATTCAGTCCATTCCAAAAGAACTTGCACATAATTTTGTTGATTTGATCCTCTATGCTAACTGGTAACTTCAAGCAAGACATAGAGTAAACCAAGATAGCTGCCAGGATTGCCCTTATCATGAGTAATCTACCTAGAGAGGTTAACCATTTACCCTTCCAGAGTTCCATCTTTTGCTTGCAACTTGCTACTAATTTCTCCCAGAATCCTTTCCTATAGGCACCTGCAAACAAAGGCAACCCTTGAAATCTCCCTGGCAAGTTGGCCACCCTTACCCCTAGGATTCTTGTTAATCCCCTCTACAAGCTTGACTGCACATTCAAAAAGTACAGCTCTAATTTTCTCTAGTTGATAGCTTGCCCTGAAACATTGCTATACTCATCAAGCAGATCGTTCATCTTTCTAGCCTCTGTCCTTGTAGCTTGTTTGAAAAGAATAGTGTCGTTCACAAATTGTTGATGCGTGCAAGCCTCTACTCCTAGAGCTACTTTAATTCCCTTCCAGTCTCCCTCCCTTCTAGATAGACCTATTCTCCTTCCTAGGGCATCTACCATTATTATAAAAAGGAAGGGGGAGAGGGGGTCCCCTTGTCTGATACCTCTTGAGGAGCTAAAGAATCCCTGTGCCACCCCATTCACTAGCACTGAAAACTTTGGAGCTTCAATACAACTTTTGATCCAATCTACCCATTTGCTATCAAATCCAAACTTCTTTAGGATCTCTAGTAAGAACTATCTATCGACTCTGTCATATGGGCCTTCAAGATGTCCAACTTCAGTATCATGCTTGGTAATCTAATTTTCCTAGCTGTATGAATTATTTCATGAGCCACAATTATTCCTTCCACTATGGATCTTCCTAGCACAAAGCCACTCTATTCCTTGGAGATAATTCTATCAATCACTGCCTTGAGCCTGTTTTCTATCACCTTTGTCACTATCTTGTATAAAGTATTACAAAGTGAGATCGGCATGTAATCCCCCATGCTCCTGGCTTCCTTCTTTTTGGGGATCAGTGCGATGAATGTGTGATTGAACACTCCCAACATAGTTGTTTTCCTTCTTGATTCCTCTATAGCCTTCACCAAATCACCTTTAATTATTTCCCAGCACTTCTGATAAAAGAGGGTCGGGAAGTCATCCGGCCCCGGGGCTTTATCTAAGCATAGCTAAAAGGTCACCTTCTTGACCTCTTCCATGCTGACCTCCTTGAACAATTCTTTGTTTTCTTCCTCTGTTACTACTATTGGGATCTCTTCCAGAAAGACCTCCCTCTCTCTCCCCTAAGAGAGGTCCACCCTTGTGAATAGTCCTTCAAAATACCAGATGGCTTCTTGGATAATTTCTTCTTCCTTTCTGACTGTTGTCCCATCTTCCTTTTCCAATTCACTAATTATATTTCTACTTCTGTTGGCTATAGCCGTGTTGTGAAAATATTTAGTATTCCTGTCCCCCTCTTTTAGCCAAAGTTCCCTGGACTTTTGTCTCCAATGACACTTAATTCTAGCTAATATTTCCTCTTGTTTGTTCTTGAGCTCTTTCTCCTTTCTGAATTCTTCCTGTCCCATGCCTCTCTCTATAATTCTCTCATTCAATTCTCTCAACTCCTCTTCCACCTTATCCCTTTCCTCAAAGATATTTTTGAATGTTTCTTTATTCCAAACTTTCAACTTTGTCTTCATTCCAGCAAGCTTTTTATGAAAGGTGAGTAGATGTGACTAATTCCTGCCCCAAGTTTCTTTCCACCACCGATCTATTGTGCTTAGTAGCTCTGGGTCACACAACCACATTTTCTCGAATCTAAAAGGTGATCCCCCTTTATACCCATCATTTGCTATCATTAACTATATGGGAAAATTGTCAAAGCCACTTTGGGGTAAGATCATTGACTCCATCAGGCTGGCTATTTGAGACCAATTTCTAGCAATCAGAAATCTGTCCAATTTCTCTGTGATATTTGTGTGCCCCAATCTTCTATATTTCCATGTATATACCCCATTCTTGGTCTGGAGTTCTCTTAGCTCATTCTTATCCACAAACTCCTAGAAATCCATCTGTACCCTGGTCATTATTCTCATCCCTCCTTTCTTCTCATAGTTATTCAATGTGGCATTAAAGTCTCCCCCTATCAAAATGCAGTCCTCCTTATGCTGGTCCACAAAAACTGTAATCATACCCCATACATTCCTCTTTGATATTGTGTCTATTGGCTGATAGACATTAACAATCTTGAACTCCTCATTGTTCCGATAGATCCTCACCCCTACTGCCAGCCAATTATAATTCACCTTTATTAGTGAGAAGCTTACTTTATTTGAGTCCCAGATTATTCCTAACCCTCCTGAGGCTCCTTCAAATTCCTTAAATTTCCCTTCCCACCCTTTCCAAAATCTCATTTTATTCACCCGTTCCTCTCTGCTCCATTTTTTTTCTTGTATCATAATTATGACTAGCTTGCTTGCTAGGGGCATTTAAGCCCCTAGCATTCCAGCTTATTATCTTCATGATCCCCTAGGAAGGGGCAATTCCTTCCCATTTCTCAAAGTTGTTTGGCTTATCTTTGTTTGTCCCTTAGCAACCCACGCCAGTACTAACCTTTCTTTATTAGTTTTCCTTCCTCTCTAATTGCTTGTCTTGACCCTTTGGGTTTTCCTACTCGCCTAAGTTTGCTCCAACCCTTTCTCATCCAATGAACCCACTTGATATTCCTCATAATTGCCTTCCTCTTATGAGTCCATTTCATCGCTTTCCTATTCATCGCGGATCTCCTTCACTTCTTCCTCTAGATCCTCTCCCTTTTCTTCCCCCAACACCCCAATTCCAACTCCACCCCGTTCCTCCATCCTCCCTTCCTGAATTTCCTCTAAATGGGGGGATTCTTCTTCTGTCTGCTCCTCCCCTACCGGTGAGCTTCTCTCCTCCTGCTGCCTTTATCTTTTTCAGATTGATCTCCTTTCCTCCTACCCTCTCTTCCATCCCACAACCCAAACCCTGGCTCCAAATCGAATCCACCAAATCCTTTTCCATGTCTACACAGGTCAGCTCCTCCCTTTTTTCTTTTTCATCTTTTTGCATATCCTTATTAACCTCTTCATACCAATTAAGTCCCCTTACTTTAATTTGGATTATGCATCTTTCTTGCCCATGCTCCATTGATTTATAGTTAGGGCACAAATTCAACCCATCTTCCCTTATCACTTGTTGTTTCCATGCTCCTTCTCCTGATTCCAAAATTATTTCCTCTGGGATCCCCACCCCATGTTCTACTGCAACACATAGTCTAAAGTATGTACTCCTTGCTTGATCTTCTTGCATTTTGTCTACACATTTATATTGCCCCAGTTGTCTTCCTATCATTCTGAGAACCTCTTCATCTTAGTATTCTAATGGGAGATTGTACAGACACACCCAGATAGAGCTTTTTCCTATCACTTATTTCCTTGGATCAAAGTTGGGTTTCCATTCCACTATGTGAATTTGTACACCACCCAAAAAAATGCAGCCCCATCCTTAGTGCATTATTTCTTTCTTCTTCGAAAGGGAAAATTACCAGGTTGTACCCATTTTGCAATGCCCTAATCACAACCTAATTCCCCCATTGATCCCAACACCAATCTAAAATTTTATCCCAACCCAGGTTTTTTCCCCCTCCCCATTTTATAAACATCCCTCTTTCCTAAAGCATAACCCTAGTTTGATTATTTAGCTCTACCTTGACAAAAATGGGTTTATGTCCTGGGGACATACCATTTTCTGCCAGTCCTACCTCCACCTCTGCTCCTTTGCACGCCTCATCCTTTGTTTCCCTTTTGTGTTCATCCTCCTTCGGGCCTTCTTCTCGCCAGTATTGGATTTCATTGATATTTTTCTTTTTTTCAAACCACCCATTCATACTTCTGCCACTATTTGTTCACTGCCCTCGGTTTCCTCCCCTCTTTTTACCTCAATTTGCCCTAATCTAGGTGGTTCCCGCCCATTTCTTCTTTCTTGAAATGCTCTGTGCTCTTCCTCAATTCTCCCCCGTCCCTGGAAGATCTATCTCTGGTTTTCCTCCATCCTTCTTCTCGCGTAAAGCAGATGACACTTGTCCACCCATCTTCTATTCTCCCATACCCATTGAGGCCTGTAGAGTTTGTTCCCATATTCCAACCCTAATCCACCATTCGCTCGCTAGCCATTCTTGACCTTTGCTCTAAACTCTTCAATTGGTATCATTCGATCCACTTCCTCACCCCAGCTACTTCGATCTCTGCTTCCTTGCTCATTCTGTCTTTCTCTCCCATAGTCGCCTCTTGTTTTCCAACCTTCATTTCATGGTCTTCCATCTTCCTACTCCTCACTCCTCTACCCTTCGCTCGCCATATACACAATTTATTTTCATTAAAATTTATCTATCATTATTAATATTTCGGTGATAGAAATTTTTACACAGTCTTTCCTTGTTTAAATCAATTCACTCTGTATATATATATATATATATATTCTATTCAAATATATTTACAGATATATATATGTGTGTGTGTGTATGTGTATATATATATGTATGTATATGTATCTATATATGTATGTATATGTATCTATATATGTATTTATATGTATGATATATATATATGTATGTATATGTATGATATATATATATACAATGATCAGTAATAATCTTTTCTTTAATAAAAAGAACTAATATTTTTGAAATCCATTCCACAAGAAGAACACACAAAATAGTTTGGAATAAAAACTTGGTTTTGATCTTCTATCTATTGATTCCTTCAAAACCTTTGTCTTCCCGAATGTTTCCCTAAACCAGATCGATCTCCCCTTTGTCCAAAATTCCCTTTTCTAATGCTCACAGTTCATTTGTTTTTGGTTTTCAATTGCAGAGATGAGGAAGATAATTTTGAGAATCCAAGGTGCCCAATAAGCTTTCTGTGAGAAAGTGATTTATAATTCCTCTTTTATTATTTTCTTTTCTCATAGGTTTTTATTTTCTTTGAGATTTTATTCCCTAAATTAAGTTTGTTTTTCCAATTTTTCTATTATTTTTCTTGATTTCTTTCTTTTTTTTGTTTTATTTCTAAAAATCTTGTTTTATTTCTATTTTTTATTCTCCATTTTATCAATAAATATTATTAAGTAATCTACATGATTATCACAATTTTCCAATTAAACTATTATAATCATTCTTCAAATCAATTAAATAACTAAATCATTTATTCTATTTTCTATGCACATACAAAATTTAAATAACAATAAATTAATAGTCTAATTAAATCATAATTAACTAACTATACAATAAAATCATCTAATTTTAAAATGCAATTAAACTAAACCATAAAATAAAATCATTAAATATGCAAACAAATGCAACTATATGACTCTATTGTGAAGTGTGTGTGAGATATCCCTCCATCCTAACCCAGCTAGACTACTAACCTCCTTTGCCTTAACCACACCCTTGCCTTCGACAACCTGTCACTCATGGTAAACTTGAATTTGCATTAATAGGTTAGTAACCCAAGAGCTGAAGCAATCGAACAAATAATCACATGGAATATAACATTCATTACAAATCATCTTTTCCCATAATAAAATAATCATTCATCTTTAAAATATTCATCTAAACACACAATTGTCCATGTATTATTTCCATATAAAGAAAACACAAATAGCATCAAAGTTTGAGACGTGACATCCTTCCCCACTTGGTAGAGACATCGTCCCAATGTCTTATTACAAAACATCTACATAAAAATTCTTATCCATCAAATATCAATAACATAATAAATGTCATCATAAGCATAAATAAAATGAACTAGAATCTCAGATAAGGAAATAATCTATCAATATCCTCTGCATTTTTCCAGGTGGCACTGTCCACCGAATATTGGTCCCACTAGACCCTATACTGCACCACATTGTGGTTTCGCAACTTAATGTTGCGCCTCTCTAGAATCTTGGTGGGCTCCACTAGCACCACCCCTGGATCATGAACCTGCAATGCACGCCAATCAAGAATATGAGAAGTTGTTGGATGATATGGCTTAAGTACTGAAACATGGAAGACATTATGTATCTAAGAAAGAGCAAGTGGTAAAGTAAGTTTGTATGCAACTGGATTGATAACCTCCAAGACATCGAATGGCCCAACATATCTAGGGGATAGTTTAGACCCCTTTCCAAAAGAGATAGAACTATTTTGAGGTCTCACCCTCAAGAAGACTTTATCTCCCACTGAAAACTACTTGAAGTTTCTATTTCTATTTGCAAAGCTCTTCTGACAATCTGAATCTTGTTTTAACTTTTCCTTGATTAGCTTCATCTGATCTTCCATCTCTCTCAACATCTCTGGCCCTACGACAATCTTGTCTTCCACTCTATCCCACCTGATAGGTGTTTGACATTTGCAACCATACAAAGCCTCGAAAGGTATCATACCCAGAGAAGCATGAAAAGAATTATTATAAGCAAATTCTACTAGAGGCAGATACTCCTCCCACTTATGTTGCTGGTCCATGCAGTACAATCTGAGGAGATCCTCCACTATCTGGTTCACCCTCTCAGTCTGACCATCGGTCTGAGGATGATAAGTTGAACTAAAGTTCAACTTTGTTCCCAAAGAAGCATACAAAGTGGTCCAAAATCTAGAGGTCATCTGAGTATCACGATCAAAGATGATCATCTTAGGTACACCATGCAACCAGAAAATCTCCTGCATAAACTTCTTCGCTAAAACCAAAGAGCCATCTTTAAGGTTCCCAGGAATGAAGTGGGCAACCTTCGTCAATTTATCTACTACGACCAAGATGACATCATGCTGAGTCTTGGTCATAGGTAGTCCTTGAATGAAATTCATAGTGATAACCTTCCATTTGTATTCTAGCACCCTATGTGGGTAAAGAAGTCTTGCCAGATGTAAATGTTCAGCCTTAACTCGATGCCATTCTAAACATCAAGCTACAAAAGATGTAACATCCCTCCTAAGTCCTGGCCAGAAATACAATGGTTCGAGTCCTTTTATCATCTTTGTTACATAGGGGTGTCCTAAATAAGGAGCATTATGAAACTCTTCAAGCACAAGTTCTCTCAATCCTATAGTATTTGGAACATACATTCGTCCCTGATATCTCAAGAGTCCATTGAACTCAAACATGTAACCATCATATCTATAATCCGAAGGATCTTGCTCTAGAGCCTGTTTCACCCTATCATAAAACTCATCTCCATACAATGTCTGCATCACTCTCTGTCTAAAATTCAATCTCACTGTTACCAAGGATGTGATATGTCTCCTTCTACTTAGGGCATCTGCTACTTTGTTTTCTTTTCCTTTTATGTATTCTATGCCAAAATCATATTCGCTCAAGAACTCCAACCATCTTCTCTATCGAGCGTTCAGGTTGGGCTGGGTAAATATGTACTGTAATCCCAAATGATTTGTCTTCAGGTTAAAAGGCTTCCCTAAAAGATAGTGCCTCCACATTTGAAGAGCATCCACTATGGCAGCCAATTCCAAATCATGCGGTGCATAATTCAGTTCATGTTGTTCAGTTTTTGAGATTCGTAAGCCACTACTTGACCTCCCTGTATAAGCACTACTCCTACACCTTCCCCTAAAGCATCTGTAATAACTGTGAAGTACCCATTTGGATCCAGTACAATCAAGATAGGTGCAGAAGTAATTTTCTCTTTTAACAACTAAAATGCCTACTCACATCTATCAGTCCATTCAAACTTCTTTCCTTTTCTCTGGAGTGTTGTGATGGGTGCTGCGGTTGTTGAGAACCCCTTAACAAATTTTCTATAATAGCCAGCAAGCCCCATAAAGCTCCGGACTTCAAAAACATTTTGAGGTGCTAGCCACTCCATGATTGCCTTTATCTTATCTAGGTCCACTGCTATCCCCTCCACTGAGATAACATGCCCCAAATAATGAACCCTAGTCTAGTAAAAAGTACATTTAGACATCTTTCCATAGAGCTTATGATCCTGCAAGCATTACAATACTATCCTTAGGTGTCTTTCATGTTCTTCCTCTGACTTAGAATATATCAGGATATCCTCTAGAAAAACCAATGCAAAATCATCTAAGAAATCTCTGAAGATGTTGTTCATCAAATTCATAAAAGCTACCAGGGTGTTAGTTAGCCCAAACGGTAACACCCTGAACTCGTAGTGTCTGTATCTGGTCCTGAAAGTAGTCTTTGGAATATCTTCATCCTTTATTCTTAGCTGGTGGTATCCCGATCTCAAATCAATTTTTGAGAATACCTTTGCCAATTTCATCTGGTCAAATAGCTCATCAATTCTAGGGAGCAGATACTTATTTTTAATGGTTGCCTTGTTTAGCATTCTATAATCAATACATAACCTCAAGGTACCATCCTTCTTCTTCACAAATATAATAGGTGCTCCCCAAGGAGACACACTATCTCTAATAAAACCCTGGTTAAGTAATTCTTGCAACTGTGACTTCAGCTCATATAATTCAGTAGTGTTCATCCTGTATGGTGCCTTAGACAAAGGCTCAATCCCAAGCAACAAATCAATCGAGAAATCAAATTCCACTTCGGAGGTAACTTAGTCAATTCATCTGGAAATACATCTTGGAATTCCTTCAGAATGGGATGGTCATTAGCTGACGATTTTATGTTATCTAGATCTCTGACCTTTACAACATAAATGGTGCATCCTTTCCTGTTGACCTTTTTTAGCTACATGGCAGAAATTTGCCTAAGCTCTAAGGGTCTTTTGAAACCATGAATCTCAACTCGATTGCCCTGGTCATCTAAGCATTTCACTAATTTCTCTTCATAATCTACCACAGACTTATGCTCTTAAAGTCAGTTTATTCCCAATATTACATCATATGACCCTAGAAGTGCAACATACAAATTGACCTGAGTCTCAAAACTTGGAAGCTCAAGTTCACTGCATGCAAGACAATGCTCTACCGTTTTCTCCACCGAGTTTCCATATTGGACCTTCCATGAATTACCCATAAATCTCAGTTTAACTGACAATTTAGAAATAAGACTTAGATCTACAAAACACTTGGTATCAATTAAAATCGAAACAAGGCATCCAAAAAGGTTACCCAAGAACTGGATTGGCGTAGCCTAGAAGTCAACTTAGTGATTATCTACTACTACATGAATGTGATGCTGGTTCCTGTTCTTCTGATTATTTCCCCTCTACAGACATACACTGGAATAATTCTCACCGTCGTATGTGTAGTAGCCACCATGGGATTCTCTAGGTCTGTATGAAGCATCTCTTTTGTTATTGTTGTTATTGTTATTATAGTTTGCTCTCTTATTATTGTTCTGATTTCCTTCATTATGATCCTGATAATTATTCCCTCTCTTAAGATTCTTGATCTGCCTGTTGTTTTTACCCTGATTGTTCTGATTCTGATTATTTTGACTATTTCCCTGAGATTTCTTGTTGCCATACTCGGCATCTCTATTTTTCCTGTAGTTTGCCACCTGTTACAATTTTTGTTCCTGCTTGATTGCCTTTTCAAAAACCTCATCCATGGTGTGGTGCAGGAGCACCTAACACAAGGTGGCCTCCGTGAGGCATTTAAGTTCATGTTCTGTTTTAAAACAGGTTTTATATTATAATAAGGTCCATTCAACCAATGTATTTTTCCTTTCTATTTGTAAGTCCCTAGTGACTTAGGTCACTTTTGTCAAATTGTTAGTGGTTAGACGGTTGGTCTCCTAGCCGCTTGGAATTAGTTAGTTTTTCTCCCAGCTACTTGGAATAGGGTTGGTGTTCCTCGGGGCAAGCTTATAAACCCCAGAGAAATTAATCAAAGGCATATAGATCAGATAGTATTGTAATCAGGTCAAAGAGGAGATTGAATGTAATTGTGCGAATGTAATTGTGCATTGTGTTAAGGAGAAATCAAACTATTTCTGTGTCATCAATTTGTTTTCCATTCTCTGTAATTACCAATTGCATAGTTGTAGATTTCTTTTCCTTTCTATATTTCTGTTGTTGCAAAATGTCGATGTGAAGCATTCCACTAGTGAGATTTATGTCAAAATTAATGGAATGGCTTCATTGTACAATATTCCTTTGTTTCCTATTTTGTTTCATCATTTTGTGGCGCAGAAGATCCAGACAGTGCGAGGTGCACAGTAGACAGCCTAGCATCTCCATGTGCTAGGGTTTGATCGGAGGAGTTAGAGCTGTTATCAGTGAGACAGAGGCCATCAGAAAAGCATTCCTTACTCAAAGCGACAAAGGTAGCCCAGTCGAAGGGAGACTCGAGCCACTGAACAAAAGTCATCACCTAAGATTCAGATCGGGGTGACAAAGCGCATCGGCCTAAGTGTATGAGCGTTCACCGATGGCAACAGTCCCGCCGAAGACACCAACATTGGCGTAAGTTTCATATCGTTTCACTGAATGTATATTGCGAATGCATATCGCAAATGTATGTTGAGAAAGCATGTGGGGAATGTACATTGAGAATGTATCTTTCATCGGATACAAATGGTGACCAGTCGTAATGGTGAATCAGGGTATAGAAACTTTAGTCGACCGGTAATAGCAAGTCACGCCAAGCATTTACTAAGTTAGTGTATCAGTGTATTGGCAACAGGTTGTAAGTGTTCACCGAAGGTAAAGATCACAGCAATGAGAGTTTGGTGACGGTTGAACTGACTGTCGGCCCAAGTGAAGAGGGAGTAAGTCTTACCATATGAGGCTCCCCATCATAGAGGTTTGGCTGGAAGAGGGTGCAGAGTGAGGCCACTACGAGAGAGAGTGGTAGTACATCTCCAGGATATGTTGTTGGACAAGAGGAATGGGTCTGTAGCAGCATGTAGGATGGACATCTAATTGAGCATTGTATTGTAGTCAAATTGAGGATTTGCAGGAGTGTTGGCATGTATGTGTTGTCTGTGAATGTTTATGTCAAACAAAGAGAGTGAAGGAGAGGCTAGCAATATGCCTCTAAAGGGGTTGACCACCGAAGTGGTCAATAAATTTCAAGAGATGGAAAAGATGATCAAAACTGGAGTCAGGGAAGCACTCCAAGATGAATTGAAGGCAATGAAGATAGGAAAAGGATAGAGGAAGATTCAGATGAAGAAGAAGAGAAAGAGGAAGAAGCAGAGGAACAAGAAGAGGCAAAGATACCAGTTGAACAAAAGCAATTTCTGGAAGCCATGAAGGCAATTGGCAAGGACTCTTCGGAGGCTCGGATAGATATTCCCATGTTCAGTGGAAAGATGAATGCTGATGAAGTCATGGAGTGGATTGAGGCTCTGAACAACTACTTTGAGTACAAAGAAGTTCCTAAAAGTAAAAGGGTTAAGTTTGCAAAAACTAAACTCAAAGGTGATGCCCTTACATGGTGGAATTACACCCAAGGGGAGGGTAAAGATTGGGAAGAATATGATCTCTTCGTGGAGCAGAATGCTGGAGAAGATCAAGTCCTAGTTCCTTCCATCTGACTACGAGGTGCAGATATACAAGAAAATGCAGAACCTTAAACAAAAAGATATGGATGTGGCTACTTACACCGAGGAGTTTCACAAATACACTCTTTGCTGTGGGTACATGGAGGATGAAAAAGCCAAGGTAGAAAGGTATCTAAATGGTCTGAGGATCAATATTTAAGATGAGATAAGTTTATTTACCCCTGAAACTGTGGAAAAATGCTTTCAAGTAGCATTAAGAGTTGAAGAGAAGCTAAAGGGGAAAGGTGAGCAGCAAAGTAGAGGAAGAGGTGACAGAAATTTTAGAGGCAGTTTTGGAGGCAGAAGTCCTAACCAGAGGCCTAGTGGTGAGTCTAGCCAAGAAGAGCAAGTTGGAGACTCAAGTAGTAGAGGAGGCTACCAAGGAAGAAGGCCAAATGAAAGAAGTGGGACAACTGGATCAGGTGGAGGATCCAAGTTCTCCAATATGAGATGTTATAACTGTAATCAGATAGGGCACCCGACTTATAAGTGTCCAGAGAAGGCCTCAACTTCTCATGGTAATGAGAGAAGAACCACATTGACTCAAGAGGATGCAAGGAGTGTGACATCTGCTGAAGTGAGTTTAACATCTGAAGTGGGAGAAAATCTAATGATCAAGAGGACACTGCTCAAAGAACCAGTGCAGACTGAACCATCACAAAGGAGAGCACTTTTCAGGATCAATTGTAAAAGCAAGGGTAAAATATGCAAGGTAGTCATAGATTCTGGTTCAACAAATAATATGGTGTTTAGGAAAATGGTGGATAAATTGAACATAGAAAGGATTCCTCATCAGACTCCTTACAAAGCATCTTGGATAAGTGATAGTCAATCACTTTTGGTAGATGAACAGGCATATGTTGATTTTTAGATTGGAGCATATAAGGAGAGAATTTTATGTGACATTTTGCCCATGGAGTGTTGCCACCTACTTTTAGGTAGGCCATGGCAATTTGATAGGCAAGCATTATATGATGGATATGCTAGCACATACACCATCAAGAAGGATGGAAAGACTTTTGTGATGACACCATTGCAAGAGGGTGCTACAACATAGCAGGCAGCCAAGATTATTTTGGCGGGTAAGAAAGAGTTTGTGAAGATGCATGAAGAAGAGACAAGGCAAGTTGAGGATACCTCAAGGAGTGGGGTTACCAAAGATCACAGTTTGAAGGTGATTTTAGTTTTGAATGATGGAGATTAGATGGTAATGTCTGAGATGGTTCAGTAGAAGGTCAAAGAGCAGGTCTACAAGCAGCCACAAGTTGATTGGAAAGAAAAGAATGCTATCCTAGTAGGGACCATTGTTTGTCCTCTAAAGCCAACAAGAGTTGGAAGGTAAACATATTCTATCATAGAAGCGGTACAAGAAGCATCACACAAGGTTTTGAATGTAGGTGTTCAGGTAGAGATGATAGTGAGGAAGAATGGCGAGCAACCTATGGGTTTGATACCAAGCACTCACTCATGGCAAGCTATGAGTAGAGCCTACAATGCTAGGCATGAGTTTTTGATTCCCAGGAAGCAAGTTGCAGTCCAGCGATCATGGGAAAGGCATGATGCAGTAGAGGATAATGGTGGTGCAAGACCAAGACTCAACTCATGGGACATGAGTTCTTTTCTAGGTGGGGTGTATGGTGCAGGAGCACCTAACACAAGGTGGCCTCCGTGGGGCATTTAAGTTCATGTTTTGTTTTAAAACAGGTTTTATGTTGTAATAAGGTCTATTCGACCAATACATTTTTCCTTTCTGTTTGTAAGTCCCTAGTGACTGAGGTCACTTTTCTCAAATTGTTAGTGGTTAGATGGTTGGTCTCCCAGCCACTTGGAATCAGTTAGTTTTTCTCCCAACCACTTGGAATCAGTCTCCCAGCTGTTTGGAATAGGGTTGGTGTTCCTCAGGGCAAGCTTATAAACCCCAGAGAAATGAATCAAACGAATATAGATCAGATAGTATTGTAATCAAGTCAAAGAGGAGATTGAATATAATTGTGCGAATGTAATTGTGCATTGTGTTAAGGAGAAATTGAACTATTTTTGTGTCGTCAATTTGTTTTCCATTCTCTATAATTACCAATTGCATAGCTGTAGATTTCTTTTCCTTTCTATATTTTTGTTGTTGCAAAATGTCGAGGTGAAGCATTCCACTGGTGAGATTTCTGTCAAAATCAGTGGAATGGCTTCATTGTACAATATTCATTTGTTTCATGTTTTGTTTCATCGTTTTGTGGCACAGAAGATCTAGATAGTGTGAGGTACACAGTAGATGGCCTAGCATCTCCATGTGCTAGGGTTTGATCGGAGGAGTTAGAGTTGTTATCGGTGAAACAGAGGACATTAGAAAAGCATTCCTTACTCACAGCGACGAGGGTAGTCCGGACGAAGGGAGGTTCAAGCCGCTGAATGAAAGTCGCAGCCTAAGATTCAAATCGGGGTGACAAAGCATATCAGCCTAAGTGTATGAGTGTTCACCGATGACAACAGTCCCGCTAAAGACACCAGCATCGGCGTAATTTTCGTATCGTTTCACCGAACGTATATTGCGAATGCATATCACAAATGTATGTTGAGAAAGCATGTGGGGAATGTACATTGAGAATGTATCTTTCGTTAGATACAAACGGTGACCGGTCATAATGGTGAATCAGGGTATAGAAACTTTAGTCCACTGGTAATAGCAAGTCACGCCAAGCATATACTAAGTTAGTGTATCGGCGTATCGGCAACAGGTTGTAAGTGTTTGCCAATGCTAAAGGTCACAGCGATGAGAGTTTGGTGATGGTTGAACTGACTGTCGGCCCAAGCGAAGAGGGAGTAAGTCTTACCATATGAGGCTTCCCATCATGGTGGAAGGGTTATGGATATCAACATCTCCAATTTGAGGTCTAAGTCCCATGATGAATTTGTGAATCCTAAACCTCTCATCCTGTTGGTATTGTGGCACGTACTTAAGCAAGTGGGAAAATTTCTCCCAATATTGAGTTATAGTCATTCCACCCTGGGTGAGATTCTGAAATTTGGTCATTTTCTTATAAAAATATAACTGCAGTAGCCACCTCTTTCTGAATATCTACAAAAATTATTCCCATGTTACCTCGCGAGGTAACAGTCGCTTCTCAGTCTTCTTGTTATCCCACCAGGTGGCAGCCTCACTGGTGAGTTGGTACAATCCCTAGATAGCCTTAGTCTCACTAGAATAATTTCTCAGGGATAAATACTTCTCCATCTCTATTATCCAGGTCTCTGCTCCATCTCCTATTATTTTTCCATCAAATTTTGGTGGGGCAACCTTTTTGAGGTCTTTTCCCAACTCTTCAGCCACCTTCTCTTATTTACTAGGGTTTCTATCTATCTCAAGAATTTCCTTAGGAGTCTCATCCCTATTCTCCTCATTTAATCTCGTATTCACCCTTGGCTGGCCCATTCTCATTTCTTGTTCTATTCCATCCATCCTGGCTTCTTGTCGATTCAACATAGCAACAATCTAATCCAGTCTCTCATTCAGATCACCACGAGATCCACCTCCACACTGGTAAGTGAATCTGGCGTCCATATGGATTACTTTGAAACATTTCATTAAAGCATAATTAGGCGTAGGTTCTAGAGTTGAACCTAGCACTCTGATACCAAATGTAAGGTGTGGAAAATTACTTACTAAAAATAGAATACCAAAACATTGCTTAATCCAAAAATGGAAATTAAATCCTTTATTAAAACCAAATATTCATAAGAATATGAAATAGATAGAATTCATTAATGAAGTAAAAGATTTCATACACTCAAGAGTGTTAAAATTCCATTACATACACCCCAGCTAGTGTTACCAAAACATCTATTTCAATGTTACATTGGAGATAAATACATCAACTTATCCATGAATGAAAATTACATATACAACTTGGCTTTACAAGCCATGCAAAGAATACAATGAAATACATAATCATAAAATCTCTAAACTCAACCATCGTGATCCTTCGATCTTCTGCTAGTTGAGAACAAGAGTGAGGTTAAGGTGCTTTTTCCACCCAACCCCAAAGAACTGGACTTCCCCGAATTTCTTCCAACTTGAAGAAAACTCTGACCCTGCACAAGGAGCCTAGCAACCTGGAACGGTGTAAGTAGGAGGGAATCTCTCGACACGTGCATGTTGCCTGTATGCATTCCTAACCTAGGATGAGATAACTCTTGCAAACAGGATGTGGCAAAGACATAAATACATCATCTAGGCTTTTTAATTAAATCCATCTGTTTCAATGGTACAGTAGCTTGGCCAAGCATAATAAATCAAAAATGATTGTTTTAGAAAAAGTAAAACTATCATCTCTGCAGCCCACATTTGGCGTCCTATCCCGAAAGTTCAATACTTTACCCAAATATATATACAAAGAATAGTTTTTCTACTTTTGGTTTTCCATAAACCTAATTATCCATTTCGCAATACATTCACAGTTCCCATTACTTAGTTGATTTCACTAGTTTAACAATGTTTACCAATTTTCCATGTTTTATAATGTTAACCTAGATGTGGAAAAATCTACCAGTTTACTTCGATACATTTCCTTCACAAATAATGGGTTTTGGTATTTTACAAGTTTTGGTAGAACAAATAACCTCATTATCAATTATCATAAACAAGAAGATCAATAAACCTTAAGTTCATTTATGTCTTTAATAGCAGTGTAATAATAATAATAAAATAAAATGAACATTTCATTTGTAGCAACACGATTTAATCTGATTTTTACACACACACACACATATTCATATAAATCACATATAAATCAATTTACAAAGTAAACTTTACTAAGATGACACAACAAAAATCACATTACAATTTCCATCTTCTAGATATAAACACACACACACACACACACACACACACATATATATGTGCAGATTGATTTAACCTAAATTATCCTTCATTATATTTGAAGGCAGACAACCATAATGTAATTTATTCTCAAAGAAATTAAAATTATAGACAATATATATAATCACAGAGACAGAGGTATATTTATTCTCACACTCACACACACACACACACACACACACACACACACACACACAGAGAGATATATATATATATAATTGAAATCCCAATTGAAAAAGACTGATGTTTGATACAGTAAATCGCAGTAATAAATGTGATGAGTGCCAAGTTGCACCCATGAAATACATCTTTTTACCTCTCTTTTTCTCCTTGATTCCATCTTTCCTAATGTCTGCACCCAAATAAGCTAGCAAGATCATTCTAGTTAATGATTAATTGAGATAGATTACTTAAGATCATAGTTTCTAATTGAGTGACTAATGTGCATGGGATTGATGGAAAAATGCAGAAACTTCTCTCTTTTTGAATCAACAAGTGTAGATGCCAAGAACAACAATTTTGTGCATCTCTGGAGATAGTCTTCAATGATCTCCAGAAATAATACCAGAATACCAGGACACCAAAAGTTTTGAAGGAAAGAGAAAGCCTCTCTGGAGTTGAACAAAGAAGGCCACACTGGTATCTCCAGAGCTACAGACATATCTCTGAAGCTGTAGATAGAGACAGATATTTTCGGCACCTCCTGAGAGTAGGGCATATTTCCAGCATAAGCTGTCGACTAGGCTCTCTCAGCAGTGATCATAATACCACTCATTTCACTCAAATCATCACCTGAGTGGTGAAGGGTCATCTTTAGTTAAACTGCTGGAGTTTTTATCTTTTTAAAGTTTTTGCATGAGTTACGAATAGAACTGATTCAATACCCATATTTTTAGGGCCTCGCTGCCCAAATGTATTAAGACTCAAACTTAGAATTATGAGTGGACTTCTGTTCCACTCAGTCTACTTTTATTGCACGACTATTTTCCATAGTTAGACAGCTAGTGTAATAAAGAGATGGATGTCATCTCATAGAAGAACTAGTAGATAAGATAAGTGATATATCATCACTCATTTTCATATATACTGATAGAAACAATAGAAGATATACAATAATTGATTTATTCTAATTCTCAGTAATCTCAGTTCTGTGATATCAACATTTTTCATGAATGCAAAGTGAATGGAATTGAATTGAATTTAGTTGTGATCTTCCTTTGTGTTGATTCCCTACTGTATCCTTCAGCCCCAAGGGTGTGGAGCAAGGGCCCACTCTCACCACCAAGGCAGAAGGCTAGTACCACTATTTTATTACTTCAGATTTTGTTGTGAAAAGTATTTACTGATTTTGTTAGATAGATGCATGTTACTATTTTTTTAAGATTGCTTTAAGTAAACATCCTGTTTAATTATGTTTTCAACATTCCTTAAATTCATTCAGCAAGTAGACAGATTAATCTCTTCAAATTAGTAGAAGTTGTTAGGATTAGCTAGGGAGGTTGGTAACTGTAGAATCCCTAATTGTAGACAACCAAGGACATAGCCCCTGGATTTTGACATCTGAAAATAGATTAAATGATGAGGTACAATGATACCTTGTCAAAATGTAACCAAAATGACTGATGTTTAATATAGCAATTCACATATTTCATGTTGCGTCCAATGTAAGTTTTAAATCCAAGTTTAATAAATAAGGTAAAGTCCATTCTAAGGACTGGTGTCCCTGTATGGGATCGCAGTCCCTAAAAGGGACTTGTTGTGATGTTCACAACACACCCCATTTTACTCCTTAGCAAAATAAAGACCCTTGTTGTGGCTGTTGCTTTTGCTTGTGTGTGTGGGTCTGCTTGGTGGTAAAGGGAAAAAAGAGTGAAAGTTACAAACCTTGTTGAAAATAAACAAAAAATAGCATTGAGTACCAGAGCTGAATATGGGTGAATTCCTTGTCAAAAATGAATAAGGGATGCTTTTTGAACCATCTTAAAATTCCCAATATTTTGCTAGTTATGTGTGTTTTTGGTAAAATGCATTGTGGTATGGGTTTGTATGCTGCATATACAAAGTCATTTGTATATACAAGGTCGCTCATATACAAAGTCATTTGTATATCGGGTCGTTGTATGGTCACAAAGGAAGTCATCAGGTTTATATACATTGTTGTACTTGTATGCATTTGCTAACATTTTATTTTTACATACAAGGTGGACCCAACAGAGTCAAAGTTTAAATGCATAGTCCGTCGTGTCCATCGGATGCATTTTTAGTTTGTATGTTTGAAAAGTGTGAAATATACAAAGTTGACATACAACGATATATACAAATCACGGAACTAAAATAATCATGAAATAAGGTTAAATCCTTGTATGTTCCACCTTGTATGTATGTTTCCGGACATACATTGTGGTACATGCAAGGTGGAATTTAGAAAAGATTTAAATCTGATATAATGGATGCATCGGGACTTAATGTATATCGAAAAGATGTATTTCTGTATATACAAGCCGGATGTCAAAAGGAAATTAAATACAGAAAAGTCCTTGTATGTTTGTGATGTACATTTTTGATATACAAGCCGAAAAATACAAAGCACCGAATTCGAAAAAGAAATTAAAAGCAGAAAACTCTTTGTATGTTCGGTGTGCTTGTATGTTTAGAATATGCATGTTCGGGATACAAGGAAATGAATGCAAAGAGGGAGGATTTTGGAGCCGTTTTAGAGCCCGATAACATGTTTTTAGTCAACGATGGTTGACTCAACTATTCTTAACATCATATATGCATTTGGATATGTGGATGTTCACAGATGCTTAATATTCATAGCTTGATATTCAAGCTTGCATGTTTAGGGCCAGATTTATAATGTAATGTTTATTTTTCATGCCAAGGTATTAAATGATGATGCTTAATTCTTGTCTGTTTGTTGCAGGATGTTGGAACTATTTGGAGTTCGGTTGTATGTTGTAGAGTGAAATGGATGAAAATTGTAGAGTTGCAGACATGGAGGCAACATGAGCCTGAACTGAGGAAGATATTATCAAATGCATTGTTTGCCAGCTAGAGAATGAATCAAGTCTAAAATGTTAGAATATTATATGCCAGATGTGTGATTGCCAACTGGCAGGCACATGTTGTCCATCTGGACCATTGTTTGTTCTGAGAGGATCCTAATCCTTGGATCATTGTAACCATTTTCTGGCTTCTATTCTATAAAAGGGCCATGACTTGTCATAACTAAAAGAGAAGGAAGGAGATGCACAGAGGTCAATCATTATATATTTGACCAAAAAGAGGGAGAAGAAAGGGGGGAAATAATTTCATATAGGTGATCGGATTACTGAGACTAATGAGGACTGAATTGTTGAAATGTCAAGGTTCTTTCTTCAAATCATTGTAAATGTACTTGTTCCAAAGCATACTGGATGGAGATGAAGCTTCAGATTACATCCTGATGTAAACTTTACGTAATCTTCAAGTTGATTCCTGGATATGTAATGGTGAATGTTGTGTTCAATAGAAGCGCTTTCATTTTATTGCATGTTGTTGTCAACGTTTCCTTTGAAGATTTGCACTAGATTATGCAGATTTATGGAATGTCCTGGTGAAGTATGATTTTAGTTTTCTTCTCTTCATTAGTGTATCAGAACATTATGTGGATCAGTGATCTCAGTCAAGTAATTTTGAGAATCTCACTCTCTAAACCCTATCTTTGTCATTCCTTTTTCTTAATTTCATTGAATCAGCATTACCTTAACTACAAATCATCATAAATAATAAGCAGAACAGAGAAATATGTTGACATCCTGTAGATAACTGAAAATCATTAGCATATTTTGAGCTAAATGCATGTAGTGTTGAAAATATCATGCAAAGAATTACAAATAATGGTAGAAATCATGCAAATACCAACTTGTATACACATTATTTGAGTAAATTCATAGTGTAGAGGTAGAATTGTTGGAGATTTATGTAGAGCAGACATAAAGGACAGGATATTTGGAGGAAATATTAAAGATCTTTGCAGGAATAACTAAAATACGTAAGGCCCCTGAATGATTAACAGCAACACACATCAACCACTGAGTAACGTTAGTAGATTATGAACTAATCAATAGAGACTTGGGATCATGAATTCTTTGAATTCATCGTATCTTTCAAGATAAATAAAGGTTGTTGTGTAACTTTTATTTCATGTTTTCTTGTGAGTAACATCATCATCAACATAAATTGGTGCTAGGAGGGTCGAACAAAGATATTGCTCCATTTGAAGACATTGCTCCATTCATTGCATACCCCTCGCTTCTAACGCAATCAACATAAATTGACGCTAGAAGGAGGGCATGAGCTATTTCTCAGCAAAGAATTTCTTTTCAATTGAAGTGATATCCCCTACATCTGTATAGTAGCTTGCCTTAAATCTTGCAATTGATCTGCACACCCCTCACTTCTAACGCAATCAACATAAATTAGTGCTAGAAGGAGGGCCTGAACAAGGAACTTGTGGATTTCTGCAAATGTTGCATAAATATTTCATCATTTAAGGTTAATATCTACAAATATCTCTTATCTTAGAGGTTTTGGTTGCATCTTTGCTAAGATCTAGCTCAAAGCTTCAAAGATTCGTTTGATTTTCTGAGCTTTCAAGTTTATTCTGAGATATGATAGATCTCGTTAAAATTTCAAAATCCTAAAAATTGAAAATAGAGTCTCATTTCAATGGATGCATATGAAGACAATTTTCAAGTTAGCATTCCTTTATTTCAGGAAAATTTGAATGAGCATCTTTATCCTCAAAGTTTATCTAACTTTGGTTTATCCAGTTGTTGCAGGATACACAAGTCTGTGGAGCACAGTGAAATTAATTGTCTAACTTTTCTTACAAGGTTGGATTTATATTTGAAAGGATTAATATTTTTTTAGATGTGTTCAACGCTGAAGTCTGGCAGGAAAATGAAGAAATTTTGGAACAGCAAGAAGAAGCAACACCCATAATCATGAGTTGTTTAGAAAATACAATAGCTAAATCAGTTCTAGAAGGTAAAGAAGAGGAAACATCTTTCCTTGAGTCATTTTATGGTGAGAATTGGAGTTCTCTACTTTATAATAAGGGTGAGGCATAGTGCAGGTATGAATCTTTTAAAAATCGTAGAGGAAATTACTCGTGATGAAGTTCCTACTATAGCAACTAGTGGAGTCATAGAAAAGAAAGTAAATCCTGATTTCATGGCTGACTTCCTTAAATTGAATGATCAAGTGCAAGAATGTTGCAGGTTAATGGAACCAGATACCATACTGGATGGTAGATGTGAGTTATTTGATGAACAATTCATGAAATTTGAAGATGCAGAAAGATTTGGAGTTGTTGTGCATGATCAAATGCCAGTCTAATGTCATTTTGAAAATGAAACAGGTTATGATAATGAAGATACTCATTTAGATGCTGATGTGCAAGGAATTAAAGAAAACGTTGAGGTGTTTCCCAAAGTCAAAAATTAGATAAGCTTGCAAAACGAAGAGATGAAATTGGATAATGATGAAGGGGATCGCTTTAGGGATTTTGAATTGTACTTGTCTAGAAATATACAGTGTTCCCAAATATTAGGTTTACCTACTTATGATATCTTTATTGAAAGTTGGTGCAGATTACATGATGAAGCACATTCAAAAAGGGATTGTGAGGCCTGCTTAGACATGATGGAAGTAAAAATTAATGAAAACATTGAGGTGCTTCCTGAAGTCAAGAGTCAAATATACATGTACAATGAAGGAACAAAGCTGGATAAAGATGAAGAAATAATCCATCAAGAGTCATACATTCTTCAAGATAAAGGGAGACTTGAAATTGAGCCAAGCAATGAAAATGCAAAGTTAAATGGAAGATCAACTGGCAGTGAACAAGCATGTCCAACAGAACCAGAGATACACCAGGTTGTACCTTTCCTTTCCATAGTAAATGATGTTGATTATTATTTTGATTATGGAAATTTGGGAGATAAAACATGCATATGGATATGTCATGAACATGATGAGCTTCCTCAATTGCTGATAATCAGAGGTTAGTCTGTTAAACACAATGAATTTAGAATACAAGAATATTTTTCAAAATACAAATATGAATTTGCTAGGATCATAACCATAACTAGTGTCCTAATGCTCCTACACAATCTAAAGAAGTATGCAAATACAGGTGTCTTTGGGTCTTTTCCTGGGTTTTATTTGCCTTGTAGGGTTTTGTGTATAGTTTCGTAGGTTAGTTGTTTGTGCAATCCATTTGTTTTGTTTGCTTTGTTGTTTCCTCAGCAAGGATGTTTATTTTGATTTAGAGTATGCATGAGTAGACTAACAACCACCAAAAATAATGGAAAATTCAGAACATTCAAGTTAATTATTTGAAATTTATGCATAACTTGTGACTGTCATGAATGTAGAAAGCTAGTTGACTTGTGAAATTTTATATTCAATAACTGTGGGTTGAGTATTCAAGGAAAGTTTCTCACAATGACACCTAAAATCCTTGGGTTTGTTGAACCTACCAGTGTAGATATTAGGTGAAAAATCATAGGTCACCCTTGCTACCATTGCAATTCTCAGCTGAATTTCAGCAAGTGATCACTCCTTGCATCATGAAATTACAACTGTAATATCTTATGAAGTTTCTATCTCATCCAAAATATAAAATAAATAAAATAATAAAATGGATTTTACTAAAAATCCAGGTTAAGCCACCTAAGTAATGCTATATCATGTTAGCTAATGTCTTATATTGACGAAGTTATAATGGTGTCCTTCTCTGATGTCTTAGTAATTTAGAGATTCTGATAGCTTTAAAGGAAGCTCACTCTGGTGCTTATGGAGGATACTTTGGAGGAAAATCATTAGTGCAAAATCAAATTGTTAAAATCTCTCCACCCTCCTCTAAAGGACGTATATTTATTATCATTGCTATGGATTATTTCACAAAGTGGGTCGAAGCCATCCCTTTATGATCCATGACTGCTGATGTAATTTGTCATTTTATACAAGAAAAATTAATCTCTTGATTTGGTATACCTTCCTCCTTGGTCTTTGATAATGGCACTCCATTCAAGAACAAGTGATTAAATTTCTAGAAAAATATCACATTCAACATCGCTTCTCTATGCCTTATTATCCTCAATCAACCGGCCAACTAGAAGCTTTAAACAAGGTTATAGGAGAAATTCTATGCAAAATTGTTAACAAACATCAGAAAGACTTGCATATTCAATTACCCTACGCATTATGGGCTTATAGAATAAGTATTCGTATGGCTACTGGAACTACTCCATATAATCTTTTTTATGGTGCTGATGCGGTAGTGCCTTTGGAACTCGAAATTCCCTCATTAAGAATCTCCTTGAGAGATGTTATTGATGATGATATGGAAAGATAAAAGAGGTTACAACAAATTGAGATGCTGGATGAGTAGTGTATCAATGCTCTTGAGCATCTTAAGGCACATCAAAAGAGTATACAACAATCATACAATGAACATATTATACACCATTCATTCAATGTTGGAGACTTGGTACTTTAAGAGAATCAAAGCAATGTGAATTCACCTCCTAGAGAAAAAGGAAAGTTCAGCCCTAATTGGCTCGAACCATATGTCGTTATTCAAGCCTTTGAATTAGGAGTGTATAAGTTAGCCAACAAACAAGGTACACCACTTAAAGAACCTATTCATGCTATGCACCTTAAGAAATTTTATGCTTAAGATTATATATTAGATGATACTTTAAAAAGAAAAACTTATTAGTTAGTTTAGCTTCACTTTTGACAAGATATGATTATTTTGTCTTAATTCATTTAACATAGAAATCTCTTTTAGTTAATCATTGTGGTATCTTGCTAAACTGCTTTATTAAGATCACTTTTGTATTAACTTTGGTATAGCATAGAATATTAGTTATGTGTGAAATCCATTAATCATTGTACTTTTACTATATGTTCTACTAAGAATTGTTTACTATCACATTGGTATTAACATTTATCACTAGTTGCATTTTACATAAATCACATGTGATAGATTAGACAACATTGGAAACAATAATAACAGAACATCTCATATATATATATATATATATATATATATATATATATATATATATATGGGTAAGTGCAAGAAGATGGGGGGCCAAAAAGGGGTCTTAAGTGGCCACTTTTTTTTTGAAATCAGGAAATGCTGGCCTTGGATAAGAAATTGAGCATAGTTACACTCAAAATTTGGAGATGCAACCAAAACAATGTTCATAGTGCTCCGAGTCTACTTTCTAAACTACTATTTTTTTTTTAAAATGGCATAGATTAAGAGGTTCAAAAGAGGGAGCCATAGAAATTGGTGTTGTTTCTGTCAAAAAAACATAACATAGCATGTTTTGTGGCTCCCTCAAAAGGTGAACTTTTTTTTGGTATTTTTAAAATCGCTTTGGTGAGAAATTAGCTAATAGCATGTAGTTTATGCCCAATTTTTCTAATAATTTTTTGATGAATATTTGATTTTTTTACTAATTTTCAAAGTGGACACATCCTAAAAAATAGAATTTTGGTCGTGATACCCCTATAAATTTTGAAAACTAATTGAAAATCATTTTTTTCTTTTTTTAATATGTGTAGAATGGAGTCTAGTTTCTAAACATGTAATTTTTTTGAAATTTCAATGAATAGTTAATTTACAATGAAAAAAAGAACAAACAATGATTTTTGCCCAAAAATAGACACACAAACAAAAAAAAATTAAAGATGAAAGGCTTAACATTGTTAAAATGTGAAAAAAATCACATCGTCAAATAGCTAAGAGAAAACCTAACATTACCTAGGTGTTTGATTTGTTCAACCTTGAAACACGTGCAAATTTGAGGGTTAGCACGAACGAAATTATGTGAAATCTTGAAGAATATGGCAAAACATGTCTGTGAATGTTGAAAAGGAACTCCAAGCCTTTGGGTTGGAAATCCAAAGCAAATCCAAGCCCAAGGCTTGGGATTCCCAAAGCAAAACATAATGCGAGCACGTTATAACGCACTCGCGTTATTTTTTGCTTTGCATTTTTCCTTTTCCGCAAAAGTTTGTGTTGTTTGTCATGTTTGAAATCACGTGAGCGTGTTATAACATGCTCACGTTATGTTCCACTTGAATTTTTTTATGTTCAAGGCTATTAATCATGTATGTATGTATGTATGTATGCCTATATCGATGTATGTATGTATGTATGTATGTATGCCTATATGTATGTATGTATGTATGTATCATGTCGAGGGTAGAGGAGGGTAGAGATGGGAGTGAGCTAGATAGGGGAGGAGAGGGGTGGATAAGGATTGAGTGATTAAGGTTTAAGGTTGAGGGTTGAGCGTTTATGGTGCAGGCGCACCTCACCCATAGTGGCCTCCTTAAGGCATTTAGTTGTTTTATGTTTATTTTTATGTTTTCAATAAGGTCCTAAATGACCATTAAATGTAATAAGGTCTGTTTGACCGATGCATTCTATTTTTAGGTTATTAGTTAAGAGTTTGTTAGTCAGTTAGATCTCCCAGCAGCTTGGAGATAATTTTGTACTACCAAGGGTAATAAGATAAATACCCCTGGAATAGATCGAATGGGAGTAGTATGGTGGTGGTCAATTGTAGTTCAATTCAGTTGTGAAGTTGTAACAGAACATCTGTGTAGTTGTATTTCTGAAAACATCAATATAAGATCCTATTGTGTTATTTTCTGGCTATTGAATTTACTGAATAGATCATTTTTCTGAGGTCGGATGGATTCGTTTATCCATTCCACCGGTTGATTCTCTAAATCGGTGGAATGGTTGTCTACATATTAGTTAGGGTTTATGTTTGTTTTCTGTTTTCCATGTTCATGCATTGTAGGATCAGATACAGTGTTTGTTAAAGGTTCCTAGCATGGGTTTATGCTAGATTGTCGAAGTGCAGAGGGTTACATGATTGAAGGTGAAACAGATCGATTTAATCACTAAGTGGAAAATGGCTCAAAACAGTGAAAATCCACGGGTTTGCAGAGACATACAATCCGTGAGTATATCGCTGGTGAGTATCGGATACATTTCCTGGGTATCCCACAGATGAATGTTGTGGGTATCCCGCAGATGCACATTCGGTTGTATGTATCAGGTTGTATCTTGGAATATACAATGCGGAGATGCAAGTTTTAGATGCAAAGGTCGACCGGCAGTGACGGTGGAGGTAACCGACGCCAACAAGTCATATTATGTATGTACTAAGAGGTCACCAGAGTGATAAGAGCCATCAGGTGAATAGAGTTGTGTTGAGCCGACAATAGAGTTCTCACCAATTGGTTGTATCGGGGTGACAACTGGCAAGTGTCACCGAAGGAAGTTCATTGGCACATTGGCGGAAAGGGTTGGAGCTATGCCAACGGGAGAAGTCTTAGTGATGAGAGTTGAATATTTACGTCGGGCAGAGTTAGGCATCAGAGTGGAAGCATTTTGTTAAGCCGATGGTATTGTATTTTGCCGATAGGCAAGTAGAACATGGATACAAGGGAAATGTAGACTAAGAGGTTTGGCTCTGCATCATAGTGGTATCAGAGCTCAGCAAAAGATTTGGGTGGGAAATCAAATTGAGGTTTTGTAGGAGTAGTGGTGTTTGGGTGTTGTCTGTGAATGTTTATGTCAGACAAAGAAAGTGATACAGAGGTGAAGAGGAGATGCTAATCGAGGAGATGCTTGAATCCAAGTTGGGAGAGTTCAAGCATACCAAAAGTAAAGATAAGGAAGCTGAAAGTGACAGCGATGAAGACAATGCAGAAATTGTTGAAAGCAGTAAAAAGGTAGAGCAGATACCAGCAGAACAGAAGGCCTTTTTAAATGCATTGAAGTCAATTAATAGGGACACCATAGATGGGTTACCTATGTATAGTGGAAGTATGGAAGCTAAAGAGGTGATTGATTGGATTGAGGCATTGAACAATCATTTTGAATACAAAGAAATCCCTGAGGATAAGAAGGTTAAGTTGGCAAAGGCAAAATTGCAGAGCTCTACTCTTGCATGGTGGAATTATGAACAAGGAGAGAGAGTCAAGGAGGGGAAGAATATGATAACCTCCTGGGAAAGGATGAAGACCAAACTTAAGGCACAGTTTTTACCCCTGGACTATGATGTGTAGATTTATAAGAAGTTACAGAACCTCAAGCAGTGAGACCTTGATGTGAATGCATACACACAAGAGTTTCATAAACTCAGTCTTAGATCAAAGAAATAGGAAGAAGAGTTAGAGAAGGTGGCCAGGTACTTGAATGGCCTAAGGATGAACATCCAAGATGAGATCAACATTTTAGCACCAAAAATAGTAAACAAGTGTTTCCAAATGGCCTTAAGGGCTGAAGAGAAGCTGAAGAGAAAAGGCGAGTAGCAGAATAGAGGAAGAGGCAGCAGAAATTTTAGAGGCAGTTTTGGAGGAAGTCCTAACCAGAGGCCTAGTGGTGAGTCTAACCAAGAAGATGCTAGTAAAGGACAAGAGCAGTCTAATTTCAAGGGTGGATGGAGAGGCACAAGAGGTAGATTTGGCAATGGAAGAGGTTCCAATACATTCTCAGGAAAGTGTTAAACTTGTGGTGAATATGGTCATCCATCTTTCAAATGTCCAGAAAAAGCAACAAGTTCACTGGGAGAAAGGAGAACAAATCTGGTCCAAGAGTTTGATGGTCAAAGTGGGACAAGCTCAAACACTTACCAAAGTGTCAAGGTTCCTGATGCTTATGGGTATCCTAAGCAAGGAGAAGCATTAATGTTAAGGAGAACAATCCTAAAGACATCTAAGGACATGTTGCAAAGGAGAGCACTTTTTAGGACTAGTTGCAAAAGCAAAGGAAAAGTTTGCAAGGTAGTAATAGATTATGGTTCAACAGACAATATGGTATCTCAGAAAATGGTGGATAAACTGAAACTAGAAAGGATTCCACATCAAAATCCTTACAAAGCATCTTGGGTAAGTGAGAGTCAATCACTTTTAGTATATGAACAAGCATATGTTGATTTTCTGATTGGAGAATATCAAGATATAGTTTTGTGTGACATATTGCCCATGGAATGTTGTCACCTACTGTTGGGTAGGCCATAGCAATTTGATAGGAGAGCATTGTATGATGGGTATGCTAACACCTACACCATCAAGAAGGATGGGAGCACTATTCTGTTAGCACCATTGCAGGAGGATATTGAAGCAAAGAAGACAGCAAAGATGATTTTGGTAGGTAAGAAGGAGTTTGTGAAGATGCCTACAGCAGAGTCAAAGGCAGTTGAGGATATCTCAAGGAGAGGAGATCACAGTTTGAAGAAGATTTTAGTTTTGACTAACAGCAATCAGGTGGATCAGCACAAGGTTAAGAGGCAGGTTTGTACACTGCCATAGGCTAATTGGAAAGACAAGGATGCAATCATCATAGGGACTATTGTTTGTCCCCTAAGAGTTGAAAAGCAAACCCATTCTACTATAGCAGTAAATGAGGTTTCCACTGTCCATGTTTAGACAGAGATGATGGTCAATAAGAATGATCAGCAAGGTGTGAGAAGAGCCTACAGTGCTAGGCATGAGTATTTGGTTCCATGGCAGCCAGTTGCAATTTAGAGATCATGGGGCAGACATGGGAGAGCAGAAGATATAGGTGGATTCAGTCAAAGGCTTAACTCATGGGACATGAGTTCTTTTCAAATTGGGGAGTATGGTGCAGGTGCACCTCACCCACAGTGGCCTCCTTAAGGCATTTATTTGTTTTATGTTTATTTTTATGTTTTCAATAAGGTCCTAAATGACCATTAAATGTAATAAGGTTTGTTTGACCGATGCATGCTATTTTTAGGTTGTTAGTTAAGAGTTTGTTAGTCAATTAGATCTCCCAGCTGCTTGGAGATAATTCTGTACTACCAAGGGTAATAAGATAAATACCACTGGAATAGATCGAATGGGAGTAGTATGGTGGTGGTCAGTTGTAGTTCAGTTCAATTGTGAAGTTGTAACAGAACATCTGTGTAGTTGCATTTCTGAAAACATCAATATAAGATCCTGTTGTGTTATTTTCTAGCCATTGAATTTATTGAATAGATCATTTTACTGAGGTCGGATGGATTCGTTTATCCATTCCATCGATTGATTCTCTGGATCGGTGGAATGGTTGTGTACATATTAGTTAGGGTTTATGTTTTTTCTTTTTCCATGTTCATGCATTGCAGGATCAGATACAGTGTTTGTTAAAGGTTCTTAGCATGGGTTTATGCTAGATCATCGAAGTGCAAAGGGCTACATGATTGAAGGTGAAATACATCGATTTAATCGCTAAGTGGAAAACGACTCAAAAATAGTGAAAATCTGTGGGTTTGCAGAGACATACAATCCATGAGTATATCGCTGGTGAGTATCAGATACATTTCCTAGGTATCCTACAGATGAATGTTGTGGGTATCCCGTAGATGCACATTCGGTTGTATGTATCAGGTTGTATCTTGGAATATACAATACGCAGATGCAAGTGTTAGATGCAAAGGTCGACCGGAAATGAGGGTGGAGGTAACCGGCGCCAACAAGTCATATTATGTATGTGCTAAGGGATCATCGGAGTGATAAGAGCCATCGGGTGAATAGAGTTGCGTTGAGCCGACGATAGAGTTCTTGTCGATTGGTTGTATCAAAGTGACAACTGGCAAGTGTCACCGAAGGAAGTTCATCAGCACATCACCGGCAAGGGTTGGACCTACGCTGACGGGAGAAGTCTTAGCGATGAGAGTTGAAGATTTACGTCGGGCAGAGTTAGGCATCGGAGTGGAAGCATTTTGTTAAGCTGATGGTATTGTATTTTGCCGATAGGCAAGTAGAACGTGGATACAAGGGAAATGCAGACTAAGAGGTTTGGCTCTACATCAATTTAGGGATATGATTTAGAGTTAAGGGATAAGGGATTAGAGTTTAGGACCTTGAGGGATTAGGGTTTAGGGTTGAGGCTTTAGGGATAGCATTTAGGGTTAAGGGTCAAGGGATTAGGGTTAAGGTAGAGTGTTGAGGGTAGAGGGATTAGGGATAGGGTTTAGGGTTGAAAGTTTAGGGTTGAGGAATTAGGGTTTAAGGTATAGTTTAGTAGTTCTTGTGGATAGAACCAGTAAACAATGGGAGATTATTTGCCTGTTTCATAACAATATACCTCCCCTAAGTGCGGGGTGGACAGCAAGAAACATAGATGTACCCCAATGCAAATCTTTTCTCATAATGATCATCCTTCTGATTTCAGCTGTTAATTACTCACTGTGGATGTACCATACACAAAGCTTTTCTCATAGTGTGTACACCTATTGGCATAATGAACCCCAGATGGGCCAGAAAAACATGCCATATAACATTACTAACATTAAAAAAGTTCATAGCCATTTTTCTGACATATTCTTGCAACTCAAATATGTTTAAGAGAAGATTGTCAAAAATGATGGGTTTAACAACCTAACATAAGGCAAAGCAGTTTTGTTGGGTTTAGGGATAGGGTTTTGGGTTTAGGGTTGAGGGTTTAGGGTTTAGGGTTGAGGGATTATGGTTTAAGACATAGTGTTGAGGGTTGAGGGTTCAGGGATAGGGTTTAGGGTTGAGGGATTAGGGTTTATGGTTGACGAATTAGGGTTTAGGGTTGATAGATTAGGGTTTAATGTTGAGAGTTAAGGGTTGAGGGTTTAGGGATAGGGTTGATGGTCAAGGGATTAGGGTTAAAGTAGAGTGTTGAGGGTAGAGGGATTAGGGATAGGGTTTAGGGTTTAAGGTTTAATGATTGAGGGTTGAGGCTTTAGGCCTAAGGGTTAAGGGATTGGGGTTTAAAATATAGTGTTAAGCGTCGAGGGTTTATGGATAGGTTTTAGGGGTTAATTTTTAAGGGTTAAGGGTTGAGGGATACGGTTTAGGTTTTAGGGATAAGGGATTAGGGTTTAAGGTATAGTGTCGAGGGTTGAGGGTTTAGGAATAGGGATAGCGTTTAGGGTTTAAGGATGAGGGATTAGTGTTGAGGGTTGAGGGATTAGGGTTGAGGGTTGAGGGATTAGGGTTTAAGGTATAGTATCAAGGGTTGAGGGTTTATTGATAGTGTTTAGGGTTGAGGGTTGAGGGATTAGGTTTTAGGGTTGATGGATTAGGGTTTAAGGTATAGTGTTGAGGGTTGAGGGTTTAGGGATAGGGTTTAGGGTTGACAAATTAGGGTTTAGAGTTGACGGATTAACGTTTAATGTCGAGGTTAGGGTTAGAGTGTCGAGGGTAGAGGGATTAGGGATAGGGTTTAGGGTTGAAGGTTTAAGGATTGAGGGTTGAGGCTTTAGGGATGAGGGTTTAAGGATTAAGATATAGTGTCAAGTGTTGAGGGTGTAGGGATAGGGTTTAAGTTTTAAGGGTTAAGGGTTGAGGGATAGGGATTAGGGTTTAAGATATAGTGTCGAGGGTTGATGGTTTGGGGATAGGGTTTAGGTTTGAGGGATTAGGGTTTAAGGTTGATGAATTAGGGTTTAATGTTGAGAGTTGAGGTTTGAGGGTTGAGCGTTGATGGTTGACGGTTGATGGATAGGGTTAATGATCAACGGATTAGGGTTAAATAACAGTGTCGAGGGTAGAGGGATTAGGGATAGGGTTTAGGGTTGAAGGTTTAAGGATTTAGGGTTGAGGCTTTAGGGATTAGGGTTTAAGATATAGTGTCGAGTGTTGAGTGTGTAGGGATAGGTTTTAGGGTTCAAGTTTTAAGGGTTAAGGGTCGAGGGATCAGAGTTAAGGGTTGAGGGATTATGGTTTGACGTTGAGGGTTGAGTACATTGAGATTCGAGGGTTAAGGGTTTTGAGATAGGGTTGAGGGTCGAGGGATTAGGGTTAAAGTAGAGTGCCGAGGGTATAAGGATTAGGGATAGGGTTGGAGGGTTTAGGGATAAAGGATTAGGGTTTAAGGTATAGTATCAAGCCCATTGAGGGTCTAGAAATAGGGATATCATTTAGGGTTTAGGGATGAGGGATTAAAGTTGAGGTATGACGGATTAGGGTTGAGGGTTGAGGGATTAGGGTTTAGGGATAAGGTTTAGGGTTGAGGGTTGAGGGATTAGGGGTTAAGGTATAGTGTTGAGGGTTTAGGGATAGGGTTTAGGGTTGAGGGATTAGAGTGAAAGGTTGAGGGATTAGGATTTGACGTTGAGGGTTGAGGGTTGAGGCTTTAGGGTTTAGGGATACGGTTGAGGGTCGAGGGACCAGAGTTAAAGGTTGAGTACATTGAGGTTCAAGGGTTAAGGGTTTTGGGATAAGGTTGAGGGTCGAGGGATTAGGGTTAAAGTAGAGTGTCAAGGGTATAAGGATTAGGGATAGGGTTGGAGGGTTTAGGGATAAGAGATTAGGGTTTAAGGTATAGTATCAAGCCTGTTGAGGGCTTAGGAATAGGGATAGCATTTAGGGTTTAGAGATGAGGGATTAGAGTTGAGGGATGATGGATTAGGGTTGAGGGTTGAGGGATTAGGGTTTAGGGATAAGGTTTAGGTTGAGGGATTAGGGTTTAAGGTATAGTGTTGAGGGTTTAGGGATAAGGTTTAGGGTTGAGGGATTAGAATGAAGGGTTGAGGGATTAGGATTTGACGTTGAGGGTTGAGGGTTGAGGCATTAGGGTTTAGAGTTTAGGGATAGGGTTGAGGGTCAAGGGATCAAAGTTAAGGGTTGAGGGATTAGGGTTTGACATTGAGGGTTGAGTACATTGAGGTTCGAGGGTTAAGGATTTCAGGACAGGGTTGAGGGTCGAGGGATTAGGGTTAAAGTAGAGTGTCGAGGGTATAAGGATTAGAGATAGGGTTGGAGGGTTTAAGGATAAGGGATTAGGTTTTAAGGTATAGTATCAAGCCTGTTGAGGGTTTAGGAATAGGGATAGCATTTAGGGTTTAGGGATAAGGGATTAGAGTTGAGGGATGACGGATTAGGGTTGAGGGTTGAGGGATTAGGGTTTAGGGATAAGGTTTAGGGTTGAGGGTTGAGGAACTAGGATTTAAGGTATAGTGTTGAGGGTTTAGGGATAGGGTTTAGGGTTAAGGGATTAGAGTGAAGGGTTGTGGGATTAGGATTTAATATTGAGGGTTAAGGGTTGAGGCTTTAGGGTTTAGGGTTTAGGGATAAGGTTGAGGGTTGAGGGATCAGAGTTAAGGGTTGAGGGATTAGGGTTTGACGTTGAGGGTTGAGTACATTGAGGTTCGAGGGTTAAGGGTTTTCAGATAGGGATGAGGGTCAAGGGATTAGGGTTAAAGTAGAGTTTCAAGGGTATAAGGATTAGGGATAGGGTTGGAGGGTTTAGAGATAAGGGATTAGGGTTTAAGGTATAGTATCGAGCCCGTTGAGGATCTAGGAATAGGGATAGCATTTAGGGTTTAGGGATGAGGGATTAGAGTTGAGGGATGATGGATTAGGGTTGAGGGTTGAGGGATTAGGGTTTAGGGATAAGGTTTAGGGTTGAGGGTTGAGGGATTAGGGTTTAAGGTATAGTGTTGAAGGTTTAGGGATAGGGTTTAGGGTTGAGGGATTAGAGTGAAGGGTTGAGGGATTAGGATTTGATGTTGAGGGTTGAGGGTTGAGGCTTTAGGGTTTAGGGTTTAGGAATAGGGTTGAGTGTCAAGGGATCAGAGTTAAGGGTTGAGGAATTAGGTTTTGACATTGAGGGTTGAGGGATTAGGGTTAAGGTAGACAAGGAGCGACTGAGAGACATAGAGAGGGGAGAGGTAGAGAGGTAGAGAGTTGAGGGGGAGAGATAAGTGAGATATAGAACATGAGCTAATGGAACTAGAGGTGAGATATTATAAAGGTGCTATCGAAGGTGAGATAGGTATAAATATTTATGGATCAATCTATAGCAGGACAAAATGTGAGCGCATTTTGTCCTTCTATAGAAATAGTAAAATAGTGTTGACCCCCGTGATCCAGGCCCACATGCTCTATTTTCATACTAATCATGCGCATGCTCCAACAAAAAAGAAAGGATTTCATGCTGTTGGGAAGTTCACATGCACATTTTACATAGTTTACCACCTTTGCATGATCTTTCCACCACCTTTTCTACTTTGCCAACTTGAGAAGGAGGAAATAACATAGTTTTCACACCAAGTTTGATATATATCTATTCAAGTTTCAATTTTTGTAGTGTTACAATGTTAATTGTGATTCAATTTTAGGAATTTAACATTATAGATTGGTTAATAGTATTGTTGTTAGTAATTATATTTGAGTGTTATTCAATTTAACATTGAAAAAGAAGCAAGTGGTGAAAAACTCAAATTGTTGAGGAGTTTGATGCAAGAAGAAAAAAACACTACATAATTGGGTTATTCTCTCCATTCAAATCTTCATTTTGTAGGTATGTCAAGTCTTTACATGCATCTTCTTTACATTTTCCTTAATTCTATTTGAATTATTTTATCATGCTTTATCATACATGTTTAAAATAGACACATTCCTAATCAAGAAAGCAGCCTACAATCTCACACGATGCCATGTATATTTTCTACACTTAGGCTCTTTAATAATTATGTGTAATAAACAGACTTTAACATACCATTATGTCAAACTATACAAGAATAAATCCTTACAACATAATAAAAATACAATCCCACTATTATCTTGTATTCATTTCTTAGGAACTAATATTGGTCTCTTTATCATGCTATAGACAAATTCTCCATCATGCCGAGGAAACAATCAAGAATTAAACCAACACGAGAAGAGATAGAAGCTAAGAATGCAAAGAAAGCAGTGGCTATGAGGGAACTTTGTGACAAGAGGAAATTGGACATGATAAATGAAGACATGCCAATTGAAGAGGAACCACAACCATCACAAAGAGATATGGTATTGGCGGCACAAAGAGAATGAATGCAAAAACTTCGTGCTACGAGAGATTTGAATACCATAGTTGGAGACACGTCCTCTACCGCAAGTCAACATATAGGGACACCATCTACCACATCTCAAGTTGAGAGTACATCATCACTCACATGTGATGAAGGAGGTACACCATCATTCCCACCTCAACCTCAAGGTATATCATCTATTCCATCTTCGATCGAAGGTATGCCATCTAGCCCATCTCATTTAAATATTGATGAAATTCCTAATGTTGAGATGAATTTACCTAACTTAACACCACCTAGAATTTGCAAGATGTCAACTATTCATTGAAATGATGCGAAGTATAAAGTATAGGTCCATCATGAAGATTCTTGGGTTGAGAACATCAGAGGCTTCAAGTGAAAAATCTATTGTCAAGAATATAATGAGTGCGTATGAGAGTGTGGGTAACACCTCACGCACAAAAGATAGTAATGCAACACAGCGTGTGATTACATCGACTATAGTAAGTAGTCAAATGAGGAAAGCTCGTCTCATTAGAAAGACGAGTCAAGAATTGAGAATTAATAGGAAAACTTTATCAAGAGCCATTGGAAGATGCCAAAGAATTGAGGACACTAATGCCAATGAATTATGGGCGTTCTTGGGGAGACTACCACGAAAAGATAAACCAATTGTCCAAGCATTGAGATCACTAATTGAAGACTTTTGGAAGAATTACACAAGGGTATCTCCAAATCAAAGGGATGTGGTAAGAAGGAGAATCGGTAGTCAGAACCGTGAGCCACATCCAAAGCATTATTTGGATGAGACTCAAACATAGTTTTATGGTAAATTTCTAGAGAAGTATCCTCAAATTAAAATTTGTCAAAGATATTTTGAAATGCTAAAACCTTTCTATGTCAAGATAAATCACACACGCACTACTTGTTGTTGTAGATTACATATTGAATTTTCTAACCATTTTGAGGTTTATAGGTCTATATGTTTAGATATGCCTACTAACAATGTTTTGCAGGGTTTTGTCATACATACCCCACCAACATCTTCAAGAGACTTCATATCAAGAATTTTATGTGAAAGAGAGGAAGGTCAAATATTCTACAAGAAATTATGCTTGGATGGCACATGTCATCGTTGCGGTGGCTTACAACATTTGCCAATATGTGAACATATGGAAAGAACACATGCGGTTGGAAACGAACTAGTAGAGTTTGCCAAGTATAAAATAGTGGTATACAATACAAAATATGGTAAAGAAGCAAAGAGGTGTGAATTGGTTATTGAAAGATTCCAGTGTATCAGTTTATGCCTATATTTTGTGACAGCATAGTGTATGAGTATGCAAGATATGCCCATAGAGCTCGATGGTTGGACTTGCAATTCAAGTTATGCAAGGACACATTTTCGGTTGGTAGCATTATTTCAGTCGTCAACTTTGCAGAGAACTACAATCTACAGCCACAGCGTGAGGTGCAATCACAATATTACAACTCCACACAGGTTTCTATATTTGTGCACATCTCATTCATTCATGCAAATGATAGTACAGAGGATGACATAAAGATCATAAGGGAGTATAATTTCTATATTAGTGATGATCGCACGCATTCTACGGAGTTCATGCAAGGTTGCTTTCAAGTGTTCTACAATGATTTGGATAGAAGGGGCATATCATTCAGTCAGCATATCATATGCTCAAATAACTATGTGTCACAATTCAAGAACTCGCAGAATTTTGATTGGTTGAGTAGGAGGCATAATTTTATAGGTATTCAGCATATGTGGAACTTTTGTGAGGCTGGGCATGGAAAGGGGGAGCATGCTGGTGCAGGAGCATGTATCAAAAGAGACATAACATGAGAACAGTTAAAGTATAAAGACAATGCAAAGTTGACAGATGCAAAATCGATTGTCGAGTGGTGTAATGCTTCCATGGGTTCAGGTAATGAAGGTAAGTCTTCAGTTCGTAGATTTTTTTGGTTGATAGATGATACTAACATTGCACCATATGAGGACTATTCTACACTAACATGATCAAATGAGATGCACTCTTTCAGAAGCTCAATTGTAGGTTCATAGAGTATCCATACGCGAAAGATGTCATGCTTTTGTTCTTCCTATACAATTCAAGCCTGGGATGAGTGCGAGTCAAAGGAGTGGGTTAACAAATGGCAGTTAAGTTATCTTAGCCCACTTGACATGTATCGACCCTCGATGGCACTGGAACTAACACAGATGGAATCATCAGTTGACTTTGACCACATATTAGATCTAGTTCAACTAGGTAATATAGGGCACATATATGCATCTAATTTCATCTAGTTCAACCAGGTAATGTCATCTTACTTTGTAGTGTTTTTGTAATGTTGACTAATTTCATCTAATTTGCTACACATATCAATGTAGGGGACGTATATGTAGTTATTACAGATGAAGTAATGAAGAGGGAATAGATTATTACTCTTGTCATTGTGTTGAGGCCAAAAAGAAATTGGAGGCCCCAGTTACAGATGGAGAAAACATCGAATACCCTACAGGCTCAGTGGTTATTACTGGAACATGGCTTAGAAGGTACCCACATAAGAGTGTTAATGTTTGGCTATTTTACGACTTTGACACGCATCAGAAGATTCTTCATTACTCAAAACTTGTCATGGCATCCAATGTTCATTTGATAAAGTATCAGGGTAAACCTTTGAACAAAATCTTGTGGAAGGTGCATGACTCTGACCATGAAGCAATACTTGACACAATAAAGAGTAGAGCAGACCCAGATGGTTCATTAGATTAATTTGTAAGTGTTCACATTGATTTTGTAAAGTCATGTTACATTGAGTTGTAAGTATGCACATTAATTTGTAAGGTTTGTCTTTTTTTATTTCCTACTACATTTTTACACATATACACATTTTTACATCATCATGCTATGCATTTTTGGTGTCCTTCTCCTGATGCGGCCAAAATAATAGTTCCAACGCATCTGGATGGGTATGTTTAGGCTAGGCATTTTTTTTTTTTACCCAAACATGTCGAAACACTTCGAGCTACATTGTACCGTCGATATCCCTGAAGAGTCCAAAGTCCAAAAAGATAGAAATCTCTAACGAGATGTTGCTCAAAAACCATGTCACTTAGAAACATTCTGTCTAAGGCAACACGATCATATAGAGTGCCTCTACAATAACCTCTCTCAGTTTTTTATATCTCTAAGGCATTTGCCCATGGTGAAAGCTTTTCTGCTGCCCCAAAAATCGTCAAAAGGAGGCAGTGTAAAGTTGCAAAGGGGTGTAGCTTTTATTCTTCTCCTCATGTGGCCAAACTGACAGTTCCAACGCGTTTGGATGGGTACATTTACACTAGGCATGGTCCTATTTTTCAACCAAACATGTCGAAACAATCTGAGCTACATTGTACCGACGATATCCCTGAAGAGTCTAAAGTACAAAAAGGCAGCAATCTTTGATAAGATATTACTCAAAAACTGTGTCACTTAGAAACATTCCGTCCAAGGCAACATGATCATGTAGAGTGCCTCTACAATAAACTCTCTTAGTTTTTTATATCTCTAAGGTATTTGCCTGTGGTGAAAGGTTTTATGCTACCCCAAAAATCATCAGAACGAGGTAGTGTAAAGTTGCAAAGGGGTGTAACTTTCATCCTGCTCCTGATGTGACCAAACTAACTATTCCAATGCGTCTGGATGGGTACATTTGCACTAGGCATGGTCCTATTTTTCACCCAAACATGTCGAAACAGTCTAAGCTACATTGTACCGATGATATCCCTGAAGAGTCTAAAATGCAAAAGGCAGCAATCTTTGATGAGATGTTACTCGAAACCATATCACTTAGAAACATTCTATCTAAGGAAATCTGATCACGTAGAGTGCCTCTACAATAACCTCTCTCAATTTTTTATATCTCTGAGGCATTTGTCCATGGTGAAAGGTTTTCTGCTGCCCCAAAAATTGTCAAAAGGAGGCAGTGTAAAGTTGCAAAGGGGTGTAACTTTTGTCCTGCTCCTGATGCAACCAAACTGACTATTCCAATGCGTCCAAATGGGTACATTTATGCTAGGCATGGTCCTTTTTTTCACCCAAACATGTCAAAACAGTCCGAGCTACATTGTACCGACGATATCCGTGAAGAGTCCAAAGTGCAAAAAGGTGGCAATCTTTGACGAGATATTACTCAAAAATTGTGTCACTTAGAAATATTCTATCTGAGGTAACATGATCACATAGAGTGCCTCTACAATAACCTCTCTCAGTTTTTTATATCTCTAAGGCATTTCCCCATGGTGAAAGGTTTTCTACTACCCCAAAAATTGTCAAAAGGAGGCAGTGTAAATTTGCAAAGGGGTGTAACTTTTGTCCTACTCCTGATGCGACCAAATTGACTATTCCAAAACATCTAGATGCATGCATTTACGCTAGGCATGGTCATGTTTGTAACCCAAACATGTTGAAATAGTCTGAGCTACATTGTATCGATGATATCCCTGAAGAGTCCAAAGTGCAAAAAGGCAGCAATCTTTGACAAGATGTTACTCAAAAACTGTGTCACTTAGAAACATTTTGTCTAAGGAAACGTGATCACGTAGAGTGCCTCTACAATAACCTCTCTCAGTTTTTTATATCTCTGAGGTGTTGGCCTGTGGTGAAAGGTTTTTTGCTACCCCAAAAATCATCAGAAGGAGGCAGTGTAAAGTTGCAAAGGGGTGTAACTTTTGTTCTTCTCCTCGTGTGGCCAAACTGACAGTTCCAATGCATCTAGGTGCCAATGTGAGATTGTTTTGATGGAAAAGGGCACCTTGATTCATGATGTTGAATCTCCTTCCTCCTAGGTGCCAAAATGGATAGTTTAGACAAGAAAAGGTGCCTTAGTATACTTAGCTCATTTCTTGGCAATTTGATGGCTTCAATCACTTGTTCAAACCTATAGGAGACCATTTTACACTTAGGCACTAGATCTTAGGATTTAGAAAATCTTCCTTCAAGGCACCAAAATGAGGTTATTTAGACACAAAAGTGCGCCTCCATACAAGATGCTTATTCTCCTTCCACTTAGGTGCTCATTCATGATGATCCAAATGACAATAGGCACCTAGACTTCCTTTGGTAAGATTTAGTCATTTTGAAGGTTCTAACACTAGGCACTATAGTTGGAAGTGATTTGAAGTTCATTTTCCTCTAGGCACCCAAAATGGATGGTGGAGACAAAAAAAAGGTGCCTAGGCTTCTTTTGATGATTTTCAAAGTCTTCCTAAGTTATATTATGTTATATTGACCCTTAGGCACAAATGGATGATCTAGGATGACTCTAGGCACATATCCAAGGTGATATCTTTCTAGGTGCAATCTTCACTAAGTTTAGACTTCACTTTACATCAAGGCACCAAAATGGATAGTTTAGAGAGAAGCAAAAATGCGCCTAGAGGTATGATGCTCAGTTTGATGTGTTTGATCAACTTTGATAATCAAGATGAATTACCTCCCTTAAGGTGCCCTCCTTTATACTTTGAAACATCCTTTCAATATCAAGGCACAATTTTTAGGTTGTTTGGATGATGAAAGGTGCCTTGAGTTCTAGGCAGAGTTTTGAGGTTGTGCAAGTAGAGAAATGCGCCTAAGGTCTTAAAGCAAATTTGCGCCTAAAATTAAAAATCCCTGAGGTATGACTTATGGAAGCCTATAGCCCCAATGTTATGTTGCATACTATAATTAGGTAAGACTCAATGTAATCTCATAACCTCACCTTATATGCAAGAGGAATTACATTTAATAACCATAATGGTCATCAGGTGCTCATAAGCATATGATTTTGACTATCTTATTCAAAAAAAAAAACATACTCTTTACATCCCAATATGGTATAATAACAAGAAATTAAGAAATATTTCAATTGACCAACTCATAAAGAATATGGATCAGCATACTCATTTGAATATTTTCAATTGAGCAACTCATAAAGAATATTAATATTTTTTGTTCAACATGATGATTCATTTTTTTTTAAATACAACTTTTATCTTTTAGTTCCAAAATGAGGTTTAGGTGATACTTGAATAACAATACCTAGCTTATTGGATCAACAAACATCCTATGTAATACAATTGGACTTTAAATATTTGAAGTAGCCATCTACAAATATCCATTCAAACATGGATTTATAATGCAAGTATGGATGCCATCAATAAAAAAGATTTGTATTAACCAAATATCCATATAGGCATACATCAATATCTGTCGATATAAGTATAACATATATACAAAATAGCCATATAGGCTTACAAGAATGCCATATAGGCATACAATGTCAACTATATGCAATACAAAATATATGTCCACAAATGCCATATAGGCATACAGCAAAGGAACACAATAAAAAGTCATTCCCCTTTGGCTGGTGAAGAGAATAGATCACGGGTAGCCTTTGATCTTCTAGGGGATGGAGATGCACATGTGGGTGGTCTACTACGAACCCGAGGGCTGCTCCTCCTATTTAGTTCTTCCTACGTCTTTAGCTATTACAATAAAAAGTATAGACATTAATATATAGAAATTACATGTTATAAAAAAAGAAACATTTAACAAAATAATCACTTACCGCTACCATATAATCTGTCTCCTCACTTGCCTCAGTAGCAGGAATAGGCCGTGGTGATGTCATGTCCTATAGAAACCATCCAGATAGAAATTGAATTTTAAATCAATAATCTTTTGATTTTTTAAAAATAAACAACTATAACAATGAATGTAAATTGAAATTTACTAATCTGCCTCATACCCCTGTCAATGCCATGGAGCTATGAATCGCAGAGGTCACACCATGCTCCATTGCCCTATGAACATCGGGAGGTGTCTCCGCAACCTACATCATCTGGAAATAAAATAACATTATTCAATTACGAAAACTATAATAGTGATGCAAATCATGGCTCCTAACATACACACACGTTCATCTAAACATGGAAGTACACACAATAAAGCACACAAGTCACATACAAAAATCTAGTAAGTACAATTCATTCATTAAACTATTTATTTTATTACCTTCATGAAACTTTGAAGTCCACCACTGTTGGCAGGTGTTGCCGTGAAATCTCCAATATTAACCTATTCAACATCTAAAATCAGATATTAGAATACTATTCATATAATGATGCTATTCACATGTAATATTTATAATTGTTTACTAGTTACATACCCCGACAGTAGATGATCTAGTGTAATATGTAGGTGGAGAACCACTGAAAACTGCATCAACGCTATGACCCTGAAATTTCATTAAAATCATCAAACTAAATTAGTTAATCTTGCATTTCAAAAATGAAATTTAATAAATTAAATTCAATAAACTTTCTAGTATTTACCTGAGTATCAAGGCCGAAAGTATCACTCAAGAGGGTATCTGTCATCACCATCTGCTCAGCTGCAGATGTAGCCTGTGCACCTACGTCTTGACTATCCATTGGGTCATAACCACAGGCTGACCCACAAGTCTGACAAGCATGGGGTGGGACCCTACTCCTCACACTATCTCCCAACCCACTCTGTGCTACAGGACTGGCATGCTCTATGATGCTCTGAGTCAAGGCACTAATGGACTGAAGTGTATCAACCTCAACATTCTCCTTCACAATGGAAGGGATAGAAACATGCTCATGGGATGGTTTGCTGATTACTCGTCTCACTGCCCGCTATGGGTCAACACGTGCCCCCGGTCTATCTTGTGCTGACCCCCCACCTCTACCCTAGAAGTCCCGCATATCAAAATAGTTTGGCACTTTATTGAGGACAAACTCGCAGTAGAGTTTCCTCAAAAAGTATTGCGGGACCTCATTATTATTGCATGGAGGATGGTCAAAAACCATCCACCACCTCTGCCCAAAATTGTCCCTTATCACTTGGTTGTTGCACCAATGGATAGGGAACCTCTTGCATGTAATGGGTGGAGGTTGATTTGTTTTTGGGTTTGTGAAAATCGAACACAAGTCTAATTTTGTAATTTGTAATTTTTTCACATCTTGGTATGAGAGCTTGTCTGCATAATAGTCTATAAACTCTCTCCTCTTATCCATCCAACTAGATATTTGCTTGCTAATTGAATCTACATTTGATAACATAGATTCAAGAGATTCAGCAAGCATGGACCTATGCAAGGTTGAAGTGGAAGGATCTTTCAACCTTGCAATTATATCTTCAATTTCTTTTTTGTTATTTTTAATTTGCCCCATTATATTTTCTTGTGTTCCAGGGGCATGTCGAGGAATAGATGGAGGAGGTTGTTCCACAGGATTTTGTGGATTTTGAGGAGGAGGTGCATTAACATTTCCTGACAATTAACGAAATTTACATCAAAAATCAACTCAAACCTACCTATTTAGAAACAAATTCAAATAAATAAATAAATAAAACTCACTCCTTTGGCGTGCTTGACGTCGTGGCAGCATTTTGGTGATGAATTGCAAAGATTTTGGTGTTGAATTGACTTTTACAAAATGCTAGCGCACTTCCTAGGGTTTGCAAGCCACGGGTATAGAGGAGAAAAAAGAAATGAAATGAGATAACAAGCTTTTTTTTTAATTTATAATAGGTCATAACACACTTGCGTTATAACGCGCTCACGTTATAACATGAGCACATTATGGTTTGGTTTTGATGAGCCTTAGGCTCGTCATTACCAAACCATAACGCGAGTGCATTATAACACGCTCGCATTATGCTTTAATTTTTTTTTAAAACAATTTGGCCACTTTTTGGCCCCCCATCTTTTTGCACTTACCCATATATCAATTTACATATGCATCTAAGTTGACTATCTCATATATCAAAATGGGATGTCATTCTAAGCCATATACATCACATAGCTGAATCCCTATCACCTATGCCCTCGGGACCTCATGGTGCATGTGTGACAAAAGCTTGACCATGTGTGGCTACGGATAGCGAATGACTCCTAGAGACACTCCGCGATCATAACCCCTGAGTTCACCTCTGAATCCCATCACCTCACCCTTTAGCTCAATATACATCCATTGATACTGGTCTCTCTCTTTCTGGGCTCTATCTCTATCATCTCTCACTTGGCATAGCTTAGGAAGTAAGATCTCATTGGTGATAGGATTTCTCTTAGGTATAGATATAGCTACTACCTGATCTCATAGCATCTGGAGATTCACCTTTGCATGCTCAGCTCTCTAGATAGCCTGATCTAGAATAGACTCTAATGGTAACCTATATCTCATGAAAGGCATAAAGATTTCATCATGCCACCCTGCAAATGGATGTGGTGAGTACCCTGTCCGTACCTACTACTCGGTCGCATCAACTGGAACTATTTTTGCTATGACGTGACTCACCAAGTCATGCCAGGCATCTGTCCTAGCTACAAAAAGAAAACAAAATGGATATCAGTACCTCATATAGACATCATAAAATCACAAATAACTTCATTTAAAACATAACAAGCATCCTACCTAGATCTCCATCTAAACAAGATGGATCTTGGATAGCTGATGGTGTGATTAGCTCTATAGTTGACTCTATAGTTGGGGGCATATGACTACTGGTCTCCCCTCACTCATGCCAGCTTGATCCCTCACATTTGTAGGGGTTGGACCACGAGCTCTCGACTGTGATTGAGACTCAGCCTCCTCATTGCTATCTACCTCCTATTAATCTCACCCCGATCTCGCCCTAAAGACATATCGTGATAAGACCTCATCATCATCATCATCATCCTCATCATCATCCAGATCATAATATCCTACAAAATCACTAATGTCATCCTTTATCCCTGTGTCACTCACGTGATTGGCCCAAGGTTGAGGATTGCCTGTGGAGTAACCAGGCGGATAGATAGGAGTGGGCTATGCTATCTGCTACCAAATCTGATATGCTCAGGTAACTTTGACATCATTTGCATCAGATATCATATCTACATCCTCTAGACCATCATCATCACTAATGACCACATCTTCTAGTATCAGCCATCAGGCGTTGTTTACCTCGACTGCGCTACACACAAAGCGCGCATAGCTCAGATGCATCATGGGTACATCCTGTCAGCATCTAAACTGTCGTGCTACCTGATCAAAGTAGAACCATGAAACATGTGGTCAAGGCGACCATCCATTATCTGATCCCTCTACATCCTAACTAACTGTCTCTGCTAACTTGGCCACACTATATAGCTGCGATATGGTCTCTAGATAAGATCGTTGGGCTATAATCTATCAAAAAAAATCCTCCATTATAGTAGATCATCATATCTCCAGCATCTGATAAGAGGATAGGCGTGGACTCATAGATAGGTGAAAGTTGGCTCTATAGGAAATCTTGTAGGCCACATGCATCTGATGTGCTTAAAGGCCTAGATTTATAGTAATGTGCAACAAATCAAGCCATGTGCCTCATAATGGACATACCATTCCAAATCATGGTAGAGGTGCACAAGCATATTATGCCCCCACACGTAGACTATCTGATGCTCCTCCATAGCCCTGATAGTATGAATGAGGCCCCCATGAAGGTGAATTCCCCATCCATCTGGTGCAGCTGCTAATGCTACGGTGACAATCATAATCTTTTGAATCAGAGGGATGTCAATGCATCCCTACTCAAGTAACCAAAGTTGTATGTGCCCACGCTCTTATTGAGTGATTATGTGGCCTAGACAGTACATCTAGCTCTCTCATGTATACGCCACTAAGTGACACTCTATGACCCTCATTGTCTCCCCACGTATAGGCAGATGCAGGATCTTGCAGACATCCTCCAACGTAATGGTCATCTCCCTTGTAGGTAGATGGAATGTAGAAGTATCTACATTCCACCTCTCCATCAATGCCATCAACATACTAGAGTGAAACCTAATTGTGGGCATGTTGAATACACACCAGAGACCAACTACTTGTAAGTGATCTCTTTCTCCATTAGTCTTAGTGCTGACATGATCAAGAAGTAGCAACATCAGGCAACTACCCATATGCTCTCATATCACTAGAATGACATGTACAACAAACAATGAGAGAATGAGTCAATAAACCAGATGAAAAAGAAGCTAAGTATCTGTTACAATAGCCAATGCCCTACCCCTGGGTCCCTTGTCCTTTCTGGACTTAGGCACCCTAGGTGGACTAGGGCACCCCAGGAGCACCTGGGCAGCCTCGGTGGACTTGGATGCCCCTGTTGGGGACCCTTGTCAATGATTATCCTAATTGAAATGGAAAATGATAAAATCTAAAAGACACTAAAAAAAAGGATAGCACAAGCAAGGATTGAGACCCTACCTTGGGCCCAAAACGTCTCTCTGCCACTTGGGCTAAGAACATCTCCAGTCGTGGAAGCTGGTATGGACGTTGGGTTGGCATCATCGATCTCTCTCTCCTTCTCCTTCTCCCCTCTACACAATGACAAGTAATAGTGAATAGTAAAAAGTGAAAAATCCCTTTACATATAGTAAGTGGATGAGAATTCCTATCACTATTTAGGTACAAAATTGACCTGTTTCACTCTTAAGCCTCTATCTTGAGCTATTGAACTTAGATTTTTGTGTCATTTGTTGCATTATAATCCTAGTTCCACTCTCTATCTTACCCAATGTGTTGTTCTTGGGCGTTGTTTCTCCAAACAACCCTCACAACTGTAAGGAAATGAGATCATCTCAGAATGAACATCTGAGAATAGTAGTGTCTTCAATAGGTTTAAATTTGATGCAGGAGCATCCAATGGTGTAAGGGAAATCTTGCATCACCCAAAAAAAGATGTGTTTCAAAATTTTTGATTTTATTTCCATTTATTTTCAAAATTTGTGGTTTTGGTTCCATAATCGCTTGAATAATGATGTAGAACTTTCAGTTTTTCCAAACTGCTAAAAATAGCAACCTTCCATTTTAGGAAAGTTTGCATTTGGGCATGAATTGAAGTGAAAATATATAGGAAGCTTCGTAACTAAAAAATAAGACCTTTGGTGAAGGAATCATGCAAAGATCATTTGCGAGCTGAAAGATATTAAAATTTCCATTTCATGAAAAACTGCTGAAAATTATTCAAACTTAGGTTTGAGGCACTAAATGGTCCCGTACGGGCTCAAAAAATGGCCAAAATTGGTAGAGAGAGTTCTTAGCGTGTAGAGTACTCCGTGAGCTTTCTGACACATAAAATTATTTGTCAATTGGACACCTGGATCAAAAGTTATGGCTCCCAGAAATTGACCTATTTTTGGAGAGAGATGCAAATTTTGAAATTAGGTTGTTGGCCGCCAAAAAGGTTATTAATAATCATGTTTGGGAACTCTGGGTAGTAGTAGAGTTAAGGGGGAAAGTTTAGAGTCAAGAATAGGTGGGAAAATAGAAATCCTAGAAAATTTGGGGTTACAGATGGCAGATGATTCCAAAGTCTTGTGAGAGGAAGCTGTAATGTGTTGCAACCTATTAAGGGTTGATTCCTCTGATTATATTTGAGCTTCTGTAATGCAAGAAGTTGTCCAAATCAATAAAGAAAGTTCTTTTTTTTGTGTGTAATTTCTGTTGTGTGTTTTATGATTTACCCCCTTCATCAAGTGGTATCAGAGCAAGGGTTCCTGAGTTTGTAGACAGATCATCAACCGTGAGGTAGTTTGCAACAGGACCTGAGGTTGTGGGTTTGTTGCAGAGATCAAGATGTCTCCACGAAGAAATCATATTGGGAGGAATGCTTTGATGGAAGAGGGTTTTAGAGCCCTGTAAAGGCAAATCGATGCATTGCAAGAGGAACTACGAAGAGGGTTTGAGCTGAGAACAAGAGAAGAAAGTGAAGATGAAGCTGAAGAAGAACTATCCAAGGAAGAATAAGAAGTTGCAGGAGATCCTATAGAAGTTAGGTTGTTGAGGGCCATTTCAAATATTGGAAAGAGGCCCAAGATCAAAGTTTCTACATATTCTGGAGATTTGAATCTAGAATAGCTTATTGATTGGATCAATGACATGGAGGAGTATATCGAGTATGAAGATGTGGAGGACCCAGATCGGGACAAGTTTGCAAAAACAAAGTTAAAGGGCCACGCCAGTATTTGGTGGAAGGAGGTCCAATTAGAGAGGAACATTAAGAGGAAAAGGAAAGATCACCAGATGGGATCGGATGGTGGAGAAACTGAAGAAGCAGTTCATCCCTGTGGACTATGAGATGGAGCTGCTGAAGAAGCTACAAGGACTGAAGCAAGGTAATAAGTCTATTAAGGAGTATACATAAGAGTTTTATAAAATTACTATAAGGACAGGCCATGCAGAGGCCAACAAGGAGAAGGTAGCCTATTACATTAATGGGTTGAGGCCGAGTATTCAAGAGGAGTTGAGCTTGGTCAGAATGACCACCATAGAAGATGCATACCAGTTTTCCCTGAAGGTGGAAGAGAAGCTAAATAAAAGATTTGATAGCAAGCAAAGGGGAAGAGGTCAAGGTGGAAGGACTGATGGAAGACCCTATGGGGGCTGAAATGAAGATTCAAAGAAAGGTGAAGAAGTTAACACCAATCAAAATCAGAGAGGAGATAATACCTAGTACCCTTGTGACCAGAACAATGGTGAGAAAAGAGGAAGAGGAAGAGGCAGACCTGGGCAAGGACCTGGAAGAGGAGGTTTTAGAGGAACTTGTTTCCAATGTGGAGAAGAAGGGCATCGAGCATATGAGTGTCTGCAACATCAAGGAAGGACAAATAGAAGACTTGAAGGTAATGCATGAGTTGCACATGTAGATGAAGATACAATCTGAGCATTCTGAAGATGTTGAAAGGGGAGAAACCCTAGTTGTCAGAAGAACTTTGTTGAATGAGGAGAAAGAACCCAATCAAAGCAAGAGTTTATTCTGCACAAGCTACAAATGTGAAAGTAAGTGTTGTGATATTATTCTTGACAGTGGAAGTACTGACAATCTTGTTTCAGAGGAGATGGTTGATAAGTTGATAAGTTGACAAGAAGAAAGCATCCACATCCATATCAGATTGCGTGGTTCTAGAAGGACCACAAAGCTTTGGTCAATGAGCAGTGTTTAGTGAAGTTCAAGATTGGGGACTACCATGATGAGGTGTTGTGTGATATCATATCGATGGATGCATGTCATATGCTGTTGGGGAGGCTGTGGCAGTATGATTGGAGCATTGTCCATGATGGTCATGTAAACACATTCCCTAACAAAGGATGGAGTTTGTCATAATTTGAAGCCCTTGAAGGAGGTGGAAGAAAAGGTATGTAGTACTTGTTGGAAACAATGTAGATAACTGAGAGGGGGGTGAATCAGTTATCTTATAACTTTTCTATTTTCTTTCCTTTTCTTAACTTATCATTTAATGTTATGCCAAAACAAGACAATCATAAGAGTTAAAAAATAAATTAACACATGACACAAGGATTTTTACGTGGAAACCCTATTAAGGGAAAAACCACGGGGTGACTAACCCAAGATTGTATTCTCTGTTAAAAGAATAAAGAGTACAAATTTGGCACTTGCCAATTAGGGTTCACTACCCGAGCACACTGCTCACAAAAGGCCCACTGTCTACAAGAGACTTATAGTCTATAATTACTTACAGATGATACCAAGGTGTTTGAACTGATGAACAATATCTCTGCATGCAGGATTTCAGTTCCAGTTAGGTACAATATACTAATTTGGCACATTTCGTTCTTCCTCTGCTTAATATAACTTTCCTGTCAGATTTTGGGCTTGAATTACTACCTTCGCACTTATCTCTACTTTTCTTCACACTTCACCATACATGCTACTCCTTTCACACACTTATAGGCTTGAATCCATCGGGTCTATATATCCGCATCAAGGATTTCCAACAACTTCTTAGTTGGCAACAAGAACACTTGAGATATTTGGAAGTTATTGATCTGTCAGTTGAATCCATGCTTAATTAGTGATGCGCATCAAAACATAGGCATAGAAGTCATAAGTCATGTCGGCCAACAATGTATAATATCACAGATTGCTTGATCAGCACCTTTTGAACATCCAGATTGAAGTCTGATACTCTGTCGGTCAGTTCTTCCTCTGTCTGCTCTGCCTGACTGGAACCCAACACTTAGATGCTCATATCTTTTAATTGATTTATCACTGGAGGCTAAATCTTTGGAATACAGTAGTTATGATACCCCTATTGACATGTCCAAGTCTGCAACTCACTGAGTTACACCATCTGAGAGATCCAGACTTGATTGTCAGACCTTGTTACATACTCTATTCTTGTTCACCAAACCAAAATAATCTTTAATCTGACTTTCGATATAGGCATACTATGTACTGTGGATGTGTGGGATAGACTTTGTTACCATCAATGACAACACTTATGAATCCACACAGTGTCTCTTGCCAACAATCTCCCCCTTTGGGATTGATGGAAACACTTAGTGAAAAATGGCTAAGTGTCGCAGTAACTCCCCCTTGGCTGATGCTCTGTCTTTTGCACTTTTTTACTGGAGCTCCCCCTTAGCTGGACTTCACATTTTTCACTACTCTTCACTCCCCCTTTGACATCAATGGCAAAGGGCGGAATCCACATACCAAAATTTTAAAAAATTATTCTATACATGGCCGCATAAGTATTTGTAAATCATATGTTATACTTACATATACTTAAGTATATCCGCAAAGGTTGTCTTCAACTGGATGATTTCTGTGGCCCAACTCCTCTTCATTCTATCCAAAATGGAGATGTGTCCACTTAAGAAAAATGCATATGCTTCTGCCCTCTTTAGGTCTGTTGGATCACTGGTCTGGATTGTGTTATGTGCCTCTATCAAGGCATCATGCATTGCCTCTAACTTAGGGATGATTATCCCTCTGAGCTCACCCATTCTATCTATTATGTTCTTTTTCTCCTTAACCAGTTCTTTAATTTAATTTATTATAGCAATAGCTTGACATTCATGATTCACCAGAGAAGTAGTAAGGGGATCAAAATTCTGAGACAAAATTGAGACTTTTCCTTCTTGTTCTTTCACTTTCTTCTCAATGTCCTCTGTCACTTTAGGCCAAGTTAAACAAAATTTATATATGTCCCCACCATATTTAAGAGTTTTTTCAAGGCTCTTTATGCCAATGCCTAAGGTTCTTTTATCATTAGTAATTAGCCCTTGTACTTCACTGAACCTCTTTCCAAAGAACTCCTTCTGGAACTTAATCTCTACCGATTTCTCTAAGGATTCAAAATGAGTGTTAACAAAATTGACTAAGTTTTTCAAATTACCAGATGGAGAGGCAGAAGGATCCTTTTGGTAGGTTGGTATAATCTTCTCTAGCATCCCAAATGCAATATCCAATAGCTCATAGTCCTCCATGTGAGATTTCAAGAGTTTTTCTTTTGCTTTGGCTTGAGCAAACGATGTTATTTTCATTGTCTAAACTGGGGAGAGAGAGTCAAAATTCAGTGGTCCTTGAAATAGCTCAGGTTCATCCAACTCCATGATTTCTTTGTCTACGAAGTTCTTCACTATCTTTGTAGTGTCTCTTGTTGGTGATTGAGACTTCTTTTCTTTTGAGATATCAAAACAGTCATCATTAGTCTTTTCTTCTTGTTCTTCTTCCTTTCCTTTATCCTCTTTTCCTTGAATCTTCTTCTCCTCTCTTCTACCTTCCCCTTTAGCTTCAGTGTCTAAAATGTTTGTCATAGCTATAGTGGGATCCAGAGGAGAGATGTCACCTATGTTTGCTGCTTCATGAACTTCCTCTTCTAGAACTGAGGAGTCTAAGTTCTTAGAGATTTCTTCATTTAGTTTCTTTAATTCGACATCCTTCTAGGAAGGTTTTTCATTGATATCATTTCATCCTTCAACATCCATGGTAGAAGGTTCTTCATCTATTTCCTCTACAATAGGAAGATTGAATCTCTTCAAGGCATTCTGGAGGATATCTTTTGTTTCACTTGCTACTTGGTCAGTTTCTCCAAGCATGAGTTTGTTCATTCTCGCCTTGCTCTGGAACTCATCCTTACAATCCTTGAAAATCATGCTCATTTGTTTTGAAGTGATGGAAGGATAAAGTTGAATTTCTATTTGCTACCAAATCTCTAAGTCTTTTTCCTTTGCATTCACTTTTCTCAGCTCAAGTAACTTTTCTAGGCTCTTAGGAATCAATGATATAATTTCAATGAAAGCTTTATTATAAATGTTCAAGTACCTGACAGTAGCCTCTTCCAGAATTCTCTTTTCAGCATAACTGTATGCATCATAGAACTCTATCAGCGGCTGCAGATTCCCATCCATAGTAACTTCCTTGATGATGTCATCAATGGAAAGAGTGGGCTTTTCAACAAATTCCTCTGCCTTCTCTTCCTCATTTCTATTAGTAGAGAACTTCCCAGATGTTCTCTTCTTCTTTGATTTCCTAATTTCTTCATCTGATTTTATTTCTTCATCATCTTTATGGCTTGTATATGTCCTTGTGGCTTTGGTCTTCATCCTCTTTTCTCCTTTTCCAGATCTCTTGACTTCCAGTTTGGTAGACTTTGAGCTTTTGGAAGCGACAGGAGCAGAGCTTTTGGAGGATCTAGTCTAAGAGGAGATTTGTACAGGAGCACTTTCTTTCTTTGCTTCTTATCTTTCTTTCTCTACCCTCTCTATTTTCTCTCTGTTAGCATCTATAGCCTCCTTTGATATGCCAAATCTTTTGGCAATTTCTTCGACTTCCTTTCTTACTTTCCTCTTCATGTCCGGTTGTCTTAACTCAACATGTATTTTTATACTTAGTTCTTCAAAGGTACCAAACTTTTCTTCTTTAGTGTCCTTAGGCTAACTTAGCAGGTGTTGAATATGTAGCTCCAAGATTTTTTCATTGACCTCATATCCCATAGGCATTATCCATACAGTTCTAGGCTCAACTACCTCCATTAGGCATTGATCAGTGTCAACCATGAAGCAGACTATATCTTTGTATTTGTCAACTATTGTTTGTGGTATTCTTTCTCTGGCTTGCATCATGCTTTGGAAATTCTTAAAGTAACCCCAGAAGGTTGTGTTTTGGGCTTGAGCATCACCAAGTCCATACATGTAATCTCTGATCTAAATTGCAACAAGTTTATAATTTTTCCAAACCCAACCATTTGATCTAGGTAGCTCATTCATATAATAGAAGAACATACATAGTATTAGACTACCATGTTTAAAGGAGTTTTTCTTATCATTTTTGATCTTCTGCAAGTTCTCCAATAGCTGATTTAGATGAAACTCACATAGATCATAATTTGCATCTTCCCTCAACATCTAATATGCAACATAGATTGTTGTACTAGACACATAATTCTTCCTGCTTGAATGGTAAATTTTGTAGCTGATTATCATTGAAGAAAATTTGACATCTAGATTTGTGATGTCATCTATAGTCATTGCTCTTTTGTCAAATTTTGATCCAGTGGCTTCAGTTACCATTTGGTTCTTCACATATTTGAGTGCGGGTAACCCACCAGATGAATGCAGTTGGTCACTGCCCTGATGGCATCTTTAGTTATCTTGAATGGCCTCATTAGCCACATAAAATTACCATGCATCCTACTTAGAACATACCAGACCCAATTGTCTTCTGCAAAACATGGAAAATGTATGCAATGTCAGAAGTGTTTGTCTGAAAGGGCCTTGAATTCAGTTTTGAGTTCAAAATTCTCATCTATTAGCTATTTGTGATAAATGTCCATCAATTTTGAGTCTCCAAATTCTTCAATGTTTGCATGGATATAAACCCTAACATCTTCTACATGTAAGACCCCGTGCGAAATGCTAGAAAATGCACCCAAGGGATCAACTTCTAGAGATTTGTAAGGGTGTTTCATGAATTTAGGCCTCGGCCTATCAGAAATATTGACAACCATTGGAGTAGCTAGTTTTGCAAGAGATCCAGAGAGAGTTTTTAGAGGGAAAGTACATTTTCACGCTTTAGGGTTTGAAGCAGAAACCGGAACGAATCTCTGGTTGAATTTGATTTTCAGTTGAAGTTGAGTGAATTGTAGGATCTTCTTCACAGAGCTCTTGTTTTCTTCTTCGTGAGTGCAAGTGTGTAAATAATGAGTGAAAGAACCTTTTATCCTTGCATAAGCCCTAATTTCCTTTTGTAATAAATGCACAAGTCTTTAAGTCATCTGGTTACCCTACTTCTCAAATGAGCTTTTCTTGGATTGTCTTGCGGATCTTCAAATCATTGTTTATGAGGGTTGACAACATATCTCCACCTTATTCAAACATGCCATAGGTTGGCAGATTAAAATATTTCAATTCTAGATCATACCAGATTTGTCTGTGAAATTTTACTTTACCGGATAGCTGTTGATACAGGATCTCCTCATAACTAGCTCAAATCTGCATGTGGATTTGTCAAATTTTGACTAGATGACTTTCAAGTGAGTCTCCTCAAACCCTTTAAACCGCAACCTCTTATTTTCACACAAAGTGCCAAATTCAAGCACTCACTGGCTGGATGGGGGAAAAGGATCTTCACTGCAGCTCCCCCTAAGCCAGAGCTTGCTTTTTAGTTTCTGGAAGGAATATCAGCACCGAATTCTAGTGTGGATCCATCCCCAACATTCATTGTACCCCTTTTCACCCAAATCTTGCTCATCTCCTTTTGAACTTCATTCACATTTACTTTACCTTTGCCTTTATCTTGTTTCTGATCATGTTCCACTGGACCTTTTCTTCCTTAATTTCTGCTTCTACAGAATTTGGCAATATGAACGGATCTATTACAATTGTAACACACAACATTTCTTTGCTTATTTGAATGATTTCCTCTTGTTCTGCACTCATTAGCCATATGTCCAATCCTATTGCATGCAAAGCATTCACCATTGAAAGAATTGTTCATTTGCATATTTATGCATTCATGAGATTTGTGACCATACCTTTTGCAACTGAAACATTGACCGGACGAGGATGAATTGAATTGATTCATTCTGTTTCTGCACTAGATTGCTTGGTGACCAAATTTTTTGCAATTGAAGCAGTATCCATTGAAGGATGGATATTTTTGAGCGTTTGGTAGCCTTACCGGAGGTCTTCTAGGCATGTTTCTTTGTCTTTTGACTAGATCTAGAGATTTCACCTTTCTCATATCCCAAGCCATGATTATCATCTACCATCTTTTGGCTTTCAAGAACTTCAAGTTGGGCTGAGCTTATCTTGAACTTTTCTTTGTATTCATTTGTAGTTTGAAGATCTTGTTTAAGAGTGTCTATCTAATTCTCAAGTTGTTCTTCATTGTCTCTAGCTTCTTCAATCTCAAATTCAAGATGCCTGATTATTCTATCCATTTGATGGCAGTCCTCTATTTTCTCCTTGAGGGATTGTTTTAGATTATCTTCAATCTTCCTCTTTTCTTCAATTTCTTGTGTGAATCTCATAACCCCTGATTCCATTTCATGCCTAACCATAATGACTTCCTTTGATAGCTTCTCACATAGCTTGCTTTTCTCATTCAGATCTTCATCAGAATCATTGACTTCACTCTGATTGGATAATTTTTGGAGTAGTTCCTTTCTCTTCTTCACAGAAATACTAAGCTTTTATTTTAACTCATTTATGAAATCATCAGCTTGTTTGAGTCTTTCTCTCAAATTATTGACTTCAGAGTGGGATTGTTCAAGATCATCTAGGGTAGACTGAAGTTGTTCCTTCATACCATATGCATCCATTGAGATTCCTAGATTTTCCTCAAGCTGTTACTCTTTGTTCAGAGCAACTTGGCTCTGATACCAATTGTTGGAAACAATGCAGATAACTGAGAGGGGGGGTGAATCAATTATCTTATAACTTTTCTATTTTCTTTCCTTTTCTTAACTTATCATTTAATGTTATGCCAAAACAAGACAATCATAAGAGCTGAAAAAGAAATTATCACATGACACAAGGATTTTTACGTGGAAACCCTATTAAGGAAAAAACCATGGGGTGACTAACCCAAGATTGTATTCTCTATTAAAAGAATAAAGAGTACAAATTTGGCACTTGCCAATTAGGGCTCACTGCTCAAGCACACTGCTCACAAAAGGCCCACTGCCTACAAGAGACTTACAGTCTACAATTGCTTACTGATGATACCAAGGTGTTTGAACTGATGATCAACATCTATGCATGCAGGATTTCAGTTCCGGTTAGGTATAGTATATTGATTTGGCACATTTCATTCTTCCCCTACTCAATATAACTTTCATGTCACATTCTTGGCTTGAATTACTACCTTCACACTTATCTTTGCTTTTCTTTGCACTTCACCAAACATGCTACTCCTTTCACACACTTACAAGCTTGAATCCATCAGGTATATATATCTGCATTGGGGATTTCCAACAACTTCTTAGTCGACAACGAGAACACTTGAGATATTTGTAAGTTATTGATCTATCAGCTGAATCCATTCTTGATTAGTGATGCACATCAAAACATAGGCATAGAAGTCATAAGTCATGTCGGCCAACAATGTATAATATCACAGATTGCTTGATCATCACCTTTTACACATCCGGATTGAAGTCTGATACTATGCCAGTCGGTTCTTCCTTTGTCTGCCCTGCTTGATTGGAACCCAACACTTAGATGCTCTTATCTTTTACTTGCTTTATCACTAGAGGATAAATCTTTGGACTACAGTAGTCATGATACCCCTCTTGACTTTTCCAATTCTGCAACTTACTGAGTTACACCATCTGAGAGATCCAGACTTGATTGTCAGACCTTGTTACATACTCTGTTCTTGTTCACCGGACCAAAATAATCTTCAATCTGACTTCCGGTATAGGCATACTATGTACTGTGAATGTGTGGGCTAGACTTTGTTTCCATCAATGACAACACTTATGAAGCCACACAGTGTCTCTTGCCAATAGTACTGCCATAATTTGTTGGGTAGATGGTAGGAAATTTTTGGAGGGTATGAAGCATGAGTGTCATTACTTTGCATTGATTCCTAAGATTAGTCAAGAGAAATGTGAAGATGTACCAATAGAAGTCTCAAATATGTTGGAAGAATTTCAAGTATTATCTCTAATAATATACCAGAAGGTTTACCACTAGTGAGGAAGATAAGTCACCAAATGAATTTGATACCAGGAGCTAGTTTGCTGAATAAGATAGCCCACAGAATGACTCCTGCAAAGAGTGAAGAGCTGAACAAACAAGTTCAAGAGCTATTAAGGAAGGGACTGATAAGGGAGAGCCTAAGTCCATGTGCAGTACCTGCAGTACTAGCACTAAAGAAAGATGGAGAATGGAGAATGTGTACAGATTCTCAGGCCATCAATAAGATCATGACCAAGTACAGGTTTCCATTGCCAAGAATGGATGACATAATGGATTGTTTGAGTGGAGCCAAGTACTTCACAAAAATTGATCTGAAGAGTGGGTATCACAGGATCTTTATCAGGGAAGGAGACAAATGGAAGATAGCCTCCAAGACAAAGGAAGGTTTGTATGAGTGGTTAGTCATACCATTTGGGCTAACCAATGCCCTAAGCACATTCATGTGGCTCATAAACGAGGTATTAAAAGAATTTTTGGGAAGTTTTGTTATTTTTTATTTAGATGATATTTTAATTTTCAGTAAGACTTGGGATGAGAATATGACGCATATCAGAAGAGTTTTGCAGAAGCTGAGCGAGGAGAAGTTGTTGATCAATCTGAAGAAATGTAGCTTTGCAAAGGAGTTGGTATACCTGGGATTTGTTATCTCAAAGGAAGGTCTTAAGATGGACCCAAAGAAGGTGAGGGATATCATTGAATGGCCTATGCCAAGGAGTGTTTCTGAGGTAAGATCTTTCCATGGTTTGGCAAGTTTTTACACAAAATTTATCAGGAATTTTAGTCACATTTGTGCACCCCTAACTGAGACAATGAGAGGGGATAGAAAAGAGTTTAGATGGACTAAAGGATTAGATAAAAGCTTTGATACATTGAAGTATAAAGTCACAGAGCAACCTATTTTGGCACTTCCATATTTCAATAAGGTATTTCAGGTAGATTGTGATGCTAGTGGTAGTGCTATAGGAGTTGTTTTAAGCCAAGAAGGTAAGCCCATTGCCTATTTTAGTGAAAAGTTTAATGATGCCAAGAAAAAGTATTACGTTTATGATCAGGAGTTTTATGCAATAGTTCAGGGTTTGAATAAATGGAGACATTATTTGTTGCCAAAGGAGTTTGTTTTATATATTGATCATCAGGCTTTGCAATATCTTAATAGTCAAGGAAAGTTGAACCAGAGGCACTTAAAAGGGTTGAGTGTTTGCAGAGATATACTTTTGTTTTGAAGCATAGGAGTGGGAAGTCCAATAGAGTTGCAGATGCCTTGAGCAGAAGGAAAAATTTGTTGATAGAAATGAAGATAGAGGTTGTTGGGTTCAATGAGCTCAAAAGTTTGTATCCTAAAGACCCAGATTTTGCAGAGGTCTGGAAAGCTTGTTTGGAACCTGTTACTTTAGACAGGACAAAATGGTTGGATTTCATAATCCAAGATGGCATGTTGTTTAGAGGAAGCTAGTTGTGCATTCCAAGGAGTTCCATGAGAGAGAACCTGATTAAGGAGAAGCATAGTGGAGGATTGGCTGGACACTTTGGTCGAGATAAGACAATTGTTGTTGTTGGTGAAAATTATTACTAGCCACAGTTACAACAGAATGTTAGGAAATTTGTGTAGAGTTGTCAAATGTGTCAGATGGCAAAAGGAATAAGTTAGAATACAGGGTTGTATTAGCCACTACCTATACCTGAGAAGCCATGGGATGTTATTAGTATGGATTTTGTTCTTGGTTTACCAAGGATACAGAAAGGACATGATTCTATTTTTGTGGTGGTGGACAAATTCTTGAAGATGGCACATTTTATTCCGTGCAAGAAGACTAATGATGCTCTTCATATTGCAAAGTTCTTTTTTAGGGAGGTGGTGAGATTACATGGTCTACCAAAGGGTATAGTTTTAGATCGAGCTACTAAGTTTGTTGGTTATTTCTGGAGGAGATTGTGGAAGAAGTTGAAGATAGATTTGAAGTTTAGTTCTGCACACCATCCACAGACTGATGGATAGACCGAAGTGGTGAATAGGTGTTTGGGTAACCTACTATGATGCATAGTAGGAGATAAGCCCAAGGGATGGGATTTGATTTTACCACAGGCAGAATTTGCTTACAACAATTCTATCAATAGGAGTACTGGTAAATCACCATTCCAGATTGTATATGGAAATAGTCCAAGAAATGCTTCAGAGTTAAGGAATCTTGACAAAAGAGAAAAGACAAGTGCCGAGGCTGAAGACTTCGCAAAACACATGAAGAATTTGCATCAAGAGGTGAAAAAGCACATTAATAGGATGAATATTCAGTACAAGGCTAAGGCAGGTTAGAAGAAGAGATATAAGAAATTGCAGGTAGGAGATGAAGTCATGGCTCACTTGAGAAAAGAAAGGTTCCCAATTGGAACATACAAGAAGCTGAAAATGAAGAAATTTGGACCATGCAGAATTTTGAAGAAACATGATTTAGGAAATGCATATGTGGTGGAGCTACCAAGTGGGATCAACATTTCCCCTGTTTTCAACATTGCCGATTTATCAGAATATCATGAAGGTGGAATAGAGGATGGACTAACATAAGAACAGTGGAGTATTCCGGCATCTACTTCAATAGAGGAGATAGAAGAGATCTTGGGTAGTCGTGTGGGGAGAAGTACTCAGAACAGGCAATATGAAGAATATTTGGTGAAATGGAAAGGAAGGCCTATTGAAGATTCTTCTTAGTTGTCTAAGGAAGAGGTTGAACGTTTGGGTTTTCCTCACACAAACACCTGAGACGTGACAGGGTCACATCTCAAATTACCCTAGGTGTCTGATGCAGGAGCATCTAGTGGTGTAAGGGCAATCTTACATCACCCAAAAAAAGATGTGTTTCAAAATTGTTGATGTTCTTTCCATTTGTTTTTAAAATTTGTGGTTTGGGTTCCATAATCGCTTGAATAATGATGTACAACTTTTAGTTTTTCTAAACTGCCAAAAATAACAACCTGCTATTTTAGGAAAGTTTACATTTGGGCACAGATTGAAGTGAAAATTTACAAGAAGCTTCGTAACTAAAAAATAAGACCTTTGGTGAAGGAATCACACAAAGATCATTTGCAAGATGAAAGATACTAAAGTTTCTGTTTCCTGAAAAATGCTTGAAAATTATTTAAACTCAGGTTTAAGGCACTAAACGGCCCCGTACAGGCCCGAAAATGGCCAAAATCAGCAGAGCAAGCTTTTAGCGCGTAGAACACTCCACGAGCTTTCTGATGCATAAAACGATTCATCCATTGAACACCTGGATCAAAAGTTATTGCTCCCGGAGGTTGACCTATTTTTGGAGGGAGATGCAAATTTCAAAATTAGGTTGTTGGCTGCCAAAAAGGTTCTTATAAACCATTTTTGGGAACCTTGGGTAGTAGTAGAGTTAAGGGGGAAAGTGTAGAGTCAAGAATAGGTGGGAAAATAAAAACCCTAGTAGATTTGGGGTTACAGATGGTAGATGATTCTAGAGTCTTGTGAGAGGAAGCTGTAATGTGTTGCAACCTATGGAGGGTTGATTCCTCTGATTGTATTTGAGCTTCTGTAATGTAATAAGTTGTCCAAATTACTAATGAAAGTTTTATTTTCTATGTGCAATTTTTGTTGTTGTGTGTTTTATGATTTACCCCCTTCATCAAAATTTCTTTAGATTCGCTCAAAAACACATACAACTATGCCACAAAACAGAATCAGACACTTCATTTCCCATCATTAATCCTACTGAGAAAAGTTCATGCATGTTTTAACCAGTTTTAACAAGAAGCAAAATTAGACTCAACAACAGAATCATAAAGCAATAATGATGGAACAGAAGACATGGACATACAGATTTACGTGGGGAAAACCCTTACGGGTAAAAAACCCCACAATCCAAAAGCTCAGACCTATTGTATTATTCAGTAACCAAAGAATATAGTTACAATACAATGCAGGATCTAAGCCTTTACATGAAGACTTTACATCTTGTTCAATCTGGAAAAAACCCAATAGTATAACATTTCCCTGAACAACCTCTCTCTGCTCAATCAAACAATTACTACTTTATAGAATGTTCAATGTTCTTTTAACATACATTTTCAACCGTCATTACAACATTCAACTCACATTACTAGGAAGATCAATTGCTTCAACTTCTATATCAAAGTGAATAGTTACAATGTAGGTCACTTTCATCTAGTTCCCAACCAACCACCCATTCTATATTCTCTACTATACTAGAAACCAATCAATTCAATTCCTCTAGAAAATGGTTACTTGTTCATTTTAACTATCAAAGAGATGTCAAAGCCATCGAAGAGACTTCGTTCAAGCTCTCCTCAAAATCTCAAAGTCTCATCGATATCCACTCTATTCGCCAACACTTTGCATATAAGCTTTGACCATGATCCTCACCGCCTAGGTGGCATTCCACATACACTGCATCGGGCTATTGAGGAGACTCAAGAGAGAGTCCCACTGATATCTCTAAGTCACTCTGATGGAGAGCCAACACTTTGTATCGGCTATCGAAGGGACAACATAGAGACTCCCCCCAAACTTACATTATAACACTAATATTGCTAAATCACCTCAGGTCAAACATCCTCTGTCGACTACAACCAATCTCTACTCTCTCACTTAGCACCGGTCGGGTCCCACCAAGGCACCGTGGGCCAATGGGCACCACTGGATCAAGATGATCTCATCCAATAACGCACTCACACACAAGATTGACTGAGCCCCACCATGGAGCCTACAGTCTTGCAAAATAGTTAACATATCAATCCATGTGGTTCCCACTACCAAGTCACTACCACACCTTCAAGGATATCAGCTCATTGAAGGGACAAGTTCCAAAGTCCCATCGATGATGCAATGTCTCTTTGATGAATAATTTAACTTCAACATAGAGTGCTTATCAAACCATCAAGGGGACTCAAAATAAGGTCCCACTAAAAAAGAATAATCAGGTTGATGAGGAAATAAATACAACACTGTGAATATCAAGCTAGTAATTTGAGGCACATTTTTGAACATGCTACCACTTGACAAAGAATTTACTGGATTCTTCCAATGCTCAAAGTTAAGTTGTATCAACCAAGACACCTGCAGTAACATCCAAGATATCCACCATCTCAAGCAATAGTTCCAGCCATCCTCCAAAGGAAAGAAATGAGCCATGATGAATATGCACTAGTCCAATTGAAGACATCTATAGTAGATCCAACTAACAGCAAAGAATTCAAAAACTACCACCACTCCATTATGCTCCCATACTATATAGAAGTATCAAGAACATCAACTCCAAAGCTTCAACTTGAACACAACCATAAAGTCATCCTCTAGAAACAATATAGAACATTAGGTAGAACAACAATCAAAAAACTAACTAATCTTATCCAACTGAACAAAACCCACATGACTAAAAATAGCACACATAGCAAGTGCTAATCCATCCAATCACCCACGCCTCAAAGGTATCCATATCAGAAAACTCATGCCACCTACATAGCCAACCTATCAACTGCAATTACAAGATCCATGTGCCAACCAGTTGAAGAAGACCAAACACATGCATGAATTCCCACTGCATGGGTAATGCCAAATTTGAAAGATCAAAGGCATAACAAGTCTACCAATAGCACAATTTAGAAAGTGTAAACAACATCATGTAGCACCAAGGAACATCTACAATGATATGCAAAACTTGCAATCAAATAACCTGCAAGAATAATTCTCACCACTAGTCTAGAACTCTCCCAAGCTTTCCACACCCAACAAAGGAAAGAGATAACATAACCTCCATGTCACCACCCAAGAACATAAGAGAAAACACATGACCACAAGCTAGTGATCACTATAGCTCCAATCAAAACTCAAACCAATGAAATGTGAAACAAACCATCCAGGAAGACAACTAAGACAAAAGGGAGAATCACTACACATCATATACCTGTAGAAAATACTTCTACATACACCTCTAAATGCCCAATCCCCAAAGAGAACAGTATAACAACACCCAATTGCCTAATTACGAAGGTCAAACATAACATTTGTATCATGTAACCAACATGGATGTAAGCCTCTCAAAGAAGATCAAACTAATCCATTTCCTGCCTCAAGAAATAATCCCATAAGCCATCTCCTAACAATCCTCATCAATGAATGATATCCTAAACTCAAATGCACAAGGAGATAGCCATTGAAAACATCCCTCAAATGAATCATCTAGAACTAACTACATAGCTCAAGATCCATATCTATGAAAGATAAAGCATATAGACTCATGTTAAACCATCCTAAAATGAGTCTCCATAATCAATGACCATAAAACAACTCAATTTCATGAGAATCAAAGCACAAAACATAACACATCTAAAAGATATAATGGGAAAATACCGTTCAAATAACAAACTACCGAGTAGACCTAGAGTGAGGAATGAGAATTCTCCTCCAAGATATGCAAGCCATCAAGACTCCTCCAAGAGCAATCTCCTCATGGGTCTCTCTTGAACTCACGTCCAACCAAGGTGTAGGCTTCTTGGGCTTTCTATTGAAATCTCATCAAGAGTAACTATCTCAACATACTTCTCTCATCTTAAGAGAAATATAGCCTTACCTCATTCTCCATGTATCCATGAGCACATGCAAACAATCATCTCATGCCAAACTACAAATGCATGATTACATTATCATGAAGTTTTCAAGCACATGACCTATGCACCCAAAACACAGAGAATCACTAGACCATTATCAAAGGTCCAATCGTCTAAATCAGGAACATATCATTACATCATGATCTTACCATCCCCCTTAGGAGATTCCATGCTCCAAGTGAACATACCATGGTCTTCAAGAACAATGTGTCATGCCAAAACTATAATCCAAAATAGGAATATACCATGACATAAAACAAACCAAAATCTAAACCAACATCACCTGTCAAGCACCACTGACACCTCAACCATGTAACATCACTTTCCATAATGCTCAAGATTTAACTTAATCAAGTCACTAATTAAGAATTGATAAAGATAATCAAAATTTGAACCAAATGAAACATATTCTTTTCCATCAATTAAGCATGTTAATCAAATCAAGATATAACAAATCTTATAATCCAGTAAACCATTACAATCTTTAGTGAGTAATCATCACTAATCAGATACAATATATGCTCTAGGCATCTTAATCAAGTTTTTACATTACAATAGACCAACTGGTCATAAAATGAAAACACTATATTTGGAACCAATGATATCTATCTTCATAAGCCTCTTGTCTCATGCTTGGAAAGGAGAGCATCATCCTGGTGCTTTTCCTCCAACCACGGACCTATGGTTCCCTCTCATCTTCCTAACTAGAAGAGGCCCTACCCTTCACGGAAAGGTTAGACATTAGAAACGAATTAGATAGCCATCTGAGTATCTGGTGTTGTGTCCTTCCTAATGTCTCATGGTCACACACTATAGATCCACTACTTAGAACTTGTATGACACTACTGGAGACACTAGGCCATCTAGAACACTGTGGACTGACAATGTATGTAGAGACAGATGCATTACTTTGGCCAAAGTTTTTCATACATACATGTTGCACAATGAACGTCATCATATGTCAACCACCCTAACTTGACTTATAAGTTGTCATGTCCTATAGTAAGTTCTTAACAACCCAATTCTTTAGGTCTTGTGTGAGTGGGATCAATTTGAATCACTATCCAGACATGGACATTCGACTCCCTCTATAGGTTGGTTACAACTGAAATATGTTATTTTTATAACACGAATCTATTGACTCCTCGTCACTAGGTTCATTTTCATTTAATATCAAGTTCGACCATTTGACACCTGGGTCACATATAGTTTGCAATTTTAGAAACAAGTCATCTCATATGATGAAATTGAATACATGTACTCAAGGCATACCTTGCCTTAGTAGACTGGAAGTAAAATATTCATAACTCAACATTTAACAATAAGTTTTAAATTCAAACTCAATGAATAAATTAGTATTCTATTCTAAATACATTTCAACAGTTTCATTATGAGACCATGTTCTCAATGGTCTCACCACCTCTATACTCGAGGATATAAGTATATAATCTTGATAGTTTAAGTAATCCTGAAAGTGTTTCATAATCATCCTTTCATAAAATCTTGATTGGGTATTAGTTTTGGTGTCGTATACACAGTATTTTTTGAATGTCTCCCCAACTGTCATCATAGTCGGGTGACTATATTATGAATGTTAATGCCTTCATGGCTAAGACCATAGTCATATGACTATATTAATCACTTATGATAACAATCATTATGGAGTTATTTTTTGCTCCATTCGAGAGTTCATACACTCTATCCACATCATTAAATGATGTGAGTTTATCATTCTTTAATAACAAGCCCAGCTGATACGGCTTCGTGCACTGGTTATTCTTTGCAAAGTGAAAGATGTAAAAACCATTATAGTTGGGTTGTGAGACCCCAGATCAGACATAGAAAGGATTTCATTCTAAAAGACTCGGCCTTGCGGCCTTGAGCAAGAAACACAGTCAACACATGGGGCTGTCGATGCTCGGCTTGAAAGCCTTGGGCCTAACCACCGATAACATTATAATATTTCACTGCCTCGGCCACACGGCCTAGAGTTCAGTCTCCAAACTAAGTTTTCAATCTTTATAGAATCAGCCTTATGGCCTACAGTAACATAAAAATATTCCTTTAAGTTCAAAACTCAGCTTAATAGTCGTGTGTTCATACATACGATGTTTAACTGGTAATGGTAGCTCAACCATTAAGGCTATGAGTTTATTCTTGACATAAAGATAATCTTGGTATGCTCGACCTTAAACTTGGAGCCACTATAAAAGATAAAACTTAGAAACCATAATAGCTCGGTTGTAACAACCTCGAGCCACGGCTAAGTAATGATTTTCATAAGTAATGGCATGGCCTCACTGGCCTCGTGCCTCTGAGTTATGACAAATAACTTCATCTTAATAAATATTACTCATGATCACAGCTATATATATATATATATCATTCATATTACCTGGGTAATAATTTCAATGGAGACATCGTTCTAGCCTCAGTCTCCTTCAAACTAAACATGGCCTCTAATCCACTTGTGTTTTCTCTGTAGCTATCACTACCTTGTTTCTGACAACCAACCCCTGCCTACTATTCCCCAAACAACAAAAACCAAAAATTGTATCCCCAGAATACGATCACCCCCATCTCAATAACCCTCGGCTGACCCTTCTCATGCCATCTTGAAATGTAACTACCTTTCCAACTTAGTCGGTTCCCACAAAAGGTGGCTAAATTCTATCATCGTGCTAGAAAATGGATGAGCTTAAAGCTCTCCATCACTTCACAAAGCTAATCAACAACAATTAAATACCATTCGATTGAAATCAAATAATATGATAAAAGAGATAATAACAAATTTATTATTATGGAAATTTAACCTATAATAGGGTTTTAATCCTTACTAAAGGATTAAAATTGAATAATAGAAAGCACAAAAGAAACACATCTAGATCATTGATTGTCGAGTCGAGTAATTCTCCTCCAAATTCAACTATCATCCTTGGTCGAAAGACTAAGGAACAATATCCTTGAGAACAAAAGATTAGGAGAGACTTCCTTGTCTCTCTACAAGATTGTCCCTCGACTTGAGATGATGCTTCAAGAACATCGACTAGTCTTCATGACTAGTCTAAATGGAATCAAAGACATAACAACTTACAGAGAACATGAAAACTAACAAAAGAGGCATGACACGTGTCAACTTACGAATGAAGTTTAGAAGAAAGACATAAAATTCAATACTCAGATGGTTGTTCAACCCTTTGCTTTCACAACATCTGACCATTCCTCCGAGATGATACTCTCCTTCATTCTTCGAAGGATGTTCATTTTCCTGTTCACACTCAGGACCACAAGATCATGATCAGTGTATCATTATCATGGCTGATAACATAATTTAATCAATTTATAAAACAAATTATCATCAATAACTATTTCATAATCAAGAGTTAAATAAGATATTTCCACAATATCAAATCAATTAACTATGTCTAATCCTCCTTATTATCGTACTAAGTTAATGATTAAGTTTAGTTATAAGTTGGGGATGTAACACATCCCCCCCCATAAAGATCATCATCCCCGATGATTAATTGTCTTAAGATAAACCAACATGTATAATATATAATAATGTTTTCAAAAGCATAATATCAAATGTCTTAGAAAAGATGAGGAAATCTAGCATGGAAGTCATCATAATTTTTCCAGGTGGTGTTTTCCACCGAATATTGGTCCCACTGGACCTTGCACTATGTTATTTCCTTATTACATAAGTGTAGCTTACGCATTTCGAGCACCTTGATGGGCTCAATTACCACCACTCCTAGGTCTTTCACCTATAGAATATTCCAATCAAGCATAGGAATTTGATTATCAGCAGAATTAAACTTTTTCAAATAAGAAACATGAAACACATTATGCATCATGGCAAGTGCTGGTAGTAGAGCAATTTTGTATGCCTTTGGGTTGACTTCTTCTAGAACTTCAAATGGGCCCACATATCTTGGTGCTAGTTTGGACATTTTTCCAAATTTGATGGGGCTTTTCTAGGGTTTTACCCTTAGGAGAACTTTATCTCCCACAGTGAAATGCCTTTTAGTATGCTTTGCATCCACATAACTCTTTTGCTTAACATTGGCTTCTGCTAGCCTTCTCTTAATAATATGGACTTGTTCTTCCATCTCTGATAGCATTTTTGGACCAAGGCTAACCCTATCCTCTAGCTTATCCCAGCTTATAGGGGTTCGACACTTCTATCCATATAATGCTTCAAATGGTCCCATCTTAATAGCTGAGTGATAAGAGTTATTGTAGCCAAATTCCACTAGAGGAAGGTAATCTTCCCACTTGTATTGTCGATCCATGCATTACATCCTTAATAAGTCCTCCAACACTTGGTTCACCCTTTTAGTTTGACCATCTATTTTGGGATGATAAGAAGAGCTTATGTTCAACTATGTACCAAGTGAAGAGAACAAGGTTTGCCAAAACCTTAATGTCATCTGTGCATCCCTATCTGAGATAATCTTCTCAAGAATGTCATGCAGTTTAAAAATCTCTTGAACAAATTTTTGAGCAATGATGGGTGCCCCATCTGTCAAGTTTCTAGGTATAAAATGGTCTATTTTGGTGAGTATAGCATTGTGCATGTTCCTTGACATAGGGAGACCTTGCACAAAGTCCATGCTTATAATATGTCATTTCCACTCAGGAATTTCATGAGGGTATAATAATCCTGCTGGGTGTTGGTGTTTTGCCTTCACCCTTTGGCATCTAATACAAGTAGCTACAAAATTTGTAGCATCCCTCTTCATTCCTTTCCAAAAATATAAAGGTTTCACATCAGCAAGTAACTTGGTTACTCCGAGATGCCTAGAATATGGTGCAGAATGAACCTCTTTCCAAACCATATTCCTTAACTCTATTGAGTTAGGTACATACATCCTTCCTTTGAACCTTAATAACCCATCTAGTTCAAGGTTGAATCCTTCATATTTTAGATTCTATGGATCTTTCTCAAGGGCTTGTTTTACTTGCTCGTAAAACTCATCTCCCGTAGGTTTTTGTAACACCAGATTTCTAAACTCAGAATGTATAAAGATCATAGTGGAGATGTGCCTTCTCCTACTCAAAGCATATGCCACTTAATTTTCTTTTCCCTAAATATATTTAATCTCGAAATCATAATCCGAGATAAATTCTAACCATCTTCTTTGACGAGCATTAAGATTTGGTTGAGTGAATGGATATTTAAGTCCTTGGTGATCTAGTTTCAACTCAAATGGTTTTCCAAGCAGGTAGTGTCTCCACATTTGAAGTGCATGAATGACTCTTGTCAATTCTAAATCATGTGGGGCATAGTTTTGTTCATGGATTTTTAGTTTACGCGATTCATATGCAATGACATGTCCATCTTGGACTAGTACACCACCTAAGCCTTCCCCAGGGGCATCGGTAATGACTTCAAATTGACCTTCCGAGTCAGACACTTTCAATATCAGGTTTGATGTCAATTTTTCCTTCAATAGGTCTAAGGTCTTTTGGCACTTTTCTGACCATTCAAACGTCTTCCCCTTTCTTTGCAAGGAAGTTATAGGATGTGCAATTTTAGAGATGTTTTTCACAAACTTCCTATAATAACCAGAAAGGCCCATAAAACTTTAGACCTCATGAACATTTCTTGGTTTGGGCCATTTAGAAATAGCCTTAATCATAGATGGGTCCACAGCTATTCCCTTAGCCGAAATTATATGATCCAAATACTGTTCTTCTTTCTGAAAGAAGGTACACTTAGAGAGCTTGCCATATAGTTTATGCTCTCTTAATCTCTTAAGAACAATTCTCAAATGCTCCATATGTTCCTCTTCATTCTTAGAATAGATCAAAATGTCATCAAGAAAAATGAAGACAAACTTGTCTAGATAGTCTCTGAACACACTGTTCATAAGATTCATAAACGCTACTAGCACATTTATCAACTCAAAAGGTAGGACAGTGAATTCATAGTGTCCATATCTAGTTCTGAAGGTTGTCTTATGGATGCCTTCATCCTTCAACCTCAATTGGTGATATCCTGATAGAAGATCAATCTTGGAAAATACTGTTGCACCCCTCATCTGTAAAAAATATCATTGATGTGGGGTAGAGGATACTTGTTCTTAATGGTTACTTTAGTTAACATGCACTTATCTACAAACAACTACAAAGTGCCATCTTTCTTTTCCACAATAATGATAGGCACTCCCCATGGCAACACACTGGGTCTATTCAACCATTTATCTAGTAGCTCTTGCAGTTGAGCCTTTAACTTCAATAGTTCTGTTGTGGTCATCCTGTAGGGGGCTTTAGAAATAGGTTCTGACCTAGGTATAATATCAATGGAAAAATCAAAAGCTCTCTTAGGGGGTAACCCTAGTAGTTCATCCGAAAATACATCCTCAAAATCTCTGAGTGGATGCTTGTCCATATCTGATCTTTCCTAACCTATGGACTCCTTCATCCCTACTTCATTAAGTTTTTGGGATTCATAAAACATCAAGTCATCTTGGAAGTAGGTTTCCTTTGTTTCATCTATTTTTTCCATATTGACAGCAAAAAGTTGGCATCCTTTTCTATGTGCCCTTTTCATTTGTAACACAGAAATTCACCTTAGTTTAATTTCCCTAGGTTTCCCTTGGAGAAGGACTTGGTTTCCTAGATTATCCAAACATTCTATTATCTTGGCATAACAGTCTACTTTGGCTCGATGTATCCATGGCTAATCTATCCCTAGGATAACATCATATGAGCCAAGTGGGGCTACATATAGATTTACTTCTGTGGAAAAGTTTGAAAGTTCAACTAAAGCTTCAAACATGTATTGCTCCACCTGAGCCTTGGTGTGATTTGCAAACTCTATAGACCAAGTATTTACCATGAATCCTACTTTTCTAGGTATGTTATTTATAGTCATATCAGCCTATTTCAGGTTTTGAAAGTTTATAAGTTTCTAATCATAGAATAGTTGAGGCAATCATCTTTTCCTAAATAGTTCTACTAACCTGTCCCAAGTAAGGCTTGTAGACCTCAAGCCTAATTTCATCTTTTTGTTCATCCACCATGTGGATGCTTCACCTACTAGCTGAAATGCTCCCTAGACAGTTTTGGTAACCCCATTATAATTTCTAATTTCAAAATACTTCTTCATCTCCATAAGCCATACCTCTGTGGCATCTCCGCTTATGGATCCATCAAATTTAGGTGGCATGACCTTTTTCATGTCATGAGATAGTTCCATAGCCATAAGGCTCCTCTTATCCCCTTTTTGTGTAGCCGCGGAGTTATTTTCTCCATGGTGGATTTGGGTGATGTCATTATGGCATTCCTCTCCATTACACCCATCATTATCATCTCACCTATCTTCTTACTGGCCTCCCACTTTGTGTTCAAGAGTTTCCACCCTCACCCTTGTTTCTTTCAACAAAGTCAAGATTTGGTCTATTTTAGACTCAAATTGCCCTGAAGGTGCTCTATCATCTTGGCTATCCTCCATTCTGGTTCCAACTGGAACCTTTACTGCAATCTACTTTTTCATGAAGTTTACAGATTAATCACAGATTAGTTTTCCATGCTATGCAATTTATTCATTTATAAATCTATTCACATCTATGTAATCTTTAACAAGAAAGGAAAGATTGTCAAAATTTGCCATTGCATTACAATTTCCATTGGATTATATATAATCCACAAAATTACAAAATTCTGTTTACACCTTGCTTCTACAAGTCATTTACAATTTGGGATTGTTATAAATCAGATATGCACCCTATGCTAAGCCTACAAAAGACTTAGCTATCTGTTGAAACATGGAAACACTCTTAGGATGTGGATTTCCTATAGTGAGAGTGGATCTCCAGACTGAGCTGGTTCTCCTTATGATCTTTCTAAACTAATCACTTGTTTGAGAAAAGGGATGAGGAATAATTGGAATGAAATTCTATTTTATCTAAAGATGGTCTAAAAATCCAAATTTTTTACCCACAAACAACTCTCAAGCCTGTAACATTCTTAGTTTCACCTAGGTCCAACAATCCAAAAGTACTTTATATGAAGGTTTAATTAAAACACAACACACAACCTGGATTAGATGGGCAATAGCTACATAGATTTTAATAACATCGAGACATAATCAGAGGATTAGACATCATAATCACAGTGAAAACATCAAATCAAAGTTATAAAAGAGGCAACAAATGTGAAACAGGAATGCTTTACTATATTGAACTGAAAGGGGTACATCTAATTCTAAAAAATATGAGCCAATATCAGTTTACAAACTCTCTGCCTATGCTCAAGAGCGAAGAAACAAAGATATCAACTTGAGAAAAACTAAGTCTTTCTCCCCTATTTATAACTCCAAAGATCTCCCAAGGAAAAAGCTAAGAAATCTTCCTAGAATAGCAAATTTGATCCATTTTCGAGTTCCACTGAAAAGCCAAAAATAAAGCTTTCAAATCACCTCCAATCTGTATATAAAAGCTGCCAAAATCTTCCTCAAGGTATACCTCACCAAAATCTCCTTTAAAACAAGCTTTATTTGCTCAATAAAAGCTCCATTTTTTTTATTGTCCTCATCTGCCTCAAAATAGAGCCAATCTAGAAAAAGATATTTGATTTGCTTTAATAGTTTTAACTGCATAAAATGATGAAATATTAAAAGCAATTTAGAAAGAACATTGCTTTAATATTTGTCTTACAATAGTTCCTGCAGCTTTTCCTTCTGATTTGCCTAATCTTACATTTTTTATTTTCTTTTACAAAACAATAACACAAGGCTTATTTTTGTCCATATCTTGCCAAAAGAAAGCAAACTAAAAAAAAGAAAGATATTGTTTGCTTTACTTTGTTTTAATTGCATAAATAATGAATATTTATAAGCAATTTATAAGATATTGCTTTAAATATCATTTTACAATTTTTTTTGCAGCTTTAAATTTACAAAAGAAAAAGGGCCCACCATTGTGAAGATTCCTTGAAAAATCCAAACTGGGTAGGTGAGATATTTAAATGGTTTTTGTACTTTATTTGTTTCTCATCATTTTCTAAAAATCTAAAACACCCAGATCATACGTTTTAGGATATGATTAAAACATGCAACTGCTATCTTCATTTTGCTGTGTATTGTGCTTCTGATGGTTCCTCAAAAACTGCAAACTGGGTTGGTGACAAATTTAAAGGGTTTTTTTGTCTTATTGTCATCTAATTTATATCCAAAAATATCAAGAACCTAGATCATATTTTTTGAGATATGATCGAAACACGTGGCATCTGTCTTTATTTTGCAGGGTCTTTATGTGACACTGTTTCTCTTTCAGACTCTTTCTACAATCCTCTTAAAACTTGGGGGTAGCATGTTGGGGTCAACCCTTGTGAGAGCCCATTTTACTTCACATGCTAATTTGTCTTCAATCAGCTACATGACTTATCCTATACCTGCACATGAAACAAATAGATTAGAGTAAAACATTGAAATTCCATGATTGTTTCATTCTCAGCTCTTCTTGGATGTGGATGATGTTCATTGATCAATGCATTATAAAAAAAGTGTTATGCCTCTTCTAATAGGATATAGAGATCTCATAACTAGAGATCTAATAGGACCTTCCCATATTTTTATAGGTTCATGTTAAGATTGGGAGCAGGAACAGAAGACAACTTCAAAGATTGAAGACCTTCAAGACAATGATGGCTATGACCTTCTCTTTCTTACCCTGAACAATACTACAATTAGCACTGAAACACAATAACTATGCAGATAACTTATAATAGAAAAATGTTAACCTTCACTCTAAAAATGAATTTGTTGCATCAGCTCTGCCAATTTTGAGTTGTAGTGAAAAAATGGTAACATTTATGGTGACTTCTGCTATATGTTTGCCTGCTAAGCATCGGATCAGTTGCCTTGAAAATCCATTGGGCATTAAGTCATACTCTTCTCTTCTCAAACTCAAAAACACTAAAATTTAGCTCTCCAACTAGTTTAAACAGTAGCAAAAAATTGAAAACAAACTAAACTGAAGCAAACTAACAGGCCCTGACGGCCAGAAAACCTATGTAGCCGCACTTAGGGAAACAAAACTAACTGAAAGAAAATGTGCTCTAAAGCACTTATTGGCTGAAAACACTACTCTAACCTACTTGAACTAGGTGGAATGACTGATTAAACAAAACCATTCATGGATTGGGTGAAATAACTGCCTTTCCTAATCAACTCAGGATACTTCTCATGCTTACAAACTGGCAATAAGGAGCAAAACACAAGAATACACCTTATAAATTGAAGTACTACAATAGTCAAAGGTTTGAAACTCTTGATCCTATTCAGGTATACCTCTGATTGGCCATGAATGGGCAAATTGAATCTGTTGTCCCTCAACTATAATCTCATCCTTAGGGGCACTGAAAACACTTTGAAAGCTATCAGTCACTTGATTGGCCAAATCTCTAATGGGGCAGCCTCTCAAAGATTTGGGACTGGAAACAACAGTATGATCCGTACCTTGCATGATAGCCTGCCAAGTGGTTTCCTCCTCTTCAGTTAATGGGTCATCCTCCTCTATCAGGGTTGCTAATATTTTGTCGAAGGTATCAACTCTAAATAGGCTCTCAACCAAAGTTGGACCAGTCTCAAAACACACATTATTAACCAAGGAAGAACATTCAAAAATAGGAATTTCCTCTTCAATAAATGAAGGCAAGTGATCGAATGATGAACTAACCTCTTTCAACATACCATCAAATAACATAACATCAGTTTCAAGCTCCTTTGCATCATGGTTGTCCTTACTGGAGTCTTCCCAAATCTGTACCTTGCTTAACTAATTCTTTTCAAACTCCTTATTATCCTTATCATCAACTGGCTTGGGCTTTTGACTACTGCAAGAAATCAACAATGTGGAAATCTATCTATAAGCTGAATAGTCAGGATCCTGACAATCGATTGTGAAGTTATCTTGGACAACTTGATCATTTTCAGTCAGTTGACTTGATTGCTCGGCAAGGCAAGCTACTTTAGTCCTGTTCATATCAGCTTCTTCATTATAGTACAATGGAAGCTCTGAGAATAAACTAAATGTCTCATTCTCATAAAGGATCTCATTTGATTCAACCTTGTGTTCATCCTGATAATCACGGTCTTCAGGAAACAGCAACACATGACTCACTGCAACACCTTCTGGCTATCCCGAATCAGCTGACAAATGGGATTCCTGCATGCTGTCCTCATTATCTTCAACATAATTGGGCAGTTGATCGAACAAGAAAACTAAATCATCTTCCTCTTCTGGTTTATTCTCCATTTGAACTTGGGCAATTTGTCTTTGCAATTGAAGACTTTCACCCTCCAAGTTTCGCATCCTACTTTGATTCATCTTATAAAAAGCATTAGAAAACTTGTCAAAAGAATGCAAAGGATTTAGGATCAAGTTTGAATCAACTTCCTTTGTACATTCATTATGCTCATAATCAACTGAGGTTGCAGGACAAACAACAAAAGCTTCTTGTTCTTTATTTGATTTCTCAGATGCTGGCCTGACATTCGTGATTTCAATCGGTCTAGTTTTTTGATATGGCTAAAACTGAGGACTAATGGACTGGTCTTGAACGCAGACAGGCTCCTGAGTAGAATTAGAACTTTTGAAACTTACGATTTTGATATCTTGAGGATTCTGTTTGCATTCAAAACCTATCTCTTGGCCTTGGGGGTAATTCACATTGCAAAAATTAGTGCTTTGCCAATTCATAAAAACCACCTCAGGGTTACAACTTCTTCTTGGGGCCTGTGGATCAGTTTGGAAGGGTGACCTGCTTAGCTGATTAGACTGATAAGGGGCTTGGTATGGCTTATGTTCTTGACTAATTTACCTCTTGATATTAACAGATTCTTTACCAACAGCTTGTAGCATAATTCTACCCTCTTGAAACTCTTGAGAATGAGCTGGAATAGTAGGATCTTGAGTAGTAGCCTGGTGTTCTATGGCTGGAACAACTAGGACAATAGTCAAAAAGGGAACTGTCATGGGCTCAAGTGGCTAGATTTGAGGAACAATGGGTAAGGGAGGCCTTGGGGGTATTTTCCCTACTAGAATAATGTAGTTTTCTTCTCTAACATAAATCTCAAAAGCATCGAGAAGGGTAGATGCACCCAGAGCCTGAATCATAACAAATATTTCACTATCTAAAGCTCTAATATAAAATAGAAAGGCATGTTGTGTGTTGGATCTAGGGCATACAACTGAGAGGGGGGGTGAATCAGTTGTATAAAACTTCTTGCTCTTTCAAACACTTGATTCTTTGTTGTTAGTTAGTAGCATATCAATTAATCATCCATGGAAGCATAATACATAAACACAAGAGCAGATAAGCATCAACACATTGAACACCAAGATTTTGACGTGGAAAACCCGGTTAAGGGAAAAACCATGGGGTGATTAACCCAAGAATTATTCTCTGTTAGAAGAATAAAGAAAAATGAATGGCACATGCCAATTAGGGCTCACTGCCCGAGCACACTGCTCACAAGGAGGCCCACTGCCTACAAGGAGACACACTGTCTACAAAGTGATAAAATTCACAGTCTTGAACTGGAGAATGACATCTCTACCATGTCCGGATCAGTTCCAATTAAGCCCACAAACCTCTGTTCTGCCTTTCGCACTTCTCTTCGCTATGCCACACTCATCCACACACCACGCCCCGAAATGAACTCACAGACTGTTATTTATACAAGACATCGACTTAGGATCAAACATCTAAGTCGGCAAACAATCATAAGAGTATCCGCAAGATGAATAACACATCCGGTCGGCCACCACAAGAACATTCGCAGGATGAACAACTCATCCGGTCGGCTAAACAGAGCAAGAACTTCATCCAGAAGAATAACTTCAATTCCGGGCTCTACTATCAATGCGGATCAACAACACAACCTCAACATGATCCAGAAAACTTAACAAGCCTGCCTGAATGTCCGGATACATCCGCACTTCCTTTACTTGCTGGAATCTCTTGTCTTCCTCATCCGGAACTTCAAGAACACAGTCTGTCGCCACTGTCATAATGCAAGAGGTACTTCCGGACCTCCAAATCATACACAACTCGAGATGGCACATCACAAGGACATCCCAAATACTCTTTCCAATCCGCAGATTAGGATTGTACAATTCTGGACCTCACCGAACCTTTCTGTGATCCTCTGTCACCTCTAAGCACTTGCCGGAACCGGTTCCACACAGACAGCTATAACTTCTTCAGGTCTTCATGCGGACCTCTGAAAACTTGACTGAAGCATCTCAAGACTCATATCTGCAAACCCTTTAATCCGCATCCTCCGATTCTCAACCTATCCAATATATTTTCCTTCTTCTCATCACTGTTCTTCACTGTTCCTGACTGAGGGTAATTTTCTCAATATCCTCAACACACAGCTCATCCAATCCTTCTTGTCGATGTAATATGAGTATGTTGACATCAATGACAACACTTGTTCACCTCATACTTGCAACAGTTGTGGTGTAGGCCTTACTGTCATGGGGATTCTATCTCAAGTTCTCTGAAATTAGTAGTTAAAGTTTGACATATGTTCATGCGGATGCCTCTTGATGGTACTCAACTGCTATAGCAGAGACAAAAGATCAGATTTGTCTTCGAAGCGCTTGTGTAATCCATCTCCTAGTAGATCCCATGACATGATTGAGCCTGCTGTGAGTCCTTGAAACCACTGCAAATCTTTCCCTTTCAAAGATGCAGCTAAGAGTCTGATTGCCACGTTCTCTTGGATAATATTATGCACCAAACATAGAGTTGCAACATCTTGAATATTCTCAACAGTTGTGATGTGATCTTCTCTGATGAAATATAGAAATCCTTTGAGGGATGCAGCTGGAATGTCATCACACTGAGCAAGTTGTAATGGGCTGCCCCCATTAAATGCAACAAAAGGATACGGTCTGGCCATTTATTTAGAGTCGCCAGGATGTTAAAAAAATTTACCTCCAAAGGTTGTTGATACTGAACAAAACACCTACTTCTTCAATAGGTGTTGTTCTTCATGTGTTGATCACTAGATCTGCATGTGAAAATCAGAGATTATAGTCACCAAGTATGCTGATTTTACCTCTGAAAGGATGAACACCTTGCTGCGCATACCAAACAACAAAGAAAGCAATGTGCTTTTGTCCCATTGGGCATGCAAAAAATTGTTATCAATCATATATGCACCCTATGCTAAGCCTACAAAAGACTTAGCTATCTGTTTAAACATGGAAACACTCTCAGGATGTGGGTTTCCTATAGTGAGAGTGAATCTCCAGAGTGATTTGGTTCTCCTTATGATCTTTCTAAACTAATCACTTATCTAAGAAAAGGGATGAGGAATAGCTAGAATGAAGTTCTAGTTTTTCTAAAGATGGTCTAAAAATTTAAATTTTTTACCCATAAACAACTCTCAAGCCTGTAACATTCTGAGTTTCACCTAGGTCCAACAATCTAAAAGTACTTTGCATGAAGGTTTAATTAAAACACAACACACAACTTGGATTAGATGGGCAATAGCTACACAGATTTTAATAACATCAAGACATAATCAAAGGATTAGACATCATAATCATAGTGAAAAAATCAAATCAAAGTTATAAAAAAGGCAACAAATGTGAAATAGGAAAGCTTTGCTGTATTGAACTGAAAGGGGTACATCTAATTCTGAAAAATATGAGCCAATATTAGTTTACAAACTCTCTGCCTATGCTCAAGAGAGAAGAAACAAAGATATCAACTTGAGAAAAACTAAGTCTTTTTCCCCTATTATAACTCCAAAGATCTCCCAAGGAAAAAGATGATAAATCTTCCTAGAATAGCAAATTTGATCCATTTTCGAGCTCCACTAAAAAGCCAAAATAGAGCTTTCAAATCACCTCCAATCTGTATATGAAAGCTGCCAAAATCTTCCTCAAGGTAGACCTCACTAAAATATTTTTTAAAACAAACTTTATTTGCTCAATAAAAGCTTCATTTTTTTAATTGTCCTCATCTGTCTCAAAATAGAGCAAATCCAGAAAAAGATATTTGATTTGCTTTAATAGTTTTAACTGCATAAAATGATGAAATATTAAAAGCAATTTATAAAGAACATTGCTTTAATATTTGTCTTACAATAGGTCCCGCAGCTTTTCCTTCTGATTTGCCTAATCTTACATTTTTTATTTTCTTTTACAAAACAATAATACAAGGCTTATTTTTGTCCATATCTTCCCAAAAGAAAGCAAACTAAAAAATAGAAAGATATTATTTGCTTTACTTTATTTTAAATGCATAAATAATGTATATTTATAAGCAAATTATAGGATATTGCTTTAAATATCATTTTGCAATAATTTTTTGCAGCTTCAAAATTGCAAAAGAAAAAGGGCCCACCATTGTGAATATTCCTTGAAAAATACAAACTGGGTAGGTGAGATATTTAAAGGGTTTTTGTGCTTTATTCTTTTCTCATCTTTGTCTGAAAATCTAAAAAACTGAGATCATATTTTTTGAGATATGATTAAAACATGCGACTACTATCTTCATTTTGTTGTGTATTGTGCTTCTGACGGTTCCTCACAAACTGTAAAGTCAGTTGGTTGGAAATTTAAAGGGTTTTTTCATCCTATTGTTATCTGATTTATATCCAAAATTCTCAAAAACCCAGATCATATTGTTTGATATATGATCAAAACACGTGACATCTATCTTTATTTTGTAGGGTCTTTATGTGACACTGTTTCTCTTTCAGACTCTTTCCACAATCCTCTTAAAAATTGGGGGTAGCATGCTGGGATCAACCCTTGAGGGAGCTCATTTTACTCCACATGCTAATTTGTCTTCAATCAGCTACATGACTTATCCTATACCTACACATGAAACAATCATATTAAAATAAAATATTGAAATTCCATGATTGTATCATTCTCAACTCTTCTTGCATGTGGATGATGTTCATTGATTAATGCATTTTAAACAAAGTGTTATGCCTCTTCTAATTGGATATAGAGATCTCATAACTGAAGATCTAATAGGACCTTCCCACATTTTTGCAGGTTCATGTTGAGATCAGTAGCAGGAACAGAAGACAACTTCAAAGATTGAAGACCTTCAAGACAATGATGGCTATGACCTTCTCTTTCTTACCCTGAACAACACTACAATTATCACTGAAACAAAATAACTATGCAAATAACTTATAACAGAAGAATGTTAACCTTCACTCTAAAAATGAATTTATTCCATCAGCTCTGCCAATTTTAAGCTATGGTGAAAAAATGGTAACAGGGATAACTTCCCATAATCATTTTTTCTTTTCAGTGTCAGGAGATGAGGATACACATTGGTATTTCATCACATCCTCCTTAAGTACATTATAGTCCTTAGGGATATTTCCCTTAGATGGTGCTTTAGGGGCAGAGGGTGTCATTGACGATCCAGTAAAGTTAGGGGCAGCCAACCATTCGGCCTTCTTTAACTCCTACTTGATGCATTTCACAGCATTAGTGAAAGTTTCCTCATCAGATAACCATGCACCTACCAAGTATCTAGTTTGTTCAAGTTTCTCCTTCATGGAGGGTCGTGCCTTCAACATCCTTTGTCGACATAGGTAACGTCCATGTTCTGTTACCTTCTTGCGAGGTGTGGTTTTAATTTTTACCATCCTGGCATAGAACATCCAATCATTAGCATACTTAATGTTGGATACATTAATCATCAAGTACTGAGCTCATTAGCTGCATGTGTTGAACCTAGTAGCTTTGATACCATATGTAACATCACTTTCCATAATGCTCAAGATTTAACTTAAACATGTAACTTAATCAAGTCATTAATTAAGAATTGATAGAGATAATCAAAATTTGAACCAAATGAAACATATTCTTTTCCATCAATTAAGCATGTTAATCAAATCAAGGTATAACAAAGCTTACAATCTAGTAAACCATTACAATCTTTACTAAGTAACCATCACTAATCAAATACAATATATGCTCTAGGCATCTTAATCAAGTTTTACATTACAATAGACTAACTAGTCATAAAATGTAAACACACTATCTTGAACCAATGACATCTGTCTTCATAAGCCTCAGCTTGTCTCATGCTAGAAAAGGAGAGCATCACCGTGGTGCTTTTCCTCCAACTATGGACATGTGGTCCCCTGCTTATCTTCCTAACTAGAAGAGGCCTAGGACCCTTCATGGAAAGGTTAGACATTAGAAACCAATTGGATAGCCATCTGAGTATCTAGTGTTGTGTCCTTCCTAATGTCTCACAGTCACACACTATAGATCCACTCTAACTTGTATGACACTACTGGAGACACTAGGACATCTGGAACATTGTGGACTAACAATGCATGCAGAGATTGATGCATTACTTTAGCCAAAGTTTTTCATACATACATGTTGCACAATGAATGTCATCGTATGTCCACAACCCTAACTCAACTTATAAGTTGTCATGTCCTATAGTAAGTTCTTCATGACCCAATTCTTTAGGTCTTGTGTGAGTGGGATCAATTTGAATCACTATCTAGACTTGGACATTCGACTCCCTCCATTGGTTGGTTACAACTAAAATATGTTATTTTCATAACAATAATCTAGTGACTCCTCGTCACCAGGTTTGTTTTCATTTCATATCAAGTTCGACCATTTGACACCTAGGTCACATATGGTTTGCAATTTTGGAAACAAGTCATCTCATATGATGAAATTGAATACATGTACTCAAGGCATACCTTGCCTTAGTAGACTAGAAGTAAAATATTCATAACTCATAGCATTTAACAATAAGTCTTAAATTAAGACTCATAATGAATAAATTAGTATTCTTTTGTAAATACATTTCAACAGTTTCATTATGAGACCATGTTCTCAATGGTCTCACCACCTCCATACTCAAGGATATAATTATATAATCTTGATAGTTTAAGTAAGCCTAAAAGTGTTTCATAATCATCTTTTCATATAAGCTTGGTTGGGTATCCGTTTTGGTGTATACACACTATTTTTTAAATGCCTCCCAAGCTGCCATCATAGTCAGGTGACTATATTATGAATGTTAATGCCTTCATGGCTGAGACCACAGTCATATGACTGTATTAATCACTTATGATAACAAACATTATGGAGTTATTTCCTGCTCCATTCGAGAGTTCATAAACTGTATCCACGTCATTAAATGATGTGAGTTTATCATTCTTTAATAACAAGACTAGCCGATACAGCTTCATGCACTGGTTATTCTTTGCAAAGTTAAAGATGTAAAAAAAATTATAGTTGGGTCGTGAGACCCTAGCTCAGACATAGAAAGGATTTCATTCTAAAAGACTCAGCCTTGCAGCCTTGAGCAAGAAACATAGTCAACACATAGGGCAGTCGATGCTCAACTTCAAAACCTTGAGCCTAACCATCAATAACATTATAATATTTTGCTGCCTCAGCCACACGGCCTAGAGGGCAGTCTCCAAAATAAGTTTTCAATGTTTATACAATCGGCCTTGCAGCCTACAATAATATAAAAAGATTCCTTTAAGTTCAAAACTCAGCTTAAGGCTATGAGTTATTCTTGACATAAAGATAATCTTGGTATGCTCAACCTTAAGCCTAGAGCCACAGTAAGAGATAAATCTGAGAAACCATAATAGCTCGGCTGTAACAGCCTTGATCCATGGCTAACTAAAGATTTTCATAAGGAATGGCATGGCCTCACTAGCCTCGTGCCTCTGAGTTACGACAAATAACTTCATCTTAATAAAGATTATTCATGATCATTGATCAATATATATAATAAAATAGGATTACATCCTTCATATTACCTAGTTAATGATTTCAATGGAGACGTCATTCTAGTCCAAATCTCCTTCAAACTACACACGACTTGTAATCCACTTGTGTTTTCTTTGTAGCTTTTTCTACCTTGCTTCTAACAACCAACCCCAGCCTACTATTCCCCAAACAACAAAAACCAAAAACTGCATCCCTAGAATACGATCACCCCCAGCTCAATAACCCTCAACCGACCCTTTAGATCCCATCTTGAAAGGTAACTACCTTTCCCACTCGGTCAGTTCCCACAAAAGGTGGCTAAATTCTGGCATCATGCTAGAAAATGGATGAGCTTAAATCTCTCCATCACTTCACAAAGTCGACCAACAACGATTAAATAACATTCAATTGAAATTGAATAATATGATAAAAGAGATAATAACAATATTATTATTATGGCAATTTAACCTATAATAGGGTTTTAATCCTTACTAAAGGATTAAAATTGAATAATAGAAAGCAAAAAAGAAATCTAGATCGTCAATTGTCGGGTCAAGTAATTCTCCTCCAAATTCGACTATCATCCTTAGTCGAAAGACTAAGGAACAACATCCTTGATAACAAAAGATTATGACAGACTTCTTTGCCTCTCTACAGGATTGTCGCTCAACTTGAGATGATGCTTCAAGAACATCGACTGGTCTTCATGACTATTCTAAATGGCATCAAAGACATAACAACTTACAGAGGACATGAAAACTAAGAAAATAGGCATGACATGTGTCAACTTAGAAACAGAGTTTAGAATAAAGACATAAAAGTTGATACTCAGATGGCTATTCAACCCTTTGCTTTCACAATGTCTAACCATTCCTCCAAGATGATATTCTCCTTCCTTCTTCAAAGGATGTTCATTTTCCTAGTCACACTCAGGACCACAAGATCATGATCAGTGTATCGTTATCATGTCTCATAACACAATTTAATTAATTTATAAAACAAATTATCATCAATAACTATTTCATAATCAAGAGTTAAATCAGATATTTCCACAATATCAAATCAATTAACAATGTCTAATCCTCATGATTATCATACTAAGTTAATGATTCAGTCTAGTTGTAATTTGGGGATGTAACATACCAAAGACTCCATGAGTCCTCCATGTCTCCAAGATGTTACACATCTTTAAATAGTTCCCTTGTAAATGCGAAAGAACCCTTCTACAACAATAGGATCTAAGAGCTCCTCCTAGTAACATCTGCAACACTAAAGAAGATCATCCATCACCAAGTGATGAATTTGCAGTCATTACTAAAGCTCACACTGAACCATGATAACCAAGCTTTCCAAGCACCATGACCAAATCATCTGCTAATCTGAAAATCCTCCAAGTCCACACATTAACATGTCCATATTATAATAAAACCAAGTGGCACTAAGATCTTCAAACCAAACAAAAAATATACCATCACTGTCAAAAACTTACACAAAGATGTGTATCCAAGGTATTCATGACATTGTCATACACATGCTATAGGTCCCCTTAGCTGACTATTCAGGTACTCTACACAATCCATCCTCTCACCTCAAAGGAACCACACCAATGCAAAAGTGACCACAGACAAGGCCAGCTAACAAGTCTGCATAAACACTGAATCAATCTTGTGGATATAGACAATCCACTTCCAAGTAATCCCACTACAATCAATAGGTTGTACACACCCACAAAACTACATAACTTGTAGATCCAATCCATTGAAACATGTAAAACCATCATTGCACTAGTAATTAGCAAATAGAGATTAAAATGAGAATTACCATGTAAAATACATGACTCAAACACTGGATCATGCACAAATCCTATTTGCTAAATAGGTCCACAGCTCGAGCACCATAGTCACAGAAACCACCAAGCATTACCACATAAATGCTGAGTGACAGATCATGCACTAGCAATTTGATGCAGAGAAAGCATCTCACCACCTCACACCATGCATAGAGCATGAATGTAAAACTGCAACTATCTCATCCAGCAACACCCGAACGCTAGGGTCTAGAAAATAGCTTAACTACAACTTCACAAAACCACAAGTTTTTTCTCTTGACCATGTAAAACCTACAAAACCACTGTGTCTTAAAAAACACCCATGCACATCCATACCCACTTCACATCTGGATGAATCAAAAGTCTAAAACAAAAACACTATATTAATAGTTAAACCAGAATAATGGTTTATCATAAATATGCATAACCATAGATTTATTTTAGGAAAAAATGTAAAACCCTCAGATCCAAAGAACATGAATCTAATCCATGCAAGTACAAAACATCCTTAAAAGGAAACAATAGTTTAGGAACTTCATTCCCACTTGTAGGCCAACTCCACAACCACCAACATGCACATGCATCTGAGAGAGTTTGGCTATTGCAGAAGCTTTATGTCATCTAATGATCAACTTCATAGCCTACATGCAATCAGGGTAACAAAAAACAATGCCTTCTAATACCAGGAATAAATACCCAGGATAAGCACATTACTCTATGGCTAAACAATAACACAAGCTCCTCCATATCACCAAGGAGCCTCTCACAGAGACACCTAATATGAAAGCTTTGTTGCAACACAACCATAAAGAAAAAAATCCCACCCCATGCATCAAGATTATTTTGTTGTCAACTAGGAGCCTTAGATCACATCATTTCAATATGACCAACTCCAGTTTCTCCATCTTCACAATCCTTCAAGCTACGTGTTATCTCATGAAACTGAAACAAATGAGCAATCACCTTCCACTCACCATAGGATCAATCATCAACTGATTCCTTCTAATTTCCTCAAGCTTTCTAGGCTAAGAAATCTTCACAGAAGGAATACCCAGAACCAGAAACACCAGGAACAAACAAACCCTAGTAGAAGGCTCTGATACCACTTGTAAGGAAATGAGATCATCTTAGAATGAGCATCTGAGAATAGTAGTATCTTTGGTAGGTTTAAATTTCTTTAGATTGCCTCAAAAACTCATACAACTATTCCACAAAATGGAATAAGACATAGTTCATTTCCCATCACTAATCCTATTGAGAAAAGTTCATACATGTTTTAACCATTTTCAACAACAAGCAGAAATAGATTCACCAACAGAATCATAAAGCATGAAAGATGGATTAGAAGACATGGACACACAGATTTATGTGGGGAAAACCCTTACAGGTAAAAAACTCCACACTCCAAAACCTCAGACCTATTGTATTATTCAGCAAACAAAGAATATAGCTAGAATATAATGCGGGATCTAAGCCTTTAAATGAAGACTTTCCATCTTGTTCAATCTAGAGAAAACCTGATAGCATAACATTTCCCTGATCAACCTCTCTCTACTCAATTGAATAGTTACTACTTTATAGAATGTTTAATGTTCACTTAACATACATTCTCAACCGTCGTTACAACATTCAACTCACATTTCCAGGAATGACAACCGCTTCAACTTCTATATTGAACCGAATAGTTACAATGTAGGTCAATTTCATCTAGTTCCCAACCAACCACCTGTTCTAGATTCTCTGCTATACCAAAAACCAATAGATTCAGTTCATGTAGCAAACAGTTGTTATATGGAACCTAATCAGACTCGGAGGTTAAATTTTCCCCACTTTTATCGACGTAGTTTCCCTCCAAATTATAAAGGTGTTGGGAGTTATTTTTCTATTAGCTGACATAAAAAAACCCTATTTTTGTAATCAACATAAGGCTTGATAAAAGTGGCTAAGGGTTAGGGTTTCTATTGATGTATTCTAGCATTTTTGCAGTGGTATTGAGTTGTAAGGATTGCTGGTTGTAATCGGTTTGATTTACTGGATAATAATATTAGACTCTCTGTTGGTGGATGTAGCCCAAGTTTGGGTGAACCACGTTAAAACTTGTCTCTCACTGTTATTACTTCTTTGTATTTTCATTCCTTTGTTTAATCTTTATTTGCATTTAATTGATATCTTCTATCGACTAACCCTAACAACAGTTACTTATTTATTTTAACTGTCAGAGATGCGTTGAAGCCATCAAAGAGACTTCATTCAAGCTCTCCTCAAAATCTCAAAGTCTCATTGATATCCACTTTGTTCGCCAACACTTCACATCTAATCTTTCACCACAATCCTCATCACCTAGGTGGCATTCCACATACATTGTATTGGGCTATCGAGAAGACTCAAGACAGAGTCCCACTAATATATCTAAGTCACTCTGTGGAGAACCAATGCTTTGTATCGGCTATCTAAGGGACAACTTAGAGACTCCCACTAAACTTACATTGTTACACTAATATTGCCAAATCACATTAGGTTAAACATCCTCCATTGACTACAACCAATCCTCGCTCTCCCATTTAGCACCAACTAGGTCCCACCAAGGCACCGCAGGCTAGTAGGTGCCGTTGGATGAAGATGATCTCAACCAATAGCATACACACACATGAAATTGATTGGGCCCCACCATGGAGCCTACAGGCTTGCAAAATAGTCAACATATCAATCCATATGGTTCCCACTGCCAAGTCACCACCACACCTTCAACAGTATCGACTCATCAAAGGGACATGTTCCAAAGTCCCACTAATGATGCAATATCTCTTTGATGAAGAGTTAACACCAATGCAGAGAGCTTATCAGACCATCAAGGGGGCTCAAAATAAGGTCCCACCAAAATAGAACAATCAAGTCAATGAGGGAATAAATACAACACTGTGAATATCAATCCAGTAATTTGAGGCATATTTTCCAATAACACATTTCTCATCAACTTTCCTCGAAATCGATGCGTGTAGATATCTCTTTTTTTCTACTTTTCAGAATAAGCAAGAAGAAACAAGGGGGGCATATATCTCCCTCAATTTCTTTCCTGATCATGTCTCATTATTCAACCCCCTTAGTGTTTATGAACATACTTATTAGTGGTGGTTGCAGGGTGATTTGATTTTCTAATTTTCTGACAAGTGTTCCATTGTAGGTTGTGATTCCTAACTTTGTGGTCTTGTACAATTGTAGACTTTGGGGCTTCTTCCTCTCTTGCGACAATACTTTATCATCCTCTACAATATCCTTTTGGATATCCTTTTCATGATTGTTGTATTTACTTTCCTTTAGTTTCATATGCATGTAGTGTCATATGGCCACTAAAGTGGGTGCTAAATGTTATGTTGGAAATTGTCCTCCTGTATGGAATGGTACAATTTATCATGGTTTAGCTCCTCTCCTTTGGTGACCTTTCAACCTAGTTTATTTCAGACCTTCACAAACCCTAACTGACCTAGGCCTAATTGGAAGAATGACATATTTTGGAGTAACTGAAGATTGAAGGTGAAAAGTAAACTTGGATTTGGGATCCCCTAACCTCCTTAAGGTAGTCTTGAGCAGGAAATAAAGGCTTGGACTTGGGCGCTAGTGCCCTTGTCCTACCCTATTTCCTAGGGTCCTAAATTTTGGAGGGATGTCAGCTATTGCTGTGTGTTCCAGGATTCCATTTTCAAATTTTCATTTTCATACGATGTTGACATATTATTTGAAATTTTGAAATTCCTAAGGTTAGATATTTAAAGACATTTGAAAATCATTTTATCACACACAATCTTGATTTAATCTTTATGCCAAAACTCTTTCAAAATTACCATTGAAGATCAGTGATTTGTTGAAGCTCTTAAATTTATTTGAATTTGATTTCATGGAGACAATGGATGGAGATGAGGAATCAAGATCTTGAGACTATCTTGTTCTTCCTAGATTTTGTACACCTTTTGTATGATTAGGAGAAGGGTTGAAGCCTCCAACATCAAGCTTGGAGATCCTCTGCGGACATTGCTAATTCGACTTCTAGTTCATGAAAGTCTTCATTATTTTCATCTCTTTGAGGTGAAGTTGTGTTTGTTCATTGAGTGGAAAAAATTATTGATCTTTCCTTGATGCTTGAGTCATCTAGGGTTTTATGTTTCTGCATAGACTTTGTTAGGTTTACACACACTTCTGCAAATATTTATCTTTGGCTATTGTTGAGGTAGGAATACCAAAAATGAGGCTTGATTGAGGCAAGATTCTATATAGCCGTAACCATCTTTCTCCTCCTTTTACATGTGTAAGTTGCATTTGTCAAGATCTGGCAAAAAGGAGCAACATGAAGGTAGATATTGTAGACACAATCATCACCAAATTTAGATTTTGAGATTCTAAGACTTTCGGGACACTGGCACTAGCACCCTAGTCCAACTGGGTGATTTTTTCGGGATATGGAAGCCTCTCGATAGTGAAAAGCAACTGGTGTAGAAAATCTCGACATCCAGAAACATTCAGGACACTGGCACCAGTGCCCTAGTCCAACAACCCCTTATTTCTCGGGTACACTATTGAGATGATTTACTTACTCAGCATTTTTCTAATCATTTCATTTCTATTTGTAACAAAAATTGAGTTATTATAGTTTGATTTGCAAATTAGAGTTTTAAGGTTAGAAGAAGATACTAGCTTGTAAAACCTAATTCAAACAGTCACATAAACATAATTAACAGGAAAAGGGAACATTGGAAATTAGTAGTTTATCCCTAAACTTATCGCTTTCTTCCCTATTGCTTTAGTGCGTGAAAGTGTAGTACTTGAAACCTTCTATCTTGTTTCCACGTTTTCAGTCTAAACAATTTCATATAATCAATCAAACAATTCATCAACTATATGAATGGAGTGAATTAGATAATTTTTTATTTCATATAATTGATAAAATAATCTAGTGTGTTTTGATTTGATTATGATATATAAGGTATGAATAGAGAGATTCATGGAATGAATAAAAATTGTCTTATTCAATTTGATATTATCTATTACTTTAGCAAAGAAATACTGAGTTCTTTTATTTGCATGTTTTAATCCTAGTTTTCAAAGAATTATCATGGTTTGTCATTTTTTATTTTTATATAAATTCTACTATTATAGTTCTTGTCACCCAAATATAATTACTATAGCACTTTATATTTCCTATAGCACATTTACAGTTCTTGTAGCAACTTGTCTAGTTCTTGTAGTAGTTTTGAGATTAGCTTGAAAGAGTGATTTTTGTCTTCATTTGATAATTTAGTTGAATTTTGATACTCTCAAACTTACTACCAACAACCCTTGCGCAAACAACCACTATGCCTTTTGCAAGTGTTTTATCTCAATTAAAATAAGTATTAAACTAAATTTAAACCCCTAAGTTAAATTTTTACCAAGTATAAAGTCATAAATTGCTCACCAAATTAGCCTCACTTTTCTCCAAAAAACACACAAAGATTATTGTAAGATAATGAGGATGCAAATACAAAGAGAAAGATATGCAAATGCAATATGCTCCAAGATGCCCAAATGAGAGTTATAGGGAAGCATTTATAGAATATACCTTTAAATATTAAGATAACTTAATAATCATACGAATAACAATGTAAATACACTAACCAATATAGGAAAGTGTATACTTAACCATGTTTACTAACTACAAGATATCACCTACCTAATTTAGCCTATCTTAAGGTGCATGATAATGCAAGAAAAATGAACTAAATGGATAACTAATAAAATGCACTAACACACACATTCTTGCATCTTTTATACATCTACAACAATGCTCATCCATGCACTTGTGATGATAACATGCTCTATATACAACAATCCAATAAAAAAGATAATGTTGGTAAAGTAGATAAAGCACAAAAGTTTCTATAGGACATTCAATGTGTTCACCAACATGTAGACTAAATTTTCTTATGCTAATAGAAGTACAAAGAGCACCATCACATGCATCGCACACCTCACTCATTCAAGATTAGTGACCAAGTCTTATCACTATAGTGTGTCCCACTTGTGGGACATCCTTACTTTTGCTTGAAATTACATATCTTTGAAGGGGGTTAGATCAAACCTGCTTCGATCAAATCCCCTTGGATAGAACCCCTAGGATTAAATCAAACCCCCAATGGAGTCTCCTCTAAACTTCTCAATATGTTGACGAAAAGGCAATTTTGCTTCACCTTTTGGGGATCAAATGAAGTTATTTGGAAATTCCATTTTGTATGTATGTATCCTTTGTATTACCTTTCCAAAAATTATAATATGTAGTATGTTTTCTATAATATTCTATTTAAAAATAAAATTATAATGAACGCAGGTCTATTTTGAAAAAACAATGGCTTCTATTCAATACACTAGGAAAAATAATAAACATTGTTAGAAAAATTTCAAAAAATTCACTACACTTCACATAGATGTCCTTGTTTCAATGAAAATGAGAATTTTAACTTTGATATATATGCTAAGAGAAATGTGCTACAGAATAATATAAGTCTAAAAACTTTGTTAGTACTAATTCAAAAATTAATAATAAATAACATATTTAATAAAAATTACCAAAAAATATCCATGCACTAGATAGTGGAGTTAATGGTCTAATTCAAATAAATCATGAAAAAAAAATTTAGTGAAAGTTATGCATTATGGAATAATGTCACTCAATAAAAATAATAGAAAAAATAAAAATTGATTAAAAAAAATTTTAAAAATGATAGAAAATAATTCTTTTAAAATATTAAAAAAATATAGCTTGAATCTACATAGAAAATTGCACAAACCATTAGTTTACATCATCCTTAAGTTATTGACAATTTAATCCGTACAATTGACACAAATTGAAAATTCTAAAAAATCATGATTTTGATCATCCCACTTAGCCCAAAAAGTGGGACACACTATTGTGTTGTAACTCTAGACAGAACAATTCAAGTGTCCACACAAAAAGATGAAGAATTTGTGCTATGGTCCTTACACAATTTTACACATAGTTGGTGAGACTTTATTTGTTCTCTATCTCTTATAGTACTTGGGTCCTCATCTTGTATGTAACATCAAAAATTTTAATTCATACTTTCATCTTCTTCGTGAGTCTGTGCTAACTTAACATTCTTTAAACATGGAGCATGAGCACTTTCGCATAGTTGCACGGAATGAGAACATACAAACAACTATCACATGGACCTTCTAAGGTTCACATAATTTGTTCAAAGTAGCTAAGATAGGATATTAAACATTTCAAGAAAAGTGGTACAATCTTTAACATCTCTATGTCCTATGCCCAAAACTCATCAAAGACATGATGGAGGCCATTACTTCTGAAGAAAGGGTGAATGATCATTATGTAGTCATGTCAACATTTGAGAATCTTAATTGCATCTTGACGCCACTAATGTGCATGACTAAGAAACACATGACTTTGGCACACCTTTGTGCCACATCTAGTTAATCTTTCATAGTTAACATCCTTTACTTGTGGCATCTGTAAAAGGTTTCTCCTTTAGCAATGGGATTACAATTGCCAAGTAGTTGGAGAGTTAAGTGGTTTAGGACATGCACGTCATTTTATCTTCTCAACATATTTTGTAATGATATAGTACATATAGAAATTCAATGCTCCATGAGAGAGGTTGGACAAATCAATAATTTAGGTAAACTATTTTGATGTCTCCACCCCTTTCTTGTTACAAGAACTCTCATTCCTAGCCTTGATATTGTAAATTCTATTTGTCCCCTAATAATTTATATTTAGATAGAAGTAGAAAATAATTGTTGGCATTCTTCTGTTATTTTTATTTTGTGTTTGATTGCATAACTTACTTGTATTCTTGTGCATAATCTATTTATTAAACCCATCTTTACTAACATTGCTCTTTCTTTGGGACCACCTAGGATTTGGATCTTACCCAATTTCATCAAAGTAATGTGAATTGGGGTGTACATAGCCCTAATTGTGCATATGATTGAACCATTTATATAAGTAATTAGTTTTCATGTTGTATGATTAGGGCTATGTGAGGTCAACTTGATGAACCACTTTCATGCAACCACGCTCAATTATCCAAAATTGTATTAATGCTTGTATAACAATTATAAGTAATTGGTTCAATTAAAATGCAATTGGGGTTTTCCATGATAGTCTAATCCATGTGCATCTAGTTGTGTGATTTGGGATTCAGTTATCCATAACTAAGTATATAATTAGCCTAGTTACATGTAATTGGTCTAATAATATAAAAAATTGGGGCTAAGTTAACCTAACTATATTGACTTGTTCCATGTAGTGTGATTTGGAGCTCAATCAATGCCATTTGAACATCTAATTAAACCAATCACAAGTAATTAGTATAATTCATGTGTGGTTGGAACTAATTGGGTCTACCTAAGCGAATTTATGTCTATGTAGCACTAATTTGTTCCATATCATTAATTACATAAACACATATGATTAAGGTAAGTTGAGGGAGACAATTCATAAATTTGTAAATATTAGATATGCATTCAAGTTTCTTTTATGGAAATCACTTCTATAGTCAAGACAATAACCCACAGTGACAAACAAAGTTTTCCTAGTTCCATAACATTTCTCTAAAGTTCACTGGTCACTTCTTACATCTTTTATAACTTATTTGCATCAAAATTCTAATTAAATACACATGTTTACTTATTTAATATTTCAAAATATTTATTGTGAAATACATTTTATCAATTTCCAACTCTAATTCCTAAAATATCTATCAAAAATAAAAATCTATTATTTTATAATAAAATTTATGAAACAATTTTATTTTCATTAGATTTGATACAAATGGAATTCCCCCATAATTTTATCACATTAGGTGACCTCCCTATCAAATATTGATATACCTTATGGTTTATAAACAATCTTCTCATTTCAACCCATCACCCCAGAATTAAAAGGATACCAATTGAAACGAAAGACAGATTCATTTATTTTCCAGATGGAGTCACAACACTAGTGATATCACTTATTATCAGCCACATTGCGAGCACTAAATGAAAAGACGTAACTCTTTTAATTGCCACCGAAACTTTTTCTGATTTTCTCTACCTCTTCCAAACTAATTTGGAATGCCTTGCCCAGAATTTGAGGAGGAATGGCTAGATTCGAAGCGAATGTGACCAATGGAGTAATAGGGTTCCCGGGACTTTGACTGTTAAATGCAGATATCAAACTCAGATGACTACCACCAATGTTTTGAAGGAAATGAAGTGTCCCCTTGGGAAATACAAACACATCGCTGGTTTTCACAGTGTGAGAGAAAAGATTGCTGGAACTATCCATGAAGCCCACGAGTAATTTTCCTTTCAATATGAAAATGATTTCAGTGGCTCTGGGATGTGTATGAGGAGCCACCAGTGTACCCACATCAACATCTGCACGAACAAGTGAAATTCCCAGCGTATTGATGCCTGGCAACAGCTGTGCAGATGTAAATATTGCTGCAGCCCCGAACAGGCTGCCTGATGTATTCGTTGGGCTTCCCAGAGCCAACATGGTAAAGTGATTTACAGATGTCTCACTTGAACTCAAACAAGGCAACCCATTCATGAAAATTGTAGAGGACTTGGTATCCGCTACGCAATAATCCTACAATGCATCTGGATCTGCACTTGTCATTGGAACTAAAAATAGCGAAAGGAGAGGAATTGAAGAAAGAAATACTCTACCGGGGCTATAGACGCTTGTTGGCAGTGGGGCTCTACTTAGGAGAATTGTAACGATAATCTTGTCGGGGCTATGGACGCCTGCTAGCAGCAAGGCTCTATCCGGCTGGCTATGAGGGAATGACATCAACTAGGTAGTCTAATATCAGTCATTGGTTTGTTCAACTAATTTTCAAGATGAGGAGTATTAATCACGTGCACCCACTTAAACTGAAAAGAAAATTCATGCACCTTATTGAATACATTAAGTCTCAAGTTAAATAATGATTTGTAGAAAAGATAGTTGGAAGTTATGAATTTATTTCATTTAGTTTCCTTTAATGGTTTTAATTTAATTATTTTGTTCAGTTGCTAGTTGTTGTGATGTTCACAACACGCCCCATTTTACTCCTTAGCAAAATAAGGACCCCTGTTGTGGCTGTTGCTTTTGCTTGTGTGTGTGGGTTTGCTTGGTGGTAAAGGGAAAAAGAGTGAAATTTACAAACCTTGTTGAAAATAAACAAAAAAAGTACCAGAGCTGAATATGGGTGAATTCCTTGTCAAAAATAAATAAGGGTTGCTTTTTGAACCATCTTAAAATTCCCAATATTTTGCTAGTTATGTGTGCTTTTTGGTAAAATGCATTGTGGTATGGGTTTGTATGCTGCATCTACAAAGTCGTTTGTATATACAAGGTCACTCATATACAAAGTCATTTGTATATTGGGTCGTTGTATGGTCACAAAGGAAGTCATCGGGTTTATATACATTGTTGTACTTGTATGCATTTGCTAACGTTTTATTTTTACATACAAGGTGGACCCGACGGAGTCAAAGTTTAAATGCATAGTCCATTGTGTCCATTGGATGCATTTTTAGTTTGTATGTTTGAAAAGTGTGAAATATACAAAGTTGACATACAACGATATATACAAATCACGGAACCAAAATAATCATGAAATAAGGTTAAATCCTTGTATGTTCCGCCTTGTATAGATGTTTCGGGACATACATTGCAGTACATGCAAGGCAGAATTTAGAAAAGATTTAAATCTGATATAATGGATGCATTGAGACTTAGTGTATATCGAAAAGATGCATTTCGATATATACAAGCTGGATGTCAAAAGGAAATTAAATACAGAAAAATCCTTGTATGTTTGCGATGTACATTTTCGATATACAAGACGAAAAATACAAAGCACCGGATTCGAAAAAGAAATTAAAAGTAGAAAAGTCTTTGTATGTTCAGTGCGCTTGTATGTTTACAATATGCATGTTCGGGATACAAGGAAATGAATGCAAAGAGGGAGGATTTTGGAGCCGTTTTAGAGCCTGATAACATGTTTTTAGTCAACGATGGTTGACTCAACTATTCTTAACGTCATATATACATTTGGATATGCGGATGTTCACAGATGCTTAATATTCATTGCTCGATATTCAAGCTTGCATGTTCAGGGCCAGATTTATAATGTAATGTTTATTTTTTGTGCCAAGGTATTAAATGATGATGCTTAATTCTTGTCTGTTTGTTACAGGATGTTGGAACTATTTGGAGTTCGGTTATATGTTGCAAAGTGAAATGGCTGAAAATTGCAGAGTTGCAGACACAGAGGCAACATGAGCCTGAACTGAGGAAGATATTATCAAATGCATTGTTTGCCAGCTAGAGAATGAATCAAGTCTAAAATGCTAGAATATTATATGCCAGCTGTGTGATTGCCAACTAGCAGGCACATGTTGTCCATCTGGACCGTTGTTTGTTCTGAGAGGATCCTAATCCTTGGATCATTGTAACCATTTTCTGGTTTCTATTCTATAAAAGGGCCATGACTTGTCATAACTAAAAGAGAAGGAAGGAGACGCACAAAGGTCAATCATTATATATTTGACCAAAAAGAGGGAGAAGAAAGGGGGGAAATAATTTCATATAGGAGATCGGATTACTAAGACTAATGAGGACTGAATTGTTGAAATGTCAAGGTTCTTTCTTCAGATCATAGTAAATGTACTTGTTCTAAAGCATACTGGATGAAGATGAAGCTTCAGATTACATCCTGATTGTAAACTTTACGTAATCTTCAAGTTGATTCCTAGATATGTAATGGTGAATGTTGTGTTGAATAGAAGCACTTTCATTTTATTGCATGTTGTTGTCAACTTTTCCTTTGAAGATTTGCATTGGATCATGCGGATTTGTGGAATGTCCTGGTGAAGTATGATTTTAGTTTTCTTCTCTTCATTACTGTATCAGAACATGTATGTGGATCAGTGATCTCAGTCAAGTAATTTTGGGAATCTCACTCTCTAAACCCTATCTTTGTCATTCCTTTTTCTTAATTTCATTGAATCACCATCACCTTAACTGCAAATCATGATAAATAATAAGCAGAACAGATAAATCTACTGACATCCTATAGATAACTAAAAGTCATTAGCATATTTTGAGCTAAATGCATGTAGTGTTGAAAATATCATGCAAAGAATTACAAATAATGGTAGAAATCATGCAAATACCAACTTGTATACACATTATTTGAGTAAATTCATAGTGTAGAGGTAGAATTGTTGGAGATTTATGCAGAGAAGACATAAAGGATAGGATATTTAGAGGAAATATTGAAGAACTTTGTAGGAATAACTGAAATACGTAAGGCCCCTGAATGATTAACAGCAACACACATCAACCACTGAGTAACGTCAGTCTATTATGAACTAATCAACGGAGACTTGGGATCATGAATTCTTTGAATTCATCGTATCTTTCAAGATAAATAAAGGTTGTTGTGTAACTTTTATTTCATGTTTGCTTGTGAGTAACATCATCATCAACAGGACTGTGGCACCATACGGTGGCACCACATTCGTCCCAAACACAATGTAACATGGCTTTCGCCATTCAAATCACAATTTGTTACTTCCCTTTTATCATTGTTCAATGGTTTTTTATTTCATTTAAATAAAATGAAATCTATTTTCGGTGATAGAAATGTTTACAGTCTTTCATTGTTTAAATTGATTCACTCTGTATATATAAAAATATATATGTGTGTGTGTATATATATATCATAAAACTGCCTGATATGTATATATATATATAATGATCAGCAATAATCTTTTCTCTAATAAAAAGAACTGATATTTTTGAAATCCATTCCACAAGAAGAACACACAAAATAGTTTGGAATAAAAACCTAGTTTTGATCTTCTATCTGTTGATTCCTTCAAAACCTTTGTCTTCTCGAATATTTCTCTAATCTAGATCGTTCTCCCTTTTGTCCAAAATTCCCTTTTCTAATCCTCACAGTTCATTTGTTTTTGGTTTTCAATTGCAGAGATGAGGAAGATAATTTTGAGAATGCAAGGTTCCCAATAAGCTTTCTGTGAGAAAGTGATTTATAATTCCTCTTTTATTATTTTCTTTCCTCATAGGTTTTTGTTTTCTTTGATTTTTTATTCCCTAAATTAAGCTTGTTTTTCTAATTTTTCTATTGTTTTTCTTGTTTGTTTTTTTTGTTTTTTTTCTAAAAATCTTGTTTTATTTCTTTTTTTTTCTCCATTTTATCAATAAATATTATTAAGTAATCTACATGATTATCACAATTTTCCAATTAAACTATTATAATCATTCTTCAAATCAATTAAATAATTAAATCATTTATTCTATTTTCTATGCACATACAAAATTTAAATAACAATAAATTAATAGTCTAATTAAATCATAATTAACTAACTATACAATAAAATCATCTAATTTTAAAATGCAATTAAACTAAACCATAAAATTAAATCAGTAAATATGCAAACAAATGTAACTATATGACTCTATTATGAAGTGTGTGTGAGATATCCCTCCATCCTAACCCTACCAGGTTGCTAACCTCCTTTTCCTTAACCACACCCTTGCCTTCGACAACCTGTCACTCATGGTAAACTTGAATTTGCGTTAATAGGTTAGTAACCCAATAGCCAAAGCATAGCCGAAGCAATCAAACTAATAATCATGAATATAACATTCATTACAAATCATCTTTTCCCATAATAAAATAATCATTCATCTTTAAAATATTCATCTAACCACACAATTATCCTTGTATTATTTCCATATAAAGAAAACACATATAGCATCTAAGTTTGAGACATGACAACTTAGGTGCCTTTTTGTTTATTGTTGTTATTTTTCCAAAGCCTTCAAAGGGTCCATAGCATCATTACACTCACCAATTATCAAGCCATAGTGCTCTTATCTCACATTGAGCTCATTCAAAGCTTTCTAAAACTCATTCTTTTGCTTCCCCATCCCACTTGCTACCAAGAGAACAACCTCGTTGTTGTAGGAGGATGAAGAGGTTGCCATACACAAGGATTCCTAAGGGTAGTGAAGGCTCATCAATATCCATATTTTAGGTTTTTCATGTTTAGTAGTAATTAAATCACAAATCTTGCTCTTGGAATAATAATCATGTAATTGTGATTTCCTTGATAAGTTAATTTGAGTTTCTTAGATTAGCTTGTTTTAAATAGATAAATTACAATTTTAGATTAGTTTCATTTAATGTACTTTTCAATTCTTAGTTTAATTCAAAATCGATCTCAAAAATACAAAAACATAGAATAATTGCATTATGTAAATTCATCTTAGTTTGCATACAACTTTCAATTCCTAGATTAATTTAATTCATCTTATTTCAAAAGATGGAGAAAAGAACAAAAAATGTTGTTTGCATACATCATAGCTTGCATACATTGAAAAAACCCACAAAATACCAAAAACATTAAAAAACCTCAAAAAAAGTGAAACAAGTTCACACAAACCCTCAATTTCATCATGAGGTCAACATAAAGTCAACACAAGTTGAAACTCCTTGATTTCATCACAAGGTCAACAAACTCGAGAAAACACCTAGCAAAACCTTAGTTTACATCACTAAGTCAAAGAGTCAACTCTTGGTCAACTCGAATTCACTCTGTCTATCCAAGCATTCGAATATGCCTTGGAATCAAAGGTGAGTGGGTGAGGGCAGTCCCTTGAGGATATCAAAGAGTTAAACCCAAGACAACAACTCACGCAATAACAACAACACTTCATTGGATTCGTAGAACAAGAACGACAAATTCAACAACATATAAAAGCATTTGAGGCTAGACTACAATACACTAGAATCATAAACAAAGCAAAACAAGATCCATCTAGCCATTCAAATCTCAGAAACGCCAATAGGAGACAAACCACAAGTGACCCTTCGAGTCATATACTCATCTCAACAACAACCACCATACAGAGAATAAGACAAATCTAAAACAATAATAGGGCCTTGATCAGGCCTACTGCTCTTCATGAGGTACTATTCCCAATTGAACAAGACAGCCCATGGGTCTCGCCTCCACTTGATTAGATTTTGCCACGAGAGTGAGAGTGACTTGGAGGTCACCAAAAGCAAGGAGAGAGTCCATGTGCTACGTCAGAGCTACCTCATCCATGCTTGTTCCTATGTCACATTTCAAAGCGTACATATTTTGGTGAACCTGATGTGAAAAAAAAACTTTTGATGGGATCTTTTGTGTATCCACATTATTCTTTCATTTCATTTTCATCTTTCATGTCCATCCTCATTTCATTCATTTCGTGGTGCTTCCTGCACCCTTGATCTAGGACAAAGTCACATGAGGTTCAAGGGAATTGCCTCTCCAACAAAGCTAGAACACATTTAGATCCAATAGCTTCAATCTTGAATCAATCAAACCTGAAAGACTCAAAGGGGATCCAACAAGATCCCTAGAACATTGACCAAATCAAAACATGTCAAGTGAGTGTTCGAACTGAAATCAATCAACAAGACCAACCCATTACAATCTATAAGAAAATAGCAACCCAAATGGACAATGAGGTGAGTCAACAAAATAAGAGCTTATAAGAAGCTTAGGAGGTAAAAATCCATGCATGTAGCATGTCAAGATAAAAGACCCATGACATGTCAAGTGTCATCAAAAAGAACAAGTGGGGTCAGTCAAACCCCAACACAAAGAAATCCATCTCAAGGTTGTAAACTCAAAGAATGGAGGAAGCCTCACTCATAGACCTTATAGAAACCTTGGTCCAACAAATCAGAACCCTTGAAGCTAGAAATGTTGAACAAGTTTGTCAAAGAAAAATTTAAGAAAAACCTAGGGCACATGGAAATCAATCATTGATAAACTTGAATCAAACCAAGGGGCAACACAAAATCCCCCTCATCCAAACTTCCATGAAACATTCATGCATCCCTTTCCCTCATCATCCAACATGACAAGTCTCAATCAAATATGTGGGATTCCTATAGCACAAGATCAACCATCAACAATCCCACCTAATTTTCAAAACATAAACATGAAACCATCTAGTTATCTGACTTTTTTAGGATATCAACAATCTAGCATACCCTTTCAACAAGCACAAAAAGCTCCACCTAAATGGCTAATGTTTGGAGGAATAAGACCCTCTATGCATAACCCCCTCCTAGGAACATACCTTGAGTATTTAAAGGAGCCTCTTGACTACAACATTTGTCAGGTCTTATTACCACATCCTCACAATGAGCTTCCAAAATTTAAAGGAGAGGGTGATCCCAACTCTCATATCAAGGCTTACATCACAGTAGTTTGGGAGCTCCTTCCTTGGGATGGGGAGGTAGCAATTTTTTTTCCGAAGACTTTGGAAGGCATCGCTCTAGATTAGTACTATCGACTTCCAAAAGCATCGATCCACTCTTTTAGGCCACTCATCGATCAGTTATGTCTTCCTTCAACATAAACAAGCTAGTCAAGATGAGAATACAAGATTTTTAATGATAAAGCAAGAAAGCACTAAGTTAGTCACACACTTTATCACACAATGAAGGAAAGTTCTCTATTCTTCAACTAGTGCACCAAACATAGATCATAAGGAACTTTGTGATCTCTTCTTACACGCTCTCAACCATGATGTGTACAAGAAGGAGTTCAAAAAATCCCTTACAAATCATACGAAGAAGCACTAGAAAATTCTCTTGGAATTGACCCACCCACTATTGATAGTGGAAGAAGGGAGTATGATGTCAATGGCAGGTTGATAAACCACAATAGAAATAACAAATCATTGATGAACAATCAGAATACAGATGTGTCAACAAACACTTCACCATTGGGGAACAACAATTGTGACTATGAGTCATACAAATTTGGGGAACCAAAATGTCAACATCTATCCCTGTAGAATCAACAAGCAGTCATACAACAATCATCATAAGCCTCAAGATTACAATCGTGATAAATACTGCCCATTTCACAAGAGAAGGGGGCATGATATCAAATCATGTTAGGAGGACCATCACTTCATATCAAACCTCCCAAAATGTCAATGACAAACATTCATGGACACATTCTCACAAGATGAAATAAATAGTCCCAAAAACCATCAAAATGCCTTTGATCAAAACACCTTAAGCCTTGTGGAATTAGATAAAGATCAAGAAATTTGTGTCACCCAAGGACTAGAACAACCAAATGACACCTCCAACAATTTAAATTTTTCTCACATGATTGAGCTTCTCAAGAGTTCTCCCATGCACAAGAATGCTCTCCTCAATGCCTTAGATCTAAGCCATTTAGTTCAAAACACTCCAAATGAAAAGTGTTCTTCTTCAACATTTAATTTTAAAACGTTACCCTCATACAATGTTATAGCTAAATAGGGTGATCTCCTCCTCCATCTGGTAGTCCAAGTTGATGACTATTCCATTAAACGTGTGATGATAGATGATGGGTCTGTAATCAACATGGTCTCCTTTTCACTTCTTCAAAGAATGGGTTATGACGAAACTCAAATCACAAAACAAACTTCCATCCTTAGACTTCGTGATAACCCAAACCTACAAACCATGGGTAAGGTCAATCTTCAAATAACATTGGGTCCTAAAACCCTACCAACTAAATTTTATGTCATCAATGAAGAAACCACTTACAACATGATCCTAGAAAGGCCTTGGATCCATAAGATGAGGGATGTTCCCTACACATTATTTCAAGAAATACACTTCTCAAATATGGGACAAACCCATATCATCAAAGGAGACCCTAATCCTTTCAGTCTTTATAGAGTTAAACAAGTCAAAAGGAAGGGAAAGACATAGAAACCACCAATGACCCCAAAATCAACACTTTTAAAAAAGAGACATCAAAACAAATTGCAAACTAGCCAAGACCTCAAAATGTATAAGAAAGTGGGCAACAAAGGAATTTCCCTTCGATCCCCACTCAACAAAGCCTTATGTTCCATTCAAATTAGCGGCCATTCCTATCAAGTCATATATGAGCATCCATATAGTTGAGACCACCACTAAACAAAAATGAGAATTGGAACCCACACAGAAACTAGGAGAGTCGAGATCAATTCAAATTGCCCCTAAAAGGTTCAAAATAAACATTGAAACTTGATAAGAAAATAAAATGATAAAACTAAGGGGTGAGTCATCAAACAATGAAACATGTGAGTACACAAAACTCCTCAATGAATACAAAGACATTTTTACACCAAGTCTTTGAATGTCCTTGCAAAGACTTTCAAGTGAAGTTCAGACCAAATTGGATAGGTCCATACAAAGTTAAGGAATATGTTAGAAATGATGCTCCCTCTTGTGCATTATGGAAGGAGAAGAGTTTAGTATCTCAAAACTTTGTAAAAGCCTATAAAATACAAAAAGTCAAATATTCCAAAAATCTAAAAGAACTATAAAATCATAAAAAATATCAAATCTTTCATGCATTTCTATTTCATCATTCATCTCTGTGAGTGGCATGCTCTTGTTGGATTTTCATTTTAGTAAGGAGTCTAAAATTACTTAGGTATAGGTTGATCCTCTTCACTTTTAAGATCCCTTATATTCACAATCCCATTTATCATTCTCGTATTCACATTCCCTAACGATTCTAATCAAAGCCTAGCTTTTAGCTCTACACTGATCTCGGTCTTAGCAATCCATGTTGTTAAGTCTAAACAAAGTTAGTCTTCAAACCTAATGTACTCAACAGAAGCTTGAAATTAGACCTCCCCCATTTCTTCTTAGTAAAAGACAAGTCCGACAGGATAGTAAAAACTTAAGTGGTGCTCAGCCCCTTATCCCTCCTAGCCAAAAACGTCAGGAAGATCATAACTCTAAAGGAAGCAATCTAAGATACGAGTGAATAAAAAAATGAGTGGTAAAAAAAAAGAGTGTGAGAGAAAAATTGATATTATAAGCTCCAAGAAGTTGAATATCTACAACATTCAATGAAGTTTCAAAGTATCCTATCAAAAAGCATCAAAATAATCAAGAAAATGAGAAAAGTGATACCGTAAAATATAATATATATATATAGAAGAAAAAAAGAGAGATACAAAAAAAGAGAGTGAAAACAGATAAGATTGTTGATTGTTGATACTCTTGAGTGGAGATAAATCTAAGCTCAAAGCTACAAGGATGACAATCTAATAGAGAAAGTAAGGTACAAAGCACACACACACACACTAGCTGAGAAATACTAGGAGTCTAGTTGTCTTTAGGGCCATCTTCTACTCTGAAGCTTTTTCCTTTACCCCAGGTCTATCTTGTTGGCCATATTCAATCTAAGTCTAGCGAGAACTAATGAAATTTGTTGCTTGTCTATGTTAGTGTAGGTTTTTTATCCCTTTTCATAAGGTTTTTCCTACACATATTATTAAGCTTGCTTAGGTTAATAAAGTGAGTTTAATTAGGTGAGTAGGATATGAGGTGTCACCTTCCTACAAGTGAGCATCCATTAGCTATCTTGAGAAGATGATTTTGCTATCTTTAGTCCAATAAATGGTTGCTTCTTATTGGTTGGTGTTGCCACCTCCACCCCTCTCTCTAGTCTATTTAAACTCACTACCTAGATTGTATTTTGTAATTTCCATGCTATTGTTTTCTATTTTGTGAGCAATCTATTTAGACTATTTTGATATGATCTCTTTTGTAATCTTCTCTTTGTGCTTGCCTTTAGTTTTCTATATTTTGGGTTGTGATTTCATAACAAAATCTAACATGGTATTAGAGCGGGTGAATGCCTTTGGTTAGTCATTTAGAAGATCTAGGATTTGAGATCTTGGTTGCTCTTAAAAGTTGAGTATGCTCTTCTCTTGCATCCGATGATGACCTGGAGAATCAGAAAAACTTGATAGAAACACTAGTTTATGGGGAGGGTTTTGTATGTGGCTTTGTGTTGCAGATTCTTTCAGAGCTTCTTGGAGACTTTCTAAGCTCAAATCTGATAATCAGCTTGCATATTATATGTTTTGACCAATCTTGCAGGTTTCAGTATTCCTTTTCTTGTCTTAGATAGCTGATTCAGTCTTTGCATGTCATTTTTTTGTTGTTGGGGTCATTTTTTGTTGCTAAAATCATTTTTGTACAGTAGATCCACATCGTTTGTACATCAGAAAGAAAAATGCCTTCTAGGTTTTGTTTCCAGTATCAAAAACCCATCTGGGTATCTGTTACTTTTTGTATATAGCTTATATATTTTGTAGAAACGAAATTGGAAAGCTACACCAGACCCCCTCACCGTTATAGTTTTCAGTTTTGCACCTGAACTTCAAGAGGCCCATTCTCAATCATACAGAGGTATTTTTCAGTGCAATTTTATTTTCAAAAAGGGTATAATTTCATGCTATTCGTAGTGGTGTTACCAAATTTATCTTAGGTGATCATGTTTTTCCAGAAATTTTGTTTTCTCATCATATCTGACAAGCAGCTTCAGTTTTTAGAACTTCAAACGGCTATAACTTTCAGATATGATCTCGAATCGAGGTCATTTATTTTTTGAAAGTTGATATTTTTCTGAGTACTACACATTGGTATTATTTTGAGGTTCTTATTATAATATATTTCTATACTTTTAGTATCTGGGTCCAATTTGGACATTGTAAAACTCTAGAAAACTCAACTCCAGCATTGTAAACACACTAATCTATAAAGTGTCAAATCATATTTTGTTGGGGGATTCTTGATTGAGTGAAAAAGGGGGGGTCTCTTGGTGTTGATATTTTGCTCTTGTTGGTGTTTTGAAATCATGTCTCTCACTCACAATCCTTTTCATTTTAGCATTCTTCTATTTCCTCCAAAATCATTGAAGGTAAAATGAAATTACTGTGGTCAAAAAAATCACACCAAAGATTAATGGATGATAAGGGATATTCATGAATTGAGACAACTCTGTATAGACAATGACATCAGTTTTCTAAAGTCATCTAATGCACCATTAGCAGATATTTCACATGTTCATACACAGCCATCTTGTGTGGACACATCATTTGGGGATGAACAATGCAGTCCGATGACATGCATTAAGATCTCATCTCCTCCTTCATTACATGTTGCTCTATCTGAGTCCAGTGTAGCTCCTTTCATGACTTCTAGTGTTTCTATGCAGCAGGATCACATTGATATTCCAGAGACAGTTGCTTGGGACATATTCCTACCAGACATCTCATCTTAGTTTGTAGAGTCCCACATTTTAGATTTGGGAGACACTATTGATTGCATTCATCTTCTCTTTGATGGAGTAGATTCTTCTTCAGATGTTTTGAGGGCACATTCAAACCCTCCTATCCCTTCTTTACCTACATTTGCTTCTACAGTGACAGTTTCTGTAGATACTCTTGAGTCCACTCATCTGACTCAGTCATCATTCATGTTGACATCCTTTGCAGAAGTACTAGCATCTTCTATGGTACTTGATCCATATCAGTATTTGTCACAATTTGGCATTGGCTTAGAGATCATTGAGCAGCATTTGGAGGAGGCATCCTTGTCTTCAGAGGAGATATCTTCATCTTTGGATCCTATTCTATTTTAGTTTCCACTTGGTTCTAGTTTGTCACTTTCTCCTGATTTGGTCATGGCATCCTTCAGCATCGACATGGAGACACATGATCAGTTTTCAGAGATTTCATACATCTTGAGCTTTCTTCCTTCATATTCCTTTCAGGAATGGGAAGACATTCTTCATACACCTTTGGTTTTGTTTCTTCCCAAGGGGAGAAATGTTGTTCGACGAGCATGGATCATCTTCTCCATCCAGTTCTAAGCATCCACCATTAGTACATTCGCTTCACTTCGGGGGGGCTTCTTAGTCCTTCTATTCTCTCTATCTATTCTAGGGGTGTTTTCTCTCTATTTGTGGGAGGGGGCTTCTATTCCTTTGTTTTTGGGGGGGGGCTTCTTCTCTTTTCGGGGGATATAATTGTACATGGGTACCTCATCAGTCTTCATTTGCTTGGACCCATCTTTTCACCCACCTAAGCTATGCTTAAGGGGGGTGTTAGTGTAGGTTTTTTATTCCTTTTCATAAGGTTTTTTCTACACATATTATTAAGCTTGCTTAGGTTAATAAAGTGAGTGTAATTAGGTGAGTAGGTTATAAGGTGTCACCTTCCTACAAGTGAGCATCCATTAGCTATCTTGGGAATATGCTTTTGCTATCTTTAGTCTGATAGATGGTTGCTTCTTATTGGTTGGTGTTGCCACCTCCACCCCTCTCTCTAGTCTATTTAAACTCACTACCTAGCTTGTATTTTGTAATTTCCATGCTATTGTTTTCTATTTTGTGAGCAATCTATTCAAACTATTCTGATATGATCTCTTTTGCAATCTTCTCTTTGTGCTTGCCTTTAGCTTTTTAGATTTTGGGTTGTGATTTCATAACAAAATCTAACAGTCTAAAGTTAAAAGCTTGTCAAAATGTTTTGTCTAGATAAGGATCAGTGTTTAGCCTTTAGCAAAGCCTAAAATTTAGAAGCATTCCATCTCCCATCCCATTCCCACTTGATTCCTAAATCCTATCTCAGAAAGTTAAATAATTTTCTTATACTAAGATAATTTACAATCCCTTGAAGCAAAAAAACTCACTAAAGAGCAATCACATTGTTTGTTCCATCATGCATTGATCATACCAAAAATTAGAAAAATGAAAAGCAATAAGTCTGTCATAACTAATGGCATTCCATAAGTTTAAAGTGTGTTGCATCCCTTCTTGTGTCCTTGAATTTCATTCATTGCATTGAATTCATATATATTCAAAAAAAGACCAAAAATATATCATTATCATTTTGCATTCATGTAAAGTCTTAGAGTTTGTAATCACAAAGGTTTTGAATCACCAATGAGCACAAAAGATAAAGATAAATCATGATCATAAGGAAAGTTTAAAGCATGCTAGTACAAAGTCAATACAAAGAAAAGAGTAGAGCCAAGGACAAAATGCTCTAAGTCCCCCCATGCAAGGGGGAATATGGGAATAAGAAAACATAGATAAACTTCAGGGATAATTTTGACCAATAGAGCCACCATGGCTCCAAATCCTAACTCTCCTATGACTAGTAGCATTAGAACCCCTGTGGGTCCTATGTGAAAGAGAAGGAACGCTACTAGGAACATGTGAAGGACCTTCCATGTCAACTTGAGAAGTCTGTCTATGAATTCCAAGACTTGACATCTCCTGAAGGACAGCATTCTTGGCCCTAAGTTCCCTGACCGCACCATGCAAATAAGTAATCTTTTGGCTGGCATAGTATGCAAGCGCAAGAATGTCCGTGTGACAGCCAACACAAGAAGGAATACAGGCATCAATAAGTAGAGATTCATGAGAAGAACCCATGACTAGAACTAAAAGATCGAAGCTCAAATCACAAAATAGTTCCCTCCATCCCGTAGAAGTGCCTAAAGAGAAGAAAGAAGAGAAGACAGAATTAGTCAAATGATCCAAGTACATAAAAACAACAAAAAAAAAGTAAAGGATCTTATGGGGATCACCCTCTTCCCAAGAGGGGTCTTATAGTGCATGATCGTGAATAGGAGGTACATCAACTGCCTCATCAAGAGGAATCTCCATATCCTCTCCTTCACTGGCCTCATCGCAATCCTCTCCCTTTGGATCATAATCCTCGTCAATAGAATCAAATTCATCAAGAGCAATCAAACCATGAGGAGTGGACACTCTCCTCCGCTACAGCTAGAACTGGAGTTGTGAGATGTATGAACTGACTTAGTAATTAGGACTTATGGGGTCAAAGGAGTCCATATGTTCATCCCCTGCTCAGAGTCTCTTATCTTCTAAATGGTCCTATAATAAGTTGGAACTAGGGGCAAGTCCTCTATAAAATCATTGCCTAACTGCTGTAAGACTCACTCAATGTGGTGAAGCACAACAAAACCATTTCGATCTGAAAGCTTAACCACACCCCTACAAAATTTTCTGATCTGTGTGTCACTTATCCATGCACCCTCCATATCAATATAGGGATCGAGAATCATGTCAATGTCAATCAAAATAAGCACTGCAGGCAATCTAGTGTGAAAGAGACCAAGTCAACCCCATTGTGTAGCTCTCAAAAGTCTAGGGTTAAGAAGCAGAATATCCCTCTAAAATGGTCGTATGTGCTCATAGATCCATGACATAAACAAAGAGGGGTGGCTAAATGCAAGAACCCCTTGGTGCACAATACGGTAGAAATCATGATAAACCATATCTAAGATGTCAACACCCCATGTAAACACAGTGTCACACTCTATGCATTGAATGATTGGTGCCCAACACCATCTATGTCTGGATGCTCCCTTATCTCCTAGCAACTTCAAAGCAATCAAACCAATGAGGTACTTCCTCAAAGGATAAATAGGAAGTCGAGGAACTGAAGTAAGTTGGACCTCTCTCTACATCTCAAAGTAAGATACTCCCATAATGGAAGCCTATGATCACTTCTCAACAAGTGAGTCACTCTCAGGAAGAATAAGTCATTGTCCCCTCACATGAACCCCTAAGATGCGATAAACATTGTAAAGAGTGATAGTACACTCCCTTGAAGTAGCATGGACAACTAGAACATGGCATATCTTATCAAGTATTGCTTTCTTCAAGATAACACGATCTCCTGAAGAAAGGGCCTTGTAAGCATCTAAAAGCCATTGCTTCTCACGATCTACATTCCATCGAATGCGTCCATCTTGTCGGGAACGAAGAACCACGTGTTAGATCTCATCGAAACTCAGAAAATCACAAAAAAGCATATATTCTTCACAAAATTGCAATAAAATGACAAGATTTGTGTCAATATTAGTGAAAAATGGAAACATAGAAACATCGTCATGCATCAAATTATAGTCAGAATCAAATAAGTTAAGGTCGTCCCTTTTAGCAAGGCAAAACTCCCCGGGTGGCCCTGTTGTCAAGTTGGATCTCCCCAGGCGACCCTAGTGAAACAACTGGGTCACCCAGGGTGACTTGCCCTGGTGAAAAGGGTGACCCTTGGGTGACCCCATCCCATGCCCCATCATGCTAAAATTCACAGAAATAGGAAATATTCTACCTGATTTCAACAAATAAAAGGACATTTACACACTAAATGATAAAATAAACACAATGCGACAGAAGAAATTGACAAAAATGAAATCATTTGCAAGAAATTTGAAAAAAATCAAAGTAGGGTTTTGAAGGTAGAAAATCACACTATTTGTACCCAATTCTTAGAAGAAGGGTTCATTGTTGCAAAAGGTGAGGATCAACAAGCAAGAATAAAACCACAAAGCTATTTTCTACTCAAATGACACATGTTTGAGCAAGTGGCAAGTTTGCATGAAGTAGGTGTTTCACAAAGGTGAATACACATGTCTTCACCACATGAGGTGAGAAAAAAAGGTAAGAAGCCCAAAGTTGGATTTAACCAAGTGTGAATATTAATCTCCTAGACATGCTAAAAGATAACTAGATAGATAATGCAACTTTTCACACTAACACCCCCCTTAAGTGCAACTTAGAGAGTAGTGAAACAATGATGGGTACTGGCAACTAGGCCTGATCAGGTACCCATGTACAAATGCATCTCTCATAAGGTAGAGAAAGAAAGAAAACCCAATGGGAAAAAACTTTCCTCCAAAAGAGAAAAAAAAGTGTACTAGACACGACTCAATGGAAGTGCACTTGACACAAATACAATTGAAAATGATAGTCCTGCAATACTTGCAAGATCCATGTGTGGAATGTCGATTGCATGCCATATGGCTACAATTCAAATCCAATGTGAAGTCTTGCTTTGAAGATTCTATGGAAGCCTTTTGTGAAGCAACTCTAAAATCTGTAGAAGCAAATGAACTAATATCAATATTTTGTTGTGATGAATCTGTAGAAGTCCTTGAAGAATCAATGTTGGATGCACATGTAGCATTAAGTGATAATGATGTTGTAGTGGAAGTGTTTGTGACACGTCTCAATATAATAAGGAAAAAATGTTGAAGAATGATGAAGTAGAAGAATGATGAAGTAGTGGTGGAAGTGTACTTGAAATATCTCTATGGAAGTGCTCTTGGCACAACTCTGAAATGCTCTTGACACAGCTCTATGAATCCCCCCATAATTTAATATTTTTATCCCAATATTATTTTGTTGTTTGAGAAACTTCCCTGTGACTCAATATATTAATCCTCCCTGAATTTGGTACTTTATAATGATAGTGCGTTAAACAAGGTGCGTTAAACAAGGCTAATTGGAATGAAAAATGGCACTTTATAATGATAGTGTGAAATTGTTTCCAATAGATTAGTCTTGAAAAATATTCACTTTCTAAAAAAATGGAACTCAATTTCGAGTTACCAATCAAAAGATACAATTATTTTTTGAGTTATTTTACTTGCTTTACAATGAGGGAAAAACTTTTAAGAAAAATGGGACAATTCCCAAATCATCTCAACACAGCTTTGTCGATGCTTGAACCAGCTTCATGTCGACTATAAATATGCCCAATTTCACCTTTGTGGGCGAAAGTTACAGTAAAATGAAAAAAAAAGCCCCTCTTTGCACAAACCTATGCAAGATTAGGGTCTTTCAAGGCAAAATGTTTTTAGAAAATGCAACTTTCTCTTATGAGCTCTAGCATAAAATGTTAGTATTGGTGGGTAACTAATCCACTAACTATTACATTTATTACTAGACAGTAGCAATTAACTTTTGTTTGGGGCAGTTTGTTAACTAACTTCTAAGAGTTAGCATTTGTTGTTGAGGTTACTATTGTTGTAACCTTAACTATGGCAGTTTAACAATAACTACTAGTAGTTAAGTTTTGGGTTGAGGTTAGTTATGAAGTAACACTAAATGTTACTCAACATTAAATGTTAACATGCAATTTGTTACAACATAAACGAACAATTTGCGGAAGAAAACCTAACCGTGACCGTTCAACAAAAAAAGGTGAATAGAGACCATGAATTGGCAACCTCTGTGACTAATGGTGGCGACCTACTGAGTCAATCTAGGTGAGCATGCTATCAATACACAGAGATCTTAGTAGAGAGGGCAGCGTGAGGTTGTAAAATGAAGACCTCTCTTGTCAATGGCGACCATAGACAAATGTGGATCCTTTGGTGGTAGATGAAAGGTAGATCCTAAGATGAGTTTGATGATTGGTGAAGATGTCTGCGTAGTCAAACAAATGCCCAAGCCTTTGGCCAGGTCGCAGGCATAAACAACAACTTCAAACCCAGGAAAGAGGGCCCAATCGGCCACAAACACAATCATTTCACCAGCATAAGGAGAGAGTCATCGACCTGAAGGAAGGGCCATTCGAGGCCGTCATGCATAAGAATGTCGCCTGTGTGTGAGGACCTCAACAAATAATGGCGGTCGCTTCAAATTTTCTGTGTAGTGATGCCAGTGACCATGAACTTGAAGTCGTCCAGTCACCAAGCAACTACAAATTGTTGGTGATTGGCTATAATGGTAGCGGCTTGGCTTGTCAAGCTATAGAGATTTGGCTGCCAAAAAAAATGGCCTAGTTTGTGATGACATCCACGGCCAAGAATAGATGAAACCCTTGATTATGATCAGAGATCAACAAAAACAAATGCCCAGAATGAGGATGGGTGTCTCTGCAACCAAAAATGTCCTCTGTGTAAATGTGGAAGGCAATTTGAGATCTTTGAAACCAATAATAGGCCTCGGCTTTCAACTTGCACTAGAGGAATGTCATCGGTTTGAGTGGCGAGGGTTCTATGTGACTGCTAAGGAAGCAACGACCCCAAACTATGATGTGAATGGTAGGAATCCAACAACCACCAAACCTTCTAACCACCTATCGATACTGGAGCTGCCTATTGATGGGGGCACGATGAAAACCCTAGAGCTAAAAGAGGTTCAGAGGCCAAAACATGCCTAAAACACCAGATCAAAGGCCAAAATATGGCAAAATTTTGACCAAAAAATTAAAAAATTCACCAAATAGATCCCTTAGAACCTGCAAAAACAAGATTTTGCCAAAAAAAATTGCATTTTCTGACAAAAATCTATACAAATCCATAAGTTCATACCACTGTACGGTACAAGGGGGTTGGGGCTAAAAATATTTTGCAAAATTTTGTCTATGTTAATTTTGACAAAATGACAGGCTATTTTGACTATCTCGGGCCTTCCAGACTTGATTGCAATGTCCGTTTGGCTCTACACGGACCTCTTGGCTAGGCTATGTGTAAGATTTGCTATAACAGGAAAATTTTGCGTGTAATGCTCTGATACCATGTTGGAAAAGGTGAGGATCAACAAGCAAGAATAAAACCACAAAGCTATTTTCTACACAATATGCCAAGTTACATTACCAAAAGATGATTGAAATGTAGATAGGAGACTTGCTTAAGTAGGCAAGCATGAGGGAGTGAGAAGCTCGTATACAATGACTGAGCAACCCTCCAAAGGTGTAACACTTGTCTACTCAAATGGCACATGTTTGAGCAATTGGCAAGTTTGCATGAAGTAGGTGTCTCACAAAGGTGAGTAAACATGTCTTCACCACATGAGGTGAGACAAAAAGGTAAGAAGCCCAAAGTTGGACTTAACCAATTGTCAATATTAATCTCCTAGACATGCTAAAAGATAACTAGATAGATAATCCAACTTTTCAAACTAACACCCCCCCTTAAGTGCAACTTAGGGAGTAGTGAAACAATGATGGGTCCTGGCAACTAGGCCTAATCAGGACCCATGTACAAATGCATCTCTCATAAGGTGGAGAAAGAAAGAAAACCCAGTGGGAAAGAACTTTCCTCCAAAAGAGAGAAAAAAATAAAGTGTACTAGACACGACTCAATGGAAGTGCACTTGACACAATACAACTAAAAATGATAGTCCTACAATACTTGCAAGATCCATATGTGGAATGTCGATTGCATGCCATATGGCTACAATTCAAATCCAATGTGAAGTCCTACTTTGAAGATTCTGTGGAAGCCTTCTATGAAGCAACTCTAAAATCTATAGAAGCAAATGAACTGATATCAATCTTCTATTGTGATGAATCTCTGGAAGTCCTTGAAGAATCAAATCCGGATGCACATGTAGCATTAGGTGATAATGATGTTTTAGTGGAAGTGTTTGTGACACATCTCAATACAATGTGGAAAAAATGTTGAAGAATGATGAAGTAGTAGTGGAAGTGTACTTGAAATATCTCTGTGGAAGTGCTCTTGGCACAACTCTGAAATGCTCTTGACACAACTCTATGAACCCCTCCATAATTCAATATTTTTATCCCAATATTATCTTGTTGTTTGAGAAACTTCCCTATGACTCAATATATTAATCCCCCCTGAATTTGACACTTTATAATGATAGTGCGTTAAACAAGGCTAATTGGAATGAAAAATGGCACTTTATAATGATAGTGTGAAATCATTTCCAATAGATTAGTTTTGAAAAATATTCACTTTCTAAAAAAATGACACTCAATTTCAAGTTGTCAATCAAAAGATACAATTTTTTTTTAGTTGTTTTACTTTCTTTACAATGAGGGAAAAACTTTTAAGAAAAATGGGACAATTCCCAAATCATCTCAACGTAGCTTTGTTGGCACTCGAACCAGCTTCACGTCGACTATAAATATGCCCAATTTCACCTTCGTGGGTGAAAGTTACGGAAAAATGAAAAAAAGCCCCTCTTTGCAGAAACCTATGCAAGATTGGGGTCTTTCGAAGCAATTTTTTTTAGAAAATGCAACTTTCTCTGACGAGCTCTAGCATAAAATGTTAGTTTTTGTGGGTAGCTAATCCACTAACTATTATATTCATTACTAGACGGTAGTAATTAACTTATGTTTGGGGCAGTTTGTTAACTAACTTCGAAGGGTTAGCATTTGTTGTTGAGGTTACTATTGTTGTAACATTAACTAGGGCAGTTTAACAATAACTACTGGTAGTTAATTTTTAGGTTGAGGTTAGTTATGAAGTAACACTAAATGTTACTCAACATTAAATGTTAATATACAATTTGTTACAACATAAACTAACAATTTGTGGAAGAAAACCTAACCATTACCGTTCAACAAAAAAAGGTCAATAGAGACCATGAATTGCCAACCTCTGTGACTAATGGTGGTGGCCTGCTAAGTCGATCTGGGCGAGCATGCTGTCAATACACAGAGATCTTAGCAGAAAAGGCAGCATGAGGTTATAAAATAAAGACCTCTCTTGTCAATGGCAACCACAGACAAATGTGGATTCTTTGGCGGCAGATGAAAGGTGGATCCTAAGCTGAGCCTGATGACTAGTGAAGATGTCTGCATAGTCAAACAAATGCCCAAGTCTTTGGCCAGGTCGCGAGTGCAAACAACAACTTCAAACCCAAGAAAGAGGGCCTAATTGGCCACAAACATGATCATCTCACCAGCATAAGGAAGGGTCATCGACCTAAAGGAAAGGCCATTTAGGGCCATCGTGCATAAGAATGCCACCTGTGTCTGAGGACCTCAACAAATAATGGCAGCTGCTTCAAATTTTGTGTGTAGTGATGCCAGCGACCATGAACTTGAAGTCAGCCAGTCACTAAGCAACTACAAACTATTGGTGATTGGCTATAATGGCAGCAGCTTGTCTTGTCAAGCTATAGAGATTTGTTGCCAAAAAAATGACCTGGTCTGTGATGAAATCCACGGCCAAGAATAAATGAAACCCTTGATTGTGATTAGAGATCAACAAAAAATAAATGCCCAGAATGAGGATGGGTGGTGTAGACACCCTAAAATGACCATGTCTTCGAATCACATGCATTTCGTCTAATCTATAGCATCACCTGCATTTCAACATTAATTAAATAATCTAATTATTTAATTAATTTCATCAAATTCTTCCAAAACTTCAAAATTCAACATTAATTAAATAAATCCCCTTTATTTAATTAATTTCAACAAAATCAACCTTATTCTTCCATTAATTAAATAATTTATATTATTTAATTAAATCATTATCCTCTTTCAAATTTCAAGTCTCCATTAAATAATTTATATTATTTAATTAAATCATTATCCTCTTTCAAATTTCAAGTCTCCATTAAATAATTTTAATTACTTAATTAAATCATTATCTTCTTTCCAAATTTCAAGTCTCCATTAATTAAATAAATTTCATTATTTAATTAATTCATCACAAATTCAATTCTTCCAAACAATTAAATAATTCTTAATTATTTAATTAAATCAAATTCATTCTTCCAAATTTAAATAAATCAAATCAAAATTTATTTAAATCCTCTCATTCTCCAAAAATAAAATAAATCAAATATTTTATTTATTCTTCAAAATCATGCACAACAATTAAATAAATTTATTTATTTAATTTGTTTTCTTATCTTCAAATATCTTTCAAATCTTCTAAAAATAAGTCTTCTTCTCCATGCACACAAAATTAAATAATTTATTATTTAATTTCTCTCAAATCATGCAAAAGCAAATCTAAAGTTGAGTTATCTATTCACTCAACCTTATTTTTATCAATTTCTCTTAAATTAGAAAAAAAACTTTCTAATTTATGAAAAGCATGTCTTATCTTTAGAAAAGAAAGTGTTTTAACTCAAATAAAATAGCTTTTGTATGACACTTGTCTTCTTCTTATTCGTTGCACGTTCCTCAACTGTTCTCCTCCATGGATTCTTCTGAATTATCTGGATCGTTAATCGATCTTTGTTGAAATCTATATAAACCCCCCTCAGCTCCTTCATTACCTCTCTCTTCGATCACTTATTCCCAGGCATCCTTTAACAGCGTTTTGAGCATACATCACATCGATTGAGCAACTTTACGATCTCTTAATATTGATCTTTGAGCACTACACTTGCTTGTTGCAACTATGGTTTCGCAACAATATTCAGCAATCCACATTCAATCCAAAGGGAACAATACAAATTTTGGTAAAAATTTTCATGTTTCATTGATTATTATTAATGGCTTTTATTTAGATCGATTCTCTTTATGTTATTGGGTTTTTGATTTGTTTAGTTTATCATAGTTAATTTTTCTCATACACATTCTGGCACGCCCGGTGGGACCCACTAACCTTTTTTTTTTAGAAAAAAAATTAATTTTTTTGAAGCTAGGTACGGAAAAGCGCAATCACAATGCAGAAGATTTGAAGATTCTTCTTCACTAGTTTGAGAGAATAGGTGTTGAGCATTCAAATGGGGTAACTTTAGCTCAAAAGATTTATGGGTTTTGTCAAAAATATCAAAATCCTATCTGAGTATCTCTTTTTTTTGTAGGAAGTGTACGGATTTCGAGAAAAAGAGATTCCAATCTGTGTCCTTATTTTTAGCCTATGTTTTTTTTTGTTTTTTGCCTATTTTTAGAAATTTCATGAAATCAGGAATATCTGTGTAATTTTATCTCAAAAGATTTCTGAGTTTTGTCAAAAACATCAAAATTCTATCTAGGTATCTCTTATTTTTGGCAAGAAGTGCACAGATTTCAAGAAAAATAGATCACAATCCGTATCCCTATTTTTAGCCCATGCTTTTTTTTTGGACCTATTTTTAGCAGTTTCACGAAATCGAGCATATCTTTTGGATACAGAGTCAGATTTTCACGAAACCAGTGGCGTTGGAAAGATGGTTCTCCCAACTTTTCTGTGGTAAAATAATTTAGAGGTAATTTTATCAGATTTATCAGGTACACTTAGTCAAAGTCAACCCTTCTTTGCAAACTTCAAATGGTCATAACTTGTGCAAAATTTACTCAATTTTCACAAACTTTTTTTAAAATTGCATAGAATTTTATATAGAATCTGATCATAATATTCAATCTGCTATACCTATTCATTATTATTAGATTTTTTTATATTTCTTATTTTTTCACCTAATAAGTTAAGCGCTTTTGGTCAATTGATTTATTTTTGGCTAACTATTTGAGTTTTTGTGGAACTAATCAACATTTTGCAACCTCTTATCACTCAAACAGAGCAAATAGGTTTTTCTAATATGTTCATGCAAGACAAGCATTGAATAAATCTTGATTTATCTCACTAAGTCTTAGAAACATATTGCCTTCTTAAAGGATAATTGAACAAATCATTTCAGCAATCTAAGTCTTAGGAGCATACTACTTTTCTTAAGGGACAATGGACATGTATGCGAAAACACCTCAATTTGCTAAAGGACAATGGACGTGAATGCCAAACACTTCAATTTCATAAGGGACAATTGACAACTACAAATGTGTGTCTGCCTAATTTAGTTGCACCTTATTTTTCTTATAACGGGACAATTGAACCTTTGTTTGACGTGCTTGCTCTTACGTTTCAGTTATTCCTTTAGAAGGGCCTACTTTTGGATTACGTTTCATCCAAAAGGGACGACCCTAAGTGGAGTTTTCCTTTGAACCGCTATATAAGAGGGATAAGGCAAAAGCCAAGTCCTAACCGACGTCAGCCTTACCTTGTGGTGCCAAACTGAAAAGAGGTGTACTAGCTCTTTGTGGAAATAATTTTCACATTGAGCGAAGTGTTTGATACTCTTATTAGAATTGGTTAAAGCTTTTAGTAGCTTGTCACATTGCTCGTAAGGCATTGGTCCCTCAAAGTTACTAAGAACCATTCTAGATAGAGACTACCCAATCTACCTCCGAACGTTGTGATAATCATCAGTGCAAGGGGAATCGATTTAAGCCCTTAAGATACTCACCATTGGCTCCCTTGAAAAGAGATAGTATTCCCTTGGCCATAAAGATCTTGTGACCTACTTGAGCTTTCCAAGGGGAGGGTGAGATATCCCTACCTATCGTCTCTCGCAAAGATACAAAATATCCAACACCTTTATAGAATGATATTTTTATCGACGGAGTATTAAGCTGTGAGCTGATCTACTGCAATGAAACCTTGTCTCTAGGGATAAAAAGTGCTTGTTATTGATTGCAATTGTCTTATACCGGTGGAAACATTAGGCTTTTTCGTGAGCCTCGAACATACACTATATGTTGTGTCAGTCCTTTTTGACCACTTGTTTGCTATGTTTTCTCTTGCCGAAGACAAATCCAATCAAAACCATAAACAAATCTGTCAAAATTGCCTTTGAAAAATATCAGACACTACTTCAGCGTCCCTGGCATTATAGTAGCTCGCCCTTAGTGGTATAGTAGCTCACTTTTGGTCACCGTAGCTCGCCTTTGGTATAGTAGTACCTCACCTTTGGTAGCTCAGTCCATCGCCTTTGGTAGCTCAGTCCATCACCTTTGGTATTACAGTAGCACGCTTTTGGTTGCACAGTCCTGCGCCTCTGGTCAAACAGTATAGTGCCTTTGGTCTAGTTACTTGTGCATCAGATTTTGTCTTTTCTCAAAAACACAAGCAAAATACCAGCATTACCTTTTGTCCTAGTGTATTCCATGGTAACCACTAGGCTCCAGCAAACTATGAAGTCCAAGCAAGTTGTCCCTAGGAAGCGCAAATCACCTCCTCACACACCGCAATCAGGCCGTCTCAACATTACTCCTAAGGTTACTCCTAGAACACCCGCAGAAAGATCTACCAATTCTCCCAACGTGCCGCACCTTGACCTCCCTAGCACTCCTCATGAGGGTAGGGTCCCTTTGGTAAGTACACCTCACTATACCACTGGCATGCCTCCAGATTTTGTCCCCCAAGATTATACTGCAGATCTAGCCCCACCTCAAGAAGAGCGACACTTTGAAATGGGTCAATCCTCTCAAGAAGATGGGCAAGATCTTGATGAATTCATGCAAGAGCCTAGAGTCGTGGCCACCTTTGACAAAATCCTTAGTGAGAACCAAGATCATTTCTTTCACTTGCTAGCAGAGCAAGGAGCCAAGTTACCTCAAGATTTTGATTTATCCACTCTCAAGGAGACAAACAACACACTAAGTGCCATACAAGCGGTCCAAACCATGTCAACTATTACCATGCCTTTACCCGAACAAGGCTCACAAGGGAAAACAATGGTACAATATAAGAATCCCCTTTTTCAAAAACCAACAAGAAAGAGGGCCATTTCACCGCTTCTAATTCCTATGGAAATCTACAAACCCCAACAAGAGACTCTACAACGTCAAGCAGAGATAGCTAAGCAAGCCACCTTAGCTCAATCAAATATACAATAAACTCCTAAAGTATCCACACCAACCGCATGTGGAATTTTGGTTACTCCTTCACGAATAGGTTTCCCACCCAATTACAATCCGGGGAACAACTATGTAGCCATGCAACAAGGGTCTCAACACATACCACCTCCCATATCATCAAACCTCCATGTCTCTCAACCAATTAGAGTCATGCAGTCCCCCCCACAAAATTCTTCTACACTCATCCCCAATCAACCATCGCAAATCACTTCTACCTATGTCTCTCCTCCGCTACATTCATCCTCGCTAAATTTCTTTCACACATTACCTAGCCACCCTCAACATTCCCAACATCAAGTTTCCCAAAGCTATGTGCCGCCATCGCAACCTAATCAAATGCACTTTAGCTTTCCTCCACCCATTTCTTTTCTTCAACCATCACTAAGCCAACATTCTTACCTAGCGTCACCTCCACCTCTTCCAAATCAAAGCATCCAATTACAAACTAATATGAATCCAGCATACAACACGTATGACCCCAACCAATCTTACGACCCTTATAATACCAATGCTCATGGTTCACACTACAATCTACCATATGGGCAACAACAACCACTTCTAGGACAACAGGAGATGTTTCCAACCCCTCCCACAACAATGGAGCTAAAGATCGTAGAAGTTCAACAACAGCTATCTGATCTTACATTTGGCCACACCAAGAAGACCTTCTCTTTAGAAGAAGTGTGTCCTTATCCTTTTGATCGGTCATTACCTATGATTCATTTTCCTCAAAATTTTACTATTCCTAAGTTCGATAAATACAAAGGAAAAGGTGACCCAAAAGACCATCTTAGGGAATTCTATCTTGCTTGCTTCAAGGTTTCACATAACGACACATACCTTATGTATCTCTTTCCTCGCAGTCTTGGAGGTCAAGCAATAGAATGGTTCTCACACTTGCCTACGAGTATCAAATCTTTTAACGAGCTAGCAGAGAAATTTGGCACCCATTTCTCCTACAACGCAGAGCATGAGATCTCCATGACTGATCTATGCAACAATAAACAGAAAAATGGCGAAACTTTCATTTCTTTCCTTCAACGATGGAGACAAATGGCTAGCAAATTCCCTTTCAAGATTCCTAAGAAACAGCTGGTTAGCATATTTGTGTAGAACCTCAACCAAGAGTTAGGTTTCCATTTGCAAATTCTTAGTGCTACGACCTTCGACGAAATCACATACAAAGGAATTAACATTGAAAAGGCCCTCATTGCTAAGGGTGTGGTCAAAATCTTCAAAGAAACAAAAGACAATGCTCCTCATCAACAATCGAGCGATAAGCTCAAATATTGGAACAAAAACAAAAATGTGGTCAACGATGGGGTGGTCGATTCTAAACATGTCCAAACTTTGCAAACACCACTACAGCTTTCCAAACCAAGTCAAGCTCCACCTCAACAACAGCAACAACAAAGGTAACCTTATCACAACTAACAACAATGACAACAAGAGCGGCCTCAACAAGATTACCCTCCGCGGTGTCAATTCACTCCCTTGGGAGTGCCTATAGAATCTGTCTTACAGAAGATTTTACACAAAGGTCTCATCACCTTACCCGATGCTCCCCCGTATGGGGAATCTGTTTACAAAACTACGCGGTATAGAGAAAATGAATACTGTGAATTCCATAGGAGCAAAGGGCATAGAACCGCATCATGCATGAAGCTCAAGCACCTAATCCAAAATCTCATCAAAGGCAATCAAATATCTCTACAAGAAGATCCAGCAGCTTAGCACACGAACAAAGATCTTGATATGTACAAGGAACCATTCCCTCATCATGGTCCACCTCCTCCTCAGGATAGAGGTAAAGGTATCAATCATGCTTCCACTTCCTTTGATTCCATTGTAGGTCATTTTGAAGAGAGTCAAGTGTCTACCCTCACAATCAAAGGCAAATCTACAGATTGCACTGTTATAACTCACCGTGGTCGTGTCACCATTCGTGGTCCTACACCTAGTCTTCCAGCTCAATCTGATTATAATCCTATCAAACATTTAGGGAAAATGTCAGCACATATCTCTATTTTGGACCTTCTATGGTCATCACCTGCACATAGAGTAGTGCTAGAAAAAGCCCTCCAAGAGTCTTCGATTCCTAACAACATAGCAGTCGTGGATTTCCAAGCTATAGTAGGTAACATTGCTTCACCCTACAATGTGGTCTTCTCTAAGAAAGATCTCCCATCCCATGATCGTTGTCACAATGATGCCCTTCATATTGAGGTTCTCATCCATAAGCGCAAAATCAAACGTATACTCATAGATGGTGGCGCTGGTCTCAACATCTATTCTTTAAAGTTACTTAAGCAATTGGGATACTCTGAGGATCATGTCAACACTAATCAAAGCATTACAATCAAGGGATATGATGATGTTGAACGCCGTTCAGAAGGTATTATTCACTTACCTATACAACTGGGCCCTGTCATGCTTGAAACTCAATGTCAAGTCCTTGATATTGAGCTACCTTACAACATTATCCTAGGCCGCCCATGGATCCATGCAATGAAAGTTGTTCCCTCCATGTACCACCAGTCCCTCAAATTCCCATTCAATGGTACAGAGATCACTATCCCAAGAGACCCCAATCCTTTTGAATTTTGTCGTGTCTTGCAAGGCAGTTATAAGAATTGCAACCAAGTGCCTAACAATGCAAAACCCCTTGAATCCCTACTGTATGTTGATCCTGCAACTCTGACTCAAGCCTCTACAAGTGAACCTAATCATCTTCCTTAAATCAAAGCGCGCATCTGTGATATAGGCTTTGGCACTTATGATATCTCAAAATCTTGTTGTGTAGGGCAGATGCCTTTATCTCCAAAATCTTACGGCCAACCACCCATTGCCAAAGTAACCAAAAAAGCAATTATTCCTCCCCCAGCATTTCTAACCCAATTCCAATAAAAGGTTATTAGAGGAAGAAACTATTGAGGACATTTCTTCTTGGCTCTATAAAGAGAAAGAACCAGTCACAATACCAGTCAAGCAATATGGTAATGGCTTAAGGATAGTCAAACACATGGGCTATAAAGGCAAAGGTGGCCTTGGGAAACAGAATCAAGGAACTATAGAGCCCATTGTTGTGACAAAGAAACTAGACAAGAAGGGTTTAGGATTTAGTAAGAAGGTACCGCGCGCCTTGGACACCGAGTATATCCTCGACGAGGTGGCTAAAACTTTTCCCGCTAATTCGACGTCTACTGAGGATATCATCGATGACTCTTCCCTCCATATGACCAACCTATTTGCAGAATCCTCCATTTTTACACTATCCTCCATATCCTTGACCTCCACCACAAACACCCAGAATATCACACTTGTCTACCCTGACCTTATCGATTGGGACCAACAAGGGTCCCCCATTATAGATGTATTTCAGAATGACGAAGCTCTAACTGAGTTCATGGGACTTTGGGAAGGTATCCCTCTTAGTGATCATAAAGTAGGTTTTGTAATGGAACTAGAGCCAACAGCTTATTTTGGTGAGAATGCCAAATCCTCCAGTCGCAAAAGTAAAAATAAAGAAAGATCTCTAGGTGAAAACCACACTGTGGCACCTCCTGATCACAAAATAGTAAAAACAAAGGATGTATCCAAAGGTGAAAACCCAATTGTGGCACCTGAGGATGGAGGATTTGACCTTCCCCTACCATCTAAGTATCAAGAGAAGTCAACTCTCCTAGTGGAAGATTCTACAGAGATAAACCTTGACACAGAGAAAAATCCAAAGACCACATTCCTAGCAGCATCATTATCTGAAACAGAGCACAGGAATCTTAACACATTCTTCTTACAGAGAACCATCAACTTTGCATGGACCTATGCTGATATGCTAGGGCTAGACCCTAAGCTAGTTGTTCACTATCTCACAGTTGATCCAAAAGTCAAGCTAGTCAAGCAAAAGCTGAGGAAGATGCACCAACAGATAGCTCTCTTAGTAAAAGTGGAAATACAGAAACTATTAGATGCAAAGTTCATACGACCTATTGATTATTCAGACTGGGTATCAAACATTGTAACTATGTCTAAACCCAATGGGCGCATCCGCATGTGCAATGATTTTAGAGATCTTAACAAGGCATGTCCCAAAGATGACTTTCCACTACCGAACATTGATATTATAGTAGACTTGACAGTAGGTCATGAAATGCTTTCTCTCATGGATGGATTCTCTGGCTACAATCAGATAAGGATAGCAGAAGAAGATCAACATAAAACAACTTTTACTTGTCCTTGGGGCAACTATTGTTGGTGTGTCATGCCATTTGGTCTAAAGAATGTAGGAGCAACTTATCAGAGAGCAATGATAGTGATATTCCACGACCTCTTTCATCATATCATGGAGGACTGTGTTGATGACATACTAGCTAAATCTTCTAGGGTAGATCACATACAAGTTCTAGGATAGATCTTTGAAAAGCCCGAGAAATACCAAGTAAGACTCAATCCAAAGAAGTGTGTCTTCGGTGTAACATCAGGGAAACTATTGGGATATATTGTATCTCGCAAAGGCATCGAGGTAGACCCCGCAAAAGTAAAGGCTATAGTGGAGATGCCTCCACCGAAGAACCTCAAAGCATTAAGGAGCCTTCAGGGAAGGTTGCAATCCATCAAGCGTTTTATCTCACAGCTAGCAGATAAATGTCAACAATTTCAACACTTACTCTGAAAGGATGTCTCATTTCGATGGGACGATAAGTGTCAAGCAGCATTTGATCAGCTTAAAGAGTACCTGGCTACACCTCCTGTATTGGTTCCACCAGTTGCTGATAAACCTTTGATATTATACATCTCAACTACAACTTCGGCCCTAGGGGCCTTGTTAGCACAACATGATGAAACAGGAAAAGAGCATGCAATCTATTATATCAGTAGAACCTTAGTGGGATATGAACTCAATTATTCACCAATGGAAAGGGCTTGTTTAGCAGTAGTGTTTGCTTCCCAAAAGCTGTGGCATTACATTTTGAACCAACACACAAATCTTATAGCCAAAATTGATCCCTTAAAGTATCTACTAGCAAAAGCAGCTCTTACAGGCAGACTAGCTAAATGGGTCATGATCCTTAGTGAGTTTGACATTGAGTATACGGATCGTAAAGAAATCAAAGGACAAGCCCTAGCAGATCAACTAGCAGAAGCACCCATGACCGATACACACCCTATGGTAGCAAACTTTCCAGATGAGAATCTATTCACTCTTTCCAACTCAATAATGTGGAAGTTATACTTTGATGGCACACACAGCATGGATCAAGGGTCAGCATCTTATTCATCACACCTCAAAATGACTATATTCCAAAGTCATATCGGCTTGCATTCCCTTGCACCAACAACATCACCGAGTATGAAGCACTCCTTATAGGTCTCAATATAGCAGTTCAATGGGACATCACATAATTACAAGTATATGGAGACTCACAACTAGTCATTCACCAAGTCACAGATGAGTACCAAACAAATGATGAAAAGTTGGTCCCCTACAAGCAACTAGTGGATGCATATAAACCACATTTTTCTAGCATCACATTTGAGCAAATTCCAAGAGAGCATAACAAAGCTGTAGATTCTATGGCTTCTATAGGGTCACTGATTCACATGCCTGCTAATACACAGAAATGTGAATTCTTGATCGAGCAATTGTTGATACCAGCCGTCGATGTTCCCGTTACTGAAATCCTCTGTGAACTTGTTGGTCCCAATTCCCCATGGTATGAAGATATCTATGAATACCTTAAGCACAATACCTTTCCCTCTAACCTATCATCCACCCAACACAAAACCTTTATCCATCGATCCTCCCGTTACACCATTCTGGGTGATACACTATATCGCCGGAGTCTCGATGGTATCCTCTTACGATGTCTTAATGTGGAAGAAGCCGACGCTACCTTACAAGACATACACGAAGGTGTCCATGGCACACATTCTACCGGTCCTAATCTCACTAAGAAGATACTCAAAACAAGTTATTACTGGCCTACAATAGAGCAAGATGTTGCACAGTTTGCTAAGAAATGTCTACAATGCCAGCAGCATGGAGATTTGATTCACGCACTAGCTCACGAATTACAACCTGTGACAACTCCTTGTCCTTTTTCTCAATGGGGTCTCGACCTCGTAGGACAAATCCACCCTTCCTCATCCAATGGCCACAAATTCATCATTACTGCCACTAAGTACTTCACGAAGTGGGTTGAAGCCATTCCCATGACCTATATCACCGGTAAGCAAATAGCCAAGTTTATCCTTAACTACCTCATATGCCGGTATGGTATTCCCCAAGCCATTGTCACTGATAATGGGAGACCATTCAAGAATCAAGATGTCTGTGCCTTATGCACATAATACAATATCCAACATCACTTTTCAACTCCCTACTATCCGTAGAGTAACAGCCAAGCTGAGGCTTCCAATAAAACCATTCTCAAAATCCTCAAGAAAATAGTCAATGAAGCTGGTCGTGATTGGCACTTGCAACTCAATCCCGCCCTATGGGCCTACCGCACTAGTATCAGAACACCAACTGGTGCCACACCCTATGCCTTGGTCTATGGATCTAAAGCCATCCTACCTATAGAGGTTGAGATCCCATCCCTCAGAGTATCCATGCAGGACCTGATCGGCGGAGAGGAGTATCACACTTCCAGATTAGCTGAGCTTGAACTACTAGATGAGAGGTGCCTTGCCGCACTTAATCATCTCCATGTCTATCAAAACCACCTCCGGCGTAATTACAACAAAAAGATCAAAGAAAGACGGTTTCAAGTTGGTGATCTTGTACTCAAGGAGAATCAAATAAATCAAGCAGATCGAGAAAAGAAGGGCAAGTTTGAGCCTAATTGGTTAGGTCCCTTTATTGTCACAACAGCATATGGATCAGGAGCTTATACTTTAGCTACACCTGACGCCATTCCTCTAGATGAGCCACTTAATAGTGTCCATCTTAAGAAGTTCTATGCCTAATCCTCAGAGTATTCCAAAAAAGAAAAAAAAACAAAAGAAAAAAATCCAAAAAAATCTATCCTTTGGTGAAAACCTGGCAAACAGGCGCTATGTGTAGAGTCATTATCCATCATCTATCGAGTCCTGTCCACTCCATGTCTAGTGCACAAAGCATGCCTTTCATCCATACATCCATAATAAAATCATTGAGCTTGTTTGCATTTCCATCTCCCTATCTAGTATAGCTTGGAAATTTGTCAATGTCCCTCGTCGTCATCCCACATCTTGATCTGTGTCAACAGTTTGCACTGTCTGGTCCTAGGTCACAACTTTCTAGGTCTTCTTCATCAGTCATCCATACAAATTCCTCTACCAAAATGGGGGCAACTCTTTCCTTAACTTGGGTCTAGGATTGGTGCCTTGTTCGTGATTCGTAACGCGCTCTTCCATCTTTTCTCTTTTCCGCCGATAGCATCCTTTAACGGACACATCGCTCCTACGATAAGGTAGTTATCTTCCCAACACTTTTTCCTACATCATCACACAACCAGAACTACATATTATCATCATTTCAATCTTAAGGTACCTTGATCCCATGGATATGGGTATGTAGGTAGTTTGGAATACGAAGGAAGTTTCCAGTACTCAGGTACATAAGATCCCCTCCTCTCCACCTTGACCCATCTCATCACTCTATCTAGAACTACATATTTATCATTTTCATCTTTCCTCGTAATGTGCCTTGATCCCATGGATATAGGGTATGTAGGCAATCTGGAATACGAAGGATGTAACCAGTACTTAGGCACATACGATCCATCATTCTCCACTAGTTTCAATCCATTAGCCTTCCACCTTTCTAAGTCTTCTGTTTATCAAAATCCATTCGCCTCTACTTGACTAACTCAAGCAGCAAGCTAGCACATCCATTCAAAGCAAAAGTCCTTAGCAAACCTAAAGCAAAGCATCTTTCTTCTAGAGTCATCTACTGTCCTGCTATTTTGATTACCAATACCAGCTAAATCCAGCTTAACCAAAGCACCAGATCAACAAGCTTGTCTTCTGCGAAGTGTTCCATTGTTGAGACCAACACACGCGTCTCCTACGACATGTGGCATTTCCTACAGCAAGACATTGTCTTTTTAGGTAGATAGCACCCTTTAATGGACACAGAGCTCCTACGATAAGGCTGTTATCTTTCCTATCCAATCTATCCTGAGCAACCTCTTTGGCAAGAGAATATGTTGGTTGTATGTTTACTTTGTAAGTCAGTCAATTTGTGTTATGGTTTATCTTTTGTTCCTTTATCCATTACCTATTCAAGGCTACCTTGATTTATCTATAATCTTGGTATGTTGCGATGCAGTACGGATTGGGGGCATAGTCATTTTTTTTTGTGTGCCGTGTTTGAGGAATGATCTTTAGCATCTTTCTTAGCATTCTATTTATCTTGTGTGTGTTACGACCTAGCATCTTACATATTTAATACTCTTCTTACATTGACATGTGTTGAAGTTTATTTTATGTTCAAGACTATGGCTCATTCACATGTTCCAACAAGGTCATATTATGTCTAAAGGGATCTAAGATCAATCCCTTGCTTGCAGAGTCAACATCCATGCACTCGGATATTACTACACCTTAGTCTTTTATACCTTGGTGGCGAACTATCCACATGCTATATCAAAAATAAGTATTGCTCTTTATAAACAAATGTGAAACCATTGAAACAAGCTCATCCATTTACACCATCCATTTTTCCATGGCCCTATATAGTTTTCCAGCAAAGATCAATCAACAGTCTTTCTCTTATGTTCTTTTCTATCTCCACTTTCTTCTATTCAACCTCGCCTATCTCCAACAAATCTTCTAGTCGAGCGTCAACACAGTTCTTTTGTCGCTTCCCTATCTTTCCTCTCGAGGGGGCACCCTACGCTAGCTACGCTGGGGCAACTAGCTACACTGGGGCATCAAAAATTGCATCATGTCTTCAACTATCGATTTCTTTGAAGCAACGCTGTAAATTGCATTGCATCAAAGAGGGGCAAAATATAGACACCCTAAAATGACCATGTCTTCGAATCACTTGCATTTCGTCTAATCTATAGCATCACCTGCATTTCAACATTAGTTAAATAATCTAATTATTTAATTAATTTCATCAAATTCTTCCAAAACTTTAAAATTCAACATTAATTAAATAAATCCCCTTTATTTAATTAATTTCATCAAATTAAATAATTTATATTATTTAATTAAATCATTATCCTCTTTCAAATTTCAAATCTCCATTAAATAATTTTAATTATTTAATTAAATCATTATCTTCTTTCCAAATTTCAAGTCTCCATTAATTAAATAAATCCCATTATTTAATTAATTCATCACAAATTCAATTCTTCCAAACAATTAAATAATTCCTAATTATTTAATTAAATCAAATTCATTCTTCCAAATTTAAATAAATCAAATCAAATTTATTTAAATCCTCTCATTCTCCAAAAATAAAATAAATCAAATATTTTATTTATTCTTCCAAATCATGCACAACAATTAAATAAATTTATTTATTTAATTTGCTTTCTTATATTCAAATATTTTTCAGATCTTCTAAAAATAAGTCTTCTTCTCCATGCACACAAAATTAAATAATTTATTATTTAATTTCTCTCAAATCATGCAAAAGTAAATCTAAAGTTGAGTTATCTATTCACTCAACCTTGTTTTTATCAATTTCTCTTAAATTAGAAAAAAAACTTTCTAATTTATGAAAAGCATGTCTTATCTTTAGAAAAGAAAGTGTTTAACTCAAATAAAATAGCTTTTGTGTGACACTTGTCTTCTTCTTAGTCATTGCACATTCCTCAACTATTCTCCTCCGTTGATTCTTCTGAATTATCTGGACCGTTGATCGATCTTTGTTGAAATCTATATAAACCCCCCTCAGCTCCTTCATTACCTCTCTCTTCGATCACTTATTCTCAGGCATCCTTTAACAACGCTTTGAGCATACATCGCATCGATTGAGCAACTTTACGATCTCTTAATATTGATCTTTGAGCACTACACTTGCTTGTTGCAACTATGGTTTCGCAGCAATATTGAGCAATCCACATTCAATCCAAAGGGAACAATACAAATCTCGGTAAAAGCTTTCATGTTTCATTGATTATTATTAATGGCTTTTATTTAGATCGGTTCTCTTTATGTTATTGGGTTTTTGATTTGTTTAGTTTATCATAGTCAATTTTCCTCATACACAGGTGGCTCTACAACCAAAAATGTCCTCTGTGACAAATGTGGAATGTAATCTGAGATATTTGAAACCAATAACAGGCCTCGGCTTTCAACCTGCACCAAAGGAATGCCATCAGTTTGAGTGGTGAGGGTTCTATGTGACCGTTGAGGAAGCAACGACCCCAAACTATGATGTGAATGGTAGAAATCCAGCAACCAACAAACCTTCCAACTGCCTATTGATACTGGAGTTGCCTATTGATGGGTGCATGATGAAAACCTTAGAACCAAAAGAGGTTGAGAGGCCAAAACACACCTAAAACACCATATCAAAGGCCAAAAAATGTCCAAATTTTGACCAAAAAACTAAAAAATTCACCAAATAGAGCCCTTAGAACCTATAAAAATGAGATTTTGCAAAAATAAATTACATTTTCTGATGAAAATCCATACAAAACTGTACGATCGTGCCATTGTACGGTACAATGGGGGCTGGGGCTAAAAAAAATTGTAAAATTTTGCATGTGTCAATTTTGACAAAATGACAAGCTATTTTGACTATCTCTCTCCTTCTAGACTCGATTGCGATGTCCATTTGGCTCTACGAGGACCTCTTGGCTAGGCTATGTGCAAGATTTTCTATAACAAGCAAAATTTTGCATGTAATGCTCTGATACCATGTTGGAAACAGCGAGGATCAACAAACAAGAATAAAACCACAAAGCTATTTTCTACACAATATGCCAAGTTACATTACCAAAAGATGACTGAAATGTACGTATGAGACTTGCTTAAGTAGGCAAGCATGAGGGAGTGAGAAGCTCATACACAACAATTGACCAACCCTCAAAAGGTGCAACACTTGTCTACTCAAATGGCACATGTTTGAGCAAGTGGCAATTTTGCATGAAGTAGGTGTCTCACAAAGGTGAGTACACATGTCTTCACCACATGAGGTGAGACAAAAAGGTAAGAAGCCCAAAGTTGGACTTAACAAAGTGTGAATATTAATCTCCTAGACATGCTAATGGCTAACTAGATAGATAATGCAACTTTTCACACTAACATTCATCACCTTTGTTGCCATCACCTCGACAAAAGCTTTCCAATGACTGCTTGCATGCACGATTTCATCAAAAATTGACTCATGTTCACAATTTCTTCACTCCTCTTGACTTGTAGCTTAGTTTTCAATTATGCATTTAGAAGTAGTTTCTTGCTTTTGTAGTGTTACTGTGCCCCATTTTATGTGCTTGCATCCTTACAGGTCACCGATGGCAAAGTAGACAATCAATCAAACTTGGGACACAACTCATGGTATGTTTGTTCCTTTGCAATTTCATTGTATATCTTAATATCTCAAATGTCAAACTAATGCTAGTCTTTGTAGGTACAATTATGACAAATCAATGATAGGTAAGGCCTATTTCAAGAACAGTACCTACCTTTCATGTAGACTATCATCCCTAAGGGGGCAAATATGTAAGCACTAAAATGTTGCATGAGCTTCCATGAGGACACCATGATGATATGTAATCCCAATCACGTACATGAAAGTGTGAATAATAATGTCCCCTTAGCAGCATTCCTCTTGGTGACACATGTCGATTGGATTTTCCATTGTCAATTCTTCAGTTTCCTAACCATTATTCTTTTTCCCCTTGTCGATTCTTCTTTTTGTCACATTTTCCCATTTCCTAGATGTTTAGTTTTCACCTTTTCTTACTAATTCCACCTTTCAACACCCCATTCTAAAGGTCTCTAACCCTAGGAATCCTTTAGATAACCCAATAGACCAAACTCATTGTTATGTCATAAAATTGCCCCCTAGGATTTTTACCTCCTAAGTTTAGCTCCCAAGTCATTTAGATTTAATCATGCATCTTAGAAATGAATCCCAGAGAAAAATCCTTCGAAACCCATGTCAAATGGGACTTAGAGGACATCTTTGAGCTTAATCCAGCCCTAAAATAGGTCCCTGGACAAGGGCACCCGCACCCTTGTCCTGCCCTATTTTGTTTTAGATGTCGGTAAAGTGACCGTTAAAAGGTCTCCCTTTGTCGGCTTATTCAATTTGAATTACAAATGTTTAGTGGGAATGCATATATAAACATGTTTAGGAATTCATTTTAACTAGAGATGGATAATGTGAACTTGTGATCTTATGCTAAGGATACTCAAGACTTTCATTGTGTTGCAGAGCAATATTGTGCTGTGTTTGTGCTTGTTTGTTGTAGATTTGTCTTCATCAATCCATCTCCTCATGGCGTGAAAGATCTTCATCTCCCCGTGAGAGCTTCACCTCTGAGGTGACATTTACTTTATGTTTCAATCATTTATCATATCATTGCTTTTTCCTCTGTCCACCAAGGACATGCACTCTCTATCTAACAACGGTGTTGGAAGGCTTAAATGCCATTTTAGGGCTTGACCGAGGCAAGCTCCTAAACACCACAACCCCCAACCCCTCTCTTGTGATTGCAGGTTACAGGTGTTGAATTCTACAAGGAGGAGTTGTAGGAGATCAGAACAGAGTAGGAAGAACCTAGATTTGAAGAAAACGACAGGAAATATCCCTAAAAGGACAAGGGTGCCCTTTCTTTTGTCCCTCATTTCTGCACTGTCGGGAATCTCTGAAGTGGTTGCAGTTTGTAGAAGAAAATATCCCAAAACCCTCAAAAAAAGCACTACCTTGGACACAGATGCTCACTCTTTTGTCCCTAAAGTTTCTGCCTCTAAAATTCAAATCATGGTATGTTTCTAATCTAGATTTAGTGCCTTCCTGTGCGAGCATTTGTCAGGATTTGTCTATTTGTTTATGATTTTTCATAATTAGGGTTTAGGCCTAATCAGATTAGGGCTTATCAAATTAATCAGCAAATTCAAATTTTCCTTGTCATTCTAAGTGACACCAAACCTGTAGCTAAGTCCTCTTGCAAAAGTTGTGATGCAACTCGGTTTAATGTCCTTGAATGTATGTAGTGAAAGGAGGATCTAATTAAACTATCAATCTAATCAACAAACCCTCCTTTTTTCCACATAACATTTTGGTGAACCTATTTTTTTCTAAACATTGCATTTTTCTGAGTGTTGTACATCATATTTACATTCATACATTTCATTTTTGTCATTATACATTTGAAAATCTTACAAAAAAATTAAAAATTTTGAAAAATATCAAGCATCCTAGGCTTTCATTTAGGCATAGTTTGCACTATTTTCAATGTCTTTCATCTAAATCATTTAAATCTCTAATATATACATCAGAAAAATGATATAACTTACAGCAATTCTTCATTTCATAATCATTTACCTTGCATTTACATGTTTTATTTGCTAGGGTTTGCTTGAAATTTTGCATTTTGCATATAACCTAGTAATTCCAAAAGCTAGGGTTTGTAGTTAAAATATTATTTCAGATTTTACTACTCATTTAACACTCATTTAAATCTAATTTTTTACTTTATTGTTTCATCATAGTGCATTTTTGCATTTACATTTCAAATTTTGCATTTACACATTGTGTATTTCAACAAAAAAAAGGCATATTCATTCATATTTCCTTAAAATTTGACATGCATTGAGCATCATAGGATTTTTGCATCATTTTCAAATCTGATCTAAGTTATTTTATATATTAAATCTGATTAGATTCCATTCATTCATCATTTGGCATACTTTCATGCCTTAATTTCATTATTAGGGTTTCAAAAATCCTTGCATTCTACTACATTTTGACTAATATTTCATCTAGCGTTGCAAGATCAGTGTGTTGTGACAAATTTAATTGCATTATTGGACTGATAAAAAGGTTTTAATTTTCTTCCCCTCATCATTCTCATAATTTAATTACATATTTTGTGCATTTGCATTGAAAAAAAGTGAAAGAAATTGAGCATTTTAGAAGCATAAACAAGCATAGATTGGTGTTGTTTCATTGCATTCATCCTAGATATCTTGAATTTTAGATCTTGCACTCATATTCAAGCATAAATTCATTAGACATTTGAAAAATTTGCATAATTTCATAGCTTTGTGTGAAAATTGGCATATTTTTAAATACACATTGTTTATTTCAACACTAGGTGTTTATACACTTTGTTCACACTTTCTTGACCAAAACTTTTTAAATCATCAATTGAGCCATGTTGTGTTGTACTCTTTGCTCCTATCCACTTTTTTTGTTGTGGACTTTGTGTGTATTGTTACCCGTTTCCCTCAAACAAGTGTTTTAGGTGAAATAGTCTCTCATCTATGGCTTTTCATTGTAAAAACAATGCTATGATCCCTCCTCACCTTGATAGGAAAAGGAAGATCCCCAAGCCTGATATTACATTCACACCACATGATAGAACAATTGGGAATGTCGAAGGTCCCCTTTACATTGAAGTTAGCATTATGGAGACTCCTGTAAAAGGAGCCCTTATTGATCCAAATTGCATAACTAACATCGCTACGGAGGAGTTCCTCTATTCAAACAATTTGATTCAAGAAACTTATGAACCTACCGCTATGATGATAAGAACACATAACAGAGCTCTTCTCCCATCTTTAGGGAATATTTCTTTAGTGGTCCAAGTATTTGACAAAGCCTTAGAATAATCATTTGATAGTATCCCGACATCTAGCCTCTTCCGTGTAAAACCAGGCCACCCATGGCTCAAGGCTATGAAAGCTATCCCTTCCACAATCCATAAATGCTTAAAGTTCACTCATCAAGGGAGTACACATACCATTCACCATAGTCAGTGGCAACCTATGGTCACTCAAAAGAATGTCATCCTTGATTACTTCTGGCCGGAACCTATAGTAGAACTTGAACCACAAACAGGTCAACTTTTCTTGGAATATCGGCGTTACAAAGCACAATTGCTATCAAGATTAGTTTGACCCCCTATTGAACAAATAATACCTAAAGAACAACCTATATTACAAGAACCCACTTGACTGAAAGGAAAAGGGACATATGCTGAGGTTCCTCCCCTGTCATGCCTTCAAGGATCAGGAGAAAACCATAGAAAATAATACCATGCATCACCAAAGGTTAATCACACATCTACCTCTTCCTCTAAGATACAAAAACCTATGGAGAAACATGAGATTTCTTTTGAAGATATCAGTAATAAAAAAAGAAGAAATAGATAAGCTAGAGAAAGGAGGAGAAGACAAGCCTTGGTTCGAAACAATGCATCACCTCAACAAGAAAACATTGAACCATCTAACACTGAAACAAGCAAAGAAGAGCCTAAGGTTGATAAAGTAAAGGATAAGGAATCTAAATGGGCACTTTTTCCCTATGTAGCTCTCTCTCCTCTAGCATTCAGGATTGGGAGGAGGGTGATTTGCTTGTTAACAACCACTAGTATGGTTGTGTTTTCAGGTAAGTATTTCTAACCCTGTTGGTCACCTTTGTCATAGCATGTTATGCTCTCTTACGTGAGCCTTCTCTCTATGTTGTGTTCCCCCATGATATGTTATGTGTTGTTTAGGCCTCCTAGGATGACCCTTGATACTTTTGTAAGGTCAAGTATACCGAGAGACCACCTCTGTTGTGATTATTCTTCTATTTGTTTCATCATTCTTCTATCTTCCCTCTCCTCTATTTTATTATTGTGTGTCATGCCTTAGGGGCATAGTGTTGCGGTTGATGGCCTAGGGGCATCCTCTTATGTGGTGTTCCTAAGGCACTTTCTCTCCTCTCTCATTTTATTTTTTACCTTCTTCTATTGATTCTATATAGTCGGCAAATGATGAAAACAAACAAATACTGATACGAATCATGTGTCCCTTCAGCGAGCAAAGAAAAAACGGACCTAATCCATACATGACAATGGGGTTGATCTATATATATCTGACACTTGACTAGTAGAATCACTCTGTATGATATTTTCATCCTATGGCATTTCTTGTGACTAACATTTTACAATCCACTCAATCTACTCTGGTACATGTTGATTAGTATCTCACCTTGTTGCTACACTCAGTTCTGAGGTATCTGCAGTATAGCCCAAAGGTTATTCTTGGTTCTGAACCTATAGTACAGCCTTGGTCCTTGATGTGACTATTTTCATGCATAGCTTTAATGAGTTTCTTTGGTTGTTATCTTAGAGAAAGATTTTCTAACCATCTTGTTATCTTATCATATCTTATCACTGTGTTTGTGGGAACATTCAACGATCATGAGCACATGTCACCTTGGGGGCATGGGATTCACGACAGCTCTTATTCCTTGTGTGTTTTCTCTCTACCTTAACATGCTTGATATCGGTACATGACATCAACCACCTTAAGGTGGGGGCATATATAAGGTTATATGTCTGATGATTTTGGTACTAACGAAGCGTGTTTGTAAGCCCTCTGTGTGAGGTAGGATGACGTATCTCTGGCGTGAGTACACATCTTTATCTATATTGCAATCAAAGAAGCCCTCTATGCGAGGTGGGATAACGTATATCTTGAGCTAGTGCATATCCTTTTATTCAAAATCCCTCATCGTGAGGTGGGATGGTGTATCTCTTGAGCTAGTGCACATCCTTTTATTTCAAAAGTCCTCCACGGAGGTGGGGTTGGATCTTGAGACTATCCACCCTTAAGCATGTTTTTGGTGGTTGTTGTGGCATAAGCCTAACCATTAGGTGTGTCTTTAGTGTGTTTGAGATGGTGGGACTTACCAATAAGTTTCTTCCATCACCTTGTTTGTCATGTTTAAGATGTATAGTATGTCTTTGGCATGCTATACAGTGCTCATGTTTTCTCTATGTCTTTCGTGTGTTTTCCCCCGTGTGTAGTGTAAAGGGTGTGGTGATGAATCCTCCCTACACTTGGGTTTTGTATGGCCTATTTTCGCCTTTGTGTAGTGGAAAGGGTGTGGCGATGAGTCCCCCTTACACTTGGGTTCTGTATGGCATGTTTTCCACCTTGTGTAGTGTAGAGGTTGTGGCAATGAGTCCCCCCTACACTTGGGTTTTGTATGGTGTGATTTTCCTCCTAGTGTAGTGTAAAGGGTGTGGCGATGAGTCCCCCCTACATTATGGGGTTTTGTGTTGCAATTTTATTTTCCATGCATATATATATGAAAATGAAAATTTTATATTAGTGTATTCATCATGTTTTACGTGATTGCTCTCATTTTTTACGTGTCTTCAATATTGTCTTCTCCATGTCTTGAGTGCTTCATACTGTCTTCATTGTGTTTTGAATTCTGCAATGTGTCTTCTAGTGCTTACCTGAGACTGGGAGCTAGAAATAGTCCCTCAATCTTGGCATATGCCTTAGATTCAAGTGTCTGGCGTGTCTAATGTGTTTTCAACCATACTTTAATGCATGTATGGGTTGTAAGATCATGCATACATTAAAGTGGGGGCTAAATCTTATGTCGTAAAATGTCCCCCTAGGACTTTTACCTCCTAAGTTTAGCTCCCAGGTCCTTTAGATTTAATCATGCATCTTAGAAATGAATCCCAGAGCAAAATCCCTTGAAACCCATGTCAAATGGGACTTAGGGGACATCTTTGACCTTAATTCGGCCCTAAAATAGGTCCCTAGACAAGGATGCATGTGCCCTTATCCTGCCGTATTTTGTCAGGGCCCAAATTTTAGATGTCAGTAAAGTGATCGTTAAAAGGTCTCTATTTGTCAGCCTATTCAATTTGAATTATGAATGTTTAGTGGGAATGCATATATATACATGTTTAGGACTTCGTTTTAACTAGAGATGGATAATACAAACTTGTGATCTTATGCTAAGGATACTCAAGACTTTCATTGTGTTACAGAGCAGTATTGTGTTGTATTTGTGCTTGCTTGTTGCAGATTTGTTTTCATCAATCCATCTCCTCATGGCGTGAAAGATCTTCATCTCCCTATGAGAGCTTCACCTCTGAGGTGACATTTACTTTATGTTTCAATTATTTATCATATCATTTATTTTGCCTTTGTCGACCAAGGACATGCACTCTCTATCTAACAATGGTGTTGGAAGGCTTGAATGCCATTCTGAAGCTTGACCGAGGCAAGCCCCTAAACACCACAACCCCCAACCCCTCTCTTATTATTGCAGGTTACAAGTGTCAAATTCTATGGAGAGGAGTTGCAAGAGATCAGAGTAGAGCAGGAAGAACCTAGATCTGAAGAAAATGACAAGAAATATCCCTAAAAGAACAAGGGTGCCCGCTCTTTTGTCACTCATTTCTACACTGTCAGGAATCTCTAAAGTGGTTATAGTCTATAGAAGAAAATATCCCAAAGCCCTCAGAAAAAGCACTACCTTGGACATTGGTGCCTGCTCTTTTGTCCCCAAAGTTTCCACCTTCTGAAATTCAAATCATGGTATGTTTCTAATTTGCATTTAGTGCCTTCCTATGCGAGCATTTGTCAAGATTCATCTGTTTGTTTATGATTTTGCATAATTAAGGTTTTAAGCCTAATCTGATTAGGGTTTAACAAATTATAACGTCAAAAAATATCCCCTTGGGGTCTTTTCCCTCCTAAGGTTTAGTTCCTAGGTCTTTTATCTGCATTTAGGACATCTTGCATCACATTTTGATATCCTGATAAAATGATCCCTAAGTTTCATGACAAATGGGACCTAGGGGGATCCCTTGAACCTAACCCTAACCAAAATAGAGGGGAGGACTTGGGCGCCTGCGCCCTAGTCCTGCCCTATTTTGGGTCAGGCCCAAATTTTGGGTGTCAGCTTATGACCGTTATTTAGGTCCTATGCCGACATGGTAAGTTTGAATTACGAAATTCTTGGTGGGAGTGTTTGTAGTTGCATATATAAACATGTTTAGGCATTCATTTGTAAACTAGATGACTACTATATGGCTATTGCGATCTTTTGGCATTCTAAAGGTGATTCAAGGCATTCATTGTGTAGCAAGAGCAAATTTGTGTTGTCTATGTGTAACACCCCTTCTAATTAATAGAATATAAGATTAACTGTTAAAGAATTTCAGTAGAAAGATTAACTAGAGTAACTAACTATCTATGTAATAAAATATCACGTTTACAACTAACTTTCATTTTGAGCTGAAGTAATCTTTTCAAACTGTTTATATATAATCAAAATAATTTAACTAACCTTCTTCAACGAAATTTAAATAATAAGAGAGATTAAGAGAAGTACAATTTGAACAGCTTCCTACTAATTTTGTATGTAGATCCTCCACTGGATTTTGGAAAAAGAAATATCAACAAGGGTTTTAACCACCCAAACAAGACCATATGGTCTCCCATGCTCCTCCAATTGAAGAAACCTGACCCTTCACGAGGGTGATGACAAGAATCAATTAACATCAATGTGCCTCTGAGCCTGGTGTCAAGACCTATACCTCATGATTGGTCTTTCCCTATAGGTACCTCCTAACTGGAAAGATCACTCTGACTAGTGGTATATCTGGTACTTGATCACTGACAGATGCCTAATCTGCATCGTAACCTTGGCCAAGGATTTTCTAGTATATATATACATATATCTGACACTACTGTGTCGTCAGCCTTCACCCTTGCTCGACATTGTTATTAACTTACTATTTTCTTCTTGTGTTTATGATTGCAGGTTTTTGCATAGTATCATACATGACTTACTTGACAACTTTCAGTTCGTAGTAAAAATAGAACATAAATATTTAGACAGAAATTGCTCATAAAAGTACAGCGGTTTCGTTATTTTTAGTGCACATATAACTGTGTATGAGGAAAAATTGATTTAATCTAAACTAATAAAACTAAAAACCAATCACATAAAGCGAACCAATCTAAGTAAAAGCCATTATCATAAAATCAAAGACAAAATGAAAGCTCTTACCAAAACCTGTATTGTTTTCTTTTGGAGAAGTGTGGATTGCTCAATCAAGTTGCGAAACCATAGCTGCAACAAGCAAGTAGTGTGCTCAATGTGCTCAAAGATCAATGTTAAGAGATCGTAAGGTTGCTCAATCGACGCGTTTTTGTATGCTCAAAGCTCTGTTAAATATGCCTGAGAATACAATCAAAGAGAGAGATTTGTGAAGGAGATGAGGGATTTATATAGGTTTCAACAGAGATCGATCAACGGTCCAGATCATTCAGAAGAATCAATGGAGGAGAACAGTTGAGGAACGTGTAACGAATGAGAAGAAGACAAGTGTCTTGCTTTCTTTTGCATGAGAGGAGTTATCAAGAATAGAAGAATGAGTTAAAGCAATTAACAGAATGTAATGATCAGTTAAGTGATTTAAAACAAGAAGAAGAGATTTGCATGAGAATTAGAAGATATTTTGCTTTATTAAATATAGAAAGCTTGAGTTATATTAGAGATAACTCAAATTTAGAAGAAAAAGCAATTTAAATAAATAATTGATTTATTTAAATTTAGAGAAGATATTTTGGAAGAAATAATTAAATAATTAGAATTATTTAATTTAGAAGATTTAAAAACAAATTAAATAAATAAATTTATTTAATTGTTGTGCATGATTGTGGAAGAATAAATTTTGATTTAATTAAATAATTTAGGAATTATTTAATTGTAGATAAGAGGGAATTTGTGATGAATTAATTAAATAATTAGATTTATTTAATTAATGTGGATTTGATTTTTGGAAAGAGGATAATGATTTGATTAAATAATTAAAATTATTTAATTGTGGAAGAATAATAAAGGAATTTAATTTAATTAATTAAATAAAGAGAATTTATTTAATTAATGTCGCAATTTTGGAGATTTAGAATAATTTGATGATTTTAATTAAATAATTAGATTATTTAATTAATGTGTGAAATGCAGGTGATGCTACAGAAATGCTGAAATGCGAGTGATATGACAACTTGGTCATTTTAGGGTGTCTACATTTTGCCCCTCTTTGATGCAATGCAGCGTGTAGCGTTGCGTCAAAAAAATGATTGTTGAAGATGTAATACAATTTTTTGATGCCCCAGTGTAGGTAGTTGCCCCAGCGTATGCCCCCTCGAGCGGGAAGACGGGGAAGCGGTAGAAGCACTGTGTTGACGCTCGACTAGAAGATTACGCGACCAGGTAGGAGGAAAAGCAGAAAAGGGGTGGGAAGAAAAACCAAGGGTGGGACACTATAAATAGGTCCCATGGGGACCCCAATCCTCATTTGCACCCTAGGAGATTCTAAATTTAGAGAGGAGAGCTTCCAAACTAGGTTGAGTGGAAGGAGCAGACAGTGAGGAGAGATGTCGATTCCAGCGCATAAACATCGGGCGGAGCTGGTGTGGACCTACAGGAGGCCAGCAGGAGCTCTGGCAACGGTAAGTGATTGAAAAACCCCTTTGAATTTGTCGTTTGAGGGTAGATTAGGGCTAGGTTTAGGTAGGGTTTGTATGTCAGCCAAAAGCGCTGTAGGGAGTCGCGGCGCGTATGGTAGTCGTTTGCAGCGCTTTCGGCGCGCTGCAGCGCGATTGGTAGGCGGGTGCAGCGCGTATGGTTTTTCAGGTAGCATCGCAGCGCCTTTTGGCAGTATGCCGCAGCGCGTATGGTTAGGCAGGGCAGCGCGTTGGGTAGCGTAGAATAGCGCGGTTGGCGGGGGTAGAAAAAATTGAAGCGCCTCTGGTAGGACAGAGCGGCGCAGGTGGTAGCCTGGCGCGGCGCACTTAGTAAACAAGGCGCACTTGGTAGAAAAAAATGCAGCACGTCTGGATAGACAGTATAGCGCGGTTGGTATGGAAGGACAGCGCTGTTGTATAAAACAAAGTGCTTTTGGTTGAGTAGCAGAAAAGTTAGGGTTTAAGTAGAATGGGGGGTTTAGAATAGGGATGCCTAGCCTAGCTGACAAGAGGGGAAAGGGATGGTTGGGGGTTACATAGCATAGCCCATGGGTAGATAGGATTTGAGGGATTGAGTAATGAAAAACTGACAAGTGAGTTGCTATGGATGCAGAGGATTCTGCCACCACTGATGTCACGGGAGCGACACCACACGATTGCACACGAGGTTGTACAGTTGACATGGGAGGAGGATGCATTCTTGGAGCATGCAGGACTATGGCACGTGGCGCATTTGACACACATTAGGGTGAATCTCGCCCTAGTGACAGCAGTTGTGGAGCGATACCACAGCGAGACCTCGTCTTTCCACTTTCCGACGGGGGAGGTGACAATGACACTGGAGACGTGTACCGGATCCTGTAGATTCAGATTGATGGAGAGATAGTGGACTTTGACCCGGCACGGGGCGAGGCAGGCATGGTGGAGGTCTTCTGCACAGATGACCTTTGGATAGATGACGGGGAGATTCGATGGGCAGACGTCCCGAGACTCTGCGACAGGATCAGATGGATAGTTGCGTCATTGGTCGGTGGCTTCATGTGTCCAGACAGGAGATCTAGAGGATTATCAGTTGGTTGGGGGACTATGCTATCAGGGATGTTCACACATGGCAGACAGTATGCGTGGGGCCCCTGTGTGTTGGGACAGTTGTACCATGACATGCACCACTGCGTGTACAGGAGAGGCAAGAGCCTCTCAACAGGGGTGACCTTATTACAGGTATGGGCATGGGAGCATATTCCAGTGATCTGACCCATGGCATAGCGCCATCGAGATAGAGGCGAGCCCTATGCGTTCTTATATGATGGAGTGATCACACACAGGAGGATGGGGTCGGTTAGCCATTGGAGGTGGCAGATTGATGAGATGGACTTGTTCATATGGAGGCCTTGGCTACTATGTGAGGAGTGGGATGACGAGCATGAACAGCTCATGTATTGCAGACAGGCTCATTATCTGTTTGGGAGACGGACAGATATGATAGAGAGGTACCTGCCCGAGCGAGTTCTTAGACAGTTTGGATTACCGCAGGGACTACTAGTGGGGGAGGCCACACATGCCAGGACGCGGAGGGAGGTTGGAGACTGGGACACCAAGATCCCAGTGGCTACAGCTTTAGCAGAGGTATGGGGACTTGTCCCCGTGAGATGGGATTGGGACACCGGGCTGGCAGACCCAGGGACCCTGCTAGAGTATGATCAGTATTGGCAGACTCAGGCCAGTGCGGCTGACGACACCAGGGGTGGCAGGGGCAGTGGGAGAGGTACTAGTCCTCGGAGGGGAGGCTAGGATGAGACGGCAGGCCAAGGTAGCCAGGCAGTAGGCAGTGGGAGAGGGTAGCGGCCAGCAGGCTGATGTGGAGATGGCGGAGGTAGTGGGCCCAGTCGTAGAGACTGATTTGTAGAGAGCTGAGCGACTGCTGCAGGAGGAGATAGCCCAGAGGACTCGATTAGAGCTCCAGATGGCACGATTGAGGAGGGATAGAGATACAACGCGGGCAGAGGTGAGGTAGGCAGAGGCCACAGCCCAGACACAAACACAGGCAGCCTCAGCAGCACAGACAGCCCTAGCACAGCTACAGGCCGGTATGCAGGCATAGGTACAGGCCCAGGTGCAGGCACAAGTTCAGGCAGCACTACAGGCATAGGCACAGGCAACACCCACACTGGCAGGGGATGATGGGCAACTAGCCCAGACTAGACGTGAGAGGGATGCAGAGGTGCAGTTGCAGTTGACAGCAGAGGCTACACTCTTTAGAGTGAGGCGGGAGAGAGAGGAGGCACGCCGTGCACTGGGTGCAGATCAGAGGACCTTATACAGCGAGCTCATCCGGGTGCAGGGAGAGCTAGTATCAGCTAGCCGGGAGGCAGAGTATTACAGGGGTCTGTATGTGGGTGTGGTGCCAGTAGCTCAGCAGGCACTGAGCTACAGAGATAGGAGCAGATCTGGGGCATCCGGATCCTGTAGGACAGGGCAGTCAGTGTCCTCGGTTAGAGGACCATTTTTACCACCAGGGGGAGGAGGAGGAGCAGCAAGGGGACCTCCACCGAGCACAGGGGGAGGACAGGGGCCACAGTAGGAGGGCAGCTCTACCCACTAGGAGATGCACATTTGTATATTGTATCATATTTGTTCCATAGTTGTATTACGATGGACACTTGTACATTGTACCATTTGTATCATTTTGGACAGATGCCTGCGTGCATTCTGATGTATATTTTGCAGGCTCTTGATAGCCTTGATGTACTATTTTGATGTATATTTAGACGTATACACACTTTGTATTATTGATGTAGACACAGACATTTTGTATTATGATGACCATTACATGATATATATGATGATCTATTCGGCTCACTTGTTGTTCATGCTTTTGTGTACGCATTCCTTGATGTCATGGATGTGATGATATGTATGTATGATTATGGATTCAAGTGATGACATATGTTGCTTATATGATGCTTATAGATGTATGATGATAGAGATACATGATGATATAGATGTGATGACTAGTGATATCTGACATGTGGGCTTGCAGATATGCACTAGAGAGAAGAACAAGAGGAGATGGAGACAGAGACTGTTGATCGATCTTTGCAGTGAAAATGATATAAAGGTTATAGGAATGGCTTCCACCCACTTCGTGAAATACTTAGTGGCGGTAATGATAAACTTATGGCCATTGGAGGAGGAAGGGTGGATTTGTCCTACGAGGTCGAGACCCCATTGAGAAAAAGGCCATGGAGTTGTCACAGGTTGTAATTCATGAGCTGGTGCGTGAATCAAATCTCCATGCTGCTGGCATTGTAGACACTTCTTAGCAAACTGTACAGCATCTTGCTCTATTGTAGGCCAGTAATAACCTGTTCTGAGTATCTTCTTAGCAAGATTAGGACTGGTAGAATGTGCGCCACGGACACCTTCGTGTATGTCTCATAAGGTAGCTTCAGATTCTTCCACGTTAAGACATCGTAAGAGGATACCATCGAGACTCCGGCAATATAGTGTATCACCCAGAATGATGTAACGAGAGGATCGACGGATAAAGGTTTTGCATTGGGTGGATGATAGGTCAGGGGGAAAGGTTTTGTTCTTGAGGTATTCATAGATATCTTCATACCATGGGGAATTGGGACCAACAAGTTCGTAGATGATTTCAGTAACAGGAACATCGACGGCTGGTATCAACAATTGCTTAATCAAAAATTCACACTTCTGTGTATTTGCAGGCATGTCAATTAGTGACCCTACAGAAGCCATAGAATCTGTAGCTTTGTTATGCTCTCTTGGAATTTGCTCAAATGTGATGCTAGAAAAGTGTGGTTTGTAGGCATCCACTAGTTGCTTGTAGGGGACCAACTTTTCGTCCTTTGTTTGGTATTCATCCGTGACTTGGCGAATGACTAGCTGTGAGTCTCCATATACTTGTAATTCTGTGATGTCCCATTGAACTGTTGTATTGAGACCTATAAGGAGTGCTTCATACTCGGCTATGTTGTTGGTGCAAGGGAATGCAAGCTGATATGACTTTGGAATGTAGTCATTCTAAGGTGTAACAAATAAGATGCCAGCTCCTGATCCATGCTGTGTGTAGGAACCATCAAAGTACAGCTTCCACATTATGGAGTTAGCGAGAGTGAATAGATTTTCATCAAGAAAGTCAGCTACCATAGGATGTGTATCTTTCATAGGTGCTTCTACTAGTTGATCCGCGAGGGCTTGTCCTTTGATTGCTTTACGATCTATGTACTCAATATCGAACTCACTAAGGATCATGACCCACTTAGCTAGTATGCCTGTGAGAGCTACTTTTGCTAGTAGATACTTCAAGGGATCAATCTTGGCTATCAGATTTATGTGTTGGTTTAGCATGTAATGCCGCAACTTTTGGGAGGCGAACACTACTGCTAAACAAGCCCTTTCCATTGGTGAATAATTGAGCTCATATCCCACCAAGGTTCTACTAATGTAATAAATTGCATGCTCCTTTCCTGTGTCATCATTTTGTGCTAGCAGGGCCCCTAGGGCCGAATTTGTAGTGGAGATGTATAATATCAAAGGTTTGTCAACAACTAGTGGAACCAATATAGGTGTAGCTAGATACTCTTTAAGTTGATCAAACGCTGGCTGACACCTGTCCCATCAAAATGAGACATCATTGCGGAGTAAGTGTTGAAAGGGTTTACATTTATCTGCTAGCTGTGATATGAAACGCCGAATGGACTGCAACCTTCCCTGAAGGCTCCTTAGTGCTTTAAGGTTCTTGGGTGGAGGCATCTCCAGTATAGCTTTTACTTTTGCTGGATCGACTTCGATGCCTCTACGAGATACAATGTATCCCAACAGCTTCCCTGATGTTACACCGAATACACACTTCTTTGGATTGAGTCTTACTTGGTATTTTTCAAGTCTGTCAAAGATCTGTCCTAGAACCTATATGTGATCCGCCCTAGAAGATTTAGCTAGTATATCATCAACATAGTCTTCCATGATGTGATGAAAGAGATCATGGAAGATCACTGTCATTGCTCTCTGATAAGTTGCTCCTGCATTCTTCAGACCAAACGGCATGACGCACCAACAATAATTGCCCCAAGGACAAGTAAAGGTTGTTTTATGTTGATCTTCTTTAGCTATCCTTATCTGATTGTAACCTGAGAATCCGTCCATGAGAGAAAGCATCTCGTGCCCTGCTGTCAAGTCCACTATAATGTCAATGTTTGGTAGTGGAAAGTCATCTTTAGGACATGCCTTGTTGAGATCTCTGAAATCATTACACATGCGGATGCACCCATTGGGTTTAGACACAAGTATAATGTTTGAGACCCAATCTGAATAGTCAATGGGTCGTATGAACTTTGCATCTAATAATTTCTGTATTTCCACTTTCACCAAGAGAGCGATCTGCGGGTGCATCTGGTTTCACTTTGGGATCAACTGTGAGATAATGGACAACTAGCTTGGGGTCTAACCCTAGCATATCGACATAGGTCCATGCAAAGTTGATGGTTCTCTGTAAGAAGAAGGTGTTAAGATCCCTGTGCTTTGTTTCAGATAATGATGCTGCTAGGAATGTGGTCTTTGGATTTTGTTATGTGCCAAGGTTTATCTCTGTAGAATCTTCCACTAGGAGAGTTGATTTCTCTTGATACTTAAATGGTAGGGGAAGGTCAAATCCTCCATCCTCAGGTGCCACAGTTGGGTTTTCACCTTTGGATACGTCCTTTGTTTTTACTATTTTGTGATCAGGAGGTGCCACAGTGTGGTTTTCACCTAGAGATCATTCTTTATTTGTACTTTTGCGACTAGAGGATTTGGCATTCTCACCAAAATAAGCCGTTGGCTCTAGTTCCATTACAAAACCTACTTTATGATCACCCGGAGGGATACCTTCCCGAAGTCCCATGAACTCAGCTAGAGCTTCGTCATTTTGAAATACATCTATTACGGGGGACCCTTGTTGGTCCCAATCGATAAGTTTAGGGTAGACAAGTGTTACATTCTGGGTGCTGGTAGTGGAGGTTAAGGATACGGAGGATAGTGTAAAAATGGAGCATTCTGCAAATAGGTTGGTCATATGGAGGGAAGAGTCGTCGATGATATCCTCTGTAGACGTCGAATCGGCAGGAAAAGTGTCGGCTACCTCGTTGAGGATATACTCGATGTCCAAGGCATGTGGTACCTTCTTACCAAATCCTAATCCCTTCTTGTCTAGCTTCTTTGTTACAACAATGGGTTCCATAGTTCCTTGATTCTGTTTCCCAAGGCCACCTTTGCCTTTATAGCCCATGTTTTTTACTATTCTTAAGCCATTGCCGTATTGCTTGACTGGTATTGTGACTGGTTCTTTCTCCTTATAGAGCCAAGAAGAGATGTCCTCAATAGTTTCCTCTTCCAATAACCGTCCATGTTGGAATTGGGTTAGGAATGTTGGGGGAGGAATAGCTGCTTTTTTGGTTACTTTGGCAATGGGTGTTTTGCCGTAAGATTTTGGAGATAAAGGCATCCGCCCTACACAAGAAGATTCTGAGATATCATAAATGCCAAAGCCTATATCCCGGATGCGAGCTGTGATTTTGGGGAGGGGTTTAGGTTCACTTGTAAAGGCTTGCGTCAGAGTTTTAGGATCAACATATAGTGGGGATTCAAGGGCTTTTTCATTTTTAGGCACTTGGTTGCAATTCTTATAGCTTCCTTGCAAGACACGATAGAATTCAAAAGGATTAGGATCTCCTAGGATGGTGATCTCCGTACCATTGTATGGGAACTTTAGAGACTGATGGTACATGGAGGGAATGGCTTTCATTGCATGGATCCATGGGCGGCCTAGGATAATGTTGTAAGGCAGCTCAATATCAAGGACTTGACACCTAGTTTCAAGCATGACAGGGCCCAGTTGTATAGGCAAGTGAATAACACCTTCTGAACGGCATTCTGCATCATCATACCCCTTGATTGTAATACTATGATCAGTGTTGACGTGATCCTCAGAGTATCCCAATTGCTTTAGTAACTTTAAAGAACATATGTTGAGACCAGCACCACCGTCTATGAGTATACGTTTGATTTTGCGCTTATGGATGAGAACTTCAATATGCAGGGCATCATTGTGACATGGATCATGGGAGGGGAGGTCTTTCTCAGAGAAGACCACATTGTAGGGCGAAGCAATGTTACCTACTATAGCTTGGAAATCCGCGACCGCTATGTTGTTAGGAACGGAAGACTCTTAAAGGGCTTTTTCTAGCACCACTCTATGTGCAAGTGATGACCGTAGAAGGTCCAAAATACAGATCTGTGCTGGTGTTCTCCCTAGATGTTCGACAAGATTATAATCAGATTGAGCTGGAAGACTGCGTGTAGGACCACGAATGGTGATACGACCACGGCGAGTAGTAACAGCACAATCCGTAGATTTGCCTTTGATCGTGAGGGTAGACACTCGACTCTCTTCAAAACAACCTACAATGGAATCAAAGGATGTGGAAGCATGATTGATACCTTTACCTCTATCCTGAGGAGGAGGTGGACCATGATGAGGGAATGGTTCCTTGTACATGTTGAGATCTTTGTTCGTGTGTTGAACTGGTGATTCATTCTCAAAAGTGATTTGATTACCGTTGATGAGGTTTTGGATGAGGTGCTTAAGTTTCATGCAAGATGCGGTTTGATGCCCTTTGCTCCTATGGAACTCACAATATTCATTGTCTCTGTAACGTGCAGTTTTGTAAACAGGTTCTCCATATGGGGGAGCATTAGGTAAGGTGATGAGCCCTTTCTGCAAAGCTTGCTGTAAGACTGATTCGATGGGCACTCCCAAGGGAGTGAATTGACGTCGCGGAGGGTAATCTTGTTGAGGCCGCTCTTGTTGTCATTATTGTTGGTTTTGATAAGGCTGCCTTTGTTGCTGCTGTTGTTGAGGTGGAGCTTGACTTGGTTTGGAGAGCTGCAGCGGTGTTTGCAACATTTGGACATGTTTAGTATCGACCACCCCATCGTTGACCACATTTTTGTTTTTGTTCCAATATTTGGGTTTATCGTTCGATTGTTGATGAGGAGCGCTATCTTTCATTTCTTTGAAGATTTTGACCACACCCTTAGCAATGAGGGCCTTCTCAATATTGATTCCCTTGTATGTGATTTCGTTAAAGGTTGTAGCACTAAGAATTTGCAAATGGAAACCTAACTCTTGGTTGAGGTTCTGCACAAATATACTAACAAGTTGTTTCTCTGGAATCTTGAAAGGGAATTTGCTAGCCATTTGTCTCCATCATTGAAGGAAAGAAATGAAAGTTTCACCATTTTTCTGTTTATTGTTACATAGATCAGTCATGGAAATCTCATGCTCTACGTTGTAAGAAAAGTAGGTGGCAAACTTCTTTGCTAGCTCGTTGAAAGACTTGATACCCGTGGGTAAGTGTGAGAACCATTCTATTACTTGACCTCCAAGATTGTGAGGAAAGAGACGCATAAGATATGTGTCGTTATGTGAGACCTCGAAGCAAGCAAGATAGAATTCCCTAAGATGGTCTTTTGGGTCACCTTTTCCTTTGTATTTATCGAACTTGGGAATAGTGAAATTTTGAGGAAAAGGGATCATTGGTAGCGACCAAACAAAAGGGTAAGGACACACTTCCTCTAAAGAGAAGGTCTTCTTGGTGTGGCCAAACGTAAGATTAGATAGCTGCTGTTGAACTTCTGCGATCTTTAGCTCCATAGTCATGGGAGGGGTTGGTAACATCTCCTGTTGTCCAAAAAGTGGTTGTTGATGCCCATACGGAAGATTATAGTGTAAGCCATGCACACTGGTGTTATAAGGGTCGTAAGATTGGTTGGGATCATACGAGTTGTATGTTTGGTTCAGATTGGGTTGGAATTGGAGGCTTTGATTTGGAAGAGGTGGAGGTGGCGCTAGGTAAGAATGTTGGCTTTGTGATGGTTGAAGAAAAGAATTGGGTGGAGGAAAGCTAAAGTGCATTTGATTAGGTTGCGATGGCGGCACATAGCTTTAGGAAACTTGATGTTGGGAATGTTGAGAGTGACTAGGCAATGTGTGAAAGAAGTTGAGCGAGGATGAACATTGTGGAGGAGGGACATAGGTAGACGTGATTGCGACGGTTGGGGTTGATTGAGGATGAGAGTAGAAGAATGTTGTGGTTGGGGTTGCTTAAGGACGAGAGTAGAAGAATGTTGTGGTTGGGGTTGCATGACTCTAATTGGTTGAGAGACATGAAGGTGTGATGATATAGGAGGTGGCATTTGTTGAGACCCTTGTTGCATGGCTACATAATTGTTCCCTGGATTGTAATTTGGTGGGAAACCCACGCGTGATGGAGTAACCAAGATTCTACTTGCGACTGGTGTGGACACTTTAGGAGGTGGTTGCACATTCGATCGAGCTAAGGTGGCTTGCTTAGCTAACTCTGCTTGACGTTGGAGAGTTTCTTGTTGGTTTTTATGGATCTCCATAGGAGTCAGAAGCGGACATATGGCTCTCTCTTCTATTGGGTTTTGAAAAAGGGGATTCCTATACTGTGAGCCTTGTGTAGGTAACGGCATAGTCACCGTTGACATGGTTTGCACCGCTTGTATGGTATCTTGGGCGTTGTTGTTCTCCTTGAGAGTGGATAAATCAAAATCTTGAGGTAACTTGGCACCTTGCTCTGCAAGCAAGCGAAAGAAATGATCTTGGTTCTCACTAAGGATTTTGTCAAAGGCGGCCATGACTCTAGGCTCTTGTATGATTTCATCAAGATCTTACCCATCTACTTGAGAGGATTGACCTATTTCAAAGTGTCGCTCTTCTTGAGATGGGACTAAATCTACAATATAACCTTGAGGGACAAAATCCTGAGGCAAGCCAGTGGTGTATTGCGGTGTATTTATCAAAGGGATCCTACCCTCTTGAGGTGGGTTTTGCTTAATAGTATATCCTTGTGGCACAAAATCTGGAGGCAAACCGGTGGTATATTGAGGTGTTCTTACCAAAGGGACCCTACCCTCTTGAGGATTGCTTGGTTCGTCAATGTGCGGCATGTTCGGAGAGCTGATTGGTTTTGCCGCGGGTGTACTATGAGTAACCTTGGGAGTAATGTTGAGACGACCTGATTGTGGTGTGCAAGGAGGTGACTTGCGCTTCTTAGGGACAACTTGCTTGGACTTCATAGTTTGCTGGAGCCTAGTGGTTACCATGGAATACCCTAGGACAAGAAAGGTAATGCTGGGTTTCTGTGAGGTGCTTTGAGAAACAGACAAACTCTGATGCACAAAGTACTAGACCAAAAGCGCTATACTGTTTGACCAGAGGCGCAGGACTGTGCAACCAAAAGCGTGCTACTGTGATGCCAAAGGCAACGGACTGAGCTACCAGAAGTGAGTTACTGCTATGCCAAAGGCGAGCTATAGTGACCAAAAGTGAGCTACTGTTATACCAAGGGTGCTGAAGTAGGGTTTTGCCAGAGGCGAGTTACTGCTATGCCAAAGGCGATCTACTGTGCTACCAAAGGTGAGCTGCTGTAATACCAGGGGCGCTGAAGTAGTGTCTGATGTTTCTAAAAGGCAAAATTTTGATAGATTGTTTCTGTTTCTGATTGGATTTGTTTAGCAAGAGAAAACACAGCAAACAATGTTGGCACAAACAAGGGATTGACACAACAAATAGTGTATGTTCAAGGCTCCAAACAAGCCCAATGTTTTCATAGGTATAAGACAATTGCAATCAATAACAAGCACTTTTTATCCCTAGAGACAAGGTTTCATTGCAGTAGATCAGCTCACAGCTTAATACTCCGTTGATAAAAATATCATTCCATAAAGGTGTCGGATATTTAGTATCTTTGTGAGAGATGATAGGTAGGGATATCTCACCCTCCCCTTGGAAAGCTCAAGTAGGTCACAAGAGCTTTATGTCCAAGGGAATACTATCTCTTCTCAAGGGAGCCAATGGTGAGTATCTTAAGGGCTTAAATCAATTCCCCTTGCACTGATGATTACCGCAATGTTCGGAGGTAGGTCGAGTAGTCTCTATCTAGAATGGTTCTTAGTGACTTTGAGGGACCAACGCCTTACGAGCAATGCGATAAGCTACTAAAAGCTTTAACCAATCCTACTAAGAGTATCAAACACTTCGCTCAATGTGAAAATTGTTTCCACAAAGAGCTAGTACACCTCTTTTCAGTTTGGCACCACAAGGTAAGGCTGACGTCGATTATGACTTGGCTTTCGCCTTATCCCTCTTATATAGCGGTTCAAAGGAAAACTCCGCTTAGGGTCATCCCTTTTGGATGAAGCGCAATCCAAAAGTAGGCCCTTCTAAAGGAAGTACAAAAAAGTAAGAGCAAGCACGTCAAACAAAGGTTCAATTGTCCCATTATAAGAAAAATAAGGTGCAACTAAACTAGGCACACACACGTTTGTAGTTGTAAATTGTCCCTTATGAAAATGAAGTGTTTGGCATTCATGTCCATTGTCCCTTAGAAAATTGAGGTTTTTTCACATACATGTCCATTGTCCCTTAAGAAAAGCAGTATGTTCCTAAGACTTAGATTTGCAAAAAAGATTTGTTCAATTATCCTTTTAAGCATGCAATGTGTTTCTAAGACTTAGTGAGATAAATCAAAAGTTCTTCAATGCTCATCCTACATGAACATGTTAAAAACACCTATTTGCTCTGTGTGAGTAATAAGAAGCTGTAACAAGTGAGTTAGTTCCACCAAAAATTCACAAGTTAGCAAAAAATAAATCAATTTGACCGAAAGCGTTGTACTATCTTACCAGACGCGGCTTACTGTATTTCCAAACGCGCTATAAAAAAGACCAGAAGCGTCGTAGAATATTATCAAAGGCGCTGAAAAATACCCAAAGGTGCTGTACTGTGCATCCAGAAGCGTCGAACGATAATACCAGAAGCGATGAAAAAAAGTCCAAAAGCGAATTGCTGTGTATCCAAAAGCGCGATTACCTTATACCAAATGCGCTGCACAGTCTCAGATCATAAAAAGATTAGCTTTTGTCAAAATAACCAGGTCAAAATGGGATTTCATGGTTGATCTGCTGTTCTGAGCAATAATATCTGATAGATCTGAATAGTGAAATCTAGAAAACTCAGAAAATGTATCAAGACAATATATTAACGCAAATACCAAAGATGCCCCTAAATAAATCAGCTTAGGAAGTATCAAAAAGCAGTTTTGAAAGACAAATACAACATCTTGTCAGACAAATCCACAGGATATGCAACGAAAAAACCTTGCAAAAACAAAAAATGAAGTCAAAAACCTAATTTAACCAAAAGCGCTTAACGATGCTATCGACAACATCGTTCTATTATACCGAAAGCGCCGCTCTGTTCTGCCAGAAGTGCTGTAGTGCCCCCAAGGGCGCTGAACTGTGCCTCCAATAGCGCTTAATGATTCTGCCAGAAGCGCTTTGTAATGTCGTTTGCGCTGTACCGTACTGTGACTTCAAAAAAAACAATTTCTCAAAGAAACAAAGGGATTAGTGGGTCCCACCGGGCGTGCCAGAATGTGTATGAGGAAAAATTGATTTAATCTAAACTAATAAAACCAAAAACCAATCACATAAAGCGAACCAATCTAAGTAAAAGCCATTATCATAAAATTAAAGACAAAATGAAAGCTCTTACCAAAACCTGTATCGTTCCCTTTTGGAGAAGTGTGGATTACTCAATCAAGTTGTGAAACCATAGCTGCAACAAGCAAGTAGTGTGCTCAATGTGCTCAAAAATCAATGTTAAGAGATCGTAAGGTTGCTCAATCGACGCATTTTTGTATGTTCAAAGCTCTATTAAATATGCCTGAGAATACGATCGAAGAGAGAGATTTGTGAAGGAAATGAGGGGTTTATATAGGTTTCAACAAAGATCGATCAACGGTCCAGATCATTCAGAAGAATCAATGGAGGAGAACAGTTGAGGAACGTGCAACGAATGAGAAGAAGACAAGTGTCTTGCTTTCTTTTGCATGAGAGGAGTTATCAAGAATAGAAGAATAAGTTAAAGCAATTAATAGAATGTAATGATCAGTTAAGTGATTTAAAACAAGAAGAAGAGATTTGCATGAGAATTAGAAGATATTTTGCTTTATTAAATATAGAAAGCTTGAGTTATATTAGAGATAACTCAAATTTAGAAGAAAAAGCAATTTAAATAAATAATTGATTTATTTAAATTTAGAGAAGATATTTTGGAAGAAATAATTAAATAATTAGAATTATTTAATTTAGAAGATTTAAAAATAAATTAAATAAATAAATTTATTTAATTGTTGTGCATGATTGTGGAAGAATAAATTTTGATTTAATTAAATAATTTAGGAATTATTTAATTGTAGATAAGAGGGAATTTGTGATGAATTAATTAAATAATTAGATTTATTTAATTAATGTGGATTTGATTTTTGGAAAGAGGATAATGATTTGATTAAATAATTAAAATTATTTAATTGTGGAAGAATAATAAAGAAATTTAATTTAATTAATTAAATAAAGAGAATTTATTTAATTAATGTCGCAATTTTAGAGATTTAGAATAATTTGATGATTTTAATTAAATGATTAGATTATTTAATTAATATGTGAAATGCAGGGGATGCGACAAAAATGCTGAAATGCGAGTGATATGACAACTTGGTCATTTTAGGGTGTCTACAATAACACCCAAGCTGTACTAATAGAAAAGATTTTAAGTATATATGTATGTATGTATGTATGTATGTATGTATGTATACATATACATGTACATATACATATACATATATATGTATATGTATGTATGTATATATATATGTTTATATATAAAACAAACACAAATCAAGTATCAAGAGGATCTCGGCTTCGGCAGACTCAGAAGCTTGAATAATGAAATACATTTACAAATTTCAGAAGACTGATTCGGAAACTCAGAATCATGAAAAGAGAAAGATAGTATAATATGAGTTGTTATGATCATCAAACATTAAGATAAAACGAACTATTAAAGAAGATTCAAGATCTTGCCTGACAAGACTTGTGAAGTCGAGTTAAGCTAGCTGTGACTGCAATAACAATTGAGATTGATGATAGTGGCTGCTTGACAAATGCACAAAATAGTATTGACAAAAAGTTCACAGAAAAATGCATCGATAATATGCACACTAAAAGGTAATACTCAGTCCAAGATACTTCATCTCAATCTCTTCTTGTTTCTTTCTCTACCTTCCTATATGAAAGAAAAATGCTTGATGCATCCGCTGAAGTTCTCTCTACTCTAATAAAATGAAATGAATGCATGCCAAGAAAGAACGGATGTCCCAAAAATAAACCGCTCCTCCACTACGTTTGAGTGCAAGGAGGAGCAATTCCCTCTTGCACTCCAACGGAGTGGAGAAGAAAGAGGAGTTACAAACAAGATTCCAACTCAACACTTCAAGCGCCCACAAGGTAAGACTCAAATAATTTATGTAATAAACATAAGAGATAAATATTTTTCACCACTAGAATATATATATATACTCATGTGCCTTGGCCAAGGCTATGGTAACTTTAGGATTTTGGCTTAATTATTATTTTTCAATTCCTGTAATCACCCTCTCCTTGTTGATATCCCTTTTTCTTAGCCACCTGTTTTGTCCTATAGCCACTTAGACAATTAAGGAAGGTTAAATCATTTCCATGATACGGATAATAATTAATATCATTTTCATCATTCCATTTTCACATATAAGTAAGAAAATATTCGCAATTAAAAAAAAGTCATCATATACATTTTTCCAAAGAATAATTTCACATTCATATGAAAGCAGCTGTACTCAACTAACAATATAATTAATATTTATTTGTTCAAACAAAAGGGGATGTAAAATATTCTTCCCCTCAATAATCATCGTCCTCGATGATTATTTATCAATAAGCAATAAAAGGTTTAACCACATAGTTTTCACATCAGTCTCAATTGTTTGGAAATAAAGAAGGCAATTTTTTATGGATCTCATCATAGTCTTCCTAGGTGGTATTCTCTTCTGAATACTGGTCCCACTGGACCTTACATTGCACCACCTCATGATTACGTAAGTGCAGGCTACGTATCTCGAGTACTCAGAGTGGCTCTATTATGATCACCCCAGGGTCTCGTACCTGCAATGATTTCCAATCAATCATATGCTCATAATCTACATAATATTTCTTAAGATAAGAAACATGAAATACATTATGAATTATGGCGAGAGTCGGGGGTAGAGCAATTCTGTAAGCCACAGGATTGATGATTTCAAGAACTTCAAAAGGTCCCATGTATCTTGGGGCTAACTTAGAGGCTTTCCCAAATTTTATAAAGCTTTTCTGTGGTTTTACTCGCAAAAGAACTTTTTCTCCCACCACAAATTGTCTGGGAACACGTTTTGCATCAGCATAACTCTTTTGCCTGTCATTGGCTTCTTTCAGTCTCTATCTGATTATTCTTACTTGCCTCTCCATTTTTTGAAGCATCTTAGGTCCTAAAATGATCATGTCTTCCCACCTATTCCAGCTTATAGGGGTTCTACATTTCCTGCCATATAGTGCTTCGAAAGGTGTTATTTTTATTGTTGACTGATATGAATTGTTATAGGCAAATTCTACCAAGGGTAAATATTCTTCCTATTTGTATTATTGATCCATACAATACATTCTAAGTAAATCTTCTAAAATTTGATTTACCCTTTCCGTCTGACCATCTGTCTCTGGATGATATGTTGTACATTTAACTGAGTCCCCAAGGCTAAAAATAAGGTTTGCCAAAATCTGGATGTTATCCAGGCATCCCTATCAAATATGATCTTTTTTGGTATCCCATGGAGATGAAAAATCTCTTGTATAAATTTTCAGGCAATCACTGGTGCTCCATCTGTTAAATTCCCTAGTATGAAATGTGCCACTTTTGTGAGTTTATCCACTACCACCAATATGGCATTATGCCTATTCCTAGTCAAAGGTAAACCTTGAACAAAATCCATGATAATAATCTGTCATTTCCAATCAGGTAGGCTATGGGGTTGAAGTAGTCCTATTGGATGCTGATGCTCTACTTTTACCTTCTGACATTCAAAACATTCTGCCACAAATTTTGTTGCGTCTTTTTTCATTCCCCTCCAAAAATATAATGGTTTGACATCAGCCAACATCTTGGTTACTCCGGGGTGTCTTGAATATGGCGCGGTGTGAACTTCTTTCCATATCTTTTTCCTTAATTCAAAATATTTTGGAATATACATTCTACCTTTAAATCTCAAAAGTCCATCCGCTTCAATATGAAAACCTTCATATTTAGGTTCCTGTGGATTTGACTACAGAGCTTCCCTAATTTACAAATAATATTCATCTTCTTCCAATTTCTGAATCACCTGTTTTCTAAAATCAGTGTTGATTGACACCATTGCCGTTATATACTTCCGTCGACTAAAGGCATCAGCTACTCTGTTTTCCTTGCCCTTAATGTAACTGATCTCAAAATCATAATCGGCAATTAACTCCATCCATCTTCTCTGGTGAGCATTTAGATTGGGCTACGTAAATATTTATACTTCAAACCTTGATGATCTGACTTAAGTTAAAAAAAAATTCCTAATAAATAATGTTGCCACATTTGCAGGGCATGAACAATAGCTGCCAACTCTAAATCATGGGTTACATAATTTTGCTCATATTGTTTCAGTTTTCAGGATTCATAAGCTACTACCTTTCCTTCTCACATTAATACTCCACCCAATCCTTCTCCCGATGCATCTATTATAACCACAAAATGACCATTAGGATCCAGTACTGTCAATATTGGAGTGGTTGTTAGTTTTTCCTTTAATAGATCAAATGCCTCTTGACATTTTTCAGTCCATTCAAATCTTTTTCCTTTCCTTTGAAGAGAAGTAATAGGATGAGCAATTCTAAAAAAATCTCTGACAAATCTCCTATAATACCCAGCTAATCCCATGAAACTCCTAACCTTAGGAACATTCTTTGGTACTGGCCAATCCACTATGGCTTTGATCTTAGCAGGGTCCACTGTAATCCCTTTAGCTGATATAACATGCCCCAACTATTGTATTTCTTTCTGAAAGAAGTGGTGCAGGAGCACCTCAAAACCCGAAGGATGTAGAAGATTCCTTGTTTTTTCCAAAATGTTATATTGTAAGGCCTTAGGCCACTTTGAGTCTAGTTGGCCGAGTAACGGCATAATGTTGAGTTCTCAAGGAAAGAATTGTAACCGAACTGTAGTTTTGTAACTGTTCGGCAGTGGTGGTTCGTTTCCATCTTGTATAACTGCCGCAAGAGTCTTTAAATAGTTGGTCTGTAGATAGACAGACAGTGGAGAGATAGAACAGAGTCGAGAGAAATTGTATTTCATTCTGAAGTAGAAGGAATAAAGAAATTCTAAGTTTTCTGGTCAAACTATAGTGATACCGATTGGAGTCATTCCACTGGTGGATTTCTTTGAAATCAGTGGAATGACCTCCGTGTCAGTTAGTTTTATTTCTGTTCTGTAGGTTTTCGCTTTTTCCATGTGTTGTTCGGTTACAATGGTGACAGAGGAGGAATCAAGCATTTTATGCGTATGGTGAATATTTTATGTATATCCTGCATTTGTATGTGAGACTGACTATAGAAAGTCAAAGAATGAATATGCGAAGACATCGGCGTGAGGGAGCCCATCGGGGAAGACTTTAAGAGTCTTACCGAAAGGCAGAGTGTTGCCGATATAAAGCATATCGGGAAGAGTCTGGCCGACGGAAGGTAGAAGTGGAGGTGTATCGGTGTGACCAGTTGTGTCGATGTAAGAATATTTGGCATAACTGATGAAAGAAGTCTCATCGAAGACTAAGTAAAGGCGACCATCAGGGAGCTAACAGATATCGGTGAAGGGAATCTAAAGTTGGGCTGATAGTAGGAGGTCTGGCTGATGGTGTAGTTCGGTGTTTATTGTTTCGGTGTGAGATACGATAGCGGAAGTCGAAGAGAATGTCTGACCGATGTAGAAATCTTACCGATGACTAATGGACGGTAAACACATCGGCGAGAGTTACAACGTCAGAATGCAAGTCAAAAGTCTCACCGAAGGTATTGGTCTTACTGATAGACAAGGGTGGTGAATCTCACATCGGAGTAAGTGTGTATATCAGAGAACAACAGAGGAGTCACACCGACAGCATAAGCCTGAGCGATGGATTCTACACATCAGCGAGAGGTCCCACATCGAGCTAACAAATTTGAAGGTTACCGATAATGATAAGTCTGGCTGACAATAGAGAAAGGAAGAACATATGAATCATAGTTCGATGAGACATTAGAAGTGTCTTGCCGATAGTAAAGAAAGAGTGTATTTCGGTCTCGTTTGGACCTTGAGAAGGATATTGGAAAAGCTATTTGAGCAATTTGTGGGTTGATGGGTATTTTACACCCTATTTAGTAAGCTTTCACTGGATACTCTGTTTAAGAAGGTACATTTTGACAAATTTCCATACAGTTTGTGTTCCCTTAACCGCTGAAGAACTATTTGAAGGTGTTGCAGGTGCTCTTCCTCATTATTGGAGTAAATAAGAATGTCATCTAAAAAGACCAAAACAAACTTATCCAGGCTGTCTCTAAATACGATGTTCATCAAATTCATGAATGTGGCTAGGGCATTGGTGAGCCCAAATGGTAGAACTGTGAACTCATAGTGTCCAAATCTAGTTCTGAAAGCTGTCTTATGAATGTCTTCCTCTTTTAATCTGAGTTGATGATATCCTGCTCTCAAATCTATTTTTGAAAACACTGCAGCCCCTTTCATTTGATCAATTGGATCATCTATTCGAGGTAAGGGATATTTGTTCTTGATGATAAGATTATTTAGCATTCGATAGTCTATACACAGACAAAGAGTCCCATCCTTCTTTTTAACAAAATTTACTGGGGCACCCCATGGTGAAATACTTGGTTGAATCAAACCTTTATCCAGTAATTCTTGTAATTGTGCCTTTAACTCTACCAACTCTAAGGTGGTCATATGGTAAGGTATTTTTGAAACAGGTTCGGCCCCTAGTACAAGGTCAATAGTAAAATAAAAAATTCTTCTAGGTGGTAACCCCAGTAGTTCCTCAGGAAATACATCTTGATATTCCTGGAGATAAGGGTATTTTTCAGTGAAGATTTCTTTCTCATCTTCGACTCCCAATTTTCTTTTTCTATTGTGGGAATGCTCTGTCCCTTCACTGGCTGCTTCCATCTTGACTACAAACAATTTGTATCCCTTCCTTCTATTTCTTTTCAGCTGCATAGCTGAAATTTGCCAAACCATGACTTCTCGTTGTTTCCCTTGAATCCACACCAGATTCCCTAAATCATCTATACATTCTACTATCTTAGCATAACAGTCGACCTTAGCCCTATGCTCTTTTAACCAATTATTTCCAAAGATCACATCATAGGACCATAGAGGTGCTACATAAAGGTTGACCTCTGTAGCGAAGTCTGGAAATTCAATCTTTGCTTCAAATAGACACTACTCTACCCAAGCTCTCGTCTGATTAGCATACTCTACCATCCATGATTTAGCCATAAACCTAGTTCTTTTAGGAATCATCTTTCTTTAATCTATGTTCCTGCCGAACAGCTTTCTCATAAGCCTCATCCATAGTTTGAGGTGTTAAAACATCTACTGGTCCTCCAATATGATTATTTAACCCCATTATGAACTTTCATATTTGAAAGTTTTCATCTTGTTGGTATTGAGGAACATATTTGAGAAATCAGGTATATTTCTCCCAATACTCATTGACAGTTAGGGGTCCCTACCTAAGGTTTTTAAAATCTAACAATTTTTGGTCATAAAATAACTAAGGAAGCCATTTTTGGCAGAATATCTTCATAATTCGATCCCATGACACATCAGCCACTGCCAATCCCATTCTAGCCCTTTTGTTTTCCCACCATGTGGCAACTTCTCCTGCCAATCGGTAGGCTACCCATGCTGCCTTAGAGTTATCAGAATAATCTTGAAGCTCAAAATACTTCTCCATTTCTGTTAGCCATGCCTCCACAAAAATCTCCTAAAGTAGAGCCTTCAAATTTAGGAGGTTTTATCTTTTTCATATCCTTGGCTAACTCATCGGCCAAGCTGCTTCTCTTGTGTCCTAAACTTAATATTTTTGAATTATCCTCATACCGGTCACTTTGGTTTTCAGATCTCTCTTTTCTAGCTTCAAATTGCCCTTCTACCTTTCTCTCTAGGTGGGCTAATCTGGCCTGAGTGGCTTTCATCATACTCAAAATTTGATCTAATTTATCCATGGAGCTATTGTCCTGATCTTCTCTGAACTCATTTATGGAATAATCCATTCTAGTGAAGTTCCTGAAGAAATTAGTTTTTGGGTTATGGGTTGTTGTCATTTAATAGTTTTCACAATGAATTTAAGGAGTCTTCCTTTTGCGTAACATCATTTGAAACTCATATCAAATACAAATTTTCACAAAATTTTAAAAGACTCACTCCCTGTGATAATTGCAAAATTTCTATCACTTCCTGTGATAATTGCAAAATTTATATCACTTCCTGTGATAGATTTATTGCAATTCAAAATGATCATCACTTTATGTGATCAGTTCTTTGAATCCTCTTCATTATCAGTGATAGGTTCCTCCTGATCACTAAACTCTAAAAATAGAATAAGTCTATATCCAGGAGTCGGAACTCGATCTCCTTCAGATGTTTCTGGTTTCGTTTGATCTTTGGTTTTGGTCTTATTAATTTCTGCAATTATGGCGGACTTCACCTTCTCTTTTCCAGAGACTGTCCATTTTCTTCTTTCCTTCCGAAGTCTTTTCAGAGCTTCGACTATCATCTCTAAATCTACTGGAGCTGAACAACTTGAGTAATCATAAAATAGTCTGATCCTCCATAATCGAATGGATATAGGGTCTCGAACCTTTTTTCGAGGTGTTGTTCTTATCAATACCATCCTGAAGAGACATTAATAACTATTTTCAATGTTCTAAGCATGATGAGCCCCAAGGTTCAGTGTGGAACCTGGTAGCTATGATACCATATGTAACACCCCCTATTATTAATAGAATATAAGATTAACTATTAAAGAATTTCAGCAAAAAGATTAACTAACTATCTATGCAATAAAATATCATGTTTACAAGTAACTTTAATTTTCAACTGAAGTAATCTTTTCAAACTGTTTATATACAATCAAAATAATTTAACTAACTTTCTTCAACGAAATTTAAATAATAAGAGAGATTAAGAGAAATACAACTTGAACAACTTCCTGCTGATTTTGTATGTAGATCCTCTACTGGATTTTGGAAAAAGAAATATCAACAAGGGTTTTAACCACCCAACCAAGACCATCTGGTCTCCCGTGCTTCTTCAACTGAAGAAACCCGACCCTTCACAAGGGTGATGATAGGAATAAATTAACAATAATGTGCCTCTGAGCCTGGTGTCAAGACCTATACCTACTGATCGATCTTTCCCTATAGGTACCTCCTAACTGGAAAGATCACTCTGACCAGTGGTATATCTGGTACTTGATCACTAACAGATGCCTAATCTACATCATAACCTTGGCCAAGGATTTTCTAGTGTGTATATATATACATATATCTGACACTACTGTGTCGTCAGCCTTCAACCTTGCTTGACATTGTTATTAACTTAGTATTTTCTTCTTGTGTTTATGATTGTAGGTTTTTGCATAGTATCATACATGACTTACTGGACAACTTTCAGTTCGTAGTAAAAACATAACAGAAATATTTAGACAGAAATTGCTCATAAAAGTATAGCGGTTTCGTTATTTTCAGTGCACATATAACACCCAAGTTGTAGTAATAGAAAAGATTATAAGTATATATATATATATGTTTATATATAAAACAAACACAAATCAAGTATCAAGAGGATCTCAACTTCGGTAGACTCAGAAGCTTAAATAATGAAATACATTTACAAATTTCAAAAGACTGATTCAGAAACTCAGAATCATGAAAAGAGAAAGATATTATAATATGAGTTGTTATGATCATCAAACATTAAGATAAAATGAACTATTAAAGAAGATTCAAGATCTTGCCTGACAAGACTTGTGAAGTCGGGTTAAGCTAGCTGCGACTGCTCTAACAATTGAGATCGATGACAGTGGTTGCTTAACAAATGCATGATATAGTATTGACAAAAAGTTCACAGAAAAATGCACCAACAATATGCATGCTAAAAGGTAATACTCAGTCCAAGATACTTCAGCTTGATCTCTTCTCGTTTCTATCTTTCTCTGCCTTCCTATGAAAGAAAAATGCTTGATGCATCCGCTGAAGTTCTCTCTACTCTAATAAAATGAAATGAATGCATGCCAAGAAAGAACGGACATTCCAAAAAGAAACCGCTCCTCCACTATGTTTGAGTGCAAGGAGGAGTGGTTCCCTCTTGCACTCCACTAGAGTGGAGAAGAAAGAGGAGTTGCAAACAAGATTCCAACTCAACACTTCAAGCACCCACAAGGTAAGACTATATATATATACTCATGTGCCTTGGCCAAGGCTACAGTAACTTTAGGATTTTAGCTTAATTATTATTTTTTGATTCCTGTAATCACCCTCTCTTTGTTGATATCCCTTTTTCTTAGCCACATGTTTTGTCTTGCAACCACTTAGACAATTAAGGAAGGTTAAATCATTTTCATGATACCGAGAATAATTAATATCATTTTCATCATTCCATTTTCACATATAAGTAAGAGAATATTCACAACTAAAGAAAAGTCATCATATACATTTATCCAACGAATAATTTCACATTCATATGAAAGCAATTGTACTCAACTAACAATATAATTAATATTTCTTTGTTCAAACAAAAGGGGATGTAACACTATGTGTTTGTATTTGCAGATTTGAGCATCCATCTCCTCATGGCATGAAGAGTGTTTTCCTTCGATGAGATCTTCACTACAAGGTGATATCATTTGCATTTTCAAGAATTTATCATTTGGTTCTTGCCTCTGCCTCCAAGGGCACACACTCTCTATCTGACAATGGTGTTCAAAAGACTTGAATGTCTCTTTGGGGCTTGACTGAGGCAAGCCTCTAAACACCACAACCCCCTCCCAAAGTTTTTGCGATTGCAAGTAATAGGTTGAAGATACAGAAAAAGTGGAGTTGCAGAAGGATATTACAAAGTGTCAGATTTGTAGATCAGAGTTAAAAATAGCACCCTAGACTTGGGCACTCGCTACCTAGTCCTCTGGATTATGTGACGGGAAAATCTCTAAAGCAGCAGGAACAGGTTACAGATCTAGTTTCCAAACCTCGACAAAAACCTAGGCATTGGACTTGGGCGCCCGCTCCTTAGTCCCTGACTATTTCGCTTCCCGAACTTCAAAAAATAGGTGCACGTTTATCTATCATTTTGCATCTTTCTGTAGCAGCATTTTCCGTTATTCGTCTGTTTGCTTCCGTATTTGCATAATTAGGGTTTTGAGGTATAATTAAGTATAATTGACAATTGAATCACACAAATCCAAATTTCCCTACATTCCTAAGTGACCAAGGGCTTGATAGTGCATTTCCACTCGACTCAAGGTCCTTGAATGTAATTAGTGAAAGGAGGATACACACTCAAACCATCAAAAACCAACTATCCAAATTTTACCTATTACATTTTGGTGAACCCGTGATTTTAATGAATTTGGCACCTTGGTGAGTATTTTTCTTCAGATTTACATTGATTTCATTCATTCATATTATCATTCATCTTATTGCATTGGAAAAATTACAAAAAAATAAATTTTGAAAAAATTGAAAAAAATTGCATCCTAGGGTTTCTATGTTGCATTAATTAATTTGAATTTCATAAAATTTCTAATTTTTGAATTAGATCTAAGCTAAATTGCAGAAAATTATAAAAATTCAATAGCTTGCATTGCATTTTTATCATAAAATTGCTAGGGTTTTGTTGAAAATTGTGAATTTTGCATATAACCTAGTAATTCTAAAAACTAGGGTTTGTAGGTAAAATCTTGTTTCAGATTTTTCTACTGATCTTAGACACTCATTCAAATTTGCATTTGGCTGTAGTGTTGCATTTTATTGTAAATATGCATTTAGATCTCATAAATTTGTATTTTTACATAGAACATTTCAACCAAAACTAGCATTTTTCATTGATTTTTATTAGATTTGCACTTGCATTTTGCATTGTAGGGTTTGACAATCATTTTTAGATCTAAGTGGAACTAATTTTCATTATAAATCAGATTACCAAACAATCATATAGCATTTTGCATCAAGATCTCAAAACTAGGGCTTGAAAAACCTTATTTTTCACTAAATTTGGCCTTATCAACTCTCTAATTTTGCACCATAGGCGTGTTGTGAAGGATATTTTTGCACTAATTGGTTGTTATCAAGGTTATTATCTACTTCCCCTCCTTAAAATCTTCACAACACCTTGTTAGGGCTTTTGTATTGAAAATTTGGCAAAAAATTGCACATTTTTGCTATATTTGCCCTAGGATTTGACCTAGATTGCACTCCAAGCGTGTTGTAAAAATTTTTATGTTTCTAGGTGACTGATATCATTGCTATTATTTTCTACACCTCATAAAATTTATTACAACACCTCTTTCATTAGGTCTTGGGATTGAAAAATTGTGAAAAATTGCATATTTTTGTTATATTTTCAATAGGGTTTGACCTTGAGTGGCACTATAAGCGTGTTGTGACAGATTTTTTGGAATTAGATGGTTGTTATTACTGATATAATTTTTTTACATCATCCATTTCCTCAAAACACCCTTTGTCATGCTCTTTTGCATTACGATTTGGTGAAAAAATCTCATATTTTAGTGTATTTTCACTAGGTTTTAACTAGTCATCATACTAGATTTGCATCAAGAATGTGTTGTGGAGGATATTATCACTATGTTGGACTGATATCAGACATATAATTTTCTTCCCCTAATCAATTTCCTTACAACACCTTTGCTTTCACTTATTTGCATTGAAAAAATACAAAAAAATAGCATTTTAGGTCATTTTTGCACATAGTTTTGCACTTGTCTTTTGCATAAATTTGAAAAATCTTTTAAAATCTGATCTTGCATTGACTTGAACACTTAAAAACATGGCTTCTAATTGCAATAACAACAATAGGTTCCCTCCTAAGCCTTACCTGAAAAGAAAGGTCCCTGAACCTGAAATTATGTTTACACTTCATGATAGAACAATCAAAGATACTGAAGGACCTCTTTATATCACTGTGAAAATAATGGGAAATCCTATGGATGGAACCCTTATCTATCGTAACTGCATGACTAATGTAGCTATAGAAGAGTTCCTCTATTTGCATAATTTGATGCAAGGATCTTATAACCCTTCGGATATGATGATCAAAACACATAAGGGAACCTTTGTAAATCCTTTGGATAAGATATCATTGTTGGTAACTATATTTGAGAAACATGTAGAACAATGGTTTGATGTTGTCCTTGTTTTTGATCTCTTTCGCATAAAATTGGGACACCCTTGGTTAAAGGCTATGAAAGTTGTCCCTTCAACAATTCATAACTATGTAAAATTTCCTTTGAATAGACAAGTGATTACTATCCCTCGCAACAAGTATAAACCTTTGGTTACAAGAAAATATTGTACACTGGATTACTTTTGGGACAAATCTGAAAAGAAACCAGAACCACAAACAGACTTCAACTTTTTGAGCTATAGATATTACAAAGCAAAACTATTACATCTAATGGTTGATCCTTCTATGTAAGAAATAAAAAAAGACAAGAAACCCACATTTGAAGAGAATACTAGACTGAAAGGACAAGGTCCCTATGCTGAGGTTCCTCCCCCGCCATCCTTACAAGGATCAAGAGGTAATTGTCAACAACAAAGCATTCCACCTAGACAAATGAGATTTGATCTCGATGCTTCCTCTTCTAGAATGCAAAAACCCATAAGAGAACAAAGCCCTATCTCACAAGAGATAAGTGGTAAGAGAAAAAGAAATAGAAAAGCAAGAGAAAGAAGGAGAAGAAGACAAGCTTATGCCATAAACCTTGCATTTCAACAAGAAAACATTGATCCAAACTGTTACCGCCTGCATGAGTAGTCTGATTTCAGTTGAAAAAAATAAAAGAAATCAGTACAGGTGCAAGTGTCTTTGTATATACAAGGTGGTTTGTATATACATGTAGGTCAATTGTGCATGGGCGGGCCTATAAAGTCTCCATCACCCTTTGAAAAAATGAGTTAGATGCATTTCTGAATGCATATCGGGCTTAGAATGTGCATATACAAAGGTGGAATATTCCTTAAGGATTCCTTGTTTGTATGTGAGATGGTTTGTATGTTTGACATACAAAGGTGGCGGACATACTTTTGCTACAGTGAAGGTGATCATCGCTGAGACTATGTGTATCGGCGGCTGAGTTATGAGTCTCGCCGATTGGCCGATGATGTATGCGAAGAAGGTCTTCGGTGTGACCAGTGCTTATCGGCAGAGTGTTGTGTGGTCTCGGCGATGATTGGTGTCTCCCCGATCGCATGGTGTTCGGCATATCTTGGGTTATCAGCCAAGTTGTGGAATGTCTGGCCGATTGTGGTGGTCTGTCTGATGGTGGTTTGTTATCGGCAAGAAGGTATGCATCGGCAGGTGAGAAAAATGTTTTCTCGATGGCCGATGCACATTCAAAGGAAAAATATACAAGGATGGAAGATACATTGCAGGCATATTCCAGAAAAGATTCCTTGTTTGTATGTGCATTCGCTTGTATGTTTGCAAATACAAGCCAATATACAATGAAGAGACATACAACCCAGACACGACGGCGGAGTTAAAATGTGATGAATAATATTTTAGGTCCGTAGGTTCTATAAAGCGCTTGTATATGCGCATATACAAGGAAATATGCAAGGAAAGAGGATACAAGGTGGACCCAATTGAAAATTTCAATTTGCTCTATAACAGTTTGGGGTCCACCTTGTATGATGAACAGTTGTATATGCATTTGCTTTTACATATACAAGGGTTTTTGACAGGTGAACAGTGGCGATTGTATGTGCATTTGAACATGCATATACAGGGCGAAAAAGGCAAAATGAAGGAGCAAAAACCCAGCGATAGCAAAAGGTGCTTATGTGGCACGATCTAATTGGCTGGTGACCTAGTCAACGTGATTTTGAGGCCATGGATCTCAGCGATAGGAATGGATCGACGACCTTGTTTTGAACCTACAGCGATGGCTTTTCCTGAGCGTGTGCGGCCATTTTTTAGCCAAAAAATCTCCAGATGCATCTGTTGTTGCATCCCGCAGGTAGCTGAAGTATTGATGGCAGTTGTGCAGAAGAGGTATGGGTCGAGTTGACAAGTTCAACCACCCGATTTAGGAAGAGGATCTCCACGCGACGGCACTTTTCCCAAACATACCTACTCCCTCCTCCTTGTCCCTCTACTGCATTAACTATTTTAAGCGCCATTTCTCATGCGCTGTATCTGGCAAATTTTTGACTTGCCTTGTAATTAATTCGTTGAGTACACGATTTTGCTATAAAATGCAAACTGTGTTACTCATTTGTGGTGGTGGAAGACTTGGGCAATTTTGGGGGGAAAATAACGAAATACAGTGCATTTCCTGTCTGTTTTATCTCTGTGGAGTTTATGTGTTGCATCTGAGTTGTATCTTGCACATATGTTTAGTTTCAGTGTTAATGTTATATGAAAAATGCTTCGTGCATGTGTTTTGTTGTCTGTCTCCACTTGTTGTATGCATTTCTTCTTCTGAATTTGGTTGCTAAGGGTTTCTCAAATTCTAGAATATAGATTTATGTATTGCATGCCTAATCTCTAACTTCCATTCAAGGAGTGGATTAAATCGTCTTAGGTTGAGTATGGAGGAGATTGTATGTCAACTGGGATATCTATAAGCAGAGACAATTAAATACCCATTCTTGGGTGATGTTTGTAAGGCAAGCATCAATCTAACCCCTTGAAACTTGAATCCAAAATGCAATATGTTCTTGTGTATACGTCTAGTTGACTCCTTGCCCTGAGATAGGCATCGGTCTACCCTTGTGAAGTAGTTATGATCCAAAACCCATGTCTTGCATCCAAACCATCAATTTCAAACCATTTCATATTTCCAACCCATTAGTTGTAGGAGTAGGACTAGGAACCCCTGCATACTCTCATACCTGACCAAACAAATATGTCCAAGAATGTTGCCAACCTTGTGATTTATCACACAATCTTGGTCCACACATGAGAGTATTCTGCCTTTTGTTACAAAGTTAAATCTTTCTGTCATTTGGAGAGTAAATGTTACATCTTTATCAAATAGGGACACCCCCCTTGGTGTGGCAGAACCAGAAGTGAAGGGGAGGCAGCTCACGCAACCTCTCGTATCTATTGACCGAATCTACCTGTACATTGGAGCTGGCAAACCCTCTGTCGATTCAGGAGGTAACACAAACATTAAACCAAACAAAGATGATCCTAATAATGAACAATCTAAAGGCAAGGACAAGAATTATGCTATGGTACCTTATGTTCCACTTTCCTCTAAAATTCAGGAGTGGGAGGATGACAATGATTTGCTCGATGATGAGACTTAGCACAAAAATCATACAGATAAGTGTCTCTAACCTTTTATCTCTCTCGTGATGTGCTTCCCTTGTGATGTGTTATGTGTTGTTTAGGCCTCCTGGGATGACCCCTGATTCTCTTGTAAGGTCCAGGATATCATGAGACCGCCTCCGTTGTGACCTTCTTCTATTTGTATCATCATTCTTCTATATTGCCTCTCTATGATTTCATTGTTGTGTGTTGTGTCTTACGGACATAGCGTTGCGGTTGGTGACTTGGGGCACCCTCCTACGTGACTATCCCTAAGACACTTGTTTCTCCTCTCTTATTTATTGTTTACCTTCATCTAGTGTTTCTATCTAGCAGGTAGATGATGAAAAACATTTATACTGATGTGGACCTAGCGTCCCTTTAGCGAGAAATAAAAAATTGGACTTAGTTCCTAATATGATGATGGGGTTGTAATATATTATCTGACGCTTGGCTAGTAGTACTCTGTACTTTCTGCATAGTGATTTTGATGATGTTTTTATCTCACTTAAAAACTATAACAATACTTCTGCTCCGTGCACTTTGTTTGTCTTTGAATCTCAACTTGGTGATACTTGGTTCTAAGATTTTTGTGATATAGCCCCACGGTTATCCTTGATCTCTGAATTCATAGTATAACCTGGGCTCTTTGTGTGATTGATCATATGCATTGATGTTGTTGTTTATCATGATTATGTGGACACTAACATGTTTCTTGCAAGGATGTGTTTGTGGGAACATTTGGCAATCGTAAAGTACATGTCACCTCTAGGGGGCATGGGATTTGCGAAGGTCCATGTTCCCTTATGTGTTTTCTTCCTACCTTAACATACTTGATATTGATGTATGATATAAACCACCTTAAGGTGGGGGCATATATAAGGTAAGTTGTTTGTTGTAGATGTTAGCAATGTGCTTGTCCTCAAGTGCAGTTTAAAGACTGGTGCTGATGACTCCCTCCTGCACTCTAAGTTTGTTTGTAATCAATCAATCATCTTAAGCCCTCTGCGAAGGCGGGGATGGTGTATCTCTTACAGAGAGTGCCCATCTTGTCAGTTTCAAAAAGTCCTCATCGGGAGGTGGGGACCAGTTCTGTGACTAACTCAACCCTTAAGCGTGTCTTCGGTGATTGTTGTGGTGAAGCCCAATTGTTGGTGTGTGCCTATAATGCGCCTGAGATGGTGATGAGCCTAGAAATAGGAACACTCCATCACTTGTCTGCCGTGTTTTCTTCGTGTCTTCAAGGTGTGTGTGTTTGGCGTGCTTGATTTGTTTAGCATGTATGTTGCCCCATATGTAGTCTAAAGACCAGTACGATGAGTGCTTCCTACATTTTGGGAGGTTTGGTGTGTCTTGCGTGTGTGTTGCCCCATATATGCAATTTAAAGACTAGCGCGATAAGTGCTTCCTGCATTATGGGAGTTGTGTTTACTTTCCTTGTACTTGCATCTGCATTTCATATATATCAGAAAAAGAAAAAGAAAAGAAATCATTCACTATCTTCTGTGCATTAACTGTCTTCCATGCATATGTTGTCTTCTCTGTGTTTTGCATGACTGTAATTGTCTTCTCCATGTTTTGCGTGCTTGTCACTATTTTCTATGCGTTTGGCGTGTCTTCTCCGTGCTTGGCGTGTTTGCTGTGTTTGTTGACCATACTTTAATGCATGTATTGGCCTTGTGTTTATACATACATTAAAGTGGGGGCTAAATGTAACGTCAGAAAATGTCCCCTTGGGGGCTTTTCCCTCCTAAGGTTTAGCTTCTGAGTCTTTTATCTGCATTTAGGACATCTTGCATCACATTTTGACATCCCGATGAAATGATCCCTAAGTTTCATGACAAATGGGACCTAGGGGGATCCCTTGAACCTAACCTTGACCAAAATAGGGGGGAGGACTTGGGCGCCCACACCATAGTCCTGCCATATTTTGGGTCAGGCCCAAATTTTGGGTGTCGGCTTGTGACCGTTATTTAGGTCCTATGCCGACACAGTATGTTTGAATTACAAAATTCTTGGTGGGAGTGTTTGTAGTTGCATATATGAGCATGTTTAGGCATTCATTTGTAAACTAGATGACTACTAGATGGCTATTGTGATCTTTTGGCATTCTAAAGGTGATTCAAAGCATTCATTGTGTAGCAAGAGCAGATTTGTGTCGTCTATGTGTTTGTATTTGCATATTTGAGCATCCATCTCCTCGTGGCATGAAGTGCTTCATCCTTCCATGAGATCTTCACTACAAGGTGATATCATTTGTGTTTTCAAGCATTTATCATTTGGTTTTTTCCTCTGCCTCCAAGGGCACACACTCTCTATCTAACAATGGTGTTTGACAGACTTGAATGTCTCTTCGGGGCTTGACTGAGGCAAGCCTCTAAACACCACAACCCCCTCCCAAAGTTTCTATGATTGCAGGTTACAGGTTGCAGGAGGATATTACAGAGTGTCAGATTTGCAGATCAGAGTTAAAAATAGGACCCTGGACTTGGGCACCCGCTACCTAGTCCTCTGGATTCTATGACGAAAAAATCTCTGAAGTAGCAGGAATAGGTTACAGATCAAGTTTCCAGATCCTGACAAAAACCTAGGCATTGTATTTGGGCACCCGCTCCTTAGTCCTCAACTGTTCCGCTTCCCGAACTTCAAAAAATAGGTGCACGTTTATCTGTCATTTTGCATCTTTCTGTAGCAGCATTTTCCAGTATTCATCGATTTGCTTTTGTATTTGCATAATTAGGGTTTTGAGGTATAATTGAGCATAACTGACAATTGAATCACACAAATCCAAATTTCCCTACATTCCTAAGTGACCAAGGGCCTGATAGTGCATTTCCACTCGACTCAAAGTCCTTGAATGTAATTGGTGAAAGGAGGATACACACTCAAACCATCAAAAATCAACTATCTAGATTTTACCTAGCACATAAATTAATCAACAAATTCCAAATTTCCTTGTCATTCCAAGTGACACCAAACCTGTAGCTGAGTCCTCTTGCAAAAGTTGTGATTCAACTCAGTTTAATGTCTTGAATGTATGTAGTGAAAGGAAGATCTAATTAAATTATAAATCTAATCAACAAACGCTCATTTTTTTCTACATAACACTCATGTCTCAGTTTCTGCCCATCTTTCCTTCTCTACGGGTCTCCCTTATTAATGACAAAAACTCCCTAGGAGACCCTGTTTGAAGTCATTCTGCACCCTATTTCATATGCCAAATCCCCTTTTCAGACTATAACTTAGTATACACAACTTTTTATTTTACCTAGGTGTCACCCTTTGTAGGTCACCTAGGGTGACTTTCTCTAGTGAAAGGGGTGACCCTAGGGCAACCTTGTGAATTTTGAACGTGAGTTTCTTCTTCGATTTGAGCCTAAAAAGACTCTGTTTTCACCCAATTTGCATGTAATTTTGAGCTAAGCATAGAGGAAGCCATAACTAACTCAATCAACACTCCTAATCATGCAAATTTATCCCAATCTATTCTTTTTAATGCTTCTTCCTCTCATTACAACTCCATTTCTTCTTCTGTGATAAGCATTCAAGGCTTGTTCACTCTCCAATCTATTCAATCTTCTAATCAATCAAGCAAGTTAACTCTCCAATCAAGGGAGTTAACTCCTCAATCATCCCCACCGCCCTTGTGCTCTCCCAACCTATAAATACCCCCTCCTCCAAACAATAGAAGAGGCAAATTCATTATTGCAATCCATCTTTTGCTTTACTTTTGCTCTCCAATTAGCATGCTTATGCTCACTGCATGACTTAGGTGCCTTTTATTTATTGTTGTTATTTTGCCAAAGACTTCAAAGGCTCCATAGCATCGTTACGTTCACCAATTCTCAAGTCATAGTGCTCTTATCTCACATTGAGCTCATTCAAAGCTTTCTAAAGCTTGTTCTTTTGCTTCCCCATCACACTTGCCACCAAGAGGATGACCCCGCTGCTATAGGAGGACGAAGAGGTTGCCATACACAGGGATTCCTCAGGGTAGTGAAGGATCATGTGTCTCCATATTCTAGGTTTTTCATGTTTAGTAGTAATTAAATCACAAATCTTGCTCTTGGAATAGTAATCTTGTCATTGTGATTTCCTTGATAGGTTAATTTGAGTTGCTTAGATTAGCTTGTTTGAAGTAGATAAATTGCAATTTTAGATTAGTTTCATTTCATGTACTTTTTAATTCTTAGTTCAATTCAAAATCAATCTCAAAAATATGAAAACATAGAATAATTGCATTAGGTAAATTCATCTTAGTTTGCATACAACTTTCAATTCCTAGATTAATTTAAATCATCTTATTTTAAAAATTGGAGAAAAGAACAAAAAAAGTTGTTTGCATACATCATAGCTTGCATACATTTAAAAAATGATAAAATAGCTAAAATGTTATAAAACCTCAAAAAAGTGAAACAAGTTCACACAAACCCTTGATTTCATCATGAGGTTAACATAAATTCAACACAAATTGAAACTCCTTTATTTCATTACAAGGTCAACAAACTTGAGAAAACACCTAGCAAAACCTTAGTTTACATCACTAAGTCAAAGGGTCAACTCTTGGTCAACTCAAATTCACTCTCTCTATCCAAGCATTCGAATGTGCCCTGGAATCATAGGTGAGTGGGCGAGGGCATTCCTTGAAGAGATAAAAGAGTTAAACCCAAGACCACAACTCACACAAGAACAACAACACTTCATCAGGGTCATAAAACAAGAACGATAAATTCCAAAACACATACAAGCATTCGAGGCTAGACTACAATGTAGTAGAATCATAAACAAACCAAATCAAGATCCATCTAGGCATTAGAATCTCAGAAACCCCAATAGGAGACAAACCACAAGTGACCCTTTGTGTCATATAGTCAACTCAACAACAATCGCCATAGAAAGAACAAGACAAATCCAAAATAACAATAGGCCCCTAATCATGTTGTCTGCTCTTTGCAAGGTCCTACTCCCAAGTGAATAGGGTAGCCCCTGGGTCTCGCCTCTACTTAATTGGCTTTTGCCACGAGAGAGAGAGAGAGAGAGAGAGAGAGAGAGAGAGAGAGAGAGAGAGAGAGAGAGAGAGAGAGAGAGAGAGAGAGAGAGAGAGAGAGAGAGAGAGAGAGAGAGAGAGAGAGAGAGAGAGAGAGAGAGAGAGAGAGAGAGAGAGAGAGAGAGAGAGAGAGAGAGAGAGAGAGAGAGAGAGAGAGAGAGAGAGAGAGAGAGAGAGAGAGAGAGAGAGAGAGAGAGAGAGAGAGAGAGAGAGAGAGAGAGAGAGAGGAGAGAGAGAGAGAGAGAGAGAGAGAGAGAGAGAGAGAGAGAGAGAGAGAGAGAGAGAGAGAGAGAGAGAGAGAGAGAGAGAGAGAGACAGAGACAGAGACAGAGACAGAGAGGTTTCCAAAAGGAAGGAGAGGGTCCATCTGTTGCGTCGGTGATGACTCATCCATGCTTGTGCCTGCATCACGTTTCAAAGAGTACATATTTTGGTGAACCTGACATAAAAAACAAAAACTACTGATGGGATCTTTTGTGTTTTCACGTGCTTCTATCATTCCATGTTCATCTTCATTTCATTCATTTTGTGGTGTTTCATGCACCCTCAATCTAGGACAAAGTCACACAAGGTTTAAGGGAATTTCCCCTCCAATCAAGTTAGCACACATTCAGATTCAATAGCTTCAATCTCAAATCAGTCGAACTTGAAAGACTCAAAGGGGATCTAACAAGATCCCCACAACATTGACCAAATCAAAACATGCCAAGTGAGTGTTCGGGTTGAGATCCATGAACAAGACCAACCCATTACAAGCCATAAGAAAATGACCACCCAAATGGACAATGAGGTGAGTCGACAAAAGAAGAGCTTACAATAAGATTGGGAGGTACAAAAATTCCTCCATGTAGCACATCAAGATAAAAGACCCATGACACGTCAAGTGTCATAAAAAAGAACAAGTGGGGTCAATCAAACCCTAACACAAAGCAATCAATCTCAAGGTTGTAAAACTCAAAGAACGGAGGAAGTCTCACTCACAGACCTTATAGAAACCTAGGTCCAATGAATAAGGACCCTTGAAGCTAGAAATTTTGAACAAGTTTGTCAAAGCAAAATTCAAGAAAAACCTAGGGCACAGGAAAATCCTTTCATTAATAAGATTGAATCAAACTAGCATGCAACACAAAATCCCCCTCATCCAAACTTCCATGAAACATTCATGCCTCCATTGCCCTCATCATCCAACATGACAAGTCTCATTCAAATAGGTGGGATACCTATAGCACAAAATAAACCACAAACGATCCCACCCAATTTCCAAAACATAAACATGACACCATCTTCTTATCTGACGTTTTCAAGATATCAACAATCTAGCATACCCTTTCAACAAGCACAAAAAGATCCACCTGAAGGGCAAATGTTTGGAGGAATAAAACCCTCTATGCATAACCCCCTCCTAGGAACATACCTTGAGTATTTAAAGGAGCCTCTTGACTACAACATTCGTTAGTTATTATTACCACATCCTCTCCCTGAGCTTCCAAAATTTAAAGGAGAGGTTGATCCCAACTCTCATATCAATGCTTGCATCACAATAGTTCAAGAACTCCTTCCTTGGGATGCGGTGGTAGCATTTTTTTTTCAAATACTTTGGAAGGTATCGCTTTAGATTGGTATTATCAACTTCTAGAAGCATTGACTCACTCTTTTAAGCAACTCATCAATCAGTTTGTGGCTACCTTTGACATAAACAAGCTATTCAAATGAAAAGATTCTAGATAAACTGTGTTGCTTAACGTTTCAGATCACACTCCATGATCCATCATCAAGAAAAAATGAGAATGAGAGAGAGTAAAATTACATAGTTAGTTGTCCTTGAAAAGAGAGAGAGGGAGAGTTTCTGTGGCACGGTATGCTAGGTTGACTAGAGTTATAGAAACCAAAAGAAGAAAAATAGGAAAAGAAAAAATTACAGAGCCACCAAATAAAAAATAAATAACATAGAGAAGGGAAAAAGTAACAAAGAATATATATATATATATATGAAAACTATACCTCAAATATTATAAATTAACAATTATGAGGCTATGACGATTCCTCATAAGGCAGAACTCTACTAAGAAAACAAAAATAAGGATAGAAAGAATGAAAGGAAAGAAAGAAAGTAACAGGTGTAAAAGATAAAAATGAAACACAAGAGAAAGAAATTATATATCAACATACATTTATATATATAACCATAATTAAAATAAAAATAAACAACAAACCAATGAAATGAGTAAACAAGAAAGTTGAAGAATAAGTAAAAGGGGAGGGTAAAAAGGAAAAGCAAACATAAAAGGTTTACAAGGAGTGACTGTCTTGAAGGAGCAACAAGAAAAGTGAGTCACAAAAGAAGAAAGCAAAAAGAAAAAAGAAGAAGAACCTCTGCATAAAGAGAGAAAGGAGAAAAAGAAAAAAACAACTAACATAAGCTAGAAGACATAAGAAAGAAAAGAAAGACACGGATAGGAAATTATATAAGGTGTGTGTGAAAAGTGAAAGAAGAAACAAAGAGCTAGAACCCAAAGGCAATAAAAATGATGGAAGCGAATATATATAGAGTGTGTGCACAAATAAGGATATAAAATATACATATATGGAGAGAGTGTGTGTGCACAAATAAGGATATATATATATATATATATAAAGAGTGTGTGCACAATAAAAGCCAAACCAAAAGCTAGAAAAGGTATAACTAAACAAACAGAAAGCAAGAAGAATAAGAGAAATAAATAAAAGAAGAGAAAGGATACATCAAACCAGGGACACGCACATAAACAAATAGAGAGTGGGAAGAGTATGGAACATAGAGGTGAGCAAAAAGGAGCAAAAAGGAGAAGAGAGAAGAGGCATGAGAAGGGGGAAGGTGGAGAGAGAGAAAAGGAAGAAGAGAGGGAAACAAAAGGGAAGGATGAAAAAAGACCAAGACAGGAGAACAGGAACTCGAAGTCAAAGTATAAGGGAGGGACGGGAGAAAGGTGGGGATCAACCAGAGGCTGAGAGGTGGAACAAGAAGAGAGGAAGAAGAAGTGAGACGAGGAGAGAGGGAAAAAAAAGAGGGGGGAAGCACTGGCAAAGACACGAATGGGGTGGGTGTAACCAGAAGGAAAGGAGAGAACAAAGGAGAGGGGATTAGTTTTTGAGGGAGTTTAATAGAGGTTTCCATGTGTGGCTTAAGTTCCACCCATCATCTCTATTTAGGTTGGAGAGGTTGTTTTTGATGAAGATAGCCTCCTTAAGTTTTGTTTTAAAGTAGTTATCTTCTTTGGCTAGGACTAGGGTGTCCTTGAGGTGGATGTGATGCTTGGTGTGAGAGGAGTGCTCTGCAAGGGCTGATTTGGTGACCCTTTCATGCCTAATATTTGCAATGTGTTCTTTGATTCTCGTGCAGATAGATCTACCTATTTTACCAATGTAAGGGGTGCCACAGGAGCAATCTATTTTATAGACACCGAGTTCAAAAGAATGTTTTTGGGGTCTTTGGTGGATGGGATGAGGTTTCTAATGGTGGAAAGTTGTTTGAAGGCACAAGAGATGTCTTTCTTGCAAAGAATTTTGGCAATTTTATTAGAGAGACCTTCAATGAAGGGGAGAGTGGCCCCAAAAACAACTTCAGAGTTTTTCTTGTCAAGTTTAGATTTGAGGCGGGTTTGGGCTAGTTTGAAGGTTCTCTTGATGTATTTGGAATGGTACCCATTAAGTTTGAATACTTTGGTAAGGTGGGACAACTCCAGACTTATGTGATCGTCATCGCAGATGTGGAGGGCCCTAGTAGTTAAGGTTTTGAGGAGACTGGCCTTTTGGGCCGGGTGGTGGTGCCAGGAAGCTAGAAGATAAAGGTTAGTGTGGGTGGATTTTCTAAAGACACAATGGCCAAGTGAACCATCATCTTTCCTAATGAGAAGAATGTCAAGGAAGGGGAGTTGGTTAGTTCCGAGTTCTTTGGTAAACATGATACAAGGGGCAATGTTGTTGAGGTGATTGTGGAAAGCCTCAAGTTGATCAAGTCCATGTGGCCAACATATGTTGGTGTCGTCCACATAACATTTCCACCGGGATGGTTTGAGATGGAAAGAGTTCAAGGCTAGCTCTTCGAAATGCTCCATGTAAAGGTTGGCAATGACGGGGATAAAGGAGATCCCATAGCCACCCCATCAGATTGCTCATAAACTACATCTTGGAAGGTGAAGAACGTGGAGGTTAAGCATAATTCAACCAGTGAAGCAATTTCTTCATTGGTCTTTTGTTCAACAGGCACAATGGAGTCTTCAAGGGGGACTTTGGTGAAGAGGGAGACTACATCAAAGCTAACCAAAATGTCATTATCATTAACCTTTTTATCTTTGATGAATTCAACAAAATGGGACAAGTCTTTGATGAAGGAGGAAGACTACCCGAGAAGAGGTGAAATAACCTTGGCCAAGTGGGCAGTAAGGTTATACGTGGGGGCGTGGGTGGTGTCGACAATAGGATGCAGAGGAATGCCAAGCTTGTGAATCTTAGGTACACCATAGATGCATGGTGTAATTTCTTTGTTGGGAAAGAGACATTTTTTGGTAAAATCATCAAAGGTTGAATTGGAGATAGCATGCTTCACAAGCTTGAAGACTTTGGAAATGGGATTGCGGGGAAGGGTTTTGTAGCTGCCACTATTGTTAAGGCATGGTCAAGCATTTTAGAAATGTAGTCAGGTTTATCCATAATAACAGTGGCATTTCCCTTATCCGCTTTCATGATAACCACATCTTGATTGATGAGTCTCTTGAACACGTGACACTCATCTTTGGAGACATTTCATTTGGGGGGCTTGGCGTGTCTAAGAGTGATGGCACAATCTTGATGGACTTTATCTGCTATGTCATCGGGCAAAGAATGGACAACATTTTCAATTTTAATGAGAAAATCCACTTTGGGGATATGGGTTGGGGTGATGGCAAAGTCGAAGCTTCTCCTTAATAAATTGAGGGCAAGGGGTTCAATGCAGCGGTTGGAAAGGTTGACCACCAGTTTATCTTCCCAGTCTTGCAACCCAACCAACGACTAGGGAGAATGAGAGAGGGGGTTCAAATGGTGGATAGCGGCATTCATTGAAGGGGTACATCCTAAAAAAGACAAGGAGGAGATGGCCTGTGAGTGTGAGCGGATGAAGGTTGAGAGTGCACAGTGTCAGCCGAGATAGAGGGTACCTCGGTGAGGCAAAGTGGAGAAAAGGATGAGAGGGGATTGGTGGGGCAGCAGGAGACCGCAAGAGAAATAAGAAGGTTGGGAGGAGCGAAAACGTGTGAGTTGGCCACCTTGGGAGGGCACGTCGAGAAAGAAATAGTTAGGTGTAGAGTGTCACCGCCCTCATTAAATGCCGCGATTTGAGTATTAGTGATGAGAGGACTGACATCAGGAGAAGAGCCAATGTTTACAATTGGTTCAAGGCTCGAGGTGGAGGAGGGACGAATGCCCACAAATAGCGTGTTGGAGGTAAGAAAGGATGTATCAACATTATTGATGCTAGAACAACATGACAAGAGAGGAGGGGAGGACTTACCTAGATCCATACATTGGAGGGAAGGTCGTTGCTAGAGAGTCATTGCGAGATCAGAAGGATCGACGGTTGTGTGGCGCCTAGTGCTGGTTAGAGAGACCCCCGAATGGAGACCAATCTATTACGTGCTGAGTAGATGCTAAGAGAGGAGGGGGTTGGTTGATGGAGATGAGCAAGGATTGAAAGAGGAGGGATCTTGAGCATCCAGAGGTGTGAGTGCCTCAGAAACAAGGGAAGTCAATTCAAGTAAGCTGAGAGATGTAGGCGGTTGGGGTCGCAATGTATGATGGGGGAAGCGTTTAGAATTAATATGTACTTGAGCTGCCCTTTGAATCTGGTACAGAGAATGGGTCTTATTGTAGAGATAAGAGAATTTACTTTTTTGCCTGACGGTGTTGTCCCGTTTAAGACCAACAGCTTTGGCTTGCGAAGAAATGTCGAACAAGATCCAAAGGTTCAGATGCAAGGTAGAGGAAAGCTCCAGATGGAGAAAATAGAGCCGAGATGAGAGGTGATTGATCTGAGCTCTGGTAGATTTGATGACAGATCTGAGGAGAGACATACCAGCTCTGTGGAAGATGTGTTCAGTGTATGGGCCATGTAGGGTGTGAGAGACCTGCACGAAGGAGGGGATTAAATGGAAATCTCTACACCTTTTTAAGAATGCCAAATCTACAATTTTCTTTGAAACCTTAATCCTCAATTTTTCAAAAAGCTTCGCTTTGAAACTAATCTCCCTCCCATGAAGGGTCAAAATATCATGTTTATCCAAAAGCTTTTCATTTGATTATCATGGACTATGGAAATATCATGTTTACTATAAACAAGCTATTCAAGATGGGAATACGAGAATTTTTAATGATCAAGCAAGAAAAACAATGAGTCAGTCACACTTTATCACATGATGGAGGAAAGTTCTCTATTCTTCAACTAGTGCACCAAACATGGATCGTAAGTAACTTTGTGATCTCTTCTTACATGCTCCAACAAAGACATACGAGAAGGAGTTTAAAAAATCCCTTACAAATCATATGAATAAGAGCTTTAAATTGTCTTTAGAATTGGTCATGCCGCTATTGATAGTGGAAGAAGGGAGTATGATGTCAATGGAAGGTTGATAAACCACAATAGAAATAACAAATCCTCGACAAACAATCAAAACATAGATGGTTCAACAAACACTTCACCATCAGGGAACAACAATTGTGACTATGACATTTATACAAATTTGGGGAACCAAAATGTCACCAACTATCCCTTGAGAATCAATAAGCAGTCATACAACAATCATCATAAGCCTCAAGATTACAATTGTGATACATACTGCCCATTTCACGAGAGAAGGGTCTTGATATCAATTCATGTTGGGAGTATCATTGCTTCATATCAACCCTCCCTAAATGCCAATAACATTCATGGACACATTCTCACAAGATAAAAGAAATAGTCCCAAAATCCATCAAAATGCCTTTAATCAAAATAATTTAGGCCTTGTGAAATTAGATAAAGATCGAGAAATTTGTGTCATCCAAGGACCAAAACAACCACATGACACCTCCAACAATTTAAATTTTTCTCACATGATTGAACTTCTCAAGAGTTCTCCCATGCACATGAATGTTCTCCTCAATGCCTTAGATCTAAGCATCTAGTTCAAAACACTCCAAATGAAAAATGTTCTTCTTCGACATTTGATTTTGAAAAGTTACCCTCAGACGATGATATAGCTAAATAGGGTGATCTCCCCCTCCATCCGGTAGTCCAAGTTAATGACTATTCCATTAAACGTGTGATGATAAATGATGGGTCTGCAATCAACATGGTCTCCTTTTCACTTCTTCAAAGAATGGGTTATGCCAAAACTCAAATCACAAAAGAAACTTCCATCCTTAGAATTCATGATAACCCAAACCTTCAAACCATGGGAAAGGTCAATCTTCAAATTACATTGGGTCCTAAAACCCTCCAACTAAATTTTATGTCATCAATGAAGAAACCACTTACAACATGATCCTAGGAAGGCCTTGGATCCATAGGCTGAGGGTTGTTCCCTCCACATTATGTCAAGAAATACATTTCTCGAATATGGGTCAAATCCACATCATCAAAGAAGACTCTGATCCTTTTAGTCTTTATAGAGTTGAACAAGTCAAAAAGAAGGGAAAGACTGTAGAAACCACCAATGGCCCCAAAATCAACACTTTTGAAAAAGAGACAAAAAAAATTGCAAACATAGACAAGACCTCAAAATGTATAAGAAAGGGGACAACATGGGAATGTCCCTTTGATCCCCACTCAACAAAGTCGTATGCTCCATTCAACTTAGCGGTCATTCCTTTCAAGTCAGATATGAGCATCCATATAGTCAAGATCACCACTAAACAAAAAGGAGAACTGGAACCCACACAGAAATAAGGAGAGTCAACATCAATTCAAATTGCCCCTCAAAGGTTCAAAACAAACATTGAAACTTGACAAGAACAAAAAATGATAAAACTAGGGGACAAATCATCAAACAATGAAACATGTGAGTACACAAAACTCCTCAATGAATGCAAAGACATTTTTACACCAAGTCTTTGAGTGTCCTTGCAAAGACTTTCAAATGAAGTTCAGACCAAATTGGATAGGTCCATACATAGTTAAGGAATACGTCAGAAATGATGCTCCATCTTATGCATTATTGAAGGAGAAGAGTTAAGTATCTCAAAACTTTGTAAAAGCCTATAAAATACAAAAAAAAAATCAAATATTCCAAAAATCCCCCAAAAAAATAAAATCATAAAAAAAGATCAAATCTTGCATGCATTTATGTTTCATTCTGTTTCATCCTGCATCTCTGTGAGTGGCATGCTCTTGTTGGATTTTTGTTTCAGTAAGGAGTCTAAAATTACTTAGGTATAGGTTGATCCTCTTAGCTTTTGAGATCCCTTATATTCACAATCACCATTATCATTCTCGTATTCACATTCCCTAATGATTGTAATCAAAGCCTAGATTTTTGCTCTACATTGATCCCGGTCTTAGAAATCCTTATTATTAAGTCTAAACAAAGTCAGTCTTCAAACCTGCAATGCTCAATAGAAGCTTGCAAATAGACCTCCCCCATTTCTTCTTAGTCAAAATGGAAGTTTGATAGGATAGTAAAAACTTTGGTGGTGCTCAGCCCCTTACCTCTCCTGGCCAAAAATGTTAGAAAGATCATAACTTTGAAGGAAGAAATCTAAAATATGAGTGAATAAAAAAATGAGTGATCAAGAAAAAAAGAGAGAAAATGTGAGACAATATGACCAAGATAATGCACCTTCTTTGATAGAAGGTGCATTTGGACAACTTCATAAAGAGTTGATGTTTTCACAAGCACTGCAAGACTATTCCCAAATGTTTCTCATGATCCTCTTCATTTTTAGAATAGATCAAAATGTCATCAATGAATGCAATGGTAAAATCATCTAGGCAATCTTTGAAAACACTATTCATCAAGTTCGTAAATGCTATAGGAGCATTTGTAAGGACAAAAGGGAGTATGGTGAACTCATAATTCTCATAACGAGTTCTAAAAGTAGTTTTGGGAATATCCTCTTCCTTAATCCTTAGTTGATGATAACTTGATCTCAAGTCAATCTTAGAGAAGATTGTTGCTCCCTTCATTTAATCAAAGAGGTCATTAATTCTAGGCAATGGATATTTGTTCTTTATGGTTACCTTATTTAGCATCGTGTAATCTATGCACGTTCAAAGGGTACCATCTTTCTTTTTCACAAAGATTACTGGTGCTCCCCATGGTGATACACTTGGCCTAATTATACCCTTGTCTATCAACTCTTGAAGCTGAACTTTTAGCTCATATAACTTAGTGGTGGTCATCTTGTATGGATCCTTAGATTGTGGTTCTAAACCAAGTAAGATATCAATAGAGAAATCAAAATCTCTTCTTGGCGGTCGGCCTGGTAGTTCTTCAGGGAACACATCTCAAAATTCCTGAATGATAGGATAATCCTCAATGGATGGTTCCTTATCACTTCCAAGGTCATCAATATGAATGGCATATAAGGTGCATCCTTTCCTTTGGGCATTCTTTACTTGCATAACTAAAATTTGTCTAAGACTTACGGGTTTTTGAATACCACATACCTTAGTTGGATTTCCAAAGTCATCCAAACAAGTTACAATCTTTTTCGTTCAAGTAACTATGGCTTTGTGTTGAGCCAACCAGTTAATTCCCAATATTACATCATAAGATCCTAATGGGGCCACATAAAAATTAACTTGAGTAGTAAATCTTAGAAACTCTAAATCACTAAAGGGTAGACAATGATCTACCTTCCTCTCTTCTCAGTTACCATATTGTACCATCTAAGAGTTTTCCATAAAACCAATCCTTCTGGGCAATGTTTCAACTATCTTAGGATCTATAAAGCATTATGTAGCTCATGTATCAATAAGTACATTAACTTTGTAACCCCAAATTTTACATGTCAACTGGATTGGAGTAGCTTGGAAATCATCTTGTTTGTTATGCATTTCTACGTGAATGTGGTGCTGAGTTGGTTGTTGCTCATTTCCTTCATTTCTTCAAACTAGCTTTTGTGGATTTTTTTTGCATAATGATCTCCTCCACATACAAAACATCCATCCTTTGGTCCCTTTTGTCCAAGTGGTTTCCCTTTATTATTATCAATGTCATTACCACCTCCATTGTAACTTTTGGGTTTAGCAAATTGCTTACCTTTATTACTTCCTTTGGTAAACTTTTTCTTCTTGAAATTGTTGTCACTTGACTGATTACCTTTCTAGAATTTCTTTTTGGGAGGATTTATAGGAGACTGATTAGGAAACTTTTTATTCTTTTCTTTGTTCTCTCTCCTGAGGTTTGCAAGACTCAGAAGCCTTTGCTCCTATTTGATTGCATTTTAAAAAGCATCATCCATAGTTTGTGGACCATGAAGATCCACCTTGGAACCAATTTGGGGTTTCAATCCCACAATGAACTTCCTAACTCGGAAGCGTTGATCCTGCTGATAAAGAGGTACATATTGTTAATGTAGGTTTTTATTTTCCTAGTGGGTTAGTTATTTTCCCTATATCCTAGGTTTTTCCTACACTTTTATTAAGCTTGCTTAGGTTATATAAAGTGAGTTTAATTAGTGAGTGGGTGATTTAAGGTGTCAGCATCCTACAAGGGAGGTGGCATTTTCTATCTTGGGAAGATGCTCTTGTTATCTTTAGCCCATATAATGGCCTCTCCCTATTGGTCGATTTTTCCACCTCTCCCATCTCCCTAGTCTATATAAACTCACTACCTAGCTTGTGTTTTGCATCTTGTTGTATATTGTATGACAATTCTATCAGTCTTGTGTAGCATCTTTGAACTCTTAATGCAATTCTATCATCCTAACATTTACATATCTCTCAGAATCGTTGGTTTTCTTTTGTTTATGCATTTCTAGTTTATGTAGCTTAGATTTTCTCTTATAAAGTTCCTAGGTTATCAATCTAATTCAAATTTTTAACACATATTTGAGAAGTTGAGTAAACTTATTCCAATATTGAGTGATAGATAGCTCTCCTTTTCTCAAGTTTTGGAACTCTGCCATCTTATGGTCAAAGTACAATTGAGGAAGCCAACGCTTCCTAAACAAAGATAAGAACAAGTCCCAAGTGAGATTTTTAGCTAATAAATGCTTCTCAACTTTCTCATTTTCCCACCAAGTGGCTGCCTCACCCCTTAACTGGAAGGTTGCCCAAATTGATTTAGTTTCATTAGAAAGATTTTGAAGTTCATAATACTTTTCCATCTCTATGATCCAGGCCTTAGCACCATCCCCTAAAGTTTTTCCATCAAACTTCAGTGGTGCCACCTTTTTGAGGTCTTTGCTAATTCAGTTTCTATCTTGGCCCACTTATTATCAAGCCTTACCTCTTCTTCACCATGAACCCATTCATCATTACTCTGTCGATTAACAAAGGTTTCTAGATTTGCATTTTGACTTGGTAGTGGATGGTTTGTTCTGAGTTCCTACTCCAGGACGTCCATCCTAGATCTAGTGTTAGTTAAAAGTGTCAAAATGTGATCCAACTTATCTTTTTGTTCATTTTCATTTCTTGAACCCCAATGATCAACATCATGCGATTGATCCATTTAGACTCTTTCCGCTATAATAATATCCCTGAAAGGTCAAAGAAATGTGTTAAAAGTGAAGTAGACACAAGGCCCTAGTGTTAAACCTAGAGCTCTAATACCACATGTAACATACACCCAGTTATCACATAATAACATAGATGAAAGAGGCATAAACTGTATTATCACATATCCTTCAATCACAAGGATACCCATAATTTTCATAAATCATCAACTTTACACAAGTGATACACTATGGAATTAAATAATTTCATAACATATCCTTTCAAAATAATGAAGGCATTATACCATATCACATCAATGATTGCACAAGTAATCCAATAAGGTAAAGAATAGTTTCATTAATGCTTTCACCAAAATAATGAAATTACAAGAGTTCATATCATATCAACTATATAATAATGAATCTCAACATATGATGTCAACCTATCATAGTTGTCATAAACTTTGTCAATTTATACAAATAATTTAAGCATTTACAAATATCTTAATAAACAATACAAGAGGATCAAGTCCTATACATATAGATCCATATCATCTTTAAATTTCTAGCATTGTCAAAATTCAAAATCTTGTTATGTCAAAACAAACACATGCAATGACTAAACAAAGAATTACTGTTCAATTTCTAGTACTGTCCATAAAAGAAAACTATTATGCCCTGAAAGAAATGCAATTTTGCAAATTAAACTTGTCAATTATAAATAAAATTTAACCAACATGTACATAATCTAAGTTCATAACAATAGACAATAATAATTACAGTTGTAATGCAACTATTCCTTGTTGCAAATAGTAGGATTGTTTGTACCAAAGGATCTTGAAATTTAAAGAGAAACAAACAATATTATTACCTCTGGATGGATGTAATACCCAATTTGTAGGCAGAGGTTTCCCTTGATGAACACACCTCTGTTCAGAAAAATTCCCAATTTCCTTTTTCCTCCTCCAAAATTCTTGTATCCTTGCCCAGATCTTCGCTATAATGAGAGATTGTGTTTTCCCCTCTTTTTTTGTTTTATTCTTTTCCCCCAGCTGTCTTGGAAGAATGAGAATTAACTAAACAATTTTTTTTTATCTAATTAGCAGTTGTTCCTAGTGTTGGTAAAAAACAATTTTAAATTAACAAATGGTTCCTTCTTATATTGGCAGCTATAGAATTCTACTCCTTTCCCAATTTCTCACTAGCAGACATTAACCCATTTATTAATTCAAAACAAATGTCATTTATTTTCCTCTAGGTGACTAAAAAAATTAAATGAACAATTGATTGCATTTGTTACTAGTAGCTGGCATTTACTTTGGCATTCTCTTTTAGCAGGCTACAACACACGTGTGCTTAAACAAGGTTGTTAAAGCCTAATTAAATTTAATTAACTAATTTTTTTTAAAAGCATATATATATATATATATATATATATATATATATATATATATATATATAATCTTTCAAATTGAATATAAATCACTAAAAGAAATATATATAATAAAGCCCAATCAGCTAGAAGAATAATTTATTTTTATGACAACATTTTAGGAAGTAAACCAAATATCTAACATACTAAAATATCATTTTTCATAAGTACAACTTACATATTCATATTTTCCTACACATGAAGACAAGCTCATTAACTTGACATTATTGAACTCATGACAATGCAAATTATCTAAATGTGACTATATGAGTGTGTCCTGGTAGTTTCATGCATGACACCTTTGGAAAGCTAGACACTTCTTTCTGATGATACTCTATCTTTCGATGAGAGTGTCGTCTTTTGTCTTGTCACACTCACATAACACAATCTTGTAGTGAATATTTTTCTGATGAAATTCAAAATATAATCAAATCATTTACAAAATTAATTTCTACAATAATGGTAACATAAATATGAAAATTTATCATTGCACATCATACTAATTGCATCTTATGATCAACACATTGGCCATATCTTAACCGCTTGAACATCAAAATTTTAGCAATTTATAGCTTCATAATGATATTAACACAAATTTTCAAGTAGTTGTAGTAAAAAAGAAAATTGGGTTGTGACATCTTTAGTCATGCGAAACATAATGAAAATATATGCAGCCAACACCCATCATTGAACCATGAATGCTACATGGTCATACCATTTTTGGTCATAGAGAAATAGCGATATGGACCAACATTTAGGTTGTTTAAGAAAATGAAAATTTCTTTCTTCCTAGGGGATATCACAAATCTTAGGTTGAGGAAGGTTTTTAAAGTGAATTTGTTGTTATCATGATACATTCCATTAGAGTAACCCTAGGGGAACAGTTCTTGTCAATGAACCATAGATACAGGGTTAATACAGATGTGTCTTTAATGCTTGTGGTTTTGTTGGACGTAGGGTCCAGGCAAAGGAAATAATTTACATAATCCCAAAGTATTTAATAAGACCTCAATGGCAGTGCATACTTCATGACATTTTGGATGATGTTATGATTGGTTGTAGTTTTCACCCTGGAATTGGTATGTGGCCAGCGCTTAATGTTGCCTCCTCTGGATCATGGATTCCATTTGTAATACTTGTTGTTGGATAGAATGAAACTCTTTGCAAACATTAGGAAAAATGGGGGACATAGTTTCTAAAATATGCCACTAGTGTGGTGTCATCGCCTAGGATAGATTGGTCCTTTGCCATGGAGAATGACATTTTAGACAATGACAAGGATGAGGATTGGGAACCATGGATATAAGATGTAATAGGGAGATATTATAAAATGTAAATGGGTGAGAATGTATAGGTCAAACCCTATAGATAGTTTAGAATAATACATATAATTGTTGATAGTATGTGTAGAAGAAAGATCAACACCTTGTGGGGGTTTTTGTAATTAGGCCCTCCATACTAAAGCAACCCCTATTCTTTCTTTTTTTTTAAAGTTAATATTAAGGATATGTCCCCCTAGGGCACGTTCACCAATCCAAAAAAAAGTTTTAAAGTAAAATAAAATAACGGTTAAGTAAATAAAATAGCTCCTCGAAATAGATGTATTAAAGATATTTATACTAAAACACAACCCACATATATTTTAAAAAATATTAAGTCTTCAAAATTAGAAGTCTTTTTATTTCACATAGATCCTAATAAGGAGAAGAAAATTTTGAGGATCCATGAGTTCAAAATGGGCAATTTTCCCAACAAATATTTGGGTGTCCCACTTTTTAGAGGTTTCTATTCTTCCAAGTTATGGGACCCACTAATAGAAACTTGCACAAATAGGATGACATCTTAGAAGGGGAGATAGCTCCCTTGGTCAGGAAGGATAATAATGTTGAAAGTAGTGATATTGTCCATACCAATATACTTAATATGTTTCCTAAATCTCCCTTCAAAAATTAGATCAAAAAATGAGAAACTTCTTTTAACAAGGAGCATCAGAGGAGAAGAAAATCTCTCTTATTACTTGGAACTCTATTTGTAAACCCAAATATTCTAGAGGGGTTGGTCTCAAGAATCAAATGTCCTAGAATAAGGCACTTGGTGCCAAATTGGTACGGAGTTTATTTTAAAACCATAGTTAAAAATGGGCCAAGATACTATAGAGCAAGTATTTGGATTCTCAAGACCCATCCAAAATTTTGACTCTTTAGAACCCTCCTAAGGGGTAGAGTATATGGAATTTCATATTAACACGTAGATGAATTATCACTAATCATCTAACATGGGAGATTAGAGATGGTAGAAGTGCTTTTTTCTAGGAGGATTCAAGGAATGGATTCCTTATTCTAGATGCTTGTACTGATTTCAGGCTTTCAAAATATGTTTTATCTCTCAGATGGGGATGTAGGGTGGCCAATTATGTGGTTCTTATAATTAGACAAGGCATAAAATGCTAGGAATGGAAGGGCTTGAATGATATTGAATTTCCAGAAAGGGAATCTAGGAGCTTACAAGAGATTTTGGTAGTTAGGAGGGTTGGGTTGACAGATGGCCAAGATGTTGTTAGATGGAATTGCTCAAAGATAGAGGAATAGGTAACAAAAAATGGTTTTGTGGTTAAGAAAGCACTAGGATAAAAGATAGATCTACCTATCCATCTATGTTGGAGCAAACAATGTCTTCCCAAAGCTAGTGATTTCACTTTGGCTACACTACAGAAGAAAATCTTGGTTGTAGATAGCTTTGTGAAACCTAGTTATAGTGGCCCTTCAAGATGCCCATTATGTAAGAATAGTTAAGAATCCATAGATCACCTTTTGTTGGGATACCAGTTTGCACAAAAGTGTTAGCAATGGCTTTGTGCCAAACTTGGATGGATTAGTACCCTTCCAAATGACATACTAAGCCTTTTCAAATCATGTCCAATACTAAAGAAATAGTCTATTTTATCCAATATATGGATCATTAGCCCATCAATATTGATTTGAGAGTTATTAAAAGAGTGAAACAAAAGAACTTTTCAAGACAAGGAACTATCAATGTCATGTCTTCAAATTAAGATGGAAATAGTAATTGCTAAAGTGGTCAGCAACAGACTAGCTTCCCAACCCACCAAAGGGAAAACCTTCTCTACTTGGGATAGCAAGATGGTCAGATCATGGCAAGGTCTAAAAACTCCTCCCGTTAATGGGTCAAATGAAGTTGAATCCATAAAAAGAAGAAAATAAGCACTATGGAGACTACATCCTAGATGGCATAAACTAAATTTTGATGGTGCCCCAAAGGGCGATCTAGGGAAATTTGGGGTAGGTAGGATTGTTAGAAATAAAAATAGGGTTATGATATGTGATGCATTGAGACAACTCAAAGATGGCTCCAACAATGAGGTAGAAATACAGGCTCTCATTCTTAGTATGTACATTTGCATCAATCATGGTTGTAAGAAAATTAAAATAGAAGGGGACTCAATGATAATAGTTAATGTTATTAGAAAGAAATCATCTCCTAGTTGGAATATTGAAATTAGCTCCTCCTTAGCGCCCTTCCCTTGTTGGACTCTTTGGATGAATAAACTATCAACCACATTTATCGGGAGATCAATGTCGAAGCAGATTTGTTGGTCAACTTAGCCTTAGAAATGAAGGAAGAAACTATAGTTGATTTGATAGCCAATTCTAGGCCACCTTTGAAAATATTGATGGATAATTTAACATGGGAGAGGGCGAAATAATCATTACATTAGTCACATCCAAAGGTAATGATTTTTGAGTAGGGAGAAACTAAAGTTGGCAAATTTTCTTCTACATATTAATTGTTGATGATCTTCTCCCATGCTAAGTGAGATCACTCAAGGATTGTGGCTTCGGTTTGAGGCTAGGGTGTCAAAGAAATAATGAATCTCTCAAGCTTGCACGATTATATGGAAAAGTTAAATCAAACGATGGCTAGTGGATGCGAGCAATGGATACAATTTTGAGGCTTGTGGGTAGTCATAGGTAGATGTTGTTCCTAGGGAGAATTTTAGAGAAAAGATTGAAATGTGTCTTCAAAACTCAAAGTAGACTATTGCTCTATGTTGTGCAATGGGTTTTAGGGGAGCAGTTCTTCAAGTTGTGAATCACCGGTGTAGGGTCAACACTGATATTTCCTCAATGTTTGTGGCCATACTGCTAGACTTATGAGAGGTGAAGGACATGATAAAAAAAACATGGTTGTATCTCTAATTAAAAATTGATTCTTGGGTGGTTTGGATGAAAAACTTATGGTGGTTGACTATGGCATTGGGATGCCTTTATCAGATGATATCAACAATTTTCTTTGTGGGGTTACCATTGTCCTATGGCGTTCGTTTATCAACACCAATCTACCATAGCGAGAGGCAAGCAAGCAAAGGAAGGAGGTGAGAGTGGTGGAATTCTAGAAGTAGACAATGGGTCTGGTAGTAATGGAAGGCATAGAGGGATTCATCTCCCTTATCTTAGAGATCTCTGAGGATGAGGCTAACAGTTAAGGTCTACATCAATCTATGAATATGGATTTTATATAGCTATAGTTGTAGATGATAGAATAGATGGTTATACATGTAACTTTCTAGGGTTTTTGCTTCTATCTCTTGTTGCATATGGGATCATATTGGCTTGCTCCAGACTATGGAAAAAACTTTATCTATTTTTTTATATATATACAAGGGAGTGGTCCCCATGATCATAGTTTACAGACCAAAAAAATGTAGATAAAATAAAATAAATAGTTCTATCCCCCGTTTATGGGGATGGTGGGATTAATTCTCTAATAAATCCTAGAAAGGGAATAAGTTGGATTGCCCCTCTCAAGGGATGGTTCAAACTTAATTTTGATGGGACCTCAAGGGGAAACCCTAAAATCTTGGGTGTTGGATGCATAATTAGGGATCATGGTAGCAAATTGGTTGGAGCAACTTTAAAGAAATTAGCTCTGAGAACCAACAATGAAGCAGAAGTGCAGGTACTTCTCCTCGGTTATAGACCTATGAACAATTTAGAGTTAAACAGGTGCAAATCAAAGTCAATTCAATGGTTATTGTAAATTCCATTAGGAAGAAAGGCTTCCTGAACAAGAAGTTAAATAATATTTTAAGGCAGTGTTGGCCCCTCCTTGAATCTCTAACTACACTCACAATAAAGTATGTCTATCTATAGAAATTAATTGCCACATGGACTCCCTTGCTAACTATGCTCTTGATATGAAGGGAGATTATTTAGTGGACAACATTGTGCAAACATGACAAGTCCTCAACCCTAACATATTTATTAATGCATCATTCACAACTTGTGACGCTTAGTCATGATAGGGTGGTGATGCAGATGTTGGCACAAGTGAAGGCTAAAAAAGCATACTCCCATTGTAGATCTTCAATCATGTGAAACATAATGAAAATATATGCAACTATCACCCATCACTGACCCATGAATGCTACATGGTCATACCATTTTTGGTGGTCATAGAGAAATAACGATATGAACCAACATTTAGGTTGGTGTCCAAGTTAAGGAAAATTTCTTTCTTGGGGGATATCACAAATCTTAGGCTAAGGAAGGTTTTTAAGGTAAATTTATTGTTATCATGATACACTCCATTAGAGTAACCCCAAGGGAGTAGTTCTTGTCCATGACCATAGATACAATGTTAACACATATGTGTCTTCAATGCTCGTTGTAGTTTTCTTGGAGGTAGTGGAGGCGAAGGAAATAATTTGCATGGTTTCAGAGTATTTAATAAGACCTCAATGGCATCATAGACTTCATGTCATTTTGGATGATGCTATGATTAGTTTCATTTTTCACCCTAGAACTAGTATGTGGCGAGTGCTTAACGATGCCTCCTCTGGATCATGGATTCCATTTGTAATGCCTATTGTTGGCCAAAATGAGGCTCTTCACAAACATCAAGCAAAATAAGGGATAGAGTTTCTAAAATATGCCACTAGTGTGGTGCTATCACCCGGGATAGACTAGCCCTTTGCCATGGAGAATGACATTTCAAACAGTGACAATGAGGAGGATCAAGAACATATATATATATATATATATATATATATATATATATATATATATATATATATATATATATATATATATATATATATATATATATATATATATATATATATGCAGTAGGGAGATATTATAAAACATAAAGGGGTGAGAATGTATAGGCCAAACATTATAGATAGTTTAGAGCAATACATATGACTCTTGATAATATGTGTAGAAGAAAGATTAGCACATCATGGGGGTTTTTGTAATCAAACCCTCCATACTAAAACAAACCTTATTGTATAATTTTTTTTTGAAGTTAATATTAAGGATATGCCCCCTAAGACAAGTTCACCAGTTCAAAAAAAGACACATATATTTAAGAAAATATTAAAACTATAAAATAACTCATAAGTAAAAATAAAATAATTTTTAAATAGTTCTAAAGAAATAAAATAACTCTTAAGTAAATAAAATAAAATAACTGTTAAGTAAGTTTTATTAACTCTTCAAATAAAAATAAAGTATACAATGTAAACAAAATAAATAATTCTTAAATAATTCTAAAGTAAAATAAAATAATTTTTAAATAAATAAAATAACTTTAGAATATATGTCTCCACAATCTAAATAAAATAAATAATTCTAAAGTAAAATAAAATAATTTTTAAATAAATAAAATAACCCTAAATTATATCTTATCAATTTTTTTTAAAGATAGATGTATTTAACATTCTAGTTATTGCTCATTTAATTTATTTGCCCTATCTATGTAGAAATGTATTATGGGAAGACTTTTTCATAACATATGAAAGAAATAAGCCACGATTAGGACACCAAGAATTATTTATTTCTATGGGAGTTGGTAATGTCAGTGTTAGTTCATCTTATCTATTTAAAATTAAATAGTTTTAAGGAACCAACTATTAAGGGATAGATTGTTTAAGATGGTCATAAAAAAACATATCGTCATAAAGTGAGTAGTAGTGGGTAGGAATGCAATTTTACACGTCTAGTGCTACTTCATCTATATTTTTTTCCTTCCAAATTTTAACAACTAACTTTTTGTCTTATATGATGAGCCTTATGTTTATTATTAAATTAATATATACGAGGTGTTTTTAAATAAAAAAGAGTTCATGTTTCCTTAGTTTTTCTTTTAATAAAATATAATAATAAATACTTTTGAGGGAAACAAATTTATATGATTTGATTGTTTATAAGAAAAATTGATTAGAATTCAGTGGACCCTTTGGTGGTCCTCTTAATCTCTTTATATTTATTGAGGGAGGCTTACATATTACGGGGATTTGTAATAGTTGTATTTTTTTATTTGTTTTGGATTTATTTTGATTTGATTTGTTTTTTTGTAATGATTAGTGTATAAGTAGCATGTTTTTATATAAAAGTTAGAAAATTACTTAAATATTAATTGATATTGATTTCTTATATTTTAAGGATATGGAACTAATCTACAATTTACTTTTTTTTTTTTTTCCCATAGTTTGACTTTGCAACATGAAATTGGATTAAGTTCAATTTTTCAACACGATTTGTGCACTTTTAAACTTTAAATTTTAAATTAGACCTATATTGTCCCCTTCCAACTAGTTGATGCTCAAACTTGAGCAAAAAAAAATCAACTTATATTCTAGGGTGTTGTATAAAAGGACACTTCCTAATTCATTGTGATCATTTAGGAAGCCTTTATCACACTAGCTCCAAGACAATATTACATCATCATTATCAAATCATTGCATCAACACTTAACATTAGCATGTGACTAGGCATACTACATGATTGCTTGGTGTGTCTTTGATCATTGTTCAAAAATCATTAAATTGATTCACCCAGGGGTTTGACCAAGGGAGAATTAAAAATACACCAAGTTTAGCAAGCTCCTCATAGGTGTTCATCAACGTTGTCAATCACTTATTGTAGGTCCACATATCAAGGCAAACTAGTTTCTAGATCATAGAACTTGTAATTAATTTCACATGTTAAAAGTTAGTTTCATGGAATCTAGATCAATTCCACAACACACTTTCATCTTGAGTTTAGAGTCAATTTTCTAATTTAGAAGTCATTGTTGATAGATTCCATGATCCTAACACTTTGGTGAATTATTTTATAGCATTTATCATAATTAAACTAGCATCAAACCTAAAGCTATGTACAATTATTTTATTTATTTAAATTCTACACATTTATTATTACATTTATTTATCTGTATCAATCTTGGGTTTGTATCCTAGGGTAAATTTTTTATTATTGCAATTTAATTAATTTACTCTGTGGTATTTATGTAAAGAATTACTAATTGCTTCACATTTTGGTGAACTTTGATACTTACACCCCTTAATTAGGGCTTCAAATCTAACTAAATTCTCATTGATTATTTTTTTACTTTAGATTTGATTATGGATTTGATCCACCATTTATTGCTTGTTCATTGATATATTTTTATTGGGGTTTGGGTTTTCATTGTTTGGTATCTATTTTATACATACCCACCTACCCTTGGAGTGTGCTTTCTTGTTAGATCATCCATCATGGATTTTCATAGGACTTTTTCTTGAGTCTCTCTTCATGCATGCCATACTAATTTTGATATGTTCTTGTTCCTAGTGGCATCTGATCCCTCCATCCTTGATGCTCTCTATCATTTTGTGCTATGGGCGAGGATGGATTTTCTATGGAGGTGATGTTTTATCACATGTACGCTTTCTCCTCCTCCATAGATTTGGTTAGTATTTTTCCTTCTCTCTTGGATATATCATTCCACTTATGTACACCCTCATCTTGATCATGTACCTTTCTTATGGTTAGTGATAGTGATACACACCATAATGTTTTACTTTTGCCCACTTCTTAATTGTATGATGATGAGGTTAGACATTCTTTATCTATTCGTAATGTTGTTGAGACTTGTGATGCTATAGATTCTACATGGCATAATAGCCCTATTTCTATACCCTTGTATTCACATTCCTTTCATTACACACCTTATGGGAAGCTAGGGATAATGATTTATGTGAGTTATCTTTACACATGGATGATGATGTTGTGCCTTATGATGATAGTCCTTTACCATCTCATGTTGGTTATCTAGTTAGTCTTAATAAGGATTTTTTACTCTATTCTACACTACATGATGACATTTGTCCTCTTAATAAGGAGTTTTTGGCGAATGACTTTGATGGTTCTAATGATGCATCTTTACATGTTAAGTCATTTTTACTTGTTGATACATAAATGATGATATCTTATTGATAAGTGATTTTAGACTTACTTTGAGTGATAGAGTGTTGTTATGGTTTAATTCATCTTTTATGCTTTATTAGTCATTTATGACCTTGGCATATGATTTCATTGCATATTTCTCTTGCTCTAGATTTCTTGAGGATGGATTGGGCTTATCTAGGTACATATTGATATGTCTTTTGATCCTTGTCCATCTTGTTAGGATTAAGGTGCCATCAACCTGGTAAATCCTATGTAATTTATTATTCCTATTATTGTTTGTAAATCACCCATAAGGGATGAAATGTTTCACCAAGTAATAATTTTGTTTTAGCCGCATGTTTGATCTTAGTACTCAACGGATGTAGGTTATTTGGGGGTTGCAGGGGGTACCCCCCTTGTGGGATCTAAGGGGATGGCCCACCCTAATGGGGGGTCGAGGGGCAATGCCCCTGGAAGCCACATTTTATATATAAATTACCATTGTAAATCTGGATCGTTCATCATTAGGTCACACATGTGACGGTGGAGATTTTGTTGGTTTGTCTTGCCCTAGAAGGCAACCCATTTTATAAGGATATGGTATTACGGCTGTGTATTGGTGTATTAGAGGCGCTGTTGGATTGAAGGATTGAAGAAACAGAGGAAGTGTATGTATTGTAATCTCATATTTGAAGATAATACAAATTGGAGCCTCTTTTCTTGGTGGAGTTTTTTACCCAAAAGGGTTTTCTCCACGTTACATATTGTGTTATGTGTTCAATTCTTAATTCATGTTATTTATGTGTAGTGGGTTTTATTTCTGTTGCAATTTCCATTGATTCTACATTTTTTAGAGGACATAAATAAGGTTTGAATCAGATTTTCATTGTGTGGTTTGCACCTTCATTTCTAACATTTGGTATAAGAGTCTGGCCAGTTTTGATTCTTGGGTGGTAGTGTGAAGGTTTGTTAGCTGCAATGGGAGATTTGGTTGTTGTTTGTTTGTAAATCTTGTGTAGATATCATGGTTTCATCCACTGTTGCTTCTACCTCTCAGTTGGACATTGAAAAGTTCAATGGCACGGGGTATGAATTGTGGAAGCTGAAAATGGAGGATTTGCTAGAAGAAAGAAACCCGTGGTTGGCTGTTATGAAAGAGAAGAAACCCAATGATGTTGCTTCTGATGAGTGGGAAAGACTGGATAAAAAGGCACGAGGTATAATCCGGCTATGTCTTGTAGATTTTGTTCTACTGAATGTTGTGAGTGAGAAGTCTGCACATAGCTTGTGGAAGCATCTGGGTGAGATCCACCAAGCCAAGAGTATGGTAAATAAATTTTATTTAAAGCGTAAGTTATTTTCCATGAAAATGAAAGAGGGTGAAATGGTTACAGAGCATTTGAATTCATTTAATCTGTTATTGAGTCAACTAGCATCTATAGATGTTGAGGTGAATGAGGAAGATAAATGTATATTGCTTCTTTGTTCTTTGCATGAGTCATGGGAGAATATTATTTTGGCTATCACTGCTAACCTCACAGATCCAAAGTTGGATGCTCTTGTTTCAGTTTTGTTGTCACAGGAATTAAGGAAGAAGAGTTTGAATAGTTCAGGGGATGCACTCAATGTCAAGGGAAGGTATATGGAAAGAGGACCAAAAGGAGATCAGAAGGGGTCTAAAGACAAGTCTAAGGGACATTCTAAGACTCTTGGAAAGAATAATATAGTCAAGTGTTGGAACTGCGGAAAGAGAGGACATGTGAAAAAGGAATGTAGAAACTTGAAGAAACAATTGGATTCTGTGACTGATAAGTCTTCGAATGCAAGTGATGAGGTTTTACTTTCTGCATGTAATGTTGTTTCTCATGATCATTGGTTGGTTGACTCAGGATGCTCGTACCACATGACTCCACATAAAGAATGGTTTTCCACATATGAAGAGTATGATGAAGGAAATGTGTACCTCAGGGACAACTCTACATATCCTATTGTTGGATGAGGGAAGGTAATGTTGTGTTTCAGTGATGGGAGAATTAAAAACCTCCTCGTTGTTTTGCATGTTCCTGGATTTGCTAGAAATTTGATTTCTGTTTCAAAGTTGAATGATTTGGGAATGCATGTGACATTTGATAAGCATGGTTGCAGATTGGTGAGAGGAAACTTAGTGGTAGTGAAGAGGAAAAGATTGGGAATTTTGTTTAAGCTAGAAGCCACTACTATTTGTAATGTCTCTTATGCATCTGAGACTAATACTAAAAATACATGTATGTTGTGGCACCATAGATTGGGCCACATAAGTCAGTCTAGTTTAAAGACTATCTTAAATAAAAAATTGTTAGACAGTTTATCCTATTCTGATGAGAGTTTCAAATTTTGTGAACATTGTGTGTTTGGAAAATAGAATAGATCTCCATTTCCTTCTGGCAGTAATAAAGCTAATGATAAATTGGAACTTATTCATTTGAATGTTTTTGGTCCAGTGGATGTTGAATCAATTGGAAAATCTAGATATTTTGTTTCTTTCATTGATGATGTCTCAAGGTTTACCTAGATTTATTTTATGCGTCACAAATCTGAAGTTTTCACTAAGTTTAAGTAATTTAAAGCTTTAGTTGAAAAGCAATTAGATCATAAGATAAAGGTTTTGAGATCTAACAATGGAGGGGAATATTGTTCTAAGGAATTTGATGAATTTTGTAAGCATGCATGTATTGTTAGATAGAAAACTACTCCGTATACTCCACAAGAGAATGAAGTGGTAGAAAGGATGAATCGAACAATAATGGAAAGAGCCAGAAGTATGTTAAGTGAATCACAGTTGAACAAATGCTTTTGGACAAAAGTTGTGTGTACTGCAAACTACTTGGTTAACAAATTTCCATGTAAGGCTCTTGTTTCAACTCCTTATGAAGTGTGGACAGGTAAGAAACCTTCTGTTTCACATTTAAGGGTATTTGGTTGTGAGGCTTATGTTCATGTGCCTAAAGCAAAATGAACTAAGTTGGATCCAAAAGTTGAAAAGTGTACTTTCATTGGATATGGTGATAATGTAAAAGGTTATAAGCTTTAGAATCCACTAACCTGAAAGATTATCTATTCTAGAGATGTTATTTTCAGGGAACTTAGTGTTATTTTAGAACCTGAACAACCAAAGGAAAAAGAAGAAAAGGTGAAGAGAGTGCACTTTGAATTAGAGCATGAAGATGCACCTCAAGAAGAACATAATGATGGATTGGGGGTGAAGAAGTAGAAGAAGACTTGACTAAAAGTTTTGATGAGGACGAATTTGTTATGACAGAAGAAGTTGGTACATATGAGCATGCGAAAGACCCCTGAAGAGTCTATTACTCCACCTCTGAGAAGATCCACAAGACAACATAACCCATTTGACAAGTATAGCCCACCAGATTTGCGTTGTGTATTTTCTTTATTGAGTATTGAAGATTAGCCTAGATCCTACATGGAAGCTATTCATGCAGATGATAGTGAGTCTTGGCAGTTAGCCATGTAGGAGGAGATGATGACTTTAGACTCTTGCAACACCTAGGATCTTGTTTGTTTGCCCAAAGGAAGAAAGACCATAGGTTACAAGTGGGTCTTCAAGAAGAAGTTTGGAGCAGACGGTTCATTAGATAAGTACATGGCTAGACTGGTAGCCAAGGGCTACTCCCAGAGAGAGGGAGTTGATTTTAGTGAAATTTTCTCTCTTGCTGCTAAATTGACTTCTATTAGATTTCTAAGAGGAACCTCCTGCAATAATATAATGAAAATGCATGAAATAACAGAAATAGTAGAACACAGAAGGAATTTATTGATCACAGGCCACTTCGAGGGGGCAACCTCATTTGAGCAAGCTCAATACAATAAACTCATGGATGCCTTCATTGGCCTCAACACGTACTTATATACTAAGTCTAATCTAAACAACTATTACTTCCCATGAATGTGGGATAATACAATATACTCACGGGACGACTTACAAAGCATATGCATCCAAATGTAATATACTAACAAAGTAAAGAGAAGGGTTAAACATGGGTTCCTAACATCCCCTCCCTCTTATAAAAGCTTTGTCCTCAAAGCGTAAGATGTGGAAATTGTTGTTGAATCTAAAGAAGTGGTTCCCCTATAGCAATCTCTGGGTGCATTCCATGCCACGGAATTAATACCTCTGTGATGGAGTGAAAGCAAAGAGGACAAGCGCCCCTGTCGAGGATTATCTCTAGTGCCAAAAGGATGGATCCTCCATTATCCAGTTGTGGTAAAACAGTTTGTGCTCGGTCGTTGGCGCCAAGAAATTTCTTTAGACAAGAGACATGAAATATTGGATGAACGCGGGAAGAAGGAGCCAGCTTATGATCCCCAATCTGATCCTGGCTATGGAGAACCGTGTCGATTGCCTGAACTCGTGAACTGCTGGGGGAGTATGGAAGGAGCGCGGGTGGTGCCTGACCGTAGACTACTTCATATGGATTCATGTTAGATGCAGTGTGGGAGGAGGTATTGTACCACCATTCAATGAGAGGGAGCCACTTTGCCCACTGATGTTGTTGTTTGGAGGTATCACATGCAGCCAAAATCTGTTGAATTGCCCTGTTCAGTCCCTTCCAAAAGAAGTGACGCCATGCTCGCGCATAAGTTTTGAGGAACCCAGAGTGCCCTACCGATGGAGAAACATAGAGTTCATAGAAGATAGCCTGCGGGACAAATTCCAACCAATTTGGAATAGACATAGAAATAGCTGAAAGAGAAGCTTGGTCATCACATGTGCGAGAAAGAGAATTCACCACAATATTGTCCTTACCCTTCTTGTAAGTGATCTCATAGTCGTAACCCATGAGTTTGCTGATCCATTTCTGTTTTGCTAGGGAGGAGACCCATTGTTCCAGGAAATATTTTAGGCTCTGGTGAGATGCTTCGACGTAAAAATGATTCCCTAATAGGTATGGCTGCCACTTCGGTATTGCATGCAAAATAGCCATCATTCGTTGTAAAGCCGAAGGAGTAGTGGAGACCACGGATGGGTGCATCTGAATGGAGTGAAGCTGAGTGATGATGCCATGTGAATTCTTCTTAAGAAGCTTTTCCAGGCGATGTGAACTTATGATGCTAAGAGACCCCGGTTGTAAGCCTTTCAATGTGTGTTTGTGCCCATTGTCTAAAAATTGCATCCAAAGTTCAACAAAATCCCATAAGATGGGTCCAAGTGTGCGTAACCATTGGGCACCCAAAACCACATCACATCCGCCTAAGGGCAAGGCAAACATCTCGAAATGCATGTTATAATCTCCAATAGAGATACGCACATTGTGACACTTCCCTTTGCAAGGTAATGTGCCCCCATTGGCAATCATGACTTCAAAGTTCGAGCAGGGATGAACAAAACAATCAGCCTATTTGGCTATGCGAGGGTCAATGAAGTTATGAGTACTACCAGAATCAATGAGTATTGTAAGAGGGAGCTTCTTGAAGTAACCCTTGACCTGCATGGTTTGTGGGGTGGTGAGTCCTACTACAGCATGGAGAGAGATCTCTGGGTGGTCTTCTGGAGAAGTAGGGTCCATAGGTGACTGCTGAGTTTCAACCTGATCAGCTACTGTATCCTGAGCATCGGCATAAACTTTAGTTTCAGGAAGAGAATCCACATCCAAGAGATAGAGCTTTTGCTCAACACATCTATGTCCCCGAGTGAATTTGTCATCACAATTATAACAAAGCCCTTTTTCTCTACGTGCCCACATCTCTGCTTTAGTCAAATGCTTGATAGGAGTTGTTCTAGGAGCTGACATTATTTGAGGGCTATGGGGATCCATATTTCTGAATGGAACAAAATTGGATTTGGAGCGTTGTTGAGCTGTGATCTTGTCCTCTGCCAACTTAGCCAACCCTAAAGCTTCCATCATTGTGCTTGGGCAGAACATTTTAACCTCAGAGCAAATTGCACCTTCAAACCACTGACAAAACAACTCCTGAAGAATTCATCAGACAATCCCTCTGTGTGATTGGCCAGTTTTTTAAATTCTGTCTGATATTCTCTCATAATGCTTGTTTGGCGCAGTTTTGTGAGTGCTCCTGTGAAGTCATCAAAAGCACTAGGGCCAGATCGTTGCAAAATGAGTTTGCAAAAATCTGTCCATTTTGGCTCTTCATGAGCTTTGATGTACCAACGAAACCATTGAAGGGTTTCATGTTCCAAATGAAAGGAGGCAAGTGGGACTTTGTTGACATCAAAAGTATTATGCAGATTGAAATATTGTTATGCCTGGTATATCCATCCAATCGGATCATCACCATTGAAGTGAGAAAAATCAAGCTTCGGTCCACGAAAATTGCTAGAAGAAGAAAACCCTATATCCACAGAAGACTCTGGATGCCATCTATTGTTCATGGTTGAATGCTGAAGATTGAGGCTGAGAATTTTTTCATCCAGATCTTGGAGTTTTGTCTTGAGGGCTGCAAGTTCATCCTCCATGTTTTTTGCTCCTGCGCGGGTGACAACCATAGCAGGATTTTTTTTTGGGAATGGGTAGAAAAACAAAAACAAAAACTTTTTTAGTAAAGGAAAATTTGGATTTGGGAAAAACTTTGATGGGTAATTGGGGTTTGACTAGGTTTTGGACACTTTCTGAGGGACAGGGAAGCAGAAAATGGGGATTTCAGGAGTGGGGTGAAAAAATGGGAAATTTTGTCCAAGAGGGACAAAGGAGTAGAAATAGGAAATGAACACTATGGAAAAATTTGAAGGTGATTGGGTGAGAATCGAAGAAGTTATGGCAAACCCTAAAAATAGATAAATGTGGGATTTCTGGCTTCGATAAGTGGAATTTGGGATAGGGTCCTCAAGGAAGGAAAGATGCAGAATGGAATTTCAAGGGTTCCAGTGAATTTTCAGGGGAAACGGAGCTAAAGCAAGGAAGAAATGGCAAAAAAATAGTTTTTTTTTTTTCCTGGACATGATTTGCAACGGCTCTAGATAAATTCAATCAGCGATTTGTCAGCTGGTAATAGATATGGACCCCAGGTAAGTTCAGCTTCCTAAAGGTTCAGGGGATTCACTTAGATACCAATGTTGTCTAACGGCATGCGTATTGGGGCAGTACCCCTCACTCCATGGCTCAGGTAAAACTGATAACCACTTTGCAACAAATTACAGTTCTTGGTTTACCTCATGGATGGGAACTAGTCAATTAGGTAGGGGCCATTGCCCTTTTCGCTAGCAAGTCCTCTCAATGGGCCAGCTACTTCAGGGTTCCTGTGGTACTCCTCACAATGAGTTTCAGGGCTATGCCCAAGCACTTCCCACAGGTAAGCAGGTAGGGATTATTCCCTGATCCAAACCTGCAATTGAAATGAACAATATGGATGCAAAGAAAAAAGAACTACTGCAATAATCACAGCGCCTGGAGGCCACTGCGAAAAAAATTTTGGTAGAAATTCCACCCAGCGAGCCCAAGAAAGCGCTCTGATACCAGATGAGAGGAACCTCCTGCAACAATATAATGAAAATGCACAAAATAACAGAAATAGCAGAACACAGAAGGAATTTATTGATCACAAGCCACTTCGAGGGGGCAACCTCCTTTGAGCAAGCTCAATACAATAAACTCGTGGATGCCTTCATTGGCCTCAACACATACTTATATACTAAGTCTAATCTAAACAACTATTACTTTCCATGAATGTGGGATAATACAATATACTCACGGGACGACTTACAAAGCATATGCGTCCAAATGTAATATACTAACAAGTAAAGAGAAGGGTTAAACACGGGTTCCTAACAATTTCTCTTATCCATTTTTGTAGCTCTTGATTAGGAAATAGAGCAAATGGATGTTAAGACTGTGTTCTTACATGGAGATCTTGAGGAAGAAATTTACATGCAATAGCCTACATATTTTGAGGTAAAAGGGAAAGAACATTGAGTTTACAGATTAAAGAGGTCTCTTTATGGTCTGAAATAGTCCCCCAGAATGTGGTACCAAAAGTCTGACTCATTTGTGTTGAAATTGGATTTTGTTATAAGTGAGAAGGATCGTTGTGTTTATATTCATTGTATTGATGATTCTATTTTGATCATTGCATTGTATGTTGATGACATGTTATTTTTCAGCAATTCTAATGGTATGATTAGTGAATTGAAAGCCCAACTTTCAGGTGCATTCGATATGAAGGATCTTGGAGCAGCCAGGTATATTCTAGGGATGGAGATCAAAAGGGATAGAGGTAAAAAAAAAGCTTTGGTTGTCTTAGAGTAAGTATGTGAATACCATTTTGTAGAGATTTGGTATGCAAGACTGTAACCTAGTTAGACTTACTTCACCCATTGGTACTAAGCTTTCATTAGATATGTGTCCAAATAATGAAGATGATTTAGAGGATATGTCTAATGTGCCATATGCTAGTGTTGTAGGGAGTTTGATGTATGCAATGGTTTGCACTAGACCAAATATTGCCCAAGTAGTGGGAGTTTTGAGTAGATTTATGTCTAACCCTGGTAGACAACACTGGAATTATGTGAAGATGGTGTTTAAATATATAGCAGGCACCCCTGATTATTGTTTGGTTTATTCTGGTACTGACAGTGCTGACAAAACTTTGGACATACAGGGATTTGTTGATGCAGATTGGGCAGGTGACTTGGATAGTCAAAGGTCCATCAGTGGCTGTGTTTACTTTGTTTGGCAAAGCAGTGAGTTGGATGAGCAAAAGGTAGCCCATGGTTGCTTTGTCCACCACTGAAGCAGAGTATATGGTTGCTACCCATGTCTCTAAGGAGGTAGTTTGGTTGAGAAGATTATGTACATGTATTAGTTTTAATTGTAGGATCATTCAGATTGGTTGTGATAGCCATAGTGCTATTTGTTTGGCCAAGAATCCTATGTATCATGCTCAAACTAAGCATGTTGATGTTTAGTATCACTTTGTTTGAGAAATGGTTGCAAATGGACAGAATGAGCTAAAGAAAGTAGACACTTAGGAGAAAGTTGTAGATGCTTTGACCAAGCCTGTGAGCACAGAGAAATTTGTTTGGTACAAAGAGGCCATGGGCCTTGTTTATAGTGCTTGATTATTTTATGGTTTTCCTATGGGTATTTACAATGTATGATGTCAAGTCCAGTAGAATGTTAGGATTAAGGCGCCATCAACCTTGTAAATCCTATGTAATTCATTATTCCTATTATTGTTTGTAAATCACCCATAAGGGATGAAAGGTTTCACCAAGTAGCGATTTTGTTTTAGTCACATGTTTGATCTTGGTACCTGACGGATGTAGGTTATTCGGGGGGGTTGCAAGGGGGTAACCCCCTACGGGGTCTAGGGGCAATGCCCCTAGAAGCCACATATTATATATAAATTACCATTGTAAATCTGGATCGTTCATCATTAGGTCACATATCTTATGGTGGAGATTTTGTTGGTTTGTCTTGCCCTAGAAGGCAACCCATTTTATAAGGATATGGTATTACGGTTGTGTATCAGTGTATTAAAGGTACTGCTAGATTGAAGGACTGAAGAAACAGAGGAAGTGCATGTATTGTAATCTCATATTTGAAGATAATACAACTTGGAGCCTCTTTTCTTGTTGGAGGTTTTTACCCAAAAGGGTTTTCTCCATGTTACATACTGTGTTATGTGTTCAATTCTTAATGCATGTTATTTCTATGTAATGGGTATTATTTCTATTGCAATCTCCATTGATTCTACATTGTTTAGAGAACATAAATAAGGTTTGAATCAGATTTCCATTGTGTGGTTTGCACCTTCATTTCTAACACACCTTCTTTACATGATGTTCATTCTATGTGATTTGGGGTTGTTGTTAGCGATGTACCTGATCATCCTACCCCTAGATATACATATGTATCCCATGGGACACCTCGTTCACATAATTATCATGCAGTGGGTTTTAATTATCAATGGATGGCTAGAGGACAAAAAGTTACATCTAATCAATTAGTTGTACCATCTAGTAATCTAATTTTGCCTCTACTTAGGTTGACAAAAAAGCACAAAAAGGTTATGATTTAATTGATCAAATTAAAAGTACTCCAATGGATATTCCTCTTTGGGAATTAATGCAAACATTTGAGATATGTAGAGATACTTCAAGGAATGCATTAGTAAAGTGAAATTTAGCATCAAATATTGATCATGCAACAATGAATTCTTTTCTAAAGCCCATTAATGGGAGTTCTACTAAAATTTCATTTGATCTTCATTAGCTTCCATCTAATGCTTTTAAAAATGAGCATCTACCTTTGCATATTATCGTGAAATACAAGGATACAAAGGTCAAACATGCATTGTTTGATAATGGATATACTGTGAATACTTGTAGTGAGGATTGTTTGAAAAATTTACAATTTGATTTATCAAAATTGAAAAAAATCAGATGTGGTTATAAAAGGATTCAAGTAGACAGACTATTGATGCCATTGTGCTTCCTATTACACTTGGTCCACTTACTCTTGTTTCTGTATCCATGTGATACTTGGGAGATTAGTGTATAATATGTTATTGGGTTGTTCATGGATTCATGCCATGAGAGTCATACCCTCTATACTTCACAAGATTTTAAAGTTTGATCATGAGAATAATCCACATGTGATAAAAGCATATTAGTATTCATTTAGTCACTATCACATCATTAGTGAGCCTAAGTTTGATATTAGATATCATCAACCGACACAAGAGATGCCTACACATGAGAGAAAGAGACAATAAGAACAAGATTTTCCACACAATCATAATGCTATACTTGGTGATAATTGGGTTACTTTAAATTTCAAATCTTGTGGTGTAGGGAAACATGAGGTGATTTTAATAATTTTGATATCCCTTCAATTTATATTAATCCTAGTACATATGGTCATCAACCACCTAAGAAGTTATATGAAGTCTGCCAATCAACTTGTATGTGTGATAATCATTTAGAGAGTAGTACTTCTATTATTGATTCATGTATATCATTTGACAAATTATATGGTCTTAGGTATAAATTGATGTAAAAACTTGGTTAAAAAGGCAAAGGAATTGGGTGCAATGAGGATGGTATTCTTGAGCCAATTGAAATACACGAGGATAAATAACATAGAAACATTGGGTATATACTCGATGTTATGAGTAACTAGTTAAAAGAGTGTAAACAAAAAAAGAATGATCATGTAGTGTTTATGGTTTTTATAGATCCACACTTTACTGCTACATCTTTTTCATCTATTCTTAACACATATCATAACATGTTCTGCAATTTATTATGCAATTATAGTTGATTATGGGATTGTTACTCATTATTTAATCGGTTCATTTTATGACAATGGTCACATTATGATTTATAGTGTTCATTGATTTATTAGCATACATTAGGTATGTATTACTCATCAATAGAGTTTTATCATTTACATACACACATAGACAAGTAAAGAAGAGAAAACATTAAAAGCTTATACACATACACCATCATGTCATATGTCAATATAGGGAAAATTGTATCATCGAATCAAAGTACATACAATGATCAAAATGCCTCATACATATCACTGGGAAGGTGGTTGTCTCTTAGATGCATTAATGCTTAGTGATCATGAGCAAGTAATAACTTTGCAAGAACTATTATGTATTCATGAATAACATTTTGTAGATTGCCTTTAGCTATCACATGACCATCGAAAAAATATTTACAACATTCGATGTCCCATCTATGAGCAAGCTGATTTTTTTCTCCTATCTTGGTGAAAAAATTCAACAAAAACTTAGATCTAGAAATAAAAATACAATATGTAGGAATTGTTTTTAATGGTTCTTTCATTAGGTTTATATTTTTTCCCAATTTCTTCAATAGACTTGACTCTACTGCCTTGATTGTGACTTGGCAAGCCCTCACAAGTTGTATGTACCCACTAAGTCTATGTGATAAATAAACTTCCATTGCAAAGCTCCTACTCTTTCTTTGATGATTGTAGGAAAGTTTTTCTAGGCTAACTTTGATGGGCTTTTCTACTCATATTCACCAACCATGTTAGTATTATACCTCCTTATTCAAGATTGAAAGGGATTGTATATTTTTGAAAGGGATAATGTATATTTTTGAAAGGGATAAATAGGTTTCCTGTTACATCCCCAATTTTTGTCTTGCTTTACTTTTACTTTTTACTTGGACATAAGTAAATTTGTTGTGATGTTTAGATTAATGACAAGGGAAAAACATGGTTTTTATTGAATGTCATTTATTGAAATCATGGGAATGATTATGTTATTATCAATTTAATATTTGTATTATGAGATTTGATTTATTAGTTGAATTAATTAAATAATGATGCTCTGATCACATATTGTTTGGTGACAAGTGAAACATGATTTCAAGTTACCAGATGACTCTTGGAGAAAAGAGAGAGTATATTTCTAGGAGAGAGATATAGACCTCAGGTTACGAGTGGTTTATTGGTGCAGGGCACCTAGCAAATTCATGATTTTAGTCATTTTCTCCTAGTATGTTCCTTAGTCAAATTGGGTGTAATGGTCTCATTAATAAGAGACATAGTGGATTTTAGTTTTAAATTTGTAATAAATCCATTTCATGGCATAATCATGTAGTGGGAGTCTAAATTAAGAGTTCATAGTTATGAGTCTTAAGTCCCATATTGAGTGGACTGTCTATTTTTAGGAGCAATGGCTTTAATGCCTAGTTTTATGGCTTTTCCACGAGGGAGACGAGAAAATCGTGGTTTCTACCTTTGTCATAAGAATAGTACATGGAAAGATATATATGGGGGTTGAAGAGAAGAGGGAGAGCATTTTTTATGAAGGAAATATACAAAAAATAGTCTTTATTTCTATTTTTTTCACTGTCTTTTCTTATTTTTCTGCCCAAACTTATACTCTGCCATACTATCATGAGGTCCTACATGCTAATGGAATTGGTCTCTGCTTTATTTTTCCTATGCATGCATTTTTGAATCATTTTTTTAGAAGTTTGTGGAGAAAATGGACGTTTTACCAGTCATTTTCTGAATTTTCACTGTATTCTTTAACTTTCTGCCCCTTGTACTCATCCGTACAGTGCAGTCAAGGGCACAAACTTATGAAATGTTGTAGGGAATTGTATTAAATCTCATTTGAGTGTGTGTAGGAGGAATCTCATCAGAGTTTAGGGATTTGGTAAGCATTTTTCTAAAAACTGCCCTAAAACCCTAGTATTGTGAGGGTTTGGAGAGAATGATGGGTTTTGGACCCTTTTCATTGGCATTAGCTCACCAGACCAGGTGGAATGATGGAAAATAAGATGTGTTTAACTAGTTTTTGTGTTACTGATTCAGGACATGGCTGGAGTGGGTCTATTTGTGCAATCTAAGCCCAATGTCTTTAATGTTTTGGGTATTTGTAAGCTTGGAGAGTGAGTGTTCAAGTGGGATAGTGGCTTGGGTTGACCCAAGAAGCCCAAAATTTGTGTAAACAAACCTTTTCTAGCATGATCAGTGCCTTGGAGCAGAGTGTAGGGGGTTGAGGATAAGTTTGGAGTCTTTGTGGTGTGTGGAAGATGCCTAATTATGCTTGTTGCAGCAAGGGACAGTCAAGATTTGGGTATTGTGTTCCAAAACACCCTATGATGTTGAGTATGTTAAAGAACATGATAATGGGTAGCCAAAACATCTATGACAGTCTGGCTAGGAGGTCTAAAACTTAAGTTATTGTTTGACAGTCCTTTCCTAAGGGCTACAAGGAAACTAGGACAGTTGTGAAGGAAGTAGTATAAGAAGGTCCCTCCTAAGCATTGTGGGGGTTTTGTGAGCTTGGGACAGTCAAACCTAGAAAGTCTAGGGTCCCTAGGAAGTTTGGCAATGAGCCTAGATATATAAGCCTAGGTATATAAACCCAAAAATGGTGTTGTGTTGCAGTGTTGAAACCATGGGAAATGAGTGGACAGTCATGTCTTGGTTGATGTCAAGTGTAGTAATTAGGTCCACTAAAGTTGAAAAGATTTGTTTGCCCAGCCTTCCCTTGTATCCTCTTCCTCCTTTGTAGTTGGTTGTGACCCCTCTGTGGTCCTCTGTGTTGTTGCCTCTACATCATTTATTTGCCAAACTGAGTTATAAGTGTTTAACGAAAATGTGAACCAATGTGTCATAAGAGGTAAGCCTTGTCTTGTCAGTTCACTTTTTGAACCCAATCGACAGGTAGTCAATATTGTTTTACAATATTTCTAAGTCGTATTAAGTCGTCTTAGTTGTTAATAACGTTAACGACGTCGTTTAAGTTTGATTTACGACTATTTACGTTTAACATAAATATTATGATGTTATTGTCGTAAAAAGGTTGTCATATTATTACTAAATCACTTGAAGTGTTTTAACCAATTCTTAATGTTAAGACTTTATCGTCGAGTTAAGATGACGTGTTTTGTCGATGGATCGTGATGAGGAGACTAGCTCAACTCAATCACGTTATCCATAATTCTTGTTTTAGTATTATCCTCTTATTGATTAAATCATAAAATCAAATGGAGATAATGATATGTAAGTAATATTTGATATATATATATATATATATATATATATATATGAGTCGAATGAGGTAATACCTCATGATATATTAGTATGGTTTTAAGTTGAGCAGCCATAGGCATCTATTGAGGAATGCCTTAAATGTTAAAAACATGATGGATCGAATTTATTCATTAAGAGTAACCGATTGCTCAAGTTAGTTTTATGAGTTCGCGACCTCTTATAAGAGGAGTGGCGGATAACTCAATCGCCATCGCTGATCTCCTCAAATGATGTTTTCATCATCAACATTTGTCAATGCTTACACATTTATAGCTGTGTTTGGAGTCGAACCGTAAAGCATTGCCATTGGAATTTAATGAGTTTTTGGAACTACTTAGAGTGGGAGCGAACAGAGAGGATGACTCATTATGAGTCTATTTTGAGCTCTTAAAGACACAACTTGGATAGTTGATGGCATATCTTGGGAGTGCATATGTTTTGTTTGGAAGGTCTGGTTAAGGAGTAGAAGGGGAACTCACGGTGGGCAGTGAGGAAGCTGGTAAAAGTTAAGTAAGAACATGGTCGTCTGGGATGAACACAGAAGCTTACCACCTGCCCATACACCTCTGTAAGCCGACGTTGTCAGGTAGATATTCCTGCATGTTATGTTTTATAAGACAAGGATAATCATAATGAATGTTTGTTATGGACAATGGTTTAACTAAGTTGGGTTATCTTGTCAGTATTTTGTATAAACTATGCAATGTGATAAGCCGACTGTGTCGACTTGAATACTATTGTTGTGACTTGTTTGTTTGAGTCGATGGTGTATGTGAGTTTTAGTATAACCAAAGAAGCGTCGTTTAGCCTGAAAAGGTCGATGCAAGCTTTTGCAATGAAATCAATTTTGAATAATCATAGTGAGTTGATATTGCATTTGTCTTTAATCGATAGGCAGACCTTTCTATTGTTCAGGATATATACGAACTTTCTTTAATGGAAACTGTTATAGTATTCTAATGTTTAGAAAACTAGTCGCTCAGTTGAAATGAGCAATCTTTTAGAAATAAGTCGACTGTTTTATTATAGGAAAAATATGTATTAAACTCTCAATGAGATTAGGGAAAAGGTATTCGTTTAGTAAACTCACCAACCAAGAGTAATACAGGATAGAGTATTTAGTGATGTCAATTTTATTTGAAACCAATCTTGTTTTCATTTCCATACATTGTCTAAATGATATCTTATCCAAAGAACCTAGATTCTTGGTGGTCTATGGTGACTATGCGGTAAGCTTTTGGAATGATAGAAGAACTAAGGATAGTTAGATGAACAGGATAAAATGTCAAAGATCTTCTCATGTCTATACTAGAATCATGATGAGTTCAGCCTATAGTAAACCATTAAGTAGTAATAGACTATGTCTATATAGAAATAACTTTGCGTAAAAGCGTATATATATATATATATATATATATATATATATATATATATAGTGATGATAAATGGCATCACGTAGAGTTTAATTGAATAGGTATTCATATTCTTGTTAAATAGAAGTTAATACCTTAGCAAGATTTATTGTAAACCTAACTATGGTTGAGTTAAACCAAAGGTCTATTATGAACTTTAGTTTACAAGAAATGAGATATGATAAATATAGAAGTATTGTATTATTCAAGGGTTGTTTTAAAACCCTAGAGTCGAATATGAACCAAGTGAAGGTTTATGTCATTTAGATTTATCTAAGTCTAAGAAGACTATTATTAGGACATGATGATTAAACCAAATATGTAAAGATAGTCAGGGTGAATAACTGCAAGAATATGACAGTATCCAAGTCGAGTAGGGGTGGGTGAACACAATGACTACGTTCATATGAACGATATTGATATTAAAAACTTTGGCCAAAGTAATGCATTTGTTTTTTGTATGCATTGTTGGTTCACTGTATTTGGATTGCTCATCCTATTGGAAATCATACTTAGCTAAAGGGTATCTAGGGTTGTATGGTTGATAGAGTTGAGTAGAATACAACACTATGTACTCGGGAAAGACAAATAACCACTGGTCACCTAAGGTCTATATTCCTTGTGAAGGGTAGGGCCACTTCCTATGTGGAAGATGTGTGGGAGACCGCCGGTCTGTGGATGGAGGTAAATCACTGGAAAGATGCTCTCTCTCCAAGCAAGAAACATGTCAGGACTTGTGATAAAGATGTCAGATATTCAGAAGCAGTACTTAATCCAAATTTGTATATGTAATGGAATTACATTTGTAAACATTGTAAATGAGAAAGACAATATGGTTTATTGTATTTTTGTAAAAGAAATCTTGTAATTGTAGTTACTTGATTATTTGTTGACTAATTTTTTTCTTCTCTATCTCATTTTATTTACCTTGTTGAGTTACTCTATGGTAAAATTCTGGTTTTACTATGTGTTTTAGAACTTGGATGTTACATTGCCATATGAATTGCTAACCATTTTTTACCATTGAAAAATATAGTTAACAAATAATTTAACAATTGACATCTATTTCTACATTTAAAAAAATGTAAAATATATGTGATGATCTACCTAAATCTATTTAAACCCTTTAGATACAATAAGGCACATGCTTTGCTTATCGACACACAATAAAATCTTTCTAGGTTATTTATCTTCAGCCTTATAAAGTTGAAACCTGCCATTAATATTATCAAACATGAAAATCATTGTTTTGACATTGCTACTACCAAGTTCCACTCTTTACAATCTCATTATTTAAGAGTTGTAGTCATTGATGGCATTTTATAGTGATAAAACACATTTATCCCTATTAGTCACTTTTATCCCTATAAGAAATGGTTAGGTATTGATTGGACAACATATCTACCTAACATTTTTTAAAATTAGGAATTGATGTGATTGCTCCTTAATCCCATTCATATTATACTACTTGCACATGCCCATAAAAGGAATTGGTTTCCCTTATATACGAGATCAAGGATAGTTTTTTGTTACCCAATTTGAACACTTAATATGTCACTAGGGATTTAAAGTTGGGGCTCTATTGTGAAAGACTGCGATATTTTTGCCACCAAAGCTCAGCTCATTTGATAATTTGCATATACTTTATTGTTTGAATTTATGTTTGTATTCTAAACATTACTATGAATTGAACAATCAAAGAGTAATGAAACAGTAGCTTAACACATAAAGGGTACAACATTTCCTCTGATGACAAATAATAGCATCACATTTTAGTTGTTACCAAACCCCTAGTTATATTGCCAATGAGCTATCTTAGAATTAAAACTAAAGTGCTTAGCCTTATCAACACAAAAATAGGTATAACTATGGGTGGAGAAAGGCTGCTATAATTTGAGATTTCTGGGTGAAAGAATAAAATAGTTTTAAGAGCTACAACTAATAGGGTGGTCATATAAAAATATAGGAGCCTTGAAAAGCTCAAGCTTTGCTATTTTGTGACCCTGATCATTGGTAGAAGACTCAAGTTGTGGGTAATATATGTATTAGGAGCCTTCTTTAATTTGTTGAAACACCAAGGCAACTAAGATGTGACAACATCACTACTCTTCTAAGGAAGCATGGAGAATCCCCTCTCCCAAAATATCTTTCTAAGATAGGATATGTCATTTTTGCATTTTGTAATTAATAGAAAATGAATGGCACTACCCATGGAGTGATCAACTTACAATGACATTTTTGCATTTAGTAACTTTATTTGGGAAGGAGAGTCTAATTCAAACAACACCTCTTTTGACCAAGATTCATAACAAAGAAAATAAGACAACACCTACCTACTGAAATTATTTCTATCCTTGAATCCCATAGACTAGTGGGTCTCCTAACCTGGCTAAATTTCATGTCATTTTCTATGTTCGTTACGTCACCCACGGAAAAAACATTGAATAGGACCACCTAGATTTCTCCTTGTGGAAGAGGAGAAAAAAGTACATAGAAAAATTTCTCTTTATCATCGTTTGGGTGACTGCGCATCGTACTAAAACGTGAAGAGCAATTGTCTTATTTCGATTCCCACGAGTTAAGAGTGGATAAGCCCTATTAAACACTAACAAACATCATCTTAACATTGGATGCTCTCTGCAGTAATCGCCTTTATCTTGCAGAAGATGATGTTACCTATCTCCTTCATTTACATCATACAAGACAAAATGCATTCTCTGCACATCCTGACAGAATGACCGTATTTCTGCTTTTTAATACCGTTAACTGCAATAAAAAAATTCAGTGATGTGAGCACCAACTTCGAGAAACAATTTCGGACAAGCCGTCAAAAGTTGCAACTTGCACACGACAGTGACGCAAAAAAATGCACACGACGTTGAAAGGACGACCGTCAAATTTAGCCACGTTGCCCTGCAGTTTATTATGCAGAGAGGCATTCTACAATGAGAGCACTCATTTTCCTTAAAAAATAAAAAATAATTAGTAAAAGCACCAAAGGTGCTATCAAATGGTCTATAGGCACACATATTTATAGGCCTATCACTAGATAGTTTATATTTATATTTTTATTGGAAATTTAGTAGCCAAGGCTATAAATACTATAAGAAATTTAATTATTTTTTGGCAAATAAAAATAATGGAATGATATTAAATGAATATCAACATGAACTAAATTGTGAATGAACCATTTTGACTTCCGACTGTCCTAGATGTCTCTAACGGTGCATCAAGACAGGTCACCTTAGTTTGACAATGAACGTTAATACCAGTATTATGAGATTGGACACTACAATTATCTTCATTTAAATTTCCATTGCATGGCTTTGATAAGGAAAAGTGCCTAACTCGGACTCTACTTTTCATATGAAGTCAAATAAAAGAGTTCTTAACCTTGCAACCTCAGCCTCAAGAGCTTCTTGGCCTTGCAGCCTTCTCAATAACTACTAGTTCATCAAACACAATTTCTACACTTCCTCTTCTAAATAAGTAGTGTGCACTTTCTTTTTCTCCCAGTACTTTCTTACAACTTCAAGGTTCCCTGAGGACCTTTTCTTATTCTCGTACATTGGTCTGATTTGTCAACCAAACCCTTCTCTTCTTCTGTAGAGATAATTTGACTAATGTATTAATTGTTAGTGGAGCCTATTTTGGAGATGGCGGCTAAGGAAGATTCGGAAGTGGGATGGTATTAGCAGAGATATATCATTTTTTATCTATAAGTTTTGTTTGGAGCACAGGTTTGGTGGATTTGGGGGTCTTGGAATTGTTTGCTCACTACTTGAATTGGAGAGATGACGCAACCTCTAGGAAGTGAGCGGTTGGAGGAATAAGAAGGCATGTTCCTTTTTCTATTGATGGCTTTGAACCCAGCACATGTATGATGGAATGACATATAATAGAAGTGTCTTGTGTGTTATTTTGGTTGTAGATTGGTGAATGTTGCTGAGTTGTAGACCAGACCATTTCTGGTTTAGGTTTTGTAGTGAAGAGCCAATAAGTTTGGCCAACTGTTTGTAAATCTGATTCTAAAGTTCAATGAGAGTTCAAGCAATTTTATTTTGCATATGTTCTATTATTTAACTTCGTTTGATTCTCTTAGTTTCTAGAATCCTTTCTTCACTCTGTTGCATAAAAAATGTAGAAGCATAGACAAGCTACGTGGACTATTTTTAGAATGCCAATTTTGATGTTTTTTATAATAAGATGAAATTTAGGAAACACTTAAATTTTTGCCCTTCTTATGTTTTGATTGGGAGTGCTTTTATTTTACTTTTAAACAGATGCAAAATTAATTTGTGAACCTTTGAAAATAATCCACAACCAATCAACAAATTAGTTGTTTTCTTCGTCCAAACAAAAGAAGCCAGCCAGGACACTCGTTACCTTAGAAACACGATGAAGATCATTGAGATGGGGACTCAGATAAGACAAAACACAAAAAACAAAGTACGCATCCGTCTTAAATTCTAGTTTATTCGGTGAAAGTAACAAGTTAGGTGTCAAAAGTGAATGGAAAAATGTGTACATGTAAATGATTGTATATTCAATGGCTTCAAGGCTAAGAAATTTTTGCTATTGCTTGAAGTTGGTTGAACAGAGTAAGCAAATTGTCTTGTCTTGTGTGACAATCTCCAAAATTCCTCACTCAACCATGATTCGGCAGCATTTCTCACAAGGTGTGTAGGCAATAGATAAATGCCTGCAAAGACTGTTTGGTGTCGTGAGCATTTTAAAAAACATTCTTTTAGTCATTCCCTACAAAGATAAATCTGAATGGCTAACATCTATACACTCCAGGTGACAAGATTTCTTTCATGCTTGTTTATTAGCACTCTACTTAAATATCATCCACTTCAATGGTCAAACAATCAGTAGCCATTTTACACATTCACACCCAAAAGTGGTAAATATTTGTCCTATTTTTATTAGATGTAGGAGCCCTTAATTTTAATTTTCCTCCCAAAACGAGCATCGAGTTGTCGACAGATGCTTCCTTTTTTAAGGATGGGATGTAGCTTACCGAGAGCCATGTCAATGCGAACATGACTTCGAGCCTTGGCTAGGCAACTTATCCTAACATTATTGTTTCTCAAGCTTTGGAAAAAAATTCTACACATTTCCAATTCAGCATCACCAAAGTCGTTGATAGAAATGACAGTGAAGATGGATTTACTTTCTTCCTCGCTCCATCCTACTTTCAGTCCTCCAACGCTAATTCGGGCAGATGGCTTGGCCTGTTCAAATCTGAAATAGATGGGAACTCATTGAATTAGATTGTTGCTATGGAGTTCGACACATACAAGAATGACTTCGATCCAGACAACAACCATGTGGGAATCAATGTCAATAGCGTTCACTCTAGGATAACCTTTTTAGAAGTGATCTTTACGAAGATGTTGCTCTCAATAATAGAGAAAAATGGGAAGCATGGGTGGATTACAATGGCACACATATTCAAGTGTTCCTTTTATATAACCCCGATGATACCAGTCCATCTAAAACGAAAAGCCTGGTGTTGGTGTATCCTATAGACCTGAGTCACTTCCTTTTTCCCAACGTCAAGGTTGGCTTTTCAGCGTCCACTGGGGCTACAATTGAGATTCACATGTTCAACACCTTTTCCTATCAAGAGCATCATTGCATCAGATAAGAAATATAGATAAAAACTAATAAAAACTAACAAGAAAATGTAGTAACGACATTTTTGGAAACAAATGTGATCATCAAATTATCATTATAAATCATCCCAGGAGGAATATATGAAAGGAATTATATAGTAGAGAAAAATAAATAAAAAATCTGATCAACAAAATTATCATTAGAAATCATTCGAGCAGGAATGTCTGAAATAGAAATAATTTCCATGTAAAAATTATTATGACAGTCTTGCAAACTAATGCCCCATTTGCATATCCATTTGTTGTTCTATTTTTTCCAGTCTTCTTCCTACGGTTTAATTTCTCCCCCGTCACCATTTTGGGCCAGCGAAACTTATCCATACTCCGCATTTTTTAAGTAGCTTATCAGTCTAATTAATGCTGACGCCTCCAATGGAAAAGTGCCGACTTTAGGACCGTTGATTTGACTTTAAAACAGCTGGTGATAAGGTGTTTTTGGATTCTTTCTAATTGTTTCCACTTGTGATTTGACACGCTGCACCCCCAAACTTTGCACCCATAAAGAATTATAGCATGACTAGCAAACCAAATAGGGTTTTCTTAAAAAAAATCACAAAAAATATGGAAAAAAAGAAATTGTAAAAAATAAAATAAAATTTATACAACCTATTTAAAAAAAAAATGAAAAAAATCACAAAATCCATGAAAAATACAAAACACAAAACAAAACCTTGAGAAGATATTGGATATTGTAGATATATTTTTTTAAAATATAAATAAACTAGTGTTACCGGAAAGGAAAGCGAAATTCGGAGTGGAATGCACGTCCAAGCGGTCGCGGTCACGGTCACGGTCGCTGTCACTTGCATGGCATCTGTCGTCGAAAGAATTAAGCCCACATTTTGTCTCCACACGACCGGGGGCGGATACTCCCAAACTACACATGTCACGACACGATACGGTCGGGACAAAACGAAGGGCACGTGTCGGAGGATTCGGAATACTGAAAAAGAAAGAATTCCACCCGGTTTCTTTTTTGGGCACTTTTAAAACCCCCCACATATTGAGCTCGATTTTTATTCCCTTCCCTTCTTTCGTTGGTTTCACTTTATATATTTAAAAAAGAAATCGCTTAAAATACGAATTTCCCTATTTAAATTTGAAATACAACCAATGTCCGAAAATGTCCACTGACACAAGTGGGGAAATCCATGGAACCACATGGTACAGAGCTATACAGCGGCATTAAATAAATAAGCATTTAGGTTTTCTGGAGCTAAAACTTCCATTTTTATTTGAGCTCATTTTTGCTGTAATCTGTGCAGAATGGGGGGAAATGGTGGAAGTGGAGTCATTAATGGCGTTGATGTCTGTAATGGCGAAGCGCGCATGAGATTCAGCAGCTTAATTTGGTTCATGGCGATTTCATCCATGTGAATTTCAGTTGGCTATGGCCGCGGCAGCAGCGCCGATACCTCAACAACAGGAACAGGAGAATTTGCAGACTGAGAAATCTAAGTGCAAGCGAAGGAGAAGACGAGAAGGAGCCGCGGGACTCGAACAGAGGACCTCGAGCAGTAAGACTAGTAGTAGAGACAAAGTGCGGAGAGCCCCGCAGGCAGTTACTACAGAGGGCGCTTGGTGCTGTGTGGCGAAGCCCCTTGCCAGCCCTTCACCTCCGCCTCCTCGCCGCTGTAACAGTAAGCCCAAGGAGCAAATCGTGGAAAAAAGTTGTCCAGTAGAGATTCTTAACAAGGAAAATCAGACCTTGGAGAAAGATAGTGTAGAAGTTGTGAAGGTCGAGAGGTCGAATCCCACCCCGGGAGAGATTCTAAAGACGGGCGAGATCTCGGCGCTTATCAAGCAGGGTTTCATTCCAGATAAACAGCCGCTGGGCAGCTCAAGCCCTAGCCCTAACAGAAACCCTAACGGCAGCCTCTCGCCTTTCCGAATTCGTCTGTCGCCGGGCAGGGTTTCTCCCATTATGGACGCGGCTTCTGCTGCTCTGAGCTACGGAAAGTTTAACTCAGTTCTCAACGCAGGCCTGCTTAATCCGTCCTCATCTCCGCCCGTAGAAAAAATCAGATCTTCTCCCACGCTCTTCGAAATGATGGCTCATGAACAAGAACTGCAGCCCAAACAGCAGCTTGCGGCTAACGGCAATGCGAGCTTACAGCACTCTCAGTCAACTAACGGGAAACACACGTCTGTTCTGCAGGACCGGCAGTTTTTCATGCAGGAGAAGATTTTGGCCATTCTGGGAAGTTGTAGCCCCGGTAGCCAGTTCAATGATTCCGAGTCCAGCGACGTCAAACTGACGCTGAGCTCCAAGGACGGACTTTCTGTTACTTTGAATGTCCATAGACAGATTCTGGTCGCTCATAGCAGGTTTTTTGCCGCTAAGTTGTCGGACAGATGGTCGAAACAACAGCGGAGTTTGCCACATTTAGTGGAAATTTCGGACTGCGATGATGTGGAGATTTACATGGAGACTCTGCATCTGATGTATTGTAAAGACTTGAAGCGTAAGCTCATGAGGGAAAATGTCTCCAAAGTTCTTGGCATCTTGAAGGTACTTGTTGCTTGCTCTCTATAGATCCTCAAATTCGTCGTTTCACGTTTGCAGATCTGCTATCCCTTTTTTTTTCCTTATTATTTGCATGGATAATTGAATTGTGACACGAAATGGGTTTTTTTAAAAATATATTTATTTGTTTTGCAACACATTTTTGAAACGCTTGAACAATTATTTAGTCATCTCTGGCCTTTGCTTTTACTCGCTACGCTTCTGTTTTGCTTTGACGCTGAGATTGCATAACACAAAAGGTTTTTTTTCCAACTTGCAAGAAGGCTATAAGATTGGTGCTCGGTAAATATTAGCGTGGCCAATCGATGCAGAGTTACCTCTTATAATGCTGCCTCTTCCTCTGTCTTGTAAACACCTCCGAATCTCAGTTCTGTTGTTTCATAGTTGGCCCTGATGTATTTGTATTCAAAGATCTCTCAGGGTAATTTTATATTTAACTTCATACATACAGTTAGAAGTCCCAGAAAGAAGTCCTTATATGGGTTGAACTGAGGCTTCCCCTTTTTTATTTTATTGACTGGCTTTTCACAAAATGAACACTGTACAGGTTGCATTTCAACGTTGCAAATATAACGCTTTGATAGTAATGGACTAACTCTACTTAATCAAAATCTATTCAGTAAGCAACCACTGATCACTTCAGGGTGACCAATTTTTGGCGGATGGAGTCAATCAAATATACAATTCTTATATAGTTTGTATAACGAGTGGATTACTTGTGAGAATTTCAAAAGGCATTTCAATTCACCTAGATACTTAATATTAACAGAGCCTGCTTAACAGGTTGCATTTCAAGAGTGCAGATATAAGAATTTATTCGTAACTGAATTATATTTTATTTAATGTGCAAGCATAAAAATGTGCTGTTTATTTATATTCTCTCTGCTGTATTTTGTTTTGTTTAGTAATATGTAGCATTATATCAAGAAAATTGTAACAAGTAAAACATGCAGGCTCTTAACCGTAGCCTGCTTTTCAGCCATGCGAGATTTGCAACTGTCTTGCTTAGAATATGATTGATTTGCAAAAATTGTTTGATTGCTAACAAATTATCAAGAAATTTTTGTTGATATTGACCTTATGACATATTAAAGACTATATATCTTCAGAAAGAGATTCACCCCTAGTTGGTGTGGCCATGAACTCGTCTACTGGACAAGTTTTAATTTTGTTGTACTACTAGTTGCATACCACCTTAAAAGTAGCCTGCTTCTCAGCCATGTGGTATTTGCAACTGTCTTTCTTATAATATAATTGATTTGCTGAAAATGCTTGATTACACAAGCTCATTGCCAACAAGTTATCAAGAAATTTGGTGGGTTTTTTTTTTTTTTTTTTTTTTCTGCTAAAATACCTTGGGTTAAGTGACCCAAGACGCAAAAAATGGTTAGTGAGATACCAACCATTGGATGGTGTTAACTAACCATCCTTGAAAATGAAAAATACAAACCTAGTTCAAAGAGGCATCCTGCTCGTCAAACAATCATCCTGCTGAAAACAATGTAATCACTTCAAAAAATGCCTTCTTTTCTCTATTTGTCATAGCTAAGTTAAAATAAACAGAGTGCAGAGAGAAGCATCAAAACCATAACTACTCGAAATGCATTCAATCTAACCAAAACACAGTGTACTTTAGAACAGTTGCTGCACCAAGGATGTCAAACCATGCATGCAGAGCAACCAAATTCAAGAGCCTCTCTTTTAAGAAAAATGTTCGTGCATGAAATAAAACTTCCATCTGGTTGAACTAAAACCATATCTAACTGAGAGAGGCACTTTCAAACACGCCAAAACAGACATCTCCTGAAACTTAATTGCCTAAAAAAGGGAGTACCTACGCCACTTGTGGGCTCTTCTTCTTGTCTTCTACAGTCATTGGCAATTAATCGTGAAACCGTTGAAGGGAAATTTCCCGACCATTCTGTCCATTCCTCCACCCCTTGATTAGCTGTCCGAATCTACCACCTCATTCCATGTCCTCTGGATGTGGCTTAACAAAATCTCAAGAGTCCCTATTTCTGCCTTAATTGCTCTGATAATGTTTTGAAGTTTCCAAACTGTGCAACTTCCTTTTTGGATAGCTTCAATTATGACCATGGAATGACCTACAGCAAGTTCCTCCTGCCCCTCTCTTTGTGCTGTTCTTATGCCTTCTAAAAGTGCCAGTGCCTCTGCTCTATTATTGGTTTCTATTCCAAAACTTACTGAAAACAACAGAACTGGTTGCTCCTCATTAGTTTGGAAAATACCTCCTCCTGCTGGTGCTCCAGAATTTTCCCAAGCTGCACTGTCAAAATTGAGCTTACATCCACACGACCCTTTATTAACCACCCTAACTAATTTCAATCTGTTCCATCCTCATACATCTTTTCTGGCTTTGGTTGCCTAGCATTTGTCAATTTAGATAAAGAGGCTTCTATTCTCCCCCAAATTCATCATATTGGGCTCTCTGCTGCTCCAGAATTTTCCCAAGCTGCATTGTCAAAATTGAGCTTACAGCCACAGGACCCTTTATTAACCACCCTAACTAATTTCAATCTGCTTCATCCTCATACATCTTTTCTGGCTTTGGTTGCCTAGCATTTATCAATTTAGATAAAGAGGCTTCTATTCTCCGCCAAGTTCATCATATTGGGCTCTCTGCTTCGTTGAAAATTTGAGAGTTTCGCTCTATCCATAGATTCCAACTTATTACTGCTGGACCAATTCTCCAAATCAATTTTAGAACTCCCTTTCTTGTCCTGTCTGGTCAAGCATTTACTGATTCTGGTCCTGCCTATTAGATGTCCATTTTATTAAAAAAATTGTCCCAAACTTCCCAAGCCACTTTGTAATGCAAAAAGAGGTGCTCACCATTCTTCTCTCTCTCTTCACACATTATGCACATCGAAGGCTCATAAAAGCCCTTGCACATCAAAGTGTCATAAGTAAAAGATTTCTTTGAGATAACCAACCAGAGAAAAGCATTGGCCTTAGGGAGGCCATGTTTTTGCCAAACCCTCTTTGTTGGGAAGTACCCCTTATTTCTCTCCCATAGAGTGCAAGAAGTCATAGGCAGCTTTAACAAATACTTATCCAGATTTTGATTTATCCCAAATCAAGCGATCATCGTTAAGTGTCTTTTGTGGAGGGTGTTGGCTAAGCACTGCCTTAAGGAGAGCTAAGCATCGCCTTTGATTTGTCAATGCCTTTGGGCCATTCCAGTTTACTCCACCTCCTACTTACATCTTTAATCCAATTCCCATCAACTATTTTTCCCCACTTATATATAGTAACACACTTTAGGTCTGTCAGTTCCTTGATTTTCCATAACGATTTCTTCCCTAATCATGTGTCCTACCACAAAGCTACTTTGTTTCCTTGTCTCACATTCTACCTAACACATTCTTTGACCAAAGGAATACACCTTTGGAGGAAGTTCTAGGCCTCAGAACTATATGGCAATTCTTCTTGGGTCAAAATCGTCTTTGTTTTTGGATCATCGAGATACTTACCCCTCACAATCGTACACCACAATCACTTGCCTTCCTTATAAAGTCTCCATGCTAGATTTGCACGTAACCCCAAATTCATAGTTTTTAGAGATCTAATTTCAAGCCCTTCTTTCTCCTTTGGTTGACAAATCTTATCCCATGCTACTAAAGGTATCTTTTACTTTTCTTCTGATCCATTCCATAGGAAGTTTCATTGGAGATTGGTCACTGTATCAGTGACTTTTCCCGGGGCTTGGAAGAGAGACATCATATGTATTGGAATTGCTTGCAAACAAGATTTGATAAGTTGAATCTTTCTTGCCATTGTAAGCCATTTCATTTTAGGTTGATAATTTCTTATGTAACTGTTCTATTACCCCTTTCCAACAGTCCATCTTACCTTTCATCAAAGGCATTCCCAGGTAAATACTTGCCAACTCTGCTTTCCCAAATCTTGTAATGGAGCTTATCTTTCCCTACCTATCCTCTAGGACATTGATGAAGAATTTATTTGACTTATTATTACTTATTCTCTACTCTGCTGCACATTCATATATTTCCAATATCTTCCTGAAACTCTTTGCTTCTGCAATTGTAGATTCCCTTGTGAACATAGGCCCTATAACTGAAGTAATCTTTAGCCCCTTGATATTTCTCTTTTCCTGCTCAAATTTAATCTTCCTCCATAAAGCTTCTGCTGCAATAATAAAAAAGGTGTGGAGAAAAATGATCCCCTTGCCTGAAACCTCTTGAGGCTTGAAAGAACCCAACGGGGATGGTGCTAACTAAAACAGAGAAAGTTAGGGTGCCAATACAACTTTTAGTCTAGTTAATCCAATCTTTGCAAAAGCCTAAATTTTGTAAATTTTTTAATAGAAAGTTCTACATTAGCTTATATCTAACTACATCGCCATAGCTTCCTTCTTACCTTTATGGATTGCGTGGATAGACCTGTTGTCAGTCAGATATTGCAGTCACTTGATTCATAAGCTAGGTGTGCCCTATACCCGTGCCGCATGTAGAGTGCAACAATGGGAAGCTTGTGAATGTGGTACTTGAGACACATGACAACCTTTGGGGTTTAATGGCCAACTCCTTATAAGATATGCAACGAGTTCTCACTAATTGCTTTGCAGAAGAAATGGGAGAAGGGAGAAATGCAAGAAGTAAATCCTAATCTACAAGGGTGATGTGCCAAAATTAAGACAAACTTTCCATGGCACACAACTTAATAGTTGATAGGAAGGATAGATAGACGCATGCTACAATGAAAGGCAAGGTACGATATTTGCACAGTCATCAACATGCACAAGGTCAAAAACCACTCAAAGGAGATCGGCATGTCTCGGACACATAGATCAAGACTACCTGAATGTAGATGGAAAATAAAAAGAAAGAAGATTTCTAAGCAAAACCAATAAACATAGAAAACAAAGCTTTTCAATTACTAGAGTAAAACGCTTTTAACAGCAACACGTAAGACAAGAACAAGTTACATACTTGTATTAGTTATTAGAGGTTCAGAGTAAAAGAAATACATTTGCCACCAAGCTCAAATTTGTAAAATAGCAGGGCTTCGCTTAGAAGATCCTTCCTCTTGCTCATAAGAGCTCATACGATTTATAGCTCACATAGGAGAGAACCGAATGGGGGAGAGAGAGAAAGAAGAGGGAAAGGCTGTAGTAATGAATGCCTTGATCTATGACAAATCTGCATCAGAAGATTACCCAACATGCATAGGACCCATGTTGCAATCTTGCAATTTAGGACAAATTACTACAACAATCTCTTGTAGATACTGAATTCCGTGTAGACAAATGGATGCTCAACCTGTTTTGATCTTGTTGTGCATGTGCAAGAAAATCCATATTAGATCGGATTCTACAAGAACATGGGAAATTCTTTTTCATTGATGCATGCAATCGTCTTGTAGCACCTAGTTTCTGTTAGTTTTTGGAGCCAACTTTATTGTTGGAATGTTGCCCATGCCCAAAGGATGCGACTGTCTTATTCCCCTGCACACAACATAGGCTTTGTCTTCTTTCATTGTAGCTTCATCTTTCTACACACACAAGACACACAACACATGGTTCCATATAATTTGGTTTGCCTTCTGTAGACTCTGACATCCATGTCGCTGATCGGATCGTCCAAGCATCCATTCACCTTATTGGGCTTTGTGGATGCCATTAAAACTTTTCCCACCAACTTGCACTTGCGTTTCCATTGTTCCTTTGTTTATTCACAACTAGCTTTTGCTCTTAGAGATCATGGGCCGTTGATCACGCTAATTAAATGGCTGGCAGATGCCCGAACACCTCTCTGAGCCATTAGATCAAGAGATCTAATGGTTGGCGAAGCGCACAATAAGACCCAATCAAATACAACAGGCCCACTAAAACACCATGTCTACACACACATGACACACAACACATGGTTCCATATAATTTGGTTTGCCTTCTGCAGTCTCTGACATCCATGTCGCTGATCGGATTGTCCAAGCATCCATTCACCTTATTGGGCTTTGTGGATGCCATTAAAACTTTTCCCACCAACTTGCACTTTCGTTTCCATTGTTCTTTTGTTTATTCACAACTAGCTTTTGCTCTTAGAGATCGTGGGCTGTTGATCACGCTAATTAAATGGCTGGCAGATGCCCGAACACCTCTCTGAGCCATTAGATCAAGAGATCTAATGGTTGGCAAAGTGCACAATAAGACCCAATCAAATACAACAGGCCCACTAAAACACCATGTCACACAATCAGGCATAACCTTGTTGGCACCGCTTTTGATGATCGCTGATTGGTCCAACAAACTAATAATAATTGATTGTGAGCCAATCGGTACACGCCACATGGACGTCTCTTACTTGTCTGGGCCCCACATCAACAACTCGTTTGTGCAAAGCCATGTAGACTAGGAATAAATCCAAACCAAAAATCTGAATGGAATTGATGTATACTGTTTCTTGGGTTTGTTGGAGTCTCTGGATACATATACTAAGCCATGGAACTGAAAGCTCACCTAAACTCTGCTGCATAAGATCTCAGGTCTAGTAAACTTGGGCCTCCCAAAATTCAAACTTTGACTGTGAACACGAACCTCGGGTTTGTCGAGACACGTGTGCTGCTTTGGGTGTCAAGACCTTGACCATGCAGATGTGAGATAAGATTTCAAAGATCCCTAATGGGATTTTGGGTCTGTTGGTTTCTATCTTCTTATAGTTTCCCACTTGTGGGTCCACCTTGCCATGTCAGCACGTATTCAACCAATGGCAGGCGCCCCTTCATCTTTTCCTTTGTGAGTGTCTGGAGACTTTGCTGACTGTCTGATGAGGAAGATCTACGGTTGGTGGGACTCCACCATGTGATAAGCTGAAAACTCCTTTTGGCTCTTGGCAACCATTTGATTGTGATTAATTGATGGTGTGGACTGCTTCAACCCTTTTGTTTGTGGTATTGCCTTCTAAGAAATGATGAGCTGCATCCTGGAAATAGGCTGTGGACTTGCTCAATGGACACGACTGCACTCCTTGTAGAAACTCTCCTTGCTGGATTTGCACATGCCGAATACAAAACCAACTTTTGAATTGAAGTGCAAAAATTGCTCTGCAGTTCTTGGCAATTCACAGGGGCTTTTCCACTTGTGGGAAAGAATGAACCTAGAAGCAAGAGCATCAACCTTAATCCATTGGGCAGCAATCAAGCAGAGAAGGAAAGAACACCCCTCAACTTGAAACCAAAACATGGCTGCATGCTGAATCTGCTCTTCCTCTCTCAAATTCTGCATTGAACATAAATGCCAAAGGGCTGAAACTCTGCCATGGTTGCAACACACCTGAACCTCTGCAAACACTTTATTGAATAGACTAAAACCTGTTGCTGCCAGACAGCTTATTACTTAACCAAAATTGAAACAAAATTCGCAACAGTCTACTGAACAGACCCATCCACAGACAGGGGAAAATAGCTGCCTTTTCTTGTCAACATGCTCCATAAGATTAGCTTTGCAATGGCAATTGCCTAAACAAAATGCATGAAGAAAAGCAACATAAATTTATACCTCCTTGCTTTCTGATGTTTTGCTGACTGAATGCTTGGTTTGCTCTGCCACTCCTCATGGCCTGAATACTGATTTGACACAGGTAGATGCTTGAAAAGATTTGTGGAGAGCAGAAGCTCTGACTCATGCTCCAAGATGAGCACACCTGGCAACTGGATACTGCTGGTTGCATTGTCTTTGTGCTGTTCTTCAATCTCATTGCTTTAGGGAAAGCCAAAAATTGGCTTGCACTGGACTACAGTTCCCAAAACGGTTGTGAATCTCACTGGGACACCTCCATGGATGCAAAAAACCAGGCTTTTGTCTTGAAGAAGGGATTCCTTAGTGCTACAACGATCAGATTCTACATGCATATTCTCATCACAATCAAGGAGAAGAGTGTACCCCTCTATCAGGATGGTGAACGTCCATATCATTTGTGCCCGTGGGTTCATCAACAACCACCTCTTTAATGTTTTTTGAAATAAGCTGTAGACCGTAGCCTGAACTGTGCTCCAAGACCACATCTTCTTCAACAAGAAAAGTATACCCTTCTTGCAAAACAGAAGACAGGTCTTTGTTTTGCTCTGTCTCATTCACACTGCTGCAATCTTCTTCAATAAATCAAGGCAGCCCCTTGAAGGAGTCCACAATGTCATCTTCCACAGGACTTTGAGGAATGTTTTGCCAAATGTATTTCTTGAAAAGAGATAGAGGCCCTTCATCTACATATGAGCATTTGTCCATCATTGTAACAAAAAATTCATCTTCTGCAGGCAAAGAAAAAACCTGATCTGCTGCAACAACTGAACAAACAGCAGCATTTCCCCCCTTTTCCTCACTTTGATGACAGAAAATGTCAGAAATTTACACATTCATTACTTATGAAGAAGATTTGGTTTTGCACCATAAAATACCGATTTTCAACTTTAGAGCTTAGCAGGGCTAGAGGGGAACACATATTGAGCTGATTGTGCTGCACTGGGATAGGCTGGGAAATGGGGAAAGCTTTCCAGATTAGGCTTTGCATCTGGACAACAAGGAGCCTAAAGGAATCCTAGGCTGTAAGCCGTATTTTAAAAGCTATCAACTTGTTATAAATTTGTGAAACAAGACTTTTTACTTCAGCCATCTTATTTGGGTCAAAAGATTTGCATGGTGTTACATTGGACAGTTGGAGAGAAAACACAGGGCAAACGGAGCAGGAGTTCACAGGCATAGGAGCTATTGTCCTAGTTAAAATAAGATCCTGCTCAGATTGGACAGCAATATTAGAGGCTTGTGGGAGGTTTTTACCACCTAATGTTTTAATCATCAAAGCTACTTCAGAGTCGAGCTTTTAAATAATAGATAAATGGAAATCCTGGAGGGGGATGTGCATCTTTATGGGTATACTTTCCCAAGTCTTCTTGAATCTAGAGTTTAAATTGCCCATGCATTCCATTGGGGCTCTCTTTATGGTAGTGAGATGGTCTATCAAACAGAAGCTGTCTGCCTTCTCCTTGTACTGCTTGTGCAACAAATCTCCTAGCTGGTCCTAGCTTGTGATGGATGCAGATGCCAAACCTTGAAACTAGTGTAGAGCTCTGCCCTAGAGAGATATAACCGTTAATTTGAGGGCAACATCTTCAGCTGTGATGCCATGAATCTTGCACAATTTTATCGTATCTTGTGTGTATCAGCAGGGACACTGAGCCATCTCCATAATAACTAGGGAGTGCTCTCAAAGCAAATTATAGAACAGTACCCATTTGTTGTGGCAGCTGCAAAGGATCACCACAATCCCAGGTTACATTTGGTTGTATATTGAGATGGACATAGTGTTGTGGGCTATACATGGTCTGCAAAAATGGAGGGAAGGAGTTTTATGACCAGTGGAGTTAGTAGGTGGATGATGAATACTCTTGAGATCTGATTCTCCTATGATTCTCTACCATAATTGCAAAATATGGAATTGAAAACTTGCTTTTGTAGAACAAATCAAAAAGTTGAAGTCTTGGATTCATTCCATCGGGTGTGCTAGGTGTGCTAGAAACTGCTGTCACTTAGATATTGTAGCCACTTGATGCATAAGTTAGTTGTGCCCTATACCCTGCTATGTGTAGAGTGCAACAATGGGAAGCTTGTGAATGTTGGACTTGAGACACAGAATGAACTTTGAGATTGAAAGGCTGACTCCTTTTAAGATATGAAATAAGCTCTCTAATTGCTTTGTAGAAGAAAAGGGAGAAGAGAGAAATGCATAAAAGTAAATCCTAATCTATAGGGGCAATGCACCATGATTAAGACAAACTTTCCATGTCACAAGGATCATAACACGACTTAATAGTTGATAGGGATGGAGAGACACATATGCAACGATGGAAGGTAAGGAACAATATTTGCACAATCATTAGCATGGACATGGTTAGAAACAACTCACAGTGGACCGGCAAATCCTGGACACAAAGATCAAGGCTACCTGAATGTGGATGGAAAATAGAAAGAAAGAAGATTTCTAAGCAAAACCAATAAGCATAGAAAACAAAGCATTGACGTTACTAAACACTCTTAACAACACAAAAGGCAAGAACACATTACATGTTTGTATTTTAGAGGTTCGAATTTAAAGGAATACATTTGCCCTTAGGCTTTGCCCAAAAAGTCCTTTGTTTTGCTCATTAGAGCTCATACAATTTATAGCGCATAGAAGAGAGAACAAAAGAAGAGAGAAATAAAGAAGTGGGAAAGGCTGCAATAATGAATGCCTCATCTAGTGACAAAGCTGCAGCAGAAGATTACCCAACATGCCTAGGACACATGTCACAATCCTCCAACTCAACATGGTACTTTCTATTAAATTATTGTAACAACCTCTCGTAGACATTGAATTTCTTGCAGATAAATGGACGCTCAATTGGATTTGATCTTGTTGTGCAGGTGTGGGAAAATCCACATCGAATCAGATTTTGTAGGAACAAGGGAAATCCTTGTCCTTTCATGCACACAATTATCTATAACACCCAATCTTTGTAAGCTCTTGGAGCCAAATTTATTGAAGGAATGTTGCCCATGACCATAGGACTCACCTGTATCTTGTTCTCCTACACATGGCATAGGCTCTGTCATCTTTTGTTGTTCCTAGCTTCATCCTTTTGCACATTGCACATGACCCCATATAATCTGATTTGCTTTTCACAGGCTCTGCCATGTATGTTGCTGACTAGACTATCCAAGCTTCCATCCTCCTTATGGGCTCTATGGATGCCATTAAAACTTGGCTGACCAACTTGCACTTGTGTTTCCATTGTTCCATTGTTTAATTTGCAGCTGGTTTATGCTCTCAGAGATTGTGGGTTGTTGATCACGGCTAATTGAATGTCTGGTGGATGCCCAAACACTTCTCTTGTCTATCCTCCCCTTGGCTCCTACTAGTCATTAGATCAAGGGATTTAACAGTTGGTGGAGTGTGTAGTAAAACACAATCTTTGCTCTCTATTGTTCTTTGCTAGCCAATCAAATACAATACTCCCACCAAAATGCCACATCACAGAATCGGGACATCGTTGACATTGCATAGACAGACTCCTTTGATGATTGCTGATTGGTCTAATGGACCAATAATTATCGATTGTGCACTAATTGGGACATGCTACATGGTTGCCTCTTACTCGTTTGAGCTTTGTATTGATTACTCATTTGCTCAAAGCCATCTAGGCTAGGAATAAATCTGGACTCAAAATCCAAATGGAATTGGCGTATAATGTTTCTTAGGTTTGCAGGAGTCTCTCGATACATGTTGCACTAAGCCACAAAACCAGAAGCTCCACTAAGCTCTATTGTATAAGATCTTGGGTTTGGCAAATCTGAGCCTCTCACATTTGAAACTTTGACCATGAATGCAAACCCTCGATAGATGTGGGCAATATAGTCACCTCAGGTCCATTGGGCCACAGGCACCTTTGGTCATTAAGGCCTTGACTGTGTGGACGTGAGGTAAGATTTCAAAGTCCTCTAATGGAATTTTGGGTCCATCGGTACTCAACTTATATTTCAACTTCACAAGCCCACCTTGGCATGTCAATGCTTATTCAACCAATGGTGGGAGCCCCCTTATCTTTACCTTTGTGAGTGTTTCGAGGCTCTGCTAGTCATCCAATGAGGAAGATCTATGGTTGGCAGGATTGCACCATGTGATAAGCTAAAAACTCCACCTAGCTCATGTTGATCATCCAATATGATTATTCAATGGTGTGGACTACTTCAACCCTTTTGCTTGCGGTTATGAGGTTGGTGGGATTCCACCATGTGATAAGCTAAGAACTCCACTTGGCTTCTGTCGATCATCCAATATGATTATTCAATGGTGCAGACTACTTCAACCCTTTTGCTTGCGGTTATGAGAAATCACGAGTTGCGTCTTGGAAGTAGCTTGCAGATTTGCTCAAAGGGCATGATTGCACTTACCTATAGGAACTCTCCTCACTAGATTCACACATACTAAATATGAAACAAAGTTTCGAATTGGAGTGCAAAAATTGCACTATAAGAACCATGAGCAATTAGAATCCCATCTAGAATTTGCCTCGTTGCTACAAATCCACCTTGTTCTTCCATTATAATGTTTGCTAGTAGACCTTTCAATCTGTTTTCCATTACTTTAGCTACAATTCTATAGATAGTATTACATAGGAAATAGATTTGAGTGCCTCCCAATAATTTTCTTCATTTGATTTGGGGATCAAGGCAATAAAAGTGTTGTTACATATCTTATAAACAACTTCTTTCTACACTCCTTTACCTCTCCCGATACATGTTCCCCTATGATATGCCATTTTTTTTAAAAAGGCTTGCCTGGGAACCTTCTAGCCGAGGTGCTTTTTCCTCTCCCAGCCCAAAAACCGCTTCTTGAGTTTCTTCTTGGGAGATTTCCTTCATTAGAATAGCATTAGCTGCTTTTGAGATAAGTAGGGGTACTTGCTCAAGTAGTTCTCCTTGAGCACCAATCCTGTCAATTGCTTCCTTTGTTAACAAATTCTTAAAATATTGTTTTGCATCAACCTTGATATCTTTGTTATCCTCCACTTTATCTTTTCTTGGGGGAATAATATACCTTAATTGGTTTCTTAATTGATAGATGGAAGACTTTTATCATTCTATCACCTTCCTTGAGCCACTCTACTTCTGTTTTCTGCTTCCAAAAAGTTTACTCCATCATTTAAAGTTCTTGTATTTCCTCCATCTTCGTCAATGCCTCTTCTTGAACTGTTCTTTCAGTCCTCCTTTTAAGATATTCTCACGGATAATTTCTGTCTCTCTTGAGAGCTTCTATTTTTTCTCAAAAATGTTTCTAAAGTGGCTCTTGTTATATTCTTTTGCTTGTTTCTCAACATATTTCATTTTTGTGAGTTAGTTTATACCTTTTAGAGCCCTCCACTTTCCTTGTCCACTAATCTTGTCAATTGTTTCCTCCATTAAAAAATTCTTAAAATATTGTTCCACATCAGCCCTAATTTCTCTATTATCCTCCACTTCATCTTTTCTTGGGGGAATGATATGCGTTGTTTGGTTTCTGTGGCACCTGTTGACAGATGCAAGAATTTTGTGTTTCAATCACTTTACTTGATTTTTCTACTTCCAAAAAGTTTCCTCCATCCTTAAGGTTTTTTGAATTTCCTCCATATTCTTCAATTCCTTTTCTTTGAAATGTTCAGTCCTTGTTTTAAGGTATTCTCTTGGATATTTTTCATTTTTCTTAAGAGCTTTCATTCTTTTTAAAAAAGTTTTTAAAGTGGCTCTTGTTCTATTCTATTGCTTATTCCTTAACATATTTCAGCTTTTGAGTCAGTTTATACCTTTCAAAGCCCTCCACTTTCTTTGTCCACCAACTTTTAGTCTTTCTTCAAAATCTTTGTGCTAGCTTGATATCATTTCAAACTTGAAAGGATTTCTCAATGGCTCTTTTCTGCTTGTATGCTTAAAGTAATTGGCCAATGATTTGATTGTGTCTTCATGAAGATATCAAAATCTAATCTTCGTCCATCTTCCGTCCATTTGTTCTTGACACAGAACTTGTCAAGTCCCTATGCAATGAAGTCTTCTTCTACCCATTTGTTGGACCATGTGAAGCCGTTACTTCTTGGGTTGATATCCCACGATCTCCGTTCACAACAAAAAGAGTTGAAAACTAGTGAAGCCTTATTCAATGCAGCTGATCCCCCTTGTTTCTTTGTTGGATTTAAAATCACATTAAAATCTTTGTTAGAAATCCATTTTTCATTTGTCTTTTCTTGTTTCTATCCTTAGGGTTTTCCACAAGGACTCACTTTCTTTTTCCACCAAAGGCCCATAGACATTTGAAAGAATAATTCTAGAGAATTGCTTTCCCCATTGGATTTTTGCAAATTATATTTAACCAATTTTGACGTAGTTGATCCCCCCTTGTTTCTCATTTGGATTTAAAATTACATTAAAATCTTTCTCTAAAATCCATTTTTATTTGTCTTTCCCTCGTTCTATCCCTAGGGTTTTCCAAAAGCACTCACTTTCTTTTTCTGCCAAAGGACCATAGACATTTGAAAGAATAATTCCAGAGAATTGCTTTGACATTGGATCTTTGCAAATCATACCTAATCAATTTTGACCTTTCGAGGGATTTTCCAAAATAATTTTAGAAGAATTCCAAAGAATTGCTAAACCCCCAATTGAACCATTTGTTGCCACCCCTTCCACATTCCATCTAAAAACTATCTTGATCTCTTGAAGATTATCTAAACTATTTTTTTTCCTTGAATCAAAACTTATGTTTGAGTTTTCTTCCTCCACTAATTGCCAGAAAGTGACACTTATAAAAAACAACTTGATATTCCAACTTAAGACCTTCATTTCTGTTATAAGAGAATTTCACCCTAGCTAGTGTAATCATTCATTTTATTAAAACTTCCCTTGTTTATGCCTAGTTGTGCTTTTTGATTTTTCTTTTCTTTTTTTGCAAGTGAATTTCTCACTCTGCTAAATTTCAACACAATATTTGGGATCACCTTTTTAGTTGGAGTTGTGACAAATTTTACTACTTCTTAATTCCATTGTTTGATTACCACTTGCTCCTCCTTTAGAAGACCTTTATTTTCCTTATTTTCATCCTCTCCATGTTCCATAGTGCCTTACCTCTCCTAATCTCTCTAGATTCCATCCAAACCTTGAGGAACCATGCCTTGTTCGTTGATGCAATCTAGATGTTGCCCTCTGATCTCAAGAGGAGTTTCTAGGGCCATCTCTCATGCTTTTGATTCTTTGGGTTGTTCCTCTTGATTGACAAAGTCCACTCTTGCATCTCTAAGAATCTCCCTCATATTTGTTAATTCCATGCTTATTGCATTTGAATCCATAATACAGTCTTCTATTGACCCAAATTCTCGTGGCTCATTAGATTGGATTGAGAGCATTTTTTGGACTTTTCCATCGAGCTCTCTCCTACTATTGGCACAAATATCCTTTTTCAACATTAAAAAGCATCTATGATTTCTATCATATGCTCTTGATTCCCCCCTTGAGTTTGAGGAACAAGGGAGTAGGTGGTGTTGTACACCTTGCAAGTCTTAGGTCTTGTTGCAATTATTTAATATTTTGTAATATTGTAATTAATGTGCCCACATGCAAAATGGCGCCCCACTTGGATGGAATCTTGAGATTCCTTAGCTGACACTTTTTGCTAGATTAGGTGTTTTTGTACACCTTGCAAGCCCTAGGTCTAATTGCAATTATTTAATATTTTGTAATATTGTAAATAATGTCTCCACATCAAAAAGGGTGCCACCACTTGAATGGAATCTTGAGATTCCACAGACGACACTTTTCACCATGTGTTGTTGGTCTTATGACGGTTGTAAGAAGTCACTAAATAAGGGGCTACTAGGTGGATGGCATCTTTGATCGGCTATTTATAGTCGTGTGTAAGAGGTGTGTAAGTGTAATTATTGCCTTGTGTTGGAGTGCTTTAGAGTTACACTTGGACTTCTTGGTGAGAAGGGTCAAATTGGTCAATCAGAAGTTACATTCTATTTGTGGAGGAGAGTTACACTTGGAGGTGCAACTCATGGTTTGGACTTGGACCACATTGACTTGTTTTTGTGTCATGGTTTTGGAAAACCATTCTTGGTTTCTTGGGTCTCCTTGGCTGATATATAGGGCTTGAGATGGAGACATTATGTCATGTTTTTATGTGGGGTTATGTTTCTAGAATTCATCTAGGTTCAAAGTGTAGACCTCATTGAAGCATGAAAACTTTGATATTGTACTATAACCTTTGTTATTGATTTCTACATTGGGTATGGTGCTTTGGAGTCTAGGTTTTTCCTTTACGAGGGTTTTCCCAAGATACATCTGGTGTCACGTTGGGTTTATTCTAGTCTCTTATACTTCTTCTCTTCTATTCTTGTTTTTATTCTAAGTGTTGTTACTATGTTGAAATTTGTTGAGATTTACATAGATTTGAAAACTTATAATACTTTCCTCCTATGATTAAGTAGGATTTAGTGCATATTTTTTTTTCATTTGATATTAGAGCTTGGCTTGCTTGTTAGATTTGTGGGAGTAGGGTTATTTGTGTTTTAATCCTTGCTCAAGTGGGAGTTTTACAATTGATCTTATGTTTTAGGAAACAAATATGCCAAGCACTTCTAGAATGGAGGTGGAGAAGTTTAATGAAACAGACTTGAGTTTCAGAAGCTCAAGATGGAGAATCTCCTTGTTGACAAAGAAATGTGGGTAGTGGTTTCCGGATAGAAACTATCTGGCATGAAAGGCGAAGACCGAACAATGATTGACAAAAGGCAAGGAGCCTTGTTTGGTTTTGCCTTGCAGATTTAGTGGTCCTAAATGTATAGGGAGAAACCACCATCGGAAGCCTCTATAAGAAGTTAGTGAACTTGTACCAGACAAAGTCCCTTGTTAATAAGCTCTTTCTATAGAAGAAGCTTTACTCCTAGAGGATGAGTGATGGAGACTTTGTGACAGAGTACTTGAATAAATTCAATGTTGTTGTGAGCCAATGAATGTCTATGGATGTTAAAATGGATAAAGAGGACCGGTGTATAACTCTTTTGTGTTCTTTTCCTGATTCGTGGGATAACTTGGTTTTGGCAATTAGTAATACCGTCTTGATGTTGAAACTTGATGAGGTGGTGGGTGCATTACTCTCCAAGGAGATGAAGCGGAAAACATCAAATTCGTCAAAGATGCCTTGATTGCCAAAGGTCGTGCAAAGGACAAGGACAAGGGAAAGGAGGACAAGCATGCTAAGTCTAAGGGGAGTTCTAAGTCTCTGGGCAAATCCAAGGTCAAATGTTGGAATTGTGGCAAGATCATGTGCATCAAGAAGGCTTGCAAGAAAAAGAAGGCAAAGAAGAAGTTCGATGCTGATCGGGTACATTAAGAAGGATTGCAAGGGAAAGAAGGCAAAGAAGAAGTTTGATGATGATCGGGTACATTAAGAAGGATTGCAAGGGAAAGAAGGCAAAGAAGATATCCAATGATGATTTAGACTTGAGAGCCTCTAATGACAATAGTGGTGATGCTTTTGTTGCAGCACTTGCTACACACACATGAAGGTGCATGACTGATTGAGTTTCCTATCACATGACTACCAACAAGGAGTGATTCGTGGATTATAAGAGCTTTAATAGTGGATGTGTATATTTGGGAGATAACTCGTCTCAAAATCATTGGATGAGGTAGAGTCATGCACACACTTGGAGATGGAAGAATCCAAACCCTCTCCAATGTTTTGCACATTTTGGGTTTGTTGAGAAACCTATTTTTTGTTATTAAATTGAATGATGTTGGTGTGCACGTTGTTTCCAACAAATATGGATGCACGATGGTGCATGGGGCCATGATCTTGGCTGAGGGAGTTAGTTCTAGAAGTCTATTATTTTTGGATGCTAGCACCGTGGAATGTAACAATTTTGAGATTCCTAATTTAGGTAAGCATAAGCTTCTAGTAGAGAAGGCCATGTTGGGGCATGAGCATATGAGCCACGTTGGCAAGAAAAGCCTAAGGGTCTTGACATAAAAAGTAAAACTTAGTAGAGGGGCTAATTGATTATTCCCTAGATTTTGATTTCTGTGAACATTGTATATATGGAAAATATAATTGAGTTAAGTTTTATTCAAGTTCGCCTAGATGTGTAGGGATTTTAGATTTGATTCATAGTGGTATATTGTGTTTAGTAGAGTTTGACAACTTTTGCAAGGTTCATGATATTGCTAGGCATAAGACAACTCCATACACCCCTAAGTAGAATAGAGTTGCAAAGAGATTAAATAGGACATTGATGGGGAAAGAATGCTTAGTGGAGCTAGTTTGGAATAGAAATTTTGGGCAGAAGCTTATTACTTGATTAAAATGTCTCCTACTTCAGCTCTTGCGGACAAAACTCTTGAGGAGGCTTGGTCAAGAAATAAGCCTTAGTTGTAGCATATTAGGGTCTGTGGTTGTGAGGCATATGTACATGTGCCTAAGGAGAAGAGATCCAAATTGGATTTTCAAAGTAGAGAAATGTATCTTCATCGTGTACAATGATGGTTGGAAATGGTACAAACTTTGGAATCTTGAGGCATATGTACATGTGCCTAAGGAGACGAGATCCAAATTGGATTTCCAAAGTAGGGAAGTGTATGTTCAACGTGTACAATGATGGTCTGAAAGGGTACAAACTTTGGAATCTTGAGATTGGAAAGACAATTTATAGTTGGAATGTGATCTGCAGGGAGATCAGATCTTCTCCTAAGCCTCTGCAGTTGGAAAATGAGGAGAAAACAATGGTGCAGATAAAAAAGCAAAGATCGAGGATGATGCACCTAATACTAAAACACCTAATACTAAAACAAAGGCTTAGAATGGACTTGATGAGGAGGATAGTTCAAAGAGTTTAGAAGAAGAAATAGAACAGCCTCAAACCCCACTCTTGAGGAGGTCTACTTGACAAGGAATGCAACTTGATAGGTACAACCTACTTGATTATAGATGCATTTTTGCCTTATCTACTAATGAGGATGAGCCTAGAATAGTGAAGGAGGCAATGGAGTCTATAGACAGTTAGTCCTGGAAGAAGGCCATGGATGAGATGGCTGCTCTGGAGAAGAATTGTACATGGAACTTGGTGAAGTTTTATAAGAATAAAAATTTGTTGGCTGCAAATGGGAATTCAGGAAGAAATAGCGTTCAGAGGGCAAAGTTGAGAAGTACAAGGCAAGTTTAGTGGCTAAGGGCTATTCCCAAGTTGAGGGAATGAATTTCGATGAGATCTTCTCTCTTGTTATTTGTTGCTATTGCATTTGACCTTGAGGTTGAACATATGGATGTGAAGATAACTTTTTTAGGTGGAGATTTGAAGGAGGAAATCTACATTACATAGTTAAGAGAACTTTGAGGTGAAGGATAAGAAAGGTTTGGTTTGCAAGTTGAAAAAGTCTCTATGTGGTCTTTAAACAATCCCCTAGGTTGTGGTATCATATTTTTGTTATTTATGTCTTGAAGTTGGGGTAAGCTAGAGCTTAAGTTAGATCATTGTGTTTACTTCAAACAGGACGGTGATCATTTTACTATTATTTGTCTATATGTTGATGACATGTTCTTTAGCAACAATAAGGATTTCTTTAGCAACAATAAGGATATTATCAAGGCTTTGAAATCTCAAATTTCAACACATTTTGATATGGGAGGACTTAGGGGCAACTAAGTTCATCTTAGGAATGGAGATTAAGAGAGTGAAGATAAAACTTTGGATCAGCTAGATGAAGTATGTTAACTTTGTTTTGTTGCAGTTCGGGATGCATGATTACAAACTAATGAGTGTTCCTATTCATGTGGGAACAAGGCTTTTCGTTGATCAATGCCCTTTGACATTAGTTGGGATGGAGGACATGAGCCATGTTCCCTATGTGAGTGTAGTTGGTAGTCAGATTGACATTCCCCAAGCAGTGGGAGTCTTAAGTAGGTACATGTACAGTTTGGGCAAGAAGCATTGGTCTGGTGAGTGCGCTTGGTAGTCTTATGTATGCTATGATCTGCACGAAACCAAACATTCCTCAAGTAGTGGGCATCCTAAGCAAGTACATGTCCAATTTGGGCAAAAAACAATGGTTTGCAGTGAAGAGGGTCTTTAGGTATCTTAGAGACACATCAAAGTGTTCAATTTTTTAGTGGGGGGGACAAACTTTGATTAGTATAGTGGATATATAGGGATTCATGGGTTTTGATTGGTTTGGTGATGTAAGTAGTAGGTCTACTATTGGGTATGTGTTTACCTTATTTGGTGGTGTGATTAGTTGGATGAGCAAACGATAGGTTATGGTTACTCCTTCAACTACAGAGATAGTACATCGCAACCACTGGTGTGTAACCGATATGGCTTTGGAGACTATTTCTGGACATTAGGTTGAAGTAGGATATAATTGTGATTCAACGTGGCAGTCAAAGTACCATCGACTTGGCAAAGAACCCTATCTTTCATGCATGGACAAAGCACATTGATGTGCAATATCACTTGATTCGTGACATAGAGGATAAGAGGGTCATGGTCAAGAAGGTGGATGCATTGGTGAATTTTGTAGATGCTTTGACAAAGCCCGTGATCATAGAAGTTTAGACGGTGCAAGATGGCTTTGGTGATTAACCCCAAACATTAGTTCACTATGTTGAGTATCCCGTATGATTCTTGCAATGCATACAACAAGTGGGAGATTGTTAGGACTTAAGGGACTAGGTGTTGCATACCTTGCAAGTCTTAGGTCTAGTTGCAATAATTTAATATTTTGTAATATTGTAAATAATGTGTCCACATGGAAAAGTACACCCGACTTGGATGGAATTTTGAGTTCCATTGCTGGCATTCTCAGCCATGTGTCATTGGTCTTATGATAGCTGTAAAAAGTCATTGAATAGGTGGGTTACTAGGTAGACTATGATTAGCATCTTTGACCAGCTATTTTTTACCATGTGTAGAGGTGTGCAAGTGTAATTATTATCTCGTGTTGGAGCGCTTGGGAGTTACACTTGGATGTAACAGATGAGGTAAACATGCCTACGGTTCAGATGAGAGGAGCAATACAAAAGCGAAAGGGTAAGGCAAAGGAGGTGGCATCCTCATCCGTCCCACTAACAACACCATCATCAGAGTCCGAAGAACCTGAAGAAATAGAAGATATGCCTCTCAGTTCACAAGAAGATATTGAAAAACAAAAGGAGGAGAGGAGACAAGAATTCATTCAGGTCAAATAGGAAAAGGCCGAGGAGGTGAAGAAACAACAGGCAATTGGACCTCAACATATCCCATTGACCTCTGAACAACAATTGTTGGATCAAATAAAGGGTTCCAAGGGCACACAAAACTCCATGCCTTCCTAAAAACCAAAGGCCATTGTTTCACACAAAATCATGATCCTCAACCATCTGAAATTGGATTGAGAAGAATCCTTTCTCTAACAAAGATAAAGAGGAACCAGTGACATTGCACCAAACAGATTTCATCTGTTGATTTATTTCTTCAAAAGAGGGTCTCTTCCCCAAACATCTGCACACCAAAGATCTGCTCGATTTCCTCTTCCATAGTTTGTAAACAATCATCGTCAATTACCAGGTCTGGTGTGTCATCAGCCAAAACCAGCAAAGCATCCCCCAAAGGTAAAGGTACCAAAACTTCCTGGGCCTTCGCTTCTTCAACAGACCCACTATCTGGTCGTGATTCTGGAGGAACAAGATTCTTTTGAATCCTTTCATCCTCATTTCCCAACCTTTCCTTGTCAAGTTTGGAAAGCTGAAAACTGATTAACCAGCTGCCGCTCAATCAAAAGGGGAGAAAGGTTTGTGTTATCTGAATGATCTGCTGCCTGCAGAAATCTCCACAGCGATTGAAAGGATTTAAGGCATTTTTACACTCCACATAAATTTTATTGTCTGCCGAACCCTCAACTGACTGAGCGTTCTCCATGACAGCAGAGGCCAGTGGTTTGGAGGAGCTCAGAGATCCACACAAAAAAGGTGATTTTGTTGCCTGCTTGCTGCTGGATCATGCCATCTTATCCCCAGTGATTTTCTCTTTGTTTCCCTTTACTGGCGCTGGTATTTTCCACACCTGCTGTATCATCTGCCTTCCCATCCGCATCTTTACTGCTCCCACTTGCCTTCACACCCTTCACAAGATTTAGAGAAATGAGACTTTTAATGTCTGAATCCTTATTCATAATGTGATTAGGCAGCTGGATCTAGAGAGAGGATTCCCCCCTCCATGCTGTAAGATCAAGTTTTATGTCTATATTTTTCAATTTGAAGAGGAAATTTTTTTTACAAATGCTCAAAAACTGTCTGATAAAGCAAAATGTCTGATTTGGATGGGTTGAATCCAACCAATGTTGAAATTCCAAGCGTGATTGGAAATAAAATCCAGAAAACTGAAAATATAAAACACTGGAAATTTAATTTTTTGATACAATATCCAAGCATTATCTCAATACTACATTGGTTCACCATATGATATTTGGGGCTTGTGTCAATGACTATTTTGAGATATTTACCATGGAAAAAACAATTCAAGGAAAACACAGCATTTTCCTAGAGACTATTTTCAGGAAATATTTCTAACAATGGCCAGAAAACTAATTGCATCATGAGTATTGTATTCTATTGCTGTGAAATGAAAATTTGATTTTCATATGCAGCAACTGTTTTTGAACGTGTCTTATATTGGATGTAACATCCGAATTTGAAAGAAGATACATCAAATCTTCAGAGTATGCTGTTCTTGTGTGATATAATTGATTTCAATCTTCAAACATGTTTTGTGCCCTGTTAAGTGCTTAGCAGTTGCTAGGCAGAGGTAGTATCCCACACGGAGATAAAGATGTCAACACTAGGCCTGTGGCAAATTTAATTAATATGCATAGGACTGGTCCCAATTCCCCACTTTGAAGAACCCAGAAGGAATGTGGAATCTAACTCTAAAGATGAATTTCAGATTTTCTTAGCTAAGATACTATTTGTGGAATGAGCTTATATTATTCTTGTGTCTTTGCAGGTTTCAGCTGCCATTGTTTTTGATGCAGGCATGCTATCTTGCCTAGAGTATCTGGAAGCAGTGCCATGGACTGAGGAAGAAGAGGAAAGAGTTTCTTCATTGTTGGCACAGCTTCAACTTGAGAGTATTGGGGCAGGGGAAGTGCTAAAAAGGATTTCTACTGAAGATTCAAATGTGGGTGCATCAGAGGATGTCCTTGTTAAACTACTACAGCTTGTGCTCAAAGGTACAGATGAGAAGGCAAGACGTGAAATCAAGGCCATGGTCTCCAAAATGCTTAGGGAAAATGCTTCTCTGAGTAGGGATTCATTTGATGTTAGTAAAGATAGTCTATACCGGGCTTGCAATACGTGTTTAGATTCGCTTGTGCATCATTTCATGCAGGCCTCAAGTACCGATTTCATGGATAGGGCAAGTGAAGACCGGGGCTTAATTATCAATCAAATAGCTCGCGAAGCTGATAATCTTCATTGGATACTTGACATTTTGATTGATAGACAGATTGCAGATGATTTTGTGCGAATGTGGGCTAATCAGGCTGAACTTGCAGCGCTACATTCCAAAATACCTACAATGTATCGGTATGAAGTAAGTCGTCTCACAGGGAGACTCTGCATTGCATTAGGAAAAGGCCAGGTTTTAGTTCCCAAGGATATTCGTTTCACACTATTACAAGCCTGGCTGCAGCCCCTGTATAATGATTTTGGCTGGATGCGGAGAGCATGTAAATCATTGGACAGGAAAGTTGTGGAAGATGGAATCAGCCAAACAATTCTGACATTACCACTTAGACAGCAACAGAGCATATTGCTTAGTTGGTTTGATCGATTCCTAAGCAGTGGTGATGATTGCCCAAATCTACAGAGAGCTTTTGAAGTCTGGTGGAGAAGAACATATGTAAGGCCTTATGTAGAAGCCAATCAAAATCAGCTACAAGTAGCTTAGTACAATCAGATGTGAGGTTTTTGGTTGGGTGTTTGTCAAATTATCTAGCAAGTTTGTTGTAATTTATGACTGAAATTTTCCAGATTGGAAAAAGAGTTTTGTACAGTGATATTAATTATTATTGATCAATGCCTAAGTGTTCTTCTGAATGTAGATTTTATTGTGTGTGAAAATGGGTGCAACGCTATAGCAAGGGCTGTGACTATTCTGAAATTTGCATTTTGGTATGTAATTTTTTCTTGTTGCATGAAGAGGCAAGTAGATGTAATTGGAGAAGGTAGCCTGTAATGTTGTAGTCAATATCATATTAAAGGTGTAATAGGAGGCTTAAATGGATATGTTCCAAGTATTTCAATGGGATGTGAACTTGTCTGTTGACTGTAACATAACTATAAGCATTGTTTTTAACTTCTTGCACATGGTTGATCTCTTTTGAAGCATTGCACTGCTCAGTTGTTTCCTCTACAATATTAAATATTTTCTTCAAACATGATGTATGACTCCATTTTCAAGATATTTTGGTAATTATCAGGGTAGCTTGTTTCATTAGCGTGACACTTTCTGCCAGGTCATGTCTTCTGCAATACCTCTAGTAAAACAAGGCTTGGCTGGGTCTACACATTGACTTCTGACAACAAAGGAGCTATGGACTAAGATGTATCCATGAGATGTTTCCTGATTTTTGTAAATCACATACTTGGTCTCCAAGTTCTCAGTTTTTAGGTGGAAATGATTATTTGGTCAACTTTGGAGACAGATTCATAATCATTGTTTTCAAATGATTTTTCTGATGGGTGAACAATTAAGATTTAAGGTGATTTTTTTTCAATGTTGTGACGACATTAGTGACTGGCTTCTACAACAGTCATGCTTCAACTTCATTGGCATTTTTTTTGGATTTCCATTTTGCCTTGTATTTTCACCATTCTGTTTGTGGCAGCTCCAATCTGTCCATCTTTATTTCGTTTTCAGTAGTCTTAAGCCTAGGCAACAGTTTTATTCATTGTAAAGATAGTGACCCTTGCTACCACCGTCTCAAGTTGCAATAAGGGATTGGATATAGACGATAGAAATTATATATCCATTGCCAAAGCTAAAGAACCTACTTCAGAAAATTTGGCTAAATCGTTTTTTAAAGATTTTCTTTCAATACTTAATAATGGTTGACTCGAGAATTTTATGCATTTTTTTCGTACTCTTAAAAGAGTGTTACTGCTTTTAAACTTGCAAATCATTAGCTAGGACAGATTTTATTCATCAAAAAGATAGTGACCCTTTGTTACCAGTGTCTCAAGTTGCAATAGGAGAGAGAGACGATATAAATTATATCCGTTGCCAATCTAAGGAAACTATTTCCTCTGAAAATTTGGTTCAATCATTTTTAAAGGATTTCCTTAAAAATATTGAGAGAATCGAATGCAAAATTTTCACGTTCTTTTAAAGAATTATGTATACTTAATAGTGGAATGGGTTATTTGGAAAATATCTAAAATAGATGGAAAAACATTTCTCTTACGAGGTTTGAAGATATTAGTGTCTTGCTCTGCTACATTTCTACTAATGCAGAGCTTAAGTATTACCTTTACATTTATAATGTGTGTAGTTTAGGCTATCTCTACCTTTATAATAATGCAGAGCTTAAGTATTACCTCTACATTTCTTAATAATGTAGAGTTTGGTCTACCTCGACCTAATACTGAAATTGAGTGGTTTTTTAAATATATATTTTTGATGTGGGAAACAGGGGACAAGTTGATACATGTTAATTTTAAAAAACGGTTTGAATATTGAACTATTTTGTAAGTTAAAAATTATATTTATTCTTATAGGCATAAGCAATTATGTTTGCCTGATAACAATTAATGACAAAGCTGATAAATGAAGCGTCTTCTTTTTCCCATCGTTAAAAATTAAAATAAGGCAAATGTACTTGTTCAATCAATGTACTTGTTCAATCAATAATATAGTCACAGAATTTTAAGGCTCTCAAGTTCTTGCATGGTATTGTAGAGGCTCAAGTTCTTGCATGGTATTGTACAGGTGAAAAGTGCATCACTAGCACTTTTCTTTGTTTGGATTTGCTTCAATATTTTATCCCTAGTATGATAGTCTAATGTAATGGTATACATTTGTATTTTGCTTGGCATATCTTTAAACTCGTTTAAATACCATTGGATTAGTTGTATAGGGCTTGACTGTAATTGAGATAAGACGCATAATGTCCCACTCGATGGTAGGCTCTATTGGTGTTTTTTATAACCACCTTATTTAGATTACATAGATGAACAAATTTTTGAAGGTTGGAGATGTCAGGTTCAAGGCTGCAATTTCTGGTTTAGGGTCACAAATGTGAGGACCAGGGTTGCACACAGATTTGAATCTAGCCACAAAACAATTCATTGTCCTTTGACATTGGAAATATACTAGTATATTTATATTTAAAAAAATATATCTACAGTACGCCGAGAGATACCTTCTAGTTTGTTGGCATTTATAAATTACTTGCAGTTAGAATATTTGATCGCTCACATGAGTTAATTTAAAGAGACTACGCTGTGAGACTTTTCATATTCTTCAAACATAACAAAGATTTCATTCCATAACTGCCCAAGATTTTATATTTTTTTATCCATTTGACTTCCACGAATTTATTTATTTATTTTTTACGATAAAGATTTCAATTTATTTATTTACACATTTTATGAATTTTGTTTACTTGGGAATCTGAATCTTAATTGTTTATGGGAATCTGAATCTTTCAGTCCTTGTTGTGAACATAATTATAACAAAATATTCTATTGTGGCACATATAACTGAACACCTCTTTTCCAATATCAATTTTAATAACATGTTTTAATACTTTATTTAAATTAATTTTATTTATTTAAATTAATTATGTCTTAATAGACCATTTTCATATATCTAAATTAATTTAGTGTTAGATTACTTTAATTAATTGATTAGTCTAAATATTTAATGTAGGGCGTATTTATTCATCTAGCAAGGAACTTTATAATATCGACCTAGAAAAAGTGTTCCACCATTATAACTAAAACGACAAAGTGCCGCGCAACTTGAGGTACAGCAAAGAAAAATTATAAACTAGGTATTTAACAAATGCATTTCCATTATGGATAACTTGAAAATCTAAAGCATTGCTACTTTATTCCTTTTAATTGTTCACGCCCCTTTTACTTTATTCTTCCTACTTCGAAAAATTGAACTTTTCACACTCCTTTCTAGGCTTGTGTCATCATGAAAATGCTTTCGATTATAAAGAACAAAGAATAAAATTGGTTTACGTAAAATCAAAAAATAAAAAACATTTATCTAAAAATGTGTGGCATAATCAAATCATGAATTGATTTGTTAGGTAAATATAAGATTTTGAATCTCTCTCTTATAATTTATAATTAAAACATTTTAAAAATATATCTATTTAATTGATGTGGAGAGATATTAGTTTTTGAGGTCCTATGAGACTGATGTGAATTTGTCACATTGTTTAGAAAGGTGATTCAAAATTGATATCTTTCAATTTTTTTAGGTAGTTGTGTTTAAGATATCTATTAGATTATTTGTGTAAATGCTCACATTCTCACCACCTACAATCAAACATAATGAAGTTTTGATGTGTAAATGATTGTCAAATTTATGTTAGGGGATTTTTTGTTATCCATTCACTCCATTACAACCCTCCATTACTTCCATTATAATTATTCCTTTTGACACAGTTATAAATATAATCTTCACATATACATTGTTGGGTCTCAAAATTGTAGTTCCACAATCTGAGTAATAACCTATCCTTAAGGCTAGGGAATTGTCTTCAAGTGGATAGGACTGTTGTTAAATGGAGCCTAATCAGACTCGGAGGTTAAATTTTCCCCACTTTTATCGACGTGGTTTCCCCCCAAATTCCTACAGGGTTAAGGGGTAGCGCCTCCAAGACGGGGTCAAGAGGTAGCGCCCCTCGCGCGCTCCTTGTCGCGCTCCCTGTCGTGATACAGGGCGGGGTTGAGGGGTAGCGCCCAACCTCACGGTTTTTTTATCATATTATAAAGGCACCAGGAGTTATTTTTCATTGGCCGACATTAAAAAACCCTATTTTTGTAACCGACAAAAAGCTTGATAAAAGCGGCTAAGGGTTAGGGTTTTCGTTGATATTGTATTGTAGCATTTGCAGCGGTATTGAGTTGCAGGGATTGTTGGTTGTAATCTGTTTGATTTACTGGATAATAATATTGGACTCTCTATTTGGTGGATGTAGCCAGAGTTTGGGTGAACTACGTTAAAACTTGTCTCTCACTGTTATTATTTCTGTGTATTTCCATTCCTCTATTTAATCTTTATTTGCATTTAATTGATATCTTCTATCGGCTAACCCTAATAAGTGGTATCAGAGCGGGTTGTGTTCAATTATCATCTGTAGGAAAGTCTTATGGTTGAGCGGGAGCAATGGCGGATAAGGGTAAATTGAAGGTCGATAAATTTAATGGGTAGAACTATCAGTTATGGAAGATGCAGATGAAGGATTACCTCTATCAGAAGGATTTATGTAGGCCATTGAAAGGAGTATCCAAGAAATTGACAGGAATGACGGATGAGGATTGGGAACTTCTGGACAGAAAGGCACTGGGAACCATTTGGTTGTGCCTGGCACCATCTGTGACATTCAATATAACAAAAGCGAAGACAACAAGTGAACTGATGAAAGTTTTGGCTAAATTGTATGAAAAACCCTCAGCCTCAAATAAGGTATTTCTCATGAAGCGTTTGTTTAATCTGAAAATGGTTGAAGGTGGATCTGTGACAGATCATTTAAATGAGTTTAATACGATTGTCAGTCAGTTAACTTCTGTAAAAGTGAAATTTGATGAAGAGGTGAGGGCTCTCTTAGTTTTATGTTCTTTGCCAGAAAGCTGGAATAGCTTAGTAATCGCTGTAAGTAACTTTATCTCTGGTTCAAACACTTTAAAATTTGATGATGTTGTTGGTGTTATCCTTAGCGAGGAAATGCGACAGAAAAGCTCAGGAGGGTCCGCATCAGGTAGTGTTTTGAATGCAGAAAGCAGGGGTAGATCAAAGGAGAGAGGAAAAGATTCTGGAGGTCATGGGAAGTCACGAGGAAAATTAAAGGACAAGAGATGCCAATTCAGAGGATAGAAGGATTGCTGGTATTGTGGGAAACCAGGTCATCTGAAAAAAGATTGCTGGTCTCAGAAAAATAAAAAAAGAGACAAACAAGAAGAAAATAAGGAGGCAAATGTGGTAAGTAATAAATCTGAAGATGATGCTTTGATTCTTTCCCTAGATAATGCTGATGATTCATGGGTTTTAGATTCAGGGGCCTCATTTCATGCTTCGCCCCATAGAAGTTATTTTTTTGATTATGTCCAAGGGGATTTTGGGCTGGTCTATTTGGGAGATAACGAACCCTGTCAGATTGTTGGAAAGGGAAGAATTAAGATTAAGTTGCAGAATGGGAATCATTGGCTACTACAAGAGGTAAGACATGTTCCAAGGCTCAGTAGGAATTTAATTTCAGTAGGGCAGCTAGCTGAAGGAGGTTGCATTGTTACATTTATTGATAAAAATTGGAAGGTTTCAAAAGGTGCCTTAATAGTAGAAAAATGTGTGAAAGTAGGCACCTTATATCTTTGTACAAGTCATACTGTTCCTTCTACTTTAGCTGTTGTAGAGAAAAAATAAACAAGTTTAGGAACAATTGCCGCAGGTTCGCAGGAAGAGACTAAAACAGTTGCTGCAGGTTCTAAGACAATATTGTGGCATAACAAACTTGGGCATATGAGTGAAAAAGGTATGAAGGTATTTCATTCTAAGAAAGTTTTACCAGGTCTGAAATGTATTAATATGGATTTTTGTGAAAGATGTGTGTATGGCAAACAAAAGAGAGTTTTCTCAAGGATGGTAAGCAAAAGAAAAATGAAAAAAGTTGGAGCTTGTACATACAGATGTATGGGGACCAGCTCAGGTATCTTCTCTCGGTGGCTTTTGGTATTATGTTACATTCATAGATGATGCAACTAGGAAGGTATGGATTTATTTCCTTATGCATAAATCTGATGTATTTGAAACATTTAAGAAATGGAGAAGCTCGGTTGAGAATGAGACGGGTAAAAGATTAAAATGTCTCAGATCTGATAATGGTGGTGAGTATTGCAGCAAAGAATTTGAGGATTATTGTTCCTTTAATGGAATTTGTAGGTAGAAAATGGTTCCAGGAACTCCACAGGAAAATGGAGTGGCTGAACGCATGAATAGGACAATAATGGAGCATGCAAGGTCCATGAGATTGCTTGCTGGATTGCCTTTAAATATGTGGGCAGAGGCTGTCAACATTGCTGTATATTTAATTAATAGAGGTCCTTCAGTTCCTTTCGGCTATGGTATTCCAGATGAAGCATGGACATGTAAGAAGGTGAGTTGTTCTTTTCTCAAAACCTTCAGATGTGAAGCATTTGCACATGTAGATATGGATGCAAAATCAAAAAAATGTACTTTTTTTGGATATGGCATTGATGAATTTAGTTATAGGCTTTGGGATTTTAAAAATCAAAAAATTGTGAGAAGCAGGGATGTTGTATTCAATGAGAAGGTGATGTACAAAGATCAGTTGTAGCAGTATGAGAAGAAAGAAAAAAATTATGTGGTGTTAGATGATACTCTAAATAGTGATGTTCCAGTGGCTCCTCATGCTCCGCAACAGCAACCAAAAATACTACAAACTCCAGTGAATGTTAGACGATCAACAAGGCTAAGTAGACCTCCTGAAAGGTTTTCTCCATCTTTGTATTCTATTTTGTTAACAGATGCTAGTGAACCAGAAGGGTATAATGAAGCTATGTAGGTGGATACACAGGTTCAGTGGGAGCTTGCAATGAAAAAAGAAATGGACTCCTTGCTGAAAAATCAGACTTGGGAATTATATAAGTTGCCTGCAGGTAAAATTTTTTTACCAAACAATAGGTTTATCGGCTGAAAGAGGAAGATGGAGGTAAGAAAAGATTTAAAGCCAGGTTAGTTGTAAAAGGATTTGCACAGAAAAAAGACATTGATTTTGATGAGATTTTTTCTCCGGTTGTTAAGATGACTTCTATTCGCATTGTTTTAAGTATTGTGGCTGCTAAAGATTTGCATTTAGAATAGCTAGATGTGAAAACTGTCTTTCTCCATGGTGATTTGGAGGAGGAGATATACATGGAACAACCCCAAGGATTTGAAGTCACAAGTAAGGAGAAACTGGTGTGCAGATTAAAGAAGAGTTTGTATGGCCTGAAACAAGCACCTCGGCAATGGTATTTGAAATTTGATAGTTTTATGATTGAGCAAGGCTACAGCCGGTGAATTCTGACCATTGTGTTTATTTTAAGAGGTTGGATAATGACAACTATATTATTTTATGTTTATATGTTGATGACATGCTTGTAGCGGGGTCTAACATAGATCACATAAGAGAGTTAAAACAATAGTTAGCACAATCATTTGCTATGAAGGATTTGGGGGCAGCAAAACAAATCCTTGGTATGAAAATTTGCAGAGATAAGAAGAACAGAAAATTGACTCTATCTTAGGCTGATTATGTTGAAAAGGTGTTGCAGAGATTCCATATGGAGAATGCAAAAGCTGTCAGCACACCTTTGCCTAGTCATTTGAAATTGACTAAGGAGATGTGTCCTAAGACACCAGAGGAGGAAGAAAAAATGTCCAAGGTACCATATGCTTCAGCTGTAGGAAGTTTAATGTACGCCATGGTATGCATGAGACCGGATATTACACATGCTGTAGGAGTCGTAAGCAGGTATATGAGTCATCTTGGATTGGAGCATTGGAATGCAGTAAAATAGATTCTCAGATATTTGAGAGGTACATCCAATAAACACTTATGTTTTGGGGGTTCTAATACCGATTTAGCAGGTTATGTCGACTCAGATTTGGCAGGGGATATTGATACTAGGCGGAGTACTATAGGTTATGTCTTTACTGTAGGTGGGACAATGGTGAGTTGGATTTTCAGGTTGCAAAAGGTGGTTGCTTTATCCACCACAGAGGCAGAATATGTAGCTGTAACAGAAGCTAGCAAGAAGATGATATGGCTGCAATCTTTCATAGAAGAATTGAGCAAACAAGTTAACAGTTATTTGTTTATGGACAGCCAGAGTGCCATACATCTTGCAAAGAATTCTGCCTTGCATTCAAAGAACGAACACATACAGTTGAGGTATCACTTTATTCAGTCGGTGTTGGATGATGGACAGTTAAGGCTGGAAAAGATACATACAGATGAAAATCCAGCGGATATGTTTATAAAGGCAGTGACAAGGGAGAAGCTGAGCTCCTCTTCAGCTTTAGTTGGTCTTCAAGACTAAAAACAAAAACAAAATAGCAAAGTCCAGGGTGCTTATTTCTAGTGGGAGCTACAGGGTCAGTGGTGTTATGATCAGTCTCCAAGTGGGAGATGATATGGTGTGGAGTCTGATCAGTCTCCAAGTGGGAGATTGTTGTTAAATGGAGCCTAATCAGACTTGGAGGTTAATTTTTTTCCACTTTTATTAGCGCGGTTTCCCCCCAAATTCCTACGGGGTTAAGGGGCAGCGCCCCCAAGATGGGGTGAAGGGGCATCGCCCCTTGTGGGGTCCAAGGGCAGCGTCCCTGGCGCGCTCCCTGTCACGATACAGGGTGGGGTTGAGGGGTAGCGCCCCCGTGGGGGCTCGGGGGCAACGCCCCCGAAACTTCACACGGTTTTTTATTATTTTATAAAGGCACCGGGAGTTATTTTTCATTGGCCGACATAAAAAACCCTATTTTTGTAACTGACAAAAAGCTTGATAAAAGCGGCTAAGAGTTAGGGTTTCCATTGATATTGTATTGTAGCATTTGCAGCGGTATTGAGTTGTAGGGATTGCTGGTTGTAATCGGTTTGATTTACTAGATAATAATATTGGACTCTCTGTTTGGTGGATGTAGCCCGAGTTTGGGTGAACCACGTTAAAACTTGTCTCTCACTGTTATTATTTCTATGTATTTCCATTCCTCTATTTAATCTTTATTTGCATTTAATTGATATCTTTTGCCGGCTAACCCTAACAAGGACATGGGCTCATAAACAAAATATGGATGATTAAAGGCCAAATTTTGAGTCATGTTGTGTAGCCTCATGACAGACCCCATTTTGCTCTTAGCAAAATAAGGACCCCTGCTTTTGTGGCTGTTGCCTATTTTATTTTGGTCTTGTTCCTACTGTATAGGTAAAAGATGGGAAAAACAAGAAATGAACGCTCCCAGTCACAATTATGCCTTTGGGAATTTTTGGAAATTCATTCAAACTCGCAAGTTATGCCCAACTGGATATTTTGGTCCAACAAAACATTTAACCTAATCGGACATCCAGTGTCTAGATCCAGATCCTGATGCAAATTTCGTATTATGTACATATCTCAAGTAAGGTATTAGATGGATAGAGGATCAAAACTCAAGCGGGGCCACCTTTATACTTTTTCAAAAAAATGCTGAAAGATGCAAGTTATTCCAACCACACGTTATGGTCAAATGGTTATTTCAGTCAAACTGGATATCCATCCTAATCGGACATGATCTCAGAGACTCAAATATCCGCATCTGGATAGGATTAGTGATCCACATCCCAATCTCGGTCAAACATACATCATGATTAAATCTGGACCTGATACAGGATTTAAATATGATCTAATTCAACCTGAACCATCTCGATGCTTCAAACTAGATATTGTTGACTAGTCTAACATGACAGGATGTTCGAACGCTAGCGGTCTACATCCCGATCCCATCGCTGGATCTTGATCATGTTGAAAGTCAAACATCTAGTTGACCAACAATAGTACCAACTAGGTCCTTCCAAACCAGACATGATGTTGAAACTTAGAATATCTACATCTAGATACAGATGAAGTATCTTGACTCTACGTTCAAATAGATGATCTAGTATTTTCTAAACATGACATGACAATTCGATAACAACAAGATGTTTAATCTGAACCTGATCTACTATCCACATCTAGATCCCAATAAGTATAAATGGAACACTGACTTGTCCAACCTGACATCTCCTCCCAACCTGGTACACTTATCTGAACTAGATCCTTGAAAACATAGTGATCCACATCTAGATAGGGTGAATATCCACATCCAGATGACCCTAGGTCAAACATCAATGCACAACAAGACAAGGTAAAAGGCAATTAAAATTTAAAATTTTTAAATTAGGTGTACATGACGTGCTCCCGCTAGTTAACATAAATGCATATCTACCACCTCGAAGCATTCAATGCACTTGCCCTAGTTAGATCCTTTGCCCGTTAAAAGAAAAATTCTTCTCATTATTCATAATCACACAATGATTAGAGAGAATTTTTACAAAGTGACTAAAAGAGAAAATTTAGCAAGTGAAGAGATAATTTTACAGAGCACATAGCTATTTTACAGAGTGACTCTCATGCAGTTATATTGGACCGAACCTTGCGAACCAGTTATTGTGATCATGACATTCGGAGGACATATGCACGGTATATACATCTAGAATTGTATAAAGGTGAAAGATACACAACAATCTGGTATATACCAAGGCCCTAATTCCAATTATTATCGTAAGTAAAGATGATTTTAAATGATAATTGCTAGAGGGTAACTAGATCTAGTTTACTTGACATGGTAAATCCATGATCATTCATTTCAAATGCATCGAAACCTAGGTTTATTTGGAAAGAGAAATGCATAAGCCACCCTAGATAATCAACTAGGGTAACTTTCATTTTATCTGGATGCATGGCAGGTAAAATGGCTAAACGACTAAAGGATTTGGAAGACGAATTCAAGTCGACTGGGCACTCCACCGAGATATGGCCTAGGTTTGGCACCATCACAGCTACCAATATGGGACATGTTGACATGGTAGCATTTGAATAGAGAATCACGACTCCTAACGTAGGTCCAGTTGCACAAAATATCTCCAGCAGTGGATTATATCGACAACTGGGTTCCCTATCTCGATGGAAGCACAGGAGTTAGTTATACAATGCATCAGATATTATGATGTTGAGAGCAAGAGGGTGGTGAACCAAGGCAAGGTATATTGTGAGTTCTCTCCTGATGGCATTGTCTGTACGTTCAACTTGCCTGTGCAACCACAAATGATAAGATTTGAGAAGGATTGGTTCACGACTGAGTATGTGACTAGTGAGGGTGCAACACACAAGATCATGTTCACATCCTGGTTAGCTCACAAGCCGAAGGCAGTCTCCAAGATGCCTAGGAACCTTTATAGGAATGACTTCTGTGATGAAGTCAAATACATGATCACTGTGTTGAGCTAGATGTTGGGTTTCAAGGAGTTAGGGACATTTGAATCCTAGATGTTCATCCCCATCTGGATGGTCAAAGAAAACTTAGGGATGCTGCATTGGGCACAATCTATCAGCGACGCCATTCACATGCAAATAATCACGTTCAAGAAGGAAAGGTCATTCTTCATGACCTCATACATGGTGTATTCCTGTGTGGTCCAGTCCCAATTCAATGGGCTGGACAAGGTTGGCAGACTGGACAACCAACCAGGGGAAAGCCTGGTATATCAATATTACCCGCAACTAGAGTGAAAGCAATCATATCTACACTATAGAGGGGTGAATGATGCATTTCACATGTAGCTAGTCCGAATGATAGAAGGGGACCAAGCCAAGAGGCTATCTACAGATGCAACAACTGTAATAGATGCACATGGGAGTTTTTTCATCTAATTTGCCACATTCACATATATTAGGATGGAGGGATTTAATGGACATCCCTACATGTTGCCTAGATATCGAATGAACAAGATGGTCTTGATGGAGTTGGCAAGACAAAGTGTAGAGCCTTGTGAGGCCTATAGTGCTAAGAATGGTAAAGGGCACCTGGAGTTTCCAATTGAAACTGGTTGGTATAGATGCCAATCCCTGACTCAAGCCAAGTCATGCGCCCAAGAATTGTTCAACTTACAACCATTCTATCTGAACAAAGGTTTGACCCCTATAATAGAATGGAGAAATACACAAATAAGAAGTATCAGCATGTGCCTCATATCGAGGACTACTGGACCGACTACACGGATGAATAGGAGGTCAAAAAGAGAAAATATCAAAGGCTGATCTTAAAAAAAATGAGGACACTGGAGACACATGAACTACCTCCTCAGGTAAAGGAGGATGATTAGATTGTCCTACATCCTAGTTATGATATTAATAAAGTATACAATGAGACCCTACTTGATCTAGATTGGTCTCAGCCAGAGGAGACATCTATTGATGCCATAACTAAACCGATCCTGGATGCAAGCAAAACTTGGCTAGATAGTTACATCCTGGACCTAATGGCCAAAGGGGTAGTTGTCACCTATCCTAACAAGAAAGGGAAGAGGGAGTTCATCTAGATGGATGACAATTTTGATGACTTCCTGGTTACAAAGAGAAGAATCTAGGAAGCCAAGGTGGTTGAAATAGGATCATCCTCTCAAGCAACAATAGAGGGTGTCAACATTGCATCTATTGCTCCTCCTCCTACAGGACAAACCTTAAAGGATAGGTCGATAACATTTATTGGCACCGCCAGAAGTGTCAACGTCAATGACAGTTGAAGTAGCCTAGCCTAGTGCCCAGGATGTAACAGATGAGGTAAACATGCCTACGGTTTAGATGAGAGGGGCAATACAAAAGGGAAAGCATAAGGCAAAGGAGGTGGCATCCTCATTCGTCCCAATAACAACACCATCATCAGAGTCTGAAGAACTTGAAGAAATAGAAGACATCCCTCTAAGTTCACAAGAAGATATTGAACAAAAAAGGAGAGGAGACAAGAATTCATTCAAGTCAAATAGGAAAAGGATGAGGAGTTGAAGAAACAATAGGCAACTGGACCTCAACATATCCCATTGACAGAGGTGGTTGACCTAACCGATGATGATGTGACAGACAATATAGATGTCAACACTGTTGAATGCACAAGACAACTGAGGGGGTGAATCGGTTGTATCAAAAACCTTAAACTTTCACAAGCATAATCACATTCACTTCAATTCAACTAAGCCCTAATTCTGTTATGAAGATTAAACATGAAAATAGATAACAAAAACTTAATCACATCAACACCATGCACAAGAGAACACCATATTCTTATGTGGAAAACCCTAAAAGGGAAAAACCACAGCGAGGATTAGCTCACAATATATAGTAGTATCAATACCAAATTACAAAGAGGCTCACTGCCATAGGGCTCACTATCCAAAGAAATGCTCACTGCAATAGGTTCACTGCCAATAGGGCTCACTGCTAATAAGGCTCACTGCCATGAACTGATATAATACCATCTACCACATGCCTGAGTTCAATTCCATTGAAGCACAATATATCTCCTTTCATAGCCTCACAACAAACACATCCTCATCTTCGCATCCTCACCCATTTACATGAATTCTTTACACTTATTTATATCAATCATCAACCTTGAAACATACATCAACGTTGGCAACACACTCTACACTATTTGAAACAATCTTCAAGGTCAGCAAACATACATATTTAAAATTAGGTCTGGACCTAAACAATCTTGTGAATCAAATGAATGAAGGCAGAACACTTCACGGCTTAGCTTAGACCCAAATACATCTTCACACGCTTCAACATGCTTCTACAATCCATGAAACACATCTTCAAAGAGTGTTAGCACCCAAGTCGACCAAACTTGTGTAAACACCAAGAATACTTAGGCACATGCTTCCAAGAACTCAATCATAGCTTGCGGATCAAGCACAAGCCTTGAACACAATTTGGAGTCATCTACGAACAACATAAAATCACTTGGGAGCCAAAAAATCTAGCTGCAACAAATCTCACTTGAAGACAACAAATATCACTTGAAGACAGATCATAGACTGCTCACAACAAACACTGTCAAACTCTGCTACATAAGAACTTGCATTCCGTAGCATCAAATCACAAATCCTTTGGATTAAGATATCTAAGGACCTTATTAACATATGTCCAAAACCGCATTCCCTGAAACTACTCTGCAGAGAAATGCAGAGCAAAATACTTTCTCCCAGATACCTCTGCACAACCTAGAAACTTTGTCAATTATACTCTTCAAACTAGTGAACATAACTTCTACTACATAGTGATCCAAACCACCAAATTATGGATTTAGCATCTTCAAACACTTCTCTAAAACATATCCAAATCTCACACTTAGGTCTTCAACATAGAAGAAATGAGGAGCAAAAACATAGACAATATCCTGTAAGCCTGTTGGGTGAATCTTTTGTCGTTTAGCTAACTAACGGCAAAATGGTTATATTGCCACAGCTATGATGAGACAAAGTCTCTCCTCTCAGCAAGGGTAGGTTCCCTTTAGATAATGGATTATTTCTAATCAACAACTTTTAATACTTATATAAACTAAAACTATGTTTGGGGTGTTTTCATTTTATCTTATTCTCTTTTTTTAGAATAGATGTTTTCCTCTTCACAATTATAACCTCAATAGAATTGATATTTAGCAACTTATGAACTAAGACAAACCATAGAAACACAAAGTCTTCTATTGTTTGACTTATTTCCCACAAATAAATTTAATTGAATTCAAATGTAGCTCAAATTCTCAACTTTCACCCAATATGATATAACTAACTTGAACACAACAATTTATAGCACAAAGTCTCTAAACAATTATATTCTCACAAATGTAAACACAAACTCTTGCAATGCGAAAATAGCGCAAAGTCTATTTAACCACAACAATAACACTTCTCTCAATTTTCAATAAACTTCACTATTCCAACAATGATTCAATATAATATAACACCAATGACATAAGAACACTAATATCATAAAACAATATGATTCAACTCTAAGTTTGATATTCAAACTACTTGCTTATATTGATATTCACTTGAAAATTTGATAAACATGAAAAGCTCAAAGTCTTGATATGTTTTCCAATTCAGTAGAGTTTCTTTGCAATAGATAAAAGATAGATAATTACAAAAGAGGCCCTCTTTATTTATAGGGAGGAGCCTAGAGCAAAAATAGGAAAAACCTAACTACTTTGACTTATTTAAAAATAGGAGTCCTTATTGACTTTGGACTTTTTAAGTTTTTACATGTAATTACATATGAGAAAAGTACATGTAAAAATGTCCAAAACTAATTCAAAAGTACATATGAAAAATAGAAAATAAACTTAAGTTATGGAAAGCTGCTTCAACTTGCACTGCCTTCTTTCTTCAAATGGGCATCATACATGGTAAATGCAGCCTGCATCCCCAAACTATCTGGACTGATAGTGTTCCTAAAAATCATCCGAGCTCTGACTATTGCATCTCTTACTATTGTGATTGCTTTAGCATGACTAGTTAACTTGGCCTTTAGGTTATCCAAAATTAACTGGTTGTCCAGAATGTTATCCTTGGAAGAAACTGAAAAGGTTTTATCTTCAAACTCCTTCTGAAACATGTTCTCAAACTCTTGGATCATCTCATTCGTAGGAAGAAATTGATTATCCTTAGATACCAAATTGCACGGAAGCTCCTCCAACTTATGTAAGAGACTAACGTCATTTTGGTCACTCAACTTCTTGGTAGTTTCCAGATCCTTGATCAAATCCTTTAACACATTGCTTCGATATGTCAATGCTTCCTTAGTCTCTGTGTATGAATCTAGATTTGGAATAACACCAATTGATATCAAAGCATTGATTTTCAATTTCCTCATTTCTGTCCATTTATCATAGCTTTGACCCAAATGCTCAATATGCTGAGAAATAGTGTCAACCAAATCATGAAGCTCTGCTCTGACCTTCTCCATTTTACCTGTCTTCTTAGCTACATCTGTAAGAAGAGATACTCCCTGTGCACTCATATTTTCGAAATACTCCTCAACCACTTTTCCTTTGAGATGAGTCTTTTCAACCTTCTGAATAATAGGGTCTTCAACAGAAACAACTTTAGGAGTTACTGATTCAGAATTGAAAGTGATCTTCCTCACCACTGCAGTCAATTGTTCTACCATTGCCTTTTAATAATCCTTCATTTCCTTTTCTTTATCAAACTTTTAAATCAAAGAATCCAGTGCGGATTGCATATCAGCTTTTGTACTCTCATGTGTGATTTTACCAAGTTCAATTCTAGAAATAGAATAATCATTCATACTGAAATTCTCCATGGTGGCATCCTACAGGGGTTTAGCAATTTCCACAAATTTGTGTCCCTTATCTTCCAGCACTTGAGAAAGTGTTTTAGGCTTCTTTTGAGTCTTAGCCTTAACTGGCATTAGTTCACCAAAATCAAAATCATCTGGGGAGATGGCCTATTTATTTCTCTTGGGTGTATAAGCTATAATAGCCATGGAGGAAGCACATAAGTACTTACATTTGGATTAGGTCCCATTGTTGGTGTGGTAGGAATTGCATCGACACTTGAAGTAGAAACAATAGGAGTATCAGTAAACACTGCACCTAACACATCCACATTTGAAACTTGCTCAGATCCCAAAACAAAGTGGTCAAAGATCGATGAATCTCCAATGTCAAAAGATGATGAGGACAGACTAGGGATTGATTCAGAAGAACGAAGAACATTATCAAAAGCAACTTGAGGGTTATCAAAAATTGTCCTCGAAGATGATGGAGATTCAGAAGATGGAATATTGATAGGTGAAACTAGGATAGTAGGCAAAATAGACAAAGGAATTGAAATAGATACATTGGGCAAAGGAGAAAGGGTTTTAGTTTCCTATGGTACATCCCTCTGTGGAGACATAAATTCATCTTGCAAACCTTCTTGACCCTCTCCTATCTCTTTCTCTTCTTCTTCCCTCTGCTCCCCTGAAGACTTATCTTCAACCTCCATCTCCTCAGTAGCTGGCTCATCAGTCCTCTATTCCTCAACTTCCATTTCTTCGACCTCAGACTCTTTCTCTGTGACCTTGGCCTTTTTTTCCCTTAGACACAAATTTGATCCTTGGTTTGGAAATCTTAGACGTACCTAGAGTATCACTTTTATTCTTTGTCCTCGATTCATCCTTTTTACCAGTTTGCTCTAAAATCTCTTCTTTAGATCCAGTTACAAAATCCTTAAATGGTATGCCTTTGCTTTGGAGCCATAGGTTCGTGTTAGCCAACACAGGTTCAAACCTCTTCCTTAAAGAAGTCAATTCCTTATGAGACCATTGTATAGCAAGCAAGGGAGAATTAGCAACATTTTGATTGACATAGCTTTAATTAAGAACTTCTTCATCATCAATCATATCCTCTAGAATATCAGCTAGACCCAAATATTTAATTTGTTCTAGAGATAACCTGCTATAATCTAGTTTTCTAATTTCCTCCTCGATCCTCAAATCAACGCAAACATCTTCAACCATAGGCTCATGAAATTGAGTCTTCCTTTTAATTTTATCTTTCACACCCCTGTAATCAAACTTTGGTCTCCGTTTGAATTGCTTCATGGTCACCAATAGCATCTCAGTCTCCATAGCTCTAGCCTTTGCTATAGTTAACACTGAGTATCTGCCAATTTCAACTAGAAACCTGAATCCTGGTTTCTTCAACTCCATTTACTTGTTGTGAAAAACAATCATTTGTCTACACAATTCTATCAGAACAAGTTTATTCGAAGGAAATTTTGGCAACATGTAAGGATAGCCTTAGAAAAAACCAACCCTTAGATATGAAAAAGTCTGAAACTGTAAGAACATACACCTAAAACCATTCACAACTGACCAAGCCTCATCTGAAACTCTTCTCTGTTCTAATTGAGGATCAAAAAGACATAGGAATACTGCAAAGAAGGCATAATTTACCCTTCTAAAGTGATGGATTGAACCCTTCAATGCCAACTAAGGATAATATTGATACACAGGAACAACCCTCCCATCTCCGTCAGATGTCAGGAAAGATCCTCATTGAATTTGCTATGTACACAAGATAGGAAGTCATATAGAATTTGAAAGTAGTATGCACCTTGATCAATTGCTCATGGCTGATTTGTTCACCCCAAAAGATCACCTGCTTGCCCTGAAGTATAATTTTGATAAAATGATACATCCATTAGAGTTATTAGATCACCTACTTCCTCAACAAAATCACTTCGAGGAAAACTCCTTGGCCATCTAGACAAATTTGACCTTGGAGTTTTTAAGCCACTTATTATTAATTGTCTTCTTAGCCTTCTCAGAGTTTTTATCATATTCTTGCTGAGCAATAGTAAAATGAAGTTTTACATCAACCAAAGTGGGACACATGAAAACTTTATCAATAAACTCTGGGTCCAATCTTATGATCACATTACCATTTGCATCCACCAATGCCCTAGTGTCTTTGTTATAGAAATGAGCACACTGAAGAACAAACTCTATATTGTGTGCTGCCACTGGAAAAGAAGACACCAGGTGAATGTTACTCTTGACAATATTTTACATAAGAGGGCTGGGGTTATCTAACTTAGTCCTCTACAAATTCAGCCATGTCCACATGGCCAATCTCTGTATCCCGAATATCATCAACATTAGAGGTAACTGAGGTGATTAGAAAAATACCTTGGTATTTGTACTTCATTACTTTTGACTTCTTCGAAGACAACTCAGTCATTTGGAAGACCAACACTAGAAGGATGTCAATGAATAGAGCAAATTCGTAGAAGAAACTGCAACAAAAAGCCATGATCATGCAATTAGGGGAAATACGGTAATTGGAGGAGACTGCATGTTGACGATCATGACCACAGGAGTAAGCTTGAAAGGGCTAGAGCACAAGCAGGTCAAAAAAAGAGGAAAGCGGGCTTAGGAGAGTAAATTGGAAAATCTCCCAGAGTTAGAAAAAATTGAGGGAGTGAATGCACGGGCGGAAAAATTTGCCACCCTTGCATGTTAGGGACAGTTTGCAGGTGTCAGGGCAGAAAATTTTGTCGACCCTGCATATCGGGTGAAACAGATTTTCTTTTGTCTGAGTTTCAAATTTTGCCGACTCACTAGCATGATAGGGTAGGTTGCAAGTTTTCGTGTAATGGCGGCAAATTTCACAGACCATACATCTTGGTAATAACATACAAGTTCATTCATAGTTGGTAAAATTTGCCGCTATAACATATAATAAGAACTTGAGGGAAATACACAAATGTGCAGGCAGCAAATTTTGCCTACCTAGCACTTAGGGTAAACATTTTCTCTTCCACCTCAATGGTGATTTTTGCCGATAGTGCCTTTGTCAAAAACTATTCACTTATTTGCATTAATGGCAAATTTCGCTGCTTCTACACTTACGGGAAAAGTTAGGTTTTGACTAGATGGTAATTTTCACTGACTTGGCGGGTAGATTAAAACAATCAACAAAAACACACATAAGCGAAAAATGCCTTCTATACAAAAAAAATAATTTACAGTCAATAACAAAAATAACAAAAACCTAACATTGAAACAACAACTCAACATGAAATAAACGACCAAGGTTTTAAAGAGAAAAGAAAAATGATGCTTAGATTCACAAACAACTATGCATTAATAAAAAGAATTTAAAACAATAAGATTCCTTTAAACCTATTCACGAATCCTTTTAAACGAAAAAGAAAGATACCAAGTGAAAATAAAAACCTACCTCAACCTAAAAACAAAAACCCCAAATGGAATATCAAAAGCTTTGAACCCGCTCAAATCTGTAATCCACGCAAGTCAAATGATCTTAAGGAATTTTTACCAGTCGTTTGGAGGATGAAGGAATGTAAAACAAACTAAACAAAAGAATTAGAACAATTAAAAAGGTTTAAAACAAAGACAATAATGCCAACACGAGTGGCATTAATGTCACTGAAGTTTGTGCAATCCACCAAGATATTGTTCAGGCAGTCAAAATAATCGACATTACCTGTGATCAATACCATGCACGAGCGGCAGAATCGACCAACAGGGCATATTTTCAGTTTACATGTATAAGCAGCCATATTGACCGACATCACATTTTGACTTTGACAAAGAACATGCATGTTAATCAAAACGAGACACACATGTCTTAGCGGCAAATTTTGTCGACATTGCACATTAAAACACAAATATATGTAAGAGCGGCAAAATTGACCGACTCTGCACATAAAAACTTGAAAATTTTCTAACACCCAAAAATAGTCAAAATTGATATTTCGATAGGCTCATAACCTAATTGATTTTCATGAATCTCGAGGAATCAACTTAGGGGAATGTCACAAACCAATTTAAGATGTCAGATGACTTCATACGGGGCCAAGAGGACTTGTCTCGATTTGTGAACTTAGAGTGTAGGCTATGAAATGGACAAGTTTTGTAGGGGTTGTCTACAAAATGAGCGCAGCTAATTTTGAGAACAACAAACCCAGAATACTTCTTCACAACACCGTTTTTAGTATTTATCAAATTTTCTCAAAAGCACTTGGAAACCAACCATCAGGATCATATTCTTATCATCTTCAGCACATCTATAAGGTATTCAAATCACCTCAACACAATATCTCAATCAATTAACAACTGCAACAATAGAAGATATAGTTGACACCAATGACAACACAAACATGTTGACATCAATGACATCACCGATTAGCACATACTTGCAACAATCTCCCCTTTTTCATTGATGGCAACATATGATGTGAAAAACCATCATGACACAATTCTGCACTATTCTTAGTCTCCCCCTTTCATTTATACATCTTACTCTCTCTTTGTTTTTCACATGAACTCTCTCCCCCTTTGACATCAATGGCAAAGGGTAACACATCTTATTCAATCTTTCTCCCCCTGAGTGTGATACTGCACATACTTGCACTAATCTTCAACTATTCTGAATAACTCCTCCTGACTGCAACACTCTTCAATTCCACTACCTGCTCCCCTTGAGAGGTAGCCTCCACAATTAGTTCCTAGAGGAAACATCTGTACCAGAGGCTGACACAGGCTCATTCTTGACTTCATTGACATCCTTGTTGATCCATGTCTTGTTCATCTCCTTCTTGGTTTCTGCCAGATCATCCTTTTGCACTATTTTCTTCTTTTCTACTGAGTTATCCTTCTTCATGTTCTTGCTTCTGCAGAACTTTGCAATATGTCTAGCCCTATTGCAATCATAGCACACAACATTTCTTTGACTGTTGTTGCTTCCATTCATTCTGGACCTGCATTAGTTAGCATTGTGTCCAAATCTATTGCATGTAAAGAAACTGTGACTGAAGGATTGAGTATTCCTTCCATCACTATAGCCCTTCCTTATCTGACTTCTACATTCACTAGATTTATGACCAACTCTCTTGCAAGTAAAGCACTAATCGGAGAAAGATGGAACATTTTGATTCATTCTGCTCCTACAATGAGTAGCCTTATGACCAAATTTATTGCATGAATGACAATAACCATTGAAAGATGGATACCTTTGAGCATTTGGTTGCCTGACCAGTGGTCTTCTTGGTCCATTCCTTTGATTTTGGATCTGCTTGCCTTTGTCCTTCTTGTTCTCAGCATTCAATATTTGACTTGATTTAGCACATTCACCTTTCTCAAATCCCAAGCCTTCTTTGTCATTAGGGCTCTTCTGAATGTCAATCATCTCATCAAGTTTTACAGAACTTATCTTGAACTTTTCTTCATAGTTCTTTGCCTTCTCCAAGTCTAACTTCAGGTTCACAACTTCTTGCTCAAGCTTTGTACAGTCTTCAGTTTTGTCTTTCAAACATTCCTCAATTCTTGCTTTTTCTTTAACTTTAAATTTTAGATCAATCATGGATTCATTTGCTAACCTCAATTTTTCACTGTCCTCTTTATGTCTTTGTTTAATCTTCTTGACTTTCTCTCTTAACTTTCTAATGCATTCATTTTCTTCTTCAGATGTTTCTAGGTCTTCAAGAGCAATTTTGAGTTCTTCAATGTCATCAGACATGCATTCATCTTCTAAAGATTTGATATCATTGCAAGCCTCAGTCACTATTTTAGGTTCAACTTTAGAAATCAAAGACATATTTATTTGTTCTTCAGCAGCTTTGCATCCTATCAATACACCTTCATTTTTACCACTAATGACCTAGTGTTCAGTGTGATGCCTTTGCATGTACTTTGGCATTTCAGAGATTCTTTTCAGAGCTTCTTGTTCTTCATCCTGCATTTCCTTTTCTTCAGTTTCTTCGTCTTCTCTAGTCTATACTTCCCTTTTTGTAGCATTTTCTTTTTCTCTGCAAGGGAACCCATCTGAATCTGATACATATTCATTAACTTCTAAATACTTCTATATGTCTTCATCAACCTTGACATTGGTACTTTCAACAATCTTCCCTAGTCTCTTGTTATAGCATTGGTAAGCTTTGCTCCAAGTTGAATACCCAAGAAAAATACCTTCATCATATTTTGCATCATCCTTTCCTATTTCTTCCTTTCTTGTGATAAAACATTTGCTTCCAAAAAGTTTGAAATATTTAGTAGTGGGAGTCCTTCCATACCATAGCTCATAGGGAGTCCTTACATTATTTTCTTTCACATGTACTCTATTTTGTATGTAGACAACAGTATGAATTGCTTCTCTCCAAAATACTTCTGGTAGGTTCGCTTCCTTTATCATTGTCCTTGTAGCTTTTTGAACAATCCTGTTCTTTATTTCCATCACTCCATTCTGCTGTAGATTTCTAGGATCAGATAGTTGCCTCTTTATTCCATGATTCTCACATAACACATTAAACTCATTAGAAGTAAACTCTTCTCCTCTGTCAAACCTCAAACATTTGATCTTCATATCCAACTCATTTTCAACCATTGCTTTAAATGCTTTAAACCTATCTAAGGCTTCTGATTTTTCTTTAAGAAAAGTAACCCAAGTCATTCTAGAATAATCATCAATGAATAACATAAAATACTTGTCATCATGGAAACTTCTTACTGTTGTAGGACCACAAAGGTTTGTATGAACCAACTCCAACAATCCGATAGAGGATTTTTCTTCATCTTGTAAACTTCCTCTTGCTTGCTTTCCATCTTGACACTCCTTGCAGATGATACTGTTAGGTTTTGGAATCTCTGCCAGATCTTTCACAACTTGAGTTGAACTTATTCTTACCAGATCATCAAGATTGATATGACACAATCTCCTATGCCAGAGCCAACTCTCACTGATCTCAATCATAGAGAAATAATTATCACCTTGTCTGAGATGATAAAGGTTTCCTTCTATCCTCTTTCCAGTAGCTATCACAATTCTAGATTTCTTTCTAATCTTAAAAACATCATCCTAAAATACAAGACTGTATCCTTTTCTACACAACTGTCCAATACTCAAGAGATTTTGCCTTAAACTTTGAACATCATTATTATGATTTTTTCCATCGAGACTGATTGACCCTCTTCCACATATCTTAGCAGTACAGTTATCTCCAAATATAACTGATCCTTCATCACATTTCTCAAAATTAATAAACTTACTTCTATCACCGGTCATATGATTTGAGCAACAATTGTCAATAACCCAATAATTCTTTTCTTGAAAAGTACCATCACTATTAGGACTTACCTCTAGATTATTTTCTTTCATACATCCTTCAGGGTCAACACCACAAATGACATCCTTTGAATTAGTGAACAAGCAGTCATTATCTTCATTGTTTACAACATCATAGTAGATTTTCTCAGTTGCTCTGCTTTCATTTTCCTTTTTCTTACTTCTCAAAAATCCCTTTGGACATCTTGATGCATAATGACCAATCTTGCCACACCTAAAACACTTGAGAGACAACTTATTGCTATGCATAGCAGTATCTAATTTTATTCTTCTCCCAAAGTCAACCTCCATATTATCAACAATCTTCTGATCTATTTCCACAATCTTCTTAGATTTGTTAGTCCTAAGTGTAGTTACAACTGAGTTCCAGACAATATATACAAGAAAGATCAAATAGCTTACTATTCTCATTTTTCAAAAAACAAGCAGAGAAACATCCTTCCCATGCATCATCCCAGATCTACCTTAAGCTGTTAGGCTTTCTTCCAAGGAACCCTCGCTCTGATACCAATTGTTGAATGCACAAGACAACTGAGAGGGGGGTGAATCAATTGTATCAAAAACTTTAAACCTTCACAAGCATAATCACATTCACTTCAATTCACTTAAGCCCTAATTCTATTATGAAGATTAAACATGAAAACATATAACAAAAACTTAATCACATCAACACCATGCACAAGAGAACACTAAATTTTTACGTGGAAAACCCTAAAAGGGAAAAACCATGGTGAGGATTAGCTCACAATATATAGTAGTATCAATATTGAATTATAAAGAGGGTCACTGCCAAAGGGTTCACTGACCAAGGACTCACTGTCCAAAGAAATGCTCACTGTAATAGGCTTACTACCATGAATTGATATAATAGCATCTACCACATGCCCGAGTTCAATTCCATTGAACCACAATATATCTCCTTTCGCAGCCCACAACACACACATCCTCATCTTCTCATCCTTGCCCCATTTACATGAATTCTTTACAATTATTTATATCAATCATCAACTTTGAAACATACATCAAGGTCGGCAACACACTACACCATTTGAAACAATTTTCAAGGTCGCAAAACATACATAATTAAAATTAGGTCTGGACCTAAACAATCTTGCAAATCAAATGAATGAAAGTAGAACATTTCATGGCTTAGCTCAAACCCAAATACATCTTCACATGCTTCAACACACTTCTACAATCCATGAAACACATCTGTAAAGAGTGTTAGCACCCAAGTTGGCCAAACTTGTGCAAACACCAAGAATACTTAGGGACACGCTTCCAAGAACTCAATCATAGATTGTGGATCAAGAACAAGCCTTCTACACAATTTGGAGTCATCCACGAACAACATAAAATCACTTGGGAGCCAACAAATCCATCTGCAATAAATCTCACTTGAAGACAGATCACATACTGCTCACAACAAACACTATCGAACTCCTCTACACAAGAACTTGCTTTCCAGAGCATCAAATCACAAATCCTTTGGAATGAAAATAGATAAGGACCTTATTAATATATGTTCAAAACTGCAGCACCTGAAATTACTCTGCGAAGAAATGTAGAGCAAAATACTTTCTCCCAGACACCTCTGCACAACCCAGAAACTCTGTCAATTATAGTCTTCAAATTAGTGAACATAACTTCTATTGCACAGTGATCCGAACCACCAAATTCTGGATTTAGTATCTTCAAACACTTCTCTAAAAAATATCCAAATCTCACACTTTGGTCTTCAACACAGAAGAAATGTAGAGCAAAAACTCAGACAGTATCCTGTAAGCCAGAATACTTTTTCACAACATTTTCTTTAGTATTTATCAAAGTTTCTCAAAAGAACTTGGAAACTAACCATCAGGACCATATTCTTATCATCTTCAGCACATCTACAAGGCATTTGAATCACCTCAACACAATAACTCAATCAATCAACAATTGCAACAATAGAAGATACAGTTGACACCAATGGCAACACAAACATGTTGACATCAATGACAACACCGATTAGTACATACTTGCAACAAACAATATATTTGAGGTAACATCGGCTCCATCTGTAGCTCAAACTCCTATAGTACTTGCAGAATATCAACTCCCCATTTTGTCTAAGGTAATACCCTAGTCTCCTAATAAACAAGTTGTTGGAGAGCTTGTGGGAACTTCGCAGTAGGACATTCCACATCCAGATGTGCAACAAGAAAAGGATATGCAAGTGGAAGTCCCACATCATGAAGATATGCAACTTGATGCTCCACATATGAAAGTACCAAATCAACAGGGCATCCAGGCAGAAGGTCCACATCCTAATGTCCGGATGGAGGAAACTATAGAAAAGGAAGCCTCCCCTAAGGGTGAACATTAGGGTAAGTCACAGGATGACCATGTGGATATTCATCAAGAACAAGCCAAAGCTTCAGAGGAGGATATCCACATGGAGCAATATGGTGGAAAATTGCTTGAGAAGAGTGAACATTAGGTTGAACAGGTAGCACCACAATAGGAGAAGGTACAAGGAGAACAATATACTCCTGGGCTGGAGAAAGAGACACCTCTTGTTAAGGAACTTGATGTCAGCATGTCGCCTGTAGATGAGGCACATACAGAGCAAGGGCCAAAGGGTCCAAATTAGGATCAAAATAAAGGGTTGCACCAAGAGCAATAGGAAAAGATCCTGAAGGAGAATATTCACATTGAACCTCCTCAACAACAGGTAGCCCAACTGGATATCAGCGTTCAAAATTGGTTAGAAACATAGTTACAAGATCCTCATCTAGTTCATTTTTTTCCTCTTGATTTCAAGAGTATTTTTGAAGAGGAAGAAATAAGGCCAAAGAGAAAGGCCAGGGTTATGTTCTCAATAAGGAGAGATGCATCTAGATCTTGTATAACACAATTAGCCACTCCATCATCCAAAAGGACAAGGATAAAATAACGATGGCGAATTACCAAATCCAAACCATCAATCTAGGACATACCACCAGGGAGCAGGAAATTGATAAACTTTGAGGTAATGTCGGCATAGCTGCAGCCTGAATGGTATAAGACAAGAAGAGAAAGAGGGAATTAAAAGGACAAATTATCCAACTACAGAAATTCATCAAGTGGTTGGTCGCACCAGGATAGAAGGAAGCGGCAGATACACCTTCCAGTCTAGTTCTAGTCACACAAGACCAAGTTAAGTAATTGGATAAGAAGAAACATGTGGCAGAAGTCATAGAAGGGTAGTTTAAGGCATTCATGACAGACAATGAGGATGTAATAAAGGTTGTTGTAGGTAATTGGGATGCCCATTGCATCCATGAAAGTGAAAATTGCCAAATTCCAGAAGGAGACTACAAAGAGGATTGAAGAGAATGAACAAATAAGGAATACACTCAAGTCTATTTAGGATACAGATGACAACATATTACTGAAAGAGGGAATAACCACTAATTATAAGACGCTCCCATTAGTTCTTACATGGAACAAAAAACTCAATTTTGAAAAGAAACTACTGAAGGCATGCCAACATGAAGTTGAAGATCTAGGAAGGAAGCTACATGACATGCTGACAGAGGAGGTAGAAATCCTAGACAAGCTGGTTGGACAATTGCCAAGTGATCGAGACAAGTATAATCAGGATGAGGCTCCAAGGCAATTCAAGAGAAATTTTGAGCATGCATAGAAAGACCTTGCAACAAGATTCTCCAGGGGCACAGTAGATGATGTCATGGACAAGTACTCTAAAGTTAAAGAGTATAAGGGGAAGGTCAAGATAAGAGCTAACAGGTTAGCAAGTATTCAGAACCATCTGGAGGCCTTGTTTTTTTCTAAGGACAAGGCACATGTGTATGATAGGGGTGAGATTGTCAAATCATCCATTTTGTTTAGTATCTATAAAACTAAGATATTTGGAGAAGCCTTTATAGAGGATAATATTGGTATAGATATAGATTAAGGTTAGGCGTATATTCTTTGATTCTTTGTCACTCGATTGTCCAGATGTGATATCAAGATGAAGATACATCCTGATTATCTAGATGACGATACATCCCAATTATCTAGATGAAGATACATCTTGATTACCCAGATGAGGGTACATCCTGATTATCTAGATGAGGGTATAACCTGAAGGTCCAGATGAGGTATCTGAATGAGTTTGATGCTGATTGTTCAGATGAGGACATCCAGATGAAGATGCGGCCTGACTCATATGCCACATAGGTGAACATTTAGATTGTGAGCGACTTCACATAGAGTCAAGTCCTACGAGAATGCCAACTGAGACTACTGAAGATGTTGGAATCCTTTGGAGGAATATTCCTTGATGAAAAGTGTCAAACGGTCATTGAAGGTTGTGATGAATTCTCCTTTAGCTCTTTTGATATCAACAAATCTTTGATACATTATTGTTGCCTCAACATGGACTCTAAATCTGGCCATAAAAGCTTGTTCCATCATTAACCAGGTCGTCACATAATTTTGTGGTAGGTTGATGTACCATCCATAAGCATCCTCTCCAAGAGTATAGGGAAATAATCTGCATACCACATCTTCATGTTGAATTCTTACTTTGAAGCAAGCTTCCTTAAAGGTTCTAAGATGATCATCTACTGTAGATACCTAAATTTATCTATGTCTTGCTGTTGGAAATTAAGGTGTCTCAACCTTTGCAAATTCCTAGCATTATTTATTTATTTGTATATTAATTTATTGCCTAATTTTGTAATTACTTGTACATTCAGTTTGGTCACTTAGTTGAGGTGGCACGGTGACATGTCATCTTACTTGGAATGTGACTTGGATGGTCAAGTCAAACCTACATGGATTTGGGCTTCCCATTTGAGGTGGCATTAATATGCCATGTGTTGGCATCTTGTGGTGTGTGGAAGACAATATTCCATATTATAGAATCTATGACGCGTAAGAGCCAAGTTTGGAGATTCCTATGACAAGTGATGACAAGTGTCGGTGAGGATCTTTGCATGAGGGAAAGGCATCTTTTGGTGCCCAAGTTGGGCTATGACATGTTGTAAGAGGAATATGCTATATTTAGCATTGTATGATAGATTCTCTTACAACATTAAAGGTTGTTATCTTGGGAAAATCTATGAAAACTGTAAGATGCGTAAGAGCATCTGTCATAGTCTATTTTTAGCCTAGAGCGCTCCATATTGGGAAAGTCAAATCTGCCATGTATGATAGATGTAAGGGATTTATGCAAGGACAAGTGTCCTTTAATGTGGGATGATGGCCATGTGGCCAAGGTGGACGCCTATCCCAAGATGCTCCCAATATTTGCCTTGTAATCTCTATATATTGTATAGTTTGGAGTTGTAGTTGCATAGTGTTTTTATAGGTACTGTTATGCTGCTGGAATAACTCTAGAATCGACATTTGAAGACTCTTGTAAGAAATTGCATTGTAAGTGTATTGTAAACACCCATTGTTTCAGATAATACATTGTGCAGGTTTTAGAGTGTGGGGTTTTTTACCTGAAAAGGTTTTCCCCACGTACATGTTGTGTCAAATTCTCTCTGTCTACACTCTTGTATTGTATTTGCTGCTGTAATATCTCAGATATAAGTTTCATATTGCAACAATTGTAAAGGTTAAAATGAATTTGCATACCTCTCCCCTCATTAGATTAGTTTAGGAAGTGATTTCCACACACCTATCTTCCTTTCTGTTGGTATCAGAGCTTGGCCAGTTTTGGTCGTAGCTGTTGGGTAGGGGTTTTTTGTACTGATCTTAGATTAAGTGGGAGTCTGTGGAGAGTATTCTAAAATCTTGTTGTAGGAAAGAGATGGTAGGCACATCCGGAAGAATAGAAGTTGAAAAGTTTAATGGCAGCAATTTCGAGTTGTGGAAACTCAAAATGGAAGACATGCTCATTGATAGAGACCTATGGGAAGCAATTTCTAGTGTAAAACCAGCGGCAATGTCCCAAGATGATTGGGATGTCAAATATCGTAAAGCCAAGGGTCTTGTGAGACTTTGTTTAGCTGATTCTGTCCTGTTAAATGTTCATGAAGAGAAAACTGTGAAAGAGCTGTGGAAGAAACTTGGTGATGTTTATTAGGCTAAATCCCTGGTAAACAGGTTATTCCTACAGAAGAAGCTATATTCTTTGAGGATAGAAGATGGAGGATTTGTTTCTGATTACATGAATGTATTTAACATGTTAGTTGCACAATTGACATCCGTTGGTGTGAAGATGGAGGAGGAGGATTGCTGTATGACCCTACTTTGTTCTTTACTGGATTCATGGGACCATCTTGTTATGGCCATTAGGAGTACCACATCCGCTTTCAAAATGGATGAGGTGGTGCCTTTGCTGTTATCTAAAGAGATGCAGAGAAAGTCATCCGAGTCGGCCAAAGAAGCTCTTGTAGTTCATGGAAGACTCAAGGAGAAAGGGAAAAAGAAAGACAAGAAAGGTGAGAAGGGTAGATCCAAATCCCACAGGAGATCCAAGTCTCGTAGAAATTCCAAGATGCTATGTTGGAACTGTGGGAAAACTGGGCATTTCAAAAAGGAATGCAAAGAGGAGAAAAAGAAGAAAAAGAAGAAAAAGAAGAATGTCCCAGATTCATATTCTGACAAGTCACAAGATGATGATGATGCCTTCATTGCAGCCTTGGCCACCCATGTATCTAATGATGTGTGGTTGATTAATTCTAGTGCATCATTCCACATGACCTCGCATCGAGACTGGTTTACAAAGTATGAAGAGTTCGATGGTGGAAGAGTGTACCTAGGTGATGATTCTCATCTAAAGATAGTTGGCCGTGGAAGAGTCACAATCGGATTCCCTGATGGATGAGTGAAGGGGATCTCTGGGGTTAAGTACATCCTAAGCTTGGCACGAAACCTACTTTCTGTAAGTAAATTGAATGATGCAGATGTGCAAGTTGTCTTCTCAAAAGAAGGATGCAAGATGACTAGAGGAGCTATGGTGCTTGTGAAGGGTACTCAGAGAGGTACTTTGTTTCAGCTGGAGGCATGCATTTCACAATGTAATAGTTCTTTTGACTTGACGAAAAGAGTTGTAGTCACTTTATCCCCACCATTGGAACCAACAACTAAAAGATCTGTTGTATCAAATTCTGATGGTAGTGCATTTTGGGTACCTAAGGGTGCTCATGCTTTGGAAGTTAAGCTTCCTACTGAGAAGACAATGTTATGGCATAAGAGACTTGGCCACATTGATTAGAAGGGTCTTAGAACCCCAAAAAATAAAAACATCATTGAGGGGTTAGATGATTGTAATCTTGACTTTGACTTTTGTGAACATTGTATATATGGAAAGCAAAACCGTGTTCAGTTTTACTTGAGTTCTCAAAAGTCTTCTGGTGTTTTGGATCTTATTCATTCTAATATGTTTGGTCTAGTTAATGTTCCTTCAATCTCTAAATCTGTATATTTTGTATCTTTCATAGATGATTACAGTAGAAGGACATGGATTTATTTTCTCAGAAGCAAATTTGAAGTCTTTAGTCAGTTTAAAGAGTTTAAAGCTTTTGCTGAAAATCAAACTAGTAAAAAGATTAAGTGTTTGAGAACTGACAACAGTGGTGAGTTTTGTTCCACAGAATTTGATAAGTTCTACAAAGAACATGGGATTGAAAGACATAAGACAAATCCATACACCCTACAACAAAATGGAGTTGCAGAGAGGATGAACAGGACATTGATGGAGAAGGCTAGGAGTATGCTTAGTGGAGTTGGCCTCGAACAAAAGTTTTGGGCTAAAGCTGTTGCCATTGCTTGCTACCTGGTAAACAGGTCTCCTACATCAGCTCTTGTTGGTAAGACACCCATGGAGGTGTGGTCTGGTAAGAAGCCTTCAATAAGACATCTTCATGTTTTTGGTTGTGAGACATATGTTCATGTGCCTAGGGAGAAGAGGTCAAAATTGGAGAACAAGGCTGTTAAGTGTATCTTCATTAGCTATGGTGTTAGTGTGAAAGGATACAAGCTTTGGGATCCTATGGCTGAAAAAGTGTTGTATAGCAGAAGTTTTATTTTTAGAGAGCTAACACCTTCTTCCACTGTTCTACAACCAGAAGAGAAAGAAAAGAAAGAGGATGTGGTTCAGTTTCCTTCTACCCCTGAGAAGACTAAACTGAATGACTCTGTTGGATTTGATGATGAGGAGAGCTCTAGAAGCTTTGAAAGTTTAGAAGATGAAGTAGAACCTCCACCTCAGCCTTTGAGGAGGTCCACATGAATCAAGAAGCAACCTGAGAGGTTTGGTTATACATTGCTTGATTCTAGTTGTACTTTTGCTTTGCTTACTAATGCTGATGAGCTTAGAACTGTGACAGAGGCTATGGGCATGAAAGATGTAGGTTCCTGGAAGGAGGCCATGGAAGATGAGATGACTTCTTTGGAAAAGAATAAAAATTGGGACTTGGTGCCTTTGCATGATGGTCAGAAACCTATTGGATGAAAATGGGTTTTCAAGAAGAAATTTGGTACAGATGGCAGTCTTGAAAAGTATAAAATCAGATTGGTTGCGAAGGGGTATTCACAAGTGGAGGGAATTGATTATGGTGAAATTTTCTCTCCCGTTGCAAAGCTGACATCTATTCAGTTCCTATTATCTCTTGCAACTACTTATGATCTAGAGGTGGAACAAATGGATGTGAAGACAACTTTTCTTCATGGTGACTTGGAGGAAGAGATTCATATGTCAAAGCCAGAGCATTACATAGAAAAAGGTAAAGAAAATTTGGATTGCAAGTTAAAGAAGTCTTTGTATGGTTTGAAGCAATCTCCTAGGATGTGGTACATGAAATTTGATGCCTTTGTGTTTTTGATTAGATATCTGAGATCGAAATCAGATCATTGTATATATTACAAGTTTGACAATGATCATATTCTCATTATTGCACTATATGTTGATGATATGTTGCTGATTGGGAATGGTACGAGTATGATTTGTGATTTGAAGTCTTAGTTGTCAGCACAGTTTGAGATGAAAAACTTAGGGGTAGCCAGGTACATTCTGGTAATAGAAATTAGAAGAGACAGAGCAAACATAAAACTTTGGTTAAGCTAGAGTAAGTATGTGAAGACCGTGTTGGATAGATTCAACATGGCAAATTGTAGACCATTGTGTGTTCCTATTTCATTGGGGACAAAGTTATCTATGAATGATTATCCAAAGTCTCCTTCTGAGATGGAGGATATGAGCAAAGTACCTTATACTAGTGTTATTGGCAGCTTGATGTATGTTATGGTCTATACAAGACCAGACATTGCCCAAGTAGTGGGAGTCCTTAGTCGGTTTATGGCTAATCTTGGATGGGTACATTGGGATGCAGTAAAGCGAGTGTTCAGATATTTGTGGGGTACTTTTGAGTATTCCCTATGTTATCATGGTCATCATACAAGACCTCTGCATTCTGTATGTATTCATGGATTTGTAGATTTTGATTGGGTAGGTGACATTGACAATAGTAGATCCACCAGTGCCTATGTGTTTACTATGTTCGGTGGTGCAATTAGTTGGATGAGTAAGTGACAACCTATGGTTGCTTTGTCCACGATAGAAGTTGAGTATATGGCAGCAACTCATGCTTGTAAGGAAGCCATTTGGCTTAAGAGGTTGTGTTTAGATATTGGTGTTGATGCATGACAGATTACTAGTCAGAGTGCAATTTTCTTAGCAAAGAATCCGACTTTCCATGCCAGAACAAAGCATATTGATGTATAATTTCATTTTGTTTGAGACATGGTAGAGGATGGGAAGGTGATATTGGAGAAAGTAGACACTTTGAAGAATGTTGCAGATGCATTGACGAAACCAGTGGGCACAGAGAAGTTTAGATGGTGTTCGGAGTCTATGGGCCTTTTTGCCCCTAGTAGTTAAATCTTGTCATTTCTTTTGGCTCTTGCAAGGTGTTTGACAAGTGGGAGAATGTTGGGAATTAAGGTGTCTCAACCTTTACAAATTCCTAGAATTATTTATTTATTTGTATATTAATTTATTGCCTAATGTTGTAATTACTTGCACATTTAGTTTGGTCACTTAGTTGAGGTGGCACAGTGACATGTCATCTTACTTGGAATATCACTTGGATGGTCAAGTCAAACCTACATGGATTTGGACGTCCCATTTGAGGTGGCACTAATATGTCATATGTTGGCATCTTGTGGTGTGTGGAAGACAATATTCCATATGACATAATCTATGACGCGTAAGAGCCAAGTTTGGAGATTCCTATGACAAGTGATGACAAGTGTCGATGAGGATCTTTGCATGAGGGAAAGGCATCTTTGGGCGCCCAAGTTGGGCTATGATATGTTGTAAGAGGAATATGATATATTTAGCATTGTATGATGGATTCTCTTACAACATTAAAGGTTGTTATCTTGGGAAACTCTATGACAACTGTAAGATGTGTAAGAGCATCTGTCATAGTCTATTTTTAGCCTAGAGTGCTCCATATTGGGAGAGTCAAATATGCCATGTATGATAGATGTAAGGGATGTATTTGCAGCAAGGAAAAGTGTCCTTTGATGTGGGATGATGACCATGTGGCCAAGGTGGACACCTATCCCAAGATGCTCCCAATATTTGCCTTGTAATCTCTATATAGTGCATAGTTTGGAGTTGTAGTTGCATAGTGTTTTACAGGTACTGTTATATGCTACCAGAATAACTCTAGAATCGACATTTGAAGACTCTTGTAAGAACTTGCATTGCAAGTGTATTGTAAACACCCATTGTTTTAGATAATACATTGTGCAGGTTTTAGAGTGTGGGGTTTTTTACCTTAAAAGGTTTTCCCCACGTACATCTTGTGTCAACTTCTCTCTGTCTACATTCTTGTATTGTGTTTTCTGCTGTAATATCTTTGATATAAGTTTCATATTGCTGTAATTGTAAAAGTTAAAATGAATTTGCATACCTCTCCCCTCATTAGATTAGTTTAAGAAGTGATTTCCGCACACCTAGCTTCCTTTCACTTGCAAAACCTAGTTGACACATTACTAAAGACATCTTGCAACAATTTGTCCTAATCCCACTTTCCAATTAATTAAATAAATCTTATTTAATTAATTCCCCCTTTCACATGTCTCAAATAATTCAAATAAAATATTTGAATTATTCCCTCAACACTTCACATGCACAACTAATTTAATTAAACTTTTATTTAAATTAGACTTATCCAACACATGTCACATGACTACAACCCCTCACTTAAAGGAAAAAAATCTTTTTCACATGCATTATCTCAAGAATAAATTGGGCAAATTTATTTGATTTTACACCTCATCATATCCTCGAATTAGAAATTCCCTCTTATCTTGTAGTGGGGGGAAACCCTAGTCGATCTCATCCGTCCACATAGCACAAATCAACTTGCAATCACAACTGTTCATTCAAATCAGCCTTTCATATAAATCAATCCTCTCACAAGCCATTTGTATATAGAGCTTTTCAGTATTGTTATGCTATTGCAATGGTGAGAAACCAACATCCCTCTATCAACAACCTTCAAAATCTTGCATTCTTAATGGAGATAAATCAGCTTTAGCGTGGATTTGGTTTGCATTTGGGTTTATTGTTTTGATTTTCATGTTATCTCGTGCTCTATTGTGCTAGTTAGGGTTTGATATCTTGCTGTTTTAGTTTTAAACTTGATTTTTACCCTGACGACATTTTTCATCATTCTATCCTTTCATCTTCATCCCATTTCCTTATCTTCTTTGAAATGATGTTACTTGATCGCAACATCATCTCAAAGAGGGGCAAAATGTAGATACCTAAATTTGTCCATGTCTTGCAACACCTAGTTGACACATTACTAGAGACATCTTGCAACGATTTGTCCTAATCCCACTTTCCAATTAATTAAATAAATTTTATTTAATTAATTCCCTCTTTCACATGTCTCAAATAATTCAAATAAAATATTTGAATTATTCCCTCAACACTTCACATGCACAACTAATTTAAATAAAATTTTATTTAAATTAGACTTATCCAACACGTCACATGACTACAACCCTTCACTTAATGGAAAAAGGCCCTTTTCACATGCATTATCTCAATAAATCAAATAAATTGGGCAAATTTTTATTGGGCAAATTTATTTGATTTTACACCTCATCATATCCTCAAATTAGAAATTCCCTCTTATCTTGTAGTAGAGGGAAACCCTAGTCAATCTCATCCATCCACATAGCACAAATCAACTTGCAATCACAACCATTCATTCAAATAAGCCTTTCATATAAATCAAACCTCTCGCAAGCCATTTGCATATGGAGCTTTTTAGTATTGTTATGCTGTTGCAACGGTGAGCAACCAACATTCCTCTATCAACAACCTTCGAAATCTTGCATTCTTATGTGAGGTTGAGAAGAGCAATGGAGATAAATTGGGTTTAGTGTGGATTCAATTTGCATTTGGGTTTATTGTTTTGATTTCCATGTTATCTCGTGCTCTATTGTGCTAGTTAGGGTTTGATATCTTGTTGTTTTAGTTTTAAACTTGATTTTTACCCTGACGACATTTTTCATCATTCTATCCTTTCATCTTCATCCCATTTCCTTAGCTTCTTTGAAATGATGTTACTTGATTGCAACATCATCTCAAAGAGGAGCAAAATGTAGATACCTAAATTTGTCCATGTCTTGCAACACCTAGTTGACACATTACTAGAGACATCTTGCAATGATTTGTCCTAATCCCACTTTCCAATTAATTAAATAAATCTTATTTAATTAATTCCCCCTTTCACATGTCTCAAATAATTCAAATAAAATATTTGAATTATTCCCTTAACACTTCATATGCACAACTAATTTAAATAAACTTTTATTTAAATTAGACCTATCCAACACATGTCACATGACTACAACCCCTCAGTTAATGGAAAAAGCCCCTTTTCACATGCATTATCTCAATAATAAATTGGGCAAATTTATTTGATTTTACACCTCATCATATCCTCAAATTAGAAATTCCCTCTTATCTTGTAGTGGAGGGAAACCCTAGTCGATCTCATCTGTCCACATAGCACAAATCAACTTGTAATCACAACTGTTCATTCAAATCAACCTTTCATATAAATCAAACCTCTCACAAGCCATTTGCATATGGAGCTTTTCAGTAGTGTTAAGCTGCTGCAACGGTGAGCAACCAACATTCCTCTATCAACAACCTTCGAAATCTTGCATTCTTATGTGAGGTTGAGAAGAGCAATGGAGATAAATTGGGTTTAGCATGGATTCATTTTGCATTTGGGTTTATTGCTTTGATTTCCATGTTATCTTGTGCTCTATTGTGCTAGTTAGGGTTTGATATCTTGCTATTTTAGTTTTAAACCTGATTTTTACCTTGACGACATTTGCATCTTGATGTTATTGATACTTTGGACATAATTTGTCTAGATTCTTTGGCATATCATGATATACTACGAATCTGATAGGGGATTCGACATTAAAGGAGGTCATTGGGACTTGTAAAGGTGCAATCAGAGAAGCAAAAGCAATATTTCTTGGTTGTGCACCAACCGAGCTAGTCCTTCTTTGTCTGTTAGGCAATTCATTCAAAGGACCGCTATATCTTGATTTTGTTGCTGGCTGATGAGCTAGTTTATGAGGTCCAATTGGACTTTGAAGTTTATGACAAGATCTCTTCATGATCATGTCCAGGAAGAGAAAGGACAAGGATATTTAGCATTCACGGGCCACAAATCCTGATCGTTTGTTTTTTGAAGTGTAATTTGAACCATTCATTTTTGTAACTGATTATGGATCCTTGTTCTATAAAAGGCATATGAATTGTTGTAATTAAGGAGATTGAATTGTTGAAACTTGCGATGCATATGTGCAAGAATTGTAACTTTTTTATTTTTTGTTGCCCCAAATTTTAAACCTGAAATTTTTTAAATTTTAGTGCATAGGAACTGATGCACAATCCTCTTAAAGGTATAATCATTGCCTTGCCCCAATTCAGTCATTTTCCAAAAGTTTTAAAGACTTAGGGACATTTTTACGAGTCTTTGTCGTCAGGCATTTTTCAAGTTCATGAATCCTTTGTTTCCCTGACTTATGTTCTTAAGTTCAAGAAATGGCTAACTTCCTAACTTCTCCTTTGTGTCGGGGAGGTTCAAAGTCTTTGAATGTCGCTCTAACAGTTTGAAGAATCGTAAGAGCTCCGATGCCCCGACCTCACTCATTGTTGGGAGTTTTCAAATTTTGTGAACTCCTTAAAGTTCAAGGTTCTGAATCTGTCCTGACTCCCGACTAATCAACATCTTTGCAGTGTTCGTGAATTCTGATTTGATGGTTGTGTTTCCTAGTTTTCAAGGTATCGTCAGCTCATCTGATTACTCATGTGGTATGCAATGAGAATGTCTTTTCAGGAGTTATGAAATGCGAGCTCAATCTTAAGACTCGTTTCTCAAGGTGCAAAATCAATGATACATTAATTACCTCTTAAATGACAAGTGTAACAGAGCTCACTGAGGTGGTAGCATGACATTATCAAGTTTAAAAATCATCATTACTTGCTGGTGTAATTAAATAAACCTGACTGTAGAGAAAGGTGACGGTGCTTGCTGAGTTTAATCTTGCTTATCGATCAAGTCATTTTTCAGAATGGGACTTCCTACGAATAATGAAATTTGGGATGATGAGCCTATGCATGTCCTACAACCTGATTTACATTGGCCCAAGGAGGAACATATTGATATCAGCTCTCAGTTGCGCACAGTTGCTTGGAAGGAGAAAACCAGTTATGCTGAATACCGCAGGGCAATTTTCATCTTGGAGGAAGAAGAACGTGTTGAGTTGTGCCAACTTTTTATGGAAATACACCTGGAATTGGGGGTAGTCTAATGCCACTTGTCTTGCATGCATAAAGTTCTTTTGTAATTAGCGATGGTAATCACAATTTTGATGTAACGTAACCATTTCCATTTTAAGGTCACTTTCTTGATAGCGGTTACTTAAAAAGACCATTTTCGAACAATTATGATTTTTGGGGGAGATTTTGAAAAACTATAAAGGAAGGACTTTCGAAGGGGAGGGGTATCTTTTTCCAGCTGTCTGTGAACAGGGGAAGGGGTGCAAGTTTATTCTATTTTATTTCCAGTTATATTTTTCTTAGCTCAGCTTATGTATCGAGGCATTGTAGAAAATTTGAGTTTTGTTATATTGAAGAAATGAAGAATTACTTATAGAACTTTGTGTCTCCTAGTATCTTCTATGATTGCAATTTTTCTTGTGTCAATTTGTAATCTGTCTTCAATATTGCTTCTGTTATGTTGGTATGTGTTAAGGAAGAATATAGCTATATCTTTAAATTAATTTGTGAGTGTTGGATAGGTGGGCTGTGTATCATTTATCTGCATTCATTTCTTTCTGAAATCAATCATGCACTTCTACTTCATGGTGATGGGTAGATGTTAATGTACCTTTCTTACTTTCTGGTTAAAAGCATACCCCCATATTTTTATTCATTGCATATCTTAAGAGGGAGCTGTACCTCTAAAATTAAGAGGAAGGTTGTCAATCCAATGGCAACTTCTCCAACAGTTAGTACTGTTTGTTCTTCTTCTTAGGGGTCTTGAGTCATTTTCTGCATTTATTTTCAAAGGACAAATCTGTTCACTAACAAATTTTTGGTGACTCTACTGGAGATTCAAAAGTGATTGACCAATGAAGATGCCTCCCCAAGGATGGAGGTTGGTGGCTCTACAAAATGAAATGTATCCAGAAGCAATTTATTGCAGCAAAGATTCCTGTCTGATTATTTTTCAGATTTGCATTATGGCCTTAGTTTTTTCATAGCCATGGAGAAATTATTTTGGTCCTCTTTCTTTGCCAGTATACTCACCATTGCCTGAAGGATCAAGAAAGCATTTCCTGAAGTTTAGTGGAGAAGGTTCTCAAGATGCTGAAAACCACATTCTTGCATTCACGGTTGCATGCAAAGTTTTGGGGGTAAGTAAAGAAGATATTTTTATTCGGCTGTTTATTGAATCTCTTATTGGGCCTGCAACAAAATGGTTTCATCATTTAGAAGGAAAATATATAACTAATTGGGATTCATTGAAGACTAAGTTCTTAGCAAGATATAATGGGCCTGGTGATGAATTTACCCTATTGTATCAATTTTTCCATATTCACAAGCAAGATGAAGAATCCATCAGAGATTTTGTAGATAAATTTAGTCAGCTGTTAAAAAAGATTCCTACTTCTATTCAACTAGGTAAACAACTCTAGCTATGTACTTTTATTTCTACATTGCATCCAGATGTTTAGTTTGAATTGAAAAGGAGTAAAGTAAATGACATAAAAGTTGCTCAGCAAGAGGTGGTAAAGATTGAAGATGATTTGATATTAAGTGGTTTATGGAAAAGTCAGGTTATGAGTAATTTGAATAGTGAGTCTATGAAGAAACCTATTATGCACAAACAAAATTTTCAGCCTATAGATTTCCATAATATTCAACCCCCTTCTATTGAATGCTTCAATCTCTCTATTTTGATTCCAAACATTTTGGTAGAAATGAAGTAAGTGCCATAGAAATTAAATCTCATTTGGATAGGAGAGTTGAAGCTTATTATTTGCATTATGAAGAAGACAATGATAAATCCCTAGGTTCCCCATACAATGTGGAAGATGAGCAACCTGAAGTTACACAACATGAAGATGAGGTGTTGGATATCTGCTCTCTGGAGTGCATGCAAGTTGAATATGAGACTTTCACATTTCCTGAGTCGAGTAATCCAGAGGCATGGCTGCAAGAAGAGGTCATAAATGATCTTATCCATCCCAAAAATTTGAATGCTGAAATTTTTAAACAAGATTTGAAGGCCACTCGTGTCTCCTCTGATAAGAAAGAAGCATTTGATAAAGTAGACAAAGAAGGGCCTAGTGAGGAATCTACTTATCCTATAAGTAATGATGAAGACTTCACCTCTTATGTATCTACATCTCAAAGTAATCAGGTACTAGATGATCTTGTGCAAGTAAGCTCTTTGAAGGGTTTTTATTGTAATATGCATTTTCAACCCAATATGGTGCAACCATCTTTGCTTGGTAAATAATCTCATGCCACAATGCATCATTTGCAAAAAGAGGACAGCAATATGGAGGCTAAAAATTCTTTTGAAATGCCTCCTAAGGAAGTAGCGAAAGCATGTGAAGAAAAATGTAAAAGTGAAACTATTTCTTTAGTGCACATGAAGTCAAAGGGTGAGGATAAAGGTTATGGTTTGATTCTTCCTCTTCAAAATTCTCTTTCTTTTGGGAGTTATTCATTTGAGTTTGCACAAAATTGTATCAAAGAAAAAGATCCTATTGTGTCTGCTTGTGATGGTATATATAAGATGCAGGATCCAAAAGAAGAATTCAAAGAGATAGATCACTTCGAGTGTGATGATGAGGCAGACGCAGTTGATGAAAAGGAACACGGTGAAGTATATATTGTAAATCAGAATTTATGTGTGGGTTGTCAAATCTAGGGGCTGGTTTCTCTGTGGTTGCAAGAGGTCATTCAGACGGATGCTGGTAATTATGTTTTGGACAATGCTGGTATGAGCCGTCCATTTGAATAAGTGTACAATGAAGAATGGCTTCTTGAGCATCAAGTCATATTCAAAGAATTCTTGTATGGTGCCATTTTTATCAGCCTAATCATGGTGATCACAAGTTTGCAACTGGTTGCTTGTGGGCTTCTTATGCATCCGGTATTATTTTGCACAGGCTGTTATTTCTCTTAGCCCATTAATGGATTTGCATGATCACTTTGGAGTCTCTGAAGGTAGGACCTTCCTACCATGTACATATTAGGAGTTTTTGTTGTGTTGGTAGTCTAGTTTCCTTTCCTGTTTGCCTTGTTTTTGGCTTGTTCTGGCTCCTTTGTCTCTTGTGCTCTCTGACTCTGTTTCCCAATGGATTTGTGCATTGGTCCACGCTTGAGGTTCTGGGTTTGTTTCTTTCTCCTTTGTAGTTCTCATCCTCAACTAGAGCCTATTATTACCCCAAATTTTAAACCTAAAAATTTTCAAATTTTAGTGCATAGGAATTGATGCATAATCCTCTTAAAGGTATAATCATCACCTTGCCCCAATCCGGTCATTTTCCAAAAGTTTTGAAGACTTGGGGACATTTTTATGAGTCTTTGTCATCAGGCATTTTTCAAGTTCATGAATCCTTTGTTTCTCTGACTTATGTTCTTAAGTTCAAGAAATGGCCGACTTCTCCTTTGTGTCAGGGAGGTTCAAATTCTTTGAATGTCGCTCTAACAGTTCGAAGAATTGTAAGAGCTCCGATGCCCTGACCTCACTCATTGTCGGGAGTTTTCAAATTTTGTGAACTCCTTAAAGTTCAAGGTTCTGAATCTGTCCCGACTCCAAACTAATCAACGTCTTCGCCGTGTCCGTGAATTCTGATTTGATGGTTGTGTTTCCTAGTTTTAAAGATATTGTTAGCTCATTTGATAACTTGTGTAGTATGCAATGAGAATGTCTTTTCAGGAGTTATGAAATTCGAGCTCATTCTTATGACTCATTTCTCAAGGTGCAAAATCAATGATGCATTAATTACCTCTTAAATGACAAGTGTAACAGAGCTCACTGAGGTGGTAGCACAACATTATCAAGTTAAAAAATCATCATTACCTGCTAGCGTAATTAAATAAACTTGACCGTAGAGAAAGGTGATGGTGCTCTCTGAGTTTAATCTTGCTTATCAATCAAGTCATTTTTCAGAATGAGACTCCCTGTGAATAATGAAATTGGGATGATGAGCCTATGCCTCTCCTACAACTTGATCTACATTGGCCCGAGAAGGAACATATTGATATCATCTCTCAGTTGTGCACAGTTGCTTGGAAGGAGAAAACTAGTTATGTTGAATACCGCAGGGTAATTTTCGTCCTAGAGGAAGAAGAAGAACAGGCTGAGTTGTGCCAACGTTTTATGGAAATATGCTTGGAATTGGGGGCCGTCTAATGCCACTTGTCTTGCATGCATAAAGTTCTTTTGTAATTAGAGATGGTAATCACAATTTTGATGTAACGTAACCGTTTCTGTTTTAAGGTTACTTTCTTGATAGTGGTTACTTAAAAAGGCAGTTTTCGAACAATTATGATTTTTGGGGGAGATTTTGAAAAACTATAAAGGAAGGACTTTCGAAGGGGAGGGGTATCTTTTTCCAGTTGTCTGTGAACAGGGGAAGGGGAGCAAGTTTATTTTATTTTATTTCTAGTTATATTTTTCTTAGCTCAGCTTATGTATCGAGGCATTCTAGAAATTGAGTTTTGTTATATTGAAGAAATGAAGAATTACTTACAGAACTTTGTGTCTCCTAGTATCTTCTACGATTGCAATTGTTCTTGTGTCAATCTGTAATCTGTCTTCAATAGTGCTTCTGTTATGTTGGTATGTGTTAAGGAAAAATATAGCTGTATCTTTAAATTAATTCGTGAGTGTTGGATAGGTGCGCTGTGTATCATTTATCTGCATTCATTTCTTTCTAAAATCAATCATGCACTTCTACTTCATGGTGATGGGTAGATGTTAATGTACCTTTCCTACTTTCTATTTAAAAGCATACCCCCATATTTTTATTCATTGCATATCTTAAGAGGGAGCTGTACCTCTAAAATTAAGAGGAAGGTTGTCAATCCAATGGCAACTTCTCCAACTGTTAGTACTGTTTGTTCTTCTTCTCCAGTGTCTTGAGTCATTTTCTGCATTTATTTTCAAAGGACAAATCTGTTCACTAACATTCCTCAAGGTTCTTTCTCATTCAATAAGAACATTTGCACATTTTGATCAAATTGATGAATCGAAGACTCTGATCATTCCTACATTGTAAATCTTAAGTAATCATACATTGATGAATAACAATGAAATACCAAATTGCTACATCCTCTTGGAGTGTGTTTGAATGTTATCATGCTATTCTCAATTTCCATTGAAGATTTGCATCTCTTATATGTCGCTATGGAACTCCTAGTGAAGTATAAGTAGATTTCTCTTTGATTTGTAAATTTGACAAGGTGTATGTGTGATTACTGAGAATTTAGCTTTCTTAGAAACTTTTTCCTCTCAAACCTTATCTTTTGTCTTTTATTTCACAATTATCTTAAATAAGTGCAAATAATGTAAAATCCTAAGGAAGTATCTATAAATGATGGTAAATCTAGCAGTTTAAAGATCATCTTTTAGTGATTTCTAAAAGAATTGATCAAATTTCAACTAATTGGAGATAGTTTCAGAAGAATTGATCAAAGTTATATTAAATCTAGAAGAATTTGCTTAAAGTTTGTCTTCTAATGAGTAAATCTAATGAGATATATGCAGAATAAGTGTAGATCATGCAAGATCGTAGTGATATTTGCAAGAAATTTTTGGGATCAAGAAAAATAAATGTAATCTTTGTAAGTCTCCATGTGAAAAACAACAATACAATGACCTTGAGTGATGACAAGTGTGTCAAGAATTGACTACCAGAGCCTTGGGCTAACAAATTCCTCCTGGATTTGCTATCTTTCAAGAGAGATAGGGATTTCTATTGTAGAAAAATCTACTTGTGGAGTAAAATCATCATCAACATAAGAGGCGTTAGGAGGACCCATACGTAATCATCAAACAGAAGATAGTTTGTCTTTAAAGATCCTGCTTCGAATAACCTACAGTGAGTTGACATGTCCCATACGTCATAAATTTGGTATTTCGACTAGAAATCCTCTTGATCTTGACAAATATCCTTGTCCTTACTCTTCCTGGACATGATCACGAAGAGATCCTGTCATAAACTTCAAAGTTCAACTGGACCTCATAAACTAGCTCATCGGCCAGCAACGAGATCAAGATATAGCGGTCCTTTGAATGAATTTCCTAATAGACGGAGGACTAGTTTGGTTGGTGCACAACCAAGAAATCTTGCTTTTGCCTTTCCAATTGCACCTTTACAAGTCTTGATGACCTTCTTTAATGTCGAATCCCTATCAGATTCATAGCATATCATGATATGCCAAAGAATCCAGATAAATTATGTCCAAAGTATCAGTTACATCAAGATGCATATGATCATCTTAGAACCTTTAAGGAAGCTTTCTTCAAAGCAAGAATTCAACATGAAGATGTGGTATGCAGATTATTTCCCTATACTCTTGGAGAGGAGGCTTATGGATGGTACATCAACCTACCACAAAATTATGTGATGACCTGGTGGAACAAGCTTTTCTGGACAAATTCAGAGTCCCTATTGAGGCAACAATAATGTATCAAAGATTTGTTGATATCAAAAGAGCTAAAGGAGAATTCATCACAACCTTCAATGATCATTTCTAAAAGGCTTATTCAAGATTGATAGATCCTTACAACATCATTGAACATATGGCCTTGTTGGTATACTATTTAGCTCTAGATCCTTTGACTGCAATGTTTGTAAGGAGGAAAAATACTCAAGTGATGAATTTATCTAGTGCCTATGCCGAAACAGTGAAAGTAAACACTGAAATGAAGCAAGTAGGATACGATCCATTATAGAGCATTGTAAATCTTGTTGTTTCAAGTCAAATGTAACAAATCAATGGAGCTTTGACTAATCACACTCCTACAATCAATCCTTTACGTGCTTTTCCACCAGGTAACATGTATCTATTGAACACATAGAAGTACCAAGAAGGGGGGGTGAATCAATACTTAATCAAATTACTTTACTTTCAGCAGCATTCAAGCTAATGTTAACATTTAAAGCATGACAGATACAAGAACTCATAAGAACACAACCATAACACTAGATTTACGTGGAAAACCCAAGAAGGGAAAAACCACGGTGAGAAAGCTTTTTGGATCTACTGTTCAAATCTAGCCTCACAAATAAATACAAGATTACAATATTATTTATGGGATACAACCCAAAGGAAGCTGCAACTCCCTAAACAGTTACAACTTTTGCAAAATTTATCTCAATGTTTTTCATACAAAACTGAATGTTGATCACTTCAGCCTCTGTACAACTATCTTTCTTTCTTACAACAACAATACCAACTTTCACAACATGAAAACATCTTAAAAACTCTTCTTTATCACCACAATATCCATAATCTCCTCTGCTTCTATTTTATATCACATGAACTGATCCTTAGCACATTTCATCATCATATCTGCTTTAGCAGTAAGTTTATTCATATATTTCCAATGGTTTCACACAACGCCTACTTCATACATTTCTTGACACATTTGATCTTACATTTATATCCTCTGTAAGCATCAAGATCTTTCTCCTTGGTCCGCCAAGATGAAACAAATAACATGAAACATGTAGTGGCCATAACAATTGGCTCCCAAACACATGTGGTAAGTAAAATTCCAATGCGGTTCAAGAGAAAAACATAATTAGGTCCTATTTTACCTTAGTACACTCTTCCAAGCTCAAACACACTCCTCACATAGAACAAAAACTTCATTATACACCAAGTTGGCTCTGCAACACTTATCCTTCCTTGTATTTGACTCCAGACCCAAAGCTATACTGGAGAAGACAAAATTACATCATGTGGACCACTTACTGAATATTATATGACTTGAAAAACATTCATGTATACTTTTGTTAACATCTCAGGGTATTTCATGCTAGAGCAAACACTTGATCTCTAATGATGGTGTCCTTGACAACCTCTACTTACATAGTCTTAAGATAAAACTATGAGAACCATGATTGCGGTAAACTTAATCATTTGAAACTTGAACATCACATACCAACCAATCATAAGCACCTATCATTCAATTAGCAAGACCAGTTACAACTTGTGGTGAACTGCGGTGGCTTCCACTATCTCCCATGGTTTACCTCAATTAGAACCAAAGCATGTCTTCCCACAACTGACTCCAGAGAAGCAGCTGACTTACATGTTATCATCTGAAACTTGAAGCATACATACTTTTAACTCATATCTACCTATTCTCAAAGCTGCAACATCATATCTTCATTTGTGGGAGGTGCAAAGCATTCTCTTGTCTTCCTATTACTACGCTACCCTGTTTCTACATTGTATTCACACTTCTGTCTCCAAAAAATCTTGCGGTAAGTTTAATGACCTCAAACTTGAAACATAGGTACTTGAGTGCAATATCTATCCATTAGTCCAATCCATAGGCCCTTACCTTCAACTGCGGTAGAATGCGGCACCTTCTTGCGGCACCTTCTTATGACCCTATAGCAGCTTCCCTGACTTGTACTACACTTAGACAATTTCCTTCAATCTTTTACAACTTTCTTTGTCATGTGGTAAGTATCATGAGTTCATATCATCATCATTTAGCAAGACCCAACTCTACTCAACACAGACTTCAACCATAAATATATCAAGACTTATGAACTTACACATGAACTATAGAAGATATGGTATGATCGTGTATAGATGATATTGATCCATCTCCTTCTATATAGATGATACTGATCCATCTCCTTTGGTTGTAAAGCATATATTCATCCTTCTGCTCTTTGCTTTACAATACATCTAATCACTTATTCTATAATGTCTTCATTGATCACCATACTGCTACAATCTCCCTTTGTCATCATTTATATTCTTCCGTACTACAACACTCCATACCACTGTTGACATAAATGACATCCCATATGCTACAATCTCCCCCTTTGTCATTGATGGAAACACTTGATCTGATATGCATATATTTCTCCCCCTTTTACATCAATGGAAAAAGACTATTAAGATCTTAAGTGATTTTGTCGGTAGCCTACTGCCTCGAATGACTACAACACTTGGTGCACCAAATGAGACCTCCCCTAACATTTACTCACCCACCCCAACATGTTGGAACTATCAGTTCGTCCCCACGAGTTGTGGAATGCAAAGTGTCTCTTCTAGCACCTTTCCACTACATGAAACTGAAGCATTTTACAAGAATGCATTTGATTTCGGCACGGTTAAATGGTCTAGAGTTGACCAAAACTAAGAGAGGTTATTATGGACGGACCCCATGTGCACCTGTAGGTCTAAAGGGAACATTCCCAGCTACTATGAATTCTGAGAACTGCTCCGTCAAAGTTTCACAGTTTTTTGCTTTTAAGGATCTTAAGTGACTTTGCCAGTAGCTTGCTGCCCCAAACAATTGTGACACTTGGGGCACCAAATGAGACTTCCCCTAGAATTTAACCACCCACTCTGATGCGTTGGTGTTGTCGATTTGGCCCCACGAGCTATGGAATGCAAAATGTCACTCCTAGCACCTTTCCACTGCATGAAACTGAAGCATTTTGTAAGAATGCATTTGATTTCGGTAGCTTCAAATGGTTTGGAGTTGACCAAAACTAAAAGAGGTTATTTGGATGGATCCCACATACACCTGTAGGTCTGAACAAAACATTCCCTTCTACAACAAATTCTAAGAACTGCTACACCAAAGTTTGGCAGTTTTTTGCTCTTAGGGATCTTAAGTGACTTTACCGATAGCCTGCTACCTCGAATGACTGCGACACTTGGCGCACCAAATGAGACCTACCCTAGAATTTATCCACACACCCCGATGCATTAGTGCTATTAGTTTTGCCCCATGAGTTGTGCAATGCAAAATGTCACTCCTAGAACCTTTCAACTACATGAAATTAAAGTGTTTTGCAAGAATGCATTTGATTTTGGCATGGTCAAACAGAATGGAGTTGACCAAAACTGAAAGAGGTTATTGTGGATGGACCCCACATGCACCTATAGGTCTAAATGGAGCATTCGTAGCTACCACAAATTTTGAGAATTGCTCCGTCAAAGTTTGGTAGTTTTTTGCTCAGGGATCTTAAGTGACTTTGCCGGTAGCTTGCTGCCTCGAACGACTGCGACACTTGGCGCACTAAACGTGACTTCCCCTAGCATTTACCCACCCAACCTAATGTGTTGGCATTGTCGGTTCAACTGCATGAGCTGTGGAATGCAAAATGTCACTCCTAGCACCTTGCCTTGTAAGTGGCCTAGGAGTTTGTAGCCCTTCTCAGAGACCTTTCCTGTCATAACTTCCTTCATACACCTGATAATGGAGATTTGAGACCTGATTTGGATACCCTTTTGGTCATTGTAAAACATATTGGAAAATTAGATAGGTTTGTTTTGTACAAAATAGGAAAAAACTAGGCTGTTACAGTCAAATTAAGCCTATTTTGGGGACTGTAATGTAACAACAGAGACTTCCACATGGATTTAAACCATGAGATTGATAGGGAAGGTGTAAATAGGCATATATAACATTTATAAACACTTCCCTTGCAGAAATCACTCACCCAACACAAGAACTTTTAAAAATACACTAAAATAGGGTTCTTTAGGCCAAATAGAATAGGGCTTATTCAAAATGGCACTTACACATGTGACCAACCTCTGAAATCTTTCTTGTAGCTCTGTATATACCTGTATATGGTGGAATTGGGAGAAAATCAAAATTTACTAAAACTACCCCCTCGATGGCCGAGAGTACTCAGTTTGCTATAAAATGCAAAGTAGGTTGCTTTAAGGGGTCTTAGAACTCATTGGATTATATTTGATCATGTATATTACACCTCATGGAATCGTAACAATCTTCAAATAGTCCATTTTGGTAGGAAAATGGGAAACCCTTATCTAAATGACTTAAATGGATGTCATGACATGCAAGACCACTTGGAAACATGAAAATGTCCTCCTTGCCATCTCCCAAAGTCACTTGATTGGTTTTGAGCCTATGCTCTTGCATCAACAAGTTAGGTGAATTATTTGACATGATACCTCAAAGAAATGTTGTCTCATGGAATACATTTGGTGGATGTGAATCCAAATTCCACAACCTTATCCACCATCCTCCTTGCCTATGCCAAAATGGGATCTTCAGAACAGGGTATAGACAACCATGAAAGAATAAAGGATATAGGAATTTTGTCACATGTTGTATTTGCAACTACCCTTTTAGACATGTATGAAAAGTGTAGAAGCATAGACAAGGCATGTGAATAGTTTGGCATGACACCTCAAAGAAATGCTATCTCATGGAATGCAATGATTGCAAGATATATGCACAAAATAGATTTTTTGATAAGGCTTTCGAAACTTTCAAGCAAATGCAATTGGTAGGTGTAAAGAAAATGTAGATAGGTGAAATGAGGATATGCAAAGCATCCAAAAACCATATAGAAGTTTAAATGAGGATATACAAATCATGCTAGACATGTCTCTCTCTCTCTCTATGTCTCTCTCTTTTCCCCTCTTCCTCATTCCTCTCTTTCTATAACCCATATAGATAGTGAAACGAGGGTATGCTAGACCTATAGAAGGTGAAATGAGGATATAATGTCAAACATAACATCTCCCTCTTGGTCTCTCTCTAAGTCTCTCCCTAACTAAATATATAATGCCAAACATTTATCTAAGGTGACATGAAGGTAGGAAAATGATGTCAAACATATAGAAGGTGAAATGAGGATATGTCTAACATGTAAGATGAAAATTATCTTTGATTATCATATCAAATTTAGTAGTTTCTATATAAAATCTAGTAGTTTCAATATCATGATTGTTATGTTATGTATACAAAAAGAAGAGTACAACAAATATGTTAACTAACACTTAGCATCAATCTAATAATTTATCATAAACAAATTATATTTCCTTAGATGATTCAAACTATGAATTGTTAGATTCATCTAAAAAAAACTTATAAAGGCCTAAAAGATAAATCCTATGATTGGACACACCTTTCCTTGTACCCACAATTCTCTTAACAAAAATGCTTTATTGTATGTTTCATATTCCATATTTTTCTTAACATAAAAGTGTAAAATTTAACTAATAATTTATATACAAAAACTAATTATATGAAAACCATATCATAATTTGTTTCAAATAGGTTCACAATATATTTATTTGTTAGCCAAATAAAAGTTAGCTTCAATATTCATAATGTAAAGTGTTGAAGCATAGACAATGCATGTGAATTGTTCTACAGAACACCTCAAAGAGATGCCATCTCATAGAAGGCAATAATTGCAAGATATGCACAAAATGGATTTGTTGATAAGGATTTAGAAACTTTCAAGCAAATGCAATTGGCAGGTGTAAATCAAAATTTGACAACCTTAACCAACGTCCTCCCTACCTATGCCAAAATGGGATCTTTGGAACACGGTATGGATATCCATCAAAGCATAAAGGATATGGGAATTTTGTCAGATCTGTTGTAGTTGCAACTACCCTAGTAGACATGTATGGAAAGTGTGGAAGCATAAAAAAGGCACGTGAACTGTTTGACATAACACCTCAAAGACATGCCATCTCATGTCCAATGCAATAATTGAAAGATATCCACAAAATGGATTTGTTCATAAGGCTTTAGAAAATTTCAAGAAAATGCAATTGGTGGGTGTAAAGCCAAATTCCACAGCCTTAGCCAACATCCTCCTTGCCTATGCCAAAATAGGATCTTTGGAATAGGGTATGGACATCCATCAAAGCATAAAGGATATGGGAATTTTGTCAGATCTATTGTACTTGCAACTACCCTAGTAGACATGTATGCAAAGTGTGGAAGCATAGACAAGACACATGAACTGTTTGACATAACACCTCAAAGAGATGCCATCTCATGGAATCCAATAATTGCAAGATATACACAAAATGGATTTGTTAATAAGGCTTTAGAAACTTTCAAGCAAATGCAATTGAGAGGTATAAAGCCAAATTCCACAACCTTAGTCAACATCCTCCCTTCGTATGCCAAAATGGGATCTTCAAGGAACATGGTATGGATATCCATCAAAGCATAAAGGATATGGGAATTTTGTTAGATCGTGTAGTTGCAACTTCCCTAGAAGACATGTATGCAAAGTGTGGAAGCATAGACAAGATATGTGAACTGTTTGACATGATGCCTCAATGAAATTCCATCTCATGGAATGCAATGAATGCAAGATATGCAAAAATGGTTTTTTGATAAGGCTTTATAAAATTTCAAGCAAATACAATTGGCAGGTATAAAGTCAAATTCCACAACCTTAGCTAGTATCCTCCTTGCCTATGCCAAAATGGGATCTTTGGAACATGGTATGGACATCCATCAAAGCATAAAAAATATGGGAATTTTGTTAGATGTTGTAGTTGTAACTACCCTTGGAGACATGAATGCAAAGTGTGGAAGCATAGACAAGGCACGTGAACTGTTTGGCATGATGCCTCAAAGAAATGTCATGTCATGGAATGCAATGATTGCAATATATGAACAAAATGGATTTTTTGATAAGGCTTTAGAAACTTTCAAGAAAATGCAATTGGCGGGTGTAAATCCAAATTCCAAAACCTTAGCCAACATCCTCCTTGCTTATGCCAAAATGGTATCTTTGGAACATGGTATGGACATCCATCAAAGGATAAAGGATATAGGAATTTTGTCAAATGTTGTAGTTGCAACTACCCTGCGAGACATGTATGCAAAGTGTGGAAGCATATACAAGGCATGTGAACTGTTTGACACAATGCCTCAAAGAAATGTTGTCTCATGGAATGCAATTATTGCAAGATATGCACAAAATGGATTTTTCATAAGGATTTAAAAAATTTCAATCAAATGCACAAAAGAAAATTTCAACCAAATGCAATTGGCACGTCTAAAACCAAACTGTACAACTTTATCCAACATCCTCCTTGCCTATGCCAAAATGGGATCTGGGGAACAAGGTGTGGACAACCATCAAAGCATAAAGGATATAGGAATTTTGTCACATGTTGTATTTGCAGGCACCCTTGTAGACATGTATGCAAAGTGTGGAAGCATAGACAAGGCACGTGAAGTATTTGACATGATGCCTCAAAGAAATGCACAGTCTCATGGAATGCAATGGTTGCAAGATATGCACAAAATGGATTATTTGAAAATGATTTATAAACTTTCAAGTAAATGCAATTGGCATGTGTAAAACCAAATCCCTATAACGATAATTGGTCATCATATTAAATATTTAATGTAAACTGTCATATACATAATGTCATGAACATAACATCTAGTCTATATATAAAGCAATATAGGCATGTACAAACAAAGACATACATGCATATACAAAGATATACATCGGTAACATACAAAAGTATGTATACAAAGCCATCTAGGCATACAAAAAAATGTCCCAAAATCTAGTTTCCTATGAACTACTATGAAATAATCTATGACCCTTGCTTGGTTGTGAAGATGGAGAGCCAATCAGTGACTCATCCTCTCTCTCCCATTGACTATACCACCTCGACAGAAATTTTTGCAGCTCCACTTGTTAATCCAATCAAACAATATGCACATTAATATAGAAAACATGAAATATATAACATCACATATGTAATCGATCACTTGCTGCTAATTGATGATCCCTTTTGATCATCTTTTCTCTCTCTTCATCCGTAGCTGGACGAGTTGGAGTTGTGACCTCCTGTGAGAAGCATCAAGAAGCAAAATTGACTAAACATAAATATCTTTTATGTAGATCAAATGACATGAGATAAAACAAGAAATACAAAATGATATTTACATGTTACTGGCTCATACCTCGGTCAAAAGATTTGAAGACAACACAGTTGCAACAATGCCTATCTCCGCTGACTCATAAAGATGACGAGTCTCCATATTCAACATCTAAAAATAGAGTTCAAGGTTATTTGACCAAACTAGATACATGACATTATTTAAATGCATAATGATTACAAATGGTTAAATTTATCTTCATAAAAGTGGTTTTGCGTCTATGGGACCAAGGAAATCATGGAGGTGTTGGTGAAGCTTCATGTTGAAATTATCAAATTGTCACTAAATAAGATTACCATTGATATATGTACTATATTTATGATCATGTGATAAATTACATACCTGCTGACTCGACCTCCTCTCATAACCCACCACTGGACCACTAACAAAGGCAGGATGAAGACTCTGACCCTGGAATTTCATTGTACATATAATTACATGCAATAATTTTGACTTATAATGTAGATATTCATATAAAATTAATTACAAATTTCAAATACGAATATATTAAATCAATACGAACCTTGTAAAAAATTACCTGGGAGTCAATACCAAACGTATGTTGTAAGACATCATCTGTGAGAACAAGATCATCCAATATGGATGTGTCCATCATTGGCTATTGCCCCTACACCATAGCATCCTACCGAGAGTCTTGCGCCCCATAATCGCACAAGTTCTCACATGAATTGCAAAGATGCAGGGATAAATGACACCTGCTGCTCTCACCCTCATCAGCTTGGGTGAGATCATTACCATGCCGTGCTAGAGACTGCATGAGACAAGTCAATGAATTTAGTGTCTCCACCTAAACACTCTCCTTCAAAGTTGAAGGGAGTGACACATGTGTTCGGCCTCATTAGGGGTCTAGGTACGTGGTTTTGGTCTCACTGTGCCCCCTCTCTATCTTGGGCATAGCCACCACCTCTACCCTAGAACTCTCAAATGTCAAAATATTTAGGAATCTTCTTGAGGACGAACTCATAATAGAGTTTCCTCAAGAAATATTGTGGCACCTCATTATTGTTACATGGGTGCTTGTCAAACACCATGTACCATCTATCCCAAAAGTTTTGGGATATATCTTTGTTCCTACACAAATGAATTGGGAAGCATTTGCAAATCTCTTCTAATGTTTGGCCAGTTTTAGGATTGAGAAAATTGTGAACATAATGCAGATTTTGTAATTTTTTGGTCCTTCACTTGTTCGTAAGACAATTTGTCAGCATAGTATTGTCGACACCTCTCCCTATAGTCATTCCATTTGATGATTTGGTTTGTCACCAATTCAATGTGAGAAACAATCACCTCTAATGACTTGGCAAGCGCTCTCCTACAATCGGTGCTTGCACTTGGACTATTTAAAGTTTCAATTAGGGTTTGAAGATGTTTTTTGTTTTCTTCAATTTACCCTAAATAGTTTTCCTATGTGTTTCTTTCATTGTGAGGATGTGAAGGTGGGGGGTTTTGAGGGTTTTTAGGGTTGTTTTGATCCTCCTCTGCTTGATTTGTGTTTTGTGTTGCTTCATTGACTGTAAATTTAATATAAAAACTAATCAAACATTGCAAAACTAAAAATTTCTTTTCAAATTCACAAAAATCAATCAAAACCTACCTTGTTCGGCTGCTACACCCTCTACATTTCGTTGATGACGTCCTCGGGAGTGGGATTGGTGAGGTGACATGGTGAAAATCTTGATTCCACTTACAAATTGCTTCAATTTCTAACGCGTTCACACTCTTCTCACTAGTTTTTTCTTGCAAAAATATAGAAATGGCCACAGATTTTTCTTTTCTTTTTACTTTATAAAACACCAAAACATGAGCGCGTTATAATGGGCTCACATTTTCCCTTGCATGGGACCAAAAATCCAAAGTGAAGACTTTTTGGTCCCACAACTTGGTGCACTTACCCACATTTTATTTCCCTATAACTATTAACATTATAATTATTACACTTTCATTAAAAAAATATTTTCAATTTTCAGGAATGGCACATGAAACTCACAAATACATATACATTGGTTAAAAATATATTTTTTTGCCCAAAGACACTTGGCGTAATGATCTAATTCTAAATAATAGTAAATTATATATAAACACAAATGTCACCCACTTCTACATTTAAAAGAGCATATATTTATTATAAACACTAAAACCCACTTGATGAATGCCATCAAATCTACATGGTATAGAAATGTTTGTCATGTTCATTGTAGCATCCTGTTGGTTATGATGTTAGTCATTCACAAACATAGAATAAAAGTTACACAACAACCTTTACTCATCTTGAAAGATACGATGAATTCAGAGAATTCATGATCCCAAGTCTCCGTTGATTAGGTCTTAATCTACTGACGTTACTCAGTGGTTGATGTGTGTTGCTGTTTTCCATTCAGGGGCCTTACGTATTTCTGCAAAGTTCATCATTATTTCTTCAAATATCCTGCTCTATATGCCTGCTCTGCATAAATCTCCAACAATTCTACCTCTACACTGTGAATTTAGTCAAATAATGTGCCTACAGGCTGATATTTGCATGATTTCTACCATTATTTGCAATTCTTTGCATGATATTTTCAATACTGCATGCATTTAACTCAAATATGCTAATGATTTTCAGTTACCTATGGGATTTCAGCATATTTCTCTGTTTCTGCTTGTTATTTATCATGATTTGCAGTTATGGTGATGAATTTATGAAATTAAAAAAAGGAAAAGGGTTAAAGAATGAGATTCCCAAAACTACTTGACTTAGATCACTGATCCACATACAAGCTCCCATACATGCAATGAAAAGAAGGAAACTAGAATCATACTTCACCAGGACATTCCACAAATCCGCATGATCTAGTGCAAATCTTCAAAGGAAAAGTTGACAACAACATGTAATGAAATGAAAACGCTTCCAATTGAACACAGCATTCACCAGTACATATCCAGAAATCAACAGGAAGATTACATAAAATTTACAATCAGGATGTAATCTGAAACTTCATATCCATTCAGTATGCTCAAGAACAGGTACATTTACAGTGATCTGAAGAAAGAACCTTGACATTTCAACAATTCTATCCTCATTAGTCTCAGTAATCCGATCTCCCAATTGACTCTACAGTAATCGGCCTTATTGCCAGATATTCCAATGTCTATTAATGTATATCCTCCTTTTTGTATCTCAGGATCTGGCTCTTATATAGAGCAAATGCCAGAAAACAGTTACAATGATCCAAGGATCAGGATCCTCTCATAACAATCGACGGTCCAGATGAAAAGCACATGCTTCACCAGTTGGCAAATGTACAGTTGGCACAGAATATTCCAGCATCTTTGATTTGATTTGGTCTCCAGCTGGCGAACAGCATATTTGACAATATCCTCTTCACTTCTGGTTCATGTTGCCTCCATGTGCAACTTTGTAATTATCAGCTTCAGCTCTAACAACATCATGACTTCCTGCAAATAAACAGACAAACATTAAGTTCATCATCATGTGGATAAACAACAGGAGTAAACATTTTATTAAACAGGCTTCCAAATGTGCAGCTACAGGCAATCGGGCTTCAAATTTCTATCGTTCATTTTCCCGCCCATTTTCATGTATATCAGGCTCCAAATATGATCATGTATGTATCGGCATGACTACACACTGTCGGGATGACAAATTTTACATTAGGCCGACGGTTAAACTTATACTGACGCCAAAAATCATGATGATGTCCATCCATCGGGAAGACATGTTCTATCGGCATGATAACTCAAGATAAGGCCGACAGCAAGACTTAAAACTTTCGTCCGCATGATATTTTGGAAATATGATGCTCCCCTTTCCGAATGTCCAGATGATGTCACCGTCATGTTTCGCTTCTGTATATTGGGGAAAAGAATGACATCATCATCATCATGTCGAAGGAAAATAGGAGGATATGAAATATGATCCTGCTGCTGAGGAATGGAATATGATGGTGACGTCATCGTCATATTCGGGCTTCATTAAAATGCAAAAGATGACGTCACCGCCACGTTTAGTTAAGATCAGGGGATAAATGTAATATCGGGTCACCTTAGGAAGATGATCAGGTGGTGAATGTAATATGACCCCATTGCGGCCAAGGTAACCTCCTCGAAAGATCAGGATGATGATGATCATCAGGATATCCGGGGCTTTTCTTAAACTGAGAATATGACATCATCGTCATATTCGCGAACCGGATCATGTTTAGGAAAATATCCTGCCGAAGGGAAATGTGATGATGATGTCATCCTGATATTTGCTTCTTCATTTTTCAGGTTAGGATGACGTCATCAGGATATTAGCAAAAGGTCATATTTCTTGGCAGGAGGACATTACGAAATATCGGGTTAACAAACAAGATCATGATGATCTTGACAACATGACATGATAAAAATATGATGATCCTCCTCATCGAATATCATGATGACGTAACCATCATATTCCGCTTCGAAGCATGAGGATGAGTTGAGGTCATCATCAGGTTAGCGCTAGGGTGATATTTAAAATATGATCATGCTAAGGAATGGAATATCACCCTCCCTTAAAAGATAGGGTGATCATCATGATCATGCAAAAGGAGATCAGGAGGATATGATGACGTCATCATCATATTAGTGAATATCAGCAAATATGACCCTCCCTTGAAAGATCAGGATGATGACCCTCCGATAGGATTTTGTCATGCGCATGCAAATATGCAGATAGTGGACTTTCTAAGCAGGGTGATATTGTAATATCAGCATGATATTATAATATCAGGTGATGTTATAAATATCATGATGCTCGTATAATTTGAAATATCAGGTTACACTCAAAACATTATGCTCACGATGTGCCTAAGGTCATTTGACGGGTAAAACACACTATCACCTAAGATTGACATCCGGATATTTTGACTGCATGATTTTTTATCGGGTGATAGACCAAAATCAGGATGACCTTGACAACATGACTGAGGATATAAAAATATGATGATCCTCCTCATCGAATATCATGATGATGATGCACCTGACTCATTTTTACCAAACCGCCAGAAAACAGACAACACAAGCCAAGCCAAAAGTTGGGTCCCTGTTTTGCCAAGTTAAAATGGGGCGTGTTGTGTAACCACACAACAACTTGCCACTAAAGAAAACAACAAAATTCAAATAATTCAAAAGGTGAGGATAAGTTAAAACATAAATTTCCAACTCTTATTAAGCAGGAGCATCCTAATCCTTTCTAACTGGTATCATGTTCATCAATGTAACAATGAATTGATAAGGAATCAATTGTGTGCATGTGATTCATATACTCATCTTGAAAGTGAGTTGAATAAGTCAGTGACTGGTGTTAAGCTACGTAGTTTGGTTCATCCCTCATAGCCAACCGGATAGAGCCTTGCTGCCAGCAGGCGTCCATAGCCCCGGCAAGGTTATCATTGCAATTCCCCTAAGTAGAGCCCCACTGCCAGCAAGCGTCTATAGCTCCAGTAGAGTTACTTAGATGACTTAATCTGGATTTCAAAAAATCCATTTTATTATTTTATTTATTTTATATTTTGAATTTAATTCTTAAGATATAACAGTTGTAGCCTCATGATACAAGGAATGGTCACTTGTTGAAATTAAGTTGAGAATTGCAATGGTAGCAAGGGCAACCTTTAGATTTTTCACTTAACACCTACACTGATATGTTCAACAAACCCAAGGCTATTAGGTGTGTCATTGTGAGGATCACCTTGACTCAAGAGAAGTAGTACTGATGAATATGATACCACAGACCTGATCAAGAATACCTATACTGATATGAATTACAACCTATGTAAAAACTTATATTCAACTTTTGAATTCTAACAATTTATGTAGTGTTCTTAAGTAATAAGGTGCACCAGTTTTGCCCAACCAAAACAAAGACTCAACAAAGCAAAGCAAAAAGCAACCTGTACAAACAGCTAACCTACAAAAGGAAACAACAGAAACAGAACAAGAAAGCAAAACAAGAAAGCAAAACAAGCAAACTGTACAAACAACTAACCTACAAAATTATATACAAACCACTACTAGGCAAACAAAAACCAGCAAACGACCCAAAGACACTTGTATTTGCATACTTCTTTTGATTGTGCAGGAGCATTAGGGTATTAGTTATGGTTCTCAACCTAGCAAATTTATCTTTATATTCTGAAAAATATTCTGATATTCTGAATTCACTGTATTCAACAGAATAACTCTTGATGATCAGCAACTGAGGAAGCTCATCATGTTCATGATTAATCCATATGCATGTCTTATCTCCTGAATTTCCATAATCAAAATAGTAATCAACATCATTTACTGTGGAAAGGAGAAATACAACCTGGTGTATTTCTGATTTTGTTGGACATGCTTCTTCATTGGCAGCTAATCTTCCATTTGTCATTATATTTTCACTGCTTGGCTCAGTGTCTGGTCTCGCTTCAAATTGAAGGATGTATGACTCTTGATGTATTAATTCTTCATCTTTATCCAGCCTTATCCCTTCATTCTGGATGTTCAGTTTATCCTCCAGTTCAGGAAACTTCTCAATATTTTCTTCAATTTCTTGCACATCAGCATCTAAATAAGTATCTTTATTATCACAACTTGATATACAGAAATTTATCATTTCTAAATCATGTGACTGTAAAAGAGAAACAACTTTCACTTGATAAGGACACTCCCCTGTTTCATTCTCAAAATATTTCTGGAGTGACATCTGATCATGCACAACAACTCCAAAGTCTTCTACATCTTCATCTTTCAGGAATTGTTCATTAAATAATTCACATCTTCTATCTAGTAAAGGATCTGGTTCCATTAACCTGCAACATTCTTGCATTTGATCATTCAATTCAACGCAGTTAGGTAATAAATCAGCATTTATTTTATTTTCTATGACTTCCTGAGTTACTATTATAGGAACTTCATCATCAGCAGTGAATTTAAATTGCTCTACTATCTGTTTACACTTCTCTTTACCATAGAATGACTGCAGGAAAGATGTTTCATCTTCTTTATCAAAAGTATTAGGATCAGAATTACAAATATTATCCTGATGAGTGATTTCTTCTCTAAAATTTTCACAAGATTCATACCTGCATACTGACTGATCCCTACTTGTATTAGGAAGTAGAGAACTCCTATCAATCTCACCATAGAATGAATCCAGGAAAGATGTTTCCTCTTCATTACCTTTTGGAACTGACTCAGCCACTGTATTTTCTAGAATCTTTTTAAACATGATCAAGCAGGCGTAACAATCTCTCTCTGAATGCTCTTCATCATGTAATCTGCACCAGCTTTCAATCAAGACATCATCAGTGGATAAACCTAATATTTGACTACACTGTATATTTCTAGACAAGTATAATTCAAAATCTTCAGAATGATCCACTTCAGTGTCTGGACAATTAATAACTTCTGGTGCTGCATCTGCTTGTTGCTCCAGAATTTCCTCATTTTCCTGGCAAATTTCAGCCCTGAACACATCTGGAAAGAATATTAATCCTTTCAAATATAAATCCAACCTTGTAAGGAAAGTTAAACAATTTATTTCGCTGTGTTCTACAGTCTGGTGTATCCTGCAACAGGTGGATAAACCAAAGTTAGACAAACTGTGAGGGTAAAGCTGCCTACTCAAAGTTTCCTAAAATAAAGGAATGTTAATTTGACAATTGCCTTCATATACATCCATCAAAATGAGACTCTATTTTTCAATTTTTTAGTATTTTGAAATTTTAAGGAGATCCATCATATCTCAGAATAAAACTTGAAAGTTCAGAAAATCAAACTAATCTTTGATGCTTTGGGCTAGATCTTGGCAAAGGTGCAACCAAAACATCTCAGATAAGAGATATTTGCAGACATTAACCTCAAATAATGAAATATTTATGCAATATTTGCAGAAATCCAGAAATTCTCTGTTCAGCCCTCCTTCTAGCGCCAATTTATGTTGCGTTAGAAGTGAGGAGCATGTTGATCATATTAGCAAGATTTAAAGCGGGCTGATAAACAGAGGCAGGGGATATCACGTCAACTGAAAAGAATTTATTTGCTGAGAAACAGCTCAGGCCCTCCTTCTAGCGCCAATTTATGTTGCGTTAGAAGCGAGGGGCCTGCAGATATGAATGATGACTGAAGCAGTGGTGTCTTTTTCAGTTCTCAGCCCTCCTTCTGTTGATGATGCTGAGAAATAGCTCAGCTGCCCTCCTTCTAGCACCAATTTATCTTGCGTTAGAAGTGAGGGGCCTGCAGATATGAATGATGACTGAAGCAGTGGTGTCTTTTTCAGTTCTCAGCCCTCCTTCTGTTGATGATGCTGAGAAACAGCTCAGCTACCCTCCCTCTAGCTCCAATTTATGTTGCGATAGGAGCGAGGGGCCTGCAGATATGAATGATGACTGAAGCAGTGGTGTCTTTTTCAGTTCTCAGCCCTCCTTCTGTTGATGATGCTGAGAAACAGCTCAGCTGCCCTCCTTCTAGCGCCAATTTATGTTGGTTATGATGTTAGTCATTCACAAACATAGAATAAAAGTTACACAACAACCTTTACTCATCTTGAAAGATACGATGAATTCAGAGAATTCATGATCCCAAGTCTCCGTTGATTAGGTCTTAATCTACTGACATTACTCAGTGGTTGATGTGTGTTGCTGTTTTCCATTCAGGGGCCTTACGTATTTCTACAAAGTTCATCATTATTTCTTCAAATATCCTGCTCTATATGCCTGCTCTACATAAATCTCCAACAATTCTACCTCTACACTGTGAATTTAGTCAAATAATGTGCCTACAGGCTGATATTTGCATGATTTCTACCATTATTTGCAATTCTTTGCATGATATTTTCAATACTGCATGCATTTAACTCAAATATGCTAATGATTTTCAGTTACCTATGGGATTTCAGCATATTTCTCCATTTCTGCTTGTTATTTATCATGATTTACAGTTATGGTGATGAATTTATGAAATTAAAAAAAGGAAAAGGGTTAAAGAATGAGATTCCCAAAACTACTTGACTTAGATCACTGATCCACATACAAGCTCCCATACATGCAATGAAAAGAAGGAAACTAGAATCATACTTCACCAGGACATTCCACAAATCCGCATGATCTAGTGCAAATCTTCAAAGGAAAAGTTGACAACAACATGTAATGAAATGAAAACGCTTCCAGTTGAACATAGCATTCACCAGTACATATCCAGAAATCAACAGGAAGATTACGTAAAATTTACAATCAGGATGTAATCTGAAACTTCATATCCATTCAGTATGCTCAAGAATAGGTACATTTACAGTGATCTGAAGAAAGAACCTTGACATTTCAACAATTCTATCCTCATTAGTCTCAGTAATCCGATCTCCTAATTGACTCTACAGTAATCGGCCTTATTGCCAGATATTCCAATGTCTATTAATGTATATCCTCCTTTTTGTATCTCAGGATCTGGCTCTTATATAGAGCAAATGCCAGAAAACAGTTACAATAATCCAAGGATCAGGATCCTCTCATAACAATCGACGGTCCAGATGAAAAGCACATGCTTCGCTAGTTGGCAAATGTACAGCTGGCACAGAATATTCCAGCATCTTTGATTTGATTCGGTCTCCAGCTGGCGAACAGCATATTTGACAATATCCTCTTCACTTCTGGTTCATGTTGCCTCCATGTGCAACTTTGTAATTATCAGCTTCAGCTCTAACAACATCATGACTTCCTGCAAATAAACAGACAAACATTAAGTTCATCATCATGTGGATAAACAACAGGAGGTAAACATTTTATTAAATAGGCTTCCAAATGTGCAGCTACAGGTAATCGGGCTTCAAATTTCTATCGTTCATTTTCCCGCCCATTTTCATGTATATCAGGCTCCAAATATGATCATGTATGTATCGGTGTGACTACACACTATCGGGATGACAAATTTTACATTAGGCCGACGGTTAAACTTATACCGACGCCAAAAATCATGATGATGTCCATCCATCGGGAAGACATGTTCTATCGGCATGATAACTCAAGATAAGGCCGACAGCAAGACTTAAAACTTTCGTCCGCATGATATTTTGGAAATATGATGCTCCCCCTTCCGAATGTCCAGATGATGTCACTGTCATGTTTCGCTTCTGTATATTGGGGAAAAGAATGACATCATCATCATCATCATGTCGAAGGAAAATAGGAGGATATGAAATATGATCTTGCTGCTGAGGAATGGAATATGATGGTGACGTCATCGTCATATTCGGGCTTCATTAAAATGCAAAAGATGACGTCACCGTCACGTTTAGTTAAGATCAGGGGATAAATGTAATATCGGGTCACCTTAGGAAGATGATCAGGTGGTGAATGTAATATGACCCCATTGCGGCCAAGGTAACCTCCTCGAAAGATCAGGATGATGATGATCATCAGGATATCCGGGGCTTTTCTTAAACTGAGAATATGACATCATCGTCATATTCGCGAATCGGATCATGTTTAGGAAAATATCCTGCCGAAGGGAAATGTGATGATGATGTCATCCTGATATTTGCTTCTTCATTTTTCAGGTTAGGATGACGTCATCAGGATATTAGCAAAAGGTCATATTTCTTGGCAGGAGGACATTACGAAATATCGGGTTAACAAACAAGATCATGATGATCTTGACAACATGACAGGATAAAAATATGATGATCCTCCTCATCGAATATCATGATGACGTAACCATCATATTCCGCTTCAAAGCATGAGGATGAGTTGAGGTCATCATCAGGTTAGCGCTAGGGTGATATTTAAAATATGATCATGCTAAGGAATGGAATATCACCCTCCCTTAAAAGATAGGGTGATCATCATGATCATGCAAAAGGAGATCAGGAGGATATGATGACATCATCATCATATTAGCGAATATCAGCAAATATGACCCTCCCTTGAAAGATCAGGATGATGACCCTCCGATAGGATTTTGTCATGCGCATGCAAATATGCAGATAGTGGACTTTCTAAGCAGGGTGATATTGTAATATCAGCATGATATTATAATATCAGGTGATGTTATAAATATCATGATGCTCGTATAATTTGAAATATCGGGTTACACTCAAAACATTATGCTCACGATGCGCCTAAGGTCATTTGACGGGTAAAACACACTATCACCTAAGATTGACGTCTGGATATTTCGACTGCATGATTTTTTATTGGGTGATAGACCAAAATCAGGATGATCTTGACAACATGACTGAGGATATAAAAATATGATGATCCTCCTCATCGAATATCATGATGATGATGCACCTGACTCATTTTTACCAAACCGCCAGAAAACAGACAACACAAGCCAAGCCAAAAGTTGGGTCCCTGTTTTGCCAAGTTAAAATGGGGCGTGTTGTGTAACCACACAACACATCCTAGCAATGACACTACATAAATTTCCAACTTAATACAAGTGATTGAAAATAATAATTGTAGATAAATTGATAAACTAGAAGTTATAATGACTCAAAAAGTTAAAACAAGTTCTATCCTCAGATGGGTTACATTTCAGTAGCATTTGTAATATTAATTAAATTAAAATATTTGACTTGACCAGTACAAAAGCACGAGAGAGCCTCTTATGTTTTTGTGATTGCTATAAAATCTTTTTTTTTAAAATCTTAAAGTATTATTTTTTAAAAATTATTTGGTCATTTAAATTTGAAATTAATTGTAATTTTTGTAAGAAATGCAGGATGACATGACAGAATCGTGAGTTTTATTTATTTATTTTGATGTCTGGTAGGGGAGCCTTACACCATTTATTGTTTGTGTAGGTACTTATAGTAAATGGACTTGAGCCATGTGGTTGTGAGAACAAGTATGGGAGAATGTGTGATTGACAACCCTTCTAGTTGAGAGGGGCTTGTATTTATGGTAGCTTAGGCACTAATAACCGAGCATTAAGATGTGTAAATATAAACTGTTTGAATTTTGAACCCTAACCAAGTGGGTGGCTATTTTTAACATTAAATTTAATAAGTAATTAAAAAAGTGTGTATTTTAATTGGAAGCACCCCCCATGTGGAGCAACTTGTCCTATATTGCAAGTGCAATTACATGTATTTTGTCCACCTTCAATGTTAAACTACACATGCACAAGTGAACATGTATTAGTGTACTTGGAATACTTTAATAGGTTTTCAACTTTCATGTATTGGTTATTGTAAAGGATTTAATTGGGGGGTTAGGTATGCCACACATGGGTGGCTATTGGTACATGGGCGGCAATTGAGTCCTCTCCCCTAGTTTATTAATTATTTTCAATGCATTATTTTTGTCATGAATATATAATCATTGTATTGTTTTGAGGCTCATTTTTTTGGTTGTTTTTGATATTGGCAAGCTGCAAACAAGGGTGCAGATCCCTATTACAAAAAGCCCCAAGGGCAGCAAAAAAGGCCAGTAGGCCACACACAACAAAGCAACAACTAACTAGCAACTATAAAGCATATTAAGGGAATTACAAGATCAATACCAAAAACAAAGGCAAAACCAAACACTACTTGAGAAGCATATTCCACTCCTCCATGAGGAATCCCAGTAGCTCGTTCTTACTAGCAAAGGTACCTTCATTATCTTGTTTACCATCTTGGATATCCTACAAAACAACCAGAGAAATCATAGCACGATGGATCACTTTGGAGAAAAGGGTAGCCAACACCCTCATTTTATCCTCAAGGGAGGACATCCTGGACTTCAAGTCTTCCATATCCTTGTTAGATTGATTACAGTTGGCACAATTCACCTCACTATCCATCTCCTTCTTGAGAGACTTCATAACCTCCACCTCCTCCTCCTCAGAGTCATAGAAGGAATTATTCAATTCTTCAAACAGGCTGGCACCTTCTTCCTAGACCGTAGGTTGGTCGGAGGTAGATTTGACCTCCTTTATCTACACCTCTTCCTCTGGATCGGGGGCCGTAGAGTAGTCGATTATCTTCAACACAAGGGCACTAACACCTGCCAGTCTACTTGAACGGCGTATGCTCGACCTTCTCACAATGTTCCCTGACAGGATGTCGTAAGGTCCTAAAACTTTAGTTAAAAATATGTCAATTATGTTGACCGAGTAGTGTCCAAGGCTGTATACAATAGGGAATATTTTCAGACATCTCACTTAGTAATAGTTTTTCTAAATTTTTGAAAAGCTTAAAATAGAATCTAAATTAGAAAGCATACAAACTCTAAGCTAGAAAGCGTTGAAATCTTCAATCTAAAAAGCATATAAACTTTAATCTAGAAATTCACACATGTGATTTTAACTATGGATTTGAAAAGACAACTAACTTGTTAATTGAAAACACATCGAAACTTTGAACTAATAACTAACAACAGATTCATGAATGAAGTGGATGCTTCAAAAATTTCAAATGAACATAATTTCAAAGATCATTAACTTAAATACCACAACATGCGGGAACACATAACACAACTAAACACGAAGCGACATTAATCTAAACAGAACATTCACAAAATAGAAATAACAACACCAATAATAATACTTATCTATTCTATAATCCCTTGAGTTGCCAGCTCTTGGGAGATCCTATTATCGATTCAAATCACATTTAGTACTTCAATAGCTCCAAAGTAAATTCCATTCATATTACTTCCATTGCTCAGAAAAGATTACTCAGAATAAAACTGGCGATATTCATTCATGTCATAAAAGTATCACAGAACACAGAACATAGTTGAACAACCCTTTTGTATTGTATATCAGAACATAACATAACAAATCATAACATGTCCTTGTTTTGAGCAACTACATATATAAACTACACTACTCTAAAATCCTAATTTTCATATGGCAAGTAAATGCCATTGAAGTCTAAGTCTTTAAAGAAAAATAGAATTACAAACTAATTGGATGTTTATGAAATTAAACACATTAAAGGCTCTGAGTGGAGCCATAAAGTCTTAAGTATGCCCAACAAAAAATAATAGAACTACTAACAAAGTCTATGATGTATGCCTAAATTTCTGGCGCCGTCAAATTTTGGTGCTCTGACTTCAACTACTTTGAAGTCCACTCCTTCCATTAGGCCATACATGAAACCATGCATAATTACACAGATCTACATGCAATTATGTCAACATTAGTGGCTAATTTCAATCAATTGGAAAATAAAGATTTATACATCATTTTATCAAAAATAGATAAATATTGTTTCTAAAAATAAACAAATTGGCATGGTTTAGGGTAATTGGGAAAGGTAAACAAGTTATATGGATTTTTATAAAAATGAGGTTGTTTATACCTCATCACCCTCCCCTTCCTAACCCTGAGCAGGTCCTCCTGCTCTCTGATGAGCCCTCTATCTTTTTGCATCCCTCTTTCTATTCAGTTCATCATATTTTGAGGCTGAGATCATACATGTCCTCTGCCTCCTCATCCAAATAATTAGGGTACTTAAGAAAACCTTTGTTCAATCTAATCCTCATCTGCCATGCATGTAAGTCCCTGGAATCTTTCTTTGTAGTTACCAAAACTATAGGGGGTGGCTAAAGGAGCAATGGAGGTCTGTATTGCATTCCTATCCACTTGGTCTGGAGCTTCTGTAGTATTTTTGTCAAAGCTTCTGCTCTTTTATAGGACCATCTGAGATTGGTTGAGGAAATCATCTCCCTTCATTTGAGATACATAGGTAGGGAGTATATCACTCCTCATAGGCACTCCATGCTCTGTCTATTAATTTTGGCCCATTAATTTTGAAATCTTCAAAACAAATCTTGATACTTTCATTATACTTTTCCTTCATAGCTTCATAACTTTTAATCCTTCAGAATTGAGCTTTGAAGGCAAAGGGCTTATGGTTAGGGTATCTATGTGGAGAGCTACATTTCTCTCTACTTGAAGATATTCTCTGGTCCTATCTTGCCAATAGAGTCGATTTTGCATATTAGACATGAAGGCTCTGAGCTGTACTTCTCCCACAAAAAGGTTAATGAAGAAATCACTGTATTTTTCTAGAAACAAATTATGTATGAAAAATTCACATAGTAGATTCTACTGAACAGGGGGTGCCTCTTTGAATGCCTCTAGGAATTGTTTGTCATCTGGATCATGGGGCAAGTTGCAAGAAATTCTCAAAATTTTCCATCTCAATAATTGTTCATTGAGGAACATAGAATATAATCTAGATGGCTTCCTACAAGCTAATAACAACTCTCCAATTTTACATGCATCAGTTTTAACTTGATAGAGTCTGTCATAGGATTCCTTCAACAATACCATTTCCTTCTTAAGTCTAGCATTTTCTGCCCTAGCCTATCTTAGGAAATAGCACCTTTCCATTCACTTGGCCAACATGGGAGGAATGTGAACTTGAAAGCACTCCATTTTGGTCGGTTCAGTTTGTATCCCTTTTGATTCCATGGTTGTCTTAACATTGACTTCCTACAATTCCTATTCTAGCTCTACAGTTTTACTAAGAGCTAAATTAAGTTTTAATTTTTGTTTCTCCTATTCCTCTACAAATGATTTAAGGAATAACTCCAAATTGACAGTCAATTTTTTGATTTGTTCATCATTTTCTAATAAACTAACCAAATGTTCGTTATCTTTCTCCTCAATTTGTTTCATTTTTGAATGCAATTCCTCAATAAATTTATCCTTTTGTTCCAATTGAGTCCCTAGAGTTTTGATTCCCTGATCTTTCTGCTACAAAATTTTATCTGTGTCTATTTCTTGTTGTTGTCTGGCTATCTGTTCCTCATTTTGCTGGAGTTTATTTTTCAACTATACAATTTCTATTTTTAATTCTTCTAATTCCACCTTTATGTGATCACATTTTTCATTGTCTGTATTATTGGAAAGAGGGGGAACAAAAATTTCTATATCATTGGCAAACACATGTCCTTCATCATTCACTTCCAGTAGACCTTGTTCTGTGTCATTGGCAATATTCAGATGGGATGACTATTCAATTTGAGGGACTATGTCAATTCTGTGTTCATCAGATGGCTTCTGAGTGGGAGAAATTGTTTCCATAGGTTCATCCTCTTGAGCCTCTTCTTCTACAACAAGTACATAATTTGGGACTTGTTCTCTTATTTCCTCTTGATCCTTCTTAGGTGGATCACTCTCTCTCAGATGTAGGGACATCATTACTTCCCAAGGTTTGACATTCACTTGACTGGACTGGGTTTTCACTTGGCTGCCTATCTTGTCTTTTCTTCTTAGGTATATGTGGTTGGTCACAAGCCGTGACACAACTAAAATCGGTAGCCAATCTTTTACTTCTTCTTAGAGGGGGAGGTCTTTGCAATTTCATTTTAGGCCTCTTTTCCTTTTTGTTGGGATGACTATTTTCATCCTTAGATTCCACTAAATCTACATTTTCCTACTTTTTTGGGGTTTCTGGCACACCATATGACTTAGGTCATTCTTCAAGGTCTGGAGGGTTTGATGAATTTTTCAGCGCTTTGCCATCAGGAGCTTCTATGGCAGTTTGAGGCACAGGGGAAGGTTCTATTAGGTTTTGTTCTACCAAACTAGATGACTCACCTTCCTCAAAATGTCTAGAGGGTGCAGGGTTTTCAAATTTCCTGAAAAATTTCTACCAATTCTTGTCTATTTTTCTCTTCTTAAGGAGCCAGTGTTTGCAAATTAAAGAAATAAAGCCATGGTGTTTTAATGGCCTTGACCCAAATTGAAGCTCTCTATCATATGGATAAGGGAATCACTTAGGAAGGCGAGAAGGCTAACCCTAAATTCAAGGTTTTCGGTGCCATGGTGCAGGTGAATGAGCAGATGAAAGGGAGGACCAACTACAATAGCACATTGTTCTTCACATGTGAAATACTTAATTATCCAGGCTACCACCATTCTCCACAGCTCTACAAAAGACATTCTTTGAAACCCTTTATTCTGTCCTCAGGTATTCACAACTAGTAATGGTTGAGGTTCCCCTACCCTTATGAAAAGTTCTATAAGTTTTTGGTAATAAATATTTGTAGTTTTTGATAGATTTAAACCTTCGTTTTTAATACCAGATAAGATAGAAATAGTTCAGAGACTTACCTTAAATTTCTTTCCTCGTACAATTGACTGTCTATCCAAGAAGTTCTCTACGAACTCTTTAACCAACTGTGTATTATGCCCCTCAATCTTTTTCATGAATTCTAGCCATCCCACCCTTTGAAATAGTTTTGAAATAGTACTAAGTGCCAATAACTTATTTGCGGAAGTTGGCTTTGATTTGTGCTTTTCTCCTCCCATTCTATCCCTTTCTGGCAATTTTGCTAAGTGTCTACTGAATTTCATGGCACACCAAGGTGAAAACTGTTTCAGACAAATTGTATGCAGATTAACCAAAATTCAATTTTTATGGCCACTTGTACTCTAATAATGCTGATACAACATGGATTAATTCATGGCATTTAGTTGCTCTGTATCTAATTATTACCTTGTATGGAATGGAATGAATGAGCCACCACCTCTTCCAGTGAAGGTACAGTTTGTACAATTTATTAAATTTAGAAAAAGATGGGGAACATGCCAATTTATTTAATTTTATCTCAATAATTTACCTACTTAAGACAAAAGATGTACGTACCTTACATTCTATTATTGATTTGAAAGTCACCTCATGTATGCTGACGTAATGGCATCATAGACGACAGTGTTATTAGATTTGGATGGGATGGTAAAGGGTGGTAATGGATTTATTATTGATGAAAATGGGATGGCTAAAAGTGTTCTAATTATTATGACGATAGGTTGTCACAAAGATATCATTTGTTATGGTAAGAGATGGCAATATAAGGTACAAATTTCTAAGGTGGTAGTGGTATGGAAAAATTTGGTGATGACAATGGGTATGTTGTTGAGGATGTCAGAGCATTTGCAAAGAAGGAGAAATCACGAATCCAAAACATTGGGAAAAAATGCTCATGGAATGAGTATATGAAGTATAAAACAAGGTTTCAGAGCATCACTAAAAGATGTGGTAGAATGCAAGAACAAAATTTCAGAGCATTGCTGAAAGATACAGTTGGAATGTAGGAAAAAAATCTGGAGCATCGCTAAAAGATGCGACTGGAATGAAAGAACAAAGTTCCAGAGCATCACTGAAAGATGCAGCCGGAATGAAAGAACAAAGTTTCAGAACATCACTGAAAGATGTATCCAGAAGGAAGGAACAAAGTTCCATAGCATCATTGAAAGATGCGTTGGAATGAAAGAACAAAGTTTCTGAGCATCGCTGAAAGATGCAGCTAGAATGAAGGCACAATGTTCCGGAGCATCACTGAAAGATGCACCAGAATATAGGAACAACATGAAGGAACAAGTTCTGGAGCATAGCTGAAAGATGCACTGAAATGTAGGAACAACATGAAGGAACAAGTTTCGGAGCATCACTAAAAGATGTGGCAGAATATGGTTCTTGGTCAAAGATGAAGTCTTACAAAACAATAATGAAATTTAGACAAGAACAAAGATGAAGATATAATAAGAATGCTTCGAAATAATCATGAATACATACACACCATATTTTTTGATTGATTTTTTTGACTCAGAATTATACTGCCTCTGCTGAAGCAGAGTCAATACATTGGATTTCTCCTTGCATTTCTACCATTCACATAAATACTTCTTTGTTAATAGGTTTGTGGTAGATTCATAATTGATGACCATTGACTAAGAGAGTTCAAGTGTCACCGTCGATGGGTTTAAGTTGCACTACTCCGTTTGGAAATACTTCAAAAATCTCATATGGACCCAGCTAATGAGTTCTTAGTTTACCTTTCTGATCTTTATATCTAGAATCAAATAATAGTTCCTAGTCCTTGTTATGGAACTCTCTTTTATGTGTTTATCATGCCAGGCCTTTCATTGTTGTTGAACTAACTTGGTTTGGTGAATGGCTTCCAGACGGAGGTCATCTAATTCACTAAGCTACAGGACTCTTTCAACTTGGGCTCAATCAAGGTCTAGGCCTACCTCCATTGTTGTTCTAAGTGTTTGAAGTTCAAATTCAATAGGTAACATAGGTTTCTTCCCAAAGACTAACTCATAAGGAGTAAGACCGATAGTTGATTTCTAGGTTGTATTATAGGTCTAAACAACTTGAGGTAATTTTGTGGCCCAGTCTCTTCTTCCTGATGAAACTGTTTGTCAAAATGTTTTCAAGCTCCCTATTAGTGACTTCCACTTGACCGTTTGCTTGTGGGTGATAAGGAGACGACTTCTTATGGCTTACTTGGTAATGATCAATAAAGGCTAGCAAAAATTTGGACATAAACTGGGATCCTTGATCTATGACAATTAATCTGGCGGCTCCAAATCTAAGAAAAATCCTATTATATAGGAAGTTTGCAACTTATTCTTCACTAGCAACTTTCAGTGCTTGGACTTCTACCCACTTAGTCAGATAGTCAGTACAGACTAGAATGTATTCTTTACCTTGTGAAGGAGGATATATGGGTATGATGAAATCCAATCCCCACTCTTCAAATGGTTCAAAAACTACCTGCGGCTGCAGAGGCATCTCATTGGATGCCATGGGTCTTCCTACTTGTTGGCATTCATCACAATGACAAACATAGTTTTTTACATCTTTATGCATAGAGGACCAATAATGCCCTACACCTAAGATTTTATGGGACGTCCTCGTGGCAGAGTAATGACCTTCAGAGGGATCATCATGGCAAGCTCTGAGGATGCTATATGTTTCATCTGATCTGACACAACATCGTAAAACCAGATCAGGGCCACATCAGAATAGCATACCATTATTCCATTTGAATTGAGCACTTTCCCCAATGAGGTGTTTCTTTTGTTTTGACATAAAGTTTGGTGGCAACTCAGAAGTGGCAAGATAGTTGGCAATGTCTACAAACCAGGGGGTTTTAATGGAGATGGCAAATAAATTTTCATCTGGGAATTCATCTTGTACATGGGCACAATCTCCATTATCTTGTTTGATCTGAGATAAGAAATTTGTGACTACGTTAAACTTTCTAGGTTTATCAATGATGGTCACATTGAATTCTTAGAGAAGCAATAACCATCTGATTATTCTTCTATTTAATGTAGGTTTGTTCATTACATATTTGATAGCTGAATGGTCTGTGAACACAGTTACTTTGTACCCTATAATGTAATGTCAAAATTTATTGATTGCATGAACCATAGCTAAGAATTCTTTACTCCATAGTGATATAGTTTCGTTCTGTGGGAGTCAAATTCTTACTGATGAAATAGATGGCATATTTCCCTGCATTCTCATCTTCTAGACCTAAAACTGCTCCAATAGCATCATTGGAAGCATCTGTGTAAATATGGAAAGGGAGGTTCTAGTTAGGTCCACGTGGGGCTGGAGCAGAAATGAGTTTTTCCTTAATGATCTCAAATGATATTTGACATTCTGCTATCTAGAAAAAGTTTATATCCTTTTGGAGAAGGGAGAACATGGGGGCTGCAATCTTGCTGAAGTTTTCTATGAATCTTCGGTAGTATCCAGCATGTCCTAAGAAACTTTTGACATCAGTTTGGTTCTTTGGAGTCTCTAGTTGTTGTATCACTTCGATTTTCTTAGGATCCACTTTTATCCCTTCAGCTGAGATGTGGTGTCCCAACACTATCCCTTGTTCTACCATTATTAAACATTTTTCGTGACTCAGGGATAGATGATGGTCCTCACATCGCTGCAACACCTTGTCCAAATTTTTAACAACTTTGTCAAAAGTGGAACCATACACTGTGAGGTCATCCATATATACTTCCACATGTAATCATTTACTAGCTCAACAAAGATGGCTAGAACAACTCTCTGAAATGTTGTAGGAGCATTACATAGCCCAAAGGGAAGAACTTGATATGCAAATGTTCCCCAGGGATAGGTGAAAGTTGTTTTGTCTGGGTCCTCTACTACTACTTGTATTTGGTTATATCCACTGAATCCATCCAAAAATGAGAAGTACTTCCTTCTTGCTAGATTATCTAAGACCTGGTCTATAAAAGGTAGAGGAAAGTAATCTCTATAGGTGGCTTTGTTGAGCTCTCTATAATCAACACACACTCTCCACTTCCTATTTTTCTTTGGGACTAATACCAAAGGTGAAACCCATTTGTTGTCAGAGATGGGATAGATGAATCCTACTTGTAGGAGTTTCTCAATCTCTATTTTAACAATATCTTTGAGAGCAAGGTTGAGTCTTTGTTGTGGTTGATGAACATGCCTAACATCTTCAGTATGGATGTGATGGGTATAAACACTTGGGTGTATTCCTCTCATGTCTATATAATCCCAAGAGAAAGCTTTGGATCTATTTACCAAAACTTCAAATAACTTGAGTTCATCTGACTTTGTCAACTAGCTGTTGACATTTAAGGTCTTTCTTGGTAGTAACATGATAGTTTTAGTTCTGGGGTAGTTGGAGGTGACAGTATGAACTTCTCTTGTTAAGGTGTTGAGAGGACAACTATGCAATATGGTTTCGTGGAGTCTGGAAATATCTTCAAAGAAGTGATCTATTTTTAGAACAATATTAGCCAGAGGACAAGGTAATGCTGTGAAGTTGGTGTAATCATGTTTGATATCATCAGTGTGGATCAAGTGTCCTAAAATCTCTTCTACTTCTAAAATTTCTTCATCACCCTAATCTACGACAAGATCTTGCATGTTGTTTTCTGATTTATCTTCCAATTCTTCACCGTGTTGTTTGATGACTACCATAGCAAGTGAGGCTAGATTGTATTGTTTGTCAAAACCATTTGGTTCATCAAGCCTAACTTGGTTATGCGCAGGAGGTTGAGCAGGGGGATACAGGAATAAGTGTTTGCTATTGGGACCATTTAAAATGGTCATTCCTCCTATTGTCTCCCAAAACTACAACTCCACTTCCTAGGACAAAATCACACTCACAAGGCCAGGGAATGCCATCATGTGAGCATAATCAACCCGTCAATAGAAAATAGAGGGTTAAAGGACAACCTACAGGAGTGGGTTTCATCCCTTGCACTTCGAGCTCAACCTAAACTCTGGAGGGATATTCCAAGGGGTATACCTAAATAGGTATTAAATCCAAACTAGGTGAACAACTAAAAACATGGACAACTAAACCAACTCGCCTTCTCAGCCCCCAAATTTGTCACTGAGCTAAGAACAACTAGCTGTCATAAAACCCCTATATAGTTGATTCAACTGTACGAATGTACATGCACAGGAAAATGGTTTTTTCCCCTAAACTACAGGTGAATAATTTGTTTGTTTTTAAAAGGTGATTGGTCCTTCTCCAATATGGATCAACACCTATTCCATTGGGCAACTAAGTCATAAGCAATAAAGAGGAAAGAAATAGGTTGAACCAACATCAACAGAAAACTAAAATATATTGACATATATTTCTCATATTACATTTCATACCCTAGACATACTTAGTTATCCAAAGCCAAACTATAATAACCCATTTGAAAAGAGAAATGACCCAACACAAAACATGTATTGATTTAAATGTTGTCATACATTATCAAATCCCATTACAATCACACCAAGAAATGTGGTGAAGGAAGAATACAAAGCTGCGACAAAGCATTCCCCTGAATTATTACAAACGACCGTGGAGACATACCAATGCATGAAAATACACATTACAATCCTTCCTACGCTATATTAGACACATTCTTTCATTCATTGCCCAGACATTTCTCTCTGCTTGATGCCCTAAAATCTTCCTTAGGCATTTTCCAGACTAGACAATTGGTTCAATAACGAATAACATTACATCTTACATTCATGCATATATAGCCTATCATTCCACTTGACCTAATCTAGGTTACAATAAATTCCCTCCTATGGGCCATGTTAGAAAATATCTTCGCCAGAAGGGATATTCATCTGCTAGAAATAACTGCAGCAAATATCTGGATCCTAGGGCAGATGGGGGATATGTTGCCCTTCTTTAATGCGAGCAGCTGATACAACAAATATCTAGAAGGAGGAAAATGAGAAGATTTGATTCTTTATTATGGAAAATGAGACAAAAAAATCCCTGAGCAAAGCTTTTACAACACTTTAAAATTCAAATGGTCCCTTGGTTTTGTGCTTTATTATCTTTGAAAACCTTCGAAATCCAACCCTTGAATGTCTCTATTGATTCAACCTGCACATTTCCCGCCGTTGGGATGCCAAACAGTTTCACTTGAAACAGGACCATAGATGAAATTAGGTTTAAAATCGATGGCTTAGAAGGCCTTGAAAATCTAGTCGACACTGTTTGAAAAGTCCACTAGCTAATGAAAATGTGCCAATCGGGTGGTCTCAATAATCAACAAAGACATTGGTACCAAAGACTGCCATGTGTCACAAAATTGCAGTCATGCATGGGAGGGTGGGCTATCACATTTTGGCTCTGCACAAGTGCGCAAAAGCCTCCACATGTCTGTTCACATATAAGCCTTTTCATTCTCTACAGAGTCAGACATGTGGCTGCATCTCACAGCCGCACAAGGGATCTCTACCTTTGACAAGATGCTTCTATGATTGTGTGCTTCCGTTGACCTTTAGCATGTGCGGCTCCACAACCTCATTTAATTTCTTAACACCTGGCAACATCTCCCTTTGTTGACCCTGAATCTTCAATCCTAAGGGTGCAAGTCTTAGCATCCCTGCCACATGTCGCAATTCTGGGGCCGGGCAGGAGGAAGCAAGCCATATTCATTTTAGCTCCATGGAATCACTCAGAGACCTCCACATGGCCTGCCTTTTTATATAGCCTTTTCTCCTTCGAAGGATGGACACGTGGCATCATTTCGGGGCAAATTTTCTGCACATCCAAATTTCTTCACAAAGGTTTTGGAATGGGGACATGTGTAGGCTGCCTGCTATCCCTCTGGCTTCAATAGTGTTTAGATCTATGATAGTAGGGTAGCGGGGAATATCCTCCTTATTCATCGGCCTAGTCACAATATCATCAACACTTGTCTTCATCTCGTGGCCTCATAGAAGGAAGATGACATCATCAAAGATGCTGTACGACACTGCGAAATACAACCATACAACATTTTCTAACCCTTACAAAGACATAGGATATAAAACTTAAGATTTTCATGGGCTACAAAGTGTAAAACTAGGCAAGAGGGGCCAGTCAACTCATGACTTGAAGGACTTAAGGTTGTGACTTAGACGATCGGGAACTTATGATTAACGGTCAACAATAGAATATAAAATAAAGTAGGGAGATGACCGCAAGCCTTGAGGTTTTGAGGGAAAATTAGGAAAATTTTAAAGGAAATAAATTCAAAACCCTAAAAAACTAAATAAGTGTCAACACTGGCTCCAGTTGGGGATGTGTGCCAGGCAGTGGCACAATAAGAATCTAGAATCTCCAGGTAGACCAAAAAGCAAAAAATGACCAAGGGGAAGAACAAAAATGTATTTACAAGGCATACAGTCATAGGCATTAGGGAACAAAAGGAAAGTTGACTATAATCAAAATTTGCATTCACATGTAGGTCAAACCCTCACAAAACTGGCACAACCACTTTCCTCTGTCAAAGACAAGTTGAATAAAGGAGTTGATCTCCCTCAAACCAAATTTGCATTTCTCACCCAGCTGTAACAATTGAAAACTATCCCCAGCATGTGCCAATCTGCAACATATACTCTTGGAGCCAAGGAGAGCTCCACCAATGAAATCACTGCTGCAGGGTAACCATAAGAAATAGGTGCTTGACCTATTCCATACTGCATCATGTTTGTTCCCAGCAGCAAGGGGTGCAAAACTAAAATTCAGGTCAACAACAAAAGAAATAAATGAAGACAAATCTCCATTTTCATGCACCAGGATATCATACCTGCTGACCTCTTCATGCAAATTGAAGGGAAAAAAAAACACCTCTAATTCACATGACAAAGCAAACTAAATGCATTGCTGATCCACAAAAGAAGACATATCTTCATGCAAATCAAAATGGAAAGAATCCATCACTAGTATACCTTCTAGTTGGGTTGTCATCTGTTCAAACTTAGGCATAAACATGCCTTGTTGCTCATTCACATCAATGTCCCACACAAAGTCACTCAACCTCTACTGCAACACCAACACATTCAAAAGCTAACAAGTCTTTCACATCAAAATGAAAGCACTCATAAACATTTGTAAAGTTCCATCAAGCTTTTGAACAAAATTTTAATATGTGTTGCTATAGATTTCACATTCTGAATCATAAGCATGACTCAAGCTGCAACTTAAAACATTAGCACATAAATCAATACCTTGAGACACCTCAAGTGGAGAACCATGTTCTTCAAATTGTCTCTTTGTTTCATGTCCATCTAGGTAACTTGCTATGTCATATTCACTGCTACAAACAGACTAATGACACACTTCTTCTTCCTTCAATTCTATATCATTTCTTTGTGGCTAAGATGAAGCACACTCTGCATGAGGAAGAGAACATACCTTGCACCAAAGGAACAGGTTCTCATATGCGTCCACATGATCACTATCTTCAAAATTTAGGGCAAGCCCTTCACACAGAAACTCCATAGTTGCACTAATAATTGTCTTTGATCAGTTATCATCATGTGCAGCCACCTCTACCTCTACCTCATGCAAACAAGCACTAACTGCCTCATCACAAACAGGAACAAAAAGGGGCAGACATCAAACAAGAAACAAGTTTCTTGCTCATCATCTATTTTATTTACTTGTGCATAATCTTCATAATCAACTTTACAAGCTGACCCATATGACTTCATTTATGCACACAACATCCTCATTGTTCACTGAACCACATACCTCATCACTGGGCTAGGCTTCACCATTGGCTTCATCATTTTCACTTTCACTTGATGAGCTATCCAACCAAAGGTAAGTGCACACACTTCCTTCATCATCTGCATCACTGTCATATGATGCACCATCTTCCACTTCTACCCTTCTGACTACACAATCATCCTCATTTGATGCTGCATTCATCTGATTGCTTGTATCCACACTATTGCTATTTGGATCAACATGTTCATTACTAGTAGCACATGCATATGTGGACAAAAAACCTTTTATGTAGTGATCTCTCATTTTCTTCATAGAGTCTAGTGTAAAATATGCCTGCTGCATACTCATTATTTTAAAATCTTCCTGCACATAACTCAATCCAGTTTCATATGCTTCAAAAAACATATCAATGCAAGTGGGAATGTTAGGTCTGAAACCTTTAGGAATACGGGAAAGAGCAACAACAAACCTGTGAGAAAGCTCCATGCTTGACTCACCCTCTTGTCTTTTAATTTTTTCCAGCTCTATGACAAGATTAGCAGGGTCAAGACCTTTGGCAAATTTATTTTCAAACGCTGTCACAAGTTCATTCCATGAGGCAAAGGATTGTCTTGAAAAATCTTGGAACTACTCTCTTGCCTTTCCATGTAATGACCTAACAAAAAACCTCATGTACATATCCTCATCCTCAAACTGATGTTCTTCCATGGATTTTGAGAATACATCAACATGTGTGTCCCCTTCCCAAAGATCATACCCATCAAACTTGGGAAACTATTTGTAGACCTTGGTTGGCATACTCATTGTTTTGTAATCAACCCATGAGAGGTCTAACTGATCATACACAAGATCTAAGGGAAGAGTATGGGATCGATTAAACTAATTTTTAGGGACATCAAGGAATACATTAGACTGCATCCTAGACTCTAGTAGCCTAATCTAATTTTCTATTTCTACTTCTTGCTGCAACACTGACTCCAACAGCTATTTGTTCTTATCAATTTCATAATGCTACATTGCTAAGCCATTATGATTGTGCATGGGTGTATATAGGTTTTGATTTGTATAACATGCAGAGCCATGACTGGAATACGCATTGCCAAGACAATCATAGGAATCCACTCCAATGTAATTTCTAGAGTTTGATATATATGGAGATTCATATAAAGGAGCAGCCCTAGAATAGTCATATTCATACCAACCATCCATGACTAAAATATCCTACAATGTAGGGCAGAAAACTGAGGCATATAAATTTGTTCCTACAATATAACTGAAACAACCAACTTCAAAGGTCAGGAAGAAAACCATGTGTACCTTTATTTTCACCAGCTGCTGCATACTAAGATGGAGCACATGAATCACCAACAACAACAAAGGGACAATAGTAACAAATTCTTGTTCTTTAACAGTAGAGTCACCACCTCATCCAAAGAGGAAATCCTTGAAGTGTGACCGATCTTCAAGGCCACAAATTGATTATGGGTTCAGCTCACTAGTAAAGTCATCAATTGATTTCAACCCAACAATACCATCCCCGGTGACGGCACCAAAAATGTTTCCCAAAACCATAACTCCACTTCCTAGGACAAAATCACACTCACAAGGCTAGGGAATGTCACCATGTGAGCATATTCAGCCCATCAACAAAAAATGGAGGGTTAAAGGACAACCTATGGGAGTAGGTTTCATCCCTTGCACTTCGAGCTTAGCTTAAACTCTGGAGGGATATTCCAAGGGGTATACCTGAATAGGTATTAAATCCAAACCAGATGAACAACTAAAAACACAGACAACCAAACCCAACTCGCCTTCTCAGCCCCCAAATCTGTCACTGAGCTAAGAATAGATGGCTGTCACAAAACCCCTATATAGCTGATTCAATTGTGTGAATGTACATGCATAGGAAAATGGTTCTTTCCCCTAAACCACAAGTGAATTTTTTTTTTTTTTTTTTAAAGGTAATTGGTCCCTCTCCAATATGGACCGATGCCTATTCCATTGGGCAACTGAGTCATAAGCAATAAAGAGGAAAGAAACAGGCTGAACTGGCATCAATGGAAAACTAAAATATATTGACATATATTTCTTAGATTACATTTCATATCCTATACATACTTAGTTATCCAAAGCCAAACTATAATAACCCATTTGCAAAAGAGAAATGACCCAACATAAAACATGCATTGATTTAAATGCTGTCATATATTATCAAATCCCATTACAATCACACCAACAAATGTGGTGAAGGAAGAATACAAAGTTGTGACAAAGCATTCCCCTAAATTATTACAAACAACCGTGGAGAAATACCAATGCATGAAAATACACATTACAATCCTTCCTACACTGTATCAAACACATTCTTTTATTCATTGCCCAGACATTTCTCTCTGCTTGATGTCCTAAAATCTTCCTTAGGCATTTTCTAGACCAGACAATTGGATCAGCGACCAACAACATTACATCTTAAATTCATGCATATATAGCCTATCATTCCACTTGACCTAATCTAGGTTACAATAAATTCCCTCCTATGGGCCATGTCAAAAAATATCTTGGCCAGAAGGGACATTCATCTGCCAGAAATAACTGCAACAAATATCTGGATCCTAGGGCAGATGGGGGATATGTTGCCCTTCTTTAGTGCGAGCAGCTGATATGATAAATATCCAGAAGGGGATAGTTGAGAAGATTTGATTCTTTATTATGGCAAATGAGACCAAAAAAATCCCCGAGCAAAGATTTTACAACACTTTAAAATCTGAACGGTCCCTTGGTTTTGTGCTTTATCAGCTTTGAAAACCTTCAAAATCCAACCCTTGAATGCCTTTGCCGATTAAACCTGCACATTTCCCGCCGTCGTAATACCAAATAGTTTCACTTGAAAAAGGACCGTAGATGAAATTAGCTTTAGAATCGGCGGCTTAGAAGGCCTTAAAAATCTAGTTGACACTATTTGAAAAGTCCACTGGCCAATGAAAATGTGCCAATCAGGTGATCTCAATAGTCAACATAGACATTGGTACTGAAGACTGCCATGTGTCACAAAATCGCAGTCGCGCATTAGAGGGTGGGCCATCAACTTTTGGCTCTACATGAGTGCACAAAAGCCTCCATGTGTCTATTCACATATAAGCCTTTTCATTCTCTCTGGGAGCCAGACACGTGGCTGCATCTCATAGCCACGTGTTACCTTTTCATTCACCCTTATTTAATTTTTCACGATCCTTCCCTAAGCAAAAAGTCGATCTACCATTTTCCCTTATTGGTTAATATGTTTATTCCTTAAGTCAGCTCTTTTCCTATAAAATTCATTCGCCTATCATCTTATGTGCAAAATTATTGTAGTATTGAACCTTCGAACTTGAACCCTTTTCAAGAGTTCAAAAGTTCAACGGTTCAATATTCAATGTTTCTTGAGGAGTCATTTACCCTCGGTCCCCTTGCATAACTCAATTTGTATCTTTGAACCTTCAGGTTGAACCTCATATCAGAGTTCAAAGGTTCAAAGGTTCAAAGGTTCAATGTTCTGTAACAAATGTACCTATGTAATTAGCCTCACTTTTCCTGAAATCTTCTTTAAGTTAAATTGCGGGAAATTTTAAAGGAGAAAATCATTTAGAGGGAGATATATTCGGAACATATTATGAAATGGAAAGTTTTAACTTTCAAGGAGTTATGAGTAATGATTACACATCAAGGTTGTGTGCGAGAACTACTTACAATTAATGCATCTGTTAGAGTTTATGTCTCATCAAGCAATTTCAGCACGAATTAATTAAGCCAGTAATTATTCGACTTGATTTCATGCCTTTTATTGAGAAAGAATGGGCCAATTTTAACAGTAAAACATACAGGGTGATACAAAAAGAGAATAGTACTGGAGGTGAAAGATTTTTCTTGCCCAGTTTGATAGTGATTTCAGATCCGTTGAAGGTACTCCCAAGTCAAAAATTGAAAAAGGTTCTGTCATCAAAAGGTCTAAGAAAACCCTTGCGACTATTCTACCTTCTCGCACCACCGGATCAAGAGATAAAAGTAGGAAGAAGGAAATTTTAGAAAGAATAGTTGTGGACTTAAACACTGAAGAAGATTCGGAATAAGTAATGAGTGATGAAGTGTTTGGTTCACCAATGGCAGAAGAAATCAGTACGAACCAACAAGCAGAGATTGCTTTGGATTCTACCGAGCTGATGATAATACCAAATGCGCCTTCTGAACAACTTAATCCTGATAAAGAAGTTCCAGTCACTACACCTAAATGGTTGGAAAGTTCAATTAATGATAAAAGGAAAATAGTTCCGTTTTCTTTACCATTGGAAGATATGGTTAGCAAATGTCTGGGAAAGGCTCCAAAATCCAAAAAGCTGAAAACCACTTCTAGGGTGGACATTGACCCTAATACAGGAAATTTAACTATAGAGATAGCCTGACCAATAGTTGATGAAGAAGTTCAGGACCCCACAATCCAGGATTTCATAATGGAAAGAATAGATCTTGGAACTGTATCGCGTGTTGCAGACATGCACCATCTTGAAGCATCTACTAAAAAGATAGTTAGCCGTACATGGAAGGATGAAAAAGATAAGAGGGAGTTGAAGCAAGCTTTACGATCAATGGCAGAGTAGATTAACACCATTCATAATCCAGATCCACAACCTGTTTCTCAATTACCTCTGTCTTTTGACCCAAAACTTCAGTCAATCAGAAAATGCTTGATCAAATACATAGAAACAAGATGGTGATCAAAGTGTTCGATGTCTGGCTAGATGGTATCATCCAAAAGGGTATAGAATATATTAATGAGTTGAAAGGTACATATGATGAAACCATGGCTACTATTGAAGATTTAAAAATACAGAATGCTTCGTGGGAAAAAGATCAAGGGAAATGGATGAGTGTAATAAATCAAATAGGTGAAGTTCAGAAGTATGGGGTGACAAAATTTTTATCAGAAAGGAATATAACAAGTCTGAACGACAATACGCTGTATGTAAGCAGGAGGAACATCGAATGGAGAAAATTATTGTCTAGACAAGGATGAATGGAGTTTACAAAGATGATTAAAGAGATAATTGAGTTTACTCAGTCTTTACAACATGATTTGGAATGTATTGATGTGAAGTACATAAAAGATGATGGTGAGCCAAAAAAAGATATTGATACTGTGGTACAATCCTTTAGAGAGAAAATTATTTTTGTTAAAGAAAATGATAACCTGATAATTGATGATTTCTCCCAGATATCAAAAGTGGAATCACTACATCACCTTTGTGTCGATGCACTCCTAGAGCATGCGAAAAAGGTAGCGAACATTCGAAGAGAAAGGGATGTTTGGAAGGCACGAGTTAAGCATATTGGCATCCCTAACTTCCCAAAAATTTAGGAATTTGTTGCCGCATACATGAATGGAAGATGCAATGTGTCTCTTTAGGTGAACAAAGCAAATCTGGAGATTCCAACTCGCTGCCCTAGTCATGATCATGCTTACATAATCTTTTTATTCAGTTATTTAGTTGGAGAGTTATGTTTAAAAACTATCTTTCAATTAGCTTTTAAGAAACTAAATCCCGCTATGGGTAAGAGTTTGTTTTAACTCTGGGTTTAAAGAATAGTTAATTAGGGTAAACTATATATATGTTTTTGGTTTTTAAAACTGATATATAGAGAGATAAAAAAACAAGAAACAAGGAATTTTGGAGTTGAACTTTTATGTTTACAATGTATATGATGTTTGTCTAAAAGATTTTCATTTGTAAATGAGAAGAAGAAATGATTGTTGTAGACTTAAATCTATGTGTTTAAGTGCTTGAAATCGGGTTTCTGTGTGAACTCTTCTTTTATGTAGTAATTATTCTTTCATTGGATGACTCATCATATATGTTTTATCATTTGCTGGTTCAGTAATACATGTATATATTTATATATTTGGTTATTGTTGAAGATGGAATCTGTGCGTTCTATCGCTGAATGATGTTATATGGAAGAAAAGATATTGCATTCATGATATAGTGATATATGAATGTTAGTCTGCCTTAAATGCTTTTTGGTTAAAAGTATGTTCATATATTAAAATAGTCCAAATTCATTGAAGATTTGAAAGGGAGCTGTACCTTAATTCAGAGGGGAATTATCTTTGATAGTTCACCCAATTGTTGTTTAACTTATTTTCTCTGAAAATAAAGGGTTATAGAGTCAGAACAAATTATCATTAGACCAAGACAAATTTGTTAACCAACAATTTTTGGTGACTTTGCTGGGGAATCGAAGTCATTTGTTGAAAGATTGGTCGCCTTAATATGAAGCAATGATGGTTCTTCCTCATGAAAATATAATTCCTATTCTGCAGCCTAATCTAGTGGTTTCCAAGACGAACAGGAAGACATAATTGGTTAGTTAAATACCCTTGTATGGTGCACTCGCCAAAATAATGATGATTATAGAAGGGCAAGCCGAGTATTAGAAAAGGAAGAAGAATTGGATGATAATTTGAGATTACTGTTACTCAGGCAAAGAAGGAGGCAAGCAGAAAACATAGTAAGAAATCAAGCCCCTGAAGTCCTAAGAGGTCAAGAACAACCTAGAAACTAATAACTACTTATCTAGTTACAATATAATAAACTGGAGTTCAGAAGATACACAAGGTCTTTGAGGAGAGAGGGAGTTGAAGATCCTACTTTTCAAATGCTGCAACACCTAAATTTTCCTTATATTCCTACTCATATTAGAAGAGCTAGAAGTAGACCTCCTAGCCCTCTTAAGCCCTCTACATCCTCTGTCTATCAAGCCTTAACACTTTCTGGTACTATCATTCCTTCTGCTATAAGCTTTCTACCAATGGCCCAACCTTGGGGAGCCGCTATAGGGCCTCTAAATTTAGGGGCTAACTTGAATCCTTTGCCTAAAAATGCAAGAGAAAACTTACCCAAGTTTAATGGAGATGGAAGACAATCACCAGATGAGCATCTGAATGCCTTTGCTGTAGCGTGTGGTGTGTTAGGTGTACAACATCAAGATGTAGCCATAAGGCTTTTTGTGCAAACTCTAACTGATACTGCAACAGAATGGTTTTATCATCTATCTGAATCTTCAATTACAAACTGGAATGATATGAAAATTGTATTTGAAAATAGATTCAAAAGTGTAGAAGATGAACATTCCCTTCTTGCTCAATTGACTCAGCTCAAGAAAGAAATTCATCAGCCTATGAGGGAATTTATAGCCAAATTCAATAGAATTGTGGACAAAATCCCAAATGCTAAAAGGCTAACTCCTGAGAATCAGAAATGTTTCTTTATCAATTCTATGCCCCCTGATATTAGTTTTCATCTTAGAAGAGGTGCAGTTGCCGACTTAGCAAACGCACAAACCTTGGTAGTTGGGTTAGAAGATGATCTTCTTATGGCTGGAAAATGGAAGAAAGAAGTCCAAGTACCTAATGCTCATCCCTCATCCTCTACAGATCCTGTGGTTCAAAGATTAGTTAATGATATGATTACTTTAAAAAGACAATTGCCTAAGGTTGGTACTTCATTTCAACAACCATATCAAGACGTCAGCAGGAGAAATTTTAATCAATAGACAAATACTAGTAAGACATTGCCACTTACATCAGCACAACCAAGGTTAGCTATTGAAGCTCCTCCTGGAAGAGGGAATATGTGTGCCTTTCATTTGACTATTGATCATGATGGAAATTCTTGTCCGGATATGCTTTGATATGCTCAAATGGCCACTACTCAAGATGTATTGGGAGAGATTACCGAAGAAAGGAACTTTGAGGAACCTGGCGACTTTGAAATACACTTCCTAGAATATGAATCAGATTCAGAAAGATGAGGTAAATTATTGGTTACTCTTGAAGATCCTTCATGTGCTGTGCTTACCAGAAGTTAGAAGAATCTGATATTTTCTAATACTCAAGAAGTGCCTGTTAAAGGTAAGGAGCCTCTTATTAGAACCTCTGATACTAATTTGAAGGCCCAAGAAGTTAAATTGTTACACAAAAATGATCGTGAAACCTCTTTTGATATTATAGAATTTTGTAAGTCTACAAAGATTCAAATATCCCTTGCTGAATACCTCAAGTTAAATCCCAAAGAACTTGATAAATTGGTTAAATATGTCAAAGGTGATCCTTCACAAATTGAGCTCAAAAGTCAACAAAATATTAATGTTGAGTCCCCGATTGCCCAATTATTTGCTTCTCCACCTGAATCACCCACACACACTCCTAAAATGGTCGTCAATTCATCTAATGATACTTCTTATATGGTCGATATGAAGCCCAACCCATTTTATGTTTCTTTATTCATAAATGGTCATAAACTCAGTAATTGTATTATAGACTCAGGTGCTTCTGATAATATTATGCCTTCTTCCATAGTCAAAGCCCTAGGCCTATCCCTTACAAAAAAATTTGGTAGGTGTTACTCCATGGATGGAAAATAGATTCCTTTGCTCGGACAAATTAAAGATGCACGGGTTGCTCGTACAGCCTATCCTGATAAAAGAGTGAAGTTGACTATCTTGGTAGCATATATTCCTGCTACTTATGGGATGCTATTGAGTAGGACTTTTTGCAAAGATTTGGGTGGGGAGATTAAATTAGATTGGTTAGAAGCTACAATTCTAGTGGGAAAATTGAAAGTTAAACTAGAACTTGAACCTAAATGCAAGTTTACTGTATACCCTTCTAATGATCCTAAATCTCATATTCTATTTGAAGAATGCGAATTTGGTAATTATTTTCTCTCTTCTGAAGACATGAAGGAAGAATCCATCCCAAAATCTATTCATTCAGATGATCTATGGACCATGGAATTCGATGGTAGTTGTGCTACCATTGGTTCAGGAGCAGGGGTTGTTTTGATCTCACCTGAAGGTAAAAATTTTCCTTACGCTTTCAAGTTAGAATTTAAAAATACTAATAACACTGCAGAGTATGAGGCCCTATTGCTTGGGTTAAATGAAGCCAAAGGAAAAGGTATAAAGATGCTCAAAGCAAAAGGAGATGCTGAATTGATTGTTAAACATGTGAGAGACATTTTTTTAGTTAAAAATGAAAGATTGAGACATTAGAGGAACATAGTTTGGGACGAGATAGAATATTTTGATGCCTTTTCTATTGAGACAATTCCTAGAGATTAGAACACACAAGCAAATTCTCTAGCAATGTCAGCTTCCCTTCTTATCCCACACCCTGATTTCAAAAAGAATTCATATAGAATAGAACTGATCCACCGTCCTAATGTCCCAGATAATGCTGAAAATTGACAAGTTTTTGAGAATGACAGACAGATTAGAAACTTCTTGGAGAATGCTGAGATGTTCTTGGGGACTTATTTTGAAGGTTCTAAAGCAGAATGTAAAGAATTCAGCCTTGATCTAGGGATCAATTCAAAGGATGATGTAATTTAGTTAAAAGGAAACAAAATTCCTAGAGGACTAGTCTCTCTTGAACATTTGTTCAGTCGACAAGATGAATATATCAAAGACAAACTTGCTTAGACTCCTGACAAATTGGGAGATTGTGAAAAAAAAAAACATTGGGAGTAAAACTAATCCTAAATGGATTTCTATTGGTAGGTGTTGCTCGCCAGAGGAGAAACACAAGTTGATTAATTTGTTGACTAGGTATAAGGATGTCTTTGCTTGGTGCTATGACGACCTAAAGGATTTTAGGGGTGGGCAATTCCAGCATCATATAACTTTAAAAACAAATGCAATTCCATTTAGGCAAAAGTTAAGAAACTATAACCCAAAGGTTGCTGAGGCTATCTATAAGGAGGTTGACAAATGTTGAAGGCTAGGATTATTTATCCAATTCATCACTCCACCTGGGTGGCAAACATTGTTGCAGTATGCAAAAGAAATGGAGAAATAAGAATTTGTGTTGTTTTTAGGAATCTAAACCAAGCCAGTTTGAAAGATAATTATGCATTACCTATGATGGATCACATTTTACAAACAGTTGCTGGATCAGAGATGATGTCCATGTTAGATGGGTTCTCAGGTTATAATCAAATAAGTGTGGTTGCAGTCGATCAACATAAAACTACTTTCACTACACCATGGGGAACTTTTGCTTATAACCGTATGCCCTTTGGTTTGATTAATGCTTGTGCAACTTTTCAATGGGCAATGAATTTATCTTTTAGAGATCTGAAAGATAAAATTATTGTCATTTATCTTGATGATTTGACTGTTTTCTCTAGAAGAGAAAATCATTTGAAAGATCTTGAGACCATTTTGCAAAGGTGTCAGAATCATGGGATATCTCTTAATCCTAAGAAGTTGATTTTCTGTGTAACAGAAGGTAAGTTATTGGGACATTTAGTTTTGAAGGATGGAATCAAGGTTGATCCAGAAAGGGTTAAAGCAATACGACAGTTAAGTCTTCCTTCTAACAGGACTGGAGTTAAGTCTTTCTTTGGCCAGGTTAACTTCCTCAGAAGGTTCATTCCTGATTTTGCCGAGATTACGAAACATATTATAGGGATGATGAGTGAAAAACAAGCATTCAGGTGGAATGAGACTGCTAAGAAAGCATTTGAATATATTAAAGAGGCGATTACACAAACACCTACTTTGGTAAACCCCGATTTCTGAAAGGATTTTATTATTTATTGTTATGCTTCATAACATACCATGTCTGGTATCTTACTATAGAAAAATGAATCGAATGTAGAAGCCCAAATAGCCTTTATGAGTGTTCCTCTCAAGAAGCATGAACTTAAATATTCTTTAACCAAGAAGCAAGCTTTCGCTGTGGTAAAGGCTGTCAAACAATTTAGATATTACATACTACATTCTCATTCAATTGTATTTATGCCTAGTTCGGCTGTAAAGAGCATTCTGACTCAACAGCATGTTGGGATGAATAATAGAGCAACATGCATTGCTAAGATTCAAGAATATGACTTAGAGGTTGGGCCAACCAAATTATTAGAGGTCAAGGCCTGTGCAAATTGATTGCTGAAAGTAAAGAAGAAGAAGATGAAGAACTTCCCATTGTCCTATTGGTGAATTTACAAGATCCATGGTTCCTAAACGTGGCACATTATCTTACTTATGGAGACTGTCCTAGTCACTTATCCCTGAAGGAGAAAAGGAATATGAGGTTAAAAGAAGCGAAATATGTCATTTGGGGTGATGTCTTATACAAAAAGGGAATAGATGGAACCTTTATGAGATGTGTAGATAAGGAACAACACAAGCTTTTGGAAATTTTTCATAATGAATCCTACGGTGGACACTTCTCTTCTTCGGTCACAGCCTCTAAAATCCTTAGAATTTGTTATTATTGGCCAGGCATGTTCAAAGATGCATACATATGGGTAGCTAATTGTAAAAATGCAAAATGTTTTTAGGAAGAGCACAACTTGCAGCATTGCCTCTGATGTCTGTTGTTATTGAAGAACCTTTCAAACAATGAGGCCTAGACTTCATTGGGCCTCTTTCACCTCCTTCGAGTGCTGGACATACTCACATTTTAATAGCAACGGACTATTTTACAAAATGGGTTGAAGTAGTCCTTGTGAAGAGAACCACTTCAGAAATAGTATGTAATTTTCTCAGAGAGAATATACTGGTACGTTTTGGCGTCCCTCAAAAACTTGTGGGAGATAATGCTACCAGCTTTTTCTCAATTGAACTTACTTCATTTTTCTATGAGCATAGTATCTCTCTTTCTCACTCATCAGATTATTACCCTCAAAGGAATGGACAAGCTGAGTCCAATAATAACAATTTGATAGCCATCATGAGAAAATTGGTGAGTGGTAATCCCAAAGATTGGCATAAAAAGTTATACGAAGCACTCTGGGCTGACAGGGTAACCCCAAAAAGGGCAATAGGAATGGTACCTTTTGAGCTGGTTTATGGAATAGGAGCTTAGTTATCATTACGTCTGGAATTATTTGCAGCCAAATTACAAAAGGTCATTGAAGATCAATACTTTTAAGATTCCTTAGAAAAAAGAGTTATGTACTTAACTAGGATTGAAGAGGAAAGGAATGAACTAGTTGATTGGATTACTACCCATCAAGCCAGGGTTAAGAAGATTTTTGATTGAAAAATAAGGCCCAGAAAATTCATGGAAGGAGACCAAGTGCTACTGTGGGATAAGAGGAGAGAACCTAAAGGAGCACATGGCAAGTTTGATTCACTTTGGAAGGGGCCATTATAAATTCATCAGGTACGGGCCCTAATTATTTCAAATTAGAATATATAGATGGATTTGTTCTACCCCTGTCCTAGAATGGATAGGACCTTAAATTGTATCAATTGTAAAACAGGTGTCACCTGTTTTATACATAGTCATTTCTTTGTTGTCGTGTGCTGTCGTTTTCCTTTTCCAGTTTTGGTTTGCCTTGGTTCTTTTTCTTCTGCCCCTGTGTTTCAGTTCGTGCATAACCAGAGTTTTTGAGTTCTCTACATTTTGTCACAAAATGCATTCCCCAGTCAGAGCCAATGTTACCTTTTCATTCACCCTTATTTAATTTTTCACGATCCTTCCCTAAGAAAAAAGTTGATCTACCATTTTCCCTTATTGGTCAATATGTTTATTCCTTAAGTCGGCTCTTTCCCTATAAAATTCATTCGCCTGTCGTCTTATGTGCAAAATTATTGTAGTATTGAACCTTCAAACTTGAACCCTTTTCAAGAGTTCAAAAAGTTCAACAGTTCAACGGTTCAATGGTTCAATATTCAATGTTTCTTGAGGAGTTGTTTACCCTTGGTCCCCTTGCATAACTCAATTTGCATCTTTGAACCTTCAAGTTGAACCTCATATCAGAGTTCAAAGGTTCAATGTTCTGTAACAAATGTACCTATGTAATTAGCCTCACTTTTCCTGAAATCTTCTTTAAGTTAAATTACAAGAAATTTTAAAGGAGAAAATCATTTAGAGGGAGATATATTCGAAACATCTTATGAAATGGAAAGTTTTAACTTTCAAGGAGTTATGAGTAATGATTACACATTAAGGTCATGTGCGAGAACTACTTACAATTAATGCATTTGTCAGAGTTTATGTCTTATCAAGCAATTTCAGCACGAATTAATTGAGCCAATAATTATTCAACCTGATTTCATGCCTTTTATTGAGAAAGAACAGGCCAATTTTAATAGTAAAACATACAGGGTGATACAAAAGGAGAACAAGGCTGGAGGTGAAAGATTTTTCTTGCTCAGTTTGACAGTGATTTCAGATTCGTTGAAGGTACTCCCAATTCAAAAATTGAAAAAGGTTCTGTCATCAAAAGGTCTAAGAAAACCCTTGTGACTATTCTGCCTTCTTGCACCACCAGATCAAGAGCTAAAAGTAGGAAGAAGAAGGAAATTTTAGAAAGAATAGTTGTGGACTTAAACACTGAAGAAGATTCAGAAGAAGTAATGAGTGATAAAGGGTTTGGTTCACCAATGGTAGAAGAAATCAGTACGAATCAACAAGCAGAGATTGCTTCAGATTCTACTGATCTGATGATAATACCAAATGTGCCTTCTGAACAACTTAATCCTGATAAAGAAGTTCCAGTCACTGCACCTAAATGGTTGGAAAATTCAATTAATGATAAAAGGAAAATAGTTCCATTTTCTTTACCATTGGAAGATATGGTTAGCAAATGTCTGGGAAAGGCTCCAAAATCCAAAAAACTGAAAACCACTTCCAGGGTGGACATTGACCCTAATATATGAAATTAGACTGCAGAGATAGCCCGACCAATAGCTGATGAAGAAGTTCAGGACCCCACAGTCTAGGATTTCGCAATGGAAAGAATAGATCTTCGAACTGCATCATGTGCTGCAGACGTGCACCATCTTGAAGCATCTACTAAAAAGATAGTTAGCTGTACATGGAAGGATGAAAAAGATTAGAGGGAGTTGAAGCAAGCTTTACGATCAATGGCAGAGTATATTGATGCCATTCATAATCTAGATCCACAACCTATTTCTCAATTACATCTGTCTTTTGACCCAAAATCTCCAGTCAATCAGAAAATGCTTGATCAAATACATAGAAACAAGATAGTGACCAAAGTGTTCGATGACTGGCTAGATGGTATCATCCAAAAGGGTACAAAATATATTAATGAGTTGAAAGGTATATATGATGAAACCATGGCTACTATTGAAGATTTAAAAATATAGAATGCCTCGTGGGAAAATGATGAAGGGAAATGGATGAGTGTAATAAATCAAATAGGTGAAGTTCAGAAGCATGGGGTGACAAAATTTTTATCAGAAAGGAATATAACAAGTCTGAATTACAATACACTGTATGTAAGAAGGAGGAACATTGAATGGATAAACTCAGTGTCTAGACAAGGATGAATGGAGCTTACAAAGATGATTAAAGAGATAACTGAGTTTACTCAGTCTTTACAACATGATTTGGAATGTATCGATGTGAAGTACATAAAAGATGATGGTGAACTAGAAAAAGATATTGATACTGTGGTACAATCCTTTAGAGAGAAAATTAGTTTTGTTAAAGAAAATGATAACCTGATAATTGATGATTTCTCCCGGATATCAAAAGTGGAATCACTACTTCACCTTTGTGTCGATGCACTCCTAGAGCATGCGGAAAAGGTAGCAAACATTCGAAGAGAAAGGGATGTTTGGAAGGCATGAGTTAAGCATATTGGCATCCCTAACTTCCCAAAAATTTAGGAATTTGTTTCCGCATACTAGGAATGGAAGATGCAACGTGTCTCTTCAGGCGAACAAAGCAAATCCGGAGATTCCAACTCGCTACCCCAGTCATGATTGTGCTTACATAATCTTTTTATTCAATTATTTAGTTGGAGAGTTATGTTTAAAAACTTTGTCTTTCAATCAGCTTTTAAGAAACTAAATCTCACTATGGGTCAGAGTTTGTTTTAACTCTAGGTTTAAAGAATAGTTAATTAGGGTAAACTATATATATATTTTTTGGTTTTTAAAACTGATATACAGAGAGATAAAAGAAACAAGAAACAAGGAATTTTGGAGCTGAACTTTTATGTTTACAATGTATGTGATGTTTGTCTGAAAGATTTTCATCTGTGAATGAGAAGAAGAAATGATTACTGCAGACTTAAATCTGTGTGTTAAAGTGCTTGAAATTGGGTTTCTGTGCAAACTCTTCTTTTATGTGGTAATTATTCTTTCATTGGATGACTCATCATATATGTTTTATCATTTGCTGGTTCAGTACTACATGTATATATTTATATATTTGATTATTGTTGAAGATGGAATCTGTGCGTTCTATCTTTGAATGATGTTATATAGAAGAAAAGATATTGCATTCATGATATAGTGATATATGAATGTTAGTCTGCCTTAAATTTCTGGTTAAAAGTATGTTCATATATTAGAATAGTCCAAATTCATTGAAGATTTGAAAGGGAGCTGTACCTTAATTTAGAGGGGAATTATCTCTGATAGTTCACCCAATTGTTGTTTAACTTATTTTCTTTGAAAATAAAGGGTTATAGAGTCAGAACAAATTATCATTAGACTAGGACAAATTTGTTAACCAACACCACACAAGGGATCTCTACCTTTGACAAGATTCTTTTGTAACTACGCGCTGCTGTTGACCTTCACCATATGCGGCCCCACAACCTCATTTAATTTCTTAACACCTAGCAACATCACCCTCCACTGATCCTGAATCTTAATTCCTAAGGGTGCAAGTCTGAGCCTCCTTGCCACGCGTCACAATTCTGGGGCCAGGTAGGAGGAAGCAAGCCATATTCATTTTAGCTCTACGAAATCGCTTAGAGACCTCCATGTGCCCCCCCTTTTTATATATCCTTTTCTCCTTTGAAGGCTAGACACGTGGCATCATTCCGGGGAAGATTTTCCACACATCTAAATTCCTTCACAAAGCTTCCAAAATGGGGACACGTGTAGGCTGCCTGCTATCCCTCTGGCTTCAACAGTGTTTAGATCTATGATAGCGGGGTAGCAGGGAATGGTCCAGATTAAGTCTAGGCCCACCAACTTGCACGCGATTTATCCTCCTTATTCATTTGCCTAGCTGCAATACCATCAACACTTGTCTTCATCTCATGGCCCTGTAGAAGGAAGATAACATCATCAAAGATGTGCGATGCTGCGAAATACAACCATATGACATTTTCTGACCCTTACAAAGACTTAGGATATAAAACTTAATATTTTCATGGGCTACAAAGGGTAAAACTAGGCAAGAGGGGCTAGTCAACTCATGACTTGAAGGACTTATGGTTGTGACTTAGACGACTGGGAACCTATGATTAATGGTCAACAACAAAATCTAAAATAAAGTAGGTAGATGACCACAAGCCTTAGGGTTTTGAGGGAAAATTAGGAAAATTTTAAAGGAAATAAATTCAAAACCCTAAAAAACTAAACAGGTGTCAACACCTCCTACTTTGCAGTCAATTTTAGCTACAACTATAGCCAACCAAGGTCTGTCCAGTATTAGTAGGTAACTATCCTTGGGTGTGAGGGACTGGATTATTTAAAAATCCACTGGGTATTCCCATTCGTCAACCTTGACAAGAAAATTTTCTAAGACACCTTTGGGAAAAGATGTGCACTAATTTGCCATTTGTCGTATGATGGTTGTGGGACGTAGATCAGTGAGTTCCAATTTTTCCATAACATCCACCATCACGACGTTATTGGTTGCTCCCAAGTCCATGAGTGCATTAGATATTGCTACCTTGTTGATTGTCACTGTTATGATTGGACTGCCTGGGTCACCATATTTTGGGGTTAAGATTTTTCTAGCCAGAAGGTCAGCTAAGTATCCATTGATGTGCACAGTGTTAATTTCTTTCTTTTTCCTTCTTGGTGTTTTTATGCACAACTATTTAACTAGCTGGTTTAGTTCAAGAATTTCTTTAATCGTCTGTAACAATGGAATCTCGATATGGAGTCATTTAATATCTTGTATTAATGCAGTTTCAGTGGGTAAGGTCATTTTTGGAGGGTTTTTTAGAGGGGTTTCTTTGATCTGCTCTGGAAAAGGTGCTTGGGGACTCTTTTTCAAGGTGGAATCCTTATTTGGAAGATCTACTGAACGTTGGCCAACTTCTTTCTGAGGTAACTCAGAAGTTTTAGGTGAGGATTGTTGAAGAAGCTTTTCTTGATTACTCACTGGGTTTTTATTTGAAGGTATGGAAGGTGTCTCTATTCCTTTAGCAGATTCTACATTTGGTTCATCAAGGATCTCAACTATGGTTGGCTGCTGGAGTATTTTTCCTAACCTCAATTGTAGGTTTCCACAATAGATAGCGTTAACTCCATCCATGTTTTCTTGCTCCGTGGAATACACTAGTGTGGTTTGACAATTATTCTTTGGAATAGAGACAGTTTGCACTGGGAGTTGTGGTTGGTTGAACTGCTCATTTTGTTGAGTGTTTTGGGGAGTTGGCAAGAGGTTCTGCTATGGATTGGGCATCCTCCTCGGTCCATGATAGAACTGATTTGGGGTCTGATTCCATTGAGGGGTATGATTTTGAGGATACGATTGTTGTTGAGTCTGATTTAGCCATTGAGGGTTTCCCCAGGACTGATTTTCCCATTCAGGGGGTCCCCAAGGGTAAGGTCCGCAATTAGGTGGTGCTGGAGGCCAAGGTGCCACCCATTGATTATTATTCTAATTATTTAGAGGTTTGTAGGAGGGGTTTGAACTCTAGCCATAGGAGAAATTCCCTCCAGGCCTTTGCCCCACAAAATTGATCTCCTCCTCAATGTGAGATGACCTTTTCTTGGATTTTTTGATTGCATTCAGGATCTTAGATTGGTCAGTGGCATGACTCTTTTCACAAATTTGACAATTGTCAGCTTTGTCCAAAGGACACTCTCTTAACAGATGTTTGTTTCGACACCTAGGGCAATAGATGGATAATGTTTCATGATTATGTGTTTTGACCTATATTCCATCCAAAGTGGTGTTTAGCTAAACAAGAATGTTAGTTTTCAAATTTGCTATTTCCTCTCGCAGTTTACCTATTTCATTTGAGCCCCTTAAAAGACTAGATTTACGGATACCTCCATGAGTCTGAGAGAAATTGTGGCATAACTCAACGATATCACCGAGTTGAAGTTGGGACACATATCCTTTTCCCATTAAATCTAGACTTCTCCTAGCATCCTCATCAAGTCCTTTGAGAAATATGGTCTTCAGAATTTTTGGGCTTATGGCCTCTTTGCTGCATCGTTTGGTTAAAAAGATGAACCTATCAAGGTAAACTTCCAGGATCTCATCTTCCTTCTTCCTGAGTTTGGACAATTCCTCTTTCCTATCGTTAACTCTGCAGTAGCTCTAATATTTGTCTAAAAAGAAAGTTTCCATTTCGTCCCATGTGGTTATCAATCCTGAAACTAATCCCCTGAAGCAACACATTGTAGCATCTCTCAGAGTAGAGGGGAAGAGTTTAAGTTTCTGGTTATCATTTTTGTAGTCATATGTCTGACATAGGACTTTAAACTCAAAAAGGAACTAGTTAAGGTCTTCAGAGGATAACCCTTTGAAAGTTGGTAAGATGGAAGGTGAAATGTTTTTCATGGGTGCATCGTCATCTTCATTGAGACCAATAGGATAGGTAAATGTTCATGCTGCTCTTCTTGGGTTATCACCATCTCCTTGGTTTTCTCTCCTTCCATTGAAAGGGTTATCATTGTTATTGTCATCCATGATGTTAAATGGAATGCTTTCCTCCTCAAAGATTTGGTTCGATGGTTGAATGTTTTCTTCGTTAGAGGTTTCGTCTGATGGCTGAGTTTTTGGGGTTTATTGGGAAGTCTCAAGTTGATCCTGACTAATCAATTTGTAGCAAAGTTCTTCGGTTAAGACTTCTACCTCCCTGTTTATGGTTGGAACTACTATTGGGGGGTTTTGGTATGAATATTTCGTGTGGACCTCATTTCTTGATCATGCAGAAAAAGAAGTTTGGTAACTATTTTTTTCTAAAAGAGGTATCCAAGTAGTCCCCTATTAACACTAGAAATGAAGGTCCCCAACAATGGCACCAAAAAGTGAGAGGCTGTCGTAAGGTCCTAACACTTTAGTTAAAAATATGTCAATTATGTCAACCGGGTAGTGTCCAAGGCTGTATACAATAGGGAATATTTTTAGACATCTCACTTAGTAACAATTTTTCTAAATTTTTGAAAAGCTTAAAATAGAATCTAAATTAGAAAGCATATAAACTCTAAGCTAGAAAGTGTTGAAATATTTAATCTAAAAAGCATATAAACTTTAATCTAGAAATTCACACGTGATTTTAAATATGGATTTGAAAAGACAACTAACTTGTTAACTGAAAACACATTGAAACTTTGAACTAATAACTAACAACAGGTTCATGAATGAAGTGGATGCTTAAAAAATTTCAAATGAACAAAAATTCAAAGATCATTAACTTAAATACCACAACCTGCAGAAACACATAACACAACTAAACACGAAATGACATTAATCTAAACAAAACATTCACAAAACAAAAATAACAACACCAATAATAAAAATACTTATCTATTCTATAATCCCTTGAGTGGCCAGCTCTTGGGAGATCCTATTATCGATTCAAATCACATTCAGTACTTCAACAGCTCCAAAGTAAATTCCATTCATATTACTTGCATTGCTCAAAAAAGATTACTTAGAATAAAATTGGTGATATTCATTCATGTCATAAAAGTATCACAAAACACATAACATAGTTGAACAACCCTTTTGTATTGTATATCAGAACATAACATAACACATCATAACATATTCTTGTTTTGAGCAACTACATATATAAACTACACTACCCCAAAATCCTAAATTTTAGATGGCAAGTAAATGCCATTGAAGAAGTCTTTAAAGGAAAACAAAATTACAAACTAACAGGATGTCTATGAAGTTAAACACATTAAAGGCTCTGAGTGGAGCCGTAAAGTCTTAAGTATGTCCAACATAAAATAACATAATTGCTAACAAAGTTTATGATGTATGCCTAAGTTTTTGGTGCCCTCAAATTCTGACACTCTGACTTCAGCTACTTTGAAGTCCACTCTGTCTGTTAGGCCATACATGAAACCCTGCATAATTACATAGATCTACACGCAATTATGTCAATATTATGGCTAATTTCAATCAATTGGAAAACAAAGATTTATACATCATTTTATCAAAAATAGATAAATATTGCTTCTAAAAATAAACAAATTGGCATGGTTTAGGGTAATTGGACAAAGCAAACAGGTTATATGGCTTGTTATAAAAATGAGGTTGTTTATACCTCATCATTCCCCTTAACCTCTTTCTCTTTATCTTTTACAACAAATTCCTCCCCTTGCCTCTGGAAATCAGTATGCCCCTTTTCCATAGTGGGCTTAGTCAGAACCTCATCAGCAGTGGTAGGTTTCTTACTCTTCTTCTTGCCAGGCTTCTCCGGTTCAGAGAGCATGCCAAAGTCTCTTTTCCTCTTCTTATCGCTAGAGTGAGTAGGGCTATTTTTCAAATCACACAAACCCTCCGTAGCTACCTTTTGGGCCTAGCCAGGGGACCCAGCTACACCACTAGAGGGGGTGGCTAAATTAGGACTCAACTATAAAGGGGAATTATTCTGGGAGCCATGCAGGGGTTTGACACCTTTTTTCTTTTGAGAGTGGGGCTTTGGATTGCCAACAGTTGGGGCCTTAGGGTTTTGAGGGGACCCAGTAGAGCCCGGGGAATCTTTCACAACAGGATTAGGGGTCTTTCTCCTAATAGGGCTGCCATACTTAACACTCAAGGAAATATTATCATCTGACTCATCATCGTTAACCTCCTCAACAAGATAAGCTCTAATGGGCTTAGCATGGCATAGGGTAAGATGAAAGTGGAATAGCTGAAGGATCAACCCTTGGTGGAGCGGCAGAGCCACAATGCTGGGGTTGTTCTCATGAGCATTTTTGGCAAATTTAAGAGAGGATTCTAGAGACGACAAAAGGTAGAAAGGAAAATTAACAAGAAGCTTGTGTCGGAAATGGTTCAACAAGGCAGAGTGATAGTGGTAATAACGCCTAAACCTGCCCTCCAATGTAATGTATTTCATAAAAAAGGTAGCATACCTTATCCTATGGGTAAATGAGGTTCTCTCTTTCAAATCCACCTTGTAGGTGAACAAGCATTTCCCCTTCCTTGAAGAATCTCTTCATGCTCTCCAGGTCCTGGACTTTTTTTTGCTTTTTTAACTAGTAGCCTTGACACCTCAAGCCAGTGACCTTGGCTATTGTATCCTCACTAACTTCAAACTGAACACCGCCCACCTAAACCATACATTCCTCATTCCATGACATTCCAAATTGAACCGAAAGGTTCTTATCATAACCATTAAGGCATTTCAACAAAGGAGTAATGCCACCCTCGTAGCAGATGCTCCAAAGCATGACATCCACTTTAAATTCTGCATAGGAAGAGGGTTCAGTTCTAACTTTATCACCACCCATGGAGAAATTCTTCACAACCCTTAGGAAAAGATCACATAGAGCAATCACTAGCAACTGGAAACATTGAAGCTAAATGAGGAAATGTCTAGAAACACCAGGCTGACAAGAATAATTGAACTTGGACTTATGGCCGCTCAAAAACCTTGGATTGTCCTTTCGAATGCCTTCACCTTTCAAATAATAATTGCAGCAGTAATGAGAAATGTGTGGGTTGTCAATAGGGATAAGCACCGCTAGATTTTGAATTGGCATCGAAGGCCATCTAATCTTCATCCACGTGATCTTATTGATCTGACACTTACTGATGTGGCTAGCCCCATCACTTGTAGAATGAACATACATCATTTTGCCAACAATGATGATGACAACCTCCTTTCGCCTCCGGCGCTAGATACTTTCCATCATAAATCAAGTCATTATAATATATAAAAATATATTCTAAAAAATAACAATAACAATTTAGAAGGGCCATAGAGAAATTTAAGCTTGAGCTTCTAACTGGAGGTCTTTAACACTTCTAGGGAGATTATTGAGATTGATCCAACACCTAACGAGGAAAAGATTGATTCCCAAGTTAGCCATGGCATTCACCAATTGGTTACTTTCTCTGTAGGTATGATTGACCTCAATACCGTCAAAGACAAAAAGGGGCTTCCTTATGTCTTGTAGGATATCCACAATCTGCTAGCCCACTCTGGCCTTCCCCTAGACAACATCAAGGATAAGTTTGGAGTCACCTTCAATCATGAGGTTTTTAATCCCAATAGCTAGGGCCACCTTAATACCCCATAAGAGGACCATAGCTTCCGTAACATTGTTAGAATTTTCCCCCAAACCTCCAGCATAGGTAGCCACAAGCTCCCCCTTAGTAGACCTCAATACCACACCCCCACCATCTAGGCCTAGGTTATCTTTGGTAGCCTCATCAAAATTGAGCTTCATCTAACCTTTAATAGGGGGATCCACTTGGTATTAGATCGGGCAACTCACTTGGAACTATTAATGTTACAAATGTGAGTTGGGATACTCCAATTATTGACAGTATTAGCTTCAAACTTGCTGGGAGGGGAGTCAACAACTTTCAAAGTGCTGTTAGAGATGTTTTCTTGCGGCAGTTTAACAAACATGCAGTAGACCTCCTTAGCTAACTTGGCTTTATCCCTAAACAACCTATTATTTTGTTCTTGCCAAAGGCCCCAGGCTAGAATAGGAGGGATCTGGGCCTAGATTTCTTTGCAGATGGGATGGGAGAAGGGGAACCACCAACACATCATGACAATAGAAAGGTCAGGGTTCATACTCCAAGAGATCCCAAGATTTTACAAGGCAAGGCTCCACACTTCTCGAGAGAATTCATGGTGTAGCAATAGATGGGGAATTGATTCTTCATCCTTCATGCAAAGAGCACAATAGTTTGGGATTTGGAAGCCTCTAATCTAAAGGTTATCCATAGTATGGTTCCTATTATGCCTCGACAACTGCTAAAAGTGATTGATCTTAAGAATAAGGTTATGGTTCCAAACCCTTCTCTAAAAGCTAGAATCCTTAATAAGCTCCAAAAGCAAATTATATGCATATCTAATAGAGAAAGCATCAACCTTATCCTTGGACCACAACAATTTTTCATTGGATGGGAATAAAGGAATCCTATACCCCTGAAGGGAATGTTGTAGCTCCTTAATAGACCGTAAAAGGTCACTCTACCCCTGACAATAGTTTGATAGATGTTTCTAGCCACCATTTCTAGACCTAAGATATCTAGCCACCAGGCGCTCGAAGAAAGCTATAGCCTTGTCAAAAATTCTTTGAAAGGTTTGGATACTACAGAGGGGTTGATCCTTTAGCTAACTATCTTCCCAGAATTGATTGTTTTTGCCATCCCCCAGCTTCCACTTGATGCCCTTCTACAATAGGGTTCTGCTCTTTAACACATTGTTCCAGACCACCGAACCCCTAGGGATACCAGTGGCATGAAGAAAATCATCAGGATTATTAGATAAGTACTTGACCCTCATTATATTACACCAATCCTTTCTACTGCTCAAGAAATTCCAACCAAGCTTAGCCAGAAGGGCTTTGTTAGTCAAATGAATTTTTATGATCCCAAGACCTCCTTGTAGCTTTGGTCTACACACCTTATCCCAACTGATCAAAGCAATTATCTTCTTCTCCTCCACCCCAGTCCAAAGAAAATTCCTCTAGATGCTTTCAAACTTCTCCACAATATATTTAGGAATTTTGAATAGGGAGAGGAAGTAAATAGGGATTCCTTGGAGGGAAGCCTTCAGAAGTTGGTATTTCCCAGCTTGACTCAGTAGCTTTCCTTTCCACCTAGCCAACTTTTTCTGGATTCTTTCAAGAATGGAGTTCTAGTATATGGGAGGGACATATTTAACAGCTAAAGGAAGGCCGAGATAAGTCCTTGGGAGCTCACCACTGGAACAACCCAAGATCCCCATAATTTTCTACTGCAAGTCCATGCTAGTATTGAAAAAATAGATCAAGCTTTTATCATAGTTAATGCACTGTCCAAACCCATCAGCATAATCTTTAAGCACCTTTTTCCATTTCATGCCCTCAACAACCAAGGCAGCCCCAAAGAGGATAGTGTCATCCACAAACTGTTGAATGGTAGCAGGGTCAGCTTGAAGCTGGATTGATACCTTTAATCTCATGGTTTCTCGTAAATTTCATAAAGCTTCTGCTAAGAACCTCTGCCATAAGAATGAATAGGTAGGGGGATAAAGGGTCTCCTTGCCTAAGGCTCCTTCCAACATTAAAAAAACCTCTCGAAACCCCATTAACCAAGACATAGGATTTGACAGTGGTAACACAAGCTTTAATGAGTTGCATGATTCTGTCTTGGAAACCCATCTTCTCAAGGACTTTAAAAAGGAAGTCTCGTGCCACCCTATCATAAGCCTTGGAGATATCCAATTTAAAAATCATCCTAGGTAAGTTGCTTCTATCCATAGAATAAATGAACTCATGAGTGGAGATAGCAATATCTAGGATTTGTCTACCAGGGACAAATCCCTTCTAGTTATTACTGTCAGACGGTCTAGCAAGGGTTGTAATATGCAAACCAAAATCTTGGAGAATATCTTGTAGATAGTATTACATAGGATGATGGTTCTAAAATCCCCCATGTATATAGGATCTGGTTTCTTTGGAACCAGTGCTATGAAGGTGTTATTAAGTTGTTTTAGCAATTTTCTAGTCCTAAAGAAATCCTTAGCCACCTCTGAGACATCTTGGCCCACAATATCCCAAAACTGCTGAAAAAAGGCTAGGAGGAAGCCATCCGGACCCAAGGCTTTGAGAGCACCCATGGAGAAGAGGCAAGCACAAACTTCCTCTTTAGTCACCAGCTTAGTGAGAAGAATATTGTCTTCATCAGTGAGTCGGAAGGGATGATGTTAAGTAATTCTTGCTGCTCCAAATCTCCATGAACAACAAGAAAATTTTGAAAATAGATGGTAGCCATCTACCCCACTTGAAAATCCAACTGGACCAAATTCTTGTTCTCATCCATTAACCTGACAATGTTGTTCCTCTTCTTGTGTCTCATGGTGGATTGATGGAAAAAAGCTATATTTCTATCCCCTTCTCTAAGCCATTGCACTCTAGATTTCTATTTCCAATAAATTTCCTCCTTCAACAGTTCACTCCATTCCTTTCTCAAGGAATTCTCTTACTGTAGAGTGGCATCTGAAGTGTCCCCATGAGCCATCAACAATTGAATGTTAGCAAGTTTGGTAGAGATCCTCTTCTTATTCTCAAAGATATTGCCAAAGGTAAACCTATTCCAACCTTTAACTTTGGTCTTCACTATGTTCAGTTTTTTAGCCAACCTGAACATGGGGGAGCCTTGGATAGAGATATTCCACCATCTAGCCGATCGATCTCTAAATTTTGGATGTTGGGTCCACATTATTTTAAACTTGAAGGGGAAGGGGCCCTTGACCTCCTTGTCCTGCCAAGATAAAAGGAGAGGATTGTGATCAGAAGTTGTCCTGGGGAGGGCTTCCAAAAGATAGGAGCTGGTATAATCCCAATTGGAGGTGACCAAGAATCTATCAAGTCTAACCTGGATCAAACTCTCACCTTTCCTCATGTTAGTCCATGTGAAGAGATGCCCATGAAGATCAAGGTCCATAAGACTAGCACTGTTGACAAACTCAACAAGGTCGACCATGCTGTCAGTGTAATCTAAAATGCCTCCAATCTTCTCTGAAGGGTAGAGGGGAGAGTTGAAGTCACCTGCTAGCATCCAACAATCATTCTTATTATTCAAAATCAGAGAGGTAAGGAGATCCCATAGCCCCTTCCTAGTATTTCATTGGTTAGGAGCATACATGTTGACCAAATTCCAAGATTTATTGTGAGAAGTCATCATAACACTTAAACTATTCTTGCAACAAGAAATGAGGCATCCTTTCACAACATTATTTTTCCACATGGTGATAATACCCCCAGAAGCTTCCAAAGCATCACTGATGGAATACTCCGCATTAGGCCATATGCCTTTGGCAATAGACTGAAAGCCTTCCTTCATCATCTTGACTTCTTGTAGTAATAGGGTATCAATTTTATTGTCAAAAATATAGTTCTTGACAAGGAACTGCTTTTGAGGGCTATTAAGCCCCCTGATATTCCAAGAGAGGATCCTCATTTACCTTGGACTTTCCTGGAGCCAATCTCCAGTGTCCTCTATCTGCCCATAACAATGTCTCTATTGACAACCTTCTGTCTGGTTTCTCTCTGAGTGGGTCTCCTCGTTTTGGGGTCCACACCCACATCAACAATCTTCCTACCTTGACCCCTACCTTTCCGTTTAGCAGTGGTCCAACCCTCTGAATTTGGGTCATTACCTGACTTGCTTATTCTCGCGCCTAGGGTTAGGATGATAGACTTGTTGCATAGTGATAAGATGCCTTGCAACTTGTTACCAATCCTCTCGCCAACCATTTGGCTGTCAATCCTTTTAAAGATAGATTCTTGGCCAGTGTCTATCTCAGACACCTCAAAGCTCCCTGTTTTTAGATTTTCATCAGAGATAACCATCTATTGGATTTCCCCATCCTCAAAGTCCCCTTGTAGGAAAAGGGTATCCACCCTAGGATGTGGTGAAGGTTGTTCCTTTTAGCATGTCTCAACAACCGCTGAAGACTTAAGAGACCCACCCTTAGGGGTGGAGTTCTTTGGATCATTAACTCTACCATGGGGCAAGTCCCTATCTTCTCCCCCTTCCATATCCCCTTTATTTTTTTCTGGGACGAGCTTTAATAATATTGAGAATATCCAACCTAAAGGGATAATCCTCCTCATCTCCATTAGCCTGACCGTCCAAGACAATGGGGCTCTTTTTCTTGGCTTTGCATTGAGTTATAAGATGCCCTTTCCTATTACAATTTTGAAAGAAGATATTGGTATTCTCATACTAGATGGACTGGGTCCATTGACCAAATTTAGATTCAAGAGTGATGGAACTTGGCAGAGTTTTGTTAATGTCTACACTAACGCAAAAGTGGGAAAACACTAACTTGGACTTATTCTTGGTGGTGTTGTCTGAAGCAATGAAGTGGAAAAAGGTATTGGTGATCCAGATAAAGACTTCCTCATCCCAATATTCCAAAGGAAGCCCAGGTAACCTGACCCAAACAAGAGTAGTCTTGTTCAGATTAGTAACAACATCGAACCTTGGCCTCCATTTACAAAGAGAAAGGGTGTGTTTACCATACATCCACGATCCCCCAGGAAGAACAAGAATGAGATCTTCTTTGGTAGTAAACTTGAAGAGGAACATTCCCCCCACCATGGAACTCACCAAAATGCTACCCTTAACTTTCCACTTGGTAGTAACCCATCTCCTGACTAGATCAATGTTTGGTCTAAAGGAAAAAAATTTCCAACAAGAGTCTACTCCATTGAGGAGACAATTCTCTCCATAGTCAGATTTGGGAGTTTGAGAGTAGATCCATCCTCTGTCTCCAGCACCTATGGGACAACACTCGAGATCTCATGGTCCTTGTCCCCCAGGAGGACATTCTTCCACACATTGGGAACCGACACGTCACCCTAGGTCATGGGTTCAGAGTGGCAGTCCAAGGCATTACCAGGACTAACCCGTACTGAGGGGGAAAGGGAAGGGGGCGTAGGGGGTCCCCCTCAGCCATGGCTGAATTCAAATATCACAAAGGCGGGAAAAGCAAGCAGAGCGTAATTTTTTTTGTTGTTCAATTTCAACATGACAATGAGTAAATTTGGTGTGTAGATTTTTGCTTAGCCAAAGATTTTGAAAAACTAAAGATTGGCAAAATTTGGAAGGATGTGTTTATATATGAAGAGTTATTGTTTTAGGTTCTTAATAGATATGATTCACTTTGATGTTTGTAATAATTATATGTTTGAATGCTAAAATCATGTTAATTGAACTTCTCGTGATGGTTTTTTTTGCTATAATAGATATCTGAGATGGATATGAAACTAAATTTCTAAAATGTAACAAAAACTTAGATTTTAATGACATTAGCCATTGTGGGGTTTAAAATGATTGATGTGAATTTTGTGATTAATATGAAACCATTTGACCTAATCTTTCTAGCTCGTCAAGATTGATGTGTATGTACACACATATTCCATTTTAGGGAAGTGAGTATTCTAAATAGGTCATGAGAGAATCCAAGAAAATACTTTTTTGTGACTACTTTTCCCTCAGACTCACAAAAATCATTAATGGTTACCTTCACTTCTTCGCTCTTTCTCCATTATTTTAGTACCATGACCAAATGATTACATCTTTCACCATCCATGGCATAAATGCATTCATTGGATCAACAAAGCTTAGAATCTACAAGAAGTTGGATGATCTCAATGCCATGATCCTTTCAACGTACTTGGAAACACCAATAATTAACAGAACTAGTGCTGTCGTTAATAGATACCCTTCTAAATGGAATGAATACACAAGATATGCTGCTAGTGAGATCTGATATAAGATGGTTAGCAGATGTTTTCACAGAACTCATTGTTTGGTGTGAAATATGCACAGATTGTAACACCCCAATTGGAATATTAAATATCCTTAAACACAAATAAGCAAATATTCACACTTTTTTTAAAAGAGAGAATATCCATAATCAATATATTACATTTGTAATATCCAAGTAAAATATACATATTTCAAAAGAAGGTTGCTTCACATGCGACTAACAAAACACACATATAACAAATGGTCTTATTTCTTACGACTTACAATTTTATCAATACCATTTACAAAATAGGCAATGTGTTCTTGTTCACAAGTCTTCAGTAGTCAACTGCAGGAGAGAGAGAGAGAGAGAGAGAGAGAGAGAGAGAGAGAGAGAGAGAGAGAGAGAGAGAGAGAGAGAGAGAGAGAGAGAGAGAGAGAGAGAGAGAGAGAGAGAGCATCACCATGGTGCTTTTCCTCCAACCACAGACGGGCGATCCCCCGCACACCTTCCTTTCTAGAAGTGCTCAGATAATGAGAATCAACTGATTCTATATGCCATTTGAGAACTAGTGATGTGTCCTAGATGATGACAATTAGTTTTACAACTCTAGCCTAGCTCTAGCTATGTATGACCCATTGTAATTGTTCAGTTATCTGGTACACTATGAATTGACAATGCAAGCAGTGACTTTTGCATTACTTTGGCCAAAGTTTCATATATATAAATAGTCATATGTTCACTCACTCTTTTCTTGACTTGGAGACAACATTCTTATTAATAATTTATTTCCTTTATATATAAAAACTCTCTTGGTCTTGCTTATACCACATTAGTCATAATGACATATACCCTTATCTACTAGTTATTCTTGACAAGTCTAGGGTGAGAAGTTAGGTGACTGGTGTAAACATATATTGAGTCCCTCTTTGCATCCTTGCAATCATGGGTCTATGACATCCTGTCATCTACTCAATGACTTGTTTACCTGATCCCATGCTCATCCATAGTCTACTACACATACAAGGTTGACATTTAGGTCATATAGATTAACAATTAAAAGACTCTATTTGTCTTAATAAATATTCGACTCATAATCTGCTGATAATAAGGTATAAATGCATAATCATACAAATTAAATACTTCTCTTTATGTATATCAAAGATAGAATTCCAAATATCATGATAGTCTAAATCTTGACTTTTTGTTGGCTTAAAAAGTGTATCTCAAGACATTCTTGTGGCTATTCTTAGCCTAAGATGAGTAAAAGAATATTTCTCCACAAAACTAGAATATAGATAAATCAGGATAATTCTAAAATAACATCTACAAATAACTCAAATTTTCTTCATATTTCTACTGAAATAGCAATCTAATGTCAAGTGTTTCTACACTATGACTTTGTCTTTTATACTAGGTTTTTAAGCTTTCTAAAACACACTCTCAATTCTCTTAATCCACTATTGTTAAGAGAAGTATACTTTATAAATGATTTTCTCTTAGGTCCTTCAATAAATTTGTTGTCGACCCTTATTAGATTACTAAACCTAAGCTTGGTTTTCAATTAACAGTTGGTCTCTTATAAAACTTGGCCTATTCTTTTCACCATGGGCCTCCATGTTGTAACACATTTGGCCTAAGTATAAAACACAATTGATCTGAATATATTATCTCAGTCGACCTCTATGTATTATCACAGTCGGCCTCTTTATATTATCATAGTTGGCCTCTTCTATTTTCATAGTTGGCCTCTTTATATCATCACAATCGACCTAAATATAGTAACACATTTGGCCTACAACATGAAAAATTGGTTATAGACTTACACAGTCAACCATTTATCACAATACTTGACCATCAGACTTAATCATTTGGCCTATAACATAATACTCAGGCTTAATACTTACTCAGTCAGTAATTTAACATATCACTTGGCCATAAGACTTACTCAGTCAACCATTTGACATAATACTCGGCCTTAAGACTTACTCAGTCGGCCATTTAACATAACACTTGGCCATAAGACTTAATCGGTCAGCCATTTAACATAATACTCGGCCTTAAGACTTACTTAGTCGGCCATCTAACATTTCTATTTCTACTTTTTAAAACACCATTATCAAATGGTTTGATTACACTGTCCTTCGACTATTACCATCATTCCTAATATGTTTTGATAATAAAAAAAGAATATACTATGCTAGAACATAGATATTCAACTCTCTTATCCTAAGATATCGTGCACTTAAACATTTCCCTTAAGATACATATATAAATACAAAGGATAAATATGTCTTTTGAGTTATTCAACTCTATCCCTAATCGAGATATGATACATTTTACTATAGATTTAATCCTCAGTTGAGGATGAACAAGAGAATCTCTTCATAAATCTTACTTGCAAATTTCATATGAATGTAAGGTAATATCAAGATATATATATCATCATATTTAGTGGTATATGATGAACTTGCCTGTGAAATGCTACAGGCAGTACACTATCAAGATTTTACTTCCTCTTGCAGTCCTCTTCACTTCTCCTATCCTTTGAGCCTTTTTCCAAAGTATTCTATCCTCCCTTCTCAAAACACTCACCTCCTTTTCTAAAGCCGGCGTCTCAAGGTTATGGGCGCTTTATCAATGCACCACTACACACCTCTCCCCATATCCCTGCAGCTCTCTACATGTAGAAAATAGTGGAGAGTATGGAGCTACTACTCCTTCCCCCACTTCCCAAGCATCTAGGGAGTTCACTAAGGAGAAAAAGGAGACTTTTTACCTTACCTAAAATGATTATTAACTATAACAATAATAATAATAACCTTGTAGATAGACATAACACACTTATCTAATAGATGTCGATATTGCGTACTCTCAAACACTAATTGTGTTCATCTAAAGCACAATTATCAACAGAGAATTCTCACCAGTCGACTAAGATCTTGACAACAAAATTAAACATGTTTATTTGATTTACACACATCGACTTGTCATCCAAAGACATACACCAAGTTTCTATCAGATGACGAAAAGGATTTAAAACCTTTGTCTTAACGACAACATAGTTTGACAAGAACAAACTTGATCTCTCTACTAAGTATATGTGTGTGTGTTTCCGGATGGCATAAGGATAGTTGCATTCACGTGATTTAGCATCCTCTCCATGGTGATACTCTCTCTCCTCATATCGGAAGGAAAACAACAATGTTCCTGCATCCATCTCAGTTACATGACAGTAGTTAGTCTATTTCATCATTTTAACCACATATTAATAATGACATCATAAACAATTGTTTCTTGCATATAAATTAATATAAAGCAAATGCATTTCCCATCATTACTATAATCATAATTTATTTTCTTTGACTAATTAGCTGTCTCTTTGAAAATAATGAAAATAAATACATTAGTTTAAAAATGGGGTGTGACAAAGATGGTATATGTGTGCTCCGAAATGTGACTCAAGCACAACGCGACTAAGTCAACTCTGATATCACACATGAAAGTTGCCTCCTTGGAATGGGCAACCTCCAAGTCACTCTCACTCTCATGGCAAAAGGTAGTCGAGTGGAGATGTAACTCAGGGATGGTTCTGTTCACGTGGAAGCATAACATTGCGGAGGGTGGTTGGCCTGTCTACAAGCCGAGTATGTATTTGTGTTTGATGAATGAGCTCTATGGTGGTTGTAGTGGAGACAACTATATGACCTGAAGGGTCACTAGTTCTAAGTCTCCTGTTGGGGTTTCTTACATTCCAATGCCTAGTCCTAAGACTATTTTTCTCGTTGATTTCCCTAAGGTGTTGTAATCAATTCTCGTTTGCTTGGATGATCTGTTGAGTGCTATTTTTTTGTTGAATGATTCTGAGAGCATGTTCTTACTCTTTAACCGTTTGTATTGTGTGTTGAGGCCTAGGGTGTATTTCCTTTGTTTTTTTGAGAATAGCCTTAACCCAATCTTCCCTAATCCCTAGGCACATCGAATGCTTGAACCAGAGAGAGTTATGTTGACCTAGGTTTGAATAAGTGTTGATTTTGATTTCATGTGTACCTTGTGATGTTGAGGGTTTAATTCTGTAGATTTTCTATTTTTTTTTGTATTTTTCTTATGCAATGCAACCTAGTATGAATGCAAACAACTTTTGATTCCTTTTTCCAAAATCGAATAAAGAAGTTATCTAATTAACTACAAAAGGAAATATGAATGCAACTATATATGTGTTTTTATCAAATGTAATCTGATCCTATGTTTTTGTATTTTTCTAGAGCGATTTTAAGTCTATTCTAGAAATTGAAATTACTTCAATTGAAATGTAATCTATGAATTGAATCAAATTTAATCTAAGTGATGCTAATCTAATTAAATCTAAACAAATCCTATCAAGAGAAAAGAAACACAAAGATTACTTTCCCAAGAGCAATAGTGTGATCTAATTAATTACTTGAAAGCATGAAAAACCTGGTATCACTTTGGTGCATGAGCTTGGCGTATCCTCATAAGTCCTTTTTGTGGCAACCTCCTCTCCTTTGTAGCAACAGGGACCTCCTCTTGGCAGAAAGGATGAAGAAGCAATTGATTTGAATATGGATTGAGCTATGAAATATATGATGAAACAATTTGAGCTATGAGAGCTATGAAGCACTAAGGATTAGTCTTTTGGAAGCAAATGACAAGCATAACAATGCTATGAAGCCTTTGAGGCTTGGAAAACTAAGCTAAGAAAATTAAAAGGCTCGCAAAGTCCCGCGAAGAGCACAAGCATGGTATGGAGAGAAAAAAAAGGTTGGAATGAGTATGCAACATTGAATTTGCCTCCTAAAGAAAGATTTGAAGCTTTGGAAAAACTAAAGAAAGAAATTAAGAGGCTCAAAGGCCTATGATGAAGCTTGAAAAAGCTTGTGAAGATGAGAACATTCTTAGACTTGAGAAATATAAAGAGGTGAGGGGTATTTATAAGTGAGAAGCAGATGAATAGTGGAATTGATTGGAGAGTTAACAAAATTGATTGGACAATGAATTGGGTTGATTAGGGAGTGAGCAGACCTTGAAAGCTTATCATTGGAGGAGGAATGGATTTAGCATGAGATGGATAGGGAGATAAGAATAGCTCAGTAGGAGCTAAGAATAGAGTGATTGGGAATGGAGAATGAGTTAGAAATAGATTAGGCTCAGTTATGATACAAGAACCATGCAAACTGGAGCAAAAACGAAGCTAATTTGAGTCCAAACTGAAGAGAAATGTACACTTGTTAAAACATGCCTAGGTAACCTAGTTTGCTAGGGAAAATTGTCCTTGGGAGATCCACTTAAATGGTTAGATCTCCTCTAGGAGATCTGTAATTCAAAGGGGGCGGCCCACAAAGAATGGGTTTTGTAAGTGGTTTCAGGGTTTGAGATTGGACCTAGGGGCTAAAGATGACTTCAAGACTTGAAAACAAGTTATTGAGTTGAAAGAGGGTGGGTCACCCAGATTACTAGGGAAAATCTCCCCCGAGAGATCCAGAATTCAAAGGGGTGACCCAGAATTCAAGAAATGGGTATTGAAATTGATGGTTGGAGATGATTTGGGAGGTCAATTGGAGGCCTCTAGAGGGTTGAAATGGTTGAAAGGGGCTTAGGAAAAATTAATTTCCCATCTTGTGATGTCGGTAGGTCAGGTCGATAGAGTTAGAAAGTGACAAAAATGAATTGTTGACATAGGGTAATTGGTGAAGATACAAGACCTTGGAAGTTTGGTTAGGAGACATGTGAGGTACAAACAAAGTGAAGAACTTCGATCCACATGTCGCCAAAAAGAATACTGTTGAGAGGTCATATTTACACGTTTACATTACATGTTTAGGACTACAACTCATCATCGGATTACCATGTAGGCTCATGTGTTTTTTTAGTGCTTACAATATTAGGGCCTCCCAAATGCGAGTGCAATGTGGGAGGGAAACCCAAATAATAAATGATTGCTCAACAAATTTTAAAAAAATTAACTTGGACCTTACAAAATAGACTTAAATCAGATGGTATACGATATGATCCAATGTTCAAAGTAGCGACTTTTGTGGGTCCCATTGCCTATGCTATTTTGTTGGGAGAATATGGTCATGGATGGTATTTGTATCTATGGGTCCCATCGCCTATGCTATTTTGTTGGGAGAATATGATCATGGATGGTATTTGTATGATACAAATACCATCCATGACTAGACGCCTATGCTATTTTGTTGGGAGAATATGGTCATGGATGGTAGTTGTATGATACAAATACCATCCATGACCATATTCTCCCAACAAAATAGCATAGGCGATGGGACCCACAATAACGCTACTTCTAACATTGGACCGTGTCTATTTACAAATACCATCCATGACCATATTCTCCCAACAAAATAGCATAGGGGATGGGACCCACAATAACCCTACTTCTAACATTGGATCGTGCCTATTTACAAATACCATCCATGACTATATTCTCCCAACAGAATAGCATAGGCGATGGAGCCCACAATAATGCTACTTCTAACATTGGACCTTGCCTATTTACAAATACCATCCGTGACCATATTCTCCCAACAAAATAGCATAGGCGATGGGACCCACAATAACGCTACTTCTAACGTTGGATCGTGCCTATTTACAAATACCATCCATGACCATATTCTCCCAACAAAATAGCATAGGCGATGGGACCCGCAATAATGCTACTTCTAACATTGGACCATGCCTATTTACAAATACCATCCATGACCATATTCTCCCAACAAAATAGCATAGGCAATGGGACCCACAATAATGCTACTTCTAAAAATGGACCATGCCTATTTATAAATACCATCCATGACCATATTCTCTAAACAAAATAGCATAAGCGATGGGACCCACAATAACACTACTTCTAACATTAGACCGTGCCTATTTACAAATACCATATTCTCCCAACAAAATAGCATAGGCGATGGGACCCACAATAACGCTACTTCTCACATTGGACCGTGCCTATTCCCTACCCTATTCCCTACCATTGTGTTTGGAGAATAGCCAGTGCCCTATATTGGAGAATAGCCAGTGCCCTATATAATGATCCAACAAAAAAACACGGCGTATTGATGATGTCATCTCATATCTAAGTGACTTCTTGCAAACGTGTCAGTGCGATCCTTGTGCTTTAATAGCGTTTGGGATTTCTCCACAGCTTTCACGAAGCTGCTGTCATGTCCTAACGGGATTTTACGTTAATACTTCATGAGTCTCCATGTGCATCATGTGTGCCCACTTGTGATACGTTCGTGTTATAGTTTGTAATGTGTATGCCACCATGTGCACACTGTGTGCTCTGTGGTTTTGCTCCACAGTCAACCCACATGTTTATGAGTTGCCTTCATATAAGGATATATAAATTGGACAATACTGTCTTAGAACGCATTTGGAGCAGCAATTTTGCATAAATTGGACAATACAATTCAAGCACTCATTTGCTATAACAGTCTGCCATAGAGTTTTAAGAGTAGCAATTTTGATTAGGAGTGTCAGCAGCCTTTATTGTCAATGAAACTGAAGTTGCCAATCTGGTCGCCATGAGTAGAGGGGCAAAGCTCTTACAGTTGTATGCACTCTACTTAATACTGGCCTTTTTTGCCTGTGATTCAGCAGCTCTTGTGGATTTGGCAGTGGGATCGAATTTTCATGGCCTCTTAGTATATGTGGTGCATGGCTGTAATACTGTGATTACTGTTTTGGGGTTGATTATTGGGCTGTGTATAGTTATTAAAGGGCTATTTGTGAGGAGGGGTGTGGAGAAAGTCAAGTATGGGAGAGTAATGAAATCAAGAAGAGATGATGTCTGTGCAATTTGCAGAAGCTCCATCAAGTGGGAAGAGATAGTTTTTGTGCTCCCTGCATGCACTCACTGCTTCCATGCTTCATGTATTGCTAAATGGCTTCTCTGTCGTCGCACTTGCCCAATCTGTAGAGCAGATGTATTGTAACATAAAATGGCTTACAAACCCTTTATAAATATAGGCTATTGTAACATAAAATGGTTTACAAGTAAACAATGGATATGGTGGATTCATTGTTTGTTTTTCAATGGATATGGTGGATTCATTGTTTGTTTTTTGATTAGAGGTAAAATAGGTTTTGAAGGGGCCATGAAACCCTTTACAATAGGTTAATTAACAAATCAGTCAAAGCACAGCAAAAGGTTTGCAACAACGAACCTGGATTCATTGTTTGTTATTGTTGTATGTAGACTTGAAAACTCAACAGTGCATACATGTTTGTTAAATATTTACAATTTTTATTGTAAATGAGGTGTAAAATTGCTATTGACTATTTGACCATTTGATCATTGAAATGGATGATATTTAAATAGAGTGATTTGTTATTGTTATTATTACATACAGTTATATATAAAATGAAAATTTCCATCCAATAAATAAGAGGAGTATGTTTCTTCAATATTAATATATGAATATTGTTAATTAATTTAAATTTTATATTGTAGATATGAGAATTATAAATTTTTTAATGATTATAATAAAATAAGTTAAGATAGACTAATGATATTAACATTTAGTAAAGTTTGAAATTGATTTATAGAATTATAAAAATACAATGAAAAGAAAGTAAGGAAGTACAATTCCAACAAACAAATTAAAAAAAGTGTATTAAAAACTACAGTTTTATTAAATTTAGATTAAAATATGAACGTCAAGTCTCCAATACTAATATTATTGATATTTAAAATGTTAAATATTGGATTCCAAAATTATTACTTTTGATTTTAAATTTGTGAGATATTAGATTTCAATAGTACTTATATCAGTTTTTAGTCTGCATGATATTGAATTCTAATGTTGCCAATATTAGTATTTATTAAGGGCCGCATTAGATTTCAATACTTCTATTATTAGATGTTATTAAATTCTAAGCTTCTCATTATTGACTTATCATTTTCATAGCATCATTTAAGTATATGGACATAGGTTAAATGTATTATTGTAAAATAAATTGAGTACACAATTATTCTTGAATCTTGCATATGTAATATTGATTGTTGAAGTGAATAATAATAATTCATTTATAGTATAATGTAATAAGGTCTTGGTGGATCCTGATTTCCAAAAATTTCTTACACCCACATTTCAGGCAAAGATGAAACTATGTAATTGAACCAACATTATTTATTGTATTAAACACCATATGAGTCACTTTTAGTTCCATTACTATCTTTAAGTTGTGTGGTGAATACATTTAATTACTTGATGTCCTTTTTCAAGTATCCTGATTTGGACTCAAGTCCATTCGTCTTTATTACATGTATATGCCCATGCTATGCTATCAAACGATCAATTTCCTAAATTCCTTCATTTCCTTCTTTCCACCATTAATTTTCTCATAAATGGTTCTTGTATAGAGCCTTATTAGTTTTGTCTTTCTCATTTGGCCTCCACTATCAAGCCATTACCAAATGTGACTCATTATCACCATCAATCTAATGGTAAACATCCCCTTCTACCTTACTCATCCAAATTGGATTTTGTTTTTGAATTTAGCCATATTAGAAGGAACTATCCAACATACACATCTCCAATGGGATCAAATTCCTTTTTAAGTTTAATAGAAGATGAACACACATAAATATCTTTACTTATTGGGACATGCTAAGTAATATAATCTTCTCTGAGTAATTATGGGACTTCCACTACATGATTGATGGATTTCATGTTCTACTTTATTTTTGGCCAAAATTAATGCCCTAATATATATCACCATAATTAACAAAGGGTTTATCCAAAATTTCCAACACAATTTCCCAATACTTTATCTTTGGAAGCTAGAATATATCCTTGTCTCCATTGGTAACACTTTTTTCCATAATGTACTATATGCTTTTATTTCCTTTTTTTGCTCCTCCATCTCTTTGGATGTATTGAATGGTGCCAACAAGGGTCACCCTCTAGGTAAGTTTGGACTAGCATTAGGCAATGGACATGATATCTTGATTAAATTGTCCACCAATGTATCTCCTTATGTGTTGCTCTATATTCCATCACATGGAACTTGAAATGCTTGGGTTTGGTAATACTAACTATCTAGTGGTTACCATTTAATAGGTGTCCCTTGATGAAGCTCTTAAAGTCATAAACTTCCTCAATAAGGTATAGGGTGATTGTACTCAACCTCTCCTAACAAGTTATATAGGAGTCCATGAATTATAGAAAAGATAATGTTTCTATTTTCTATAAAAAAAAAGGTGGTAATCTCTCAACTGTTCCATATATATCCTCCTAGGCGTGGTCAATCAAAAGGAAGCTTACATATACAATGTATAAAACCCTCTTCCTATCAAATTAATGCAAATGAAAACAAAATTTAATTTTTATTGTCATTTATAGCATTGTCCAATTTTAAGTAAAGGATTGTAGTACGATTTTGAATAATGTATTTATATTACCAACATTATTAAATAGAAATCTCCTTGCATCCGCTTTACCCAACAATTGTCTCGTTTATGTCATTGTTTAAAAGTACATTATGCAATGGTTGTTGTGATGAACCACTTTCATATACCAAATCATTGTATATAACAACCACTAAGTTTCCAAGCTTTCTTAGTGGTGTAATACCAATAACGATTTGAAAGAACAACTTGTTAATGAATATGTAGAGTACATACAAAAATATAAAACAAGATGTTTGGAGGCACACGAAAACATATTTTATTAACTATTAAAAAAGACTTGAATTAAAATCATGCTATGCATTCATAGGGATTATAACACACTCATCTAGATTCTTTGTTCAATGAATCCAACCTCTTTTATGTAATTTTACAAACCTCAAAGTATGAAGATAAGACAATCCACACACCAACTTATATGATTAGATTTTGTTAGATTTTACAACAAGAAATAAATCAACTAAGACCTAATGCCACAGTGATAGCCACAACACTACTCCATACCAAATAATATGTTGAACAATGTTATTTCCCATTAATTAGACAACAAAAAAATCAAGCAAGATACAAAGAAAACTAGATAACCTAGATCACTACATGCAAGGGAATATGAGAATGAGAGAATGAGATAAAACACATCTAAGTGAGTGCATTTATAAGAAATGCAAAAGTGGAGGAAGGTGGAATATAAAGAGACACCACTCACTTTGCTCATGATTATTAAGCCTAAATAAGCTCTACCTAAGCATGCTAAATTACATGTAGGAAAATACCTAATAAACTAATAAAAATGAATAAAAACACAAACCAATATCCCTCTTAAGCATAGCTTCAAGGTGTGGGAAGAAAAAGATCCCCAAAATGTGTATCCTAATGAGGTACCCATGTACATAAGATTCTCTATAAGAAAAGAGAGAAAATCCCCCCAAGTAGAGAGAGAAAAGACCCCCAAGAAAGGAGAGAGAATCCCCCAAAGAAGATAGAGGAGAGAGACCATATAGCCCCCCAAAATAGAATACCCCCTATAAGACCAATGATTGCACATAGTAGAGAGAGAATGTAGGTGTATATGGTCTCATAACAAGTGTTGAAGTAGGTCCCTTCACATTAAAAAATACACCTTCCTTTTGGAAGAAGGAAACTCTATGGTGCAAGTCTACTAAATTCCCACTCCAAAGGTGGAATGAATAGAGGAAACATAAAGAGGACATCTAGAAATTGCTCAAATATCACCATGTTGATGTTGAAAAGTGTCACAATCAAATTAGGAGTCCTAGGCCTAATTGAAGAAAGTGATATCTCAAAATCACGTGGAAATGGATGAAGAACAATAATAGAAGATGTGGATGATGCCTCTAAAAACTATTCAATCTTCTCCAAATCAATTCCAAATTGTGATAATGGTGATAAGATGAAGCATGTACCATGCAAGATTCAGGTCCAATAACCATGGTTGTATGGTGCTCACTATAGGTAATGCAATCGAGTCAATGAGAATGTGGTACTCTTTAGGAAGGTATCAACATGAATGCTAATTGAATTAGATCTATGGACTCATGAGAATCTAAAGAACATGCCATTATAGAAGCATGAACAACTGGGGAATAAATAAGAGGGTCTGAAGGTACTCTCATGACATTCAAAGTAAAAGATGCAACTTCATATGAGATTTCAACAAAGAGGAGACTCAAGTCCTCAAAGGTGTCCTCAATATTTAAAAGGAGGGACTCCATATATAGATGTGAAATATCTAGTAAGAAGGCCTCCAAATGAAGTGGATTAGAAATATTGATCATATGAACCTATACTCCTTGAAACCTGACTCAAGCACAAACATGGATGAGTTAGCCTCGATACAACACATGAACCCTCTCCTTGCTATGGGTGATGTCCAAGTCACTCTTGCTCTCATGGCAGAAGCTAGTCAAGTGGAGACGTAACCTGGGGTTGGTTCTGCTCTTGTGGGAGTAAAACATCATGGAGAGTGGTCGACCAGTACTAGTGCCTGATTTGTGTCGATATTATTCTATGAACATGATGGTGGAGATAACCCTATGATCCACAGGGTCACTAGTTGTCAATCTCCTATTTGGATTCCTAAGGTTCCAACATCTAGTGTGTACAGATTGTTCCACTCGTTGATGAGTCTAGAACATTGTAACCTTTCTTCATTATCCTAAATGACTTGTTGTATTTCATTTGCTTGTTTTATGACCCTAAGGGTGTGTTCTTATTCTTCTAGCATCTGTTGAGTGTGTTGTGGTCTTGGATGTATTGACTCTATTTCGTCAAGGATAGCCCTAACCCACTAACCTCTAATTCCTAGGCACATTCATATGCTTGGATGAGAGAGAGAGAGAGAGTTTACAAGAGTTAAACCAAGAGTTGAATTTTTGTTTAATCTCAACTTTGTGATGTGACCAAAGGTTTTCTATGACTTCACTAGATTATTGACCTTGTGATGGCATCAAGGAATTTTCAACTATGTTTTCAAGTTGACCTTGTGATGAAATCAAGGGTTTTGTGCACTTTCTTTGTTTTGACTTTTGTCTTTTCTAATGTTTTTTTTGGATTTTGATGTATGCAAGATAAATGAATGCAAAGAAATGTTTTTGTTCTTTTCTGATTTTGATAAGATGATCTAATTACTACAAATTGAATATGCAAACCTAGAATGACTTTTCTTAATGCAAATCTAACTATGTTTTTGTTGTTTTCGAGATTGATTTTGGAATCTATTCTAGTAAAAGAAAATAACAATTAATCTAGTGAAATAAAGGAATTTAATCAATTAAATAAAATAACAACTAATCAAATGCAATGAGAGGAAACTACACTAACAATGCATAAACCATCAAGAGTAAAGCAACACAGTATTACTTTCCTCAAGAGAAATTTGATTATCCAATTACTATGAAAGCTTTAAAAGGACCTGTTGTAACAACCCCCATGTTCATATTTTGCTTTTGCTTATCTTTGATGGATTTCTATAACTGTATATTTTGTATTGGATTATTCGTCTTGTCATTATTTTGTATTGGCACCGGTGATGTGCAATCTTGATACCATTATGATGTTTGTGTATAGGGATTTAATCGAGATCAAATGATAATCAATAATTCAATCCTATAACATCAAGATAACGATCTAAGCAAACAACCAAATAATCAATGAATTAACACAAAAAATAATGAAATCTTTCACCTAGATTGTGTTGTTATCTTGGTCGAATGTGGATTGCTTCATAAATTGCAAAACCATGTTTGCAACAAGTGGATGTAGATTGTGTTTGCGATAAAAAAGGTAGAAGTGTGCTCAATGATGCGATGTATGCTCAATGCATTGTACGGATGCCTGAGAATAAATGATCGAAGAGGACTTGTTATGAGATGAGGGGGGTTTTTATAGGTTTCAATGAAGATCAATCAACAGTCTAGAAAATTCTGTAGAATCAATGGATGAGATAAATCTAGAATTCATGATGAATGTGCACTGACATGTGTCACACAAAAATATATTTTTGTTTGAGTTAACTGATTGATTTGACATAAAAAGACATGGAACAGACATATTTTTTAGATTTCATAAAAATAGAAATGTTTTTTTCTATTTTATGAGTTGGTGATAAAAACAATAATGATTAAGTCAATTAACTCAACTTATAATTTGCTTTTTGCATGATTTGAGATAAATTAAATAATAAATTATTTAATTTTGTGTGCATGATGAACAAGATTTATTTTTAGAGGAATTGGAAGATAATTGAGCAAATTAAATAAATAAATTTATTTAATTGGTTGTGCATGATAAAAGACAGAATGGATTTGAAGATTTAAATAAATTAAATAAATAAATTGATTTGATTTATTTTGCATGATGAAGGATAAATAAAATATTTGATTTGATTTTATTTTTAGAAGAGTTATTCAATTTAAATAAATTTGAATGATTTATTTAAATTTGGAAGAATAATTGATTTAATTAAATAATTCAAATTATTTAATTATAGATAAGAGGATTTAGATGATAAATTAATTAAATATTTAATTTATACAATTGATGTGGATTTGAATTTTGAAAGAAGATAATGATTTAGTTAAATAATTGAAATTATTTAATTTTGGAAGAATAAAGTTGATTTTGATGAAATTAATTAAATAAACAAAATTTATTCAATTAATGTCGAATTTAGGAGATTTGGAAGAATCTGATGAAATTAATTAAATAATTCAATTATTTAATTAACGTTGAAATGCAGGTGATTTGATGAAATGCAAGTGATGCGATGACATGGTCATTTTTGGGTGTCTACAATGTTGACATGATTATTGTTTATGTTGGATTTTATGCTTACATGATTAGATGTTGTTATTGTTACTTTTGTATGATTATGGATAGGAAAGGGATGATGTCATAACACTCGTATCCGAGAGGCTTACGATGTCATGACCCTCTTCCTGATGGTTGATGTTGCTTTGGCTTTATGATATATGTTATATGCACAGGTACTTTGACGTGTGATTGGAGTGTTGCAAGTACTGAGTATTGACTCCGCTTGGATTCACAGCCCTGAGCGTACTCGTATTCCCTGATGGAGGTTACTCGAGATAGTGACATGCCCTATTCCATACCCTAGCCCACTATACCCTGTTAGTGCAGTGTTCCCATGTTGTTGTCTTACCGTCTAGTTACCTAACAATAATGTCCAGATTGCCCATCTGGTCTTATGTGTTTTGCCAGTATTGTTTGTCGAGGTATCCCGTTATGGGTTGTCAGTATTTTATTATGGATTTGCATTAATTTATTATGTGGTTATTTTGGCATCATTATGGAGTTTAGATATGGCATTTTATAATATAGGATTTAATGGAGATTTAAATTGTTTAGCCATGTGGTTTTAACCATGTTATTTTAAGTGATTTTATTAATCTTATTTGAGAGCTTTATATATTTTAATGCTGGTTTTTATTTGAAGTTAGTTTCTTTATTTTATTTTCACCATGCCATATGATGGCTCTTGAAGAAAAGGTTGGTGCATTTTGTTTAAGGCAATAGGAAATATCTTTGGAGATAGGTGAACAAATTTAATGGTTTTGCCAGCAGCTCGTTAGAGAGAGACATGCTGTTCGTTCTGTTTGGGTAGTCGCCCTTTTTTTTGGAGACACAAGGATCAGAGGGAAGGTGGGGAAATTTAATTGCTTTTGCAGCAGCTCATCAGAGAGGGATGGGGGTCATTCATTTTTTGGGAGAAGAGTCGTCCTTCTCTTGCAGCGATAATTAGAAACTGAAGCGCAGCAGGACAAAGAGGAGTAGGAAAAGGAAACATAGGGGAAGAAATAACCTAGGCGAGCATATCAATTTGCAAGATTTGAGGCGAGCTGAAGGGGAGTGCGACCAGAATAGGTATGTGCATTAGTTAATTGTTTTTCTGGAACAAAAACTAAAATCTTCTTGCTACAATTTTATTAACCACAGAAAAACTGAAACCCCATTGCTGCGTTTAAAGAAAATATGCCAAAATTTATTTCAACGCAAGATATTTGCATTGCCTCTTTCCTTGAATTTATTTTTTTGATGCAAAACTATTTCCTTAATTCTTAGGATAAAAGGGGTTTTTAAAAAGAAAAGATCATGTGGTTTTGATTTATAATTTTAGGTAATATGAGGGTTCGATCTTTTAGAGAATATAATGAGGGCAACCATACAAAAATCTGGGACGCAATGATAGAGATTGAAGAGATCTATGTCCCATGGAACCCTTTTGTTATTCGATGACTTTTCTGCAGAGATTTTCATTACAACTCTTCTTAAGAAAACTAAGTGGCTTTTTGTTCTGGTCATTATGGTCATTTTTCTGCTAAATGACCAGCCTTGTGGAAACTATCATCTTTGAGTTAAAGAATGTTATGGCACTAAAATACCTTAGAAACATCGATTTGTGTTTGTGCATTGAAATCTGGTCACATTATATCTAATTAAGAAAATCTGCCATGCAATACAAGGATCTAAGGGAACTACTGTAGGATGAAAATTAAGATCTCCTTTTTGCAAGTCATTTTTACATTTTTTTTGTTATGTTAAAATGGCAAACAATATGCAAAATTCAGGTTGTGAGGAGACTTGCAATACCATTTGCCATGCTTTTTCTTATAATATCCCTGCATTCCTTTGTGAAAAGTGATCAAATTTGGGTCATTGGAGTTATTACACAACTGACCTAACTAACAAAGGGTTGTTTTCAATAAAATCACACTGTCATCAAAAGTTGTTGTCTTGTAGATCAAATTTTGCAATTTTGTATTTAATATTTTAAAAACATATTGTGTTTTTGCTGAGTTAGATGTGGTGTCCTTGGGACACGTCTCCTGCTGTCTGTGGCTATTCCAAATACTTTGGGGATGTAGATGGGACACTCATTGTGTCACCTATTTTTGTTGAATTATTTTAATTTGGTATGGTATACCTCGTTTGGTTAAATGAGATGAGATTGGTCTAGGTAATTAGAGTGGTCTTTTGGAGTGGCTCTCTATGGGCCTAGGGCCCGCAAGTGGCTGCCAGGGGAACTAGTAGCAGAGTAATAGTAAACAAGTGATAACATAATAAAATATTGGGGTAAAAATACTAATAAGATAATGAGTCCTCGTGCATGGACTTGAGTGCTTGTAAAGGCTAAGGATGCATACAAGAAGGCCTATCTGTCTACAGGGCGTTGATTCAGGCATGATTGAGTCTCCTCATCTATATGAGAGGTGTACTTGGTTCCATGTGGTGCCATCCCTTTGAGCACACATGATGACACTCCATCTGATTTACACTCTAGTATCTAGTACCTTAGTAGTCGTGAGTAGTACCCGACCTATGAATGGATGAGTATCTCTATGTTATGACATGGGCTTTATGCATTGTTTTCCGTGTCTACTCTGTGATTGATGTGAGTGTTGGCCATAATGTATACCCTTACTTTGTTAATTTTGTTTGGGCCTTGTGACTACCCCCAAGAACGGTGGGGTGGTCTCTTATGAGTCCACATGGTTGGGAGGTGTTACCACCGTCATTGGGGACCGGTGAACAGGTTTTGGAGCACCAGTTGGAGATGTTTTCTCTCTCTCTTCGTTACTTTATCAGTTGTTGTACTCTTTCAGTTATGGTATCATATTCATGGCTATGCCATTGTACTTGTATATTCTTTCATGTAATTGTACTCTCTTAAGAGAAGATGTAATCATATAATTTAATGAGAAGAAATGAGATGTTTCTTATTTGTCTTACGGATTTTGGTGTGGGTATCAGATCCGCTTGTACTATGATGATTATGGATTCATATTTATATTTGGAATGGGATATAGGAACTTTTGAATTGGTGTTTAAAAGGAATGTAGATTTAATAATGTTTCACTGGAGGGTGAATTAGTCCTCTCCTTTGGATTGTACATTCAGCCATACTTGGCCATGAATGTTGTTGATCTATCGAATTGACAACCATATCATGTGTATGTCATCTATTTATGTCAAAATTTTTTTTATCTTGTCCTCTTTTCATTCTTACCCTTTGGGGGTTACGTAGAGGGATGTTACATCTAGTATCAGAGCCCATGTTCACACACTAGGAGCTTTGGCGTACTTGAGCCTTCTATGTTTTGCTGTGTTTTGGCATGTGTGGCGTGAGCTTGTTATATTGTTTTATAGTCTTGTTGTTATGCTTTCCTGCCTTAGTATGGTGTATAGGTCGTCCTTGTGATGATCTATTTTGATGTGTTCTTTGTTTCCTTAGGATGTTTTCTAGGGGTAGAGCCAGAGGTAGAGTTAGAGATAGAGCCACTGTTCTTCAACGTAGCACCTAGTGTAATGTCGATCAGGTTAATCAGGATGAGCATTAGGAGGAATAGTATGCTGAGAACCAAGCCGGAGGGCTCAGGGTGCTCATATTTTAACTCTTTTACAATAGATTATGGACTGATCAGGACCTTTTCAGGAGGTATCTCATGAGGAGGAGTCACACCCTTCTCGTCAGGATGGTCAGGATGCTAGAACTGAGCACACGAGCATTCCCATAGTCTGGGTCATTCGAGAGCAGATGTTGTGAAGGATAGGGTGGATGGAGACAGTGTTGTTGTAGGTCACATGAGGGATCTTCTTAGAGGTACGAGGCAGAGACTTGGTTGATCAATCTCGATCGATGCTTTGCTATGCATCCTTATAGTAGCAATACTAGAGCTCGATGTACCATTATGCATCTCAGAGGTTTTGCGTTTAGATGGTGGAGAGTAGAGGAGCAAAAGCTTCACCTAGACATTGCTTTTGTTTCTTGGGGACTATTATTAGAGAGGTTCCGTGCATGATTTTTTTTAGACTACTACTGGCACAGACATTCTGATGAGTTCCATGAGCTTCATTAGTTGACTATAATGGTAGATTAGTATGAGCACCGTTCTTTGAGATTAAGCAATATGCTAGCATTTCTGATGATGAGCCGATGTTAGTGAAACATTTCCTTAGGGGCTTGAATGCCTGTATCAGTGGTGGTGTCAGTGTGTTTGAGCCAAAGACCTTAGAGATCACCATGGAGAAAGTAAGGTTGATAGAGGAGAATTTGGCTAGAGGCTTTGGTGGTCAAGTAGGTGTTCAAGTTGGTAGTGCCCCTCCTTCAAGATTAGTTGCTCGGGGTACCCAGTCTTAGGGAGCTGGACCGTCTAGATCTCAGTCTGCACCTTCTAGATCTGGTTAGCGACAAAGGCGTAGGTCTGCTCAGTCTCAGCAGAGTGGGCAGAGTCCTGGTACTCTATTTTCTAGAGATCATCCATGTCATAATTCTCAAAGTAGGTAGTAGAGTGGTCCAACATAGAGTTCTCAGAGTGCACAACAAAGTTCTAGGGGTGGTGGATCCAAGCAGTCGCGTGCACCATTTTCAGGCCAAGGTTTTAGCAGAGGTGGTTGTTTTTCTTGTGGGAAGCATGGTCATATAGCTGTTCATTATCCTCAGAGATCAGTGGTTGGAGGTAGTTAGAGACAGGCTACTTCAGAGCCTAGAATAGGTGATGCTAGCAGATCGCATAGAGTTTTTACAGCAGTTGATAACCGTCAGGATGAGCATCAGGGCACCGTGGTTGAGTATTCAGGTGTGTTATGTGGGATTACCACATCTATCTTTTTTGATTTAGGAGCGTCAAATTCTTTCATTTCTCCTTCTCATGTGGGGCATTGTGGACTTGTGGTGGCAAGGCAAGATGTTGGTTAGCAGGTTGAGTTAGCTACTTGAGCCAAGGTGGCTGTAGACTCCCTTGTTCGTGGTTGTGTGTTGGATTTGGGCACCTTCACTACCACAGTGGATCTCTGTGTGTTGCCTTTAGGGTCCTATGGGATTGTTTTAGGGATGGATTGGTTGGAGACCCATCTGGCTAGTATAGATTGTCGGCATAAGTCGATTCAGTGTGTTGACGATGTTGGAGAGCGTGTTGAGTTAGTTGGGGTTCAGAGACCCATTTCTCTCCATGTGATTTTGGATATGTAGCTGAAGAGTGACATGCGGCAAGGTTGTCAGATGTTTGCTATTTCAGTTAGTGATCTTGTTGAGGGTGGGATTCAGGAGGTATCTCTTGATGATCATCCTATTTGTTACATCCCTAATTTTTGTCTTGCTATACTTTTACTTTTTACTTGGACATAAGTAAATTTATTATAATGTTTAGATTAATGACAAGGAAAGAAATGGATTATATTGAATGTCATTTATGAAATTATGAAAATGATTATGATATTATTGATTTAATATTTGCATTATGAGATTTGATCTATTATTTGAATAATGATGCACTGATCATAATTTCTTTGGTAATGAGTTTGATACAGGATTACAGGTTTTCAGATGACTCTCAAAGAAAAGAGAGAGAGAGTATCTTTCCAGGAGAGAGATATAGACCTCAGGTTACGAGTGGTTTATTTGCCAAATTGAGTATAAAGTGTTTAACAGAAACGTGAACCAATGTGTCGTAAAAGGTGAGTCTTGTCTTGTTAGTTTACTTTTGAACCTAATTGACAGGTAGTTGATATTATTTACAAATCTTTCTAAGTCGTAGTAAGTTGTCTTAGTCGTTAATTACGTTAACGACGTCATTTAAGTGTGATTTGTGACTATTTACATTTAACGTAAATATTACGACGTTATTGTCATAAAAAGGTTATCTTATTATTATTAAGTCCCTTGAGGTGTTATAAATGATTCTTAATGTTAAGACATTTTCATCGAGTTAAGAAGACGTGAATATTATCAACAGATTGTGAAGGGGAGACAAGCTCAATCCAATCACAATATCCGTAATCCTTTGTTTTTATATTATCATTATATTGATAAAACCATAACTATCTAATATAGAGGCGATGTTATGTGAATCATATTTGATGTAATCAAATATGTAAATGCATATGCATCGAGTGAGGATAATACCTCATAATGAGTCAATGATGTTATGCTTGAGTAGTCGAAGGCTTACATTTAGGAAGAGTCTTCAAAAATGTTAGTGGAGGATTGAACCACTTATTAGAGATCCTTTAATGATCAGTAAAGTTTAAGCGATGTGTTGGCCTCATTCAAAAGAGGACTGTGGAATAACCACCACAACCGATGAGCCATGAAACAACTATCTCCCATCGACAAGTGGGAACTCTGCTTAAAATGTGGTGTCAGTTAAGACTAAATCGTTATGGACTGTTATCTATTCATTAAAAGTTAGCAACTGTATCTAAGTGGAGGTACGAAGTAAGGTGACTAAAAAGGAGTCGTGCCTGAGTCATTAACAACGACGACTCAGATTGAGCTATGGTGTTATGTTAAAAAGGTTAAAAAACTTAAGAGAAAGGCATCAAACAGAGACAGAAAGAAGAGTTGTGGCAAAAAGAGACAGGGAATAGGCAATCAGAAGAGTCTATTATTGTGTCTTGGTGCACATATTATCAACTCAAGCCGTCGATTACCAGGTATTCCTTAGTTTCCTATGTTTATTAATAGTGAGCAAATTGGCTAATTCTTTTTAGACTATCTATTATTGAGTCTTGGGTGATTATGTGAGTACGCCAGAGAGGTATAACCTCCAGTATGTTTTGAGTATTTAGTCGTAAACTATTAAGTGTCAGTTAGGGAAATGCAGATAACATTTTTAAGTAAACTATTCTGATCTAAAACTGATAAGGCAACGAATGCAAAGTATACGGTCGATGCTTGGTAAAACAAGTGAGTACTTTGTTACAATATTCTGAATTGACCATTTGCTTATTGATTGTTAAACTGATAATCATGCATCAAATCTTAGTATGGAGGATAAAACGATAATCATAGTAGGAGAATGTCATAGTTGTCATGAGCTTGAAAAACAATCTTTATATTGAATAAGTTTGTAGCAAACCAATGAAATGATTGTGAGATAACCAAACAATAGACTCTCAAATTTTATTAAAATTGATTGAACTTTGGTAGTATACTCTTAATTTTGAGTAGAATAGTGTAGACCTTGAGTCGGGGTAATATTTAGTATTTTCTTGTTAGATTCTATATGAAAATAACAGAAATGATTTCTATCCATGAGAACTCAGATTCATAGGAATCTTTAGTAAACTATTGTATCTCATTAAATGAAAGTAACTTAGTGATGTTATGGTAGATTGAAATAAGGTTTATGGGAGAACCCTTATATATTTATTTATCTTTTGATAATATTATTCTTGGAAAGATTCAATACAATGGAGTAGGCTAAGTCTACTAGAGAATGACCATGTAGGGATATATATTCAGGGTATGTTTTGTTTATAACACATTATTGTTGGAAATTAAGGTGTCTCAACCTTGGTAATTCTCTGCATTTGTAATGTTTGTATTTATTATTCATTGCCTATGTTGTAAATAATTGGAAATTCTACTTTGTAATATTGTGGGATGTGGCACGGTGATGTCTCAATCCTACATGGATTATGACAACTTGTTATTTTGTCCTCACATGAGGAGATAGGCATCCCACTTAGTGGTAGGAATATTCTACCATGTGTCGGCATCTTCTATGTTATGTAAGGAATGTTTGACTGAAACGGTTATGACAGATTCCTATGACGAATCTATGACATGTAAGAGTTGAGAATAGAAGGTTGTAAGACAGGTAATGACATGTGTCATGTAGCATCTTTGAATGAGGCATATTTGGGTGCCCCAAGGTGGAATATGATGTGTTGTAAGAGAATATGCTATTTATAGCATGTGTATGATAGATTCTCTTACAGCTGTAAGTTGTAACCGCTATGACAGATTCTATGACGGTCGTAAGTGTCATAAGAGCATCTGTCATAGCCCATTTTGGAAATAGGTGACCTCTTTGGGATGGGAGATGTGGACAAGTGTCAGACACATTCTACAATGTTGACCAAGTGTCCTTAGGCATGGGTTTTGGTCCAAGATGCCATATTGGACGCCCATTCCAAGAAAGGTCCAATATTGCCTTGGAATTCCTTTATATACAGGTGCTTGGAGATGGAGTTTGTATCACAGGTTTACAGGTACTGTTATGCTTCCGGATTGACTCTAGACACAAGTGTCGAAGACCATTGAAGCTTGCATTGCAAGTGTATTGTAAACATTCTTTTAGATTTGTTAATACATTGTGCAGGTTTCTGAGTGTGGGGTTTTTCACCCAATAAGGGTTTTCCCCACTGTAAATCTTTGTCTCTCTTCTTCTGTCTACTTTCTGGTTCTTGTGTTTTGCTACAATATCTCATGTTAATGGTTTAATATCACTATAATAGTTAGGATAAAGTTGAATTTGCATAGCCCTCTCCTCAATAGATTAGTATAGGAAGCGTTTCCGTACACCTAGCTTCCTTTCAGTTGGTATCAGAGCTTGATCACCTTTGGTCCTAGTTGTAGGGTAGGGGTTTTTTGAGCTAATCTTAGGTTGAGTGGGAGTCTGTGTAGAGAATTATGTATCTTATTGCAGCAAGGAGATGGCAGGCACATCAGGAAGGTTTGAAGTAGAGAAGTTCAACGGCAGTAATTTTGAGCTGTGGAAGCTCAAAATAGAAGACATGTTAGTTGACCGAGACCTTTGGGAAAGTGTGAATGGAACTAAACCAGCTACAATGACACAAGTTGATTGGGATCTCAAGGATTGGAAGGCTAAGGGTCTCATAAGACTTAGTCTTGCGATTTTGTGTTGTTAAATGTCCATGAAGAGACCACAGCAAAACTCCTTTGGAAGAAGTTGGGGGATGTGTATCAAGCCAAATCCCTAGTCAATAAACTTTTCCTGAGAAAGAAGTTGTATTCTCTTTGAATGGAGGAAGGAGGATCTGTGGCTGAGCATATGAATGCATTTAATATATTGGTTGCACAATTAACATCTATTGGTGTAAAGATGAAGGAGGAGGATCAGTGTATGACCTTTCTTTGTTCTCTACCGGACTCATGGGATCATCTTGTCATGGCAATCGGAAGCACCACATCCACATTCAAAATGGAAGAAGTGGTTTCTTCGCTGTTGTCTAAAGAGATGCGGAGAAAGTCTTTTGAGGCAGCCAAAGAAGCCCTTGCAGTTTGTGGAAGACCCAAAGAGAAAGGGAAGAAGAAGGACAAGAAAGATGAGAAGGGTAGATCCAAATCTCCTGGAAAGTCCAAGGCTCTTTGTTGGAACTATGGCAAGACCGGGCATTTCTGAAAGGAATGCAAAGAGGAGAAGAAGAAAAAGAAGAAAGCTCCTGATTTAGATTCTGACAAATCACAAGATGACGGTGATGCTTTCATCGCAGCCCTGGCAACCCATGCATCTAATGATGTGTGGCTAATCAACTCTGGTGCATCATTCCACATGACCTCTCATCGAGAATGGTTCACTAAGTATGAAGAGTTTGATGGTAGAAAGGTGTATCTGGGTGACGACTCTCATCTAAAGATCGTTGGTCATGGAAGAGTCTCTATCTGATTCCCTAATGGTCGAGTGAAGGGGATCTCTGGGGTTATGCACGTCCCAGGCTTAGCACGGAACCTGCTTTCTGTAAGTAGTTTGAATGATGTAGGTGTGCAGGTTGTCTTTTCGAAAGAAGGATGCAAGATGACTAGAGGATCTATAGTGCTTGCTAAGGGTACTCGGAGAGGTACTCTTTTTCAGCTGGAAGCATGCATTTCACAATGCAATAGTTCTTCTAACTCAAGGAAGAGGGAAGCAGTCACTTCATCCCCACCATCTGAATGAGCAGTGAAGAAATCTGTTGTTTCTAGTCTTGATGGTTGTAATCATGCATTAGAAGTTAAACTTCCTACAGAAAAGACAATGTTATGGCATAAGAGATTTGGTCACATCGGTGAGAAGGGTCTACGTACCTTGAAAAATAAGAACCTCGTTAAGGGGTTAGATGATTGTAATCTTGAGTTTGACTTTTGCAAACATTGCATTTATGGAAAACAAAACCGTGTTTAGTTTTACTTGAGTTCTCATAAGTCTTCTGGTGTGTTGGACCTTATTCTGATGTGTTTGGTCCTGTTAATGTTCCTTTGTTATCAAAATCTGTATAGTTTGTATCTTTTATAGATGATTACAGTAGAAGGACATGGATTTATTTTCTCAGAAGCAAATCTAAAGTCTATAGCAAGTTTAAGGAGTTTAGAGCCTTTGCTAAAAATTAGACTGGTAAAAAGATTAAATGTTTGAGAACTAACAATGGTGGTGAGTTCTGTTCTACACAATTCGATAAGTATTGCAAGGAACTTGGGATTGAAAGGCACAAGACAACTCCATACACCCCGCAACAAAATGGAGTTGCAGAGAGGATGAACAGGACACTGATGGAGAAGGCTAGGAGTATGCTTAGTGGAGCTGGTCTAGAACAAAAGTTTTAGGTTGAAGCTGTTGCCACTGCTTGCTATCTGGTAAATAGATCTCCTACATCAACTCTTGTTGGAAAGACACCCATGGAGGTGTGGTCTAGTAGAAAGCCTTCAATAAAGCATCTTCGTGTTTTTGGTTGTGAGGCATATGCACATGTGCCTAGGGAGAAGTGGTCAAAGTTGGAGAACAAAGCTATTAAGTGTATCTTCATCGGCTATAGTGTTGGTGTGAAAGGATACAAGCTTTGGGACCCCGTGGCTGAAAAAGTCTTGTATAGCAGAAGTGTCATCTTCAGAGAACTTACACCTTCTTCCACAGTTTTGCAGCTAGAAGAAAAAGAAAAGAAAGAGGATGTTGTTCAGTTTCCTCTCACCCCTGAGAAGACTGAACAGAAAGACAATGTTGGACCTGATGATGAGGAGAGCTCTAGCAGCTCTGAAAGCTCAGAGGAAGAAGCTGAACCTCAACCTCAGCTCTTAAGGAGGTTTACACGGATAAGAAAGCAACCTGAAAGGTTTGGTTTTACATTGCTTGATTCTAGTTGTGCTTATGCTTTGCTTACTAATAGTGATGAACCTAGAACTGTATCAAAGGCTTTGGATATGAAGGATGCAGGTTCCTGGAAGGAGTCCATGGAGGAAGAAATGGCTTCTTTGGAAAAGAATCAAACTTGGGACTTGGTGCCTTTGCCTCCCGGATGGAAACCCATTGGATGCAAATGGGTGTTCAAGAAGAAGATTGGTGCAGATGGTAGTGTTGAGAAGTATAAGGCCAGATTGGTTGCGAAGGGGTATTCACAAGTGGAGGGTATAGATTATGGTGAGATGTTCTCTCTCGTTGCAAAGCTGACATCCATTCGATTCCTATTGTCACTCATAGCAATTTATGACTTGGAGGTAGAACAAATGGATGTGAAGACAGCTTTCCTTCATGGTGACTTGGAGGAAGATATCTACATGTCACAACCAGAGCATTACATGGTAAAAGGTAAAGAAAATTTGGTTTGCAAACTTAAGAAGTCTTTGTATGGTTTGAAGCAACCCCCTAGGAGATGGCATTTGAAGTTTGATGCCTTTGTGTTGTCAATTAGATTTGTGAGATCGAAATCAGATCACTGTGTGTATTATAAATTTGATGGTGATCATATTCTCACTGTTGCACTGTATGTTGACGATATGTTGCTCATTGGGAAGGGTAAAAATATGATTTATGATTTTAAATCTTAGTTGTCAGCTTAGTTTGAAATGAAAGATTTAGGGGCAGCAAGGTACATTCTAGGAATGGAAATCAAAAAAGACAGAACCAACAGAAAACTTTGGTTAAGCGAGAGTAAGTATGTGAAGTCTGTGTTGGACAGATTCAGCATGGCAGATTGTAGACCATTGTATGTTCCCATTTCTTTGGGGACAAAGTTGTCTATTGAGGATTGTCCAAAATCTCCTAGTGAGGTGGAGGACATGAGTAGAGTACCTTATGCTAGTGCTGTTGGCAGTTTGATGTATGCCATGGTCTGCACAAGACCAGACATTGCCCAAGCAGTGGGAGTCCTTAGTCGATTTATGGCTAATCTTGGACGGGTTCATTGGGATGCAGTTAAGCAAGTGTTCAGATATTTGAGGGGTACTTCCTAGTATTCCATTTGCTATCATGGTAATGTTTCAGGACCTCTGCATTCTGTTGATATTCATGGATTTGTGGATTCAGATTGGGCAGGTGATATTGACAGTAGGAGATCCACCAGTGCTTATGTTTTTACACTGTTTGGTGGTGCTATTAGTTGGATGAGTAAGTGACAACCAGTTGTTGCTTTGTCCATGACAGAAGCTGAGTACATGGTAGTAACTCATGCTTGTAAGGAAGCCATTTGGCTTAAGAGATTGTGTTCTGATATTGGTGTTGATGTAGGTCAGATCACGATCAGTTGTGACAGTCAGAGTGCAATTTGCCTTGCAAAGAATTAAACTTTCCATGCTAGAACCAAGCACATTGATGTTCAGTTTCACTTCATGAGGGACATGGTTGAGGATGGAAAGGTAAATTTGGAGAAGGTAGATACTTTGAAGAATGTTGCAGATGCATTGATGAAACTAGTGGGCACAGAGAAGTTCAGATGGTGTTCGAAGTCTATCGGCCTCTCGGCCTATAGCAGTTAAATCCTATTTTTCTATTGGCTCTTACAAGGTGTTCGACAAGTGGGAGAATGTTGGGAATTAAGGTGTCTCAACCTTGGTAATTCTCTGCATTTGTAATGTTTGTATTTATTATTCATTTCCTATGTTGTAAATAATTGAAAATTCCACTGTGTCATATTGTGGGATGTGGCACGGTGATGTGTCAATCCTACATGGATTATGACAACTTGTTATTTTATCCTCACATGAGGAGATAGGCATCCCACTTAGTGGTAGGAATATTCTTCCATGTGTCGGCATCTTCTATGTTGTGTAAGGAATGTTTGACCGAAACGATTATGACAAATTCCTATGACAAATCTATGACATGTAAGAGTTGAGAATAGAAGGTTGTAAGACAGGTAATGACATGTGTCATGTAGCATATTTGAATGAGGCATATTTGGGCACCCCAAGGTGGAATATGATGTGTTGTAAGAGAATATGCTATTTATAGCATGTGTATGACAGATTCTCTTACAGCTGTAAGTTGTAACTACTATGACAGATTCTATGACAGTCGTAAGTGTCGTAAGAGCATCTGTCATAGCCCATTTTGGAAATAGGTGACCTCTTTGGGATGGGAGCTGTGGACAAGTGTCAAACACATTCTACAATGTTGACCTAGTGTCCCTAGGTGTGGGTTTTGGTCCAAGATGCCATATTGGACGCCCATTCCAAGAAAGGTCCAATATTGCCTTGGAATTCCTTTATATACAAGTGCTTGGAGATGGAGTTTGTATCACAGGTTTACAGGTACTGTTATGCTTCCGGATTGACTCCAGACATGAGTGTCAAAGACCGTTGAAGCTTGCATTGCAAGTGTATTGTAAACATTCTTTCAGATTTGTTAATACATTGTGCAGGTTTCTGAGTGTGGGGTTTTTCACCCGATAAGGGTTTTCCCCACCGTAAATCTTTGTCTCTCTTCTTCTATCTACTTTTGAGTTCTTGTGTTTTGCTGTAATATCTCATGTTAATGGTTTAATATCGCTGTAATAGTTAGGATAAAGTTGAATTTGCATATCCCTCTCCTCAATAGATTAGTGTAGGAAGCATTTCCGCACACCTAGCTTCCTTTCAGTGTCCTTGGAACACATCCCTTGCCCTCTGTGGCTATTCCAAATACTTTGGGGATGCAGATGGGACACTCACCGTGTCACCTATTTTTGTTGAATTGTTTTAATTTGGTTTGGTATACCTCATTTGGTTAAATGAGATGAGATTGGTCTAGGTAATTAGAGTGGTCTTTTGGAGTGGCTTTCTATGGGCCTGGGGCCCACAAGTGGCTACCAGGGGAACTAGTAGTAGAGTAATAGTAAACAAGTGATAACATAATAAAATATTGGGGTAAAAACACTAATAAGATAATGAGTCCTCGTGCATGGCCTTGAGCACTTGTAAAGGAAAAGGATGCATATGAGAAGGCCTATCCGTCTGCGGGGCATCGAGTTATCCATCTGCGAGGTGTTGATTCAGGCATGATTGAGTCTCCTCGTCTATATGAGAGGTGTACTTGGTTCTGTGTGGTGCCATCCCTTCAAGCACACATGATGACACTCCATTTGATTTACACTCTAGTATCTAGTACCTTAGTAGTCATGAGTAGTACCTGACCTATGATTGGATGAGTATTTCTATGTTATGGCATTCGCTTTATGCATTGTTTTTCGTGTCTGCTCCATGATTAATGTGAGTGTTGGCCATCATGTATACCCTTACTTTGTTACTTTTGTTTGGGCCTTGTGACTACCTCCAAGCATGGTGGGGTGGTCTCTTATGAGTCCACATGGTTAGAAGGCGTTGCCACTGCCATTGGGGACCAGTGAACAGGTTTTGGAGCACCAATTGGAGATGTTCTCTCTCTCTCCGTTACTTTATTAGTTGTTGTACTCTTTCAGTTATGGTATCATATTCATGGCTATTCCATTGTACTTGTATATTATTTTATTTAATTGTACTCTCTTAAGAGAGAAGATGTAATCATATAATTTAATGAGAAGAAATGAGATGTTTCTTATTTGGCTTACAGATTCCGGTGTGGGTATTAGATCCACTTGTACTATGATGATTATGGATTCATGTTTATATTTGGAATGGGATATAGGAACTTTTGATTTGGTGTTTAAAAGGAATGTAGATTTAATAATGTTTCACTAGAGGGTGAATTAGTCCTCTCTTTTGGGTTGTACATTTTGCCATACTTGGCCATGAATGTTGTCGATCTATCGAATTGGCAACTGTATCATGTGTATGTCAAAAAAAAATATCTTGTCCTCTTTTGGTTCTTACCCTTTGGGGGTTACATAGTGAGATGTTACACATGTTAATATGGTTCATGAGATTTGTACTATCCTTAGAAGTCCTTGTATTTGGTAACCTCTCTCCTCTGTAGCAGTGGGGTCTTCCTCTTGGCAATAGGGATGAAGGGAGCAATTGATTTGAAATGGCTTGAGCTTTGAATGCTAAAAATGAAATTGAGAGAGCTTGGGGAGCTATTAATACTATGAAAGCACTATGTGAGCATAATGGATATGGCTTGAGAGCAAATTGAGAGCATTACAATGCTCTTGAAGCTTTTGAAAGCTTAGAAAACTATCCTAAGCATGAAACAAAAGGCACATAAGTCTTGTAATGAGCATCAAAATGCTAATGGAGAGCAAAAGCAAAGCTTTTAGAATGACTGCAACAATGAATTTGCCTCCCATAATACATATAGGAAGGGGTATTTATAGGTTGGGAGAGCTCACAAGAGGTGGGATTGATTGAGAAGTTAATTCCTTTTGATTGAAGAGTTAATAGGCTTGATTGATTAGAGAACTCAATTGACTAGATAGTGAACTAAGCTTGATAGCTTGTCACTCATGGAGGAAGGAGAGTTAGCATGAGAAGAAGGTGAGATAAGAATAGATCAATGAGAGCTAATTATGGATGATTGAGAGTGGAGAATGAGCTAGGAATAGGCTATGCTTCTAGTTAGGGTCAAACTAGCATGTAAACTAGAGTCAAAATGGAGCTAATTTGGGCCTGAACTGAAGAGGAATTCATGTTTAAAATACAACTGGGTCACCCCTTGTGACAGGGTTGGTTACCCCTAGGGATCAAGGGTCACCCCTAAGGGGGATCATGGGTCACCCAGGGGGATTAAGAAGTGACAGGGGGTGACCCACAAGGATAGGGTCTTGTAGGTGAGTTTGAGGGATATAAATGGACAAAACCTAGTCCTTTAGTCCTAATAACATAGATTCTAAACCCGAACTTATGTGTTGACCTGTAAAAGAGGAGATTGATAAATTTATCAAAGCAAGGATTATCTTTCTAGTGGATGAATTTGAGTGGGTGAGTCTAGTGTTATGGTTTCCATCAAGAAGGATGGGTGAATCAAGATCTACATGGATAATTGTGCACTCAATGAATCTTATGCCATAGACCCTTTTCCCACTCTTTTTATTAAGGAGATATTAGAATGGGTTGTGAAGTAAGAAGTATATAAATTAATAGATGGGTTCTCTAGATACAAGAAGGTTCAAATGGAGGAATAAGATAAGGCTAAGACAACCTTTTCCACAGAATGGAGAAGATTTGCATATAATGTTATGCCTTTTGGCTTGAAAAATTCTCTAGTTGTTTTCTCTTGCATTGTGGTGAATGATTTCAAGGACTTTATCCATAAATTATTATTGTTGTATATAGATGATTAGTTTGTGTATGGAATGGTATCCCACCATGTTGACACTCTATGCATAATATTCAAACATTCTCAATAGTTAATAATTGCATTTAATCTAAAAAAGTCTACATTCATGACTCTATTCGACTAGTTTCTAGGTCCTACATTATTCTCAAGGAGAGAATGTTGGTTGATATAGTGAAACTAGTGGTGATTTTGCAATTGGAAGTTCCCAAAACTTAGTAAGAAGTGTGTACATTCTTGGGTCACATGGGCTACTATAGGAAATTTATCAAGAACTATGTGCATATATTTGTATCATTGGAGAAAGTATTGAGGAAGGATGAGAATTTGTTTTGAACTAAACAATACCAACAAGCCTTCAAGACCTTAAAGGAAAAGTGGTCCTTGCACAACTTGGGGAAGGTAATTTAGATCATCCCATTAGATAAAAACAAACTACAATAGAGTTTAAATTTGCCACAAATGAGTGAAATGTGATAACCATTATATATGCCCTATAGAATTTTCAAAAGTACTTGGCACTTTCTACATCTTTTATGTTCTTTATTGATCACCAAGGTTTGAAATACTTGGCCAATAAGTTAGCTCTCCATGAACAATTCTATAGATGGTTAATTCTATCCTAGGAGTTTGAGTTTAAGATTTTGGTGTACCTTGAAAAAGCACCATATAGGCCCTAACCACTAATTATGGATTGCATCTGGAGAAAAGTGCACTATGCCCATCGAAGATGGACTGTTAGATGCATAATTATTTCATGTAAAGTTTGTATTAGATGGCATGGAGGAGATTACAACACACCTATTGTTCAAAGAAGTGCCCTCTTCATACATGACTATGTAGAAGTAGTTGGTGGTGAGCATAATGCCTAATTAGTTAATAAATGACCAACTTTACAAAATGGGCCTTAATGAAGTGTTGTGTAGATGTGTCACATCCCTTATATCTATTAATTTCTAGAACTAATATTCATGTTTGATCGAGATTTCTATGGATGATAGTCTTATCGAACTGAGCAGTATTTACCTATAGATTTAGTTAAGATAAAACTTAAGTATAGTTTCATTTGTTCGATGTGATTTCACTTTGGTAAGGAAAAGTTGATTTTTTACTTACAGCGTTATTATTATTTATGATCTTATATCTCAAACTAACTATTGTCGATTGGCTTGAGATGGATGCATGATGGTTATTCCAACCCTCACACTTGCTAGAGGGAGAGCATCATATAGGAGAGGGAGGTAGATTGTGGCAGTAAGTGGATGATTTGAATTACTGAGAACCATCACACACTTGCACTAGTTTAAATTTTGTTAGTTTTAAAAACACTATGGTAGCTAGGTCTTGATGTTGGAATAGACAGTTACTAATTAATTTATCAAGATAATTGATATTGGTTCATAATTAAATAATTATTATTAAATTATGAAGACATTTGTTAAATTAATTAATTAATCCAAATAATTAATAATGGATTGTAAATAAATAATTTCATAGTTATGTATTTATGATGTAATTTAATTATCTATTATGGATATTTTTTAAGATAAGAATTTAATATAAAGCATTTTCTTTATTTATAGAGATTTGATTTATTTAAATATATTTAGAATTAAATTATTATTTTTCTAAATTCGTTGAATGGATAATTGATTTCATAATAAGGACAACTGAGTTTTTATTGCCAATTATGGCATGCTTTATTTTGTTTTATTTTGATTTTATCTTTGGCATGCTTTATTGCTTTAAAGCTCTAGAATTCTTCTTTTTTTTAACCACCTTGTTGTGGAATTGATGGTTGTGAAGACAATTTCTAGAGATAAAGAGTTTGTACAAACTAAAATTGTCATTTGCTACACATTTATGTGAGTATTTTCAAAATTCTCATCTCGTATATTTGATTTTATTCCTTGTTGAAGCATGTAGTAAACCTTCTTCATCTTTATATCATAATAATTGCAAGCAATGATAATTTTTTGAATTTTTGTTATGCTTGTTTAAATTAGGATTTTGTCAAGGGTAAAAGTTTTAGGTTTGACAAAGCATTAATGAGTGCATTTAAAATATTATTGACATGTGTTAATTTCTTTTCAAATATTTTACCATTCCTATCAAACTCTATTTCCTTAAATTTTCCCAAAGCAGCTTGAGGTATCATTCTGAATTGGTTTTCTTAATTTTTGAATGCCTTTAGAGTGGATTTGATTTAGAACTTTCTATTCAATTTTTTTTATGATCCATCATAGACTGACTACCAATATAAAACAAAGAAAATTGCCCCCATGTTTTGGATCTAGCAGCTTGTTTCAATTTTTAAGATTATATGGGAAAAAAAAACATTATTACTCACAATTTACAGAAAGGAATGATTTAAATATTCTTTTTAATGTAAAAGAAGAGAAAATTAATATGATGTATTATTAAAATAGCATGCCTTTTTTCTATTGGAAACTATATGTAATTTTTTTAATTAAAATAGACTTGTGAAAAAGAATATGTGATGGAATGATTCTTCACATTAGTCTTACTATACTTTACCTCGCTTGAGGCATACACTAGTTTAAGACTTCCACTCTCTTTAGCATGTGATCTTCTATGTTTCTTTATATTTTATCTCCCTCCCATTGCCTCACCTCTAATTAGTATATGAAACAAGAAACTCTCCAGCTCTCTACGTGTGGTGGAGTGGATTTTCCCAGTGGAAACAAAGAAATATTTTGCTATGGTATATCTATGCGAGGTTCTTTGCCTATCATCTGTAAGGAAGAGTTGAAAACAATTATATATATAACTGCCGCATGAAACACTAATGTCTTATGTAAGCTGCAATACTCATATTCTTTGAAACTATGTTAGTTAAATATGCGCACTATCATTTAGATAAAACAACTCATAATTTAATATACATTCAAGGGGAGGAAATCATCAAGGTTAATTATTTAGTTAAATGGATAGAGTTTCTAAACAGAGAATGATTGATATTTGATAAGTTATCTCCAATTGCAGTAGAAATTGATTTGTTCTATCTCTTTATATAATTGTCTTTTGATATAACATAATGTGACTAAAGACAATTATAATAATTAAGTTCTAAATGTCCAATAGACTGCAATAGTAAAAAAAACTATACTTACATGAGTTTTGATCTCTTCAAACCATTTCTTTCTGGATTTTAGACTTCTTTATCTCATCTTTCAAGAACATTTTAAATTTTAAAATTTTGTTGAATACAAGAAATCTATGAGTTTTTTTTAGATTGATAGACAACTTGTGCTATAAAAGTACAAATTTACTTGATCTTCCATATTTTCCCCAACTAGCAATCTTTGATATAAAATTTAAAATATGATTAAAAAGTTACCTTGTCAAATTTTATTGTACAATAAATTGTTATTTTTTATCTACATAGTTATTCCATGTGATTCTAGAATGGAAGTAACTATGATATATTTGGTATAGTTGTATATCTTCATTGAAAGATATTTTAGTATATTAAGGGAAGTAAAAGCAAAAATATGATTGTTTATTGTTGATACCATTTCTTCTATAAGATAAGTATGTTTTTACCCTTATAGAAGCAACATATAGAGATTCTCTATAGTTATACCTAACATTAGCATTATTAAGGAACATCGGTGATCGTAATGTACCTATTATTATTTTCATGAGTTTTCTGTGAAATAATTATAGTTTACTATAATAAGGATAATTATTTCCTTATGCAAATTGTGATTTTATATAGATTTTATATATGCACCAAAATTATTCATTGACCAACGAATAAACTTATCATAGGGGATTGAGTCAAACTCAAAGACAAGTGAGTCAAGATATATAATATAATGCTATAGTTGTATGTGCCTAGTTAGTTTATTATACTTTTATATTTGTATGTATGTTGGAAGTCAGGAAATAGATAGAGAGAGTGTCTAGAGTCTACATGATTGACTACATGCAACAGAAGATGTATTTAATTCACATGGTTCTCAAATGGTTCTAGTATTCCACTTTGATCATTATCTACCACCCTCATTGAAGGATAGGGCCACTCCGAGTTTGGGAGAAGTGTGGGGGACTAATAAGTCCATGGTTGGAGGTAAAGTACTTGGATAATGCTCTCCCTCTTTATAGTTAATTTTACACTAAATTGTTTACTCAAGTGATATATGTATGTTAAAATGATTTGTATTTATCTGTAATGATTTGTTATGATTTATTATAAAACTTTATGTAACCAGATGGCTAACTGATTCCATAAATATTTTTACATGTCTTTGTTGTATCCAATAAATGGAACTTGTATATGTAATCATATGTGAATATTGATGCTTATTGAAAATATGTTTGTTGGTAATATTATGAAATGATGATTGGAACTATTATTGTTTTTTATTATATACTTGTGAAATGGGTTTTGAAGGGCCCTAGAACCCTTGACATCTAGCTAAGAGAGAGAAAAATTATAGCATAACAACAACAAAAAAATTTCCACCAGCGAACCCAAACCACCTAGCAAATAGAACAAAAGACACAACATAGATAAACAAAACACCTAGAGCTTACAACTTCAGGATTTTAGCAACCTCTAAATCATATTGGTAGAAACTTTCATACAGCTACACAAAGTCTTGGAAGTCTTTTTTCTCCTCCTCATATTTTTTCCTTTTTCTACTTCTGGTCCTAGCACTAGGGTTCTCTTTGACATTTTTTCTCTCCACACAGATCACTTTAGGTCCTTCCATTGTTTCCTTGAGTTTTTTAGGGAGGATTTTAATCTCCATCGCACTATTTTGAATGGTGCACTTGCTGTTTTGAATTGGAACTTTTATTGTTACATCAATGTATCCTTGTTAAAACTCTATTGGGGATCATTTAACTTCCATTTTAGTGGTTATATATTATGAAAAAATAAATGAGTTGATGATTATTAAAATATGATGACATTAGTTTATTCATTAATTTAAAATACTTAGTATTTTTCAATAAGATCCTGGGATGGGTCTTACAAGATGTGTCCCTAACCATGAGTGAGGTGAGATGTTACATAAATGCAATGAAGGACAAGTTGGAGGTCATTATCAAGGGCACACAATCACATAGAATGTGTTGCAAGAAAGACTCTAGTGGCCCATAGTTTGAAAGGATGTGTATTATTATGCGTGCAACTATGATATTTGTCAAAGGTTTGGGAAACCAAATTGGTGAGATGATAGTACCCATGTTGGTATAGGAGACCTTTGAAAAATGGGCTATTAATTTCATAGGGTCATCCACCCTTCGATGCACAACCCAAGTGCACATTATATTATCACATTAGTATATTATGTCACAAGATCCAAGCCAAGGTAGTTCCAACAAAGGATTCTATAGAAAGGATGGTGGCATGAATTATCATTGAGAATATCATCACAAGTTTTGAATGCTCATTGAGCCTCGCTAGCTATTAGAGCACCCACTTCATCTCATAAATCATATGGATCCTTTTATGCACATTTGTGGTCTAACAACATTAGAGCACACTGAACCACCCCCAAGCTAATGGGGTAATCAAGGTATTTAATGAAATTATTGGTAATATTTTTATAAGAAAATGTGATGTAGAAATGATGAATCGAGATGAATGGGTTCTAGTAGTGCTTTGGGCATACTAAACTACCTATAGAATTTAATAAGATATACACCATTCCAATTAGTGTATGGCAAGGAGGTCATGGTTCATGTGGAGGTCATGACACTAAGTTTGTGCATTACATAAGTGGCATGCTTGGGTGAGCTGCTATCATTGTGCACTCAAATTTGGAGGAGAAGCAATTCCTTTCCCTTTGGAGTTAGTGCATTGAGAAGAAATGACAGAAGGAACAACATGATTTCCATTTCAAGAAAATGGAATTTTAGGCTAGAAAAATATTACTTTTGTTAAATAGTAAGTTCCAAAATAATCCTAGGAAACTCAAAGTTCATTGGCTTGGACCTTTTTACCTTATTCACATAATAGAGCATGGCATGGTTCAATTGAAGATGTTGGATGGGGTTCTTTTGAAAGGGATGGTAAATGGAAGTTGTTTAAAGTTATAATTTGAGTAGCCAAGAATTGTATAAACAATTATTTCATTGTTGATTAATAAGATCTATAAGACCAAATTATTACGGACTATTATATTTAAATTTTGGTCGCATGCCATATTGACATCTTCATGATTAAGTGATAATAAGGTCATTATGGTAGTTTAACTTTTAATTCATTGTTTATTTTTTTTCTAAGTTCTAAGCTTCACTTTTGTGAGTATGATCTTGAATTTGTGTAATTGCTATATGTAAGCATGAGAACTTTAAAATTCACGCGCATCTTTGTTATAGGTAATGACAACAACATGCAAGATGAAATGGCAATAAATATGAATATAATAGAAGACTAGTGAATTGTAGATGTATGCAAGGGAATGTTGTACCAAAGGGCCAAAGTGAGTGCATGTTGGATATTCCCTAGTTGGCCTCAAATTTGTAAGTAGAGGTATTGAATACTACAAGCATGGTTAACTATAATGTACTTGATTACACATATACACTAGGATAGCAATGAGATGGTGGTGCATGTCCATCTTATTGTGCATAATAATTAGGGACTAAGCTTGTTTGTCTATGGAAACACTTATTCCTCCATTTTTAGGGGAAATATACATTAATGGTGCAATAGGTGTGCCATGGGGTCAAGCACAAGGGTTAGCTTGCTATATAAGAAAGTGTAGCAACATAAGAAATGTGTTGTGAGAATCAAAGTAGGATGAATGGTTTCTAAAAAATGATGTAGGGAATCATCCAGGATACACTAAATAATAGTGCAATGCCTTATCCATAGTTCATGTACAAGACAAAACATGTGGCTTGCATGTGATTTCCATGATATTCACTAATGTGGTACCAACTAGATTCTTGTATGGGGATGTTCATGCATGTGATAACTATTGAGAGAGGAGATTATTTTTGTAGTCATAGTAGAGTGGAAGTGATTAAATGACTTATGTTAAATGCACAATGTAGATTTAGTTACAAAGCAAAAAGTGATGATTATTTGCTTGAACTTGGTGAACGTATTCTAATGTAAGAGCATCTAGGGTGTAAGGGCAATCTTGCATCACCAAAAATATTTTCTTTTAATGTTTGTTTGTTTTGCATTTATTTTACAAGTTTTCTAGTTCTTTTGTGATAGTGTGGAGCTATTTAGCGATAATGCATCTCACCACACTTACAGATCTTTCATCCAAGTTCTCATATTAGTCATGGTAGGCACAGACAACAAACAATATTTCATGTCACATTTCACTATAGTTGCATATTTCACGTTGTAGTTTGAACACAAGTCCTACATAGTATCTCACAATTTTGATTCAAATTTTATGAGATTTGGATCACCACATCTATGTTTCCTATCTTGAGGACCTTAACTAGACGATTCATCACATAATAGAACCTTGGTTGTACTGTCAACAAATATTTGAACCTCAAACCAATTTATAAGGTTAATTTTTTGAATTTGGATCCTAAGAGGGATCACATATGAAACCACATTGAATTTAAAGATTCCTAGTTTGAGGTACATTGAACAACGTGAATTCTCATGCTATTGAGGTGACATGCCCATTTCCAAGGTTGACTGAAGATGGAATCATTTAATTTTGGGGACTATAGATCCTTTCTCATGGACCAATATAGTGTACTACATTTTCCTACTGATACACATCATTCTTCATCCTTTATATAAAGTGGTGCAGGAGCACCCCTACAAGACAGGATATAGGTTCATTGTCCGCATGACAGGACATTAGTCTATTGTTAGCATGTTTGACTTCATAATGTAATAAGGTCCATTGGACCAATGCATATGTATTAGATCAGCCTAGGAGAGTGTGCAGGTAGTTAGAGCTCGTGATCAGGTAGTATGAGCTGTCCTCTCCCAGCCGTTTGGAAGCTCCCAGCCGCTGGGAACCGAGTTGGTAGTACTCGTAGGATATTGCTATAAATAACTCAGATCAGTTAGGGTTTGAGATCATATCAGAGTAGTAGTTATGTTATGTTGTACTGGTGATTGAGTGAGATCCAGAGATCAGTCCAGACATTGTGAAACATTGTTGTTCGATAGTATTGTAGAAACAGGACATTTGTGTTTCATCTAAATAAGATCTCATCAATTGCATTATTTGGTTTATCAGCTATTTATGTTTTGATTTCTGTTCTGATTACAGGTTAATGGATTCTTTCAACCCTTCCACCGGTTGATTCTGTGAATCGGTGGAATGGTCATGCATGTTAGTTTAGGTTGTATTTTAGTTTTCTGTTTATGCATTTCATTGTGTGGGAGATCGATTGGTAGCATGCTATGAATCAACCTAGCATCCTCATGTGCTAGGGTTTAGGAAGATAAACTGTTAAGTTTTGATCTGAAGGTGATCCGGCCCGATCATCATGTTTTCTTTGTAAAATTGTGCGGTTCTGTGAGTTTGCATGCAGCTGACGGATATACAGGGATCTGCATGTGCTTTTCCAGACGGAGTGAGTCGTATCGTCATCTACGAGTATATCGCTATTCGGATCGGGTTATGAAGCTGACGAAGACTGTATGTTTCAAGTGCATCAGGATGATATAGGTTGGATATATACTCAGTGTGTATATCATCGTCAGGATCATCTTTCGTGTGTATCCATCGTCCGCATATCGCTATCGCATGCAGAAGTGAAAGTTCACTTTTTGGCTAAGGACCGGAAAGGTCATCATCAGGATATTGAAAAGATCACCGGATATTCATTATCATGTTGCGGAGGATATAAGTGTCTTATATCCTGTTGACATCATCATCAGGTGCATTGACATCATCATCGGGTGCAAGTGACGTCATCGTCATCAGGATATTGCGAATATCACCCTATGCAAGTTTATCCTGCTGTCGCTAAGTGTTTTGGCATCGGCGTAAGTCATCGGCATAAAGTTTGGTTAACATCATCAGGATGTTTCAATATGACCGGATAAGTCATATCCTGATGCTGTTGTTTGAGTAGTCGGATATCGGGGTGACGTAAGCATCGAAGGGAAGGTGCTTGAAGTTGTCGTCATCAGGATATATGGGAGGAACCGGATATTTTATATCCTGCTGATGAAGATGATGCTGAACATCATGATGATGAAGATAGAGTTTGGCGGTAAGATGAACAGTGAACATCAGGAGGATGTTTGCGCTTGCCGAATGTGATGATGATGCTGATAGCCGAATATCATGATGCTGCTGACAGGCGAAAGGCGAAAGGCGATAAGGAAGTGAACAGTAGTTAGCAGGAGGATATTTCATGCCTCTTCGAAATATGATGATGCTGTCTGTGTTAGCAAGAAATATGATGATGATGATAAGCCGATAGGTATTACATACTGCATGTCCAGGATTTTAACATGCTGGTTGTGTTAATGACTCCTCCTTCCCATTTGTAAGCTTCTGTTGCATTTCCTCTGCATCATAAAGAGAAGCCCAATATCAATTGAAGGTAGTGCATTTTAGATAGGTAGAGTCCAAAATAAATAATAGAAGATTAGGCATTGATAGTTCTAATAGATTGAGTATCTAATTTTTTTAAAGATCTTATTTGAGCTACAATCTAATCAAATAGTTAAGGCCTAACATGTATCAAACTCATTGGAGCTTCAATGTAATTGCATTTGTAGAATGATGATCTAGTTCATTACTATGTTTTCTATTATTTGCCATGCATAAGTGTTATGTGTTTACTTTAGCTACATGGTTAGACAATCTTTAATTAGATCCTCCAACCATGACTATATCATATTCTGCTAGAAGTTAATGCATGTCACAATTAGAGAAGTATAAAGCAATTATTGGCTACTATATAAAGTTCATGGGAAATGGTTAAAAATTTGAAAAGTTGAGCAAATCTATGTAACTGTAATCTTTTATAATGATTGAGTTTTACAGATTATTGGAGAGGTAGGAAAGTATTCTTTGATGATTAGATGTTGTAGATTTCAATTGGATTTTAGCATTTGGCCACATGATTGTGTGGGATTTTTGAAGAGATTGGAAGTTAAGGTGAGTTTAATGTAGATAGATCAAAGTGTATTTATTAAAGGGTTTGTTTTGTAATGGATGACATAACAAATTAAAGCATTTAGTAGAATCTAAACTTTGTCAAGATTACAAATGCTTTTGTACTTAGACAAATTTGTGATCTTAAGAGTAAATGAGATGAAGGAACAATGGCTTTGCACATTGAAAGTCAAGGTTGAGGCATAGGTAGAGGCTAAGGAGTACACATCTATGCAATCAAAGGTCAAGGAGAGAAGTGATGATGGTTCCCTAGCTACTGATAATGTCAAGTTAGAATTGATGTAAATTGCACCTGGATGCAATGTAAAAGAGGGCTTGTGGGGCAGGTTAAAATTTTTGAAGACAAAGGACATATATCACTTCCTCTAAAAAAAAATGAAAAATTTTGCAAGGATATTGGGAAAGATGTTTTAGACCATAGAAGAAGGAAGAGATGGTAGTGAAATTCTAATGGCAATGACTTGATGCAAATAGGTGTCATGTGACTGCATATAATCTCCTACTATAGATAGGTAGATGCTTAGTGCATCTTATGTTGAGCCACTTTCAAACAAGATCATGCACTTGAATGAAAAGTCTATTTTAGTTACCCCATTGTATTTTTTGAGCTCATAGTGTTTCCTTGCACCCAAGCCTAGGATGATGACATGATTGCCTACAAAGACCTTGACGCAGTGCTAAAGGCCAAGTATGACAAAGTTGAAATATATGCACTATATCAAAGTTGTTGTGGGGGGAAAGGGAGAAAATTCTTTGAGATACAAAATCCAAAGATAAAAGTGACATGGACCCTCATAGGAATGAAGTTGTTGTGCAAGGCATGCATGGATAAGATGCCACTAGGTGCAACATATTCCAAATACCATATTGATGTGAAGGGTGTGGTCTATGACTACTTCAAATTCATCTTCAATGACATGATCTTGAATGCACAGGAGGCATGGAATCATGGTATAGAGGTTCACTACAAAATGCTCCTAATTTTACACATGTTGTAGTATTATGGACCTCCCTTGGGCAAGCCAGTCACCAAAAATCTTGAGCATTGATCAACCTAATATTTCTTCCCATTTATGTTGATCAATATAGGGGCTAGAGACATAATGCATGTGATAAACTTATACTTCAATGGGTGCATGAACTTATTTTATAGTGCATAGGGGATTATAGAGGTACACCAATGTTGTTGCAAGAATTCCTAGTAGTAACATTTAAGATATACTAGCATTTCTATCAGACTCTTTCTAGATGGTGATGCAACATGACCATTGATAGAGTTGTTATATGTGCTCAATTAATAATTTGTTGAGGTTCAGCACTAATGGTTGAAAATAGGAGATCTTGTCATTAATATAATGCCTCCAGTTATTGCTTCTCCATTGTGCTAAGTATTGTCCCAACCAACCCAACAACAAGGAGACATGCCAACACAAGCCATTGAATGAGATACTTCAAAGGTTGCACACATAAATGATAAGGGAAAGGAAGTTGCTATGAAATATTTCCCTTTAAGGAAGCAGCATTGCATGCATCTAGAGGGGTGTTCATTCAAAGTTATTTTGATGACAAGAGATCAACTTTTTTCTAGGCACATGCTATGCTTATTGCACCAAGGAATCCCCTCAATGACCACTCATCCTTTAGTTATGCAAGCACCTCCTTTGCCCACAACACCAATCATGCAACCTATTGTTGCAACTTGCCACCATCACAAACTATTGTAATGTTCTCACCTCTATCACCACAAGCGCTACCACCAGTCGCCTAGCTACTAAAGTTATATATAGTATATGTTGCTCCTTCACCTATCAAGTAAGAGTTTTAGAGTGTTTAGATCAATAGGCTACGTAGACTCTTGACACCTATAACCATTTCTACACCAAGGAAACAACAATGTTTTTCCCCCAAATATTTTTTCCCCTATTAGAAGCTTGAGTTTTTATTTAAAGATGATTCTACAATTTAGGAAGCCATGCTCAAGTTTATGCAAGTGCCTCTTGATTAAGCTGCTCGAGCATTTTTCTTCTCACATCTAATGCTAACATTAAATTGGAAAAAAATGATGATGGGTTTGAAATGGTGATTATGGTCCATGAGGTCATGGTAAATGGTAGTTTGGCCACACTCTTATTGATTGTTGTTTCAATCCATGTTGAAACACGTAACAAGGGACCATGTCACAAAAGTAGCACTACACACATCAAATTTGTGACAATTAAACAAGTTCAAGGCTATTGCAAGGGCAACACAAGAGGCTACTAAAAAGTCCAATACAAAGATGGAGTAGGATGAGGCTTGAGTCACTACCCTACAACACACCATCAATAGTTGGGATGCCTATATATGATTGCATATGATCAAGCATTGTTCAATAATAAATGAGTATGTTGCACTAAGAATGTGCCTTGGATAGCCTATCATATGCATCTATGTTTTGTAGAGTCTGATTCTTACCACATGTGTAGGCGTGTTGCAAATAGGCATGCTTGTTGCTACTCCCATGGATGCCCTAAACCACAACTTGATCATTTAAAGAAGTTATTGCAATCTCTTCTTGCCTCTCCAATATAGGTATAGGGTATGCCTACTCAATTAGAACCAAAACTAAAGTGATGTTAGGATGAGGAGAAGGCAAAGAAAAAGGTTGTTGAGGAGGAGCTCAGCAAATATTAAAGGAGCATGAGCTATGGTCATGGAGAAGCATAGGCTTTAGTTGCATAATTGGTAGTTTTGAAGCAAGCCTATGCCAATTTTTATGAAAATATTGTGTAAATTCATGTCATTTTGTCACATGCCATTAGGTGACAAGATTGTGTAGAGGCTTGACTTGCCTCAGAGAAAGAAGATCTTGTGCAAATACAACCGCTTTTTAGTAGGATGATTTAAGCAATGATGAGGCTATATGGGTAGGTGCATAGGTGTAGAGACACAACAAGCAGTTAGTGATCAACATCACATAGAGTTTACAACTACCTTGATTGAGCTTCTATAGTTGGTGTGCAATGAGATAAAACATATAATGAAGACATCACATGATATCAACAACTAATTTTATGAGCTAACTCAATAGTTTGCCATGTTAGATGGACAAGATGGAGATGGCATCACACATCTTATTGTAGATGCTACTACTTTTGAGCCTTCTATGGCCAATGCCTGGACTCGATGGAAGCAAGGTTTGAAGATTAAGATTTTTCTTGTTGTGCTTGAAGTCTCTTGGTTGTTGTCACATCCAGTTTATGCTATGCACTTTAATTTTTAGGTGTTTCCTTCTTTTTGGTTATCTTTTATTTTATTTTTGTGTTTAAATAGTAGAACATCCTTGTAACATGCCACTTGTTCTACCGACTAAGATTTACCAAGTTTAACTTTGAAAGTAAATAGATCAAGATACTAATAGCGGAAGCGATAAAAATTTTCCTTAAATTCCTTCGATTAAATGCACATTTGAAACATATTCCAAACTCCCATTGCATAAATCAAATTTTATTTCCTCAATAAAAGAATTGAATAATCATCTTTACAACTTGTTCATAATATACATACAAGCTTCAAGAGCTTAACTGATAAATAGAGATACATGATTGTATACTTGTCTGTCTTCAATAGTTCTGGCCACCAACTGTATGAGGGGAAGCATCACTCAAGTGATTTACCTCCAATCACGGACTAACTGTGGTCCCCTGCACATTTACCAAACTGGTAAACAACCCTACCCTTTGACGAAGGGATTGGTATGGTAACCCCAAATAAAATAGGCCTAATTTGAGCAAGGTTTTGTGTCCTACATTAACTAGTACTATCATACTATGGCTACAACCATCAAAATATGAAATCCCTACTAGAAATGCAAACCTGGATCACAGTGAACTTAGACAGTGTAGACGTTGGCAATTTATACAACTTTGGCCAAAGTTTTCTTGTCTCATATTCACCCACCCTTCCATCTTGATTGGGAAAGACAACAATCTCTATACAAAAGTTATTCCCTTACCCATAGATCAACAAATCCCAGGAATAACCCCACTTAACAAATGCATCATTCTCTACACATAGGATATTCCCTTTCCCATGGATCAACAAATCCCATGAATATTCCTGCTTAACAGTTACATCAAACTCTATTCTAGGTTATTCCCCCTCTTCCATGGATCGCATATCCCAAGGTTAACCTATCCTAAATTTCATCATGACACCTATGTCGAAATAACTCTACTTGCAAATTATAGTTTATTGTCTTTCCCCTTATACAATCAACTAATCATACTCAAACTGATAAATATACATAAAGTCCCATATAGACACAAATCTCTATTACTGAGATTAATTTTACTTTCACAACACAATTTTCACTTACTTAGATATATAAAAATATAAATGCTATTATATAATCAAGTTGACAATCACATTGATAAACAACAATACATTCGACACAAAATGCCTTCAAAACAGAAAAGCATAATAAAAGAGAAATCCCCATGCCTGTGATATAAGCTCCCAAATGAATCAACAAGATTTCCTTGCTTAAGCTCCTTCTAATGAAGTAAAACCTCCTTCCAAGTAAAACAATTCTCCTTCTAAACTTCCAAAACCTTTCCTCACAACTTCAAAGCAAAAATGGCAAAACTCTCAATGCTAATTCAAAAATGAAAATAGAAGAATAAGAATGCTCTCAACAAAACTTGTGTGTATTCAAATGAGAGAGCGAGCTCCTCTAAATAGAACAATTTATAAAGGCAAAATGACAAACTTTCGACACTAATGCAAAATTCAAATTTGAAAAGAGAAGGCTCTTGATTAGAAAAAAGGTGCGAGTAAAAATGAAGGAGAGCACCCCCTATTTATACTAAAAACCTAAGGAACCAACTCAAAAATGTTGACACAATGGTGACATTCTTAACAAAATCTAAAATTAGTAAAAATGTCGACACAATGGTGACATTCTTAACAAAAATCTAAAATTAGTTTCATAAAACTAAAACAAACTTTCTAAAAATAAAAGAATATTTGTTATAAATTAAAAAGTAAAATATTTAAAAAAATATATTCGAAGCTCTTCATGAATGTTTTATACGGAAAGAGGTGAGGCATTTTATTCTTACCTACTAACCTCCCCAAACGTCTTTCCCACATGCTGCTAGGGTGGCACTTAGGTTTATACTCCCATGCCTTAGGCCGCATACTCTAAGGAGCGCTCCTCATGCCTTTAATAAATTACTTCACCTCTTTTAAGGCTATGTGCCTTTTAAACTTTATAACTAAATTTAAACCTAAATAAACCTCTTCCCCTTTTTTTTAAGGAATACGTGCCTTTTTAACTTTTTATAAACTATATATATATATATATAATATATTCAATATATCAAATGGATAATATTTAATAAAACAATATCATTTTTTTCCAAAAGTATTATAATTATATATTTTTAAAAACATAGGAGTATAATAATAATAATAATAATAATATTATTATTATTATTATTATTATTATTGTAAATAAAATCACTTCTAACATATTGATCATGCATTCACGTATTACAATTAAATCGTCATGAAATCTACATAGACATGATAACATTCTCACTAATTCATCAGTATCTCGCAAATTATAAATAACTATATATACACATGTATATATATATATGTATATGTTTATAATAGCAATAGCTATCGTTTATATATGCATAAATAGGTAAATCGACTTCACTCAAGACCAAATAAACTCATGATCTACATACTGACAACACAAATGAATGGAAACCACACATACATTGGTGATATGAATGACAACCACATAAACACATGCATAACATAAAATCGTTTCACGATAAAACTTTGTCTATGTAATCGTAAACTTATCAACATGCAGATTAAATCACAGTTCTCACACAATCATCCAAACATGCAATCAAGATTCATAACATAGATTACTTACCACTACCCATTCTGACTCAACATAACCTAGGTCAAGATAGGGTTGTGAGTGTGTGATTGCTCAATATAGATTTTACTAAGGTTACCAGACCAAGATCTTCTCCTGAGTGATACTTCCCCTCCCTTCTGGAGGAGCAACCTGTTCCTGCATCCACTTAGATCATAGTAGTTAGCTGATCAAAATATCATCATTAATTAACAATAACCACATTTAATACAAGACATTGCATTATTCTTTTTCTCATCATATTACATTCAAGATAGATAACACACATAGATGCAAAGATTCATAATTACTTCAATTTTCACAAAATATCTAATCTATAGTAAATGGATAAAAACACATATATAGATGTAGAAATCCATAATCACTCACTTTCCAAACAAATTAACCAATGTAGGTAAATAGTAAGTAGATAGAAACACATGGGGTGTAACATACTTCCCCCCTTGTGAATCATTGTCCCCGATGATTTTTAAGTATCAAGTATTATCACCACATACATAAGTCATAAAAATTATCATACTACAAAAATATTGATATCAAGAGCTTTCATAATTCATATTAACTTATGGAAACTTTTGCTTCATCTCAACATAATCTTTCCAAGTGGCAGAACCTTCTGCATACTGATCCAATTGGACCTTACACTACATAACCTTTCTATTTATGCAACCAGAGCTTGCGAACTTCAAGAATTTCAAATGCTTGTTCAAAACCATACCTGGTTTCTGTACTTGTATACATTCTATGAGTATAATAATCATCAGTTAAATATATAAATATATAAATATATAAATATATCAAATTTGAATCATTAAGAGCATTGTACCTCCTGGCAATATCTATTATCAGAATAATTCTGCAATCAATTGATTTGTTAACTTTGAGAACTTCAAAGAGCTCTTTACATCTAGGAGCTTGTTTGGAATACATTCCAAACATAATGAAACTTTTTCTGGGGTTGGACCCTCAATAGAACTTTTACTCTCTACTCGAGAATTGTCTCCGTATATACTTAGCATCAGTGTAACTTTTCTATTCCTTATTGGTTCTCTGCCAATCTTTTCTAATCAATATAATCTATTCATCCATTTCTGACAACATTTCTAGACTAATGCTAATCCTATCTTCTAGCTTACTAAGCTTATAGGAGTTCGACATCTTCTTCTGTCCAATGTTTCAAATAGAAAGATAGAAATTTTTCTAATAAAAAACCCTCCAATGGTAGATATTCTTCCCCACTTATAATGTTGATCCATACAATATATTCAAACAATTCTTCCAAAACTTGGTTAACTCTCACAGTTTAACCATCTGTTCTTTGAATGATAAGTTATACTTACATTAGGTTACCCAAACATTGTTGTCACATACACATCTCTATCTGAGATATTCTCCTCAAGATATGTGTGTAAACTAAACACTTCCTACACAATTTTATGAGCTAAAACTAGTGTTCCACCAAATAAATTCTCTGATATAAAAGATGTTACCTTTATTCTTTAACATTCTAAACAACTTGCCACAAATTTTGTGGCATTCCTTTTCATTCCCTTACAGAAATATAACGGTTTTACATCTGCTAATATCTTAGTGACACTTGGATGTCTTGAATATGGTGCATTATGTACTTCCTCCCATACCAGATTCCTTAATTCACTAGAATCAGGTACACAAATTCTTCCATTAAATCTCAATAATCTATTAGGTTTAAAACAAAAACCTTCATACTTTTTATCTTGCCATTTAACTAAGAGTGCTTGCTTGGTTTGTTCATAGAACTCATCACCCTTGAATTCTTGCAATACTTAATTTTGGAAGCCAATTTGGATAGTTACCAATGGAGATATATTCCATCCTCAGCTTAAAGCATTAGCAACTCTATTCTTGTTTCCTTTGATATAGTTAATGTTGAAATCTTTTAATCCAATATCAGTTCTAACCACCCATCTAGATTAGGTTGAATAAATAAATACTTTAAACCATGATGGTCTATTTTCAATTCAAAAGGTTTTTCCAACAGATAGTGTCTCCTCATCTATAATGCATGAACAACTATTGCTAACTCCAAATCCTACGAAGCATATTTTTGTTCATAAGGTTTTTGCTTCTTGAATTATAGGCTATGACTTGCCCTTCCCGTTTTAATACTCCACCTTCACCTGAGGCATCTGGTACTTCCTTCGAACTTAGGAGGTGTAATTTTTCTCGTGTCCTTAGATAACCCTCTAGCCATTCTCCTCCTAATCCTTTCCTTATTCTAATATTCTGACTCTCTTTCTTTCTTGTCTTGATAAACATCGCTAAGATTTGATCTAACTTAGTATCCATATTCTCAACTCCTTGTCCTACTTCTTCACTTCCCCATAAAGTTAATTCTTGTTCTAACCATCTTAACAAGATAGTTCACCCTGTGGGTTTCCATAAAGATTTAAATTCTACGAATGTTATCCAATGTTCTAAAAAATATTTAACATTTCCAAATAGAATTTCCCATTGTTTATTCAAAACTTTTTCCCAAGAAAGATTTCTTATACATAAGCTTTTGATAAAACACTTTTCTTTCCTTTATATGAAAAGGATTTGAATACCCTCTCAGCTACAACTGAGTGGAGTATATCCCTCAGATTCTAGTCCATGATTATCCTCGAATGGGTAATAACCCTCAACTTTATCCTCAGATACAAAATTTTAGGGAACATATTCCTCTATTTTATCACTTAAAGAAATTACACTTTCTTCTGCCAAAGGAGGAACACAAAGATTCCTAAATAGCATGGTGGAGATCACACTATACTCTGAGAACATATCCTTAGAAAGTGGTAAGGCTTCTGATTGGTTGGAGAGACCAAAAGCAAATAGTTAAAGTTGACAACCTTTCTCAGAGTGATAAGCCGAGTTATAAAAAGCTAAGCTTCTAGTGCTAAAGACTTTACAAAGTTCAGGCTAATGATCCACCACTTCCACTCTTGGAATATCATATAGATACCAATTCCCTACAGAGTGCTTTTAATCATCCTTGACTCTCTCACATTCTAGACAACTTGCTATCACTCTTCATTCTCTTTCAGAAATAAAGAGATTTCACATCGACTAGGAATTTAGTTACTCCTAGATGACCCGATTATGATTTAAAAAGAATTTCCTACCTCACAAGGTTTCAAAAATATGTAGAGTTAGGAATATACCAAGTGCATTTTCTACAATTTACTCCCTTATACAATCCATCAAAGGCCCATCCAGGACATGATAGAGGTGAACATTTGTACAAAAAACATAGTGAACAACCCAAAAATGTTCAAGTATAGCCACCAAAATAATTTAAGTCAATATCAAAGTATAAGCAATTTTATTTTCAACAATAGGTCAAAAGATTGAACTCAATAAGTCAAATTTTGACCAACTGGTCATAAATAAATAACCTTCAAAATTTGGTGGCTAGACCATTCCAAACAATGAAATATTCATGCAAATATTTAAAAACGAATCCAAAAATTCAAGAAGTGTCAAAATCAAAATATATACTGACTATGCACTACATGACTATCTAAGTCACTAACAAGGGAGTAGATTGTTGTATTACACTCGAGTTTTCCAAAAAAAACTTATAGTGGTTAGATACCATGCTACTAGCACAATAAAATAAATAAGTCCTTTAAGACTTTCACTATACTCAAATCAAAAGATTAAAACACATCCACCCTTTCATCGTGGAAAATTTATCGTTCATCACATAGAAGATATTCAAAGATGGTGATACAACGACAAACACGAACTTCAGTTGGAACACACACTTCCTTTTTTATTTATTTACAAAACTCTATTCCCTACCCCCCATAATAGTTTAGTTAATCAAACTGGTCTAAATATCTTAGTAATGATCTCATTCTTCATTGCAATTATACTTTCTATCTCCACCAAGAGACAAATTACATAGCTCTCAACTTTTTGTCCAAAATTGCTATGAAATAACTAATAACTTCTCCTACAACTGCTACGAATTATCTTGCAAACTTCATGAAAACTCTTAACAAAAGAATGATACTAATCCCAATCTTTTCATCAAAATATTGCTCGAGAGGATCTTCTTCATTTACGTCCTCAACTACTTATTGTCACTTTTTTCAAATATGCTTCATGAACTCTTATTCTCTTCTAATTATGCATAATTCCTTGTATATGGAAATTGCTTTTCTCATAAATGTTAGAAATCAAAAAGCATTTCCAAGTCCTGTACTATCTTTTCAAGCATTATATGCCATTACATCACTACTTGTCCTTTATTGATCCTTTTATCTCTCTTTACTTATTCCAATCCATTAGGGTTTAGACAAGAACCCTAATTATCTACGTATCTTTGATACAATTCCTAAAATATTCATTACTTAGTTGCTTCTACACCTGATTGATTTCTTCTGGATCTTCCCATCCTTAAGTTCTTGAGATATAAAAGTGATCTTGAATTCATATAGACATTGCTCTTCCTGAGCTCTTAGTCTAATAACATTTGATCAAGGTTTTACCTTTTTAATCCAAGTCTCAGAATCTTTTCGTTCGATATCCTTAGTAGAGTTAAATTGACTCATGGATCCTTAATTCCTTAGTTGGTTCTCTCCTAACCACTGGCTTGGTTAGTGTTGAATAATAGTCCTTCTGACAATTTTCTTAGTTAGTCTACTATGTCATCTCGCATAAAACCAGTTTCAACTTTGGAATCTCATAGCATAGTGAGCACATAGGTTCCAGAGCTGAACTTGGTTAGCTCTGATACCACATGTAACATGCCACTTGTTCTACCAACTAAGATTTTGTTGGGTGAATATTTTGTCGTTAACTCGCTAACGGCAAAATGGGTATATCAGCCACAGCTATGATGAGACAAAGTCTCTCCTCTCAACAAGGGGAGGTTCCCTCTAATTATTTAACTTTTGTAAATCAAACACTTCTCAAATTTATGTACACTAAAAACTATGTTTGTGGTGGTTCCATCTCATCTCATTCTCTTTTTTTCAGAATAGACGTTTATATTTCAAATTCTTGATATAAAACTTATAAATTATCACAATATCACAGAAACACAAAGTTTTCTGTTACCTCACCCACTACTTGTAACTGGAACTATTTGAAGTAGAATGCAGCCCAAAGTCTTCACCCCTCTTCAATATGATAAAAGTAATTCAAATATAACAACTTGCAGCACAAAGTCTTCAAACTGTTGTATTCTCACAAACATGAACATATAACCCACAACTGATTTGATAACACAGAGTTTATCAGAATCAAATTAAGAGCGCTCTTCAATCACTTGAAACAAACTCCACACTTCAATTATTATCAAATAAGATTATGATAGCGAGACATAAGAACAAAAACTATCACAACACAAATAATCCCAAGACAAAGATTGGAATTGAACTCGCTTTCTTGTATTGATAAATATTTGAATATTGATTTTCAAATAAGCACAAAGTCTTGATTTGCTTTTCAATTCGCCAGAGTTTTCTTGCAATAGACAAAAGATGATATTTACAAAAGAGGTCCCCTTTATTTATAGGGAAAGACCTTGAGAAAATCTAGGAAATCTATAACTAATTTGACTTATTCAACAAGAGAGTCCTTTTTGACTTATGACTTCTCTTGTCTTACATGTAATTACATTTTGGAAAATTACATGTGCAGATGTCCAAAACAAAATTCCATTTACATAAAAACTAAGAAAAATAATCTAAGGCATTAGCTTCCTCCATCCTTGTTCCTTAAGAAGTTCTGATACATGGTTTGAACAACTGACATCTCGCATGCATCTGGTTTTGCTGTGTTTTCAGAGATGGTGCGAGCTCGGAGGATTGAATCTTTCACTGCCTTTATTGCCTTTTCATGCTTTTCTAAATTATCCTTCAGGTTCTCCAGAGTCGTATGTTGATCATACAAGTTGTCCATTGAGAGCACAGAGGGAGCTTCCTCTTCAAATTTCTTTTGTACCATTTCTTCAAAAGAATTTATCATTTCCTGCGCCGTGAGGAAACTATGATCTTCCCTTGTCAAGGTGCAAGGAAGTTCTTCCAGTCGATGTAGGAGTGTGACATCACTATCTTCGCTGGCTTCTCGAGCTTAACACAGATCTTCAAGTAGACTCTTTATTATGAAAATACGATGAGCTAGAGTCTCTTTGGTTTTGAGATATGATTCCCTGTTGGTGACGACCCCAATGGTGATCAAATTCTTTATCTTGATCTTCTTCATATCTGTCCACTCTTCTAGACTCTCCTCCTGATCTTGCAGCTCCTGCGAAAGTAGATCTACCAGATTATCCAGCTCAGCTTTGGCCTTGTCCATTTTCTCCTTTCTTTCCACAGCGGTTTTCAACAGAACTCATCCTTGGGCCAACAACCGTTCCACTACATCCCCCACTATTTTGCCTCTAGCTTGGGCTTTTTCAACCTTCTGTATCAGGGGATCTTCCACTGTCACTGCCATTGGTTCCACTATCTCTGATGACTTCACTATTTTCTGAAGGACAGCAGCCAGTTGTACTGCTTTCGCTTTGTATTGCTCTTTTTCCCTTTTGGCTTCATCATACTTTTCCAGTAGAGTAGTGGCCGTGGTTTGGAAATCTGTTTTGACTCCTTCATGAGTCACTTTACCAAGTTCAACCCTTGAAATGACGTAACTGCTCACGTCAAAAGTATCAACTGTGGCACCTTCAGGGGGTTTGGTAATCTCGGCATATCTGATTCCTTTTTCAGTGACTAGCCTAGAAACAGTCTTAGGCTTCTTCTTTTGATTCTTGGCTTTCACGGGCAATAGCTTCTCAATGTCAATCTCATTAGGAGAGATAGCTTGTTTCTTCCTCTTTGGAGTGTAGGCAGATAGCCATGGAGGAAGTATTGATGCATTGACAGCTGGAGGGGGATCCACTACTTGCTTGGTTGGCTCCGTGCTTATACCTGTGATGGTGACAATTGGACTTGTGTTGGTGAACACGACACCTGTATCTATCACCTTTTGTGAAGCATCAAGAAGATTCTCAAAGACAGTCTGTTCTCCGATATCAAAAGAAGGGGAAGATAAACTTGGAATGGAACCAGAAGAATCAAAAACGGTCCCAATACTAGCTCTCACGGATTGGGGAGTATTGTCAGAAGAAACAACAAGAATGGGAGAAAGAGGAACATTAGAAATCACTGGCAAACTATCAGAAAATGAAATATGAGGAGGGGGTGTAAGAGCTTGTGTATCAGAAGGAAGATCTTTCACAGGAGTCTGCGGAGAACTATCAAGTTGCTCTACCCTTGTACCTTCCTCTTCACTTTGTTCAGCTTCATCAGAAATTTTATCTTTAGACTTTTGAACATTTTGTTCTTCAGTCTCGACATCCTCAATTTCCATATGGTCATCATTGATGTCTTCCACATTTGACTTAGTGGCATTCGAAACCTCTGTGGTTTCCTTCTTCTTTCCTCCCTTGGATATGAATTTGATCTTTGGTTTGTGTACCTTGGAGGAAGAAGGGGTATTACTTTTATTCTTGGTTCGGTTCTCAACCTTTTTACCTGTTTGCTCCTGTGTCCCCTCTTCGGATCCTGTAAGAAACTCTTTCAATTTGATCCCTTTACTTTCCAACCACAAGTTGGTGTTTGCCAATATAGGTTGGAATCTTTTCCTGATGGATGTCTCTTCCTTGACTGACCATTTCACTTCTGGGAGAGGTGAAGCTTCCACATTCTTTGCCTCATATTCGTGATCTAAGACATCTCCATCGTCTTCCATCCCTTTCGGAATATCAGCCAGTCCCAGTTCTTCAATTTGACTCAGATGAAGCCTACAGAAATCCAATTTTCTGATCTCATTTTGGGTCCTGAGATCTGCCCATATGTCTTCCACCATCGGCTCATGAAAATTCGACTTCCTCTTGATCTTGTCTTGGACTCTTCTGAAGTCGAAATGATTTCTCTTCTTGTAGGTCTTCATCGTGACTAACTGCAACTCGGAGTCGATTATCTTAGCTTTGTTGGCAGACTGAACTGAATACCTCCCAATTTCGATAGGAAACTTTATTCCTGACTTTTTGAGCTCCATCTGTTTATTATGAACCACAATCAGTTGCCTGCAAAGTTCCATAAGAACAATGCGATCACTGGGATACCGTGGCAGCATGTAAGGATAACCAGGATAGTATCCCACCCGAAGATAAGTGAAGGTGGGGAATTGTAGGAACAAACAACCAAAAGAATTGACAACTTGCCATGCTTCATCTGAAACTCTTCTCTGAACCAGTGTACCATCCCACAAGCACATGAAAACTGAGAAGAATGCATCATTGACTCTTCTGAAATGGTGAATTGACCCCTTCAGAGTGATTTGGGGGTAGTATTCATATACCGGGACCAATCTCCTGTCCCCTACCTGGGTCAAACCTGGAAAGTTCCTCATACTTGCAGCAGCGTAGACGAGGTAAGAGGTCATGTAAAATTTGAAAGTAGTGTTGACCCTTACCAGTTGCTCGTGCAAAGCATTACTGATCTGCTCACCCCAGAATATCTTCTGATTTCCCCGTAGAATCACCTTGATGTAAGTGTACATCCATTCTTGGAACTTGGAGGTAGAAGGGAGTCCTCTGACGCGACTCAAGAGTGTAATCAAGTCACACACTTCCTCCACAAAATCACTCCTGTGAAGGTCTTTTGGCCATCTCGTTAAAGTTGCCCTAGGAATCTTTAACCATTTGCTGTTTATGTGTCTTCTAGCAGATTCCAAATCATTGTCATAATCTTGCTGACCTTGAGCAAAATCAATTTGCCCAACATTTTCAAGTGGTGGACACATGAAGATTTTGTCCATGAACTCTGCATCCAATCTCATGACGACATTCCCCTGTGAATCTGTCACGGCTCTAGTATCCCTATTGTAGTGGTTAGCTATTTGTAAGACAAATTCTGGATTATGAGCACTGACAGGAAAGGATGCTACCAGATGGATATTGCTGTCAATGATTTTCTGCATATGTCGGGAGGGGTTCGCTTGTTTAGTTCTGTCTATGAACTCAGCCATATCTACGTGTCTGATCTCAGTGTCTCTGATTTTCTCGACATTTGACTGAACTGCCGTTACCGGAAAGACACCCTGATATTTGTACTTCATAGCTCTAGACTTCGAAGGAGATGATTCTGACATGAGCCCTGAGAAAACTGTGAATTCCAACACCACCACGAATGCTGACAAAGAACTGCAAAAAAGCCATGATCTCGCAGTTAGGGGAAAATTGGATAAACTGGGTCAACTACGTTTTGATGATCATGGATGGGAAAGCATGCGTTAAAAGGGCTTGAGTGCGCAAATCAAGGCGAGGGTGAAAGCGGGCTTTCGGTTTTGAGAACGAAATTGGAAATTTTTCAGTGTTAGGAAAATTTGAGACATTTTTTGTACGGGCGGCAAAATTCGCCGCTCTTGCAAGTTGGCAGAGATTTCATGTGTAGAGGCGGTCAAAAACGCCGCTTCTGCAAGTGTTCTGGCAGCTTTGGAATTTGACATGCTCGAGCAGGTGATTTGGCCACTCCTGCAAGTGGTGTTGAAAATTTTGACTGCTCGGGCGGGTGATTTGGCCGCTCCGACAAGTCGAGTAGTCTCCTGGTGTAAGGGCGGCGGAAAACGCCGCCATTGCAGGTGGAAAGAACTTCACTTTCAGTGTAAAGGCGGCGGAAACAACCGCCCTTACATTTGAAAGGTTTTAAGGGTCTTTGATGTAGAGCTAAGTGGCGAGTTTGGCCGCTTCTGCATGTGTTTAGATGGATGTTGGTTTAGCGGCGAATGCGGCCGCTTCGACAAACAACGGGAGTGTTCGGGTTTTGGTGAGGTTTGAACGGCGAAAGACACAAAACAAAAACCCTAATCCTAATACTAAAACAAACAACAGAAAACTTAACAAAACCTCATCAACTAACAATACTAGTTAATAAGAAACCACAGGGAAGAAAAACGGAAAAACTTACCTGTGACACTTGAAAACCTAGGTCCAATCCATGCGCGAGATCCGTCACGACTTCCGCGGTATAAAATCAAGTGATTGAGAAGAACGTTGGCGCGTCAACAAGAAGGCTTAGGATAGGAAATGACAACAATGAGGAGGATAACTCATTTAAAAAGGTTTGAGAGTTGAGTTTAAATGCCTGGCACGAGTGGCCATTAATGGCACTCGACATCACAATCCCGAGGATCTCGGTTGGGCGGCGATTTCGGCCGCTTCTGCACTTCGCTCAACAAATGTGCGACGTCGGCCAAAAAGGCCGTTCCAGCATGTGCGACGGAAAACTGACGGAAGACATGTGTAATGGTGGTGAATTTAACCGCTATTACACATTAAACTTAAAACAATGTAATGGCGGC